>FR990101.1:10982500-13884166 GCA_905404275.2 Hedya salicella | reverse complement strand
TTCATCAAAGTAATGATATCCACGATTACATACTAAACAGTCCTCGTTTAGATTCGGGCCGAGGCCTTATTAATGCATTTGAGTGAGTGAGCCTAAGCGCCGTACGGGGTTCTGCTAATTGGATATGCCTGCACGAAGGTAATTGTATCTGACCGACTTGTACACTCGACAAGATGTTAACGTTATATACGTTAACATACCCGTAATACTATTTGGTATTACCCAACGGATCCATCAACGTAGAGCGTAACTTAGACTACATATTAGGCTTCTCGCATGGTTTCCTAGTAGATAGTTTCCTGAAATCTTAGCATAAATGTTTAAACGAGGTAGGGAATGCAAAATATTTTATGATAGGTACTACATTTTTCAGCACCACTCCTGTTTTTTCACTGAGACTGAGAATGACCCCAGCTTCATCACATTCTATTCTAATATATTGGAATTATTTGTCGTTAGATTTATTATACATATACATATTGTTATTCGAGTATGAAAGATTCTTCTACGGTTTTGATTTTATTAGCATTTGGAAATTCTCGGGTTTATTCCTCTTCAACATCATAACATGAATCCCTTTAATGGAAAAATACGGTTTTAGTTTTTGAACTAAAACATTATTTTTCATTTAAAGAGATGTTTTTGAAAAAGTTGTGGCAAATAATCAAAATGGTCAAAATCGATAAAAAATTAAGATACACAGATTACTCATTGAAAAGATTGATTTTCGTTAACAATTATACACACCGTGTTTGTAGTCACGTTAAAATAAAAACAACACGTAACTGGATCTGTGATACATTACACTTAATTAAAGTGTCACTATTACGTTTTGCGATTGATACCAACACGTTAATTAAGGTAACAATTAACACAAACAGCGTTTAGTTACTGAAACTGATACCAGTAGCAGAGTATAACGGAACTCACAGAAAATATAATGATTCGGAGAATTGTTTGTGTTGAAAATTCTGTGTATTTTGTCTTTGTTGTGAAAATAAATTCAAATACTTAGTCATGAACATATACTTAACGAAACTAGTACATGAGATATTAAACAAAATGAGATATAGTGTAATTTCAATAAGTAATTAAGGCCATATGTATACATTAAAGAATATTATACATATTGATGAATGAGGTATTTATATTTAATAATTAAAGAAACAAAAAACCCGACTGCGTAAAAAACAAAAAAAAAACAAGTCCAGTGCCCTAGAAATTTGTTAAGTTATAATGGAAATCTTTCATGATTCATGGTCGATACTCACAATATAACAAATAATAAATTCTAATATGGAACATAGCGATTTTGAACAGTCCTGACTATCGTCAGAACTGTTCAAAATCTGAGTCCGGAGTATCGATCATGAATCATGAAAAATTTCCATTATAACTTAACAAATTTCTAGGGCACTGGACTTGTTTTTTTCTTTTTAGTTTTTTACGCAGTCGGGTTTTTTGTATTTTTAATTATTATTTTATACTTTTTAGTTAAAACTATAAAAGTCAGACAATTTCGCAATCTTTATCATGGGGGTTATTGAGATGCTTGCACAAATTTATTACAATGCAATTAACTAAATGAAAATTTTGTGAGAACGGCTTGCTAACCAAATTTAAATCGTTATAGTTCCTGACTGGTAATTCCAAATTAAAAATGATAAAAGAAACCTAATAATGATTTTTAAATCCCTATTCATTGACACCCCACTCGATAAAGTACGTCATTTTTCATTTTTTCACAATATGGCGTCTCATTATCGCCATTTTGAGTTTTCACCATTTTCATGTCTTTAGTGACATTCGGACAGTTAAGACATCGATTGACGTAAGAATCATCAAAATCGGTCCACGCGTTAGGTCTCTAGAGTGCCAGATAGGAACAAACATACATACATACATACAAACATACATACATACATACATACATACATAGACTGATAAACACATTACCACTCCTTTGCGTCGCGCAGTCGGGTAAAAATAACAATGTTTTTGGAGTATAAAGTGAAATCTGTATAATTATATCTTTGCAGTTAATATACGCTAATATTATTAATAAAGGCGAAGAACTCTGTCAACCCGTACCCAACCAACGTTTACCTTGCAATTATTTGTTTTGAGATTGCAAAGTCTCACGACTACTTCGCAATAATCAGCTAGGGAATAAATATATATAAATAAATATTTGAGGACAATTTTACACAAATCGAACTAGTCCCAAGATAAGCTCAATAAGGCTTGTGTTATGAATACTAGACGACTATATATTAATAGATATACGAGTATATTTCCATGTATACTATACATAAAAAACATCCAAGACTCAGGAACAAATATTTATGCTCATTACACGAATATATTTGACCTAACTAGGATTTGAACTCAGAATTGTCACTACCGTTAGGCCGCACCGGTCGGCAATTACTGTTCAATAACATTTATTTATCTATGATTGTTTTATTGTTATAGGTTCTGCGTTGGCGATCGTTTCTACTTGTGCGAGAACAAGATTCTCTGCGAATATGACTACGAGGAGCGGCTGGTGTTCGCCAACATGGCGTACAACCCTCCGCCGCTTGCGCATCTTAAGAGACAAACCACGCATCTTCCACCACCACCGGTAACCACAATATAACGTAGCTTGCATAACTGCCGTGCCTCAGTATAAAGGGATGTGCGCGAACAAAAGTTACGCGAACATCCAAACCCACTAACTTTGACCGTTAAATACTCCTATGAAAATAATAAAATCACTTTTTAATTAGGTACGATGTCTTACATCATCGGTAAATGAACAAGTGATCTTAAACTTACTTCTTCAGTTAAGTAATATATATGAGAGACTAATATTTTTTATACTTTCAGCAGACCAGCAACGCAATGGGACTGATGAACGGATCTTCCCGCTCCGGGGACCTCAACAATAATATGTCGGGGTCCTCCCCTGCCCCGTTCACGGCACCCCCGCACCTCAAGCCCCTCGGCCTGTCCGCACCCAGCTGAGACTATCGCGCGTGAGACGCGGCCCACCCGTACGCTAAGTACCAAAACTGAGTGACTTAATGCGAAATATTTCGGACTACCACGCAATAAATACGGGACTACTACAAACTACTACTACGTAATCAAAATAATAGATGCGTGGATTTTGACTCGTGTGAATTATTCCTAAAAAACATGTGAAAACCGACAATGCTCTTGGACTGAAGTGACGTGGAACTTAAAATGTGTGCAACTCGTTTTACACAAGGACTCGAATTTTAGGTAGTGAAATCTTCCTTAAGGTAAAATTGTACATACTGGATAACTTGTTTGTCCCAATGTTGATCTTTTTGAGTTAATAGAAGGCAACTGATTCGATATATAAACTAAATGTAATAAACACAAAGTAAATGCCAAATGAGATATATGAGCGTAGATGAAATCGTCTGGTTTCATAGCCTAGGATCCTAAAATTTGATGTCTACGTATTATAGTTAAACTACCCTGAACTTACAAAATTCTACGTTTCTTGTTGATTTATTAGTTTACTCGCATTGCCTTTGCCTTGCGTTTGTTTAAAAATCGCGAGTTATCTCAAACTAAGTAGATCGACATACAGATAAAAATATGCGTACAATCTTTTTTTTCATTACATTGATCTCAAATGGGCACTTTTGCTAAATTAGTATAGATTTAAGTCACAGTTATGTCAATGTGTTATTTTGCTATTAAAATCAGTTTAATTTTATTCCCATTGGCACCATGTAAATGTTCCTTGTAGATACCATATGGAGAAAAAAATCGTTACTTCTGTCGAAAATGTACCGAAAACATATACTTATATATACTCGTAGATAGTCTATTTAGAATCTTGCTAACATTGAAATCTCAAAACGTTTTAAGACTGTGAAACGTAGGTGGATCAAAGGGTGTATAATTTAGTAGTTATTAACCGACTTCCAAAAAAAGGAGGAGGTTCTCAATTCGACGGAATGTTTTTTTTATGTCAAAATTGTGTATATATTCTAGGTACTTAATATAATCTTTTGGTTATCATGTACCTTTTGTGCCATACTAGTAAAAGAGTCCCAAATCAAACAATTAAATTTACTGAATATTTGTTAGCGATCAAATAATTAAGTTTCTCCTTTAAGAATGCAATTTCAACTTCATTTGTTTTCACTGAACTATAAAAAGTGGTTCGGACCTACATTTGTAAAACTATTGTATGGAATCTCGTGGCAAAGCCGAAAATTGTAGTTTTCTCAATTGCTTCTTTGTTATTTCGTTTTGTACCTATATTGTATATTAAATGTTAAGTTTACTATCTCTACTATAAACATTGTTTAAATGTTTGTATTATTTATGTAAATAAAGTATTAACGTAAGTAGACTATTATATTGTAAAATGGTCATTATTATTGAATTAAATAGAAAAATGTGAAATATGTGTAAAATAAAATAATATGTCTAGTTCAAACAAAAATAGTTTCTTTAGTGGGTAATATTTTAAGGATAAATTGCTCTTATTCGCAGTAATTCCCCGAATTGTTATTTGTGTACTTAGGTATCATTGTGGTTTTCTGTACGTACTAAAACGTCTAAACAAAATTATGACGATGATATAGACGTGAATACCAAAAGGTAACATCGGCAAAGGTAACTCTGTCTACCGGACTAGCACATCTAACCGCGACGTCGCTTCTCGCGTATCAACCACCTTTCTTCAACTGTTTTAAATGGAAACAGGTAATATTTGTCGCGCGACAAATTGTTGTGTAGCTGTGTGTCAGAGATTAAGGTTAACCGGGGTAATTGCGTCTTTTGGTGATATCATAAAATACAGCACTTTACAACTACCAGTGTTCTATGTTCATCCTAATATTGCCAAACTTATTGTTTGCTACATTTTTTATTGTTCCACTGCTGGACCAAAGCCACGGATCTCCGTAACATCAACATCCAACAGTTTCCCACGATCTTCACCAGATCATCGGTCCATCTTTTTCTCACGCTGTGTTGTCCTGTATGCGGTCGTCACTCGAGAACGTGCAGAGAAGCAGTGTGCCCAGCAGTGGTGAGCACAGGGTTTTCGGCCAAGGTTAGGCAGTTTTTCTGTGCTTATATGGAGCCATGGTCTTTCAGGGTATGCAGTGCCTTTGTCCCTATATGGACCGCACGCTACTGGTGCCCCGCGCAATGGCACTTAAATTTACCAACTCTTTGAGCTATGTCGACGACCTTGGTTCGTCTGCGGATCTAGTCTTTCTGATTCGATCACGCAAGGAGACTCCGACTCCGACTTTTAGTGTTCGAATTCTATGAAATCTGAGAAAGACGCATTTGTCCACTTAGACTCTTTTACCCCGGTTGACCTGCTACAACGACTTATGTTTCTACGCACATGGTTCGCACAGAAGCATAATTGGTTGCCGACAAGACCGCTGGATATGTCTTACATAAAAGCACAATAATTCGATTTTTTTAAATTACTCGACTTATCGTACAATTGGGAATAATGCGAATAAGCGCGATAAATCCCCTACACTATTTTTATTATTTCTGCATTTATTGTAGTAAGTCTCATGCATTCCTACTTGAGATGTTGCACGTGAGATGTAATGTAACACATTTTGTTCAATATCAAATGTGTCAGGTTTCCATATAACCAATGATACGACCAAAGATGTAGCTCATTAAAACCTTGTTCAAATTCACTATGTTTTTTTTTATACTCTACATCCTTTTTTCATTCATCGATTTTATTTCATTTTATACTAACGAGTATGAAATGAAAGTGACATGAGTGACACACAAATATGCGAAACAGCTGATGGGTAACTACATCCACTTATCATAAACACTTTTGCTTCCAAGATTTTCGCTGCGCTTTCCTCTACATACGGGGAAACGCATGGTATGGGCTAACTAAGCGTCTACGAGCAGAGCGCCCGCTAGGCGGGTTCCTGGCAGTGAATGTGTTGAAACTTTAAATAATTCTCTAATGCAAAAGATGTAAGCGGCGTCATATAATCAACCACCGCGAGGCCGAAGCCCGAGCTTCCGTCTAGCATCAAAGGTGCGGAGGGTCACGACCGGCTCCCACCTACTAAGATGTAAGTATTTACACATATGGCTGAAATTATCTCTGCAAATTAATAAACACATGGATAAAATACTTGAGTTGTAAATATTTCATTTTATTTATTTACTAGAAGGTACAAACCTCGTCCGCGGAGGAGAAAAAAATCATAACTCTCTTTTTTTGGTCAACGTAGTTGGGAAAAAAGTATCCTATAACCATCTGGAGATACCTAGCTACCCGTGTACCAAAAATAGTTGGAATCCGCTTAGCCAATTTGGCGTGATGAAACCGCAGCGACACATACAAACATACAAAAAATCCAAAAAAATATATTGCCATTCAGTGACCTCCAAATAGTCCGTTACAATATTTTTTTTGAAAATATCTTCACTGTACATTAAATTTTTAGGGTTCCGTAGCCAAAATGGCATAAACGGAACCCTTATAGTTTCGTCATGTCCGTCTGTCCGGAAAATTGATTTAGTGAATATGTTTGGAAATAATCGCTCCGAAAGTTGCATAAATTGTGAATTGGGAGCCAATTATTTTTCGTGTAAGAATAAGTTTGGTACAAAAGTTACGAATTTTTGATCTTTGCAAAATCAATACCAAAATCTCTGTTTAACTTTAGTTCAAGTTTGCATCCAAACTCCATCTACTAAATTGTTTTTAGCTATAGCAAGGTAGGAGACAATAAAGTACCGCAGAACCCCTATAAGTTGACTAAATAAAAGAAACAAGGGCAGGAAGCCAGAGAAAGGATGTAAAGCATTACCAGTGAGTACATTTATAAAGTATCCATGAATAACGACATCAGAAGTGATATTTTTAGCATTTTTGCTAATGTTGACTTAAGGTGGTACTTTAATTAAAACCACTGGTACGGAAAAGATTGGGATAAGCAGGATAGACTCAACGATACGACTGAATTAACTACATGCATATTAAAAACAAAATGTACTTCAATTAAGGAATCTTTATTTTTTTTAATTACGTTATATTTTTTAAATGATAATTTATTCTTGATTGACGTACTTTTTAAGCTCAATTTCCTCTTGAAGGGTAACACTGCCCATCCACAATAGAACCCATGTTGTTAGTTTGAACAATTAAAAAAAAAACGTTTTAAAATAAAAATTAACATCCGTCATCATTTGGTACATGTATACACTTCATAATAAAAATAAAAATGGTGATAAAATAGGAAAGCTGCAAAGCTTCTGAAACGTCGGGAACTCAAATGAGATAATATACGCGATATAATCCGTTAAAATTGTATTATTAAAATGAGTGATAATCATGGAAACAGAAGAACATAGGAAAGTTAACGACTTTTGTGAAAGCAAACAAAGGTATTTTTTAGAAATGCCCACTTACATACAGTACAGTGTATACGAACCTGGGTTCGCTTTGTATCTTGACTACTAACTTATCCTATGTCTTCACATGCAAGGCAAACGTGTTTCGAACTTTCGAGACCGCGCATTGTTCCACGCTAAAAAGCTATATCATTCTTCAACCTAAATCTATTTCTGTGCAAAAAAAACCAGGATAATCCATTGCACCATTGTTATCTCAATAACACAAACCAACAAACTGACGTCATATGCAGGTTTAAAATATAATTTTACATTGTATTATTGTTATAGAAGGCAAGTCAAGGTAAAAAAAACAATGAGGTTCGTATTATGTCACCACTTTGAGTACATTGACGAAAAAAATAGCAACTGATATCTACTGCTTATAAAAACGATAGCAACAATAAATACAACACCGTTGTATTCCGTGTTCTCAGGTCAGAGGGTACTAATTTCCTCAAAATGTACAATAAACTCAATGAAGAGGAAAAATGTTATCAAGGGTGGAGGTGAGCGGAAATTTGAAAAGGTCCTCCTTCGGGGGAAGGGAAAATGATGGCAAAGCGATCTCATATCGGGGCATAAAGATGTCGCGGCCACCGCATTGTAGCACTCAATGATAGCACCTGAGAAGTGAGCGCCACTACCGCCCGGAGCGTCGGCAAATACGGCAAATATGCGTCGACATTTTAAAACTATAATAGTTGTTATAGATGATAATGATGACAAAGCGATCTCATTATGGGAGCATAAAGATTTCGCAACCATCACATTATAGTATTCAATGATAGCACCTGAAAAGTGAGCGCCACTACCGCCCGGAGCGTCGGCAAATACGGCAAATATGCGTGGACATTTTAAAACTATAATAGTTGTTATAGATGATAATGATGACAAAGCGATCTCAATATGGGAGCATAAAGATTTTGCAACCATCACATTATAGTATTCAATGATAGCACCTGAGAAGTGAGCGCTACTACCGACGGGGGAGTCGGCAAATATGCGTCAACATTTTGTAGCTATAATAGTTTTTATAGATGACACATCATGGTACTTCATAGTTTCTTCACTAGGCGGCGCTAACGGCTAAAGAGTCGGATGCACCATACAGAGATCCATAAGCAAGAACAGATGACAAAATTCGTCGACTACTGGTGTGGACGATTAGCTCAGATGGTAGAGCGTGCTGCCCCGGTCTGGCTCAAGGCACTGGTTCAAGTCCAGTATCGTCGAAAAATTTTTCATTTGTTTCTGATCTTTGTTTATAATAATAACACTAGTGGAGTGATCCACTAATAAATTGCAAAAATTGTGATTATTATCATGATATTTGTAAAACAAAAAGTACATCATGGTAAAGTAATTTTATATTGGAGCATAAAGATGTGTCTGCTATCTCATTCTAATACACAATAATGGTACCAGAGAATTGAGTGCTATTACCGACGAGAGCGTCAGCAGATGCGGTTACTATGCATCTATATTTTACAAGTATAATAGTTGTCATAGATGATAATTATGGTATAATGTTCCTATATCGGTGCATAAAGATGTCGTGGCCACCACATTGTAGCATTCAGTGATAGCAGCTGATAAGTAAACGCCAATACCGCCGGGAGCGGAAAATAGGGCAAATATGGATCAATATTTAAAAATTATAATAGTTGCCACAGATGATAATGATGCGATCCCATTATGGGGGCATAAAGATGTTGCGTCAACCGTATTATAGTATTCAATGATATAGTCTGGCTAGCCAAATATTGTTGACAGATATTTCCTTGTGGTATAACCAATTGTCTATGATTTAAAAAAACTGCTAAAAGTCGGTTGTCAGTTTAGTAGGTTAGTGCTCTATAAATATTTTGACACTTTGTGTACTAGTTCTAAAATTTGCCTATAACTATGATTAGGCACCTAATCATAGTTATGGGCAAATTTTAATAACTGAATCTCGTGAATTTATTAATAACTGAATCTCATACACAGGCCAAAATGTGTAAAGAAATAGATAAACTAGAAGTTCTGGAAAATAATAATAAAATCAAAACATCGGAACGTAAGTTGTTACTGAAAACCAATATTCAGAAGAAATCTGCGGACTGGTCAGTCGTAATTTGACCAAAAATGCGAAGCGACGAGCGTGTCGATAGAATCCCCCACTTGGCCCATAGTGCCGGTGCAACATTACTCTAACCTAACCCATGTATATACCTACTCAACCTATTCACAGACATTGGTGATGGATTATTATTATGGTATTATCGAGCTAGATCTTATTTAAATATTTTTCGCCTTTTTACAATGGTATATAGTGAGAAAGGTAGACATATGTGTGTCTATGTTCACTGTACTGTACATTGAATTTGAGTGCACGTCAACGTATATTTTATTTACTTATTTCCTTAGGTTTAGGTACCTTACGTGTGTACAGAAAATTAAAAATATTTTCTAATATCAAAACTATAATTCCTACTTCACAAAGTGTGGCCAGCCCAAGATTTTTTGAATTTCGTGCCAAAAATTTGGGTAATATTTCAGTAGCCAGACTAGCACCCGCGAAGTGAACGTCACTACAGACAAGAAGTCAGCAAACACAGCAAAAAGTCATCAACATTTTATAAATATTGATAATGACGGTAAAGCGATTTCATCGGGGCATAAAAATATGACTGCTACCCCATTGTAATACTGAATGATAGTACCAGAGAACTGAGCGCCATTACTTACGGGAGTGTCAGCAATGCAGTTAATAAGCATTAAAATTGTAAAACTAAAATAGTTGTTATAAATGATTATCGTAATCATTGCAAAACGATTTCATCTTTAGCTACTATTGTAAAGTTGTAAAAATGAAATATCTGTGCATTGAAAATATTTGATCGTCACTGAAGCGGATTTATTTTTGGATTTTTTGTATGTGTCGGTGTGGTTACATCATCCCAAAACGGCTAATCAGATTTCAACTCTTTTGTAGTACATGGGTAGCTATGCATTCGTAGATAGTTATAGGATACTTTGTAAGCGATTACGCTGAAGAAAAAAGAGGGTCATATTTTTTCTCCTCTACTGGAAAATTTGTGAGCAACTTCTAGTATGTCATAAAGATGTCGCAGCCACTGCATTATAACACTCACTAGAAGTGAGCAGCAGAACCGGCAACATCGTGAGCATATACAGTAAATAGGTATGAATGTGTGATATATTGGGTGAAGCTATAATTGTGACAGATGATGAAAGATGGAAAAACAATCTCATATCGGATCAACATATACGGTAAATATGAATGTACCACGTACTGGATAAAACTATAATTGTCACAGATGATGAAAAATGGAAAAACAATCTCATATCGGATCAACATATACGGTAAATATGAATGTACAATGTACTGGATAAAACTATAATTGTGACAGATGATGAAAGATGGAAAAACAATCTCGTATCGAATCAACATATACGGTAAATATGAATGTACAATGTACTGGATAAAACTATAATTGTCACAGATGATGAAAAATGGAAAAAAAATCTCATATCGGATCAACATATACGGTAAATATGAATGTACAATGTACTGGATAAAACTATAATTGTGACAGATGATGAAAGATGGAAAAACAATCTCGTATCGAATCAACATATACGGTAAATATGAATGTACAATGTACTGGATAAAACTATAGTTGTCACAGATGATGAAAGACGGAAAAACAATCTCATATCGGATCAACATATACCCACGGGAAATATGAATATGTGATGTACTGGGTAAAGCTATAATTGTGACAGATGATAATGATGGTAAAACGATCTCATACAGGAGTGTGTTAATGTTATGACTACTGTGTTGTATAACTTAATGATACGTGTGCATTGATTAACACTTCAAACAAGTTGTAACAGATAATTATGGCAAAGCAAATATGTCGCGGGGCATAAAGATGTCGCGTTCCGCCGCATTATTTATAGCACAAAATGATAGCACCTGAGATGTGAGTGCCATTACCCTCGGGAGCGGCAGTAAATACGGTGCATGTGCATCAACAACTCAAAACGATAACCTGTAAGATGATAATTATTTACTAATTATCAATTCTATCAATGAATTTCGAATCACGAACACCTTTGTCACCAGGACGCCCTACCGTTCTTGGTTCTAGTCGTGAGGCTAGGAAATTATAGTCTCTAGCTATTCCGTGTCTTCAAAGTCTTCTATAATTAGGTATTATAAATTTGTAAATATAAAATGTTTGTACATTGATGATATTTTCAAAAAATAAGTAAACGGACTATTTTAAGGACACTGAATCGTTTTTATATTTTTGTATGTGTCGTTGTGGCTTCATCACGCTAAAACGGCTAAACGGATTTCAACTATTTTGGTTCACGGGCATACACAGATGGTTATAAAATACTGTTTACTCGACTACGCTGAAGACTGATGAAACTTTTTTCTCTCCGCTGACGAAGTAGGTAGTGGGCACTATCTAGTGTATTTATTTAACTAAATAAGCTGTAATAAGTAAATACTTATTACAGCTTATTTAGTTAAATATCAGCCCACAAATACAACGAAAGGGAGTTAAGTACATTTAATTAGTTAATTATGTTGTGCATTATATTATCCTTATAAACTACAAGTAGGTATACACCAATCGTAAACGTTTAATCGAAGGTTAAACAGAAAGGATAAACGACACAGTAAAAATACCACTAAATTTTTGAGTTGTTTATAATTATGTAACGACTTACGTAAGTTACATTTATTTATGGCGTTGAAATGTTTTCCTGTCTACTGCGTTCTGCGTTAACACATTTTACTCTAAAAATCATTATTTTTTGGGAGTCGGTTAAGACTAGTTTTAACCGACTCCCAAAAAAGGAGGAGATTCTCAATTCGTCGGATTTTTTTAATGTATGTTCCTGATTACTCGGGGACTATTTGACAGATGACAATTTTTTTTTGTTTGATACGAGATATTTTCTAATTGGTCCCATATAATTTTGGTGCATGATGGGATGCATGAGGAATTGAACTCCTCAAATGTTGTAGGCGTAGATATGGCGATTTTGGTATCACAAGAAACATAATTAGGCATTTGCATTCAGAAAGTATACATTGGTGAAGTGAAACTGATGATTTTTTCCTCAATGATAAGTGATTTACGGGTGGCGATGAGATACATCTCGATTAAAATAGCTCAGTTTCTTCATAGTCGCATATTGAAATAGTCCTAAAGAGACTGGTACCAAGTATTGATTTGATGATGGAGCCCGAAGGTAAGCACCGGGTCTCTGTAATAAAATAATGTATCCTAGCCGTGTTTGGGCTTGTTCGAATCGTCACTAGATACACTTTTAAGTAACGATTATTAACTAAAAAGGGTAAAATAAATTAACTTTATACCAAAAAATAAAACCGATTCTAAAAAAAGACTAAAAAGTAAAAAAAAACCGCATAACTCAGTTTCTTCAATTTACTTACAAGTAACCATTTGTCTACTCTATCTATACAGTATACACAATTAATGTTATTTTGGAGTCGGTGCACAGTGATTCCGCCGTAGGCCATAAATCGAAAAAAGTCATGAGCGTATCCTGGACTAAAAAGTAAGTAAAATGATTCACCGATAGACAATCTTCTAAATACTATATATAGCACAGCAATAAAGTACTATTATCATTTACTTTTGTGCAACGAAAGTGAACGCATCTCGACCCTAATTAGTAGTGTGTTTTTGTCGCCGCAACTTAATCACTTTGTTATTGTGTACTATTATTATTATTTGCGTGTGTCCACGTGGTATTATTATGGAAATCCAAGAAGAGGGTATGTACTTTATTTTTCAATTACGTTTTATATATAAATATGCGTGCTTATATTTTAAAATAATTTTCTAGTAGAGGTCTGTCGTTTACGATTAATTTTTAAGAAGTATGATTTCATTGAGAGTTATACTCTGATGCCGAGGTTTGCCGCACTTGACACATATATTATGTTATAGATGGAAGTGTCCTTAATAAGGGCTGTAACTTTCATCGACCTTTTTTGACCTCTTCTTAGGTAAAAGGGGTTTCAAAGAACAAGAGTAGGGTAGCCGAAAAAAATCCGATTTTTAAAAAATGTTTTTATCTTTGTTTTAGGTACATTTTTAAGGTGTTCTATTTCGAAACGTAGTGTTTTTGATATTTGGCACTCTGGACAAGGAACTGATACAGAAAAATTTCAACATGTTTTTACTACACTGACGGAAACATCAATTATTTCGGATAACATCGAAAATATTGGCATAGAGAATTTAAGGGTTAAAATAAGGAATTTATGTAAACGAATTGCATGTTATTGGAAAAAAACAAGATGTACAAAGTCTATATTTCTACATAAATATGCAGAGTGGCTTAATGATGTAGAATACATTGATGTGATCCAAAGTATCGAGCAGCGTATTTCTCAGCAGAATGATAACGTCGACCCCTCCCCTTCCACTTCTCGTGGCCGTCCGAGGAAAAACTTTAATGAAAGTAGTAAACGCACTAAAAGAAGGAGACTGGCGGAACTATCTAATTTTGACGAGTCTGCTGTAAATACACTGCTCAATGCTTCTGCTGATTCCAGCTTAACTTCTACAAAAGTCGACGAAAACAAAGTTTTGTCACTTATTGCAGAAGGTAAGATTTCTAGAAAGCAATATCTATTAATTAAGAATTTTATACATAATAATATACTGAAAGATTGTATGCCTTCCTATCAACGCATTGTAAAGGCTAAAAAGAGATGTTACCCTACAACTGTAGCCGTTACTGAATCATCAGCCGAAGTCGAACTTCAGAGTTTGTTAGATCACACTGCCACTCGGATTCTTGAGTCTCAAAAAGATATTTTAGATAAAATACCTGACCAGTCTTTAAATAAAATATCTTTGGTTGGGAAATGGGGATTTGATGGTAGTACAGGACATAGCGAATACAAACAAACTTTCTCAGATTCTTCTCTTGTGGATAGTAGCTTGTTTGTTACTTCATATGTACCGCTTCAACTTATTTTAAACCCGGATAATAAGGAAAACTCAATCATTTTGTGGAAAAATCCTCGTCCTTCTTCAACTCGATACTGCAGACCTATTCGCTTTCAGTTTTTTAAGGAAACAACTGCAGTATCAGTTGAAGAGGAGACTTATTTCAAACAGAAAATAAGTAACTTGCAACCGACTATCTTCAAGACAAATGCATGCGAATACACAATTAATCATAGCTTACAACTTACTATGGTCGATGGTAAGGTGTGTAATGCACTTAGTGATGTTTCTTCAACTAGATGTTATATATGTAAAGCTTTACCAAGTGAGATGAATCAAATTGATGTATGTTTGTGCAAAGCAACTGACGAAAGTAAATATGAATATGGCATGTCTCCACTTCACGCATTGATCCGATTTTTTGAATATTTCATTCATCTCGCTTACAAGTTAGAGGTTAAGAAATGGCAAGCTAGGTCTGATAGCGATAAACGACTTGTAGCTGAAAAAAAAAAACTTATACAATCGCAATTTAGGGAAAAGTTAGGTCTTATTATCGATAAACCCAAAAGTGGCGGAAGCGGGACATCGAACGATGGCAACACTGCTAGGCGGTTCTTCTCAAGCTCAGATATTTCAGCTGAAATTACGGGTATTAAGAAGGATCTCCTAGATCGTTGTTGGACTGTACTTCAGTGTATCAATTCGGGATATAACATTGATGCGACAAAATTCAGAGATTTCGCTTTAGAAACTGCACGGCAATTAGTTGCCGAATATCCATGGTACTATTTGCCTGCTTCTGTCCACAAAATTTTGATTCATGGTGCTGACATTATCAATCACGGCCTACTGTCTATAGGAGAACTGTCTGAAGAAGCAGCTGAAGCGAGTAACAAATACTATAAAGCATTTCGACTAGATCACACACGAAAAATGAACCGCGTTTTGACTAATACTGATTTGATTAATCGACTTCTTCTTCACTCAGATCCCCTAATATCAAGTTTGAGAAGGTTACCTGTTAAAAAAAAAAGTTCTTTGTCTAAATCTGTATTGGACTTGTTGTGTGTAAATAGTAAGTAGGTAATATTGAATGTATAAATAGTAAGTAATCGCTTTGTTTTAATATAACCTTATTTGTATATATGTAAATAGTCTTGAAATAAATATTTTTATTATTTATGTAGTATGCTGTTTCATTTATGTTTTCATTAATTACAATTTTTTTTTATCTAATGGCTTTATGTTTAAAATAATAACGTTTTATAAAATGGTTTTGACTACAGATATTTTTTTAATAAAAATAGTCACACAAGTTTATTATAAATGTCTAAAAATGTTATTAATGATATATTTCATGCTTGTATAATAACCCTTTATAGTTTAAAATCGAAAAAATGGCTTTTTTTGGAGTTGAGGTATTTATGGCCGCCCTTGTACGGGAGCGGAATCACCGTGCGGTGCCAACGTGTCACAACTTACTAAAACCGACAGTTTTCAATATTTTACACATTCTTTATATGGCACCGACACCAAAATAAGATTAATTGTATTACATGTATGAAGTACCCCCCTAGAAGTATATATTTTTTGTTATTTAACTATCAAACTATGTAGCGGCTTATACAAGACACCTAAACTCCAAATTTCATCATTATACATCATGTAGTCTTTGAGTAAAATGCCTGTGACATACGGACGGACAGACGGATGGACGGACGGTGATGACGAAACTCGTAAGGGTTCCGTTTTTGCCATTTTGGCTACGGAATTCTGAAAATCGTTGGTCTCATTGTCGGCCGCGCACTACCTGATTTGCTATCGACGCGATCTTTAATTTCAACCACAAACATTTAGCTTGATTAAGATACAACACTCAATCCGTGAAATATTTCATTTTCAATTCATACATATTATTAGCAACCCAACTAAGACTTGAAGTCGGGACACTGTGTATTTGGTCAATTAAATGTTTTCTGTACCTTGTTGCCATAGTAACGTTTCCTGAGTCACTTTTTAAAACTATAGTTTTAAACGATTTAATTTAAAAGAAATAATATTTTTCTTATAATTTTTTTTCTAGCCAGTATAGGTCCATTTTTCAAGGGTCTATTTCGTAATAAGTACATATATTCATAGTGTAGATTACTAGCATTTAGCCCCTATTTTCTAAACGGTATGTCCAAAAAATATGACAAAAAATTACAAAGATCAAGCTTAAAAATACTTTCAACGAACATTATTTTCAACATGATCGGATATACAGTTTTTGAGTTATTGCCGAAAAACGGCGCTTCTCAACAAAAGTACGTAAGTGCCTTGGAGATACGCTCTTTGTAGATAGTGCTAGTGCTAGTTTCATTTCGCATTTTTTTCATCTGTAGTGTGCATTTTTTCGTATGAACGGCTGCGGAACCCTATACTGAGCATGGTCCGATATGCTCTGGCTGGTTTTTTATTCTAAGTAACTTTATCACTATTGTTTCCTGAGTTACGGGACAAAATTACAACTCGAAAGAGTTGATCCATCTTATTACATAATGTTGTAAAAAGTTGATCCATCTTATTACGAGGCGCGTTCAATAAATTCTCGGTATCAGTGTAAAAATGTGAAGTATTTCGTATTATATATATTTTTTGTAATAATTTGGCTCTTTCCTATTTTGTATGCGTACATATTATATCAAGGAAAAAAAAATATGGGCGAAATTTGCCTTATCTTTTGCTTCAGCGGTGGTGCACCGATTTTTTTAGGGACTTTTCAGTTTCAGAAAATAGGAAATATTAGTCAAGCATTTTGGCTATGTTGCACGTAAGTTGACTTATTGATTAGAAGTTGCGGCCCTGAGCATCAGACATGGTAATCTGAACTATTGTCTAAAGAAAAGGTCATAAAATTGATGTATTTGTTGTCTTCGTATTTTCTTTGACCAGATTTTTAAGTTGCACTAGGATTGGGTCATACTGATTCTAGGATTTAGCCGTCTTTCCTGTGGGCAACGCAATAGTTAAGGGCTTGGGTACATATAAGTGATATTTTTACCGCTTAAATCTAGAGTATTAATCAATTTGTACATCGCCTATAGGGCACTAAGAAAAATTAGTATTTAAAGCCTTTAACTTTCGGGTGTCCACAGGAAAGACGCATAACGCTAACTCATACTAAAAATCAGTATGACCCGATTATATCGTATCACTCTTCCTTAGTATTTATATATCCGTATATTTTTAGTGTATGGTCGCAATATATATTTTTTAATATAATTTTCTTTTTGCGGTCAGAAAAACTACTTAGAATTTTGACAAGTGACCCGTTCTTTGAAAATGTAATTGCATGAGTCTTCTTTTTTTGAGTCACCACAATAAGTCAATCTTGCACTTTCGGAATCAATTTTCTCAATTACTGTACCAAGATTTTGCTCACTTCATCCTAAAAAATAATCAAAACAGGCTCCCATTTTACTGACGTCGTTACACATTTCATACTGTCATCTTTGTTTAGCTATTACATAAAGGCAAATTAATGATATCCTTTTTTTATTTGCTTATTTTATTAATGAATAGTGACATCATATGACGCATCATCAAACATTATGATGATAATACTGGATCATACCCATACCGAAAATATATAGAACGCCCCTCGTACATTGTTGTAAAAAGACCGTCGGTGGTCGGGCTCGATTCGCTCTTGACCGTTTTATTTGCCACGACATCCTGTTTTCCTGACGCTACGCAACACGGACGTGCAAAGAGGAGAAAAATCATCCCAATTTCCCGACTTCGTCCGCCTCATTGTCGGCCGCGCGCAACCTGATAGGATTGTTATCGACGCCATCTTTAATTTCGGCCGCAAACATAACTGCTATCGCAATCTGGCTTAGCTAGATTAAGAAACAACAGTGCAGTATAAACAACGAATTTGCATTGGATTTAATTCGTCATTAGAGGTCATTCAGAATCCATTCGTATAACAGATAAATGTAGCCTTGTTTATATGATCTAAGTTTAATTTATGGAGGAATTAACGCTTTTAACAAGGAAAAACTTGCTTTTAAAAAAAAATTGGTGATTAAATTTTTTATTGAAATAACTACATTTATCCGTTAATTGAGATTATGTTCACATTATGGTGATAATTCACACTTTCGGAAAACATGTTTTTATTAACGTAACTTGAAACTGTTCGTAATATCTGAAACGAATTATCTGAATAAGCACAAGTATGTCAAAGTGATTGGAAACAAAAGGTTATCATGATGTGATGGCATTCGTGTCAATGAACAGAATATCCAAATGGAGCGATCACAAATAAAGGCGTGAACAAACCTTTACATTCGAGTCTCCCGACCGTGAACGATACAATGAGGTGCGTGAAAAATCGACACACTACTTCCTCAACCTCATATCTTAAATAATTGTACAGATGCGAAGGCAACCTTACCCCTCATACATTTAAGTGTCAATTTCACAGCCACCAGATGTAGGACTTTGAGGTTAAAGGTGTAAGCTGCCGAAATGGCACCGGCCGACGTCCCACAAATCAAAACTGTGAAATCGTTCCGCGAAAAAACGAAAAATAAAAGAAAACAGCGCACCGGAGCACACCACTGATGGCTTCTTGCAATAATTTCCGTTTTCAATGAACGCGTTTTTCTTTTTCTTATCACCGCACGAACTAGGATGGTTGGGAATAAATTGAAATACAAAATTGATTGTTGACTTTTCCCGGCCGCTTTATTACTGTCACAAATGGGAAAGAGATTGAAAATTGCCTACAGGCTCTGTCGACGGATTTGATGATTCCACATTGCCGTTTTTATCATTCTTAGGATATTACGTTTGATTCTATGAGGATTTTTATGCTGCTTAAGACGACTGTTGCTAATCTGTTTAGCGCCGAAAACACAATAAGTAATCTAGCTACTCAAAATAGTGACAGACAAACGGAGACATTTGATATTATTGTGTACCTAACTGATTCTTCAATTCGAGTCCTAATAGATGCATAACGTACGATAAGAGGGACATATTTTAGTTATGGTATGGACTATGGGGTTTTGATAAACGTATAACTAACACAAACACAATAAGGTTTTTTCCCGGTATTAAATGTCTTTAATTAAGCATAATATTAATTTAAGGAATGTTTAGAGTGAGAGTGTCACGTTGAGGGTGGCATATGAAAGACCCTCTAATAAATAAATCTCTGAATCATTTGTGAATACTGTTTTTACTTTTAGTGTATAAATTAATTAGTCATTTGAAAAAGGTAACTTAACAAAACAAACAAGGGATACAAAGTAAGATAATGTTAAGAAAAAACAAAATGACGAATGTTTCCAAAACTATCTCCGTACACAATAAATCTAGTGCGGTTCCGTATCTGGCCGAAGCACGGACCGACGAGAAGTTTAAAAGACAATGGAATTGTAAGCGTTTTTGTTAAGATAGCCCGCAATCTGCCGGCGATTTATTAGTTGTTGGACACAGTTAGTGAACAGACGTCTAACAGCTGTGCTTTTAAACGGAACACGACATTTTTGTGTAAGATATTTGATGCTTGTCGGGATCGGCCTTACGTATCATCATGTTATGCACAAACTGTCAAAAAAAGGATTATTGTGTGGTCGGCACTTTTAAATTGTAAATTTTATTTATAGCGACTACAGTACTGCGAGAAAAGTTCTGCTGTCCTAATAAACCGTAATCAGGAGTTAAAGCAAACAGAAGAGGCTTAGTAACATTAAGTCCAACATTTTAGGCCTCGAGTACTTATTCGATATACGTACCGTCTTCTTCATTTATTTAAACTTTATTGCACAATACAAGAAAGTACAAATAGCGGACTTAATGCCATAAAGGCATTTTCTGCCAATCAATAATTAGGCTAAACAGAGAAATTATTTGTGCGGGATATCGGTATCAAACTTATACAAATGAATAATTACAAGGGTGAGACACCCAAATCCATACTAATCCATACTTCCATACTAATATTATAAATGCGAAAGTGTGTCTGGCTGCATGTCTGTCTGTCTGTCTGTCTGTTACCTCTTCACGCTTAAACCGCTGAACCGATTTAAATGAAATTCGGTATGGAGATAGTTTGAGTCCTGGGGAAGGACATAGGCTACTTTTTATCCCGGAAAAATACTCTTATCCACGATAAACAAAATTAAGGCGGATGAAGTCGCGGACAGAATCTAGTTATATATATACATATAAGCATAATACATAAATTATATATTGTACTTATGTACAGGTACCTGCTTCTAAAAACCTATGAAGCCTCTTAATCTTGAAGATTTTCAAAGAGATGCTTGCGCAACTTGTACTTGAAGGTGAATTTACTCTGAGCTTGTCGTATACCGAGGGGAAGGGCGTTCCAGAGATTAATTTCCTATACGGTGAAGGAGTTGCACATGCACCAGAATGGTGAGGAGGATTGGAGAGTTTAAGTTTGAGTGTACGGAAGGAACGGAGCTCACAGCCCGGGCCGTGACAAATTGAAACTTAGAACGAAGGTAATCGGGTTCAGCTGGATCATACAATATGGAGAAAAGCGTACCTATATAGGATTTGGAGCCACTTAAGCTGTCGTCAGTAAGCAGATATGTGGTCGTATTTCTTTCCGACCGGTTTCAGTTGCACACCATCTCTCAGTTATTACTACAAAATTATTCAATAAAATAATATGCACGATTACAAAATTTATAAATCGATAACATATAAAATCAGTATGAAGTTAGACTCTCTGTGACATATCTTTAGGGTAGGGATCAAATACCTGTATTTGTTCCTTACAAAATAACCGGTATTCAATTTCGGTATCTCGCTTATTATTGGAAATTTTTGTTTTAATGGGCTACATTCAAAGTTACTAATGATTACCTAAATACTATTTACAATTTATTTTTAAATATTGAAAGTTTGGTAAGATATTTTAATTTAAAGTAATACCGGTGACGATGCCTGCTTGAGGGCGTAGTGTAATATCTGTTCCTCTAGATCTCCAAACGAAGCCGCCCTTTACGTAGCCCTTGCACCGTTTTCCTTATGAAAAAATATTGCTCGTCGATTATTTTTACGATATTTTCCCTGTTTACACTCCTTAATACTCAGTCTGGACGAGTTAACGACAGTTGTCAGTTCTTTACCCTCCGTGGGCTAATCCCGGACAACGGTTCCTAAATACTGCTGAAATAGTTCGAAAAGATATAAACTTCAAGGGGATTTAACGGCACATAGGCCCTTTTTAACTAAAGCAGCGAAATAGCCGCCCGGTTCAAAAGAATCGCGGAAAAATGTAACCAATGGTTTACTTGCACTCTTTTCATACACAAGTAGAGGGGAGAGGGAGGCCCGTTTAAACTGGTCTCCATTACCCCCGAGGCTCCTATTTTTATTTGAGTTTTAATTATTAAAAGTTTTATTAACTGCTTATTTCTTTTTATGAGATTGTTGAATTAATTCCTTTTGTTTGTTAACTCATTTCCTCCCATGTCTATTGGCGAAGTTTTATGTTGCTGTAGTTAGGGTTCCGCAACAAATGTTAACAATAAACCGATGTCATTCTGACTTTATTTAGTTTCAGTAGCTAGTATTATACCGGCTAGTTTGCCCGCGTTCTCGGGAATTATGTATTTGCTAAGCCTAAATTTCAATCCATGACCATGATGTAACTGTGTGCCAAGTTCAATTAAATACATTCAAAATTTAAACATTGTATGTAAACATCTTCACAAACTTTCACATTAATAATATTGGTAGGATCTGTGTTACTTTGAATGCTCATGTTAAAACAGTGTTAAAAATAACGTTTGTTATAAACACCTTAATTATTTTGTACTCAACAAGTAAAATAATCGCATTATGACGTCACAATTTCGTTGGCTTGTATGCGGAAATTAAGAACTTTGCTCAGCACCTATGTTAAAACTTGCATTTATCGAAACGGTTTCCTAGCCAATATTACCATATATTTCATGGGTAATTCAATGATATTCTTAGTTATTAATATTTTCTTACTTTAAAAACGGACTTTCCTATCCAACTTTAAGGCTCTTAAAAAAAGCTACAAATAACGTATCGAACTCAAAATCTTAACGTACTTACTGAAAAACTAATCAACTATAGTCCTAAATCACTAAATTTTGGTCCAAACTAAATCGAATTTTACGCACCTAGTCGGGATTGTATTATTATAATGTGTTTACAGGCAAAATCATTCGGTTATAATTGTAACGTAAGGTTTGTCAAATTTTTTAATAATTATTAGTTCCATGTTGAAATAAAACAATTTAACGGATTATATCGCGTATATTATCTCATTTTAGTTCCCGATGTTTCAGCTTTCCATGGTCACAGGTGGACTGAGAAAAGATGTATTTTCCTCTGTCAAAGTTATAATTTGTGCGAACTACCCATTTTTGAAAAAAACAAATAAAGGTGTACATACATGACAGATGGGTCTAAGCTGTAAAGACAGTTACACATGTGCCAGAAGGGCTTAATTGTTTTATTTTAATAATTTACAAAGCAGCATTTCACAAATGAGGCGTACTGAGGAGAAAAGAAACGCTGCAAAGAAAAGTTCCATGTTATTTTCTTTCCAGGCCATAGTGGGGGTGCCTGGACTATAGTTTGGTGTTTCTTTTTGTTCTATCAGGATCTTGTGCAATCTACGATTTTTCTTCAGTTATCCCTATTACACTGTAAAAACATAGAATAACAGTTTATTCGACAAGCATATTTTAACACTAACTCAATGACGTGGTACCACAGTGATCGTCCGTAAAAATTTTCACAAAAGTCTAGCCGAGTAATTTTGCTATGAGCAAAAGTGAAGGCGTCGGAAGAACCTTGCGTTTCAGCAATTTAAAGGTGAAAGTTAAAGCATTCATGTTTAAATTCACAATTTCATTTCAATCGAGTGGTTATTCGCAAATTTATCTATATCACGTCCGCTGAATATCATAAAACATTTTAAAGTTCGTAAAGAGATATTCGCCAAGAGTTTTCATTCGGCGCCATCAGTTCGTCGCTAGGGTTGAAATATGTGCTTTGTAGGGTTGTAATAATAGTAGATTGTTTGACAAGGGGCTAAAATAAGCCATTATGACACGAAGTGATTATTTGGACGAGCTCACGAAGTGAGCGAGGACAAATATGTCTGAGTGTCATAATGGCTTTTAGCCACGTGTTAAACACTCTGCTTTTCACTTCGACTGCGAGAAAATAAAAAAGACACTAAAATTGTATACTTCATGAAAAATAAAAAGTACAGTTTGAGCAATTCTTTATAGTTAAATTGACGGCTTATATATTTTTTTAAACTAATAATGGCCATAGACAATTTTTACTTTTTAATGTGAAGGGCTGCAATACGATCAGAAATTTTGGCCAATCTGATGAGGTTGGTTTGTTTGTTTTTAATTATTCGTAAGTAGTATGTAGCTGGCCGCAAGTTTTTTTTTTCAGTTTCATAGAAATTTGTATGGGATTATATGGCTTTCTCTTAAACCCTAGGGGCTAAATGTACTATTTTAGTCTCGCTTCGCGAAGCTAAAATGACCTACTTTTTGAGCAGGAGAAGTGAAAAATATATATGATGTAAAAGGAGTAGTCTACACTAATTCACTTACCCATTTACTCAATAAAAAAATCGAAACATCGCTTACCTTAACACTTACATCCAGCAAGCTGAAATGTTTGTTTATTTTCATATATAATTAACAGTTTGCCTGCCCCTGTCAATGCTGCGTGTCAGCAAAGACAGGGTTATTTTGCAATTGAATCGTCCGAAAAAACCCTGCCATTTATTTCTTTTTTTTATTATAATAGGCAATTGTAAGATAGTAATTGCATGCGTTTCACATTTGGATGCGTTTATTTTTTATTGCCTAGGAGATACTGACTGTCGTCTGTACTAGAGTTTGGCAACGACGAATAAAGGACAAAATTTAAAACACGAATAACTTATCCATAATTGCAAGCGGCTTCTTAAACCTATTCCTCAAAATCGTTTTTAAGGACAATACCGTATAAAAAATTGGTGTATCTCTATTCATATGGGATAGATCTGGAAGTTTGCCGCGAGTCAAGAGTAGTTTGAAATGTGCTATGTTAAAGAAATGAGAAAGGAATTATAACCCTGATAATAAATGATGTTTAGATGTGATCGCATGAATTTTAATATTTATTTAATAATGCGTACCAAAAACGCAAAATGAAATGCGTTCCAATATGAGAGCAATTTAGTGCTTTTCATATTTTATGTAGTGTCATTGTTACTATCCATGTTTATCATATAAGAAACGTGTGGCAACCCTAGTTCGTACGTAAATTTAAATTTAAAATATGCATAACAGTTTTCCGATGCGATCCCTTTTCGGAATTTAAACACATCGGACTGTATTAAGATACATTTGGATTCAGTGCACTCGGCAACTTTTGTAAGAAGACTCCATCCAATTATATTGCTACATCACGCTACATACAGTTACTATACCGTTGTTTTATGTTATGAACAGTGAAGTTCATCATCTTGAACAAAAACAAGATTTCCTTTTCTTTCAATCCCATTAAATCATTTTCTTTTTAACATTGAGGCATGAAATAAATAAAAATCAGGGGCAATGTTACACAAATCGACTTAGTTCCAAATTATGCAAAGTTTGTACTATCTATAGGTATCCAGCGACCATATACATAATATATAAATAAATTATTATCAAAACATCCAAGATTCATCAGGGACAAACATTCGTGTTCATCACACAAATATTTGCCCTGGCCAGGATTAGAACCCGGGACCGCCAGTTTCGTTGGCCAACCAACTGCGCCAAACGTGTTATTAAAAGTAATGATTGAATTTGAAACATTACTTCCACTTCATCAAAAGACAAATATTACCGCCCGCGGAGCACATCGCTCGTAGAAATGATGGCATGACGGAAGGGTTTTTGAGAGGAGATTACGTACTGGAAGATGCTTCGTGGAAGGCTCCTAACAAGGTGGACCAAGTGGAAGGTGGATGGTCTTATCATTATCGCAGGAAATTTTTGGATGAGACCATCGCACTACCAGTAAGTGTGGAGATGCTCAGGGAGACCTTTTTTCTGGCAACGGACGTCGTTCGCCTGATATGGTGATCATGGGGATATATTGCACTATATCATCATGGGGATATATTGTAATATATCCCCAATCCCCGTGTAAAACAAAGTTTTATTAAGAAATAAATTAAATTAAAGGCTGCTGCAAAGTGTCGTGTAACTTGTTGTTGTGTACCTTATAAACACTTGTACGCACTTTAAAAAAATGTTCAATTGCACACGTTACTTACTTACTCTACTTTTTCTACGAGTAAATTGCAATAAATGAAACACAGCTAAAAAAGAATCGTCAAAACACTTTGAACGTTTGAAAACATTTTGAAATTCAACATAGTTCCGCGCGGATTTGCATTATTCAGTGGCATATAATATACACCATAGAGTGTAGAGTGATGGTTAAATCTAAAAAGTATGGCTTAGTTATGATTCGCGAAGTTTTATTCGCAAATTATCCTGAGACCAGAAAAAAATCCAGTGGTGTCGTTACTTTACATCCACATAAAATATAATATGTTAATTTTTTGTTTTTTAATTAACTGGTATTAGTATTTTCGTGTTGACGCAAGGTTCACGCGAATATAAATAAAGAACACTATTTTAAAATTTAAAACAAATTGCATGGATAAATTCCAAAAGTATTTTTTTTATTCTTATTATGAAAAACCTAGAAAAAAACACAATAACTGTAACGATTACGAGTAACATGTTGATACATATTATAAATAATCCTTCCAATACGCAGTGCTCACAAAAAAAACCATAGTAAATTTAATGAAAGGGCCGATTTCCTACGGAAAGTCGAATATGGCCTATAATAATATGTTTTATCCTCTGATACTAAATGCAATACAACAAGTTTTACCACAATATTAAGTATCGAAAATAAACAGTAGATACGTTGGAGTTGCAAAGTCTGCTGGCGCGAAGTGTCGGCAACTCGGAACTTGCAAATTTGCTTAAGTATTTACGGGCAAGTCTCCGCGGCTTACGCGGGCGGCGCCGGGCAGATTGTCGGCTTACTGTACTGCTTCAATGTACTAATATGTTTCTGTTTTAATGTTAAATAACTTTGATTATGTACAACTATAAAACATTTATCTCCAACTTTGAACGGAATTTTGGTCAATTTTAAACGTTCATGCTAAATGAGATTATTCACTTCTAATGATCGGCTAAGTGACTGAAATACTAAGTAAAATAGCCGGCCAAGAGCATGCCGGACCATGCTCAGTGTAGGGTTCCGCAGCTGCTTATACAAAAAATGCACTACAGATTGAAAAAATACGATATGAAAAAGTGCACTAGCAAAAGGGCGTATCTCCATGGCACTTACGTCCTTTACGTAATAAGCGCAGTTTTTAGGCAATAACTCAAAAACGGTATATATGATCTCTTTTCGTTGAAAGTATTTAAGCTTTCTCTTTGTATTTTCATTTTTTTCCATATTATTTGGATACCCTGCTTGGAAAATAGGGGGGGAATATGAACAATTTATGCAACTTGCCTGTATGGAGCCCCCTTTAAAATATATTTTATTATTTATAACTAACAAACTAAGTAGCGGCTACTACCAGACACCTATCCTCTAAATATCATCATTTACTATACATGTAGCAGTTTTTAAGTAAAATGCCTGTGACATACAGACAGACTGGATGAAACTATAAAGGTGCGTCCACATTTGTATCATTTGCCCGTATCAGATCATCGTCGCGTAGCATGATCGCGTGTCACGATCACGCGTTTGGACGTTGCGCCGATCCGATCAATCGAAATCCATTTGCTACGCGTATCACACACTTGTATCGGAAGAGTGCGGCATTATCGGCGCGCCGACAATAGGCGTCCAAGCAGCGCGATACGCAGTCATGCTACGGCACGGTGATCGCATACGAGCAAATGATACAAGTGTGGACGCACCTTTAGGGTACCGTTTTTGCCATTTTGGCAACGGAACCCTAAAAAACACGTAAAATAGTCTTTGCGATAGTCTGTTAGAAAAGGTACGATCCACGGGTTACGTAATCAGTGGTAATTTTCCATACATTCGTTGTATTGGGAATAACCAGTGGAAATCTTCGTCTACTGTATAATTTTTGCTGCAAATTAAAGAAGAAAATCATCAAATTCCGCTAAGGTGCATGGTTACTAGTGGGGAGGAACCTTTTTAATTAAAGAAAGAAAATTAGTGAATCTATTTTTTTTTCAAATCGCCGTTTTGACGTTAGCTATGTTTTACAAAAAAAACTCATCCATCTCCTATTTGGAGGAGTCCAAACTTGGTATGTTCTGAAAATATTTCTTGGATTCTTATAAAACACTAGAAGATGCCCGCAACTTCGTTCGTGGAGGAGAAAAAGTCATAACCCGTCGTTTTTGTTCAGCGTAGTCGGGTAAAAAGTATTCTATCTGGAGATACCCAGCTACCCGTGTACCAATAATTGTGGAAATCTGTTTAGCCGATTTTGCGTGATGAAGCCACAACGACACATACAAACATACATTAAATCCAAAAAAATATTGTTCGTTTTAGTGACCTCCAAATAGTCCGTAACAATATATCTGTTTAAAATATCTTCAATGTACAGACATTGCATTTTTACAACTTTATAATAGTATAGATATGGCCTGATGATAATGATGCAGTATATTTTTACAACCGCCTCATGAAACCCTTTCATTTGATACCATGCACGATAGGTTTCTGAAAAAAAATTAAATAAAAAAGAACCGTCTCCAAAATAAACTAAAAAGCCAAAAAAAAAAAAACTTTTATGTACGGTATGGATCACATTTGAATCACCTTTTGAAGTCGGTGCCAAACCTTTCATCTATTACTATTAACACAGATGACACAACAAGAACCGCGGCGGCGAGCCTTTAGTTATAACCTAACTTACCTTTAGTTATTAGCTATCTTACCTTTAGTTATTACATACTTTACCTTTAGTTATTATTAAGTTATAGTAATTCGTATTTTTGTTGAATAAAGAACTTTACTTTAGGTATGGCACCGACTTCAAAAGGTGATTCAAATGTGATCCGTACCGTACATAAAAGATTATTTTTGGCCATTTAGTTTTTTTTAAGTTGGTCCTTTATATATTTAAAAAAAATTTTTTTTTCTATTTAGCGATGGGTTTTTTTGGAGCCCAGAATGGGAAGATTGAGGAGGCACCCTTAGCACGCATCACAAGTCTTTGGAAGTAAGAAATGTAAAAGTTGGTTAATTCTTATTCATTGTACCCCTTTTAAAATTCATTAAACCATTTAAAAACTGTTGCTCGGGATGAAGCAGAGTCCCCTAATGCTGATTGCAATAATTTTAAACTTGGTAGTTCAGTAAAATCAAATATTTAATGAATTATCTCGCAACTCTTGACCGGTCATAAGGACTTGTACCTTCCATCATCAGCTCAGCATCAAGAAATGATGACAACCAGGCGAAAATCACTGAATATTGTTAGTGCCTATAATATTTGATGGTTTCTCTCGATTTCCCTGGTATTCCATCATCAGATCCTGACTTGGTGATAAGGAGATTACCTCAGGGACACACTATAAAGAATATGACTAACAGTCTTTACGTACCTACCTATAATACACGCATTTTTTAAGAATTATTCTGTTACTCTTACCCATTAAGGAGCTGCACCTTCCATCACCAGCTCAGTATGATGAAATGATGACTACCATATGCAAATACTTAAATAACTTAAGAAAATATATGAAAAACATTATAAGTGCCTATGATCCCATCATCAGATCCCAACTTGGTGGCAATGGGACTAGATCAAAAGTGTATTCTTTCAAATAAAAAAAAAATAGTTAAAATCGGTCCACAATTGGCGGAGTAATTGGTGAACGTACATAAAAAAAAAATACAAAAGTCGAACCTAGAACCTCCTCCTATTTTGGAAGTCGGTTAAAAAAGAATCAAATTCCAGATAAAAAATTGGTGATGTCATTACTGCCGGCAATAGTATGATTGTTTTAACCTAAAGTACCTGTATACCACAGGGCTATTCTGCACATCGATTTGCGGCTTTCTTTCAATATTTGCTTTGTAGACTAAAATGAATCTTTAATGAGTGAATGAATGAATCTAAAATTTAAAATGAGTGTGCTATAAATTAACGGATTTCAACCATGTAAAGAAATTGTCTTTTCTGTTACTTTCACATAAATTACAGGAAGTTAGCCCCAGTAGCAATAAATGCTTTAATAAGTTAAGTAATGTAACACCCTCATTATAATAAAGGAAATTCAAGTTTGTAACAAAACTTATAGTAAAGCCGTTAAGCCGAGTATATTTAACGAGACCTTAAGTCTCAGAACAAATTACAGGAGACTTGTAGACTTGCAAGTTAAGTGTACTTAGCCGCCAGTTGTGAAAATGTAAATTATGTCCCTGGGCCGCACAGGGTTGCCACACTCCCCATTATTTAATTGTTCTCTAAAGGTCGATTTTGCTAACGTAGCATAAGTCTTATTCAAATAATAAATCATCAATTACTCGTGAGTAAACTCATCTTACGTTTCACCAATAACTAACCTAAGGATTAAATCTCTAAACTAGAGAAAAATCTTACACCACCAATTTCGGCTGAGTAAACTTTGAGAAGAAAATACTATTTTCATTTTCATTGTCACTGTCAAGTGAATTCAATACTTACTTACTTCACAATTGATACATTACTCGAACATGGCAAGTGGTGTCATTATCGAACAAATTTTTCATATATTTTTAGCGGAACGCAATATTTCGAACAACGCGTACCTACATTATAAACCGACCAAGCGCGAGTTGAAGTCGCGCACCGAGGGTTCCGTAAAAAATATACGCTGAAAGGAAATAGATACGGCCATCTATGTAAATCCAGTGTTAGCAGAGCCCTACTCCTAAGCAAAATGTACGCGGTATTAGATAATTTTATATTGGTTACAGACAGAGACAGACAGACATAAAATCATATTGTTTTTAGTATTTGCTGCTATAGCGGCAACAGAAATACAGAAAATTTCAACTGTTCTGGTTCATGAGCTACAGCCTGGTGACAGACAGACAGACAGACATACGTACGGATAGACAGACAGACGGACAGCGGAGTCTTAGTAATAGAATCCCGTTTTACCATTAGGGCACGGAAACCTAAAAATCACCTACAAAAGAAAAAAAACACACACACACTGACGACATATCGTATATACTGTGGCAGAGGGAAATACGTCTGTATGCTATTTTCAAAATCTAAAAAAACAGTTGAGGACACTTCGTCGGCAACCCTACGAGGAGCGGCCCACAGGATTAGAGACAGCGGCGCCGCCACCCGATATGCTAATTACAATTACTGCTGCCCGCGCCACCGACGGCTTCGATGCTTGAGACAACCTTCAGATACTCATTTTCAACGGAACAGCAAAAGCAGATATACACCTCTTGGCAGTGTGGAACCATAGTTATTGCATCACATCTATGCCACGGCCATTGAGACGAGATAAACTTGGCCTTACCTGAATCATCGTAATTATATCTTCCTCTTTTACTACCAAAGACACAGTTCCGTTTCCTATATACCCAAACCTGAACAGATCGTTGAGTATTTGCAAGTGTAAGCCGAGTTCACCCTGAGCAATGAGCGATTGGAGTCTCCTCACAAATGAATGTGGTGAGTGCTAACCGACTAACAACCTTTATTAAAAGCCCATTCGTATTTTTGGTTTTTTACCAAAAATAAAGCGACAGAAACGGATTTTTGACGAGTCGTTTTTTAATATTTTCTTCTGTTTCCGCGATTATTACTCATTGAAATAAAACAATTGACAAGTTGAAATCAAAACGCACTAGGAATGAAACGCTCCGTGGAGGTAATCAAACGTCAACGTCAAATGCCGTTGCACCTGTAGTGAATATTAGCTCGAAGGATCTGTCGGACTCGCAAACCTTGCTTCTTAAAAAAGGGCTTAATTATGTTGTTACTCCACGGAATATCCCTTTTGAACAGATTATAGTCGGTGTGGAAGATTGTTTGGTCCAAAATCATATGCGTAAGGAGGATTTGGAGGCCGTACGCCAGGATGTGTCTTCAATTTTAAGACGAGCGAAGTCTCCTAAAGTTAACTTACCCAGAACTGAATTCAACGCTTTGAAGAGCTTGCGTGAAGACCCAGACATCACCATTCTTCGAGCTGACAAGGGAAATGCGACGGTTGTTATGGATACTAGTGATTACAACCAGAAAGTGGAAGTACTTTTGTCAGACACTACAACATACAAGCTTGTTAAGCGAGATCCAACGGCGAAAGTAATAAAAACGACAGCCGAGCTGATAAGTAAGCACTCTGAAAATCTTAATCTGGATGTGAAAAGTTTAGTGCCTTCTTGCCCGGTGCCACCAAAGTTGTACGGGTTACCAAAGATACATAAACCTGGTGCTCCGTTACGCCCTATAGTGAGTCAAATCGATGCTCCTACCTATCGATTAGCTCGGCACTTAGCAGGTGTGCTTTCTTTACTGCGAGGGAAGACGGAAGCATTCACAAGGGATTCATACCATTTTGTCAGTGAGATTAAGGATTTGAGACTAACTGATGATGAAGTTATGGTCAGTTTTGATGTCCAGTCTCTCTTCACATGCCTACCAGTTCAAGAATGTATCGAAATTGTGAAAAGAAGATTGGGTGAACAACAGATGGCAATAGAATATGCTGAGTTATTACAACACTGCCTTACATCTGGCTATATGCTATGGAATGGTGAATTCTACGGGCAAGTTGATGGTGTGGCAATGGGGTCTCCGGTGTCTCCTGTTGTCGCCGATATTTTTATGGAAGACTTCGAGGAGAGAGCGCTTTCATTGGCACCTGTCAAGCCGAGGATCTTTAAAAGATACGTAGATGATACCTTTACTATTTTACCTAGATCTAGTGTTTCAGCTTTCTTAGACCATCTGAACTCCATGCATAGTAAAATTAAATTCACTATGGAGTTGGAAAATCAAAATTCACTTGCATTCTTAGATGTGCTAGTAATTAGAGGTCCTAACAATGACATAGGTCATACTGTATATAGGAAACCTACGCATACAGATAGGTATTTGAATGGCAAATCTCACCACCATCCCTGTCAACTTGCTACAGTGGGTAAATCTTTGTTTCAGAGAGCCAGGGGTATCTGCGACGATCAACATCTGACTGCTGAGTTGCAGAATGTCCAACGTGCGCTTCGAGCCAACGAGCTCCAGATACCACGTTCCAAGCAGAATCCCAGTATGAAGAAACCAACAGTCGAGCGTAAACCTGCCGTATTACCATATGTGAAAGGGGTCACAGACAAGATCGGAAACATCTTGAAGCGTGCTTCTATAAAAACATATTTCAAGCCGTTGAAGAAGGTGTCTCAATACCTTAGACCCGTGAAGAGTAGCACCCCTTTGCAGAGTGCAGGCATTTATAAGCTAGACTGCGAGTGTGGTCTTTCATACATTGGTCAAACGAAACGCAGTGTATCAACCCGGGTGAAGGAGCACATAGCAGATGTCAAGCACCGTCGGTGTAATAGGTCTGCAGTCTGTGAACATGTCATTGACAAACCAAACCACTCAATTAAGTTTGATAAACCTTCTATCCTTGCCAAAGAAAAAAGATATTTTCCCAGGATGCTACGCGAGGCTATTGAGATTAAAAAGCATCCTAATTTCAATAGAGAAGATGGATTGTCACTACCACCGGCTTGGGATCCTGTAAGACATCTCATCAAGGAACAAGCGAGACACAGGACTGCAAAACCTTAATTTCCGAACGGTGTAAAATATCTTATCTGTTTAAAGTAATTTAATAGTCTCTGTTTTTAAAATATTATAATTAGTAATGAGGTAGCCTGGGAGTTTTTCTTTGCAGCGTTTCTTTTCTCCTCAGTACGCCTCATTTGTGAAATGCTGCTTGGTAAATTATTAGAATAAAATAATTAAGCCCTTCTGGCACATGTGTAACTGGCATGTATGTACACCTTTATTTGTGTTTTTTCAAAAAAATGGGTAGTTTGCACAAATTGTAACTTTGACAGAGGAAAATACATCTTTTCTCAGCCCTCCCGTGACCATGGAAAGCTGGAAAGCTTCCGAAACGTCGGGAACTAAAATGAGATAATATACGCGATATAATCCGTTAAATTGTTTTATTTCAATGAGTCGTTTTTTATTTGAAAAAAATATACTTCATAGTTATAATAGTTTTGTTATTTTGTACATAAAAATATATAAATCCTTCTTAATTATACTATATTTTTCAAGAAATTGTCGCTGATAATCTTTTTTTTTCATTATTGTTTAATTATTAAAAAAAAGTAAGACAGATAAATTTATGGTTATAATTTTGGTGTAATATTCACATTAAACTACATGATTCCAGAAAATGCCAGATTTTTCGTTTGGTAAACTTCGGAGATAAAGGGGGAATGGTATTTTTTCCACATTTTCCTCAAGAAAACGCACAATAAAAAAATTAAAAAAATGTTTGAAAATGTACAGATTAAACCCTTTCATATGATACCCTACTTGACCTAGTGACTAGACTTATAATTTTATTTTATAACCTTAGACTTGGCAAGCAGCTCCATCGAGACTTGGCTAGTTTTTTACAGAATGTTTTTGGTGGGATTTCACTTCTTTTTGTAGAAACGTGGGCATAACCCTTCGATTTTGGACATCACATGAAGCGGCCCACCAAGTTGAATATTTTTTGTCGGGTTCTTGTGTTTTCTAATCAGGGTCACCAGGTACTCCAGATCTTCGATTGTCATAGTTTTTTAGTTTTCCCTTTATGTGGCCATTAAACCCTAACTCTGTACCAAATTTCAGCTCTCTGAGTTTATGGGAAGTACTAGTTCTATTCTGATGATCATGAGTGAGTGAGTGAGTGAGTGTCATAAATGCGAAACTTTGCTTTCGCTTAACTTCGGAACTAAATGACCTACAGACTTGAAATTTTGGATTTTAAGTATGTGATTATAGCTTACTGAATGACAAAAATTTCTGTGTTCTGGTCTTATCCAGAGGATCTCAAATAGGGGCCTGAAAATGCGGCGAAATGGTTCCAGTAAAGGTTGGTACGGCAGTGTTTGCTTCGCGCTCGACTTGGCGGGGGCACTGACGTGCCCCCTGATGGCTCGCGCAGGAAATGCCCTCAGTTTCGCGGGAGCGTGTTTCGTGATAGGACTCTTAACCCCTAGTATGCTTAGACGCGTATCCCTGCCAGGTCCAGTTCATGAACTGCGTAAGTACGGAGACGTTCCAAGTCGACTACGCTGAAAGCCTCTGCTGACGCACCGAGGTGTCAAATTCTGTAACGGCTCCCGCTTATGAGGGGTTAAGGAGGAGTCTCAGCCGAAAAAAAATCTGGCGTTTTCTAGGCTGGTTAGTTGAAACGACACGTTTGGCTCAGTGGTTGCATGGAGGCCTACGGAGCTGGCGCGTTCGAATCCAGGCCAGGGCAAGTGTTTGTGTGAGGAGCACGAATGTGTGTTTCTTGGTCTTGGATGTTTTCGATCTATTTAAGTATTATAATTTATCGTGGTTTATCTATATATTACTTATATCGTTTATGGGACTAGGTCGATTTGTGTAAGATTGTCCCTGATATTTATGTTGCGGGTACCTTCTTATCTATACTATTATAAAGTTATAAAAATGGAATGTCTGTACATTGAAGATATATTCAAAACAAATGATTGTAACTGACTATTTGGAGGTCACTGAAACAAAATAATAAACAAAAAGAGCCGACTTCAAAATAAACTAAAAAGCCATAAATAATCTTTTATGTACGGTACGGATCACATTTGAATCATCTTTTGAAGTCGGTGCCAAACCATTCATTTATTACTATTAAGAACCGCGGCGGCGAGCCTTTAGTTATTACAAGGGCTGCTATTTATATATCCGGAAACCGGGATTACAATCTTCTTAAATAGCATATTTGACCGCCATGGTAAAATTTGAACTTTTTTAAGTATATAAGGTATATTTTTTCTTCCTTATTAACGCTCGTGTTTTGTTTTTGACGGGTTTTAAATGTCATCTCGCAGCAAGAATGGAACTCACTCGTGAAAATATTCGTGCTATGATTTATTATGATTTTCGGCGTGGTTTAACGCAACAACAGTGCATAGATCAACTAACTTCAACTTTTGGTGATGAAGCCCCATCTAAAACTACTGTGTATCACTGGTTTAGTGAGTTCAATCGTGGACGTAGTATGCTTACGGACGAAGTTAAGGCAGGTCGCCCGAAATCGGTCGTTGTACAACAAAATATCGAGGCTGTGCGAAAACTTATAATGGCGACACGACCGACATGTTACGTACCGCGAGATAGAGGCGACTCTGGGTATTTCTATGACCAGCATTAATAGCATATTACATAATTATTTGGCTGTAAAAAAAATTTGTTCGCGTTGGATACCCCACAACTTAACAAATGAGCAAAAACATGCTCGCGTCGAATGGTGCAATAAAATGTTAAAAAAAATATAACCGTGGTGACTCAAAAGCCGTTTATAACATCTATACAGGTGACGAATCCTGGATCTATGCATACGATCCCGAAACGAAGCAAAAATCAACGGTATGGGTGTTTCAAAATGAGCCGAACCCTACGAAAGTTACTCGTGCAAAAAGTACATTGAAACAAATGGTGGCCTGCTTCTTCGGTATTAATGGCCATGTAGCTACAGTGCCACTAGAAAACCGTAGAACGGTTAATTCAGAGTGGTACACGACCATTTGCTTACCGGAAGTATTTGAACAAATTCGTAAAACTAACCAGCGACGAAGAATCATTCTTCATCATGACAATGCCAGCTGTCATACGTCACGCGAAACAACTCTATTTTTGGAGGGTCAAAATGTGGAATTAACGGGTCATCCGCCGTACAGCCCTGACTTGGCACCCAACGATTTTTATTTATTTCCAAATATAAAGAATAAATTACGCGGTCAACGATTCAAACAACACGTTATGGAGGTACCTCAGGCGGAGTGGCAGAAGTGCTTTAAAAATTGGTTCACGCGAATGCAAAAGTGCATAGATCATCAAGGGGAATACTTTGAAAAACAATAAAACTATTTTCAGCCGTGTACGTTTGTTTGTTTTTTTGTTTCCGGATATATAAGTAGCAACCCTCGTAATTATTATCTATCTACATATATATTTAGTCATAGTAATTCGTATTTTTGTTGAATAAAGAACTTTATTTAATTCAGGTTTGGCACCGACTTCAAAAGGTGATTCAAATGTGATCCGTACCGTACATAAAAGATTATTTATGGCTTTTTAGTTTATTTTGAAGTCGGTTCTTTTTTTATTTAATTATTTTAATTTTTTGCTTTTTAGTGATAGATTTTAGTAGTGATATAAAGTATTTTTTAGAGCCCAGAATAGGAAGATTGAGGAAGCACTTTGCACGCATCTTGAGTCTTTGGAAGTAAGAAATGTAAAAGTTGGTTAGTTCATTGTACCTTCCATCATCAGCTCAGCATGAAATGATGACAACCAGAGGAAAACAACTGATAACTTTAGAAAAATATATATAAAATATTGTTAGTGCCTATAATATTTGAGGTTTTCTCTCGATTTCCCTGGTATTCCGTCATCTAATCCTGACTTGGTAATAAGGAGACGACTTCAGGGACACACTAAAAAGAATATGACTAACAGTCTTAACGTATTTACCTATAATAGATGATTTTTTAAAGAATTATCCTCTAACTCTTAACTATTAAGGAGTTGTACCTTCCGTCATCAACTGAGATGATGACTACCATATGCAAATACTTAACTAGCTTAAGAAAATATATGAAAAACGTTATAAGTGCCTATAAAATTGAGGATATCCCTCGATTTCCCTGGGATCCCATCATCAGAGCCCAACTTGGTGGCAATGGGACCACCTCGGGAGTATATCCTTTCAAATAAAAAAAGAGTTTTTAAAATCGGTCCACAATTGGCGGAGTAATCGGTGAACAGACAAAAAAAATACAAACTATCGAACATATAACCTCCTCCTTTTTTGGAAGTCGGTTAATTAATATATTTCTTTGCATTTTTTGTATGTTTGTACATGTCGTTGTGGTTTCACACGGTTAAACAGAGTTCAACCATTTTTAGTAGCATCAACCAGACATTTAAGTGCCCATTGGTAGACCTTATGGACATTGACATAAGGCCTACGAATGGTCACTTTAATGTTTTGCTTTTTGTACATGCTGCTGAGTATCCACAATTGGCTATAAGATACTTTTTAACTGACTACGCTGTCGGAAAAAGAGGGGTTATGACTTTCTCCTCCGCGAACGAAGATAATCTGTCATAAATTGGCGTCACTGAAAAACAACTTCACTGATTAAGTATAAGATCGTGTTATCACATTGTATTTGCCAATTTGACATAATTTGTTCGCCATATAAAGTCTATATGAAAAACACAGCATGCCATAATTATTGTACCATAAACTATCAATTTTTTTCTTATAATTTTACTACATATAGGCAGTGATTTATAGTTAGGGTACAGCTGTGGTGGTATCATCAGCAAAAGCGTGGGCTTAATGTATATGTTAAAATATTGTGGCGTGTAGCAAAAAAAAAAGTAATAATTAAAAACCTTTTGTATAGTTTCACGACCAATATTTTAGTAGCGCTTCGCGCGTATCTGACAACACGAGTAAATGTGTACCTACGACGCGAAAACTTACAATAAGCAAAGCTCCCACCTAGCGAATCGCGATCGTGAAAGCGTTAAGTTCACACAAAAACAAAATTAAAATATTTGTATATCTATATTGAAACAAAGCCAAAAAAATTACATCAAACAAATACACAAAAGAAAGCCGCTGTAAACGAAACTCTGAAAAACTATCATATTAGTGTTAGCACTACTGCGTTGTATGGGCTTCTGCTCCTGCTGTGCATCGATCTTCACGGGTCGGGTTAATGCTTCCTCGTCAGCTGACGTATTACCCGCTCTCTCATTTGGCCACGACGTAGAAGGAGCGTCCACAGAAGGTGTAGCATTTGTGGGAACCGTTGTCTCGGTAGACAACGAAGTGGCTTCTGTGGGTTCAACTTCTTTGGCTGTTTGACTGGTTTCCGCCACTATATCCGTTGCAGGTGAATTCGATTCTGATGAAACAGGAATCTCAGTTGTTGGAGCGTCCTTTAGAGTCACGGAGCAGATGTCTTGGCATTCCGTGCTGTTACATTTCTCATCCATGCCACAGTCGAGGAAGCGTTTCCTTGGTGCCAAGAGTTGGTATAAGTGAGGAGGGTTGCAGTTCCCGTTTATGTATGTTTGCAATGCCATTACGTTGTCGTCACACACGAGAGGTCCACCGCTGTTACCCTATAACAGAAAAATACACAATTTACCTTAAGAAAATACGTATACACTTTAGGAAAAAAATATGTTTTTGTGGGGATGATGATTAAATTTTAATGATTACTTTGTTATAAAGACACACGTCACTCTCGTGTGGGCCGCTCATCTATGTCGTATACTATATTTGTTATATCTATACTATTATAAATAAATAAATAATAAAAAAGCTTTATTTTCCCTTACAACTTACAAAAAAAAAAAAAGTGCGTAATATTGTTAGTTTTTCTCATTTATGTATATATACCTATGTTAGTGTTTATTTATTTTATTTATACTATATTTATTTACTTTTTATAAATTTGTGTATCTAATATTTATCTATTCTTAGATGTAGCTATACTATTATAAAGCTGTAAAAACTAAATGTCTGTACATTGAAGATATAAAAAAAAAACATAGTATGACAGACTATTTGGAGGTTACTGAATCGAAAAATATTTTTATTTTTACTTTTTGTATGTGTCATTGTGGATTCGTCAAATGTTTTTGGTACACGGCTACTAGAATAATAAAATAATATTGGAGCCGTATTTTTATTTACGCAATTAAAAAATAACGGCGAGACACAGCCAAAAAATCGCGTGACATCACGCGTACGGTGATTTAGTAATGATGTCAAGATCCCGCACTCGTAACTACTTGAATACGATTTAAGGTATTTTTTTTAATACGTGTCTAACCTAAGAAGATTTTTATATAGCTGTAGGTACTTCTATGGATAATTAATCATATAAAAAAATCGTAAAATGACGTGGAAACGAATATCGCTCTTTACCAAATAAAATCTGAATCTGTTATTTACTTTTAAACTGACGTACTACTTAAATATAATTTTGATTTCGTACTCTGGCATCATGCCTATTGCACGGAGTGAGCTACGAAGCTACAGCCTACTCTTGTATGATAAATACTCAACTGTGAAATATCCAAAACTTATCGATTCAAAGAAATTATATTAAGGAAAATCCAACCACATTTCAAAACGAATAGTTAAAAAGCAATCTTGACTATTCGTTTGCTACACTAAAACTAAAGCGTTATTTAGTAAGTTTTTGTCGTAATGTATTTTGTTGATAAAATATGTAAATAACTTACATGACAATAGTCACTCGTCAGTGGTTCCTCACTGCTCGCTTCAGTGGCACACATCATGGTGTTCTGGACGAACCTGCAGCAAAAACCTTTTTTGTACAGATCTTAATGTAAACAGAATTAATTAACAGGTAATTTGGAGTGTCGCAAGACTATCATGCTGTTACAAAATAAACTGACAATATGACAGGTCCCACTGTGCATCCAGTATTGGAACGTGATTCGTAGTGGAAGTGTGGCGTCCTTGCAAGCAGTTCCGTCCCGGAAAAGCAACGTGTTAATTACATATCTTGTGTGACTAATGCAAATACATTCTGTACAGTCCGTTAGCACTAAGAAAATGATTTGTCAACTGACGAATAAAATCGTATATATTCATGCAATAGAATGCTGGCGGAAAATTGCCAATATTGATTGGGAGTATAATAGAACAGTAATACCCGTCAATTATTTTACCGAAACTAATTGCTATTATTGTCAAGAGGGGGTTTTCAAAGCTTTATAGAGAAACAAAAAAACCGGCCATGTACAGTCAGACTCGCGCACCGAGGGTTCCGTACCAAATATACACTGCAAATGGCCGTACCTATGAAATTTCAGAGTTAGCGGAGCTTTACTCCTAAGCAAAATGTAAGCAGTGCTCGATGATATATAGACAGACAGACATAAAATTACACTGTTTTTAGTATTTGTTGTTATACCGGCAACAGAAAAACATCATCTGTGAAAATATCAACAGTTTAGCTTCTGCGGTTCATAAGATACGGCCTGTTAACAGACAAATAGACGGACAGCGAAGTCTCAGAAATAGGGTCCCGTTTTACCCTTTGGGTACGGAACTCTAAAAAAAGCATTTGATCTTCTATGTTTCAATTATCAGTACTCGATACTGTCATTATGGCGTATGGAATCAACGCCAACAACCAGAAAATAATTATAAGACGATGTATTAAGGATTATTATGCGTTAATGTTAACTTTTACTTATCTTTTCAAAATAAATGTTAATGCAGAGCCTGTACTGCTCGCGTAATAAATTCGCGTGCCCTCAGTTAAAACCAAAACCTAATTAGGACACAACTTCTATTCTAAATGTTCACGAACTGTAAATAGTTCTGTTGTAGTTTCGTTACTAAAGAATATTTCTACTAACTTCTCTCCGCAGTTCTCGGTCGAGGCGGGCAGCAGTTCCACATCCAAACGGGTCAAGATTCGAACGTTAGTGCCCCCCTTTTTCTGTTGAAATTAGAGTACAATTAAATACCGCTGCCACTGTTTAGCCGCCACCCACACGCCAAGTAAACTAAGTGTAAACTATACTTAAGCGCCGAATAACGTCTTGATGTCTGAGGGTGCCGTTTTCCGTCAAGGTGATTTGCCGTCTTTGACAAAGGTGCCATATCAATACTATACTTACTAAATTAAAATTTAGTTGCACCGCCCACAAAGTCACAATTTATCTGCTTTGTCCCAAGATTGGCAACTGGCAGACAAAGACGATTAAAACAAGAGGACTGTCCCTTTCCATACAAAAGGCAGTTCCCTGATCTTTAGTTGTATAATGAAAGAGAAACGAAGTATGGAAAGGGACGGTCCTCATGCTTTAATCGTCCTTGCTGGCAGATAATGTTTTATGTCTTTAAAACCGCGTTTTGTACGATAAGTATTATTATACAAAATAAAATAAAATAAATGCGAAAGTAACTCTGTATTCTCCGCTAAACCTATTTCGATGAAATTTAGTATGGAGACTTTGAGACCGTAAAAAGGACATAGGATGCTTTTCATACCGGAAATCATCTCATAAGCCCTCTTTTGCTTAGACACGGACACGGATCCATCCAGAACATTTAACTTTATGTTAAAATGTAATTTAGCTTCAATTGGACTCGCACATTTTTCACATCGCATACGAGGGGTTAGAGAGAAGAGAGGTCGAAAGTTTGTATGGGGAATCTTGGTAACGCAGGCGAAACCGCGGCTAAATGCTAGTAATTAAATAATCTCTAGTTGAGACTCAAACTCTTACTTGAAAGACCAGTATGTGGCAGATTTTGTCCTCAGGTTCCTCCTTCTTGAACAGTTGTGTGATGTGGACAGCTTTAGTTGACTCAAACGGCTGCAGGGTCTTTAGAAGGCTGATATCTGTGACCCACCATTGGCTGCTGTTATGCTGGTATGGCCGAATTATTTGGATGATCTAGAAGCAAGGCAAGATTTGGAAAAGATACGAGAATATAGGAAGAAACGATGAAGAAATTTAAACTGGGTCGGCATATTAGGCCTCATAGTTTTCGTTATAATTAAAAACTTAATAAAGAAAGATGTAAATTACTAAAATGCAGAGTATAACTATTACTTTTGGAATAACTAATATAACAGCTTTAGAGAAGAGTAAAACTACAACTTATGATCACACGGAAGTGACCGAAGACTGACAGAAGTTAGGTACTATTATTTCAAGAAAATTGCATCTCACTAGGTTGACGCAATGACCCAAACTGGGTTTTATTCTTTACCATAAGAGCCTGCGACTTCGCTCGGCTCCCAGCGATTTCCCGATCGCTAGTCCGAACCTCAGCTAAAACATTTTACCACTTAGTATGTCTTTCCTACGACGCTTTGATCGATCAACGAGACGTCGTCTAATCGGTTAGCTCAATCAGTCTCACTTCTCTCCGTCTCCATTCTTACAATACAACTGAACCAGCGAATACAATGTGTCTTGGTCTTGGCAATGAATCTCTTTTTCCAGCATTTCAATGGATGATGCTGGTAAACACTAGTACTCTTTATAACATCTTACCTCTTGTTCCTGTTCATCCTCATCTTCGTTCAGGCTGAACTTAAGGTCAATGACAGTAGCCCCAAGTCTAGCCAAAAGAGTCTTGCTGAGTGGATCGTTGGATATGGTGGACTCTGGTGACGACGATATGAGGTAGCTGGGCCGAATGAGCACTGCGCCTTGCAGAAACCTGGCGTCCTTCATGTCCAGGACTGTTTCATCTTGGTAGTATATGAAGGCCTGAAATCATTTGTTCTTGAACTTAATAAAGGACTTTTTTTATGTACAACCCAAGTTTTACCTAATTACAATTTGTTGGACGAAAATAAACTATTGCAATTTATTTTATTCTACTACAGGACGACAAACAGTTGCAACTGAAGTGAATAAGGCATACGAAGAACACAGTTGGGCAAATTAAGTGCTCAGACCGTCTTCCCTCACACTTGAGATAAATTGGCATTATGGTTTGTTCAGAAGGGTATGTTGACTAGCCATGGTTGAAGTCAGGTTGGTAACCACCAGTAACTGTTGTCCACTTTAAGCTGTCTAGGAGACACTTGTCAAGTCATGGTGTCATAATAAACAATTGCCCAAATAAAGACGTAGCCAAACATATTGTCCTTATCTGATTTTTAGATCACGAGACACTTTGTGACCTGTCAAATTTGGATCATAATCTAGAATATAATCTAAAAATACTAATAGTGTCCGAGTTACGTTTTTAAGTCATACCATGAATGGATATGTGCTCCGTTTGATACCATCATCGGCTAAAGCTTCCAGACGCAAATGTACAACTGAAATAAAAACAATTTTTTTTTTTTTAAATGAGATTGCTCTTGACTACAATCTTTATGGAAGCCTAAGGTGGAACAAGCTCACACAGAAGATAACCTATGGTCCTTAAAATGACCGGGCTGTTACTAGTTGCGAATACTGCCCGGACATTTTTAGTTTTTAGGACCAGATCCAATGATATAACATAAAAAGAGGTAGATAGGTTATACAGGCTCCGAAAATCGCACACCAAAATTACGCCAATTGGCAAACCTTACGTCAGTCTCGCACCCAGAGTAGGTACTTTGTTATATATTGGATTATGCGTCAAATAGACAAAAATGCCGTCATGCATAATGACTCAATAAAAGCGTCTAAAAACATTTAAGATTAGTGTGTTATTGCAATATTATCAGATTTATGTGTGCGTAAGCCTTGCCATTTTTACACGTGGATTATCGCGTAGGTAACCTATCTACCTCTTTTTATATTCCATCATTGACCAGATACTTCAGTAAAGACACAGTTATGTTTCTGTTTCCTAGATATAACACAAAATATGAAACAACTTACCACATAAAAAAGCAGCAACAAATCTAATTTTCATATTTTTTAAATGAAATAATATGGTTTCATGAAAATTGACGTTTTCAGACCACCAACACAATTGACAGTCCGGATTTGTAAGAAGAATACTGATGTTCTTTTTATTTTTCAATTTTCCTGCCGGCCTAATGACTCGGATTAAAAAGCGGGCGATGTCGACCTCTTTAGAGTCCTCAACATAATTTAAAAAGTGAAATTACTCTTTTACCTCTTGTCCTCGTAAAAAGCGAATTAGTCTAGTCACGTCCCTTTATTTTTCTCCGCTATCTCTGACAAAGTTGCGCCAACTTCACTCGGAGGCATTAATCAGAATCGCATCCCAGTCAAGATGTATTATCCCCAATAAAGCGGAAAGAATGACTTTGCAAATTTAAAACGCGTGTTAGATAACGGAGCGGGATAAATCCCGGTAACATCTAATTATTCACGTAGGGGGTGTTCTGAAGTGGGTATTAACCGAGCTTCTTTTGATAAATACACCGCAAATACGCGGTTTATTTTTTAAATTTATTGAGAAAGGAAACACGGCATGGGCGGGCGCGGGACTTGGCCGCAGTTCGTATCTTTTGCGATTTAAAATAAGATAAATGAATTAAACATTGAGAGAAGAGATTTATATCTTTACTAGCTGTTGCCCGCGACTTTGTCCGCGTAGTGATGTAATTTATAGCATACAAAGTTTCACCTCCTTTTTGGTCCCTAAAAGGGATGAAATTTGACATAAATCATAGCCATAACTGACTGGAAAGAACGTACATACATACTTTCACGTTTATAATATAGAGAGGATATTGCGTATCCTTACTGTCTGTAATCGTTTCCCAAATTCCCATTCCCAAAGTATTTTAGGACTCAATAAAAGAGGAAGTTTTCAAGTAGATTTCATGTATTTTTTTATGTTTGTTACACAAGATGCTTGCCAGGTGCCAGGTGTCGACCAAAGGTTTAATTTTTTAATAAATAGGAGCTCTGTATTAAACCCATTTAGGGATGAAAATTTTGGTCTGAATACTGTCTGAATAGGCTTAATGGGACTAAGTAACCCTTTATTGGAACTGCTGATATTTAACGTTGCTTTAAAGTTACTTGGAAAGTACCGTAACAATGTGAAATCACCCTCAAATGGATAGAAAGATTGCAGTCGAACCGCTGATGTGGCGACGTCAGAACGACTTGCTCAGACAGTTATTACACGACCAGTTTGCGGAGAACTCTGTTAATACTTCCCGTTCCTCCTCACTGGGTTTATTTGCCGCTTAATTCTCAGGGTAGACGGTGTCTGTAAATATTGGCCGAGTTGTAACGACTCGAATGAACGAGATACGTGTTTTGGCGGCTTCCCGCAATTGCTTTACAACGCCATTTACTAACCTTCTACATATGTATAATCATTAGTCTGTTTCTTTCGCAAATTGCACAAACAGTGTAATAAATATTTTTTGCCTGGTATTATACAACTTTGGATTTGCCCATACTTATGTAACTATCCAGATAAACGTCACTAAGAAACTATTACGATTTGTTTAAATTTATTAATCAATTCAACAGGTTTTTTTTTTACAAACGTGACTGAAGTTGCAAAAACGCTTCCATTCAGGTTATTTATCCTATCAAGTTTGTCACCTGTCAACACAATTTTGCCATTGACAAATCATATTTGTTTCTCATAGATACATATACGTATTTGTGTTGTAAATTTATCTGTGTACATGGATATTTTACAGTTGTAAATATGTCAGATAGTATGAAATTATGCCCTTACTTCTAATATACAACTTGCTCATTTTAATAACTTATGGATGAAAGCATGAACTCAAAAATGCAACGTATTAACTAATATACTGTGATTATTTAAGTGTCGTGAGAAAGTAGAAACCTTTGAACAAAACTTCGCTGATCTACACGTGAGTGTTATCTTATGTTTATGTATGTTTATTTTATATTACTATTTCAGAACCTGGGTAACCGAGCTTTGGTCCACACACGATTTTCGGTATAATATTAAATTTATACACATTTTGTTAATTAATTATCAAGGAACGTAAACGTTTTGTTTTTGGTTTGCAACTAGTTTTATATATTCGGGAAAATGTTTAGGAAGCATGCGATGCAAGTGACGTAATTAGGTTGATATAACACATCACCAGTGATCGTTATCAACGTGCTAAATTGGTGGCAAAGTATGGTTGACAAAAAAACAAATACTCAAGTATTTTAAATATTATTATGTTTCACAAATTATAATATATATAATAATAAAAATATACATATAATAATATAATATATATTATATATATATTTGGATATATATATATATATATATATAATATATAATTATAATATATTTACTATCACTTCTGAAATTATGCTGAATAAAGTACTAAAATTTGTTCAACAGACTTTGCCGTCAGTCGTTCACGTCGATTGGAAAAATTCGTTTTAAATAACTAAATGACTTTTCGACGTTGACAGAAGTCACGGAAAGGTAATTTAAGCTGTTAAAATATTGCACGCAACTTTTATTGACGCTCGATGTCATTTTGACGTATATTGTTTAGAAAATATTTAGGGCGCAAAATTTATTATTCATAGATGTAATCCTATGTAGGCAAGTATTTGTTTTATATTGATTGTGTAAAACTAGAAAATAAATAAGTGAATTGAAATAAAACAATGGAAAGGTGGAAAGCTTCCGAAACGTCGGGAACTAAAGTGAGATAATATACGCGATATAATCCGTTAAATTGTTTTATTTCAATGAGTTATAATCGCGGAAACAGAAGAAAATATTATAAATAAGTTAATATTCGCTTTTTCTGTCAACCATACACCTTGCCACGAAAATTGCACGTTGATAACGATCACTGCACATCACAGCGACTAAGAAGAGCAACAGTACAATTTCTATAGTAAATACGCCTTAGTAGTAGTGCTTCTGTATGGTTTGTTACGGTGACTGTCACCTACGCGCTACTTGTTACCTACGCTCTTTTAGAATAAGGAACTTTTGAAATAATTTTAATAAAAAAATTGGTAAATTTTCGAAAATTTTGAATAACGACCGCATTTTCAAAATTTTCGAAAATTTACCAGTTTATTACATTTATTATCCTTTGTTTAATTTTATCGAAAAAATCCTGGTTAAAAATAAACATCAATTGTTTCATCATCTTTTACGGCAAAACGCTACGTTAGATACCTATTAGATGTAGTATAAATAATGATTTCATATTAAACATATAAGATACACATTGATGCTCGATGTCCTTTCATTTCATCCACATACGTTTCCTAGAATGCTTTATTTCATAGAATTTTCATTTCATCGACAATGTTTTCATGCTTACCATAAAATTTTCATGATTTTTTAAAAGATCATCATGTAGAAGAAGTTAGGTTAGGTTAGGTTTGTTTCATGGCAATCCTAAATTATGAACGATTTCAGAGAAAAATGCTTTCGATGAAATTATATGTCGACGAAATGAATTCAAGGAAACGTTTTTCGATAAAGCAAGGTACGACCATTTATGCTCATCACACAACCATTTGTCCTTATCAGGATTCGAAACCGGGACCACTACTTTCGTAGTATTCGTAATGTACGATGACCATTGCTGTAGTTAGTACCGATTCAGGTAGCCATTGTCTGGTTATCGTAGCAGGAACGGTCAGAGCTGCACTATAAAACTGTCGTTTGATCAGGACTGACAAGCGTTAAAGACGATGTGCCAACAAACTTGTAACTTACGACTACTTTGTCCGTATTATTTCACCGTATTTTACTGCTCACGCTACGTCAAATAAGTCAGGTGTTTCTTACACTACCATCTGGATTTACCAATCTGGATTTACAAGGTGGTTGGACGAACTGGTTTGGGTCGCGGGGACTCGTTGGATGCGGGTCGCCTCTATCCGGCCCATTTAGAAATCTATTGAGGAGGTCTGTGTCCAGCAGTGGATGTCCTATGGCTGAAATGGGTGCGTAACGGTCGCTATTACAACTTTTGGTATATCATTGGTCAATATAACGATAAAGGGATATAATGCACTTTTGGTATAACAATATTTGGTATATTCTGATATGATCTAACTATCATCAGGTATAATGAACTAGTAAAATAACAACTATTAATCTAACTGTTACATGGTATAACGTATATGTGATATAACTATTAACTATGTTCGATATAACGCTCAGTGGGTATAATGAAGTACTGGTATAAACTGGAAATAATTTATCGATAATTTTTACTATTGCAGGAATACACAATACAGGAATTTCAGCTTTTCTATTTCACCTTAAAGTATATAGGTCCGACTTGGGTTAGGTTAGGTACGACGACTAGCGAAGCGAGGAGGATTGTCAGGTTGAACTGCGACCCTAACGAGCGAGCAAAGCGAGCGAGCCGCCCAGGTCTATTGCAAGTGAAAAATAAACCAACCATTGCCAATTTCACCTTAAGGCAGGTCCGACTTGGGTTAGGTTAGGTACGATGACGAGCGAAGCGAGGAGGAGTGTTAGGTTGAACTGCGACCCTAACGAACGAGCGAAGCGAGCGAGCCGCGGAGGTCTATATTGAGTCTTGCCTTTTGCGTTTTGTACATACATTATTTTTATGTCTTTTAATACATTATACCACTGATGCTTATAGTTATAGCATATATTAATTATACTTGGTAAGCGTTATACCAAAAATCTTTATACCCATTGAACATTATACACCATTAAATTATCAATTTAGTCGTTATATCAAAAGTTTATTATGCCCCTTAAGTGATTATATTCTATGAAATTATATCAAATGTTGTTATATCCAGTGAAAATATATCAAAAGTTGTTATACCGATCATTACACACCCGGCTGAAATGATGATGATGATTGATATTGGGCGTATCTTACTCAAAATCGTTCATACTTTCGAACCTCATACAAGACAAAGTATGTCCCAAATTTTCAGTGAAATTGTATGAATGTTTTTTAAAATTCAAAGATTCAAAGATTTATTTGCCACGAATACAGTTACATAGTTGTTACATGTAATTTAAAAGTACCATGTATTCAGCCTACAAACAGGCATGCAAATGTTTTGTTTATTCCTATGAATATAACGCATTTGGGAAATATTTTTCCTTACTAATTTTGGGAGTCTTAGATGCATTTTTCTTGCAAACCACCCAAGTATGACTCTTGAAAACCAATGTATTGAAGATTTTCTAGAATAATGTGGAATAAACTTAAAAATACACAATCTGGTTTGAAATATTTAATATATACACATATCAATAATAATAAAAAGCTCCCACTCACCAGTTTTTATTTGATCAGAGCCACGTCGAATTTTAATATTGATCTGTCATTAGTGAGTTCTCATGTGTTGTGTTCGGATATACACAATATATCCAAAGAATACAATACAGAACACATGGTTTTAAACAAGATTAAACGTAGACGTAAACATCATGCAAAATCTAGCAAAATAGTGATATCTTCCAGATAATTTCTGGGTAACTGAAAATTATACAGCAGCATAGGCGATTAAAATTACTTAGACATGCATTTGTTCGAATATTACCTAAACTATTTCTGTTTTTCAATCTCGTTATGACGTATTCAAAATTTGTGTCTGTGCTGATATGATTATGATTACTAATCTATTCTTAAGTTTAATGTATTGGTTTGTACGGTCAGGGAATTTAAAGGTTTGTCACTTTTCGACTGTATGTAATGGTATTAAGGTTCAAAAGTGACATACCTTTAAATTCCCTGACATACACTAAAAGTCGGTAAGTGAGAATGTACTATAACAGTTCGAAAATGCTCCCAGAATTCCGGGCCGTGATCTTCATAGAATTGAAAATTAAATGTCGCTCATAATTCCGTGCATGGCGTGAATAACTCGATAAGTCGAAATATAAGTACATTTGAAGGAATTTGAATTTAGGACAGGAGTACGTATGGTTTAATTTTGTTCCGACTTTACTGATGACTTATCAAGTTTTTCACGACTTACAGGGAATTATAGTATGAAAAAAATTTTTTTTTTCATTGTTAAATTGACCGTAGGAAATACACTCGTCCCGTTTCTGACTAAACCAAATATTCAAGGTATCGGTACGGAACTCTGCTTCGTCGGGATGGTTGCTCGTCTTAGTATCGCTGAAAACCAAAAACGTTGTAGACATTTACACTTTAACGGTTTCTTACGTCTTTTCAAAACTACATTATGGGGCTGGCGGTGGCAAGCCATTTGTCGCCCCGCGGGACGAATTCGGCCGAATAGCTGAAGTTGGCGACGTTTAAATTTTATTTTGGAGGTCTTAATATGAAAATTGGCTGCTTTGACGATCTGTAATAACAATTTACAGTCGAAGTCGAAAATATGTATTAATACACTTTTTTCTCATTCCGTTGTAGTAAGATGCATATTTATACATATCATGCATTTGCGTCTATTCTGAATAAATACTTGTAAGAATTGGCAAAGATCGGACACTATGTGGTTGTGGTTTATTATGCATTTAGTTCTTGTAGTGTTTTAGTTTTTTAAGTTTGGCCGGAACAGGAATGAAAAGTGTGTGTCGAAATATGCTATGTGTTATCGTTCATATTTATAGACCCCTTTTACAGAGATTGCATGGATGATAAAGAACTTATATCTAATTAATTACTTATATTTCACTCCAAAACCTAGACATATTTTTATTTATTCCAAAGTGTAGCATAATTTTTCAACTTCCTTTTATTTTTTATTTTTTTATTTAAACTTTATTGCACGAACGAAAACTTATCGTACAAGAGGCGAACATAATGCCATAAGGTATTCTCTACCAGTCAACCTTAGGGCAAAGGAGAAAAATTGTAGGCGATGCTGAGACTTGTGTAACTACAAAAACACATATGTAGACATATACTTAAATGCATGAATGACATAAATATATATAATACATATACAAACTTATATAAAATAAATAAATAAATATAGAGATGAAACGTATTAAGCAGATATACTAAGAGTCTTCGGTTCTGCGAGCAAAGAAGTTGCACATGGACTTTTTGAATGCAAATTTATTCTGGGCCTTTTGAGTATATTATCTGTTTTTTTCTACATCTATTATTTCGACACAAAAGCAGAACAAGAACCTTTGAAACTTTTCTATACTCTCCAATTTTAGGTAAAACGGATTGACCCCTGAACTGTTTAGAGTAAGATTGAGAGTACCTATGCATTGTCTAAAAGTGAAACTACGATCTTTTCAATATGTACAGTACATTAGTAATACTGTTTTTCATAGCGTCTATGAAAATATGCACATAATATAGCTAACTAATATGTGCAAATTCCCACCGGCGCTGCCGACAGAGTTCTCAACTCCGCCATCGCCAAAGACTGATATGAATATTAAACGCTCGAAGAATTAGAAGATTTATACGACGATTCGGAACTTGGGCGGACCTCGCGCACTTAAATGAATGTTTAACATTATCTCCGGAGTTTTATGGGAGTTAAGCCTCTTAAAGAACTTGCGAAGAAACTTTAATAGAGAGAGGATCTCGGGCGATTAATTCGGGAAGGTACGGGAATTCTAAATGAAAGGGTGACGCTCCAATCAATGCTGGCAGGGGGACCTGCGTTCACTTGTTTCCTCTTATTATGAATACAAGTCAATTATAACTTAAGCAATTCTTCACTCCTTTCTAATATGCACGAGGGTTACCTTTATGTATTAATAAACTAAGACATAATTTTGTCACTAGAAGTAGTCGTCCAAGTAAGAGGTGCACTCACGCAGGAAAGGCTTCCGTAGCACGCTAAGTACGCAAAAAGCACTTTTCTTGTAATAGTTCCCATTCAACTTATTTCCAAATTTATTTTAAACTAATACACATGTTTTTAAATTTTATTTGTACATTTATATTATGTTACAGTTTCAAAAGTATTTATTGGTGTAGTGGTCACACTTTTTTTTTACCTTTTCTGTGTTAATTTCAAATGCGGTTCAGACAGACAAACAGATAGAGAGACAAACAGCGAAGGCTTGATTCCATTAGTACCAAGAAAGTCATCAATAATACATTAATAATATATAACAGTTTAGTTTCTATCAAAGGAAGTATGGGATGGGATTTGAAGACGCCAGACATGCAACCGAAACTGAAAAAAATAATCATCAAATTTCAATGTGACGGCGACAGTTCTTTTAAAAACACATTAAAGTAAAAAAAATGATCTAATGAATACTTTCGGAAATAATCGTTCCGAAAGAAGCATAATGGAGATACACTCTTTTGCTAATACACTTAATAATATCGTTTTTTTTTTCATTTGCAGTGCATTTTTTTATATCAACGGCTGCGGAACTCTACACTGAGCATGGTCCGACATGCTCTTGGTCGGTTTTCTATTATTATTCATAATCTGACCACCGATTGACTCCAATATCAACTGATGGTAAGTGACTACATTTATTTTAGCATTTATTTCGTGTACCCTATATACTACAGAATCGAACGGTACCCCGCTGGCGGCGACCAGCCACATACTCTTCCCAAGGTCCGATTATTTCGCTCTCTCTCCCACGTCTAAGTCAGGTTGAACCGGTTCAATTCACATCCGCAGTCCTTGAGAACCACGTCCCCACCCTACTCCAAGTGGCCGCGGGTGGAATTCACGTTTGTGGGTTAGCTCTCCCCCTACTGAATTCGATTACTGGTAAGCAGGCCTAGCCTACCCAGTTCAAAGTCAGATGGAAAAAACAAGTCGGTGACTCCGCGTTTTTGCTCCTCCTCCTTTAGGCTGGAAACAGTTCTCGACCAATGGCTTACGGTCGATCGGCCGACTTTTGTATGGCCGCATACGCACTGACGGTCAGCATCGGTCTGAACGCGCCTACGCTTACTACAGCGATAGCTACGCCCGACCAACCGTACGCGCGTACCATCGGTCAAGCACTGTTTCCATCATTAAGGCACCAGAGTCACGCAACTCTTTCTCGTGCTGCAAATATAAACTCTTTCTGTTTATCCCGTATGGCACGTTATAGACGAGTAAACGTAAGAGGTTGTAAGAGGATGTAACCAACTACAAGTAATAGATGTACTAACAAAAAAACGTTCAACAGACCTAGAAAAAAGACAATATTTATTACTGCTAAACCGATTTTTTTCAACCAAAGATACGAACAGTCTCGATGAAATCATCTTCAATCACATCCCTCTATTTTCGTCGTTGGTTAAATATACTAACCCTAAACTGACGACATGTATAGTAAAGTCAAGTAACAATTACCCTTTAAAAAAATGTTGCCATGTGACCAATCAATGACGATGTCTCGACGCAATGGAACTACTTTACGCCAGGGAGTGCAACGTATCCAGTTTAGCCGACTAAAGCCGATCGGATTCATCTAGTGGCTTCTAGTAGCATCAAATTCAAGATTTGTGGGAAGTTGGAGAGTTTGTATTCTCACCAAATGCGAAACACAATGGATACAATTTTCATCAGGTACCTGTACACGTGCAAAGCAGACAGAACAATTTAGATAACGATCAATGAAAAATCCAATATTTGGTTAACAAATTCACCCAATTATGAAACAATAGTGATCCGGCGTTGACCGGGAACCAAATGATTGGCGGCGCGTCATTGTTGCCCGGCGTCATTTTCCGTCGCCGCCCCATTGTCCTGCACTTCATTGAATTTGATTTACGTACCAATTTTTGTAGGCTTCGGTTTTTATTAACTGACCTCGGTGCCGATGTAAACTTAATTGAATTTGCCAACAAAAGGCTCCAGATGAAAAGAGCGTCCAGCGGTGTGCGATGTAGATTATAATAGATTTTTCGGAATATGCATGGGCTTTAAGTAACGAGATTTTTGCTCGGCGGTTGCACTATTGTTTCGCATTCCATAAATAGTTATTGCTTTCGAGAACGTATTGTTTGTTGTTCCATTGAATACTTGAATATTTTATGTTACACGTTTGGTATGCTTCTCAAAATAAAGCGATATGTAAAGTAAATTAGCCTTGCCTCAAACATTCTTAAAGTTTTCCCTTCGAATGTTTCGTCAATTAACAATACGTCCTTCTCGACAAATGAAAATTGTGTCAACATTACCTTTCCTTCAAATTTTATGCAACAAAAGCGAATTATTTGCTGAAAGAGCGTAATCTTAGTTAATTATCTGAAATTCGGTCGTATTTAACATCGTTTCGGAACGAGTTTTCACAATTGGAGTGGAGTCAAAAGAGCTTTCAAAAGGAATCGCAAACACAATTAGGAGCAAGTTGGTGAAATTGTCAGGGAAAGAGTGCGCATGACACGTGGCGTGACGCATATGAGTAGGCTACTCAAAACTCGAACTACGCACTGGGACATGAAAAGTGAATTATTTACGCCGTAAAAACTGTTAGTGCATCACGTAATATTTTTTCATTTCATACTTTAAGATATTATAGCTAAAACCCATTATTCCATTCAGGCGAGGAGAAAGTAAAGGACACTTCTACAGAGATATAAATTAAGATAGTCGTTGAAATTAAAGTCAATTCCCAACACGTCTAGAAAAAGCTGATTATTTACAAACGATAGAATCGTTTTTTTTAATCACAACTTTTTTAAAGTATGGACTTCTCCATTAAATCTTTTAAACACAAAACACATATTAAAAATCAGCTCGTCCCTGCAAGAGCTACGATGCCAGTGACATATAGAGGCACTCAGATGCACAGAAACATGGGTACACAGATACACAAGTAAAACTTGTAACACCCGTCTTTATTTTCCGGCGGTTAAAAAGTTCTGCTTGAGAGTTCTTTCGTAAGTTTAGTTGTGCACAGTTAGCAATTAGTGATGAATTCAACAAAAACTAGTAGATAAAGCTTTTTTTAGAAAACAATGAACAAATATTACTGGCATTTACTTTCAGATTACTTCCTTTTTAAATATTTACGAATATTTACAAGATTTAAAAATAGAAAATTCAGTTCCGCCTCTCTGCATCGCGAGCGTCAAGCCGCTAAGCTTGTTATTATGATTGTGCTATTGAGAGATACAGAATCAAATCAGCTGGAACAATGGGGTGCAATTAAAGGGGTCTTTCTGGCAGTATACTGAACACTGACGGTCTTAATCCTGATATTAAGCCTGCTTATACAGCAAATTCGTTGCGCAACGCACTGGTTGTTGCGGAGATACTGAGGGAAAGCCTTTGTACAGCAATATAGATGTCTTTTAATTGTTATGATCATGAAACAACGTTGTGTCTTTTTACACTGTCCCAGAAAAAAAAAACATTTAAAAAACGAAGTGTACTCGTATAGCTAAAAACTTAACATATGCCCTTCTTGTATGTAGCAGTATACATAATTAATATGGAACTTACGTCATTTTCCTAAAATGGAACGTCAAATATAGCTCCGAAGAATCGATGGCAGAGTAAAGGTTTTCGAATGAAGACAACGAAGGGCCTGCTTATGCTCACATTGTAAAGGTTCCGTTCGTTGTGGAGTTTTTGACAGAGACCTACATATGTTCAGTAGTCATTGTCTTCGGGTTGTTATAATACGAGTAATGTCGACTATCCTAGAAAATTTTTTGTAAACAGAATTGTTCGTCGGATTGGTGGGAAGTCTTTGAAGTTATTAACAATGGGTCCGGCAAATAAAATCGCGTGAGGAATTTTTCAATTCCGTGATGGAATAAAAGTGTATGTATTCCTGAAGCTGAAGTAAGTGAATACAACTAGCCAATGCGATTAACTCTTTAATATATACAGAGAATATAATGATTTGATGAAGTTTCCATGCTATAAATAGTTCGGATTGGAAACTATAGTCAAATTGAGCAAGTACTAGTGGTTTTTTATTTTAAGTCGTATGGCAGTGTTATTAATAAAATATTTCAGCATTGGGCACTGCTACGATAGTTATTCCAGTTTTATTTATTATATATTTATGTAACGTAAAACAAACTAAATAAACTAGCAAACCCTTTATTGAGCACTTACATTCAAAGCACAGCTCCGCATCGACGATTCTAGAAACTGTAGTGAAACGAATCGAATTAAAGTCGAACTCTCATTGTCGAGTCTAATTCAAACTCAGTTTGAATACGTCTGTTTACTTCTTTGCCCCTTTGTTTCAGCCGTAACGAGCAGAAAAAGAGCCCATTCAGAACATCCCAACCTAATTACAGTACCCCTGGTACAAAAGAGGGTTGTAATTAACGATATTATGTCAAATAATTTGTTTGAGCCAACGTCTTACTTCGGATCGGATTTGCGTTCGCCCGTTTGTTTTTACTTAGAAAGAAAAGCTATTGGAGCCTGTTTGATCAGGGTTAAATGTTAGAGGTAAGGGGAGCCGGTTAATTGTGACGGATAACAATGAATTAATATAATTTTGAAATAATATTTTGAACCTGTTGTACCGTTGCACGTACATTTATTATTTCTAATTCTGTGTTGCACATTTAAACACCCAAATAAATGCTACTTACCTATAGTTAAATATAGTTAAATAATACCTATCTATCTTAAAAACTACTTATACATATAAATCAAATTAACTACTATCCTAAAAATAATAATAATCAAAACATAACTATATTTAACAAATCCATTTAACTCGCTTAATCATATCTGATCGGTTGAACCCTGTCTACGGGGTGTCTAAAAACGCTAATGATCGCGCCGGAGTGATGAGCTGCGCGAGCGCGGCCGCCCCGTCATTCCGATAGTTCGTTCGAAGCCGGCGCACGTCACAAGTTAGGTACGGTCTCTGATACGGGATAATATTCCTCGTAACCGTGACCTCTGTGTTCGTCACTACGCGTCGCTCGAGTCCTTAAATATTTGTATCCTAGATAGTGGTGATTGGTGTGATTATCGGTTTACATTTAAACCCCTATATTGGGGTCCAACGTCCGGCTTGCCAATTGGCCGCGTATTGCTGCTAAGCACTACTTGTATCCGCTTGGCTTACCGAACTTTTTTTACTAGCAGTACGACCTTCCTGGATAAGAATACCTCGACCGCCCAACTTCCACCTACGGCTGCACTCCAGGAGAGTACTTAAACTAAGAGGGAGGTAGAACCCAGATTTTTATTAAAGTGCCGCGAACCACGACTTAACCCACCGTCTGAGCTGGTTAATAAATCTTTGTACGTAATATCCTCTTTCATTTCCACCTCCAGTTTACCATGGGAGGTAAAGAGGGACGTGACAGGACACTGTGTGAAATGAGAAGACTGCTACCTTCTTGGAAGTGTTTTTTTTTTATTCAGGTCAGTTAATTTGTTACAATACTTGGACATTGTTTTTAATTGTTGTGTTGTTAAACTGACAATTTTATTCAAAATTGCGTCAAGTAAATATAGTTCTATTTACAAAGAAAAATAACATAATATTTCTTGTCTGAAAATCAAAATATTAGTTTAGTACTTGGTACTGAAACCCTTTGCATCAAGAACAGTTTGACATCGTCGGGGAAGAGATTCGATCAACTTTGCGAGAAAAGACTTTGGAATGCGTTCCCATTCTTCCTTTAATTATTCAAACCTTTCATTGAAATACACGGTTTTACTTGCACTCACACAACCCAGCTCCTTTTTATTAATGTTTTCATCATCATCATTTCAGCCGTTGGACGTCCACTGCAGGACACAGGCCTCCTCAATAGATTTCCACATGGGCCGGATAGAGGCGACCCGCATCCAGCGAGCCCCCACAACCCTAATCAGGTCGTCGGACCACCTTGCGGGTGGCCTTGACGCTGCGGTTGCTGGTACGTGGTCTCCACTCTAGAACCTTTCTGCCCCAGCGGCCGTCGGTTCTTCGAACTATGTGCCCTGCCCATTGCCACTTCACTTTGCTTACCCTTACATAAATGTTATATAGGTTATTAATCCGGACTTTGGCTGGACCATTTCAAAACCCTCACTCTACGTTTTTTGAACTACTGGTTTACAAGATTAGATCAATGGGTCGTTTATTTTGCTGAAACTCTAACGGCTTGCCAAAATTCTGGCATGCCGAGGGAAGAAATACGTCTTGTAATAATTCTTTATTAACTTGCTTTGCCATGACGCCGTTGATTCGATGTATCATCTCCACCTGCACTGAAACCCATACCATAAGCAAACCATCCGCCGTGTTTGTTTCTAGGAAGCTGATACGTAGGGTCATAGCAAGCATTGTCTGGATGTCGAACGTAGGTAATTCCATCTGTTACGAATAGTAAAAACTTGGATTTGTCACTCCAGATTACCTTTCCTCACATATCTGCAGTCCAAGAAAGATGTTCTTTCGCATATTTTATTCTAGCTGACCGATTTTTCTTGAAAATCAGTGGTTTCTTAGCGGTTCAGCGAGTACGGAGTCGTGTATCATACGATTTAGAACAGTCCGTATGGACACAGCAACATAATCTATACTCGATATCGCTGGTTAATATCTCTTGCCGTGAATCGTGGTTAATCTCTTATCATAAATGTCAAACTCTTGTCGGTGTTGCTGATAAAGCCATCTCGTCCTATCAGGACCACTTCCTTGATCTCCGTTTACGACATGACGTCAACGTTCTTTTATTTGTTTTACGTAGCTTATCCTTGGTTATCCCCTTCCTTTTCCTTCTACGATGTTATTAATGAAAGCGGCATGTCATATAAGGTGACCAAACATTTTCACTCTTCTATTCTCTATCGTTTTTACTAAGCTTCTGCTTTCCCCTGCCCTTCTGAGCCCTTCTTCATTTGTGACTTTTTCCGTCCCACTTTGTGTCACTCCTCACACCCTTATAATCATCACCATCATCATAATTTCAGTCACAGGACGTCCACTGCTGGACACAGGCCTCCTCTATAGATTTCCACATGGGCCCGAAAGAAGCAACCCGCATTCAGTGAGCCCCCGCAGCCCTAACCAGTTCGTCCGACCACCTTGCGGCTGGCATCTCACGCTGCGCCTGCCGGTACGCGGTCTCCATTCAATAACCTTTCCGCCCCAACGGGCTATTCCTTGCCACGTCAGTTTGCTTACCCATGTTTGCTGTGTCGGTGAACTTGTTTGGTTGACCCTTATAATGGTATACTGCAAATAAAAGTGTTTGTCAGTTTCTTTTTGCTTTTCCGAAATATTTTTCAGTAGGTATTTTTTTATTGTTAAATGCTTGTTTTGCTAAACCTATTCTTAATTTAATGTCTAGTGTGCATGTTGAATCTGCTACCCAGATTGGAGATTATTTACATTTTGAAGTAGAATATGTCCTATTGTTATAATAAATGTTGCGGTCAACCAACCATTCTCATACTTAGCCATTTATTTACTTCTTATATAGCTACTGATAAGTGTCTGTTCCCTCGAGGTCTTCGCATATCGGCACTGATAACTCATTTTAAATATTATCATGCATAGGTATAGTCCGAAACTCTATTTCTAATCATCTTATATACCTACCTCAAGTGACGGACGCTGAATTCCAAGTAAAGCAATATCAACTTCTCCCCTTGGACTCTATCTAACACAGGGCAGTTCGTATTGTCGATGATCCCGAATTGACAAACGGCCTAGAACCACTGAGCTTCCGGAGAGATGTTGGCTCTCTGTGTTTGTTCTACCGTTTGTACAATGGGGAATGTTCTGAAGAACTTTTTGAGTTGGTGCCACCGTCACGTTTCTACCATCGAACCTCCCGCCTCAGAAACAAAGTACATCCCCACTATCTGGATGCTTGGCATCCCAAAAATAAACGGGCATCACTCTCATTTTTACCATGCACTTGCAAGTGGTGGAATAACCTTCCCCCTGAGGTATTTCCAGAGCGCTATAACATGGGATTCTTCAAGAAGCGAGTTAACAGGTTGGCAAGATATGGGCGATTCCTCCGGTGTTGCACATATCCATGGGCGACGATGACTACTTTCCATCAGGTGGCTCGTCTGCCCTTTTGCCACTCGTTACATATAAAAAAAAGCGAATTTGAATCAGATTTTCTTCTTACAAACTTTTTATTAGGCTGTATCTATACTTATGTAATTTAGGTGGCAATACAATATTATGACGCTTTCGAGCTAATCCGATGATAGAGCCGAAAGGTGGTCATACTCGGTAATAAAATAATTCAATTTTATCGACTTTGGACTCTTTAGAATGGTTTCAATAAATAATTGACCGGTGTTCAAAGAAGAGTACAGTCAGCTATAAAAATAAAAGCTTGTCAAAAAAATGACTTTCTTTTGACGAAAACTTATTATTGAGGCATAATAATCTGTAAAGAACAGGTCAATACTACCATTTTTTTTCAGTTTTCAACAATTTCGGTTTCTTGGTATGAGTTACGATATTTTTTACAGAAAGATTACAAGATGATAGATGTACTACGAGTACTCTATGCCGGTGATATATCGGTCATACGAGTATCTCGGAGACAGCCACGTCGAATTTAGTCCCTGTATCTGTTATTGTCAATCTTCAAAACTGTTGTGCATATTTACATGTTCTCTTATCCTTAATCCGAGCTGTCACTGCGACACATGACGTCACATCACATTAACCAGCGCTTCGTCAGCCGCCAAATATCTGCCGCGATCTGTCATGCCAGCGCACTTGTCATTACTATTAGTCACCATTAATTGGATTAATGCAATTAGCTGCAAGGCAATAATGTTGAGACTAATACGGTCAAATCTGTTTACTTGTTGACGTCAGGTGTGTAGGTTATGCGTGTTTCGATCCTATTGTTGAGATAGTATTACTTGCAATGTATAAGATAATACTTATTTTGTGTTCGTATAATTCAGTGTAAAAAAACGTGAATGCCAAAATACAATTACATAATCGAGTTATTGTTGACATCCGTGATTACTAGAAATAATCCTGTGTTATTCTTAATATTCTCTTCGATTTCCACGATTATGACTAATTTAAATTAAACTGGTGGTTTTGGAAATAAAATAATTAAGCCCGTCTGGCATATGTGTTAGAAAACTGTCTTTACACTTAAGGCCCTGGCATGTTTATGTACCTTTATATATTTTTCTCCCAAAATCTACCATGCAAGGTTGGTATCTTGCAAGGAAAATTTGTACCACTTCCCGGGACCGATTGAACTGAAATGTGTTATACGTAGGTGTAACTTAAATGACTATACAATATATATGTTTATTGCGTTTAGATGTGTCTATATGAGTTTTTTGTTTTTCTTCATAACTGTTTCTCGCCTTCTCAACTAAAATTTTTGTCTTTTAAACACTCCGCTACCCAAAGGTTGTCTGGAAGAGTCTCGCCTGTTGTTTACCTGCTAATTCAAAATATGTTATTGTCATGTTCTGTATTTCTGTGTATCTGAGGTGTGCAATAAAGAGTATTTGTATTTGTATATACCACATAACATAGAGCTGGCATGATTATCTCGTTGCGTCGATGTTTCGGTGAGTAGTTGATGGTTTTTTGAAAATATATCATGTAGGGACAAAGTGAAAAAAAATAGATAGCTTACATTACCGTCATTTTTACACCAGGTGGAAAACAGAACTGTACTCAAACGGTAGTAAAAAAATTACGGCAGTTAATACATAAAACAGTTATAAAAACATAGACAAAGTATAAATCTATATGAAAAGTATTTGCTATCTTGCAAACGGTCTGTGAAATGTGGTTGATGCAATCCGCTTTAATAAAAAAGGTCTCACCGGAATTTAAACGAAGAGGTCCAGAAATTTGAACCAAAGCCACCTCCTAATATCTAGAACCTTGACAGGATTAGCAGACATTTGGAAGCGCACTAATTGAGTTAATATTTGGTTATCGGCGGCGCACACGCCTCGACTAATCCCGCCGAATTAATGACTCGAATTTATCATTATTAATGCCCATGTGGACCCTAACCGCACCTGCGGCAGTGCGATTTGTAGACGGGTTTACCCTTTGCCATGACGGAGGTACATTCGCAATGAAACTGACGATATTTATCGAGTCATTCGTTTGTTGCTTCTCGTTCTCTTCACAACACGTCACTACAGCTGGTGAAGTTCGACGAATTGGACATCGGGGACCAGAATGAGGTTTAATTTAAGATATAATATTTTCAAACTACTTGTGTAAAGAAAACGTAAAACCCTCAAACATTGTTAACCCAGTAACAACGTATTAAGATTGATATGTTGTCGCAAAATTATTGTTTTCACCGAACCGGTCATTCTCTACAACAGTTTTACGGCCTCGCTCGTTTATTCCGAGTTCCGCTCTGTTCAGTTATGACTTTATGCTGTGTTACAATTGATGCTCATAAATTTACTAGAAGCAATTATTAAAAAAAAACCATACTTATTTCAGTCGTAATATTTGTGATTTATACCGCATTTAATTTAACCGCTTCGACGCTTTGTCAAATAAAAGAGGTATCTCACTCATACGCCACGATATCATTAAGTTTCACGCTAACATGACCCGTCTTTCAATGGGCGTCGTCGGTCTATATCGGTCTAAATACCTTGACGCATATATCGGTCATTGGCGTTGGCCAAAGGTTAAATTACTACAGTACAGTTAGTTAGTGATAGTGAAATTTTACTTTAAACCCTCTCGCAGTCACAAATTTTGTAGCGCTACACGCGTAGCCGTTAACATGGGAAAATGCGTATGAGTATGTAGCGTAAGCATACTATGAGCAGAGCGCGCATCTAGCTGGTTGGCGGTGGAGAAAGTGTTAAAATACCTTATTTTTAGACTACTTGTACAAGAAAACGTATACTTTAGCTGTTGTAATAACACATTCCAACACTGTAACCCCCGTAACAACGCATTGAAAATGATGTGTTTTCGCAAAAGGATTGTTTTCCCCAAACCGGCGACCGGTCAAATGCACCGGTCATTCTCTTCGACAGTTTTACGGCCTCGCTCGTTCATTCCGAGTTCCGCTCTGTTATGACTCTATGACGATTTTTTATAGCAACACTACCTCATATTTCGCCGGGGTTAAGGGATTAAGATACGGGGATTCAATAGGTGACAGTGCCGTTAAATTGAACTGGCGTATTAATTCTTAGTTATGGGTCGACTATTTTGCATTTTGTGCAGGTGCGGCCATTGGCTTTGTTTTTATTGATGCAGTTATATCTATATTTATAAAAGTTCTGTTCGGCATATAGTATAGCTTTTGTTATGATGAGCTGTGCGGCTGGTAGGTTTTTTAATAGGCAATATCGAAATTTCTCTACAAATTACCATCGCCTCATTAAGATACTTCAAGAGATATTTACTTGGGTACTTAGGATCTTTTCCTCCTCTGCGAACGAAGTTGCGGGCATCTGTTATATAACCTACTTGATATAATTCTTTCATCGAATATACATCTTGACTTGTAAAATTTGGACATATTTATCAATAAAAAAATAAGCATATGAAAAGATGTTTGATACAAATATTCATGGCTCCTTTACGTTTGCAATGCCCACGTTCTCGAAAAAAATCTTGCATAATGTGTCATACGAAAGATTTGACCAATATATTCCAAAAGCATCTCGTCGAGACACGTGCCGTACCTGCTACAGCTGATTATGCGGCTAATTGCGCACTAATCAGCGATAATTACCGACTATGTGTGACGTCACGATGCTTAATGAACTTTGACGGAACGCATTGTGCTGAAGCGTTCAGTATATTCGTCTCATTGGCTATGTGGAATTTAATTTCTCTATAATATCAATTTAGTTGATAGTTAATTTGAAATTTTCAATTAAATATAAGGACCATAAAACGCGATGAGTAAGCTAATGCTTTCCTTAACATTAAACATTCCATATTTATGAGCTTTGATGGATTATAAAATATAATCGTTGTAATCTATGTCAAAGTCCTTGACTATCCAACAAACTGAAAAAATACAATCATTAGTGAAGTTACTACCTACCAGTATCATGTTATATCGTAATGGAAATTTCAGCTACTGTGAAATCTATACTATTTTAAAATTATAAACACATATTACACAAAAAAAAGAAATAGGCTATTTGGAGGTAATTGAATCGCAAGCTATATTTTTTGATGTATTCTAATGGGTGAATCCATGTTTTGGTTGTTTTTCTGTCGCGTGACCCAGGAGACAATACTTATAGTGACCAAGTTACTACAAATGTTAATAATCTAGGCTTTTAGCATAGACAGTAATAAGATGGGTCCTTGAAAAATGGACCTATGTTGACTAGAATATAATATTTGTGAAGTTTAAAAGAGTGGCTTCCGAGACGTAACAATAGCAACGAGGCAGATAAAAAAGTTGATTGACACATATGTAATGTGTATCTTTGCGGCCGCATCACATCAAAAAGTTGATTGACACACATGTAATGTGTATCTTTGCGGCCGCATCACATCAAAAAGTTGATTAACACATATGTAATGTGTATCTTTGCGGCCGCATCACATCAAAAAGTTGATTGACACATATGTTATGTGTATCTTTGTGGCCGCATCACATCAAAAAGTTGACTGACACATATGTAATGTGTATCTTTGCGGCCGCATCACATCAAAAAGTTGATTGACACATATGTAATGTGTATCTTGCGGCCGCATCACATCAAAAAGTTGATTGACACATATCTAATGTGTATCTTTGCGGCCGCATCACATCAAAAAGGCTGTGTGGATTTCAACCATTTTTGAGATAACTATAGTTGAACATCAGAGGGTGGTTATATATGTTATTTCAATCCAACCACGCTGAAAATAGAACTTTAAATACGTAATCTGTTGACCACTGAAAAACTCCCGAAACATTTAGAAAAGTGCTAATAATTTTCTAATGGCTAAATCGATTTTCTTGAACCATAGCTAAAAACAATCTCGTTGAAGACACCTATCAAACACAAAAACTAAATCGAAACCGGTCTATCTATTCAAGCACTATGATGCCACTGACAGACACACATATACTCATATGAAACTTATATAAAATAACACCTCTCTTTTGCATTTGCAGAGCTGTAAAATGTAAATAGCAATGTCATATGAATCCGTCAAATATCAATCAGCGACTAAACACGCACGCGTATTGAGGGACTAAAATCACTGGACGCTAATGCCTCTCGCAGGCATACTAATTCATTAGCGGGTCGGATACGCGGCGTCATTTGTGTCGCGTCAATCATGAGTGATTAGCGACGTGATTGCGCATTGATCGCCGGCGTGTTTGCGCGACTCGGCCAAGTGACACGTGCTGTACTGGTATTGTTTATTAAATTGTGAGATTTGTTACTTGGTTCTTAAGAGTCCCCGGCAAGCTCGGTTGTCCATACAAACGTAGTTACGCTCTCATTTTAAAACGACTAGCTAGTTTGCTCTGAAACTTTGTATTTAGAATAAGTTAAGTTATATCCAGGTCTGTAATTACTTTATGTAGCTTCAGATACCATAGTAAAAAAAGTACAGCGAATTTAAGTTTTTCATATAAAACTTGTTTTGTTGTATTTCGTTTGTTTTATAAACTGGAGCTATATAAACTAATTACAGGCCTAGATATACCTCATGTCATTGTATATGCAAAGTTTCGTTACAATCCAACACTTAGTTTTAAAATGAGAACGAAACTCCGTTTGTATGGGAAGGTGAAATTCGGCTGAGCTTGCCGGGGACTCTTAATAACGAGTTGGCGTCGACTGAATACATTTATTAACATCTAGAATAAACTCATAGGCCTCACTCATAGTTTAATATATTCTATAACTAGCTGACCCGGGGAACTTTGTACCGCGATAGTCGATAAATGTAGAGATAGATTTTACTTCGCTAAAATTGATTTATGGTTTCAATTAAGATAATTAAAAAATACACAAACATTATTAAGATGTATAATTTATTGATTTCAGTAAAGAACCTTATGATATACCTACATCATTTTTCTTTTTTTCGGGCGCAAAAACAAATAAGGCTGATGGACGTGTGAAAAGCACGCATTTTCTAAATTTAGATCACAAATGGTTAAGGATTGCCCTTGTGATTTATTTATTGTCATTGCGAAGACGAATTGGAAATTGAATACGTTTAAATTCCAAGGGCATTTCGGTTGGTATCATCGGAATCCTGGAAATGAGGACTTCTTCACCTTTGAATTTTCCTTTCAGTATCGTCGCGTGAATCACATTGGTCATCAGTTTTCTTATCACTAAACGCGTTCCATTACACAATTTTGGTTGATTTAGATTTCTCAGCATAATGACTACCGAGCCAACCTTTAACTCTAAATTGTGCGGCGAAGCCAGGCAAATCTAAAGAATTTAGAAAAATGAGCAGAAATTCAGTGGGATAGCTGGTGGCTTCGTCTTCATTAATTATACGAGATAACACATGTCTCCGATCAAGAGTAAAGCCTGGTTATGCACTTCCTTACTCGCCTTAAGATGGGGATTACTTGAACTGATAGGTTTACTAATGTTTGGCAAATTATGTTTCCCAAACTGTTTCACTTCCCGAATATTTCACTTCCCAAACTTAGGCTTTTTCGAAAACAATAAAATTTTCAGAATTTCTATAAAACAACCCTAACCTAATCTATTGGGCCAATTATCCACACAATGGCTTAAAAAAAATCTGGATTTTCTTCGGTTTCGGAGAAAAGCGCGAGTTTGGGAAATGAAACATTTGGGAATTGAGGCAGTTTGGGAAGAATAGTTTGCTGAAAGAAAGTATCCGGTTGGGTACACAACACCATTAACAGTTCGTAGTGATTCAAATGATGGTGGCCCACGAACATTCAACAGTAACAACTGCAAATAGAAGCATTCATTATTTCTCAGATGAACTGTGTAAATACAACTAAGAGCATCAGTAGAATGCTCATCTGGATGGCTTGAAACAGCATCGCCTTGCTTCCGACATTGAAATTTTTTCATTGAAGCGTTCCACGTGCAATAACGTGGCATCTCCGAGTAAAGCAATGTTCTTGCAAAGGGGTCGCTTTGACAAATGTCAAAGAAACTGGTTAATGTTGTTGCTGGAGGTGTTTCAGCACGTTGGGCAGCATTTGACTTGGTGAAATATACTCGTTGACCATTCTCAAAATGCACCGCCAAATGTACAACAGTAGGATGACGTTCATGAATGGGAAATGAGAATATCCGCCAAATCGCCTCATTACAGTTCACATATCGACCAACTTCATCATTGGCGCCGGAGGTTTGGATGCCAAAAACTGCCATACCGCTGCCTTTTGTGACATATTTGCAGATGTATTTGTTGTTCCCGAGCCTTATTTTTTCGGGTTTGCCTTGCCATTTCAAGGCCGCAGCATTCACTGTAGTTGAAATTGTCTGAAATAATAATAATGTTTATGAACATTCAACTTACAACACACATGAGAGCAAGAAGTGGAAAAGTATGAACTTCACTATAAAACAATAGGACAATGTTGTCAATATTTCATACAAAATAAAATCCTTGCAAAAATTGCATATCACTGAAAGCGGATTGGGAATACTCGCGTGAGTTTATGTATGTACATAAAACATTACGACAATTATCATAACTGAAAAATGTACAGTGGTAGAATACTTACAATATTTTCTCAAAGCTTTCCATCCACTTGCCGCAATTATGGCAGTGTTTCCCAAAAGCGAGATTTGGCTATGAAAAAAATAATACGTATGTATAATCGGGTGCAATACAATGATGCTTATCGCATCCTAATGAAACTACCTCGGTACTGTAGTGCATCAAGCATGTTCGCAGAAGCCCGTGTTCCAGATTTTTTTGCCATAGTGAGGTCGCGCATAGCGTCCTTCAGGAACCGCATCCTCTCATCTGAGAATGAGATCCTCAGAACCTTCTCCGAGCGCCTGGACTGCCAAATGTTGAAGGTCTGGCTGACCGTGCACCGTGATAAGAATAAGAAGTGAATGTATTGTGATTGTCCAGTTTTTACTTTTTATTTTATTTTTACAGGATTTTATTTTATTTTATTCTACTTGTGTGTGTGTATGTATCATTGATATGGGTCTTATTTACCTGAAATAAATAACATTATTATTATTATTATTTTTAATAATACATATGATTTTCATCAGGCGGCATTTTATTTCACAGTTATAATAACAACACTTTTGCTATAACTGAAGTGCATTGCACTGCGTATAATTTATTTATTTCAAGCAAGTTGTGCATTTGTTCCATCCTAAAAAATTACCACAGTTTATGCATCAGAAAAAAACACATAATTATTTTTGTCCCTATAAACAGTTAAAAGTTAAGGGGCTACAAGCGAAAATTTGAGATTTTTCATTGTGTTTGTTGTGAATGTAGTCCCTGGAATGGTGACAATAACTTTCGAAATATGGTCTGTGATTGCGCGGATTATATGTAATATTTTATCGCATTTATACATTTGTATATATTTTCATGTATTTAACTAAGAGGTCTATAAAAAAAGATTGCGTATGTGCTTTCTCCAGAAACCTTTAATAGGCTTATGTTTTTGTCATCAATCATATTTTTCGTAGTAGTTAAGTGAAAGAACCAAATTTTATATAAATCACGCAACGTTTTACATAAAAAATGTAATGTAGATAATGTTTACTTCACATTATTAGTAGTGCTATTTGTATTTATCAAATATCAATCGAAAGTCCATCACTCGACTATAATACCTCTCATAGGCATACTAATTCATTAGTGGATCGGATGCGCGGAGTCATTTGCGTCGCGTCAATAGTGAGTGATTAGCGACGTGATTGCGCATGGATCGCCGCTTTGTTTGCGCGGCTCGCGTGACTCCCGTGACGGGCAAGTGACACGAGCCTTACTAGAACTAGATATAGTGACGTTTTCTAAAGACTGACTTATAACCTGATAAAAAAAACCGACCAAGAGGTTGTCGGACCATGTAGGGTTCCGTATAGAGACGGGGAAATCCGGAGTTGAAGATTTAAATGATACAAATCCGTAAGCGGATCTGATTCCTTATCGGCTCCTTTTAAATCGTATCGAGTCCGAGGAGTTACCAAATCCGAGTATGTATAGTAAAAAATATTGTTCTAGGGCGAATCCACTTAGCTTTGTACCTGACGAACAATACTCTTTATCTGCATTGTTAACTGTGGCCACAACTGCCACATCGAAATCTAAGGCGTTGTAAGTGCAATGACTTTTACACTAAACTAGTCTTTAAGTCAAACTAAATAAGGTTTACTCATAAACAATAATTAAAAAACACAAAAATCCCGACTGCTTAAAAAAACTACAAAGAAAAAACTGTCGGCAGCCATAAGAAAACTAGATCGACGCGAATCTTCCCAACAATGGGTCCCGACTGATTAAAATTGCTATGTTCCACATTAGAATTTATTATTTGTTTTATGTGAGTATCGATCATGAATCATGAAACATTTCCATTATAACTTGACAAGGGTAGGTACTGGACTTGTTTTTTTCTTTTTAGTTTTTTTAAGCACTCGGGTTTTTTGTTTTTTTAATTATTATATTTATTTTGTAATTTTTAGTTAAAATTATAAATCAGTAAATTTCGCAATCTTTATCGTGGGTTGCTAACAAACTTTAAATCGTTATAGTTCCTAACTGGTCATTTAAAATAAAAAATGATTAAAGAAACCTAATAATGATTTTTAAATCCTTACTCAATGATACCCCACTCGACATAGTACGTCGATTTTCATTTTTGTCTTTTTCACAATATGGCGTCTCATTATCGCCATTTTAAGTTTTCATCATTTTCATGTCTTTAGTGACATTTGCCTAATTAAGACGAATCGATTAACGTAATCATCAAAATCGTTCCACGCGTTTGGTCTCTAGAGTGCCAGATAGGAACAAACATACCTACATACATACATACATACATACATACATACATACATACATACATACATACATAGACTGATAAACACATTACCCTCCTTTGCGTCGCGCAGTCGGGTAAAAAGAACACAGATGTTGGTCTTGCTTTAAAGGATTCAAAGGAGTCGGAGAGTTGTTAAGCGGAGTCGGTACCGAAAGCGGAACCGGATTTAGTGATTCGAAATATTCGAATCACTTCCCGGAGTCGAGATTACCCATTTCTAGACTTCCGTAGCCGTTCATAAAACAAACCGGCCAATTGCGAGTCAGACTCGCGCAACGGGTTCCGTACAAACTTTCACTTACCCTAACATTATTACCCGGTTCTGGTGGAGTTAAGTTTGCATCTGATATATTGCATACAAATGAGGTGCAAACTTAAGACAACCGGGTTGTTCAAATAGGTTTTTAGAAAAAAAAATGGCTAGTTAAAGACATAGTAGTAATTTTCGTGTAATATTTACGTTTATTTATACAAATTGAGAAAATTTCAAAATTTTCGTTTGGTAAACTTCGAAGGTTAAGGGGGGAATGGTGTTTTTTTTTCACATTTTCCTTAATAAAGCAAAATCTAATCACATTAAAAAAATTGTGCAAAAATGTGCAGATCAAGCCCTTTCATATAACCTAGTAACTACACTTTTCATTTCCCCTCCCCCCCCATGTTTTCTTTACAATACATGTGGGCTAACCATGTTTATTAATATTCCAAATTTCAAATAGATAGCATAAGTAGTTTTTGAGATATGGCGCTCTAATAGTCGGACAGACAGACAGGGAACCCTAAAAAGAAAAATATGATATAAAAAATTGCACTAACAAATGAGCGTATCTCCACGGCAATTACGTCCTTTTCCTGAGAAGCGCAGCTTTATCTTTGCAATTGTTTACATATTTTCTATATATTTCTATAACTATCGAAATATGTGCCACACATTGATATTTACTGAAAAAAAACTTTTCAGTTTCGGTTAGGGACATGTATGGTGTGCTCCCCTAGAAATATTTGTTTTATTATCATACGTCGTTATCGCGGGTACAAAAACGATTTGACAGTACAGAAAGATTATGAAAAACAAGCAATAACAGACGCGAAACTCATTTTGAGGTACATCTATGCCTACTCCTACGAGTTTAAAATGTATCACACATTAGGTATTTCCAATACCCAACCTCCATACTTGACTTGAGTACCAATACAACTTAAATAGATTAACTATGCAGTCGCAATGCAAACTCTTTAATAATATTTCCTATTTGACATTGTCATTTGTTAGTAAGGACATTATCAATTATCCGTACTGATAAGTGTGTGTAATATATTTATTGCCAAGTGCTTTTAAAATGCCGCGAAGGAAAAAACGTGCGATGAATTTGTGGAGTTGCGGACAAAGGATTATCCTGAATTACAGGCTCGCGATACAAAATTATATTGCACTAAGTGCAATGTTAGTTTCCCCCAGAGAAAAGCTTCTATGGAACGACATTTCAACTCAGAAAAGCATACATCCGTCAAAAAAGATTTTAGGATGGAATTGACCAAATTTATGGTAAGCTGTAATATACCATGGTCTCAGTTAGAAAATCCCATATTCAAAAATTTTATCAATAACTGCGTCCCTTCGGAATGTTTGTTGAGACAGAATAACATAAACCAAATATACGACGAACAAATGCAAAAAATTGAAAAGGAGTTAGAAAATGCTTTTATTAATGTGAGTGTTGATGAAACAACAGATGCCAGGGGTCGTCAAATTGCTAATGTGATAGTCGGTGCATTGCTTGAAGATGCAGTCGGAACTCCACATGTGTTGTTAAGCAAAAAATTGGAACAAACTAACAATATAAGTATAACGGATACCGTCAAAAATGCACTGGATAATTTGTGGGGTCCCGACCACAATAAACATGAAAAAGTGTTGTTATTATTAACTGATGGTGTAGGGTACATGCAAAAAGCGGGTAGAACATTGAAAAAAAAACTACCCAAACCTTCTCCATGTTACATGTTTGGCTCATGGTCTTAACAGAGTTGCTGATCGAGTTCGCGTTCTTTTTCTAGAAGTGAATAAATTAATATCAAATGTAAAAAAAGGTTTTCGAAAATCGCCAAAAAGAATAAAAACATTTAAAGAAATGGTTCATAGAATACTCTTACCTCCAAATCCAACGATTATTCGTTGGGGAACGTGGATTGAGGCTGCGACATACTATAACAAGTATTTCGAGGAAATAAAAGGCGTTGTGGACACATTTCGTGATTCTGACGCAGCATGTATCACAAAGGCAAAAAAAGCATTTCGCAGTGCGAAAATTCGGAATGATTAAATTTTATAGCGAAATATCTTCAGGTACTTCCAGACGCTATAAACAAATTGCAGTGCCCGAATCTATCTCTCAGTGGAAGTTTAGCCATCGTTCAAAAAACATACAAGCATATATCGAAATTAAATTTGAGTGCTAATGGAAAAAGAATATTTAAAAAGCTGAAACATGTCTTGAAGAAAAATACTGGATTTGACATAATAAAAAAAATAATGAATTGTTACAAGGGAAGGAGATAATACTTGAATCATCATTACGAGTTTGTCACACTACTCTAGATTATTTCCATCGTTTCAAGTATGCACCTACAACAACAGTTGATGTTGAAAGATAATTTAGTCCATTAAAATGAATATTTACTGCTAGACGCCGCAAATTTACTGTGGAAAATATAGAAAAAATCTTTGTAATCTATTACGAAAACCAAAAAATACATTTGAAAAATACACGTTAGTAAAAATTACACACGTTGTTTTCTTAATTTTTTAAATAGACTTTCTTCTAAGTAGGTAAGCGTTTAATTAGTAGAAGATTACAGTTATCTCCACACAAGTACGTATATATTGTTAAAATTGTTAAAAAAGACGTTAAAAGATAATTAAATTTACTTATTTCCTATGTATAAACTTGTTAACTAAACAGATGGAAACATATGACAACAGTTTAAACCCATACCCCTTTGCGGCTGTATTTTTTATTGATCTTTTCTAGAGAAAACTCTCCACATGTAAAGAGCTTCTTAGATGTTTAGTAGCTGTAGGCAGAATACGTCCGTTTCTACCAAATAGACATTCTGTTTTATCTGCTCTTTATCTGATTGGTAATTATACCCGCGATAACGACGTATGTTTATTATTTAACTATTAAACTGAGTAGCGGCTTACACAAGACCTATACTGCAAATTTCATCAATATTAAAAACTAAAACATAAACTTTCACCATGTGATTTGTGTATCAATCATACGATTTCATTACATGAATACACAATCTACCTATTGTAGCTATTTCATCATTCTCTGAAGTCAGTAGGTATATACCTAAACTATTCGACTTCTAAATATTCTACTTCTTCATATTCTGTCGATGATGTATCCAAGTAGGTATTCGACCTCTTTATACTCAGCTTGTGAGGTGGCGTTGTGTTCTGTGCTTTCGTCACTATCGGAGTCGTCGGAAACATAATAATAATATATTCTCAGTGCACTTAAGTGGCTGCTAAAAGCTAAATGGCTTCACTTGAACATTATTTTAACAAAAACCATATTGGTGTTATTAAAAAGTACTAAGATTGGTTAATCTTACCAGCCAAAGACTTAATACATTGTAAGCATTACCGCTTTTCAGCGATAATCGCTTCTTTCTGTTGCTTTACAGCATCGAAGTTAATGACCACTTTTATATGGTTTTCGCATAATAAACCTTTATTTTTTAAAAAACTAACGCACGTGAAGATACATTGTTTCTTAAGACACATAAACAACTTGACGTCTGTGACAGATACAAAACATTGCCATATTCAGTTTTTATATATTTGACATTTCATTTGCTTGGAAGAGATAAAATGGTCCGACTCTAACACTGGGATTCTCAACGTGGACGCGTAAAACATGCTGTTTTTGTTGTAAAAAGTTTTACAATACAATAATTTTATTTTTTAACTATTAAACTGAGTAGCGGCTTACACTAGACCTATACTGCAAATTTCATCAATATACATCTTGTAGCTTTTGAGTAAAATGCCTGTGACATACGGTCGGACGGACGGACGGAAGGACATAAAGAAACTATAAGGGTTCCGTTTTTGCCACTTTGGATACGGAACCCTAAAAATCATGGCAGCTAACATTTAATTTTTAGGGTTCCGTAGCCAAAATGGCATAAACGGATCCCTTATCTGAGGGCACGGTAGTGGCCCCGCCAAGACAAAAAAAAAAGAACCTACCTTTTCCCGAACCGTTTCGTCTTTACTAATTTCGTCCCAGTTGACACCGGAGAGCCCAAATTCACAGTTTAAGATGTAGTCTGGAAACATATAAAATGCACTAAATTTCATTGATCTAGCTTTCACTTTTTAAGGTTTTATTGATACCTAACATACACCGATTTTGTCACTGACTCACTCACTCACGTATATAAATTATATGGTACGTCCTGATGACCTAGAAAGCTGAAATTTGGCATGGAGCCTAGGATTTACATACAAAGAATAGGATAATCAAGAAATCTGTAACTTTCACCCTTCTACCCCTAAAAACGGGGTGCAGGTTTCGGAACTAGTAAAACTGAAATACTTCCCGTTGCCCTAGAAAGTTGAAATTTGAAATGGATCCTAGAATGTACACACAAAGAACAGAACAAGCTTGGCCGTTTTATGGATCAGTACAGTATATGTCTTCAATATTGTGATAATATTATTAATTTAAATTCCTCTCTATGAAACGGACAGGCTATACTTTTGAAACCAAGGTGTATGGTTAGTAAAATCAGGGCTTAGGGGCTTCAAGCCAGTTGAAGCCATACTTTTCAAGATAAAGTGTAGGGTCAGTAAAGTCAGAGCTTGAGGGCTTGGTTTTTCCTGGGATCTGATAACTTTTTTTTAGCGAAAGCGTCATGAGCTTGTGAGCCTTGGCTGCCAATTTTACATGAAATGTTTTATATGGGATAGTTATTGTTAATCTGTACCGACCCAAGTAAAAATGTATACAGTCAGACCACATGTCACTTACAGGATACTACAAAACGAGTATTATCTAAAAAAAATATGAACACATCTGGGAAACTTAATCCCAATTTATCTCGACGAATGCTAACACGCTTCCTTGTTTCACATATATAAAATTTCAAATTCTAAACATTTGAATGCTAACAGGATAAGTATGAAATTAATTAACAAACACCAGATGGATGAGTTATCTGTGAAACTGTTCGCTTCGGTTTCGTTTATCCGAAGTCGGCAGCAGCTAATGACGTCACACGGTCCGTCGCATCGCCCTCTGGGAGAGTGCAGACAAGAGAGCATGATATAATAAGGTTAATTACATGGAATTTGTAATTAAGATTTTCTTACATCGAGGTGCAAGCTTAAGTATAATTATATTGCATGTTCAGGACTTTTTAATACAGTTGAAAACTATCAAAAGTACCTATGCTATTGTATTTTATCTATGCTCCGTATTAGAAAAATAATTAATACCCTTTTTGTATTTCATTTTAATGAAAAGATTTTAGACTGATTTATATACTGCGTCGGTAAATAAAATTCAGTAAGATTAGTCCGTTTAATAACATTTATTTAAATCTGACAAGAAGAATTAAAAAAAATCGTAAAGGAAACTGTTATTCTCATTTGCAGCTAGCTGTTAAATTTGCTATCGGTGCGGAAAACGTACACTAACTTTAAAATTCAGCTTTGAATACATGACATGAAGTTGTGTGCTTGACCTTAATGCCGGTTTCTACACCTATACACGGGTAGCTGGGCATCCACTGATGGTTTTACTTTTTATCTAATTACGCTGAACCAAAATAGAGTTTTGGCCTTTTCCCCTTTCTCGAACGAGGGAAACTCTCAGTATAAGAAACCCACCAAGAACATTTTACGTCAAATTGGCGGCCAAGACCTAGGGTTAGTAAAGTCAGAGCTTAGGGCTTGGCTTTTCTTGGGATCTGATATCTTTTTTTACAGCGAAAGCGTTGTAAGCTTGTGCGTTTTGGCCGCAAATTGCACATGAAATATTTTTGGTGGGATCTCATATTTTTTTTGTAAGGTGCCCTAGATATATTTTTTTTTGGACTGTTGCGTTTTTTGAACGTCAGTTATCCTTTCATTTATTTCAATAAAAATACAAGCATTGTGTTTGAAAATTACAATAATAATCCTAATTTCAATTAACATTCAATAGTAAAAACAAATCATTAAAAATAATCACATAAAATTAACAATAATATTTAAATTTATATTAAATAATATTTAGTGTGTGTTTTCTTAAAATTCGTCAATAGTGTAGCAGCATTTTTCCAATAGATACATTTTTAGTGTGTTCTTAAAAGCTTTGTGGCATTTTATTGTTTTGAACTCGATAGGCATCCCGTTATACAATTTTACCGCTTGAACTCTAGCAGTATGCCCCACCACTGCTTATTTTGGAACCACAACGAAAGGAAGATTCTTGTTCCTTGAGCTTAATCTTAGTTCCTTTTCATCATGCGTCTCATAGCGATCCCGATGTTTCACAACATCCGTTAAAAGAACTAAAATATAAAGAGACGGCACCGTAAGTATTTTTAGGCTTTTGAAATGGTCTCCGCAAGACTCCCGTGGCGGAATTCGCACTATGGTACGGATTGCTTTTTTCTACGCAGAAAAAGCGCGTTTAATATTATATTTAAAGCTATTATCTCAGTACTTAATGCTATAACGAAGTTTGGACTCTATGAGGGCATAATAAATTAACTTCAACTGTTCAATACTTAACCCGTCCCTAAGACTACGCAGAGCATAACAAGCAGAAGCAATTGTATTTTCGATAGCATTTAGTTCTTCCTTCCAATTTAATCTGTCTTTTATGTACATTCCTAATATTTTAATGTTAGCTGCGGATTTAATTTTGTCTTCTTTAATTCGAATGTCTAGAACATCATTATACCTTGCAGTCGTATTAAATAATTGATATCTCTGATCTGATGGTATCAACCCGGGTGAAGGAGCACATAGCAGATGTCAAGCACCGTCGGAGAATATTTTAGTTATCTCAGTAGCGTTGTGAACAGTGGTCTGATCAGATAAAAGTAAGCTAGGCTCCATACCAAATTTTAGCTTTCTAGAACATCAGGAATACCCTGGTTTTACTAGTTTTGTATACTGACCCCCTATTTATAGGAATGGGAGCGGTGATAATTACAGATTTCTTAATTTTTCCCCTAGAGCTTTTGATGAGTGAGTCAGGGGCCAAATCGTCGTATTTTGGGTATACGTACATACAATACAATACAACAATTCTTTATTGCAAACAGTACAATAGAGCCTTAACATAAATTACGGTAGACAATAAGCGGTCTTATCGCTAAAGAGCGATCTCTTCCAGACATACTGTGTTTCGAGTAAGTATTACCAGATAGCCATTAAGTTTCTTTACTTTAACAACATGCTAGAACTCGATTTTCCCAGTACTTCACAGGATCACGAAAATGCACCCGTCGGAACAATTAGGTGAGATTGATTTACGCCTGGCCTAAGCCGCTCCGACTCTGGACGATGCCTCCATACATTAACCAACAGCTCACTCCATATCCGCTGTGACATTTTCCGTATAGTGTCTGCATGCGTTGTCTATTTTCTCATAAATAGGATTGTCTGGTTCACTATTGTTTTGTAAAATTCTTTTTGACATATATTTGTTCAGCATACCGATACTTGGCAGAAGTAACGTTTGGCAGAAACACCTTACGCAGGCATACACTTTGGCATAAATAATTTGACAGAATTTTATAACATCGAATCTTATATTTGCATAATGTTAATGAGCATAACTGTCTTCTAAACGAATCGTACTTTCGCAGATAACTATTTTGCATAATATTTAGGTGCCCTAAAGTTATATAATATTTTCTTCTGCTTCCGCGATTATTACTCTTTTTTTTTTTATTTCAATGCCCTAAAGTTGTCAAGCCGAATAACATTTGACTACAAGATAAGACTTCATTGTCTTATCATATTGTACTCGCTTCGCTCGCTCGTCATGGTTGCAGTTCAACTTAACACTCCTCCTCGCCTCGCTCGTCGTCGTACCTAACCTGAGCCAAGTCGAACCTGCCTTAAGGTGAAACATAAAACATATACAAAGCCATAGCGAATTTGGTGGGACATTTATTCTACTATGTAACATCAACTGTCATATTCTGTATTTCTGTGTATCTGAGGTGTGCAATAAAGAGTATTTGTATTGTATTGTATCAACCTAACCCACTTTTCTGCTGACAGAAAATAATTATGCTATTATAATTATATGCCATAAAATTATTATGGTACATACAATGATGTTAAACCAAAGTCAGCCAAAGTAATGTTCTACAAAACAATGTTCTGCAAAATATGTCGTATGCGTGGTAGTAGTAATACCAACTATACCTTTATGCGAAACTACCATTCGACCGAAAGTGTTTCTGCGAAACATGCTGTGCTAAGTGTAATTCTGAACAATATTTTTCTGCCAGATAAGGGGAAACCGGGATTGTCTATATTCCTAGTACCTACTTAATAGGCTCATGAATTAGGCACCCGTCGGAACAATTAGGTGGGATAGATTTACGCGTGGGCCTAAGCCGGTTCGATTCCGGACGGTGCCTGCATACCTACGTTAATCAACACCTCTCTCCATGTCTGCTGTCATACTTTATATATAGTGTCTAGTGGGATTTGTCTATTTTCACATAATTGGCTCATGAAAAGGCACCTATCGTGCGTGGGTTGTCTCTTTTTGAACCGAATGGGCAATATAAGTAATATTTTTGAGAAAGGTAACGTAAAAAGATACCTTCTTTAAGTCCCGACGAAACTGAGGGATGTTTTGCACTTTACGTACACACGTTACGTTACGTAGACAGGAACACGCCTATCTGTATGGCAGACTCTTGAATGGACGCACCGATTTTGTTTAAGTTTTTTTTTGTGTTTGAAAGGTGACATGTTAAAGGGTGTTTTTAGCTACGATTCGACCAAATCTGTTCAGCTTTCATCGGTTTTTTAGGGTTCCGTACCTCAAATGGATAAAACGGATCCCTTTTAGGTTCACTTTGTTGCCCGTCTGTCTCTCTGCCAGCCAAGATCCTTTTCCTCAGGGACGCGTTGAGGTATCAAGTTGATAGTATTATTAAATACTTACTTATCCCTTGAAGCCGTAAAACATCAAGCTTCTAAGTTAACGTAATCTAAAAATACAGTCATTAAAAAAATGTTTCCATTTAAATTGATGACCATGGAAAACCTATAGGCCTACTTCCAGTTGTCTTAGACACTTGAAATTCGGTATAAAGATAGCTCTTATAGCACAACCAACGAAATAAATCTGAAAATCTATTTTTTATGTCTGTCTGTTTATTTCAGTAACCAATATACACACCACGTAAATTTTGCTTAGGAGTAGGGCTCTGCTAACACTGGATTTTCTTAGATACGACTGTTTTTAGCGTTGATTTCGTATCTTCAGTGCGCGAGTGTGACTTGTATCTACTTGGCCGGTTCTTTTCTAGATCGGCCGCGAGGTTTTTATAAGTTCAACGATTGTTTAAATTTAATGCAGCCGGTGAGAACGACCAGCCCGTAGTTTTTTAGTCTCCCCTATGTCCGATCTTTTCTCTCTCTCTCCCATATTCCTAATCCGGTTGAACTAATTTAACCCACCTCCGCAGTTCGTGTGCCTTGCGCACTGCGTGTCAGCTTTAAGTGGCCGCGGTGACATTCCCGTTTGAATCTCGGCTCTGCCTTAAACCGCTAAACTAATATAATTATTTGGTACGGAGATAGTTTGACACCTTGGAAATTATACAATATAGTTTTTATCCCGGAAATCATTTCTTAAGAGGGTGAGAAAAGGGATGGAAGTATATATGGGGAATCAATAATTAAAACTGTGTGTATGCTAGTTGCTTATACAGCACTTATTGAATTGTCTTATTAAGCCCGACAGTTAAAGTCATCAGTGATAGCTGTGATCTAAGAGGGGATAAAATGCTCGGAATAACTCAAGCCATCTCGTACATCAAAGGGATGCTAGAGGGATGGGGGTAGTCTTGTAAAGGGTTGCCATACCTGGCTTTAAGGCACATGACACCCGGTCGTGGGGAGGTAAGTGGCTGGCCGAAAAATTAAATTTAATTGGGGTGTCTTCTATTTCAATCCCTTGGACCGTGTTACAAAGCAAATTTTTGGTAAGTAAAAACTTACTTAGACGTTCGTAAAGCGATCAAGGACAGGATAACTCTACAGATTATTAAATCTATACATATAAAATATACTGATGAAAATTACTGATATAGGTTGCCTCTTTGAAGCCCATTTGATGTAATAAATATATATTTTTTAGCTTTTAGGCCTCGTACGTCAAAAACATAAAACAGAAACTTTATAGGATTACTTTGTTATCCGTCTATCTGTCTGGTAAGACCCTTTTTCTCAGAAACTCGTGGAGATATCAAGTTGAAATTAACATCAAATACTAATGTCGGCGGTCTCTTGAAGTTGTAAATAAATCAGCTTCTATGTCAATGCAGTCAAAAGATCGAAATAAATCTGAAAATCTTATTTGTTATGTCTGTCTTTCTATATTTTGTAGGTACGGCCGTTTTTGGCGTATATTTTGCACAGAACCTTCGGTGCGCGTGTACGACTCGCACTTAGCCGGTTTTATTATCATGTGTGCCTCTCTGATCACATCACGTTAAAGCAGCTAAAAGAATTTTCACGACTGTCGGTACAGACAGCTGAATAGATAAAAATGGTTATATAGGCATTTTCCTTAATAAAGGAAATTTAGCCACAGTAAAGAAAACAAAAATTGCTCGAGATGAAATCAACCCCTTTCAACATTACACTCTATTTGACCTAGTAGCTAGAAATTGGTCCGTCTTATTTTTCATGGAAAATGAAAACATATTTAAAAATAATAATTTGCAATACAAAATCGGCGAGAGTTCCTGTGATATAGCGCAAATTTCAAGTATTCCCTGAGATATAGCGCTGTAATAGTTGGACTGACCGACGGAAAGACACACAGTGTCGCACCATAGGGAGTCCTTTTTAGGGCCCCGAAGGCAAAATGGCAAAAAGGCAACCTCTATAGTTTCATCATATCCGTCCGTATGTCACAGGCATTTTACTCAAAACTACAAGATGTATATTGATGAAATTTAGAGAAAGATTTCTATGGGGTCTCTCCTTACATGTAACTGTAGGAAACATGAACATGTGTTACATATTTCGGCGGATGTAAAAAAAAGTTTATAAGGTTTTTAAGCATTCTTTTAAAATTAATATTTTTGGAAATAATTAAAATTGAGTTCCCCGCCTCCTTTATTTTAAAAGCCAATTTAATATCGCAAAAAATGTGACAAAAATGCAAAGTTAGTGCCTAATATTCAATGGAAAATATTCCTTACATTAGCCTATTTCACTTATTTTGAGTAAAACATCTTTAATATACAGGAAAATCATTTTGTGAATTTTATAATAGTGAAGATTAAAGCACCCATCCGACAGCTACTTACCTCAGGAGTGCACATTGTTGTGCCAAGGTGGCGCGGCCAACAATGTTCGCAAAGGCATTCTTGTCATTACCCCTTTTAGTAACGCTTTGATAACCCGGAAGATGCCGAGAATTTTCACGTTAAGCTCGAATTAAGAGTTAAAATGCTTAAAATTTACAATTTAATTTAAGCACGGATTTAAATTTCCGTCAGCAGTTTGGGTGATAAGTATTTTATTACAAAGTTTGTCGTTTATAACGCTTTACGTTGAGAAAGCATTTGTATTAAATTTTAGCAGGTACAATTTTATGTATTTGCATGTGATGTTTTAAAAGTACTATATGTACCTTCATATTCCTCTAAAAAAAAACTGAATATTAATATACATATACGTGCTTGAGAATAAATAATATCTATTAATTATTAACTATGTAGCACTTCCTTATAACAAAACTTTTTCATTAGAACTTTGTTAAACGTACAATGTTCTTACAAATGTTTAAACGTAAAATTTGATAAATGTCATAATTGGAAGACGTATCAATTTTTCTACGGACCGATAGAGGAATTTTAAAAAAATCGTAGAATAAGGCATTTTATTAGACCTTCCAGTTGTTAATCAAAAGTTGTGACAGGAACACCGGTGAACTGATTTGTACAGACGAGCCACTTGATGGAAAGTGATTATCGTCGCCCATGGACATGTGCAACGACGAAAGAGTAAAATAATAAATAAAATAAATATCCCGGACAATCTTACACAAATCGACCTAGTCCCAAACTAAGCAAACCTTGTACTATGGGTACTGGGCGACGATATACATACTATATAGATAAATTATAATACTTAAATACATAGACAACATCCAAGACCCAGGAACAAACATTCGTGCTCATCACACAAACACTTGCCCTGGCCGGGATTCGAACTCGGGATCGCCAGCTTTGTAGGCCGTTGTACGACCCACTTAGCCAAACGTATCGTCAAGAGTAATCCATACATTGCCAACCTTAGAGTTAACTTGCTTCTTGAAGAATACTATGTTTTGGCAATCAGATCGTCCATTTTGTGACGCTCATACAAAATGTATCGAAAAACATTATACTAAACTTAATTTTTTTTGACCCTCGAACTATTTTTTTTATTATTGAAATCGATAAGTTGCGCTTTTGATGTCCATGAAAGTCCATGATCTGAGACAGCAAGAGGGGGATACACGTTTTAGATTTTCAGTAAATCCCATGCCCATGAATCTTTTAAACAAGAGTTTTAATATCTTCATTTGATTTGATTTGATTGATTCAAACATTTTAAAGCTTTCATGAGTAATAATTAAACATTCTCCAACAAAACACAATCAACCAGTTCGTTAACCCAAAAATAAACAAGTCTGCACGACTATCCAAATTGTTCAGCAATTTAGTGAGACAAATAAATTTTAAATTGGTATTGAAGGTAACAAATTACTTGATAAAGTGTCCTTAACGACGATACTTTATGGAGCTCCGCCCACCTGCCACGTTTTTACTTTCGAAGAGGCGTTCTAGGGCGATGGGCGGGGTTTGATGTGTGGGCGGTGCCACGCCTTCTTAACGCCACGCCTACTCGCTGACGCTTCAGTATCCATCGGAACGCCGGAGAGGATACCAGTCTCCATGCCAGATACCTTGTCTGTTCACAAGCTACAAAGCATCTTCAAGTATGATCGACATATAATTTTATTTCAAATAAGTTTCAAAAACATGGCTACCATGTTTTATTTTCATTTTATTTTATAATAAATTTAATTGATTTTTGATTTTGCTAAATGGAATACATTGATTATAACTACGCTATGCTGAAATCGAAACTAAATGGGCATATTAACTACTGATCACGGTGTCATCAGTAAATATGTTTCACGGTCTTAAATATTAACGGTATAATTGCCCGTGTGGGAGGACCATTAATAAAAAACACCTAATCTCTTTCTTTTCTCTACTTTAAAACAAATTTCTTCAATAAACTGGACTGAATGCATAGTAGTAAATGTTATCTGCTACTAAGATTTACCCGCAGCTGCATCCGCGTTCCAGAGAACTTGTACCGATTGATTTCCGATACATACTTCCACCTCCCTTTTGCATTTCCTTCAGGGATGACTTCCAGGATAAATACTATCCTTTGTCCATTCCAGGGTCTCTAACTATATCCATTCAAATTTTATCTAAATCGGTTCAGCGGTTTAAACGTAAAAAAGTTAGACAGAGTTATCTTTACATTAATAATATTAAATGCAATTAAAGTATGAGACCATGGATTACCGCATCAAGTAAAATAATTTTAGTACGTATTTTAAAATAATTTTAAACCTCATTTAAGATAAACAAATCATAACAATCCACTTTTAGTAAAGGTTAAAATTTTAAAATAAACTGGTTTCATATAACTGTGATCATTCAGCAAAATATAGTTTCTAAATAGATAGCTACAGTGCATAGTCCACCCGCGCCATATGCTTGTAACGAGTGGCCCCATTAAGGTGTTTGTGATGTAAAGTTATGTAGATCGCGTTATTAGAACGGAGGCAGGTTAATCTTCGGGCTTGCTTTCCTCAAGAGAGACCCTCAGTAAAGCCCCTAAGTAGTACAAGAAAAAAATACACGAATTTTATGGACCCATTCAATAAGATTTCAATAGAATATCTATATCGGTTTTTGTGTTCATGACATCCTTACTAATATTATAAATGCAAAAGAGTGTACAGACACACACACCTACAAAGGTTTGTTGGTTCGTCCTTCTAGGATGAATTGGTTTCACAAAACCGTGATAATTTAGCAAAATAATAGTTCATTCCTCTAAATAAAACAATTTTAACAGTTTTATATCGCGTATATTATCAGCTTGGGATCCTGTAAAACATCTATCTCATCAACGAACAAGCACAGGACTGCAAAACCTTAATTTCCGAACAGTGTAACAATATGTTATCTGTTCAAAAGTAGTTCAGTAGTCTTTTTTTGTAATAATATAATTAGTACCTACTCGTTAGAGAAGTAACTTGGTTCGATATGACGAAGTTGCGTGCACCCTCTAGTACTTAAATTAAACGATTTATTGCAAAAAAATTTTGCTTCATTACTTTGTTTTTAGGGTTGTGTACGTCCAAAGGAAAACGGAATCCTTATAGGATCACATTGTTCTTCGTCAGGCTGTCTATCCGTTTGTCAAGACTCTTTTTCTCATGAACGCATGGAGGTATCAAGCTATCACATATCCAAGACTGCAGTCTCTTGAAACAGTAAATAAATCAAACTTCGAAGTCAATGAAATCACCGTCAAATTACCGTCCATGGAAAACCTATAGGGTACTTCCAGTCGTCCTAGAAACTTGAATAAGTACCTACATTTTTATGTCTGTGTTTCTATGTCGATAACCAATATAGAATGTACACTGTGTACATTTTGCTTAGCATGGTTCTGCTAACACTTGATTTTCATGAATACGGTCGTTTTTGCGTATATTTTGTACGGAACTCTCAGTGCGCCAGTTCGACTCGTGCTTGGCCAGGTTTTTATGCTTCAAGCAACTTTTTACAAAATGTCTAATGGTTGCCTTGATTTGAATTTATCAACAATATTTTGATCCAATGATTATGCAATATTAAAGCACCGTCGGCAGAACAATTTTCTTTAAAAGTGAAATGTTTTATACTGCCGTGCAGTACTTAAACAACAGTAAGTGCTAGCAATACCACGTAGCACTTACTGTTCACGGCAGTATAATTCAGTTTATTCATCAAACAATTCCTTTATGAAACTTCTTCAATAAACATATAAAATGCCCTGCCTCCTACCGATAGCGTTCTTCAATAGATTTATTTAAATCGGGCAAATCTCAATAAATTATCACGTGGCAATCATATATCATAGAAATGTTTTTTTAATATGTAAAATTGTTGCCATATATATAAAGAAAAACTGTTTCAAGGTTAATATCATGTTTCTCTTGCCAAAATATAATTATGATTGTTTGTTTCCTAAATACAAAAAAAAAAACTAGTTTGATATTCCTATATAAATATTGCGAAAGTGTGTTTATTGATTTGTTCTGAACGCATCTATAGAACAGTGGGTCAACGTGTTTTTTGCATAGATATATGGGTCGAAGAGTCACTATAAAACGGCATTTGTTTGGGTATCCAAACGATAAACAAAATTTTGGCTAGTTGGTTGCACAACACAACGCCCTACGAAGCTGGCGGTCCCGGATTCAAATCCCGGCCAGAATATTTGTTCCTGAGACTTGAATGTTTTGTATGTATTCGAGTATTACTATATATTATGTATATCATCGCGTTGTACCCATAGCCTTGCTTAGAAGACCTAGTCCCTGGTCCATTTATGTATGATTTTCCCTTATATTTATTCATAAAATGCCCTTACTATGCGAGCAAAACCGCGGATAATCCAGCCTAGAAAAAAAAACAGATTAAAATCTCCCTTGCATATAGTTATCTTGCCGTGCTTTCCTGGCGTGGTTAATGAAGATGACGCTAAAGGGCGCACCGCAAAATATCTATACTATTATAAAGTTGTAAAAATGAAATGTCTGTACATTGAAGATATTTTAAAAAAATATATTGTTACTGACTATTTGGAGGTCACTAAAACGAAAAATATTTTTTTTTGGATTGTATGTATGTGTCGTTGTGGCTTCATCACGCAAAATCGGCTAAACAGATTTCCATAATTTTTGGTACACGGGTAGCTAGGTATCTCCAGATGGTTATAGGATACTTTTTACCCGACTATGCTGAAGAAAAAACGACGGGTTATGACTTTTTTTCCTCCGCGAACGAAGTTGCGGGCGTCATCGAGTACATCATAATTTTATTGTCTGTGCACTGCAGGGCAGCTGTTCGTGAGATTAACTTGCGGGCAGTGCGCAGAAAAATGCAATCGAAAATTGTGCAACGCTAGGAAGAAAATTATGGTTCATAATTAGTGGTAATGACGAGTTTTAAGACTAAATTTTTGTATATCTATGTACAATAAAATTTAAGAATTAAAACCTCCCTTGCACTTAGTTATCTCGTCGTCGTTTCACGGCGTGATTAATGAAGACGCTGCTAAAGGGCGCGCCGCAAAATATACATCATAATTTTATTGTCTGTGCGCCGCGGCTGTTCGTAAGATTAACTTGCTCGCGGGCTACAGAATAATGCAGTGGGAAATGCTGCAACGCCAGGAAGAAAACCTTTCTATTCTAGAAGGGACGGAGGGACTTAGATGTTTTGATATAGATTGGTAATTGACAAACGCGTAATCTACGTAGAAAGTACTCTTTCAACGGGTCAGCTTGACCATCGGGAAGTCGTCGCATTTTTTCCGAAATAGGTATCTTCTGTTACGCCTCAGCTTTTTTACAAGTTTTTATTGAACTGGTCGTGTTTAATAATGCTTGTGTGGTTTTTGGGTAATGCCGGTGACAATGCCATATTATGATACCATCGAGCTCATCTGATGATGGAGCCGGAAGATGGTCATAGGAACTCTGTAATAAAATAAAACAATCCTACTAAGTTTGGGCTCATTATTTAACAGTGCATCAATGAGTAGTTGCCGTCAACTGTGCTTAAATTAAAAGAAAAAAACATAATTCAAAACTTTAACCTGCAAGTAGGTTTCAAGGGCACTTTTACATGACTGATTTTCGGCTACTAGCAGTGAATGTGTTAACAGAATCCCGTGAAGTTACAATTCTGTTAAAATAACTAAATACGGCCTGTAAATTCCGTGAATTTCAGCAAACATTCATCCACAGAATTCGAGTTACATTGGTCGAGAAGCCTTAAAAATGTCCTTTTCCGGTTGTGGTAAATTGAATTACAATTTCTTAAGTCTATAAAAATATCCCGCGTAATTCATTAACTAAGTCCGTCACTTCAGCGGGTCCCGAGTATTTTTTAATTCCCCGCATTAGCCTTGTCTCGCTGATTTATGTCGCTGCGCGCAAATAGACCGAGATAATGGGATTTTTTCACACTTTAATTAAAATGTTCTAAGTGTGGTTAATTTACTGCGGTATTAATGTCTCGAGTCGTTTGTTTCTATGGCGAGATTATTAAAAAAATGCTTTCATGCTTAAAATGATTATACGATTTCAATTCACATTTAACTGCACCATGGGTGATTTTTAATATTAAATACTCTATGTTGCTTGATTAATATGCAATATTACAAAATTTTATAAAATCTTCATATTTTTACGTTTGCCGTAACATTCGTTTTGAGCATAAACTCCTCAAACATATAGTAGTTTATTACTGCTGCTAACAAATAAAAGAAATTATGTTAAGATACGCAGACGCATAGATATTAGACTTAGGCACCTCAATTTTTTAATCATCTACACAAAGGATCTTGAAAAAAATAACGAACCTTATAATATTATAAACCTGACAGTATGTACGTTTGTGCCGCTGTATGTCGTTCCTCTTAATTTTAAAAACTACTGAACAGATCTCACTAAAACATTCTAGTAATGTTGTTTAGGCATCAGAATAACACGTAGGCTATAAATTGCATCTCTACTACGCGAAGTCGGAAGAAACAGCCAGTAGGAAATATTTTTGTTCCCAAAAATGACAATAGCTTGTCTGTCAGCCGTAACAATTTACCTTGTAAGAAACAGGCCTCGACAACCATGAACATACTAGAAGGCGCCCGCAACTTCGTTTGCAGAGGAGCAAAAGTCATAACCCCTCTTTTTTTCTTAAGAGTATCCTATAACCATCTCGAGATACTCAGCTGTGTACCAAAATCACAAACGGGTGTGTACCAAAAATAATTGAAATCCGTTTAGCCGATTTAGCGTGATGCAGCCACAACGACACATACAAACATTTTATTTTTACAACTTTATAATAGTATAGAAGATATTATTCGGTTGTATTTACTCTTCAAACGTTAAACCTTACTTTGTTATCAATACCGCAGTAACCGTTATTACGTTACAGCGGCCATAAAAGCGTTCGAATCGAAGTGCCGATAACCTGTGCCCATAAATAGGCGGCAAGTTAATGTTCGCGATATAAGGTCGGGCGAGACCCACCTCACTCACGGATATCTCGCGTTGAAAGATCACACTTGAGCTGAAGCTTTTTAGCTATTCCTAAAAAAATATATATTTTACTTTTAATGATGTGCAAAATGTTTTTTCCATTAAGAGAATAGAATTTGGAAGCTAGTCACTTTATTAAATTATGGTGCGGATTACATTGAAAATTTTCAGAATGAACATTGAGGATTTAAAAAAAAAAAAGATTATAACGAACTATTAGTACCACTGCATGATAATTGCATATTTTTTGGATGTATGTTTCTATATTTGTACTTCGTATGTGTCGTTGTGGCTTCATGACGCTAAAACGGCTAAACAGATTTCAACTATATTTCTCACGCCCGAGTACGTACTAAAATAGTTGAAAAGTTTAGCTTGGTATTCATAGATGGTTATATGATACATTTCACCCGACTACGCTGAATAAAAAAGATAGATTATGTTTTTTTCTCCTCCGCGAACGAAGTAGCAGGCACGTGCTAGTGTAATATAATATTAATATGTAATATAAAAATGAAGAATGTATAATATATCCAACTATTACATAATACATTATTAGTCCGCTGTCAGGAATTCAGGACTAAGATTTTCGTAGAGCTACGCGCGTAGCCGATAACATAGGAATCTGCATATGTAGCGAGCTACAAGCAAGTCGCCCACCAAGCTTGTTCTTGGCCGTAAAATTGTTAACTCTTTTGTGCAATAAATAACAATATCAATGAAATCCCGTACTATGGTATTATTCTGTAAATTTTCGTCTGATCGTCCCTGTAATAATTAGACCTAAATTAGTGCTTCGTCGAGTAGATTGACAGAATTTACGAGTTAAAAGACGAAGTAAAGGGTGAAATATATTTATTTATTTTATAATAAATAAATAAATATTAAGAGTCAAATTTTCACAAATCGAATGATTCCCATAGTAGGGTCAGTAAGGTTTGTGTTAAGTAGTGACTAGACGACGATAAAATTCGTTTATAGATGTATATATTGGGAACATCCAAGACACACATGTATTTGTTCGATTGTATACATGTGTTTTATATAGGTATTTTGTACTTGGTGTTAATTTGTGTATCTTTTTTTATGTCTTCTCTTACTTGATCAAAGCGTAACTGGAAGAGATCCCTAATAGGGATACAATCGCCTTTGCACTTATATCTTTTACGTTGATTGTACGCGTGGGTTTGCATACTTACATAAATACAAATATTAATGCTTATCATACAAATATTTACCCTTACCGACTCTACCCCAGTAGCCCAGTGCTCACCACTGCCCCAATCGCTGGCACCTTCAACGGTAACTCATAGCAATTACGGAACGCAATTAAGCAACGGAATTACGATCTCAAATACGGTTACTAAATTTAAGTTTTGTGAATACGATAGCTGAGTGAAGTATTTATCAACTGTTGCTAATATTAATTGCGCGAAACGATCAGCAATATTGACGCGCCCTTGCGTTGCAATTATGATTGATGAAAATGCTAATTTTGCACCAATTAATTAGCAAACAGAGCGATGCGGGCTTAATGGGCTACCTGAGGGCCAATATACTACATATTTTACTTAAATATTGCACTGAAATGTACAGGGGTAATTCTCCGCTGGAAAGAATCGAAAACACCACTGCTCAAAATACGGTTATGTACTGAAAACGCAGTAACGTTATGACGTCACGATTTTTAAGTATACCTCCTGTACCGGAGATAAAAAAATGCCGAGCGTTTAACTGAATGTATAAAGAAAATTGTGATGCATAAGTCACGTTATCGCATATACGCAGTGTTAAGCTTCGGTAAAATTTGAATTTCTACATACTTCTCTGACTTCCGTGGTTGTTTACTACTTAACCTCCGGAATTAGCATAGTAATTATGTAAAGCCCTTACATAAGTACTATTTCTTAAATATAATCACATTGTTAATTTAAGAAAATTCCGTTTTCATAAAAATAATCAAGTTTCTTATTTTAAAAAGAGCGTAAGTGACAAGTCGAACGTAATTGACAGTCACAGCATAGAAAATCATACAGAAACACTATTTACTACGGCGGTTTTAGTATATAATTGAGACTGCTATTCTTGTGCACTGTGAAGGACACATATCCACCTAGTGACGTCATTTAGAGAATCATGAGCTTCCTTCACATTTTATTGAATATTTACAAAAAGGATGTGTTTGGGTTCCTCGAAAATAGATTAACAAAATGGGTTTCGATTTAATGTGAATTGGTTTGCAATGTTACCATGTCTTATAGATAATGTGCTTTGCTTTAGTGTAATCATCTTCTAACAAGAATTTTATTATGGGTTCTCGATATATCCACAGTAAATAGACCATAGAAGGACAATGATCTCGGAACTGGTATTTATAAATCTTATAAAACACACGCTATTTCTGGAATGTTTCAATATTGTATGCTACTTACACTATTTCTGAAATGGTTTAAAATTCTAGAAGTTATTATAAAATATACGAAAATCTCGTTATTAAGCGAAAATTACGAAAAGAAATACCGGTTATTTTCTACGAAGACAATACCGGTTTCCAAGCTTGTTTCTCACTCGTAGAACACAGAGCCTCAAATGTTGGCGGCGACTTAACAAATATCTCAACTGCGTATAAATTTCCCGTAAAAATAACAGTATGGAGACGTTCTTGGTGTTGAAACTTACACTAGAGGCTCAGTGTGTAAGGTGCGCTGTTAAAGGTATAGGGAGATGCGGCATCATCAGTATGCACGCTGTACCCGCAATCAGGGCAGCGCCAAACATGCGGTTGTCTCTTTACTTCAATTTCTATTTTAATTTTGCTTTGCTTAGATAAAACAAAAAAATGACTCTTTATTTTACAACTTCCTTCTTTTCTCGGTCTTTGCACTATGCTCAAGCGGTCTGGATCTCGTGATCAGCTGCTAGCTAGTACTGTCAGGAACAGGTTTTACTCTCTGTGATTTTACAATATAAAATAGAAGCAGTATTTGAAGTACTATCTGCTCAAAGTTCAAAGATAATAAATTTATCTCCTAGATGTATGTTTCGCTTTAGGGCTCCGTACCAATAAATGTTTTATTTTTTTAATCGCCAAAAATCATCTAGGTGAAGAGCAAATTATTGACAAGTAGTTAATGCATTTCATTTGCCTAATTTTTATTGATTCCATTGTGACACGAAAATTATTTATATTATTATTATGCCAACTTTCGTGTCACAACGGAAGCAATTAAAATTAGGCAAAAGAATTGCCTTACTTACTTGCCAAAAATTTGGTATTCCCCCATCTTTGAATAACAGTGTTTGGTTAAGTTTGCCCCTCATTTATATGCGACGTCATAGATACTATTTAGAGGCATACTTAACTCAATGGGCCAGTTGAGTAAGAATAAGTTTGTATGGAACCCTTGGTGCACGAGTCAGACTCGCACTTGTCCGGTTTATTTATCAATAAAACTTAGCTTATTAAGTATTAACTGCTTATCCAAGTTCTCATTCAAGTTTTACCAAAACAGTGTATAGATAACTGACTAACTAAGATGACAAATTTCGGATTTAAATTATAAATGGGAGTTTAGGCTTAAATTCACATTTATTAAAATCCATATTAGGAAACACACAAGTCCGATATCAATTCTGTACACTAACTACTACATGCAAACAGGGAATTTGTTAAGTTTTTTCGGTACACGAACACTTTGATACAGCGCGGTAATTTATAAAGAGTGGTTTATCAATGTTTATTAGCATAACTGTATAAATAACATATAACCGTTAAAGAGTACACGTTAAACTCAGATTTAACTATACATTTTTGGTGTTATAATTAATAGTTTGTCATTTTAATACATGTGGTGATGCGGTATTTATCTGTACTTATAAGTGATTGTTGTACTAAGTAAATTGGTAAAGTTACATGGACAAATAAGGTTTTATTTCGTATAAACAATTGTTGGGGTACAAACAGAGCATGCTGAAATAGGGCCTTCGAATTCTTCAAACTTCGAAAATAAAACTTAATAAATTCATTCTTCTAATCTTCCCTCAGCGACAACCCTGCAGAAGACACGCAAGTGAACAGAGTAAATAGCTTACGAACTGAAGCGGTCACATTACATGCGCGGGCGATCCCCGCTTTGATTCGCCCTACACTGTTATTTTAATTATAAACATTATTTACCTTAATTAGAGTTTTTACCGCCGTACATCTCACCACAACGTTAGACGTCATAGGTGTATTTAATTTAAAGTAAACTTGTGCCTTTTTGGGATTGGTAGTTTTGGAGTGTGGTAATTAGGATGCAGCAGCACAGAGTGGAGTGGCCGTGTTCACTAAACTGTGTGTCGATGGGGCCGAAGCTTTCAGCGTTTGTGCTATTCGTCGGGAATAAATTGAGACGTATTTTACGCTATGCCGATGGAGCTAGTTAGCGTTCAAAGAAAGAGGGACATGATGATTTTGCGTACGTTTTGAACACTTTAGTTTTGGGGGCTTTGGTTTGAAAATAGCGTTCGGTTAGTTTTTACGCGGTGCCGAACACGATCAACCGGTATATGTATTTGAGTTATCTTTTAGTAACCACATATTTTTTTAAAGTAAAGAGTAGCTTAATAATTGTTGAAGGTCTCTACGGGCTATCTATAATTTTCATGCAAAATTACGCGTTGATTTATTTCTGCGTCGCGACAGAAGGATAAACCAACATGCTTTCTCAATTGTAATGGGATAAGTTAACAGGTAAAGTAGATTAGAGTAAGTGCGAAAGTTGTAATGATTATACACCACCATGTTTTTATTTAAAAAAAATCCCATATATATATATTTGTTTTTTTAATGAACTTTATTTTCTCAGAAGAAATTATACATTTCACGCAATGAGAACTTATTGTCTAAAGAATACTTAATTATTGCAGTGAACAATTATGTACTTCGTGAAAAATAAGTTAGATTTTCCAGGTTTATTTATACATTACTAATAGCACTTTGCACTTAAGCACCACGATATTATTTTAATAATAATATAGAACGTAACACATACAATAAGAAAGCAAAATACAATGTGGATACGCAGAGATTTATATGTACGGTAACCTTACATTTTATGAAAACTTGTTTTCTAACTATACTTGTAAAAATAATATAAAATTTAAAGATGGTAATGTATAGAAAACTGGCCTAAAATACAACAGAGGCAAAGTGGGAAATAGCGAGTGAAATATTTCCCAGTGCGTCTGAAATCACTTAAATAGCAATAATTAACTTTATTTACATTTCGCCTTCAGGCCGTTGCAAAACCCTTCGTAAGGTTCGGGGTACACTAGCGGTAATAGACCACTACACCTAAATAAATGTCTTTACAGGTTCCAGTGGGTACGTAACACGTGGATCAAAATAGCGCATATCTTTGAACATAGTATTTTTTATTATTTCTGCGAACATTTTAATACATTCATACGGAAAATCGATAATGTGCATTTAGGGTTGTGCTAAATAGTACGTTCAGAGACAGATCAAATTCCGCTTATTGGGCTAACTAGACACAAAATATCAAAGAAAGTATAATTTGTTTTTCTTAGGGCATTCTCATAAGTTATATTGATATAATTACTTAAATATAATACTTAACCGACAGATCAAATCTGCTCCTTTTTATACGACTACGGCAAGGCCATAAGGAAAGTTTATGATTTTAGCAGTCTATTTATGTACGAGTATGTATGTAAGTATTTAGGTCTGTTCGTTTCTTCCTTCCACATTCACATTCTTTACCACTAAAAAATAAACTAAACTTTGCCCCAAGTATGCCCCAATCTTTTCGGGAGTGGTTCCACCGGGTGTGTAATTAAAACCATCCTTTACTGATTTATCGCGTCCACAATTTATTCCTTTATCTTTGTGCAGACCACTAATATATCTTTATTCAGTACTGAAATTAGCGAATTCGCTCAGCTCCTTCGTGTTTTACTGTGCTAATCAAAATGTCGTATCTGCCCTGGATTATGGACGGAGCAAACGTCATTTTCGCCAGATTCGTAGACTTCCGCTTAAAGGGTTGTGAGATAATGTTTTTCACTTTTTACCCTGATTTATGAAGGGAACTGTTCACGTTCAGTGGCGTTTGTTTTAATTCGGATTTACGTTACTTCTGCATTTTATTCGGTATAATATAGGAAGAGAGAATACTTATTTATACCTCTTATTTTATCTTTATATATATATATTATAACTTTCGCCTCTGTTTGTTTCACATTTGTTAAAACTGCTTTATAGATTGATAAATCTTTCAACGCTAGATTTCTCCAGGAAATTAATATTAATCCTTCTGGTTCATACCTCAAAAAATATTTTTTCTACTCCTGTACTTCTTTCTGTCGTTTAAATGGTTACCAACTCTAATGTAAAAACATACATTACTTAAGACTTGTAAAACTGTATTTAGTCTATTACCCATAAACGCACTGCTAAACGTGTTACAATGTCGCTATTAACGTATTCCTTGGTGCCACAGAGTACAAAATTTCAATCTAATAATTAGTGAGTCTCAACTAATGTTATTTGAAATAATTTATATTACCAACTTAACAACCCGCCAAATTAATACAATTTTAATTTAAAAAATAATAATGAACGTAAATGCTTAGCTGCCAACTTAAAAAAAAATTACGTACACATATTTTATCGCCTATTTCTTTTCAAATCATATCATTATTTCATCACTGGCAAGTATATAAGTATATAAGATATTGGCAGCTCGCTTTTTAATTTTTTTCGTGACGCTAACATTATAAATAAATGTATAAATATTTAGACTTTTTGTGTTTTATTAAAAAGTGCTTTGGGGTGGTTCATTAATTACGTATGGATCCCTGGAGGTTCGAAAAAGTGGATATGGACCACTTTATATGCTCCTATTAGGCTCAACATTCGATGGTTAAAGTCCGTCGGTATACTCGTTTCCACCGTGTAATCAGTATTGTTATAGTATTTATATGATGTTTTTAGGAACATTAATGTAGATCTCCTGTTCAATGAAACCTCAATTTCCCAACAAAAATCAGTATATTTCCAAAACCATGAATGAACACTATTAAATTGTAATAAAGTAAGCGAGATCACCAAAGTTAACATACAATCTACACTCATCATTCATCCGTCTCCCATTACTTCATTAGTTCGTTCCATATATCATAATCGCTCATTCGTTCATTTCATTCACCTATATTAATTCGTACTATAATGACCACAAGAAACAAATGATTCCATTTAAATAAAACAATTTAACGGATTATATCGCGTATATTATCTCATTTGAGTTCCCGACGTCTCGGAGGCATTTCAGCTTTCCATGGTCACGGATTGACTGATATGATTCCATGTCGGTTTACAAAATTAGCGTCAAGTGGATGCAATGCGTTTATTTTTCATAATTACTGTATTAAATATTACTGTAGTAAGCAAAAGTAGAAGAGCCTAAAAAGGTCAAATAAAGCAAAAAAAGTTTTATGTTGCTTAGATATTAGGACGCAAAATTACAGTATGATAATCTTTTTCAAATGAAAATTAATAGTTACCAGTTTAATGAAATAAAAAATGTATGACAACTATACACTTAAACGCACTTTTAAATGACTAAAATAAGGAAATGATCGTATACTCCTCACTCCTCCAGACCCTTGTAACACGAGCGATGTCATACTTGTCGCTCGATTGTTATGGGGACGTTTTAACGCCTAGCCACTATGGTTATGGCTGACTTTAAATCTCAATTTTAACGTTGCTAGTGCTGAATTTTCAATAGGTATCATATATACAGGTCGTTTCATAAGAGGAGGCGCGGATTTAATATGAAATAAGTACTCGTTGCATACAAAATCCGCGCCAGCTCTTGTGAAACGACCTGTACGTTTCTTAGTTATAGGCAGTTGACTATGTTTAATGGAGTTTATCACTCATTGAAATAAAAAAAATTAAACGGATTGTATCGGGTATATTATCTCATTTGAGTTCCCGATGTTTTATAAGTTTTTCTGCTTTCGTCGACCCGTAAACACGAAAGCTGAATAGCTTACAAAACATCAAGGACTCAAATAATATAATATTCGCCATCTAATCCGTTTATATTGTTTTATTTAAATATGTTCAATCGTTTAAATTGGTATTTTCCATATCTATAGCGCAAAACCATGATCGCTGCAACAAAAATGGTACAAAATTTACGATCACTGGTCATAAGAAACCGGATCGATAGGTACCTATCATTGAAAAAAAATAATGCATCTTGTCTATTGGTCCTGTCAGCCCTCGAGGTCGCTTTCATAGGTGGATGCTAAGTTTCAACGAACGTTGAAAACAATGGCTCTCAATTGTTTATGCAATTACAATCACAATGGCTATTAAACATGAATCGCCCGGTACTCGAGCTAATAAATCTAAGTGGCGATTTATTAAATTTTTCATGGGGTCGGCCATGTCAGCCGCTCGATAAGATTAATAATTCACGAGTTTACGGTGTTTAGCGGCTTTGTTGCATGGCGCGTATCGGCCATCTGCGGCGAAATGCCACTGGCTACGGGCTGGGTATGCTAGCCTAGTATTTGTACTAGGTACAGGTATAAAGCAACTGGTATAAATTGAGTCCTAGTGGATATATAGTATTTATACTGAGTACAAGTAGAACAGGAAACAACAGGGTACAGCCAACACAGGTATCACACTTAATTCGAAGATGTCACTCTTTCTATACTATGAATGTAGAAAAAAAGTCACTCCGTGAAAAAACGAACGTCGTAAAGTTGTGATACCTATTATGCTAAACTGATAACTTGATTTCGGTATTAATCACTAGTCCTTACTCATATTCGACAATCTCACCCGATCCACCCTAACTGTGTAATACATCCAGGGAAAAGCACGTCCGCGCAGTTACGACACTTAATATGTAGCCTGACGACCTGCAAATGCAAGATATATCCGTCACCATATTTGAATATCTCACCCTAACTATAAAAGTTCACTACAGTTGCACGTCAAAGTAAAAAAGTCACTCCGTGAAAAAACGAATGTGGTAAAGCTATAATATCTAATATGCTGATCAAACGACTTAATTTTGGTTTTACTCACTAGTATACTTACTCATATTCGACAATCTCATCCAATTCACCCCATCCGTTAAGTGCATCCAGAGTAAAGCGCCCTCGGCGGAGTTACGACACCTAAAATGTAAGCCTAAGGAGTAGCATCCAGTTTCTGTCACTACAGAGGCGTGGCGTCAGGAAAATTACAAGGGAAGCCGAAGCGTATTCATTTACCGATATTTAAAGACAAAGGTGGTTATAAGCCTTTCCTTGGGCAACCCGGTGGGAATCGGCTTATATGGACGTCACGCCACTGGTCACTAGTATCTATTAAGTGTTATACATCCATTGTATATACAATTTACCCAAGCTCAGTAATGACACTAATTTGTTGATACAACAAATTGAATCTAGTAATTGGACAATGTCACTTGATACTTGAATCTAGTATGCGTCACTGGTATCAATTCAGTGTTATACGTCCATAAAGTTCACGCAAGCTATATGGTATACGGCACCTAATTATCTGATACCTCTTGAATCTGGTATTAATCACTAGTACTTTATTCGTACTCATCCTTACTCATATTCTACAATCTCACCCGTACCACCCTTACTGTGTAATGCAACCAGAGTAAAGCGCGCCCGGCGCAGTTATGACACCTAATATGCATTTAGCACGCGATTCCGTGCCGCGCAAACGGCGACGATTGAGCATGCTCGCGATTGATGCATTCTGTATCGCTTCGAATCAAAGAAAGTAAATGGTTGATTATATTGAGCATGCTTTGGGATTCCCCGTAATAAGGCTTTAGAAGTAATAGCTTAGTTAAGCAATTGAAAGGATGGCATGCAAAAATAGAGTAAAATAAAGATGTTGCATTTTATGTGTCAATTGTCAACCAATTTAAGATTGTTGGTTTTGTTCAATTAATTAAAGGACATGAGCGCTGCGACTTATACTACTGTACAGTTTTAAAAACGAAATGCTTATATATATTTTAATAAAAAATACTGACATATAAAGTTTTTTTTTGTGTTTTTCGACGTTTGTCTTTGTGGCCACTTTAGGGCTGAGCGGATTTCTACCATTACTAGTATTACTTAGTAGGTACAGCTATAGCTGGTAAAATTCTTACACAGTCATTTTTGCCCGACTGCGATAAGGTAAAAAGAAGGTTATGACTTTTGCCTTCCGCGTGAAAGTTATTCTTGACCACCACTTTGTGGCATCAGCACTCCCTATTCGTTTCTTTTCATATTATCTCTATGTGTATTCTTCAGTGTCTTATAAATAGTTGTCTTCAGCTCAGAGGAGGTGGCCCTGTTTACTGTAAAGTATAAGGGTTGCTTCGATCTCCAGAGACACTAATTAAGGTAATATGTTCTTTCTAAATTCTTGTAAGAATTTATTGAGAAGACATCCATAAAAGAACTAGAGTAACTGACATAGCCCAAAGGATAGCAAAACTTAAGTAGCTATGGGCACTTGGGCAGGGCACATTGCTCGTAGAACCGCCGGCCGATTGAGCCGCCCTTCCCTCACAAGGTGGGCTGATGACCTGCTAAAGGTCGCTAGAATCCGCTGGATGCGGGCGGCGCAGGACCGGTCATAGTGGCGTTCCTTGTGGGAGGCCTATGTCCAGCAGTAGATGTCCTTTGGCTGATGATGGATATCTTGGTACTGGTCTATGTTGAAAATTTCTTATTTTTAAACTTGTCACTATATCAGAACAGAAATACCTTCATAACATGACGAAGGCTAACAAAATGTCAACATGTGTATATGGCCTTACTTTCGTGACAATAGACTAGGGATGTTACGAATATTCGCATTCGCATATGCGAATGATTCGTATCATTTGAAACATTCGCATCGACATTCGCATTCGCATCAAACGATGCGAATTATTGGCGAATGCGAATGTGTGCAGGTCGCGACAAGTTTCACCCGCCCTGGCTGCCCGCTGCCGACTCGCGCATGCGCAGAGCGCGCTAGCCGCATGACGTGATTCATTTTGACCAATAGGGAGGGAGCATTTCTAGTTTTCACTAAGTTGGTTTACTGTGATTGTTGTGTTGCGTAATGACATTATATGGTATAGTACAGTTACAGGCCTACCTATGAGATCATTTTTTTTTCTTTCTACTGCCATATTATGTTAAATAGGTAATTAGAGAAATAAAAAACTGACTGATTTACAGAGTTTTTTTAATGGGTTTCAAAAACATTCGCATTCGTACATTCACATCCTTAATATTCGCATTCGCGAATGTGACGAAAGCGTCATTCGTGAGATCCCTACAATAGACTAGTGAATTCGTTTTTTGACCACTTCGTCCGTGTAAATAAACCGGCTGAAATGAAATTAAGAAGTAAAACACCGCAGTTAAACAACACGCGACAGGTCGCCCGAGAGAAAGCGCTCATTACGCACATATTTGTCGAAAACGGGTACATTAATCAATTTTTGCATTTTTAATTTGCTCCTCATTATTTGCCCGTGAATTTCACTCCCACTGTTGTCCGAACATTTAAACTCGGCTCAAAACGCACATTTCCAAGTAATTTACAATTTATCATGTTCGCCTGGGAATGAGCAAATATTTTTCGTTTGTTAAGCCACTTGCAATACATGCTAAAATTTAATTTGAATATGCGGTTTCCAATTATTAATTCTTCGTAAAAGTTTGGTTGGAACAACGGCCGCTGATTTTATGAGTGCCCGTTAATAATTGAATATGAGATGGCGGTAATGCTGAAATGCATTAGTATTATGGTTGCACAAATACGCTTTTTAGCGCATTATTTTATAAGCCAATATAAATAATTTAATTTTTCCCGCATTCAGTGTTCGTCTGCCATGTTTTGGTTGAAGTACTTACTTTCTTAGTAATTAGGGTAATTAGGTGGCGACGATTATCCGTAATCGATTTGATTATTATTTTCCGCAATTAATTTAATTGACACGGGAGGCAAGATTTGTCGACCCCAGCTTTTCGTCTCTTTAGCTAGATCACAAAATACCAAGGCTAGGTTGAACCGCTGTAACAAACATCATCCATCCATACGTAATTGGGTAAATATGTATAGCATCAGCGTTTTAAAAGATGTCGTGAGTAAGCTACTCACGACATCATTCTTACTTAGTTGTTTTTTTTTAAGTTCTATCTTACTTATGGAAAACGGGAGCAGATTTTTATGACTAAAAATGGAATATATTTATAAAGATTGTTCATAGTAAAACAGCCATGCGTGCTTACTTCAAGTTTATCATTTTCATGTATACCCGAGTGGATACTATATCGCCACTGCCGATACTGTCAGTATTTTTGCCACTTATCCTCGGTACAGATTAAAGACCATCAAACATTTAATAAAACGCGCGCTATGCAGTTTTCCACTTGTAAACATTGGAGTGTCGTTCAATGTTCACAATTGGACCGTCGGAGCAAATTCGACAAAGCCTTCATATCCGACATTGTTACAAAGGGAATTTGAGACTGGCTACCAAATTCTACAATATTGAATCGAAACTGGCTTGTGTATGTTTTTTCCTTAAAAAAACTGCTATAATTAATAGGCTACGGAACGCGAGTTTTCAGTCCAGTTGCAAATATTAGTCAGGCCGATATTGGAGTAGCGCGTATGTAGCTGTATCAATTTACTCAATTTAGTCTTTTTAGGGTTCCGTAGCCAAAATGGCAAAAACGGAACCCTTATGGTTTCGTCATGTCCGTCCGTCCGTACGTCACAGGCCTTTTACTCAAAAACTACACTGTGTATATTGCTGAAATTTGGAGTCCATCATCATCATCGTATCCTGACCGATTTCGGCCATCGCGACTGAATACTAGCTGGCATTGGTTTGTTGAGAGCGCCGCTCATGAGCTCTCAGGTGGCTGACGTAGCCAATTTTTGCACCAAATGTGCGACCACACTCGCTGCAATTCAGCACCCTACCGACAAAATTATAATTAATGACCGCTGGTGGTCGGGTCTTCAGCTCTTCGCGCTTCGCATCGAGCTCACTCCTTCTCTTTTCCTCGAAAGCTTGCACATTTACCGCCACTGTATGCCTCCACTTTGGTCGATCTTGTGCCAGGCTCTCCCGGTGCGATGGGTCAATGTCACCTTTCCGCATATGGCGCTTCAGTGCATCTTTGTACCGCAGAAATTGACCGCCCTCTTGCCTTCCTGCAGTTCTGAGTAAAAGATGCACTTTGCAATTCTCTCCTCGGGCATTCGAGCGACGTGACCACACCATCGCAGCTGTCGCCGCATTAGATAGGCTTCAATGCCGCTGACATTAGCGTGACGTACAACTAACGTGTTTCTATCACGCTCCGACCAAGAAATGTTCATTATGTCACGCAGGCATTTCAGATGAAACCTATCTAAAGTGCGAATATGCTTACGATAAAGGCACCAAGTTTCGGAGACATACAAAAGATTAGGCAAAACTATAGCCATGTACACAGAAATCTTAGTTGCGAGCTTTATGTCATGTGAACGGAACACCTTGAGACGAAGCTTCCCGAAGGCAGCAGCAGCCGCTCCGATTCTGCTGTTAATTTCATCATCAAGGTGACACTTATACATTAAAGTGCTCCCCAGATACCTAAACCGGTCTACACGTTTCAGTGAGTCGTCGCCGAGTCTGGTGTCAACGGGCAGTAGTGGATCAGACCCCATTACTTCCGTGGTCCTCACACTGATTTTGAGGCCAAAACGTTGACAGGACTCGTTAAGACCCACCATAAGCGCTTGTAGGCCTTCTGGGGAATCCGCCACAAAACAAAGATCATCAGCGTACATTATCTCCTTGACGGTAGCATAAGATACCTTTGTGTGCGCCCTCAATCTGGCCAAATTAAAGACACTGCCATCAGTGCGACAGCGAATACGGATGCCATCAGCCAAAACCTGCAAAGCATCTCTGACTACAACTGCAAAGTAAAGGGCGAAAAGAGTGGGCGCTAGAACGCAACCTTGTTTTACGCCGCAGTTGACAGTAAAATATTCCGACTCTTCGCCCTTTACGCTGACACAGCATTGCATATCATCATGCACGAGTCGAATAAGCCTTACAAACTTAGCTGTGCACCCCAGTTTTTCTAGCACCTGCCACAACGCCTCACGAGGCACACTGTCAAAGGCCTTCTCAAGGTCAACGAAGCAAAGAAACAGCGGTTGCCCTTGTTTTCTACTCTTCTCCTGAAGTTGACGAATGGAGAAGATAGCCTCACAGGTGCCTCGCTCAGGGCGAAAGCCAAATTGCGTCTCTGGCAAGATATTCTCTGACAGTGATAGTAAGCGGTTTAGTAATATGCGTGCAAAAACCTTACCCGGTGAAGTTAGGAGGGAGATGCCACGATATGAGTTGCAGTCGGATCGATCACCTTTGTTCTTGTATAAAGAACAGATGCGTGAAGCTCTGAACTCACTGGGAATCTGTTCACTCAACCACATCTGCTCAAAAAGTTTGGAGATAATCCTATGCAACTCACCCCCTCCATACTTGAGTAATTCCCCGGGCAGGTTATCGACGCCTACCGCCTTTTTATTGTTTTGCTGCTGTACGGCAGCAATCACTTCATTTATACTCAGAGGCTCATCGAGTGCACTGTGGACAGGAAGTGCTGGTAAAGCGTCAATATACTGCATGTCTGCAGCACGATCCACGTTGAGCAAATTCTTAAAGTGCTCTACCCACCGATTAAGAGCCTTTGGCTTCTTGGTAAGGAGCTTAGAGCCATCTTCAGTTCTTAACGGTATACTACTGCGACTGACTGTACCAACAAGCTTACGCACCTCCTCGTAGAATTCAGACAGCTGATTAGTGTCTGAAAGCCACTGAATGCGCGCTGCTTTGTCCCTCCACCACTTCTTCTTCACTTCTCGGATCGCTCTACGCAATTCGATGTTGCTGCGTCTGACTTGCTCCGTCCGATCACTCTGACCTAGACGCAATAGCTCACGGTGTTTCCTGATTAACTCACTGAGCGCTTTGTTATTGTCATCAAACCAGTCTTCATGCATTCTTGGTTGAGAACCAACGTTTGAGAAGCAATTTCTAAAAGATTTGACGACAGAGCCTGCTAGTGAGCTATCGGATCCCCACTCTCGACATCCATGTCCTGGATTGCGTCACTCACCGTCTGGATGTAGGTTTCACGCGTTGGTTGGTGCTGTAGTTTTTTGACATCCAAGCGATAGTGTGCAGATCCTGGTCTCCTGCAAGGAGGTCGTAGACGGAGCCGCAACTTGGTCAAGACGAGCCTGTGATCGCTCTAACAGTGAGCGCCTCACATAACGCGAGTTATTTGCACTTGGGAGAGGTGCTCTTGCTTGACAATGGCGTAGTCAATCAAGTGCCAATGCTTGGATCTGGGATGCATCCACGTGGTCTTCTATTTTGCTGGAAGCCTAAACATGGTATTGGTAATAGCCAGTTGAAATTGGGCACAGAGAGAAAGCAACAGGTGACCATTACTATTCATATTATCAATACCATGCCCATTTGGAACGTTTTGTGTGACTATAGAAGTGAAGTTAGTAACAAAACTCGAGAAAAGCGCGTACGCCGAAAAATTTACAAAAATATATATTCAAATCAAATCAAATCAAAATATTCTTTATTCAAGTAGGCCTAGTTACAAGCACTTTCGAAATGTCAGTTACATGAGAGTGAATGTTTGCTGGGAGAAATACAATATGATCCAACATTTGCTGCAAGGATTAGGGAATCCCAGAAAAACCTAATCAGATCATTTAATTTAAGTGTAATATTATTGATAAAATCATCATTTTAAAAATTAAAATAATCAATAAGATAAATCGCAAAACGATTGTCAATAAAAAATAAATAATCTAGAATGTGTTTAGAATAAAATTCTAAATGTCAGAGTATATAAAACAATTAAGATTAAAATAATAATAATACCTTAGGTAATCGTTAAAATAATTATTCATATACCTACATGACGCTATAATTTACATTAATCCCACGCGGCTTCACCATTCATGTAGTCTTGTGTGCTATAATAAGCTTTAGAAAATAATTTTCGTTTCACAATATTTTTGAATTTACCAATAGACAACTCAGTTATGCTGCTAAGAAGTTAATTATATAATCTCACACAATTACCCATGAATGATCTCCTTATTTTATGGAGCCTAGTAGCAGGCACTGCGAGCTTATGCTTATTTCTAGTATTAGTATTATGTATATCACAGTTCTTCTTAAAGTAGGTAATATTTTTATGTACATACATAATATTCTCATAAATGTATTGACAATGCAATTCTGTTGTTAAAAGTGACTATTTTCAACTTTGCATACTGCTTGATAGTTTAATATTTTACTAATTTATCATTAATCTGTGTAAGTAAGCTTAAAGGTACGGTAAATAGCTACCGACTGGCGCGGTCGTTTGAACATAACCTCGATTCTAAGTACGTTTACTGCCTGCTTATCTAAAAAGTCTCATTGTTGCACCTAGGCCACCAATCATACTATGTACCTTGGCCAGTGTCCAAGGTACATCAGGGTTTTTCCTATAAGCAATTTTTAATAGTAAAAGGGATGTGTATATGTTATTCCGGAAATATCGAAATACTGGTATCATTAATAAAGTAGCTTAAAAGTTTGATTATTGCGATCCCTTCATATAACGAATGAATCATAGTAAGTAAGTTTGAATTTGTAATCTGATTACCTAGTTTTCTAGAGATTATTTTTTATACATTATTCGTTCCTTATTCAAGTTTAATGTTTGTTACATTTGTTATTGTTGATTATTTACATTTTAGGCCAAGTACTAATTAATAGATCTCAGGGAAATCTCCCTCCAGGATTATTATATAGGTAGAAGAAAAATATGGCCTTCCTGAGTACATATTTAAACGTATTTTGTACTACCTCAATCTTTGGATGAATATATACAATAAACATGTCTCTTATCTCCTACCTTAATAAATATGTAATGATTATAAAATATTTGTTATTAAGTGTCTAAGGTACAACGGTGAATGTCCGAGGTACATCGGGAGTGTTGTACCATGGACACATTTCCCTTTTTTTTTCGTCATCATATCACATCAAAATTAATAAACGAATTACATAGTTTTATATTTTATATTGTAGTTCGATAACTGAACTTTAAATATTTGCGTATGTTGCGGATTCAAGGTCTATCATATTTAAAAAAGAAAAACTAAAAGTAAAAAACTGTCTGGGGTACAACAGGTTCCCCTACCCACCACTGCACTCTACCAACTCTCCCTCGTCAGCCAAATCTGTTTCACTTAATGCAGGGATATCCACATCATAGCGTCCCAGCTCACGGGCTACGATAGCGGTCTTTCGCTCGGGACAGATGTTAGTTTTGCGATCGAGAAGAGTGCGCACATTCCAAGCGCCAAAAGTCATATTCCGGTGTTAGATGTTCTTGACATGCTTTGCGTATTTCTTTCGACCACGTAATTAAATAGTGCGGAAGCCGCCGTGGTTACTACTTCCTTCTGGGGGTGGGTTGAGCATTTGTTTGGAACACCTTTTCTAGTTCCCTCCCCGGCTGAGCGGGGAAGTAGTGCCTCCCTGAATAGGGCTGCTTCGACACTCAGGGTGCTGCCGAACCTGCGCTGTTAACCCAGTGCAGCCCAGAAGCGACTACTCTCCCTGAGCCACAAAGCCCAGTCAGCACTATGACTGAACCTCTCTGCCTCTGCCCATCGCTACAGGTCATTGAGACAAGTCGGAGTCCATTTTCCAGCGCCAGTCCTTTGCGCAGGAAATATTATAGTGCTCAAGGGTGCGCGCGGACCCAAGAGCACTCTCTCTTCCTCGCTCTCCTTACCCTGATGGAACGTGAGGCCGCTACAATCAGATAAGGGTCTGGATGCAGCGTCTGGCCGACGTTAACTCTGACTTCTAACGTCACCCTATGCCTTCAGCAAGGCTTTACTGGAGTGCTGGGTCCACCGAAACCGCGTACTTATCAGCTATATATATATCAGCAATATGGGAGGCAGCCATGAACAGATCGGTCGTATAGGAACTACAGAACCGATTCCCCTCTACCAGGTTTAGCCCACGAGCTGACGTGGTGTACAAGGGCGTGGCCACTGCGTGTACAGCAGTTGTCTTGGAGCCACTGGTGAGAGATTTGTAGTAATTAACCTTTGGTTCAATGCTAAAGCCGGCTGTTGAACGCAAAGTCACTTCTCTACTACGGCCCATTTCATTTCATTGCTGAAATTTAGAGTATGGGTGTCTTGTATAACTACTTAGTTTGATAGTTATGTATGGCAGATATTTCGACGACTGTTTATAAAAACCTAAGGTTTCTAAAACAAAATTGATTAAGTGAATATTTCCGGTAACATTGCTCCAAAAGTAGCATAAATTGTGTCCCCCCTCTATTTTCAAAACGGTACCTATGTCCAAAAATGTAAAAAAAATACAAATATAAAGCTTAATAAATAAATTCAATGAAAATTGTTTTCATCGTGATCGGATGTACCGTTTTTGAGTTATTGCCTAAAAACTGCGCTTCTCAGCAAAAGGACGTAAGTGCAGTTTTTCATATCGTATATTTTTCATCTATACTCTGTTGTGCATTTTTTTGTATGCACGGCTGCGGAACCCTACACTGAGCATGGTCCGTCTTGCTCTTGGCCGATTTTTTTATTTAGCTTAAACCTAACAAAACTAACAATTAAGGTATTTAATTACAACTATTTCAATAAGTAACATTTTTAAACATAGATTCAATGAAAAAGAAAACAATGATACATTATTGAAATAAAACAATTTAACGGATTATATCGCCCACCCGTGACCATGGAGAGCTGGAAAGCTTCCGAAACGTCGGGAACTAAAATGAGATAATATACGCGATATAATCCGTTAAATTGTTTTATTTCAATGAGTAATAATCGCGGAAACAGAAGAAAATATAATGATACATTATTTATTAATTACTAGCATTTACCCTCGGGTTCACCTGCGTTACCGGGAATTAAGTATGTTTAATCCATGTCTTGTTCTATCTGTGTTTCATCTCAATCCGTTCGATGGTTAACGCGTTATTGAGTAATAAACATACGTCCAAATATCGACACAACCTTTCATATTTATTTATAATATAAGCAGGAATACCATTCAGTATCTACTTGATCACTCACTGTTGTTCTCTACTAGGTTTTTCTTGTCATAATCTCCTTGTCTAATTTAATAAATCCACGCTTAGGTATTTACAAAGAAATATTTATTTTTTTGTATAGGTTTAAGGAACTTCTGTATCAAGGATTTAATTTATTACCTATTTGATATTTGATACTGACCAAAAAATATGAATCTAAACCGGCAATTCAAATCAGCGGTCCGTCGCATATTTAATGTCTGTGTAAATATTAAACGATCGTCCATGTAACGTTTTTTACAGTGCATATTTTTGACGTGGGTCCCACTGTAATTGATAAAGGATCCGCGGCCGCTGCCCATGTTGTATTTATGCGAATTTAAAAGCTTCCGACTCGTGGAGTTTAAATCGAAATTAATCCGGCATTTTTTACGATTGCCTGTCAGGAACGGCCGTTATTTAATAATCAGCCCAAATGACGGACGCGGTAAGTGCACACATCCCAGTTGAAATGAACGCAACCCTCGTGAAGAAGATTTTGAGCTGAGATATTTCACAGTCAATTCAAAAAGAGGAAGACCGAAAATAAAATTGATAAATCGGATGAAAGATGATATAGAAAAGTAGAATTCCAAACAACGAGATGACGGGTGATATAGAGGGATGGAAGAAAAAAACATGCTGCGCCGACACCAAATAAATAGGTAGGCAAGAGAATATTGATGATATGATAATGCATAGTAAATTGTACGGATATAGCCTAAGAAGGCCTCGTGTACTTTTAAAAGTACAAAAATGCTAAAATCATCCTGGGCTGAAGAAAGATAGTCCAAATATATTTCTAACTCAACACGATGTTCTAACTCGTGATTGTTGTTTTTAAGACCCAATACGATATTTGACGGACAGGATAAAGTTACTTTTTCAAAAAGTCAAACGATCTATTATCCTTATCCATTAGATGGACATTGTAGGGAAATATCCCTTTATCTACCCACATATCATTAGTGCGTAATAGTATGTTTGTGGATTTTGTATTGAAATATAAAATCGTGCACATCAGGCGTAAAATTTGTCTGACTCCATATGTACGAAAACACAGCACAACAATTATATATCGATGTTTTTTACGATGATGAACTGTAAAAATGCTGCCATTTATCTCGCAACTACTATGTATAGCCTTTTCAATATTTCAAGCCTTGGATAATTATATCCAGCGCGTAGAATTATCGATTTGGCGGCTCTCTGGCAACGCGCTACGTATGAATTAGGTGATGTGATATTTTATTCTACAAATACACTTAAAACATCACCAGATAGCTTCTTCGATGGTACACTTCCGTGCTTATCTCTTCTATGGCACGGCGAAGTATTCTCACGTTTCCTAAAACGTGAACCCACACTTCCTCCACCAACTTGTAGCGGGGCGATGTCGAGGATAAAAACTTTTAATACGTGTTTATATTAAAATCAGTATTGAATTCTAATCCATCATGACATTACAAAACAGAGACAGAAGATATACCTTATTCGAATCGGTCATTCCAGTAAGGATTATCTCTTATTTAAATAACGGCTAGTATCTGAAAAAAGGTGTCTATTCACGAGTCACCTTTACAATACGTTAAATTTAATTATAGCTACTGCACCAGCAACGCGAATTTAGGTCCAAGGTTTACTTGAAAAACAATATTTTGTACACATGTGAGACATTTTTCTATATATACTCGTAATACCGAGTCAAAAACGGAAGTTGTGTATATAAGTACAAAGGAATACTTATTCCTATAAAAGATCTCTTCCAAATATTAAATATTTCCTTGACAATAATTCAGTAAATTATAAATCAATAGATACGAGTAAACGTACCATTTCAGTATTTTATTTATCCACCAATTCCATTCCCAACTAAAACAAAATGACACCCACAGTCAAAAGGGCTGCTTAGCAATACTGTCTCATCCCTATAATTGGATTATCCAAAACTTTCCGTCCAACTTACGTAAAATTATACGTCAGACAGCAGTTCAGAATTAACTCGCTCGTATGAATTTATGTATTCTATGCAAATAGGAGAGAAACTTAAATCTTATCACGAGTTAGCCGCGCACGAATAATAATCCCTCGCGGGAGGGTTAAGTGCGGCCTATAGGCGTGGAAGGGTTGAAAGAATACAATTTCAAATTAGTTTTCGTCGACAATTTCGATTTCAAATATACTAAAGTTATAATTCTGAAAGGATTACCGATTCCTACCTAATGGGAGTGTGATTAATGCAAGTATATAGTAATTATTATTAGACAATGATATATATAAATATAATTATAAAGCTGACCAAAACAACATTAGTTCAGTTAATAAAAAAGTGGCCAAGTGCGAGTCGAGTAAAAATGCACTACAGATGAAAAAAAAAACGATCTGAAAAAAAAAAAACACTAACAAAAGAGCGTATCTCCCCGGCTATTACGTCCTTTTGCTGAGAAACGCAGTTTTTTGACAATAACTTAAAAATGGTATGTCCGATCATGTTGAAAACAAATTCCATTGAAAGTATTTATTAAGTTCTACATTTGTACATTTTTTCAAATTTATGGAACATACCGTTTTGAAAATAGAGGGGGGGGACACAATTTTTGCTACTTTCGGGGCGAATATTTCGGAAAATATACACTAAATCAAAAATTGTTTCTAGTAACATCAGAGTGTTTTTAGAAGAACTGTCAAAATGTGTGCCACACGTTGATATTTGCTGAAAAAAAAAAATTCACTTTCGGTTACATGTGCCCATAAGTGCCCCCATAGAATTATATTTTTTTTTTATTTAACTATCAAACTAAGGAGCGGTTTACACACGACACCTGTGCTCCAAATTTAATCAATGTACATCTTTGTTTTTGAGTAAAATACCTGTGACATACGGACGGACAGACAGACAGACAGACATGACGAATCTATAAGGGTTCCGTTTTTGCCATTTTGGCTACGGAACCCTTAAAAGGGGTAAAAGAAACGCTAAGATGATACTATCAACGATAAAAAAATTATATATATATCAGTTATACAGTTGTAAAAATGAAATGTCCGTACATTAAAGATATTTAAAAAAATATTGTTTTTGTATGTTTGTATGTGTCGTTGTGGTTCATCACGCAAAATCGTCTAATTGGATTTCAATTTTCGGTACACACCCGTGTCTCCTGATGGTTGTAGGATACTTTTTAACCGACTACGCTGAAGGAAAGAAAATAGTTATAGCCTTTTCTCCTCCTTTTTTGATAAAGTTGATGAAATATAGTAAAATTATTTCTAAGCTATGTTTACACAAGCGCCATTTTACTCCCAGTGTTAATTCTGCGAAGTAATCACACATGTTGCTAAACGCCTTAATAATCACGTCAACTTGCTTCAACGTAGGTACAATACTAACCAGACCGACACTACTTTAGCACAAAACACCACTATACCAATATAGCCCCTTTAATTGAAATTATGCCAAAGCCAGCCTTATGTCTCCAACATTGAGGAACACGAAAATTTCGATGGTTGATAGGAAAGTTCTAGCACGTGAATATAAACTTGGGCTAACTTAGAGCTGTCAAATTTGTTTAGCGGCGAGGGAGGGCCGCTTAAGTTGCGAGTCAGGGCCGCCGGCGTATAAGTGCCTTGCCTACAACCAAATTGTTTCATTTGAGTTGTAAAATTAATGCCCCGATTTATGTTACGTGGTTACATTTATAGTTATAAAGCTAGTAAAGGCTATGGAAACCTTTAGAATAGCTGAGTAGCTTAGCAATAGAAACGGCGAGGTGAAACGATCGTATTACAATGCTGGTACATGAGGGGATTCCTTGGTCGAAGTTCAAAGTGAAGCCGCAAAGGTGTGACTCGGAGCTAATTAAGAAAAAAATGAGCGGGTCATTCGATACCTATGGTAAAAGTCCGATCGCTTTTTTCTCTTATAATTTCTTTGAAATTTGTCTTTCTTTTGTTCTTTGGGTTATTTTCTTAGTTGCAAATGCCGATAAAGTGAGCGTGGTCTATTTCGATGCTATTTTGTTTTAGAACGGGACTTTGAAGCATTCTCGAGTTTGTACAGTCAGGTATAAAAATATGGCTAGACAAATCCCTCTTAAAAATATGTCCCATCGCTTTTATGCTAACGAAATAAAGTTGTTGTACATATTTACTAAAGGATTGTTTCTACGTTCTTGATTTTTGCACTTGAGTGTACAATCAGCTTCATAATGATATATATGACACATGAAAATCGCTTCACACAACAAAACATAGTTCTTAAGTTCACTATACTTAAGCACCCTTTTTGGTAAGTCAAATCTGAAAACTCAAACTACCTAGTAAGTGGGTGGATATAAAACTGTATATGCTGTATACGCACAGGAGTTATATAGAGGTAGGACACTGTTTATGATTTTTTTACACTAAGAGGTATATGAGTACTTTCGGTACCTCGTGTAGAACACCCTGTCATTTTCTTATAAACGATAATGCTCTTCTGTCAACGGTTACGGCCGTACTTTTTGTGTCGAACCCTTTTTGCGTCAATAAAGTAAAGAAAAATGTATGTCTTTACAGCACCTGCGTTTTTATGGCGATTTTATTGGAACATGTTGCAGCGTTTGAAGTGTTCTTGTTAACAATGATATTATTTGAATGTTGTTGTAGAAATATATATCTTATGTGGATCCTATTATGTTCCTAGGATGTAGAACTAAGTCTATTCCTTCGGTCATTGAAATATATTGTTACAGCTCATTTTAGTAAAAAGTAAAAACACTGACATATTTCAAATACTGAAACATTCAAACAGTAAAAGAGCAAAGGCTATCAATCATTAACACATACGATATTATTTGAATTGTCTGGGTCTCTCTATCTTATCATTCACTTAATTCCTAGCTGTCACTAGTACTATTATGATCATAGTAGTTATTATTATTACTGTTTATGACTCAAAAAAACATTTTAAGCTTATTAAACGTAAAGTCATCATCGCAATTTCCATCAGCAACCTTTTACATTACATTTCAGGCTTGCATTATAAAGTCCACATGTTTGTTTATTTTTTCTTAGTATTCAACTAAACTACAACATTAAAGGAAAACCAATATTGAATCAGCTAGCTACATAAAAATGCATTCCAAATCCAAACGTTTGAAAGCTTGCATTCCACAGATACTGTTACACATATAAAACCTCTATTTTTGTGTCAGGGGTAAAAAAGTAGGTAACTATTTGAAAAAATGTGCTATAAAAATATATGAGGTAATCGATAAGGCCCGTTACAGGCTGCGTCATATTTCACAAAGTGCGCTAAGTTCGGCAGTTAACTCGCACGGTTATGGGAGTGTTAACACGTGCTCCGCTCTATATTGTTTATGCCCCTGCTTCATGGGAAAGTGAGAAAAAATTACAACACATCCATTCTCCATTCGTATTATATAAAAAGCTTAAAATATGCTATAATGTTGTCGCTGAAGGAATTGTTTAGGAATTTGTCTAGTGTTTTGGCGAGATTCATCTTTTCATTTTATGTGGGGTAGGGGTCCTTTTTAACTTAGACCATCATTATCGTAGACAAAAATTGTTTCTCAGTAGACTTGCAGTGTCGTTTTTAAATCAGTTAATTGCAAGTAAGTAACTGGGTTTTCTCGCTTGTCTGCGCCCGTGGCAATAATATTTCATCTCTTTTGGGCCGTCTAACGATATTAAAAGAAAGCTAGGCCTCTCCGGTTCATATTCTAAAGCAAAAACACACGTGGATCCGTTGTTCTGTAGTAGTGTATAGCGAGTCTAGCCAATGTACTGACAAACATACTTTCGCATTTAGTTTTGTATTTAGTTTTTAGATTATAATTCAGTTAAAAGTGCCAATTTATTTATTTCAGGCATCAAATCAATCAATCCAAATATGCATTATTCAAATAAGCCTAGGTATAAGCACTTTCGAATTGTCACTTAAATTGAGAGATGAGTCTGCTGGGAGACATACAACATTTGTTGCAAGGATTAGGGAAAACCCAGAAAAACCTAATCAGATCATTTAACTTGAGTATAATATTATTGATAAAATCATCATTTCAAAAATTAAAATGATGAATAATGAATAATTAATTAAAACAAAGGCATATATACTTTACAAAGTACCTAACAAAATAAAGACGGACTTATCAACAACAAAGCTACTTTCTTCACCACTTCAGGTAATATAACAGACATGTGTATCGTGAAATTTTCATAAGAGGACCGGCGGGATGTCGCCCGGGGCGACTGGTTGAGATCACTTTGTAGCATTAACCGGGCCTTTACCGGGCAGTGGACGCACGTCAGGGCTTGGAACGTAACTGTGCGGTGAAAACATTTATCAACATACAAATAAATTCTGTATAAATATTATATTTTCCTCTGTTTCCGCGATTATTACTCATTTAAATAATTATCAGTCAACCCAAATGACAATAGAAAGCTGAAAAGCTTCCGAAACTTCGGGAATTCTAATATAAATAAATCTGTATAAACATGTTTACATAATCGATAGATTTAGGCGTTACTTTGCGGGATTCCATATTAGAGTAATGGATTATAGTACCTTTGCTTTACCGCGAACTAGTGTCTTGGTTAGATGTGACAATAAATTGTGCTCACATGCGCATATTTTCATGTAGTTTCCATAAAAAAATACGCATGCAAATACAACAAAACACCACCAGACAGTATAATCCTCGATAGGTGTTTCGCCTCTCTATAATACATTAATCAAACATGTTTAAAACCTTAAATTTCCTTATAAATGCTTGGAAATGCTTCGGGAAGTATTTTTGGAATATATTATAATGGTATTTTTTTGCCTGATTTACAAGGCCTGATAGTGTTACAATTAGATGGGATAGAACTAGGACAAAACGAAGAATTTAATAAAATTAGGTAAGAATTTATTGTGTTGCTACACTAACTGCCTCACTAAGATTGCATTTGGTGTGTCTAATTTTGTTTAAGTATTTCTTTTATTTTCATTCTCTTGTTTTTATTATTTTCATTGTAAAGATGCACTTAGCTTACAATAAAATTTGATCGGTTTATTAAAAAAACGAGTAATGGAAGTATTTTGTGTGTTTCTTGGGCAAAGGCCAGCCCAAAACAGAGTTAGTAATTTTACCATTAAATCGTTTTACATTACTAAAATAGCTCTAGCTGTGATTTTTTTTTTAAATATAACAGGAACTTATCACAATAATACCAAGTTACAACCCTAGTCTGAAGGCGAAGACGTCGCCATGAATAAGTGCGGTGAAGCGCAAAGGGACTTGACAGTATCATATCGGGCCGCTTGCCGAGTGGACACCAAATTAAACTTTATTGGACGTTTTTCATTTGAGAGACCCTTTGGTAGGAAACGTTGCGGAATGTCTTGTTAGAAACAGAAGTAGAATGTTTATTGTTACGTTTTCTAAAGCGTGTTATATATGTCAGTATAATAAAGATTAACGAAATGCGTCAGCAATTGAAATAAAAACATAATAAATGTTTGTATCGTATAGAGTAATATTTTTCGGCAACGAATTCTTCTGTGCTGTTATTTCACATTTAACCAATCTCAGGTTAGTAACTATTGTATAAAATGGTACAACTAAACTTGACAATCATTATTATTGTATGATTTTATTACGTGGGGTTTACTTTGGTATGAATTCTTGTAACGTTTTATCTCTTGAGATGTAATTTTTCGGAAAATAAGGTCAGGTCTAGTTAGCAAACGAATGCTGCGCAAACCTTACAATAAATATCGCCTGTCTTTACCCATACAATAACCTACCGAGTAAAAGAGACGATTGATAGTGTCATGACAAGTTATACCTGGCAGATTTAAAGAAACAAATACGTGCTTAGTAATTCACAGTTAACTCTATACATACCAACGAATGCGCAAATAATATAATACATACAGTGACCAGCAAAGTAGCTCAAAAATGACATGTTTCAGTAAGAATTTCGGACATTCTCAATAAGGAAACGTCCACGGAGTAAAATGTCTAAAACGTAGCGATTTCCTTTAGCGGACATATGAGGACGATTTCCGAAATGTGTTTACAATGAGGCCCGCGCGGACGCGACATATTTCATCATTGTGAAATACCGGGCGGTACTGTCGGTAACAATAGTTTTATTATAAATAAAACATAATTGAGAGTCTTCTTCGTAATCCATAATACCGTATCTCTTAAAGTCAAATGTCATGCCACTTTTGGTCTAAATACTTTTGATATATCAATCATTAGCCATAATGATTATGTGTCATAATGATCTTACATCCTGATGATCATAAGCCACAATATTATATTACCAAATGCGCTAAATACCTAATATGTTTTGTACTAATTTATTAACACATACAACTTACGAGTCATAATATAAAAAACCATAAATCACATGTCCTAAAGTCAAATGCCATAATGATTACTTGCCATTATGATCATAAGCCATAATATTACATTACTTAATACTCTATATACCTTATATATTTTGTACAAAACTATGAATAGCGTATCCTAAAGTCAAATGCCATATATATATATATATATATATTTATTCACACTTTCGCAACTGGCATGTTCGTAGCGCTACGCTCGTAGCCAAAAATTGTATGTAACGAAAAATCGCTACGCGCAGAGCCCCCGCCGAGTGGGCTCGCGGTCGTGAATGTTTTAAGCTCTAATACTAAAAGCTTAATAAATAATTAAATATTACTTTTATTATTATTTACCAAGTGAGCTGAGTTTATCTGTTACTTCACCATTTTTTTCCTATATTTTTTTTAATTTCATAGGGGGCAAACGAGCAGACAAATCGCCTGATGGTAGACGATCACCGTCGTCCATGTACGCTCTGCAACTCTGGTCTGCCAGAGGAGTCACAAGCGCATTGTCGCCCTTTCAGGTGGGATGTACGCTCTTTTCTTGAAGGCTTGAAGGTCGCATCGCAAATTTAACTTCTCAAATGTAGGTATTGTGAATTTAATTTTCTTGAATTGTAGATAGTACTCACCCGTTGCTGGACAAAAGGCAACTCTTTATGTGTAGCAGACAGTTTCAGACGGTCCAAGAACTGTGTTTTTCCGGCAAAGTAATGATTTTGCAATTCTATGCCCGTCAGTCCATCGCTCAGCCTAAGCTCGCGTCCCCTTGCTTCCGGTCACTATATAATAAAGTTATTCTCGTTCTTTCGATAAACTCCGGTCCGCTTTGGCCGACTCGGCTTCAGCTATAAATTACCGGCCACTCGGAAGCCTCGCCAAATATTGGCTTAACTTTGGACCCAATCTCATTCCGTTTCGATACAAATAACTCTTGTTTACAGACGCTAAACACGTTATAATGGATTGTTTGCTGCCACCTAATTTATTTTACGGCGAAAAAAATACGATAACGTAATTCCTAATCTAACTTTTGACAAATATGCATGACACCAAGTCTGGTGGAAATATATCTGGTTTTCTAAATTTACAAGCTTTGATAATTAATATAAGGTATCGTAAATTACTATGTGTAGCTGCCAGACCTGCTAATGTTGATTCGCAAAATAATATCATAAGGTACCTACATCTAGAATTGAGTGTCTCGTCGTTGATGGGATATCCATACATTTTTTTTTCTTTTGAAGGAGTGTATAAAATAATACTTTATATGTATACTCGTATCTCTTTTTTCGGGTTTTCCTTATCGTATGCCCGGAATATTGAAATATCGTTGATAGTTTCACGAAAACAAAAAGAAATAACAAAACATCTGTAGCCATAACCGCAACATTAATACAATTTTCCGCAGCGTATTGAAGGATGAAAGTGGCCGGTTTCTTTGTGGTTGTCTCAGTTAAATTGGTGGGCGAGCGCTGCGGGCGCGTAGCGGACGCCGCGCGCCGTAGACATCGCTACGCTACACAGCTACCGTGAGCTACGAAACGTTTTAAAGGTACCTTGTGGTATTGAATACTCTTCTAACCTTTTTGAATTCGCCGCCTTGGAGAACACTGGTGAAGTGTACCGCGCATGGATGCAAGTTTGCAACGCGCTGGCTATGCAATCGGAGGCAGTTCGGTAGTTGGTGCGGAAAATATATGTGGCGTTAAGGCGGTCTTTCAAATAGCTTTCGGGATATTTTTTATATTGTGTTAGCATGTAAGACATTTTGTGGTTTTGTGTATATAAAAGGCTGGGCCTGGTTAGTATAAAGTACTGATGAACTTTGGCGCAAATCGCAGAAGGCGCCTTGAGCTTATGTTAAGCGGATTCATATTGTTGTCAGACTATGAAATTCTGCACGGGGTCAATCCAACCACCCTATGGTATACAAAACAGACACATTGAAGACATTAATTTGATTTAACATGCCTTTATCATCAGTTTCGTCTAATCTTCTTTTTGTTCGTATCATGCTCTCTCACGTAACAAGTTAGGTTGGATCGGTTCAAGTTACCCCCACAAACCTTGTGCCTTCCGCATCTCGTCTCCCCCCCTCTGTACGTAAGTGGCAGCGAATGCCATTCCCATTCGTAGGTTTGCGGTGCTCTCACTAAATCCTAGTACTGGTAAGGAGGTTTATCCAGGTCTCCTCAGTTTAAAATCAGGTTCTTACATAAAAGTCTTGTTTCAATATTCTGCACTACGTGTTTCATAGCGCGTTGTGTTCTCAGAGCAAATGCAAAAAAATGTGTTCTAAGACCATAATCGGATAGAAAGTTCTAACACATTTTATGACAGTGAAAACACACTTGAAAAAATCATCCAATGATGTCGTTTGTGTGTGGAACACTTCGAGCACTGTCGTTATGTAATGACTTTGGCGGTGAACAGATTATTATAGCTTAACCACAACCGATGTGCCAATCCTGAGGTATGCGCGGGGAGGCGGGGTGCGGGCACACGACACAAGAGTCTGTCGTCGTGTCGCATAGATCTGAACATACCAAAGTACAATATTTTGACTCTGTATAGGTACATACTTATTATATCCAACTTTTATTATGGTACTATACGATGTTTAGGTAAGCACAAATAAAAAAACCAATATAAGTCGAATTAATGTGAAATTATCGGAAAAATAAATAGTTCCGAGGGTTTAAACAGAATCAGTTCGAAAAACAAAAAATCATAAGCTTCTAGGTATGGTTATGGTTATGGTTATGATTAAAGGGCTCCGTTTTTCCGCACTTAGCCCGTAAAAGCCGGGCCATTGTGCATAGAAATGTTGCTGCCTAGGGGTCTAGCCAGCCTAGCTCCGTCCAGAAGCGCAGGATCCTCCTGATGTCTCCACAGGCTTCTCGGAGCGACCTCGATGTTGTGAGGATTTCAGCCCGTTGTTTAGCTACGCCGACGCATTCCAGGATTACGTGGGGAGCTGTTTCTTCAGCCGACAGGCAACCTCTACACAGGGGGCTGTCAGTTATTCCTAGAACATATAAATGTTTGTTAAGTGGGCAGTGTCCAGTGATGATCCCTACGATTATACGAGTATGTAGGGCAGGCCTGTCAAGTGACAACAGGCGCCTCGTCAGGCGCGTGTCTGGGTGTGATACTACTTCGCGGGACTGTCTGCATGTAATGGTTTTTGCCCATTGATCAGAGTGTTGTGTTCATGTTCTATGACGTAGCTATGTCCGCAGCTGGTAAAAAGCCAGAGGAGTCGTAGGACTTGGCCCTATCGCTAGGTGCTCTGATCCTCTCTTTGCCAGCTGGTCGGCTGCGTCGTTACCTAGAGAGCCACTGTGACCTTTGATCCATTGCAGCGTGACCTGGTTTTGTAACCCGATCGTCTCCAATGCGGAGTGGCACTCTAGTATGAGCCCAGATTTGATTGTTTTGTTGTCCAGGGCTCGTAGTACTGCAGCGCTGTCGGAAACTATACGTATCTTTTGATCTTTGATACTCCGCTTATCCACTGCCTTGGCAGCCTGTGTGATGGCAATACATTCGCATTGGAAGATGGAGCTGTATTCGCCCAAGGCTATTGATATATTCACGTTTATTTCAGGTGAGTACACTCGTGCTCCCGTACCTGATTTTGTCTTTGACCCGTCTGTATAAAAAAAGCTTCTAGGTAATGAATACAGTGACTATTCTGACATAGATTCACTTTTATCTTTATCTTCCATTTCGCTACCGGAACTTGAATCATTGTCATCCTGCAAATTTATTATTATGGTGTCAATAATATTGTCGAAACGGTTGTCGCGATCCCAGTAATCGTTTTCATTTTTTTGGACATGGTCATCACGCCCTTGCCATTTTTCTGCCGTGAACTCCGAAAATAATAAATTCAGTGCGTTTATCTTTTCATCTAGAGAAGAATGAATATGGTTTTGGCTAAATATATTGTTTTTAACATCAGTCTATACCAACTCGATGGGGTTCAGATCTGGATGGTATGACGGTGAACGCAGGACTGTGTGCCCATGAGCTTTTAAGAGGTCATCGATTCTGTAAACGGGCTCTATTTGAGTGGCATTTATAAGAATTTGCCGTTGATATTTTTTTCATATTTTCCGGAAATTCAATATAGTGACGCCGCAGCCAGTTCTGCATTTCACTTTTGAGGTTTGTCATGGTTGGTTTCTTATCAACTTGAACGCTGTAGTAAGACGCGTTGTCCATCACAATTACAGAATTCGATAGCAGTTTATCTTTCAACTTTTCATCCACCCACTTATAAAAAGTAGGCCCGTTCATGTCTCCATGGTAGTCGCCAGTCTTAGCATCGGATTTAAATATAGTCAATGCACCTTCGACCAAGCCATTTCGAGTTCCAGCGTGAACAATTACCAAGCGTCGTCCTTTCCCGATGTCAGTGTGAATTCCAAGTTCCGACGATGATTGCCAACATTTGCTAACATTGTGACTGGCGTTAATATATGTCTCATCTAGGAAATATATGTTGCAGTTTTCACTTCAATATTTTTTTATTTCTGTCAAATATTTCCTCCGCCACTCTGTAATATTAGGCTGCTCTATAAGAAGATGTCTTTTCGATCTACATTTTTGAATCGGTAAACCATTGTGTGTAAAAGTTTTTTCAAATATTCTCGTCCACAATTCAAAACACCATCTTGTCTCAAACTTGACAGTAACTTACGAATACTTGGCACTGTTTTTTCGATCTCATAAAATTTATGAAGCTTTCTCCTGATCACTCCCAAGTCATATTTTTTCTTTATAATTTTCGGTTTTTTGGGCGAATTAAATTTCGGTTGGCCCTCATTTTCAATTGATGAATTTCTTACAGATATTACATTTCTTACGGTTTTTTGGCAGTACCCAGTAGCTTCGGCCACAAGTTTGGCTATATTTGCGTCACTTTTATGTTCGAAGCTATTTTTGTCTGCTTTTCTTTTCCTAAAATATTTGGCCACTTTGAAAATGACAGCTTTAACATCTCGAGATAAAGCACGACCCATCTTTGAATATTCTATCTCATGTGCGTCTGACATAGACAGCCCGCAACAGATAACACTACACGCCGCCACGAGCGACGACGGCGGAATGACAGAGCGCAGTGGCTGCTCTGCCCCCCCGTCTCGCCGCTCGCATACTTCAGGAGCGGCACAGCGGTTGTGGTCAAGCTATAGTGGTCACGTTATTAGTTTAACATGTATGTTTTCAGACAGCGTTTATAATCAGCATAAATGTTCGATAAAACTTTTATAACGAATATTCATCAACCGAATGTTTAAAACCTAACATTAGATATTATGTTTGTAATAGCACAAATTAATTAAAATACGTATGTACATTTGTCTATACTCGTGACAATTCGGCAAGAACAGATATTTTGGGAGACTTGCGTTTCAAGAAACTTGCTTCTAGGTTTTTAAACTTTTACCCAAAAATATCTAAGAGCGTTAACAACATTTCGAAAATATACAGCAACTTAATAGTTCTTTATACTGTCTGGTTTGTACACATTATTGAACATAATTTTTCTGGTCTAACAACACGCTGTTGTCCATACGCGACCAAGGCGCATGAAACTACGTCGAAACGTTGGGTAATAAATGTAAATAAAACATATCGCGTTAGACCCGTCATATTTATGTTTGCATATACTTGATAGTTCATTTCTGAAATGTTGTGGTAAAAATATGAATAAAATGCCATGTCCACAAATTACTGACAGGGTGTATTTGCGGGAGATATCCCTGTATCTGATGGTGCGGCACTAATGCCGTATGAATGAAATTTACTGTCAATATCTGAGGCCCGCATGCGGCTTTGTGACGCAAACTGTCCTTTTATACCCGCCATTATTCCTCTTTTTATTTTTCCCTTTGCATTTTTCAGTGTATTTATTTACGACTGTCGCGGACCTTTTGCTTTTATTACACAGTTTGGCGGCTATTTGGAGTTTATTTTGCGTTTTTGGGTTAATGATTAGCTTTATCGGTATCGATTTCGGCGAGAGACTGGCGTTGTTGACGCTTAATGGAAATACCAAGTCAAGGATGTATACTTACTTTCTTTCAGACAATAGATATTGCCATTTTACTTTTACATTATTAGTCAAAATTTGTCAAAATGAGGAAACAGGGTACTCAAAGCTTGCTACCGAATACACGTAAGCACCTCTGTGGTGGTGAGTATGGGCAATTTAGTACATAACACTCTCCATCACGAAGGTTGTTTGTTTGCCACTTTTTGTACTTATAAACAACTTAATGCAGTATCATACAGATTTTTTTATTAAACTACCACGAACTATATAAAAGGCGAAATGAATATGTCAGTTTCTTCAATTTTACCAAACTAGTGTAATTTATCGAATAGCTTGATTGATTGATCGCTTGCCAAATGCTATGTTTCAAAATAGTTTTGGTGATATGACCTCACAGCTACATTATAAGAAACTTTTTTCTACTCGTGAACAATAATCTGTGAATAAGAACTCCGCAAATGAAACTGAAAAGGCATACTTTTTAGATTGGACCATCACTCTATACGTATGTCATGAACTGTAATACCTACATTATACAACTCCGCATAGAACTAATAATAAATTTAAAAAAAATAACGCAGTGTTTTTGCAATATTTTTTTGCTATTGTTGCATTTACTGTAGTTTATGGGTTACTCGTAAAAAAAGTATACAATAGTTATATAATTAGCTTTTTAAGTCTCGTACCTTAATTAGTCTCTCAGGAATCTTCGTGGCCTAAACACGGTACTCGACTGAAAAAGCATACATTATATAACGATTGCATAAAATACTATTACACAAACGCTTACACCATACCCGACTAAACTTTAGAATAATAATTTTCTTTCATAAAACGTTCCCTTAGAATAACAATGAGTGTTAAATAATGAGGACTAACCCGCAGCCGTCCCTATCGGTATAATTTGTGCGGGATTATCGCGAGACGATGGAGGCAAATCCGTGCGATTACTCATGAAAATCGCGCGATGAGTCCGCTGCTTTAAGAACACGGTAGATACGGGTCTTTTTGTTGATATAGAAAATTATACTTGCGTTTTACTTAGTTACATGAAATGGAATCACAAATCGTGAATGAGAACAAAACATGGGAATTTGACTTTGGAATTGAAATTGATTTAATATATAAGACTGATTTAATATATCCTTACAGTATGACAAAGGTAATACCAAAGTGAGTAATTATGTTATTAGTATTTCGAACATGATCACAACAAACCTCAATGTTCAAGAACCAATTGAATACACATATTTGAATCTACATTGTTCTTGATCAAATATTCCAGAGTTTTATTCCACATTTAGGATAACAAGTGAGTGTTAAACAATGAGGACAAGAGGCCCCGTCGTATAATTTGGCGGGATTATCGCGAGACGCAGTGGGTGAATCCGGCCGATTAGTCACAAGGATCGCGGGATGAATTCGTCTAGTTGCGCAGTACACAGTGCGTTACTAGTAAGAAGTTAATTAAACTAATTTGTTGTTTCAATTAGGCCAGCATACCCATCACGCCAAACGAAATTCAAAGTATCAAGTAAATTGAAATAAAACAATTTAACGGATTATATCGCGTATATTATCTCATTTTAGTTCCCGACGTTTCGGAAGCTTTCCAGCTTTCCATGGTCACGGGAGGACCATGAGATAATATACGCGATATAATCCGTTAAATTGTTTTATTTCAATGAGTAATAATCGCGGAAACAGAAGGAAGTATCAAGTAAAGTTTGATTGAACTACCAGATTTGATGTATTTGAACCTACTAAATAATCTAGCTAATAAAGTCAGCGTCTCCGTTCTCTATCGTATGCCATAATATCACATTCGATGAAGATTCATATGCCATAATAATCATTTGACATATTGTCGTTTGCCATAATTTTATACTCCTATTCATGTGCCATAGTAATCATTTGCCATATTTTCATATGCCATAATTTTATATTCCTTAACGATTCATAAACCATAATAATCATTTGCCATATCTTAATATGCCATAACGATTCATATGCCATGATAATCGTTTGCCATATTTTCATTTGCCTTAATTTTATATTCCATAACGATTCATATGCCAAAATAATCATTTGCCATAGTGTTAGGTGCCATAACTATACATTTGCCATAAACAGAATTTTCCCCATTATCAAGTGTTCCAAAATTGTTTATTCAAACGACGAGGATAGACGATACACATATTACGTACAAACGAACGTAACCTAACCTGCAGTTTTCAGTTTTTGACCCATTTTGTCATGACATGGTTACAATACAAACCTAACCTAACCTACAGTTTTTGGTCTGTGACCCATTTTGACTGATGAATATTATGGCACTCAAAAAATATGGTATGTGATATTATAGCCAGTGACCATTATGGCAAATGAATTTTATGGCCCCTTAAAATTATGGAAAGTGATATAGCCATTGACTATTATGGAAAATGAACATTATGTCACTCAAAAGTTATGGTATGTGATATTAGGGCAAATGAAGGTATAGAATAGCCTGTGACCATTATGGAAAATGGAATTAGTACAAATAAAATAAGGGGACATGAAGGTATCCCCAGCGGCTCAAACTCTCAACCACCTGACTGGATACAGGAATGTATTATTTTCTTTATACACTTTTGTTACAATTTCTCGGGGAGCCTTACCTTAGGTGGCAACCGGCCGTAAAGCTTCAGCCAAACCAAAAATTCTCCTTGTACAATGACAGCACATTTAAAAGATAAGAGTGAAAAGGCTAGGGTGTCCCCCGTAAGCGACGTAGGCATCTTAGCGATCAATGTGACTACATGTGTACCAAATGCTAGGGCGTCCCCCAGAAGCGACGATAAAGACAAGAATAAACACTCGAAAACTAGCATTAATAAACTTAGGTTAGGGACATGGAATCTGGGAACCATGACTGGACGCAGTGCAGAACTTAGCGATGTCCTTCACAAAAGGAACATTAATGCTTGCTGCATTCAAGAAACGAAATGGAAGTGTTCAAAATCTCAAGATATTGGGCATGGTTACCAACTCATCTATCACGGAATTGATACGAAACGCAACGGGGTAGCTATCGCTCTAGATGAAGCCCTAAAACAGAGGATTATTAATGTAGAGAGGAAAAGTGATCGTCTAATAGCTGTTAAATTAGCAATGGATAAACAACCTGTCCTTAACATCATCTCTGCCTACGCGCCCCAGGTAGGGTGTTCAGTGACTGAAAAAGCTGCTTTCTGGGAAGACCTTGACGACGTTCTGCTTAGCATCCCATCAGAAGAACTTGTTCATAAACGGACACGTTGGAACCAAGAGCGACCTGCACAAGATGGCGCATGGGGGTTATGAATACGGAACAGTAAACAACGAGGGGGTAGATATTCTAAACTTTGCAAGCAAATATAAATATAAAATTATTAACACACACTTCAAGAAAAAGGAAGAACACCTAATCACGTATAAAAGCGCAAAGTCCATGACACAACTTGACTACATTATTGCCAAAGACTGCATGCTCAATCTGTATAAAGACTGCAAAGTCATTCCGGGGGAGCCCATAACGTCTCAACATAGATTGCTTCTCGCCATCATGAATCTACCTAAACCTATTAAAGTGCGCGTAGACAGAACTGAGCGTATAAATGGAAATAAATTCACAGTGAAAAAGGAGCACTATTTCTCGATAGTGACTTATCTACAAACATATCTCAAAATGAATAAATCCGCAGAATAAATGTGGCACAAGTTAGAATATTTCTGCTAAAAGGAAGCAAAACAAGCGCTAGGCATCTCTAGAGGCTGTCTCCATACTAAGAAAGAAACTACGTGATGCAGTAACGACATAAAAGAAATTATCAAGGCAAAGCGGGAAAAAATCAAAGTCTGGCAGAAAACTAGGTTAGACGAAGACCGTAATCAATATAAAGCCATGAAAACTGTTGCAAAGGCTGCAGTGGCACAAGTAAGAGCGATCTCGCGCCATACGTTCTATGAAAAACTGGAGAATACCCCAACGAAAATACAATCTACAAAATTGCTAAACAACGCCACAGGTCAACGCTGGATACTAAACAAAACAAGCACATTAAAATCGAACAGGGAATTCTACTAACATCTAATGCGGCTATCAACAATAGGTGGACTGAGTGCTACAAAAAGCTGCTAAATGAGGAATTCCCCAGCGAAGATCTCCCGTACCTACCCCCAACGCATGGACCTCTTGCCTGCATTAACCCAGCAGAAATAGAAACCGCTTTAAAGAAGATGGATTACCATAAATCTCTAGGACTCGATAACGTACCAGCCGATATATGGAAACTTCTGAAGGATGATGCAATACTTTGGCTCACTGAACTTTTTAACAAAATCTTATTTCAAGGCAAAATCCCGCATTCGTGGCGCTCAAGCTATTTATGTCCTATTTACAAGAGCAAAGGGTGATATATCACAGTGTAACAATTACAGGGGCATTAAACTTACCTCACACACCCTAAAACTGTAGGAGAGAGTAATTGGTGCACGACTAACGCAACTTACGAGTATAACTGAGAACCAGGTGGGTTTCACAGCGAACAGAAGCACAAGTGAAGCCATACAAACCATAAGAACTCTAATGGAAAAATCCCGCATCAATAACGAAAACTTTTACATGGTATTTATTGACCTAGAGAAGGCATTTGATAGGATCCCCAGGAAGCTGGTACGGCAGGCACTGCGTGCACAAAACGTACCAGAACACTACGTTGCCATTGTCCAAGACATGTACCACGAAGCTAAGACTCAAATTAAAAGCCCCGCAGGTATCGGCGACCCTTTCCAAGTCGGCGTATGTGTCCACCTGGGATCCGCTCTTAGCCCCCTGATTTTCAATCTCGTCATAGATCATATAATCAAAAGGCTACAATGCAAAATACCGTGGTGTATGCTGTATGCTGATGATATAATTCTTACTGAGAAAAGAGCGGTGAAGTTACAGGAAACATTCGGCAAGTGAGTAAAAGAGTTAGAGCGGCATGGCCTACGGGTCAATCGTTCATAAACAGAGTACATGGATTTCGGCGGCGCGGAACAGACAGGTTGCAATATTCATCGATAACACAACACTACCCCGAGTCACACACCTCAAGTACCTAGGCTCTGTGCTTACGACCGATGCTCATGTGGATGTAGATGTCAGCCATAGAATCGACACCGCTTGGCTGAAATGGCGGTCTCTAACTGGGGTACTCTGCGATACCAGGATGCCTGTGCGAACTAAGGGCAAAATCTACAAGACTGCTGTTTGACCCGCAATGATGTACGGAGCGGAGTGCTGGACAATGACAAAGAAGCATGAAATGAAGATGCTGCGCTGGGCGGGCGGTGTGACACGCCTGGACAGAATCCGCAATGAGCACGTGAGAGGATCTTTCAAAGTAACGGAAAAACTAAAGGAAAGCAGACTGAGATGGTACGGTCACATAATGAGAAGAGACGATAGCTACTCCGTAAAAACCGTCCTGTAATATCCCCACACAACCCCGGGGAAGAGGAAGACCCCCCGCCACATGGTGGTCCAATATTCCGAGGGAGATGAAATCACAGGATCTCACACCCAAGACAACCCAGGACAGGGTGTCCTGGCGCCGTCGTACAAGGAGACCCGACCCCAGATAGTACTGGGATTAAGGGAAGGAAGAAGAAGAAGATACACTTTTGTTACAATAGAAATGTGCCACTGCTGCACAAATACAACAGTATTTTTCTACGTTAATGCTTAAACATAAGGTTTAATAAACTCCGTTTTGAGAATAAGTACGCTTATTGTACTATAAGTTTCTCTGTAATAAAGATTAAATAAATTACTAGAAACATATCTGGCGTAGAACCTTGTGAATTTATGACTAATGATCATAAGCGTAATCAAGGATTCAAGTATTTTTAGAATGATAATTTATATCATCTACCTAAAGGGCTCATTTATACACGTTTTTGGTAAGACTCTTTAAAAAAAATCGTTGCTTTGATGTTATATAATATTAAATTTTGTATCAATCGAGTATCTGCTCTGTATACTGTGCACTAGTCCCAGATCTGGAGCTTATCTTTATACCGGAGAATCAAACTGACACCCACCGAATACTGATGGCCTACCTTGACTTAGTATGCAGGTGAACGAGCGGGATAATCAAGATTGTTTAGTTATGTATTTTCTACGATTATTGGATGCTTTGATAGGCAATTTGTATTAGAGTAGAGGTGTGCCACTTATCAGATAAGACTTACAAAAATAATGAAGGCATTAGAAAATTATGTTTTCTTTTTTATAATTTCACTTAATAGTGCTAGTCGAATAAATTCCATTTTCATTTGAATTATCGCAACTATAGTAAACATGCTATTATAAGTTACAGGCTTTAAAAACTGGTTTTAGAGGTAAAATATGATGATTACCAGTTTTACCAAAAATGAATTATTTTCTTCGGTTCACACAATCAGTGATGTCATTTGAATCGATAATTCGTAATCTCCGAGGTAACCAAAAAGTAAATCACATGTTACTAAAATATTTATGTGACACCAAAAATTTGAATTGTTTTGAGATTAGTGCCACGACCTGAAACTCTTTTATACTCCAAATATTAATCGAGGTACCAATACCACCGTCAGCCTCGACTACCTTAATCCATAGACTGTAATCGAGTTCTAGCCCGCAGTAATCAACGTATCCTTCAATATCCGACGTCCACAAGCACGGTAATTACGGTGCACCTCAGACGGCCACAATTAATTCAACCCTGCGGTGTCCGCTGTCCTGCCCAGTCCTCCCATTCCAACCCCACTAAAACCCCCCTAAACCTAACCTCACAATTTCTCTATCCTTGTCTTTCAAGCTATCGCGCAGAAATCAGAAGCAGGATAGATGATCTGAAATCCATGTGTTAATTCTTTTGAGCGCGATAAGTAGTACGCCCAAGGATTCCAAGATTCCTGTCACTTTGATTGACCCAGCCGAATTAATGTAGCCATATTGGCTTACTGGGCAGTTGGTATGCGTTTGGTGTGATTTGTCTTTGCCGTGGATTCCATTGAGGGTCTATTATATGATCTCGCAATGTTGTTTTACCTGATACAATATTATGACTAAAGCCTTGTTAACTATAATCAAAGTAAAAAGTTTAGTTTTCCGTAGAATTTTAAAACGGATTCTAATTTATAACTGAAATGAAAACATAAGAAAGTGCATTCCACCAGAACGTTTACTTTGTCGGGTACATGGCGACTATTACGTACGTGGTGACAGCTACCTTAAAAACATATAAAAAGTCCATGAATTCAGTACCAATACAAAAGCCAAGTTATAAAATATTGACACACCAAAAATTTACTTCCCAACTTTCTTAGAACTATGAAAAGAATGGCGTCACGTACCCGACATTCTGGTGGAAAGCACCAGGAGAAAATATTTATGTACGATTTACTTAGTCCTCAAGGAGTCACATAAAGAATTAAAATGATTGCGTTTTTCCAACACCTTCTAGAAGATTTCTATTATTTTCGTATCGACCACTTTTCTTGGCCATTTCCCTATAGTTTGGGTCAACCATTTTAGTTATTTTCTAAAAGTCCAGGTACACAAAACAATAAAAAGAATTAATCCAAACCTACAGTGAAAAGGTTCAAAATCCGAACAGTATACTGGAAACTAGCGAACTACCTATGAAGCAAACCCATAAGAAGACTTTAGTGAATGACAATAAAGGTTATTAATTTCGAGTGGATAACGTCGACCAATAAATACGGGAATACTTATACTTATTAGGCATTACACCGGCCCACAAGAGTCCGTTGTCCAAACGAGCGAATAAAGGGAATAGTTGGGCGCCGGCTGGTGTGATAAATTCATTTTTGGGTAAGGTTTAATTTGTTTGCCGACGTGCCGCCGTGTGTCGGGATTAAGTTAGGAAATTGTAGCTGTTTAGTTAATAATAGGGTCTGTATTACGACAACATCGTTCACGGAGGAGAAAAAGTCATAACCCCTCTTTTTTTTCTTTTGCCTAGTCGGGTAATAAGTACCCTTTAACCATCTGCTATACAAAAAATAATTCATTCATTCATTGGCATGATGAAGCCTTAACGACACTTACAAATATATGGTCTTTTAGTAGGTATGTAAGTAGTGCATAATTAAAATGTTCTATTTTACAATAACATTTTACAGTCTTATACTTCCTATTACGGCTTTAATTGGTTTAAAATAATATTTTTACAATAAAATAAACGCTGACGCTTGTCCCGAACATCCTAAAATTTTTGGAAAATGCAATTTCTCATTGAACAGATTACGGAGATTAGGAATTCATTAGGGGCGCTATATCTTTGCCCCAGCGGGGCTAATTGATATTTTAGGCACATGTGTGTTTTGTGAAATTACTTTGTAGGGTAGGAGTTTTCAATATCACCTGATATCGTTTTATAATGGCCATCCGTATTTAGTGGTTAAACAAGATTAGAGAAGACTAAGATATTAGATAGATTATGCTGTTGCAGATTTTATGTCCAATTTCACCATGTTCTGTTAGTTGCTAACGGTAGATTAATGATAGCGTCTGCAAATGGTCGAAATTGACAGGTTTTAACAGATATTAAAGCTAACAGAAATATGAACTTTTCATATGTATTTAAGAAGCTTAAATCAAAGAAAATGAATATACTAGCTCCAGCAGCTAAACGTAAATCTTTGCAACAACTTCTTTCATTTGAAAAAATAGTGACTTAAAATACATAACATCAACGAATATTTTTGATTTTAAGAAGCAATGTATGAATAAACTGATCCAGTCACCTAAAGCCACTTCTTCAGACGGCCACTATCCAAATTCCTTTTTCCTCTATTTCCCAGTTCGGCCATTTCCCCGAATGACTACCGGTCAGCTACGGCCACTTCCTCGGACGGCCACTACCCAAATTCCTTGTTCGTCCATTTCCCAGTTCGGCGATTTCCCCGAATGACTACCGGTCAGCTAAGGCCACTTCCTTGGTCGGCTGCTACCCAAATTCCTTACTCGTCCATTTCCCAGTTCAGCCATTTCTCCAAATTTCAATTCTGTCAATCCCATTTAAATCAGAAATAGGTACGAGTAGATGATACTTTCAATATGCTCGTTAATTAATGCTTATGCTCGCCAGGTGAACCGTTCTTGATGTTTCGCTACTTTGGTTCTTAGTGTGCTTTAATATTTTTTTTATAAACCTACAAGCTTGATGGTTCATAATATTCTTTTGGGTGTCAGAAAGATTTATTTTAAATCTCATGGCCAGTTTAAGATCCTATTAAAGTAGGAGAGTAGTAGGTAAATACGTATTAAGTATCGTGTTATCTATATGTATTTTATAACATAGTTGGAGTCCAGTGTCCTACATAAGCCTCTCTAACATTTAAAGATATAGTTTCAGCTTTTGATTTCACACTCGAATAAAAAAATGTAGAACCAAGAAAGACAATTACAAACACGTCAGCTTCTTTTTGATTTCTCAGTTATCTCAAATTCTAATTTCCTTTGACGTGAAATATGAACAGGTTATTTATTTTACTCGCTAAGCTTCTAACTTATTACTAGTTATCCATAATGTTTAAAACTAAAAAAAATTACACGATCAGGGTCACAAGCTTTTTCAATCCTCATTGGACAAAAAAAATTCCCAAAGTTTGTTTCCTATTTTGTTACTATTTTTCGTACGTTTTGTATGGCGGTAACATAAAGGAAAGTTTAAAAAAATTATGGAAATTTACACACACTTTTTCAAAAAAACTCGTGGTTGTAAGTCGAAATAACAAAAAATATGGCAATGTTTTTAAGAAATGCTCTCACAATGTTAAGCAGCGCGTCGGTCGTTGTGAATATCCTTGAAGAAGGCAAATAATCGGAGCTAGAAATTTCAGAAAGATACAATTTTTACGCTTGATTATAAATGAGGTGTGTGTCTGTAGGATCATAACTTTTTAACGGATGGACTGATTTTGATTTAGTTTTTTGTGTTTGAAAGGTGAATTTACCGCTTTTAGCTATGATTACAGAAATTCAGCTTAATCGTAGTAGTTCAATGATTACTTGTTTGTGGATTGTTTAAATAAATACAGTCTACATTATATGATCTATACAATTTAATATATTAATTAAAGCCAAATTAACATTGCTAGCGGCTGGACCGTCCCTGTTCGTCCCAGTTTTAATTCGGACGTTGTCCGGCGCCATCTGGCGGTGATTAATATGCAGGATGGACGGCCAAGTCAGATGTGTTGTTTCCTTTTCTACTAGCAGCCAGTTATGGATGTGTGATTAACAGAATTAACAGTGTGAATAGTACCACAGACTAATAAGAGATACTACGTATCAGACTGCCAACTCAAGAACAAATATAATTTGCACTAGGCAACTATATTTAATCTGTACGATTAGTGTTGACTGACGTTTATTTTTATTTTCTATTCGAGATTGCTATATGGCAAGGGATCGTAACGTATTCAGCCGAAGCGGTCTAGGTTCATTGAATGAGGTTTAATACTTAGAATGAATAGTTCCCGGCACGTAACTTTAGTAATTTGTATTCACGTGATCAAATTCTTTGCTGAGAATTATACCTCAGTTGCGAAAAAAATTAAAAACACATTATTTGTTAAAAGATTTATTTTTCAATTTCGTTATAAATTTGTCGCAAGCTTTCTTCTTCATTGCAAGTAATCATAATCATAATCATAACGTTTATTGCGTTTATTACAAGTAATACGCGGTTTTTTAATCGGGCTACATCTGTCCCCTTCAATATTTTGTCGGTTGTGTTGCACCAGTTCATAATTGTAAATCGGACAGTCAGAGCAATGAAATGACTGAGAATAGTTTTGTGCTCGGCGCAGTCAAAGAAACAAAATGAATTCTTGGACATAATGTTTGCTAGTTCTGCGGGCGATAATTTTGCAAGATCATCATGATTTAAACATTTCAACCACTTACTTAATAAGTATTTTCTCAGAGCACGGGAGATGGTGATTAAGCAGTTCTATAAACACAGAACTCATAAAACATTTTGCAAAAAGCAAGACAGGATAAACACAAGGACATCACTCGATAACACTTTACTGTGACAGTGACAGAATGAATGAGTGTATTGACAAAGCAACAGCCAATCACAGCAGAGAAAAACGTCAGTCAACATTAAAAAAAACATGGCGCTAACGTACGCGTTTTGTTGTACGAAGATTACCAGCTGTGAATAGTACTAAATGGATTTTTCTCAGAATTGTGAAGCTAATTTATCATCTGACAAATTACCGTATCCCTTTATTTTTCGCAATCGAGAAGTCACGTTACGCTGATTAAACTTCCTAATAATCATTCTGAGTTTTGTATTAAGTACTAGGTGGTGATATGATGGGATGACTTTGTCTGGACGATAAAAGAGTCATAACCCTTTTTTTGCTTTAGTGTAGTTGGTTAAAAAGTATTTTATGACCATACTCGGACGCCCAGCTGTCCTTGTACCAAAAATAGTTGAAATCCTTCCAGCAGTTTTGACGTGATGAAGCCTCAAAGACAAATAACAATATTTTTCCTTTAAATAGCCTGGTTCAATATTTTTTTTTAATGTTTTGTTAATGTAGCAGCATTAATATCTGCCTCAACAAAGCGCGTATAAATATCTGACACGACTTTATTTCTAAGGCCGTTAGGACGTGTCAGATATTTTCTGTACAGCCATTTATTTTAATAGCATTTAGTATTTCGTAAATATGTAACATTCTTTAGCGCTGAACAATTAAATGACGGGCAATCAATGCAAAGTGCCATCCTGCGAGACAAGCATAGCCTAGTGCAGGTGACACGGTCAATTTATTAATGTTTCATTTTAAATGTAACTATTTTGTTTTTTCTTACAAATTCGTAATAGTAGATATAGACTTATTTAGATTACATTAGCGGTTACTCAGGTCGTAAATATCGAGTACTGCTCGACATGTTTGGGTCCATGACGAGGACCTTAGTTATAACCGACGAGTGGACTCCGACGCTGCCTACCTCGCACTTCGCGCCAAGGCTCAACACTAAGGTTCCTGTAGTGGACGAAACATATCGAGTACTACTCGGCTTTTACGGCGTTAGTAACCGCGAATTTAATCTAAATATGTCTGAGTCTCATAGTAGTTTTCTAGTTAAGAGACTTGAAGTAGGTGCGTCAGCCTTAAGTTTTTTTTATCTATAGGCTACAGTTGCTTGAAAATACCTTGAAAATCTCTGCTCGCAAAACAGAATAACAGTCAGAACAGAATACTTATATTTACCTGAGTAACGAGGCACATCGTTCAATATGACGTCCGTCTTTAACAGTGAAACATCTTTTGCTTGTATACTATAATTTGTGTGTAATAAAGCATTTCTATTAAAAAATAAATCTTAGGACCTACCTACCTGAGTAACGAGGCACATCGTTCAATATGACGTCCGTCTTTAACAGTGAAACATCTTTTGCTTGTATACTATAATTTGTGTGTAATAAAGCATTTCTATTAAAAATTTAATCTTTAATCTATACGCTACTGAGGATATCGTGCAAGATTAACTTCGCCTTTAATTCGGAAAGGCAGAAGATAGCGTCAGTTAATAACTAATCGAATATTTATCAATGATTTAAACAATAATGCATCCAAAAGGGCGGTTGAATTAGTAAGTCTTCAAGTGAACGTTTATCGTAATAGATTTAACGTCGCTAATGTGTGTCAGTCAGTGTCAGCAGCCTCGTATATGTGAAAAACTTTAGTAAGTCACCTATTGTATGTAGTAGTAGCGTATCCGTATAGGCAATTTGACGTTCCATATTAGAAAAATGACATAAGTTCCATATCAATTTTCGATGTTTTAATATGACCCTCAGACACGTTTCAACTATTCATATTCATGGAGTTTGTTCTTAGTTTCATTTCCTTAAGCCTGATTCGAAAGGTTTAACTATTTTATTTTGACCTGCGATCTGGAATATGTACCACTAATTCACGTGTCCAATTAATATCAGGGACGAAACTGGTGGCGGTTTATCGCGAATTTTCAAAATGACTCCCCTATTCTCGGTGTAAAATCTGCAGTTCAATATTAGATTGATGATATAGGTACCCATAGCATTGTCAGTTTTACAGCCGATGTAGTTTTGGCTTTCATCTTTAACGATTAACAACATGTAAACAGCGTTTGAAGCGCTCTCAAGCCGAGCTCGCCATACTGAGTCTCACGTAGATGCAAATTTTCGCCACGTGCGCCCTGCTTTGCCTGTAAAAAGGGGCAAGTGTGAATTGGACTCGCGTCTTGAGGCTTGCGTACTCAGCTGGTAAGACATAAAAATACAAATGTGTCCAACGGATATTAGAAGTCAACAATGGAGGTGCTAGCAGACCCAGGTTTCCAAAAAAATTAACAACTTGGAAGGTTTTCACACTCGGCCAAATCCTAAGCCCGTTACTGCTGCCACTAATTACAGCATTTACAACCTCAATTTACTGGCTTAAAATTTTAAATCGCAACCCTTCTCGTCCCTCTCGCACGTAGGACATCGCCAACTGTTGCGAATATCGTGCGTGTGTGTGCTCGTGAATGTGTGGGTGAGTAAACACCGGTTTAAGCCTAACTGGCCTTAATGAATCGTAATGGCCCCTATAATTCGCGGCGTAACTAACTGGCCGTGTGGGGACGGCACCCCCTGGCCGCCTCACCCCCTGTTGGAAGCGAGCCATATCGCGTATGACAGCGACGATTCTCTTTTTGAAATTTTCAGTTGAAGCTTTTTATACGCCGATTGGCGGATATGTGCCCGGACTTGCGTATCAGTTTTGTTTCTTCGCGATCGGCATTTGTTTTTGAAAGAGTTTTACGAGGCGTGATCCCACCATACTAGAATAAGGCTTATTCGGAAGTTAAATCACTGGTCTATTACGAGTAAAACAAGGGTCTGTGATACATTTTTCAGGATACTTAAGACTATATATTACTACGAAAATCTTCAAACTTTTCGTCAAAATGGAAACATGGAACCCTGTAACATTGGGCCAGGCAAGTTACATAATCATTAATGATATAGAAACCTGATATTAACACATTTACGACCGCAAGCCCGCTCGGTGGGCGCTCTGCTCGTAACAAGTTTTCGCTATATACGGTTGTTACCTATGCGTAGTTACGAGCGTAGTGCTACGAAAATGTCGGTTGCGAAAGTGTTAATTCTACGACTAAACACTATTGCATATTGGTACATTTGGACGTAAGACTGTTACAGCCGGCGCCCCAACTTTAAACTAAAGCCCGAAGGAGGTCGTTATTCCATCTGTAATTTATTTAATTGCTCTGCGGTGGTAATTATTCATGAAATTACGGCAATTACGTCTCGGGAAACAATTATTTATTGTGCAAACTTGAGTCTTAACTCACATTTTATTCTACAATGCATCAAAAGATAACGGAATGGTTTCATTTCGTTACTTAATTTGTTCCTTAATTTTAATTTCTATGACGTATCTTAAATTCTAATGAAAGGAAATGCTTCGTTACGAAATATAATTTAGATTCTGCTTTTACACCCGCACCAAAAGTATCTGTATATATTTTTTTATTTAACCTAAAGCATTGTTTATATTAATTTACTCGTGCCTTCGCCCACATACCGATGATTCATTACTATATGTTATAATCCAAAACGCGATTTATCTATGTATCTAATTACACAGATAGACATATTTAATCTAAATCTGTTCATTCGTTTATGCGTCCAAACATACAAACGTTTTCACAAACTCTCACATTTATAATAATAATAATAATAGGATGGGATCAAACAATTATTTTACTCATCGTTCATAGACCCTACTTATAAAGTGCAATTTTAGACTTGAGCGAAGCTTAGCCAAAAATACTTTTAGTCCCGTCTTCTAGTTAGGGTGCAATTGTTTTCTATTATTAGTTTAATTACACACGATAATATATTTTAATTAAATAGCAAAACGATCAGTTATAACATGGTAAATAGTGATATTGGCATCATATTCGCTCACATGTATTATATTTGAGCGCTTCTATATGCCGCCAGGGGGAGCGATAGTGTCAATACTGGCCAGCCTCCAGCTACGCTATTTACATCCAACCACTCACACAACGGACCTAGTACTGTTTGTAAAAAAATCACAATAATCGAGTAAGAGCTGATATAATTTTAAGTGAAAACCTCGTCGGCGTAGAAGTTTGCTACTAGGTCTGACCATGTTACAAGCCAACTACTTTCTTGTACGCAGGGCTTGTAACCGGTTACAAATAAACCGGTATTTATTTAGGTTATACCGGTTAAGGTTAGGTTACGTTCGGACTAATTGATTTGGGAGCTTTAATTTAGCGATGGGCTACTTTGAATGATTTTAGAAGTCGAATAACTAGTTACTATTTATTTTACCATTAGAATAACAAAATAGTAGTGTACACTTAAGTCGAATGAATGTTCGTCTTTCGACTTCGATTGCTTTTCGATGTGGCGATTACCGCTAAGTAGCGATGGGCGACTTTGAATGATGTTGGTGGAATCATTCGATTTTTAAGTTATCTAACTGGCGGCGTGGCGTGTGACTTCGACTTCGACAGCTTCGACTCGAGTCGTTTCGGGTGAGATCGATAATCTGCGGCCGGCCGCGGCCGCCGCCCGTTATGCTCTCTCTAAGTTCTCCGAGTTTCAACTTCATTCGAATGAATCTCGACTATTCGAATAATTCGAATGAACTTAAAAGTCGAATGATTCGACTGGAGTCATTCGGAGTCGCCCATCGCTACTTTGATTAGAAGCGCTCTATAACCGGTTACTCCGTGTTCTGATACGGGATGAATGACCGCTGTCGTGATGATAGTGGCGCAACGACAGTCAACTACATGAAAAATTTAATCTAATACCAAGCAAACCAAGCAAACCAATCCTGTCTAAGCGAGCGGTTATTTACCCTAGACTCCGTTCACACGGAGGAACCGCTCTCTAACCGTTAAAAGGATTTCGCTCTCTGTTTTGCGCTCCAAGATATTAACCGGTTAGAGCGATGTTCTTGCGAGCGTAACCTTTATCATGGGTTAGGCTCTCAGAGAGTGGCTCTAACCGGTACAGAAAATGAACCGGGCTACAAGCCCTGCTAATACGACATGGCGGCTGCATTTGTTTTTACTAGTTTTTATCGCATGTGCCTAATCCATGACTTAACTTTTTTTCAATTACTTACAGTTATTTGATTTAAAGGTAAATTCATATTTAACAGCCTCACGTTGCATAAGTAAGTTAGTGTTTTATTTTTCTGATCTCCTATTTTGTAACATTGATAAAAACTCATCTCTCATTGTTCTTTTTAGTGACTTTTTCGTACTACCCTTCTCATCTTCCATCAAGGAATAGTTAACTAAAGGAGTATATTTGTAGAATTTTATGTATATGGTAGGTACACAATAACAAGTTAGAATACAATGAAAATCCCTATAAGGTATACTCTTCTAATATTCTTTTAGTGTTGCCTATTTTTATAATTATTGTTGACGTAAATGTGAAAGAAACAACAATAACCGGCATAATGATAATATCACTTGGCCACCGCGTGTAGAATTGGGGAGGGAACGAATTGCCAAAACTCTTACCAGTTAGGTAACGCTTCATCTAAATGATGATTGCAATCTAAGCAATCACAGTGTTAAGATCTCAATAATGAATATTGTGAAGGTAATTATTATAGAAGTGTTTATTTATCAATAATCCCCTAACCTAAACCTGTTTTTTTTTTCAATCGCTAAAAAACTCCGTCATAACCGATAGTCCTATAACCCGATCACGGCAAAGTCAAATCGAGCGTTTACTATCCCCGATTCAAACCATCATTGAAAATACGATTTTACTGCCCAGTAAATAAGACAGTTGTGGAGGCACTGTTAAGTTTGTTAGCCAATTTGTAGGCTACGGCACGGCAGACGTGGAGCGTTTTCCAAAGCTTTTGACAGGCTGCATCGGTAAACATATCTACGACGCTTGTGTGCATTTTTGAGCAAATAGCAGTCATTTTTTATGTTACAGTTTATGGCAAGTGTGAACACAGAGAAGGTTTTTGTTAGCTTTTATTTGCTTGTAATATTAATCAGGTACAGGAGTTGGGTAGTGGAATTCTTTAAGTCTGAATTCATTTGTTTTGTTTGGATCGGTGCTAACTATATATTGGCTAACGGGTTTAAAGCGTATTTCTTAATTAATTATGAAATGCTGTATGCAAATACAGCTATTAAATTGAAATTGTTGGCCCCGAAAATAATGAAGTCGAAAATTAATCTCTTTGCACTTTAATCGAAATATTTTTTCTGGATACTCTGATTTGTGAATTTACTGGAAACCTAAGTTTTTGAAATTGGTTTTTAACTTTAAATAAAGGAAACAAATATATTTTTTAAATATTTTTTAACTTATTTATTACAGGTTTTAAAAGTGTAGTTTACTGATTGACATTATTAATTAAATTTATACGTTGCCAATTTTTTGCAGAAATATTTACTTATTTCCATTCTGTTATTATTGGATATAATAATATTTTTAAGGGACCGTATGAAGTAATTGAAGATTCGGCACCAAATGTAAAAAATTTAAAAGATAACAAAGAATATGTAACACATAAGAACAATACTAGATTATTTAACACTTAAAATTTATGTTACTCATATTATGTTAACACTTCCAAAGGTTAAAAGTTAATTAAGTTTTCAAATGTAAACCTCAAGTAATATGCGTTATTTTTTTTTCTTCTCTTTTTCAAAAGGGGGAGGTGAATGATACTTAGGAGGGAGGTGTAGTGTATGCCTCAGTTATAGTTTCGCCGTAACTTCGCTGTTTACAGCAACATAAAAACATATATTGCTTGAGTATGCCAATAGATAATATAAAACTCTATGTAACGTTATTTTAATGTCCTTTTATTATATTGTTTATCTCATACTTGATGGTATAACAATATACTATTTTCAACTACATGGACTTTTCATGGAGAACCCTATCTCATCATATATCAGGACTTTGAGTTCGATTAACCAAATGAAAATGGCAGTTCTGTGAGGTTTTAGCTTAGTATTGCGACATGGAATAAATTGCGAACATAATAAATAGAATAAAATGTTCAATAACGACCAAAATAGCGGTTTCGGAATGGAAAATTCCGCGAAATTCAATTTCCATCTCCAAAATTTTTTATTTATTTGATACAGTGTATAAATGTAAAATAAGTAATGGTCTAAGAATATCATTCTGTGTAAATTCGTCTATTATAATTAACCGTCGTCTGTTTATGGTACCAACGACTTTTTGTAAAACATCAAAAGTACGATCAACAATCGAGGTGGGACAGCTAAAAATAGTCGTTTTTTTTTTCGATTTTTTTTTTATAAAAAAGTTACGTAACTCTTCATAAATAAGTAAATACTCAAAATTACTCAACATTAAACGTAGATTCAAGAAAAACTCACTTTTCATTAGGTTAGGTATCACAAATAGGTCAAAAATGAAACTAAAAGTATGGGACAACCCAAAGTCGTGGTGTACAACTTCGGAGAAAATGGCCCAGGCACACATTTCTGTAATCACTTAACCTACATAAAGGCGCCAGGCAGTAGCTAACTACTACTACAATCGTGTCGATGGCGTCTTGCAAATGTATACCTGATGAATCTGGTTGTTTGGTCAGACGACCATCTGAAACCGGTCATCTAATTAATGCGAAAATAAAATTTCGTCTTTTTTGTATTATTATAAAATTACTACACAAATTGACGACACGTTTGACTCAGTTAGTTGCACAACGGCCTACAAAACTGGCGGTTTCGGGTTCGAATGTCAGCCAGAGCAATTGTTTGTGTGATGAGCACGAATGTTTGTTCCTGAGTATTGGACATTTTCAATCTGTTTAAGTATTATACTCGATATAAATATATCTGCATATTATATTAGTTTAGGTCTAAGTCGATTTGTTTAAGATTGTGTTTGAGATTTATTATTTCTTTATTTATTTAACTCGTGTAAAAACTAAAGAATCCTTACAAATTTAATTCCTGATTTATATATAATGTATACAAACGTTTATTTAAGCCTAAACATGCATTCCACTCAATTAAGTCACCCCAAAAAGGTCCACACCAACCGCCCATTTAAAACGCCGCCAATTTATTACCAAACACAGACACATTAACAAAACCTGCCCTAGACGAAAGAAGTCCGAAAAAACACAAAATCCCAGCTCTACTAAGCCCAACGGCTATCTAATAACATTTATTACCCGGCTTCCGGTCCCCAGCGTCCACTTCCGGTCGCTGATAAACTGCCGCCATTTTTGCCGCCATATTTATTTATAGGTGTCGGAACGGCGATAATGTCGATGTGTGAATCGTTCATTAAACCGACCGGAACGGCGAGGATTATAAATTAAATATAAAAATGAAGCGCGAGAAAGCTCCATTTGTTGATTAAATAAATACGAACATGTAAACAGTTATATTGCGTATGTCATAATATATACTGATTCAATTGGTACTCAGTCACCCATTTATCGATAAATAGTTAAAATGCTCATAGTTATCACATTTAAATGTGCTTTACTTAATCCATTACGAGATACCAATGAAAGTAAAAAGTACTGCAATCCTCGTACAACCTTTACGCGCTGCTTTATATAACTATTAGCCACTTACTTCATACTCTCCACCTTATCCCGTAAGCATATGGCCGTTTATGTGTTATTTCTCAAAGTCAAAAAAGAAACTACTACTTCAAACTTTAGTTGTTAGGATTTGGAATGCAAGAGTGAGACAGGATTCCTCTTCTATACTATTATAAAGTTGTAAAAATGAAATGTACACTGAAGATATTTATGAAAAAAAGATTGTAACGGATTATTTGGAGGTCACAGAATTGTTTTTTTTTTTTGGATTTTACGTATGTTCGTAAGTGTCGTTGTGGCTTAATCACGCCAAATCGGCGTGATAAAGGGTTGCTGGATATCCACAGATGGTTATAAGATACTTTTTATCCAACTGCGCTGTTAAAAAAGAGAAGTTATGACTTTTTCTCCTCCACGGACGAAGTTGTGGGCGCCATCTAGTTTTAAATATGTTTGTACTAATAGTTCATGATACTAAAATATGCTTTATTACTACATACCTATATACATACTACCTTAATTACTTATATCAAATAAAAGGAAAAATACCCAATCCCTTCTCACGATAATTGCAAGAGCAGCCTACTCACTAGCAAGAACTACTCCCTACCTTCTCATTAATAGAAAAATGATCATCAAAAGCTCCTGAAGTATTTTTCCGTGGCGTATAAATTTATTCCTTAATCGAAAAGGTTACAGTTGGTTTTCCTTATAACGTATGTGTCTTACTTACGAGTTTTGCAAAGATATTTCTAGTAAATATATTAGCTCCAGTGGGATATTACTCATCGATGGGAACCGGCGAGTGTTGCAGTAATTTATGTGTTTGCCAGTTTGTGCTGCGCAAGTAGCTAATGACTCTCAGCACGAACAAGCGAGGAAGATTGCAAGGAGATAAAGGTAATATTTTTATTATATCGTATGTCAGTTATGTTAAGTTGTAAAAATATTTATGTACTAGCTTCTGCCCGCGACTTCGTCCGCCTTAAGTTCGTTTATCGAAGATAAGGATATTTTTCTGGAATAAAAAGTAACCTTTCATTCCAATCGGTTCAGCGGTTTAAGCGTGAAGAGGTAACAGACAGACAGATAGACAGACACACTTTCACATGTATAATATTATAGTACGGATATAGATAGGTACACCGTGTTTTTTTTCTTATTTCCCCTAATTTTAACCCATCCATACGATCAATTTTTTTATGGGGAAAGATGCTTTTCTTCGTGCTTGATCTATATGTTTGCTTTCGAATTGTGTGTGTGTGATTTTAAGAGCACTTTGGTGTATATTGTTAGGTTGCGTGTATTAAAATGGATAAGTAGGTAAGTATTAAGTATCTTTTACATAATACTTACCTACTTAATAAAAAAGATTTATTATTAGGACCAATAACGCAGCGTATTTACGCAAATAACACTTTACATTAACACATTCACGACCGCGTGCCCGCCCTGCGGGCGCTCTGCTTCTAGCAAGTTTTCACTACATTCAATTTTTTCCATTTTATTGGCTACGAGCGTAGCGCTACGAAAATATTGGTTGTGAAAGTGTAAATTTTCACGTAAGACTATTTTGCGTCTAAGTTAAACGGAGTCCGTAAAACTAAATACACCCCAAATACCCGAAGCAAACTACACTATAATTTAAGACAATGTTTGTTTGAAGTGGACAGCAAAAGCCTGGACATAAATCGTGGGCCGCGCCCGGGGCGTCCACAAATCATGGCTTGAGGAACCCGGATCTTGCGCACTTTGAATGTGGGTGATTAATTCGAGTAAGTAAATTGCACGTGTTGCTTTGGAATGGAGTAATCTTTGATTAAGTTTAGATCACTACTGTCTTTATTGTGTTTGTGTTCAATAAATACAAAATAGTAGATTGTTGGACAAGGGGCTAAAATAAGCCATTATGACACGAAGTGATTATTTGGACGAGCTCACGAAGGGAGCGAGGGCAAATATGTCTGAGTGTGATAATGGCTTTTAGCCACGTGTTAAACACTCTGCTTTTCACTTGACTGCGAGAAAATAACAAAGACTTAACATTAAAATTGTATGTTTCATGAAAAATTAAAAGTACACTTTGGGCAATCCAATTAGAAATTTTGGCCAATGTGATCAGGTTGGTTTGTTTGTTTTTAATTATTCGTAAGTAGTATGTAGCTGGCCGGAAGTTTTTTTTTCAGTTTCATAGAAATTTGTATGGGATTATATGGCTTTCTTTTAAACCGTAAGGGCTAGATGTACTATTTTAGTTTATAGTAGTAGTGTGACGTACTTTTTGAGCAGAAGAAGTGAAAAAGTCTAAAAATATTTGCAGAGGTCAAAAGCCATATACAATAGGTGAATTGATTATAAATTAGAAAAAAGGCGTCCATGAATCATGGTTTGAGGAACCCAGGATCTTGTGCCTACTTAGAATGTGAGTGATTATTTTAGAATGGTGTCATTATGGATTTTGATAACTACTGGATGTTTGGTAATTTAAAGTTTATGCGTTTTGTGTAAAGAAAGACACATAGTGTGTAACACTTTTTCTAGGACTATGGAGTTCTAAGATTAAAAATAAACTATATCGTATGCTGAGGAACCAGGATCTTTTGTCCGCTTTGAATATGAAAATAGCACGTGTTGCTTTGAACTCAAATCATATTTGATTCTGATAACTGAATTTAGTATGTGAGTAGATAAATAGTATAAATCTGCTTTTCTATAGAAACCAAGACCTTTTTACCTATCTTATAAATACACCTGATAGGAAGTAGAATTGTTATTAAACTAATAATTTTAATAAAGTATGAATCAATAGAATAAATAACATTTATTTATTATAATATTTAAATTATAATAAATAATATTTGTTATAATATTTATTATTTATTATAATATTTAAATCAAATGATAACGCAGGTAAGTTATTGTAGTTCTTATGTGCTTGAATTTTACAAAAATACATACACTACTAATTAAACTTTGACCACCCCATTAGTGCTGTGAAGCACAAACGGCAAGATTTACGGTGTCCAATAAGACTCTGGAGCCCAGCGACCCGTCCCGAATCGCCCAGGGCAGATATTACCCTGCCCCGGTCTTTACGCTTTTGATTTGTGAAGAAGCGTTGCCCTGCTTAGTAAGGCATTATATCTACCAATAATACACTCGAAGGTTATTGTCAAACTTCGAAGTAGTCTAGATTCTCGCATTTAATGAAGTACAAAAATGCTATCCAACATACAATAACGGACCTAAAATCAGTTACATAGTGGGATAAAATAATAACAATGGCATGAAGCATTATCTTTTTTAGAAACACACATTACCTTTTGTTTTATTTTTGACTATTCGCATTAGAGTTAAAACTGGCAAGATTTACGGTATCCAATAGGACTCTGGAGGCCGGTGATCTGTCCGGACTCGCCCAGAGCAGGCATTACCCTGCCCATGCCCTTTTGCTTTTGATTTGTAAAGAAACGTTCGTTTTCCGTCAGGAAAATTGCAAGGGAAACCGAAGCATATTCATTTAAAGAAAAAGATATTTATCTACAATTTATAAGCCTTTGCTTGACCAACCCGAAGGGAATCGGCTTATTTGGACGCCACGCCACTGTTTCCTCCCAATTTAGTATTTGGCACATGAAACTTAATGCCAAGCATAGGAATATTCGTAAACATTCGCATGAAATAAAACATTGAATAACAAAAGTAAAAAAAATATTTAGCCCTCCTAATAAAGGCTTTCATTTGATACAAACAATTGAAGGGATGTTTACAAAAACAACATAACTACACTAGACACGATTTTACAGGAAACAAAAAAAAGTTAATGTCTTCTCACATACTAGTTATTAGAGATAAATATTGTATAGGTGATTTTAGTAAGTGGCCAATAGTTCAGAAATATACTATTACACATTTGAAAGACCAGTATTTTTTGAAAAAAAATGAAAAATGGGTTCGTCACTTATGCTGTTTTTGTAGAATTTTGTTAGTTATGTTCTTTTTGTACGAAAATAAAACAACTTTCTCTAGAAATTATCTTCTTATCCTATGAAATACAGGCTTATTTTACTTCACTATTTAATCCTCACACCCGCTGCTATTGTCATCACTATCTACCTCTAGAGACGATGATTCTGGACACGTTGGAGACAAAATGGATTTGTAGAATTGATGGCTCGCTGGTTTGACCAAAAATTGCATCAATTTCCTCAAGTCGCGTGCTTTGTGAGGATTTAGGGAAAGTGAAGACTCATAAGCACGTTTTAAATTCAAGTTCTTGGGTATTTTCTTCCTATTCCTAATGTCAATGGTAACCCAAGGTCCCGTGAATGAGTATCGAACCGACACATATTTTGTGTCATGTTCTATTTTTATCATTCTAACCTCTTTCAATTTCATAGCAGGCTTACTATTACGTAAAAAGTAACCTGAAACCGCATTCTTTATATTGTAGAATAAATCATGGGTGATTTTTTTTACCATAAATGGTGATGGACTTTCGCGAGCACTTTCCATTATAGCATTCCAGTCATCGGGCACTTCTGGAGACGACGTCTTTTTCTTGTTTCCAATAAGGCTAAAATCCTGATAATTTGGTAAATATGTATGATAACACAGGACTACTAATAAAGAACACAAGTATGTAGGAAAGCATTGTTTCATAAATTTATTTATTTTTTACTTATTACCTACGTACAAACATGTCACCTAAATAGTCGGGACAGTATAATGTTTGTACCTGACGCCAATTATACAATAATTCGGTATCACAAACATCATACTCCCTATGTCCACATCTGGAGCAAATTTCGGTGAAAATCAACCTTTCTTCATCTAGGTCGATATCTCTTGACGGCAATGCCATTAAATATAATTCCTTGAATAAGGTTTTTGGCAAATTCAAATCCCATCCGTGAAAACCCATCCGTGAAAATTCATCATCTAAAACAATAAAGAGAATATAAATAGAAAAAGAGTATCAAAGACGGTATAATAAAGTCATATGAATAAAAACTTACTTTTTCAACAAAGTCAAATTCATCCTTTTCATCTAGATAAATTTCTATGTTGCGATTTAAAATTTTAGCAACACTTTTTAAGGTAATATTTTTCAACGACTCTGGAGATGAATGATTTCCACCCATTTTTAAGATGTAAACGAGACTTCTGGATACGAAAACCAATCGTGACATCCTTGGTTCAATTTTTTTTTTCACACATGAAGTGCATTTGTGCAGAAATGCACCTAATTGCCAGTTACACAACTCAAAAAAGTATGTATATATTATATTTAAAATCAAGATTTTACGTGAACCCATACAGTTAAATCATAATAATAATCATAATCTATTTGTTGGTAAAATTATTTTAATGGTCAAGGACATTTACGATGACGTAATAAATAAGGTATAAATTAATAATTTAATAATAAAATAATATGTCAGATATTGGGTATAAGTATAGTTATGTTCTTTTTGTAAAAAATAATGTAGATATGTAGTTTTTGTAAAATGGATATATTTTTAGGTGCCGATTTTGGACAAATGGGGTAACTTTTGGACAACATCTTTTGCAAGACTTGTAGCTTCTTCTAAGATGAACACTGTGATACCAATAACTCAAATCCGCCAAAAATGTTAGTTATGTTGTTTTTGTAAACATCCCTTCAATTTCTAGATATTCCTATCACTAGAAATTACAGGTTAAAACAAAAGCCTAATAATCATCTTTGGTTTTCATTATTCTGTCTCATTGTTTCAAAGGTTAACTGGAAGGGATCCTTTACAGGGAAGTTCCCTCATTCGTGACATAGACTGGAGGCCGGTGATACGTCCCGCGACTCGCCCAAGGCTGGCATTTATCCTGCCCTGCTTTTACCCTTTTGATTTGCGAAGGGCCATCGCTCTCAGCGGCCTGACCTGTAACGAAATGTTAAAACATTCACTTATTACTCTGTTATAGTATATTACAAACTATATATGAATTCTGGTCGAAGCTGAAGCCCCAAAAATTAAACCTGCCTTAATTTCGTCACAGTTTTGTTTAACAAAGATTTTAAATAAGAGTGTGAGTTACGTCTAGTTTTTTTATTATAAATATCTATCTACTCATCAAATGTTTCAATGATAAATATTGTTTTATATCATAGGTAACTAATGAGTGTATTTTGAACTAATACGTTTTTTGTTCTTCGTCTTCTTCTTAGTCGGCATCTTCATTGCTGAAGGTTGTGCCTACTGTGAAATGTTGGCCACTTGCTGAACCATGTTCTTCCAGGTATTTCTATCCTCTGCGGTCCTAATAGCTTTAGGTATTGGCAGGCCAGTTAGCGTCTTTATTTGGTCTGCCCAACAGGTAGGCGATCGACCGCGCGGTCTTTTCCCGTCAACCTGACCAACTATCATCAGCTTTTCCAAGCTATCCGGGTTTCTTCGAGCGACGTGTCCGAAATATTTGAGTATCCGCTGGAAGCAGATATTCGACAATCTCGTGGTTATTTTGAGATCCCTGAGAATGGACACGTTGGTTCGGTGAGCGGTCCATGGGATTCGCAACATACGCCTCCATCACAACATTTCGAAAGCGTCGATTTTCACTCTTTCTTTTTGCCTTATGGTCTAGGATTCGGCGCCATAGGAGAAGATAGAGAAAACGTTTGAACCAGCCTCACCTTAGTTTTGCGGGATATATTGCGATCTTTCCATATCCTAGTGAGTTTAGTCACTGCTGTTTTGGCCATTTGGATTCTTCTGATGATCTCTTTTTCGCTGCCACCCTCGTTGTTAAGAAGAGAGCCAAGGTAAACAAACTGATCAACAAATTCTAGACCCCTGAACTCATTGGAGCGAATAAGCGTACCTGGTCTGTCTACTACCATCACCTTGGTCTTTGCTTTGTTGATACTGAGGCCAACTAATTCGCTCTCCTTCTCTACTCTAGAAATGAGGTTAGCCAGTTCCTGCTCACACGATGCAAAAAGGGTCATCTGCGTATCTTAAATTGCTTATTTGCCTGCCACCAACAGATATTCCCTCCCAATCTTCTAGGGCTTGTCTCATGATATATTCACCATAGATATTAAAGAGAATTAGAGATAAAATGCAACCTTGTCTAACCCCTTTTTTGTAAACAACATAAAATAATGCAATTTAATTGGGTACTTTTGGTAGTCAACAAAAAATTATGAATTGAAATAAAAAAATGTAACGGATTATATCGCGTATATTATCTCATTTTAGTTCCGAAACGTCGGAAACTAAAATGAGGTAATATACGCGATATATGCCGTTAAATTGTTTTATTTCAATGAGTAATAATCGCGGAAACAGAAGAAAATATTAATAAATCATGAAATTAGATAAAAAATTAAATTTATTTAGACATAAACATATGTGTTCTTTTTTGAGTCATACATACACATGATGCTTGTATTAATTGAAATTAAAAATCAATATATTTCATCTGTTTATTACGAACCGCCATAGTGTGACGTCATAAGGGCAAAACAATGCACTGTTATTTGTAAGTCCAGTCATATTTGAAAGTGTTAGGTTATGTTTTCTTCTCTATGTTTTGTTTACATACCGTTATGACGTCATGATTTAATTTAACATGTGGGACAGCAGGGGTAAAAATGTTGTTTCAATTTCAATGCAATTTTATCCAGATTCTTCACCCATCCGGCGGCGTTTTCATTAGGAGAGTGTACCAGAATACCGTCATTAAATCTAGATCAGAATACCGTCATTTAATCTTTAGGAAATCAACATTTTAGAGTACTTACTTTCCCAAATAGAGTAGAATACCTAATTTCAAAATATCAACAACAAACTTATTTCTTTATTTTACACTGCTCAATTATGAACAAAACACAGCAGCGTATACTACATACTTTTACGTTAGAACATGTCTTTTATTGTATGTATAATGTGTTTTCTAAACTACCAATAGTTCTCTACTAACGGTTTCATTTTAAATTTATTCTCTGTCAAAATTGCAGTCGTACTTAAAAATTATGCTTTTACATAATAAAACAAAAATTTAAATATTTTTAAGTAACCAAACTTCTTGACCAAATGGATTAGACTGTACTTACGCGTTGTACGAAATGGTGCACATTTTTATACGCCTTAATTTAGGATAAACCTATATTAAATCTTAAATCGGTAATATGGTTCCTCGTTTTCTTACGATAAGTAATACCTATTATTAGCAAATAACACATATCAAGAGCCCTGTACCATATAGCATGTATTATTATTATAGTTTATATGTCCCCACTTTTACGAAAAAAAGATTTCTTTAAGTGTAGGACTTATGAATAAAGTTCTGCTCATGTTCTTTGGGCTGCTATTGAATGTCAAACAAACTCCAATTTCTCTCTCTCTCGATTACTCTCTCACTGTTGAGAATTGTAAATCTCGATTTAACCACTCAGTTGTTGCCGTTCGGTTACGCCCGTTCGGTTATGCTAAAGAAAACTAGCTCCAAAAAACTGTACTGCTTTAGTATATTTAGAAATGCTGTCTGGATTTACGCATCACATTGCTCCATTTTAATACTCAAATATGCCTTTACCACCAGCATTGGAGATAACTACAGAAAATGCACAAAGACTTTTGAAAAACCAGCCATTAGAGCATGTCGGACCATGCACCAGTTGGAGGCAAAAGAGCGTATCTTCATGGAACTTAGGTCCCTTTGTTGAGAAGTGCAGTTTCTCTGTAATAACTCAAAAGCAGTATATCTGACTATGTTAAAATCAATATTCGTTGATATTTATCAAGCGTTACCTTTGTATTTTTTTTTTCATATTTTTTGAACCTAGGTTTTAAAATATAAAGGGCACAATTTTTGCAATTTTCTGAGCGATTATTTCCGAAATTATGCACTTCACCAAAACATTTTTTTAGAAACCTTTAAGTGTTTTTAAAAGAACTGTCGAAATATGTCCTACATCAGGATGTTTGCTAAATAAAAAAAACTGTTTCTGTTACATATATGGAGTGCTCCCCTGGAAATATTTATTTTTGTTATTTAACTACTAAACTAAGTAGCGGCTTATATATATACAAGACACCTATACTCCAAATTTACTCAATATACATCCTGTAGTTTTTAAGTAAAATGCCTGTGAAATACGGACAGACTGACATGACGGAGCAAAAGAAATAAGGGTTCTATTTTTGCCCTTTTGGTTACAGAACCCTAAAAAAATGTGTGATAGCTAAAGTAGTGGACTGTAGATGAGGGTAACTCTCGAGAATAATAAAATTAAGGGTGAGCAAAAATATAGGTTACATATACATCCTGGTATCCTTAAATTATTCCGTTTCAATAATTATTGTTCACTTCTACTGTATATTATAAAGTTTATCACAATCTACAAGTCAATCTTTAGGTTTCAAAAGCACTTTTATCGATAATACGAGTATAATTGATTTAACATAAGCGCGTTAGCAACAGTAACTTTATTAAGATGAGCGAGATTCACCCGAATTTGAAATATCAAATGCCAGTTTTGTTTAACACGTTCGCAATATTTCAATAGATTAACTATCTACACAGTTAATGTGTAAACCGACATTACATACTTCTATGAATATTGATCTTTAAATATTAATCCATTGTTTATTGTAGGGCAAAAGCAAGTAAAGGTTTACTTAAAATAACAACATTTTTGCGGATAAGAAATTAAGTTCATCAAGTCAACACATCTAACAGACTAAATGTATGTTTTTATAAATAAGCAACACACACAATTTATTACTTACATCGCAGTATTTTAAAGCCAACTAATCGATCTGACATGTTTCGTCGTCTGGCAATTTATAAAAGTCAGTGACTCGCTGAATCCGTCCATAATTAATGATAATATCCGGAGACGCGGATTTTTCATCCCGCGAAAAAACTCGTTGGAAAAATAATCACCAGTCTTCAGTCATTTATGACGTGGCCAGGGGCAGGTAAAGCATTTATGGTTTCGTAGTCAAATGTTAAATAACCTTTTAAATTCTGACGTTGATTTTTAATGAATAAGACAAAACTTAAGAGCATAAATATAAGCATTTGGATTAAAAAGATAACTCTGGTTGCTTTCAGGCTGGACAAACAAGGGGAGTGTTATAAGTTCAATGTGAGTATCAGTGTTTGTGGACTATGTAACTTTATGTTTGTTGGTGACATCATAGCTTCTAAACGGATGAACCAATTTGGGTGACTTCATCGTGTGTGTACTTACATGAATATCGGTTCAGCCGTTTATTAGCTTTTCTAGGCGTATCGGACGCTTTAATCTTGTTCGATGAGACAAGAATCAATTTAATTTGACATCTATACTATATATTATAAAGTTGTAAAAATGATATGTCTGTACATTGAAGATAGACTCCCAGTCTTGTCAAAAATTATTGAACACTTTGTTAATCGTCGTCTCCTATCCCACCTAAACAGACGTGCGCTGTTTAATCCCTTTCAATCCGGATTCCGCCCCGGGCATAGCACAGTCACCGCTCTGGTTAAGGTCACCGATGACATTCGTTTTAATATTGAAAACAAAAAGCTCACCATCCTTGTACTTCTCGATTTTAGCAGCGCTTTTAACACGGTTGATTTTGATATTCTTCTGGGTATACTCCAAACTCTAAATGTTTCTCAGAATGCTTTATCTTGGTTTCGCAATTACCTCTTTGGGAGGCGCCAGAGGATTAAGGTTGACGACAAATTGTCCGAGTGGTGCGATCTCTCCACTGGTGTCCCTCAGGGAGGGGTGCTCTCTCCTCTTCTTTTCTCTATTTTTATTAATGGTATTACTGAAACCCTCAAGTCATCTTATCACCTATACGCAGATGATCTACAGATCTATGCAGCGGCTAACATTGAGGATTTCTCGGCATTGGTTGATCAAATCAACATTGACTTGGAATCTATTCGGTCTTGGGCATTTAATTTCGGTCTGAAAGTGAATGCAAAGAAATCGCAGGCGATTGTCATTGGTAGCTCCCATTATATAGCCAAGTTGTCTGATATGGTGGTTCCCGAAATTTGATTTTGATGGAATTTCTATTCCTTATTCCTCTACTATTAGAAATTTGGGTATCACCTTAGATCAGACACTCTCTTGGTCGGCTCATATTGCTGGAGTCAGTCAGAGGCTCTTTGCATCTCTTCATTCTCTGAGGCGTCTGCAGAATTTTCTCCCTCTTCCTACCAAGCTCGCTCTGGCTCGATCTCTCTTACTACCTCTCTTAGATTACGGTGACATTGCGTTTCTGGATCTCAGAGACGAGCTGCTTGATAGGCTTGAGCGTTTACAAAATGTCTATATCAGGTACGTATTTGGTCTGCGGAAGTATGACCATGTTTCAAATTATCGCGCACGGCTCGGATGGTTGCCGATCCGCCGGCGCAGAGACGTACATATCCTGTCATTGCTCTTTAAAATACTTTATTATCCGGCTTCTCCTCCTTACCTCTCTGAGAGATTTAATTATATGGCTGTTGGCAGTGGACATCGCTTGCGGTCAAGCACCAACCTGACACTTGCTATACCATCCAACAAGACGCGAACATATTCCAGGTCTTTCACGGTACACGCGGTTAAGTTGTGGAACGAGCTGCCGTTATCTTTCAGACAGTCGCAGTCTGTGGCATCACTCAAGAGTAAATTGAATAAGTTGTGGCTTTCCAGTGATTTGTAAAATGGTTGAATATTATTTATATTTATTAAATATTATTGTTATATTTTATTTTGTTATATATTATGTAGATATATATCTATTTATTTATATTTTTTATTCATATACATATAATTTGTACAGGGTGTTAGTTTGTCTATCTTCCTTATATCTTCACTCACTTGCTCAAAGGTTAACTGGAAGAGATCCCTAATAGGGATAAGTTCGCCTTTGTACTTATATCTTTTAAGTTTATTGCTTTTGTAACTGGTTACTATGTACAATAAAGTGTTTAAATACATACATACATATTTTCAATAAAAAAAACGACACGACACGTTTGGCGCAGTTGGTTGTACAATGGCTTACGAAGCTGGTGGTCCCGGGTTCGAATCCCAGGTTTTTACGTGATGAGCGTGAAGGTTTGTTCTTGGGTCTTGGATGTCTTCTATGTATTTATGTTTTATAATTTATCTATATATTATGTACATCGTCACCTAGTACCCATAGTACAAGCTTTGCTTAGCATGAGACTAGGTCGATTTATGTAAGGTTGTCTCTGATATTTATTATGATTAAAGTGCTGTTCTAAACAAAACCTTTACCTTATACTTGACAATCCCGTTACAGACAAAAAAAACATTTGATCCTCGTGTCCAACTTGGCGTGGCATCGGCTTCTAAACCGGAAATACAGCCTTTAAAAAAAGGAACGCCGCAGACCGGAAGCGGCGGGCAGGAAGACGACAGCGCCGCGTCGCAGCCGAGCGAATTAAAAATTAAACGAAGATCCGTTTCCGGTACCGTGACGGTGGAACGGTTTTTGTAAGGGTTGTCATCAACGACCATCCTGATGAAGTTATTGAGTTTTATATTTTTATTTTGCTGATATATTTATATTATTATCAAACGTAACGTAATAACGATCACATTATGACATTTTGTTGTTAATAGCTTTTTTTAACTTACTGTCTGGGTAAAATCTTGAAAGTTAATTTTGATCCACTTCCTGGTTTACGATTGAGCTAAAATTAAGCATACTTATGTAAAGTTGGTGACAATAGAATATTATAATACCAATGAGCTAATCTGATGATGGAGCTGGAAGCAGGTCATAGAAACTCTGTAACATAAAAACGCTATCCTACCGATTTTGGGCTCTTTAGAAACATCTCAATGAGTAGTTGATGAGTGTCCAAAGAAAAGTACACTCAGCAATAAAAGCTTGTTTCAAAAATGAAACATTTGATAGAAATTTACCTATTTAAAACTTGTATACTTACACCCGAAAAAACGTTACGCATCCATATCGTCGCTACTTTGAAAATTCTTGTATCTTAAAAAGACTTTAGGAACAAAGATGCAAGTACACACCAGGTCCATATACACTTAATGCGTTTTCACTTTGAGCAAAATGAGATACGAGTATTTTTCAAAGTACTCGTAGTGTCAATATACATTGTCAGCTAACTATTAAGTCTAATTTACTTTATGGTCCCCGCGAAGCCAGCATTATGTATATATGTATGTATATTTTCAAATACAAAAATGCATCTCATAAATGAGAAATATCTTTATGACGTATGTAATTGTGATTGACTTTATCATACAAGCACGTATTATGCTAACAATCGTTATGATATGATCATATGACTGTTAGGGAGTTTATCGTATTTTGCTTATTCTATTTCATTACAGCTCGAATATTACAACCCTAACGAAATACTGCTATCTCAACTATCTCATAGATACACCTAAATATAGTCTCACAACTAATTCTAGACATTTAAGATAACGGCCAGACGCTGCACACAGGCTCACTCTACATAGACACGCACACCAACTCATATGCGATATTATACGAAAACTGAAGAAGTATCTGGTCCTTTGAAGTGGGCGTGCCGCGAGAAAGGCGGGGCTTGAGACGGACACTCCTTGAAGTGCTCTTTTTTACCTCAATGCGTATCTAGGTACCGCGGCGACGACCAATTTAAGAAGATCCGTGAAGTTCCCTTCAGCGGCGTCTAACTGGCCAATAAAGTATGAAAGGATCGGGGCAGGGTGGGTCAGTCTATGCTGGGCGCATTTATGTGAGCGTAGAAACAAAGCCCCGGACAACTTCAGTCGTTATCGCGTTTATAAAAGTTCTCGAGACAATTCTATTTTATGGGGTGTTTTGCTTGAGATAAATTTTATTTGCGTTGTTTTAACTGCTTTTTGTTTTTAAAGAGTACGTAAATATAATATTTCGCTGTCTTTTGTTTTATTTGCGCGTGGGGAGAAAAATATTTCATAAACATGTTTCGTTAGATCTAAGAGATATGAAGAAACATTGATCTAGAATTCTTGTTATATTTAATAATAACTAAATCATTATATATTTAAAATGAGATAGATAATTATCAATGTTTTAGTCTTAATGAACTAAGCAACGGAAAGATAATTACCATTACATGATTGGTTAATGAGAAGCGAGAAATCTACATCCAAATTCGTATTAAAAATCGCGAAATTGTCCGATCCTTGAGACAACCTTACCCGATCTCCCCTAATTATTGAAATAATTTTCAGAATATGGTGTATGGCGTGTCCAAGAATAATGAAGGAGAATATTGATGGTGAAACTACGACATGACTAATCCATACTAATATTATAGATGCGAAAGTGTGTCTGTCTGTCTGTCTTTAGTTTTAATGAAATTTGGTATGAAGTTTAAGTTCAGGGAAAGGACATAGGCTACTTTTTATCGCGGTAAAATACCCTTATCCGCGATAAACGAATTTAAGGCGGACGACGTCGCGGGCAGAAGCTAGTGTAAAATATGCACTAAATGACATAGTCAAAATAATTCACTACAAGTAGTCTTTATTGCAAACCTCACAAATATACAGCGATTTCCAAAAAAAATAAAAAACAATTATATGCAGAAAATAGGCAGTCTTATCGCCGAAGAGTGATCTCTTCCAGACAACCTTCAGGTAGTATAAATAACTAATCAGCATCACCATCAAAATTCTTACAAAAAGCCGCAGAACTACTGTTCAACACTTGTTACAAAAATACATCATTTCTCGATACTCGCCGCTTCAGAAACGCGATAAGGCGTCCGCAAGATTGATAGCACAGCATCAATAGCTGTCAGATATCGCGGGAAATGTCGGATAAAGGACTAATGAGTGATGGAGGGGTCTTAATGAATCATAATTTTATCAGATCGTCTAGACAGCGCGGTATGAGAAGATTTTCATGTGTGCAATATAATATAGATACACGTACACGTACAGAATAGATTTGGATATTGTTATAGTGATGACAAGGAATTAAATACCAAATAAATTTGGCGGTAATAATACTCAGTAAGGAGTAATAAAATTCCGTGTAATCATTTGTTAACCAAATAAATAACATGTATACTAATTTATTAAGAGTCGCCCTCAAGCTCCGCCGAATTTCACCTTCCCATACAACGGGAGTTTCGAACTCATTTTAAAACAAAGTGTTGGATTGTAACGAAACTTTGCATATACAATGATATGAGGTATATCTAAGCCTGTAATTAGTTTATACGGCTCCAGTTAAGAAAACTAACGAAATAAGGCCAGAACAAGTTTTGTATGAAAAACTTAAATTCACTGTATTTTTTTTATTAAGGTATCTGAAGCTATATAAACTAATTACAGGCCTGGATATACCTTAAGTTATTCTAAGTACAAAGTTTCAGTGCAAACTAGCTAGTCGTTTTAAAATGAGAGCGTAACTACGTTTGTATGGAGAACCGAGCTTGAGGGCGATCCTTAAATAATGCATATCAACGGCCAAAAGCAGAAACGTAGTAACCGCCAACTGAATCCATTGGCGATTACTACGTTATGCTTTTTACCGTCGATATGTAGATGAACAAATTTTACCTGAAAGCCCGAAAATGGTTATTTCTGAAAACTTAAATTTAGATTATTATTAATCCTAAGTTATTCTTAAAACTAAGAAAAACATCTCACGGAGCCTACTCGTTATACAAATGTGAATAGAAATATAAAGTAATCGAGACACATTTTAATAATATTGACAAGAAGTGATTTCGATTCTAAGCAAAAGCCACTAAAATAATTTCGAAAAATGTGTGCATTTCTTTAAACTTCTTGTAAAGCTGATTTTTTTTTCAATTTTAATTGGTATTAATTTCCCTTTACAATTAATGGTTAATTTTTATCCTAGTTTACAGGGTCATTTAACCGTAACGCGCCCTTTGAAGCTCGGTAGTGCGCACACGGCTGAAGCGTTAGAATGCTTTACGTACCGACCAATACTAACCTAAACACATACCATAGTTCTTAATGTATACACATAAAGTTGAATATACCTCGATCGACGTTTCTAATATGTTGGTCGACTATAACGTGCTTTACAGACTTCCTCACCATGTAAATCTATGGGTAGGCTGATTAGCGAAGTGATTTGATATATTTTAAACGTCTGTTATTTATATGGTTGCTGTGAGATTCGTCAAAATTTGATTTATATTTTATATCATATTTCACATTTACCAAAGACAACACCATCGATTTTACTACATAGTTTATGTATGTTTGACATATTTACTTTCTACTTTAGTACCCGCGTGCCTTGAAAAAGCTACGCCGTAGCAATATTCGTAGACACGGTAGCTTGATCGTAGCCAAAATGCAGTACAGCCATTTTATACCGCGTTTGTGTTAAAAATCCACAACCTGTTAAGTAATAAGTAAGCACTACTAATTATTTTTTAACACGACTAATGTTGGGGTACGTACACATTTAAGTGCAAACGCACAATAACTTCAATCAGTTGTAGTTTGTTTTGAAACCCAAATTTACCAAATGTTATTTTACAGAAGTAATGTGTTATGGCTAAATACTACGTAAGCATACGGCATATCTCATTGAAATAAAACAATTTAACGGATTATATCGCGTATATTATCTCATTTTAGTTCCCGACGTTTCGGAAGCTTTCCAGCTTTCCATGGTCACGGGTGGACTGAGGAAAGATGTATTTTCCTCTGTCAAAGTTACAATTTGTGCAAACTACCCATTTTTTTTTTGAAAAAACACAAATAAAGGTGTACATACATGCCAGATGGGCCTAAGCTGTAAAGACAGTTACACATGTGCCAGAAGGGCTTAATTATTTTATTCTAATAATTTACCAAGCAGCATTTCACAAATGAGGCGTACTGAGGAGAAAAGAAACGCTGCAAAGAAAAACTCCCAGGCTACCTCATTACTAATTATAATAGTTAAAAAACAGAGACTATTAAACTACTTTTAAACAGATAAGATATTTTACACCGTTCGGAAATTAAGGTTTTGCAGTCCTGTGTCTCGCTTGTTCCTTGATGAGTTGGATTACAGGATCCCAAGCTGGTGGTAGTGACAATCCATCTTCTCTATTGAAATTAGGATGCTTTTTAATCTATTGAGATTAAGAAGCATCCTATATATAAGGCTATTGAGCCTCGCGTAGCATCCTGGGAAAATATCTTTTTTCTTTGGCAAGGATAGAAGGTTTATCAAACTTAATTGAGTGGTTTGGTTTGTCAATGACATGTTCACAGACTGCAGACCTATTACACCGACGGTGCTTGACATCTGCTATGTGCTCCTTCACCCGGGTTGATACACTGCGTTTTGTTTGACCAATGTATGAAAGACCACACTCGCAGTCCAGCTTATAAATGCCTGCACTCTGCAAAGGGGTGCTACTCTTCACAGGTCTAAGGTATTGAGACACCTTCTTCAACGGCTTGAAATATGTTTTTATAGAAGCACGCTTCAAGATGTTTGTTGGGGTCACAGACAAGATCGAAAGATCCTCAGTACGCCTCATTTGTGAAATGCTGCTTGGTAAATTATTAGAATAAAATAATTAAGCCCTTCTGGCACATGTGTAACTGTCTTTACAGTTTAGGCCCATCTGGCATGTACGTACACCTTTATTTGTGTTTTTTTAAAAAAAATGGGTAGTTTGCACAAATTGTAACTTTGACAGAGGAAAATACATCTTTCCTCAGTCCACCCGTGACCATGGAAAGCTGGAAAGCTTCCGAAACGTCGGGAACTAAAATGAGATAATATACGCGATATAATCCGTTAAATTGTTTTATTTCAATGAGTAATAATCGCGGAAACAGAAGAAAATATTATACGGCATATCTGCCATCTTAAGTTAATTATCTACTGACATCATGATGGGGTGTCGTAGGTGTCGAGAGATTTTTTATCGAAATTATCAAATATACTTCATTAATATCAGCTAATTAATAGTTTAAATTCAAACTTCCCACATTTATGATACCTTACCATGATGCCTGCTATGAAAACGATTTACAATAAATGATATATAAAAATGCTATTACTATGAGGATATAATGTTACATAGAGCAAGAATATATTTTATGACAAATTATTATGGACAAGGCAAACAGTTACAAAAGAGCCAGTGAATAATCTAAAGTAGTGATAGTCAACTAAAATGATTCCTAGGACAGTTGGATTGATAACGACAACAAAATGTCAAGGTACCTATTAAACATGTGTAACAAGAACAATACCTTGAAACACTTCAGACCAGCCATTTAGGTCACGTCACATTGAATTTACCCCCAACTTGCGTAAACACATTCAATTTGGCACTTACTCCCCATTACAGCAAATTATCGATGTCACCTACATTACATTGTGCACTCAACCCTACAAGTCATTACGCCGATGTGTGTAACCATGTACGTATAACACTCCTTAAATTCAAAAGGATATATATCACGACCTAAGCTACCAACATGTTGGGCTTTGTTTCTTTGTTATTAAAATTGGTATTTGTACGGAGATGATTCGTGACTTAATTTATTTAATTTTGAAAGTTCGTGTGTGCGAGGGTGTGCGTTATCTAAAAGATTCCGCTTCATTTCCCGCGCCCCGCGCATGACATCACACATTATGCCTATCTTTATTATAGAGGTCTGGGTATGCAAATTATTACTATTCTGCAACGTCACCAGTGTCTGTTTTCGAAGCTGCTATATTACATTTACTGTTCAAGAGCAAATTTTGTTTTTGTGAAGGTCTCAATTTGTTGGGTGACATTGCACTGCCCTAACTCTCTTAAACACAAATACGAGTATATTTAAAAAGAGATGTAACTAGGCGCTCCGTCTTGGTATTCATTTGACGACCGGTTCTACTCAAAGGCGTTCTACGTTGCCTGCGAAACTGAAGGTCTTGGGTGCAAATCCCGATAAGGGCAAATATTTTTGTGATGAGCGTAAATATTGGTTCCTGAGGTTTGGATGTTTTCTATGTATTTAAGTAAATTTATCTGTTAAATATGTCGTCGTCTAGTACCCATAACACAAGCCTTATTGAGCTTACCATGGGACTAGTTCGATTTATAATTATTTTATTATTCATATTTACGAAAATGTACAAGTTGCAAATCCCCGGAGTACCTACAAGAAAATTCGGTAGTTTCGATTTTTTTTTATTTACTCATCTAAAATACAAAGACAAAATTTAAAGTTTAACTTCGTACTTTTGCGATTTTTTTATGTACGGTGAGCGTGTCTGATTCACTATTGGCCGTTTTTTTACCTAAACGTATCAATTACCTGCATGAACATTAGCGACATAAAGAGCAACATTTTCGTACGCTGGTCGTTTGGGAAATGGGCCGCTTTTTATCTAAACGACCACGTAAAAATGACGTAAAACTCCCTGTAATAGAAATAATGAAATAAAATGCCCTGATGCACATGAACGGTAAACGACTAACTATAAATATTAACCTATAACGTTTTATGTCTTCTTTCATGTTGTGGCTGTGTATTTTTGACAGTACTGCCAGTTGGTACAGCTAAATCGAAACAAAAAACAACTTCTTTGTAAGGGTACTTTTTATTGCATTGTCATCAGATTTACTTAGCATATTTTGTACCTTACCTTAACATAATTCAATTCAACAACTAATAAAACTAAAAGAAATAAATGAAACTGAAAGATTAGAAGATCGATAATTAATGAGAATCTATTATCTTATGGGTTTTGATTTTTGATTAACGATCTTCAAAGTAGTAGTAAGTAGTATAGTAAGATCAATAAAAAACAATCCGTTTATATCTTGGCTCCTAAGTATGTGATAGATTTTAATGTCTGTTACAAATTCTTATTACAAGCAAACAACCTTTGATAACTAAATCACAACTTTATTTTCCAATTAAATCCACCCCAATCACGATTTATTAATTGAAACCGCTAAAAGGCCCGTAAACAAAAACTTACCGAGAAAAAAAACCGTTAACGAAACACGGAACACAATGGCGGTGTTCCAAGTAATGAAGCCGTATCTTTAACGGCCGCGATAAGGGTGCTAAATGTTTGTGCACACGCCAAATAATAAGGCTCGATCATTTGGGAGGGGAGGAAAAAGAATATTCCTGGCCTTTGATGGCGCTTATCGGCAAATGAGATGTTGCAAGTGAGAATTGAATAACCCTGGTTTTTGGACGGAGTGTTGGGTTACGAAAGCGGGTATGCTGCTGCGTAAATGGAGTTTTGAAATCATGTTGGGTCTTTGCGTACTTTTTAGGTCAGTTTGTTAACTTGGTTTTAAATGGAGAAATACGGGACAGAATCTCACTATAGGGCAAAACTGTGTTTGTTGATTTATAGGCTTATTCTTCTATCAAGCTAGGAAGGAAAAGATTGACTGTGATATTTATACATGACATTTGCTACGCAAGCAAACCGAAGCCGTGCGAAAACCCTAGTACCAATACAATTTTGATTATGGTCAGCACTTAGGGGTCATAAATTTTTGCTCTTTCAGCCATATAATCACAAGCAGCATTATCATAATAACGGCTCAGACATCTCTATAATCTCTAGTTCATAATGATTATAGAGTCAATAACTCTCTCAACCCGGTATTGGCGGAATAAATATCAGTAAAAACTTTCTACACTTGTGCGCCAGCATCTTCTTATAGTCCCTCGTCAAACTCTCGCTAGCATCAAACAACTTTCCAGATAATCGTAACGGCCGATGGTAACAGTAACGTTCAGGATATCGGCGATCGTGGCTCAAACTTCCCCTTACGGTTATTGGCCTATAAAGAGAGCTCTTTAAGTAAAAACAACTTTACAGCTGCGACATCTAGCGGTATTTTATGTACGCTGACTGATAACACGGTCGCGTACATGATGGTTAATTGTAAAAATAACTTTGCCTAACTTCTTAATGGGAATTTTCACGATATGAACATCAATTTACTCAGCTATTAGTTAATGGTTACTAATATGAAGGTTAAAACGACATACGTCTCTGGTAAAAAAATGTATGGTTAATACGGTACTGTAAACACAATTTTTGTTTAATCAAACTGCTTTTTACTCAAGGAAATGCTCAAATCCCTAATAAGACAAATGTTTGTATAATAGCCTAAATAAGAACTAGTTTCTAGCTAAAGATTAAAGTAGCTTCTTTTTGGATAATATGTCAAATAGATAATCTACAATTACAACAATTAAAGTAATAAAACACCCTGGATGTTAGTCATGGTACTTGGCTGCTATTAAGACTAACCGTCAAATTTTTATTTTCGTTCGCGGAGGAGAAAAAGTCATAACCCCTACTTTTATCTTCAGCGTAGTGAGGTAAAAAGTATTCTATAACCATCTGGAGATACCCAGCTACCCGTGTACCAAAAATAGTTGAAATCCGTTTACGATTTTGCGTGATCAAGCCGCAACGACACATACAAACATGCAAAAAATCCAAAATAAATATTTTTCGTTTCGTTATCTGCAATGTACAGACATCTCATTTTTACAACTTTATAATAGTATAGATGACGTGCCACGTTTGCCTGACTCGATATGGGAGTAAAATCTCAATATTTATTACTGACTACACCATTAAACTTATATAGTAAGAAAAATGAATTGTCCTCACAACAGTGATGACTAAAAGGGATTTACAAGATCTAATTATATAAAAAAATCCTTTCGTTGGACATCGTAGCTTGAAATTCAACTGTAACTGAAACTTATTTTTGGACTTTTTCTGACAGCTAGTATTCATTTGCTCACTGGTCGTGTTAAACATTACCCAACAAAATGACGGTTAAATCGCAGTTGTTGTTATTTTACGAGAGTTCCGCAGTTTAAATTTAATATAAATGCATAGTGTAATAAAATACAATTTCCATTTTAATTTAGATATTCACCATTAGTGGCGATAGAAACAAAGTGGCGAGTACCGACCCCGCTAATCCGACACCCCACACTTATCGTAGCGGGTGAGCCCACAAATAGCGCATTGACGAACTGAACCAACCAACTTCACGTATTCCACTAGATAAAGGATTTACACACTGCACTCAAGATTGAGAAACATTTAAACATTACAAAAGGTTATACATTAAACGCTTCAATTTAGTAACAAATAAAGAATTGTTGCTAAGAAGACAATACTGGTAAGCTGGTAATTATTTTCAACAAAAAAAAATCAGCAGTGTCACTTTTTCCTACCTATGTCTTTGATTTCAATAGAAAAGAAACAAACCTTAATCCAGTAAAACTTTGTATCATCTTTTTCTGGCAATGCCTTTAGACATCTTTAAGTAGAAACACAATCTTTATTCCAAACTGACTAGCTATTGTTTTTAGTATTGGACGTTCATTAATAGTTTCTTATTATATTGAATAAAGTTAATTATATTATTAGTACTTATTTTATTTGTTCTTGACTAGGTATATACCGTAAACAATTGTTAAAGCGATAGTTACATTGATCTTTCTGCAACAATAACGCCACCACGCGTTACCCACTCGTGCTAGCCCTATGTTCGAAGTAAAGTGCCAGATGAATATTGTTTCAAACGGAATTAAGCACGTCGGAGGGACGGGATCACTTATAATTATTATTTTATTCATAGAAACAACAGTCCACGGGGAGGATAGGTGATCAAATATTTTGCTTTGTCGAGCACCTATTAGAGGGAGACTGTAGACATAGAACCTAATGTATTGTATAATTGGGATGTGTATGTTATTTTATTTTGCGTTTTTACACACGGGTTCCGAGTACAAGTAAAATATTTGTACTGTTCAATTAATTTGTTGGAGCATCTCTCTTGTATGTTGTGATAAATTTTAAATATGTGATAAAGGATTGTAAATTATTGAAATGTAACATTTGTCGCAAACTATTTTAATTAGGAAATTCTATATATACGTACTGTAGTCTACTTATCAGATACATCTATACTACTTATTATAAAATTATACAATCCACAAATGTGCTTTAAAAACATAAAACTTGAGAAGCGCCATCTTTTGGTCCGAATATTTGTGTCTTATGAATTACGAATCGTACGATATAAAAAGGTGGTTGGATACCTCATAACTAACTATGCTGAAGGAAACAAAGTAAACAAAATATTGCTAACCATGTACCAATTGATGCGCACCACATTTGCATTGATTGATAAATTGGTCACTCCCTCTACTTGTGAAGAAACTCTTTTACACAGCACATACTAAGTTCAAGATGGTAAAATTCAGTAAAGCGGTGTCACCCAACATTTAGGGTGATGCGGCTTTGCTTTCTACCGGCTAAAACCTGCAAAGTAACGCAGCCTAATCCTCGAGTCTGTAATGGCTACCTGTAACCCCGCGATACGGCCGGCGATTATCCCGCGATCGTCCAAATCCCGCAATCCGGGATCATTAAGTATCGCTAAGAAAGCGATCCGCGGACCATTACCATGTTAATAACTTGGGGGAAACGGTGATTAATCAAGTTGACGTTTAGGCGGTGCCTGACGCGACCGCAATGCCACTGACAATTTATGCATTGGTTTGCAAAGGTCTTAGGTAATGTTGAATAAATTAGATCGGAGAGCGAGATTTACGTCTTCACGGTGGTTAATTTATAATTGGTTATAAGTTATTATTGTTAAATTGCATTTACGGGCTCCTAGTTTTAATCCTAAGCAATGAATTCTATATTTTAATCCACGACCGGATTTATCTGTACAAGTTTCATCTTTTTTTTAAGAGCCTAGAATGTCCCACTGCTGGGCAAAGGCCTCCCTCTCATTCTTCCACGTGTCCCGGTCTTGGGCAATCTCCCACCAGTTGTTCTGGAAAGAGTCAAGCTCATCCCGCCATCTTCGTCAAGGCCTACCGCGACGCTGGACTCGTGAGTTTCATCTAAATACATAAAATAAAAATTAAATTATCACTGTTTACACGTTGTTGACTAGATTATCAAGCATCAAAACTTTTAAACAACTTCACCATAATTTAATATGCCTACTGAAACTGTTAACATTAAACTAGCATTATACATAAACATGTTCATGACGGGGATAACGCTTGATTTGTAAACTTCGTTCTTGACACTCAGAATCTGGTATTTGCGTCTTTTCACAATTGGAACATAAGGAGAACCACGGAGTGACTCGTAGCTACATACTTATTTTCCCGAAATACATATAATATAACTTACCGATAAAATTCATTTAAATCTATATGCAAACTCTAGTCAGCCTAAGCCAGTCGTGCTAATAAACACATCGCATATTTCATGTCAGTAAAAAACAAAACAGGACCATTACATATTTTTATAAAGCTCATTTAAATTATAAAAGCGGAGCAAACGAATTCAAAACAACATAATGTGGATAATCTCGCGCGCCCGCCGCGACGGTCAAAAGCTGATATTTCTCCTTTTAATCCCTGTCGGATTATTTAAATTCCCACCTGTGAGCAAGAGCCCGCCATTTCCCTGAACTTTTTTTATTTAACCAAATAAAATATAAAAATATTCCCGTATTTGTTTTGGACGGGTGGAATCCTTTAATTTTCGGCACGGCTGCGTGACGGTTTGCCGACTGTCCACCTGCAGTGTTAGGGTACCTTTGAGAAAAAATATTTTACATTTCGTGCTTGTAATATTACTAGACATTTATAAAGCGTATTTTATTCGGCGAGTTTAGTGGCGAAATTGATGTTTGCTTGCTATTCCATTAAAACGGTAGCAGTAACTGGGATATTACGAAATTGTTTAAAAATAATGTTGAATAACTTTATTAAGAAAAACTATCAACTACCTTTTTTGTTTCGTAATGGAAAGAAAATTCAGGCAGACAACGCCGAATCCATTTCATTATTTATACCTTCGTAAAAGTACATATTACAAAAACAGCTAATTTATTGTATGCAAACAAAAGCCCAAATAAGCGGAGAGATTCAGCCATAAACTAAATATAAAAGATCCATTTTTTGTTTTCCAAAAACTGTGCAGTCACAAGGCTTTTTATTTAAGCGTTTTATGCAGCAATTTAGTATAAAAACATGATTTAAACCGTTAGAACAATAACGCAATATATTAGCATCATGACAATTGTACAAAGCGGAGTTTTGAATGCAGAAGCGACTGCACAGTGTGCACAAAAAGAAAAATGCATTTAGTTGGCTAAAGGTTGTGGCACTGGACAGTGGGCACGGTACTGGATGCTGTTTTGTTTCGATTGTCCCAGTAAACTTGAGAATATTTAACTTTATTACTTACTATCCAGTGAGAGAATATGACCTGGACCAGATATGGGCAAAATTTATTCGAATGACGAATAACGAATAAAAATAACAAAATCATTCGCGAATAACAAATAAAATATTCGAATGATTATTCGTCTTAAAATTATTCGCGAATAATTTATTCGACGAATAAATCATTCGCGTATAATTTCATTTTTACAACTTTATAATAGTATAGATATATCCCAAATCATGCATACTAAACTGTTTAAATAAACAAGCTACCCGAGAATGCCTCGACTACACATCTACTGAAGCTAGACGTCATCAACAGATGTCAACGTTTAACTTTAGACGCAGCTAAACTCAGCCCGTCCCGTCGCTGGAATGTAGCAATTGTTGGTAGCTTTATTCAGCCTTTTTATTTGCTTTACTCTACTTTAAATTCTTTCCCTCGCTGCTTTATGGGAGTTTTTCCACTCGCAGCGAGCAGTGTACCGCGAAAACGTCTCATAATGAAAACAACTTTTTGAATTAACGCTGCCGGCACTCGATGGGCTCTTGCCTTTGTATTGAACGTGGAACTCTCGTATCAAGCGTCGGTAATGGAAAATTTTCCACAAAATTGCAACTTTTTAATTTTGCTGTTCACATGTGGAGTTTAGTTTGAAATGTCCTCAATGATACTTGAAATGGTGTGCACTTTACCATGTTTTACTTCATATTAAAGCACTTATGATGGTCATAATTTATAGTTTTGATTAAATTTATCTTTTAGAGGAATTAAACATTACCTACATTTTGGTTTAGCAGTTCTTGCCCTTTAAATAAGTCAACACAAATTTTAACCTTTCCCACATATAAATTCAATCAATTTCTCGACTTAACAATAATCGCGTATTGCAAACGACACCTCAACGGGTTCGGCCGAGACCGCAGCAAGGCAACCGATAAATCACCGACAACTTCAAATAGAAATGTCATATTATTTCCACAAAAGATTTAACTGGAAAATAAATTATATTTTCCCCTTTCCGCCATTGTTCACGGACGTGTGGAAGCCGCGTTCAGTGCGATATTTAAAAAACCATTAAGTGCACGCTTTTGTATAGAAAATATTGTTGCCATTTCGGTTAATGTAAAGTTGATGCTATAAATATACCTATTGTATCTACTGCCGCGGTCAGAAAGTATTGCAATCGATTTTTCTTAAAGTGTTCCTGACCTGATACATTAGTCTTGATTAATGACTTTGTACCGCGTACCGGCAAGCACAGCGAGGGAAGGCCACCCGCAAGGTGGTTGGACGACCTGCTTAGGGTTGCGGGGACTCGCTGGATGCGGATCGCCTCTATCCGGCCTATTTGGAAATCTATTGAGGAGGCATGTGACCAGCAGTGGACGTACTTCTGTGCTTAACAGTTACGTTACATTTACTATTATAAAATTGTAAAAAATAAATTTCTAGAATACATTGAAGATTATAACGGACTATTTGGAGGTCACGAAATCGTTTTTTTTTTGTATGTTTGTATGTTCGTATGTGTCGTTCCAGCTTCATCACGCAAAATCGGCTAAACGGATTTCAACTATTTTTGATACACGGGTAGCTGGGTATCTCCAGATGGTTATAGGATACATTTTACCCGACTATGCTGAAGAAAAACTGAGGGGTTATGACTTTTTCTCCTCCGCGAGCGAAGTTGCAGGCACCTTTATAACAGTAAAACGGACTATTTGAAGGTCATTGGAACGATTTTTTGTACGTGTGTGTCTTTATAGCTTCATCATGCCAAAACGACTAAACAGATGTGAACTATTTTTCGGTATTTTTTACCCAACTACGTTGAAATGAAAAAGCGGGTTATGACCATTTTCTCTTCCGCGAACAAAGTAACGGACCCAGTCATTTAAGCGCAGTTAAAGGTGCGTCCACATTTGTATCATTTGCCCGTATCAGATCTCCCCCGCCGTGGCATGACTGCGTATCGCGCTGCTTGGACGTTCACTGTCAGCGCGCTGACCATGCCGCACTCGTCCAATATAATAGTGTGATACGCGTAGCAACATGGATTTCGAGCGATCGGATCGGCGCAACGTCCAAACGCCTGATCGTGACACGCAATCATGCCACGCGACGATGATCTGATACGGGCAAATGATACAAATGTGGACGCACCTTAAGGGATAAACCTCGGAATGAGAGATAACGAGCTACTCATACTCCTACTCATTTATTCATAATGAATAGATAGATTATAAGTCAATTTTTACAATATTATAATTAATAACTACCCTTTAGTGTATTTAAATAATGTATTTTTTATAGAATTTTTAATAATAAGGGAATTTGTGATATATGCACATTAGAATTACAGATTACAATCAATATTATTCAAAAGTTGATTTACTCAATACTTACATGTTAAGATTGACTTGCTAAGTACCTAATTTTATTTATATATTTACAAACTTAAATATCGATGTCAATGTCATTATTACAATTATGAAATTCGTCAATACTATAAAAAGCTTGACAGATTAGCCACTTTTTAAGTTTATTGTTAAACACGTTTGCGGATTCCAACGTTTCAAGCGAAACGTCAAAACACTCGTATACACCTTCATTTTGGTGTTCTAAAAGTTGTCTCAAAAGTCACCTAAAATCACCTGTCTGCTGCGTCGTAAGTTATTCAAGGTCACAAAATCTGTTTCGCGATTATCTCGAAAACGGTAGATAATAAGTATAGGTGCTCAAACAAATGCTATACAGAGTCCACTTTTGAGCACAATCGTAAATCCCTTTTTTTTATTTCGTTTTTTTTTCAAATCTCAAATTATTCTAAGGGGACCCAAATTCGGTGTCGCGGAGTTTATTGGTCCCCAAAAATAAAATCTGTAATCAGATTTTAGATACTCGGTCAAGTTCGGAAAATATCGGAAAAACAAATTTATGTATGACGTCTTTTTTGGGGTCCAGTATTTCGAGAACCGTTAAAAATAGATAGAAGGTGCTCGACCAAATGTCATATAGGGGTTCCCGTTCGAGTGCAGTCATAAACTAAAAATATTTTTTTTGAGTTTTATTGTTTTTTCTTTCTAAATTTCAAATTAGTGTGAGTGAGGGGGTCCAAATTCGGTACCTAATGGGGGACTTTTATGACCCCCAAAAACAGAATCTTTAATCAGATTTTGAATAGGCGATCAAATTCGGAAAATATCGGAAAAACTAATTTTGCACGTATTTTTTTTGGTCTCATGTATCTCGAGAACCGTTAGAAATGGATAAAAGGTGGTCGGCGTGGTGGTTTTTTTCAAAATATCAAATTTTTCTTAAGGGTCCAACTTCGGCGTCAGGGGGTTTATTGGCCCCCGAAAAAAGAATCCGTAATCAGATTTTGAATATTGGGTCAAATTCGGAAACGATAAGCACAACAAATTTTGCACACAGATTGTTTTTGGGGTCCCGTATTCGACAACCATTAGAGATGGGTAGGAGGTATGGAGGTGTGGAGGAGGCCACAAAGACACAACAAACATAGAAAAATCCAAAGAAAATTGTCCGATTCAGTGACTTCATATAGTCCGTACCACTTGAATTGTTTATTTGAAAATAACTTCAATATACAGACATTTCATGTTTACAACTTTATAAAGATGTGAAAGTTTGTGAAGATGTATGGATATTTGAACTCAATAACGCGCTAACCGTTGCACACATTTTGATGAAAATGGCAGATCTTACTTACAGGCAGATCAGTTATTGGACTAAAACTTAGTTATACTTAATTTCTGATAAGCGGGGCGAAACTGTGGGTAAATTCGTGTTGTATCTTTTTAACAATTCTAACGAGACATGCATTTCACCCAAACACACACAGAAGCAACAAAATGCATTGATAATTGGACAGCTGTTCCGAAACACGTCACAGGTACAACACAACCACGGAACCCTTGCGTACAGCAAGTCCTTATGTCTTTAGTATTACGTATACTCTCGTTCCTGTTCCAGGATCGTTGGATCTCAGTACGTGCTTAGCGGCACAGCCATAAATTGCGTCGAGTCTGATTTACAACTCGACTAAATGTTTGATTTGTGCCCGTAAATCGAGATGAACGCTTGTCGGTCCGCCGGCACACCTGATCCGTGGGGGATGTAAACAGAGACAATTGGCTGAAAAATCTAATTCCTACCAGAACATAACATGTAATGGGTAAAATAGTTAATTTTCCTTGTAAATTTAACAACTTATATTATATATTATATTGGTAATTTGTTTTAAATGAAATATGAACTAAATACTAGTAGAAATGAAGGCAGGTTTTTACACGCAATTCGAATCTTGATATAATAAATACTTAAAGCTACACATATTTCGATATTAACTAATTTAGATAGATTGTTGAATAACCGACCAAGTGCGAGTCGGACTCGTGCACCGAGGGTTCCGTACACAATATACGCTACCAATGGCCGTATCTATGAAAATCCAGTGTTAGCAGAGCCAGGCTCCTGAGCAAAATGTACGCTGTGCTCGATCATTTTATATTGGTTATTGATAAAGACAGACAAACATAAAATAATAGTTTTTCAGATTTATTTTGTTGATTGTGCTATAAGAGCAATTTCATATCTAATGTCAAGTTTGTAGAACAACTGCAGGTACCCTAACAGGTTCAAGTGTCGAAATATAGGTTTTTGCGGCATAAATGGCCGTATCTTTTTTTACGTAAACTTAGAAGTATGATTTTTTCACAGCTTTAATTTCAACTCGATACCTCCACGCGTTCCCGAAATGTGGGGTCTTGACAGACAGACAGACGGACGGACAACAAAGTGATCCTGTAAGTAATAAATACTTAGGTACAACACAATATGAAGATGACTGTTTGCTCATAAATTTAAATCGTGCAAAATGCCCTTAACAGCAGCAACTTATCACTAACACATTTCAGCGATCTGGAAATAAAACTAAACCGATAAAACTCCCTTCAGCGTACACGGCACCACGAATAAACGGTAAATAGCCGGGGTTGTCGTTAATTCGACGATTTAAATCGGGAACACGCGATAAATTTAACGTTTAGCGCTTCTGAATTCAAATGTCGACCGCCGCCAAATTGTACACAATTGGCGTTTACTTCTGTTTGCGTTGGCGGTGGTAAATGGTCAGTAATTTATTCGTTTATTACTATTACACTTAGATTGTTTTATTGATTTATCATGCCATGGCAAATTTTTGCTATTAAACAATATTAAAACAATGAATAAAAACCATGTAAAGTTTATCTGTGGCACCTTTAGTAGGTATGTTACAATTTCGATTACAACAACAGTTGCAAGAACTATATGACATATAATGTATAATATACCGTCTTGCGCAAAGATCAATTTTGGTAAGCATCATCTACGGCAGTTACGTCCTTGCATAGAAACATTTATCTGTATTTATTTTACTTTTCTAAAACAATGTGAATGGCAGCCAGTATTTTTTTTCTGTTGCAACACAGCTTCAAATTCAAAAATACGCAATAAGCGTGAGCATCTAAATAAGAGAACAAACCTAATATCATATTGATAGGTTTGATTCGCCCCTCCATCGTTATTTATGGGCGCAGATATCGGCGCCCGCGGCGGTTTCATGAAATATTAAACGCATTACAAGTGGCATATAGAGAAAAACGGTTCATTTGTAAACGACAGAGTTGTAAGGATTTAAAGCGCGAGATGATTTTTTATTATATTTTAGGATTGAAATCTCAATCCCTGATTAATTTTATTGCAGATAAGAAAACTAAAGCAAAACTGAGGTGGGTCTTAGTAATTTTGGCTGTATTTTTTCATTTAAACTGATTTGTCACGTTTTGAATACACCTACAAATATATGAAATATCTGTGACTAACACTTAGTAAAAGCCTAATTTGTAGATAAGTAGAACCGTATAAATTTTCCCCTAAAAGCTATAAGTTCTATCTGAGCACAGTCATAACAGAACGAAAGGAATCTTTTAGTATCCACAAAAGTTGCCATTGTTACTCATTCATCTCTTTATTCAGTCGCAGCCATAAATTCTTTCCGAACTTTTATAGCCAAACAGTAAAAGAGCGTATGTTTCATAGTATTGTATAGAAGTTTCGCTGTTTCATTGTTGGAGTAGAAACATGCAGTCGCAAGTACGCGGTGCGTATCTCGCTTAGAAATCACGCAAAAGTTTATTCGTTCACTTTTATCGCATATCGCGAACAGTAGCGGGGCGCGTTAACGAAAATGATTTATACGATTTATCATAAATAACTTATTCTGACTCCATTTGGAGAACTATCGTTTACAAGAGGCTGGGGGAAATTTGATTTTTTGTTAAAGTCAGCGTGATATTTAATTCAAGGGTTGTTGTCAAGTGTCGTATTACGAAACGGATAAGTTATTATTTCGTTACGAAACTTATTGAGTCCTTTACGTGGGAAGATTATTTTACGTAAATAAAAGTATTATAACTAACTTTTAGTCGCAATCTTGTATAAGAAAAATATTTGTTTTGTTTCTGAACCGAAAAATCAGACAGAAAACATTAATTATGCTCAATCTTGAATTCATGGTCAATACTAGAAGTGGAACTCCGAACCCGAATTACCTACTTGTGCAGGGTCTCAACTTTCCTATCGATGAAGCAGCTAGCAATCTCAGAGCATTTTCTGCAGGTAAATAGTACAGGTAATCCTAATAAACATTTTTTGCAAAACACATTTAACTGGGATCCCCGTAAATTGAAGTATGTAACCCGCACAATATGAAACATTTTCTCTAGCTCATAACACGTTACAATACACAACAGAAAAGAGTTATCGACGACCGGCGTGTAATAAAGTATCCCGGCCCGCAATACTTCTAATATGCTTGTAATCTACATATTATTCCAATAAGTGGGTTTTCCTTCCAATATTGCGGCAGTGAAGTGGCCGACCCTCGGCAAGTTTTTACCTTTTATTGTTTTATTTATAACTTTGTGATTGATGACGGGTAAGCCGAAAGTTGGCTTCATAAATATTGAGACGGCGAGAACTCACGCGGTGCTATAGTTTCGGGAATAGACAATGTTCGTTTAGCAGAAGTTTTTGCAGTTACTTTGACTGTTTCCTGCCTTTGTAGGGTTCCGTAGACAAAATGGCAAAGACGGAACTCTTATAATTTCGTCATGTCCGTTCGTCTATCCGTGTATATTGAGAAAAATTTGGAGTATACCTGTCTTACATAAGCCGCTAATTAGTTTAGTATTTAGTTACATATCAAAAATATACATTTTTGTAACAGAAGCTGAAAAACTTTCAACGTGTTTGGACACTTCACATATTTGGACACTTCTTCTAAAAACACTTTAAGGTTTCTAAGCAGCTGTTTTGGTTAAGTGAATATTTTCGAAAGTAATCTTTCCGAGAAATTTAAATTGTGTCCAACAAAATTGAAAATAATTAGGAATCGTATTTTATTTACCTATCTGTAGTTAATTTCTTTGTAGTAACGGCTACGTCACCCTATTACAATGAGCATAATTCGACATGATCTTGGCCGGTTTTTGTATTAAAGTTATTGCGCACGTTTAATAATGAGACAGCACATAAAATTTAAAATTGAGATTTCTTACATAACAGTGGATGGATGTTTCATTTAAGGTGAGTAATTTTGATAAATTACTCGTATTTCCATCATACCAGATGCCATATCAATGCTTATCGTCTTTTAGCTATCCTATTTTATGTTAGATACTTAGTGAAATTACAGAGCGTTTTGTATGTGATTTATAGTAAAAAGTATTTTCGAAATAACATCGCATTAAATGATTCAGCTGACCCCAATGCTCTTAAGATGTATCTTTATTTGCGACCAATTTATTTTATAATTATACAACAAATTAATAAAGAATACAAAAGAATGTATGTAGATTAATTTTAATTAAGTATATTTTAATCTAGTAGGAATGTAGACTGTTTTTAATATGTAATAACTTAGTCAAACAAAAATATTGATTTGCTAAACCCACATCCTTGAATTCAATTGAATTTTGGTGTCCCTGTATTTCAGTTGAACTTTTGCGACACTGATTTTTTGAGTTATTACAATTTAATTCCAAAAAATTCGCAGGAAAGTCAACTCACGATCGAAACCAAACTGAACTACAGTTAGATTTGCATTTTGCATAAGTATTTAACGTTATTGTTTTCTACCGTTCAACGATAGGTACTGGTATACTTAATCTGCGGATTATAGTGAATTTTTTTGAATAAGTTTAAGGTTTGTAACCTACTCCATGTTTTTTAAAGAAAGAAAAAAGGTCTATTCATTACAGACACGTGAAATTTAATTGATATAAAGCTCCTAAATGAAAGAAAAGACACACAGGAATTCTGAAATTGTTGATGTGACTGTGACAATAAGGTACTTCTATTACTAATAACATTGAGATTCAGTTGGTTATAGGATTTATATTTCTGGATAGAGCATACATAGCATGGATTTTCAAAAAAGGCATAGCATAAACATTTTCTAAACTAAATCTAAAATCAAATACACAGTCCACATTCCCGCGGCCATTGCTGCTGCAATCACATGGGCGGCCGCGCAGGACATTTCGAATCATTTCACGATTATGCCGCACTGATGTATTTTTTATTTAGGCAGTAAACATCTCATAACGCCGCTTCTCCATTTGTGTATTTTTATATAAGTTCAAAGTCCCCGTTTCTGTATTTCTATCCGTGGTGAAAATTCTGTAGATGTCATTTTCACCATCGTGTAGCATAATTTTTCCAGATAGTATTAGCGAGTAAATAGATTACATACTTATCTTTTCTCACGTGTTCCTAGATGTACTATAAATATCCTGGGTGTACTATAATCTATGCGTGGAATCGAGCGGTCACATAGTTTAAAAATTATTTCAAAAGTAGTACCTTCTCAAATAAAAAAATTAAAGAGTGAAGTCAAGAACGGAATGAAGGTACTACGTGCATGCTTTGAAAAAACGGGACTTGAAACCAAAAGATTTCCTAAAAATCCAAAACATTCGTTCTTTCTATGTCCCTGAATAAGTATCCGCCAAAATATACCTGCTCAAGTTTGACAGCACGGCACGGCTACATAAAACCGCTATCAACGAAAGGTGGCATAACAATGGGTAGCTATCTTTTGAGCGTGGCTATAAAGTGCTTTACAAAGCGACGTCCGCGCGGCCCGACGGCCGATAGCACAATGCCACCGCCGCGTCTAAAAATGGTGTAAATGGATGTAAACATACAGGCGCTTGCGTCATTTCGGAGTGAGGTAATGCAATGCGGCAAACGACGCGAGCGCTTCCTGTTCCGGACGCAGCGCCACCGTCGCAGATTTATGCGCGACGTTTCCTCCCGCCATATGCGGCGAAGGGTTGGAATGACATGTTGAAAATATGTGTGGAAAAATGTTTTTTTTTGGTCAGGTGACCTTGAAATGAGGACAATATGAGTAAGGTCGCCGTTATACTATCATGTGCCAAAATATAATCCCACTTCTAATTCTTATGTATGATCATTTCTGACAGCATGCTACGAAATAAATAAAATTACATATGTTTGTGGAATATCAGCCAGTACCTACTTAAGCCAATCGAAGATCTCAAAGAACTCAAATGTGACATCGCATTTTATTGGGTTGTCCTATCTTGTTTTATCAAAAAACGTCTCAACTCTCAACGAATACTTCATTTCATCGCCATATCACTTAATCGAAAGCATTTATTTCTGAACTCGTGAATAATTTGGAATTGTTGTTGAACAAACCTAACATAACTTAACTGCTTCTACCTTATTACTTATCTTTTAAAAAATCATGAAAATTTATGGTTTAAGGGAAAAAACTGTCGATGAAATAAAAAAATTATGAAATAAAGCATTGTACAAAATAATGTCTGTCGATGAAATGGAAGGATATCATTTTATTATTTGATTGTAATATTTTAATCTCCAATTTGATATATGTGGTATCAGGAGAATGGCTTTGATTTTGCACCTTGTCGTTGGCAGACGTTATTTCAAGTCCCTTGTGTACACGGCATAATAAAAAAAACGGTCAAGAGCATGCTCAGTGTAGGGTTCCGTAGAAGTTACTACAGATTAAAAAAAAATACTATGTGTAAAAGTGCAGCAAAAGAGCGTATCTTCATGGCACTTACGTCCTTTTGTTGACAAACGCATTTTTTAAAACATTTACAAACACAACAATGTTAAACATTAATACATTGAAAGTATTACATTTACTTTTTTTTATTTTATTGGATATTCGGTTTTAATTAAAGATAAAGAGCGGAACACACAATTTATGGTATTTTATGGGCCGATTTACTATGGAAAGCCGACAACAGCCTACCATACATCTTATAGTTTTTGACTAAAATGCCTATGACATACGGACATGACAAAACTATAAGGGTTCTGTTTTTGCCCTTTTGGGTTCGGCACCCAAAAACCGGCCAAGACAGAAACCAGTAAAAAAACAAAAATAATTAAAATGTGCAAATCTTGCCTTTTCATACCCAACTTGACATAGTGGCCAAACATTTTTGGCCCCCCTAATATTTGCATTTTGCATAGAAATTAAAAACATATTTCTATTTTTTTTTTTAATTTACTATACAATTTTGCCATGTTTATAATTATACCAGTAATTTCTGATATGTAGCTCTGTAACAGTCGGACAGACAGACAGAAAGGCACTACAAGGGTTCCTTTTTTACCTTTTTGGACGGATCCCTAAAAAAACTAACTAAAAATATATTCAACAACAACAGTTGACAGATTGTATAACTAAGTATTTCCTCCTACTTACTTAAAATATCGTATTAAAATTTCACTGCTTAAGCAGAAGTAGGTTCTCCTATTTAATATATCTAACATTATTTGCGATGACAAAGAATGTTATTGCATCTCCATTAATTTAAATCAAAGCACTGCAGTGCCAACCCTATCCCATCCGCCGATGTGAACGAAACTCGAGTTTTTCAAGCACCTTTGTCATGCATGAAGTCCCGCGGAGGCTTTTCGTCGCTGGGTTTGTTCGACTTAAATATCACCTATTGGTAAGTTAACTTCAAAGTGCCAAACGTTGATTTACATTACATAATATGTGAATTGAATATTGGACGTCTTCGTTTAAATCACTGCGGTGACAACCCTACCCCGCCCGCTCATTTGCACAAAACTCGAGGTTTTCAAGCACCTATGTCGTACATGAATTCCCGCAGAGGTTTTTTGCGTCGCCGGGTTTGGCGTTTCCACGTGGCGGCGGCACATTTTCCTAGACAAGAGCAAGTACTCTTTGTTCATACCCAAGTGATAAGTGCTACTTCAGGTAATTGCGATAATTAGCCGTCTATTTGGTTTTACTTGGGGTAAAACGATTGCGGCAATTCACATATTACGTAGCTGAAGTTATGATTGTTTTTTTTGTTCGAGGTGGGTGTTAGACATGGTATTTGTTTGATTTTATTAGCATTTCAGTCACAACCAGTCTAAATCATTGACAAAAGATACGGAGGAACATAATGTAATAGTTGTGATATAGTCTGACTAGTGACTGGTGTCCATCAAAAACCGGTCAAGTGCGAGTCGGACTCGCGCACCGAGGGTTCCGTACAAAGTTTTACTTACCCTAACTTTATTACCCGATACCGGTTGAGTTAAGTTTGCACCTGATATCTATAGCATTAGATAGAAAGGAGGTGCAAACTTAACGCAGCCGGGTTGTTCAAATAGGTTTTTTGAAAATTAAAAAAAAAATAGGTAGTTAGAGACTTCGTGTAATATTTATGTTTATTAATACAAAATGTGAAAATTTCAAAATTTTTGATTGGTAAACTCCGGAGATAAAGCGGGAATGGTGTTTTTTTTCACATTTTCCTACATAAAACAAAAACTAATCACATTAAAAAAAAATGTTCCAAAATGTGTAGGTCAAGACCTTTCGTATGATACCCCATTTTTACCCCCCCCCCCCCCCCCTCTCATATTCGTCGCTTTTGTAGAAAATAAAAATATTTTTTATATTTCCTGTGCCACACATGTGGCCTGACCATGTTTATAAATATTCCAAATTTCAAATAGTTAGCATAACTAGTTTTTGAGATATGGCGCTTTAATAGTCGGACAGACAGACAGAGTCGCACCATAAGGGTTCCTTTTGTACCTTTTTGCTACGGAACCCTAAAAACGCAGATAATTTTAAATGAAATCCAATCTTATAAGACGGAATCATACCGACGTTTATGACAGCTTGTTATAATAAAATATTTAATCACTCGATGGTCAGATTTTAAGAGACACTACAATGAATTTTTGTTAAGGACACCATGAAATAACTAGTAACTCAAAATGTAACAATTAAGTAGCAGTAAATGTGAAAACTAGTAGGTAAGTACAATACTACTGCTAAGCAAAAAAACATGCAAAATATACAGGTGATTTCGTAAGGTGCTATTAAGATTTCGAGCGGCATCTTTTGCTCACAGTAACAATGTTAATGTAACACGTTCCCGTTAATGCAATATTCCCCAACAGTCTGACAGACCTTTTAAAACTTGCGGTTACCTTTTACACCATCGAGTTTCGGCGAGTAAATCGTGAGGAAAGTTGTCACATAATAATTGGTCTCAATAATGTTACTTCTCCAGTGCAGTGCATGTAATTTTCATGTTTAATGTTTTGAGCTAAGTAAATTGTCGTTTGATTTGGTTCCTCTTTGGTAGGTGCTTAAAATAGAAATATCGGAGGATCCATAAAAAAATCTATTAAAAAAGCATGAAAGCGTAAAAAAATAATCGACTGATATGATCCAATTTGAATAACAATGTTTTTTATTAGCTTACATGTGCGTTCCATTAAATAGCTTTTTCCCCAGAATAAACGTTCATAATGTGTTACTTCGGATGCCTATTTTAGTCTGTTATAGATGCTTTCCAAATTTGCGCCATATATTTGCTCATTTACTGTCTTGACGAAAATCTCGTAGATAATGCGATTAATCGGATCACGCAGAGTGAGAACATGAGCGAACAAAAAGGAAAGCCATGCATAATACACCGGCAACTCGCGGCGTCTCGGAATATCTGAGCAGCTCCACGTCACTCTACTGAGTGCTGGCTTGTTGCGACGAATCGCTGCTTGTAGAAGCCTATGTGTGCTAACGTTTGTGTAGTTGGATATCCACTTAAAAAGTACCTTAGCTTAGGCGAGTTAGGTTAGTCGATTTGTGTTAATTTTCTTGTTTTGACGATTTTTTGTGACTATTGAATTACACTGAAAGCGCTCCACGTCACTCTAGTGAGATGTCTTGTTACGACGAATCCTACTAACTATGGCAGTTTTTGTACTCTGACATATTGTGTGCTTTACTAGAAATACGCTCAAAAAGTGACAAATTAGCGAGACAACACAGAGTTAATCACGTCATCTTGGATACCCTATGTTACTCGATTAGCATTTATTTTTCCGTTAGGCAAGGCATTAATAGTCATTCTTTATTCAATTAGAAACTAATGAAGTATCATTACTCTAGAAACAACTTGCACTTATCTAATGATATCAGGTATAGTATAATAGCCTTATGTAGGAAAATCACTATACACAATATATAAAGGTGAAAAATGTAGTCGCGAAAAGCTTGAAAATGAGGTAGGATTATAAATCTAAATAAATTCATTAAATATAGTTCGAATGAAACTTTAAATTTAAAAGATAATATTGTGGCATAAAATACATCGCAACAAGACCGCACGCCCTCTACTTGTGAAGCAAAGTTTCATATAAATTTTGAACAACAAGCTTTAGCTGACGTTAACTTGGGACTTTGTCTGACGTGGGGGTATTCTAGGATGCACGAATCAATTGAGATATAATGGATCAATCTCAAACGATTATAAAAAAAAAAACACACTTGGCACGATATATTAAGCATGAAATATTGATGTGATTAGTTTTTAGATTTAGATGCACTAGATTCTTTAGCGTAGGTCGATCCCCGACTAGCTGCTGGACGGATGACCTGATAGATATATTATTTATAGGTAGATTATTTATAAGTTATACTTACATTTGCTGCAAACTGTACGTTAAATACTAATTTAAACATACGCTATTTCCACACAACCCTTACCATAGCAAAACGGGAGTTTGTTGCATCATTCATCTCATCAATCATCATTTAATTATTTGCTTACCTTGCGTTCGTTATTTTCTAGTGTTTTGGTGTTATGGTCTAGAAGGGTCGGAGATTTACCAACGCTAGATATCTATGTAATTCAATAAGTCTTATGCGATTAAATTTCGTTTTTGTAATGACTATAGATTCGTTTTAGAATACCAATTGATTTAAGTTTTACATTTTGACTGCTCGGTTCAATCGTCATTGTAGTCTCGTTATTATTATCTGCGATCAAACCAAGATCAGCCTCGGGGCTATCTTTCGGTTTCATAAAAAAAAAAATATGAATGTCATTTCTTTAATGAATTCTGAGAGAACATACATATCATATGCGCACCTATAATTTTAGTTTTGCATTTAATTAAACTCGCAATAAACTATATTTTAAGCTTCCATACGCGCCTTCGTTATACCGAGTCCGCCAATCGGGAAATAATTGCGGCCCTCGCCTCGAGTGCCCTCGTGCCGTGAGCGCGCAAACATCCCTTTCCGCGTATTAAGGGTTTACTGGTGCTAATTTAGCTCAACGTTTGAAGTTTTCAACATACACGGATGCATTAATGACAGGTAACAATGTTGGTCGACATTCTGTTTCTGGAAAATTTATTGACAAAATTACCACGTCTCTGTCGTTTGCGTACATTTTCTTTTGCTTTAGTTGTACCTACCTTTTACGACTGCTTGTTTTTCGAATCATCAGAACTATACTTTACAAAAGGTGCGACTTCACAGGAGATTATTTTTAACTGATGTTTCAGCAATAGGGAATATGCATGAATTTTTATTTTTGCTGTATTAAAAGCTCATTCATGTAACAAACAGTAGACAAAAATATTAAGCCATCAAACATTTAATTCTATCTCTTTCTTGCAAAATAGAATTTAACATGGAGTTTATATGGCCGGAGTGCACTGTGACGTAACACTGCATATCCGACCTCTCTGTCTAATTACTGGTTTAAAATGCCTATATTATGCGTATTTTTGGCCGATTTTAATTTTAATTCGACATTTTGAAATACTTTTTACGGTATTTTGAAATTTAGTTAAGAAAAACGATAAAAATAATTTCATGCATGTACCTTATTAAGCAGATATGGTAGTTAAAGGTAAAAATTTGGCCCTAGCTCATTGCCCGTTTTATCTAAACTTAAGTAAATGTAACAAATCAAATGTTCTACAAAAATATAAAAAAGATCATTGAGTTGATTATATTTAAACCTATAACACTTCACTTTCATGAAGCTAAATTAATTGGTCCAAGCTTACGAAAACATTGAATACCTATTTCGTAAGTAAACACCGACATCCAAAGAAACTTGTTGAGAAATTTACCAACAATTCTGAACTTTATAGGTTTTCTTTGGAAAGAACTTGAAAAAATTTACGCAATTTCTTCATACCGTTTTCTCGATATACAGTACAGTAATAATTTACGTAGAAAATTTTATTTTTAAACTGAAGCCACTCAAATCACAACAAGTTTGAAACTTTGCATTGTTCTGTACTTAAACGTTGCGGGTTGACGTCAAAGGCAAAGTTTCAAGCGGTTTGTAATGGAGCTTCAAACAATACCATCTACCTAGTTCTATTTCTGTATCCAATGACGACACGTTTTAACTCAGTTGGTTGCACAACTGTGCTCAGTAGGTTGGTGGTTCCGGGGTTCGAATCCCGGCCAGGGCAAGTGTTTTTGGGATGAGCACGAATGTGTGGTCGTGGGTTGTGGATGTAGTGTATTCAGGTATTATAATTTATCCATATATTTTGTATATCGTCACCTGGAACGTGCTTGGCACCTACTCATAGTTCAGTTTTGCTTAATTTAGGACTAAACCTAAAAACTATGATGGAGTATTTATATGAAACACGAATGTTTGTGTTCCTGTGTATTTTATGTGGGAAAACTAACACCACATTATTATCTATTGTGCTCTCGCACGTGGTCACACCAGGACTAGAACCCGGTACCTCTCGATTACGCGTCGAGCGTGTCAACACCTCCACCAACGAGCATTGTGCCAATCGCCTCGAATTTATCCATCCGCTTTGACCCATGTACCTATTTCTTTTAAAGGTATTATAACCTTAACGCCATCTATAAGAACACGTATTACACCTTTACAGCAGTTTCAAATCGAACGAAAAGGTGGGTGCTGTTATAAGTATTTCTATGACAACAAGTAAATGTGCTTCTGTGTTTTTAACTTTTCTGTGTTTTTGACAGGTACCGGGTTCGAGTCCTGGTGTGACCACGTGCGATTGCAATCGTATTTTTTTTTTGCGCTTTGACTTGTGTCTATGTCACAATATGCTGGAGTAGATAAAATATATAATTGGCAGCAAATGATTGATCAGCAAATACACTAGTAGCTTGCTGACTAATCATAAAAATTTACTACCCAAGTAATTATAATTCAATACACTTTATTTACTTTCATTAACTAAAGATTTATTTAGCTCACCTTACATGTTGTACGCTCCCAATAAAACTAAATGGTAAGTGTTTCTTACGTGTTATAATATCATTTGGAATTCGAACCAACCTCAAACTGTACTTGGTAAATCTGAAACTATTTAATTATTAGTTGCCTAGTCCTTTGAGGGAGACTGACAAACAAATCGAATTTAGCAGGTTTAGTTACCTGAGTATCTGTTGCCAAAGTAACTGCATTCCTCGGCCGAGTCTAGTGGCTCTTTGGTAAACGTCTACTCTGTTTGGATACACGAATGAAAGTGAATACAGTAGGCGATACATGATTCTGGCAAACTTACACTTTACTGTTTAAATGCAACTTTGTATATTTCCATCTAGTATACTCGTATCTGCGATTAGTACATACATGGATTGAAACCGCCTTTGAAACATTGCGTAGAAGTTTAAATCTACGACCTTATTCAATTATAACATCATGTTTAGTTTTAAAGCGCCATCTAGTTTTTATATCTCCTTGCGATCGGAACACGATCCAAAGTATGGGAACTGTCAGTCCTCTTGTTTAAATGGTCCTTGAATCAACTGAAATTATCAAAATGCAAAATGCTCATGCATTTAGGATCCATCCCACTTTCGTCGTTCGTCGTTCTTTCCAATCCAGCATCTTAAATACATCCTCTAATGCGTGAGTAAAAAAGGTTGAGGGTATGATGTCCCCTTACCACCCACTTCTACGTAGGTGAATGGGTTAAGTGTGCTGGTTCTAGATATATCGACAGTCTACCTAACATCTCTGTAGGCGGACCGGTGATATATCCTAGTGTGGTGTCTCGATAAAGCCGCAACTATGACAAATAATACCCAATATACTGACGACCAACTGATGTACAAAGTACTGGTGAGAGTAACCGTTAAGGTAATTTAAATAGGGTTTTGTAGTTGAAAATGTAAACCTAATCCACTGTATGCAAGCTCCAGTGCACTCGTCGCTGTTAGAGCTGGTGCGGCTGCACAAAGCGGGCATTCCGCCCGCTGTCAAACTAACTCAGAACCATGAGATCTGTCATATATTAATTCCATTGCTGTGCGTTCTCATTAAGTACTTAGCTTTTATTTATTTATCAGCAGACTTAAAACATTAATTATTTCTTACATTTGCCTAAAAACATAATCGCGTAAATAAGTAATAATTTAAATTACATTTTTATTTTTTTCATGTACCTACGTTATTTAAACTGTGCACTAATTATTGATATTATGGTTCATATATCATTTAGTCATGTTTTTAAATATTTGTTCGACGAATCTTCGTTATTATCTGCCGAGTTTGAGAATTATTTTCTTGTTGAATAATGCATACTTGTTTACGTTATTTACTATAACTAAGTTGTTATTGTGGTTACTATGCAAATTGCTAGCTGTAAAATCCGAATCACACCGAAATTACAAGTATGGGAAGATGAACCGGAACGAAACTCGGCGCATAATCTTATAAGTCTTAATTTGCTTTCAGAGAGCGCTTTCACTGAAACATCTATAGCAATAGCTACACGCGTCTTAAGAACATCCCTAAGGGTAAATATTCAGCATACATATGTAAATGTTTCCGGAAATCGGATCTCGTAGGTCCACCGTACATCACCTTGACGGCGCACATAATTGCTTAAGTGGGATCTCACTTAGCCAACCCTCGGCCCTTTAGCTGCTCCTTCAGAGATAAGGGTAGTTGTTGTTGAACACCTAATCTTCTTTACCTAAGATAACAAAGCGCAATTAGCATCTGAGATTCTACTTGTTTACTGCCTTCAGGCCGTTATAGTTCAGTGATTAGGTATTTCAGTGGGTCGATGTTTTCCAGAAATTTGAAGAGGTTAAATGTTTTTCTTGTTAATTTATTTCGTAAATAATTGTTTCAACCAAACCATCTCCTTTTTTAGCAGTTCATGTATACTTAAATAGGAAAATATATATCTATATATGCATACTGGGCGGTTTTGGGGTTTGAGCAGGAGTTGCAGGGATGACGGAGAGTCACACTGAGCAACTTTTACTATTGGGCCAACCACGAAATCGCGAAAAAAGTCATATTACTGTAACATGGATACCAAAATATTTTTGTAAATCAGTGTTGAATAATATTCCAAAAGTATCACAAAAGTTGTATTTCTTCAAATTACAGGAATATTGATTAATAAAATACAATAAATATAAGTAATTATTAATAAGGCAACAGTAAAATTTATTTATTTATTTATTAGGTATTCAAAAAGTTACAGAGCATTACAGTAATAAAAAATTATAAATAAAATAAGAACCGACTTCAGAATAAACTAAAAAGCCATAAATAATCTTTTATTGAAGTCAAATTGAAGTCGGTGCCAAACCATTCATTTATTACTATTAAGAACCGCGGCGGCGAGACTAGTTATTATCTACCTACATATATATTTAGTCATAGTAATACGTATTTTTGTTGAATAAAGAACTTTATTTACTTCACTTTTGCCACCGACTTCAAAAGGTGATTCAAATGTATCCGTACCGTACATAAAAGAATATTTATGGCTTTTTAGTTTATTCTGAAATCTGTTCTTTTTTATTTATAAATTTTTATTTTTTGCTTTTTAGTGATGGATTTTAGTAGTGAAGTATGTTTTAGAGCCCAGAATAGGAAGATTGAGGAGGCACTTTTTACGCATCTCGAGTCTTTGGAAGTAAGAAATGTAAAAGTTGGTTAGTTCATATTCATTTGTACCTTCCATCATCAGCTCAGTTTGTTTGTCTGATGATGACAACCAGACGAAAACAACTGAATAACTTTAGAAAAATATGTACAAAACATTGTTATTGCCTATATTTGAGGGTTTCTCTTGATTTCCCTGGTATTTCATCATCAGATCCTGACTTGGTGATAAGGAGACTACCTCAGGGACACACTATAAAGAATATGTCCTATAATAGATGATTTTTTAAATAATTATCCTCTAAGTCTTAACCATTAAGGATTTGTACCTTCCGTCATCAGCTCAGCATAATGAGATGATGACTACCATATGCAAATACTTAAATAGCTTAAGAAAATATATGAAAAACGTTATAAGTGCCTATAAGATTTGAGGATTTCTCTCGATTTTCCTGGGATCCCATCATCAGATCCCAACTTGGTGGCAATGGGACCACCTCAGGAGTATATCCTTTCAAATAAAAAAATATTTTTTAAAATCGGTCCAGAATTGATGGAGTAATCGGTGAACATACATAAAAAAAATAGAAAAAAATAAAAAATACAAACTGTTGAACATATAACCTCCTCCTTTTTTTGAAGTCGGTTGAAAACCAAGGCACTGTGAACTACAAAAAACAAAACTAACAAAATTGAGAGGGATTACTGAATATTACTCGTATTACAAATGCACAAAAAGACGTATCATCTATACTTACTATTATAAAGTTCTAAAAATGAAATGTCTGTATGTGTCGGTGTGGCTTCAGCACGCTAAATCGGCTAAACAGATTTCAATAATTTTGGTACACGGGTACTGGGATCTCCAGATGGTTATAGGATACTTTTTACCCGACTATACTAAGAAAAAAAAGAGTGGTTATGACTTTGTTCGCCTTCGCGAACGAAGTTCTAGTTACAGTTTGTTTTTTTAACTATATCAATTTACTAAAGAAATCTCTTTTAAATAAAACAATTTAACGAATAATATCGCGTACATTATCTCATTTGAATTCCCGACGTTTCGGAAGCTTTTCAGCTCTCCATGGTGTATTTAAATGAGTAATAATCGCGGAAACAGAAGAAAATATTAGAGAAATCTCTGTTGTTTTACTTGCACACCATATCTCCAGCAGTACGAGTACATGTCTATGTGGAGTAAAGGTGGCAAAGTTTCGCGAAAGATTTTGATAACGTATTTGAATATTTAAATAGTTGCTAATTACTCGTGTGTAAGAAATTCGAAAGAGGGTCTCAACCTCCTGACGTGTGTCTTAACGCATTAATAATTCCACTACCTTCGAAAGTTCGGATAGGTAAACAAACAAATACTAAATTATTTCAAACATTGAGACGTGAAAACCGTAACGTTTAAGTTCACTTTATTTATTAGTGTCTGTCAGTAAAGGGAATAGGTAATATACGCCACACACAAAGATGCCGTGCAGACAAATTATTGTTGTGTTGTGGCAAAAAGAAATTTTTGAATGAAAAACTAAAAAGTGTAAAATAAATAAACTTTTTAACAAAAAAATAAAACCGACTCCAAAAAAAAGTAAAAAGTAAAAAATAACGCCATAATTCAGTTTCTTCAAATTACTTACAAATAACCGTTTGTATACTCAATCTATACAGTATATACAATTAATCTTATTTTGGCGTCGGTGCCATATAAAGAATGTGTAAAATATTGAAAATTGACGATTTTAGTAAGTTGTGACACGGCCACTATTTCATTCTGATATTTTCCATCACACAGTTGATGTGACTTACATTATTCCAAATTGGTGCTGATATCACAAATACCAACCCTTTTCATTTAGTTTTCATATAACAAAAGCATCAATAAATAATAAAGTGCACCTAAAAATTCCGATTAAACAACATTTATAGGAATAATTTAACCGCTGGAATATTAATCCGCTCAGGCAGTATTTTCAGGCAAATCTGACGTTAACATGACCGATATTCTCAAGGCAATTTGCATGTCCGTTCCTTGAATAAATTACAGACACCTGCCCCAAGGATCTCTATGAATATGTAAGACAATCAAATGGCTTCCAAATCTTAGGCCCAATTAGAAGGGGGTCATTAAACTTGCCTTGATTACTGTCTGGCCGTATGCATATTATATTACGTGTACTCGGAATGAATATTTAGTTTCTTGGGCTGTTACGACCAGGAATAGAACCGGGTTATATTATGTTATACAGGGTTGAATTAATTTATCATAAAATTACAGAGATAACCAACGAATCACTTCCACTTGGTATTTTATGAGGCCCACGTGTCAATAGTTATTTTAAGACATTGATATGCAAAAATCTTGCACCAGCTCACCGCAAAAATATTGATGCCACGCCACTGGTGGGTATTCCTTAAATGGTGAGTGGGTGTTTAACAATTATTCGAGTGATATCTTAACATTTAAATCAGTTTAGGATTATTTGACTTATCGGTGCATTTTCACGGACACGAAAATAATGTCATTAATAAGTAAATAAGAGGTATTTGCGGTGCATGGTAACTGCTTAAGATCAGGCAGGCCGAACGCTTGTTTGCCACCTTAGAAATATAAAAATACACATGAAAACCCTGATTTCTCTCGGTTGTATAGCAATGTCAACATCTTGTTTTTAATATATTTGTTTTATAACAATTTATGTATAAAATATTTTCTTCTGTTTCCGCGATTATTACTCATTCAAATACAATCGCGCGAGCTCGAAGTTCATTGAATTTCCTTAAAGAATGCCGTGATGAAGATCTCATTCCTACATGCGTGAAAATAGCACCGAAGAAGGACATTTTCGGTAGTGAACGCATTCTCCGCCAAGCTAGTGTAAAGTTACTGTGCAAACTTATCCACAATACCCGTTATTCAGCTCACAAATTTGAACAACAGATTAAAGAAAAGAGTGACGAATTGCAGTTGATATTGACAGATGATGACTTCAAAAGTATTGTTGAACAAGGCGACAGACGTTACGCATCAAAATTTAAAAGCTGTACACGTAAGAAAAATGCTAAGTTTGACAAGTTGAAATCAAAACGCACTAGGAATGAAACGCTCCGTGGAGGTAATCAAACGTCAACGTCAAATGCCGTTGCACCTGTAGTGAATATTAGCTCAAAGGAACTCTCGCAATCCCAAACCGCGCTTCTTAAAAAAGGGCTTAATTATGTTGTTACTCCACGGAATATCCCTTTTGAACAGATTATAGTCGGTGTGGAAGATTGTTTGGTCCAAAATCATATGCGTAAGGAGGATTTGGAGGCCGTACGCCAGGATGTGTCTTCAATTTTAAGACGAGCGAAGTCTTCTAAAGTTAACTTACCCAGAACTGAATTCAACGCTTTGAAGAGCTTGCGTGAGGCCCACATATCACCATTCTTCGAGCTGACAAGGGAAATGCGACGGTTGTTATGGATACTAGTGATTACAACCAGAAAGTGGAAGTACTTTTGTCAGACGTTACAACATACAAGCTTGTTAAGCGAGATCCAACGGCGAAAGTAGTAAAAACGACAGCCGAGCTGATAAGTAAGCACTCTGAAAATCTTAATCTGGATGTGAAAAGTTTAGTGCCTTCTTGCCCGGTGCCACCAAAGTTGTACGGGTTACCAAAGATACATAAACCTGGTGCTCCGTTACGCCCTATAGTGAGTCAAATCGATGCTCCTACCTATCGATTAGCTCGGCACTTAGCAGGTGTACTTTCTTTACTGCGAGGGAAGACGGAAGCATACACAAGGGACTCATACCATTTTGTCAGTGAGATTAAGGATTTGAGACTAACTGATGATGAAGTTATGGTCAGTTTTGATGTCCAGTCTCTCTTCACATGCCTACCAGTTCAAGAATGTATCGAAATTGTGAAAAGAAGATTGGGTGAACAACAGATGGCAATAGAATATGCTGAGTTATTACAACACTGCCTTACATCTGGCTATATGCTATGGAATGGTGAATTCTACGGGCAAGTTGATGGTGTGGCAATGGGGTCTCCGGTGTCTCCTGTCGTCGCCGATATTTTCATGGAAGACTTCGAGGAGAGAGCGCTTTCATTGGCACCTGTCAAGCCGAGGATCTTTAAAAGATACGTAGATGATACCTTTACTATTTTACCTAGATCTAGTGTTTCAGCTTTCTTAGACCACCTGAACTCCATGCATAGTAAAATTAAATTCACTATGGAGTTGGAAAATCAAAATTCACTTGCATTCTTAGATGTGCTAGTAATTAGAGGTCCTAAAAATGACATAGGTCATACTGTATATAGGAAACCTACGCATACAGATAGGTATTTGAATGGTAAATCTCACCACCATCCCTGTCAACTTGCTACAGTGGGTAAATCTTTGTTTCAGAGAGCCAGGGGTATCTGCGACAATCAACATCTGACTGCTGAGTTACAGAATGTCAAACGTGCGCTTCGAGCCAACGAGCTCCAGATACCACGTTCCAAGCAGAATCCCAGTATGAAGAAACCAACAGTCGAGCGTAAACCTGCCGTATTACCATATGTGAAAGGGGTCACAGACAAGATCGGAAACATCTTGAAGCGTGCTTCTATAAAAACATATTTCAAGCCGTTGAAGAAGGTGTCTCAATACCTTAGACCCGTGAAGAGTAGCACCCCTTTGCAGAGTGCAGGCATTTATAAGCTGGACTGCGAGTGTGGTCTTTCATACATTGGTCAAACGAAACGCAGTGTATCAACCCGGGTGAAGGAGCACATAGCAGATGTCAAGCACCGTCGGTGTAATAGGTCTGCAGTTTGTGAACATGTCATTGACAAACCAAACCACTCAATTAAGTTTGATAAACCTTCTATCCTTGCCAAAGAAAAAAGATATTTTCCCAGGATGCTACGCGAGGCTATTGAGATTAAAAAGCATCCTAATTTCAATAGAGAAGATGGATTGTCACTACCACCAGCTTGGGATCCTGTAATACATCTCATCAAGGAACAAGCAAGACACAGGACTGCAAAACCTTAATTTCCGAACGGTGTAAAATATCTTATCTGTTTAAAAGTAGTTTAATAGTCTCTGTTTTTAAATATTATAATTAGTAATGAGGTAGCCTGGGAGTTTTTCTTTGCAGCGTTTCTTTTCTCCTCAGTACGCCTCATTTGTGAAATGCTGCTTGGTAAATTATTAGAATAAAATAATTAAGCCCTTCTGGCACATGTGTAACTGTCTTTACAGCTTAGGCCCATCTGGCATATATGTACACCTTTATTTGTGTTTTTTCAAAAAATGGGTAGTTTGCACAAATTGTAACTTTGACAGAGGAAAATACATCTTTTCTCAGTCCTCCCGTGACCATGGAAAGCTGGAAAGCTTCCGAAACGTCGGGAACTAAAATGAGATAATATACGCGATATAATCCGTTAAATTGTTTTATTTCAATGAACAATTTATGTAATTTTCTGTCTTCCTTAACCCCAGTTCTATCTGGGGTTGGGTCTCCTTGTACGCCGGCGCCAGGATGACCTGCCCTGAGATGTTGTGCTTTCATCTCTCTCTCAATATTGGACCACCATATGGCGAGGGGACTTGCTCTTCCCCGGATTTTTGTTGGCATATTCAAAACGGGTTTCACGGAGCAATTATCGTCTCTTCTCATGATGTGATGGAACCATCTAAGTTTGCTTTTCTTTAGTTTCACCGACATTATAACAAGTTATGTAATAGTTTGTTATATTTAATGTGAGTTCTAACAAACTGTCACTACATGAATTACCGCAACGGTAACCAGAATATTAAGCAATACGTGATTACAGTTTCGGTATTCGACGTAGATCAATGACGGGTCAGCCGGCGGGCAGTCGGCACTTAGCTCGTCCGATAATTTGGTTACCGCCGTAATCAACCCCGCCATCGATGCCTTAACAGCTTTAGTTTTTTACACCGACCTTATCCCAATTTTCTGAAATGTTACTCTTGTGGCGTGGCGTGTTTTCATGTAATAATCTTCGTTCGTTTACACGCCATGAAAATTCTTGGCCTTTGGTATGCGTAAGTGCCGAGTGTGATAGGCTATTTTTTACCTTGAAGCCTAAAATATAAATAAGCCAGCCAAATATAGATAAATATTATATTTCAACTTACTTGGAACAGATCAGTGACTAATTTTATACATGCGTTATTTACAAATACATGACTTAGGTTTTTTTATGAATGCAAAGATATATCGAAATAGCTTGCATTTTTTATCATTAGTACTCATTCGAACCTTTGTTACCCTGAAATTTTATTTAGGGAAGTATATTTTTCTTTATCGGCGTCAGTTACACTAATAACTACATAAAAAACCATGACTCATAATCAAAATAATAAATTTCAATAACTAAAAAACAGAGTAATTGCACCAACCTAATCACAGAGTGCAGTCACAAACACAAAGCAAAATAGCAAGTTAGCGTCACGCGTTTTACAACGAGCTAATTATTCCACCGTGTGCTGCCGTACCATAAATATCTAGAGCAAACACGGTATTAGCACCGGTCACGCTGCACTGTTTGTCTACGGCCTAAAACAACATGCGTTTGCCACAGACTAAATTTGTTGCCGTCGGTCAAGCGCTGAGTCAGCGGCTGACCGTACTGGGGAGTGCAAATGTGCTTGGAATACTTTGTCTCCCATCTGCTTTGTCCCATTGTATAAACCGATAATAGCCTGTATGAAAACTAAAATCGCAACCCACGATACTTGCATTTTGAATTGTACTTATACAACCGTTACTGTAACATCAGATATTTAGTAGAGGTTGCCAATCTATCAAAAGCACTTAAGAAAATAAAAACCGGTCAAGAACATGTCGGACCATGCTCAGTGGAGGGTTCCGCAGCAAGCAATTACTTAAAAACGATATATCCGGTCATGTTTAAAATAATTTTCTTTGAAAGTATTTATTAAGTTTTATCTTTGTAATTTTTTTTCATATTTTTGGACATAAGGTTTAGAAAATAGAGGGGAGGCACAATTTATGCTAATTACGGAGCGATTATTTCCGAAAATATCCAGTGAATAAAAAAAATCAGAACATCAAAATTGTTTTTAAAGAACTGTCGAAATAAGTGCCACACATTGATATTTGCTGAAAAAAAGATATGTTTCGGTTACACGTAGGTATGGAGTGCTTCTCCTAGAAATATATATGTTTTTATTATTGAACTAATAATCTAAGTAGCTGCTTATACAAAACACCTATACTCCAAATTTCATATATAAAATTTTGAAATTTTTGAGTAAAATGCCTGTGACATACGGACGGACGGATCGACATAAACATGATGAAACTATAAGGGTTCCCTTTTTGCCAATTTGGCTACTGAACCCTAATAAACTTGGTACATAGTCATCAAGCCACGATAAAAAAGATAGAAATCTGTATACGCAGATTGAACCAATGAGGTTTAATTTGTTTCGTAGTACTCAACCGTCAATGTACAACGTATGTACATGTACAAAATATCTTTACGTCATCTGATTTACTCGTGCGATTTCAGAAAGTCATGTTGCACTCAATGTAATTATTAAAATATTTGGTTTCATTATAATAATAAGCACTAAAACGAATATTAGCACATGGTACGTGACTCCATCATTCTTGCACTTTTTGGCAATTTATTGATCATTCTTGTACTCCTGTTTTTATAGTAACTAATGAAGCAAGAAGCCGGCGTTTTTCAAAAATATTAGAAAACATTTCTAGTTCTCAGCAAAATTGTGACTAGCTTGACCATAATGGTCATGTCTCGGCAGCAAGCGTCGCTCCTCCGCTACCCATTTTGTCCTTTCTATGATCTGAAGTATCAATTGTGTTTATTTGATTGCTTTTTTATCAACCTTTAATCTTTTAGTAGCAATTAAATATAAAAGGAAGTTTATGCATATTATATCAAAAGAATACTCAAACTTGGCATAACAATCAGTGAATTTACTGTAGCGCTTTTGCGCCTGAATGTACGTATACGTGACTACGCTTAAATAAAACGCGAAAGTTGAAATATTTTATATTTAAATAATAATTGTATTTGACAATTAAAAGCAACGAATTAATTTAATTGGAATAAAGATATTATTTTAGGAGATCGCAATCTGCAGGACAGCGCGGAAATTATATTTTAAATATTTATGCATATTTAACAGATTACTTTTTACGGTTTTCCTTGATTGTTTAAATATATAAATTACTTATTGTAGATAATTTTAACTTTTGATCAGATTTATACCCGTAATATAATACCGCATAATAAGGTTTGATTTTTATCATAAGTACTTTTATTTAATTGAAATTAAAATTGCACGTGGCAGCTTTACTTCAACTTATTATAAAATAGACGAAATACCTTTCTGCTAAATACAGGCACAGGCATATTTTGAGTTTTTGTGTAACTTCATTGTGTATAATTGTATATATATAGGTCCAATAGGTACATATGTGTTTGTTTATTTATTTATTTGCTCAAAATCTTGCAAGTAAGGGTTCATCTTCTTTCAGCAGACGGTTTGACATGTTATGTGTACATAACCGTGATTTTCATAAACTTAACAAAAAAATGTCGGTTTATGTTTCACCCACAATGCTTCATCGATTCGACTATGGAAACCATATTGAAAAAGAACTATCATAATTTATATATCGCGAAGAATCATACGTAACAAACACTCTTGTTATAAATAACCATCAAAAAGTTAAAATGTTATTCAAACTTTGCAAAATAAAGCAGTGTACAGACGTCCGGCGAATCGGTCTAATGTCGCCGTGTCAACATATTGCGCCGGGCGTGTGGACGCGCCTAAACAAACAGACATTACTCCGCCGCTACGTGATCGCCGCTGAGCGCCGTACGAATAATTCGCCTATAACAATCGACATTATTCGTAAATCAAATCAATGTCAATTCGCATAAATAAAGGGGCTTCTGTGCTTTCGTGTTGGATATCGATAGTGACTAAAAATAATGACAATATAATGGACATCAATTTAAAATGTTGTTAATTAAGCGTTACATTTTAGACGGTCCGGCGAATCGGTCTAATATCGGTGTGTCAACATATTGCGCTTAGCGTGTGGACGGGCCTAAATAAACAGACAAACTCTTACTTCATGTGCCTATAACAATGGATATTATTCGTAAATCAAATCAATGTCTATTCGCATGAATAAGGATTACGTATACTTCTTTCCATTCGTATTGGATGTCGATAATGACAAAAGAATACAATATAATGAACAATAAATTAAAAATGGGTTGTAATTAATCGACTGTTAAGTTCCAGACGTTCCAGCGAATTCGCTTATTATATCGACAATTTTCGTGCACCAATGTCGATTTACATAAGTAAGGGGACATCAGTTAATTTTGAGTATCTATGTAACTACATAAAAAATAGTGTTTAAAAATAATGACAGCTAATATCGGACTTTATTTCATTCTGCTCGATTACAGTCAGCTTCAAATAGTCTGTAACATCCAAGTATGTCTATAGCAATGAAGAAGATGTGTTGCAATATATTTGACACATAGGATCTAATAGATTAAATTTATGATCGAATAATATCCACTGTAGAGTGGACACACGTCCATGAAACGCGATTCTCTTGGAGTTGTCTATCGTATACAAATTTAAATGCCCAATTCTAACATTTTAGAAGATATTAAGTCCTAACTGAGTCAGAGTTCAGACATCGCACACAATTAAAGCCTAAAGTTAGTACAATCAAAAATTAGTTTTATTTAACAAAGCTGTCAAAGATTATATTGGTTTCCTCTAGAGCTCTCGGTCTACGACGTGTTTCGTGTAAACGGTTCGTGTACCCGGGTACGTGTAGTACGGGCACGGGTTTCTGACCCGTTCGGAACGGATAATTAAGGTCCGTGTATTTAAGATCCGTTCGTGTCGGTTACACGAGTCAGCGGGTTTTAAATATACGGATCACTACCCGTCCGTGGGAAAAGCTATTATTACAGCACTACTTAGATCTTGATGTTTATTACATTATACATATATGGCTTATTTTAATCTCACAAAAAACTGGTCGGCCAATTTTTTAGGGTTCCGTAGACAAAATGGCAAAAACGGAACCTTTATAGTTTTGTCATATCCGTCCGTCCGTCTGTCCGTATGTCACAGGCATTTTACTCGAAAACTATATTTGTTTATTAAACGAATCACAAATAATCTAATATAACAGTAAGAAAAACCAAATCGTTACATTGATTCAGAGGTACTTAAAAACGAATTAACTTATAGCTACAAGGTGTCTACCTTGCTTTCTTTCTAGCACTATCTTCCATTCGTTCATAAGCCTCGCTATCCCGCTCGCAAACAAATCACATTCAGATTGTGCCAGGAGCAGGGAGTTGATGAGGGCAGTCGCACGTGGAACGGGGGAGTGCAGGCGCCGGCGCGTGCGCGAGTGCTCCGCAGCCAGCAGGGGCAGACGCCGCCGCCTGCTGCAGTACTCATCGTACATCGCGCAGTACATGATAAACAGTGATGAAATTCGGAGTATAGGCGCATTCTATAAACCGCTATTTAGTTTGATAGTTAAATAAGAAAAAAAATACTACACTACATACATATAACCGAAACCAGACAATTTTTTTTCAGCAAATATCAATGTATGGCACAAATTTCGACAGTTCCTCTAAAGAGGATGAGGTTTCTAAAATATTTTTTTGATTTAGTGAATATTTTCGGAAGTAATCGCTCCAAAAGTAGCCTAAATTGTATCCCCTCTGCTCTATTTTCTAATCAGTATTTTCTAAATATATTTAAATAAATCACAAAAATAAAACTTAAGAAATATTTTCAACAAAAAATATTTTCAACATGATCGAATACACCGTTTTTGAGTTATTGCTAAAAGCTGTGCCTCTCAGTGAAAGCACGTAAGTGCCGCAGAGATACGCTCTTTTGCTAATTCACTTTTTTATATCATATTTTTTTCATATACAATGCAGTGCCTTTTTTGTATGAACGACTGCGGAACCCTACACTGAGCATGGTCCAATATGCTCTTGGCTGTTCTTGAATCATCGTCATCATTTCAGCCATAGAACGTCCATTGCTATTCACAGGCCTCCTCAATAGTCTTCCACATGGAGCCGACCCACATCTAGCGAGTCCCCGCAACCCTAACTAGGTCGACCCACGCTGCGCTTGCTGGTACGCGGTCTCCACTCGAGGACCTTCCTGCCCTAACGGCCATCGGTTCTTCGAACTACGTTCCCTGCACATTGTCACTTCAGTTTGCTTACGCTGTTTGCTATGTCCATGACCTTGGTTCATCTACGAATCTCCTCATTTCTAATTCGATATCTTAGACGGATAACATAGCTCGCTGAGTGACTCTGAGCTTTCTTAAGAGGCCTATAGTTAGAGACCACGTCTCGGCTTTTTTGCAGATTTTATCAATATTTATTCTCCTAAAATAAAATATTTGAAAAACATAATTTTGAAGTTGCGAGCTCGTTGACTTTAAAATGTCTTTCAGACTCAAAAATATGGAATACAATTTCAAAAATAATAGTCTGCAGATCGCGATATCGGTATTTTACTGGTTTTACCCTTTGATGTGTTGTGCGGCTATTCACACTGACATCGGAAAATACCATCGCAGCATTTTTTTCGTTTTCATTTAATCAAAATGCCCATACTTGGCATAACGTTTTATAATACATTTAACTTTTATTATTGCTATTTAATATAATTTAGCAAAAAGGGATATAATTTCACAAATTTAATTTATGTCAAATTTTTATTCTAGAAAATGCAGTAATTTTTAGTGCTTTCGATGCCCAGGTCGGCGTTTGCCTTTACTTAGAGATGTGACTGCTAGTTGTTTTATTATGTTTAATATTTTGTTGAAACACATGTGTTGCTGTATTTTAAAAGTATAATTACATATTTAAATGCTTAAATATACATTCACAAATGGTATAATCATATACCATTAATTAATCATACCAAAATGATTTACTATCAATGCCTAATTGGTATTAATTGACAAACAGGCTTCGCAATCTCAGGCAAACGAGCACTTATCTGGTCATCTATGTTGGCACAAATAATCAATAAGTATATTGCCAATTTAGTAGGCAGATCATAAAACGAAACACTTTTAAATAGTAAATAAAAGTATATTAACAGATTGTCATGAAATGGTCTTTAATTCACATCTTTTAGTGATCATTTATCTTAAATTTTATGTACACAACAAAAACAACCTGCTTATATCCAACTGACCGTCCGAGTGGCAAACTGGAGAATAATACGAAGTAGTTTTAAAATAAGTAATTTTACAATATCCCCCGGCAGCAAGTGTTCCGTCTCTTTTTATAAACATTAGCTCGTGGACCCGTTTTTGCTATCGCCTTTGCCGACAAACAAAGCACAGCATTAAAATGATAAGGGCACAATTACAGCCGTTGTTTCTTGGAATATTTTTATTATCTCAAAGGAACAAAGCTTAAACTTAACTTTGAAACTATTTTACTCACCATTTCGCTGGCCCAATATGACAGAGGTCTATGTTTCACTTTTAATGAATTGAAGTTTGAACATTGTCATAGTGACGTATAGTCTAATTCTAATTACCCTAAAAATGTAACATAGGACCCTGTAATATTGGGCCAGCGATTTATTCAGTGATTTAAGTATTTTTTTTCGATTGTAAGTAATAAAACCTAGATACGCAATATGAATTAATTTTTTTATATATTAATTTAAACATGAAATTAATGTATCCGCTATACAAAATAGTCTACAAAATTAACAAGGCCACCTATTTTAAGTGCACATGAATAATGACTTTATCGGAATAAAGTAAAAAACTATATTTTAAGCTCTGGGTTTAGTAATACGAAAAAGTACGCTTATCATTTTAAAAAAACCGGCCAAGAGCATGTCGGACCATGTTCAGTGTAGGGTTCCGCAGCCGAGCCGTTCATACAAAAAATGCACTACAGATGAAAGAAATACGATATGATAAAGTGCACTAGCAAAAGAGCGTATCTCAGCGGCACTTACGTCCTTTTGCAGAAAAGCGCAGTTTTTCGGCAATCAGTCAAAAACGGTTTTTTCGATTAAGTTGAAAACAATTTTCGTTGAAATTATTTATGAAGTTTTATTACTGTGATTTTCTGAATTTTTTTGACATAAGGCTTAGAAAATAGTGGGGTGGTATTTCCAAAAACATCCATTACATAAAAAAAATTGCATCCTCAAAATGACTTCAAAAGTACTATCGAAATAGGTGCCACACATTGATATTTGCTGATTTTTTTTTATTTTAGTTTCGGTTATATGTATGGAGTGCCCCCCCCCTAAAAATATTATTTCTTATTACTTAACTATCAAACTAAGTAGCGGCTTATACGGGACACCTACACTCCAAATTTCATCAATATACATCATGTAGTTTTTGAGTAAAGTGCCTGTGACATACGGACGGACGGACGGATGGATAAACGGACAGATATAACGAAACTTTAAGGGTTTAGTTTTTGCCATTTTGCCGCATATTGTCTTTGGTTTCCACGGCCATGACTACTTGAATGCTTGAAATATATCAATTTAAATGGATTTATCGAGTTATAGAAACATTGAGATACAAAAATAAATTATATGTGAGATATATACATTTCTAATAATTTTATTTAAATGAATTAAAATCTCAAACAATCTCGATATTATTCGAAACGTACGAGACCTTATTAACTATAACAATAGCCCGTACGTTGTGCCATGAACCGTCGGCGTCAGAGACGGGTATGAGACGCGTGTAATTAAGGTCCGTTCCTGTGCAAAGTACGTGTAGTCGTGTAGTACGTGTAGAGGGGTACACGATCCGTCGGGATCGTTCCGTTCGGGTTCTTAAACTCGGCGGTATTAAGAACACGTGTGTCCGGGCGGGCGTGTAACACGTATATCTCGAGCCCTAGTTTCCTCCTCCTCACGTCGATTTCCTCGTTACTGAGGGTCGTGATTCCCCCGTTGCTGGGTCATTATGCTCCGGACCGTGTTTTGCCACCTAGATCTGTCCTTGGCTTCATGGAGTGCGTTGTATAGCTTGGTGTCCAATGATGAGCGGATTTGGTCAGATCACATCATCGGTGACCGGCCCCTTGGACGCTTCCTATCGACCTTTCCAGTCACCATGAGTTGTTCCAAATAATTGGTTTAAAGTCGCTTATTTCATACGAAAACAGTTTAGAACTGTTTTATTTTCAAAGTTAGACTGATTATTCGAATTAAATTCAAGTTACCTATATAAGGTACCTATATCTAAACTTGAAGGAAATATAAGTATTCAGATTATTTATTTTATCTTTTCAAACAATAACATATTTCAACAGCCCTGCCAATAAATCTTCGAATTTTCGCGTGCGGTTTGACAATATCTCGACTGCAGGCGCAATATCCGACAACAATACCGTATAAGTTTAGAATTCGGCGATATGTGAAAACAACATGTTATTCGTTTGGATGCAGCCGGCCAGCGACGTGGCTGGAATGACTGATGCATGGTGCATGTGCCGCGTGGGAAGGAATACCTACAATGGAATTTAGATTTTGCCGGTCACAGTTCATTGAGGGGTTTTTCTACTATGGGACTTCTTAGTCTAAATACAATATGCTCTGAATCGTCCTTATTATAAACTAGGTGCCTGCAACTTTTTTTGCGGAGGAGAAACAGCTCTCTTTTTGCTTGAGCTAAGTCGGGTAAAATGGATAAGTCAACAAGTCAGTCGGGTAATGTAGGTGGTAGGTGGTATCCTATTAACATTTATAGGTGACCAGATATCTTTGTACCAAAAATGGTTGTAATTTGCTGTTTTATATATACATACAAAAATAAAAATAATTTCTATTCAGGGACCATCGAATAGCCCGCTAAACTTATTTATATGATAATATGTTCAATGTATAGACATATCATATTTACAATTTTATAATAGATTAAATGTAATCTTAAAGGTTTTGCATAATTTTCATTCATTTCTATCAAGGGCTATTAAAACAAGAGGACTGTCATTTGCCATACTTTGCTTCGTGTCCCGATCGCAAGGAGATATTCTGGCAAAAACTAGATGGCGCTTTAAAACTAAACCTTTAACGGTGTTATAATTAGATGTTTCCCTCTAGGGCAGTAACAATTATTTCGTAAACAGCCAATAATAAATAAATCGTAACATTTAAAGATTGTGACACGCTTGCAAAATTAAATAATTGTAAATAATAATTCTTACACATCGATGGCGTTGTACATATCGGGTAACGGCTTTTAGTATGGAGATGGTCAGTCCTCTTGTTTTAATGGTCCTTGATTCCTACAGAATTATAAGCAGACTTAATAATAATTTACCTACAGTAAGTATAGAATTCCAAAGTTTACTTAATTAATTATATATAATGAGTAATGTACTCCTAACATGGAAAACACATTTAATTAATGGATAGATCACACAGCTGGCCGCGGGTCCGCTAGGGGCCGAAGTGCTTATGTTTTTGATAGTTTGAGCGGCTTCAGTATTTACTGGTTAAGTTAAGGGTCAGTTCAGGACTCTTGGGACCTTGGGTTTTTGCCTCGTTGTTTATGGTTTAAGTATGAGGAACTTTGTTGGCTTTGTGGTTTGTGTAACTCCGAAGTTAGGTCGAATCAATCATTTGGGAACAAAGAGTAATGGAATTTTATCTGATTTACATATGTAAAATGTACAGAAATATCTATATGACGTAAATCGTGCAAGTTGCTTTTAGAGCACCTAGAACTCTGAAAAAATATGACACACGAGTAGGTAAGCTTAAGGTTTTCTCTCAGTTAGTATAAGTACAGGTTTTTTAGTTTGAAAATGTCACTAATTTCTACCTTTTGATAATATATTCCTTTAAATTCAAAACAGAACTACGTCTACGTTAACCTGTCTGTGCGCGCCAACTTTTTCAAAATTCCGTCTCAGTTTCAAAATCCTCTACGTCCAAAACAGAACTACGTCGAAGTCTTAACTTAACCTGTCAAAGCCCGCGCTTACTTCGGCTGTAGTTCCACCTTAGACTAAAGTTACACATTCGACTAAGGTACACGAGCTACTCCCAAATTGAATTAATCATAGTTCACCTGTATAATATCAAAGTGCGTTACTTTATTCAGCATTCAAAACATTTCGCTAAATCCAAAACAGAACTACGTCAAAATTCTTAACCTGTCAGTGCGGGCCAACTTTGTTGAAGATCCGCCTCAGACTGAAGTAAGAGATTCGACTAGGTAAACGAGCTACTCCCAAATTAAATTAATCATTGTTCACCTGCATAATATCAAAGTGCGTTACTTTATTCAGCATTCAAAACATTTCGCTAAATCCAAAACAGAACTACGTCAAAATTCTTAACCTGTCAGTGCGGGCCAACTTTGTTGAAGATCCGCCTCAGACTGAAGTAAGAGATTCGACTAGGTAAACGAGCTACTCCCAAATTAAATTAATCATTGTTCACCTGCATAATATCAAACTGCGTTACTTTATTCAGCATTCAAAACATGCCGCTAAATCCAAAACAGTACTACGTCAAAATTCTTAACCTGTCAGTGCGGGCCAACTTTGTCGAAGTTCCGCCTCAGACTGTAGTAACAGATTCGAAGCTGCACGAACCACTCTCAAATTGAATTAATCATAGTTCGAATTAGTTCTCTTTGACGGGTTTGGACGTGACCGAGCGTGATTGCATTTTGATGACGGTATTTATATTTAATTGTTATTGGAATTCCAATAGGAGAAGAGGTTCTGCTAAACCCATTGTACCTAATACGGAATAACTATATTTTTTAATAATTTGCTATACACAGCTTTGCTCTAAAAAATAACAATAATATGTCTTCCATTAGAAGTAGAAAAAGAATCCTGTACCAATTAAAAGTAGTCCTCTCTTACAAAATTCCTAAGCCTTAAGTACTAAGTGAATTCATATGGTCAGCTGCAGAAAAACGTGACCCGTGCCATTATATGTTTGTTTGACAGAGTGGCCTCTTTACTTTGTAGCTGACTGTACAATAAATATTAAATAAAGAGGTAAACTGAGAACCGAAAACATTTCAACCATATAAATGATAAACTAGCTACTAACTAACACAAGTACTAGTTCTGATCATTCACTAAAATAATGGTGAGTATGTGCATATATTGGTAATATGATTTCATACAGAAATTAAGCACTTTTAAGACAAGTTACACTGGTTGCTATGACATCCCCGAATATTCTCTTATGAAATGAAGACTAAATTCTTCAATTACAAAGTTAGCCCACCGGTCAACACCCGAAGGCTAACAAGTTAATCCGAACCGGAGCCGGCCCGCCGGGAATCGAACCCGAAGTAGCAGATTTATTAAGAGGATATTCGTAAATGCCCGGAGAAGTTGGCTTTAAAATTAAATCAGGCTAGTTTGGAACTAAGGCCGGCGAGCGTTGTCTGTTGCAGATACTGTTAGACTGTAGCTCTGTATTATTGTGAAATGAGAGTTCTCTGCTGCTTAAGGAAGGACGTATTAGTAGGGAGTTTAGATTGAGTTGCTTCATTTTATATTTTAGAGGGTTTTATTAGTAGGATAAGTATTATAGATAGCACCTTTTGTAACTTTCAAGACTTATTGAAATTCTTGGGACCTATAACAATTTATACTCTCACAATTTGTACCCATATTTAATCTGTAACTTGGCTGTAGTGCACTTGTTAGGGTTCCGTACCAAAAAGTTAAAAACGGAACCCTCATATGAAGCAATACCATGCAGCACTAGTAGTTTTTCGTTAATATAACTTATTTGCAGTTGGTAAATTAACCTAGACCTATATCGATGTATGGGGACATCAGTTTTCCAACGGCAAAGTTGATTATGTCCCTCAATGGTTGTATTGTATATGTCGTTGGGGCTTCATCACGCTATAAACGTTAAACGTATTTCAACCATTTTTGTCACACTAGGTTGGTATCCACAGATAGTTATATGATTCTTTTTACCCGACTACGCTGTCGAAAAAAGAGGGGTTATGACCATTTCCCCTCCGTGAACCTTTACTGAAATGCAGGCACCTTCTAGTAAACTAGCTTATAGTGTACGTTAACCTCGCTCGGCGAGCCTCGTCTATTTTATGGGGCAGTTTTTTTTTTTCGTCATTTTCGGTAGCATCTCGCTAATTCTACTGCCAACTACTATCATAAGATATGAAAGTGTATCTAAACGAACCGAAACTAAAGGTAGGTACATACGAAATATTGTCTTAGATTCATCATATTATTTTGGTTGTCGCTGATTTGGCTCAGCGGGAGTAACGTTGCCTGGGAAGCTGAAGGTCCTGCGTTCAAATCTCGGTAAAGGCAAATATTTCAGTGTTAAGCATGAACATTTGTTCCTGAGTCTTGGATGTTTTCTATGTATATATATAGTAAACTAGAAGGTGCCGCTTCGTTCGCGGAGGAGAAAAAGTTATAACCCCTCATTATTTCTTCAGCGTAAAAAGTATCCTATAACCACCTTGCAGCTACCCGTGTACCAAAAATAGTTGAAATCCGTCCAGCCAGTTTGTCGCGATGAAGCCACAACGATACATACAAACACAGTTACGATATTTTTTTTTAAATATCTCAATATCCAAACATTAAATTTTTACAACTTTATAATAGTATACATGTATCTATTAAATACATCGTTGTCTTGTACCCATAACACAAGCCTTATTGAGCATATTATACCATGGGACAGTTCGATTTGTGTGTTATTTATTTATATTTACTAAATAATTATGGTGTTTAGTACCAACGCTTAATATAAAATTTTGATTTATATATATAAACAAACCATCAAACACACCATGTACAACTCAAATCAATAAACAACACAATACACATGAAAAGCGATCTTTCACAATCCGACTTCACCGCAAAGAAACATCGCAAAGCAAACTCTTTGCAAAGTATTCCTTTCGTCGGTCGAAGTTCCTCGTTCCCCGGTCCCAACCGGGAATTCCCGGGAATCCCGAACAAACAAGGCGGCGGAAACAGGAACGACTTCCTTTCTGTGCCAGCCGAACGGATTTTGCGACTTTTTAAACACTTTGTATAGTTTTTATTCAAAGAAACAACATTCAGTAGACTCTACAAAGTAGTCGCTGAATAAAAAGATTCGGCAAAGTATAAGACCAAGTATTCATAAAAACCTAGTGACACTGCAGTGTGTATAGTTACAACTACACAAACTTATTCAATGAACGTTTTACTAGATTTTAAAATGAACGTAAAATGTTACAGCGTTTGTTCCTTTTATAAAAAATTATAAAAAAAATAAGAACCGACTTCAAAATAAACTAAAAAGCCATAAATAATCTTTAATGTACGGTACGGATACATTTGAATCATCTTTTGAAGTCGGTGCCAAACCATTCATTTATTACTATTATGAACCGCGGCGGCGAGCCTTTAGTTATAATCTATCTACATATATATTTAGTCATAGTACTTCGTATTGTTGTTGAATAAAAAAGTTTATTAACTTCAGGTTTGGCAGCGACTTCAAGAGGTGGTTCAAATGTATCCGTACCGTACATAAAAGATTATTTATGGCTTTTAAGTTAATTTTGAAGTCGGTTCTTTTCTTATTTAATGCTTTTTAGTGATGGATTTTAGTAGTGATATAAAGTATTTTTTAGAACCCAGAATGGGAAGTTTGAGGAGGCACTTTGCACGCATCTCGAGTCTTTGGAAGTAAGAAATGTAAAAGTTGGTTAGTTCATTGTACCTTCCATCATCAGCTCAGCATGAAATGATGACAACCAGAGGAAAACAACTGATAATATTAAAAAGTATATACAAAACATTGTTAGTGCCTATAATATTTGAGGGTTTCTCTTGATTTCCCTGGTATTCCATCATCTAATCCTGACTTGGTGATAAGGAAACAACTTCAGGGACACACGAAAAATAATATGACTATCAGTCTTAACGTATCTACCTATAATAGATGATTTTCTTAAGAATTATCCTCTAACTCTTAACTATTAAGGAGTTGTACCTTCCGTCATCAGCTCAATATGATGAGATGATGACTACCATATGCAAATACTTAATAGCTTAAGAAAATATATGAAAAACGTTATAAGTGCCTATAAAACTTCAGGATTGCCCTCGATTTCCCTGGGATCCCATCATCAGATCCCAACTTGGTGGCAATGGGACCACCTCGGAAGTATATCCTTTCATATAAGTACACCTTTATAATAAATTGCCAACTGACCTCAAAGCTATGGCAAATAGTAAAATTTTCAATGCAAGGCTTAAGAAGTTCCTGTTAGAAAAGTCGTATTACTCAGTAGATGACTTCATCAAACAATTAGAATTAAGTTTAGCACATTGTATTGACATTGTTTTTAAATTAAATTATTCCAACTTACCCATGTTTATGTTTATGGCACTTAAAATCAAAATTTGAATGAATTATTATTATTATTACTATAATTATTTTTCTTTAATTTAAGACTGTGTGACGGGTGAAATTTTGTTGTTTAAATTAAACTATGTAATTTTTGTATGTTATTTACAGATTTCAAACACAATGTAAAATTGTTTATCAATAAATGATATGATATGATATGATATAAAAAAAGAATTTTTAAAATCGGTCCACAATTGGCGGAGTAATCGGTGAACATACATAAAAAAAAATACAAACTATCGAACATATAACTTCCTCCTTTTTTGGAAGTCGGTTAAAAATACATATAGGTATCATCTATATCAGAATCGTAAAAAGCAGTTTTTTTTACATTCTATTAAATCCTGCATCGAAGAGGTAACTTTAGAAAAATATTTTGATGAAGTGAATACTTCTTATTTAAGAACTTCTTACAAAGATCGAGGATTTGTTAAAATATTCGAATTGCTACATGTACTTACAGAAAATTTTGAATATTTCAGTACTTTCTGCATAAACATTGATTACTGGGTTGTATGGACTTAATACAAAGACTCATGCAAACGGGATATGAGTAGTTTTGGGATCGATATGAAAAGATGGCAAAACCTTGCCGAGATGAGACCAGAATGTCATCATTCCTTAAGAGCAGGGATGTCAAAGCATGACGAAGCATGGCTTGAACGCTTGAAGCAGAAAAGACGCCGCATTTCTGCTCCAACCCCAAATCCAAACCCCCGTTATACCTGCGGCAGGGTCGGAAAGGCATGCTGGGCTCGTATTGGACTCTATAGTCACCGAAGAAGATGCGGAATTTGAAGATAATGCCACACTTTACGGTCGCTACAACAATCATCCGTTATGGATGTAGTGGCCAATATATATGGACATAATATTTTGTTGTGGATTTGGTAGTATTACTGAATCCAAAATGAGCCTTTAAACAGCTTACTTCAGCAATGTACACAGAACTAGTAACTAAAACACAACAAGTTATAACAAGCTAACATTAAATAAACAATCCCGGGGCAATATTGATTTCAGTTTTGGCCAACAATATAATCAACCCTAATTTGTCCAAAGTTCGGACAAGGGAATTAATATCTACCTACAAAATGCTTCGGAATCGCAACTGTAATTAAGTGCAGTTTAATTACGGTTTCCAATACTCCACTTACTTCAATGGGGATGTTTGATATTATGCTTCGTCTTACGACTTATTCAAACTAAGTCACAGAATAGTTAATAGTGCAACGAGTATAGGTAGTATTGCTAGTACAGAAGGTTCTCTCTATTGATCTTAGCAAAGTAGAGAACGAGCAGTTTTTATCGTAAAAACTGCTCGTTCTGCTCTTTTTACGGTGCTCAAAAAGGAAAGAACGAAAAAAGGGTTCCGTAGCTGTTACTACAAAAAAATGCACTACAGATGATGAAAACGAGTTGAAAAAATGCACCAGCAAAAGAGCGTATCTTCATTGCACTTACATCCTTTTGTTAACAAGTGCACCAAAAAATGGTCATCATGTTGAAAACATTTTTTATAAAAAGTAAGAGCATTTTTTTCATATTTTTAGACATACCGTTTAAATGGGACAACTTTCGGAGCGATTATTTCCGGAAAATTCACTTAATCAATAAAATTGTTTATAAACCATTTTTTTTTAAAGAACTGTCGAAAAATGTGCAACGTGTACGTTGATGTTTACTAAATCTTTTTTCAGCTTCTATGACGTGTATTGGCTTACACAAGACACTTTTACTCCTTTCATCGATATACATTTTGTAGTGTTTGAGTAAAATGCTTGTGACATACTGACGGATGGACGGACGGATATGACGAAACTATAAGGGCTCTAGATCAATGGATTATAGTTCCTTTGCTGTTCCGCGAACTTGTGTCTTGGTTAGATGTGACAATAAATTGTGCTCACATGCGCATATTTTCATGCAGTTTCCATAAAAAAATACGCAAGCAAATACAACAAACCAACACCAAACAGTATAATCCTCGACACGTACTTCGCCTCTCTACGAGGCATCATCAGGAGATGCAGGAGATGTTGACGGTCCGGCGTCCACCCGAGAAATGAGTTGTCCAAAACGGTCGGCCCTATTTATACCCTATATATGTATGGCAACACAAGTTAGCGGCTTTCCACTCTAACGTGCATAGGTTGTTGACAGTCCCTCTTTCTGATGCAAATTTCCAGATGGAATTGAATAAAATGTATCATTTAGCACAGTTTCAAATGGATATAGTAAGTCTCTTGTGGATGGCATCATCAGAAAGAAAGAAATACGGACGGTTAACAATTTACTGTATGCTGCACGTTCTTTTGACCGGATTAAGAAATATAAAGCAAGCATAACTTATTTTGGTCCTTTATCGGACAAAATTTATAAAATATTACGATCTTATGATATTAACGTGGCCTTTAAAACAAATAACACTTTGCACTCTAGACTTTGCAATGGAAAGGATAAAGTAGAAGGTGGGAAGAAGTCAGGCGTTTATAACCTTACATGGGATAGTTGTGACAAGGTGTATGTGGGACAAACGGGTCGTAGTTTTAACACTAGGTATAAAGAACATGTCTCTTCTTTTAGACATAACCACCCGGAAAAATCCAATTTCGCATAACATTTATTAGAAAACAGCCATTCCTTGTCAGACAATCATTATTTTAACACCTTACATGTTTGCGGAAAAGAATTACGTCTTAGTGTGCTTGAACAGTTGGAGATAGTCAGGTACAGCAATAGAGGTTTGATCATTAATGAACAACTTAATGTTACGTCATCACCTTTGTTACGTGTTTTTTCATCTCTTTCTAGAAATCCTATTCAGGGTATAAATAGGGCCGACCGTTTTGGACAACTCATTTCTCGGGTGGACACCGGACCGTCAACACCTCCTGCACCTCCTGATGATGCCTCGCAGAGAGGCGAAACACGTGTCGAGGATTATACTGTTTGGTGTTGGTTTGTTGTATTTGCATGCATATTTTTTTTATGGAAACTGCATGAAAATATGCGCATTCACATGCACAATTTATTGTCACATCTAACCAAGACACAAGTTCGCGGAATAGCAAAGAAACTATAAACCATTGATCTAGTAAGGAATTCCGCAAAGTAACGCCTGAATCTATCAGTTATAAGGGTTCTGTTTTTGCCATTTTAACACAGAACCCTGAAAATTAACATACATAAAATTGTAATTGCAGTAGAATGCATAGATATGTAGATATTTTAATAGCGATTGGTTAGTTTCGGAAACGAAAAAACAAACTACAGTCGTAATCTAAATCCAAACTCTAACCAATAACCAAATACAAGCACTCAGCAATGAGGAGAAAAAAATGCAAACAAAATTTGAAGCACAAAACTAAGACAATACGTAATGCATTTTCTCCTTTAGACGTATGAACAAAGACGTAATATTCGAAGTTCAATTTGGAATCCACCTCTAAATCGAAATAGCCCCCCAACAGTTAGCATCGCAAATGTAGTCAGTTGTTTCGACTGCGAATTGATACTTATGCCGAGTTATCTGCGCCAGGCAGTTGGGATCAAGTTGCCGGGCAGAGCCGTCTAACCAGAGCGGATGACAGCTCAGCCTAGCGATAACTGACTTAGTTTTGCCTAATACCATATCCATTTATCGAGGAATACTGTTAGTTGAAATTTAGCATTTCTATAATGTGAGGAAAGATGAATAAATGTCGAGGTTTTTTAAGAGTAAAAACAATGAATAAAAATGTAGATGATGCCATATAGATCAAACTAGTGATTCTCTCTCACCATCGAGAATTCTATTTTATTACGAGTATAATGAAGTTGTTGAGTACCTACTGTAAAAAAAATATCCCTTAAGGAGGAAAAGCGCAGCGTCTCTGCAAGGTGAACTGACGATCTTGTAAGAATCGCGGAAAAACCAAGACCAGTCAACGTAGATGATCTTTGGGGTAGGCTTTAGATGATGATGATGATGATGAACGAGGCTGAAAATTAACAAGGGAATCACTCCGAGTAGATGGTCTGATTTATGGATAAAGTCTGGCGATAATATGTTAATAATTACTCGCAATTTATTCACGACATTGGTTAAAATGAAGAATGATCGATTTTATACAATTGCTGCGTACCCCGTCCAAAATCCGCACGGTAGCAAGTTAATTTAACGCATCAATCACGGCCGCTTTAAAGAGAACACTTAAATATTAATCCAACATTGAATATTTCAATATTGCATGTAAGTGGTATCGTAAAATTTTCCAATATCGTACGTTTTATAAAACTGTAAAAGGGAATACATAGCGTATAATCAAATACGCCGAACGTCAGTGAGTTGAGTTGAAATAGAATTTTTTCGCTCTTAAAAATTGCGATCACGTTTCTAATATAGTGAAAACAATATTCTAGTGACCGGGTGATTCCTGCACAGATGCTTGCCCTTCCAATATTATGTATGTATCTACATACGTACCGGCTTTCATAGCTTTGAATCATTGCCTAATAAAATGTATTATTGATGCCATTTGTGTAGTTACGTTGACCTTTTTAGGGTTCCATATTTATTATTGTTTTCAAACTATCTACCAATTCAAAACGATTAATCTAATCTTGTTATGAAAAATGCATCGTCATTTTTCTAATACTAAAATTTATCAAATTGATTTACAATTCGATTTATGTATTTTACACATTTACATAATTTCCCGTGACACATTACATGTATTTTGAATATTTCGATAACCTCACCCGCGATATCGTAATTTGAAATCACATACCTCGTTTCGGTTTTTTAATGGAGGGGTAGACGACAAACTCTTTATCGATCGAACGATATAAAGATATAAAAATGGCATTAATCTCTGCTATCTCGGTTGTATTATTTAATGACGCCGTTTCGCTATCTGCTACATTTATGGCAGAAGGCAGAATACATGTATTTGATGACGCATTTTGGGCGCGTAAATATACGAGTAAGTGTCACAGTTACGGGGAATTGTTATTTTATGCTCATATCGCTTTTAATATTTTTCCATTACCTATTAAAATAACTTTATATTTGCTTGCTATTAACGAAATCTGTTGCATATTTAATCTATATGTATATTATAAGTTCAACTATACGTTTAAACACTTTATTTATTTATATTCTATAACTGCACTGAATTTTTCAACTAATCTAGGGTGCTGCCGGCAGCAGGGCAGGGTTCAAGCTAGCGGTCGGTAGGGCCACAGAGAGAAATCTTCTGACGATGCGCCCCTTATCCAGGATTACCTACTGCCTTCTGTATAGACTTCACGATTACCTCTGCATCAGGATCCTGTATATCATTATGTTCTAACTTGGAGAATCTATGTTCGTAGGTAAACGGGTTTTGTTGGAATAAGGTTACTCCTCGATGTTGGAGAACAGAGATATACTGAGGACTATTACAAATCAGTAGGATTACCAAGATTGAACGCATAATGTTGCGCGAAAACACGTGAGGCTTCGTCCAAATTTCCAGTGTAGCTGTCCAACATAACTGTGCAGATTGTTCTTAACAATACCTTAGCATTGCACGAGTTAGGGACGGCCTTTCATTCCGATATAAACGGGTCGATAGTAGCGCCATCGAAAAAAATTTCATGATGCACCATCAGACTCAATAGACCGCTCAAATATGGATCACTAAATATTTACATTATGTAGAAATAACATATCAGAGTCGGACCACAATATGGTTTTCGTGCTTCCTAAAGCGCATTGATATATTTTGCGTTTTGTGTTTTTCATATTCTCACTTTTTTATTTGTAGTCGACAAAACGGCAACAAAAAATCTTTATACTATAGTACAATATCGCAGGCTGTTTAAGTATCCAATATCGCTGCTACACATTGGCGCGAGTGCCTGGGGACGAAAGACGAGATACATTGCCGTTTTTAAATAGGAGAAAGATTCCAACATTTCCAACACTTATAGAATAAAGTTAATGTATCTGGGCCTCATCTTGACTAGCACCAGTGTAGTGAAAAGGACAAAGTATACCTGCCTTCTAGTGCAGTAGGTAACTCAACGAATTAAAGAATTATTAAGCATTCTAATAATTCGCTTTAACCTAAGCAAAGTGGCCTAGCAGTGGCATGGCGTCCATATAAGCCGATGCCCACCGGGTTGCCCAAGGAAAGGTTCATAACCACCTTATTCTTTAAATATGATTAAATGAATACGCTTCGGCTTCCCTTGTAACTTTCCCGAGGCCACGACTGTTGCCTAACATTGTTATTTACCATTTATCACGCAATACGATTCCACAAAGCGTTTGCCCTACAACTGTGGATTTGCATGAAATATAAAGGTGACCGCACATAGTTCGGCATTGTTTATAGCGGTCAGTGAGCAACCCCCGCATTCTTGCCTGGCCATCCCTTTGTCTTACTTTCCGCTTATGATGGAATAAATTTGTACAATTTACATTAATCGGATAAACAAACAGACAGGCTGTATAAATTATTCTGGTGGTTAAAATGCTGTGACGTTTTTAACATTTTGGAATCCTGTTTTAATTATTTATTCCTTCCATGAAAACAGGTTTATTTAAAATGTACTAGTGTAATTAAAATGGCATTAAATACTATGTTTTCAATATTACTGTACCTCCTAACTCTGTCTACTTCATGTGTACTTAAATATTATTAATGAAGTGTTTGAAGAAAAAATAACAGTTCCATCTTTCTGGATGCATTTATTGCAAGTAACCGTCACCGCCGAGTGGGCGCTGTTCTAGCCACATATACATACATATGTAGGTGGGTACGTCATCTACGTATAGCTATCGAGATTTAACCAAACAATTATTGTTCTGTCAAAATATAATACGCTCATAATAATTAGCTAAATGACACCGAAGCGTTTCCTTTTTAGTTAATAATTATTAAATTAGTACCATATGTCATTAAAAACTACTACTTTAATACAAGTAACAATACCTTCAGGCTTCATCAGCTACACCAAAATGAGTTTCACTCTTAAATTCATGATGATGATGAACAATGCTTATACGCGTACATACTACTGGTCTAGAACTAAGCACATATAAAAATCTCAATAGATACAATATTCTAAAACACAGACAACATAACCGGATTCACATAAATTTTCCATTACCCTAATGCAATTTCCCTGAGACCATTTTTTCCGCGTCTACCACTCTTTATTATTTCATCCTCTGTCAATTGAATGTCATATTCCGTACAATCGTCACTCGATCTCTTCTAATGAGAGGCCGAAGTGGAATTATTAAAAAACCATTAGGCGTGGGGTAAAAACCGTGATGGATGGACCCTTGAAGCCGATCCATTTCAATTCGGCCTAGCAAAGGGTGAGTGTCCCCGGAGTATGGTAATATGTTTTAAATCAAGCGGACGCTGAGATATTGGAGGTAGAAATTGTGTTATTTGCGGTCTAGAGCGGGACGTGGGATATTTATTCTGACTTACCTAGAACCCGTTTTGCTTTTGTATAAAATTTAACTTTTACTGTAAATAAGGTACAATATACTATTGTTTACCTCCGCATTCATTTTACCTGATGTCTGTGTTTATATTTCGTTCTTGTTGAGATATATTAAGAGAATAATATATTTATGTAACGACTCCTTTTTGTACCTAAATGAAGAATTACAACATTAAGTGAACTTAAATAGTATACGAATATTACTTACTACAGAAAATCTAGTAAGATGTTCCTTGATATTTATGTATTTATTCATATTTTGCAGCACTAAAAATATTGATCAGAACGACGAGGGTTCCGTACCTCAAAAGGAAAAACAGAACCCATTAATGACCACTTTGTCGTCCGTATGTCCGTCTGTCAAGATGTTTCTTCTCAGGAACGCGTGGAAGTATCAAGCATCAAATCTCTTGAAACTGTGAAACAATCAAATTTCACAGTCAACGCAATCAAAAGATACAGTCATTAAAAAAGATGTTTCCATATAAATTGCCGTGAACTGAAAATCTATAGGGTACTTCCAGTTGTCCTAGAAACTAGAAATATAACCAATGAGATAAATCTGAAAATCTTAAATTTATATGCCTGTCTGTCTATGTTAATAACCAATATAAAATGACCTCACTGCGTACATTTTGCTTATGAGCAGGGTGCTGCTGACACAGATTTTTTATGGATACTGCCGATTTAAGAACATAGTTTCTACAGAACCCTTGGTGCGCCTGTCCATCAAGTAAGTATCATTTATTTAGTTACTAATACTTGTAACTAAATAAATGATACTTACTTGATGGATTATATTTTTAAGCACGTCAAATATGGCATAAAGATTTTCGTTCGCACGTTAAGGATGCGCCACCAACACCATAACAGAACCGTATTGCGGTTATTTTTCTAGAAAGTTCATCTAATAGAGACAGCGCGTCGTAACCGTAATAACAGGTAGACATTACTCACGACTAACCAGGACTGATGCGCTGATAAATCACATCAGTCGCCGATTTATATCGCAATAAACGGGTATTCCCCCTAAATAATACCATCGTGGAGTTTTATGGCGTTTATTTTAACCGCCAAGTTACGTTTTCAACACGTATTTGGGAGCATAAAAAACTTACTGTAAAACGAAGCATTTCACACTATCTTTTCAACTACAACCAAAAAAGAAGCCATCGTTACATATTTTTACGTATATGGATCTGTTTCGAAGGACCATATATATATAACGTAGACAGTGTTGGAGATTTACTTATTAAGGGGTGTAATGTAGAAAATGCATAAGTTAAGTCCGAAGAACATAAAGGTACATCTTCTAGTGTCCGACACTGTCCCAATAATTGGCATCTTTAACAGTATTTCATTGCATTAGAGGTAACAGGCCTAACAGGGTGTCAAATTGGAATCAAGCTGGGGCCGCTACCTTAATTAATGATTGCCACAAATACTTCAAATTACTTACTATGTTGGATCAACACAGTGGTATATGCTAACTCCAAATTTTGGAATAATTAATAAATATATTTTTTAACTTAATTAAATTGACTGTAACTCAAATAATGAATAGTCAGCTATGTATGTCCTGAGTGCCTTATGATTCCTTGTTCAAATGAACTCTACACTATAGAGTTATGCACAATTTTGGGTTGTTGAGGTAAATCGCCAATGTCACATAACATTGTTTGTAAAAGCACAAGGCATGCTTAAATATAATAAAACCTCGTTTGAGCCGAGAACGTTTCCAAAGCAAACGCCGTCGCCGCAAAAACCGCCGGAATCCGACCATTTACACGGACTTTATGATAACACGGAGAATGTACTTCGAGTACAGTCAGCTGAGGAAACCAAATAATAGTTAAAAATATGCCCCTCAACAGAAACTGTTATATCTAAACGCTGATAAGTCCTTAATTTTCTTTTAGATTAAACATATAGGTTTTTAACTTTAAAAATAAATACATGAGTGCTAGTATAGGTATTGAAAATGTTTATATTTCTAAACTAGAAGGTGGGCACCTTCTACTTGCAACTGCGTTCGCGGAGAAGAAAAAGTCATAACCCTTCTTTTTTTCGTCAGCGTAGTCGGATAAAAAGTATCCTATAATCACCTGGAGATACCCAGCTACCCGTCTACCAAAAAATTTTGAAATCTGTTTAGCCGATTTTGCGTGATGAAGCCACAACGACACATACAAACATACAAAATATCCAAAAAAATATATTTTTCGTTTTAGTAACCTCCAAATAGTTCGTTACAATCATTTTTTTGAAAATATCTTCAATGTACAGACATTTCATTTTTACAACTTTATAATAGTATAGATTAAGAGTCCCCCGCAAGCTCGGACGAATTTCACTTTCCCATACAAACGGTTCTCATTTTAAAACTACGTATTGGATTGTAGCGAAACTTTGCATATACAATGACATGAGGTATATCTAGGCCTGTAACTAGTTTATATGGCTCCAGTTTATAAAACAAATGAAAGACGGCAAAAACAAGTTTTGTATGAAAAACTTAAATTCACTGTATTTTGTTTACTATGGAATCTGAAGCTATATACACTAATTACAGGCCTGCATATACCTTAACTTATTCTAAGTACAAAGTTTCAGGGCAAACTAGCTAGTCGTTTTAAAATGAGAGCGTAACTACGTTTGTATGGAGAACCGAGCTTGCTGGGGACTTATGAAATGGTTTGCTTTTTGCTGCTTTATATAAAAAAATCGATATGTATGATGATATATCTATGAATTCTATGATATAATCAATTGCTGCGTTTCGCGTTCTTACTTATTATTGTTGTATATTTTTAGAAGAATAACATGTATACTATTATAAAGTTGTAAAAATGGTAATGTCTGTACATTGAATATATTAAAAAAAACTATTGTAATGGACTATTTGGAGAACACTGAATCGGAAACTATTTTTTTGGATTTTTTGTATGTTTGTATGTGTCGTTGTGGCTTCATCAAATCGACCAAACGGATTTCGACTATGTTTAGTACACGGTTAGCTGGGTATCTGCAAAACAGGGGTTATGAATTTTGCTCCTCCGCGTAAGAAGTTACGGGCGCCTTCTAGTAAATAATAAAATAAGCATTCTTTAATCCCTAAAACAAGAAGTTTAGCCCCGCTTGGCTATTTAACAAATTTTTCTAGCGCGATAAGTGAAAAAAAACTTTTTAAATTTACTTTAGTACTGACTAGGACATAAAACGAGTAGTAATAACCCCGAGTTTTGTTGTAGCCCAGTTGGTAAAAAAATTGATAATTCAATAAAAAAAAATAGTTCTTTCTCTTTTATCGGTAATGCATATATCAGACGCTGTATAAACTTGCCAAGCTTACGTAACGTGATACTAAAACGTGAGTCAAAATATTTTTCAAGGCAACTGTAGCTCGCTACGCTTTGCGTAGAACGTCTACGCTAAAGACCCAGGCCGTTAACTCAGCTCCACTGTATAAAATAACCATCTAGGGAAACCGACGCTTATCCCTCAGAAAAATACTCTTTGTGAGGACTCGCTTATCCCTCTTATGATATGTTTATGTACCTCCAGATTTTATGTGGACGTTCTAACGCCGCGCACGAATTTTATTGGCTTTATAGAATTTTATGGCGGCATACGCTACCAGTGGTCTGTTTTTTCTATGTATATTGATTCTGATGCGATCCGGTGCTCGAAAATGTCTATAGGGGTGAATTATGAGGCATAAATGGCACTTCATATGGTTGATCGTTTTTCTGTTTGTGAAATTTGAGATCATGGATTCACGGTAGAATTCACAAGTATTATGACAAAAAGGAAATTTGATGTGAAATAAAATTGAAAACATTTAATGTTTTGTATTTATTTACAGTTATTTACATCCAACATCGCGTTATGTTTGAAAAGTATGTCTAAACTGAGACACCCTATGCACCATCCTTTCCTTACCTTTATTAGAAACTTAAAAGCTCAATCCTTTCTAAAAGTTAAACAAAACGATTTAAAATTAATAAGTATACTCAGTAATCATAAAACACGTAAAGAAATAATACGGTGTTACATCACAGCCACACAGGTTACGTATTACTTTTTAACCTAAGCCCTGGGCATCCATCACGGTATTTCAGCCGCCGAAAATCTGGGTGCAGTCGAGCCAGCTTTAACAGTTTGACGATGCACTTAATGTATTTATACCGGGCAGCGGGCAGCGGCATCTGTGGCTAATGATATCGCCGGACCCTCCCTCCCCCACTGCCCCCATCCTCGGTCATTAGTTAAACACGCACGGAGCCCGCATGTCGCAAGTTTATCTTTGGCTAAACTGTTGGTATGTGGACTCGATTAGCCCTTTGATCAAATAATCCGACGATAAAATAGGGTTTGAGGAAATTAAATTTCATTAAATGCCATTGTCGGTGTGCTCTGGCGGTGAAATGGCGCTGATGAGAGCCGATTGCTCCGAATAGATTAGAACCCTGAATTAGATTAGACTGAACTGTACGGGCGACAATTCGAGAATAGTCACTAGTCATAAACTCATAAAGGGAACGAACCATGGCGGAGTGAAATTTATTTGCCGCTGTTCGGTCAGCTATGGCCGCACATTTTATTGCCTCAATCCGAAACTAAATTAAATGCGAATTTGTTTGCTACCAGCTCTATCCAAGGCTTGGATTGTTGGTATCCATAAAATTGAAAGTCCAGTTGGCAAAAAATGGAATGAAATGTACGTCATTGAATGATCGTAGCAACCTATAATAATGGGGTAAATAAAACGATCTATTTAATGCAGCCCTTTTTTAGATCAATATATATCAGACATTTTAGTAGCACTATTCTTGGTAGCTATTTGTAGGACACGGTCCATGCATTGAGCGATTGAGGTTTGAACTTTGTGCAAGTTAAGGTCACTTCAAAAAATTTACACCAATATGTCAACACTAAATATTTCAAAAAATATTGTTTACTTTGAAGATATAGCTTACAATTATCCATCGAAATAGCAATATAATAACATATATTTCTGAAATAATAAATGTTTGCAGAAAAAATATACAATAATAAGTAAAACACCTTTACGATTACATTAACACGTTTACGAACGATATTTTCGTAGCGCTACGTAGCCGATGATATGGAGAAATGCGTATATAGCGAAAATTTACTACGAGCAGAGCGCCCACCTAGCGGGTTCCCGGTCGTGAATATATTAAATAACGGTTATTTTGTATGTATGTAAACTTACCGGTATTTAAGTAGTTACTTCAAAAAATATAAATATTAGTTGACTTTCATCTAGAAAATACGATCAGTAGCTATATACATCCTAACATAAATTGCTAATTAAAGCACCGGTAAGCAGCCCCGTGGCATGTGTGCAGTGGGCACCAGAATAAAGTGGTTGTGGCGCGGACGGGCGTCGCTGGGAAGACGCGCTCGTTGGCCGCAGGCGGCGCAAGATAAACCGCCGTCTAATTGGCGGTCACCTACGGACGCTCGCATAGTCCAGATATTATGTCTACTTGATTTTTAAAACGCAGTTTATACTAACAGATTTAATTTTATATGTTTACTCACAGACTTCTGTGTGTTTACTAAATTAAAGTGTTATTAAAATTGTATCGATGTAATATATAATATATATTTACTGTTATACAACTTAGCAAGAAAGTGTTTCATATTCCGTGTTGCTTGTGAAATAATTGCGGTAAATTAAAATAAATAGTTTTTATTTTTAATAGCCCCTAAGAGTGTCCCAATGCTGGGCAAAGGCATCTCCTTTAGATCTCTAAATAAATAGTAACGGTAAATAAAATCTTAAATTACAAACTGATATTTGTGAAAAATGCCTGGCAAGTATTTTTTTTTAAACGCTACAACAAAAAATATCTTGTCCCTTGTCAATCAAAATTGTTATCCGAGTTCGTATTTAAATTCCCGTAAAATTATGACTGAATTCGCGTGATATATGTTTATTGATGGCTTCAATAGTTGACTCCTTCGTCGATTATTCTCCATTTTTGTTATTTAATAAAAATAAATTTTACTATATTTTATTATTATTATTAAAAAACTAATTACAGTAAAATAGGGGAACTTAAAAATTGTACATTTTAATATGAAAGGTACGTAGTAACCCACATTAACCTTCTAAGTTTGGTGTATAAAAGTCGGTGTACCGTAAATCTGCGGTTCCGTACGGTACCGGTATCAGACCGTCCCGCGTCCTGCGGCGGTCACTCGATTAATACTAGCAGTAATCCGCCGACCGAAGGGACTTTAATTTATGCCGCCATTTTGACAATTGATGGTCAAGAATACCTTGTTTTGTTTTAAACAACAACCGATCCCTATACTGTTCCTAAACGAAATTATACTGTTTATAGGTATGTTAAGCATCAAGTTATCTGTAACCTAGGAGGTTCTAATTTTATATATCGCAAGGCACCTTTATTCGTGTTAACATTTCATAATATTTCAAATAAAGTATCTCTATTATATGTATATGAGATAGTTCAGCAAATAATTACTTACTTCGTCATACTAACTGCAAATCTAGCAAAACATGACCCTGTGTCACGCGACTAAGTTTGTCTGTCTTTTACCTTTCTATACAATGCGAGAAAACGGGTGATGTTTGTTACAAGACAGGCCAAGTCGAAAGAAGTCGCGGAGAGTTGCTGTAGCCCGGCTGGCTAATACAATTTGTGAAAGGCAGTAGTGCATCTCAGTGTTACATAAAAACGAACGATACTAATATCCCAAACCTTTATGTTTCTTGTACGATATTACCAATTTTTATTGCATCAATCAACGGCTCCAAGGTCAGATATGTAATTTGTTTATATCGATATATTAGTGCACACCTTGATCATGCGAGCGAAGTCCGCAGCAAAGTTAATGGCGCGGACAGCGACGCATCGCATCGCGTCGCTTCACGCAAGCGCTTTACTCCACTTAAAAAATATTCTAAATATTATAACAAAACGGGGTTTGATCGCATGTAAGTATATATAGTTTATTTGAATCGATCATTATTACAAGATTACTACACTCTTCAGCACACGTCAATCTTCCTCGCATTTGTTGCGAGCCTGCGAGTGAAGTCCGCAGTGAATTAATCGGCGCGGTTGGCGCGGACAGCGTCGCGTCGCGTCGCTTCACGCATGGAGCGCTTGTCCGCTCCGCGGCAGCTCCGCTCGGATGTGACTAACGTCCAAATGGGAAAGGAAAAATAAAAGTTATTATCACAATTTGTTTAGGGACGCATAACTGGATAAAAAAGCTATTAAATTGTAATAGATAAGAGTTATTGAAAAAAAAATACTGACTGTTTGTTTCGGCTTTCTTCTCAGTGGTCTCCTCTTGGGAAATGCCGTAGAGTTAGACTTGTAAAAATGCCCTTGCGGCCTACTTACAGAATAAAGATCATTATTATTTCATTATTGAAACCGAGACTAACTAATTAAGATTTAATACAGCAAGGAACATAAGTTAATCTGATATTAAATTAGTAACTATATGGATGCCTGTGATCTCGTCCCTAAGTTTTTTTGCAGCATTTCCTCTTTGTATTTTAATGATCACATATAAATATTTACTTACAGATAAGTAACTAATATATACATCTTCCAGAGTAAACTTTGTTCTCAGTCTCAGAGATGAAAATAAATATAATGTCAACGAAAAAGAAAACCGCATTCAAATCAATAAGATCAGTTGAAACAAATATGTTATTTGTAAAGTACCTACTATCAATATTACTACATTAACTAACAAAGTATTATAATGTAATCGCTAGAAGGTCTTAGTTTAACGTTTCACTAATGATTATTTCATGTACATCCAAAATAAATTACACACCAACAGTTTCAAAAATATTTATGTACACACCAACTCTATCTACCGTCATAGTACTAAGGTTTGGATATATATTTATGCGATTTTGTGGTGTTTACTTATCTTTGCTCTTGACTGTAACTGCTTAACCCAGTCATTATGGAAAATTGAAAAAAAAATAAAGTGTAATATTTATTATCAACATTAGCCAATGAAATAGATACCTTTTAGACGTGTGATCCCCGTTTATTTGGAAAAATTATAAATTTTCCAGTAATTTAATGCAGGACCCTGATGGGGACGGAATGACTTAACCGAGCGAACAAAGTTATGCGAATACGCGAATTTCGAACAATTTAATCTTTATTATATTAGTTTTGGTATGCGAATTATAAATTCGACGTTGACATAAAGGGCCCAGAACTGATACGGAATAAATTTTCTACTTAATTTCACTACACAAACACAAAGGGACAGCGAAAGGGACCGACTTAATTTCAATATTGAGGTGGAAACTAATGATAAGGTAGTTTGGGTAGTTCGTGTCGCGAGCAACTAGAAATGAAAATGATAAGGGTTTGAAAATATCTAGTTTTATAAACTTAATAAATATAATGGGATTTCTGAGTATTACTCGTATATAATTGTTTATCGCCAAATTAATTGTTGAAATCACTTTCCTTGTGTGCCGGCATAATTTCATGTTATCCATTCACGGGTTCAAACCCATAAGACTTGACGATACATAACTAATAGTTACTTCTCATAATGATAAGTCATCCAAATCATTATGTTAATAAACACCAAAAATATCACCTGTAACTTTTTTCTACGAATTAGAAGTAGTAATTGTGAATTGCTTTATACTCCATAACTTTTGAATTCGGTCATTTTTATATTTCTTTTTAACATTTTCAATAACTACATTACACATTTATACAAATATGTAAGGGTAAATGTCCCAGTACTCGACACTGTCGTAGTAGATGGCACCTTCAACCACAATTAGTAATATTAATATAGATAAAAACAACATGTCAGTTATTGGAATTGGAGTGTCAAAGATTGGGACGTTTGCTTTAGATGTTTGGTGGATAATTATTTTTGACTTTGACTGTACAGACAATAAATTCGCGAGTCTATATTTTGGATGTTTCCACTTGAGTACAATATAACTACATGTATTTCAGCGATCACAAGTATACAGTGCTTCACAAAATGCCTTATCCGGTAATTTCTCGCTGCATGACACGAGCGTCACTTTGCTCCGCGTCTGATTTTGCGCTCAACTGTACACCCGCATCTGCTTGCATCCCGTGCCCTTTTCATTTGTAAGCGGTAATTACCGAATTGTGGCATGAAATTTTAATAAGCGTCCATATTTATGACTTAAAATACATTAAAAGGTAAAATTATTTTTTAATTCAACCTTACCCTTGAATAATAAAAATATTTCCAAAAACCTTAGGATGTACCCAATCAGTGAATCACCAATCCAACAAGTAAGTCCTGCTCAGCTCTTTCTTCTAAGATGGATATTTCTGATTTCTGAGTTGAGATCGCTTGATGGGCAGTTGACTTCAATATGCGCTTATACGATTCCATTAAACTTTCTGACTAAACGGTTTCTTCTTTATTTTAACAACAAGCGTCGTGAGCAATGTAGAGTCGAGAGATTTTACCCCAAATCCCGCTTAATCGCATTCGTTCTTAACATATTGTGTTACGCATACAGCTGCCATATCAGCCATAACCGGTGATAAGATAAAGATGATAATTGCAGACTATCAGCTCTTAACTACTGGGTCACCATCTTCTTTCGTACTATGAACGTAATTTTGCTTCAAATTCTATGCTTAAAAAAGGTAAAATGATTTTTATTGCGTGCCTGTCACACGCATTTTCAGCCACCGGCTATAAGTGACGGCAAAATGAAAGATGGCAATTAAATCACTTTTATTGCAGACTTTCAGCTCGATAACTGAATCACCATGACTTATTTCTGTACTTGGACGTCTTGTTACAATCAGTGAGCAGAGTACCGCTTTTAATCGTTTTAATATCTGCCCTAAAAAATAATTGAAACGATACGTTTTTTAGCGTATCTGTAACACTAATTTACAGCCGCCATATCGGCCATACTGGCGACACGGTGAAAGATGATAATTAAATCAGAGCGTCCGCCGGCGTAGTTATTAAACCGCAGACTGTCAGCTCCATTAACAACGAATTAACCGGCCAGTTTAGGGCAATGTATTACTTAGTGAGTTACATCTGTGTAACGGAAGCTACTCGTAGTTGCAACAATTTATCGATAGCTAAAAGTAGACCCATGAAATCGGGATGATGATTGTTTTAAGGTGACAATCGATGCTATTCTGTGTAGGGAACAAATATCTATGCTGTAAAAGTCAGAAATGATATTTAAAGTTCGGCATTTCTACGAAGCGCAGCAAATGCTTCGTACTTATAGCTTTGTACATATATGGGCGTGATGTCATCCCTTAGGGGGGTAATTATATGGAGAAACAAGTACTTTTTTGGCCTTTTGGTCGTGATAAACTGCGTTTAACTACACTAGCGGTTGCCGTATCATTATTGTCTTATTTAATTTGATTTTTATTTTTTTACGGGTAAAAAACTTGTAACTGATTCGGAGTGTTATCAGTTATGTGTCAGTTGTCCGGCATTTTTATTTTTTACATTTTAGCTATATTGTATTGATTATGAAATGAGAGTTAATATGCTAATTTGGACAGAAACTATAACAAACCAGCAGCCAGCAGGCACGGTACAGCCAAAACAATGGGCATACTTCACTCATTAGTTTCCTCGGAGGAGCGAAACTTAGTTCCATACATTTTCATCCAATACACCGCCTGGGGAGGTAATTAATATAGCTAATATGATTAGTAGTTGTTTGTTGTCTCCATAGTAAATACGTTTGAATGGGGCGCCTGGTATTGGGTTTATTTTTCTGTTCTTTTATTTACTTTGCTCTATGAAAGTACAGAAAATTATTGTTTTAGTGGGAGATGTAAAGAAAAAGATAGATGTACTTTAAAAATATTTATGACATGTTTGCATTGGCATACTTTGAAATGCATTTAGATTGGATTAAAGCGTAGCTTATTTAAGGCTTCTGTATGTAATAAAAGATTCCTCTAATAAACAGAAAATTACCTATCAATATATTGGTATATTGGCAACATCTCTCAATTGCTTCCGATTTCTACTACTTTTTTAATAGCTCTCTTTTCACTTCTTCATCGTAGCAACTCATACTAATAAAATTTCAAACGTAATATAGGAAGTCCTATGTACACATATCAACCCTGTTTCGTACTTGAAACTTAAGATCTGGCACTAAACCAAAATTTCTAAACCTACAAATCGTTCCGACCACAGCGCTACGTGCCACCTAATTCGCCAGCAATGCGCTATATTTCATGAAGCCAAGACTAGTTTGGGAATTAAGCTACAATTAAATGGTCGTGAATTGGAAGTTTGGCCGGGTTTGGCTGGTTTGGCCGGGATGGCCGGGGTTGGCCGGTCACTCCGGGGAACTCGGTGGCAATTTATCAATTATTTACGCCACTTGGGCCCGCGCCCGTCTGCCGTCACCCGCCTCGCCTGCCATACCGGATTTGTAGATCGACTTCGGTTCAAACTTTATAAACTCCTGATATACTGGTTTGAAATCCGATCCTTTGAATCTTAATATTCCAAGTCAAAACTTAGTGAAGATATTTAATACATGAAGCCTGTATATTAATACCCCACACAAACACTAAACGCAGGACAGAACTATCGTAGTATAAGAGAATGTTCATATTATTATCATTACACATCATAGCGCTTCCTTGTTACAGATGTTACTGACTGTACACGGCTTCGGGTGGCAAGGATATTTTATTTATCCTTCGGAAACTGCTTGTTTTTACATAATACGATACACCCGATTTCGTATTTGCACAATAATAATACTACTGGTACTCTGTTTCCCTGTATTACATTTCATTTCCTCGCATTACATATTGTCTACCCGCCGAACTACGAACCGAACAATCCGACGAAACATTTAAAAGACATTTGAGAAACTTTTTATTTTTAAAATTAGCTCCAACATTATTAATAATTAAGTAACTGTAAAATGTAATTTTATCATTGAGATTTTCCATTTTTTTTGGATTTTTCTTTTTTGCTTACTTATTTTTGATCTCAGCGTAGGTATTATACAATATGTATATAAAAAGTAAAATATAAAAAGCAAATACAAAATATAAACACATTATAAAAAATGAAAATGGCAATCAAAATATTTAATAAGATCCCAAAAGTAATCCAAGACCTAAATAATATTAATCAATTTAAAAATAAACTAAAAACATATTTATTACAAAAGGCGTAAGCTTATACTCCATTCCAGAATTTCTTAATGAAAAATAAAGTTAAACCATGCTCATTATGTCCTTAAATTATTAAATTGTAAGTTATTAGCTTCATTTAAATTATTTATGTATTGGTTCAATATTTCTAATTCTCAATGACAATTAATTTTAATGATATTCTAGGTCGCTATGCTTTTTATTTGCATTTTACATACTTATTTTATTATTTACATTTTTGACATTCATTTTAGTTATAAGATATTGCTGTGCCAACAGGGCTCATGTTTTGAACAATAATAAAATAAAAGTTTAGACAATTAATGTACAACATGAACTGCAACAAATAAATTGAATTGAACTGAATTGAACCTAACGTAGATATGGTGCCGCCGACAGCGGGGTAGGGCTCATTTTTTTCTTTTTTTCATACAATGTTTAAAACATTTTGTCACAAAAATCTCATTACCTGAAAATAAAGCTTCCTACCCGCTATACCGCAAACAGTAAACAAAATGAAACGCAACACACAAGGGGCCACGATCCGTCACTTAGCGCGACCTGTGGGCTGCGGTCGGCATCGGTCTTCGTCGGCGACAGCAACCGACACAGCTGCTAACCCATAACTTCCTTAAGTCTATAGGTCATATATTATTCAACATCTATATGACATTGTTAAGAATGTCTCAAATCATGCACCATGCTAATGAAGTTGAAAGTTCATAGACTGGCCACTGGTATTTTTTCATACAAAATTACCGGTATATAATTTTGGTATCTCGTATATTATTTTTCCTTTTTATTTATTTATAAACTTATATTCTTACCTAAATACAGTTCAGGAAAATTGGAAAAGTAACTAATTATGTATTTTAATGAAAATATAAATACATTTATAGGTTAGATTTTGCACTCGTACGCTATACATATGAACATATTTTTTCTTGTATTCCGTACTTTGAATGATGTTAGATTTTCTGATAATATCAGTATATTGTATTTTTTCGCATTTTAAGTACGAAGTGTAGAAATCGATGAATGTGAGTAGGATTATATTTGTTAAGAAGTTGTGAAGTAAGACTTACCTATATAATAACAAACAAAAAAAACATAACGGATTTTGAAAATTATAAGGAAATAAATATATCCATTTCTTACATTGATTACCTACGTGAGCTCATTTAATTATTATTCGAGTCTATATGAACTGGAAAAAGGAAACATTTTGGTCACCTTATACTACAAGACTCTTTTATTATTACGAGTAGCATTGTAGAAGGTTGAAGGTAAGCGATGAAGGGGAAGACCAAGGATTTAGCAACACGAAACAAATAAAAGAAAAGGTTGACGTCATGTCGTATAGGGAGATCAAGGAGGTGGCCTTGGATACGGCGAGATGGAAAGAGCTAGACGCTTCATCAGCTATACTGACCCGAGTTTGACTCTTAAATGTATGCGATATAATCATTTTAACCTATCTATCAGCCACGGACGTCAACTTCTGAACATAGGCCTCCTCTATAGCTCGCCACAGGGTGCGATCCTATTCAGACCGCATCCACCGACTCCCCGCAACCCTTACGAGGTCATCCGTCCACCTAGTCCGGGGCCGTCCTACTAAATCGTCGAATCCAACTCGATTGGGCAGCATACAAGAAGCTGCGTAAATATCTTTTCGTCAAAAATGCCCCAGTGCTTGAAGACGGAGCTCTTCGAACAGTGTGTGATGCCAGTGATGACCTACGGAACTATCAAATGGTAGTTCACAATGCAATGTTAAGGGCTATAATAATAATAATCATCATTTATTTTCAGATAACAAAGATCCATCTGCGTTAGTAACATGGCTTAAAAACTAAATGTTAGTAGGCATTTCGAGGACAAATCAAATACACACAATACACAACGCTGGTCAACTAAAATATCTATGAAACTAATTAAAATCAAACTTGAAATAATAAATGTTATGGTGCAAAATAAAAGTCAAAAGTAATAAAAACAATGAACAATAAAATGTAGGTAAAATTAAAAGCATTTACATATAATTTAATTAATAAAAACTAATATGAAGCTATGCTCGGGGTTTCTCTTCGTGATAGAATCAGAAATGAGGATATCCGTAGAAGAACCAAAGTAACCGACATAGCTCACAGGATTGCATCGTTGAAGTGGCGATGGGCTGGCCATGAAGCCCGGAGAACGGATGGCCGTTGGGTCAGTAAAGACATTGTAAGGAGCATTATAATTCTTACAAGTCTGTTATGTTCCACTGCTGGGCGGGGGAGAGAGGCCTTCTTGTAAAGATCATACCATGGGGTTTTCAAACTGGTTGAAACAATTGAAAAAGTGATATATTTGCCAAAATCTAATTGACATATGTTCCCTTCATTACATTAATACAAATAAAAAGCAAAACATTGAAGCGGATTCATTCTAATTAATTGTCATTATTGGCTTTGTCTGAAGCCACATCACATTAATTAAACAATTCCATTCCACTGATAAATTAAATTATGAAATGTTTTATCATCTGTGTTAAACGGTCTTCTTCATCATTTATTTAATACAAGCATCATTAATATTAGTGCCCATTTTCCATTTTATATAATTTCCAATTACTGTCCATGTCCATGTTTCGTTCAAAATTGACTGTGAAATTAAATTTAAATGTATAGCAATATTTAGTTATAAAGGGGTTTTAACGAAAAAACAAAGTTTTTATATGGTTGAAATCCTTTTTCTTATATATATTTATGATGATATCAATTACTATTTTTCTCTTCGGTTTCCGTGATTATCTTATCACAAATTTAAAAAAAAACAATAAAAACGGATTACACTCAATCGTTTTCACATTTCGGAAAAAAGAAGCTGATTTGACTTGTATTTTATTTCCATGTTTATTTTGTTAAGAAATAATATATGTGTAATCGACTTATAGGACGTAATGTGTTACGTTTGTTTCTTTTTTCAGCAGCATTTTTCAATAAAGTAAAAATCTTATATTATATAACTTATTTATATTAAACCCCTTTGTAAAAATAATATAAGTTATTTACCTCGGAAAGTGCTCGAAATATCCGGAAAAACCGGAACCGACTGACCGGATGTCACTCGGTGCGGAAGTTTTAGTTGCTGTCTGCAAATATTAAGAGATAAAGAAACTTGCTACGGAATTATTAACCGGTAGTTATTTATGGTACCTACCTAAGTTATTACAGGATAATCCTAAACTGTTTTGAGAATAACTTTAATATATTTAAAAAAAAAGCAGGAAACGTTTAATTTTTTGATTTTATTTGAAGCGAATTGAGAAACCTCGTCATTGTCCCCTTTTAGAAGACGGTTAAAAATAAATTCAAAAGTTATCTGCAATAACCTCATTAAGATTAAGCGTGCTGGTACTGTAATAGACACTATACGGCGGCATTCAATATTTATTGCATAGAATACATACACTCTAGAAATAGAGTGTGAAAAAAATATTCGTTCTCATCATAAACATTTTCCGGGTTTGGTAGCGTCACACACAATGAAGCCAATCGCGACTTCAAATTTTTTTTTTTACATTATTGCAGTACTAGCTTCTGCCCGCGACTTCATCCGGCTTAAATTCGTTTATAGCGGATAAGAGTCTTTTTCCTGGATAAAAAGTAGCCTATGTCCTTCCCCGGGACTCAAACTATCTCCATACCAAATTTCATCCAAATCGGTTCAGCGGTTTAAGAGTGAAGAGGTAATAGACAGACAGACAGACACACTTTCGAATTTATAATATTAGTATGGATATCGGCGATATATCATGTTGCCACGAAGTACAATGCAACTCATAGCTTGCCAAGTGTCGGGTTTTGCACAGGTTCTAAAATTATTATCTTTTGAGAACCAAATTCAAAATTACTTCAAAATTGGAACTGAACACATATCCTAATCGTCATACTCGTATTTATAAATAATCATAATATTCTTAGGTCCGCAAGCCATCCGTAAAGTGCTATATAAGGTCCTTGAGTGTCTCTTGTTCCAAAAGCTTGTTTGATGAGTTTATATCTAGACCGTGCTGCTGGCCATGTCGCCGACAATACATTTAAACTTACCTGATAGAGACGGAAACGTAAGTTTATTATAATGTATGTTAAAAAATATATAACTTTTATACAATCCAAAATGTCATTATGTAGCTTAGACCATGTTTGTTTATCATCAGGTGCCTTTTTTTCAGGTGCGTTGGGGTAAAAGGAAAAAAAGGAGTATGAGAAAGTTCGAAAGGTGGACTTTATTTTAGGCCATAAAGAGCATTTTCGCTAAAATTTCCATCTTTCCCATCCTTTTTACCCCAACGCAACTTTATAATTTACCATCACAACAAATAAATACCCTGTGTCCCTGGACTTCGTGTTTTACTCCGCCCTAATGAAATGAAATGAAATGAAATATTTTTATTTCACAAAACACATAATACATTATGGGATATCCGGCGGGCCCCAAATTAGGCTGAGATCTTGTTCGAGAAGATCTTGGGACCCTGTGAGTAATGACACTGTATAAAAATATCACATATATATTGTGGATAAAATTGAAGTTACACGATTAAAAAACACCTGTGTATACTTCTAACATTTGACAGTCGCGAAAACGTAACAATTACCCCCATTAGTCTATAACGAACGTGTTTACGGAGCGCGCGACACGTTGACTTAATGTAGCCTGACTGTACAATGGCGGTCGTAAAGCAACCGTTATAAATGGACACCATAAATCTCGGCAACACTTGCAGTTAAGGAGATATCGCATGCAGTCGGATAATTAGTTTAATTGCCAAACTACGTCATGAAAGGGGAAACTTTCTTTTGTTTTCGCGTAATGGACTAATTTTTAAGTCTCTACGAGTATATCCGATCCATCTTAGTTCTCTTTGATATTATACACATAAATACTATGAGAACTCGTACCTAAAAGTCAATAATGACAACAATATTACGAAACCAAAACCCCCACATTATAGTTTCATATCGTAATCATGATTGGGCATATGCGTTGTACTCAAATAAAGCCGTAGTAAAGTTTCTTGTGTAGCGGAATATCTTAGTCTTTTCTTGAGGTCATTTATGACTTGGTGCGTTGGCTTTTATATGTCAGTGAAGGCCGTGAAAACTGATTCCAACCCGGAAACATCAACTATTGAAAGTAGTGATATTCTTCAATTTTATGTGCTTGTGCAATAATCGCCATACTGACTGATTAGTCGATACGCCTCACATTGATTGATTACTATCGTGTTGGCAGCGAACTTACCTCATTAACCTTATTTAGTTAAGGTTTTTAGTATTAAGTAGATATTAAGTCATGGTTGGAGACTGAAAACCAGCGGTCTCGTTGAGTCTCAATCCAGTTTACTTCACAAACAACTTTATAAGCTACAAAATCTTGTAATACAAAATAAGTTTGTTTGTTTGTTCTTGGTAAATAAATTTCCTTTTATTTTATTATTTATTTTTATTATCGACAGCAGTATCGGTGCTCATTATATTATTTTGTATTCCAGATTGATACTACTGCCGCTTGTCTTCAGTGACTCCGCTTGTCGCCTGTCTCCTCATAGTCGACAGTGCGTACCTAAAGGTGCGTCCACATTTGTATCATTTGCCCGTATCAGATCATCGTCGCGTGGCGTGATCGCGTGTCACGATCACGCGTTTGGACGGTGCGCCGATCGGATCGCTCAAAATCTATTTTGCAACGCGTATCACACAGTTATATCGGACGAGTACGGCATGATCGGCGCGCCGACAGTAAGCGTCCAAGCAGCGCGATACGCAGTCATGCCACGGCACGGTGATCGGATACGAGCAAATGATACAAGTGTGGACGCACCTTAATGAGCCTAAGAATAGCATATATTCGTACCTGAATGTTAAAACAATTGAATCGTTAGAAGTGTATAATTTTATTTTACAAACTTAAAGTTTAGTTTAACCGTAGCGTACACACCAAACTATAATGTGTTTTAGTAGTTTTATTAGCAATCGACATGAAAGTGTTTAACAAACATACACGTAACAGATGAACGAATGTAAAATAAATACGTTAATAAAATATTTTACTGGTTTTCGTTTCAATTTTATTACATGACGGAGTGTTATTATGACAAATTTAATAAAATAGGAAATAATTTAATAGGCACAGAAGTATCAGTCAGCTTCAAATAGTCCGTTGCGTCCAAAGTGCCAAATATATCACAACAAATCTTTACTTTTATAGGCATAAAAATATGTGACGATATATTTGGCACTTGGCCATGTTACAGGCTATTTGATGCTGACTATACATACGAATAGGTATTAGTTTCAGTGTGTAAAGTGCTTATTTTTAATTATATGCATTTAATGAATTTGATAATTGTTAAGAAAAGACATACCCGTTAATATTTACAATTTCCTACTACATAGTTACGTACTTGCTAATGTATATGCTACATTATAATGTACATATTGCATTATACAAAGCTGCGAAAATGAAATGTCTACCTACATTGAAGATATTTTCATAAATTTAAGTGAAACGAGATACTTAAAGTTCACTTGAATGAAAAATATTTTATGTTAATTTTTTGTATGTATGCAGGTGTCTTTGCGGCTTCATCACGCCAAAACGGCTGGACTTATTGCAGCTATTTTGGTGATGTACACATATAACTGAGTATCCACAGATGGATATAGGATACTTTGTATAGACGGGTACAAAGTATCCTATAGCCATTTCTGGATACTCGAGGAAGCCAAAAAATGGGCATGAATTTTTCCTCCTACGCGAATGAAGTTGTGGACGCCTTCTATTTTATTAATGACATATATCCTGATTAAGTTTTGTCACCGTTGCAATTTCAGTTGCAGTTTTGCTGGCATTGATTATAAGCGGAATCGGCAGCACCGGAAGAGGAAGTCTGCTCCAGCATTCAGTTATATTCAATTTGTTTGCTTTGCCCATTGCTTTTTATTGACTGAGCATATATTTCGATTGGAGATGCAATAATTAACTTTTTTCCTTTTGTCTTTGCAACCAAAGCGTCCAATAGCTTATACGTCTGCATAAATAGTATACAAATCCTTGACCAGTATTTAAAATATTAATTATAAATGATCAATGAGCTAAATTAGATATCATCGTCATTATCATAATCTATATATGTCCTACTGCTGAACACAGGCCTCCTCTCAGTGCGAATTGAAGACTTTACATACACCCTTAAATTTTTTCGCAGATGTGTGCAGGTTTCGTGACAATGTTTTCTTCCACGGAACAACTAGCAGTAATTTTCAAATGGCATTCGATACATAAATTCCCTTTTAAAAAAACACTGCGTTGGTTCAGTGATCCAAAAATGGTGACAGAATGTCGGTTGTCGGCCAGTTGTCCTGCCAGTTGTCGGCTTGAACCTTAAGAGGCCAAACGGTCGGAGGTTATGAGCAATTTGGTCAGGTCGGCCGCCATTTCTGATCGTATGGATCAATAAAATCCAAGGTCACGAAACAAACAAAACAAGTTCCAAATCAAAAAGTCCAAGCAACCAACTGGGCAACGACGAGTTGGTCGACCCAGATAATATATTATGCGCTTTAGGTTTCTTGATCTTTCTCAATCCTCTCGATTATTATTTTCTTGTGACCGAGCAAGGTCAGCTTAAGAGTCTTCAATTAGGTATCATTATAGTTTTACTAATGTGCCATTTATATTATAACATTTGGGACCAAAGTTTGTGCTAAACCTTTACATGACTCAAACCGATGCCACTATTAATATTTGGCAGACATATTTAATTTCAACATCAATTATAAATTCTGTTTGCGGGTAATTTGCCGATTCGGTAAACATGGCATATAACATGCAATACTATTTTTAATTAGTGGTTAAAATATTTTAATGAAAAAAGTATAGTTAAAATAGTTTTAGTCGTTATTTATTTATTTAATCTTTATTGCACAAAAGAAAAACTTGTCGTACAAAAGGCGGACTTAATGCCATAGGACATTCTCTACTAGTCAACCTTGAGGCAAAGCAGATAAATTGTGGGTGGTGCAACTATTTTAAAAAGATACATATTCTTATAATATGTCCTTATATATACATAAATAAATTCAGATGAAACAAGCTAATCAGAATAGCTAAGAGTTTGCAGTTCTGCTAATAAAGAGTTCGCGCAAAGACTTTTTGAAAGCGCACTTGAGAGGAAGTCGGTTCCAAAGGCGGGCCACTTGAATAATAATAGAAGTTGGACATAAAACCTGATCAGTGACGAGGGATGGAAAGAGATAGGTTGCCAGAAGAGCGTTATCAAGTTTTTTTTTAAATATATCTTAGACCAGTTTGTTTATGGTGGTAAGGTAAATTTGTATGTGAAAGAACTTTTATTACACTCAAATATAAACATTTAAAAACAAAATCCTCTTAATGAAAGGCGATATTTCCCGGACCCTGTCCTCTGTCAGCTGCTGAGCACAGATCGTAACAATCAAACACAAAAGGGTTTCGGAGCTAACTTTAAGTATTTTGTTTCCTAAACGAAAAGATCGATACACTGAAAACAGAATACTAAAAGTCCTCGGCAAAGTTCGTGTTTCGATGGAACACGAGCGACAAATAATTATATCGTCAAGTGTGAGTGAAAGAAGGACAGCAATAAACGGCCGAGTAATAAGAATAATGGTTTTATTGTACGACTAACTATTAAGCATTATAATATACTAGAAGGTGAACTTCGTTCGCGGAGCAAAAAAGTCATAGCCCCTATTTCTTTCTTCAGCGTAGTCGGGTAAATAGTATCCTATAACCAGGGCTCGAACATTTAGTGCGGATGAGGAGTGATGTGACAAGTAAAATAGGTTTTACAAAACTTGTTAAGTACACATAAAAGTACATAGATGTATTATACATAGTCATAAATTAAAAGAAAACTATTTTATGTTATATTTTATATGTATAGTATATTACTTCTCTAATAAATCCTACAACTATTTGTATAAATACAACAACTAAACAATCACAACGTCAATTTATTTATTGTTAATCTGAATGACAATGTCAGTCAAAGACGTTATGTACTGCTCATTTCAAGTGGCGATATCGTTTAATTAAAGAGGTTGATAAGTGGTAATTGGTTACGGAAAGAATATTTGAAATTATCCTATGTGTCGTTTGACGTTATCCGCACTTAATGTTCGAGCCCTGCGTATAACCATCTGTGAATACTCAGTTAGCCGTGTACCTAAAATAGTTAAAGACCGTTTAGCCGATTTGGTGTAATGAAGCCACAATGATACTTTCAAACATACAAAAATCCAATAAAAATATTTTTCGATTTAGTGACCTCCAAATACTCCAATAGCTTTTTTTAAATATGTCTAATGTACAAACATTTTGTTTTTACAACTTTATTATAGTATCTACTAGCTTCTGCCCGCGACTTCGTCCGCCTTAAATTCGTTTATCGCGGATAAGGGTATTTTTCCGGGATAAAAAGTAGCTTATGTCCTCTCCCAGGACTCAAACTATCTCCATACCAAATTTCATCCAAATCGGTTCAGCGGTTTAAGTGTGAAGAGGTAACAGACAGACAGACACATGCGGCGAAATGGTTCCAGTAAAGGATGGTACGGCAGTGTTTGCTTCGCGCTCGACTTGGCGGGGGCACTGCCGTGCCCCCTGATTACGTTAAGGAACTCCATTGACTCAAATATAAACATTTAAAAACGAAAATCTCCTAATGAAAGGGGATATTTCCATCGGATCCGATCCTATGTCAGCTGCTGAACGCAGATCTTAACAAACAAACAGAAGAGGCGTCGGAGCTAACTTAAGCCTTTTGTTCCCTAATTCCTTATAAAGACGACGGAGTTAGGGTACGTTGCTCCCTGCTTGATACTACAAAGTTTCTAAATCATTCGTAGCCTTCGTAAGCTAATGTATTCATTTTTATATTAAGTATAAGTTAAAATAACCATTTCCAGCTCTCGAAAACTACTTGAAAAAGTCTCTAATCGCAAAGGTACATTATAGCGGAGGACAATTTAACAGACAAAAATTCATGAGCCAAACCAGACACCCAATAATTGATTAGGACACGGCTCGTATAAGAACGCATATCAAACATACGTAAGCTATTTATAAAACATGCTATAGTTTTACCTTTATAAGTTTTGATAAAGAGCTAAGCATGGAGTTTAAACTTAAAAATATATATTGAGATAGGCTAAATATTGTAATAGTTCAGAAGTGTTTATAAAAAATACCTGATTGTCAATTTTCTCTCAGCTTTCTTCTCAACAGTGGCCTACTCTAGGTAATGCCGGTAGCCTCAGACTTATAAAAGTGCGCTTGCGGCGCCCACTTGTAAAGTTGTAAAAATAAAATGTTTGTATGTGTCGTTGTAGCTTCATCACGCTAAATCGGCTTAACGGATTTCAACTATTTTTGGTAGATGGGTAGGTAGTTGGGTTCCAGATGATTATAGAATAATTTTAACCCGACTGTGCTAAAAAAAAGATGGGTTATGACTTTTTGTATAAAACTGCTGACGTTATCAAAAAATAATGCGTAAAGATCCATATTATTTTTAAAATACCTATTCAACGACACCCCACATATTAGTGTTGGAACGAAAAAAAATATTCATCCCACTTTAAGTGTACGAGAGGTACCCGAAACAAAGGTTTTTTTTTATTTTACCGTTTTGTCGGCGTGATACATACACATACTTATACTAATTTTCAGCTTTCTAGTACTAAGAATCACGGAGCTATGCCGCGGACAGACGGACAGACGGACATGGCGAAACTATAAGGGTTCCTAGTTGACTACGGAACCCTAAAAAGGGGATTGATAAAGCAGTCTGAGTAGATACATCATAGAATATCCTTATACTAAAAAACTCTGAGAAACGCTCAACATTGCAGTGTACAAACACCTCAAGATCCCAGTATTGTTCTGACGTCATCAGTCACGTGAAAATTGTAACAATGCGAGTTTAACAGTTGATGCCTTTATAAATATTCATTTCGAGAGTATTAAACCCGAGGGCCGTTTGGGGAGTTTTGTTTGCGACAGATGTGTCGACGAGACGCAGATTAGCCAGATTTCGAAGATTTAAGCATATTTAAGTGAATTCGCAAAATTATGAAGTTTGAGAATAGATATTTACATTTTACATAGCTAAGTTGTATTGGAATTGTAAACAGTTGTGATTTATTTACCTACGAACAGACTTGAGATCACGTAAGGACTCTTTGACCATTTTGCCACAAAGCCATTCGTTTTATCAGTATTTCTCATACAACAAGATGTTAATGCGAGGTTCTAATTCAAATCTGGGAAGAACTTACTTTGGTGATTACGACTTTAAGGTCTTTAATGTATACAAAGTAAAGTGTATTTAATCAGTTTACTATTAACGTTACTTATTGATTTGAACTGAGATCGATACAAAATCAAGATACATGTATATCGATCTCAAATCATTATCATGTAATACAACTACAACGTGCGACTCTTTGTCGCACAACATAAGTTACCTTTCTCTCCCCACACAACAGTTTAAGAGTCCCCGGCAAGCTCGGTTCTCCATACAAACGTAGTTACGCTCTCATTTTAAAACTTTGTGTACTTAGAATAAATTAAGGTATATCCAGTTCTGTAATTAGTTTATGTCGCTACAGATACCATAGTAAAAAAAAACTAAACGGTATGTCCAAAAATACGGAAAAAATTAAAAAAAACAGCTCAGCAAAAGGACGTAAGTGCCGTGGAGATATGCTCTTTTGCTAATGCACTTTTTCACATCGTATTTTTTTCATCTGTAATGCATGTTTTTCTATGAACGGCTGCGGAACCCTACACTGAGCATGGTCCGACATGCTCTTGGCCGGTTTTTTTTTAACTTATCTATGTAGGCCAAAGTAAAAATGTATTCAATACGAGGGAACTGTACAAATGTCACGACAAGGATTTAAAAAAATATACAATATAACAAACAATACCATGTAAAAATTAACTATTTGTAGATACTGCTTTCGGATAACGTATACTTTCGGGAAAAATATAAAATGCAATCCTCTGCGTAACTTAATGTTCTGAACTGCAACACCATGCTGAGTCAAAGCCTTTTCTTTATCGCACACATTGCTGGACTCTTTGAGGGCACCTTCACAATGTGTATGATAGGTACGATACAAAGATCACTCTAGCTAGGTGCCGGCGAAGTCTTGTTAGGTGTACTTTATGGAATATAGTTGATTGTTTGACAAGGGCATAAAATAAGCCATTATGAGACGAAGTGATTGTGGTGTTTGAGTGTCATAATGGCTTTTAGCCACGTTTTAAACACTCTGCCTTTCACTTCGACTGCGAGAAAATAAAAAAGACTTAACATTAAAGTTGTATATTTCATGAAAAATTAAAACTACAGTTTGAGCAATTCGATCAGAAATTTTGGACAATCTGATAGGTTAGTTTGTTTGTTTTTAATTATTCGTAAGTAGTATGTAGCTGGCCGCAAGTTTTCTTTTTCAGTTTCATAGAAATTTGTATGGGATTATATGGCTTTCTTTTAAATCCTAGGGGCTAGATGTACTATATTAGACTCGCTTCGCGAAGCTAATATGACGTACTTTTTGAGCAGGAGAAGTTGTTTATTTTTAGGGTTCCTTACTCAAAGAGTGAAACGGGACCCTATTACGAAGACGTCGCTGTTCGTCTGTCTGTCTGTCTGTCACCAAGCTGTATGTCATGAACCGTGATAGCTAGACAGTTGAAATTTTCACAGTTGATATATTTCTGTTGCCGCTATAACAACAAATACTCAAAACAGTATAATTTTATGTCTGTCTGTCTATATCAGTAACCAATATAAAATGATCAAACACCGCGTACATTTTGCTTAGGAGTACAGATCTGCTAACACTGGATTTTCATAGACACGGCCGTTTGTAGCGTATATTTTGTATGCAACTCTTGGTGGGCGAGTTTTTATATACTACGCGACAAATTAAAATCGTATCCAGTTATGTTATCATAGTCGTTTTGATAACGTTTTACAAAAACAAACTGTTGCTACGAGAAGCAATAAGTGCATTTGTGGCTGAAACAACTTACCCATGTCAGTGAATTGACAAAGAAAGGCATGGTTGCCATGCAACCAGCACTGTACTAACCTAGGTTGCGGCGGAGGCAAATTAAGCGCGAGTCATTGAGCCGGCGTGGATTCGGGCTATGGCAGGAATTTGCTCACATGCTGCAGGTATTATCGGGGACAGGCGCGTTCAGTTCACGAAAATGAAATCTATAGGTACTATTAAAAATTAGTAAATATGAATAGGCTGTACATTAAAGATATTGAAAAAAATGGGAACCGGTCACTACATTGAAAAATATTTTTTTGTACGTATGTCGTTGGCGGCTTCATTACGTCAAAACGGTTGGATGGATTCCAACAATTTTCGATACGTACCAGAATAGCTGGACATCTAAAGATAGTTATAAGTAAGTATATGATGCTTCTTACCCGACTACGCTACAGAAGGAAAAATAGGGTTATTAGTTCCATAAACTAAGTTGCAGCATGAAAGACGTGTTTTTTTTTCTAAAATCCTTTTCTTTGTGCACCTCTGCACATTCCAAATTTCATGTTCCTGATATCTATGGCTTAGGCTGTACAATCGTTATGCCGATAGGTAAAGGTTTTACATGTGAAATGTATATACTCTGATTCACCATTAAATTCCAAAATGTGACAGTTCCTATTTTCACTATTTAAAGGTTGTCATGTTATAGCCAGTGAAATTAAGGTTAGTTTTATTGATGACATTGAATACCTACACTTCAATCAAAATGGAGTAATCACCAACGGTAATCAAGAATCGGAGTATAGATTATTCTTCACTTAACATCCCTAAGACTTAACTCAAACTTGACCTATTTTCGGTACGATCCAAGACTGAATAATTTAAGTACCAAACAGTACCGACTGAATAAAACTTTCTGAGTCTGCAAATATCGCAAACAAATCGTACATCGAAAAACACGTCAGTATACAGACGAGGGTAGTGTGGGTCCGACTGTACCCGGCATATTCCTAAGCTCCAGTGGATATATTTGATTAACCTGACTAGTCAGACTCCATTGATTTACCGTTTGGCATCTACTTTAATCCTATGCATATTAGGTTTAGATAACTGTATTCTACAATATAGACACAGTCTAGTAATATTACCATAGGCATTTTTAAATTATTGATCTAAGCTAGTACTTTAGATTGATATTTTGTCTTATGACAATTTAGTCATCTTGCTTGCATTCGATTCGTAAATAAGAGAAATGCTTGAGTATGCAAGTATCATGGGACTGGACAATTTATAAACAACAGCCTACACAATCATCCGTCATTGCCTTTTTACACCAAAATTGACATACTTTCTTCGCTGTTTCATTCATGATACCTTTATCAAAACATTTAACATAAACCTATAAGAAAGATCCTGGACCCAGGCCTGTTTGCCAATCCGTCATGGAGGCCTGGGCATACGCCAAATTTCCCATGTTTCTCTCCCTGCTTTCTTGTCTTCGGTTCATAGCACAAAATTTCTAATAGCTAAAATATTAAATAGATCAGACGATAATTTAACTGTGCCCTACCTAGAGGAAGCACAGGATGCATGGAGGCAGGCATGCTCAATCAGTGATCTGCCCGAGTTTCCCCGTTCGCAAAGGCGATGGGATGAGCCGCTCTGTAGGCTGGTGCGGGATAACCTTTTCAATACGTCTACCAGTCCCGCAGGGCGCGCGCGTCTCCTCGCCGCTGCTAAATGGGAATCCGGCGCCTGGCTCCATGTCCTGCCGTCCAAGAATTTGGGAACGGTCCTCGACAACACAACTTTCCGAATTGCAGCCTCTCTACGCCTGGGAGCTGAGTGTGTTACGCCTCACCGCTGCCCGTGCAACACCCAGGTGGATCGCCTCGGTCACCACGGCTTATCTTGCCATAGAAGCGTTGGGCGTAGCCCACGCCACGCCGCTCTCAACGATATCATCCGTAGGGCCCTTGCTAGCACGGGAGCACCGGCGGTCCTTGAAGCGGTCGGCTTAACCCGCGATGACGGGAAGAGGCCCAATGGAATGACGCTGATGCCGTGGAAGATGGGTCGGCCTTTGGTGTGGGACGCAACTTGTGTCGACACACTCGCGCAGTCCCATCTTCCATCAACGGAAGTGAGAGCCGGCGCTGCTGCAGACTCGGCGGAGTGCCTCAAGCGGCGTAAATATGCAGCCATAAGTAGTAGCTGCATGTTTGAGCCGTTTGGGGTAGAAACGTTGGGGCCGTGGGGAACGAGCGCGACAGCACTCTTTAAAGATATGTATTTCAAAGAGGTTACGCGAAGCATCGGGTGATCAGAGGGCTGGCACTTTCTTAGCCCAGAGAATCAGCATTGCCATTCAGCGTGGCAATGCTGCCAGCCTTCTGTGCACCCTGCCGTCCGGCAGAGACATGGGGAAACTTTTTTATCTATATTTTTAAGTTTTATACTGTTAACCTTATATATTTCCCTGTCATATATACAACATTATCATTACACAATTATAAAACCCGGCCAAGAGCTTGTCGGCCCAAGCTAAGTAAAGGGTTCCGTATGAAAAAAAAACGATGTGAAAAAGTGCACTAGCAAAAGAGCGTATCTTCTTGGCACTTACTTCATTTTGCTGAGAAGCGCAGTTTTTCGGCAATAACTCAAACCCTTCGTAACTTTTTTCATATTTTTTATCACATACGGTTTAGAAAATAGAGGAGGGAGGACACAATTTATGCTACATTCGGAGCGATTATTTCAGAAAATATTGACAAAATCATTATTTATTTCGAAAATTCAAAATGTTTTTAAAAGAACTGATTAAATATGTGCCACACATGTCTAATAATTTATTTTTTTGCAAACATCACCATCTGGGACGGACGAACAGACATGACGAAACCATAAAGCTTCCGTTGTTGGCATTTTGGCTACGGAACCATAAAAATGTGGTGTGGTCGAAATTGTGAATTTATGATACTTCAGTAACTGCCACTGTGCGAATCCCTTACCATCGTGCGTATAATTATATATCTGTTACGGATCAAAAGATATTACGACTTAAAATATTAATCAGTTACAGCGGCTAAAGTAATAATTGATTACACATTCAGTGAAAAGGTTGGTATTACGGTTCAAGGGTTAAAGCCATGAGACAGACAGAGAGACAGCGGAGGCTTAGTAATGGAAACCCGTTGGTACCTCTTAGGGTACAGAACTATACAAATGGAAACATCTGGAAATTTATATTTTGAAATGTATTTAAATATGTTTTGTCGTAACGATTGGCAATTTGCTATAAAGCCGAAGATATGTATGTATATACTCTTAATTCGACAAAACTGTAAATCCTAATAAATTCAGTAGCATCATCATCATCATCAAAGTCTGGAAATCCTAGGTATCGGAAAGACAGGACCTTTTAAATTGCAACCATAATATCGGTATATCCGTGTCAAAGGTGATCCGATACTGGACGTTAATCGGCCGTTACCGACGCATTATTCACCGACACGCGCTGCACCGATTCTCCCCACATCACCCTTTATCCGTGCACCCAAACCTACCCCCAAACAAATCCCGACTTTAGCAACCTTAACCCCACAGCAGTAACATCGAAATTGAAACTTCACTGCAAACGCGTCCAACATTTAACTAATCCAAGCCAATATATCCTCTATTTCACAATGAATAAAAATTAATTCCACTTTAAATTCCCCGCTTTTAAGCACGGGATTTCATGTTTCTATACTGCGTTTCAGTGTCAAGCGTTTTAAACCGTATTTTGGAATGTAGCAAATTTGGTGTTCGATTGGGATTGTTATATCGACACTGTGCATTGCCGCGAATCGAAGAGAGGTCAAGATACATTGATGTTATTCTGAAAATGTTACCAATCGTTCTTGTATTGAAACAAGGCAATGCATCTCGCCTTTGTCAGGATTCCCGCCAATGTATAGCGCTGATGATATAAGCGGACTATGGAAATGTGTGTGGTTGTGTGCATGCTACAGGCTATCGTTTATTATGCCAATGCATGCTACAGTTGGATTCGACAATTAATTATTTGTAAACAATACTGGAGTGCGATTTACGGATAATATTTGGAATTCACGGCGATCGTGCTTCGTCATAAATAGCTTCCTGTTGATTACGATGTATACAAACTTCAGCAATAGGTAAATACACACACAATATTATCGATAAGTTACTCATAGCTACACTAAATATTTAAATGTGTAATCGTTATTTTATTTAAGTAAAAAAGCCACTTAGTGCTATTAAATTTAAAGTAACTAGAGCTTGTTGAATTTCAGTTTTATACTTATAGGGCCTATTCCTACCCAGAATTATTAAATTAAATGATCCTTCTCTTTTTTTATGCACTTTTGTTTTTTTTATGTCTTATTTTTATGAAAATAACGGAATGGAAAATCGAATACATTAGTGTAATAATATATATTTTTATAAACAAAGATCAGAAACAAATGAAAAATTTTTTCGACGATACTGGACTTGAACCAGTGCCTTGAGCCAGACCGGGGCAGCACGCTCTACCATCTGAGCTAATCGTCCACACCAGTAGTCGACGAATTTTGTCATCTGTTCTTGCTTATGGATCTCTGTATGGTGCATCCGACTCTTTAGCCGTTAGCGCCGCCTAGTGAAGAACTATGAAGTTACTTTCACCCCGAGCAGATACCTTTACAGGTACCATTGCTCGGCGAGAGGTGGCGCTATTATCAAGACTGTACTTTTTGTTTTACAAATATCATGATAATAATCACAATTTTTGCAATTTATTAGTGGATCACTCCACTAGTGTTATTATTATAAACAAAGATCAGAAACAAATGAAAAAAATTTTCGACGATACTGGACTTGAACCAGTGCCTTGAGCCAGACCGGGGCAGCACGCTCTACCATCTGAGCTAATCGTCCACACCAGTAGTCGACGAATTTTGTCATCTGTTCTTGCTTATGGATCTCTGTATGGTGCATCCGACTCTTTAGCCGTTAGCGCCGCCTAGTGAAGAACTATGAAGTTACTTTCACCCCGAGCAGATACCTTTACAGGTACCATTGCTCGGCGAGAGGTGGCGCTATTATCAAGACTGTACTTTTTGTTTTACAAATATCATGATAATAATCACAATTTCTGCAATTTATTAGTGGATCACTCCACTAGTGTTATTATTATAAACAAAGATCAGAAACAAATGAAAAATTTTTTCGACGATACTGGACTTGAACCAGTGCATTGAGCCAGACCGGGGCAGCACGCTCTACCATCTGAGCTAATCTGGTGTGGACGATTAGCTCAGATGGTAGAGCGTGCTGCCCCGGTCTGGCTCAAGGCACTGGTTCAAGTCCAGTATCGTCGAAAAAATTTTTCATTTGTTTCTGATCTTTGTTTATAATAATAACACTAGTGGAGTGATCCACTAATAAATTGCAAAAATTGTGATTATTATCATGATATTTGTAAAACAAAAAGTAATATATATATTTGTTGGATTCGTGATCCTTAGTAGAAACCGGCACCATATTTTTAAACAAAACGTATTGAAATCACTCTTAATTCTGTAGTAGGTTTGCCGTCTGTATAAACGTAGTATGTATAAACATGATTACAATATAGTTTTTTCGGGTTATCTAAATAAGCAATAGACAATATTCGCATATTTTTTATCAACAAAAAGTATTATTTATAATGAATATTTTACAAACACCAAATAAACTGCTACAACAACGAAACCATAAGTAAAAGTATCGTATCTGAATCAAGCGTAGTGTAACAAATTCGTAGCTAATCCACGGCTTACAATTTCAAAAAACTCAATTGCTTTCTGGTTATGTCCAAATGCGTATTGGAAAAAGTAAAAAGCGGATATTTAGAGATCCGCGGATGCGTGATCGAGCAGAATGGTTCCGCTCGGCCGAGCGCGAAGATACCGCGATAGTGCGCTCCACTACCTCACTATGGCGGCTAGTTCTAGGGGATGCTGATGGATATACACTTATATTATATATATAGACAGGTAGGACGGCTATTTTAATATTTTTTTAATGTAGTTGATTCACTATATTTTGATTTTTACCTCATAGAATTTACGGTTACAATTCGAAATAATACTACACAATAACTGTTTATTGCGCACCTCGCAAAATAGAATACAGAAAAAATATACATTCAAAGGGAGTTAAATAACATGCGGTTTTATCGCTAAATACCGATTTCTTTCAGACGTTGTAAAATATTAACTGTAGGTTTAAGTAGGTGGTGCAAAGCAGTTAGGAATTGAGGTATATACAAAATATACATATATATTAAACAAATACAATGAGTAGTATAAATACAAATAAATACATACATAAATACATTATACGTGGGATTGGTACTGGCGAACTGTAAAGTACTAATTGTTAGACGACGAAAGTAAGTTTGAATTAGGAATATGTGGTGTTGACGGATGACTGAGTGTTGGATGTCGGATGGATGGAGTTGATGGACTTTTTACAAGAGTACATAATTATGTAAATTTGTAAATAAAAAGATGTAAAGAAGATGTTTGCTTTTTCCTGCCCGATCCCCACATAATAAGATCACCTATAGGTAAGTACTAATATTACTCAGTCATATAGGGACGTTGCCTGATCTCAAAATTAGTGACTATTGTATAAAAATAAAATTTTATAAAATAAAACGATCAACATAAGGAACTACCTTATTATTTTTAGTTTGATACCCTACATGTAGCTTGTTTTATGAGCCTAGTTTGGTGGGAAAGTCCATTTTTAAAGTATAAAATATTAATAAATAATAGTACCATCGAATAACCCATAAAATTTATGGTAACTTTTTTTATGAAACCGTTTCTATAAACGTAAGTTTTAACGTACTCGAACCTTTTTAGTTTCCTTATACAAGGTAGGACGTATGAGGTCACACGTTCCTAGGCTTTGAAAATGATGCGTTTATTGGGAAAGTCCAAAAATGAGATTTTAACATTCAACAAACAAATATCTCGGAGAGTCTTTATGAGGTGGAAGTAGTTTTTACACCAATAGAATATTGATAGGTCGTTCTATACTAACATATCACAAAAAAGTTGACAAATAGCCTATTCATACAACTGAACATTCTGATTTTAAATCATAGCTAAACTTGTTTTTCTTTGCAACTAGCCCAAGTTACCCTTTATAAAATGTATATTGTTTTGCAGAATTATAAATTTTATCAATTATGAGTCATACAGTATAGTTTTCGAATAAATAGGACCATCGCAGATGTTGTTATAAACAACAATTACGTATCGCGCTCTGTTTCTTCTAATAAAATGGGCTCCAATGTCCTTAACATTTTTGGACCGGAGTTTTTGTGTATGCACATATATTGTGTGTATTATACATGTATATTGAACAGAGGCGTGGCGTCAGGAAAATTGCAAAAGAAGCCGAAGCGTATGCATTTACACATATTTAAAGAAAAAGGTGGCTATTAGCCTTTCCTTAGGCAACTCGGTGGAAATCAGCTTATATGGACGCCACGCTACTGACATTTAACGACAACAGCTCATGAAATATCCCCAGGAAGAAGGCCATAAACATTAGTCACTTTAAAATAAAATAAAAGGTGAAAATTCTCGAATCAAATGATATTATGAATGTCGCCCCTAATCTTGTCAGCAACCCTAAAACACAAAAGAATCACCGTCTTTCATCATTCAAACACAATTGCCCCATAAAAGCGCATTTCGCCGACAGTGAAAAACGACACTCATCATTTTAGCACCGTTTTTATGGGCACAATTTCTTTCGCATAAAAATAGAATCATCTTTATAAAAACATCGGTTCAATTGTCATTCATGGCGGCGGAGCGCGTATTTGTCACCCGAGTGTCGGATCGCGTTCCAAATATAAAAATGCAATTTTAAACAAAATCCCGCCGAATTGGAACCCCACATACAATAAAAAGACATGCGTGGCAACGGAACGGCACGCTGCCGGGTTTTCGGCCGCATATTTTGACTTTTGTCGGTCTGTATTGCTGATATATACGTGACAGAAATGATTGTTCATACTCGTATGCTCTCTTTCAGCATACCAGACTACTTGAGGGATGCGGCTTAACCTAAGTTTTCAATTTGATTTACCAACTGTTTTTACACCGCCGCTTTCCTACATGGAAAGGATTTCTAACGAAATCTACCGATCTTGCACCGCAGTGGCGTCCACTGTTTATCTCTGTATTTTTTAAATTGAAAAAAACAATGAAACGACTAATTAACATCATTGTATTTCAATACGATGTTAATGGTCATTTTACTTTTAGACACACTTTTAAAATTTCGAAATAACATAATAAACTGTCCTTCGAACATTTTGTTATACATAACAATTACTTTTACATTCTAATTTTGAATAATATAAACCATTAAAGTATAAATATGAATAGATGATAATTTAAATTGATGCAAAAAATAGATTTTTTCGTACGTTCCTAAACAGAGATTGCATTTGAGATATGCGTGGTTTTCTTCAACTTCATTAAAAACAACAACTTAATTCCATTCGAAATTCTAAACTACACTAACTTCATTCAACAAAGCAACAAAATCGCATCGCTACCACCGAAGTGGAAAACAAAAACACGCCCCCAAAATTGTGTACCAAGCAAACAGCAATAAAAACCGTGTTCGCGGTTGATTTTCATACATGAATATGCGCGCTGTTTGGCATTCGGCGGCGTATCTAAGCACCGCGGAGTTGTAAAACTAAGCACACGACGATCCGGCAATAAAACTGAGACGGAGCTTCGGGATTGTGACGTCACTTCGCTTTCATATCACGAGCCTAACCCTGAGCCGGCGCTGTGATGCCGGCGACGTTTCAAATAGTGTTGCTGAGCATTTTATCGATAGATTTGTGTAATAAAATCTAAAAACGTTTGAACATCGTTTGAGCGACAATTTCAGAGAGTCGACAGTGGTTGTAATAATCTCTCTAATGAGATCGGGAGACAAGTTATTTTGTGGTAAGTAATGGTTTGGCATTCGACACGAGAAGGTAAATGCTTAAAAAAATGATTTTATATTAAGCGATAAATTATGGCAAATGAAATTATAGAACGTAAGTTTTATTAATTTGTTGTGCTTTGAGTTATATATTGTGTATGTTATCGTTTTACGGTGCCTATATCCGTTATTTAACTTTTTTTTCCAAATTTCGCATTATTTATATATTTATTTATTTAGTTTTACAATATTTGTAGATGACTGGTTAAACATTGAGATATCACTGGGAGACGTCGGCTACATTAGTAAGATGATTTGAATACCTATTTAACTACGGAGAGGTATGTCAATTAAAATCTTTGACCGAATAGAAAAGTTTGAACTGCTATAGTGTTTCTCATATCGATATTTCATTCCCAGACATTGGTACATCCCTTCGGCATTGTGTGCTGGGCTCGGTAGACACCGCACCTGACACCATTATACCATTATAATATTTGGCTGCTCTTCCTGATGTCTTCTTGACGACGTTCTGAATACAAAATTCAACCCAAGCACTCATACCCGTATCTGATCGAAATTTCGTGTCAAATTTATTGGTGATTGTATACGGATTTGACATTGGTGTTTTTGAAATGCGGATATTTATTTTATTGCAAGGGGTTGGGTTAAATGTATTTTAAAAATGGTAACACTTTGTGAGAAAACGGTATAAGGAAGGTGGGTTCCTTCCTACCTCTAAGTCTAAAGTTGAACACAGCCGAACTGGAATACGACTTTATTTGATAAAATAACTTATTCCATATTGATCATATCTAACTTAGTCCCTAACGCCAACTTTAATCCGAATTAATGTTGAATAGATCCTGTTTTAATTAATGCAACAGAGTTAACTTAACGTCGATTTGACTGCAGAAATTAGTTTAAAATAGGCCATAGACACTAGCAATGTAAGAGTTTAGGAACATTACATTTTATACCTGTATAGATATATTTTTTATGACCGAAACGTCAAAAAAATAAAATAAAGAAACTTTTAAATAACTGAATTCCAAATATGGCCTATTAAATTGTTGATTTAGTTAATGACTTGTCACATACGTCACTTAAATTAATCGAAAGCCACTGAAAACCCGAAACATTTATGTTTACCTAAATAATGATTAGCTAAAATGTAGGGCCGCATATGAAATGGCAATTAGGGATGAAAAATGATCATTACAGCTCTTGTAATTAAAAGGGGCCCGTACGTAGTGCTTTGATTAATACTGCCGTGACAGGTGACACTCGCAGTAGCCGGGCGTGACGAATATGATAATTTAAAGTTTGAGGTTAGTAGAAAATAAGTTTCTGTATATAAAAAACATTTTTGTGAGAAGCTTTCATTGCCGACTGTACTTTATTAAATAATAAATAAATATTACGGGACAATTCTACACAAATCGAACTAGTCCCATGGTAAGCTTAATAAGGCTTGTATTATGGGTACTAGACGACGATATATTTAATAGATATATTACTTATATACATAGAAAACATCCAAGACTTAGGAACAAATATTTATGCTCATCACACAAATATTTGCCCTTACCGGGATTTGAACCCAGGACCTCAGTTTCGCAGGCAACGTTACTCCCACTGAGCTAAACCAGTCGTAACCGGTTCCGGTCAACCAGTTTTCTATGAACATCCATCAAAAACTAATCAGGACAATTCTCCCGGCTCCATCATCAGATCAGCTCGATTGTATCATAATATTATACTGTCAATCACTAATAATCATACGACTAGTGATATTACATTGCAGTGGCGTGGCGTCCATATAAGCCGATTCCCACCGGGTTGCCCAAGGAAAGGCTTACCACTTTTTTCTTTAAATTAGAGTAAATAAATACGCTTCCGCTTTTCTTGTTATTTTCCTGACGCTACGCCTCTGTTACATAGGTAATTATGGCAAATTATAGCTCAATCGGAAACCGGGATTAGGGTCAAATTTAACTTGCAAGATTTGACCCAGGCAAACATATACAAACATCGCAAGTGAAATAAAAGCTTGAGATAAGAAATATAAAACTGTAGCTAGATTAATTGAAAGTAGGTATGTTTAAACAGGCACGAACGGAAAAAATATGTTGCTTACAAATTGTTCAATATTATAATCATGCCTTTTTGCCTGAGTAACAATGTTCTTCGATTTTACCAAGAAATATATATTAAAATTGAATTTGTTAACTACGAACGACTTTAATTTCAATTTAAAAAAAAATTGAACGAGGATTTTATAAATGTATTGTCTTTAAATAGACTGATGGTACAGTCAAGTGCACAAATATGTATCGAATTAGTCCTCTGGTAAATATGTACTGAAACTTTATTACGTTGACATAAGAGCCATGAAACACATTTTTGATAAGGATTAGTTCACCCACATTTTTACACATGACTATACCTATGTATGATTATAAATATATTGACGTTAGATATACCCGGGTCAGATCGTATCAAAGTAAGATCGGATTGCCAGTGATAAAAAATATCGATCGTTTCGCTGGAAATTGCTTTCATCCGATTTTACCTTTATCCGGTCTTATCCGGGTACACCTTATTGTGTTGACAAAAAAAATATTGTTTATTTCCCAAAACAAAATTATTGCTAGTTCATTGAAACGCAAATAGTTTTTCAATCAAACACATCATTTTCTAATCAGTACCTACAGTAGCAACCAGCTCTTTCCCCAAACCACCACTCGTAAATACAATCATATCCATAAATACCTAATTCAAATTCATATTGCACGATAAACAAAACATTACAGTCCAGAGACTAAATCCTTGAAATGGATATGAGTAATCCGTATCACTCAGTTTAAATCGCAGTGGCGGCGAAAGTGTCAACTTGTAATCTTTGTAATTAAGTGAATGTCAGGGCGGGTTTACCGCCCGCCCCAACAACAGTAAACATAACCAGTTTCTCAATTCAAAAAACCGCCTGTAGTTGGCGTACTTACTCTTAGGATCTACATACGTCATAGGCAAGTAATAAAGATAAATAAAACACTACTTTATATCTGTAATAATATTTATTTATTGTTGATCTACATAGCCTGTAGGTATTCATTAAATTATAAAACTAGATCACTTTTACTAATTGCATTGCGATGTGTAAGATGTGTATCGCAGTATTGGATGTCAATAATTCAAATAAATAGCACGATGGAAATCGTGGGCTACAAAAGTATGGATATTAATTATGATTATAGCATAGCATTCATCTCAAATATCGGGTTGAAATTTATTATTTAATACAGTTACTCCAAAAGTGCAAATTTTCGTAGCTTTTTAGCATGCGCAAAGTTGGTTCTTGTGAAATAGTGCTATTCACTTTTCCATTTTTTTTTAATTTATACTTGTTTCAATTCATGACTATTTTTTAATGATTGTTAAGAATCATCAAAAAGTAGTCATATTAGTTTCTTTTAAACGTCGTTATCAACATAAAAACCTGCTGTTAATGTAAGAATACGAAAAATATACATAATATATTTATTTGTATTTTATTACTTACCTTTTCATCATTATAACACGTTAATTTTAATATATGATAATTTTGAAGAATTTTGATTTAACATTGGAAAACCGTTATTAATAAGTTGTCTGGATGGAACGGAATAGCTGCCGAAACGCCTGTTAAAGAAGAGGCGTTTTTTCTTACTGCAAGCATGTTTTAACTTTCGAATTCCTTACTTGTTATTTTTCTTATTTTTTTGCAAGTGTATTAAACGTCGTTCGATACACGTGCGGAAATGTCTTTCTTTCTCATCCCGAGTCTCGAGATATCTCGGTACACTTGAAGTAATGACATACTTTCCACACTAGCATCGAAATGTACTATCAGTTATCACAATTCAGTTTTCATCGCTAAGGCGAGGCACGCAGTAACAGGCAAGGACTGTATAGACCCATTTTTATTATACCCTCTTATTTAACTTCGTTAGTACATGCAATTTTTACATACTTCTACTTGAGCATTAATAAAAAATAAATATTACTGGACAATTTTTACACAAATTGAACTAGTCCCATGAGTTGACTTGAAATAAAGTATATGCGATTATACTCGTATATAACTTGGTTTTACTTGTTCGCAATATAGGAAGTGAGTGATACAATCAGGTGATTGAGATATACCAGTCAAGGTACTGGTTATTACGTACTGTGATTTGATACTAGTTACTGCAAATACTCATACTTAGGGCTGGTACGTGGGTACCTATAGGCTGTATTGGGTATCTGGCAAATGGTTTTGACAGGCATGACAGGGGTGAATGTTACAAATTGTATCTATTGGTTGGATATGAGTTATGACGGACTTCGATTAAAGATAAATAATAAAAGAGATACAAATGCAAATTGCCCATTTATTATTATTGATTTAGTTACAATATTGTATAGGTACCTAAAATCCAAAATTTACACTGAAATGTAATGATACCATATGTAACGTTGCGTTTTTTCTGAACCATCTTTTGGTACCTCGGCAACAGTGATGGTGGCCAGTCAGAGTCGCATGCCGAGGGTTCCATATACTAATACCCCATCATGAGTAATGATGAATGGACATATATTATTCGATTAAAAAATTCAGCCGTTCAACTATTGCCGTACATACGTCTTATGAGTAGAAGGGATAACGAAGATTTCATGAATAATTTATGGTTATTTGTAAAACACTGCGAACAATTGCAATCAATCACCCATACAAACTTGTGCCAAGAAACTTGAACAAAATCAGCATATTTGCGCGGGAGACGACTAGACGTGAGTTAATTCCCACTAAATGAATTATTCCTCGCGAAGGTGGCGCCCTCTATTGACGCAGCAAACTCCGCTAAATAGTTTCGTTCCCACTGCTATTATTGTTGGAACTGTCGAGCAAGTTAAATGTTATCACAATGTGTCGGGCGACACAATAGTTCGCCATTTTGGAGACGTCTGCAGGCATTATTTAGGATGTAACGTCGAATAGGTGCGATCGATATGGCTTTTATAGATAGTAGAAGACAGGTAGGTAAGATTCATTTCAAAATGATTTGGTATATTAGCCTAAATACATATTTCTAAGCTATAAATATCTCGGAGAACAAGTTAAGCTAACTTTCTGACGTAATGTTTGATTGGAAAATCTCCATAAGAAAAGGTCGTCATCGCTTGGCGAATAATGCGAGTTATAGGCATAATCAATTTGTTCCCGTATATGAGCTAGACGTAAAGGCGTTTGACATGTCATTTTTCATATTAGTACGTTGCAGCCATATGTTTAATGCAGAACGGGCTAATCTAATACTCCTGCTACAGGTTTTCATACAGTTTTCACAAATAGAAAGACGTCATCATCATTACCATCAGCCAAAGACATCGACTGCTGGACATAGGCCTCCCATAGAATGCTACCATGATCACTGCGCCGTTCTCAGAAGACTATAGCGACCTTCACCTAGTTATCATCAGTCCAGCTTGTCAGCTTTACACGCTTGAACCGTTAAACCAACTAGATGAAATTTATCTCAGATAGTTTTTATCTCGGAAATCATTCCTTAAGATTGGTATAAGAGGGGGGGGGGGGGGGGGGGCATACTCTCGGTAGGTAACGCGGGCAAAGTGTCGGGTGAAAGCTAGTAACAACGTTATAAAATCATCATCATATCAGCCCAAAGGCCCTCCCCAAGGATCTCCACAACGACCGGTCGCGCGCCGCCCTCATCCAACGGTTTCCCGCGATCTTCTATACTATTATAAAGTTGTAAAAATAAAATGTTTGTATGTTTCGTTGTGGATTCATCACGCTAAATAAACGTATAAATTCAACTTTTTTTGGTACACGGGTAGCTGGGTATGTCCAGGTGGTTATAGGATACTTTTTACCCGACTATGCTAAAGAAAAAATGAGGGGTTATGATTTTTTCTCCTCCGCGGACGAAGTTGCCATATTTTAAAATATTTTCATAAAAAAATTAAGGGTTCCTTCATATTTAAAGGTTACTTGGAAATATTTTTTTAAGTTCTTTGTATATACTTATGCTTACTAATGACATGCATCTTTGTGGCTTCATCACGTCAAAACGTCGATTTCAACCATTTTTAGTACACAGATAGCTACGGATGCATACCCACAGATGGTTATAGGACACATACTTTTTACCCGACTACGCTGAACCAAAAAGAGGGTTATAATTTTTTCACCTTTGCGAACTAAGCTCAGGGCATTCAGGCACCTGTTAGTAAACTACACTTTTTAAAGGAGAGGTTCCTTGACGTGTGCTACGTCATTAGTTAGTTAAGGAATAAAGTAACGCAGAAACTCGAATTAAGGAACTCCAATAAACAATCGAAGAACAGTGACCACTTCCCCAATATACCCATTCTCCTTGGTGCCTCACATCGCACGGACGGAACCCATTTCCATAATCCCCGTACTCGTACGACGTTATACTTACTTAACATTCGGATCTCAGCGCTCCTTAAATCGGAATACTCAATTAATATGCAAAGCGAGTGCACCGTGCAAGGTTGCACTAAAACGTAGATTTTGTATTAATATTATCATGAACCATAGTTCGTGTAAAATGTAAATTTTCCATCCTCTATGTTATCTGAAATTTCAGTTTATATAATATCCATACTAATTCCATACTAATATTATAAATGCGAAAGTGTGTCTGTCTGTCTGTCTGTCTGTTACCTCTTCACGCTTAAACCGCTGAACCGATTTGAATGAAATTTGGTATGAAGATACTTAGTTTAAGTTCAGGGGAAGGACATAGGCTACATTTTATCGAATTTAAGGCGGACGAAGTCACGGGCAGAAGCTGGTTAAGATTATAACTATAATACCTATCGCTGATTTTGACTATATTTTGTAAGATTTTGACCTGTTTTTTTTTTTAATTTTCTGAAAGCTACAATTTGCATCTAAAAAAGGGGAAACATATGACACATTTTCTTTGAAAACCGAACTGTTTTAACCTTAGTATTTTTTAAATCAATACTGATTCTGAACAGTTTAATATTAAACCAAAATAAACTCCTTCGAGCCGGATTTGAACCAGCGACCTATGGATAACAGTTCACGTCTACAGTCCACCGCTCTACCAACTGAGCTATCGAAGGTACAAAGTAGCGTACAAAATGCGGCTACCCATTCTACGCTATTGCATAATTAAACAAGTGCAAGGCTTCACTTTACGATACGATAATGTTGGACCTGTTCCAGTCATTAGAATGGACATGGCACAGTTTCAAGTTAGCGCGCCCGAGGTAACTTTCGCTGCGCTGCCGAGGCGGTAAAAGTTATGCAACGTATAAGAAGTCAAATTTTGCACATGCACATATACCTTCGATAGCTCAGTTGGTAGAGCGGTGGACTGTAGATGTTAAAACTGTTATCCATAGGTCGCTGGTTCAAATCCGGCTCGAAGGAGATTTCTTTTTACGTTTTTTTTTTTAAAATGCATGAATATTGATTAGACTTGTATAAGAGGCCAAAATATAGTCATATTATGTAATATACGTACATTTTTTTTATCATTAAACTTTTTGTTACGTCATAATTGAATGTAAATGCATTTGTTTTTTCTGCACGTAAGTAACATACCTTCGATAGCTCAGTTGGTAGAGCGGTGGACTGTAGCTGGTTAACTGTCATCCATAGGTCGCTGGTTCAAATCCGGCTCGAAGGAGTTTTTTTTTAAAGGTATATTTTAGAACAATCATTTGAAGTGACCTAAAAATAAATAAAATGAAATAAAAAATCCATAAACTCGTCCAGTCTGAAAGGCCATTACTGCCTCTCAAATATGGATACTTTTTGTATGGCGTTTCAGCTTTAAGACTATACAATACGTAGTCATTTCCTTTGCTTTCTACTGTATATATTCTGCAAGTAGACTTACTAGGGTTATCTTACAGGTTTCACTTCACATGCGTTAAAAAGTAAAAACATTCATTTCGCAGACATTTTGTTTAAAGGTTTGTCATTAAACGCTAAATAAACGAATAATAAGGAATAATGCCAGAAACATCTATCATAAGTACACGGTACCAGCGAGTTCAATACAATACAAATACTCTTTATTGCACACCTCAGATACACAGAAATAAAGAAGATTACAGTAACATTCAAATAAGCAGAGGTAAACAAAAGGCAGGGAGGAATGAGTATCCGAAAAAAATTAACCATGCATTCCTTAGGTCATTAGAAAATGTCTAATAAATTAATGGATTATAGTTCCTTTGCTTTTTAGCGAAATAGTGTCTTTGTTAGATGTGACAATAAATTGTGCTCATATGCGCATATATTCATGCAGTTTCCACAAAAAAAATGCGCATGCAAATACAACAAACCACCACCAAACAGTATAATCCTCGACACGTTTTTCGCCTCTCTACGAGGCATCATCACGAGATGCAGGAGATGTTGACGGTCCGTTTTTTCTCGGGTGGACGCCAATTCCACAAAGTAACGCTTGAATCTATCAATCATTTAATGTCTAATAAATAAACCCCAGTCAAATCGGCTTAGTTTTGAAGATATTGTCAATTTTCATGTAAACTATTTATTATGATTACTAAAGCGCATATAAGTTTTTTTATCGTGACATTGCCATGTGCCAGTGTCAAGAATCAAGATTCGCGTCACTATTGGCAGACATCAAAGTGACAGATACCACTCACTCAAGTCATCCTTTTTTGGTAAAATAATCGTTACCATTATTATTAAAAGGATAATTTTTTATGTACAAAAATCCACAAAGCTATATTTTTTGTTTTTTTTTTGCTGTTTAACTTGGGTTCCGATGACACTTTTGACTCCTAATGACCTTAGGAATGCGTGGTTAAACTCCTTCGGATTCCTTACGGGCATAGTGTTTATGTAAGGCTATAACCAAAATAGATGATAGGGAATGACTCATCAAGGCAATTCTCAAATAACATCATTGTAGAATAAACATTTAAGTATTTGGTTTGGGACGCAACATGTGCCGATACTCTGGCGCCGTCCCATCTTCGTGGCACTGCAGTGAAGGCAGGCTCTGCCGTCAATTCAGCCGAGCTCCTCAAGCGGCGCAAATACACAGCCACACATAGTGGCTACCTATTTGAGCCATTTGGGGTCGAGACCCTGGGACCCTGGGGGGAAAGCGCCCAGAGTTTCAGGGAATGCTCCAAAAGACTCGTGGATGCGACACGTGACCAGAGGCCTGGATCATATCTGGCACAGCGGATTAGCATTGCCATGCAACGTGGCAATGCTGTCAGCCTTCTGGGCACGATACCAACGGATAGCGATTTGGGGCAGATTTTTATCTTTAATCTTTATTTTTCAAGTTTAGTTTTAGTTTTTTAATCTATTTCTAGTTAGGTTTTAAGTATTTAGTTACATGATTGATTAGAAAACCAGAAGCAGAATTAAAAATAGAAATAAAGGGAGAGATAAATTATGATCCTTTAACTTAGTTTTAAAAATAGGCAATGACTTCGCTTGCCTTAAATCGAGTGGAAGAGAGTTCCACAACACAGTAGCCCGGAATGTAAAAGAATTTGTATAAAATTTTGACTTTGATGATGGAACAGCTAGAAGAAAGTTTTGAGCGGACCTTGCTGATAGAAGATAACTAAAACGTTCTTTGAGATAGCGGGGACTCGCAGGATGAAAGAGTGTATTATAGAGAAGAGAAAGAATGTGAGTGTTGCGACGAAGACGGATAGGGAGCCACTTGAGTTGTGAACGGAAACTAGACACATCATCATACTTGCGTAACCCAAATATAAACCTAATACAGATGTTTTGAATTCGCTCGAGTTTGTTAAGTTGCTCAGCTGAAAGATCTAGATAGGCAGCATCAGCGTAGTCAAAAATGGGAAGGAGTAGTGTTTGAGCAAGCGCAATTTTAGTGGCGATAGGAAGAAAATTACGAAGCCTTATCAGTGAACCCACTGCAGCGAACACTCTCCTGCTAACCTCATTCAGCTGCGGCACCCAGGAAAGAGTGCGATCCAAGATTATACCTAAACCCTTTACAGAGTGAGAAAAAGGAATTTGAACACCATTAAATATAATTCTTGGGATGCCAGCAAAGTCAACTTTAGAAATCATCTTTGAGCTGCCAATGATGATAACTTGCGTTTTCGTAGGATTAACTTTCAGGCCATAGCTACTAGTCCACTCCGAAATTAGCTCCAAGTCACAATTGGCCATGGTTATGACCGACGGGAGATTGCCGAGTACACCCTGAGAATATATTTGGAGATCGTCAGCATAAAGGTGATAAAAAGAAGATAGATTATGAGTAATGGAATTAATAAAAATTGAAAATAGCAGTGGAGACAGCACACCGCCTTGCGGAACGCCAGAAAGTATGCTGCACCAAGGAGATCGGGAAGTATTCACCTTTATACGCTGCCGACGATTAGTTAGGTAACTATGAAACCATTCAATAACCGCAGGAGATATGTTAAGAGAACGTAATATATCCAACAAAATTTCAAAATCAACAGTGTTGAACGCGTTACTAAAATCCAGAAGCGTAAGCACCGTCAATTTCCGGTCATTCATACCCGACCGAATATCATCCGTAATTTTTACGAGAGCAATAGTCGTACTATGACCGGATCGGAAACCGGACTGATATGGATTTAAAAGATCATTCCGATTTAGAAAAGAAGTAAGTTGCTGAAATACTAAACATTCAAGGACTTTGAATAAGAAAGGAAGAATTAAAATAGGTCGGTAATCTGAGAAGGTGTCAGGATTGGATTTTTTCGGTAAGGGAATTATATCAGCATCCTTCCAGATAGCAGGAAAGACACTAGATGAAACAGAAGCATTCAGGATACTGGCAATTACAGGAACAAGAAGGTCAAGCAGAGGAAGGATCATACTACGGCTCACATTATCAACACCAACGGCGTTGGAAGTAATGGCTAGTACGTTTTTCTTAACATCACTGACGGAAAATTGAGTTAAAGAAAAAGGATTTAAGTCTGGAGTTGGGAGAGATGAAAGATAATCAAGGGTCCTGGTCTTAACAGGACCGCTAAAAACGGAAGAAGAAGAGAAATGTTGATTCAGCTGATCAATATTGAGGTCTTTAGAACAGGAATCCTGCTGAGACTTCCCAACTCCTAGCGACTTAAGAAATTTCCACACTTTAGAAGGATCACCATTTTCAACAGACTGGTGAATATGGCGCCTTTGCGCATCTCGGCAAACAGTACTACAACGGTTGCGCAAAGTGTGGTAACGTGTTTTGTTCTTATCAGAAGGGTCATTTTTATACCTAGACTTGGCCAAATTTTTCTTCTCAATAAGCGTTCTGATCTCATTAGTGAGCCAGGGAGCAGGAAGATGTTTCACCCTGATGCACGTCATAGAGCTGAGTAAGAAACGAGTTAAATAAAGAAATTTTTTCATCAATCAGTCAGCCCCAGAGATGACACTCCAGTCCACCTTCATCGCATCATTACGAAGCTTATCCCCATCAATCCGACTAAACTTGCGCTGAAATAAGGTTTTAGGTTTGAGTTTAGGAGGTCGAATTTTATATGACAAAAAGAGTAAATCGTGATATGAAAACGCATCCGCAGAGTACTGTCCAAATTTGGCAACATGGGCTTTAGATGATGTCAGGGTGATATCCAAAAGTGAAGGAGAGCAATTCGGAAAGTGATGCGTAGCACGAGAAGGAAGAATGATCATATTACAGGCGGATACTATAGATTTCAATGATCTTGACCGATGATCATCTTTGAGGAGGCATGAATTAAAATCACCCATTATGACATGATGATTATAGGATGGCATAATGTCTTCAAGGAGTTTTTCTAAACAAGCGAAGTAATCAACGTTAAGAGACTGTGAGTAAAATAAACCAAGGAGAAATTTGGAATGTGAAACAGTTACGTCAAGAAATAAGTACTCTGTGGCATCCGAAGAAGGAGATTCCACTGACATGCAAGCGATAGAATAACGGATATGTGACCGAAGGTAAATTGCAACTCCACCGCCACCCCTTAAAGAGCGGTCATTCCTAATCAAAGTGGAACCAGGCAGAGCGTAAGAAGTAGAAGAATGACATGGCTTAAGCCAGGATTCTGAGACAAGAACCGCATCAACATCTTGAAGATCAAATGTGTTAAGTACGTGAAGTGTAAAAAGAAACGTTTTTCAATAAACGATTATCACATGATTTTTCTGTACATATATCCTACAAACCTAAAATACTCTCCGATGACTGAAAATCATTAAATTTGCGTATCTTTACAAGTTATTTTTCTTGTAGGTATTCATGTGTTTAAATTATGTACTTTATGAGTTGTATACCCTTCCCATCAGACAAATAAATAAGTGAATAAATATGTATCCGCATATATGTGTATATACATGTATAAATAATAGTCGCACAGAGAATATTAACACGATTATATATTAATATACATTCATAGACTAAAAACAAATAACGCAAAGAATAAGGTAAATTACGACATCTGTATTAATCTGTACATGCACGTCTGATCAGGTGGGCATTATTAAAAGCTATTGTTTTTAATCAAATACGAGTATTATTTGTCCATAATATGTATATCACACCTAGGACAATAAAACCATGAATGCGCTCTTAATTTTCATAGCTGTAGCTATCCAAACATAACATTGCTACTGACAAAAATATATATGACTGCAACATAAAGTATTCATAAAGTAAAAGAAAATCTTTTCTAGCCAATAATGTATGTCATAAATCCAGCTTAATAGCTGGCTAGGAAAATTACGCGATCCGAAATTGAAATTGGACTAGTTACTAATAAAATGTAGTTTCCTATTTTCTAACTAAAAACACATTATAACTAAAGTTTGTCTCAGGGACTTGTTTTAACCTGCGGGTCACGTTACACCCCCTTAATTGGAACTCAATATTTGTAAATCGACACAATTTTTAAGACATGTGTTTCCATTAACGAAAAGCACTAGGGTTGTAAAAAGGTATCGGTGGTAAAGCGTCGACGACGGCATCGTCGATTTCCACTATCTTGCCTATTTTAAAACATGGCTCTATTCTACTTTAATTTAAAGAAAAGTTATACAGATCTATTCTATATCCTGATCACATAACATCCACCAATCTCTGCACAAAATTTTGACACTTCTTGTCAATTAGACCTTACGTTACGGTGGCGCCAACTGGTAATATTTCCATTTGAGGAAACCCTCGTTGATAAAGTCAACAGGATGCCAAAGCCAAAGCTGCCCATGTAAGTACTTTATTTGCATGCGCATTTGGGATGTACGATATTCGCCCGTTAATTAGGCAGCCCAATTTTGAATAAAAAACGAATCCATTTTTTTATTTGAATTTTGATTATTAAGTACGTAGTGTTACGATCAACCCTGTCATAGGGACCAGTCTAAAAACCAGCGCTGGGCCAATAGCCCGGCATACGCTGAGACTGGTACACATGACCAAAACCTTCTGCTAGTTTAAGAGAATTTTAACATATTTACTTGTAAGTTATAGTCTAACATAAGTTGTGTTTTTGGTAATAAACTGATTTTAATTTTTTAATTTTTTGATTCATGTAAATATGGATAAGATGCGTTACGTATAGTTACTAAGGATTTTTATGTTTTATATTACTATTAAAAATATTACACAAAGATTGTCAATATGAACCGCTATTCGAAAACCTAGCACAAAACTCGGTTTTTAAGTAGAGTAGAGTTAGAAATCATTATTAAAACTATAAAAATGTTTCCTTCGAGCCGGATTTGAACCAGCGACCTATGGATACCAGTTGTACATCTACAGTCCACCGCTCTACCAACTGAGCTATCGAAGGCTGGTTTACCCTGGCGAAATTATACATTGCCATCAATTAGTAATACGAAAACGCAATTAGTAAATAGGTACTCATGGTGTTGGTGGGCCTATTTGCTCGACTTATACGGTACCGCGAGAATAACAGTACATTTACAGCCATTTTAATCGAAAATATCAATGCTGCATTTGCCGTACCGTATAAGGCAGGTATATAGGCCCACCAACACTTTTTCATCTTTTTATTTTTTCTAAGCCACAGTAATGTATTTTTTTTTCTGACAATAAGGAGGCTTATTCCTATCTGTAAACAAAATTTCAACATTTTTGAAAATTTTCATTCATTCCCCATTGCCGCGAAATGGTTGCTAATAACAGCTTATACAATTCGAATAATATTTTGGAAATAAAGTTTGAACTCGTATACCTAGTTACCTTAGATACCTATTTGGTACATAATAATAATACAAGAAAATAATATTTTGACAGTTTACGTAAGTATACCGATAACATTGAACATATTTTTATCCATAACTATGTGTTGTGCATTATCAGTTGAGGTCATTAGGTGGGTAATTAATTATAAACATTAACGATAAATGCATTTAGTTAACGATTGATGCTGTTAATGAATGTTAATATTGTTATTTAAATTACGGATAAAATGCACCCACAAGCAATGAAAACGGTTACTATAATTAGTAAGCAATGTTTATAACCAATGTCTATACAACGATATCCGTTTATAAACATTTGTGAACAACTTTATCAGGGCGTAAAGTAACGTTTGTGAACTGCATAATAATCTAACTAAATCTTCTTAGTAGAAAACCGAAGAAACAGTTTATACATATTAAGTAGATAATTATGTACAGATATGAATTGTTACGTTGGCTCGTCTCTATTAATAACATTCGTCTTATCTCATAAGCAAATCATAACACGATTAAAAATATAAAACTAAAACTATTTATAAGGGTGACTCACCTTAACCTATAAACACTTTATTTTTAATTTATTATAATTCAAAAACGACTTACATTATGTCCGTCTTAAGTAACACATTGTACCATACAATAAAATGAAAAAATAGAGGTTCAATCTCACAATAATATCTCACATCAGTATCTCTTACAGAGTTAGGTGCAAAATACACGTTAACTTTCAAATCGAAAATATCAATTATTGTGCACTAAAATTCTCGACCGTACGTATAGCATGCATAGTTAGCTCTTTTTTAGCTCTCTTAAATAATGGCATGTTAACTATCAGAAACGAGTAAATTCAACATAAATTGCCGTAATCTACCCCCATTTTATAATTTACATTACAAAATGGTATCTAGAATGGATAGTAGCGGCAAAACTTTTCATTGCAAGCATTCAAGCGGCCGGCCCGGAAGTACCGGCCTGACGTGTCGTCTAGTGCTTTAGACACAAACCCTGTACCCAACAACCGTATCAAACCACTTTGTGTTATAACCTATCATCCAATGGCGAGCTTATATGAAAAGATTTCAATTGTTTCAGGACAAACGCGGCAATGGAAAGCGAGACGGTCTGAATTTTCTTATCCTGCATTTGCGTTTAGTACGATGCCGTTCCTAATTTGAATAGAAACTGTCGTGGTCGCGATAGTGTCACCGTTTCCGACCCGTCCCATATCGTACCCTCTTATACAAACGACACCCTTAACGACTGCTCGAAAAATTTAAACAGTCTGCACAGTGAGTTAAATCGGCTACTCACGTAAGGTGGTGAATGAAAAACGATGAAGAAATTGGATAAAGTTGTCGGAATTCTTCAATGTGTTTTTTTACCTATATGTCCTCATCATTAAATGTTACCTGTATTTATTTGTCTGTGATTAATGATGTATGCGAGATAATACATACAAGCAAGTAGGTATTGTATGAACTCGCACTTATCACTAATCAAAGTGTGAAAATTAGCCTTAAGTTAATTTCACACCCTTTCCCCGTTCCTATTTTGTTATTATTATGTTAATAATAGAGTTTTGCACAGTTTTACATTAAATGTTTCTAAGATTATAAATGCGAAAGTTTTGTGAAGATATTTCGATAATTAGATGTTTTAATGTTTATTTACTCAATATAATCAAGTGTTTAACGGATTCAGATCAAACTTGGCACAAGAACAGGTTTAAAATATAGGCTTAATTCGCGGGTAAATGCTAAAGAAATAAAAATAACAAATAAATGTAAATATAAAGAAACATGCATAACTTTCACTGTAGATACGAGTATGTACATACGCCCATAATAATTGTAAGCTATTTTGTAAATGTAATATGAAGATAGTTATAAGTACGCACGTTAATAATACATTCCTACCTCCATTCTACCATCCACTCAAACTGTTTACCGTACAATTTGCACAAGAACAAGCGCTGTAATAAACCAACTGTTTTAAAATTGACTCAACAAACAGTTATGTTGTCAAGCAAATTGAATATCAATCCAACAATAAATACTCAAAAGGGTCATCGTCACAGGCAGACCGCCACTGCCTTCAGGCGGCATTTAATATGCACCAAACATTTACGAACAAATTGACAGGCAATCATAGGAAAGGGCAGCTCGGGAAGATCAAACATCCAACCGTGAAATAATTCACGAGCTGCACTTAGCATAAGGTCAAACTGACATTTGGTGGATAGAAGTTACGTCAATTCATAATGTCATAAGGTAGGGCGTCACGCGAGGTTGGGTTAGGGATGGGGTAGGGTGTCTTTATCGATAAGTAGGTACCAAGACATGAGGGTAACTAAAATATCGTTATTAAGAAACGTCTAACCTGAAAGTGATGTCAGTAAATTATTTTTTTATTTTCATATTTGAAGGGTTCAGTCATCCAGTTATTGGCAAATAAAAATAAACCTTGCTAGTTGACTTACTACAGACTGTATAAATGTATTGGCAAATTGTTGTGAAATAATCATCACGATCTTCAGGCCCCTCTTTCCCACTGGGCACTAGGGCCCCAACCTTACGGAGGCCCCGTAAGATCTTAAACGACTTTTTTTTACTGTCCAACAAGGTCTCTAATTTTATTTTTGAGGGCCCCGGGGCCCCCCATTTTTGAGTGCTTGAGGGCCCCCTATTCCTGTGTGATCAAGGGCCACCGCGTGTATAAATACGGCCTTAACGATTTTGACCATTTTTCCGCTATAAAACAATACTGATGTATGTTTAACATTAATATTACAATGAGCAACGTAGAAAGAAAACGAGATCTAAATTTAATTGTGTTCAATACTTCTGGATTACCAAATTCCAATTTAAAAAATTGAGAAAGACGTTATTTTTATAAAAAAAAAACTCCTTCGAGCCGGATTTGAACCAGCGACCTATGGATGACAGTTAACCAGCTACAGTCCACCGCTCTACCAACTGAGCTATCGAAGGTATGTTACTTACGTGCAGAAAAAACAAATGCAATTCAATTATGACGTCACAAACATATAAAAAATATAATATAATACCCATTCCAAATTACATACTATATTTTGCCCTCATGTACAAGTATATTTAATATTAATGCACATCATATTTAAAAAAAAAGCACAAAAACAAATGTCCTTCGAGCCGGATTTGAACCAGCGACCTATGGATAACAATTTTAACATCTACAGTCCACCGCTCTACCAACTGAGCTATCGAAGGTGTATAAAAGCAGGTGAAAAATCAAGTCGCGTTACACTTTGGACGCATCATTATGTAAGTGTGACGTCGTAAACGTAGCAATAGCAATCAGCTGGTCGAGTCCATGTACGCGAGTGAAAGGCCATACTACGTCATGTTACGCTCAAAAACTAGATCATGGCCATGTTTTGGATATTGGTATATGTACATATAGAGTAAGCAAACAATAGTTCGAAGAACCGATGGCCGTTGGGGCGGCAAGCGCAGTGGGAAAGCCACCCGCAAGGTGGTCGGACGACCTGGTTAGGGTTGCGGAGACTCGCTGGATGCGGGTCGCCTCTATCCGGCCCATGTGGATACCTATTGAAGAGGCCTGGGTCCAGCAGTGGATGTCCTATCTATGGTTGAAATGATGATGATGATGAGGACATATAGTGCGCGATATTCTGCATGCATTTCTAAAAACGCTTGTACATAAATAACGCATATTTAACTTTTAATACTTTTAATAACTTTTGACGACTTCCAGCTTCCCGAAAAAGCCGGTTCCCGCAAAGCCTTCAGTACCATAGACCACATCCACCCACTGCGGCAAGTTATAGCGACCGAAGAGTATAACCAGCCACTATGCTAAGCGTTCGTGGACTATGCCAAAGCGTTCGATTGAGTATCACTATGTCAGTTTGCCTCCATGATCAGAACTCAAGACCTATCCGATTCCAGCGTGGTGTGAGCCAGGGAGATGTCATATCTCCCAAATTGTTCACCGCTGCTTTGGAAGATGTCTTCAAGCTCTGGGTTTGGGACGGACCGGCATCAACATCAAAAGCAAATACATCCCCAACCTCCGCTTTGCTGATGATATTTTAGTCATAGCTTAGACCGTGGAAAACCTTGGCAAAATGCTCAACGACCTAAGTAGAGTCTCTCAAAAAGTAGGCCTTAATATGAACAGGGAGAAGACGAAAGTAGGAGCCTCTAAGCTCAAAGTTGTAGCTGATACCTGGGACAAATAGGCCAGTTGAGTAGATCCAACTTTGAGAAAGAGGTTACTCGTTGAATGCAACTCGGATATGCAGCTTTCGGGAAGCTACGTAATATCTTCTCGTCCCGAATACCTCACTATATTAAGACAAAGGTTTCTAATCATTATGTGTTTCCAGTGATGACATACAGCACTGAGTCGTTGACCTCATATGAAGTCTCAGTCACTCAAAGGGCAATGGAGTGAGCTATGCTCGGAGTCTCCTTGCGTGATGGAATCAAAAACGAGAAGATCCGCAGAAGAACCAAGGTTGTCGACATAGCTCAGAGAGGTGCTAAACTTAATTGGCAGTGGGCATAGCAGGTTGCTCATAGAACAGACGGCAGTTGAGGCAGAAATGTTCTCGAGTGGTGACCGCGTACAGGACGACGCAGCCTAGGAAACCAACAAGTTGGACCACCGATCGACTGAAGATCGCGGGAAACCGTTGGATGAGCGCGGCGCGCGGCCGGTCGTTGTGGAGATCCTTGGGTGAGGCCTTTGTCCAGCAGGGAACGTCTTTGGGCTGGTATGAATGATGTTTTGTAGATTCTTATTCATAATTAAGCAAATTATATACTCGACAGAACTCAAATATTAAAAATAATCAGTAATACTTTGCTTCTCACTAAAAGTTACTGATATTGCGATTTTTTTCTTTTTTTGACGCCTATAGACCCTTTACATTAATGTAAGTATAGGTTAAGTTACAATCTAATGGACCCAGAAACATTATACATCTCCCTGTAAAGTGTGCCCAGGTATTGTCTAGTAAATTAATATTGCTCTGAATGTGAACTATAATGTCTTAGATTTCGAATGTTTTTCTATTTATTGTAAAACCAGACATGTACAAGTTCCCTTGAGGCCTGCTTACAGAATAAAATTTTGAATTTGAATTGGAAAGTTTACGTGACTTTACAAAATGCCCAAACTTTTTTAGGGATGCTTTTGATCGATATATGAGGACAGCCTTATGTCACCTTTTAGCATAAAGAGTACAAAGACGAAGCCGCCCCACTACGTACCTACCCCTGTTTAATACCAACAACGGAAAGAATGCCCGATTTAATTATTGCAGTTATTTTAACTGCTCCTTGACATGTAACAACTTGTGACTTTGTGACCCTGACAGTGCGTGTTGGCAAGTGATAAATTACATTTACTAGTTACTTTATAGCGTACGACAAACAAAATCTAAGTGTAGAATCTGGATGGGTCGAGATAGGCGATTAGTTACATTTGCAGACATGGCATAGGGTTGCTGACTTTTGTATGCATACAAAAATGACCACATATCTTTTGCAGACTCTCTTCACTGCAACATAGAAATAAAGTGTGACCCTTTCAGAATGGAGATGTCTGTACTCAAATAATAATAACATTTTGGTGGGAAATGATAATTTTTATAACGAAAATACAAAAAAAAAACTTTGAGTTCGATACCTTACGTGTAACTTGTTTCATGAGCCTTTAAAGTCCATTTTTAAAGTATGAAAATATTAATTAATAATATTACCATTGAATAACCCATTAAATGTATGGTAACTTTTATTATGAAACCATTTCGATAAACGCAAGTTTTATCATAGCTGCAGAACAAAGTTCTTAATTTCCCTATATAAGGTAGGAAGGTGTGACGTCACGTCTTTCTAGAGTTTAATATGGAGCGTTTTTGCCGAAGTCGAAATATGTGATTGTAACGTTGTTGTATCTCGTGGTGTTTTTATGACATTGAAGTAGTTTTTAACCGACTTCCAAAAAAAGGAGGAGGTTCTCAATTCGACGGAATGTTTTTTTTTTTTTATAGATGTTCACCGATTACTCAAAGACTATTTGACCGATTTCAATTTTTTTTTTTGTTTTATAGAAGGTACTTTCTAGTTGGTCCCATTTAATTTTGGTGAAGATCTAATGATGGAATCCATGAGGAATTGAAGGAACTCCTCAAATATTGTAGGCATACATATGGCGATTTTGATATTATAAGAAACATAATAAACATTTGCATTCAGAAAGTGTAAATTGGTGAAGTGGAACTGATGCAGAAGACCACAGAATGCCATCGGAACTCCTCAATGATAAATGATTTACGGGTGGCGACAAAATATCTTGATTAATTTAGCTAAGCAACTTCATAGTCACAAATTTAAATGTTCCTGGTGAGAATGGTACCATCGAATTGATCTGATGATGGAGCCGGAAGGTAGGCACCAGATCTATGGAATATAATACTGTATCCTAGCCGTTTTTGGGCTTGTTCGAATCGTCACGAGATACACTTTTAAGTAACGATTAACTAAAAAGTGTAAAATAAATAAACTTTTAAACAAAAAAATAAAACCGACTCCAAAAAAACTAAAAAGTAAAAAATAACGCCATAATTCAGTTTCTTTAAATTACTTACAAGTAACCGTTTGTATACTCAATCTATACAGTATATAAAATTAATGTTATTTTGGAGTCGGTGCCATCGTGTCACAACTTACTAAAATCGTCAATGTTCAATATTTTACACATTCTTTATATGGCACCGACGCCAAAATAAGATTAATTGTATATACTGTATAGATTGAGTATACAAACGGTTACTTGTAAGTAATTTGAAGGAACTGAATTATGCCGTTATTTTTTACTTTTTAGTTTTTTTGGAGTCGGTTATATTTTTTTGTTTATTTTCACTAATATTTCTATTATTGAAAGGTCTTTCTATAACATACCACAGAAAAAGTAGTCTACATCCCTATTGGAGAGATACCGAATATAATAGTATGTTTGATAAGTACCAAAATAAGTAATAAATATATCTTTTATTAGCAGGATTATGTATGTTAATTGGTATCTTATGTTACCACGACTACGACAGTCACCTAAGTTGCTAGTGATTTCGTAGGCAATTCGTGAAAAAGTTTCTGACCTACTTTCGTAAAGCGATAATCGTCAGTTAACAACTTCAAAGTAAATTATGCTAAGAACGCCACCCTATAAAAACAAGCGACAAGCAGTTTTAACAAGCAAAACATACCAACTAAACGCCGAACAAATCCCTTTTCGCCGTATCAATCAAAAATACTTCCGCTAATTTACGATGGTAATTAAGTCAATCTCGCGTTAAAGCCCCTTTCTTAGCAACTCGCCTTGTCTCGGCATAAAACGCGCGAAAACCTAATGCCATTTCACGGCGGAGTAAACCTTTCTCTTAGAGTTAACGTCTGTTTAAACTCGGCTTAAGTTAATCGATCGAGAAAGCTCTTAATTATGGCTTTATCCAGCAGGAATGAGGATCGAAGCCGGATTTAAGTTTAGTTGAATTAACGCGAGTTTAGCGAGCCGAATCTGTCGAGTTTAGAATGATCCTTTTACGAGTTAGACGCTGTTATTAATTACTTTACAATAATTTACTACAGACAAGTTTTGTCTAAAGACCGCTTGGAGCCTTATCTACACATTGTATCATTTTGACGCAGCCGTAAGTCCTTTCCTGACGCGTAGTTTATACGTCAAGATGGTGATCTAGTCAATATTACTGATTAAAAAAAAGCGTTTACCACCCATGGTTCATGTTCAACATGAGAACTTGTATAAAGGAATTCCGTAAACTTTTGTGGATTTTTGAGCCCCCAGGAGTGCAAGAAAACAGCGTTCTTAGGTTTATTTTTAAAATTGGAACGACCATGTCATATTTAGAATATGTAATCTGTTTTAGTACCACGCGAATTTAAATTCATGTTACAATTCCGGATAAAAATATTGAACAGTTACGATATTATCAATATTGATTATATTATTCAGTGCCTCAAACAACCCAGTCTCTCACAATTAACCTCCGGAGAGGTATATTGTTTGTCTATGTGAATTAGAGCACCAGCCTGTCTACTCCACGGTAACAGGCATATTAATATTCATCATCACTGCATATTAGACCTGAGACGTTAATTCAATTTGATAAATTCCTGGCGAGGAATTTGAAGCACAAGTTCGTGTACTTTGGCAGTTGGCAGTAAAATATAAAGTACCTACGTACTCTACAAATTCCCTTATACATATTTGTGTTACACTGAATATCAATAATTTAGTTGCAGCTTGTTTCACTTTCACTCGTATGTGCGTAGAGTTACTGAAGTAAGTTTATCATTTATTTAGGCGTAGGTTAAACATTTATATCATATAGGCTATGTCTCTTCCCTCCCACATTTGCTACTAAACACATGAATGAACTCGCTCTAATCTAGTCAAAAAACAGGCCTTTTATACTAGAGTTATATCGGTAACAATAAGTATTGATTTTTTTATTTTATTTATTTATAAAAAACATGCATTTCTTTTCTCTATAATTTCGTGCGAATTCTGCCGATAATGTTTGTTAAGACAAAGAATCCCGCTGAAAGTGTGACTTGCGTTTTACGCGGGGTCCGCTGGGACCACAAACCCTAATTATGTCTCAAACAATGCCCCGACTTATTTTTATCCATTTTGTGCTCAATCATAATTACCCGGGCTCCTCCGGGAGGCATTGTTTCGGAAAATCATCAGACCCTTCCAGCCGTTACGTTTTATTATCGCTCCAAAGAACCTCTGCGTTAACAAATCGAGTAAGTGTGCGTATTTTGAGGTTCCTTATATTTGTGAGTTCACAACCTCAGATTGAGTTGGTATTACAAAATGCTTATATCTAACTAACTTGTTTCTTCTTCGTTCTCGAATTATTATACGTGATAGACAATATTTTCTGATTTAATTGCAAATATTCCTGCATAAAAAAAAATATTGAAAAATGAAACTAATTATCGAAACACCTATAAATCTATTTATCAACTCTTGACCGAGTTGTGTATCAATAAAACAATGCGGCCAATGAAATTCTGGACACCACTTTGTTCATCGCAACGCAGGAACGAACCCATAAAAGTAATAAATGAATTGTACGTAAATAGGTGTGTTACACAATGGAAGGCTCTGAAATCAAACAGGGGTTCAATAAAAGCGTGCAATTACCTGCGTCCCACTGTTACCCTGGTACCTAAACTGTCGTTTCTGTAACAGACTTGTTTACACATGCGCTCTTTTGAATATTATGGACAATACTTATTTATCTTTTTCCGCGATATAAATGCTTTGTGGGGTGAACAATACCCGGCAGGGGAAGCTTTATAATTTTTTAATTAATGCCGCCAAAAATATCAAAGTCATCGCCCGCCAGCGGCTAGTGGAGAATGCAATTAAAATTTGATAAAGTTTTTTCATAAACACCCCACTCTTTTGGGTAAGCAAATGTCAATATCAAGCGGTGAAATTACACCCAAAGGGAATAAGTAAAACTGTGGAAATTTTCAGGTTGCATTTGTGACATAAAGTCAGTAATAATCGATAATCAATTCTCGTTCTGGCACAACAACTTTAGCAACACCCAGAGTTTATAATATAATCTAGGTAAGCGTCCTCCATTGTCGGCTTCATCGTTGCTTACAAACAGGCGAGATTGAAGGCAAATACTTGCTTATTTGTGTATTAAAAAAAAAATCTACAATCATATTCAGTTCATTATGAACCTACATACAAAACGACGAAACAACTACTAATACACTTTTAGAGTCAGAACAAGGCACTAATCCTTGTTCTGACTCTAAAAGGCCGTTGACCTGTCAAATAACCCTTGCCTGCTGTACCCATTGTATCGGAAACTTTACCATGTTACCGGGTCGGAAAATCGCAGGCATCCATTAGGAAAACCCGTAGGAGAATGTCCCCAGTCTCGTTAATTGTTACACGTGCGAACTTGAGTTATGCATGCTCGGTTTCCAAGATTTAATTAGGATTTTATCGGATTAAGAACCTTTGTGGTAAACAAGATGTCCAATGGACCCATTATTTCGCAAAGCGAGTGGAAGGAGTGGAATAAATGGGCGCGATGTAATTTGAGGCTTTGAATTTATTTGCTAGTTATTTGGATGCACTAAATATTAAACGCAACGAAACTGTGTTTATCTAGAGAAAAAAATCACCGATTGGTGAATATCCATAAAAAAAAAAAGAAAAAAAAAAAAAACATTCCGTCGAATTGAGAACCTCCTCCTTTTTTTGGAAGTCGGTTAAAAATAGGCACCTTCAACTTTAATTCTTTGGAACGTTTACCGTAGACTTGGTATTACGTAATTAATCACGGGCCACGGCATACGGCACATCAACTCAACAGATTTTTTTTTCAAAAAGATGTACCTACATAATTGCATGCAACCTAAATGTATACGCCAAACTGCTAAGATAGATTATTGTCGAGATATTTATACGTAGGTACAAAATATTATAGGCTTACTCGTTCCACTTGCAGGTGCAACGAGCTTCGCCAAACACAGACGTCATTTTTCCGCACACAAATAGAGGTTGAGCTTTTTACTGGCGATCCAATTCATTTGTGTGCACAATCAACGGATAGCCCGCCATCCCACTGATTAAAATCTCAACCTCATTTGAAACTACTACGTTACCGCAAAATCAAACTTTATTTCATACCAATAAAACCTTCTCTATAATAACACGCTTAAGTTAGGTACGAGTTTTAAAAAGTTACTAATGGTATTTGATAAAATTTTATTACATGGACAATGGGCGGTAGAAATTAGTGGTTATTAGCCCTTGGTTTAAATCGAATTCGGTATTCATTTTAGGTAATTGATTTAATGCCTTTCTTTGTTGTCATTGTAATGCCCTTTTATCGGTAAAATTATGAACACATTTTCAATCCATTGCGAATTTTAAGAATAACTGTTATACCTAAACGAAAGTTATAACGATGTGAGGTTTTACAACGGGGTCTCATGCGGAAACCCGACGCAACCGGAGGGGCATTTTTAGTAAATTGAACGTGTTTATCTGTGTGTCTATCTGCAGCATCATAGCTCTCAAACGCCTGAACCATTTTAATGAGATTTCTTTATTGGACAGCTGGCGTTTTTGCTGTGCTTCTTAATTAAACTTGAAGAAAATCAGACGATGACTTGACTAACTACACTATCAATTTGATACTATGTATAGATTTTTCTCTATTTATTTTATAACTCGTCTTCTTATAGAATAAAATCAATATGTAGGTATATTTAACAAAACTATTCTTCCAACTCCGAGACTAAAAATTAAAAGGTGTCGTTTTAATGTCCATGGTTTATGAAAGCATTAATAATCAGACCGATACATCGTCAAGTCATTTAATGGCATAGTTTTAAACGATTGCAATCAAAACCATAATTTGTGGTCAGTTGATAAAATCCCGTGTTGCAAGTCAGGGCGCTAATTACGGGCCGGTAATTGCCGGCTATTGGTTGGGCCAACACAGACTCAGGGGTAAATCCTTTTAAATTGCGAGTCGTGGTGAAAAGTACCCGAATTATTTTGTCTGCCTAAGGCTTGTTGTGCAGTTATATTCGTAGTATGCTCATAATATTATTGTAGTGCAAATAGATAGGGATAGGAGAATCGAAGATCAAAAGGTCATCGTTATCTTAAAAATACTAGGTAGGTAATATGTAATATCTATATTATTATAAAATTGTAGAAATGAAATGTCTGTACATTGAAGATATTTTCAAAAAAAATGGTTGTTACGGACAATTTGGAGTTCACTAAAACGAAAAATATTTTTTTTGGATTTTATGTATGTTTGTATGTGTCGTTGTGGCTTCATCACGCAAAATCGGCTAAACCAATTTCAACTATTTTTGGCACACGGGTAGCCGGGTATCTCCAGATGGTTATAGGATACTTATTACCCGACTATGCTGAAGAAAAAAAAGAGGGTTATGACTTTTCCTCCTCCGCGTACGAAGTTGCGGGCGCCTTCTAGTATTGTATAAAGTCATATAACAATAAGAACAGACATATTTAGTGTACAGACTTCATTTTGCCCGTATATTTAATTAGTTTTCTTTTCACTTTTCACAGTGACTGAGACATTGTTCAATCTACTTAGAAGCTGTAATTTCAAAATTGTTTTTTAATGAAGGAATTGAATAATTGATACAAAAAAATAAAATTGTAATTTCGCACAGAAATTCCATTCACAACGAAATTTAGCATTAACTAATCAATTTTTTTTTATTGCACAAAAGAAAATCTTATTGTACTATAGTCGGACTTAATGCCATAGGGCATTCTCTACTAGTCAACCTTCAGGCAAAGCAGATAGATTGTGGGCGGTGCAACTAATTTAAATTAAATAGGGCATCTCTAAATAGAACTATCAAAATTCACTAAACACGGTACATAATTTTGATACTCCTTATCAAACACCTTGTTGACCTTTTTCTATTCGGTTTGGGAAAGACTCATTCGAAATATTGAAACCATAAATAAAAATAATAGAAGACACCCCAAGATCCCCACTATCCGCACTGAAACGTATCATTATAACACAGTCTTATTTACAAAGGTGCGGCTGAAAAGACTCGGGTTTATCTTTACCCTTTAATTGTTGGCAGGAGTACTATCTCGAGGTCGCGATTGTGGCCATAAAATGTAACAGCTCTTTTGCGGTGCGCCTCGAGAACCGTTACGGGCGAGACTTCTCGCCTGTAAAACGGGTATTAATTTAATGTAGTTTACATAGCACAGTTTGTAGACTGTATAGGAGAAGGATTAATAGTACATTACTGCAGGGGCTGCGAAGTAGGGGATTGCCGGCCGAGTAGTTATAGATGGCCGAGTGTTAACGAGGCCATCTAGAGATACGAAGCCGACAATCCATGTTCGCACCGATGCTTGTATAGTGCTTTTCTCAAACATGCAATGAAATATAAACCAATATTTATTATATAATAAATATTTTTGTCCCACTAAAACGTTGTTTAATATACATAGTTATTCGTTCTCTTCGCCGGCACGCGGCGGAGCGAATTGAAACAAAATACGGTCACTTTGCTGGCCGTGGCCGGCAATTTCATAAGAAATTATCATTATGTGCCCCTAGTTGCGCCGCACCCGAAATGTGAGACTTCGGGGTCTATTACAAGGAACACAGCGTCAATATTTCATTGCATATTTGAGAAAAATATTTTTTATTAAGTTTGACGCTTACGATTAAATTAAAATTTCATTATTAGAGTCTCAATAGTAAAATCATATTTTGCGGTACGCCTCGAGAACCGTTTTGACTTATCGTGAAGCGGATATCAATTAAATGCAGTTTATGTAGCACGGTTTGTAGACGGTATAGGAGAAAGATTAAAAAATATTGTAAATCATACAACAAATGAGAGTAATATTTGAAAAGTAGTAGTTTGAACAAATGGTTCCTTTAAGGTGTGACTGGGCATTATCAAAAAAAAGTGTAAACCCATCCATAAATTTGCATGAAAAAAAATCAGATCGTCAGTCTTTTGGCGCTCATGCAACATATTCTGAAACGGTGTCACAAAACTGACTTTTTCCAGACACTTTTTTTTCTAAATTATAGTTGATTCTGAGAAAAACGAATCTAAAAAGTCCATTATTAAAGGCAGCAAGTGGGGGGGTTTCTGTGAAAATACCCTGTCTCTATAATACCTATATAGAGAAACATTAGCTATGAACGTATACAAAAGCAGCATATATGTACATAAATGTACATACTGGCGACCTAACCACTGTTAAAGGAAAAACTTTTTTTCGGGTATCTCTCGTACACCTAAAATGAAGCCTTTTATAAGTACTTTCAATTAAAACCTATGTTGAATAAAATCAAAGTTATTGCCAACAGCGCTTCTCAGCTAAAAGACGTAAGTGCCTTGGAGATACGCTCTTTTACTAGTAAACTTTTTCATATCGTATTTTGTTCATCTATAGTGTATTTTTTTATGAACGGCTGCGGAACCCGACGTTTAGCATGGTCCGACATGCTCTTGGCCCGTTTTTTTTTTCGTAAGCTAGAGCTATTTTTGTAGTTGATATGCGGAAAGTATAGTTTAGCCCTCATAGTTTAATTGTCGTCCTGATTTCATAAGCTCATCATATATCTATTTATGCAGACTCATTGGCAATGCAAATACCATCAACAAAAAAAAAAATCTCTCAATTTGGTTTTCTTGTGCCGGCGGTAAACATCCGAAGCCTAGTCTGAATAATTTAGTTTGCTGCAAATTTTCACGTTCCCAACCCCAGCGGATATTGTGGTAAAAAGTGGTTTTGATTTGTGATTGAAACGTGAGCCAGAAAAATGATACGATGTTGAAATATGTACGTAACAGTAAAGTAGTATGTAGGTATATTAAAAAAATTTTTTTTTTTCATATGTAGGTAAGGGCTTAATAAAACAAATGTTTAATCGAAATCTTTGCGTAACGAAATATAGGCAATAAACATAGTATATAGGTAATTTTCATTAAAAAAGGAATCTTTTTAATTTTGTTGTCATGAAAGCCCGTAACTACTTTTGTGAAAGTTATCGTGTCCATATAAATTTGTACAAATCTTTTTAAAAACTCGCGATGAGCCTTATAAGAAGGCTCAAGTAACTCAGAGAGCATTGGAGAGGGCTATTCTCGGAGTTTCTTTAGGCCGATTCAGAGATGAAGAAATCCGTAGACGACTCAGAGGAACCGACATAACTTAAAGAATTTCATAACTTAAGCGCCAATGGTCAGAGTACATTGCACGAAGAGCCGACGGTCGCTGGGTCCGACGAGTTCTTGAGTGAACCCACTAGTACTACGCACTGGAAAACACACCGTAGGTAGGCAAGGTGGACTGATGATCTGGTGAAAGTCACGGTTGGATGAGGGCCGCCAAGACCCAGTCATGGTGGCGTTCTTTGGGGCAGCAGTGGACATTTTTTGGCTGATGATGATAATGAATTAAGCCGTTTGACCAATATTCATTTTAAAACGTTTGTGTACACGTACAGTATGAATTTCTTTACAATCCCTACGTTAAGTAACTTCTTGAAATTCTTGGGTTGACTTCAGCTTGGATTTAATTCAAATTCAAATTCGAAACTCGAGATCTGCCTTAAATCTGAAGTGACAAAAAGTCCGTAAAATTAGCTCGGACTTAAGACCTAGATTTACGCCAAGCCCACTGGTATTGGTACCTACCATCAGCCACATACGTAAATAACCATTGGTAGACCTTATTGTCATTGATATAAAGCTTACAGTTGGTCACTTAAGTGGGTCGTTGTTTGTATGCTGTTCTAGAATAGTCACTTGTTTGTTAAGTGTACCAAATTTAGGCTTATTTCACTCTTCATATTTTATAAACATGATTCCGTAGTATTGGAATATCGCGGATATTTCGCATGGCATATGGGTGTCGATACGATTGGGCTTTGTACAAAAATCTCGCTCTGTATTCGAAACGCGATGCGACGCGCCTCGTGGTACCGCTAGTGATGCAACTCTACCTTGTTTTATTTATTAGCTTCATCCCATAATTACAGCTTTCAACCCTCATTCCACTCCCTATGGAGATGATTTTTGGGAAATTATTTCATAGTTAGTTAATCTGGCTAACTAATTAAAAATTGTGTATGTGTAGATAATTGGTTTTTCGGATTGTGATTGTTATCATAAATATGTTAAGAATGGACCATTGGCACAAAATATTTTCACTACTTCTCTTTATATGAACCACAAGTTCATTGGGATTCTATGTTTTTAATGCGGGGAAATTAACACCACATTACTATCTATTGTGATATACATACAAATCAAAGCGCAAAGAAAAATACGATTGCTTTCGCACGTGGTCACCAGGACTCGAACCCGGTACTTACTGATTACGCGTCAGGTGTGTTACCCTTTCACTAGCGATTTATTATTTTCACTAGTTTCATAAAGCGGGGCTAGAACGATTGCTTAAGGCCCTTGGGTTAAAAAGCGCAGTGCGGCTGTCACCCAGCGAGCTCCAGCGCCACTGCACTGGGCCCCGGCCGCCGCAGTAAGGCATCAGGACCAAGGTTCCTAAGTATTCATATAATGCTATAATAAATATTATTAAATAAAGGTTTTCGCTCTTTTCTCATGTTGATGTACGTAGAGTTTATAACGCGTGCTTAATACTTCATGCCAAAATGGCTTGTTTTATATCATAAAAATCGATTATTGTTCTGCACTTACTCTAATACAAATGCGAAAGTGTGTTCGTTGGATTATCCTGCTATAACGCTGCAACAGAGTAACGAATAATTTATTCTATAAAGATAGATTAAGTCAGAGTCATATATACATATAAATATATATTATATATATATATATATAATATATATATTATATATATATTATAGCAGAAAAATGCTTAGTTCCTGATGGGCGAGCTAAATAGCACGAGCGAATCAGCAGGAAAAACACCGTCATGGTTGATTTTTTCTTGATTTTCACACAATATCAGAACAAAACAAAGCGTGGCTTATCCGGGATTTCTACGAGATAATGGATAAAATGCGATGTCCGAAACGTCGCTGAATTACTACTATGTATAATTTAACTAAATCATATTATATGTATACGCGATTATGCCTACAAACTACAAAACAAAACGGGGCTTGTCTTGTTTTGTAGTGATAATGATGGATTTCTTGCCACTATCATGAACCTCGGTTTCATGAAGACCCATTACTCTATGTAAAGGAAGGTTTATACTTTATATTATTATTCAATTCAACCCAATAATATTAACGCACAGCCCTTCATCGAAAAAAATGGCAGAATCCATCAATTGTTGGAATTTTGGCGTCGTTTTTCCACGGGCAAACAGACCCGACAATTTTTGACGCAGTCGTAATGTTCACAGGTTTGCTTCAAATCCAAACCTCAAATTAATGTATAGAAGGTTGAACTTTGTAAGCATAGAGTAAAGTTACGAGTATGTAGAAATAAGTGTTGGTTTTTCCGTGCGAATAGGTTCGTCCACAATCCGACTGTCAACACTCTTTTGTGTATGCACTATTGTCCTCATGCCACGTCGAATTAAAACTCGAATTGGGCCGACACGCTTTGAACTAATTGTTTAAATATTTTCCGGATTTTATACGTGAATATTTAAAAGAAAAATACGGTACTTCAACAACGTTCAAAAAACAGCAATTGTAGGCAAAATATTTTTCTACTTCTATATTTAATTATAAGACTCCAAAATTTGTAACTTCTGGTTTCTGACACATAGGTAGTGAACATCTAATCGTAAAGATTATGTCGGTGGATCTGGTTTATATAAAGTGTTAGGTAGTCCTCTCTCTACATCATAACTTCAGAAGTTTCTTGGAGTTTCTTTTCCTAACCTTTCTCTCAACGTCCCTCAAGTTCATTTGTAAAATCCTTGCACAACTATTATTCACAACGCCCATAACATAATCAGTGAAACATAGCTAACCATAATGGGAACATAGGACATTAGTCTTGCCGCAAAAACACACACTCGGCAAAAACAAACGCTGGGATCGCCTCTGAGCGGCGATAATTTGTCAGGTACATACATCGATCCGCGCAAAGACTAGCTTCTATAGAAAGCTCAATCCCAATGAAGGATCTACAGACCAAAGAGAATATACCTAATCACTACGTTATAATATAAGTTACGGGACTCCTATAGAAAAACGAATTAGGAAGATGTCAGTTTGTGTGAAATAGACACCATAAGCCAGTATTATCACAACTTATTTCATACAATTACCTGAGCAATCTTTCAGAGTCAGGTCAGAGTTAAGAAGGTGATAAAATAGTAGATTTATCCAGCTTTATAATAGTATCGATTATTAGTGGGAAATAGGATTGAATACAATGTTGATTGAGTGATGGGGTACTCTCTGTTTTATTCCTCTTTGAGTCTTTGCCGATCCCGCGTGGGAACAATCCGCATCAGTCGCGTTGCGCTAACGGCTTCTTTAAGGGGGATGAAATATCTAAGCGGAGCTCTCTTAATGGTGCTCATTTATTTCTCCGAATCTCGCACTGAGCACTGAGCAGTCGAGCACCCGTAATTATTGCGTTTGCACGAGGTTATTAAGTTTTGCTTCGGTTAAAATGAGAAATGGCTACATTTATCCTGAGCCCACTTTATACCTTTGAAGGGTTGAAAATTTAATTTTACGCGGCGATATTATGATGTTATTAATTTAATTGGCGGACGTGATTGCATTGAAATAGTTGGGGTATTGTAATTTTACTATTTGATTGATGGTAGCCATACTAAAGTCATATACGAGTATTTAATTAAATATCGACTTAGAATATCTTATACGATTTAAATACTACGGAGGGCGTGTGGCCGACATTAAAAACTCTTTATTAGATGCATCGGGATAACTGCGACTACGGGATGATAATGGAAATAACATATTGTTCACCAAAAATAAAATAAAGGCTTTGAAATGCCTTTTTTATTTTTGTTTTGGTGAAAAAAAAAACAATTTCATATCTAGAAGATAGTGAGCATTATAATCGCCTTTTTTATCGAAATCCTCCTTAGATTCGAAATTACCCCAATGCACCTTACATTATAAGCACTTTTAAAATAAAATGCTTAGGCTTTGATTAATCATAGAAATAAATCAGTCCTCAATAAAATAAATTTTCTTCTTTCAATCGCATGCAGTAAATACGTATATAGCATTTGTTGCAGTTGTAGCCTACAGATTAGGAGACAAATTGCTCATTCGACTAAGTAATCGTCGGTGATAATCCTTATCGATGGGAACCGTTCTATCAATTGGCGACTTGCTATCTGTAATGTTATGTCTCCTACTTCATCGGAAATAGCGATTTATTTATTTCCGATTTGTATTGTACTATTTTGATGTATCTGTCTATATTAGGGACCTATAATCAACACTATATTAATGATGTGTACATGTAGTTTTTGACCAAAATCCTAGTTTTAATCTTTGATATATTGGAGTACAACAAGTAGATATTTCCAATTCTAGGTGGTATTTGTGGTTTCTTAATTAGTTACAACTATGCATTTTCATTAAGCTATGAATATCTTTACCTATTACCGTCGATTTAGATTCATACCTTCCCCTAGAATTCAAATAATCCGTCCAACCATCTCAAAATTTCAATCTCGATTACCCAAATTGTCACAACAATTTCCACGTAAGACCAACCGAGAGAATGTATGGCTCCCGCTCCGCGCGTGTTATCTTAAAGTTATAATGCGACGTCAGTATCTCATTCTCGCGATACAAAGTCCTCGCTGAAGCGGGGCTAATATTTTAGCCCGGGGCCTTCGAATTCCGAACTTTGTAGATAAGACCCCTAAGCTGGTGCCAGTATCTGAATTTTAAGTGCACGATAATGATAGAAAATTTTGCAAAATGTCTTGCCGAGTAACTTAACACTGTGATACCGAAAACATTGAATCGTTATGGCAAAAAGTGAAATCTTTAGAAAGGCAAAAATAAGGAGTTTCAGACTTGTATTCTAGATCAAATAATGACTCATTGCCTTTGAGATGTGGAGTTAGAGACGCATATAACGAATAGATGCCACGGACAGCTAGGCGCATTAATAAATTGATACTGTCGGAGTTTAAAATATAGATTTGGAATAGTTATTCAACCCTCGTAAACGATCACCAGCCATCCTACGATGAACTAAGGAACACGCCGAGAATGATATCAAGGAGGCCTTGGATGGTATTCATTAATGATTCCTGACTAAATATTCAGAAAATAGAAGAGAAACTTTAAAGTCGATTAATCTACCTAGAAATATTTGATTATGTAATTAATCGTTTTCGACCCTTAAAATTGACTCATATTGAATGCCCTCCGCCGACGGGAGCAGCTGCCAACAATGTAGTTGTTCCGTCTTTATTTGATTACGTTATTAGATTACTGTTCCCCACTCATAACTCCGTAACGTAAACGTCAGAGCGTTCATAAGTTATTGGTCTTAGCCCACAGTCCATGCTTACAAAATTATGTTTAGCCTTCATCGAAGATCTTACATTGCAGTAATAGGGGACATGATTGCTTGGTTGAAGTTTCAAATAAGTTGGTTGGTCTGTACGTGTTTGCTCATGGCACAGAACCGCTCCCAAACAGCCGTCAGGTAAGTTATGGCAAGCCTTGTGTGCAGTTTTGCTTATTAACGGAACCAACATGGCCGCTTGATAAGATTTGGGTTTGTCTTAGCAAGCATTCGTGCCTTGAGGCGGCGTCCGGGCATTTGGAGTTGAGGCTACTCAGTGCGAAGCGGGGAGTATGCTCTGCCTTATATATTAAGTAATGAAACTCTGGATACATCGTAAAACGAAGGTAGTCGGTATTGCTCAGAAAGTTGGTAAAATAAAATGACATTGGGCTGGTGATATAGGAGAATTACATGTTCTAAAAATAAGTCAAATGTTCTAAGAAGATATAGTATTTGCCGGAGGACCTAAATGGGAGACGATGATAACGACGTCTGTCCATCAGTGGACTATTACAAGCTGCTGACGTGGACGGGTTATGATCCACGTATTTAATAGTGCTACACAATAGTTTCATTAGAACGAATAAAGCAAAAGACTGAATGTTGATTGTAATTTGATGTAAGAGTTGTGTTAGAGGAATAACAGGGGAGCAACGAAACAAAACTAAGTAATAAACCAACAAACACACTCTTAACCTCCCACGTAGCTCTTAAACGGATGTACAGATTTTGTTTTTTATTTTATTTGAAAGCTGACTTAATTGAAGGTATGTTTGGTTGATTCAAAATAATTTGTTCAACTATTTAAAGATCGTCAGCTTTTTTCCAGGGATGTTGTGGGTTTTTTATCGTTTCAGTAATAGCTTTTCTATTTGTATGGGTATGGATACCTAATGTCTGCTTGCACAAGCCATGTCGGAAGTAGAGTATACGTCCAAGTGTACTACTAAGAAATTTCCCTTGCATCGTGTAAAGCACGCATAGCTACAACCGGTACAAATCGCCCGGCTGCCTGGGATACCTACGTGTAGTACGCAACACGTACTACGTCCTAACTCAAGGCGGTTAAATACAATACAGATGATACAGATGTAGTTAATAATGTTTGGCCATCGTATTTTGTCCAAAAAGTTCGTATTTATCTTGCAATATCAACCCAAAGAGAATAACCACTACGCTATCACCCGTACCCTCAGTAAGCAAGCTAATTGAGCCAGAATACGAACTTTTCCGACAAATAAACATTACTTACTACATCTGTACTATGTAACTGGTACTACGGGACACAATAAATAATCAATTGCATATCAATGTTTTAGCACTTACCTATGCAGTTGTAGCTAGCTCGTATCGACCATTCGAGTCATGTCATATGTAAGAGCTGCCTGCACCTTAATGGGCATACCGCTTTTATTACACCGTGTACCAAAAATAGTTGAAATCCATTTAGCCGTTTTGGCGTCATGAGGCCACAACTACACATACAAACATTTAAGTTTTACAACTATAGCCTAGAAGGCGCGCGCAACTTCGTTCGCGGAGGTAAAGAAGTCATAATCCCCCCTTTTTTAACCCCGGACAAAAAAGAGGGGGTCCGCTGCACCAAAAATGCTACCAAATTTACGATCACTGGTCATTTCTTATGCTGATTCATACTATACAACACGCGATGCTGCTAAGCCTTTTGAGTTTGCCACGAACTGCAAGACATGCGGGTGCGGGCAGCATCCGAAATAATGCAGGTACGAGTATGTTTCTGAAAATCTCGACAAAAGCGGTCCAGTCGTTTTTGAGCTTATGCCGAAAAGACTGATGCATTTTGGGACTTTATTTTTTTTAATAATCTATAACTATTATAAAGTTGTAAAAAATAATACATAATTTAAAAATATATATTGTACCGAACTATTTGGAGGTCAATAAATCGAAAAATATTTATTTGGATATTTTGTATGTTTGTATGTGTCGTTGTGGCTTCAACACGCCAAATCGGCTAAACGGATTTCAACTATTTTTGGTCCACGGTATCTCCAGATGGTTAAAGGATACTTTTTACCCGACTATGCTGAAGAAAAAAAGAGCCGTTAGGACTCATTCTCCTCTGCGAACAAAGGTCTGTCCGGATACACAGGTCGCATTTTCCAAACGATTCTCTTGAAATTTTGTAAGCATGTTTGATAATTATAATTATACAGATTTTTGTCGATTCCGTTTTTGTTTTTTTTTTCAAAATGGCGGAGATATGGGGTTTGAAAGATTCGCAAAGTCTACAGCTCGCGGAGCCACTAGTAATTACTGTTTCTATATGTATATCAAATGTCAACCATTAGTGAAATACAAATGTAGGTACGACTATATGTACCTAATTTATTTAGCCGACGTCTTTACGTAAATAAACTTTGACAAGTCGTTTAAAAATTTTTAACAATAAGAAACCAAAAAATATTTAAAGTTAAAAAAGCTCCATTGTTTCTTTGGCAACTTCATAACTCTTTAAGTATTTAAAATACTCTTGCATATCTTTGGTTTCTCTGTCTTGAAAATGGAACGTAAAAAAGGAGTTGAATTTATTTTTATTCCCTCCAGTTTCGAAGATAAAGTACTGCAAGTTTAGAATTTGTTTGTAAATGTTATACGTATAATATCTTGATTGTTTATACTAAATAAATCAAAATTCGGGAGGGACTACTTTTAACCTCACCAAGCAAAAAAAAAGTAGAAAAAGTGTCAGGCGAATCGCTGAGTTCTGTTAGAAGGGTAGTAATATTCTTGTCACTTTAATAATTATACAATGAAATTCAAATTGAAACAGCGTTTTATACCTTATACATATAGAATTTGATGATAACAATTTATCTACCGACTAGTCTACCGATAAATTAGTACAATACACGTGGTTATTTTGTGCTATGCAATGCTAAAGTGGCCCTTTTTATTACGTCACATATGCGACTTTTACAACGCAAGATGATAAATCCACGGATCGTTAGTGACAGTAACAATCCGCGGGCTCAGAAAATTTCGATTAAAACAAAATCGGGGCTAAAACCCACGGGAGCGGTTCATTTCATAGCAATTAGTTAGCTACAGGCAGGATTCGTCACGACTCAACGAGTACCCCTTTGTTTGGTTTTAGGGTACACGGGGCGTACGCGACACGGATAGGACACGATAGATTTAATACCGTAAAAAAAATTAAGATAGTGTTAGTCACCATGACTAATAGTGTACCCACCAATAATACTCTGATCATATGCCTAAACATATGCCCGAAAGGTATTTTTTTTAAACCGACAACTTTTCAAAATTATTAATTTAATAAAGATCATAAAACAAAATCGAATCTAATCTATGAAGCTCAAATTATTATTTCGGCTCTCTACTACTCTAATTATGCTTTCGGAGAACTTAATAGTAACCAATACCAGCGATAGTTACACTTATCTATCAGGGAAAATAAATGTTATATAGTTACTTACATGAAACGGCTATTTTACGTTATTATGAAATTGTAAATGTTATATGCCCGAATATTTCTAATCCTGGTTCGTCAAGTTAGACTAATACGGATCTATATCGGAATCCCTTACGTCATTTGTGCTAATGTATCGTTTGCCCTAATGTATCGTTTGTCCTAACTCATTTTATTATGAAACTGTTAACTTTTCAGGATTGTTATACAACAAACCTAACCTAACTTAATTTATACAATGATCTTTTCAAACAGTCTGAAGAATTTACGGTTTCTGTCAAAAATGCGTTAGGACAAACGGTACATTAGGACAAAGGAGAAACGATACATTAGGTAGGACAAACGACATTAGGGATTCCGAAGGAGACCCAGTATACCTATATTATTTACTGTAAATACCTACGGAGACTGGTAACTTCTGGGACCTTAAAACATTAAACCAAGGAGACAGCATACGGACTTATTTTTCTGCCAGTGTTTGTCTTTGTTTGTTTAAGTTTTGTTTGTAGATCAGAGCGTTATTTTTTTATGGTACGCGTTTATAGAAATAGCAATTTTGTGAAAAAATAACTGTGTAATTATAAGGCAGTTGGTTAGCCGATATGTATAAAAAAAACCGCCAGTAAAACTCGGTTTTTCCAGTGATAAAAATAACCGATCGCATTCCCTAGTATTTATACAGTTATCCTTCGCCTGTGGTTTAATTTTCAGTTAAGGCTAAACCGCACCAGTATATTGACACTCAAATACGATTCTTATAACGGCCTCTGATGATCTGACTCGTGTATAGTAGCGGAATAAGCGATCCAACTTGCTCAAATCAAGGCGGGGAAGTAACAAAACGGCCATCCAGCTAACTCAGACAATAAACAGCGCAGATAAGAGAGTAACTTCATTGTCCCAGTCGGGGAGGAAACAAGTTTCCGACAGATATACCGAACTTGCTCAACATGCCCGGGTTGAGCTTTGTCGATGATGTGTGTAGACATGCTGTAGTCTGGTTTTTCTTATAGTTTTTACCAATTATGCGACCTTAAATAGTGGTTAATTTGGTGGATGTGGTACGAGGTAAGCTAGCGTCCAGCTTAGCAGCTAGAAGCATCTTTTTGCAGGTAGGTACATATATTATATATCTTAATTTTTTTCTGATTTTGTAAAAAATGTGACGTGTGAAATGAGAGCTAAGTTATTTTTTACTGCGAGTGCCGATTGTTGAATCCCGAGCAAGCGATGGATGCTATTATTGAATCACGAGCGTAGCCATTGATTCAACGGCACGAAATGCAAATAACTTTGGTCTCGTGTGGCACATACAACTTTGCACCGCAGCAGTGAGAACATATGATATACAATTGTATTTGTATTTTCAACCAATCTGTGTGTTTAATGAATATTTATAATGTAACAGAGAGGTAAAGTTAATATCGACAATTTGATTCCCTCTAGTTTTTAAAAGGAACATAAAGACTAGCATACAGTACCTTTTTTTAACGTGGGGGTACCTACTAATCATAAGAAAATTAGTCATATTATTTTTTGTTTACAAGACAAAGACGTGTTTATTGTTTTTTTTTAGTTTCAATAACCTTTTATGTAAGAAATCACTTGACATTATTGCGTACGACATTCCCTAAATCCATCGACACTTATGTCGACGAATTTGTGGACTGTTTTTCTCTCCGATTTACAGACCCACATTCGAAACCAAACAAGACATAGTCTCGTTCGAACCCCATCCCGCCGACACGGGCCATCGAAAGTTCGTTAAAGTAATGACACTCTGTCTCGACCATCCCTCCTCGAAAAGAAATGAGACGGCACTACTGTAACAAACGGGGTAAACAGAGAGCGGCTATCCCAAGATAATACCCCCATAATCACAGTTTTGTTTTCCAATCGCTGCTAACGATTATTGGAGCTATACGAGCGCCATTTTCAAATTGCTTTAGTGCCCTAAGACTCCTAAGACAAGTCGTTAGGAAGAGCAATAAAAAGAGGGCACAACGATTAGTCCTGTCTCACGTGTTTCCTTTTTGTTCCCGAACCTGATGAACTTTAGGTGACGTGCACAAAAATACAAGGAGCATTCTTTATTCTCTGTATTCAACGTTTTTGATGAAAGGCTACTGTATAGCATAATTAAATACTAGGCAAATATAAAGTTTACGTAACAAAACCACACTTATCATTTCAGGCTAGCGAAAATCTCATACAAAAGAATTTGTTCGAGAAATTGTTTGAAATGTGTTGTGAATTTTAAAGCGTTTGCAGACCATTAAATACAACACTGCCAACATGCCGATTCGGTTTTTTCCATGGGAGTCACGTTTTTTTAAACCACTAAGTTTGCAGAGATAGTTTTATATTTTTAACCGACCTCAAAAAAAGGAGGGGGTTCTCAATTCGGTTGTTTTTTTTTTATTTTATTTTTTTATGTTTGTTACCTCAGAACTCCGTCATTTACTCGACTATTTGGAAAATTATTTTTTTGTTCATGAGTAGGTATATCTAAGTTGGTCCCATAAAATTTTGGTGAAGATCTGATGCCAGGATCTATGAGGAATCGAAGGAATTCTTCGAATATTATGAGCACATCTATGGCGATTTCGGTATTTATTACAGTAATTTAAGCCGATGATGAAGACACCAGCCATCAGTTACCACTGAGGGCTCTACCAGTGTTATTGAATTCGCGTATCGCTAGTCGATTTAGAAAATATTTTTTCGGTTAAGAGTAGGAATCTACAAGTTGGTCCCATAAAATTTTGGTGAAGATCTGATGATGAGATCGATGAGGAATCGAAGGAATTCCTCAAATGTTATGGGTACGTTTATGGCGATTTCGGTGTTTATTAAAGAAGAATAAGCATTCACACTCGAAAATCATCATGTGGTGAAGAGAAACTGATGATGAAGAAACAAGCCACTATTCACTAATTAGGGCCCAACCAGTGTTATTTAATTCACTAATCGCAATGTAACTAATTCTTTATCATATTTTGCTTACAGTCAGAAGTTGGGAAAGATCAGGGTAGCAAAGTGGACCTGATACTGGAGAACCAGAGAACTCCTCACGGTTAACGGCCCTGATTCTGAAATAGCAACGTTCAGCTAAAGGTCGTGAGCAATTGACATTAGAATGCATTATGGCTGTGGTCGATTTAATAATTTGTTGGCGTCCAAATCTAACAACGCTATGCCTTCCAAAGTTTTGACACGGCTTAGTGCAACATATATCTGCCCTTTAGCGAATTTTTTTTTACAAAGGTCTATCACAGCTATCTCGAGGGTGGTGCCTTGTAGGGATCTGATGATGGGATCCCAGGGAAATCGAGGGCAACCCTCAAATTTTATAGGCACTTCTAATGTTTTTCATATATTTTCTTAAGCTATGTAAGTATTTGCATATGGTAGTCATCATCTCATCAAGCTGAACTGATGACGAAGCTAAAACTCCTTAACGGATAATTCTTAAAACATACATGTATTATAGTTAGGTACGTTAAGACTGTTAGTCAGATTCTTTATAGTGTGTCTCTGAGGTAGTCTCCTTATCACCAAGTCATGATCTGATGATGGAATCCCAGGGAAATTGAGAGAAACCCTCAAATATTATAGGCACAAACAATGTTTTGTGTATATTTTTCTAAACTTATTCAGTTTATTTCGTCTGGTTTGTCATCGTTTAATGATGCTGAGCTTATGATGGAAGGTGCCAAACCTAAAGTAAAGTTCTTTATTCAACAAAAATACGAATTACTATAACTAAATATATAGGTAGGTAATAACTAAAGGCTAAGGTCTCGGTTCTTGCGTGCCATCTGTGTTAATAGTAATAAATGAATGGTTTGGCACCGACTTCAAAAGGTGATTCAAATGTGATCCTTACCGTACATAAAAGATTATTTTTGGCTTTTTAGTTTATTTTGAAGTCGGTTCTTTTTTATTTGTTTTTTTTTTCTTTTCGTCTTCTCGTTGTCTGTTCTATCTGTCTCGTGAGCCACGGTTTTGCGGAATTTAAGATGCGCCACAAAAAAGTCGATAGGCAAAGCGAATAACCAAATCACCTAGCGAATAACCACCCTTAGTCATACTTATTTATTAATATTCACATAAGTAAATCACAACTTCAAAGTAACCGAGTGACGAGGGTGTCTGCAGACTTTGGAAAACTACACTCAATTAATTCAGCAGCAAGTAAATAAATCAAACACTAGCTCGCACAAAGACGAGTGGTTGAATATTTTTATTTCGAAATTGCAAATTGGCTGGTAATATGCATGTCCCTCGTCAACGTTTTCCTTTGTAAATGTTTGAATCTGTTTTTTAACATTTATTATTTACTGCTATGTTCATTAATATGGGACCGATTCCCATTACATAAAGTTGTACTCATACTTAATGCTATCATGACACACATTGCAACTGTTTAGATATACTTTACTTTCCCAATAAGGATGTTGCCTGATCTCAAAATTTGTAAAAAATATATAAGATCCTGCTAAAATAAGCAAAATACGGAAATACCTGCGTTAAAATTTTGAGTGCGATATCTTACGTGTAGGTTCTTTTATGAGCCCTTAAAGTTGGGTGAGATATTCCATTTTTTAAGTACGAAAAGATTAATAACTAATAATACCATTGAATAACCCATACTCGTAAACGCAAGTTTCAACATGTAGCTGCAGAACAAAGTTCTTAATTTCCCCATATAAAGTGCATTCCGTGTGACGTCACTAAGCTAGTATGAAGCGTTTTTTGGGCAAGTCCAAAAATCTGATTATAACATTGTTGTATCTCGGGGACCTTTTATAAGATTGAAGTAGTCTTTTCGGCAGTATTTTTATTATTGAGAGGTCTTTCTATAACATACCACAAAAAAGTTGTAGAATAGCCTACCAATTGTTACTTTCTCTACTTAGTAACCCAAAACTTATTACGTTCGGTTTAGGCTTAAGAAAACTGTATTTTTTTATTCTAAAATAAGAAGGTATAAAAAGATTACCTAGATAAGTAAATAATACGTAAACATATTTTTTGGTCACCGTATGAAACTGTAGATAATGTACTTATCGCAAAACCGCAAAAGTTAAAAATGTAAAAATGTCCTCCTAAATGTGTGCTAGCTTAATCCAATTTTAAAAGGTCGCCGATGCACATACATAATTAGAATACGACTTTGCCGGGAGCTTAACGTTTAAATTAGTTTATCCCCCTTACGGCGGAACCACAGCGAAGGGTTGCAAAATTTAAATTACAAATAAAAGTACTGAAAAATATCAGCGAGTGGGTAGTGCCTCAATAACGACGTCTTTTAATTAAAGCGGATGGGGCAATAAAGTGACTTAATTCCGAAACTCGACGAAAATTATTCTCAGACACCCAAGTTTTCTGAATTTTGCGAGAGTTCACGCTTTAGTAAACAAATTATGAGGCGGACTTGCTGAATTAATTTCATATTTTGCGTCGTTCCGGTGCCTCGGGAAATAGATATTAGAAAACAGAACAATAATTCGCGTTCAAATTGAAGTTGCGTTGGGAGGTGTTTTAACGATTTAACACGTGCTTCCAATTTAAACTGTAGTTTGTCGTCACCCCAAAGCTGCCAGCGACGCCGATTCTGCACGCCCGACGGCGACCCGTCACGGTCCACAGCGCGACGCGCTCGACTGTAGCAGATGTACCATATTGAAATATCCCGCCCGACTGGCCGTCCGTCCGTCACGTAGATACCGACGCACCATACCCTCTTCAAAGTACCTATATTTGACTTCCACGCCTTACTGCACAACGGCAAATATCTCATATCAAGATTCCAATTCAATATTCACGTTCCCAGAATTTCTGAGATGTCGCAAAGGAAAATAAAATACAATGTAAAGTTACGTACTTAAATATTATTCTGCAAATATTTTTACAGTATAAATACATTAATTTAAGTTAATCTACCCGTCACCAACCCCTGAAGTCAACATCGCTTTGACTTATGAACATTTCAAGCGGAACCTACTGATTTAATGAGTATCTCGAGAAAGCATCCGTTTTATTGATTCATAGGCTTAAAGGAATAGTTTTATTTTTGTATTCAATGGCGTTTGTAATTGTAAACTAATCTATTAATTTTACTTGTTTCTGTACCTTCCCTGGGGATGTTATAGTATTGCGTGTCATCGTAACTAGCGTATCGTTGGCTACTTGGCTTGTACTCCAGCTGCAGGTAGTCTCCTTCTTCTTTTCTTAACTGCCCTTTCTCTTTTCCGTCGTATCTTGGATCTTCATAAATAGTAATGGTTTGTTTTCTATGTGCTACTACTGGCGCGTTTCTGGGTACTTCAGCAGCAGCAACCGGGTCTGTACGTGATTCGCCGTACCCATATCCGTAGCCATAACCACCATCATGACGTAAGCCGCGACTATCATAGTATCCGGGGCCGGCGTAATCTCTTTCCCAGCCTTGACCCCTATCCCAGCCTTGACCTTTGTCCCACCCTTGGCCTCTCTCCCACCCCTGGTCTCTATCCCACCCCGGATCTCTGTTCCATCCTTGATCTCTATTCCACCCAGGGTCTCGCTCCCAACCGGGTTGTTCCCAGCCTCTTCGTTCTTCTTGCCAACCCCAACCTGGGTCACGATATACCGTCGGTTCACGATATTCGCGATGATCGTGTACTTTACCCCTATCATACCGATTCCTGTCGTCGCGATATTTATTGTAGTTCGATTGATCATCTAAATAATATTTCTTGCCATAATCATTGTGACCAACATTCTTATGGGCATTATCAGCATGTCGATTATAACCTCCATGATGATGATTGTCACGGACATATTCGTTTCCATTATTGTGTGATCCGTGGTAAGTGCGCCCGGCTTGATTGTTGTGATTATTCAATCGGCTATTGTAGGCTGCTTCATCACCTTCATCGTTAAAATCGTCGAAGAACGTGCTTTTGTTCGAAGACTCATCCTTGTGATAGGAATTTTGGAATCCTTCCTTCTGATGCCCTTTTTTATGGCCTCTTTTATATCCATTTGCGTGGCTATCCTCTGCTTTGTCTTGTTTAGACGTGTGCCCTTTATAAGCGTCACTTTCCGACGATGATTTTGTATCGTGATCCTTCTTTAGATATTTAGCTTCATCACTGGCTTTAGAATACTGATTTTTGTGATCGTCGCTAACACGGCTTTCTATTTGGTGCACGTTTTCCCCTTTTTGCTTATCATGTTTGATGGATTCTGCCCCCTCTTTATGCGATATATCCTTCAAATGTTCTTCTAAAGCATCTTTCAGCACTGAACCACTGGCAATTGTAAACAGCACTGTTAAAGTCAAGATTGAGTAAACTTTATGAGGAATCATCTCATCACAAATTAATGATGTTGCTTGTAAAACGATGTGCGAGGTAGTGAGTAGGAGTCCCATTGCTTAAACAGTTTTATATCGGTGCTAATCGTGTTGACGTTCTTCACGGTCAGTTAGGGCACAATGACAGGAACCACAGCGCTAGTAGCGGGAACAATTGCGCGCAGCCAAGATCGGAGCGTCCGTGACATGGCGTTATTGATTCGAGCTACTGGGAGCCATCGAGGTCAATAGAACCCAATCGAGGGCGTTGACTATAAGGTCATTGATACATGAAAATTTCCAAAAAACCTTAGTGCCTGGAATGTGAAACCATTTGTCAACTAATCCAATTTACATTTCAGCAGTTATTTTAACATCGTCCATTTTTGTACTCTACATCCATTTAGTTATCTGAAACTACGTCTGTGAGAGCGAAAGCACATACCTTAGTTCCAGATCCCGTCTTACATCAACCATTCCCAGCCCCCTTCCTGAAGAAACAAACGTTTGAAAGAATATAAGGTAAATTACAATGACCTAGGGTTGCAAGCCGATACCTTGGCGATAATATATTTAACTAAAAGTTATTTACTTAAACCTTTTGGGGTTCCGTATCAAATAGGTAAAAAATAAACCCTTATGGTGCGACTCTGTCTGTCCGTCCGACTGTTACAGTGACATTATTTTTTTATGTCTGTCTGTCTATATCAGTAGCCTAAGTCGTCATGTCCGTCTGTATGTCACAGGCATTTTACTCAAAAACTGGAAGATATATTGATGAAATTTGGAATATAGGTGTCTTGTGTAAGCCGCTACTTAGTTTGATAGTTAAATACTTAAAAAAATCTGGGCGGGGCACTCTATACCTACATATTATATAACCGATACTGTTTTTTGAAAACAAATAAATATCAATGTGTGGTACATATTTAGACACTTCTTTTAAAATCATTTTGTCTTCTAATTTTTTTTTATTTAGTTTTAATTTTCAACATGACCGGATACACGGATTTTTTCTTATGGACGTCTGCGAAACCCTAAACTGAGCATGGTCCGACATGCTACTTACCCGTCTGGGTGCCCCCAATACTGAGTAACGCAACTGCTTGCCAGAACACCATACTTCCAACGCGAAGTCAGATCCCCTATCCTAGACAGTGAACGTGTTAATTAAAAAGTGACAACCTTAAAATCGACCAACTTTTACAAACGCAACCCCTTATACCATTGTGTTTGATAAGATTAACGGTTACATTTTCATATGTCAGGAAAAACTTGCAATTTGTAAAGAGGTTCAGTTCATATAGTCGTGCCAGGATATGAGGCTGCAAGCCTAGTGTTGTAAGGTGCGTTGGGGTAAGACGGAACTATGGGAAAGTCTCTTGCAGGAGTAAAAGTAAAATTAACCTTTCGAACTTCCTCCTACTTCTCTCTTACCACAACGCACCCTATTTTTATTTTTATCGAATAACGTAAAAAAGTTGTTTCATTAGGAAAAAATAAGGACAGGTCTGTGTGAGGTGGTCTTCCATGAGTAACCCCTTTTTTTGCGTCGTGATATGTTATTTATACAAGGACCAATTGCTACTGAAAATCACATTTAATTCTATCAATCACAATAGAAGAAAAAAATGTTCATACATTTTTCGCATTTTCATTCAGTTTCCGCCATAATACGAGGTTATAAAGTAAATATCCAGTACCCAACATTGTCCCATTAGCCCTTTAATCTCAATTCGTATCAATAGAGGTGACCAACAGCACCACTAGCAAAACTGATACGCGACTCTTTGTCGCGCGAGAAAGACTGCCTGTCTCTTTCCTTTCAATGCAATGCGAGAAAGACGGGTGATGCTATGTCGCGCAACTAGCGTAGTCGCGAAGAGTTGTGCTAGACCGGCGGGGTGTCAATAATAATCATGGGAAATAAAGCTCCGATTACACTAAACGAACTTGTTTTAAACTACTTCGGCAAACGAACATCGTCTTCACAGTAGTCTGTCCGCCTACTACTTAGGCGGTTGCAGCTGCCGCTTGCCGCATGCGGCTGACCACCGTCTTCTTTGCGTTGTTGCGGTCACCACATGTTACATGCGGCGATCGACTAAGGCCCTGACCGCACTGCGATATTCACCACGCGATATTTGCCCTCGCGAATTATATTGCATCAGATCACAGATTTTCCGCGCGAATCCTGTCCGGTTACTTATATAAGATTCAATGTGTTACAGAATTGCGAGAAATAAAATATCGCAGTGCGGGCAGGGCCTTATTATACGTAATTGCCGCTTAAGCTGTCAAGCATTAGGTCGTTTTCCTTATAACCTGTTAAGGAAACAGTAATTGATGAGAATACAAAAAAACAGGTATACGGTTTTCATTTTTTAATGATAACAATCCTTGTACCATAATGGTTAAAATCAAACCATCCAAAGTATTTTTTTTATTATTATTTAGGAACCTTCAAATCCTCTTGATATGTTTAAATACCACATTGTTGATGGCGAATATATCCGCTATTTGAGTCCTAAAGATGAATTGGTAACAAGCATATTGTGTTTGTGTGGGGGGTACTTTTCTGCAACAATTCTGATTTGGATTGGACGCAATTAGAAATCAAGCAGTATTTTAAAATCAATTTAATTTATTTCACACATATACAAAATACTATTGTGATTGTAGTTACTATCTGCTTATTCTATATCTATTATTTAACAAATAATTTAATAATATTAAAGAACAAAACATGAACAATAAGTGTTAGTTGTTAGGTAAGATTTTTTAAATAGAAAGAAGTAAAATAAATTAAAAAGATTTTAGAACAATATGCACATCTATATCTCAATTATAAATATTATTATTTATAAATGCTTTCGCGAGAGTCGGATAAATGCAAGAAGGTATGCATTTATTTATATACCTAATAATTCTTTGAGATTTCTCTAATGAGGATGAAGAACAAAAGGCGAAAAACAAATGTAGTAAAATAATCCCAGTAACGTAAGGTACTAAGTCTGGTGTTTGTAAAGTATTTCTAACTAAATAAGTAACAGTTATATTATTGATTTGATAGTACGTAACAGAATGTACAATTCTGGCGTGATTTTATGAACTAAGCTGAATAACACGTAATATTTCGTTCGTAATTTAGTTTCTAGAAACTGTGAACAAACATCGTATCGTGTTTATGCATTTATCAAACAAAACACTGACTTGCAAACAAATAAATAAAAACGCATAATATTAAAAAAATACCATTCAAATTGGAAGCGCGATAGAAAACGTATAAAATGCCTTAGAAACATTCTAACTTCTGATTCAGTTAACAATCACAGAAGTGGAACGTCTGGAATCCTATTCTCCACACCATTGACATCCATCTAAATTGTTCCGCTAATCAAATCCACATTTTATTTCCAATATATGTTCGTTTATCCTATAACCGAATATATTCAGTCTGTTTTAAAAGGGTATTTTTATGACCGTTTCAACCACTCAGTCAGTGAGAATATCTATAAAACCCAATCAGCCTAGAATTGCTTTATAATAATCTAAAAAACTCAACGGAAAGGCAAACAATACATGTGGGAAACTTCTGAAGAAAATTAGATAACTTATCACAATATGATCTTGCAATCTAGACAGATCTCAATGCCACGAAGAAGTTGTCCCCAATAATCTCGACCATTATTTTTATTTATTTCCATTAACACTTGTGTTCAGCGCAGCTATCCGTGACGTCAGTTCGTCAACCAACTTGTCCCTGGACACTTCGCTCTCCTCTCTAGAAGCGATGTTCCGGATCTTGACGACCCCACGTTTGAGTTCAGACTCGCCAAGGACCACCGCTAGTGGAATGCCGTTCTCTTCGCAGTGTTGCAGTTGGTTCAGCATTTTCGGGTTCTTTTTGTATGATTGTTCCGTCTGAAAATAAATGGAATAATGAATCGATTCTTCTGAAATGAGTTTAAATACAATCTATACTATTATAAAGTTGTAAAAATGAAATGTCTGTACATTGAAGATATTTAAAAAAAAACGATTGTTACGGACTAATTTTGGTTGTTTATATGTGCCGACCTCATCTCTCAAAATCGGCTAAACGGATTTCAACTATTTTCGGTACACGAGTAGCTATTTCCAGATGGTTATAGGATACTTTTTACCCGACTACGCTAAAAAAAGAGGGGTTATAACTTTTTCTCCTCCGCGAACGAAGTTGCGAATTGTGTTAATATGCGTCGAAACAATAACCAAAAACGACACCACTCTTTTAGCCATAAATTACTTGGAACTTGAACTACTTGAAATCCCCCCCCTACCCCCCCTACGGACCTCTAACACAGAACACAAACTGGAGCGACGTCAATACTCACATACGCATGATGCCCCTTTCTTTTTATTATAGGGACGAGTGGGCTGTTCACGACGGACCACCTAACCGCTTCGCAGTTTGCGTATTGCCACTAAATATAGATTATACCATAGGACGTACCCTAACCAGGTCGTCCGCCCACCTTACCGAGCTATGGAAAGGGATCGGCTGCTCGAGATCGCTCTACGAGGTCGAATCAGAATGAGGAGTTTTTTGTTAGGTTATGTTAGCTCACCTTGATGCCAGCGTTCCAGAGCTCTGCGCAGATCTTCATGCGCTCGTCGAGGAAGTTCTTCTGCGCCGAGGCAACGTACACTTCGATATCATTCGTGCGTATGCGGACGTCACCCGCCGCCACACGAGCTTCCAGTACAGAAAACACGCGCTCCACGCCAATGCTCACGCCCACGCATGGTACCTGAGAAAAGATTTTTTTTTTTTTAAGTTTGCAATCGATCCTGACGGGCTACTTTCCAAGTTCAAGTTTGGAACTTCGTGTGGTCATCCTGCTAACTCGAATACGTATCACTAGAGCGGGGGACGACACGATACCCTCTTTGAATGTCGAGATTCAGAGTAACCCTTCTGTTTTTGTAGAGATGATGACTGGGTACGAAAATACAAAATTCAAATTCCTATCAGTTAGATAAAAAAAAAGTTGGACACGTATGTTTTGCTTTTTCAAATTAACAAAAAATACTAAGATACATCGCATTAAAGTTTAGGAGTGGGGGCTAGTGAAGTCATAACTTGGTACAAACTGTACTTAGGAGTGACGTCAGGCAACATTTTGACTCAATGTATCGCCTTTATTCTTTAACTAGCTTCAGCCCGCGACTTCGTCCGCCTTAAATTCATTTATCGCGGGTAAGGGTATTTCTCCGGGATAAAAAGTAGCCTATGTCCTTCCCCGGGACTCAAACTATCTCCATACCAAATTTCATCAAAATCGGTTCAGCGGTTTAAGCGTGAAGAGGTAACAGACAGACAAACACACTTTCGCATTTATAATATTAGTATGGATACGTAAAAAAAGAAAACATACATGTCCAATATATTTTCATAATCTATATGACGGACTAATTATTGAAATTTAGTCATTAATTATAAAGTTTTAAAGATGAAATGTTGTACATTGAAGATATTAAAAAAAACTATTTTAGTAGTGGCGTCGAAATAGTCCCTTATTTCGACGTCACTGAAGCGTAAAATTATTATTATTATTATTATTATTGTATGTTTATATGTGTCGTTGTGGCCGTATCACGCCAAAGCGGCGAAACGGATTTCGACAAAAAAAAAATCGTTTCAGTGACCTCCAAATAGTCCGTAATCATTTTTTTTTAAATTTCAATGCACAGACATTTTTATTTTATAACTTTATAATAGTATGGATAAAAATTCTGAATAAAACCTTTAATCTGATTTGGGATTTTAAAATAACTAAATAAATTTGCGCAACTTTGAAGTTTCTTATTTCTAAGTCAATAAGATTACCCTTTGGTATTTTTCTCTCTTTATTTATGAGGAAGCAATCACAATGAACTCCGCACGTCATTGAGCAAATGACATCAAAATTATGGTCTTAGAAAGTAATTTTTGACTTTGAGTCCCCGGTAAGCTCGGTTCTCTATACAAACGTAGTTACGCTCTCATTTTAAAAAGACTGGCTAGTTTGCTCTGAAACTTTGTACTTAGAATAAGTTAAGGTATATGTAGGCCTGTAATTTGTTTATGCAGCTTCAGATACCGTAGTAAAAAAAATACAGCGAATTTAAGTTTTTCATACAAAACTTGTTTTTGCTGTATTTCGTTTGTTTTATAAACTAGAGCCGTATAAACTAATTTCAGGCCCGTTTGTATGGGAAGGTGAAATTGCTTGCTGGGGACTCTTAAGGCTAAGAACACGACGATAGGTAAACAAATGATAAAAGTTTAGCCTATTTATCCTCACGTCGAATCTTAGTTGCGTTTAAAAAAAATACCTGTTTGTTTTTGGAATCGAACATTCCCACGAGGTTATCGTATCGGCCACCGCCGGCGATCGACCCGACAGTCTGCTCCTCATTGCCAACTTTGATTGGCTCTGAAAATATATATAAAGACATTAACAAATTACAATACAAAAACCTACATGAGCGTGTGCTGCATGCTGTTATGGTGATTGAACATTCGTTTGCCTTTACTAAATTAATTTATAAATCTTAAAAGTAAAAATAAGAATAATGCCGATAAAATCAGTTTTCTAAGTTAAAAAGGCAAGTGCGAGTCGAAATCGCGCACCGAAGGTTCCGGCCAAAAACGGCCGTATCTATGAAAATCCAGTGTTAGCAGGGCCATACTCCTAAGATACCCAGTGTGAGGTCAATTTACATTGGTTACTAACATAGACTCGATTTATTAAGATTTTCAGATTAATTCGGTGGGCTATGCTATAAGAGGTGTCATCATAGCAAATTACAAGTTTATAGGACAACTGGAAGTACGTAAGTCAGTTTTCCATGGACGGCAATCTATATGGTAACATCTGCCACAATCTGCGTAGACTTAGAAACTTGATTTTTTTACAGCTTCAAGGGACCGCAGACATAAGTTTTTTTTTTTAAGATGACACGGAACCCCAAAATAGTATATTCTGTCCATCTATTAGAAGCTATCATTGTCCACAGACAGACTCGATAGATGAACAAACAGACATAAATTATCTTAGTTTTCAAACATATAGCACCCCTTACCATATAAAACAATTTTATGTCGGAAGTTACAACTTTGATGAGCATACTATTATTACAGATAGAAAAACTATTATTTTTATTTAAGGAATAAATTGTAAACTGCTGTGAGACTCATATTTACACTAACGGTAACTCAAACAAGTCGAGAAGTAGTCTGTTATTGCGACTTGAGAAAGTAACCGTAATAAATAAGAAAATACTACTTAAGCCCCACATTGTAAAATTGTATATTCACTGTCGCACATAACGCGCAATATTCAGTAGGCCAGCAAACTGTATTAATTTTGAGGTATAACTCAGTACTTCAAGTCAATTGGGAAGCTTCGTATAGTCAAAATAATTTATGCGACGCTTAGTTAAATTCTATTCCGAAAATACGCGGAAAACATTAATGAAAACTTATTTTTGCGCTTTTGGCGAATTTAAAATGACCAATAACTTATTAACTCATTCAGGAGGCAATTTGATCTTACAGAATTATGACATCATAAATAATTTTTCTTTGAAACTTCATACTCTTTAATCGTTTTGACAGTTCATAAAAAAGAGCTGATGTGATTTGTCAGGCCCTATTACCGTTTGTAACGTTAATAATTATTCAATTATGTATTTCGTTAATTAAAACACACTGTAACATCCTTTACATAATTCACAATTACAGCCACTAATTACCGCAGTCTTATCGATTTCATTGTCGATTTAACACGCGAGATCGCATCCGCGAGTAGGAGAAAAAACAACAGATAGCTACTATTTCCATAAACAACTGAAGATTTTAATAATACACATCGCTACTCGCTACGCCTTCGAAATAAAGTTCTGTTTGCATCTATCTAAGTACATTTGCTAGTAGCAAGCACGGGTGAGTAAAGATACGCTGCGCGCTGTTTTTTAGAACTTTAGCATTGTTCTACATCAGTCTCAGAAATCAATTTTTGTTCAAACATGACTACATGCACGTCTCGCCACTAGGTTAGTTTTTTGTCATTCATTGTTATAGTGAATAACAATTATACACTATGTGAAAATTTTAAGTGTAACCATTCTCCAATGATAATTATCATGACTCCAACAAATGCGCAGAAAACGCCTATAAAACATGTCAATCGCTTTTTTTTTCCTACAGTTTTTATTTTTTTGTTATAGCGACCACAATAATACGCAAATCTTTTAAAATTTTAAGTTTATACCTATTACAGTTCAAAAGTTAGAACAGTGTGACAGACAGAGGCCTAGTAATAGAGTTCCGATGTTACCGTTTCGGTACGGGACACTAAAAATATGGCGCAGAATGGGTTAATTAATTCCTAAACACATGCCGAAATCTAAGGGCCAGTGATCGTAATAGCAGAGCCATTTATCTAAACTTGTCGAGAGTTTTTACTTAGCCCTGTTGCATCGACCACATTTAACGGACCGATTAACGTTAAAAATGGTCCTGATGGCTGTCATCTCATAGATAAACGTCAAAGTCCCCATACTAAAAGATTTAACGTGCGCAATTTACCGGCGGTTTGAAACAACCGACCCTTGGTTCTCAGTGCTCTTCCATTTAGGCAAATATACTGTGGCTATTCCGATCGCTACTCGTGATTAAGTATTAAGAGTTTTTTTTTGTTAGCGACTACGCATTGGAAGAAGCAACAAAATACCCGTCATAGTGGCGTTTATTGGGGGAGGGCCTAAATCTAGCAGAGATATTGGGGTACTTACGTGTTAAAACAGCTTCATAAATCACACCAGTGTAATAATCCAGGCCTCTAGCTAAACTCAGATCAAACAGGATCTTATCCTTAATGCCCAAGAGTTCGCAGTAGTGGAGCAATAGTTTGATGCCTTCGAGGCCTTCTATAGCGGCTTTAGTTTTAGACAGTTTTTCGTCTTTGAGGAGTTTCTCAGCCAGCTCGGTACTACCGTTCAGTTGGACGTATTCGCCTATCCTATCCGCGGCTTCAGGAGTTACGCCCTTCTCGTTTATCATTTCTTTTCGCACTTCTTCCCATGGTAACTGGAATAAAAAAGAAGGAATTAGTACGACACGGATGGTTATTCAAAAAAACTTTAAAAAATTCAAAAAGTAACTTAATTCAAACCTCAACAATATTCGAAAAGAACTCTTTCGATGGAATTTATATATTTGTCTATTTATTATTCCGGAAAAACTTTTGATCTACTGATGTAGTAATAGTGAAAATCATCTCAAATATGATATACTTGCGATGTGATATTATTCAAACAAAACACAAAAAAGTTCAAACCCAAGAGAAGAAAATCGGAATGATATTGTTTGCCAAAATCTTTGGACATTCCATCGAGCGTTTGGTGATTCACTTTCAGAAACCTACTATGCTATGCCAAACATCCATACTAATCCATACTAATATTATAAATGCGAAAGTGTGTCTGTCTGTCTGTCTGTCTGTTACCTCTTCACGCTTAAATCGCTGAACGACTTGAATGAAATTTGGTATGGAGATAGTTTGAGTCCCGGGGAAGGACATAGGCTACTTTTTATCCCGTAAAATTAACCTTATCCGCGATAAACGAATTTAAGACGGACGAAGTCGCGGACAGAAGATAGTATCTCTATAATAAGGACGCAGTCTGGCATCAAAGGTATTCTTGTGTATGTTATCTTCTTTAAAAGGCAAGGTGATGGTATCCAGGTATTATGGACGCCACTGCAGGGGTTTGTTACGTTATCCAACTTGTCCGCAGTATATATAACACGTAGCGCAGAAGTTCGCAGCAGACACGCCGTAAGCCTCGAACATTCATATTCATATTCATATTTTATTGCAATTATCACGTGTTACAAAAGGTCTTACAAATACAATAAGATGGCGTTCACATGCACCCTGCTAGGGTATATAGCAATGTACTTAACTAAAATTATAATAAATTAACAAGATTAAACTTAAACTTAGTCCATGCAACATACTTTAACTCAGGTGACTTGAGTGACTTGACTGTATTAAGTAAAGTTTTCGAAAAGTTAATGTTGATGGATCTGCTGGGACACTTCAATAGAAATAAACTGCTTAGTAGTAAACAGTTCGGTTTCACAAGGGGACGTTCCACGGCTGATGCAGCATCTGTACTCATTAAATATATTTACAACATCTGGGAGAAATCTTGTGATGCAATTGGAGTTTTTTGTAACCTTTCTAAGGCATTTGATTGCGTTGATCATGGAACACTCATTTTGAAATTAGAACATTATGGCCTGTCTATAAATGCCTTAAGCCTTATGTCTTCATATCTCAGCAATAGAACACAAACAGTTGTTGTAAATGGAACCCAATCCAGTGGAGCTGCAGTTAAGCTAGGAGTGCCACAGGGCTCTATCTTAGGCCCATTTCTATTTTTAGTTTATATAAATGACTTACCATCTATAGTAGAAAATCTTTGTTATATAGTACTATTTGCTGATGATACATCATTAATTTTCAAAGTTGACCGGAAAGCAACAGACTATGCCGAAATCAATAGTGTACTAGTTAAAGTACTTGACTGGTTTAATATTAATAATCTGGTATTGACTGCTAAGAAAACGAAATGTGTTAGATTTGCTTTACCGAATGTTAGAGCAGTGGATTCTACTATATCGCTCAATGGTGAATGTTTAGAAATGGTGGATAGGGCATTATTCTTAGGTATAACACTGGACAAGAACTTGCAATGGAGTCCCCATTTAGCAGTACTTGCAGTTATATTAAGTTCAGCAGCTTACGCTATTAGAAAAATTAGACAATTGACCAATGTTGATACTGCTCGCTTAGTATATCATAGTTATTTTCATAGTATCATGTCATACGGTATTCTGGTTTGGGGCAAAGCAGCTGACATACAGACTATATTTGTGTTACAAAAAAGAGCGATTCGTTCTATATATAACTTGAACTCCCGTGACTCCTTAAGAGAACTTTTTAAAGACATCAACATATTAACCGTAGCGTCCCAATATATTTATGAGAATATTATTTATGTTATTAAGAACCTAGAGTCTTTTACTAAGAATTCAGATATCCACAATTTTAATACTTGAAATAAAAACAAAATCGCTATTAGAAAGTTCCGCGTTCGTAAAGTAGCCAAATCATTCGTAGGCCAATGTATAAATTTTTATAATAAGCTACCAGATGATGCTTTGAAATTATCGTTTCCAGCTCTCAAAAAGTACTTAAAAGAGTCCCTAATGGCAGAGGCTTATTATAGGGTACAGGACTATTTAACAGACAAAAATGCATGGCCCAAAACAGAAACCAAATAATTTACTTTTACCGGGACACGGTTCTTATAAGGTGGCATATCAAACGTATGTAAGTTGTTTTAAATAAAAATCACTATTTTGCTTTTTTATATTCTAGATTTTTTTACTTTTATAAGTTTTGATATGTTTCCTTGAAGAACTACGCATTGAGTTTATACTCAAAACATATATTTAGGTTAGGCTAAGCACGAATATTGTAATAGATTTAAGAGTTATTTCGAAAAAATGACTGACTGTTGAGTTTGTTTCGACTTTCTTCTCTTCAGTGGTCTCCTCTTGGGAAACGCCGTAGAGTCAGACTTGTAAAAGTGCCCTTGTGGCCTACTTACAGAATAAAGATCATTATTTCATTATTATTACTGATTATTAAAAATTGGGTAGTTCGAATTCCATCGAGCAGCCTTCGGTGGTTCACTTTGAGGAACAGCTACTCAAACAGACGCCCGGAATAATCCTCCTGTGATAAAAAATTGTATGGCTGATTGGGGATGTGACAAGCTGTTTTTCTGTAATTTACCTTATCCAACTTGTCCACAGTAGAACAAGTAGCGCGGAAGTTGGCAGCAGGCACGCCGCAAGCCTCGAACATTCCATCGAGCAGCCTCCGGTGGTTCACTTTGAGCACGTAGCGGCCAATGTCCAGTGCGTCGAGGATTTCGGAGACCACCCTCAGACATTCCGCGTCCGGTACCATCTGGTCGTACTGTCCGGCGATGTCGAAATCCTGGAATGATCAACGTATGCTTACAAAAATTGTATAAAACTTACGGAGGCTACTGATTGATTAGTAAATATACTGTTTTTGCGGTTTTAGGGTTCCGTAAACAGAGCGGAAAAATGGATAAGGGTTTCATCCCGTATATTTTTCTCTTGTATGTCTTGTACAGGCATTTTACTCGAAAACTACAAGATGTAATATTGATTAAATTTGGAATATAGCCGCTACATACATTTGCAAATAAATTACCAAAAATAATCTAAGAGGTACTGAAACTGAAAGTATTTTTTTTAGTAAACCTCGAACTGTGTGTGCAAATTTCGAGGTACTTTTAAGGTGACGTAACCTTTATTTTTAACGTGATCTCTCATCAACAAAAGGACTTAAATGCCGTAAAGATACGCTATTTCTGTGGCGTACCCGTATCGTATTTTTACAGTTGGAAAATATGTCTATACGAGCACATTTAGCTAGCATCCCGATTGTGCTAGGTCCACTTGGCCGTTTAACGAGTAAATGTATGTTTCTATACGAGTGTATGATTGTAGGTATGTATGGATGTCAATTTCCTTGGCTCGCTCTACAGTCTAAACGGGTTGATCGATTTTGACGTATAATATATAAAGCGCCAAATGTAAAAAAAAATCTGTGAATATTTGCGCATGATGATATAATTATTACTAATGTTAAGTCATTTTATTTTCTCTCAGTCGAAGTGAAAAGCAGTGTTTAACACGTGGCTAAAAGCCATTATGACACTCAGACATATTTGTAATAATCACTTCGTGTCATAATGGCTTATTTTAGCCCCTTGTCAAACAATCTATGTGGCCCTTGAGTCAAAAAGTTTGAAGACCCCTGATCTAATCCAAGTGGTCAATCGGCTCATACATATTCAGCAATTGATAGGTATGTGATAATGACTATTGAACGCGTAATGCCTCGCTTAGTCTTTGACCTTAACCGAATAATCGCGATCGCAACATCGATCTACATACTGGAATGCGACCGCCGCGTACTGTTAGGCGCAACGTGATCTTTACTTTCTATTATATGGTTACATTTGTAGTCTAAGCGGACTAAAGGTAAACGGAACTAACTATCAGACATAAATTATAGTTTCTTAATTAACAGGGCATTTCATGGCAATTTGCCTTCAAGGCTATCTGAATTGCTGACTTTACGGATTAGAACATTACAATTTTAACTACTATAGAATAGAGAATATGCATGATTTTTTATTTTTGCTTTATGAAAAGCTCTTTCATGTAAGAAACAGTAGACAAAATAATTTTATTCTATCTTTTTCTAGCAAAATGGAATTGAATATGGAGTTTATATGGCCGGAGTGGACTATGACGTAACAGTACATGTCGGTCCTCTCTATCAAATCGCTGTCTAATTAGCAGTTTAAAATGCCTATATCATGCGTATTTCTTGGCCGATTTTAATTTCACTTTTTGAAATCGTTTTTACGGTATTTTCATATTAAGTTGTTAAGAAAAGCGATAAAAAAAGCCATGCATGTACCCTATTGTCATTATGTTTCAATATTAATGGTGTTTAACATGTAGATACAGCGCGATTCTTAAGTCGTGAATAGAAATATTATTTAACGATGCACATTTGTACATATACAATATCCGGTTCTAATGGCAATTAAATAACATTTAAATTACGGCCCTGTGAACATGGAAGCTGCAAAGCTTCCGAAACGTGGGGAACTCAAATGAGATAATACACGCAATATAATCTGTTTTTATGGTTTTGTTTAAATAAGTGATAATCGCGGAAACAGAAGAGAATATTATTTAAATTTATTTTTAATCGTTAAAAGCCTATTCAGCTTTTAACGATTAAATTTTAATTTTTTTTGATCACTCTACTTAGCTTGTTGGGCGACAATGAATTATGATGAAATAACAAGGAAATAAATTTTTCATCGTAAAATGACCTGTCCTGTTACTCTGGAGTCCATAGTGATAGAGTTACTTGGAAAACTGCTAAATCATCTAAGCTATTTAACATACTGACGAGATACGCGCTTGAAAAATGAACCTATACTGGCTACAAAAAATATTATTGTTGCCTTTATAGCGTTTAAAATCGTAGTTTTAAAATAGGTGGAGACGAGGTACAGAAAAATTTATTGACACACTTACACATTGGTAGAATTCCCTGTATCTGCCTCGGGTCATAGCTGGATTGTCCCTTCTATAAACCTTGGCTATGTGGTACCGTTTCAACGTGTTGATCTTGCTCATCGCCAGATAACGCGCAAATGGAACTGTCAGGTCATACCTCAGGGAGAGGATCTCGCCCCCCTGATCCTTCAGGTCATAGATTAGCTTTGAGTCCTCGCCATATTTGCCGGTTAGTACATCCTGGAAATTAGATATAATAAATATTATAGAAAAATAACACAATTAAGAAATATGTTTTTTATTACTAGGGTATTTGCAGATCATAATATAATAATAATTCTTTATTGTAACTTCAAGGTACAAACATTTTAACAATACCCTGACTCTCTAACTAATATATATAATCTAAAACACTTTTACGGAAAGCGAGAAGATAGACGCTTTAGAAATGTGGTGCTGGAGAAGAATGCTTGGTATAAACTGGTTACAGTTTCGAACCAATGTGTCAATGTTCCAAGAACTAGGTATCAAACAATGTCTATCTTCCATCTTCTAATATCGTATTCTCGCTTTTTTTGGATAGATGAAATGTCGTAAAGACACATCTGTGGAACAACTTGCAGTGCAGGGCAAAGTCAAAGGCACAAGAACGCGCAGCACATTACCAATGCGTTGGACCAACCAAGTTAAAAAATGCACTCCATGGTCCACTCGATGAATGTACGAGAAGAGCTACAGCATGTGAGGTACGGCAACAGATTGTGAAACTTACCACAAACCACGACCACTCTGCCAAGAGTGTGATAATGAAGAAGAATATAAAACACACCCAGTAAGCATAGTATAAGAGTCAGATAAAATAAAAATATGTTAATCTATTAAGCACTAACTCATGGCTGACCAGCCAATTTTGCCTTAATGACATGTATTTTTATAATAGGATCACTCTAGTTTGAATAAGCCTCTGTTGACATGGAATCAATTTTTTTATCCATTCAAAACTTAGTGAGACCATATTGCCTATTTATTATTTATAATTGATTCAATGATAAGGTCAAATGTTGAAACTGACAATTCTGTTTCTTATCTATAAATATACAAATGCACACATGCTGATTTAATTCGAATTTAAATAAAAATTACACAATTCCATATTAATTAAATGCAGATGTTCCCTATTGCTTCCATAGCTAAATAAAATATTTCCTTATGGCACACAATGCTTGACTCATTTAGGACATGTTCAGTCTGTGTATTTTATGACTGCTATGTGTTTTTGTTGCGGGCTTTATGAAATGTCTATTAAATCCTGTCAATTGTACTCAATATATTTGAAAGTATGGAAGTCAAACCTTCAACTCGAAGACAGGTGTGTCAATGCACTCTGCTCCATGCCTCTTGAACACTGTGATAATCTTCTGCAAAACTTCATTTCGTATGGTCATTTGCTGTGGGGTGTAATCCCGTGTTCCTTTTGGTGTTTTGAGGGTGAACTTCTGAGGTGCAGCATCGTCTGGAGCTAGCTGGGCTTTTAGGGCTAGTAACTTTGCTACCTCTTCTTTTATCTGAAAGGTGTGTTTGTAACTTTACACAGGTGGTACTATTGAATTTAGTTTACTAGAATAAAACAGACAAAAAACTATGCACTAGAAAAGTTACATAAGTAAATAAAATCCTTTAAAAACATACCAAAAAGTAGATACATTAGATAATACATATGCTATTTTCATCAAATATAGGTAATAAAGAAGATGCAACAAAATGGACAAAAATTTATTGGCATGAACTAATTCCCTGCACAAAATTAAACATAAAGTGCTTACTAGATTTAAAAGTAACTCAATAGACAAGACTATTGAATTATGATTACAACATGAAGTGCTTTTAATAGAACAGATTTAGACTTAAAGTAGATACATTTCTTTTTTTTTCAATAGCATCAAGTAGTATCCATCAACCATGATGTTTGAAACTTGAACGCAGTAAATGCAGAAATAACTAATAATCATTCTAAAACATGCAATTTACTGAGCAATTATAAATAGACATCGATTTTATATAATTAAAGCGCTTAGCTTTCTAATACCTTGCAGCAAGCAGTTGTAGTAATACTCTTAGTAAAAACACTGTTTGTAATGTGCAACCTCAACACAGCTTTATGGAATTTCACAAGCCTTAGCGCTTGGAAAGACATGCTTGATTGATTTCCAATATTATGACAAAATTTCCAATATAGTTCCTCTTCACCACAGCTTTATATTATTTACCGGAAACAAAAAACAACACTTAAAAACATTTAGCCTCCCGGTTTACTGTTAGATGGAGTGTTTATTGTTTAGTATTAATAAATATCCTTATGGTGAAAGAGGAACCATATGTGAAGATTTAGAATATTTTAAAATTTTCCTGAAATTCATGCTTATAAGTACACTGGAGAGAGATAGACTACTGTGCCAACTCATATTTACAGTGAAAACTTTGTAATTTCACTCACAGACCTGCGCATCAATAGTTAAAGTATTGCCATTTGGTTTCTGTCTCATTACATCAGGAGGTTGAACAATACGGAATTCTGATACTTCAGTAGCACTGAAACTCCGCATATGGTCCCACCACCTCTTGAGATATTTATATTTTCTAAAATCTGTTTTCTTTAAGGTTTCAGCAAGTACCCCATCGCAATTACTCGGCGTATAGCCGCAAATATAACTATATTGCGAAAAGTGCTTGTCGATTTCAACGAGATCATATTGTTCTCTGCCTTTGTTGGACACACAGGCCTATAGAACAAATACAAAACTTAAATTAAAACATCACAAGTATGATGCAATTAATACGGTAAAATATAAAGTTGATGTAATACCATATATTATATTGTATTACATCAGAGATTTACCTTTTCGCTCGATTCCTTTGCTGCCTTTAATTTCCTTACTAGTTCACCTTGTTCTTTAATTTGCTGAAGTAGTAATTCTTGAGAATCTGCCATAATTTAAACTAGGGCACAGGGAATAGACTTTCATTCAAAAACGTACGTCAAGGCTACAACTGTGAGTGCAGTATAACAAAATAATTGCAGTTAGCCTTTCGCTTTTGTACCTTTCATTTTACGTGCAATAACACGTATCGCAACTTCAGCAAAAGAGGTTATAATAATCAATCATTCAAGCCAATAAAATAAATGTTTTGACAATATTTTGTAGGTTGGCAATATTTAAGCCAGTTGAGCAGTTTTACAAATAGTTGAAATGGCATGGGATGTCGATAGTGCTGCCTTCCTCCGATTCTTAACTCAAAATCGGTATATCTCACGTGACATTCCCGAAAATCACGTGCTTTTACATGCAAACAGAATGAGATTCAATCTATTTCGTATTACTGAATAGCAGCTGGAAGTAATTATTTTATAAAATATGTTTTTATGATAGCTCCAATTTCCAAAAAAAATATATTTCATTTAATTTGTGGGCATTTATAAACCGTTAATAACTTTTGTGCTTTCTATACAACACTATCTTGTTTTTGTCATCTATCATCTGTCAAACCAAGTGTCAACTGTCAATTCTAGTCAATAGTCGGCTGTGAATTTCACATCACAGTGTAAGTTTGTGATTACACAAAATTACTAAAATTACTTTACTTTTTAAAACTATGAACACTGTAAATATTATGAAGCCTAATTTGTGATTCAATAATCACTAATAAAATATCTTGTTATAGCAAAATTAAGCGCTTGAGCCGAATGAACTAGGATGGATAGGTTCGAGTATATGGAAGCTCGTTTGTTCGAGGGAGAAAATTATATTAAAAGGGATAGAAATGTAAAAATCTATGACGGCGAAGACAAGGTTTGTATCTATAAGTCACATGAATTCAAAAGATTTATACTTATTAGTCTAATCTCTTTCCTTCTAGATTAGGCAGCATAATTTTAATAGAAAAACATATTGATTCACTTGTTTTACACAGAATAGGTACCAACTTATCCGTTTGAATTTTTTTCCTCTTAACTTTTAAACTGTTCAATCAATAACATTTAAGGTGGCTAATAATCTGAATAACGTAAAAGTTGATCAGAAATGAATTTAGATAAACACTTTTCATGCCAGCCTTTAAGCATAAAATATACCAGACATATTTGCCGTGTATAGCAGCAAATTTTTCCATAAATGTTTGATGGTTTCTCCAATGCTTCAGTAACCTATAAATAATATGATTAACTTTCAGACTCAATTTGTAGATGGTGAAGTGGTTCTAACAACACATAGAATATTATGGGGCAAGCCGGGTGACATTCCTAAGGGGCTCACTTGCCTCTGTCTGCACTTGTACTACATATTCTGTGTTGAGGAGGAGAGTAGTGGAGTGTTTGGACTTGGCGGTTTAAAAAGGATAATATTACACTTAGGCCCAGCTTTACCAGGTATGGTAACAACAGACACCTCATTTACTTCTAATTTTAGTCATTCACTCTTAACACTTTCACAACCTTCATTTTCGTAGCGCTACATCCATAGCCGATAATATTGGAAAATTTGTATGTAGTAAAAACTTACTACAAGCAGATCGCCTGCCTAGCGGGATCCCAGAGGTGAAAGTGTTAAATGTCATGCCACATAATGCATTACTAATTAATTCCAAAAATTTAGACAAACCAACTAGAAAATTATACCATTAAAATTTCAGTGTTGAAATCATGTCTATATAGTGAAGTTATATGAAAGAGTACTCTCTCTATATATTTCTTATGTTCTTTGCTTACAGGAAAGAGACCAGGACCGGCCGTAGTCAGTCCATTCCACTTTATTAAATTCTCATTCAAAGACGGTATAGACTCCACATTTTACAAAGCCCTCAATGAAGCAGTGAATGCTAAAGCCTGGGAACAACAAGCCTCAACTTCTGCCATCTCTATTGCCAGCCCCAATGCTAGTCATAAGCCTACCCAGGCCCCCACAACATCCAAAATCCGATCAGGAATAGTCGGCATTGAAAGAAGTATAGAAGAGCAGCACAGAGCCACAGATGAAAGTATCACTGTGGCTTTCAAGGACTTGACTAAACTTATGGAGAAAGCCAAGGAAATGGTTGCGGTGTCTAAAAATATTTCTACAAAGATTAGGGTACAGTGTCAAAGTTTCTGCCATTTTTCTAATATTGTTGTATAAATAAAATAATTGTAGTTTAAGGAAAAGGATCCAATCCAACTTACCAAAAGCCAAATTTCGAATTCCCTAAAGCCCGAATTACATTACGAAATTATTGGCATGAAATTAATTTCGTGACATTAGTTTTACCAACAGTTTCATTTGTAATTGAATATTGTCGTAATGCATGCATTAATTTCATGAATGCAAATGAGTTTCGTGCCCTGCGCGATTTTTTGATAAAATTAGTGTCATTAACTAATTGCGTAATGTTATTTCAGCTTTCTAATTTTTATATTTTATTCTCTTGCATTGATTGTACCCTTTTCACTAATCTATGGCCTTTAAACGGTTTCCGCGGTACGCATCATTAATTTATTAATTCTCGAAAATGTTTCCTAAATAAAACTGATAATATTCTCAAGAACAGAACATTTCTATGTCTAGCACCTACTTAAGAAGACGCAAATACAGTTACTTTAAATTTCCAAGCTGCTTATGCCTTCTCGGGACTTCTAAATTTAATGATATTCATAACCTCAAAAATAATATTAATTGAAGTCTAAAGAAAGACAACTGAAGACTGTATTATATTACAGGAAAAACAAGGTGACATATCGGAAGATGACACAGTGAGATTCAAAGCTTATCTGATGAGCTTAGGTATTGATGACCCAGTTACGAGAGACGCTTTCAGAACTGATTCGGATTACTACATGGGATTGGCTCAACAGATATCTGACATGATGGTTGCAGTTTTAATGGTAACTTTAATTTATTATTAACTACTTCCTTTTCCAGTGTAGCTATAGCTTGACAAATTCTTTCGTGACACTCCCATGGTTTGCGGGCGACGGGGGGAAAGACAGCGGGGACGAGTAAGAAGTGTGTGCGCGGCAGGGTTATCGTGCTCCGCCACGCGCACACTTCATGCCCACCGCCGCTGTCTTACCCCTCTCGTCGACCGCAAACCATTGGCGTGTCACGAAAGAACTTGTGAAGCTGTAAGCGTGGGTGAAGGCATATATATGCTCTCGCCCGAGGCAGACATATTAATCGGATCGGATTATGATACGCCCCTTATGGCTGATTAAGACGAAGACTTTTTTGAGACGCCTAAAAAACCGTATAAACACTTTCCGCGCCATTTTTTGGCGGCATGCCAGCGAACACGAACAGCAGAACACGCGCATATTTTTTGGCGCCAGCTCGCTCTCCCCGTCGGCTGTTGCGGCGTACTAATGACTGGTACTGTAAAAAAGCACTGGGTAAACGGCTTTCAGGTCACTGGCGGCGAGATTTAGGCGTCTGAAAATAGTCATTGTCTAAACGGTCTGAGGTGTGTAGACTACCGTCTACAGCACCCGAAGCGGCAATTAGGAATCGTCAAGTGTCTTTATCATCTCATATAGTAAATAAATGATATATTATTTATAGCTAGAAGGCGCACTTCTTTTTCTTTAGTATAGTCGGGTAAAAAGTATCCTATAATACCCAGCTACCCATGTACCAAAAATAGTTGAAATCCGTATAGCCGATTTAGCGTAATGAAGCCACAACGACACGTACAAACATTTTATTTTTACCACTTTATAATAGTATACAGCTCGAAAAAGAGAGTAGAAGTGGACGGAGGAAGAATGGAATATGCCCATGAGTATTTGTATCTGGGCCAAATGGTTTCCTTCCAGGCTCGATAAGAAAAGGAGGTCGCGAGACGCACCGAGAATGCCTGGAGGAGCTATTGGTCCATGAAGGAACATATGAAGGGAAACCTTCCGATTTCATTAAAACGGAAACTCATGGACATGTGCATTCTTCCAATCTTGACCTATGGAGCACAGACTTGGTCTTTGACACAAGTTCAGGAATCGACCCTCAAGGTTTGCCAAAGAGCCATGGAGCGTAGTATTTTGGGCGTGAAACGAACTGACCGGATCAAGAATACAGTACTACGTTCCACAACCCGGATAGCCGACGGAGCCCAAACAGCTGCCAAGCTGAAGTGGGACTGGGCTGGACATGTTGGTCGCATGCCGGGTGACTTGTGGGTTAAAGTAGCCACCAAGTGGGTCCCACAAAATAGAGTCCGGCGTCGCGGTAGGCCTCGACGAAGATGGCGGGACGAGCTTGACTCTTTCCAGAACAACTGGTGGGAGATTGCCCAAGACCGTGACACGTGGAAGAATGAGAGGGAGGCCTTTGCCCAGCAGTGGGACACTATGCTCTTAAATAAAAATAAATAAATAATAGTATAGACTAGGAAGCGCCCATTCGTTGTGTTCTGTTCGTTCGCGGAGGAGAAAAAAGTTACAAAGGTATTTTTTACTTCAGCGTAGTCGGGTCAAAAGTATCCTTAAACTATCTGTGGATGTCCGGCCACCCGTGTACCAAAAATAGTTAAATCCGTTTAGCCGTTCTGGCGTGATGAAGCTACGACACATACAAATATACAAATAATCCAAAAACCGGCTAAGTGCGAGTCGGACTCGCGCACCGAGGGTTCCTTACAAAATATACGCTACAAACGGCCGTATCTATGAAAATCCAGTGTTAGCAGAGCTCTACTCCTAAGCAAAATGTACGCGGTGTTCGATCATTTTATATTGGTTTTTGACATAGACAGACAGACGTAAAATTATACTGTTTTTATTATTTGTTGTTATAGTGGCAACAGAAATATATCATGTGTGAAAATTTCAACTGTCCAGCTATCACGGTTCATGAGATACAGCCTAGCCTGGTGACAGACAGACGGACAGCAGAGTCTTACTAATAGGTCACTGATCGAAAAATATCTTCTTAGGGTTTTTACCAAAAAGGTAAAAAGGAACCCTTACGGTGCAACTCTGTCTGTCTGTCTGTCCGACTATTAATGTCCGAATATAAATTAAGGTCATATCTCAAAAACTAGTTATGCTACTTGAAATTTGGAATATTTATAAACACGGTCAGTCCACATGTATTGCAAAGGAAACGTTATAATTACAAAATATATTTTAATTTTCTAAATAAAAAACGATCAATATGAGAGGGACACATTAAAAGGACTTGATCTGCACATTTTAGAACTTTTTTTTTAATTGTGCTTAATTTTCGGGTTATTAAAGAAAATGTGTAAAAAAACACCATTATAGATATGACAATAGTCATATAAATGATATGATATGATATGACAGGAGGTATATGTAAGACTTATACATAAAATGCCAAATGCATTACCCCATTTTCACAGGCTGGCTGTGAAGAATTCACAAAATTCACACATAGAGTGGACTGATTCGTAATTACGATCAGTGACAGTTGTTTGTTTCAGGACTGCGGAGGCATTATGTCTTTATCGGATGTATGGTGCCGTGTCAACAGAGCTAGGGGGCTGGAGCTAATATCACCTGAAGACTTATTAAATGCCTGCAAGTAAGTTATACCTAGTTTAAAACATTTTTACGTATTGCAGTGGAGACTGCAATAGCCTGGGGGTTTGGAGGCCAAGGACTTCACCAAATAATTGGAGCGCCGGCTTAGAAACACGGGCTGTGACCCGCACTTCGGATCGTACCTGGTGCAACAAATTTCATTAGCCAGTCAGCATGGACACGCTGCCAGCGTGATGGCAACGTTTGGGCCAGCTACGATTAGGGCGGGCCTTTTTAACAAAAATGGCGAAGCACATTTGTTGCTGTAAACCATAGAGTATAGAACTAAGGAGAATAATCTCTATATATCCAAAGTGTCCGTCAAAAGGCGTTAAATTGGGGGCGCCACTATAGAACGTGCGTTAAATAAATTACTGTACAAAGAAGCTCTTAGTACTCAGGACTAGAATTTTTATATGTAGATCTCCAATGTTTGGACTTAATGAAAATTTGCGTAATTAAGTGTTTTACTACATTATTTTTATTAATATTTTGCAGATTACTGCAAACTGTCGGTGCTCCGATGTCGCTCCGCAAATTCCCCAGTGGGGCGTGCGTTCTGCAACTAAACAGCCAAAGAGATGAGGAAGTAGCGAAGACCACATGTGCCATGGTAAAATAGTTTATTTTATTTACGCTTCATTTTAGATGGTACTATAGCGACCCGCCTCGGCTTCGCACGGGAAGCAGAGCATATATACCTATTTCTTTTTTAACATTAATGTCGTATCAGCCTGTAGCACAACTGTAATACGCAAGTTTTTGGCGCGCGACAAAGATTATCTGTCCCTGTCCTTTCAACACAAATGCGAGAAAGACGGGTGATGCTGTCGCGCGACAAGCGTAGTCGTAGATAGTTGTGCTAAACCGGCAGGAAGTAGGCTAATGCTCATTCCTTCTTCCATTTTTTAAATAAAAAATCAATTAGGTACAATCGGCTGCAAAGATATACACGATTAGAACGTTCAAATATATTTTTTCTCAACTCTATTGGCGGGTTATAGTTTAGCGAAGTTTTTTATTCAGTCATAACTAAATTGATTGTTGTTTCTCATTACAGCTTGAAGAAAATGGAAACCTGACGCCCGTGAAGTTATCTCAGATCGCAAATGTGTCCGTTCTACTGGCGAGGGAGCGCCTCTACACTACGGAGCGTCTTGGCCTTGCCTGCCGAGACGAGTCCATCGAGGGCCTAGCGTTCTACCCCAATTTGTTCTTGAGAGAGACCTCTTAGCAATACTATGTATAAATTATAGCTATAAGAATAGCGTGTGGAATTTTTAGTTTTGCAGTCTAAGATGCGTGTACCTTTGTAAATTGGAAACTGCGGTATTGTTTTTATAATGTTAATGAATTTATTTTCTCATAAGGAGAATATGGACCAACCGTGAATGAGCCTTAGGAAGGTAAAGTCAGGCAATATTTGCTGAGTGTCAAAATACCCCGTACAAAATGGGCATAAGCTACGTCAATCGTTAATAACGGGCAGTAAAGCTGTACTGTAATTTTTGCGTGATAAACTTGGTTCTTTGCCCGCGCTCTATTTCAATTTATATAATCTAACTAGAACTCTACAGCTCATTGGTGGCTGATGGTGGTGCTGTCTAATTTAGTACTACCTACTTTAAAGGTTTGGTCCATAACGTCTCGATTATTAAATCGATTGTCTTATTGAGCGAATGTCTCTAATTCCGAGAATATTCAATTCCCTAAATGTCTAATGCCACAAATGACTACCTTTGTGAATGTATAATTCCGCGAGTAGACATTCTCCTCAAATGTCCCTTCAATATCAGCCAAAAGAGGGCCACTGATAGGCATAGGCCTCCTAAAAGAACACCACCATGACCGGTTTGCGTTGTCCGCGTCCAGCGGCTTCCAGCAACCTTAAGGTCATCTGTCCACCATGCAGGGCCAGTTGACGTTGTTTGTGGTGCTACTCCGAATTTCTAATTCCGTGAAGAATAAGACGGCAATGACTTGGATATAATCAAATAAAAAAATTAAGTAGTCTTTGGAATAATAGGAACAGAAATTAAAACTGAAATGGGCTATGAATTTTAATTTTTGCTTTATCAAAAGCTTATTCATGTAACAAGTAGTAGACAAAAAGAATTTTCCGAATAACTATAAAAATACCCAAGATATAAGCCATCAAACATTTCATTCTATCTCTTCCTAGCAAAACAAAATTTAATATCGAGTTTATAGGACCGTAGTGGACTGTGACATAACAGTCTATGTCGGACCTCTCTGTCAAATCGCTGTCTAATTAGTAGTTTGAAATGCTTATATCATACGTATTTTTGGCCGATTTTAATTTTAATTTCACTTTTTGGAACAGTTTTTACGGTATTTTGATATTTGGTTAAGAAAAGCGATGAAAATTTTTATGCATGTTCCCTTTTGGGTCTCTCAATCTCGAGAACCTTTCCGTGCATTGCACCAGAACGTCTTCTTTGTCGAAAACGTGACGGCTATGACAGTTCCCTTAAAACATATAAAAAGTCCAAGAATTCACTGCCAACACAAAATCCATGTTATAAAATATTTACATACCAAAAATTTTACTTCCTAACTTACTTACAAGTACAAAAAGTATGGCGTCACATACCCGACATTCTGGTGGAATGCACCTTTAGTGATATTAGACTTCTACTCATTTAAGTCCCGGGGGGATATGGACGTGCGATAACTAGACGTTCCGGGAAATTAACGTGTAGCGTCTAGACGTTCAGGGAATTAATAAAGATACTATCCTTCGGGGAAATAGACGCCATGAAACCGCTTAAAGGCACGCACTATCTTAGGCTGTAAAACTATTAATTCCTTGGTCTTTGATAAGAATTATGAAATGTTATGTACTTCACAAATTAACAATTATTTTTATTAAGAATAAATGAAATAACGATTTAGTCGTGGTTTCTTTATTAAGCCGCTATTACGTTTCACATTAAGCTTGTAGCTTTAAATTATGGACTATGAGTGAATTTCGTCTAGTATCCTTACTCCTTGATATTACTTCACTCGTGTTGTGTAAACCATCTCATAAAATAGTATCTCAATCTTACAGACTAGTGCCACATCTAATACACATTGTGTCCTTATTTTTATGCATATTACGATATTGGCATCCTAACATTATAGTTTCAAGTTAAGAAAGATTTTTCATGATTTTATAATTATTACGACTACTTAATTCAAAAGACATATCTGAATACTTTAAGTACTTTTGTGGCTAACTGGTTACAAAATGCAAAAATATGAATTTACAATTATATAATAAGCTAATCAGACACGCGTTCAGCAATCACAGATACATCAAGCTATTGTGGCTATTATATTATTGTGACCATTAAATCAAGTCCGTTTGGCTTATTCCTAAACATTATTTAATTGCGGTTACACAAGACAATATGCACCATTAAAATATTTAGACCTTGTTCCTTTACGTACTTTAAAAAACAAAAACAGGTGACTTTGGTCAATCAGCTAGTGGTAATACTGGTAATGTACCACAAAAAAGATGACTGGTTGAATAACCCGAGCCCAATGTCGTTTTTAGTCTTTTTTAACTACCTAAAAGGACAAAGGTATTGTAAGCACATCACTCACTCCCATAAATCGCATACTCAGATGATAAAACGCAACCAAAAATATGGTAGGGTTCAAAAATGCAGGAAAACAAAAGATAAAGCCTACAACTACATTTTATTTTCACAGGAATGTGTTGGTCTTATGATTAATATTCAATTGCACTCTTAAAATCCTTCGGTAGTTGGTTGTGTTTGCCGCACAGTTCCCAGGCTTTGAAATCATCGCTGGACCGTAGATTTTCTACGAAGCATTCCACGCCCCTCACAAATGGCAACAACATTTCTTCATTGATCATTTCTGATAGACGGTGAAGGAACGCTACATTCTTTGCGAGTGTATCTTTGATAGCTGTAGACAGAGGTCGGACTGTGCACTGTAGAATGTCCAGCTGCAAATTAATAAACGAGATATGGTTAGTATTTTTATATCGAACACATTTTTTTGGTGTTTCTGTGTTTTTAATATGATAAAATTAATAATATTATTATTTACTAGCTGATGCACACAACTTCATCCCCGTAGTGATGCAATTTATAGCCTATGTGTTATTCTGATGTCTACACAACATTACTTGAAAGTTTTGTTGAGATTCGTTATGTAGTTTTTAAAATTAAGAGGAATGTACAGTACCCAGCAAAAATAATACACATGGGTCTTTGGAAAGAGATAATTGGCTGATTACGACGATTTCCTCTACTGCACCTGTACAATGACTGACAAACGTCACATATATATATATATATATATATATATATATAGTGTGTGACAACTAGGGATTGCAATCCGGTCCGGCGGATCCGGTAATCCGGCCGGATCCGGTACTTTTTGGCGGCCGTCGGATCCGGTAAAAATTTATTTATTTATACGGACCCAAAGAGACTGAAGAGACGCCACAAAAGACATACGAGGGCTGCTATTTATATATCCGGAAACCGGGATCACAATCTTCTTAAATAGCATATTTGACCGCCATGGTAAAATTTGAACTTTTTTAAGTATATAAGGTATATTTTTTCTTCCTTATTAACGCTCGTGTTTTGTTTTTGACGGGTTTTAAATGTCATCTCGCAGCAAGAATGGAACTCACTCGTGAAAATATTCGTGCTATGATTTATTATGATTTTCGGCGTGGTTTAACGCAACAACAGTGCATAGATCAACTAACTTCAACTTTTGGTGATGAAGCCCCATCTAAAACTACTGTGTATCACTGGTTTAGTGAGTTCAATCGTGGACGTAGTATGCTTACGGACGAAGTTAAGGCAGGTCGCCCGAAATCGGTCGTTGTACAACAAAATATCGAGGCTGTGCGAAAACTTATAATGGACGACCGACATGTTACGTACCGCGAGATAGAGGCGACTCTGGGTATTTCTATGACCAGCATTAATAGCATATTACATAATTATTTGGCTGTAAAAAAAATTTGTTCGCGTTGGATACCCCACAACTTAACAAATGAGCAAAAACATGCTCGCGTCGAATGGTGCAATAAAATGTTAAAAAAATATAACCGTGGTGACTCAAAAGCCGTTTATAACATCTATACAGGTGACGAATCCTGGATCTATGCATACGATCCCGAAACGAAGCAACAATCAACGGTATGGGTGTTTCAAAATGAGCCGAACCCTACGAAAGTTACTCGTGCAAAAAGTACATTGAAACAAATGGTGGCCTGCTTCTTCGGTATTAATGGCCATGTAGCTACAGTGCCACTAGAAAACCGTAGAACGGTTAATTCAGAGTGGTACACGACCATTTGCTTACCGGAAGTATTTGAACAAATTCGTAAAACTAACCAGCGACGAAGAATCATTCTTCATCATGACAATGCCAGCTGTCATACGTCACGCGAAACAACTCTATTTTTGGAGGGTCAAAATGTGGAATTAACGGGTCATCCGCCGTACAGCCCTGACTTGGCACCCAACGATTTTTATTTATTTCCAAATATAAAGAATAATTACGCGGTCAACGATTTTCGACCGCTGAAGATGCTGTCGACGCATTCAAACAACACGTTATGGAGGTACCTCAGGCGGAGTGGCAGAAGTGCTTTAAAAATTGGTTCACGCGAATGCAAAAGTGCATAGATCATCAAGGGGAATACTTTGAAAAACAATAAAACTATTTTCAGCCGTGTACGTTTGTTTGTTTTTTTGTTTCCGGATATATAAGTAGCAACCCTCGTACAATGCGGACCACCCAACCCAAGAAAGCTGATGTCAAGAGGCAATATGATCTAGCTAGATCTAGTTAAGCTTTAAATACTTTCTTAATTATTCTTTGAGATTAATTGTGTTTAATGCTTAATTATGTTTGGTTGGCCAAATTAGAAAAACAGTTTTTCTGTTAACGTTATTACAATTATAACATGTCTCTTACCTAGTATTTAAAGTGCAATGTGATCTGATTATTGATTAGATTTCTTTATGTATGTTTAATATTACGGGTGTTAAGGGAGTACAGCATTTTATTATTGTTGATGTTACCTCTTATACTATTAATAAAGTTGAATAAATATTACATAGTAGAGAAGAAAAGTGGGGTCAAAGTTAAAAGAACGATCATGAATCATGACCCAATACTCCAAATTAGTGGTAAAATCTTAGATTTGGCAATTAAAACCATAAAAAGTCTCTTTAATTAAAGTGTTTGTTTTATTTTTTATAAAAGCGATTTAATTTTGTTTTATTTACTATGAGACAAGGTTACCATGTCTTCATGTGTGGCTGTAAATAGGTTAATAATGTTATTAAGTTAAGGCTAAATATTATTGAAACAGATGCTTAAATTTTCATATTACTGTGAAATTAGTGGCTAGTGAGACTGATTTTTGACTTAATAAGGGTGATTTTTAGCGCTAAACCATTGTTTCATTAGTTTATTTGCAAAAACAGCTCAGCGTGTCTACTTTACGGCCAATAAACTGGACAAAAGGCATAATTTTGGATAGATGCAATAGCAAAACTACAATCCGGCCGGATCCGGCCGGATTGAGAATTGCACCGGATTGCAATCGCTAGTGACAACGCTCTACAGAGCCGAAATTAGCTAAGTCTTCCGAGTTTTCCAAAGACTGATGTGCATTATCGCCGGGTAATGTTCATACATTTTATTTATTTATTTCATGAAATTCCACAGTATTACAGTTAGACCAAAGCACCGTGAAACTAAGATACAATTGTATACTAAATACACAAGGAATACTTATGAAACAGATAAACATTAATAAAAGTTACACAGAAGACTGCCGTACATCCATCCTCTCGCAGTACCTCAAACACTCATCACACCAGTCTAACCAGCTTCTAGCAAACACATCACAGCTTGGGGCCGATTCGAGGAGCGAGTTATCAGGTTCAAAGTTCGAACAAGAGGAGATTTTCGGCGGGACACAGTGCGCGCTGCCGGTTCCGCCAATAAATGGCGACAACAGGGTCGGAAGAGAATTCTAGTCGGCGAGGGAACATACAAACATACCAACTGAGCTACCAATTCAGGACAGTCTGAATTGCCACGTAAAATGCTACTAGCTACAGTAATCAGTTTGTGATGCCGCCTTACTTCTAGTCAGTTAAAAGCTAAACTGACTAGCAAGAATTTAGTTGGGTATAGAAATGGGTAATACCCATTCATTTTTTTGTCTAAAAAAGGCAGGAACGCTTTTTGTACTCTTTCCAGGAGCAAGATATAAGTTGTTTCATGCATACATACATCGGTACAAACTTTCATGTGTATAAAATATTATTAGGAGTAGGTTAGGTTAGATTAGGTGAATAGTGGTGGCTAAGTGAATCTGCCACCAGCGAGTTTTGGCTTGTATTTATTTTTCATGATGTGGCTTTGTATTGGTTACAAGTATGCAAAATATGAGCCCCCAAGAGTTCAGTTTAAAAAAAAAAAGAAATATGATCTTTTTTCAATAATTTTTTCTACCCAACCAATTTTGATGTGTGTCACTCTTAATTTCGCAGTTGTAATATTAGTATGGATAGATTTTGGTATTTACATAAATATGAGCAACTTACTTTTTCTTCAATAGCATTTGACTGCAGACCCAGATATGTGTTAAGACATTCTGACAAAGTCTTCACTGTATTTGGTAAGCGACCATGTTTGTTTCTCTGTATGATGAGATCGCCAACCTGTAAAGTACAATTCATTACTGGTTTCAGGGAATAGAAAGTCATAATTTTGACAACCAGTCTGGCTCAGTGGTAATGACTCTTACGGCAAAGCTGAAAGTCCTGGGTTCCAACCCCAGTACGGGGCTATTCATAAATTACGTCATCTATTTTTAACACCCCACCCCCCCCTCCCCGGTGAACTTACCATGGGACTAGTTCGATTTGGCTAAACTTGTCTAATACAAATACTCTTTATTGCACACCTCAGATACAAAGAAATAGAGAACATGACAGTAATATTCGAATTAGCAGAGGTAAACAACAGGCGGTCTTATCGCTAAATAGCGATCTCTTCCAATAATGAGTGGCAAGGTATAAGAAAGGCCAGTAGTCAGCTTTCTATAGCAAAGCAGCCTTTACTTTGAACGGATTCTGTTTTTTTGTTAATGAGGATTATTTATGCTGAATTTCAACATCCATAGGACATTTTTATACTTAAGAATTTTTAAAGGTTTTGTTTAAATGTATTTTTTTCAGGATTTATTCACACAGCTGTAAGAAATTAAATCAAATTATTACCTGAGTGTCAAATACTGAAGACAGTTTAACATTATGCTTATGATACAAACAGTCTGCCAGCTTTCTGCAATCATGCACAATTTTCTTCGGATATTCACCCTCCAGAATCTTCTTTAAACCAGCATCGAATGCATGAAATTGCATGACTTGAATATCAAAAATGTAAATTTGTTGTGGAGTAGCCATGACCAAGAATGGCATTTTGCATTTACGGCCCATAGCTGAACCATCCGAACTGATACTTATATAGCTGTACTGTTCCAAATCCTCCAAAGCTGCATGGAAACTACTGTCTACTTGGTTTATAAAGACATACTTCTTTGAAATACTAACAATCAGTTTACATTCCTTCTCTGAGATCTTCAAGTGCTTCTGAATGTCAGGCTTCTGCAGCTTCACAATGTTAGTGACTTCAGAATTGTAGTAATGGGTTATACCATCACTCTCATTGCCCTGTGACAGCTCCTTGACATTATACAGAGATATTTTAGACTTATCACTGGTAATACTGTAGAAATGACCTTCATATACTTCACTGTTTTTAGTTGTAACTTGTAGTAACTCCCCTTTCATGTATAGACTGTCCATTTTGAGAATTATTGATATGCAAGAAGATTAACAAAGAAACTTAATAGATTATTTAATCTTTCTTCACTGGTTTCGGCGGCGCCGACTCAGATGTGCCATAGGCTTTGTAGATGTAGAGACCCAGGGTCACATGCAATACAACAACGGCGACAACCGCGGAATATACACTGCTTGTTGTTACATCCAGCCGTAATAATCCATCGAAAAGTGCTATTTTCGCAAGGAAGAACGAAATTACAGGCACGATTATAATTACCAAACAGTATTTTACTACCGTCTGAAAGACTTGAAAGTCGGGTAACTCCTGAAAGAAATAGGTTAAGTAGGTATAAGTAAAATATTATAATTTGTATCAACAATGTGGAAAAGCCACTTTGTACTTACATTGGCGCGACCTTCGATCATGTTAAGAAAGAAAAATAAATGAAAGAACGGAAATCTGATCTGTAATAAGCACCGACAGCGCCTGTATGATCATCAATGCAACAATCTGAATTTCTAAGCGATAATCGTAAAAAGAATGACTAGAAAGAGTTGACAGCCAGCACAAATCTGACAATGACAAATCAATGAATTCTCAGATCGAGACACTGATATAAACGCCGTAATGTTTTGAGGGTTTTATATAAGAAACATGTAAGGTTCTGTAGTAAAGTCAGGCGCGGTCGCAGCTTGTAATTTTAGAGGGGGTCACTAATAATAAAATATATCGAGTAAATTAGACTTTATTACACAATACAATTTAATTACACACATTATAAAACTATTGGAAGTTTTCTATTTTTATTGGCAAAAAACAGCTTTTAAAAAATGTTTTCTTCTGTTTCCGCGATTATTACTCATTGAAATGACACCCGTGACCATGGAAAGCTGAAAAGCTTCCGAAACGTCGGGAACTAAAATGAGATAATATACGCGATATAATCCGTCAAATTGTTTTATTTCAATGACCTGTTTTTTATTTTGTAAATATTTAGATATTTTCAATTTGACGCTTTTGGGGAGGAGGTCATGTCCCTTGTGACCCTTCTCATTATCCCTTATGTATATAGTATACTCTTTGCCCTCCCCTTCGGACCGCGCCTGGGTCAGGGGCGTATTTACCCTAGGGCCAAGGAGGCCATGGCCCGGGGCGGCAAACAGCAAGGGGCGGCGTTGCAGCCCTCGGTGCACGAGTCCAACTCGCACTTAGCCGGTTCTTTCCTTAACTTCTGGGGCGGCGAAAATTATCAGGGCGCCAAATTTCAAAATACGCCCATGGCCTGGGTCAAGTCGTATCGTAAACTTCGTTTTTTTAGCATCAGAAAAAAGGTAAACAATCTTGGCGTGACTTTTTATTTTATAGAGACTGGTCCGCGTTTCCGAAGGGTTTTTTTTTATTACGCAATAATTTTACTTATTAAAAAAGCTGTCACATTATAATACTTTGTAGCTCGTAGGTATCTGGTGCCTCGCTCCTTCCGGTGCCTCGCTTCTGTTCCGGTGCCTCTAAAATGGTTATACATGACCAAAAGAGAATAAAGGAAACAAACGAAAAAAAGCTTGTACATTTCTATATCGTTTCTATGCATTCCTTATTGCCAGCTAACGATTTTTCAAGTTTGCCGCTTTTTTCCATTGCCAACTTACGTTAGCCAAACATTTATAGACTGCTGCTGTTCATCTGCTGTTAAGTTTTTTTTGTACACACGTTGACTCAAGACAATTCAAAAAATTATGCATCTAAAAGCAGACACAAAAAGTTATTGGGCTTCGAAGGGCAGATTTTGTATAATTTGGGAAAAACGAATTAAAAAATCGTACCGCCATAACCGTAACTTTTAGGACTCAGATTCCAAGGGCGAAGATATAGCAAATGACCCTACCGACATCCCCAAAAATTTTGACGGTCCATGTCCCGAACATCGATTTTCGAGTCTTGTTTTTTTTTTGACACTTGGTATCCGAATCAACTGTCATAGCCCATACAAAATCATGACAGTTGATTCTGATTACGCGTTGCGAGAGTAGTAGTAGTAATAAAAACTAGTATAAGACAAGCGATATTCTCTAAAACGCCGTGTATGATGAACTATACAATAGTATTTGTAGTCACCCCCACCCACACAAACTTAGATTGTAATAACGAACCATCGATATAATATTAGTTACACATGTCGACTTGCAGGCATCACTAATTTTAGTTCCATGTACACTCGGATCTGCTTACAGCGTCAAAATGGCGATAATCAAATACAAACAAAAATGGGTTGATAGCAGCTAGTCCAGTTTCAGTGTTAATATATAGATGTCAGTAATTCAAGTTTAATGCTCTGCTAAAGCTTTTCGGTAGGTACCCGTCCTCAACAAAGCGTGACAAGATTTGGCGGTAAAATTAAAAATTCCCAAGAGATAACTTATATTTCATTTCTGAACTAAAATTACTCCCTATTTATTTGCGCAAATACTGTCCTCGTATAAGGTTCACTTCATAAAATAGTACACCAAGGATTTTCTAAAAATAATATAAAACAATCATAGTTATAATAATAAACAAAGATCAGAAACAAATGAAAAAAAATTTTCGACGATACTGGACTTGAACCAGTGCCTTGAGCCAGACCGGGGCAGCACGCTCTACCATCTGAGCTAATCGTCCACACCAGTAGTCGACGAATTTTGTCATCTGTTCTTGCTTATGGATCTCTGTATGGTGCATCCGACTCTTTTTTTTTTTTTTTCATTTGTTTCTGATCTTTGTTTATTATAATAACGCTAGTGGAGTGATCCACTAATGAATTGCAAAAATTGTGATTATTATCATGATATTTGTAAAACAAAAAGTACAATCATAGTTATAGTAAATGCTTTTTCCACACATATTTTAAAATTAATATCATTCATACATACGTAGATACAATATCAATTATCATAGTAGACCTTCCACTACGTCGATCTGTGTTAACTGGCTTTATTTCACGCTCTATACCCATGAATAATTCTATTTTGTTATATTGTGGTTATATTCGTAGTTACGTTACGAAATCCCTACTTACAAATACTGTAAACCCATATGTTTGTCATTTGCCTTGATGAATTATGAGTTTAGTATTTGACAAACAATACTGGTTATTTGATCTGATATACCGAACTGCAGCCCCATGGACCATTTGAAACATCAGATGGAACAATCGTATCCTATGGACTACGCTTGAAGAAAGGCTTGAAAGTCTTATAAGTAGACATGGCATGTATGGTTTAAACTGTATTTAAGGCTGTAGTGCTTTCATCCTACTGATAATCAGGATCTAGTCTGTAACACTTCTCTCATCTAATTAGGTGATGGTTTTACTAAACTAAAAGTTCATTAAAGGTAGAGCTAGGTATTTATAAAGTAAACAAGTGTAGCATCAATTTATATAACAAATATGTATTTAAAAAAACACAGCTTTGAAAAAGATAAAATATGTAGTAAAAATAAAATGCTAGCTCCATAATTTTTTATGGGAGAGTAACGACGCAAACAACAAACGATGCTTGACTAAATTATCACTTGCTATGGTGCTATTATATTATTTCCGGTAAAAAGAATGAAGCATCATTCATCATCATCAGTTCACACTTTTGCTGATTCTGTCGAACATGTAACACGTTACCTATAACCAACACTGTTTCTAAAATGAAAAAAAGTCACTATTATTGGAGTTTAATATTCTTTGTAAGTATTCATTAACATTATCTACCTTTTTAGGGTGTCTGTCTGTCTGTCTGTCTGTCTGTCCGACTATTAAAGCGCTATATGTCGATAACTACTTATGATATCTATTTGCAATTTGGAATATTTATAAACATAGTCAGCCCACATGCATTGCAAAAGAAATATTTAATAATATATTTTTATTTTCTAAAAAAAACGATGAATGTGAGTGGGGGCAAAAATTAAAAGTCTAGCTACTAGGTCAAGTAGGACATTATATAAAAGACCTTGATCTGTACATTTTTAAACAATTTTTTTTATTGTGATTAGATTCTGTTTTATTAAGGAAAATTTGAAAAAAAAAACACCATTTCCCCCCCTTTATCTCCAAAGTTTACCGAACGAAAAATTTCACAATTTGTATAAATAAATATATAAATATTAAGTACCTAATTAGTTGGTTTGTCTATCTTCTTTAATGTATACTTTTTTTCTTTCATTTGCTTAAAGGTTAACTGGAAGATATCCCTCACAGGGATAAGTTCACCTTTGTACATATCTGTGTTTTGTAAATACATTTTTTTTTGTATTAATTTATGTGCAATAAAGTGATTACATACATTCATACATAAACTTAAATATTACACGAAAATTATAACCATGTCTCTTAACTAGGTTTTTTTTTTTCAAAAATCCTATTTGAACAATCCGGTTGCGTCCAGTTTGCACCTCATTTGTATTCAATACTATAGATATCAGGTGCAAACTTAACTCAACTGGAACCGGGTAATATAATAATGTTAGGGTAAGTGAAAGTTTGTGCGGAACCCTCGGTGCTCGAGTCCGACTCGCACTTGGCCGGTTTTTTTACCTATAAAAAGTAGATTCGTAATTATTGTAATTACGAAAATAGTTAAAACCATTATTGTATATTTGTGCCTACATGTAGTTGTGCTACATATATTATTACTGCAAACGATACTGATTAATTAATAAAACGACGATTGCCAGATTTTGCCTATTTTCTAATGAATTAGTCTTAGCGGCACTTCTCATTAAAGTTTCCTCGGTTTATCCGACAGATCGAGATAAGTGGCACTTTCGTTGATATAAACGAAATCAAGAATCATATTTTGAAATGGAAACAACAGAACGCACTAAATTTTAGTGAGGTCAGACTTTAATACTAACTTATTAATACATTTTGTTAGGGATATACAACGTAAAATGATTATCTAAATAACATAATTCACAGGTTGGAGCATCTTCTAGTGGCATCTTCGATTTCTCCGATGTTAAAAACAAAATTTTACAATGGAAAAACCAAAAATTGGCTTCTCTTTGTCCTACTAATGGGTAAATACAATTAATTTCTTAAATATTTTTAAACAGTTACATTTCACTAACATACAATTAACTTTCAGGGCGCAACTTCAGAACCTACTAAATCTTGTTTGTAGTACGGCTCAACCAACAAATATTACGTTAAGAGATGGGTGTATAACTTGTTTTTCAAGAGTTACCTCAATGCCCGAGGTTAGTACGTTTCTTGCACTGAACATTTGCACTAAACTTGGAAAATATACGAGTTCCCAGGCCTAGATCTTTGACTTATCAGAATCAGGGCAGAAACTTGGTGTAGTAACACCTCTTCTCTAGGTGCTATAATAATTAAAAAAAAAAGAATTAAATTTAAGAATTTGGCACCCTGCTGAAAATGACACCTGGGGCAAGTGTCAGCCTCCTCCCGCTAGATCTGGACCTGAATATACCTAGCCAGACAGCTTAGAATAATATTTTAAAATTCACGTAACCATAAAAATTAAAGCGTGTTTATTTTAGGGTCCACAAGAACTAACTGCGTTAAGTGCATGTGCTTCGCAATATTTTGTGAACACGACTTATGCTGGTTGTGCTACAGCACTGGCGGTAAGTAAAAATTGTTAAATAGTTAAATAGTCCTCTCGTGACCATGGAAAGCTGGAAAGCTTCCGAAACGTCGGGAACTAAAATGAGATAATATACGCGATATAATCCGTTAAATTGTTTTATTTCAAAAAATAGTTAAATTAGTAAACTGTTTCCTATATTTTTTACCTTATACTGTCTTAAAATTTTATTGACATATATATATTTCAGACATTAGCATCTTCCGCTTTGAACGTACAGCCTTCTGGATGCTTCATGGGCTATTGTGATTTTGTACGATGTTTAAGGAGAACTAACTCAATTAATTTGGTACGTATCAATGTATCAATGTAACCTTCTAAGTATAGATCAAACATACAGCATATAGTAATATTTCCGAAGTCATTAATTGATTTCTCTTTCAGATTACGCAGTGCACTCGCGAAGCAAGGACTGGTGTTAATATAACATTAGATGCGGACAATGTGCGATTTTATACAAATGTAACTTCCTGTATTTTAGCGAAATCGCGATGTAGCTCTTACAACCCGATCACTGGTGACCCTCAGACTCCCGGATACACGACGTCGGGCACACGAGTCAGTAACGCATTACAGTTTTCAGCAGCTGGTGAATTGAGAATACTTGCTTTTTCTGCTTCCACAGCAGTTGCCACATCTTTCTGCTCTACGTCATCGAATCTCACACAAAGTAGTTGGCTTACAAATGTTTGTTGAAAGAAATAAAACAATTATTTAAGGTAATATTTTTATATTCTCCATAGCTAGGCCAGGAGGCAAAATATATTCTTTGTTTTTTTTTGTAGTCTTCATTTTAGAATTATTTTTCTGTATTCTCAGTTTTTTTAGTGTTTACACAAATTTTTAGGGTTCTGTACCCACAGGGTAAAACGGGACCTATTTTTAATATTTATTGTTATAGCGGCGGCAACAGAAATACATCATCTGTGGGTAGACAGTGCGGATGTGGATAGACAGACAAACAGACATATGGACAGCGGAGTCTTAGTAATAGGACCCCGTTTTACCCTTTACCATTTTAAGCCAAGTAACATACAATAAAATGAATATACATAATATTTACATATTTCAATAGAAAATTACCCTTTCGGACCATTCTGTCCGTTTCCCAAAACATCCGGTCCCAAAATATCCGTTCCAAAATAACAGTTTCCTAAATCGACCATATGACAAAAGTCCCGTTTCTCATAGCAAAAAACCCGTTTCTCGTAGCATCCGTATGCCATAAGATCCGTTTTATCTCCGGTAGGAAAATTACAGCCTCAAGGAACTTCGTACTATACGTATGGGAGCGTTTAAAATTATTATTTTTAATATTACTACTTTTATTTAAAAAAAAGTTATTAATTAGATTTTACTCTTTGGGTACATATGAATATAACAGATACAGTTTAAAGTTTTCTGATATCTCTTATATTTACAGAATAATCGCCTGGCTACACATAACGATTACACCCTGTATGTCGGCATCAGCATATTAAGCCAATACAAAAATATTTATCGGTAAACTTATTATTTGGGAAAAGGTCGTGACCGGAACGGACATTTCGGGATTAGGTCTTTTTGGGAAACGGATATCAAGCCAAACGTAACTTTTGGGAAATACACATTTTGGGAAACATTTATATCGGGAAACGTATTATTTAGGAAAAGGTTTTTTTTTTTATGTAACGAGTGGCAAAAGGGCAGACGAACCACCTGATGGAAAGTAGTCATCGTCGCACATGGATATGTGCAACACCGGAGGAATCGCCCATATTTTGCCAACCTTTGAGAGCCCTGTTAACTCGCTTCTTGAAGAATCCCATGTTATGGCGCTCTGGAAATACCTCAGGGGGAAGGTCCACAAAACTTGCAAGTGCGTGGTAAAAATGAGCGTGATGCCCGTTTATTTTTTGGATGCCAAGCATCCAGATAGTGGGGATGTACTGACGGGAACGGATGTTTTGGGAAACTGACAGAACGGTCCGAAAGGAAAATTACTTATTTGAATATTGATATCGATAGAACCTCTGGAATAGTTTATGTCAAAGCGGACCTCGGCGGGCGCTTCAAATTCAAACGCACAATTTGCTGTCAAATATATTGGACAGGGACAGCCTATCCAGTGGAAAAATAATAATCTCTATATATTCATTGTTCGTCAACAGTCGTTAATATGATGGCGCTACAGTGCGTTAAATAGATTACCATAACAATGCCAAAAAAAAACCACAAAGATGCAAAAAATAAACCCGATTGAATATTTTCATCACCATTTCTTGCATTTCGATAAAAATGATATGTAAATTGTTATTGACTTCATACTATCTTGCTATTTTAGCGTCATTCTGCACAGATTTGGAACTATTATTTACTGCTTTCCGAAGTTTCCGCTTTGATTCATCCAATTTAAATAATCTGGAAGGGACAGTAGACACACATAGTTTATCTGTGACATCGGATCGAGGGCTCCCCGAGTTCGACAAACGTCATTTGAATGAATGAAATGACTCAACTGTCATTTAGTTAGACCAAGTCGAAGTTCGAAACTTTCTTGGAATATTTTGTTTTCGTTTAATTTCTATTATTTTGTGATTCATATCAACGGAAACAGCATATAACAAGCAATTTTAACGTTTTTGACCGCTGCATATTTAGTCTTGAAAAAGTCACGTAAGTATCTACACATATTTTTCGTTGTTTTGTAACCGTACGTACCGTTATGGGATTCATAACATAACCTTCTCACGGTAGAATAGGCTTAATCATGACGGGGAAAGTAAAGTGGATATCAGCAAATACATACAGTTTTAGACGATTGTCGTCTTGTACCATGATAATAAGCTTAGGCTGGCTAAACATTCTTAAATGTCAACATGATAAAATATTTTACTATAATGAAAATCTACAAGGATAATAGTATTTCTCTGTTCTGTAAGTAATAAACAAAATTTATTATCCTTTATTTGATGGTGTTATATTTTCTAATTATTTTTACTATTTATTTCATCAACTGGAGATTTGCAGTCTTTGTCATATTTATTACATTTTATATGCTAACAAAGTATATTATACCTTATTAGGTATAATACACTTTTTTAATGTACTGAAAACAATTACTATACTTAAGCTTTTACTTATTGCATGGATAATCATTCAGCTTTAGAAACTTAAATATTGAAGATAGAATAAAACACAGTTTTCAACTTTTCATAATTTATTTATAAACATATTTGCTATAAAAGGCAAATATAAACTACATAGTATTTAACAGTTACATAACATTATCTGTATATGTAAATGTAACTGTTGCCTTTAGCTGCTGATTGTACAATCATTACATATCATATTTATGTTATTTAATATTTTCAGCACACAATTTAACAAACTGCTTTATCAAATTTGTTAATTCCAATAATTTTTACAATTACTTTAAAATGTATTTGTTTTTTTTTTATAATTTTAAGACATATTGATAAGAAACGAAGATAAGATCCACCCATGGGATATGAACACAACCAATTGGTCCCTACTATGTTTACCAGACCTCCATGGACCGATCTGATTTGTCACCAAAACAAAGTATTTATCTGAATTGGATTAGTACCTTTTTACACAGAGATGTGTTATGTCGTTACAAACTGGAACTTGTTATGAGGGATGTTGTTGATTGGTCCCATGGTTTACTTCTAAGGCAACAACAAGTATGGAAACCACTGAGTTATACAAATTTTTCAAGGTTAAAAGTTTTTGTGTCTATAGTATGTTCTGTTATTTTATTAAACTAATGCACACTGAATTCCATGATTTAACATTCTGTGTGTTTCTTATTAATACTGATTGGCAGTATTAAAGAGTTAGTTTTTGCTAGTCTTAATCTCTGTAGCAGTTTTACGTAGCTTAGGTTTTGTTGTTTTGGATTTTTTCTTGACTTTTTTTGTTGATTGTATAGAATCATCAGTGTCTGAGTTATCAGACAATATGGAGCTATTTAACTTGAGAGTCTTTTTGCTCTGTATTGCAGTAGTCACAAAGGCACCTTTTCTGAACCGAGTCTTTGCTTGTTTATCAGGATTGATTGATTTTTGTGATATCTGTTGTGTATTGCGAGGTATATCAGTAAAACTTGGATTATTCATGTATGGCGAACCTTCTGATTTCGCGTGTTTTAGCCTGTAAGCAAAATAGATTATAAATATTCTGGCAATTGAATATCTAAATTTTTACGGGTTATCTAAATATATAATGTTCAGGGTCCCAATAGTCTCAGCCTACTTTGGGGTCCACTGGATACATATCATCTATAGATCATCTATAATTATAAAACAGCAATGTTACATAACTATTAACAGACAATGCACAGCTTAAACGTCGTAGGTAATATGAGATTTTAAACATATTCCTTTAGAGATATAGAGATGCACCAAGGAAAAATTATTTGAAATACTATTAATTTGTAATGTGAAAAGCTAGTGTGTTAAAGGTTTTTTTAAGTTAGCGCATCAAGTCAAATTTCATTTCATTTCAAATGAATGTAACATAAACAGTTGCTGGGGTAAATCGGCAATAACTAGCCGATGTTTTGTAATAGTAATAGGTAGTAATAGGCAATTTAACTTTTAATATGATTGCTATGACAGAAGCTTTACTCTGTTAAAAAAAAAACAACTGGGGCCCCATGTCAGTTAGAGTTATTGTTGTTTAAGGACCAAGGGGTCCTCTATATATTGAGTGCCCATTGTGAACTACACCGTGTAGCCCTTCAGAAGCAATGCCACTGAAAAAGACTTACTTTCCCTTTTTCTTCCAAGATTTATTATTTTTATTAGTAGATTCTACCACAATATCATCTGCAGCATTTGGCACTTTAAGAGAAATCTTTTTGGTTTTAGATTTTTTCTTTTTCTTATCATCCTTGTTCTTTTTCCTTTCTCCTTCAAGTTCTTCCAGTTTTTTGGAACAGGATCTAAAATATATACTGATTAATAATTTACTTTAACTAATTATAACGCAATTTTTTAAAAATTTTATCTTCTATTATCTGAGTTTTTTATTTTTAAAAATCTTATATCAAAATAGGTACCTTAATAAGGCCTCGCTATCTGTGAAGTAAGAATTCATTGCAAAGCTAGAGATGCCCCACGACAGTGGTCCTTTCTCTTGAGCTGGAACTCCAGTCCAAACATTTCTTTTCAACAAATTGAGTTTCACCTGTAGTTCTGCTGGTTGAGAGTTTCTGTTTTTACTGTCTGATAGACACCTGCAAAAGATGGGGGTCTTACAAGTTTAACACTTAACTGAGTCTGTTCCTGAGGTATGGTAGCGGGTCGGAAAGGGTGGCAAGTGACGTGACATGACGTGTCCTAACTGTCTCGCTCTTGCTATACACGAAAATGTCACTTGTCACCCCTCCCGTACCGCGCCCATACCTCAGGAACAGACTCAGTTAAGCTTTAGGCCTATAGTCGCTTTTCGTAAGATTAATGAGTTAGACTGTTTAATTTTGTATATTAACTATGTTCCTCAGGCTGAGATGTGGTGACTAAATATAGGCTCCATAAATTAACTTACTTTGGAGGAGGCAAACATCTGAATTGGTGCCACGAAGAGGGATTCAATTTTGGCTTCTCTATAGGTTCATTAAACATAGACACGCTACGTGGCCTCCTAGCTAGAGTTGATTTCTTCTCCTTGTCAGAGTGATATGGAGAATCGCTTGTCTGAAAAAGAATATATTATTATTGCTTTAGGATCTCTTAAGTCTTCTGTGGCAATGTAATTGAGGATGCTTCGAACGTATCTCAAGTATGCCGGAACATTTCAAGATTTATTGTTTCAATAACATATTGGTGCACAATTGTCTTAAAATTGATAACTCAGGGATTGGCAATTTCTTGTGATTTATTATTAACCGTGGTATTTTACCGGTGCTGGTATAATTTTCAGTTCTGGTGGCATCTTCTTTTTTCTCCTAGGTTTAGATTTTGTGGAATGCAGTAATTTCTGGACTCGTCTTATTGGACTTAGGTTTTCATCACACGATTCAGCATCAGAGGACCCATCAGTCATTGCATCTGATGTCAAATCAATAGTTGCTCTTGAAACCTGGAATAATATTCATCAAGTTATTCCACCTGAAAATAGTCCTTCATTATTAATTGAGATTTTACCACCTGTAAAGTTTCTCGCTTAGTTTTCTTCTTTTCGATCCTGTTAATCTTCTCCAATTTTATTCTTTGTTTTCGTGGTTGCTGCAATCGATCATTGTGTATTTTATTAGATCCTATCTCCAATAATGAGGGCATTCTGTGCTCTATACTCACATCGCTAATATCTCTGTGTATATTAGGCAAAATGGGAGACGATGGTGGTGCTGGCTGCATTACTTCAAGAGACACTCTTATAGCACCCGATTCCGAACTACTACTAGATGTATCACCTTCATCACTGAAAAATTTAGTTGTGTAACATTATTCCTTCATTACAGTTAGAAAAAACTTATCATAATCAAATTAAAAAAATAAATAAATACCTAGAGTAATCAGACAAATCAATATTAGTAGGTTCGTCAGCATTGGAACCTTCTTTCAAAAGTCGCGTAACAATTTTTGCCCTAAGTCTTTCTTTACTTGGATCTTCGTCGTAAAAGTCAAGCAAAGTTTCACAAAACGTTCGTCCTAAACTCTCGTAATCTTGGACTGAGAAGTGTGTTGACATTCTGCTGCCTAATTCTGATCCTCCAAACGATGCTTCCATGGTATAACTGTTTGCTACTCCGAGCATCCATACGACTACTCTACCAGTCCCTTCTTTGCTTCTTTGAATTCTGAATTTGCAATTCTCGAAAGAAAACTGAAATCATGTAAAGTAATGTTATGAGACCTTCCTGAACCTTTTCCGACCTACTTCTACCCTATGAGAATAATTTTACCTTGTCCGCTGCATTTTTGTGTAGCATTAACGGAAAAACTTGTTCTTGCAGTCTTTTATCCGAATTTCTTCTGCTTTCGCATCCGTAAATAAATATGTTATGTTTACGAGAATGCGCATGTAAATCTAAATACATTGCAACCCCACATTCCTCCTGTAATCTGAATACGTAGAATATAAGCAATCTTACTAGACCCTGTGAAATATAAGTGCATTGAGCAAACATACCTCCGTATCATTAGTTTAGTGTGCCAGACTGGTGGATAGGTTTCCCGTATAACGGTCCTGTATTGCCTGTTCAAATCCTTTCCGGTCAACGAACAGCGATTATTACCGACAATTACCTACAACATTTGTCGACTATTAACAACATGCCACCGATTTGTGTGAAGTGAATAATATCTAGGTCAATTACTCACGCCATCCGGATTTAACATTGGTACCAGTTTAAATATGAACTTTTCCCGTAACTCGCGTGCTTGGTTTGAATCACCGGTCAAATAGTCTATGAAGCCTTTCATCATCCATGACGACGGGGTTTCACCAGGGTGTACTCTTCCTGTTATTACAACAGCCTTCTTTTTCTGCGAAATGAGCAAAAAACTATCAGGATTCTATGCTATGTAATTCAACAAGAAGTAGAAATGTTTGACTACATATTGATGATTCGTTAACCTTTTGCTCTATTTCATTCGGGTTTGGAGGAGCCGTGATGGTGAGATAGTATACGTTATTTCCAGCTAAAGTTCGACAAAGCAGTCTTAGTTTAGAAAAAGTAGATTTGACCGGGTGCGACTGTAATCGTGACAAGTATTCCTGTAAATCGGAATACGTGTACGGGTAGCAATGTGCGATGTAGACTGCGTCGTCAGCATGAGGGAATTCTATGTTAAACGTTAAGGTGTAGTTTGGAAATTGTTCCTCTTCATCGCATCTGTAAACAAGACATCCGTTTCCTTTATCAAGATATGGTTTATTGGTACGATTTGCATCTGATTAGCTACTTTACTACTTACGTAGGGTCATTCTTGTAGTACGCGATGTTATCGCCGCACCGCCTCCAGCCAATCGAATGTAGGTTTGCGTCTTTTGTAGAGTATAATAAAGGTCGCATGCCCTCGTTGTATAAGCTTTCGGCCTTCGATAAATTCACTATTGAAAATCTGGAAATAAGAAATTTTGCCTGGATAAACGTAAAGCGAGTGAAAGACATAAATTAGACTTATTTATTTATTATTTATTAGAATGTTACCTGTACATCATTTGCTTTTTCGTGTTCGTGACTTTAAAATAAAACCATTGCATATGCCTGTTTGTGTAAAGATCCGTTCGGAGATGAAGTTCGTAATAGGCAGAAGTGATTTTCACAGCTTTTGCTAGATTGCCACTTTCAAACCGAGATTCGAATCGCAATTCGTCATCGCCTCCAGCACTTGCACATGCGGATATGAAAAGTCGAGAGCCACCAACGGTCGATCGGCTAAACTAGAATAAAATCGGTTTTTATTGAAAGTTAAACTTAAAGCAATCTGGGCTGCAAGAAAACCACCATAGATAAACGCACAGAATGTACCTACAGATTTAGACCTATGTTTGCTCTATTCATGTTTGCGGCATTAAGTGACATGATGTTGTGCACTTACATACGGGCGCGTCAAAATATAAAAGTGGTATATATATTCACAGGATAAAAACTGTCTGACAGTTACGTATCGGGAAAGCAGGCTTACGCCCTGTTTCTGCCTTCGTTATAGAAAGTAAGACGTTATACTGCGGGTTCCGCAGTAGAAATTACTGCAACTACAAAGTGTTAATTTGCACATCAAGGTGACAATCAATAAAATTAAAAACTGAACTGAACTGAACTGAGGTGACAAGAGGTAATACTGTGGTACTCACGTAATTAACGGCACTCATCGGGTAATATTGAAAAATTACAGTTCCAGCATCTTCGCCCACAGGCTGTGGTCGTAATTCTTTTCCCGTAGCGTTGTAATAAGGCTCCGGAGAAGCAGGACTCCACGTAATGTGTTGTATTCTTTCGTCGACTACCTACGCGGCAAATTAATGGATATCATTACAGCTAGCTCCGCGATGAAATACGTAAGGTGAGTTTGAATAAAGGCGGTTTGAATAATAATTTAAAAAAATGGCGATTTGACGTGATGCGCTATTTTATCCTGCTGCTAAAATATAGCGCATCATGTCATATCGCCAGCATGGAAAAAAACCACAATAAGCGTAAATTTAAGCTATACGTTCTTACCCGGTGTCCGATCTTAGTCGAACTCACTATTACGTTTATAGAATCGACACTACGTGCATTCGTAATCGACCCGAATAATAGAAATATACATAGACTCAGAAGTATAGTATAGACTCACACGTAAAAAGGCACTCGACAAAAAAATATTCATGAATTGAATATAAAATAATATAAAATGTCTTTATAGGTGCGTTTATTTAAATATATATAATAGTACAGTAGTAGTAGATAAAGAAAGCCCGAAATCGCAGGTTTGTGACCCGAGCCGCAGGTGAGGGCTGTAAATATGCGATAGAGGGATTTCTTTTTTACTGCCCGTGGCGAGTACACAATTTTACGTCTTTATTTGGCTATAGTGGCCAATATATATTATGGGCAGATGTGACGTAATAAAATTGAGTATTTCGTGTGGAGCAGATTGTGTAATATATGGTATCATCAAGGATTGAACATTAAACGCATCAGAAATGACCTTTAAAACGTCTCCTACGAATTGGGCAGTAGTTATGCGATGACGCAAAATGTCTGGTAGAACATTTGAACTTCTTAAAAACAAGTCATCACGTCTCGGTTGCGAGACTGCGCCTATGAATCACTCGAGAGCTAACATTTTGGATCGGTAAAATACCGTAATATTTCTAGTGCAGGGTTGTAAAGTTTTCTTAAAAATATAGGGATAATGACTTTTTCTCCTCCGCGAATGAAGGAACCTTCTAGTTATGTAAATAAAACTAGTGTGTGTAAATAATAAAAAAACCCGGGACCCGAAATGTTTGCAGTATTTAATTGAACTTCAACAAAGGTCGGTAAACAGAGCGCCGTACCATCCTTTTGCTGTCTCATTGATATAAAAATAGAATGAGTCTAGTCAATAGAATCACCCTTAATGTGTCTAAAAACGAAAACCACTGATAGGGAAATATTTCTCAAACGACATTTCTGATGTGTTCATCATAGAATGACGAGTTATTCTTACTTGGCATTCTGAGGGCCATCTCGGTGCTTGTTGAGGACAGTCAAGTTCTCTCGGAAGAGCGAACAGATCCCGTGGTTCCTTAAGTTTGGCGGTCGTCCGAAACGTCTTCACATCGGTGTTCACTTCAAACTGATTTGTTTTGATATTGTTTTGAAGAAAGTTCGATATATAAGTTCCTGTCGGAAGCAAAAGCAAAGCGGTTGGTTGCGTGACGATTAATTATTCACAACTCAATACTGACTTACTAAATACTTAGAAGATTGGTGTAATGAGGGTTAAAAACTCGGTTAGTTTTTACTTTATCGGATTCATTCTTTGGGGACATTAAGTTTTCCAGAGTCTAGGTGTTCATATTGTAAAAAATCAAGAAATATAAATATTATAAAGCATAGAAAATTTAAAAATTTAGCTGTGATTGCCAGGCCTTTTTCATTTAATTTTCTTACTAATCCATATAGATAGATCGGAGTAAAAATGTATACGGTCGCGGTAACTGCACAAATGTCATATTGAGGTAAAAAAAGTATATCTAAAAAACAACACAACCTGTACGTTTTATTGGCCTACTTGCACTAATCAATAATCAAAGTGTAAACAGGGCATAAGTCCAAATAACGTGTACGATTGAGAAAAAATACAATATGAAGACTTCTGGGAAACTGGGAAACTAAATGTTTGAGAACATTGAAGCCTACTAAGAAAAAAATACTTATAACTAAACTCATACTTTACGCAATAACAATTTTGTATTAATTTTGTACGAAACGTTTAGTTACTGGGTACTAAATTATTAATCAAAGAAAAAGTGTGAAAATAAAAACATAAAACATTATCCCTCCCTTTGGGAAATGGAAGGCACAAATTTGCCATATGTCAAATCAGAGCCATATAATTATATTTCGACAGACTGAACGAAGTCACACTTATGTTTATAACCGGACTAAAAATGTTAAACAAAGTAAATATTAGGTAACATATTTAGGGAGCTTTTTATTAAAAACGAATTACAAATAAATAAAAATTGGGAAGAATACTTAATAATTTACATAAATATGTCATGATAATTGATATAAATTCAATACAGTATTTGTTCATTTCGTCGTTTACTTGAGATTAAGTAATTTCGTATTTTTAATAAGCCCGCCGAAAACAGTCTCATGCAAGTAAACGCCGGGATCTTAGGGGTAGGTACCTAATGGAGGCAGATTTGTTTGAGGATTCTCGAACACATCCGACTGTCATTTACTCTTCTAAGAGTAACAAGGAGTAGGTAATGAGACTGGACTTTCTTATAGTAATAAGAAGGTTTATTCTGACACCACTCCCAGTATCCGCGGGCTCTCGTACCAGTACCTACAGTTATATAAAACTAAGGTCGAAGTTGTCTAAAACCAGATAATACTGGTGATAATATTGTCATGAGCATAGTATAAACAATACACATTGTCGGGCCATGGTCAGTGTAGGGTTCCACAGCCGTTCATACAAAAAAATTAACTACAGATGAAAAAACGATATGACAAAGTACCCTAGCAAAAAAGCGTATCTCCAGTATCTCCACGCCACTTGTGTCCTTTTGCTGAGAAGCTAAGTTTTTCGGCAAACACGCAAAAACGGTATATCTGATGATATTGAAAATAATTTTCGTTGCAGTTATGTACCTCTTAAGCTTTATCTTTGTAATTTTTTCATATTGAATTAAAACAATTTAACGGATTATATCGCGTATTTTGTCTCATTAGAGTTCCCGACGTTTCGGAAGCTTTTCAGCTTTCCATGGTCACGGGTGGACTGAGAAAAGATATATTTTCCTCTGTCAAAGTTACAATTTGTGCAGACTACCCATTTTTGAAAAAACGAATTAAGTTGTACAAACATGCCAGAAGGGCCTAAGCTGTAAAGACAGTTACACATGTGCCAGAAGGGGTTAATTATTTTATTTTAATAATTTACCAAGCAGCATTTCACAAATAAGGCGTACTGAGGAGAAAAGAAACGCTGCAAAGAAAAACTCCCAGGCTACCTCATTACTAATTATAATATATTAAAAACAGAGACTATTAAAGTACTTTTTAACAAATTTTACACCGTCCGGAAATTAAGGTTTTGCAGTCCTGTGTCTCGCTTGTTCCTTGATGAGATGTATTACTGCTGCTGGTGGTAGCGACAATCCATCTTCTCTATTGAAATTAGGATGCATTTTAATCTCAATAGCCACGCGTAGCATTCTGGGAAAATATCTTTTTTCTTTGGCAAGGGTAGAAGGTTTATCAAACTTAATTGAGTGGTTTGGTTTGTCAATGACATGTTCACAGACTGCAGTCCTATTACACCTTATTATTTATTAAATGAGATAATATGCGCGATATAATCCGTTAAATTGTTTTATTTCAATGAGTAATAATCGCGGAAACAGAAGAAATTTTTTTCATATGTTTTGGACATGAGGTTTAGAATACCTAGAGGGGGGAGGGGACAAAATTTATGCTACTTTTGGAGCAACTCGTTCCGAAAAAATTTACTGAATCAAAAAAATATACTAATTAGAAACCTAGGTAATTTACCTTTATTACAAATGGGGAAGAGAGAGGCTTGCAATGATTTAACTTGTTCTAAGTTGGCTATAAGCAGATTATCTTCAAGCACTGGATCCCTACCGGGGATCGGAAGTGCCAACGTGACTGTGGTATTGTTAATGTACTCGCGCTTCCGTTGTTCTTCCATTTCGATCATCATGGCGTTTTCCTGTGTTCTTTCTAGTTGTTTCCACCATAACATTTTACGGAAACTTTGAAATTCATTCACGTTTTGCTGGCGCGAAACTTAGTTGGAAATTGGTAATTAACTATCTAGATAGTGTACTATCTGATTTTTATCTCTCCCTCGGAAGGCGAGCTTATGGTGACCATGGTTACCGGACTGAGGCGTGTTGTTGTGGCTGCAAATGGGCGTGCAGCCTGGCTGCGCGGCGGTCAGAGTGGAACTGACGAAGTTTTCGTGTAAGGGCCTAATATTTTGGGCATCGGAACACTATTACCCTTCTCGTAACATGCTTCGATGGCACGAAATCTCGTTCATTTACGTCAGAAGGGCATCGCTAGTTAGCATATTTTAATCGCAATTTTAAGGTATATTTATATCTGATCTGGTATGAATATTTGCGTAATTTACGCTACAGCGAACGATTTGATGGGAAAGTACATTCTCCATTTATGGACTTCCATGACCTTATAAAATCGCTTTAGCAAAAAAAATTGTTGCTCTGAAACTTGCTTCGTAGAAGGATCATAAAAATATTTATTATAGGCTGGTTTACTTACCTCTAATGTCGTTGTGCGGCTCGACCTTTTCACCTCCCAAACTTTTTTCAGAGTCGCCTGACATCACTAAGAATTCTTAATCACAAAATTATATTAAATATAACTCCTAAAAGGGCTAATAGGCGGAATTAATTTTCGCTTCATGCCGCCGCGTGCGGTGTCTGGTGTCTAATGCTCTCAACAGGAGACACCTCTTGTTATATGTCTAGACTGCACGTCGGGTAAAATACACGTAGATGTGTTGTGTAGGTGTGTACGTAGGCAATGAATTTTCCACCGAAATGTTCGCGAATTGATGTTTAATGGTCACCGGATAAGTGATTAGATTAATTTATGCTGCACAAATTTCATAGGAAAATCTAACGTGAGGTAAAGTGTGGAGTGATTTCCCCGTAGGAATGTATTACCTGGAAAGCCTGAAAGGTGACTGCACTTCGGTGTAGTGAGGCCTCGTGCCTATGTGAAAACCCAACTTCGCTAATGGCCCTATTACGGCAATAAAACTTAAATTTGCTCATAGAGCTACGAATGGAAAGATCTGATAAGAAAGTGAAGCGACTTTGTAAAGTTATGATGGAATTGCCAATATTTCAGTTTGATAACATGCACGCTAGAATGTCTTTATTAAAAGGTATCAAACAACACAAATTAAAATATATTCGGTAATATTTCTGAATCTAAAGACGTTAAAATTATAATATACTTACGTCTACTGGAGACTAATTTTGACCCTAAAGTCAAAGATTATATTTATATATCATTAACACCATAAAGTTGCAGATATACTAATTGTAGGACTTGCGAAATAGATTCCTAAATACTTAAGTTTACGTAAAATTTAACTTTTCTTCGAATCACGTTAGGTTAAATAATCATAGAATAATTAGCTTTATGTAGCCGGCTGTGTCATCCTCTAGTTCTGGTTTTACGTAAGAAATCGTTGCCTAGGTTACTGCTATGGTATAATCGATCCTAGTTCGCAAGAAATCCTGTTCCTAGAACTTGATGGTAAGATTAAAATAGCATAGAACCTAGTAACTCACGATTTAATTTAAAATATTGGCCTTGCTTGGATTTATTGCTCAGGTTTGTTACATGCAAGAAAAGACACGTCATCGTTTCATGACATTTCATTTGCGCACCTTCTGCATTCGTACGAACACATAACTATACATATATGTTGTATCTATATTCACACTCAAAGGAAACCCTTTTACGAATTGAATATGGTAGTTCACCGAGGAAACCCTATATTTGTCTCATATAAGTTTTATTTTCCTGACCTCTTTCGATGTCCGCATTGTTTTGCATAGATATTGCGTCATGAGAATGGAATATTAGATAGATTTGCTTATAAATTGTGTATTGGTTCTTTCACTTTAAGGGTAGAAAAATATTCTCCGATTTCTTTTAAATATGCCAGTTACTCTTATGATCTTATTTCTTTGTAACGTTGTTATTCGGAATTCAAAGTATAATAACACTTAGGTATCGGTATCACAAATACTCAAACCAAAATGCTGTTTAAATAGAAGCTTGATTCTTAAGATTCCATGTGTCTAGTCGATTAGTTAATTATGAATGTATGTATGTAAACACTTTATTGCACATAAATTAATAAAAAAAAAGTATTTACAAAACACAGATATGTACAAAGCCGAACTTATCCCTGTGAGGTATCTCTTCCAGTTAACCTTTAAGCAAATGAAAGAAAAAAAAAGTATACATTAAAGAAGATAGTCATAATTATATTGTAATTAACTAAATAAACTGTTGTTTCGGTTAATAAGTTCATACGAAATTCTGAAAATTTGTGTGGTACACAGGAGCATTTCACGTTCCCGGGTGTTATGACATTTTATGTTTGAAGTACAAAATACGAATTTCATTTAAGTAAGCTCACTAATTAACGCTATTTGCCACTTATTAAGAAGTTTATAATCGTCGAAATGTCAGCACACGGCGGTTGAAACGCTTCTGAGCTTGACCCATATTGCGAACTAAAATATGAGGATCAGATTAACAAAGCCATTAGGTACAAATGAAAGCAGTGTCGCGTGTGTTAAGCCGTTGAGAAATGCCACAATTCCTTGGTGTCCTGCCTTGCCATCACGTCCCAAGGGAAAGGAAAGGTGACTGGCCGACCCCTGGCACGGCCCGCCCCCGATCGATCCTACTACTGTGCCTACAACAATACCATTCTTATTGTCTGCTGCCAATATCTGATATCAATGAACTTCGTTAAAACATGATCGTTTCCATTCACCCTTTTTCAATCTCTGCGCTTTTAAGTGTATCCCATGTATGAGACAAGTTTCTTTGTAGTGACGACATATTCTGTCTTTGTAGTTATAATACTGATTTTTGTATCCGTTGCCTCCATTTTTGATTGCCAATCAACGCAAATGTCACAGACTTATGTTATCGCAGATAATACGAATTATTTTATAACTCGGTTAATCTGGCATGACACCCCATATTTAGGCTACCTAAAATACGTAAACGAAGCCTCGAACTGAAAACAAATAAGTCCGTTACACACAATTTATCCAAAACTTAGAAGTATTTAAAAGAACTGTCGAAATATGTACCACACATTGATATTTGTTGAATTTTTTTTTTCAGTTTCGGTTATTAAACAATCAAACTTGGCTTTTACAGGGCCGATATATCCAGCTGTATAAAGTTACTTAAAACAATAAATGAAAAAAAAAAAAAAAAACTATCAAACTAAGTAGCGGCTATAGTCCAAATTTTATCAATATATATATGTAGTTTTTGAATAAAATGCCTTTCACCTACGCATGGACAGACGGACGGACATGACTAAACTATAAGGGTTCCTTTTTAGCCATTTTGGCTACGGAACTCTAAAAATAGGATTTCAATTTCAATACTGTACCCAGGATAATCGATAAACTTTGATGGTAAAACATGATCACGACTGAAAAGGACTAGATACTGAAATGAAGTAATAAAAGTGGGAATGAAGGAATACAAATAGCTTGTATGGATAATATGCAGAAAACGACGGACCGTCTATTACTGTAGAAAATTGCCACTTGTTCAGATATTTCTATCTATTTCCGACGGCTATAAAAGCTGCAGTCTGATCGATAGACTGTAATCAGTAGCTATGTATGTATTGACTAATGAAACGTATTGCAGTTTTTCATGTCTATTTTCTTTGACGGCTAAATCACTTCCATTCCTAGGGCCTTCTGTATTATCTTTGAGCTTTATGATTTCGCTGTGGCTGGAATACAGTTCTTAATGATATGGTTTAAGCTTAGTCGCGAATCACTGAGGAGTTTTAGTTGAATCGATGAGCGGATAACAACAAGCTACGTGCCGTCGGTTCTTTGAACTCGCAATGGGTGTTAAAAGTTTTACACCCGGCAGTAATATGCATACTTTGTAAGTGAAGCAATATTTAGTTCGAAGAGGTAGGTTATATATCCAGTTATGATATATATATATGAATAAGAATGAAATATCTGTCGTTATGTACGCATAACGAACTCCTATGAAAATTATCAGCTTGTGGACAGCCTGAATTAAACAGCAACTTAGTCGTCAATTTCGAAATGACCTAGTCTTTGAATTTTGTTCTGCGATAGGCCGAAATATTACAAAAAATCATTGGTTGATTTGACATTTTCTAACTCTTAAACACATGGCTGAAAGCTGCGACCACTTGAGGGCGTTATTTTACGCACCAATGCATTCCAGGTCGTTCTATTCTCCGCCATGTCGAGCAGCTTGTATGCTTGAATGGTATAAGGTCAACTGGGACAAATGCGTCTATTAAAGATTTCTTAAAATTCGAACACTTTGAAACTACTCATACCCTCCCTGCCTAAAATTTGGCAGTATACGTATCAAAAAGAGAGCAGGGATAGTTGCAAAATGATTAGTTTTTATGTTATTGTCAAAGGATGCAGTTGTCCCGTAGTCGCATTTGACCCGGTTAACCTTATTTCCTTAACTTAATGGCTGATAAAGAAACCATCATAATATCTATTTGACTTTTCAGATAAAAAATGGGTCGAAAAGTGACAGTAGCGTCGTGCACGCTCAACCAATGGGCGCTGGATTTCGAAGGGAACTTGAGCCGGATTCTGCAGTCCATACAGGAGGCCAAGGAGTTGGGAGCGCTGTACCGGACCGGCCCAGAGTTGGAGATATGGTAACTTGATCATATGTCGGATGGAAGTCAATTTGAATGGTCTTGGACTCGTTGAGAGAAAACTATACTTAAACTTAATCCTTTCCTGCTATCTCTAACGCAGTGTTTCAAAATGTTTTGTTATCCAATGAGCTTAACAGAAGTAAAAAATGAAGTACTATCCCGAGTTAGTCAAAACTGTTAATAGTTGACAATCTGTCATCTCGAAACAAAAAAAAAAAAACTATCTATCTCTATATACCTACCATTAAACTTCGAGCGCGGTAAGAGCGCGCGGGTATGGCGCCTAATGGGTTTAACTGTCGCGTGCTCGTCTTCCAACCTCTTTGTCGCCACGCCCCGCAATCTCTTACCACAGGCAACGACTCAGTCGGGTGAAAAACATAGAGTCCAAGGTGAGAGGGTATTTATTGTTATTTTTTTTCCGTGCCTATTATGTAAGTTTAAATCGTCGGCGAACTGAGCTACAAAACGAAACTAGCTTTAGGAAATTAGAGATCGAGGAACTTATATTGCACTTTATGAAAGGTTTGAAGACAGATTATCAATATTTTTGAACAAATATGACGATTCGGATATGACATCAGATGTAATCAGTTCGGAAGCTCTCAATGAAATGCCCCTTCGAAAGTATGAGCGTTCCAGTGTGGCATATTAAAATATTTTTTAACAATAATTTTAGAACCTGCGCAAAACCAGACAGAAAGCAAGCAATGAGTTTCATTGCACCTGCACCTCGTACCGCAGTTAAGGGTCAGTCAACTTTTTTCTGAACCGCGTTGCCACGGTTATATCTCCTGAGTTACTCTTTAAAACTACGAATATAAACGATATAAAGGCAACAATAATTTTTTCTAGTAAATATATGTCCATTTTTCAAAGGCATATCTCGTCAGTATTTTAATAGCCTAGATTATTAGCATTTTTCTTAATAATTCTGTCCCTACTGTCTCCTGAGTTACTAGATAGAAAAACAACAAGAAAAAGTTGATCTACCCTAAATGGTAGACGGATAGAAGAAAAAAAAAACTGGCTAAGAGCATGTCGGACCATGCTCAATGTAGGGTTCCGCAGCCGTTTATACAAAAAAGTGCACTACGGATGAAAAAATACGATGAAAAAAACACAAACAAAAGAGCGTATCTCCCGGGCACTTATGTCCTTTTGCTGAGAAGCACAGTTTTCGGCAATAACTTAAAACGGTATGTCTGATCATGTTGAAAACAATTTTCGTTGGAAGTGTTTATTAAGCTTTATATTTGTAAATTTTTTCATATTTTTTGAACATACCGATTAGAAATTAGAGCCCCCCCCTCTAATTTGTAATCGGTATGTTTTTGCCACTATCGGAGCGAATATTTCCGAAAATATTCACTAAATCAAAAAAAGAATATAGAAACCTCAAAGTGTTTTTAGAAGATCTGTCGAATGAAGTGCCACACATTGATATTTGCTGAATTTTTTTTTCAGTTTCGGTTACATGTATGGAGTGCCCCCCCTAGAAATATATATTATTTTTATTTAACTATCAAAGTAAGTAGCGGCTTACACGAGACACCCATATTCCACATTTCATTAATATACATCTCATACTTTTTGAGTAAAATGCCTGTGACATACGGACGGACGGACGGACGGACGGACGGACGGACATGACGAAACTATAAGGGTTCCGTTTTTGCCATTTTGGCTACAGAACCATGAAAAACGGCCAGAATACGCAATATTGGATGAAGTTGCGTATTTGCTAATCAATAATCCAAGACGAGTTTTCAACAATAAAATCATTTTTAGGGTTCCCTACCCAGAGGATAAAACGGGGCCCTATTACTAAGACTTTGCTGTCCGTCTGTCTCTCTGTCACCAGGCTGTATCTGATTAACCGTGATGTCTAGACAGTTTTTACAGATGATGTATTTCTGTTGCCGCTACGTAGGTCACTCGATAAGTTTTGAAATGCTCGGAATTCGAAAATGGAACGCACCTGAATTATATGTTTTTAAAAAGCAAATTTATTTAAAAATAGTACACATGTTGCCGATTCGCTCCAATTTAAAAAATGAATATGTTACAGTCATTTTTCTAAAACGGTTCCCCCGTTTTTTTCTTTGTAACGATGGAGCTTAACCGCGAACATTTGCGTGCTATGATATTTTATGATTTTAAATTTGGTTTATCTGAACAATTGTGTTTGCAACGATTGCAGTCAGCGTTAGGAGATTCTGCTTCTTCACGGGCAACAGTTTATAGATGGTTCAACTAATTTTAAAAGGGGTAAAACCAGCCTCGAAGATGACCACCGAAGTGGTCGCCCGCAAACAGCAGTAACTGTAGAAAACGTGTGGACTACTGAAATGTTCGTGCGAGAAGATCCACGAATAACATACAAAGACATAGATAATATCTTAGGCGTCAGTTCGGGAAGCGTTAGCATCATTCTACATCAACATCTTGGAGTAAGGAAGCTCTGTTGTCGTTGGATACCACGTTTGCTCTCCGATACTGAGAAACAGGCTCGTGTAGATTGGTGTCGTGAGATGCGTCTACGATTCGACAACGGGACATCGCGGCGTGTATCGGAAATAATTATAGGTGACGAAACATGGATTTATCAATATGACCCGGAAAACGAGCGGCAATCGTCAGTATGGGTCTTCTCAGAGGGAAAGTTACCAACAAAACTACAAAGACCTCGTAACGTCGGCAAAAAAATGGTAGCTAGTTTCTTTTCACGGGGCGGACATTTATCAACATCAATGCTGGAAAATTATAGGTCAGTCAAGTCTGATTGGTATACTACAGTAGCATTGCCGCAAGTTTTCAAAACAGTACGAGAGAGGAGACCAAAGACTGAACTTCGGGGAATCTTGCTGCATCACGATAACGCCTCTTCACATACGTCCCTCAGAACAAAGGCGTTTATTGAGAAAGCTGGGATAGAAACCTTACCACATCCACCCTACAGTCTTGACTTAGCTCCCTGCGATTTCTTTTTGTTCCCGGTGGTGAAAGAAAAATAAAAGCGAAGTTTTTCGAGTGCTGAAGAAGTCGTCGCTGCAGATGAAGAAGCAATTTCGGACCTATCTGATGAAGACTGGCAAAAGTGCTTCCAAAGTTGGTTCAGGCGAATGGAACTTTGTATAGAGAGTAATGGAGAGTATTAAAAAAAAAATGAAAAATAAATAATACTAATATCTTCATAGTTTATTTTTATGTCAAAATTTATCGAGTGACCTACGTATAACAACAAATATTAAAAACAGTATAATTTTATGCCTGTCTGTCTACATCAGTAACCAATATAAAATGATCGAGCACTGCGTACATTTTGCTTAGGAGTAGGGCTATGCTAACACTGGATTTTCATAGATACGGCCATTTCTAGTGTATATTTTGTACGGAACCCGCGGTGCGCGAGTCCGACTCGGTCCGCACGGTTTTCTTTTATTGAGCTACCACTTTTAAATTCATCTCGTTTTTCAGTGGCTACAGTTGCGAGGACCACTTCCACGAACCAGACACATACCTCCACAGCTGGCAAGTATTGGCGGAGCTACTAAAGTCTCCTACCTGCAAGGACATGCTTATTGACGTAGGAATGCCAGTCCAGCATAGGAATGTGTCGTACAACTGCCGTGTGGCGTTCTTGAACAAGAAAATACTGCTGATCAGACCAAAGATGATGCTCTGCGAAGACGGGAACTACAGGGAATCCAGGTGGTTCTCTTGTTGGACTAAAGTAAGCTACAATCAGTTCCGTAAACTCTCTCTTTCAATGTTGACTCTTTGTCATAGATGCAGAAACCTGTCAAAAAGTGTCACTCACTCTTTTTTACAGCCTCCGACCATTAGATGTTTTTTGCATCATTGTATTTATGTTTTCCCATAAGCGTAGTTTTAAAAAGTTATAAATAGGTGCGCTATATTTTTAACAGACTCCCAAAAAAAGGAGAAGGTTCTCAATTCGTCGGAATCTTTTTTTTAATGTCTGTTCACCGATTACTCGAAGACTATTTGACCGATTTTACCCCAAACTTACTACCCGAGACACCTACGCGTGATGGAATGGATGACACTAGTTATACCCCATTTCACAAGTGTGATATCACCTGCGGGCGTAATTTATCCTCTAATTGTAAATACAACCACGAGCAAGTGTATGGAAAAAAGTTAAGTTGGAAAGCGAATATGCATTAACTATTTTGCTGTTTCGTAAAGGACCGTCAAGTTGAAGACTATTATCTCCCAAGAATGATAACAAGTATCACTAACCAAACTACAGTTCCTATCGGCGACGCTGTGATTGCTACGAAAGACACGTGTATTGGTTTCGAAATATGTGAAGAGTTGTGGAACCCGCAAAGGTAATTTCTTTAATTTTTTTAAATCACATAATTCACATATAGCAAATCGCAGATTTGTAAATCTTGATATGTGCCCAATTAGCACAGCAGCTCATTTAGAAATCGACGTCATATCCTCAAGTGTTATCTCGGTGCCATCTCTGATGATGCGCTGCTATCCCATAATGTCTGTACAGTAAATATCGACGGTGGAAAGGAGAAATGGGATAAGCGCTATTTTCGAGACATCCAATTATACACTTTATAAAATGTGTTCAACGGGTACATAACTAAACGCCACGAAGCTGTCGCTTATCTCTTTTCTCCTTTCCACCGTCGATATAGGTAGTGAATAATATGGACATTCTTAAACATCAGATGCAATATACTGATGAAACTATGTTAAAGAGAAGGCTGAAGACTTGTCGTATAGTAAGATCAAGGAGGTGGACCTGGATAGGGCGAGATGGAAACAGCTACACGCATCATCAGCTACACCGTCAAGAATTTGATTCTTAAATATACGATGATATAAAGTTGTCAAAATAAAATGTCTGTGCATTAAAAATATTAAAAACAGTGGAACGGGTTGTTTGAAGGTTACTGAATCGAAAAGTATGTTTTATTATGTTTGTTTGTATGTCTTTACGGCCTCATCGCATCAAAAAAGCTGTATGAATTTCAACCATTTTAATACTCTAGTAGCTGGGCACCCACAGATGATTATAGGTTACTTTTTACCTGACTACGCTGAAGTACAAAATAGGGTTATGATTATGATTATGATTATGACTTCTTACTTCTCCACGAACGGAGGTGCCCACCTTTTAGTATTTCATAAAACTTTACCACCAATTATAGTTTCCTTCATATTTTAGCCGCCATATAGCCCTAGGTCTAGACGGCGTGGAGATCATAGCAAACGGCTCAGGAAGCTACATGGAACTCCGGAAGGCATACGTAACCGTCGACTTAGTAAAAAGCGCAACATTCAAAAGCGGAGGTGCTTACCTGTTCAGCAATCTTCGGGGATGCGATGGGCAGAGGATCTATTTCAATGGATGCTCGTGCGTAGCGCTGAATGGACAAATTGTTAGTCGGGGACTGCAATTTGCATTGGTGGATGTTGTAAGTTATCTGTTTTTTTAATAAAGTAAGATTTCGCATATTTATTTCGAAGTATACTCAACCTGACAGTAATAAAAAAATATGCATGTCTCTCAAAGGAAACATCGGAAGGCTATTGATGCTGATGGCTCGCATGTCTTGAAGTTTGTTGCGATTTGTATGCTACAAATGATTTACTTTAGACGGAAAATTGCCGCTGCCCATTCATGGTCATGTCTTTTAATAATAATAATAATAATAAACGTTTATTTCGACCAACTGGGATCATAGTTAAGTTAGTTACAATATCTTAGGCTAAAGTTAGTAACATAAACATACAATACCATATATCTAAAATATGGACAACCCTCAATAAGGTTTGGTTGCCAGTACGTGGATCATATGGCAATGATTCAGATACTGGCAATCAAATGCGCTCAGGATACCGTTAGAACTAGCCTGCACCCTGCGCGCCAGGGATGTGCAGCGTTTCCTCGTAGTTGTGTAAAAACAGTCAACTCTGGCATCCGCGAACATCCCGGACGCACTACAGAAACGGGGCAGCTCCAAAAGTACCCTGAAAGCATTGTTGTACTGTATACCAAGAGCATTGTACTGCTTCTGCGTGTAAGAGACCCACAGGCTCGTATATAGGGTCGTACAGAAGGTTTAAAGGTTATTGATACCCGTAGTTGAATTGCTTTCATTTTGCAGGAGGTAGTGGTAGCAACGATAGACTTAGAGGATATCCGTTCATACCGAACGCAGATCCGATCCCGTTCGCACCTCGCCGCGTCCAACCCGCCGTTTCCGCGGGTTACCGTGGACTTTGCGCTGTCTGACGATGACGACGCCTTTCTCACCACTAGTGCGCCTATTGAGTGGAAATATTTGACGCCGGAAGAAGAAATTGAGCTTGGTATATAAGGAAATACGTAGCTAAATTCTCCTTGCTCTTTCGGTGTTTTATAAACTTTATAATTTAATTAGGGTATATTGTCCCCTCTTGGAAAATGATAGTAGACTCACACTTGTAAAAGTGCCCTTGCGGCCTACTTACAGAATAAAAATCTCTCCCTCTCTTGTCGTTTTCTCATGACTGAGGATCTTGGTCACCATCGGGTTGTTTACAACAGATTTGTCTCCAACTGGTTCTGTCCATTTCGTTCCTTACGACTGAGCAAAACTTGGAGGAAGATAAGTCCTTTAGTTGATCCATCATCATCATCTTTAGTCCATCTGGTTGGAAATCGGCGTCCGGCTCGTTTGCCATTCGTGTTTCCAACTATGATCAGAATAAAGTTAATTATTTTATTATTTATAATCAGTTATACTTAAGCCACAATTTGATAATGATAATGATTTAAAATTTTGTTATATTTCATGTTGTCTGTTGCATTATTTATTGATTCTACTTATGTTCTAGGCCCCGCGTGTTGGCTGTGGGACTATCTCCGACGCTCCGGACAGGGCGGGTTCTTCCTACCGCTCAGTGGCGGCGTAGATTCCACCAGCACCGCCTGCATAGTGTTCTCCATGTGCACTCAGATCTGCGACGCCATACAGAAAGGAGGTAATGTTCTAGCAGTGTATAGTATAGGTATCATGTTGGCTGTGGGAGTATCTGCTTTAATCAGCGCAGGGCATGTTCTTCCTAAGGCTCAGCGGTGGCGGAAATTCCACCAGCACCGCCTGCATAGTCTTCTCCATGTGCACTCAGAACTGTGATGCCATACACTACTTTCCACATTCATTATGATTGAATTTTCATAAAGATTTCTTTTGACATGACACTCCACGGGTTAAGTGCTGAAGAAGAAACGATAAAAACAAAGTTGCTCAAACATTTTCATTAGTTTTAATAACTCATCAAGTTATGCTCTTGGCATGTTTATATTTTGACTAGGGCCAGCAAAACCTGCAAAAAACTGCAAACTACTTAATAGCTTCCTGTGAATTGTATGTAAGTAGATACTAGAAGGTGCAACTTTGTTCGTGGTGGAGAAAAAAAACATAATATATCCATCCTTTTTGCTTGAGCGAAGTCACGTAAAAAGTATTTTATAACCATCGGATGTCCAGCTATCCTTGAAATGTGTCCAAATGTTATGAGACAGTGAGACTGCAAAGATACAAATAAGTATACATACATATCTACATACAAAAATTTTAAAAAAGAAATATCGGAGAAGCAGAGTAGGAAAAAACATAACCCGTTTTTTTGCTTCAGCGTAATCGGATAAAAAGTATCCTATAACCATTTGTGGATGACCAGCTACCCGTGTTCCAAAAATTGTTGAAATCTGTTTAGCAATTTTGGACGTACATACAAACATACATAAAATCAAAAAATATAATTTTAGATTCAGTGACTTGCAAATAGTCCGTATCAATATATATTTTTTAAATATCTTCAATGAAGGCACATACAGACATTTCATTTCTACAACATCATAACTGCATTATATAGATATTATGTAGTTTCATATTGGTTGTGGGACAATCTGCGTCGATCCCGGCAAGGCGGATCTTCTTACCGCTCAGCGGTGCCATAGATTCCATCAGCACCGCCTACATATTCTTTGATTTGTGAATATGAGGTGCCTACTGCCTTAAAATTACTTATTATAAATATAAAGATATTAACACAAAGTTCCATTTTCATATCTGACTTAATTAGAAATCCATGTCGATGAAACTTTGAGACGAGATTGACAAAGTTCAGTTGTATTATTTTTGATACTGTATGCATCAAAGGGTTAATAAAAAATTATGAATCAGATTTGACATCTGCTTCGGTGGTACCAAATGTTGGTTGCTGTTTGTTGTGCTACCTATAAAGTAACAGGCAAGTTTCTTATTTGGTAATTGGTGATATTTAGAAAAACAAGTGCTAGGGATAATTTTTGAGATTTTTGGGATGTTTTAATCTTACAGGGCTACAATGTATTTTCAGAAAGTCAAGTGTTATACGACGTACGTAAGATCCTTTGCCAGGCTGACTACACCCCATCAGACCCAATGGAGCTCTGTAATCGGCTGTTGGTCACGTGCTACATGGCTACCGAGAACTCCAGTCAGGAGACCAAGCAGCGGGCTTCCCAGGTACGCCTTACTACATATAGTAAAGTAATCCGCAGCAGGGAATGTGTAACAAAAAAATTTTTTTCTACCCGTGTACTATATAATCTGTGAATAAGAATTACGCGAATCATACTAAAAAGGCATACTTTTTGATTGGAACATCACTCTATACTCTATGGTTTATATTATATGCCACTGGAATCTAATATCAATATTATACAACTCCGCACAGAGCTATAATGAATTTCAAAAAAAGAACTCAATGCTTTTGTAATTACTTTTTAGCTATGTTTCATTTATTGTAGTTTATGGGTTACTCGTAGAAAAAGTATTGTGTACAATAGTTATATAATTCGCTTTTTAAGTCTCGTACCTGAAAAAGCATACATTATATAACGATTGCATAAAATACTAATATAAATAATAATAATATAATAAATAATCAAATATCACATACAAACAACTGGGAATAGGACAATACATTTAGTACCTACCAGCATTAATATCTGCCACAAGAAAGCGTGCATAAATATCTGACATGTTTCTGTTTTCTGTAGGGCTGTTAGGACGTGTCAGATATTTTTCCCGCTTTGTTATGCCAGATATTGACGCTGGTATGAGCATTAAGTTAAAAATACCCCATAGAAAAAGCTCGAGACAAATGACTTTCTGCACCACATGGAAGGTATAGTATTTAAAGGTCACTAAATCGATTTTTTTTCTTAATGTGTGTATCTGTCTTCATCACGTCAAAACGGCTGAATAAATGTATGGTGTGTAGTTGTCATATTTTTTTTGGCGACTTAAAAAAAGGCATGTTCCAATGTAGTTCCTTTATGTTTGCGACTATGTGTAAAAATTAAGATAGTATCAATAGTTTTGTAGAAAATTATAAAAAAAACACAATGTTTTTAGTAGTTTCAATGTTCGTAGGCGTAGGTTAGTATTTTTGTGGAGTTTTATTGATTGGGCTAGTCTAACTAATTGTGGTTTCTAACTTCACGCGTATTCCCTATAACAATAAGTGCCCCAACCTTTTTTCTGCTTAGTGGTAGTGGATAACAACAGAGGTGCTACTCTGAAAAACAAAGTTCGTAACGTGCCATCCCTCTCGCTCTCATGTTAAGCTGTATTTGAGTGAGCGGGATGGTGCCATACGAACTTCGTTTCTCGAGTTTCGAAGTAGCTCTGAATAACAGATTCGTGTAATTTTTTCATGAATGTGGCCCGTCAAGAAGTGAATGTTTCTAATATTTTCATACCCTATTCGGACATATTGTGTGTGTTGTTTCAGTTAGCTAGTCAAATAGGCAGTTATCACTTCCCGATAGTGATCGACGCGGCCGTGAGCGCTGTGATTGGCATCTTCACCGCGGCGACTGGGCTGGTTCCCAAGTTCAGGGCCACAGGAGGCTGTCCAAGGCAAAATCTCGCTTTGCAGAATATACAGGTAATTTTTACACATTCGTTATGACCATTACGACTAGAAACTTCGTCAGCGGAGGAGAAAAAAAACATAACCCTCTTTATTTCAGTGTACTCGCGTAAACAGTATTCTATAACCGTCTGTGGATGACCGGCGACAAATAAGTCCCTATAATTATCGAACCTGCTGACAAAATTTCACGAGAATTGGTTGAGAAATGCCACCTGTATAGCAGAACAGCTGGACATATATCCATCGCGCAGACTGATATACGAAATATTTTTTTTTTATTAATTGAAAAAGTATGAAATGGACAAAAAAAAAATCCATATTTTATCGAACGTGCTCGCAAAATTTCACGAGAATCGGTTTTAGGAGAACAGCCGGGCAGATAAACATACGAAAGCATATTTGCCCAAGCTGAAACGGAGACGCTACCATCGCTCGGTTAGCAATGGAATAAATACTGCCATTAAATAATACGTCTTTCGAGAGAAACGTTTTTTAATGTGAACCAGAATTTACATGTTGAGCTTCGTCAAAAATCAACGACTGTTTTTTTTAACAAAGTCCTCAATAATAATACAAGCACGCAATATAAATATAATTTAAATATACCTAAAGTTAAATCCATACTAATATTATAAATGCGAAAGTGTGTCTGTCTGTCTGTCTGTCTGTGTCTGTCTGTCTGTCTGTCTGTCTGTCTGTTATCTCTTCACGCTTAAACCGCTGAACCGGTTTGGATGAAATTTGGTATGGGGATAGTTTGAGTCCAGGGAAGGACATAGGCTACTTTTTATCCCGGAAAAATACCCTTATCCGCGATAAACGAATTTAAGGCGGACGAAGTCGCGGGCAGAGACTAGTACTCTATAAAAATAATACTTTTTTTTACAATGGCCATTTGTATATTAAACCTGCCGACTTAAAAGCTCGGAAAGGGATAACTTTGAAACGCAGACTACAGAAATGGCTGATCGAAAAGAAATATTATAGTAACTAAACACATGTCAAAATTGTAAAAAAAATAATTCAAATTGTCTGTTTAGATTTAAGATAAATAATATATTGTACATCCGGAATGGGTAGCTGTTGGAACCAGCATGAAACAATTTTTGAACCCATGTATTGACACAGTTAAACAATAAAGTATTCTGTTCTATTATTTTCCAGGCTCGTCTTAGAATGGTGCTATCTTACCTTTTCGCACAACTAATGCTATGGGTGCGAGGCAGGCCGGGCGGCCTGCTTGTACTGGGCTCATCGAACGTGGATGAAGCGCTTAGAGGCTATATGACTAAGTACGACTGTTCCAGCGCTGATATTAATCCTATTGGAGGAATCTCTAAGACGGATTTGAAGGCATTCTTGCAGTATGCTAAGAGTCGGTAAGTAAAAAAAAACGAATAAAGATTAATTCGTATAATTAATATTATTGTCACCTTGAATAATTATCTGAATAAGAAGACCAATAGTGCCACTATACGAATGGCAGATTTGTATATGTAAAATATGTATAGTATAATTTATGTGTAAATAAAAGTGGCGAACGAGCAAGTGAGCCATCTGATGGAAAGTAGTTATCGTTGTTGATGAATATGTGCAACACCAGAGGAGCTGCTCATACGTTGCCGTTCTTTAAGAAACGACCAGTTTTTACACACCAATTTTGTATTTTATGTAACACTATTTATACACAGTTTTTTTTGGCGGTATGATATTTGACTAGCGTCTGGTTAACCTCCAAATATTATAACTTTTATATTATGACGGGTGCATAAATCAATATTAGGGGATTTTATTTACACAAGCGAACCAGTCCTATGGTACGCTCAATAAGCCTTATGTTATGAGTACTAGGCCACGAGAAGTTTAATTGATAATATTATACATATTGATAATCATATTTTATGTACATAAAAAACACCCAAGACTCAGCAACAAATATATATGCTCATCACACAAATATTTGCCCTTACGGGGATTTGAACCCATAATATGGGCAACTTGTTTTAACTTCAATGAAAAATGCGTCATCTTTCAGATTCTTCTTACCCTCTCTCTCCGAAATATTACAAGCGCCACCCACAGCGGAGCTTGAGCCTCTAACCGACGGTCAGATCACACAGACGGACGAACAGGACATGGGAATGACCTACGCAGAACTATCAGAGTTCGGTCGCCTCCGAAAAACGCATCATTGCGGTCCCTTCAGTATGTTCCAGAAACTGGTGCACGCGTGGAATGATAAGTGCACCCCACAAGAGGTAAGTCTGACATAACAATGTCTAACAATCTTAGGTACAGTAAGGGAAACTGAAACACGTACCTTTTTAGGGTTCCGTACCCAAAGAGTAAAACGGGACCCTATTACTAAGACTCCGCTGTCCGTCCGTCTGTCACCAGGCTGTATCTCATGAACCGCAATAGCTAGACAGTTTGACATTTTTACAGATGATGTATTTCTGTTGCTGCTATAACAACAAATACTGAATACAGTAAGTATAATTTTACGTCCGTCTGCCTATGTCAGTAACCAATAGAAAAAGGGCCGAACACCGCGTACATTTTGCTTAGGAGTAGGGCTATGCTAACACTGGATTTTCATAGATATGGCCGTTTGTATCGTATATTTTGTACGACTCGCACTTGGCCGGTTTTTAGCCCTTATTGTTATTGTGATAAAATCGTAAAAGGTACGTGTTTTAATTTCCCTTACAACACCATTTGACCTAGTCCCAAACTAAGCCAAGGACCGTTACCGGTATTCATTTATTGTATAATTCGAATCGTTACAGATATTCATTTAAATCGAAATATCTTTTTAAGTTTGCAATATTTTTATGATTTAGATAATGATATTCTGTTTTGTATTTGGCGCAGTAACACATAAAAATGTGCAATAATAAGTGAGATACCGTATTGTATGGGAAGAATACCGGTATTCAGTCCCTGAACTAAGAAAAGCTTATGTAATGAGTACTGGACGATATACATATAGGTGCTTATACAGATAAACGAAAAAGCTGATAATTTCCAACCGGCTCAACCGATTTTCTTAAAACATAGCTGAGAACACTCGTTGAAGTCACCTATCAAATACGAGTACCTAAAACTAAATCAAAATTGGTCCATCGGTTCAAGATGTAAATTCACATACATCAAACTTTATAAAACCATTATTTTTTCGACGGGGGTAAAAATGAATTAATCTAAGCCCCGTACTTTCTGGCTATACTGCGAGGCCACTGGGCTATGACGTATTCCAGAAACTAGCAGGTAGAATCCCAAGTGTACACAAAAGGTGTACCCTTCAAATCGACCCAAGACGTGAGAATGAGAGATAATAGTTCAGAGAAGACTTGATAAGTACCCCTAGGATAAGTTCCATGCTTGTATGTATAGCTTCAAAGCATAACTAAAATACTTCTGCGTTCATTTACTAAGTTAGTTTAGGCTTGCTTGGTGATTCCTTTAAAATATGAGTTATTAACAATTGCAGGTAGCAGAGAAAGTGAAGCACTTCTTCCGCTGCTATGCCATCAACCGACACAAGATGACGATTCTGACGCCGTCATACCACGCTGAGACGTACAGCCCCGATGACAACCGCTTCGATCACCGACCTTTCCTGTACCGCGTGCATTGGAGCTGGCAGTTCAAGGCGATAGATGACGCGGTGAGTACCGTAGAAAATGACACTGACGCTTTCGTACCACGCGATGATGTACAGCCCCAATTACAACCGCTTCGATCACCGACCCTTCCTGTCCCGCATTGGAGCTGGCAGTTCAAGGCGATAGATGACGCAGTGAGTACGTTTCAAAATTACTGACGCCGTCGTTCCACACGAAGCCGGTACAGCCCCGATGAAAACCGCTTTGACCACCGATTCTTCCTGTACCGCGTGCATTGGAGCTGGCAGTTTGTGCAGACGCCCAAGTCATACTGGTCTTAAACGCTTGCAATCATGCTGTGTCTGTGGTTCGAACTAAATCTCGAGATTGATAAACTTCTAGTAGGAACTTCCTTCCTGTGGCTCAATAAAACGATATTGGTAATTGATTTGGACAATGTATAGCAATGAGTTTATCATACGTAGCAGAAGGAAGAGGGAAGAGTTAATTTCCTTCTTTGGTTGCGTAATTGTACACTCAGCGTCAAATAGTTTGTAACAGCCAGAGCGCAAAATATATCGTCACACATCTTTGTGCCTATAGTAATAAAGATGTTTTGCGATATATTTGGCGCTTTGGATGTTACAGATTATTTGACGCTGACTATATATATTTTATTGAGTCGATTCCACTGGATTCTTTAGTATAATATTGACGTAAGGCTGAAGTCTCTTCTCAGCCACTTCGGAATCAACTCTTAATGCGTTAACCGTGGATTTTGTAGGTCATTGACCATTTAGCAACTGGAGTCGTTTTGTGTAACAATGATCACATACAAAAGGGTTTACCTGTGTGTTTTATGGAGAAAAGAACCGTAAATGCGTTACTTTCGTTAAGTACGTTTTATTTTTCATAATTTACAAGTTTGATCGATTTTTTAATCATGTAAATCCATTCAATTGTGTAAAATTGACGTAGACTATTTTGATATAGGAATTGTAATACTCCGTATTCCATACTCTGCATAGTTTTAAAGATAATTATAAGATTAAATTGCATTTCTTTTTAAGGTTGCACAAATGACTAAGCAAAAGGGAGCCTTGAAGAATGAGAGCGAAAGACAAGGCAAAGGCGATTCGGGGAAAACCATCAGTGGGGCAGCTGCACCCTTCAACATTCGCGGTGATCGGAAAGGAGTGCTTATTTAAATTTGTCTTCAAACATCGATTCTATAGTGCAATTGATAACATTTCAAGTTTCCAAGTTATATTAAAACGACACTTATTTCGTTACTAGGACTTTCGTTTACAAGGTACCCAAAAAGTTTTTTTATTCCTTTTTAGTTACTAATTTTTGGGTAAATGTGATAGAAGTACCTATAAATGAAGTCATTAGCGAAATTGTGAGAAGTCACAGCGCACAAGAAGCACTTCAATTTCTATACTAATAATCATCTTAGTAATAGTGGTTCTGTTTGATTTTCTAGGCTGTGACTGTCACCTACTTCCTATTCGTCGTCTACGCTCTTTTAGATCGAGGAACTTATGTTTTTTTATATGAATTAGGTATTTAAATATATATATATATATATTGTATTAAATTTTTTTATTCTATATTTGTTTTCAACGGGAAAAATGAAATGTCAATTCGCGGCAAAGTTAAGGAATCTGTTTGGAAATCCCTACATCTGTCGTCAAAAAACAAGCCTGCAATTTTAAGGATTTCCTCCTACATGTAATGACTGAATTACCGATGTTTCCTTATTATCAGGCAAATATAAAATCACAAATTGTTCTATGATATAATTTTTCATAACGATTTCTCTTTCGGTGCTCAAATTTGAGAAAATGCATTACAATACAAGAATGTGATATGTAGAAAAACGTAAACTTGTGGCCATTGCATTTTAAATTGTAATAAGTATATGTATAGTAAACATGCTTTTTAAAAATTATCATTGGTAGATTAAAATCTACTTTTAGCCGTAATAATACTTAAGTACGCATTTGTTTTTAATGTGATTGCCTTTAGAAACTAAGAACTCTGTTAAAATGTACAAAATAACCCTTAGATACATGAATTATCAGTGATGGTACTAAAAGGAATCAAGTGTCAATTAAATTCACTTTTAAATAAAAATGTATTACCATGACGGTAAAGTAATAATTTGAAGTGAATTCGATTGGCACTTGTTTCGCTTTAGTATCATTATTGATACTTCATGCATCTAAGAGTTAAAAATATCACAAGAATAATACACAAAAGCCATGAGCACAAAAGACTTAGTACCTCACTAGTTTGGCAAGTACATAAACACTGTGCATAAACATAACATATTTGTAGAGTAAGGACGGATGGTTTGAAACCGTAAATAATCATATTTTAAGTACATTCGAATCGTGTAGATTTAAAATCGAGGATTCGGTATTTCTTATGGATTGACTAATATATTGACTAATGTAGCTAATGTAATCCGCTCCTTATTCCACGTTGATTAAATTCATTTTTATTTTCAGAACTCTACTTTATCAAATTGACAAACTCGTAAATTCTTAAAACTTGAAACAAAGTAGGGTCTATCAGTCTATCCAAATTAGGTCAAATAAAGATTTTCCTAAAAAACCTAAAAGTACATTTTTTTGTCTGAACCAATTGTAACTATAATAACAAAATCCTAAACAAAAAATAAATTATGGCAAAAAGATTGGCACAGATTGGTTCATTTATGAGAAAAAGAAGTTTCATGCGAAAACAATGAAGGGTAGATATGTTCTTAATACAATAACCTCGCGAAACCCGAAGGCCTACCGATAGGCCCAATGCATCTAAAAACGTAAATCTTTTTTAGACATTACATTCGTTTGAATTTGAAAAGTAAAAAAAAATACCTACTCAATGCTATTCCACACAATATACAGTCGACGTCAAAGATATGTTTCCACTTTTCGCCTTAGGCTTATTATTGAAATGGAATAAGGTGCAAAAATTTAAACATATTTTTGATGTCGACTATACATTAAAATTTAACTGTCGATAAAGTTTTGTATGGTGAGCCTTAGGATTTGTATGGTGTGCTGTCGTGTCTACCACGCCAACAATGCCAAAGGCTGAGTCACACCGTATGCGTGTGCGTGGCGAGCACGATGACGTGCGCGTGGTGTGCGCGTTGTAAAGTAAGAATCCTCATAAGAGATGGCACACCGCTGCGTACGTAGACGTCACGCATACGTCACGCAAGCGGTGTGTCATCTTTTATGAGGATTTCTACTTTACGCGCACGCGACTCGCACGTCACGCACACGCATCGGTGTGGCTCGGCCTAAAAGGTGTCGTAAATCGTCGCAATAATAATTGCTTGACGTCTGACTGACAACGTCATTCAAATATGAAAGCGGCCAAAAATTTAATTTGGATCCATTTGATGTCTAATTTGTTACGTAGAAAGATCTTAAGTAAAGTGTTAGCCTGTAAAAAAGTTAAATTGAAATCTTTATTTTTATTATTTTATGAAATGCTTAGTTATAAGTATTTTTTCCTATTATATCCATAAGTACAGATATGGTTTTTTATTATTTACATCATACAACGAAATCCCAGCATTCTGATGAACCAAAAGTTCTGCAACTATTTTTTGTCATTTAAATACTGGGGCTTCTGTCTAATGTAGGTAGGCCAAGCTAAGGTAGTGTAGGTCAATCGTTTGAAATATAGAACATTTATCTATATAGGTACAGTTACCAGCATTAATATCTGTCACAACAAAGCGCGCATAAATATCTGACACGACTCAATTTCTAGCGCTGTTAAGACGTGTCAGATATTTTGGCCCGATTTGTTATGGTAGATGTTGATGGTGGTGACTACAATAATTTCGTCAATGGACATTAAAAAAATACTCCCCAGCTCCTCACATGTTGCCTTAGATTACTGATGTGCAAAAGGCGGAAATAATATCATATACAAAAAAATGCTTAAAAAAGGTTTTATAAACATGTAAGTTAACACTACACTTAAGTCCTTTTTTAAGCATTTTCGAAAGTTTCCGCAATATGCACATCAGTACCTCAGATAATGAACTTTTTGGACTCATTTTATTTAGTATCAAGAGCACTATCGATTTCACGAATAAAACAAATGTCCCGAATATGTGTATGATAAATCAGATCGTCAGTTTTGTGACGCTCATACAAAATGTACCGATAAATTGTTACAAAATTGATTGCTTCCTGGTACACATCATTTAATTGTTAAAATCGCTGGTAGTCTTGATTCTGCTCTGAGCAAAATGAACCCAAAAAGTCCATAATCTGAGACGACAAGTATGGTCTCACGTTTTTGTGAAAAAGTATCAGTAAAACATATGAGAACAGCTAAAAACTTAAGGAACAGCCATTGTATTTATTCCATTGGTATTGGCTCGGTCGCCGATTTTCTAAACTTTGATTGAAAAATTACTTTTAGCAGGGTTTTGCCTAGTTAGTCTGAGGTAATTTCGTTTCTATTAATTTCTAATTTTAAAATAGTTTCTTAAGTATTTGATGCCTACTTCATAAGAAAAGAAAGAAAAAAGAAATATGTAAGAAAGACGGGAAATATTTCTGGATTCCACTGATAATGAGTCACCTTAGTATCGACAACGCAACCTGATTGAAGATCGGAAATCGAGGTGGCAATGAGGAGATCCGTAGAAGAATCACGGTCGTCATAATAACTCAGACAGTCGCCAAACGATCATGATTTTCGGAGCGCTACGTGCGTAGCCGATAACATGGGAAAATGAGTATGTAGCAAAAACTTATTAGCTTATTACGGTTTATTGGGTAGCAACTTCACTCTGGGACTCTGTCTGTGCGAACGATTTTTGGGCTCCTTTTTTCTCTGAAAATTGCCGCTGTGCCACATGTACCGCGCTGACTTCTTCCGATTCGACGAGGAGAACGAGAGGTCGCGTCACATCAACATTCCGGTGAGTTTCCAATATGTATTTATACCAGTCTCTACACATAGTTTAAACGCTGCTTACCTTGGGATCGAATCGTGTGATACTTAATCCCATCAAAAATATAAATGTGAAATAATGCCAAGTTCGTTAACGGTTTCGCTAATAAAAGAAGTGAGCTGGAACTGGAAACCAAGTTCTTTCGAAGCGCCTTAAACTCTAGCTCCTATAGAAAAGTGTCACTCACATACCAAAGTTTATGTCACAAGAGACTGAAAATGCGCCTTACTTGATAGCTCTTAACATTGCATATAACATTGCCTTTACAATCTTTGCATCGGCTTGATATGAAGTTAATGGCGTGTGGGGCACTAAACGTAGTGGCGGTGAAAAGGTTAAAATGATTTGTATGTTATTCGCTACTCAATAGACTTGGCAAGTTTTTACCCACCAACTTTAATTCTTTGAGTCTGAGTACAATTTGGCAGTGCCCAATAAGTGTGACGAAGCTATATAGTTAAGGAAGTGATTGACTTTAAGTTCAGATCAACCAAGTAACGAAAATGGAATACCTAAGAGAAAACTTGCCAAGTGGCACTATCGAGTAGCAAATAACATGACAAATTATTTTAAGTAATTGAGGAACGGCATGACAGGAGTTATGATTTAAGGATCTTCGTAAGAACTTTGGTTAGAACCAAAGTTAGATCTTAGTTATTTGATTAGAGAAACCGTTAACAAAATTGGTTTCCTTTCATATTTATGTACTTGTTTCCTTTTTATCAATAACCGCAAGTATAAGTTTGTTTTTTTCTTAGGTATACTATGAAATCACAAACTTGATTTCGTGCGTCGCAAGTGGTCGCATTAATGAACTAACCATCTCTCTCTCTTTATTTTATATTTATCTCAACACCAAATTTCACCTTCTCAAGTCGCGCCGAAGTAGTCAAACACTTTGATGAATGGGTCAGACAGATAGTCCGTGATAAAAAAAGGTTATTTTTCTACTCGTCGACTTTAATCCCTCAATAAAAACTTCATAGAGTAAACTTTAATAGCATACTTTTCAATGTCGGATACTCTATGGCACTTCCAACTGAACTGATATATTCATTAGCCAACACTTTGAATTGAAGTGTATGAATATGTCGAATGAATGAGTAGAAGATAATTGAGGTACGATGATGGCGATGATGATGATGGTGATGATGATGATGGTGATGGTGATGCTGATGATGATGGTGATGGTGATGGGGACGGTGACGGTGACGGTGGTGACGGTGACGGTAATGATGGTGATGGTGATGATGATGATGGTGATGGTGATGGTGATGGATGGTGATGGCGATGGATGGAGATGGTGATGGTGATGGTGATGGATGGTGATGGTGATGGATGGAGATGGTGATGGTGATGGTGATGATAATGATGATGATGATGATGATGATGATGATGATGATGATGATGATGATGATGATGATGATGATGATGATGATGATGATGATGATGATGATGATGATGATGATGATGATGATGATGATATTGGGGGGTCAAAAGTGGCCCGAAATGGTGTGTGGCCTTTTTTGCTTTGCGAACTTGACTGCAGTATAGTACCCAGAAATATTACAAATTTCGTTTTCGTAAATTGTATATTGGACATGAGGCAGCTTGTGTAAAACTAATATTTTAGCTGTGGAAATGAAAAAAAATTAAAAATATTTATTTCGGTTTTGCACAGTTCAACAACACAGTAAAACTTGGGACATTGTATTAAGCATTAAAAAAACTTGTACCAGGACCAGCTCTTCCATCACATGGACATTGTTGAAAAAAACCAAAACAAGCAACAATAATTATTAATAAAATTACTAATAACATGGTTGTAATTTTTAATATCCGATAAAATTTCTAAAAATTCTTCTTTGTTACAATAAAAATTTTGCGTTGCGTTGTCAATGTTCTACAACTCAATTGAACTACCAACCGCCTAACACACTCTCGAAAAGATCTGCAAAGAAATAAATTATGTAAAATAGGGCAAATAAAACCAAAATGGGAGATTTCTTAGATGTGTGCATTCTATATTTTTTTCCCTTATACCACGTTATATGATTTCAAACCCTACAAATAGTTTTTTGTTACATCGTGTTAAGTTTCCCCGCATGAATATAGTTTTACTTTGGTCTTCATTCATATAAGTAAGAAAAAAAAAAATGCTAACTTTTTATTTGTTGAATTGAATAAATGTAACGAAGAGTAGTTAAAAAATATATCTAAATAAAATCAATATAAAAATTAAATAATTGTGGATTCTGAGTTTATAAACTTTGAGTATAAAAATATATAATGCACACCTCTGAGAAACTGAACGTTCTCAATTGAACGCTTCTCCAATATATTTACGCACATTTCTGAAGTAAGCGTGGATATAGAGTCAATACAGATAAACTAGTTTTCGTCGTTGGTCATTAACTTTTTCTAATGCTGGCGGAACTTGATAAATTTAACGAAATTCGTACCTCTTGGCCTACTAGTGGCCTAGTGCATATAATTGCGAATGCAGAAGACTTGGTGGTCGTGTTGGTTCATACAAAGTCCATTGTCTGGTACCTCGACTAATCGCCCGCTATGTTGAGCTACATTAGTTGCTTAAATAAATATTCTGTACGTCAACGTTAACTGATGACTCTATCTCAGTATGACATTTGGGTGCAAAGAAATCATGCCACCCTTGCAATTTTTACATGAATGCGATTTTTGTATGAGTGTAAAACTGTGTGTTCTTTAAATTTTGTATACCTTCCTAATGTTAATTTTTTTTTTCTCAAACATGCAATGAAATATCGTCATTACGTACGTTAAAACAGGCTTCAAAGCATCCCGTTTCGGGCGGAACAACCTGAGAGGACTGTTAAGGAATTTCATACAAAATTGAAGGCCTAGGCCGGAAAGTAACATTTTTTTAATTTTAATGTAAACATGGCGTCTGTGTTATGCACAGGCTAAACAGCTGAATTATATTTTTTAATTTTTTTTCTAGTGGCTGAATGGTTATCGGACTAAAAATATCCGCTTTAATGCCTATCCCACACGAACTGACATTAAGAACACAACTCTGTATGGTTCATATGTTGATGAATAAATTTAAAATATTGTCTATACGTAAGTCACCAGAGACCATAGACAATATTTTAAATCCTCTGCATTTATTTTATTTATTTTAGAAATTAAGATTCTTATTATCATGTTGTGTAAACGGCCCTAATAGGGTCTACTCAAACACTACACACGTGAAATACGACCGACTTCCGTAAAATAAAAATATTATGGAGGGATTGGCGGGAAAATTAAAAAAAAAAGTTTTGTCGTGTAGTTTTTGAGTGAAAATCTCGGTTTTTGTACGTTACTATTGGCTGTATCGTAAATTTTCAGTCTTGGATGAAATTAAAAGTAAAAACCTGCACAATAATGTACACTTCCCGGGCCTGTCCAGGAAGTAATGCCACTTTTTTTTTAATTGATTGTCGTATCAACGTGTATAACGATGGACTTCGCGGTGTGTTTTTACTACATTAATGGGAACATTTCCGAGCAAGTTGGAGAAAAATAGTTTTTCTACATACAGCCAATGGTAACGTACAAAAACCGAGATTTAAAAAAACTTTAATTGTTTTCTGCGTTTAGTTAATGCATGGTGCAATGCCAATAATAATAGAAAAAATAATAATAATTATTGTGTCCAAATCATAATACAGTTTATTTAGTCTTAATGATCTTCTGGGACTGATAAATATATTGTAGCAAAGGTATGTTTTTTTGAAATGTTGTGCGTTTAGGAACTGCCGCTTCAACTAAAAGTAGTAATGCATATATTTATTTCAACTATTACTATGGGTTTTCTTTTTATTTATTTTCATTACTATATTTCATGTGGAATCAAATATACAATTCGGACCCAAAACTTTTAACTTTAATATCCTTAAAAAAAGTTAAGGCGGGAACGTGAATTTCATTTTGTCTACGATTGTCTGCCGTGTTATTTTTACGAAAATAAGTTACATAAACATCTGTGAAATTTCCTCGCATATTTGGAGAAAAGCAGTATACATGCCTCGGCAGGAATGTCATTTCGTGGATTCGTATCTATTGAAGGACTCGGCTACGCCTCGTCCTTCAAAACCGTACTCATCCACGAAATGACTTTTCCCGCCCTCTGCAGTACTATACTATTAACGGATTATATCGCGCATATTATATCATTTTATAATAGTGTGGTAGTGGTAGTTTGCACAAATTGTAACTAAAACAGAGGAAAATATATCTTTTCTCAGTCAACCCTTAAAAATGGAAAGCTGAAAAACTTCCGAAACGTCGGGAACTCAAATGAGATAATGTATGCGATATAATCCTTTAAAATGGTTTTATTTAAATTAATATAACCATATTTAGTCATAAAAAATCGTTTATTTTTTCTATTCCGGATACATAAAGCATAAATAGAACCTCAGATATACACTAAGTTTAGAGTAAGCGTTTTAGGACGGTAGCTTTTAAAGCCCTGGCTGATCAAAACTTTAATCACCTCGTTTACAGTACAATATATATATATATATATATATATATATGCTTTAAGTACAATACCAAAATAGAAGTGGAAGCTGTACTCAAAAGGAACCCGCGGAACACTGACTGGGAAGCGTATAAAGCTGACCTGAAAGTGGAACTGGGGGACCCTAAGGGGAAGCTCAATGCTATCATAGATATAGAATTTGAAGCGGACAAAATAGTACACGCAGTATATACGGCTTGGATGAACAACTGCCCAGAGAAGAAAACTCTGGCGAAAAGGATACCATGGTGGAACCCGAACATTGAAAAAATGAGGAGAGAAACCAGGGCTATCTTTAATGACGCAAAAACCTCAAATAACTTTGAGAGCTACGCACGCAAACTCACAGAATATAACAAGGCAGTGAGAAAAGCAAAGAGGTCCGCGTGGAGAAACCACGGCGACCAAATAGGGTCAATACCAGAGGGTATGAGACTAACAAAGGCACTAGCTGCAACTAAGTCAGTCCCGCTTACATCCATCAGAGACAGTGACGGCAAAATGACTGAAACTGGGTGTGAAACCCTTAACGTGATGTGTAATACACACTTTCCAGGCTCGGTAATACACCAGGGTGAAATAGATGATGTCGCTATTAGTGCACAGGAGCAAACCACAAGCACAACAAGGCACAACTGGGACACATCGAAGAAGGTAGTAGAACACAACAGATTAAAATGGGCCCTGTCAACGTTCCAACCCTACAAGGCTCCGGGGCCAGACGGGATATACCCCGTTCTACTACAGGAGGGCGCAAATGTACTCATTCCTCATCTATGCAGACTGTACAGAGCGTGTATAGCATTCGGACATGTACCACGGGTATGGAGAATGGTGAAGGTGATTTACCTGCCAAAACCAGGCAAGGCAGATTACGGAGACGCCAAATCGTATAGGCCCATAAGATTGTCATCGTTCTTTCTAAAAGCGTTAGAGAAACTGGTGGACAGACACATAAGGGATGGCCCATTAAAAAGGCATCCTCTGCACAAATTACAGTGTGCCTATCAACCAGGGAAGTCAACGGACACGGCGTTACACCTTGTAGCAACCAGAGCTGAACAGGCCATAGAGAGTAAGGAACTGTGCCTGGCGGCTTTTCTAGACGTGGAAGGAGCGTTTGACCGCACCACGTACCAAGCGATCGATGAAGCAGCTGCAAGACATGGCATAGAGCCGACCATATGCAAATGGATTGGCAATATGCTAAACGGTAGGTTAATAACATCATCCCTAATGGGGGACGAGATAAGGGCAACAACAACAAAGGGGTGTCCACAAGGTGGAGTACTCGCACCTACTCTATGGAGCTTGGTGGCGAACTCACTATTGGAGGAACTCAATAGTGGTCCTATCCATTTGGTAGGGTATGCGGATGACCTAGTGATACTTGTAAATGGGAAATTTCCCAGTACAGTATCGGCAATAATGAATGAAGCACTGAAGAAAGTGTAGAGATGGTCTAACAAACACCAACTGTCCATTAATCCAGGCAAGACGGTGGTAATACCATTTACTAGAAAGAGAACCCTAAAGGACATGCAGCAACTAAAACTGTACGGAAGGGTACTTGAGATGTCCAATGAAGTGAAATATCTCGGCGTCACGCTAGATAAGGAACTAAATTGGAAAAAGCATGTTGATCGTAACATAACAAAAGCGCTTAGAGTGTTTGGAATATGCAGATCGGCATACGGTAAGACGTGGGGATTAAACCCTAAGGTACTGAGATGGATCTATACTATGATGGTAAGACCGATCATACTGTACGGCAGCCTGGTCCGGTGGCCGAGAACTTTAAAGAGCACATGCAGAGACGACCTAATGAAGGTCCAAAGAACGGCGTGCATGGCTATAACAGGGGCGTTTAGAACTACGCCGACAGCGGCGCTAGAAGTATTGTTAGAACTACCACCGCTACACATAGTGATACAGTCGGAAGCGCGCAAATCACTGCACAGGTTAAAAACCATGGACCTGTGGAGTTACTGTGCGCCGAAAACTAAGCACACAACCATGGAAAACAACAATTTCCTCGACAGAATAACTGCCATGAGCTGCGATAAAATGCAACCAAGGTATGTATTCCATAGGAACTTCAAAGTGCAGGTTCCCACAAGGGCAGAATGGGCCGAGGATCAAAAACCATTGACAATGGATGGTGAGGATAGTATTTGGTACACTCATGGCTCAAAAATGGCATCAGGTACGGGAGCAGGCATTCATGCAAATGACTACAATGTCAGTACAAGTATGGGAGGTTATGCAACGGTCTTTCAAGCAGAGACATATGCTATAATCGCCTGTGCCCAGGAGAACATAGATCGACTAACCAGGGGAAAACACATCTATATACTCAGCGACAGTCAAGCAGCACTGAAGACGTTATCAGCGCCAAAAGTAGACTCTAGACTTGTACACAACGGCATTCAAGCATTAAACAAGCTTGAAAGGCTCAATAAGGTGCAGCTGGTATGGATTCCAGGGCATGAAGGCTTCATCGGCAATGAAAACGCAGATGAACTAGCTAGAATAGGGTCTGGAACTAACTTCGTAGGACCCGAACCATGTGTGGGACTCTCACAGGGAACCATAGTAACGGCCATTAAGGACCATGCCAAGAACCAACATCAACAAGAGTGGAAGAAGGTGGAGGGCCTGAGGCATGCAAAGCTATTCATAGAAGGGGTAGAATCAAGCTGGACCAAGAAACTGGAACTACAGCAAAAGACAACTCAGAATCATAATGGGTGTGTTCACAGGTCACTTCGGAGTCAAAGGACTCCTGGCCAAACTAGGACTTTCTGACAACACGGATTGTAGAATGTGCGGTGAAGAGGCTGAAACAATGGAACATATATTATGTGAATGTCATGCCCTCGCCAGACAGAGAATGAAGGAATTTGGCGTTGGGTACCCAAGGCCAAAGGAGTTCCAGACGCTACCATTGGCATCTATCATCCGGTTTATGGAGTTGGTAGAACAAAACATTGAGTAGCAAGAAGGGGTAATTACACAAAAGATCCCACTGGGTCGAAGTGTATCCGTAAGGACCCCTAGTAATAAGATAAGATCAAGATAAGACAGTACAAACATCGCATCCATGTGAAATTTGCAAGGATGGCTCGATTTCTTTGCAATAACTTTACTCTCTATGACTTCTACGAGCGTTTTTCCATTATTGCCAATCTCATGATATTAATAACTTACCTTCTCCGACGCTAAGGGCCTTTTTTGCGACTTCGAATGGTGTAGCAACGACTTTGCCCAACACCCCGCTTCCTTTGTGGTGTTTATGTTTGGGAGGTGCGTCACAGTCTGAAACATAGACCGTATTTGAACCAGAGCAAAGTAATGACACAGTATAATGGTTATGTGTTGTGGAAATCGGGTTTAATTACTGATGTGCAAATTGCGGAAACTTTCCAAAATGCTTAAAAATTGTATTTTAAACAGGTAAGTTAACACTAGACTTAAGACCCTTTACTCGTATAAAAAATGCTTAAATAAGATCTTACAAACATGTGAGTTATCACTAGACTTAATGTGACCTGTTTTAAGCATTTTGGAAAGTTTCCGCAATTTGCACATCAGTAGGTTCAATCGACTTCTTACAATATTATTATTCAGACGAAATTTTGATATTATTATTCAGACGATTAATATGTAATTGGACTTTGTTGGTAAAGACCTTGACCTGAAAAAAATAATATGTAGAGGTGTCGTTACTTTACAAACACTTAAAAATATTGAAATAAAACAAATTAACGGATTATATCGCGTATATTATCTCATTTTAGTTCCCGACGTTTCGGAAGCTTTCCAGCTCCCGATGGACACGGGTGACCATGGAGAGCTAGAAAGCTTCCGAAACGTTGGGAACTAAAATGAGATAATATACGCGATATAATCCGTTAAATTGTTTTATTTCAATGAGTAATAATCGCCGAAACAGAAGAAAATATTACTTAAAAATATTTTTTCATTTCATTTTATTTTTTGAGTCTAAGTAAAGAACATAATTTCAAAATGTTTTACAAATCGCTTGGACAAATTTCAAATACAAAATGTAATGAAAAAAACCTTATTAGTCAAAAGCAGTTTCCCAGAGGTGTTCATTTTATTTTTTTTCAAGTAGTAGGCGTTATGTTGACTGAGAATCTATGTATGGTTCATTTTTATGTCATATTGTTTTTTAGATATAATTTTTCAAGTCCGTTGAGTGAAATTTCTTCACAACAATCCACTATATACATTTTTACTTGAGCCTTTACAGACTAGCAGAAAAAGTTAGCTATAAATATCATGATCATGACGTGTTTTTCTTACCAAGCCGGATAGACAAAAGTAAAAAATGTATACAGTCGATTGTAGACACCGAGGTTTTAAAAAATATATCTAAAATCGATATAAACCATTTTGTAGATTATCTCTCCATGACACTATGTCGTAAAAGTATACAATGTTATACATCTGGGAAACTTAATGTTCCCAATAGGGATTATGCATGAATTTTAATTTTTGCTTTATTTAAAGCTCATTCATGTAACAAACAGTAGACAAAAATAATTTTACGAATAAATATAAAAATAACCAAGGTATAAGCCATCAAAAATTTCATTTTATCTCTTTGTAGCAAATCAGAATTTAATATAGAGTTTATATGGCCGGAGTCCACCATGAAGTAACAGTACACGTCGGATCTCTCTGTCTTATTTTTAGTTTAAAATAGCCTATATTGTGCGTATTTCTTGGCCGGTTTAAATTTTAATTTCACATTTTGAAATAGTTTTTACGGTATTATGATATCTAGTTACGAAAAGCGATTAAAAAATTCATGCATGTACCCTATTAGGGTGTTGATACTCAGCATAAATAACCCTCACTATGAGAGGTGCTTAAAAAAATGTTTTTCTGGAAAATTTTACCTATGAAGTAGTAGCATAAATCAAGTATAAGTGACCAACCTTCGTCGTCCTTGGGTGGTTTGGTATGTTTCTTTATATGTTCAGCTGTGTCTTCAGCTTCTTTTTCGGTTTCTTCTCCTTTTTTTATGGAGTCTTTTGCCAATGCTTCTGCTTTTTTTTCTGCGCCTGCAGCCATACCTTCTGCTTTTTTAGCGGCGTCTTTAATTGGATCCCCTGCGCCTTTTGCTTTATTGTCATGCGCAACATAAACAAATTAATAAAAAAGTAATACATATTCTGATAGATGACGCTAAGGCCTTTCAATGAAAAATAGATAGATACAGGGGTAGGCGGATAGATAAATTCGATGCCTACGTCACAGTGCTCGCTAGTGAAAGGGAAACACACCTGACGCCTAATCAGAAAGTACCGGGTTAGAGTCCTGGTGTGACCACGTGCGAGAGCAATCGTATTTTTCTTTGCGCTTTGATTTGTATTGCATATCACAAAATTAATCAATTTTATGGTGCATTAAATTATTGATTACTTACGTTACGTAATCTAAGTGAAAATACATATATACCTACCTAATATCATCGAAGCGTATATGCAACACCCAACGTTTAAATGAAGAATAATTTTATTGATTTACTAGAAGGTGCCAGCAACTTGGTTTGCGGAGGATAAAAGTCATAACCCCTTCTTTTTTCGACTGCGTAGTCGGGTAAAAATTCTGCTATAGCCATATGTGGGTACCTAGCTACCCGACCGTGTACTAAAATAAGTTGAAATCTGTTAAGCCGTTTTGACGTCATAAAGTCACAACGACACATAAAAAAAAACCATTCAGTGAGTTTCAAATAGACGGATTGACTTATATTCTTAACACGCTTAGGTCGACCTATGTAACTATGTAATGGAATCTAAGGTAACTAATTTAACCGTCTTCCAAGGATCGTAGCGTCATAAAAACTGGCAGCTGTATGTAGTTCTGATGACAATACAATAATATGGTACTGTCCAACTGATCTGATGATGGAGCCGGAAGATATGAACTGGAAAATCATGATGGAAGGAACATCGTATCATAGCTGTGTTTGTATTTGTTAGAAAAGTCTTGTAAAGCGTGTTTTTCTAGTGTTTTTAAACTATTAATTTATTGAAAATATGTATAATGTCAGACATTCCATTTTTACAATAGATAAGAACTAATTTTACTAACCTTTATCCTCTGGCATGGCACACTGAAATAGAAACGAACCAATATTATTATTACACTTATAGCGGTTTCATACGTGTGTTTAGCTTACTTTTCTGGTTGTAACCTAGTTTGTCAAACAGTTATCATATTAACAAAAATGCCCATTACTAGGTTTAGCCGGTGAAAAGCGTAAATGCCTTTTGAATTCACCATTGTCCCAAAAACAAACAATTCAAAGACTGACGCGTGGTGTATATAGTGTGACCAATGCCACTGTACCGCGCCTTAGGTATGCGAGCGGCGAGACGGGGGGCCAGTTCAGCCGCTGATTCGTCATTCCGCCGTCGTCTGCCCCCCCCCCCCCCCCCCCCCACTCGTCTCGGCGCTCGCATACCTAAGGTGCGGCACGGCGGTGTCGTTCACACTATAATCTAGACCACTACACTCCGAAACGTCTTAAATAAGGTTAAGTTCTTAATTTTCTGTAACCCAGTTACTGTAAAGTTTGTATATTCGTATGTTTTTACGTATTTTGCTGGTCTAGCATAACTGGCCGCGACTTCGCCTATCGGGCGTTACACAGCATAAACCTCCTTATATGAATAATTGTCTTTTTAAGTACGACGTGCCAACAGCCCTATCGATTATACGATAAACGGGTCAAAATACCAATTTTGTGCTATGGCCCAAGATTAATTTAAATACGTCACCACTACTAAACGATATTTACACATTGCAAACTATGAGTCTTCCTCATCCGTAGAGAACTTGAATTACCAAGAATATAAGTGAGAATGAGCATGTAACGAAAATGAGCCTAAGGACTGCACATCTGCACAATTGCAGATCATCACAAAAAGGTTAAAGTCGATACAATTATTTAGTGATTTATTAAAAACAGCAAATCTAAAATTGCTGAAACCGTTTTTAGGTATCAAAAATAGTACTATTATCATAACATTTTGAAAGCTAATACAGAAGCACTTGGTTAAAAAAATGGGGTTTCAAGTTATATCGACGAAGATTTTATTACAGGCCTTGAGTTAAATTCGACAAAGGTTTATGCAACAGAAAGGTTGCACTAAAGTAAGAAATAATAAAGAACTATGCGTTTTGATGTCGGTTAGCAAGTTCAGCTTAAGTGCAGCCGTTAGATACTAAAAAAACTTACAATTTGTGCTACCAGGGCTCCGAGTAACAAAAAACACAGTATTTTATTCATGATGCGAAGCAGAGGAGACCGACCGAATTTCACTATTCCTGATCGAATACTGAATTGCGAACTCTTAAGAAATAATAACCAGGCGTAAATTATTGTCACTTGAGCAAACACTACATTTGCGCACGTCGAGTTACTTACCTAATAATTTATACCCTTTTGAATAAATTCATATTAAACCAATTTATTCTTAATAATTTAAATTATTAAGTACAAATAGTACATTTTAAATAACAAAGAATGGGTTGGTTTGGACAAAAACTAAATAGGTAGTTATTTGCGATATTTTTTCATCGAATGACGATATAGTCAATGTATTGTTTTAGACATAGTAGGTACGTTGTTTAGCACACTACCTACTTAACGGGTTCACAGTCCCGAAGCAATGTGCAGCCTTCTTTCGAGACATCCCCATAGTTATAACTAGCTTTTGCCCGCGACTTCGTCCACGTAAAGATGCAATTTATAGCGTACTACAAGGCGCCCGCAACTTCGTTCGCGGAGGAGAAAAAGTCATAACGCCTCTTTTTTTCTTTAGCATAGTCGGGTGAAAAGTATCCTATAACGATCTGGAGATACCCAGCTACCCGTGTGCCAAAAATTGTTGAAATCCGTTCACCCGATTTAGCGTGATGAAGCCACAACGACAGATACAAACATACAAACATTTTATTTTTACAACTTTATAATAGTATAGATGATATTAAACGCTCACTGTGAAGCTCATTCCCTTCAAGTATTTTGTGAGGCATATGTGCCACATGGAGGTACCATTGAAACCACCGCTGAGGCACCGACCAGGCAGGCTTCATCGGACTGTGAACCTGTTATATTTGAGTGGATATCTACATTTTATGGGTTTGAACATCGGTTAAACCGCGTTTACCATAGTGACACCTTTGCGCGAATCGAGGTGAGTTCAAGATACGTTTACGTTGTTCTGAAAGTGTTGCAGTCCTTCTCGTAATTAAAAACGGTAATGTATCTCGCTTTCGCCTCAACTCGCGCTATGTCCCGGTATAATAGGTTTAGTCAATCCTTTTTTTTCACAGAGAGGAGAGGACGTAGCTCGGATCCTATTGCAATCTGTCGAAGTGGAGTGGAAACCATATCCCATATAACCTTGAGTCTGACTACGCTCAGGACCACCTCGGAAATAACTGTCAAGCTTAATCAAAAAGTGCAAGGTATATCACAATTGGATCCCGAAAACGCTATGTATAGACCTTGTTATGGCGTCTCTCTTTGAGTCTGTGCTGCTCTAAAGAGGCGCACGTTCGCAGTCCCTGACACTAATTGTGGCAGATCAGAGTTTTGTACATGTATAATTTTCCGATAAGATCGTTATTATGTGTATTTTAGGGGTGCACTACATAAATACGAAACATTTAATACCCATATTCAGAATCACGAATTGTATAATACCGATTCTTATACATAATTCCGAAAGGATCAAAACTCTGAATATAACAAAGGCATTTGAGATATATCATATCCGATTTTTATAAATCCGAAATTTAAAAATGCCTAACGTTTACATTTACGATTTTCAAAATTCCGAATTTGAATACACTGAACAATAAGAAGTCCGACTGAATAATAATCTGAAATATCAAAAGTACGAATTCCGAATTTTAAAATGCCAAATTTCAAAATTAAAAGTCTGGCTACTACTTCAAGTAGGATATCATATGAAAGGGCTTGATCTGCATATTTTCGAAACAAAAAAAATAAATTTGGTTTTATTGTGCTTAAATTATAGTTATAATTATATAATTTTATATGAATATTACACGAAAATTATAACGTGAAAGTGTTACTTTCTTTTCAATCAAATATTTTTTTAATCTCCCGGTTTGGTTAAGTTTGCCCCTCTTTTGTATGGCAAACTTAACTCAACCGGTAAGTTAAGTTGAGTAAGTGAAAGTTTGTACGGAACCCTCGGTGCGCGAGTCAGACTCGCACTTGACCGGTATTTTTTTCTTTACGATTGAACTTATATATTAATATATTATTTTGTTAAGAAAAATAAAATGTATGTGAATGTATGAATTAGAGTGTTTATTTTAAGTATCATAAGCTATTCAAAAAAATCTTTACTGCCTTTTGTATAAAAAAAACTTTTGGCTGAAATTTAAAAAAATATATTAAGCAATATTGCGATTATGTAATATACAAAAGCACGCGTGTTAAATGGAGTGGATTAAAATCATAAAAACCGTGTAATAAGAGTCACTTTAGGAACAATTGTGTTGAAAACATATTATAAAGGGTATTATATAAGTACAAAATACCAATGTATAAGTACTATTTATTATACACTACATTCCTTCGAAAATATAATAGCCGTCGCGATTAAATCTAGAATATCGTCGTCTTCATCATGTCACCGCAATCTAGAGGCCAAACAGTTTCAGGAAACCTGAAACAAGGTTGATAAGCTGTTTAAAAAAAAAAACATAGCTATTGTATTATCCTGCTTGCAATTTAGTAAGTCGCATTGTTTTTTTCCTTCGCAATCGGAGCCTATAGTAATACATATTCCTTTAGAATACAATTGTGGGATTTCCATATTTATAGAAGAAATATAATCAATAATCATGATTATTATTGGTTCAATATCTTTATTGTATTATGGTCACAATTCGATGGTCACAAGTCCCAAGTAACACAGTCGGATGTAAAACAACACTTTTAAATTGTTTCGCAAGAGTCACTACGAATACCGTAAAACCCTACAGTCTAAAATCACTTACCATGATCGAAAATAAGTCGATCATTATCCGCTTAGGTGTGGTATATTATCTTGTATGCCGCACCCGCTCATGGGACAAATGGTGTCCCGGGCCTTTGGGAGGCGTGCGCGGAGCCGAAGCCAACACGTAGAGTCCCTTTCGACAGTTTAATGAAATGTACGGGGTACACCGCCGGATGCTGTTCCTGTCCGCATCATGGAACGCGCACAGAGACAGCACCCGCTAGATGCAAGAACTATTGAAGATGGATGGTATCTAAATATACTGGGTTATGGGATTGCAATGGTGGACTAAATACTGAGCTATTGCTCACATTTGCTGACACCCGGATGTCTACCAAAAAAAAGTATCCCATGGGTAAAGGTGTAACGTTGACTTGACCCCTAGCTAGATGGGCCCCTGTAAATAGCAACCTGAGTTACATAGATAATTATAGTGGTCCGAGGGCAACATCGGTGCGGAGGGCTAAGGGCGGTGAGGTGTCACTGGACTTTGTACCGATGCCAGCGAGTTGGCTTACGTTCCACGATGTATTCTTATTATTATAATAAGTACATAGCAATAAAAAAAACATAATTCTGAAGATTTTTTTGTTAAAACCCTACTATAATTGCCCATACAGTATATTATTTTCGTTCTAAACCATGCAGTTCGGTGCCTGGACTATAGTTGCGAGGTTTTACGATAGGTTTAAAATTTTAAAATTAAACATGTTGCAGATCTAACCCGTTTATTTGGGGCAACTGAATTGTGGAGTCCGGGTTTAAAACACCGAATGTCTACCACCGAGAAAAATGCTCAGGATAATGAGTGAAAATTTGATTTTATTTTCATCTATTTTGACAACACAACGATGTATTTCTCGCTCTCGAATAAAAATATATGAAATTGATCTCTCTCGTTATAATCGTTTTAATGTCAGGTTTTTAATCTTGTTATTAGGTACACCACTATTCTTACCTGTCGCTATTTTGGTTCCTTCATCAGCAAAACGTTTTCCGATTTTTTCTACCGTTTCTACCATATCTGAGGGTTTTTGAAAACCTAAAAAAATACATGTTTATACTAAAGTTACAAATCACATCAAATTAAAATCACCTATTAATTGTATGTTAGATGAGAGGCTTATTAGGTAGGGTCACGTAAAAATAGCTGTCAATCAAAACAAATCCAATTCAATAATATTCAATATCTATTATTTATTATTATTTTATTTTATACTATTATGAAGTTGTACAAATTAAATGTCTGTACATTGAAGATATTTTCAAAAAATGATGGTAATGGACTATTTGGAGGTCCCTGAATCGAATGTTTTTTGCGTTTTTGTATGTGACGTTGTGGCTTAATCATGCCAAATCGGCTTAGCAGATTTCAACTATTTGTGGTACACGGGTATCTCCAGATGGTTATAGGTTACATTTTGCCTGACTACGCTGAAGAAAAAAGGGTTATGATTTTTTTCTCCTCCGCGGACGCAGTTACGGGCGCCTTCTAGTCTATTCTTCTATACTATTCTTACTTCCTTACTAAATTATAAACTCGAAAGTATGTATGGACATTCCACTTAATCTCAAAAACTACTGGATATTTTTTATGAAACTTTCCAATTTTCATCCCTTTTAGGGACGAAATTAAAAAAAAATGTTTATTTTTTGTAAGGAGGTTTTGACGACCGGTTTAGCTCAGTGGGAGTAACGTTATCTCATATTGAAATTGTCTTGATGAGAATAGTCGTATCGAATTGGTATGATGATGGAGCCGGCAGGTAGGCACTGGATCTCTTTAATAAAATAAAGTAGGCATCATAACCGTGTTTAGGCTAGTTCGCGAGATATACTTTAAAGTAACGATTAACAAAAAAGTGTGAAATGAATTAACCTTAAACAAAATATAAAAGCGACTTCAAAGAGAAAACACAAAAAGATCAATGGATTATAGTTCCTATGCTGTTCCGCGAACTTGTGTCTTGGTTAGATGTGTCAATAAATTGTGCTCACATGCGCATATTTTCATGCAGTTTCCATAAAATAATACGCAAGCAAATACAACAAACCAACACCAGACAGTATAATCCTCGACACGTGTTTCGCCTCTCTACGAGGCATCATCAGGAGATGCAGGATATGTTGACGGTCCGGCGTCCACCCGAGAAATGAGTTGTCCAAAACGGTCGGCCCTATTTATACCCTGAATAGGATTTCTAGAAAGAGATGGAAAAACACGTAACAAAGGTGATGACGTAACATTAAGTTGTTCATTAATTATCAAACCTCTATTGCTGTACCTGACTATCTCGAACTGTTCAAGCACACTAAGACGTAATCCTTTTCCGCAAACATGTAAGGTGTTAAAAGAATGATTGTCTGACAAATAATGGCTGTTTTCTAATAAATGTTTTGCGAAATTGGATTTTTCCGGGTGGTTATGTCTATAAGAAGAGACATGTTCATCAATTATTTAAAACACAAAAAAGTAAAAAAAAATAGCTGCCTACTTTAGTTTCTTCAATTTACTTACAAGTAACTGTTTTTCTACTCAGTCTATACAGTGTATACAGTTAATGTTATTTTGGAGTCGGTGCCATCGTGTTACAACTTACTAAAATCGGCAATTTTCGACATTTTACACAATCTTTAGATGGCACCGTACGTCTGGGTGTTCCTCATCCCTTCAACTTTTGCCTTTTTTGTTTTTAATTTGTTACTTAACAACGCGTTAACCGTCGATTCTAGGATTTAGATTAAACTTGGCGCACAAATAGACAAAATTATGAATTAAATAAATTAAGCTACTTAATTTCCTATACTACACAAATCAATATAGGGGTCACTAGTTAGTATTGGGATAGTAATGTGGTATTTATATTAATCATTAACATATTACTTTTGTTTATACAAACATATTATAAATACAAGGCCTTTGATTTTGTTTAGGTTAACAATCGATTAATTAAGGAGTCAATTCGTTCTTTTTTCATTTGATTTTAAATGAGTCCATTGTAACCAAAAACTAAACACAAACTCAGGCACTAGTCCCACCGCCGGCGAGAAAGCGAGCAACTATTTTCTCGCCCAACTCGCTCAATAAACGAACAATAGATGTAGACTCCGTGTCAATGAAAGAGATACATATATGAGAGAGTTCTCGCCGGCAGTGTGAACAGTCAGCGATTAACTATTAATATATTTGTCTCTTTTACTAACACAGGATCGATATCTTTTGTTCGTTTTTTGGACGAGAAACTCGCCGATGGCTAATCGCTTCCTTGCCCTTGGGACCAGGGCTTCACCGCAAAAATGGCCCCTATTTTGTTTTGAGCACTTTATATTTATGGTTTTTTTTTTACCTATCTAACATAAAATCATACTAGAAATAATAATAAAAACAAACATACCTTTGGAATGAGGGTGGGGATGAGTGGGTACGCTCTTTTTTGGTTCGTCCTTTTTCAGTTTTTCCTTGTCATCAGCGGCAGCAGGGTGAGCGTCATCGGCTTTATGCCCCATTTCAGGGTTCGGGTCCCCATCGTTCTTCTTCGCTTCCGAGGCTGCTTTTTCGACCGCTGCCGTAGCCTCTGCCTTATCTGTAATATTCATAAATCCTATAAAATACTAAAAGGCAAAAAACAAGAAAGTCATAGCCCTGTTTTGTGCTGCAGCGTAATCGTTCTAAACTATCATAACCATTTGCCCGTACCCAAAGGGTACCAACGTAATTTAGTGATAGGATTCCGCTGTCTGTCTGGTTTGTCTATCTGTTCGACCGTCTGTCTGTCATATGGCTCTAACTCTTGAAACTTTCGCAGAATGCGTATGTAACAGTAGCCCTAACATTTTTTTTTTTCAATATTCAAGTAACGTGTTTTTTCCGGCTAATTTGCTTTGTACTTTGCATCCTGTTATCTTTTGAACCATGATTAACAAAAGTAGTGACGACACTAATTTCTCAAATAATCGTAACTTACTCAAAAGAAATATGTAGCAACTCCATCTAACACTAATATGCACTTACTTCGTTTCTCCCGATAATGGTTTCAAATACAAGCTTTTTTCAAAGTAGTGACGAAATGCTTATTAACAGTATAAAAACGTAATAAAAAAAAGTTTAAAATTAAAGTGTAAGGAGACCATACAATGCACGTGCTACAACACTATTGAACATTTTAACTATACCTTTATCGGCGGGAATAGCAGCCTGTAATAAAAGAAATAACGTTATTATTAATCATTATATTACCTACAAGTATCAGAGAAAGTATTCATACATATTCTATGTTTTATTAGTTTGAGTTTTTTTTTAACTTTATCGAATTGGACTAGAAGTGGCTAGGTTACTAACCACAGGTAAATAACAATAGATCACAATTTAAAAAAAATGGAATCTCACTTACAATCTGTGCTATAAGCGCCAGGACGAATAGCAGGCAAATAATTTTCTTCATAATTTTAAATTTTTGTTTCAATGTTATTAAACAACTGAACTTATATTTTCTCGAACCAACACTACATTCATAAACTTGGAGACCTACTTATATAAGGAAAAAACCGTTCATAATCATAAGATATGTAAATATGACATCTCGAGTAAGCTGGGATTGTTCTTATTAGGTAGTTCTTGAGTGTGACGTTTGAGTGACGGTTATTGTAACCGCTGTCACTGCTGAAGGATTTGTCAGAAAACATCATTTGTCGTCGACAATTCCCTTGCCCAATCTTACAAGGTTCTATGTTACATTTTCATGGTAGTTAAATTAAACTTTGTGTTTCCATAATCGTGTTCAAACTTCAATTCGTCAAAAGTGAAATATAGAACGCTGTAATATTGGGGCAGCAATTAGGTCGGCCACTCATTGACTTGGTAGAGATGAGACGCGTAGTGGGCACTATTATTTACAAATTTGGACGATTGATTTGACTTAGTTGCTAATCATTTTGACTACCGATTACTATTCTGAGGCCTCGGGTTTGAATCTCAAAAAGGGCAAAGCAAATATTTCAGTGTTGAGTATTTCTTGTATTTCTAGCACTAATGGTTTACGCGACTTTTTGCCAAGTGTTGTAAATCTGTTTCCATCTTGTAGGTATAGTGCCATAGAGAGGAGTAATGCTGTGTCGCGCAGCCAGCGAAGTCGCGGTTAGTATATTTTTTGAAATTCATAAACTGACCCCATTGACCTCAGTATCACCTGAGGGTAAGTGACAGTGTTAGATATAACTTTTGTAATGTAATTACTAATTGAATAACATTCATTTCCATTACTAGTAATTTAATTAAATGTAATTGCTATTGCTTTGCTTGGAGTCTCCTTGCGTGATCGAATCAGAGGGGTTACTCCGAAACTAGAGATTCGAAGTTCGTAACGTGCCATCCCTCTCGCTCTCATGTTAAGCTGTATTTGAGTGAGCAGGATGGCGCCATACGAACTTCGTTTTTCGGGTTTCGGACTAGCCCCCCAGAAACGTGGAGACTCGCAGAAGAACCAAGGTCATCGACATAGCTTAAGGGCCTGCATCGTCAAGTAATGCATATTTGTAAACCATGCCCCAAACGCTAAGCCGGCCAATAAGCGGAATTTCTAATAAGGGACGCATTTATTGCTCGCGCGCATCAAAGAAAAAGAAAGCTAATACACTACATGCTTGGGGTTTTTTGGCGTAAGCGCCAGATGTAAAAGTACAATGAAATCGAAGGTATTATTATAATGTAAGTATTAAGATAATGACGTAAAACATAAAGGAAAGAATGTCATTTTTACATAATTTGGCCGTTTATTATTCTGTCGTGTGTACAAACTAGACAAAAAACGGAAAATGAAGACTCGTTTTCGGATTTCTTTTCTATCGAGGAAATTCTAAACAAAAAGGTGTCCGCGTTAGGCGCTGAATAGGTTATATAGTCAAAAAACACATATCTGAAAAGCAGCCTGTTTCAAATACTAGATTTGTCAAAAATCATCACCCTCACTAAAAAATAGCTTAAATTTTGCGATGCACCCCCTTAGAGTTGTTAAACTTAAGTGGCAATGGGCGGGGCACATTGCTCGTAGAACCGATGGCAGCAGGGGCAGAAAGGTTTTCAAGTGGTGATCGCGTACAGGATGACGCAGCATAGGTAGGCCCCCAACAAGATGGACCGAAGATCTGGTAAAGATAGCGGGAAACCGCTAAATGAGGGCGGCGCACGACTAGTCGTTATGGAGATCCTTGGGGGAGGCCTTTGTCCAGCAGTGGACATCCTTGGGCTGATATGATGATGATGATGAATTGCAATTGCATGTAATAGAATTAACAAATTCATTTGTAATTTGAATTACATTATTTTGTAATTAAATTATTCAATTACTTTATGTTATCCTTCTTTTTAGTAGACATAGAAGAACAAGTTATTATATAGAAGATTATACAGCATGCCAGTGTTGGGCAAAAAGTTACAAATAAATGTATTATCCTACAAATATGATTAATGTAAATCATACGTATATCCTGGAATGATAAATCCTGGATTAGGTTAAAACTTTTTCTCGTGATTCGGGAATCGTTCCTCATGCGGGTGAAATATTGTTTAATAACGATATTTATTTTAAAGTATTTTTATTTCTAAAATATATTTGTGATAAAAAATATATATATTTTTTCCATACATGTTTTTAAATTAGGCCTCAACACTACCCTCATCTCAAACTCTCAAACACTTCGTCTGCCAATTCGTGCGATTTAGGTAGGTTAATCATAGTCGAGTAAGAATAAAGTCAAGTAATCCGGACGATGGTGTAAAACAATTTCTGAAAATATAAAAAAAAAATGTGTCCGCCGCCCCGGAATCCAAAATTGATGTCATATTTCGATTCGACACCCCATAAAAATAGAAAACGATACCCATGACAAATCATCATTTTTGAAATCTGAACCTTAGGAATACATCCAATCTACCATGATTTAAAAAAAAAATACTTAACTTGATATACAAAATATATGAAACTTTTGAAACATGTATGTTGCTAAAAAAAACCAATACAATACACCCACGACAAATTGCATAAAAAAACACACTAAAACCCTACACAAATGAATAGTTTAAAATAAAAAGTAATTATAGGTAATTGAATAAAGTAATCAATGAACACTGTAATTGTAATTGCAATTATTTTTTCCTTGCAATTGTAATTTGTAATTGCAATTGTTAATAGTTAATTCAATTACTTTTTACCCAACATTGCGAAGGGACTCCATAGTCCCTTCGCAACCCCATGGTCCGGGTTAAGCTAGACCAGCTCAGTCTGGAATATTTTTGTGTATTTAGTAAATATTTTTTGCCCCCGACGAAAAGAGACGTGTTATAAGTTTGACGTGTGTATATGTGTGTCTATCTGTGGCATCGTAGCGGTTGATCAGATGGACCGTTTTAGTTTTTTTTTTGTGTTTTGTAAGGTGGACTTAATTGAGAGTGTTCTTAGCTATGGTTCACGAAATTCGGACAGGATGAAATCAGAAATGTGAAAGTGCCCTTGCAGAATAAAGTTTTGAATTTGAATTCGGTTTAGCGGTTTCAAACGAGCTTTTTTATGGTCCACCGATTGCATGTTTATCGATACATCAAGGAGTATCCAAAATCGTCGTCTAAAAATTAATAAAAGAATATGCACTTTTAAAGTTATTTACTATAATATAACTTAAGGAATACAATAAACCTTCAAACACACATATACAATTTGTTATTCTAAATATTTATAATACGACAACATATTTTCGATGACTTCAATTTTTTAAAAATGAAAATTAAAGTAGTTTCGTAATAGATTGCTCTCTGCATGTTACACTTGGTAAGGATTGTACAAAATATACAATAATATTATTTACATATGACATTAGACATAAGTAACTACATTTCTTTAACGTACATTCATACAGTTTTATTAATAGTAATTACTAGGTACGCCGCCGGTGGGAAACATGGTTCTGCCACTACTGCTAGTATATCGTTGTGTTTACCATGTGAAGAAGTCAGCAAAACCTGAAACAAATAAGTAAATAGTGCATGCCATTAGGATTGTATCTACTGAGAGAATGGTATTTTACAATACGAGTAGCTGTTACTTTTTAAGATTTTATAGTCGATTTTTGTCTATCTAACCTACCTATAAATGTTTTCATCTATCTATACCTGGGCCAATTTTTATTATGTTGTAGTTTTTTTTATTTCGTCCGATTTGGGTGAAAATTGGTACTTAACTACATAGAGTCCATCATTCTGTATACGAAAAACATAATTACCCTGTGTATCCTACAAAAGTTATATTGTAATCCATTGAGTTACAAAAAAAATATGTAGATTTCGTAACTCAATGGAAGTTTTCATACAAATTTTGTAGGACACATCGGGAAATTATTGTTTTCGTATACAGAATGATGGACTCTATGTAAGTACCAATTTTCATCCAAATCGGACGAAATAAAATAAACTACAACAAAATAAAAATTGACCCACCTACGTATAAACAGAGCATAACTTAGACCGCTAAAGACACATAAACAACTTGACGTCTGTGACAAATACAAAACATTGCCATATTCAGTTTTTATATATATGACAGTTAATTTGCTTGGAAGAGATAAAATGGTCCGACTCTAGTTCGACTGTCGTGCTTCACTAGCGCCATTCTGGCTGGATTTGGACCTATTATTTTCTGCTTTCCGCTGGATAATTTTATCTGTCTACCTTCTTAACTTTTCTATATTCCATGCGCTTGCAAATTATTCGTTATAAGTAGTATTCGTTGTAATTAGTTTTAAGTATGTTAACCGTTGCATGATTGAATGTAGTATGAGAATTGTAAACAATAAAAAACAATAACAAGTATTGAAAGTACAGTTTAAGTTTTCAACACTACTTAAATTCTGGTACAATTGTATCATTGTAATTCAAACACAATCTTTGTATTGTTTCTGCATAAATCATATACTTTAAAATATCTTTACTTCTTAATTCCTTTAACGAACTTGGCATTCTTTCACATTTATGTTTTTGATGGGACATAATATCTGTACTAAAACATATATAGATGAAGTCAATGAGGGTATTCGATTTTCTATGGCAAAGGCATATTATAGGGTAGATGACTAATTAACAGACAAAAATGCATGGCCCAAAACAGAAACCAAATAATTTACTTTTACCGGGACACAGTTCTTATAAGGTGACATATCAAGCGTATGTTAGTTGTTTTAAATAAAAAAACACTATTTTGCTTTATATTCCATTTTTTTTTACTTTTATAAGTTTTGATATGTTTTCTTGAAGAACTACGCATTGAGTTTATACTCAAAATATATATTTAGAATAGGCTAAGTACAAATATTGTAATAGATATAAGAGTAAATTCGAAAAAATGACTGACTGTTGAGTTTGTTTCGGCTCTCTTCTCCTCAGTGGTCTCCTCTTGGGAAACGCCGTAGAGTCAGACTTGTAAAAGTGCCCTTGCGGCCAACTTACAGAATAAAGATCATTATTTCATTATGTTTGAATTATCAGTGATTAATATTGTCATTACGACATAATGTCCAACTGAAACAACAGCAACAACCAGATTATTATTATTTTTAACTATGACTGAACTTTTTGAAATACTTGTACAATGTTAATGCAGTGCATGAATTCGTATTAACATTCGCTTGCCTTCGGCAATACTGAAACCTATTCTGGAGCTCGAATCCTCTTCTAAATGTTCACAGATTGTAAACGTGAAAGTATGTATGTACGTTCCACTTAATCTCAAAAAGTACTGGACGAATTTTTATGAAACTTTCCAGTTATGTAACTTATGTATCAGAATAGGACATAGGCTATAATGCATGTCAAATTATATCACTTTTAGGGACGAAAAAGGGAATGAAAATTTGTATGGACAGTCAATATTTTTTTACGCTAGGAACTTGAAATCTTGGTAATATGCTTCACATTTAAAATAGTAAGATATTATAAATGCGAAAGTGTGCCCGTCTATCTGTCTGTTACCTCTTCACGCTTAAACTGCTCAACTGATATATAGATGAAATTTGGTAGAGATATTCGAGTTTTGGGGAAAGACATAAGCTACTTTTTATCTCAGAAAAATACCCTTTATCCGCGATAAACGAATCTAAGGCGGACGAAGTCGCGGGCGGCCGCTAGTATATTATAAATGCGAAAGCAACTCTGTCCGTCTGTCTGTTACCTTAAGCTGCTGAACCGATTTAAATGAAAATTTGGTATGGAGATAGTTTAGGACCCTGAGAAGGACATAGGATAGTTTTTATTACGGAAGTAATTCGTGATGAGATTGGAAGTTTGTATGGGGAATTAATAATTAGGACATAGGCTACTCAGTTCTCGAAAATGTTAGTAAAATAAAATAAAACTTAGTTATTTGCAATCTATTAAAGTATTTTTTCGTCCTTACCGCCTGCGGCATCGAATCCAGTTTCTATTAAATCCTCGGTGATTTTTTTCCCTTCTTCTATGATTTTGCTTCCTTCATGTTTATGAGTATCTATAAATAAAAGATCAATATAAATCGCCTTCTTACTTATTATTGCACTTTTAAATAAAAACCCGTTAAAATGTACACTGGACTTGATAATATCATTGCTAATCACATAATTATGTCTTCCGAACTGTTTTCTTATACATTTACTACTATTACTGCCTTTTTGTCTGTCTGCTCATCTGTCAATCTGAGTCCTTCGTTCGCGAGTTCGCACTTCACCGGTTCTTTTTGATGTAATTTTTGTAGGGCCTTTGTAGTAATAGCCTAATGCACTCGTATCGGGTTCTACACAATAATCAACAAAATGTTTGGGAAAGGTTTTAAACGTTGTAAATGAAACATTTAGAAAATATTGTTATAAGAAATGGAATACAGTCATTAAGTTTCACTTTACGATTATGTGATTTGGAATCGATGACTTCGATTTTCTCCATTAAGTAATATGTATGAACCTTTATGACGTCGGTGATCGCTCTCCTTTTTCATCTTGTCCTCAGCGTCGTCCGCGGAAGGACAATCTGGTTTATCATCCTTAGTATCCGGTTCTTTCTTATGTTTCTTTTCAGGTACTTTATCTAATTTTGAGAAAACAAATTAAAATATTAATGCAAAGCAAAGGCACTATAGAACTATTAAATATGATTTTTTTCCAAAAAATAAGTGGGTAAGTGGATCTATTTTAATTCCACAGATCCATTTTTTTAGAGGTTTGTAAGTACCTATGTGTGTTTGTGCCATCATAACACCTTAACGGCTGGACAGATTTAAACAATGTTTATTTTTTTTCTCCTCTTCAAACGAACTTAAAATACTTAAACTAAGAACTGTGCAATTTGTACGTAATTAAGATTATTATTGGCGGGACAGATTCAAGGTCCGTAAAAAAGAAGAACGACCTTACTACAACTTGGTAAATCGCTGTGGCTGAAGGGTAGTGGAATATGAAGTATCTAAAGTGACTTCAACAGAAACCGTAAAAAAAATAAACAATATGGCTGCCTAATAATTCAATTTATTGTCTATTGGTTTATTGTAAAACAGTGATGGAAATATGTAGTATTCACCAATAAATTTGATATACGACAAATTATAATCAAATGGGAAGAACACATGAGTTGTGGATAAGATTATGTTCGTTATTCAAAAGTGCCATTTCGAAGTAATGAAGGTATATTGGTTTGTTTTCATTTTTTTTCATTTTCTATTGAACTCCACTTTAGTGGGAAAATAATTAAGTATTAAATTTCCGTGATGTGCACATCTACACTATTACAAAGTTGTAAAAATGAAATGTCTGTACATTAAAGATATAAAAAAAAATTGTAACGGAGTTTAATGACCCACCTGATGCTACAACGACACATACAAACACACACAAAATCGAAGGTAAAAAGTATCCTATAACCATCTGTGGATGCCAAGCTACCCGTGTACCAAAAAATCGTTGAAATCGGTTTAGCCGATTTGGCGTGATGAATCCACAAAGACACATGCAAACACACAGTTGATTTTCGTGAGTTTGTATGTGTCGCTGTGGCTTCATCACGCCAAATCGTGTCTAGTAAAAATGAAACAAATAAAATTAATAATGAAAAATATTATGGCCGTACCTTTGTCATCCGGAATGTTAGCCTGCAAAAAATGGAGTATATTATGAAATTAGTTCAAACAAAAATAATAAACTAAACGCACGGCAGGCAAAGAAACATTTCAAAAATAGGTTTTTGAAAATGTTGATGCTGTTACGATTATCGCTTTCGCGACACTTGCAGCTCCGGCTGAATAACCTTAATGAAAAAGGAAAAATTTGGGATCTGGGTCTCGACTGTTTCCTCCCCCAGATTTTGACATACATGAAGTGATTTTTCAACATATAAAGATTTGAACTGGGTCTTTGTCTTGATTTTTTTCTAATTAATTTTTCTACGCGAGACGTTTTTGGCAGAAATTAAAAGTGGTCAATTATTCGTATTTTTTGCACACTATAATTTATTAAACAAGGAAACATAAAGAAATCCTTCGTACCTACATTTATACTAGTTCAGCTTTAAAAATTAGGGAGGTAACAGTTGGGAGCACCCCTATTCTTAAGTCTAACCTAGGGTGCTTCCGGCAGTGGGGCAGGGCTCAAGATACCCGTGATTAGGGCTGCATAGAGAGAAATCTCCTGACAATGCGGGCCGTGTCCAGGATTTACTACCTTCTGTATCTGACCCTTGAGCTATCTAGCGAGTCTCTTGAGATATTGCTCGAGACTCTTCGCTATAAAACCGTTTACCGAAATTACTATCGGTACAATACAATGATCGTCGAAACAACATCGCACATGGCGGTCACCTCGTGAGCCAAGTCTAGGTACTTGCTGAGTTTATCCTTCTTGGCCTGTACGAAGTTCTCGTCGTCTGGGGTGGTGATGTTGATGAGCATTGCCTGGGGCTTAGATCGATCTACCAACATCATATCAGGACTATTGGCCACAATAGTATTTATGCATATAATAAATACTTTATTGTACATAATAACCAGTTACACGTGCTATCAACTTAAAAGATATAAGTACATAGCCGAACTTATCCCTATACGGGATCTCTTCCGGTTAACCTTTGAGCAAGTGAGCGAAGATAGAAAGAAAAAAGACAAAGTAACGCCATGTACAACATATATAAACCACTAAAGTGAACACACATGAATAAAAAAAAACATGTACATAATACATATTATGTAACTAGGTAAATAAAATATTATTATAATATATATAGTATTCAACTACTTTATAAATCATTGGAAAGCCAGAACTAATTCAATTTACTCTTGAATTATGATATAAATAGAATAGTCCTCTCCGTGATCAGAGACCGATACAAATAGAGCGTTGCACGATTATTTTCGAGAACTGGCATCGGTGCGTACCTATAGTGCGGCACCTCAAACCCCAAAAGACCGTATGTAACAGCAATTACTGGTGAATATTCCTGGCTATTTGGTTATGTCTGTGCAAGTGCTCGCCGTTAGCAAAATGAGAACAACTGGAGATAATAGGCCTGAGTGACTCTCCGGGACGTCAGCATGCCCAAGAAATGTCGCCGTATCGTCCTTCAGGATATACCTGTGGTAGTGGTTCATCATAATGGCTTCATCCGCAGTTGCACAGGCAAAACCTTTGGTTTCCCCGAAGAGATCGCTGAAACGAAGCCAGTTCACCGACGCGAAGAGGTCTACATCGGGCCTTGTAGAACCGCCCGTGCAGCTTCTTACTTCTCCATACATCCTTGCGTTCATCATCTGCATACATCATCTTTTTACCGGATCCGGTCCAGATCCGGTAAAAAGATGATGTATGTACAGTCTCATAACTGACCAGCGTGGGCATAGCATGCGATGTGTAGTGAGTAGCAGACGAACCCTCCTATCCAGGGCGTCCAGTTCAGTCTGGGTCTGCCTTAGTATGCCACAAGAGTAAGTGAGCAAGGGCATCATGCATGCGTTGAAGGCGCGCGCCTTATTACCCCCCGACTAAAGACTGTTAGTACTTTCGTCAAGCAGCAAAAAAGCACTCCTTCACTGCCTGCCTCATGTCCCCGTGCGCAATACTTAGTGCCTGTCACATACCAAGGTATTTGTAGGTTTCAACTTTGGAGAAAGACCTGAGAGACATCGTCTCAGAATGCTGCAAACTCGTTCAGTTTACGACTTTCCCCCGCTGTACATGCATGACCGCACACTTGTCTTCACCGAACTCGATTTTGATGGCCCTACTGAAAGTTTCTGTAACGCCAGTTCTGGTCGTTTCGGTGCAAATAGCTTGAGGTGTCGTCTATGTTCAACAGATGAAAAATGATCTCACCCCCTCTCCGAAATCAACCTAGTCCTGAATCCTTCAGCAGATTACTATTTGGATTATTATTATTAATTATATTGAGTACCTTTTATAAGTGCAAAATGGATTTTTTGAAAGCAGTTGCACAAGTTTTTACCAACAGTATTTTAATAGATATTGAATGATTACATTTTTTGACTTACCTTCTTCATTGTGTCGTCCGCTGCGCCTTTTGCATCTTTTAATCCGTCTCCAACTTTATCTTTCATGGCTTTATCTGCGTCCTCTATTTTTTTCCTTGGGTTTGTCGCCTAACTTATTTTTATCATCCTTTGCTGCATTATCTGCTTTTTTCTTTGCATCGTTTACTGCGTCATCTGCTTTTTTTTTCCCGTCCTTTTCTGCGTCGCTTTTTTTATCTTTGTCATCTGCTTAAAAAAACATTACTCTAAAACTACTCTTATTTGTATATAAAAATAGGGTTATGCGCAAAGATTATTCGAGATATCCTTAATAATTTTGGGCTAGGTATTGATTAAGAAAGATATAGTTTGTAAAAAATATGACAAAATTTGTTCACCTTTGAGCAAGGGTGATATATAACGTTTTAAGTATTGTCTGTGGCTACTGGATGTAAATTTAGTTTGCATTATATGTATACAACTTAGTTTGTTCTACAGTAGGTAATAGGTTCTCATAAACATGAGTGTTAAAGAATTTTATTATAAGGAAAAGTAAATGTAATAGAGCCTAATTATTGGAAAATAAATAATTAAACCATACCTTTGCCGCCTGGAACGGGAACGGCGCACTGTCATTAAAAAAAAACAATATAATAATAATGTATTATGTACTTGCACAATTTACCTATTACGCATTTATTTTTTGGATAAATCATTAGTCCGTGTTTAAAGTATATATGCGAATAAAATTAAAATCCATAATGCTTTACTTACAATTTGTGCTATCAAAGCCAGCACGAAAAGAAGGCAAAGAGTTTTCTTCATCATTTTCAGTTTTTATTTTCTTGCCGCTTTCTGATCGAGTGGTTTTAGTTCTTCCTGGTTCAATACTGAAACTCTCAGGTTCTTCCAACACATTATATACGAAAATTTTGTTTATTTGTACAGTTGCGCCCTTGGACGTAAAGAATTTTTATACTTAGACATGAGTAAGGTAAAATAACATTACGTCAAAGTGCCATTGAAATACCTCTGGGTGTTGTTTTAGTTCACTCAGGGATAAAATTAGGATAACCGTGCACTGGTGAAAATTCCAAGTATAAGCTATGGCCTTCAGAAAACTCAGAAAACCTCAGGAAATGACCACTTTGGAGTAAAGACTTTATCTATATCTATACATATATAAAATTCTTGCCTTACTGACCTATTGACAGACCACGCACAGCCTAAACCGCTAAAGATATAAACATGAAATCTGGAACGTATATTTTTTATAGTACGTGGACGTGTACGAAGAAAGGATTTTTTGAAATTTAACCCTTAAGGGGTGAAATAGGGGTTGAACCGTCGTATGGTAATCGTTCATTTGGAAAGTTATTGATTTGAATTTTTGTATAAAGGTTTCTTATTAAAAAACAAAACAAATGATTAAGCGTTGCTATACAAAATCATCCCTTAAAAGGGATAAAAAGATTTGAAAGTTTGTATGGGACACATATCGTTTTTAAAGATAGACGCTTAAAACTTCGGTCACAACCTCCTAATGTAAATTGAAAAATATTAATAATGCTGCGCTTTCACTGAGGGTATGTACCCGGCATATGTACTTTAAAACTTCCATCTCCGGAGGGTGTCTAACGCTCCCCTCTCTCTCTCTTTTTCTGGACAGCCGACGAAATTAAGCCAGCGCTCAGAGTCTTAAGGGTCCTCTTGGGTTTCCAGTCCGACCGATAAATACACACCTGAAGCGGGGGTCCTTACCGACTCTCTGGAGATATCGGGTCCGTGGGGTCCCAAAGAGCTCGCCACGCGGAATCTGAAAAGAAATCCTATCCTACAAACAGAAAAAAAATCATGTGCTATCAAACAACATGTCTATAAAATAGAGACCTTTAGTACCAATTGATCCTTTAAAGGACATGTGAATTAAAAAAATGAACACACACCTCTTTCATGACAAATAAATCTTGATCGGAGATAAGATATTTTGTATTTGCGTTTAGTGGACGGGGAGCTTATTAACCGTATGTTGTCATAAGTTTAGTGTGTATCAAATTTTATTTATGCGGTTGCCATAATTCCGTCATTCATTAACTTATTCTCCTATTTTTCAAGAATTAAGTACGTTCGTAATGAAATAGAAAGGAGTATTTACGAGTATATGATTCGTTCCACTCATCATAAATTAAGTACTTAGTACCTTTATGAATTGTTTTTACACACTACTGATTTAGTCACCCTTAATATTGTGGTAACTGTTGTAAATCATCGTCCTCGTGTGACGTACATACTTGAAGCCATTGAAAAGCTCTGTTTTTTTAACTATAAAGTACTAGGCCATACACATTATATGCATGAAACATTATAAGTTTTCTAGAATGCCTATGTAGATACAGGTGTGTTTAGAATTAGATGGTAGATAATTGAAACTCTGCGCACGCATTATTATTCTATTGTTTGTCAGCTTATGCAAAGAGTTACGTTTATTACTTAGGTGCTGATTATTGAAAAATAAGTAATTTATTTTATGACGCTCGTAGATATTTGTTGGAAGTCAGTTGTGCATACTTCGTGTGTTATTCACGCCCGCTGTTTACTTAATAAGATGTTGAATTTCGTCTTCATAACATGATTAGTCCGTTCACAAACATGGTGTTGGATTTGTAATTCGTTAGTTAAAGATGTTTTTGAGATATTTGTTATATCTCAGTGAATAGGTTTTTAAAGGGTTGGCAACACACACGTAATGCCGCTGGCGTTGCAAGCGTCCATAGGCTACGGTGACTGCTTAGCATTAGGCAGGCCGTGGGCAGGCCGTATAGTACGCTTGTTTGTCACCTTATTAGTATAAAAAAAGTATAATTACCACATGAATATTGCAAGAAAAAAACAATTTAAATAATTAACTACTTTACTCCTAATTAACTAGTTTGCTTACTTTTTAGCAACTGTATGTTCTTCCTGAATAATATCTATATTTCAACAGTATGGATATAGACGCTTATAAAACATTTGGAAGGCATAGGTTTGTCTCCTCACATAATGTCATCAAAATCGTTAACCCTGTTTCCGAGAAACGAATTATATTTAGTGTTTGTATTAGCTACCGTATATTAACGAATTATAAGTAGTGAATAACACAACAGGTGGGTTTAAATCTGAATACGAATGATATTTTTTTTTCATAATATCAGTGTGTTCAGATTTAAAACGCACTTCTTTGTTATCTTTGTATAAACGTATAATACTGCAACGGCTTTAATACGAGTATATTTAATGTAATTAAATAAATAAAGCAAAACAAAAACTTTAGTATTTCATTGAAATAAAACAATTTTACGGATTTTATCATGTATATTTTAGTTCCCGACGTTTCGGAAGCTTTCCAGCTTTCCATGGTCACGGGTGGTCCACAGTATTTCAATTTCTTTATTTCGTCACATATATACTTACAGTAGAAACACCAAAACGCTTACACGGTAGACAGTAGATACTAACAGAACACAATAATTTAATAATAATCAACTCAATAATTTAAATGAATAGCTATAATAGTCGCTACATAATGTCAAATACAAATTAAATTAATAGCATTTAAAATTGTACACTAAATCATATTATGTAAACGCTGTGTTTGGAAAGCGTAGTGCTTAATATTAAGAGGTTTATCCTTATCAAATAATAGCTTCAAATTATACGATATCATAATTAGCCTCAGGGGGATATATTATTTATTATATATCTATATTGAAATGCTCGAAATTTAAGGTGAAGATAATTTATAGATTGCAACGTGTATAGAAACTGAAGTTTGAACGTATATACGTATATTTTCAGTGCAACCTGTGTATACATCATCGTGCCTTAATACACGCCTGGCGTGTCAGTACAATTAATTTCTTAGGTCAGTTTAGTGAAGATCGGTAAATTTATTGAAAAATATATTTCAATTAATTAAATATAATTTGTGAATTCTAGGGGGACGTTTAGAAGGTGACGCTTAAGGCTGCTTTTCCAATTTATAGAACCACTATTTTTCTTAGATATTTAAAGATCGTCTACGAGGCATTAGGCTAACTTCCACTATTGTGCAAAGCTTCTTCATCTTTGAAACCCACATATTTATTCTTACCTTTTTTTAAATAGTAAACGTAATTCATTCTGTAGTGGATTCAATTCAGATTCCTTTAGGTTGAAATAATTTCTAGTCAAGCCAATAATTGTCCGGGTGTGTCAATATTTTTCTTGGTGAAATAATTAAATACATCTTGCCTGCCAGTATTTGTCTTACTTTGCACGCCGATCTGTTTCTGACCTGTTTGTTTACCACAGACCTTGATCTAACGTAGTTAAATTAAGGTGGTCTGTGTTGTTTACCTATACCTACATAGTTGGGCAGATTAAGTGTCCTAGTTTTGTATCGCTACTTTACTAAATATAATATAACTTTTTTCTCTACATTTTTAGTTTAAACCTTTGAGAATTTAAAAATTTCTTCTGTTTCCGCGATTATTACTCATTGTCTGCGCGTTTAGACACAGTTGGTGGCTGACACGGCTTGAAGATGTGGATGGCAGGTGATGCAATTACGAAGACAGCAGCTTGGCGAATTAATAAGTTTAATTCGGGTTTTTACATGGTTTTAACATATTTAAGTAAATTATATAAAATCAAAAGGTGAGGTTTATGCTAAGGTAGCGTGGCTTCTTGTTCCGAACAAAAGAAGAGAAAAAAATGTTCCACGTACGATGTCCGTGATTGGTAGCTGTCCGGGATGACGGGCCGATCTCCTATTGGCCGATAAAACGTCGTATGCGCCTCTCATTCGTTTCTGAGCTATGTCGTCACATACGTCACTACATACGTAGCGGGCCTCGGGTAGGGACGCCGATCAAAGGTCACCCGTTGCAGTTAGCCATGGTTTAATACTAGCTTGCGCTGTAACATAAGCTCCCGGCCTTGGAAGAAGCTGCTTCCAACATGAAGTAGCCATGAAGCTATTCTTCGTTCACAGGTAGTGGACAAATTTTGGAAAACGCTCGACGAACTATGCCGTGAGCCGTGCGTATTTCAGCAACTCGTGAGACGCCGTCGCTGCCTGGAAAGGTCTTCGTGATGCGACCCAAGTTCCACTTAAGGGGCGGTGCGTGGTCCTCCTTAATTAATACGAGGGTGTCCGGCTTCAGATCTCCCATGTTGCGTGCCCATTTTGTCCTAATCTGAAGTTCAGACACATACTCCCTGGACCAGCGCGTCCAAAAATGCTGGCGTATTTGCTCCACTCGCTGATAACGTGACAGGCGATGTGCGGGAACGTCATTCAAGTCAGCCAACACTGGAGCAGTCAGCGACGCCCAACTAGGAAATGACCTGGACTAAGGGAGAAATAGTCTTGCGGATCTGAGGACATAGGGCTTAAAGGACGGGAGTTCAGGATGGCCTCAATTTGCGTCAATACCGTACTGAACTCCTCGTATGTTAAATGGGCATCACCTAATACACGTCGCAGGTGATGCTTGCAACTTTTCACACCTGCTTTGACCAGACCGCTAAAATGACTTGCGTACGGCGGCATCATTATAAATTGAATTTTTTGCGAATTTGCGTATTCTTTTATGTCGTCGGCACATGAATTCAAAAACTTTGCGAAATCATTCCTAAGGCCAACGAAATTTCTGCCATTGTCCGAGAATATTTTTGACGGTTTTCCGCGACGTGAAACGAATCTTTTCAGTGCTAATAAGTAGGCATCTGAGGAGAGATCAGTAACCAACTCTAAATGGACAGCGCGCGTAGTAAAACATATAAAAACACAAATGTAGGCTTTAACGGTTACGGCTCCCCTACCTTTGCGGTTCAGTATGAGGTAGGGTCCCCCATAGTCAACAGAGCAGTTAATAAACGCGTATCCAGGCTCCAGACGTTCTGGAGGCAAATTACCCATTATAGGTGATAAAGTTTTGCCGCGGAAGCGAGCACATGTAACACAGCCGTGTACCACCTTCCTTGCGAGATTTCTTCCGCTTATGGGCCACCAGGTTTCCCGAAGCGAGAACAATAAGTGCTGTGGTCCAGCGTGAAATAACTTGCGATGCTCATAACGAAACAATAAAATTGTAAAATGATGTTTACTCGAAAGCAAAACTGGGTGTTTTTTGTCGTAAACAAACCTACATGAGTTTTCAATACGCCCTCCGACTCTAATTAATTTAAAGTCATCAATAAATAAATTTAGTTTTACTAAGAAACCTTTCACAATTTGTTTATTTCTTATCAATGCGTCATAAACACCAATGAATGATTCTATTTGCGATAAGCGCGCGAGCAGGAGCTCAGACTCCCTCAGTTCGTCTACCGACAGCGCGCCGACTCGATGTGCACTCTTATTGCGCGTGTTATGAATCAAGCGAAGTACGTAAGCCGCCGCGCGCTGCATGCGGTTAAACTGAGAGAACCTATCAAATGTAAACAAATCATTGTTGTTCTCGTTGCATGCCAGACTGGTCACAGGGCTAGGTTTACACTCCGGCAACTGGGACCGGTCTGGCAGCAATGTTGGATCTACAGCTTGACATTGAAAGTTGACATCATGGAGAAATTCTGGCCCATTCCACCAGAGGCTAGAGTTAGTCAGCGCATCTAGGTGCATTCCGCGTGAGACTAAATCTGCTGGATTGTTTTTTCCACTAACGTGGTGCCATGAATGCTCTTTTGTTATTTCATGAATTTCTGAGACCCTATTTTGAACAAAAGGTTTTAATAGGTTAGGCGGCATTCGAAGCCAGCCTAAAACAATTGTCGAGTCCGTCCAAAAGACAACGTTATGAAATTTAGAGCGTAACGAATCATTTATTTTTTTGTACAACCTTGCACCTAGCAACGCCGCTGATAACTCCAGCCTCGGTGTACTCAAGGAAGGCGAGATAGAAGCGACCTTTCCCTTAGCGCATAGCAACCGGACTGTCACACGTGATTCGCTATCAACTGTACGTACATAGGCACAGGCCCCATAAGCTACTTGTGATGCGTCACAGAATATATTTATTTGTATACATACGGGGTCGTTACACATAACGTGACGCGGAATTCGCATGTTAGGCAGAAATGACAAATTATTTACGAAGCGGTGCCATGCTTGCGCGATGTCGTCAGGAACCGCTTGGTCAAAATCCACCCGTAATAACCACAGCCGTTGCAGCAAACATTTGGCGATAGTTAGCATTGGACATAACAATATAAACGGGTCAAAAACCTGTGATGCGATCGACAGTATTATACGTTTGGTGACGGGTTTTGCATTGTTATCATGTCGCGAATGATAATACAACTCGTCGCTTTGATTATACCATCCAATGCCCAATGTTTTGCTGTGTGCGTGTTCGCCCAAAGATAACTCTTTCGAAATACCATCTCTATAACGTTGGTCAGTACAGTCAAAATTAAAAATCCATAAAGGAAAGCAGCCAGACTTTAATACTTCAGTAGTTTCGTAACAAATGCGTTGCAATTCCGAAATTGTAGACGCTCCGCTTATAAAGTCATCCACATAAAAATCATCCCTTATCGTCCTGGCTACTTCTTGATCTGTACATTCCAGCGCCAACTGTTTTAAACACCTGCAACTTAGGAAGGCCGCGGACGCCATGCCATAAGTAACAGTTTGAAGCTGATATATTTCGAGTTCGTCATTTGGATTATCGCGCCACAAAATCAGCTGTAAGTCACATTGAGATTCATCAACGCGGACCTGTCTATAATGCTTTTCAATATCCGCACATGCAACGTACCTATTCTCGCGGAACCTTAACAATATGGATAATAAATCACCTTGAATAGGTGGACCGACGCGCTGTAAATCATTGATTGACTTTTCACTCGTTGAGGAGGCACTTCCATCAAAAACGACCCTCAAACGAGAAGTAGTTGAATGCTCGCGAAGGACCCCGTGATGCGGAAGAAAAAAATGAGGGGTTCTGTAGTTATGAACACGTTTCATATGACCTAAGGACAGGTATTCTTTAATAAAATCTCTGTACAATGCTTTGTACGTCGAGTCGCGATTAAGACGTTTTTCTAACGAAATGAAACGTGTCTTCGCTTGAACGAATGAGTCACCGAGTGATTCCGGCGATTCTTTGAGAGGAAGTTGCACGCAAAACCTACCATCTTCGAGACGTTTTGTGGTATTCACGAAATGATCCTCACATGCAATTTCCTCTTCGCTGCGCGAATCATACGATTTATTAGGCTGGACCTCTTCAATTTCCCAAAATCTACGTAACTGATTATCTAATGATTGCGCATCAATAGATTGCGTAAAATTACAATTAATAGGTATAGTGTTTCGCGTAATTGAGAGAATAGGCCCGCCGAGAATCCATCCTAGCTTACTGTTTTGTAAATATGGACCATTTTGCAACCGCATTTTACCATGGATAAGTAGGTCCCAGAATAGGCTCGCGCCTATTAGTAGATCGATATTTTGGCATTCGTAAAAGCTAGGGTCTGCCAGACATATATTATCGGGGATGCGAAATTGATTACGTTGAATCGTAAACGTAGGCAATGTTGACGTTAGCTGCGGCAAAATTAAACATTGTATACGCGTTTTAAAGTTGTCAACAAGCGAGTTAATTTCTATTTCACATTTTTGCGAACATTGTGTAATAGAATTGCTGACACCTCGTATTTGCTGAGTGGACTGTATTATTTGCGGTTTTAACTTATCACACAACCTTTGCGTTATAAGACAACATTCACTACCAGAGTCAAGAATTGCGCGGGCCCTATGATAATTTCCAAAACTATCAGGAATCTCGACTAATGCAGTAGATAACATAACAGGTTGCACGGAAGACAATCGCGCGTGGATGTCAATGTGTGCGTTCGTTACCTGCATGGCGTGTTGTGCGTGTGTGATGTTGTTATCAGGGACTGAGGCAGAGGAGGAGGATGGCATCGACGACGCGTTGTCTAGCGCCAGCAGTGTCATGGAGCGCTTGGCGCTGTCACCTTCCTTCTCGTCCTCATGGATTATGGAGTTATGTTTTTTGTTGCACTTTCTACACGGACCGTACCTACAATCACTGGATGCATGACCGGCATGTAAACAATTCTCACACAAACCTTTGTCGTGCACGATATTTCGTGCGAATTGTGAACCAATGATGAAAATGTGTCGCGAAATTGTAACCAAGAGTCAAAGAAGCCGTCAAAGGTAGGAAGAGCTATAACCGGTAGCTTGACTGACTGCGATAGGTTATTTGAAGTAGGCAAATTAGTACCATTAGGCTTTTCGGAGGATTTTACCATGCACTGAGTCTGAGCAAGGATGCCGTAATATTCGCTTTCAAACTCCTCTCTGGTTTCAAAAAGTTTCTCCATTTCACTGTCGGGTATAATGTTTTCTAATTGGTTATGTACGTCAGAAAAATCGTCAAAAATACCCTGGGCGCCTTGCATGCGTAAATTGAGCTCAGTACGTTGGGTATCAGACAACTCTAAACCTTCGCATGATTTCACAAACTTTTTGAAATTCGTTAATCTACATTTAACCGACCCTCGCCTGCGGTTCAATTGTTTAATGGCCTCCTGATCAATCGCCTCTTTAGGACCACCTAAAGCGGCATGAAATAGGTTACTCTCGTCATCAAGCATTTTGGCAGTGTATGAAATTACTTACAGTTGCAATCACCACCAAATCGAATACAGCAAGGCAGCTAGCGCGAAAGCTGACGCGGGCTGATTGTAGACCTTTTCACTGTAGCTGTAGCGACGTGTGTTAGTGGCCACAATAAAAGCACAAGCACTGGAATTGAGAAAAGCACGGTATCACGCAAACTTAAAGGGGGAGGTTAGGATATAGCTGACGTGTCTCACCGATGTTCTTCGCTGCTGGCTATGGCTCTCGCCGATACAAAACTGCCGATGCGTTCTCACTCCCAAATATCCGTGTCTCCAAGACTGGTTCTTGATATCCGGCTCGAAGGACCAAAATTTATGTCTGCGCGTTTAGACACAGTTGGTGGCTGACACGGCTTGAAGATGTGGATGGCAGGTGATGCAATTACGAAGACAGCAGCTTGGCGAATTAATAAGTTTAATTCGGGTTTTTACATGGTTTTAACATATTTAAGTAAATTATATAAAATCAAAAGGTGAGGTTTATGCTAAGGTAGCGTGGCTTCTTGTTCCGAACAAAAGAAGAGAAAAAAATGTTCCACGTACGATGTCCGTGATTGGTAGCTGTCCGGGATGACGGGCCGATCTCCTATTGGCCGATAAAACGTCGTATGCGCCTCTCATTCGTTTCTGAGCTATGTCGTCACATACGTCACTACATACGTAGCGGGCCTCTTGTAGGGACGCCGATCAAAGGTCACCCGTTGCAGTTAGCCATGGTTTAATACTAGCTTGCGCTGTAACACTCATTGAAATAAAAAAAAAAACGGATTATATCGCGTATATTATCTCATTTTAGTTCCCGACGTTTCGGAAGCTTTCCAGCTTTCCATGGTCACGGGTGCACTGAGAAAAGATGTATTTTCCTCTGTTAAAGTTACAATTTGTACAAATTACCCATTTTTGAAAAAAACAAATAAAGGTTTACATACATGCCAGATGGGCCTAAGCTATAAAGACAATTACACATGTGCCAGAAGGGCTTAATTATTTTATTTTAATAATTTACCAAGCAGCATTTCACAAATGAGACGTACTGAGGAGAAAAGATACGCTGCAAAGAAAAACTCCCAGGCTACCTCATTACTAATTATAATATATTAAAAACAGAGACTATTAACTACTTTTTAAACAGATAAGATATTTTACACCGTTCGGAAATTAAGGTTTTGCAGTCCTGTGTCTCGCTTGTTCCTTGATGAGATGTATTACAGGATCCCAAGCTGGATAATCCGTTAAATTGTTTAATTTCATTCAGAATTTATTCGTTTTTATGAATTATAGACGTCAGCTTCACATCTTTTGTTTATACATATATTGTTTTCAACAATGGACACAAAACGTCAGCTTATTGTAAATTTATACAAGCACAAATTCCGATCGTGCGAGATATTTAAGAAGCTAAAAAACATTCAGATATCAATTTAAGTTCATATCATAGACCATTAAACGATAAAAAAAAACAGATCTTGAAGCATCTGGCCCAAACCTAGGTAATAATAATAGTCGAAAACAATTTGGTCGCGTCAAAAATATCGACGGTGGACAGAAAATATGGGACAAGTGACAGCTTGGTGGCATTTAGTAATATACTAATTTTATAAGGTTGTTTCAATTTGAATATTACCACATAATCTCGGATTGAAAGCCTACAAAAACAAAAAAAAATGAATTAACAGATGTCCATAAAAAAAATGAGTGAAAAACTGCAGGGACTTTCTAGCCTAGCATGAGGGCCATGATTTTTTTTAAGATGTTCGAATTGAAAGATCCAATTACAACAATCAACAAAATTATCGTGTCTATGGTGTTCCGTTGAGAGATATTACAGTAGACAAATTAGTCGTACAACGGTTTCAAAGTGCGTCGATTGTCATAGCATGGGGTGCGAGATAACCTATGGGCAAACTAGCACTGCTGTGTTGTGAGTAAAAATTAACCAAGACTAATATATTATATGCTAGAAAATACCAGAAAATTGTATGGAAACTAATTGCTTTCAACAAGACAAGACAATGCTCCGTCTCATAAACGTGCATAAGACTGGTGTCTTACAAATTTCGCAGATCTCATACCTTGGCAAGAATAGCCAGCATCTTCACCAGACTTCAATCATTGGACTTTTCGATATGGGGATACATGCTGAGCAAGATTGGGAGCACACAAGGAATGAATTTAAATTCGTTAAAGCGTCGGTTGGTCAAGATTTGAGACGATATTCCAGATGAAGTAGTGCGTGCCGCGATTCTACTTATGGTAGTGTGTAAAGTTTTACAGTAAAGTAAAGGTAAAGGAGAGCGATTGGAGCTAATGAATTAATTAGTAAATACTTAAAAAATAGAGTACGCTTAAAATAAAAACATGTCCAATAATGAGATTTGAAGTTTCGTTTTAATTTTGTGGCTATTTTAAACTAGGAAACTTAATCTGCCTAACTCTGTAAGCACTGGTTGATCAACCTCACACACCAATATTTCGTTTACATGCTGGTGACAAGATTTGCATACGGGCTACACTTAAAGTTTCGCGTAACGTATAAAAAGACAATTTATAATAGGGAATATGCATTCATTTTTATTTTTGCTTAATTAAAAGTTCATTCATGTAACAAACAGTAGACAAAAGTAATTTTTCGTATAACTATAAAAATAACCAAGATATAAGCCATCAAACATTTCGTTCTATCTCTTTCTTTCAAAACAGAATTTAATATGGAGTTTATATACGGCCGGACTGCCCTGTGTCTGACGTAACAGTGCATATCGGACTTCTCTGTCTAATCACTAGTTTAAAATGCCTATATTTTGCGTATTTCTTTAATTTCATATTTTGAAGTTATTTTTACGGTATTTTGATATTTAGTTAAGAAAAGCAATAAAAAAATCATGCATGTACATGAGCAAAAAATGCATAATATGGTACCCTATTATGAATTTTTTGCTTCTCAAAATATTCACCATTACATTTTGGGGATTAATTAATACGCTCAAACCATATTCGAAGCAGCCCAATCACTTGAGGCCATGTTTCAACGTAATGGTTGTATGTTATTACCGCTTCTTTATGGGGCTTAAATTTCAAATTTCTCATCTTTTACTTTAGAAGTAAAAAATAAAAACCGCAGACTTGCTTGGTTACCACATGAATCTCCCAACTAACTTTACACACATGACGAAAACCTCGTGAAGGCCGAGACCGACAAACTCAGCAAGTACCTTGACTTAGCTCACGAGGTACCGCCATGTGGGATGTTGATTCGACGATTACTGTTATTGTCCCGATAGTCGTTTTTGTAAAATGGTTTTATAGCGGAAGAGTCTCGACCAACACCTCAAGAGACTCCGTTAGATGGCTGGATCAAGAGTCAGATGCAGAAGGCAGTAATCCTGGACACGGCCCGCATTGTCAGGAGGTTCCGCTCTGTGCAGCCCTAACCACCCATGAGCCCTGTCTCGCTGCCGGTAGCACCCTAGGTTTTTTATAATGTTTTTATTTTTTGTGTTTGCTTTTTGTAATTTATTTTTAATTTTTAATTTATTTATAAAATACTACATATCACTTACAGACTAATCCAACATAAATAAAAGATAACAACAATTGCAAGGCACATATTAATTTAACAAACATAACATTTACTTAATTTCTATCAGGAAAATATAGTAAATCACATGGGACTTTTGTGAATTAGTCAGAGAGATCTGTTGTTTATATACTTATTGTAAAAAACCTAACCTAAGAATGTAAATAAATAAAGAAATAATAAATTAATAATGGTTTTTTCTACTCGTGAACTATAATCTGCTAATCATACTAAAAATGTATACTTTTTAGATTGGCCCATCACTCTATACTGTATGGTTTATATTATATGTTTCTTAACTATAATACCTCTACTATACAACTCCGCACATGACTATATGAATTTCAAGAAAAGAACGCAGTGTTTTTGCAATTATTTTGTTAGTTTTGTTTCATTTAATGGAGGTTATGTCATGGGTTACTCGTAGAAAAAGTATTGTATACAATAACTATAGGTATAATTAGTCTCTCAGCAAACTTCGTGGCCTAAACGCGGTACTCGACTGAAAAAGCATACATTATATAACGATTGCATAAAATATTAAATTCAAATCAGTACACCAAAATATATACACCCATATACCTATAAATACAAATTATCGTTTTATAGCGTTTAAACGGAAATCCTACTCCTAAGCAATCATTTTCTCAGAAAATTAAAAAGAAAAACTAATATATTTTTAACCGACTTCCAAAAGAGGAGGAGGGTATATGTTCGATAGTTTGTAGTAGTCTCCTTATCACCAAGTCAGGATCAGATGATGGAATACCAGGGAAATCAAGAGAAACCCTCAAATATTATAGGCAATAACAATGTTTTGTATATATTTTTCTAAAGTTATCAGTTGTTTTCCTCTGGTTGTCATCATTTCATGCTGAGCTGATGATGGAAGGTACAATGAACTAACCAACTTTTAATTCTTAGTTCCAAAAACTCAAGATGCGAGCAAAGTGCCTCCTCAATCTTCCCATTATGGGCTCTACAAAATACTTTATATCACTACTAAAATCCATCACTAAAAAGCAAAAAATGTTTTTTTTTTTTAATAAAAAAGAACTGATTTCAAAATAAACTAAAAAGCCAAGAATAATCTTGTATGTACTGTATGGATCACATTTGAATCACCTTTTGAAGTCGGTGCCAAACCAGAAGTAAATAAAGTTCTTTATTCAACAAAAATACGAATTACTATGACTAAATATATATGTAGGTAGTATAATAACTAAAGGCTCGCCGCCGCGGTTCTTAATAGTAATAAATGAATGGTTTGGCACCGACTTCAAAAGGTGATTCAAATGTGATCCGTACCGTACATAAAATATCTACACTATTATAAAGTTGTAAAAATGAAATGTCTGTACATTGAAGATATTTTCAAAAAAATGATTGTTACGGACTATTTGGAGGTCACTAAAACGAAAAAGTTTTTTTTTGGATTTTATATACGTTTGTATGTGTCGTTGTGGCTTCATCACGCAAAATCGGCTAAACAGATTTCCACAATTTTTGGTACACGGGTATCTCCAGATGGTTATAGGATACTTTTTACCCGACTACGCTGAAGAAAAAACGACGGTTTATGACTTTTCTCCTCCGCGAACGAAGTTGCGGGCATCTTCTAGTAAAAGATTATTTTTGTCTGTTTAGTTTATTTTGAAGTCGGTTCTTTTTTTATTTAATTTTTTTTCTATTATATAAACAAACTCGCTTATTTCAAAAAGATTTTTTTAAAAAAACTTATGTATTTTACTTTGGAGGCAAGGGAACAGGACACTGTAGGCTCTTAAATAAGAAAAATGCATGTATTTTAAATCAATATATTGAATGAAAAGACACCTTACAATTCATAAAGATTGATTACATATATATATAGTTTACTGGGCATTCTAAGCGTAGTGATAGCGGCATTTGGTGTTTTTAGATCTGCACAAATAATGCGTGATCTAGTCTAGGTATGCTATATGTAAATAAAATATACCAGTAACATTGTATATTTGAAAGTTATGTTTACAAAAAAGTTTTCCAGCAGTCTTGATAACGGTAATTACGGGGGCCCATCAAGTGTGCGGCGAGTCACCCCCATCACAGATAACAATTGATTTGCTGGTTATACTGGACTTTACTGCAGACGCCGGGAAAGAAGGGCTCACCAGGTGAGTAGGTAGTGATACGAAGCAAGCCCTTTTTACGACCAGATGCGTGTTTAGTGCTTTTCTCAAACATATGCAATTAAATAAAAAAAAATACACCACTCAAAAAAGTACACGACAAAAGTTTTTTCAATTTTCCCTCCAATCCCTCCATGTTTCTTTTTTAAGAAAGTCGTCCGTATTTCGCGTGTCTAGTGTTCAACTAGACACTAATAGGGCCCTTTCACACAATCTGATAATAAGAATCTTAATTTCTATAATAAATAAAATAAATGCAGAGTATTTTAAATATTATCTATAATCTTGGTGACTTACGATTAGACAATATTTTAAAATTATTCATCAACATATGAATCATACAGATTTGTGTTCATAATATCAGTGTGTAATAGGCATTTACGCGGATACGTTTGGTCCGATAAGCATTCAGCCACTAGAAGAAATATAATTTAACTGTGTAGTCTGTTCATGAACACAGACGCCATGTTTACATTCAAATAAAAAAAAAAACTTGCCGGCCTAGGCCTTCAATTATGTATGAAATTCTTTTACAGTTCTCTTGAGTTTTTCCGCCCGAAACGTGATACTTTGGAGCCTATTATAATGCACGTAATGACGACATTTAATTGCATGTTTGAAATAAAAAAATATATGCCGGTTGACGCTTGCAATACTCAAAATAAATTGTCCATCCAAAGTACAATCTTATAATAAACAGCTTGACTCTCTTTCCTTAAAATGCAACATCTGCTGGGCCGTGCTCGTAGATCTTTCATTGATATGCTTAGGAACGGTTCCGAGCAAAAGTAAGTAGAGCCCCTTTCGAAAAGAGTGATGTCACTCTTTTCGAAAGGGGCTCTACGTGTTGGAGTCATATCCCCACGCAAGCTCCCAAAAATCCTGCACGAACGAGACGGAGACTCAAAGAAGAGATACAAACATAATAATAATAAATACGTTTCTCGAACAATTAATTAAATAATTACATTTGCAGAATTCAGTAACAAAAGTTTGTAGGTAATTAATTTATGTAATACTATTCTCTCGCTATAGAAGTGGAAAAAACATAGATTATAAAGTGTGGCTAAAAGCCATTGTGTTAGCCACTCTCAATATCATCAACGTGCACTACGTGTAGGTGCATACATTTTATTTTTGCAATATAATACTAAGTTCGTATATATTTAGATTTTGGGAAAGGCGATTTGCAACTGCATGGTGATGTAGACAAACAGGGAGGAAACAACCGAGCGCATTAAACTCTTGTTGAAATAGAATAAGTCATAGATGGAAATTCTGTAGTCGTTGACACTTAGCTTGTCCAGAATACTTCTTGATAGATGGAATAACTCATCTGAAAGAAATTATTTGTATGGTCAAAAATAATGGCATATATTGGTTGCAAAACTGAGAACATTGCATTTTATTAATGAATTATTTTATTGTCTGATAGTAGATAATTTGGTTTTCAGCTCTATCTACTTAATTTTCACAAAATTATTCATTCTGAAACAGTCTAAGTGAAAAAATCAGCAATACTCGTACGTATCTACGTCCCTGCGTTTGTGCGTTTTATTCAACACATTCACTGCTACCGACGCTTATATGCGTTCACCTCCATACAAGTTTGTTCCTAGGTCACGCCCCCTGGCAGTATATGCCTTAAAACAAGAAGGACACCTTCGTTCGCGGAGGAGAGAGTCGGGTAAAAAGGTATAACCACCAGTGGTGGTCCAGCTATTCCTGTACCAAAAATGGCCACAAACGTTTGTATAATTTTGACATGATGATGGCACAGAGACACATACATACAAACAATGGTACAAAAAAATACAATAATTTTCGATTCAGTGATTTTTAAATAACCGGATTCACTTATATTTTGAGAATATCTTTAATGTACAGAACAGACATTACATTTTTACAATTGTATAACAATTATTATATATAGGTAAAAATACGTTTGTTATGACCGGCAGCTTACACGTGTCATTAAAAATCCATTCAATAATTTCTGGTTTACAATTACTACATTTTTTTGGAGAAGTATTATTTTACTCAATCAGATCAAATAAAACAAATCTTCAAATGTTGACAGGTAATTTCCTTGCTTCATACAATTTACTCGTAAAATACATTTAACTAATTAAATATTTTCACTTACCAGAATTATCCGGTTTTAGTTGAATGTAAGTACATATAAGTTTGGTACGCTGAATTTGCAAATTCAATTTATCACTTTGATCGGATATTGCGATGAACAAAAACCAGCTCACGACGAACCAACTCGTTAAGGAAAAAGTTCGCATTAGTTGTACTTCCTACATTAGAAATGAAAATAATTAATGTTTCACCGAGAACTCTCCTTAATTAAACATTAACAGTAATTAGTAATTAACCAGTAATATAAAGTTTAAAATGTTTCATAATTGAATACCAAATTGGCTCTAGAATGCGTTTTCTTGTATTATAACAATAGGCGTTTTTCATATAATAAGTTTTACTGATTTTTTATGACTTACCGGATTTTTTATTAATATGATAATCGTTTGAACCGCTAAAAAAGTTCCAAAAACCAGCGATGTAATGCAGAGTAAAATCTGAAATATTAAATAATGAAATAGAAATAAATGAATGATCCTATAGACAGTACTAAAAGGCGTCCGCAACTTCGTACGTGGAGTAGGAAAACTCATAACCCTCTTGTTTGCTTCGGCGTAATCGAATAAAAAGTATCTTATATCCATCTGTGGATGCCCAGCTGCTCGTGTACCAAAATTAGTTGAAATACGTTTAGCCGATTTGACGTGATGAAACCACAACGACACGTAGAAACATTCAAAAATTACAATCAATTTTTTGAAAATATCTTCAATGTACAGACATTTCATTTTTACAACTTTATAATAGTACAGATTAAACCACTGAAGATGGCGTAATGACGCTTTTCCCTTTGCCGAAGTACTCGTATATTATGTAACAATGTGATGTCAGTTTATATGATAAATTGTCAGTGTGTGTGTGCATTGGTAGAAATAGAAATATACCTCTAATGTGCTGTACGTTGAGAGAGATGCAAGGAATACTATCTTCTTTCACGAATACGAATACCAAACCTACTATTTGGCGACTACGAATACCTATAAATAATTCAACAAGGTAATGAGTAATAAATTATACACCACAGTTCTTTTTACTACGAAATTTAATCATTAAAATTTACCACTGGCAATTTTTTATTCAAAAAGTGCACAACATCTGTAAACACTCAGGCGTTAGGCGATTTCTTGTTTCTGTTTGTATATTCCCAGCGGTAGAAAATAATCTTTATGAGGCGATATAGGAATATTCGATAAATAACAACTATTCGGCGAATACAACTATTCGGTAAATATTTATTGTCAGTGAATACGAATATTCGTATTCGTTGCATTATTGATGAAAAAGAATTTATAAAAGTCGTTCTTAGGAAATTGTATAAAATTGTACAATAAAATTCCAAGACATATTACCGAACTTACCGACTGTAAATCCAAATCCGTAGTGAAACAAAATATTATTTTAAGATATAAATAAAAAAATAAAAATCATTTATTTCAGATGCGAGATCCATATGGTGTTAGTAGCAAATCCAATGGCAATAACTTACAAAACTAGGAGTTAGTAAACTAACTCTAACTTATTTTAACTTCCCTGTACAAATGCCCACCCAGTGCAACAACATAGGGCAATCCAGACGTCCAGCCAACATGCTCAGGATGCCGTTACTGCTATTCTTCACGCGTCTTAGCATCGAGGCGACCCTTTTGCGACGGATAGCGTGAAAACCATCAATAGCGTAAAATATAATCCGTTTAAATTGTTTTATTTAACTTTCCACTCGACATACGACGCACAAGCAAGTTTCAGCTGATATGTGGTAAATTAAAAAAAAGAACTCCAAGGTTATGGATTTTGGGCTCAATTTACTCAAAATAAAAGTACAATAATTTAAAAAAAGAAATAGAAAAATAGTAATAAAAATAATTTACTCTAAATTGCGCGAATTACTTGTACATCCCTATTTTAAGAAGATAAATAGTGTACCCAATTATATTCCTCACGTATTTGGTATAGTGACAAACCGGACATTTAATAGTCTAAATTTGATAGTCACGATTCTAAGTCCCATAAGCCCAAAATGTCTTAACCTTAGGAAAATGTATGCAGCGGGCGTATGATGGTTGCGTTTGTCACGCGATAAATAAGTGACGTAGCTGCCGTCACCTTCTGGCACGTATGTGAGTGCGAGAGTGACAGGCGCGTTATCATATCATTTATCGCGTGATAAATGCGACCATCATAGGCCCGAAGGTGGTTTGAAATTCCCTGCCTATTTACACCAATGAAGAAAGAGTAGTTACTTACCATAAACCTGAAACAGTTTTGAGTGCAGCGCACTTGATCAACTATCCTTCCGAGAATTTCAGTAAAATACTCCGGATTCTTGTTTGATTTATCCACATAGTTATCATATTCTTTTTTCCAAAATAACGGGTATAACAGCAGTTGGTCCATTAGGTACTCCGTATTCAAATTTGCGATTTTCACTAAACCTACGTTCAAGTAATGAACCCTCAGGCATAAAAACTTATACACTATGACGTGAAGTATTTGATCGTAACATAAGGAGAATAAGAGTTGGAAGAAGATGGCTCCAGTGACGTAAATGTACAATGGCAGATTGAATGACAAGATCAGTATATGGGCTAACCCTACTTCAAACAATAATATAGATCCGGCCCAAAGTAGGACATCTTTAGTAACAATGTCTCTCATGAATTTTGTTTGCTTTACTCCCAAAAATAAGTCCAACTCGATGAAGTGTTCGATTACTTTAACTCCTCCATTTTTGTTGAAAAGATGTATATTCAGCAGTACTAAATTGTTTATTATCCAAAGTTCGATTATTGTTATAACTTCAGGTTGGGTTAGAAAATCATTTTTAATTGATGTCTCGTAAATAACGAAATATCCGGTTATATTAACCATAATAATTACTATGAATGCATAGATTTGCGAAAATCTCGTTATACTGACAAACTGACCGTTTTCAATATCGAATTTGTTAAATGCACCGATTTTTACCATCGGCAAATAGATCCTCCACTTCTTTAAATATTCCTGTCTCAGTTCATTTTCAACACTATCTACCATAGTGATTAACTATATTTTAAAATTAGGTAATACGGTAGTCGTTTGTAGCTGGATCTGTAATCAATTATGCATACATATTAATAATAACAAAAAAACTACCGTCACCAAGATGGCGCTTAACACTAGAAATAATGACACTTTGCACAGTGGTTTTATCTATGACGTTAGTTTAATGTGAAAGACACGAGTGCTCAGGTAAAATAATTTTTATTTCAAAAAATAATTTTGTTTTATTTTTAACCAAATTAACTCTGTAGGTACATGTTTTTCGAGCAGTTCCTTATGTGACATGTTCTAAACTTACATGTTTAATATCACACTGTATTTGTATTAAGCCGGATTTTATTCCAGAGCTTTCATTTGAGAATTGTTCATGTAAACAACCTTTTTGGTATAGATATTTTCTATTTCTGTTCCTATTATGAACCCAAGCATTTACACGATCAGATATGTATTGTAATCGTTTAGAGTGTTTAATACCCATGAGTGTCATTTTCGTAATTGCAGCGATTATATTGTGAGCGTGTTATAAGGGTCATAATGAAAATACGAAGCCAAGTGTAAACATAATAGGATAAATTAAACGATTAAATCATTATTTAATCTTTATATATTGCTTATCAATATAGAGTAACAAAGAGTCAGTTCCTTCAAATAAGAAACTACAAATTGACGTTTTATTAAAAATGCTAGTAAATGCAACAGACAAGTATAACAGAGGCATTGCGCTATCACAATCATGCATTTCACTTTTAATTATTGATAAGCCAATTTCAACTTCAGATCTATCAAAACCTTTAAAATCGTTCAAAATACTATAATTTTCATTATCGTTTAAAATCTCATAAATGCTAATTAGGTACTACTACATTAAGTACACCATTATGCTTTAATTTTGTAACTAGGTATTTATAAATTTAGACATATTTACAACGTTGGTTCCACAAGCTTCGCTGTGAAAGCGCAAATGTATCAATTGAGCATCGTAATCTATAATAAGTCGGAAGCACTCCGTCGAATCTTCGATATAACGACTTAACCTTAACAATATAACAATCGACACATTAAATAACTCAGTTACACAATCACAATAGATAAACTCTCACACACACTACACCACAGGCTCAACCGATCAATATTTTAATTTAAATAATATAAATATTTCTAGAAATGCAATTAAACTTGGTACGACATGGTGTGCTCCGCTTGGGAAGTCACGATCGAATCAAAAATTCCGATATCAAATAATAAGTACAAAGAACAAACATAACACTTTATAGGTACATACTCATAGAACTTGTGACATAATTTGTGTTAATGTTTTCAAAGACAATTAGAAGCTAATATCACTAAAACGAGGAAAGAGATTCCTTACCGTGGAATTGTTCCATCAAAAACCTTGCTGGGTTCTCCATGGATCGGACAAGAAGTGTCATCCGATCCATACCTGCTTCATTTCAAGCCAGCGTTGTACTTGCATTAGCACCATACAGTAATATTCTCTCTTGCTATCCATGGCTGAGTTGAAATGAAACTTACAATTTATCATATAAAAAAATCGTAATGTCTAAAGTAAAACTATGATCATTTAAAGTAAATTACAGGTAAACTTAAACCTAACCCCGTACCATCACCAAAGATTGCACATAATACCCGATACTTAAATTTTTTAAATTGCAGTCATGCCTGGGCTAGCGGCGTCCTCTTTGACTGTTAAAAATTTAGGTATTTTTTGGGAACAGAATTTGAATATTGTTTCCCAGTTAAAAATAATACAGTAAAGGCAGTTGTGAAACTGCCGAAATTTTGGAAGACATTTGATTAAGTAGTCTGTACTCTTAGGACAAACAAATTTCAAATCGTTAGGTTAAAGAAAGATTTAAGAACAACACTTTCGGCAACGCATCGGCGGTCTCCCTGGAGCGCAGTCCCTATATCCGACGGAGACTGCATCCCATCAGGCGACCCGTCTGCATGTACGTTGTCCTTTCACATAAAAAAAAGTCAATTGAGCTATACAAACACTGGGACTATTGTATACAAACAAAACAGAATTCAGCTAAATAGGGACGGAATAAATTCGTAAAGACAATACCTTTCAGTCATGTATATAACTCGAATGGTAAAGTTATCGGAACACGATGATTTTAAATGCCAGTTGCTACAGGCGGAGGATAAAGATGTTCATTTAAATTAATAGGCGTGTTTTGCCACGCGTGAGTTTAGTTATGGACTGGCATTGGCAGCTGTCCTAGGAGTTGGTTGGCGAAAGTAGCATTCGTGAACTTAAAGTGCCTTTTGTCGTAGAACTTGAGCAGAGCTGGGGAGTAGGGGTGCTGCTTCTTGAGATGCATATAGTGCTCCTCCGGTTCCGAGGTGGTGTGACCGCACTCCTCGCACACGTACATCTGGAATATACGGAAAAATATATTTAATAATATGTCAGATAAAACAATTTAACACAAACATATGAGGTATGAGGGGAAAGTTCAAAATTATGTTGAAACAACTCTGTAGCAGGGTTCGGAACCGGTACTTTTTACAAAATAATCGAAATAACGATTCGTTTTTTTCGTTCTACTATGTAGATGTTCGTATACTTTATTAATATTCTAGTACTTGAATCAGGTGTTTGGTGATTAATTTATCTTCTCCTAAGTACAGATTCAAAGCATTCCAGAAATAGCGTGTATTTTAGAATATTTAATAAAACTGGTTCCAAGCCTTGCTTTGTAATAAACTGAAATAATTTACAATTTCAGCTATACGTCTGCCTCTCTGTGCCATTGTTGTAATCAAACGGATGGAACAATTAGGGACTTAAACTATGTTTGAGAAAGCGTAATTCAGGTCAAGTTTTTTTCATTTTTATATAACTTGTCAATACACACCTTAGTTCTTCGCTCCTTGTAAGCATATGTGTGTTGAACTCCGTGCACCTTCAAGCAATGAGATTCTAGTGAGCATCTTTGGGTAAAGGACTTCTCGCAGAGATTGCACTTGTAAGGTCTGACTCCCGTGTGTGTCCGCGTGTGGCGCTTAAGGTCAAAGGTGTCATTGAATCCTTTTCCGCAAAACGTACAGAGGTATCTCTTCACATCAGAGTGGCATTTCATATGTCGGTTTAAGAGCCTCTGTAAACTGAAGTTCTTTGAGCAAACTCTGCACACGAACTTGGTTGGATCGTCTTCGCTGACTAATACTTGTTTGTTTTTTTCCTCTTCTCGTTGCCTGGCGTTAGCTTCCGTGGCGAGAGGGTTCTTCACTCCGTGGCCTCCGTTGATGAACTCTAGCGGAAGTTCTGCCGGTAATCCCAACTGAAAATAAGAGAAGAAAAGGATTATAATATTTAATTTTTTGGTGCACGACAGCTCAGTCTACAATCGCTTCACTTACAAAACAAAATAAGGTACGCATTAAAGAAGTTAAGAGGAACTTTTTACTCATTATTTCATTATAAAGCTGAGCTAAATCAATAGTAGCTGCCCACGATATTTACTTATTAATTATGTATTTTTGCAATGAGTTAAAGCATAAGTTGATTCAGGCTCAGCGTTATATAACAATGATTTTCATTATCAAACTTCCATGTCGTCTTTCTTTTGTAAACATAGAGACCGACATTGAAGGAGAAAAACGAATCAAAGCTTCGCCTTAAAATCAAGTAATGCTTACCCTGTGTTGCAAGACATGGACTTTGGTATCGGCGCCAGAGCCTTTCTTGAGACTTACAGCAGCTGCGGGGCTGAGGGCGGAGCTCTCGACGTGGCTGCTGCCGTCCAGCGAGTTGTTGCCGCCGGGCGAGGGCAGGGACACACCCGTCGGTGAGTCTAGCTCCAGCGAGTGATTAGAGAAGGGGAAACCAGGCGATGACATTATTTGTTGTCTTTGCTGCAGTTGGACGTGAATCTGCAGTTGCTGCATTTGTCCTTCACTATGTTGAAGAAGCGCTGGGTTCAGTTGCATTAATAAATCCGGGCGATCTTTAGCGAAGTTGTATGATGATCCGGGTTCTTGGCTAGCGAATGCCAGGTAGTTATTGGCTTTTTCATAATACTGTCTACTTAAATTAACTTGTTCAGCTAGCGACTCAATGTCTACTGAAGCTGGGGAAATTGATGATGATTCCCGCAGGTCCGAGTCTGTGATAGGTTCTACATGATTATTTAGTAAATTTTCAAAGTCTTCTGTTGAGTCAGATAAATTTCCCAGAATGCCTTCATTTGATCCAGGGAACGTTAATGTGTTAGTAAAGTGGTATGTATCTATTACGTCATCTCCCATATCAACTACCATAGAATCATCAAAATTGCTTCCATAGTTTCCAATTGCACCCAAATTCTCCATTTTGTTCTCATAGTCAATTTCTTCATCCTTTAAAGCTAGTCCGTAATTTGCATTTTGCATTAATGAATACTGTTTACTTTGTTCAGGGAAGTTTGTTGTGTTCTCATTACTTTCACAGTCCATGTTAAAGCCATTAATCATATTGAATTCATTTGAGAAGGAACCATTAGCATTATAGGAGTTCTGACCGCTCTTTGTGGACGGGCCAAGAGTTTCATAAAACGGTGGAAGACTGCCTGTTGGTGGGCTGTTGGGGCCATAATTTGAACGACCATCCCGGCCATTGCCACCACTACCGGAGCCACCTCCAATAGCGCCGCCTCCGCCTGATGATGGAGCAGTGCTACCGCCACCCGAACTGAAGTTCGCTGAACCACCATTATTTTGAGAACCACCATTGGATCCACCGCCACTAGTTGAGCGACCATGGCCTGCAGCAGCGCTGATAATACCCGGGACTTTATTGGCTGGGCAATTTCTTAATACTAATGTTGGCCTGGCCAAAATTCCATTCGCAATTTTAGAACTGCTTGTTCGTCTTTGTTCCCTTATCTTTTTTTCTGTTTCTTCATCTTCGGTTTCACCCCGCTTTTTCGCAATAACGTAGTCGATAGGTTGGTCCTGTTCAGGTTCTGATGTAGGTAGAGTTGCTGGAATACTGACATCAACCAAATCTTTTTTGCCATCTCGGAATTGTGATTGTGAAGGTGTTCTTTGTATGACTGATACTTTTTGACATGTAATATTGTTATCAATACTCGGAGATGGGGATGTCTCTGGTGATGGTGAGCTTCTGGAAGGTAGAACAACGTATTGGCCTTCTAATGGGTCTTTTTCTTCTTTGATTAAAGGTTTGTCATCTTTTTTCTTTTCTTCTACAACAACTGGGGAATACTGTTTTCTCTCTGCTTGTGTAAGAACATGACCTCTGTGACTCCCGTAAGGTATGTCACCACCCAGTATAGACGATACAAATTTTCGTGGTTCTTTTTTGCCGCGCTCGATCGATCTCTCTCCGAAGACATCACGATCTGAAATGAGAGCAAAAATAATTGTACTGTTTACCGCACTACGATTCTGAAAGAATATCATATGACAGTAATTGAGTACGATTCAAATAAAGTAGCAGGTTTAGATAAATATATAAAATTGATCAATAGTGTACATATAAATGTCCTCAGATTATTAGTAATGTATGCGTGTAGCGTCGGGGGCATGAGACCTCGTTGACGTCACTGGTATGTGCCTCCATAACGGTAACATTCGCCTCCGCATACACACCCACCGTAGTTGTGTATGTGTGTGTCGCATTATTGTAATTGTCGCGCCAGTGACAAATCCAATCTCGACCCAAATCTGCCAACCATTGACGCCAGAGCTGGCCATTCAGCTGGTGTCGCTATTTCCTGCCTGGCATTTTATATTTTGTACGGATACTAACATAAATCAAATAATACCTACTCACAATACTACTAACCTAATACTATATTACTTAATTTAAAAAAAAAATATATTAAAAATAATCAGCATCAATATCTTGATCATTTTCCCGTCCAGTCATTCCTTTCCTAATGTTTTCCACTCCTTCCTGTATGATGTTTCTTAAAAATAATGTATAGTTAGAGCATTATGTACAGCTATGGAAATTTCAATTAATAAACAACAGTTGACATTTTAAGATAAGAGATAAGATGAAGAAACCCAGGGCAAATTTAAAACACTTTTGTTAATTTCTAAAAAGAGATTTGCAGCAAAATACTTAGAGAGTCAGTGAAAGTCCCAAGGTTGGCTCAAACGAGTTCCCTTGCCCTTTCTCGGCTTTTGTTGATTCAAGGACGAAGCCTGCATTGTTGGGACTCTTTTTTGTGCGTAACCCGTAATTGTATGCGTCTAGGCATCGAGGCGTGACGGGTCCTGAGCAAGCGTACCATATTTTTGTTGCGCGATAATTCATTCTAAAAGGACGCTTTGTATGAAGACGCGGACAAGGTTTATAGCGGCACTCAACTAGCACAAATGTTCGCGTAAATATTTTATGTTTGGTTTTTAAAATATGCGTCCAGTGCGGACCGAGTGGACGATTTTTCTTGGAAACGGAGGACAGGACTTGTTTAGAATCAACAAAACTGAACAGGTTTAGTGTTATTTGAGGAAGGAATACTGACCTCTGATTTTAAGCCTGCTATTGTCTCATGCGATAGTTACACCTATCTACGATACGAGTATCTATGTGGTGAAGGAACTAGAAATAATTGAATGGTGAATTCCCTTAACTATTTTGCATATTGATTACACAAATATTTTTAACTAGTTGACATACTTGTTAACCATTTTGGGTAACCGTACATAGTACAAGGCGACGTTTTATGACAAGGTCTATTGGTTATGGCATTATCTTTACGATGCTTATAAAGCTATACGTATAAACGTAACCAGCTGAGTGTATACTAAATAACTGCATGCAAATGCAGGTTGGCTGGTAAAAAACGTACTGACCGAACACCAAACAGACTGGTTTGGAATATAAAATGCACTTCAAAAGGCGTGAAATGTAGTATCCATAATTTATGGACATAAGCCTTTTAGGATTTAAGATGCAAATGTGGACATTATAGTGAATTAGATTTATATAAAGCCATTTAAAGGCGATATCAGGTGATTTACGGTAAACGGACGCAGGTTCTTAGAATCGGTCTTAGCGAGTCAGATCTGAAGAATACTTTTAAATTATCATTACGTAGTTTATATATGTACTGAACGCATCTTATTAGTTGGTATCTATGTGTTTTTAAGAGAAGATCAATCTTCAAGTAATATGTTATTCATGTACCGCAATAATCCTATTCTATAAGTAATATATATTCGGCAACGCATAGAAGTATAGACATTATAGGAAAGTGACTCCTGATAAATCTCCTGATAAATTGTGGAATGGGTTCCTAGTGATGAAAATGTTCACGGCTACGTCGACTTACGTGAAATATTTGCGCAGTGACAAATTTAATGTAATAATTCATCGATAGTTCTACCTCAAGGAACAAAAATCGTAAATTACCGATCATTACTCTTGCCACAGCACTAATCGTTAGCTCCAAACGTGATATAATAAATATTTGCGGTGTTGTCGATCATTATCAGCCGAAAACAATTTTCGGTAATAGACATATCATAATTGTTAATTTGAATATTATTATTTGTAATGCCCTGTAGTTAAAATTTACCTTGAGGTAGAATATTCGACGCACTCTTTTTTCTAAAGTATAATAGTTCTACCGTGATTGTTTGATATAATTATTTAATTTTTACTCAAATTAGCTAAACCAATTTCAGCGACTTCGAAATTACTATTAAAATTAAAAACAAAAGTAAAATGGGCTTATATTCTACGGTATTTTTTGAAGAAATATGCGGCTCAATGTTAAGGGTAAAAAACTTATATTTATAACTTATATTTTAATTACCAGTATGTAATACCTATTAAAATTGTGGTAAAATTATAAACAATGCTTTGTCTCCGTCAAGGATGAGTTACGACCTTTCAACATTTCACACAGTTCCGTTACTTTGAAGTTACATCGCAAATATACATGTTTTCTTTACATCATCATGTCGCATTACGTATTCAGCCCATGTTACGCTAACCTTATCACACATTTTGTATGCATCGTTTTCGATCGCCTCGTACGGGGTCGGATGGCGACGGAGTGTAGATTGTTTCTTAACTACCTGCTACGTAGGAATCGGAGAAAAAAGTAATAATAGTGGTCTGTAGATGATTTAAGTTTATTTTATTAATGAAAGTGGCAACCCTAAGGCGGTTTACGGTTGTTCTTCCCCCGATCGCCGCCGTTACCGACTCCTGCGTCACTTGACGCGCATTAACTTATTACGTCATGCTGATTTATTATTAGTTTAGTTAAGCCTAATATCACTATCGTAACGAGACACTTTTGCGCAAACTGCCGTTATACAAAGTTAATGGACGCGCTTTATTTATGTAAAACCTTAATTAGGTTTATTACGTCCACACAAAGAGCTAGATGTAAGTGCCGTCATTCTGCATTCTGCGCTAAACACCCGCCATCTTGGGCCGTTATTAGCACTACAATTCCGAACTTCTTTGTTGATCACTCAGTATGGTAAAGCGTTACGCATAAGACTCATTCCTGCCTTTAATCTATTTAAAAGTTGTGCGGTTTTTATTCCAAAACGGTAAGTCAAGGCCCCGTAATTGCCATGACCATATCTATTCAGTACGGTTTCCTGTAGAGAAACAGCGCAACCTTGGAGAGGTGCTCGTTATTTGGCCATTAAAGACAGCCTCCTCCGCAACACTTTTGGCAACAATTAGTGCATCTCAGTACGAGGAATCATGAACTATCAGGCCTCGTCTAAATTAGAGCTCATTCGAAGCTTCAGCGCTGTTAATGTACCTTAGCAAGATTCTTCTGATCGATTTCGGCTTTGTTTGACGTTAATTGCGAACGTTGTGTGTGACTGCATAATCGAGGACTTTATTACCTCACTCAATTAAATGTTAATAATAATTGCTTAAACAATGATTTCGTCATTACTCGCGTTGCCCGTTTCGGCCGTCAACTAAAACATTAACATAGCCTTAAAGCATTCTACGGCTTACACCATTAAATTGGCGTTAAGGTGTTCGCGTTGCTAGTAATTATCCAGACATTAATCACTAACAAAATGTTATTCTAATCGTTACGTCGAAATGATTAATTGCGATCTGTCTGTCTGTACAGCACAATGTTACAATTAAAATGCAGAGCACAAAGCGGTCTTGACCAAAACCTTCGACGGCGTCACGTTTTCATGGGGAATGTTCGATTGACTAATATGAATCAGAATATTTTTTGTCTAAACGGAAATTTTATAGAGATCAGTATAAGAAGCGACCTTTAAATCCACATTTAAGTGGGATATGCTTTTTTATGAACCTATTGATACATAGATGAACAGAGAAGCGGCAGTAAAACTCGCCCGGGGCAGTTGGGCTAGCGAGCCAACGAGCCGCTGCGCCGGGCGCACTAGCATTGTCCTTGCGGCGAGGTTATCGGACGCTGTTAGCATTTAACGCATTAAATAAAACATAAAACAGCTATGAAGAGCCGCTCCGGACGGCCGGTAAAGAAAATTCCGTTGAAGCTTTTTTTCCATAAGTACCGATAGCACACGGTATAGCGTCGAGAGCGGCCGAGGATCGCTCCAAACTTAAAAGGTCGTTACCAAGGACATTTTTTGTCTTGAATTTTATAGTGCCGTGGTTTTGGTCACATGTGGAGACTGTTCTAACCAGATGTGGACTCCACACACGTGGCGGGTCGACCGCTACTATGTGAAATTGCCTGTGCAAAATGTTGTGTAATATAATCTATCACCTTGGTTTATGCGAATTTACAGTTAGCAAATGGATGGCTTAGCGGAAAATTATGTATGTTTCCTTTACTGTAATTTATGCCGTAATATGAGTTCTGACATTGAAAGAACAAAAGGCTTTTCAATTTGCAACAAAATTGCTTAAAGATTGTTCACGCATGCGTTGTCTAGCCATGAAGCGACGTCCGAAGCGCCTACGCCGCCTACGGAGCGTAATTACAAGAGCCTCTGCTCCTGCGCCGTAAAAAACGCCGGTTCTAATTCTAATACCTACCTACGTCTCTTGAAACGAACGGTCACAAAAACTGTTCAACACCTTTATTATTATTTTGTTCACGATGTGAATCACAACCAGATTTGGCCAGGGTTAATGACCCAAATATGTTTAGCGAATGTTCAAGGCTAATGCCGCCGAGTAATTCAAATAGTCAATAGAAAAAACCCGCCGCCTATAAGGAGGCCTTCCGCACCGGCTTGTTTTCGATCACTCGGCCGCTCCATGGAGGAAACTTGAATTTTATTACGGCTTTATCCGTTAAGACCGTTACCGTTATTTAAATTTTGGAATGAGGAACCATAAAGGGCAAGATGGGCGTTTTATGGAAAATGTATCATAACTTTAAAAGCTTATGGTAAAGTAACATCCTATGTGCACTATAATGGAACTACTATGTCATAAATAGTAAGATCTTGCAAAAAGTCACTTGATAGCTATATATCACAGAAAACATTAAAGTAAATGCGTGTAATTTGTGAAATACTATCATACAGCTGTTCTTGTACTTCTCAACAAGTAGCTTTAAGATTGTTTACAATATATAAATATTGAAAAATTTGCCAGTTTCAAGTTTTAGATTATATAGCAAGAGCCGTCATGGCTACCCGGATGTTGCGAAAGATTTTGTCCAAAGATTTGTCTCGTATCGCGTAATTGTCCGCACTACAGACGTCCTCAGCATGTCTACCCGTGGGCGGTCTCTTTAAGGTTGCAATGGTACCCAAATTGCTCCAAAATACACGAAATTATTATCTTTTATAGCTGCACGACACAACAATGGCAGAGATGACCTTACGCTCGCAACGTGTAAGCATGCAGGCTCTATTTTAACTTTATTTTATCCCACAACGCTACTTATCGCGATTTATTGTATTCGATTTAAATACGTCCTTATTTATTTCAATTAAATCTCTTTATAAAATGTTTACGATGCCTTCCTGGACTGAAGAAAAGAAAGCTTTAACAGCGTTCATTTCTATAGATAAACCTTCGGTCGTGGTGGTCCGTAATGGTATACGATAACAAAGCTTTTGTTCCAAGACAAATATCAATAATCACTGGGAAACATTACCGAGGAAAACGTTAATCGGCTTGTCTAGTACAACACTATCGTTTCGTCCTAAACATTATGGTTTTTGGACTGAATTCGTCAGACGTAGACAAAAAACGTAATAGGTATACACGAGCAGAATAATCAGAGCGTCACTTGTTTTTAAACACGTGACTATGTTGGTACAACTAATCTGTTGACTGTCACATAAAAATCAAAACTAGCCAATGAGTGCGAACCCCGTTAGTGTTAGTAGACCAAGTAAAATTATAAAACGAGCCTATGGCGTTTGGGGTGGCTTTATAATATCAATCACGCGAGCATCGTGTTTTATTGTTTCCGCAATTTAAACGATTGGCTTCGCCCCCCCTTAGCCGCTTCGATGACGGCGTGGCAACTGGTAATGACGGTTGCATTAAGAAAATGCTCATACTGTTATTGTTGTAGGTGATGAATTCTTTGTGCACGTTTAGAACACTTTAGCGACGAGCATTGTACCTTTTCAGGCTGGCTAATTGACGAGCTATACTTTATACTACAAAAATGGTGTGGGGATTATAGAATAATGGCTAGAGATTTGTGTAAGAAGCGTGAGGTCTTGCGAACATTCGTTTTAGATCATCAATGTTGTGAGGTAAATATACAGTTTGTAAACATTTCTTAAGAAGCACTTCTGTGCTATAAAAATATTGAAACATATACGAGTAGTGAGTCGCTAGTCATAATGACAGTTACCGCCGTACCTTTAATTTTTAACGCAATTAGGTTGGCAGTTTTCAAAGGACTGGGCGGGTTGGCAGATGTGTTGGCTTAAACAGGCCAATGGCAATTAAAGGCCGGTCCCGCATCCAGGCAGGGCGCTCGGCCGGTGTTCCTAGAACACGTTATTGCAAAAACAAAATAGCGATGCCAAGCAATCGACCGTGGCCCTCTTCAGATCGGATGTTGACACTTCAAAGCAAATTTCCTGTTGTAAAAGCGAACATCCCCGTGTGCGTTTTCTCATAGTCAAGTTAAACATTTCATTATGTTTATTTAGAATATTGAAGAGTGGTGATCAATTTTAATAAACGCTAAAAAATGGAGTGTCGTAAACTTTTGAAAAAATACACCAAGTTTTTTTACTTTTGTATAAAACACATCCTTTGCTTCGCGTACTCTGTTCGTGTACGCCGGATCTGTAGTTCTTTCCCACCATTTGAGCAAAGTAATTAAAATTAATTGAGAGCAAATCATTTGGAATTGCCAACATTATAAGAACTTCAAAGAAATACCTAATTATTGAGTTTAAAACCAGTCTGGGATGGGATTACTTACAGGGTATGCGTTAATGTTGTATTTTCGGATTGATGTTGAAATTAAATCCCTTATTTAGTTTGAAATTAAATTCGTATTTTGGTCAGTCCGCAATCGTTAGAAAAGGAAAAAAGGTAAAAAATAAAAAGGTAGGTGCAACACAATGGGCGCAGGCGCTGGGTACAATAGCACAGACGGCCACATGGTGGAACGGTTTTTTTCTTCGGAGAGATGCAGATTTTTTACTGTTCGTAAATGGCAAGTGGCAACATGGTTGCGATAAGCATTTTTCTAGTTTATTATACCAGTAGGTAGTTCCCATTGGCTCTAAGGTTTTAAATACATTTATTTTAAAATAATTTCCTTGTTTTTGACACTAACTACGTCTTTTGTAAGAGTTTCATTTATACTGTTTGTGACATTAAGGATGAGCTTTTCTCAGAAAAAACATTAAAATGTCTCAATGAACTGAATAAAAGCTATTATTATCACGTAATTTCCATACCGCAGTGTTTGCACCTAATGAATATCCTGCGAATACGACATATTAAACCAATTACGTACTTTTATCTTGTGTTATTTATTTACTATGACATGTTAAGGCATACAAAACATAATTTAATTATTTAATAACCCATATAACCATATAAATAAACATTAAGATTAAAATGCCTTGGTTGCAGATGTTTAAGACGTGGTGATTTGATGTAGTGTATACCCGAGCGCAATTGTGCTATTGCTGTTATATAATTAATTAGGGTTACCCGAAATGTTTGCTCTCGAGTGTAAGTTACATAATCAACTTAATTCGACCCAATAATAACGGGTACCTGACTGTGTGTGTACCCGAACCTAACTTGAATATACATAGTTATTTATTATGGATATGGATGAGGAATAGTATGTGTAATTTCCTCATATTTATTTATATTAAATTTTTTCGTAAGTTCGTGCGGAATTTTTTATTTGTCAGGACTTTTTGAAATGAATCTTCTTTGTTATCTTTCGTAGAATAGGACAATTTAACGCTCAAATTGTAAATGGTGAGTATTTCGAGCGACCAAGTGAAGCGTTACCAACATTTTTTGTTCAAGTGTAAATCGAAATCAAACTCTGGTACTGCTTTTTAGAATGAAGTATTAAAATAAATAACATTGCTTACCGCTACGTGCGTATATTTTTTTATACAAATTGATTATCCCTAATTGATGTTTCAACATCAATCCAAAACCTTGGACCTAGAAAACTGGCATTTTCCATGTTCTTGTACGTTGTATTTTTTTATTATTTAAGTAAAGTATGCTTAGTATACATTATTTGTAATTTTATGTATGTATAGGATCAACACTACAGTTAAACAATGCAAAGGTGTTGCAAGCCGCGCTGTGTTATGTCAAACGAAGACGAGTTTCGAGACCCTTGGCCCCGTTCCGACCACATCACCCAAAAAGATACTTCGTTTTTAAATAAATTCGCGACCCGTTTGTCAGTGACCAATATTGTCAAATTTGCAGTGACGAGAAGTCAAAAACGTTACGCTATAAGCCTGGCAGATCAGCGAGCCTATGTTGGTTGCGTTCATCGCGATACAACGATGATAAAGATATCCGTCACTCTCACACATATTAGATTCAATGGGCGTATCCAACATTGATTTGTGTGGCGTTTACGCCCTTTGAGTCTAAAGAGTACGTGTAATAAATTGTCGGATGCTGTATCCGTCCCGCGACAAACGCGATCACATCATAGGCTTGCAGAATTTCCAGCACAACTGTGATACGCGAGTCATTGCCTGGCGACAAATGTTGTCTATCCCTTTCTGTTCGGTGCAGCGCGAGAGAAACAAATGGGCTAGGTTGAAGTCTATGAATATCTTTTATTCACGAACACCATTAAGTACATCTTACTCGAGTAATTTGAACTAGGGATGCCGCTAATAGCTTGAAACAACCTTAAAGTGCCAGCCTAAAAACTATATTTACTTTAGTCTAATCTATACTATGTATTATAAAGTTGTAAAAATTAAATGTCTGTACATTGAAGATTATAAAAAAAAAGATTGTAACGGACTAGTGGGAGGTCACTAAAACAAAAAATAAAAAATTTCGGATTTTTTGTATATTTGTATGTGTGGTTGTGACTTCATCACCCAAATCTGCTAAACAGATTTTAACAATGTAGTACACGGGTAGCTAGGTATCTCCAGATGGTTATAAGATACTTTTTACCCGACTACGCTACCAAAAAAAAGAAGGGTTCTGACTTTCCGCGAACGAAGTTGCGGGCACCTTTTAGTAATCAAATTCTTCTAGTAAAAAAAAAACACACTAGTTATGAAATTGAATATATGTACTTTTGTCAAGTACGCTCTATGTGGTCTATGTGGACAATTTTCAAAAACTATGTTCTTTATATTTTTAGCATGCATTTAGCTTCCAATTGCTGGACAACTAGTTTTGATGACATTCTAGTATTTATGTCATTATCTAACCAGTTAAATGGAATTCTTTCGTCGCCATTAAAATCAGCATTAAAATATACCCGTAATACCCATTTACTGGACCTGTATAATTGTATATTCACGTGGAAAATAAATATGTTATCGTTACAAATCAATTAATTTGTTAGTTACCTAATTATGTTTGTTTAGACTCATCAGGCAGCTTCTTGCAAAAATCTAAAGGAATGTTACTTGCTTCGAATTTACATCTTACCTAATTAAAGGAATCCGTTAAAATGTATTGTAATTATTTTTAATCACTACTGCATTTTTTTACGTTTTCTTAATCATGAAAGATTACAGAGTTTTGGGATTATACCTAGAACTTTTTGCATATTTGACGGTGTTGTCAAAATTTGAGGGGTTAAGTACTGAATTCGAAAATCGGAGTTCGTATTATACCATCCCTTAATTGATATCTCTCGTTATGCTGTATTTGAGTGAGTGGAACGGTACCACACGAACTTTGAATTCTGAAACTGAAAACCAGCTCAGTCTGAAAACCAGTGCTGGACGTTTTTGCCCAGCACACGCTGAGACAGAGACCCATTGCCTCATATTTGTCTCAGTTATTGTTTTGTATTATTGTTATTATCTCACTGGTTTCTATTCTGTAATTATATTTTTTAATTATGTTAGTACATGTAATTCTTAGTTGTGGCTATAAATAATTTTCTGATTCTGATTCTGAATTTTGTGCTTCAGAATTGCGCCGCCGCTGCTCACTAATACTCGATTGCTTTAACTCCCTTAAGTATTTTGTAAGTAGCTTATTATTCTGATTTGTGAAGTGTTGTACCTACTTAGTTGTAATTATCTTAGCCCGAGTAGAGATAATAGGTAGAGTACATCATGCTATTTTGGTAGTTATTTTGGTGGGAACGCTGTTTGGGAACCCGTTGAAGTCTTTTGCACTAGTACCGACGTTAAAACAAAACGTTTCCACTTATCTATGCATTTATCATTTTGTAGTACCTATCACAAGTAAATTTATAGGTATTTGAACTGTAAAGTGCGAGTTATCCGCCCAAGTCTTGTTATTTACAAGACTTGGGCGGATTTGATAGTTTCATGTAGCCGCAAAAAGATCTACACGATTAGTCCAATTAAAAATATCTTCGCTAGACTCTATTCATCGTCAATAGAGTTGAGAAAAGATACGTTTGAAAGGACACATTTCGTATACAATATAATGGTCATACATATTTTTTACGTCCTTCATAATCATTTAATGACAATTGACTACCTATTTACTCTGCACACTTAATAAGTTCAATAGGTACGTACACATTACTTACACATTTGTATTTTTAAATTCACTTCCCTATAATACATTCACATCGTTATTTTTACACACATGAATAGCATAAGCTCTTTTAATGTGCTTCTAATTATAATAAAATAGGGGCTATTAAACCTTGTACATAGTGAATTTTAGAGTCCGCCCGTTACCCCTATGCACTTGCGAGCGACCTTCTTCGCCCTTTACCTTTACCCACAGGTGTCGCTTCACCTGTAATTGCTATAAATTCATTTTGTGCGTCCCTATTGCGCCCTTTACTTTGTATAATGTCACGCAGATGCGCTACCATCTTATAATAAACGAAGTAAGTGTGTATGAAGTTAGAGTGCTGTTACTACATTTTATGTTGGATTATATGAAATTGCGGGAACGCCATTTTGTTTGAACCGAGCAAAAATAGAACTTCCCGTGATGGTTTAAGAACTTGAGGTAGGTTCGCTGGCTCTAAAATTCGCTATAAGGCTTAGTAAGGTAAACACCTTATTTTGCATTGACAATAATTTACTGCAGCGTTTGGTAATTTAGTAAATTTGGAATTTTATTTTAGTATACTTCATAAGATATTTGTTAGTTAATTTTAACGCCCGCTCTTATATGGAAATAAAGGCTTTATCTGTACTTGTTTATAGCCCGTAATTGCATATAGCCCCAGTCTTACGTTGTTTCCCGTAATTCGTACAAAAAACGTACACATTCTAGATTACCTAGATTATTATCTTCATACATATATGGGTATAGTTTTTATGAATGAGGGATAATTCTTCCATTCATAGGCGACCCGCCAATAAAAGTCGAGAAGTCAACTTCGAAAACGCATGAATGAATCCGATGAGCAATAAATAAAAAGTGCCGTACGTGTGTGAAGTTAATTAGATTAAAATGGCAGGGATTGTGACTAACCTAAATACAAAGCGGGTGCAACGGAAGTACCGCCATTGTCCTGCAATCATTGACACCTCCGACATCATCCGGTCAATTCCTGTCTCGTACCGTCAACGCGATCGTTGTCGCGTAGTTTGGTACGTAGTTTGACGGGACTATAGACAGGACAGTCAGCTGCAAAGTGACCTTCCATGCCTATATATTTGTGTGACAGGGTATGCTCTGTTCTTTCCCGCCTGTACCTGTAAACTGTATGTGTCTACTAATTGAAAAGCCAAGCCTCCGTCGAATTCGAACTAAATACTACTTATTTTTTGTATAATTCATTTGTACATCATATCCTACTGTCCTAAAAGAAAATTTGAGCCAAATCAGTTCTAATCCGACTAACCTAAGGATATTTTTGACACTCCGCTTCCGTCTTCGAGTGCAAAAGAAGCAACCTGACTGCAAACCTCTTTATCGAAGGTCACCCATGTGGACAGTCCATTCAACAAATGCCAAAATGTGACATTTGTCTTCAGACAAGTCTCTCAATTTGAAAACGAATGATAAGAGAAATATACAGAAGTCACAGAAGTTAAAATCGAGCAAAGACATCATGGTACGTAATTTCCAAATTTGCGGACTTGACACTCCATATACCTAACCATGACAATAAAAAGACCCGTTGAAAAAAGGCAGTAAGGCCAACCAACAGGATTTACAAAAACATTCTAATAACTATCCATTGTTTTAAAGGATTGTTAACAATTGAACCATTTACACGATTACCATGAGTATTATCTTTTTAGGCTAAGTAAAAAGTAATGTGCCCGGTTTTTAGGATTAGGGAATACCTTATCCTTAACAATTCACCGCATTACAAAAATACGCTGGTGATGATTTACTTCGTACGGTAAACCTTTTTACGTAGTAAACCCTTTTTCGAGGTTTCAATCCGATAATTAACCTGTTTCCTCTATAAAAAACAAGTAATAATATCATCATCAAAAATGTCTTTTACGAAGAATTTATTGTCGTCCTAAATCTCAATGAAATACAGCAACTGGTCAAATGAACAAGAAAATTGCGTAACATAATACAATTTTCAATCATAGCAGGAAGGTAGTTTGAATGTCATCAAAAATAGCACCAGTCCTTAGATCACTGAGTGCTAAGTCTCGTGCAAACGATAGATTTGTATTTTAACATGTCATTGAGAATAAACATTGTGGAAATGCGAAAAAAACATGACAGTTAAGAGTGAATCACTCGAACCGTTAACGACGCGGATGCTCGATTGTTTGTATTCATACGTATGAAATACATACTATTCGAGCTAAACGTTACACATAAATATAGCTACCCACATTGAAAACGGTTATTTTAATGGAGATGATTATGAAATATCATTTTCCGATGCGGGTATTTATGTAGGTAAGGAACCTAAAAAATTAACAAAGAATATCATGAAGCGAAGAGTTATGAAACGGCTAAAAATAATTGTATAATTGTATGAGTACTACTAGGTAAATAGGAGATAGAGTAAATCAAAATACCCTAAATAGAATCGTTATTGTGATATTAATCAAATATTTTTTCTGTTCAAATATTGAAGAAATAACAAATCTAAAAACGATAGGGTCTGGAACAACGTATACACCCAGGAATGTGGCGACCTTTTAATAATCTCGAAAAATTTTAATGTTCCAACCCACGAACTGCTCAAATTCAAAACCGAACCGACCCACGTAAGATGACAATACCTTAGATTGGGATCGCGCTAATACTGTGCTCAGGTAGTTTCGGTAAAAACGTGGCTAAGACGTTGTCCGGTTGTATTTTTCTCGTGATCCGTTCTCGTTCTGGAGGCACATGTTCCTACTTAAATACATTTATTAGAAAGATAATTGTCTATAAGAGTAAAATGAATTTAAATATAATAGACTGAAAGATGAGGTCTGTGTCGAAAATCATGATAGTAACAGTTACGGTCAGGAAACTGAGTCAAGATTCAATAAGTAACAACTGAATAATTCAAAACGTTAGGGATATGCAGACAGTGTGAAGCGATGAATGGACGCATTATGTGGGCGACGGGCTGCGGAGACTTACCAGCGCAATCGTTGTCCTTTTTAGAGAGGAGAGCGATGGGGCCGTCGTCGAGAGGCGAGCCGGGGCAGAGCGAGTCCGCCTTGCTCACAAGCAGCTCCTGACCTTCTTGTAACCCCAGTTGCTGGTCATGCATCCGCTTCTTGATGAGGAATATCTTCGGCATCTTGGCGCTTTAATAAACACTGCACTCAATCCTTAAATTAGTTTATATCACTAAGTCTGTAAGTTCACCCCGCCGCCGCATCAACACTAGCTAGCATTGTACACACTGTTTCCTTGCGTTTGTTTATTTGGTGCGTCGCAGCTGTGCGCCGGCGCACGTTCAGTACCGTTGGCCGATGCAAGAGGACTGAGCGAACGCCAGTGCGTGCGGTGCCCGCGACACCGTTGCCCGAACAGGTCCGCCCCCGCCCCGCCGCCGCCTCGCACCGCGGCGCCGCCTCCTGCGCCCGCGCCGCCGGTCCAGCCATAAGCACCGCACTCCACGTTGCCCCGGCACCGCTCTGCACTTACACAACAGTAAAAGTGCTGTTTTGTGTTAAGACGTTATCCTGTCTACAATAACAATGCCTTATTTGTTTTTTTTTTTACCCTTCTTTCAGCAATTGCTAGGCCTTGTTCTGGGGAGTTAGCTAGCTATTCGTATTTTTAATAAGAACCCGAAAACCATGAGCTGTACATGTCTTTGTTTAGATTTAGGATCCAGAGGTTGAAGTCAGTTTGCTAATGATCCAATTCAACGAATTTCATCTCCGATTGCAATGTTTCAAATCTGTGTCATTGGAGTCACCAATGAATCACCCCAAACCAGAATCCTTGAGTTGTTACTCAATAAGATTAAAAATATGAGTAACTGCAAACAATAAATTCAAGCATTGTGATGAGGTTTTAAGCAAACTGTAAAAAAAGTATAACTAGACGTTAAAGTTTTTTGCTGAAATATCAATCTTTAAAAAAATTAGTTGGCGGCTGGTTGGCGGTAGATAATCTCTTACATATTCATTACTAGTTATTCTGTAAAAACTCGATGTGTTTCAGGTAAGGACCTCACAGCGCTCTACGGCGGCTTCCTTTCAATAAACGGTAAGTTTTACAAAACAATAGAACCTCGGCGGACACGGGATTGCAATCAGTAAAAAAGTATTGAAAAGGGGAAACAGTATTACGGGTATAAAGTGAGTAACAATAAATTTTACAGTCTGTATTGTCTATGCAAAGTTTTGACGTCGAAATTATAATCTTTTTGTTTAGTTTATTGCAGTGGAAGCGGCGGCGTCTTTGTTCAGATATTCACATGTTCGGTGCATGAGGCCATGCTTGCGGCATTTCCACCAATATCAGTAGCCGAAAGGAGTCTTTTCATTACTTAATCCTTGGAAAAGATTATAGAAGATTGGGTGTTAATACTTCGGATCGCATATATAAATCTGCAACTACGACAAACGAGGAAAAAAGAATACCCTCTCGTACTTCCAAGTGTTAACACTTCCGCAAGTATTGATAGCCTTCCGGAAACCTGGGACGTTATAAAGGAGAATCGCCGGCGTTTTAATGTCTCAAAGAAAGTTTAATACATTATTAATTTGAAAAACTCCAAAGAGTTGTTTGAATAAACGAGCTGTGAAATTATTTGTTGAACACAATGCAGGACTACGAATTGATTGTTTTTTGTTGCAAACTTTTTCAAGTAAACAGTTTGAAAACTCAAAACGGTTTTGTCTTTTTTCCACACGATGTTAAAGAAAGAAATGTAAGATTTGGGATCGAAAGCCGCACTAATCTACAAGGGTTTACACACTCCGTTAACTTTAAGTTGGGATTTAGCTTCATCCGAAGAATTCCGTTGTTTTGTAAACTATGGCAAAAAGCGATAATACCTAGAAAAAAATTAAAATTTGTACATGACATACTCGTATGTACTTTTTTATAACGTGATAATTTAGGTGAGGAGTCTTTCGCCAATATACGCGTATTGTAAATAAGACGTGGAGAATGTTCAGTGGTAAATTTTAGATTTTGGTGAGAGGATATGACATGTCAGGGAACCTGAAACAAATTACATTCCTTGGAATTTATTATTCTCGTAACTATTAATTTTACGAAGACTTAACGAAGGCGCTTGTCCAATACAATTACGAGTCGTGTCCATAAGAACTGTACGTTAAAGTTAATGATCGATGAAAGGGTTATTAATGGCATTGTTTTGATGCGACCTTTAGTAACGAAACAAAATAAAAAAAGTCCCAAATCGGCTCCATAATGAACTTTACCTTTGATATATTTTAAACCTTAATCAATGTACAAAGTTTCTGCGAAATAAATCATCCGCATGGGATCATAAATCATTTTTATGTAAAAATGCAACTAACGACTCCATAAAGTGGCAAGAGGTTGTTTTGGTAACACAAATAAAATAAAACCGTAATGTGCTACCGAATTGGTTCTGTTTACTTTTTTAACTTTGGTAAAAAATTGAAACGCGTTTTTGCGGGGCTTTTTTAACGCGGTCCTTACGTATACACTGAAGTATAATCAGACCAATTAAAATGGATGCTCTTTTTGTTACTTAAACCTGAATTTTAAGAATCTGCAATCATGCAAATTATTTCGTTGAATCAGCGTTGACTAACCAACTGAAGGATTATCTGCATAAAATAAACAATAGATATCTACAAGAAATAAATGATTATTGATAAAGGATAATTTGATTTCTCGCACTTCCTATTTTCGTACTTGTTGTTTAAAGGCATACCAAATTTAATGTGCCTTAAATTTAAAGTGGCTTTGAAACTTGCATAAGTTTCAATAACTACGAGTCTCTGAATTGTTAAAATAAAATTGTCGCAATTTTGCAATTGTTTTTACAAATATGAATCATCGGAAATTCAATTAGTGTAGAACCATATTAAACTACTGGCTCTGTGAGCTGTAAACTTCGTGAGGCTTTTATATGTCCACTATTTTGAAAAATACTGAATCGCACAAAAAAAAATCCTAAAGTATTGAACCTGCTCACAAAACATCACGAAAATCGTTTGAGAAATGCGACCTGGAGAGGACAACAAACGGACATCCGAAATCATTTGTGCCCAGGCCGAAACGGAGACGCTTCGGTCGCTTCACTCGCTCGGTCAAATAATATCACGAAAATTTACATGAAAAACTTGGATTCTTTAAAGTTTTTCATCGCTGCCATACTTGACGATCTTCACCGGTCTGATGCTCATTTCATTATTTATATGTAGTTGTACTGTACACTGTACCCGGTTGGCTTAAATTTTATGAAATATGTACTAAATAGCCTCCGCCGAAGAAGGCACCTTTTCTTCGGCAGAGGAGAAAAAAATTATAACCCTCTTTTTTTATTGAGCGTAGTCGGAAAAAAGTATCCTCTATAAACATTATTAAAAAGATCTATAAATGTCCTGTATTTTATAGAAACTTCAAAAGATCATGACATTTTCTGAGATTTGCAAAATCCGGCTGCAATCCTGAGAAGGGTCCAAAGAACCTGAAATTTCGGGACAAATCCTGAGATATGGTAACCCTATCTGTGGATGACTAGTGTACCTATAAAAAAATGTTGAAATCTGTTGAACCGTTTTGGCGTGATGAAGCCACAACGATACATACACGTGAATCGAACATACAAATAATCCAAAAAAGAATAATGTTCGTTTCAGTGGCCTTTAAATAGCTCGTATGACTTATTTTTTTAAAACATCTTTGATGTACAGAAATTTAATTTTTACAATTTTATAATAGCTAGTACTTAGATGTACAGAAATATATACAGGGTTCGATAGGGAACTGTTCCCGTCTCGTCCCGGGGCACGTGGTTGAATAATGATCCCACATTTGGAACGCTTGCCATCTGACCTTCATACGAGTAACAATTGTGACAGGGAATCCGAATCATATACATCCACATGGTCTCACATTCACTTAATTTCAACATTCCTACCAATATATCCCATCACCGTACGACTGTTGACTACTACATCAGACCTTAAAAAAATATTATAAGATTAGAAAAAGGCACTGGTGTATGATGGTTGCTAAGGTTTGAATTCGAACCCAAGAACTTGCGATCTAGGTTAGTCCCTGCACAACTATTAAATATTTTATAATTTAATGTTTCGATCACACTGTTCTTCGTCAGGTCTACATTTATGACTTTATTCAACGACATGTGATGTAAATGAAAATTTATAAAACAAAATATACAGCGGCAGCGGTATGAAAATAAAAAAAATGCATTATTCAAACAGAAATTCTTAAAATGATAGTCAAAATTATTTAAGTATACCGAATTTTTTTGATTATATCGACTGTCAGTCCTGTGATATATCGTTATGATAAGTACGTCAAAAGAAGCGTGGTCGTTCCCACTGACGTTATCCACCCAAAATCGAAGGTTGCACGTGTTCAAGCGTCGTGGTTGAGTCGAGGAGCATTGCAAACCCGGCATCTGACCATGAAACTAGAAATGTCGAGTTTATTGAACTCCGACTCGGATATGTAATTTATTTCTCTTTGCACGTAAGATCTTATTACTTATCTTTGCTTAAATAGAGCAACTGCAACATTATTACGACGATATTTTGTCAGCGACACTGAGAGGCTGAGAGCACTTCACATTACACTGTTAATTGATTTCTATATTGCGGTAGCCATTGCAAATTTTAAATTTAAGGACTTTCTATTGTATTTATAATGCTCAGATGAATATGAAGCATTTTTAAGCGCAAACTTAAAAGGACAGAATTATTAAACGAATCCGGCTCGAAGGACCATTTCTTCTTTAAGACTTATAAAATATTGTGAGTAAATACTAGTTGACTCACAATAGGCCTCATAAGAAGGCTCAAAGGGTAATGGAGCGAGCTATGTTCGGAGTCTCCTTGCGTGATCGAATCAGAAATAAGGAGATCCGCAGAAGAACCAAGGTTGTTGACATAGCTCAAACAGTTGCTACACTTAAGTGGCAGTGGGCGGGGCACATTGCTCGTAGAACCGATGGCCGCTTGGGCAGAAAGGTTCTCGAGTGGCGTCCGCGCACAGGATGACGCAGTGTAGGAAGGCCCCCATCAAGATGGACCGATGATCTGGTGAAGATCGCGGGAAACCGTTGCATAAGGGCGGCGCGCGACCGGTTGATGTGAAGATCCTTGGGAGAGGCCTTTGTCCAGCAGTGGACGTCCCTGGGCTGATATGATGATGATGATGATGATGATGATGATGATGATGATGTAACTAGTTATTATACAGTGAGAAAACTGGTATCTATTCTGAATATTTTATCTAAGAATGAACAAGTTTTACAGTGATAAAATACCGTATTGCATTTCCGTGCTTGCCTCTTATATCCGCCGTATGCTGCGCAGGTTGCGCAATGCCGGCTCCTCGCCTCAAGTTCTCGGCAACGCTAACCTCAATCAAGTTTAACCACAGACCTGTATTTTGTACCAACATTGGAGCCAATGTCGACAAATATGATTTATTTATAAAATTACCATTTTAGTTCTCAGTTATAATACTACTTATGATCACTGTTGGTTTAGGCAAAAATCGTCAAATTGATATAGGTAAACAATTTTTTGGCTTGGGCTAAAAGTATTCAAAGTTAATTTATTCTCATAATGCAAATTTTTTAAGCACAATCACCTACATTTATTTGCAAGTTGTAATTTTTTTGTTTAGATTTAATTAAATCACAAGCTAAATATTTAAGTTCCCTTTTTTAGCCCCTTTAATTACATTAAAGGCGCCTCTGCGTTTTGTTAGAAAGACGATGCAATACCGCCATAGTAATAAATAAATATAATCATAGTGGCTATCATTTGATCTATTTCCATCATAGCGGTAACTCATCTGTGAACAGATGCAAGTTGCATGGACATGTTTTGCAGATAAAATCGATAGTGACGTGTAGGTAACCGTATTTTTACAGCGGAAAACTAGAAATGAGCTAAAGTAAGGTGACATGGGGTAAGACAAAAGTGGGGGAAGTTCAAAAGGTTAACTTTATTTCAACGCCTTTAAGAGCATTTTCGGTAAAATTTTAGTATATCCATTAGTTCCGTTAATCCACAATGACTTTATCGGTTTTAGCACGATGTTTCATTCTCCCATATAATACATACCAAAATATTAACGACGTTAGGAACTCTCATTTGATAGTTTACCACCGATAACGTTCGATTTACATAGTATACCCGTATTAGTTTCCTATATTCATCGTAACTGGAATTTAGTAGCTCAGTTGAGTAGATCAAATTTGATAGGCAAGGAACTGGCTTTTTCCCTGAACCGATGGCTGATGGGGTGTAAAGGTTTTTAATTGGATATCGTAGGCTGGAAGGCATACCATGGAACGGCCAAACCACAAGATAGACGAGGACCAGGCTAATGCCACCATAAGCCGATAAACACAAAGAGCGTGCGACCGTTCGTTGTGGAAGTCATTGAGGAGATATTCGTTCCTGAAATGGTACATTTTTTTTCATTGGTGCTTGACATCGGAATCGCATTTAACACTTGCATTGATTGTCCTAACGAAACCTAAGAACAAAACAATGTAAAGTAGAATAATTGTAAAAAATATTTTTAGAACAGGAGCTTAACTATAGCATTCACAAAATGTGCGTCAGCTTCTAACGTAGCACTGACGGACTCGTCGCTATAATATTACCACTAATCACGTAGTCCGCCATTTGTACATTTTTCAATTGTGTAATAAAGTTAAAATAAATAAATTAACTTTTCGTTTTCATAGATCTCGCCCTTGGTTATGTTTACTAAGTTAGTTTTGACAACCTGCTTGACGGACCAATATTTATTTTCCTGTGATCTGGAACATGTACCACTAGTTCACGTGTCTAGTCTAGTTATATAAGAGATGAACTGAAGTGAAGATGGTTGAGTGCGAAATTTAAGAATAACTCCAGGGATGTACTGGGGATACTCATTGCATACCAGAAAATTCTTAACTTTCACTCCTTTACTGAAATGTTCGGTTTATATTTTGCCAATATCACAAATTCTATTTTCAATTATAAATTGCACGTAACCAGTCATTCGGAACGCGCATTAAATAGTCATTAAACAAGACAAAAGGTTTTGGCGACAGCTACGGTAGCCGATTGCTAATTTCACAGATTTTATCGCAAATTGTGACAATGTTCTTCTTTCCAATAATAATTTGGAAGTTTTTTACTTTCGCATGGTTTGGTTTTAACGTGTTTTATAATAAGAGATTTCACGTTTAACGTTAATATTACTTGTTCACATAATTATTTAGCCATTAATTAGTCCTATCTGCTACTGCTGACAACAACTCGTTCTTGTCTATGGTGCCTCGTATTCTGTTTGAGCTTTGTGAACAAAAATTCATGAACGTATTAGATGCGAACAATAATAGTATTATAATGTATACCTATGGAACACTAATAGCATATACCTTTATCATTAATTGCTGTCTCTGTAAATATCTAATAATATACAGCATGTATATTTCATACGGGCCAATATTTTAATAACGATTAATATAAGCTCCTACAGAACGTATACACACATTTTGTTTCGAAAAACTGCTTATTTTTATGCCAAACATAATAATTGAGCACTTAATGTAATAGATCCACCTAATTAAAATTTGATTTATGTATATACGTAGACGTCACTTCATGCTAGTTGTCGAACCAAGATAGAGTGTGTAAGTACGTTGCAGATCGGTCGCACTTAAAATAAAACACACACAAATATAAAAACTATTTCATTCAATCATTTTCCCATATGATTTATATAGGATTTTTTTTTAAATAAAAAAGTACCAATTTCAAAATAAATAATCTTTTATCCACGGTACGGATCACATTTGAATCACCTTTTGAAGTCGGTGCAAAACTATTCATTTATTACTATTAAGAACCGCGGCAGCGAGCCTTTAGATATTATCTACCTACATATATATTTAGTTATAGTATGTCGTAATTGTTGTTGAATAAAGAACTTTATTTACTTTAGGTTTGGCACCGACTTCAAAAGGTTATTCAAATGTGATCCGTACCGTACATAGAAGATTATTTATGGCTTTTTAGTTTATTTTGAAGTCGGTTCTTTTTTTATTTATATAAAAATATTTTCTGCTTTTTAGTGATGGATTTTAGTAACGATATAAAGTATTTTTTAGAGACCAGAATGGGAAGATTGTCGAGACACTTTGCACGCATCTCGAGTCTTTGGAAGTAAGAAATGTAAAAGTTGGTTAGTTCATTGTACCTTCCATCATCAGCTCAGCATGAAATGATGACAACCAGAGAAAAACAACTGATAACTTTAGAAAAATATATACAAAACATTGTTAGTGCCTATAATATTTGAGGATTTCTCTCGATATTCCATCATCATCTTAGTGAGTGTTGGTCATACAATTTTTTTTCTTAAAACAATAAGTGTGTGAAACAGAGCTGTGACGTCATTTAGCTGATAGTTAGACCTTTGTTAAATACGCCCTTTTTCATAAAACGAATAATATTCATGGATTTTGGCATTAAAAAAATTACAGTCCCGCAAATATAAAAAAATGCGGCTATCTTTAAATTTTGCTTTTTTTCGAGTTGCACAATAAAAAATATCACTCAAAAATATGAAATGCAATATGGTAAGCAGCATTATTCACTACTAATACAGAATATGGAGACAAGTTGGAATTAAGTTGATTTAGTAACCATCCATATCCATACTATCCAGACTAATATTATAAATGCGAAAGTGTGCCTGTATGTTACCTCTTCACGCTTAAACCGCTGAACCGATTTGGATGAAATTTGAGTCCCGGAGAAGGACATAGGTTACTTTTTATCCCGGAGAAATATAAACAAATTTAAGGCGGATGAAGTCACGGGCAGAAGCTAGTTTTTCATGATTTCCATTATTCATGGCATTGTGATGCGGTCTTATCAGTAGACTTGTACATAAGCAGAGCACCCGGAACAAATCCTATGTCACTACCTGCATGTACTATAAGACATCGGCCTCTTGAAATTAACTGTTTCACTCCTTTATCCGTGGAATCCGCCCAGCATTTTCCTGTTAAATGCGATGTAAGAACATATGTTCCGTCCGTGTCAACAATATCTCTCCCGTCGGATTTATACTGTCTTATTAAGTCCAGATACTTTACTCTTTTTAGTCTTACATCATCCTTTTCTATCAGCATTCGTCTATTGTTTGTAATTTTCTTGAATAGAAAACCCATTTGGGGAAGTATCTTTCATAATGTAAAATCACAGCTTATTATTATTATTGGCTGTGTACATTTGTGTCATAACCAGTGGCGGGTATTAATAACGACACGATAAAAAAATCAAAGTGTTCGGCCGTCTAGAAAGGTATAACTGTGACTGGTCACGACGGAACGTTACAGAACGACGTAGGTTATGTGAGCAACAAGAGTGATAAAATCACGGTAAAATTGTTATAATGATCTGAATACATTACAGTAAGTAACGTCGCGGTGATTGAAATTGAATTGTAACGCTTTTCACCATCTCTAGTTATGACACTTGTCACATTGAGCCCACAGATGCAGAATATTTCATCTATACTATTATAAAGTTGTAAAAATGAAATGTCTGTACATTAAAGATATTAAAAAAACAATGTTATGGACTATTTGAGTCGGTTAACTTCAAACTCAGGTAAATCCACTCTAACCACTTGGGAGATTATTGAAAAAAAGTGATAATTCGTTGATTTGAAAGGCAGATTATTTGTATTATGGCTAAAGCACTAAAAACTCGATCCTGTTCGACAAACTCAGCTTAAAAACCATCTAAACTAGTGTATTATTTTCAAAAAAAATAAATTATGATTGGATTTACCTTCATTTGATATAATCATTTGCAATTTATCTATCTTTGAAAAAACTCAGTGTGGATTTGTATAATTTTGATGTAACAGACCTGGATTTATCTAGATTTATTGACGCAGAGTTGACGTCAACTGACAGCCATATTGAACAAACTTCTTTCGCTGATTGGCTTTGATGGACTTGCCTTCATTTGAAATAAACTGTGATATGAATTTACCTGATTTTGATGAAATATTGTGATCTTAACTTTATTTTTCTCAAAAACTACACGAAATTATACTTAACCCATGAAATAGAAACAAAACCAATTTCTTAACCTTTTATTATACAGGGTGTCCCAAGAAGTAGTGATATACTGAAGCTGGGAGGTAGAGGACCTAGAGGGCTATCTAAATCACCCCCATGTATGTTCCGCGATTTTTCGTATTTTCGGAGTTATGACTTTTTTTTTAATTTTTCACCTATCGCCGAGTACGATGAGATTTTTATTTATGGTGACGTGAATTATTGCGGTAGATGCTTGATTTTTTTTGTGTGCTAAGCTGATAGATAGGCCAATTCAGTATGGTAACATTTACTATCGTTAGATCTTTGGAACGATTAAAAAAAAAAATTAAATGCCAAGAATGATAAAATTACTAGATTGTTTGACAAGGGGCTAAAATAAGCCATTATGACACGAAGTGATTATTTGGACGAGCTCACGAAGTGAGCGAGGACAAATATGTCTGAGTGTCATAATGGCTTTTAGCCAATCTGCTTTTCACTTCGACTGCGAGAAAATAAAATAGACTTAACAATAAAATTGTATATTTCATGAAAAACTAATAGTAAGTACAGTTTGAGCAATTCTATCACAAAGTTTGGCCGATCTGATCATTGGTTATGGTTGTTTTGTTTGTTTTTAATTATTCGTAAGGAGTATGTAGCTGGCCGCAATTTTTTTTTTCAGTGTCATAGAAATGTGTATGGGATTATATGGCTTTCTTTTAGAGCCTAGGGGCTAAATGTACTATTTTAGGCTCGCTTCGCGAAGCTAATATGACGTACTTTTTGAGCAGGAAAAGTGAATCTCCCTGGTATTCCATCATCTAATCCTGACTTGGTGATAAGGAGACTACTTCAGGGACACACTAAAAAGAACTACTAACAGTCTTAAACTATTTACCTATAATAGATGATTTTTTTTAAGAATTATCCTCTAACTCGTAACTATTAAGGAGTTGTACATTCCGTCATCAGCTCATCATGATCAGATGATGACTACCATATGCAAATACTTAAAATAGCTTAAGAAAATATATGAGAAACGTTATAAGTGCCTATAAAATTTGAGGATTGCCCTCGATTTCCCTGGGATCCCATCATCAGATCCCAACTTAGTGGCAATGGGAGAAGAAGTATATCCTTTCAAATAAAAAAATAATTTTTATAATCGGTCCACAATTGGCGGAGTAATCGGTGAACATACGTAAAAAAAAAAATACAAACTATCGAACATATAACCTCCTCCTTTTTTGGAAGTCGGTTAAAAACTAGGGATGGATAAAATGTTTGCCCGAATGAAATTTACAGACTGTATATGATATGATATATATAGTGGATAGGGTAAATATCTCAAGTTTTAGCAGCTTAGCTTTGACAACCTCTTTGCGCCTCTATTGCAGTAGATTCAGGTGCACGGGCCAAGTAATGGAGCAGTGTCGAGTATTGGGACATGTACGTCATAAATCTTATGCATAATGTGTAAGTATTTTATTTACTGCACATTTATGATAAAAGCTTTAAATTTTCTACTGTTATACCTACAACCATACACGCAACATGCATGCACACGTCAATTATCACTGAAATCAACACTCACTTCTTGCAAATTGTCGCTCCCTTTTAAAAAGTCGATTGTTATACTTATACAAAGTAACACGATATACATTCATTTAAGACGGTTTAGTCGCCCTGAACAAGAACTTGACATCTTATTTAGTTGGACATTGACACTGATATCATTTGAAAGGACAAAGCGGGCATGGGGTAAGGATAATGTTATGTCAAATTGTTAATCCCGTCTGGGGCTGTCACGGCACGAATTTCTTGAAACATGAAAATCTTGTTTTAACGCATAAATAAATATAACTTATATGTTTTAATATCAGACATTTTGCAACTGTGTAATTCAAAGTATTTAAACATAGTATAGGTATACTAGAATAGAAACAAACTGTGCTTGTCTTGGCCCACAATAGTCTTATCTTTCACTAGTGCTAGCTTCAAATTCAGAATATGTGTGAGTGCTCCGAAAAAGTAAAAACAACTACCCTACCCGATTCTATCCAAGCAAAATACTCGTATTGGTTATCGATAACCGTCACATCACCTATATCATAAAATATTGCATTCAGCTACAATCGAACATTGACACTTTGGGGTGTTATTTACAGAAACAGAATATGTCACATCAGGGTATTTCATAATGTCTATAATACAAAATTGTCTGTCTCACACCTCACCACATACTGAAATAGATGCCTGTTGAGTTCCATCGCGCTGATTGCTTCTTTCCCTCAGTCATCGAACTTAAACACCGACATAATAATGGAATATAACCAGAGAGAATAAAAATATTTTAAACTGTAATAGCATGCAAATATCCTTTCTGGCACCAAAAAATGCCGCCGTCGCCTCATTTAAAGCTGCTCGGACACGTCCGAGCTTGATAACCTCGTTTAATTAAGGCACAGCGAATTAAGGCGACTGCCCGCTCCAATGCATCAACTGTGTCGCTGATACAGATCGAGCTGCAACGGTACAGTTGTGTGCATTCCCGGTGATTGCGCCAAAGAACGTGCAACGTGCAACCATGGCGCGGGGAATAAATTGCGATTGTGATAGGCCGGCCACAGACTGTCGGATTAAACTTGTCTAGCGCTTACTAATGTCGGTGCCATCGTCTGTTGGAGATTGGCGATAATATTTGAATACTTTGAATTCGATTTTTATCAGTGGATGCATTGAACAGATATAACAAGAACATCCTTAAATAATGGTTAGGGTACGTAGGTTTGAAAATCAAAATTGTTTACGTCTGGCTGATTTAGATCTTAAGTTTATCGGAATCTCCGATTAATTTATTTTATTTATATATTTTTTTTACTTGCGCTTAAATCATATGTAATCACTAATTCAGATAAAATACTGTTTCTTAAATGGACAACAATAATGCTCCGTAGCATTGAACTGTTCAAGCGATTGGACCAGCGTTTTGAAAAAAATGTGGTCTTTTTGCACTAATGATCTACCTGATTTTATCCTATACTCTTGGAATTCTCACTTATATAGCAACAAGCTTTTCCTATAATTTTATCATCTTCGCTTGAGGTTTCTACGTTATTTTACGTACATCTCTGAATGGCACGCACATATCACCCCAATATTGTCACCAAATGAATTTAGCGTGTCAGATAAATGTTACATTATAGAAATCTTGAAGTTTTTAGGGTAACAGATAATCTTCTCCGTTTGCTAATAAGCTTCTATTCAGTTAAACAACTAAAGTGTAATACAAAATATTATCTTTGGTTAGATCACTGCGTTTTATAATCTACCAGTGTGCAGCAGACTGCGATAGCAATACGTATTAATGCTTGAACCGGTCCGATGATTACCCCTCGAGTGGACAGTCATATTATTCAATTGGACGCACGAGCCTTCCTATATTACAAACTAGCGTTACATTTACTGCACTTTATAAAGCTTATAGTAACGTTATCATCATTTCATATTTTGATCCCGTAATGCTTGAAAGTGAATCGTTTGGATCGCTTATATCGCTGCATCGATAATAGGTAATGGAAATGTTATTGCAAATCGATAGGGAAGTCCTCGTTTCATTCTAAACGTTCAAATATACGGGTGTACTATCAGTTGGTAACAATGTTAAGGGCTTAATGTGTCTACTGATAATGGTTAAAATAAACATTAGTTTTCGATGTCGAATCAGAAATATGTTGATTTACTATATACATATAATTTTGGTTTCTGGTATCTGCAGGAATTTCAGCTGCATATCTTTGGCATAAGAATTGCAAAGATGGCATGATGGCATAATCGCTGAACTTTGATTCGCTCTTTTTTACGGCATTGTTTGTTTTCCATTGGTGAATTTTCCGGCCTTCATACATTTTTGAGGTTATTTTTTCGACCACTAAATTATGTCTATACCTACTATTATCAAGATATTATAAAGTTCTAAAATTGAAAGGTATGTGCATTGAACTAAAGTAAATATTTGTGTCATCAACATATACGTATTTGGTTCCTGAGTCCTGGATGTTTTCTACGTATAGAAGTAAATATATCTATTAAATATGTCTGGTGCTTTTTTGAGCCTACCAAAGGACTACTTTGAATTGTGTAAAATTGTCTGTTGATTGTTTTATAAATAGATGTTTGTTCTCAATTGACCCGTTGCATCTTCTTTTGTTTTGTTAATATGTAACCAACCAGTGAGGTGCGCCGGAGTGCTAATTAGGCTCGTCGTCGGCGTATTATCACCCGCAGGGAGCATCGAGGCCACTGCTTACCGTAACGTTCATAAACCTCCCAAACGATATATTGTTTCATTGCCTGATGACAATTAGTAGGTTACCGGGCTGAAACAGGGTTCCCTTAAGTTTTGTCACCAAATTCGCAAGCACGTTTTTAATTATTTTTTTACGAACGGACCTTATCTTGCCCAACCATTAAGTGGTAATAAAATTTTATCAGAATGCCTTCTGAACAAATAAGGCTTTATGATGTGAATACCCACATGGAATAGTCCTTTAGTACTAGATATTATATTTTAGACAAAAGTTAATGAATAATTATAAACTAAACATTGCTATTATTATTGTCGATAAAAAGCGAGTGGCTGCAGATGCTCTTCGTATAATTACAACTTCACTATGAAAACATCTTTTTGACAATAAATATCTAACGGAGGTGCTTTCGATCAGCAGACTATACTTTCATATCATCGATAGTGGAACAGTATAGCTATTGGCCTAACTTACTTTTCTTCATGAAAATCAATATACTAACATTAGTTACCTGAATGATCTAACCTAAATAAATGACTTGACGTTCAGGTTAAAGCTTCGAAGTGCGATTTTTAATACGATGGCACTGAAAACTCATTTACATGACTAACAGATAAATTAACACAAGTCAGCGATGCTAGCATGCGTTCCGTATTAAGATTTCAATTACAAGCTTGCGAGAACGTTGTTACGTGAATTAAACATCAGAAAATTCTCAAGCGGCTGTACCACGTATACCGGTTGTCAAAAGGCTGCGGTGCGGAGCGGGCGGGGCGCGGGAGGGGCTGGGTACAGCGACCGCGATGTTGCCGGCGCGCGCGCACCGCAACCATTGCCAAGATCACGGCCTGCGAGGCGAATGTCAGCCGCGCCGAGCCACGTCACGTCGAGCTTTGCGATCGTTTGAGTTTAGAACTTGGAATGCAACGCATTTGAAGCGTCCACAAATTGTCATGAACATCAAACGTTCTGGGGAAATGAATGATATTTATTTACACGCTTTTGTTAACTTGGACTAATTAGTTTGTTTTGCAACAGTATCAGTTCTTTGCTCTTTTCTAGCCACTTTTGTGAGTCGATCACATCTAGCACTCTCTGCTAGCTCTTGAGCAGGGTTAAATTAAGATTTGGAATTAATAATACCCATTACGTTTTCATAGAAACACATTCGAAATATAAGCAAAAATGAATTAAACATTTTCTAGATAACGCACGATTGTGTTTTCATGAGGTACCTGTGACGGTAAGATGTTACGCGTACATCGATGTTGATTTTAAAATTGAAACGGCATTCTCATACATTTCAAATGACCGTCACTTGGCTCTGCTTAATGTGTACACATCACACCTATTCAATCACGTTTTTATTCGTACCGTTCCCCAATCCGGTGGCTATTATGCAATCATACAAATGCGTTAGTTTTTTGCCGGCCACATCCCCACGGTAAATGCTCGTGAGCTTCGCCTCTCCATGTATGCGTCTACATAATAGCCCTTGCCCTATCTTTATATGGGCCGAGCCGTAGCGTCCCGCAATCCCTATTCAATTCACGTAAGGTAGCGGCCCTAAGGACCGGGTTTTTGTAACAGCGCAACAGGTAGAAAGGAAAGGATTGCGAGTGGAGCGGGATGGCACGATGCCATCATCGGCCGACTCGCTCGACCCGACGAAGGAATGCCGTATACGATTTGAGCTACTGCTAGCGCATGCTGCAGACGACTTAGCCATCGTACCCAGTTATACGGGTAGCTATACTGCATCGACACACACTGCCCTAATGCGTACGGGTCATATAGCGGGATTTACAGAGTTTAGCGAGTGAAATTATATCGAAAGGGAGTCTGGTAATTTCGGCGATGTTCATATGAAATTGTTATTTGAACATGAGGTCTTATTGATTTTAGAAGATCAAACATGCATTAGCCATCTTGAAATATCTATAGTGCCATCTTGCAAATAAATAATTTTATTTCCCCATTTTGTGAACTCTAACTTGTACCATATCCTAACTTAACCATCGGCACATACAGTTTCGGTGTGCAGTTCGTACAAGTAGTTTGGGTAAATATTTAATCGCATCTACTATTTGAATTGATTATACATCATTCAATGGATTACGCAATTTGAATTGTTCGTCTTCTAATATTTTAGGAGTCTACATTTCGTCTGGTTTGAATAACACGTGAATTATATCTACATATGTGTGCTTTAATTTGTCATGAACATATTAGACTGCATGAGCTGCAATATGGACATCAGAAGCGGGATAGGATGAACAATTGATAATAAATACCTCCTTTGTACAATACTGTTTACTTGTAATAAACATATTTTTTCAATTCAAACATATTGATTTAAGTTCAAATTTTACTAAGTAATAAGTACATTTATTATAAAGTTATATTCATATACTATTATAAAGTTGTAGAAAACAAATGTCTGTACAATTAAGATATCGAAAGTTGAGTGTTAATAATAGTAGTATAATAGTATACTTTTTACTCGACAACGCTGAAGAATAAAAGAGGGATTTTTGATGATTTTTGTTTCTTCCGCTGATTGAGTTCGGCACAGATCGGCACCTTCTAGTAATAAGTCTTCTGCGGATCTATGATGGTTGCGTTTTTCACGCGACAAATAAATGACATAGCTGCCGTCACTTTCTGACACGTATGTGAGTGCGAGAGTGACAGATGCGTTATCATATCATTTATCTCCAGATAAACGCGACTATCATACCCGCCCGCTGGTAATATTTGAGTCTATGGCCACGAAAATTATGCAGTTGACTATCGATCGAAACCAATGCAGTGCCTACTTTTTCAAATATTTTAACTAGTATGTATAAGTACATAGCAAACATTCAAATTGGCGAACCGGTACTCGGCGAGTAAACATTGCAATTATGGCTACTTTGTTCTGAGACGATAATTGACAAAATACTTGACGGGGCACATGATGACACATTTGAGGCCAAACACGTCCGTAATTCCCAATAAGGTAAATATATACTAAAACGCTTATTTTTCAAACAAACATTGTATCAACGTTTTAACTGCGAAAATTGTAATCTACTTGTAATAACGAGAAGCATGTTTATGTAAACAATATATTTAATTAACAAAATAAGTTGGAATTGCAATCATGTGTAAAACACCTTATTCGGTTTTGGGAATTCTTAAATAGATGCTCCTAACGTTGGTACATTACGTAAAATATGTTGCAGTTCCATTTAGTGTGCAATCTGCAGTTTAAAGTGATTCAGTGATTCGCCTTTTACTAACTTTGCTTTTTTATGAAGCATTTTCAAGTTTAGTAGAGCTTATCGCGCGAGGGGAGATCAGAACCTATAATTGTCCAAATAACTAAGAATCATTCGTGGATACCAATCAAATGCAATGAGCCCATGACTTCTCTACCTATGGTGACTTTAGTTCTTTACTATTGCTTCTCTTTATCTTTTTATTAATTGAGCATTTGAGATGCGATGATCTTGAAAATAATGCAATCAATAAACAGCTAGTGCATTAGTTGAAAAAAAAAAACAAAGACCGAATAACATTGACTAAGTAAGGTAAGTTTTAAAATGTGATGATAATTCATTCTGTAGGTCTCGTTATGTCTCACAGGGATCGATATATAAGTCACAGCAATTGGGGTCCAAAAAAACAAAGATTTTTGCGTGATGTTTTATATGGGATAGTTTAATTTTAAAATAATTCGTTCGAAACTCTGAAGGCAGAATATCAAAACTTAAATAAGAATTTCGTTACGGGAAATACACTTACAAAAAACTTGCAGATCTCGTTATCAATTATTTTACCTACTTACTGAACTGAAATCATTATTTTATTATCTTGATATGGCAAGCAGCGGTCTGCAAGTTGGGCAAGGCACCAAGAAAGGCGCAGCCTTATAATGATCCCGAACTCGTTTTCACAAAACCACTGACACTCGGACGGTAAAAATAAAGAAATGGCCACGTGTATCCAAAAATGCAAGTGCGAATTTGCATCCGAACGTTTGACGGTCGTCCTTATTAATTCAGGTTTCTCAGACGGGATACCTAAGTGGTAGGCACTATAGTGATATTGCGGTGGAAACTTAGACATTATATTAAACATCGTACGTGCAGCAGTAACGTCGTGTTCTTGGGTAAATATGTAACCGAGCGGTCGCTGGTCACATAAAAAGTTTCCTCGGATCCGGTCCCACTGGTCCGCCCGGAGCGACGACCCCCGTTCGCCGTTTGACTTATGGAAATTACTTTTCTTGCCTCATCTGACTGATATTCCGGCGTGTTTATAATTAATTAAAATTTTATAACGCCAATGAATCTGGATTGCTAATCAAATTAATCTGTTTTGATGGGAAAAATAGAACTCATATAAATATAAAAGGTCACACCTGATTTACATACGTTTACAACAAGATAACATTATTTTATGTATATGATTCAAGGAAATATATAGCTTTAATTAGGTTATTGACACCCTTTGCCCAATGCAATCATTAAGCTTATTTATAAGGTTTAAATTGACGCCAGTGCAGTAATTTCTTAGAATAAACTCCTTTATTATTATTGCAAAGGACTCCCTTAGCAATAGAATAAGCAAATAAGCTTTCCCAAAACTTTTTTATGCCCGTCATCCTCCAATCCACCTTTTATGAACTTGACCACATACATAATATTTTCTTCTGTTTCCGCGATTATTACTCATTGAAATAAAACAATTTAACGGATTATATCGCGTATATTATCTCATTTTAGTTCCCGACGATAATTAAGCCCTTATGGCACATGTGTAACTGTCTTTACAGCTTAGGCCCATCTGGCATGTATGTACACCTTTATTTGTGTTTTTTCAAAAAATGGGTAGTTTGCACAATTTGTAACTTTGACAGAGGAAAATACATCTTTTCTCAGTCCTCCCGTGACCATGGAAAGCTGGAAAGCTTCCGAAACGTCGGGAACTAAAATGAGATAATATACGCGATATAATCCGTTAAATTGTTTTATTTCAATGACCATATACAATTTGTGATCACTTTAATGATCGTGGTGCTATTAATACTGTTTTACTAATTGAGGTTTGAAATGTCCGTGACAAACGTATCGTTTCTGTTAATGGGCAACTTTAAGAACCTAGCCGTCTACTGTTTATTAACGTACAAAAGGTATAAAGTTTGCCACAAGTTACAATCCGCCCACAGGTACTAGTAACACCGCAAGGTACTAAAACGCAAAGTGTAAACAAAAAACAAAAGATAAATACAACCATGCCCGTAGGCCTACAGCGTGTTTAATTTAATAAACCAGTGATTTCTATGTCATAAAGATACTCGGTATCTATAAAGTTGCGGCGTGGTGCGGGCGTGCGCCGTGTCGACGACGACGCGGTGACGGCGACGCTTACATCAGTGCAAGTAGCGTTACGCTAACGTTGCCGGCGATTACGTGCGCAGAGGACTTTTACTGCTAATACAGTTTTATCTCCGCTTAGCAGTAAAACTAGTGGCAAGTGTCAAACATCCCGTATTACGCGAATACGACCATTACAAGGATAGCTCCTGCCCATCTATGTTTTTATAACACTTTGGATTCCTTGTTTTACCTAAGATGGCATGACCTACGATAATTTTACCGTTATATGGTATAAAATACCTTCTATGGTTGTAGATGATTGACTATCCTTTAAAGACTAATTCATCGTCATTAAAAGTATCCTACACAGGTGCATATATGTACCTAAATACTAAAAAGCCCTATAGCCCATTTATCGTGAAGCTAAAATGCAGTACAGTTATGAAATATGCTGTGAATAGTCCTGTAATGCCAGACAGCTTTAATAAAGTACAATAAACTAGCTGTTTAAAGCCGGGCAATGTTGCAATGCAAGAGACGCGACTTTGGCGGTCGCGCTCCGCGGTGCAGCACGATCTGCCGTTCCGGTGGTGCACTTCCCCTCCCTCCCCCCTTCCTCATGCTCCTGCGCTTGGCCCTGACCGAGACACGCCGCGGAGGCGAAATGTTACGAAATTTCCTATCACTTCGGAACTCGTTCCCATACTCGATCTCAGATGCCAGCCTGATGTTTAGAGCGGTTGAAACCTTTCTCATAGGCATAATATTTTCACATTGTATGGCACTGTGCACTAATTTTAATGTGTGTGGGGAATGAAGGCTAGTTAGCAAGTAATATGTATGTAGTCAGTTCACTTAAAGTTAGGACTGTAGAACTGTTTAATCTTGCTTCATCAAAAATCTAATCAAAATTAAAATAGTTTATTTATATATATTCAATGACACATAAAGAAGTTGCCCACGTTACCTGCACTAGGCTATGCCTGAGTCGCAGGACGGCACTTTGCATTCATTGCCCGTCATTTAATTATTTAGTGCTAAATAATGTTACATGTTTATGAAATACTACTTCAATTTAAATACTTACTTCATGGTACAACTAACTCTGTTGTTAAGTAGAATTTATGAAGTAACTTAAGATTAAAAACTAAAATTAAATTAATATACCGCTCGAGTGAGAGCTGCACAAAATAACTTTTTGCTCAAATTGATTGCTGCGTGCAATCTTGGAGGACGGAATAATGACAGTGCTCAACAATCTGAGCACACACGGTGTTGTTATCCCAATTACGTATTTGTTTAAGATGTACGCGTAAGATGACCGAGGTATAATTGGCGTAATTTCTAAGAACGGCATAATTTCTGAGATCATAGCGCAGTGGTTAAGATAGCCTTGCTAGCATTTCATGGGTTGAGCTCTAACAATAAACAATCATAATAATTTGCAGGAATAATGGAAATACTCTACACGAATATATTCCTAGGTTATTAGAACGAAAGATTAACCAAAGTTGAACTTTACTTATAGTCTCTTGATACAAATGACGGTAACTGGTAAGCTTGAGCTGTCAATCAGCTGAAATCATGGTATCCGTATTAATCCGTAAGTCACTTATAATGTACTTAAATAACGTTTTATTCAGTTAATTTCTTTCATTTTTGTGCTTAAAAATAGACAGAACAAGAGGAAAGTAAGTATTTTCTTGAATCTATTGAGATCAAGACGATCCCCAACAGGCCCGCGGTAACCCTAACTGGCATTAACCAATGGTTAATTTGATATGAAGTTCAACATTTGAAGCGATAAAAACATTTCGTGGGCACGACTTTGCGGTCAATTGATAGCTAGCTTTTCTTCTCTGCTTTTAAAGTTTCTGTGGCTATCTAAGGTCAAGTTAACCAGTATGTAAAACTTGACTTTGCGATAATTTGTTAAAGTTCAAAATTGAATGAAAAGAGATGTAACATAGGCCAGACTGATTGCTGTTACTGTACGAATACAATGTTTCGATTGATACATTTTTTTCCTTTTTCCGTCGTATTTTGAAGTTCATCAGATTTCAATGTGAAGTTTTCTTTTAACAGACATTTAGACCTACAAAACTGTGAGCAAGCGTATCAATTTGCATTACGAGGTAAACAAAGAATAGGACCAGAATGTAAAACTAAAATCTAGAAAGAAAATTATTTAAAAGACTTATTTTTTTAGGACAGTGTTCGGAGTAAGTAGTAACGGAGTACTAGCCATTCTGGGAGTCTTCAGATTTTGCCAGATACAAAGCAGAACCTTTGGTGTACGAAGGTTGTACTTTGTCACAGTACACCTACAGTGTGCGCTGTACCATATCATCGTCAGCGATGCTTGCAAATTGTAGCATCAGGCACAAGGCAGGTGTACTGATTTAAAAAATGGCTTCCATTTGATCGCAGATTGCTAATGATTGAGAGCCACAAAATTAAAAGTTTTGCACCTGCTATTGAAAGCCTTAATTTATTTTGCGATGTGACACTTACACTTGATTAGATACCAAAGGCGTGTGTAGGCATTTTTGATTAATGTCAAGACAGATTACGGTGTCCTTTGATTATGTCGTTAAAAGAGATTTCTTTTCTAAAATTGAATTGATGTTGAATTAATTGAATATTCTGTTTTTTAATATTTGATTATCTGATAAAGGTAATCAAATAGTAAATCCTTAATTTGGCATAACTATTTTATTTGGCGTAACTGTTTAATTTCTCAACCCGTGCTTTTTCCGGCGATTTTCCGATTGTTTTTTTTAATCGGTGCGCTCAATCTAGAAGGTTAGTTTATGTTTGTTTCATTAAAGTTTTGAAAAGGGTATGGTATCAGAAAAAAAAACTTGGCTGGCAAAATGAAAGAAAAATTAAGCAGTTTGAAAAACATAATTCGTTCGTATTGCGTCACGTAAGTCTAAAACTTTACTTGTGTGAATAAATAAAAAAATCGGTAACAGAACGTAAATTGACTGTAATTAGCAAAACAAATGAATCGTTTGAATTTTAAGTATTGTATAGTAGTAGATAACAGTTACGTCTACACAGTTTGGTAGTCAGTTCCACGCGATAAAAATACTTAATGCCCCATTTTTGCCACGGGGAACGTCCTTCAAACTGTACTTTTAAGTTTTAATTAGTATATTTAAATACCAGACTGCAACAATGTTAATTTAGCTTTTATAATCAACATTAGGGGTATTCAAATTGTACCATTTGACCACAGTAACCTTCATTTCAGTTCATTAAGGAATATGGTAGGTGATAACGGCAAATTGGTATTTCAGTAATATTACGTGTAATCAGTATTTAAGTGACGTTACTTTGCTTCGACTAAGTGACTTAAAGACGTGGATTCCTTTGTGTTGATTATTGACCTAGTTATTTTATAAGCTACATTCGAGAGTAAAAGTGTCGGGTTGGTAAAATACCACCAGATTTCCTAAAATAGTGTAGGGTTGTAAAGATTTTTTAAACTCTGTCATGATCTTTATTTAATTTTGCATCTAAATTACATAAACAACATTAAAAAAATTACGTTTTCAGATTTAAATCGGACTCGTAAAGACCCATAACAAAAAAGACAATACGGGAGCGAGGAAACCGAAAAATCGCATTTTTTAGATATTGTTATTTTTATAATAAGATCGCGGAAATTGTTAATACAGTTGGATATTGCAAAGAATAGTACTTTATGTAAATAAAACGTTTTGCTACTATTTAAATTAGGGTCAAGATACTATGAAAAAATGTAGGACTAGATAATAGGAAAAAAAAGTCTAGGAGTGAGTTGCGTCTTTCTGGACTAAAGTTGCTTGAAAGAAATCTCATATAAAAGAATATCCAAATCCCCCTCAATTCAGGATATTTGTATCGTCTCTAGTTTGAAATTAATGTGACATTTATCATGCGCCTTTGTGGTGACTTTCGCTAGAGTTAAATATTATATTATTCATTGGGCCAGATAGCGGTACGGTTAAATTAGTAGAAAAAACAATGTTTACCCAATTATTAGCGCCAAGGCTTAGGGATAAAAAAAAATACCAAATGAGCTAAATAAAAAAATTGGTAAAAGTATCAATGATAATCACCTCATAATTTAAGTAAATCAACTCCAAAAATGCAGTTAATTATATTCGTTACGATTAGGTTAATTGTAATCACTGGTAAGTAAATATGTCACAATACGCGTTAACGTCACAAGGTTCAATTACTGTACACAGCAATTAAAAACTTTGCCAAAAATTTGTGGAATGTACGTAGACTTTTCCGTTTGTATTGGCAAATGTATGTATTAAGAGTTCAAGATAGTTGGCTGTGACAAAGAAGGCATGCATATTCATGCGAGCCACGACCTCTTTACACGAACTAATGTCGCAGAGTCACTTACACTGTACACACTTTTAAACGTCAAATATATATTAATAGTCAGAAAATCTCTCTCTCTCCCTCATACACACAGACTCCTTATAAGGACACTTTAATAATCACAGTACTTATAAAGGCACTTTAAAACAATCTCGGCAGCTAAAGGGAAAGTTGGTCGTCCCAAGCAATCCTGGCGGCTTTCAGTGGCATTCGAGAAGTCAGTCGAGTTATCATCAATGTAGCACCATAAAGCCATATGGGATTGCGATATTGGCCCACTGGCGACGGCCTAAGTCAGACTGAACTTTAGATGCCTAAGCAATTACATTATATTTGAATCCCACCAGATTACAGAGTCTGCTTTTTTTCAGTTACCTCTATCAAACACATCGTTTGTCGACACATATTGCGGACTGATATCATAAAGAATATCTTTGTACATCTCCTCTCCGATCAACGAAACTCCGTGTCTATGACCACAGAGCAGAGAATTCTCGCCGCGCGGCGAGGACTCTGTGCTCTGTAACCCTGTGTCTATGGCTTTTGTCGATTTAACTTGCGAGACTTTTCCTGATACTATTCATTCATTATTCATAAATTAGTGGATATTATTCTAAGACTTACATTTATCATTATGAAGTTTATCATCCGATAAGTAAATGATAAGGCATCCGTGTTTTTTGCACTCACACACTTATCAGAAAGCGACGGCTGCACCTGTAGCACAACTGTGATACGCGACGCGACTCTTTGTCGCGCAACAAAAATTGTCTGTCTCTTTCCTTTCAATGTAATGCAAGAAAGACTGGTGATGCTGCGACAAGCGTAGTCGCAGAGAGTTGTGCTAGACCAGCTGCTTTGTCATTTATCTATCGAGCTATAAACGCAACCATTATGAACACTCTGGATGCTTTAACACCTAATGTAGCCGCCTGCTGTATGGTAAGCTATACGATTACTTATATTAATAATTATAAATTCAGAGGCTCTGTGAGCATACTGCGCCTGTCGCCTGCGTCGTAGGTGACACGGTTTCGGTGCCGGCGCATTCATCACGCTAATTTGTCGATGTACTACAGGGGAAACATCCACCAATTGAGTGAGGATATGCTTTTTAGTAGAACGTGTCCTGCGATTAGTATTATGTGTGTTCAATTAGGAAATTTGCCATGACCATGTGAGTGTTAAAACATTGCAAAAAGTCGAAAATCGACTGCCATTTTTTTGTTTGAAGATGTATGTAGTACATAATGCAGATCAAGATGTGTTTATTTTATTATAATATGAACGAGCTTCAGTACAAAAAAACATAATTTCAGCACCTAAGTTATGTGTTTACATGCAGCAAGTACTTGTTTAATAATACCTATTGGTTTATAGTGGTTTGTACTCTACAATTTTGTTATATAAAAGATGAAATGGTCATAACTACTAACTTAGAACTGTTCCATTGATGATAATTCAAAAAGGAAACTAAGGGCTGCCTTTTTGCGTTTTCGAAAAGTTTATTCACATTATTTCATGTAAATCATATAATGTACTTACTGGATATTGCATACAATCCACATTGTTTTGTTTCATTGTATTTTTAAGTATAATGCAATCGTTTTGAAATAACTCTTGTGAGTCAATTACCTTCTTATTTGACACCCTATTATGTGCAGGTGGTTGACCTACCTATACCTTGAACTGTACGAAGTAATGCTCATAGACTGAGTTTATTATACTGTGATTGATTCATAGTAGTCATGACGTCATCCATTCGAATTTAAGCATTATGATATTATATAAATTAGAGAACACGGTGAAAAATAGTTTTGTAAAGAGAATAAAATGTAGAGTATCTCTAATACAAGCAACAGTTTTTGAACTTCCTTCAACTGAATCAATCAATTCTGCCTCAATTTTGATTGGAACATGACACGCAAAACCACGTGTTTAATTTTACTTTAAATGACAATTAGACAATGTCACTGCAATTCGAATAGCAAAATTGCTCATTTTATGTCCATGATATTGGCGACATATCGCTAAATTTTAGACATCGCAATGCCTTGTCGAATTAGGGTATGTACAAGAGACAACTCAGTACTACCGACCCTTTTTTACCACCATTCACATCCAAACAAATGTACAAAGAAAGTAATACATAAATAATAGAGCCATCAGCTCACCTCGCGGTTCTTTCTCAACTCTAGGCCATTGGCAACGGTGTCATTGACCTCGGAATGGACTGAATGGCCACGGGAAATGCTCTGCCAATTTATTGTGATGACGTTATGTAGGTACACTCAGCCTCAATACTATGATTTCAATGCTCTCACGCAGAATACAGCGGTGTGGTTTGAGTGTAAAAGTTTGACGTGTTTATATTTTGTTACTAGAAGACGAGCGAAATTTGAGTCTCGCGAAGATGAAAAGAATACTGTTTTCAGGTAAAAAATACCATGTAAATAAAACAATTTTAACGGATTTTATCGCATATATTATCTCATTTGAATTCCCGACATTTTGGAAGCTATATATGTTCAAGGGTTGACTGAGATAAGATATATTTTTCTCTGTCGTGAACATGGAATACTGAAAAGCTTCCGAAACGTCGGGAACTCAAATAAGATAATATACGCGATATAATCCATTAAAATTGTTTTATATAAATGAGTAATAATTGCGTAAACAGAAGAAAATATTAAAATACCCTGCGTTATGTAGAATTGTAGATGCCTTAGGCCGTTTAACCATCGGAGATGGCATACTGACGCATTCCAATCTGCCAAAGTATATGACAAAGATCAGGTCAGTTATAAGTTAAATTGTCAGTGTGTGTGTGTCTGTGTGTTTTTTGTTAGTAGGTGATTATTTCTATTGTATACGTTTGTATACATAGAAATATTTTCGTGATGTGCTTATACGTGTTTACTTCGCCTCCTGCTAAAAGTGTATGAAACATTTGTTCGGTACTTAAGACATCGCTTATTGTCATCTCGAATGGTTAGACGGACTAAGGTAAGGTTACCAGACGTCAGGAATTTTCCTGATATGTCAGGAATTTTGGCCACTTGGCAAGAATGCGGCCGGAATTCGAAAATGTCATGAATTTTCTAGGTCTGAAGCTCCTGTGAACTTTATTCAGAATGAATTATTTTATATTGTGCATAATACTTCTCTGGGGTTCAGTCAAGAAGGAAGTCATCGAGGGAGCGCATATCGTAACCCCCCCTCTCAACCGACCACCGCAAAGCAGGGATTTTGACAGAATCTTTTATCTGGTAAGCCTACTTTAAGGTAGATGGTAATTTTAGGAAGTCCAGCTATCCTTATAACAAAAATGGTCAAAATTTGTCCAGCCGTTTAGACGTGATGCGACTGATGTGGCTACAATGCCACATACACATGTCAATACATACTTACACCCTAAAAATCTAAAATTACTGCTTATGGACCTTTTTTACTTAGTTTTTGTACAATATACAAAAAACAAATCAGCAACAAGTATATCGTCTGTAAGCTAAAGAAGCCTATGTCAGTCTTATAACGAAGACGAATCCAACTACATTATTTTACATTTGCACAAAAACGGAATACTTAGTTTCGTCATGTCCGTCCGTTCGTATAAATCGTTCGTAAAAACTACAAGATGTACATTGATGAAATTTGGAGTATAGGTGTCTTGTGTAAGCCGCTATTTAGTTTGATGGTTAAATAATAAAATAAAAAAAAATCTAGGTAGGGCACTTCATACATGTAACCGAAACTGAAAAAAAAACAGCGAATATCAATGTATGGCACATATTTGCACAGATCTTTTAAAATCATTATGAGGTTTTTAAAAAAAAATATTTAGTGGATATTTTCGGAGATAATCGCTAGGAAAGTAGCATAAATTGTGCCCCCCCCCCCCTCTATTTTCTAAACTGAGCACCCTACACTGAGTGAGCATGGTGTTGGCCGGTTTTTTAAATTTATGTTAAAATGCATCACGCCTGCGGAATATGCCAAAGAACGTGCCATATTCTCATTCATATCATATATACACTATAAAAATATAACTCTCCGTCAGGCGCACTTGGTTAAAATAAATTTCATCGACCCTTAATTAAGTAGGTACATGACGTTTGTGAGAATTAAAGAAAACATCTGCCTGTCTTCGTTTGCTTTGAAGGGACTTGATATTCCGCATCTTTATAAAAGTCCTAATATGCGTAAGATATTGCCATGTGTCTCATTTCTAAAAGCGTAGAACGTTTACACATGCAATACCGGTTATTGGGTAAGTGGCTTGTACCCTGGAAACTGTGGCCTCAATTAACATTTTCCAAGCACTAATCGATGATACAACTGTGTTGTTTAGGAACAATGAAATGTAGTTATTACGAGTATTTCTTGTATAAGCGAGTTGTAACGAAACCTTCGGTAAATACTTAACGGCATTATGTATCCATAAAAGTAAAGGTTCCAATGCTTAGGTGTCCAGCCTAAGCATACCTTATTTAATAATAATACATATGCGTCGGTGCGGAAGTGCTGTACATTCAGCAGTGTTATTCAACATTTTTCAAGAAGTGTCGATAAAGACATCGATAATAAAGAGGGAATCGTTTTACAGATTTCAGTCACTTTTGGTATGTACAAGAATAGCTGGACAGTCGAGGATAGTCACGAGCAAAGAGCGGAAAAATCTTATCAAAATCCAACTGTCAAAAGGGATTTTGTTTTTTTCTTTCGACTTCTCTGGCTATCGATATTTTTTGATGAATATTTTAAAATGTTATTGATGATCGAATGTTAACTTTTTGAGTAAAAAGAGAGACGCGAATTGGTACCTACAAGATCGAATAACTTTTTTCGTGAAATTTTTGTCACTTGTATTCGCTAACTTTGCTTGTGGAGCAAAATGTTTAATCGAAATCCAAAGCAAAAAACAATAGGCATACGAATAAAGGTTATATTTTTTATAAAGTGAAGATTTTTTTCAATATGTGTACAGTCTATATGAAAATAAGTGTTTTTTTGGTTTGGTTGGAAGTAAATATGAGTTGTTTTGTCTAGTAAATCAATTAGAGATACCATACCCGAGTGATACCAATGGATATTTACTTATCGACAGTCGATAAAAAAATATTCAATATCTTGTGACAGCTGAATTTTGCTATGACTATGCATAGAATCTCCCTTGACTACGCTCAAGCAAAAAAGGGTTATGCTTTTATTATCACCTTAATGTGTTAAATAATTAGTAAACTAAACCGAAACTGATCTGCTCACGTGTGTACAGTGGTGGCGGAAGAGTCGCCGCGCCGCGCCGTCCGGTCACCTGAGCGGCCATTTCCCTACGCCACGTGAATTATTCACATTTGTCACTATTGTTTCATATGCTCGTACTGACACGATCCTGTTATTTCCATTTACTAAATTAACTGCAAGTCTTGAAACATTCCACTTCTAATTTTATAAAAATCATGTGAAATTATTACTGCGGATGAATTAAAATATACAAATTTAAGATATGGGAGTATTTTTTTTATGTTTTAGGGGGCAAACGAGAAGACGTATCACGTAAACGATCACCGTCGCCCAAAGTCAGCTGCAACACCAGAGGAATCACATGTGCATTGTTGGCCTTAGAGCGATAGAGTAAAACCAATCTTAAAATAAACGCCTCTCTACTGAGTTCACCCTTCCTTTCCATGCAGGTTCATAGGTCGGTTAGTTGAGGGGCGTTCAGGTTAATATTGATTTAACTCTGACCATACTTAGATTATGTCTGTAATTGTACCAAACTGTTATGCTGACCATATATCTAATTATAATTCAATCTTCTTACTCTTCATGTGCCATCTCCAATCCCGGAGGTCGGCGACCATCTGTCTATATGTCGATTTATCCGTAGTCATGCGAATTAGTTGTTCCTTGATTTCAGCTTTCGACCAGTCTCTGATAGTCTTTGTCCATTATGTCTTTCTTCTAACACGATTTCATTTCCCTTCTGTTTTTCCTTCTATAATTTAATCTTAAAAAGTTATATAATCAATACGTTTCTGATAAAAAGGGTAGCCAAATGTCACTTCTTCAACTCGGGCTCGCAAAAGTATTTTGAGCTTTTTCAATTGAGTATTTGAAGTGAACAAAAAGCTATTTTAAGAACCTTTATACATTTACAAAGCTGCAGTGACATTCCCGGCTGAGTAAATTTACTCGGCTAAAGGTCACAGGAAGGAGATGGGATCGAACGCCGCAGGATGTTTTCCAGTCGCAAAATAACTATCTTTTTTGGAAATCTCACTGAGTTTGGTTTCAGTTACAACCTCGAACCGCGGCTGTTATTGTAATGCAGATGTACTGTTTGAAAGCATTTAGGTACTTTTGTATTCATTAAACAAAGATTTCCAAATCACCAGTCGTTCCTGTTCTAAATAAATATGTGTGCAAGTTGAAATCAAATAAATAAGAGTCTGTATTTAGAATATTTGTCAAAGTTGTATGTGTCAATACCTAAAATCTGACTATCATGCCTGAAATTAAACAAAAAAATAAAACCGACTCCAAAAAAACTAAAAAGTAAAAAATAACGCCGTAATTCAGTTTCTTCAAATTACTTACAAGTAACCGTTTGTATACTCAATCTATACAGTATATACAATTAATCTTATATTGGCGTCGGTGCCATATAAAGAATGTGTAAAATATTGAAAATTGTCGATTTTAGTAAGTTGTGACACGATGGCACCGACTCCAAAATAACATTAATTGTATATACTGTATAGATTGAGTATACAAACGGTTACTTGTAAGTAATTTGAAGAAACTGAATTATGGCGTTATTTTTTACTTTTTAGTTTCTTTGGAGTCGGTTTTATTTTTTTGTTTAAAAGTTTATTTATTTTACACTTTTTAGTTAATCGTTACTTAAAAGTGTATCTCGTGACGATTCGAACAAGCCCAAACACGGCTAGGATACATTATTTTATTACATAGATCTGGAGCCTACCTTCCGGCTCCATCATCAAATCAATTCGATGGTACCATTCTCATCAGGAACATTTAAATTTGTGACTATGAAGTTGCTTAGCTAAATTAATCAAGATATTTTGTCGCCACCCGTAAATCATTTATCATTGAGGAGTTCCGATCGCATTCTGTGGTCTTCTGCATCAGTTCCACTTCACCAATTTACACTTTCTGAATGCAAATGCTTATTATGTTTATTATAATACCAAAATCACTATATGTATGTCTACAATATTTGAGATTCCATCATCAGATCTTCACCAAAATTAAATGGAACCAACTAGAAAGTACCTTCTATAAAACCAAAAAAAAAATTGAAATCGGTCAAATTGTCTTTGAGTAATCCATAATATACATCCATAATTCCGTTGAATTGAGAACCTCCTCCTTTTTTTGGAAGTCGGTTAAAAAGATAAACATCATTTGGCATATTTCTTACGAGATAACGTTACAAAAATGTACTACTCACCTCTCAAAAAGGAGTAAATAGTATAAGAACATGAAATCTTTGTCGATTCGAGTAGTTTTTAAATAAACCTATATTTAATACATTCAGTGAGGTAGCGATGCGGGCGCCCACACGGACGGAAGTAATGTTCGCAGATAATAAGGCAGCCTGAACTAGGTAAGTGCGTGACATGCATTTAAATTGCGCTTCTCTTTGATATTTGTTTCGTGGCCAGATATTGCTATTGTATACGTCGCTCCATAATAAGAAGTACCTACTTTCGTGTTCCTGTATACAATATTCAAAATACAGTCTTGCTATTATGCTCCCAATAGATACTAGAGAATTGTGTTGATTCCTCCTTATTAACTTTTCGTATCAATTACAATTCATGTGCCATAGCTGTTTCTGGAGGGGTTTCAATTAACAGAGGTATTAACAAGCAAATTTCTGAGAAACTATAAACAGCACATCACTAGCGATTTTTGGAATGAGTCCTCGTGATAGTGCTGTATAGGTTGAGACACAGTGCGCCGTATTAGCGGGTAGTGTGTCCGTCAATTTGGCCATGTAACGAACTTTTCTCACTTAACATTTTTTTATTTACGACTTTAATATTTGATTTTACTTTAATATTTTTTTTATTTTGTAGTAGTCCGTTTCATTCTCAATCATGCTACAATCTTTACTTACGCTAATGTCAACTATTTCGTAATACAATTTTTTTTTGGGCTATAATTAATAAAACGGTTAAAACTACGGGACAAGTATTAACACACTTCTAATTATTAACAAATAATGAAGAAGTGTATTATTACAACTTTACGATAAAACAAAAATATTTTAGTTCCAGTGACCTTAAAATAGTCACTTCTAATTTTTACCACTTAAATAAAATAGTATAAATGAACAGCAGGTTTAATTTGAGTGGTTCCACTAAGTAAAAAAAACATTATTGAAAATTAGCGTATACTTTAATAAAATATCAGTAAAAACAGCTGGTAATATAAAACATATTCAGAGATTAAATGATTTTGTTCTTTTATAAAATCTATTGTTTGGGCTATATTTCTTTTTCTTTATACCGATAAAACATTGTAACAGTACAGGGATATAATCTATAAGCCAAATGTTAATTGTATATTATAATAAAAGTATATCGTTGTTATTCTACGATTTTTTAATTATAGGGGAAAATATCAAGGATATTAATTGTTGCCCCTTTTGTTAATACTTACCTCGGAACCGTTTATACTAGCTCCAATCACTATTAACTTCTGAGTTTTCTGAAAAAGAAAATCAATTACTTGTCAAATTTAATACTATTATCAACATAAAAATTACATCAAAATGTTTGAATGTTTTGGAGCTACAACCGAAAATTAAAATATTGTTATTTCGCGACCCGGTCTCCCCTACTATTTTAAAAATGTGCTGTATTTTAAGCTGTATTAGCTATGCGAAAGGTTTTTTTTTACAGAATATGTGTATAATACTTTACAAATAAACTTTATAATAAAATTCTGGAACATATCGTAAATGATGAAAATATGGCCGAGATCAAAAGGAAATTATTTGTTTTTTTTTTTTGGTAGAAAAAGCGTACTATACAATAAGTATTTTTTTGTTAGAGTATAATTAATGCACAACCTCCCTGCACCCTATTAATTAGGTACTTGTGAAATTTGTATGCACAACGGCCCAGCATAGTGATACCAAAAAAAATATTTAGACCTTATGTTTCACCTATGTTGAACAAATACACGATTTGAATTTGAATAAATGTTCCAGGTTGAATTGGTTACTTCGGTGGCATATTGTAATGTTATTTAGTAAAATAACTTTAAAATAAAACAATTTAACGGATTATATCGCGTATATTATCTCATTTTAGTTCCCGACATTTCGGAAGCTTTCCAGCTTTCCATGGTCACAGGTGGACTGAGAAAAGATGTATTTTCCTCTGTCAAAGTTACAATTTGTGCAAACTACCCATGTTTGAAAAAACAAATAAAGGTGTACATACATGCCCGATGGGCCTAAGCTGTAAAGACAATTACACATGTGCCCGAAGGGCTTAATTATTTTATTCTAATAATTTACCAAGCAGCATTTCACAAATGAGGCGTACTGAGAAGAAAAGAAACGCTGCAAAGAAAAACTCCCAGGCTACCTCATTACTAATTATAATATTTAAAAAAAACAGAGACTATTAAACTACTTTTTAAACAGATAAGATATTTTACACCGTTCAGAAATTAAGGTTTTGCAGTCCTGTGTCTCGCTTGTTCCTTGATGAGATGTATTACAGGATCCCAAGCTGGTGTTAGTGACAAACCATCTTCTCTATTGAAATTAGGATGCTTCTTAATCTCAATAGCCTCGCGTAGCATTCTGGGAAAATATCTTTTTTCTTTGGCAAGGATAGAAGACGTAGATGATACCTTTACTATTTTACCTAGATCTAGTGTTGCAGCTTTCTTAGACCATCTGAACTCCGTGCATAGTAAAATTAAATTCACTATGGAGTTGAAAAATCAAAATTCACTTGCATTCTTAGATGTGCTAGTAATTAGAGGTCCTAACAATGACATAGGTCATACTGTATATAGGAAACCTACGCATACAGATAGGTATTTGAATGGCAAATCTCACCACCATCCCTGTCAACTTGCTACAGTGGGTAAATCTTTGTTTCAGAGAGCCAGGAGTATCTGCGACGATCAACATCTGACTGCTGAGTTGCAGAATGTTAAACGTGCGCTTCGAGCTCCTGATACCATATTCCAAGCAGAATCCCAGTATGAAGAAACCAACAGTCGAGCGTAAACCTGCCGTATTGCCATATGTGAAAGGGGTCACAGACAAGATCGGAAACATCTTGAAGCGTGCTTCTATAAAAACATATTTCAAGCCGTTGAAGAAGGTGTCTCAATACCTTAGACCCGTGAAGAGTAGCACCCCTTTGCAGGTTAGTGGTCTTTCATACATTGGTCAAACGAAACGCAGTGTATCAACCCGGGTGAAGGAGCACATAGCAGATGTCAAGCACCGTCGGTGTAATAGGTCTGCAGTCTGTGAACATGTCATTGTAAACTAAACCAATCAATTAAGTTTGATAAACCTTCTATCATTGCCAAAGAAAAAAGATATTTTCCCAGAATGCTACGCGAGGCTATTGAGATTAAAAAGCATCCTAATTTGAATAGAGAAGATGGATTGTCACTAGGGATTGCAATCCGGTCCAATTCTCAATCCGGTCGGATCCGGCCGGATTAAGCCCAATCCGGTCGGATCCGCCCGATCCGGTCGGATTGATGTTTTGCTATTGCGTCTATCCAACATTATGATTTTTGTCCAGTTTATTGACCTAAAAGTAGACAAGCGGAGCTCTTTTTGCAATTTAAGTAATGGAATAATGGTTTAGCACTTAAAATCACCCTTATTATGTCAAAAATCAGTCTCACTAGCCACTTATTTTATAGTAATATGAAAATTTAAGCATCTGCTTCAATAGTATTTAGCCTTAGCTTAATAACATTATTCACCTATTTACAGCCGCACATGAACACATGGTAACCTTGTCTCACTGTAAATATAACAAAATTAAATCTTCTTTATAAAAAATATAAATAACACTTTAACTTTAATTTAACAAACTTTTTAAAGTTTTAATTCCCAAATCTAAGAATTTACCACTAATTTGGTGTATTGGATCATGATTTATGATCGTTCTTTTAACTTTGACCGCACTTTTCTTCTCTACTATATAATATTTAATCAAATTTATTAATACTTCTTGTTCCTTAATACCTGTAATATGTATTAAACATACATAAAGAAAGCTAATCAGTAATCACATATCACATTACATTGCACTTTAAATAATAGGTAAGATACTACTTGTAATAATAATTGTAATAACGTGAATTGTTTTTTTTTTTTCTACTTTGGCCAAAGAAACATAATTAACCATTAAACAAAATTCTTTAAAACTTAACTAGATGTAGATCATATTGACTTTAGATATTTTTTCCTAACTTAAATTATCACGAAATTACAATCAGCTTTCTTGGGTTGGGTAGTCTGTATGTTTGTCTGTTGTGGCATCTCCTCAGTGTCGTCGGGTCTACCGGATCCGGTCCGGATCCGGTGGGTGCCAAAAAGTACCGGGTCCGGCCGGATTACCGGATCCGCCGGACCGGATTGCAATCCCTAATTGTCACTACCACCAGCTTGGGATCCTGTAATACATCTCATCAAGGAACAAGCGAGGCACAGGACTGCAAAACCTTAATTTCTGAACGGTGTAAAATATCTTATCTGTTTAAAAAGTAGTTTAATAGTCTCTATTTTTTTTAAATATTATAATTGGTAATGAGGCAGCCTGGGAGTTTTTCTTTGCAGCGTTTCTTTTCTCCTCAGTACGCCTCATTTGTGAAATGCTGCTTGGTAAATTATTAGCATAAAATAATAAAGCCCTTCTGGAACATGTGTAACTGTCTTTACAGCTTAGGCCCACCTGGCATGTATGTACACCTTTATTTTTTTTTTCAAAAATGGGTAGTTTGCTCAAATTGAAACTTTGACAGAGGAAAATACATCTTTTCTCAGTCCACTCGTGACCATGGAAAGCTAGAAAGCTTCCGAAAAGTCGGGAACTAAAATGAGATAATACGCGATATAATCCGTTCAATTGTTTCATTTCAATGAGTAATAATCGCGGAAACAGAAGAAAATATTAAAAATAACTTTAATTTTATAAGAAAGCTTACTAATAAACAGAGATTACATTTTGCATAATCCCATATACACCTTTTCCGTCTGACAGATGTAGCTAATCGTATTAAAATCATTAAGTAACTGGCATAATCTCTCTTAAACTGTATATCGTTGAATCCGAAATTATTGCATTATACATTGTGTTGCCAAAAAATTTAACGGTAAATAGATGATGCCTTTATTTATACAGATGATTCACGTAGTTTGCATAAATCGACAAAAATGGTTCCTAATTTTTTTTGATAAACGCGGTTTCTTTATAACCAGGTCCATGATTTATTTTGTCAATTATAATTATGAACAAGTGTTAAGAAAAATTATGGTTCTTGACAACCCCATACCTATTTATGAGTATCAAACATGAAGTCACAATAACATCGCCAAGCGCCAACTGCAGGTTTGACGAGATGAGATCCGATTGCATTGTCGTTTCCGGCCATCAGCCGGTGGTGATCATCACATATTGTACATTTGGTATATCTACTAGCGCAAAATACTATGATGTCTGCCTCGAAATTACCAAATTTACGACGTCTGGTGATATAAGCGATTCTAAGTATGTCACTCAAAGTTGAAATTTTATTGTAAACACTACTAAGATATGTATAACCTTCTACTTTTTTTTCGCGTATTTTTTACTTATTCTTCGTAGTATTTTTTTAATGAAGTACTAGAAATGCATTTAGGATTACAACGCGATATTGTGTCGGTATTTTTTTATCATGTGTTGATTTTACACAATGAATACTTTCAAACCATTCACTTGAATCGAATTTTCAAAATCGAAAAGGTGTCTGTAGTACCTACCTGCTTTACACAATAAATAGTTTACGCACTAAAAGTGTGTAATTTCTTTACAAGATAAAGACCACCCAGTAACAATTAGTAGTCCTTGTTAGTTAGTAAATATTATAATATTACCACGGTTAGTCTAGTGCTATCGTAATTACCACTAAGCCTAGGCAAACTACTTAATGTGCCCTATGAAGCAGCGTAGTTACTGGCGTTAATAAAATTTGTAATAATTCCCGTAGTAATCAATTTTACAATTTAATTTATTTATAACTCCCCATAGCTTGGCAACAATCCGTGAAGTAACTGTTAACTTGACTTGGGCCGTGGATGGTAAAAACTAAATCGGTAACAACTGGAGCGAATCAGACGGGCACGTTAATTATGGTTCTGCAATTAAGAGCGTTGTGCAATACGCGATATTTGATGCCAATGTCCGATGTGGGTACAACGCACAACATGTACAATTCTACAAGTAAGTCGTTCTGGGCGCTGCTTTTCTACAGAGGACCTAGCAGGCTGATCTATTAAAAAGTCGAAGATGCATATAAAGGGGTTCAGTGACTAATATAAACTTACTAATTGGCAGATAACGCTTGGCCTAACCACTTAAGTTGGGAGAAGAAGAAAAGTCAATAAAAATAAATGTAAACATTTTTAAAACGGAAATGGAAAAAAGAGAAATCGAGTAAAAAGGCAGTTAATAAAAAAATATTTAAGGTAAATTGTTTACTGCACTCAGATGATCCCAGCTTTTCATATACGGTGCTCCAATATCCAAACTAGAACCTATTTCATTAAGCTTACCGGATATCAGCCATTTTACAGCCGCTGAATCATCAAAATATCTATATTGTTGTTTTGCAGTAAAATGAAGAAAATAAAGCGTTTCCGGTTTTTACCAATTACCAAGTACTTACTGGTCTGTTACGAAGTTTAACATATACGAGTACTAGAACTTCGTCAGCGGAGGAGAAAAATAAATAATAAATAATCCTTTTTTTTAGCGTAGTCGGATAAAAAATACCTATAACTATTTATGGATGACCAGCTACCCGTGTAAAAATTAAATCCGTTTAGCCGTTTTGGCGTGATGAAGCCACAACGACACATACAGCCATACAAAAAAATCAAAAATTGTTTCAGTGACCTTGAAATCAATTATTTTTTTGAAAATATTTTCAAAGTGCGGACATTTCATTATTAAAATTTCATAATAGTATATATATATATAAGTTGGGTTTGGAAGTATTAATTTCCTTAGCCTGTTGTAGCATGGAATATAATCAAATTCGACGTTGAATCATGCCATTTGGATTTTAGTACTAAATACCAGGGCCCAAATATGTACATTCTATTCAAAGCGTTAGATAAGCCTGCCATTGCGCGATGGCTGCTATGAAGCATGGCCGGTGCTGGCGGGCGTTGGCGTTATAAAGTTGTTGGTTGCGGCGAAAAGAGGTCGAGGGGGTGCGGGTGGGGAGGGCCGATGACCGGCGACAACCTTACAGCGCAACCAATGTCTAGGCTAAGGTCCTCGGACCCGAAGTAGAATGCGGCTTTCGGCGATGCTTCGGCCATTTCCGTGGGCGGATTCGACACACTTCGACTTTATTCGGCTCTCGAAAAAGAGGTTGCGTAATTTTTTGGTCAGTGCGCGTAATCATATAAATGGACTGCATTTGTAAATTGTCATGCGCTGACGTTTCGCATTTGTTTATGAAGGTTTTAAGGTTTGCGCGAAGAAAAATTGTCTTTTATATCTTCAGATTACTTTTGAAATAAATTATAATTAGCCGGTAGTGAGTTGTACTCACTCATTGAGGGTTCCCAACTGAAATCAAATATAATTATTATGTGATCTATTAAGATGAGTTGCTTAGCCAAAACAAAAGTTCATGTTTATCTTAAAATCCTGTCCCGTTGTAAAAGAAAAATAACTTATTGAATAAGATTTATGATCATTCCAATGAAGAGTGAAAACGCAAACCTCATATTTTTACACCTTAAAATTTCTAACTGTATTCTTTGCTGTCATTAACTTTCAATCCATACTAATCCATAAAAATATTCTAATGCGAAAGTGTGTCTGTCTGTCTGTCTGTCTGTCTGTTACCTCTTCACGCTTAAACCGCTGAACCGATTTGGATGAAATTTGGTATGGAGATAGTTTGAGTCCCGGGGAAGGACATAGGCCACTTTTTATCCCGGAAAAATACCCTTATCGGCGATAAACGAATTAAAGGCGGACGAAGTCGCGGGCAGAAGCTAGTACTTAATATGATTTACTTACAAAACACGCATTTGTGAGACATCTCCGGTATGTTTAATTGTGTAAAATGTCAGACCAAAACTGCATATGAAAAATTGAGAAGTGTAGGCCCGACAGTAATGTGATTTATTATAGTATAAGGATGTTGTTTTTTTTTTTGCATTTCTAGGGATGGAACCCTAAAATTAAGTAATCCAGTTGCGGGTAATTTGTTAAAATTAAAATATCTGATGATTTTTCTCTCTTCAAAAATAAATTAGTAGCAGTTTGTAAGGTGTAACCAACACCTCAGTTTTTTTTTATTTATGAATTATAAATGGCAAATTATTATTATATCTATCCAACCGATTTTTACTTCTGCAAAAGATTTAGAAAGTATGCGTGTGGAATAACATTATTAATGTATTTTTTTTCCATGAAGACTTCACAAATATCAAATTTAAAATGTCTTTTGAAGAAATACTTCAGGTAAAGGTATTATAATTTCTTATGCTAGATGATTAAAAGAACGTTAGGGAGAAGGAAGAGGAAGTAAAGTTTATAATGTTTATATTTTTATTATTCGTATCTTGTTAATTTAATGATAGCACAGTATTATAATTAACTGTGATACTATGTCAAGATACCCAAATAATTAGCTATCTAACATCTTGTTGATATATTTACGTTGATACTGACAAGTATTTTAATTTCATCTATAGTTATTATAAAGTTGTAAAAATGAAATGTCTGTTTGAACATATTTTCAAAAACTTCGGAGGTCACTGAAGTGAATTTTTTTTGGGCTTTTTGTACGTGTGTATCTGTCGTTGTGGCTTCATGATGGCAAATCGGCTTAACGGATTTGAACTTATTTTGGCACACGTTAGCTGGAGATCCACAAGTGGTTATAGAATAGGTTTGAATCGACTACGCTGATAAAAATACGAGGGATTATGACTTTTTCTCGTTCGCGAACAAAGTTGCTGGCATCTTCTACTTAAGTACTATATTTCGTATACTAGTAAGTAATATATGAAACATAATATCAGCTTCAGTGTACATAATCATTCCTAATTTAATGAAAAAATAAACCGATTGTAGCAAGCAGAGTAATTATTTTATATTCCAACGTTTCGAGTATATTTTCCAGCGCGCGTAGTCGTTATCTACCCCTAGTAAATAATTATGTACAAAATATTTATTTTTATTGATATACTGGATGCCCGCAACATCATTAGCCAAAGAGAAAGATATATAGGAAATAAATATAGGTTATAACCATCTTTGAACCTTTAGCTAGTACTGAAAATAGTTAAAACCCGCACAGCTCTTTTTTTTTCAATTTAGTAGCATATGGCCTGCATCACATTTTTTTAAATAACGTATTATCAAAATCTAAACCTTAAAATTTTACAACTTTGTAATCGTATAGATGTATGGAATATTAGCTTTTCAAACAAGTGAATGTTTAAGCTATTTGCCGCGCCGACGCAGGTTTCGGCCCAGAGGCGAAGCTAGGTGTTTTCCACTCGAGAGAGAAAGGGTAATGCCCTCCAAAGTTGTTTATGGCAAAAAATGGGGTCGCGGTGACTGGCTCACTTATTTTAGTTTATGAATCAGCGTGAGAATTCAACGCAATTAATGGGTGATTATCATTATTTTCTGATGTTCCCTACGATTGTTAAGACTTGAACAAAGTTGTTTTACACTGCGCAAACACAGATATAACATCGAATTTATCATAGCTTGCTAGCTAGCATTAACATCTATACTAAGTATTATAAAATTGTAAAAAATGAAATGTCTGTATACAGTGAAAAAATTTCCCAAAAAATAACTGAAACAGATTCATTGAAGGTCACTGAATTTAAAAACGTTTGCACAGCGCCCTAAGAAACTGGCGGTTCCGGGTTCGAATCCCTGCCGGGGCAAGTGTTTGTGTGATGACCACGAATGTTTGTTCCTGGGCCTTAGATATTTTCTATGTATTTAAGAATTATGGTTTATCTAAGTATTATGTGGTACCTAGTACAAGCTTTGCTTAGTTTGGGATTAGGTCGATTTGTGTATGATTGTACCTGATATAAAAAAAAGTAAATAGATGGCTTGTTTGGACCAACAATTGGTATTGGACCAACCACAGTTTATGTTTTAGGTTTTGGGTACATATTTCTGAATAGACGTCAATTTTCCAGGTTTTGATTTAAAAAAAAGAAAGAGATCTCCGCCATGTTAAGACAAAAGAAATAATATTTTTTTTAGAAAAAAGTGATATCAGTCATCTTTACTTCCCCAAAAGACATTAAATACGAACATAATTGACAATATGTCACTTATTGATCAGGTTTTTTGAGGATATGAACTTGGGATACTTACGACTCTAGCTGTGTGTGGACGTGAATTAGTTGAAACGAATCACCCAACCGCGGTCGTAAAGGGATGATTGCGTCTGAAATCTTCTCCGCGTAAATCTGAGCATTGAGGTTGCCCCTGATTTAAATGTGATTGATTGTTACACTGATTCAAATACCGGCCCATATCATTCTTTCCCCTTCCTGAACTTCCTGATAAAATTTCAAATGGTATTGACGTCCAGAGGTCTTCTAAACTTAAGTACGTCTTGTATCTGGTCTTATACCGGAACAAGATTCATCGGAAAAACATAGACAACGCCAGTATTCATCCTCCCAATCTCTGTGTTCGCAAACCTATTGTAAAAATGTAAATGGATCCAACGATTGCGGGTTGCTATATATAGGCGGGACTCTCGGCGGCCTTTGGGAACGCAGACTCACTTCACGTAAACAATTTGATGCTTATTGACAATCCTGAAGAGCTTTAGAGCCTTGTCAAGTTGTCATGAACATCACGACGACCAGGGTACGATTCTGTCTCGCAGTATTTTGGATGTACCGGTCCTGTTCACGAGTGATGATGCGAGATCGTCCTCTATGTTGCTCGTCCACGCTGCCTGTGATACTACAGCGTGTCCAGAGACGGCGTATAGGGCTCTGGGTAGTGCCAAGAGCGATAGCCACAGTACATGGAACCAGCTTCCAATTTTCCGACGACTCTTCACTATTTCTTCTTAGATTAAGTGACGTTGTCACTACATATCAATGCATTTTTCATCAGTTCCGATGTAAAAGTTGTAATGATATTGTCTAAACGAAATTTCATACTTTTATAGAGATTCTAATTGATAGTATAATTCACAAATAAGCATTTTTTTAAATAACAAACCAAAATTCACTAAATGTAATTAATAACCTTCCAAAAAAGTTACTATAACAAACCCAATTGCAGCCTACGTACTTGATCCCTAAGACAAGTTTGACGTGTGTAGAACAAGTAGGATATATGCAAGGGCTTAATTTGCACATTATTAAACAAAATATAAATTTTACACTAAAAATATAACGATATATATACCCTACGTAGCTTATTTATTTAACTTAAAAAAATATATTATTTAACAACCAGGTTGCGTTGAGTTAGTTTGTACCTCATATGTATTCGACGCCATAAATAGGCCTACCGGATGAAAACTTAATTTAACCAGCCAGTTAAGTGGGGCTAAGTGAATGTTTTTACGGAACCCTCGGAATACGAGTCAGTCATTGGGCCGGTTTTTTTTTTAATTCGGTATAAGCTGCGTTACATCATTTCATCAAAAATATGTACATGTTTAGAATTTTTCCTTGTTTTGAACAACAATGCTGATTTTTATGTCTTACCGAATATCGTTATGAAACAAATCCAATAACCAGACACTGTTTACGAATAGCAGATGGAAAGATCTCGTAAGAAATGTTACATTATTCAATAGAACGCTGTTGATTCCATTTTTAGGGAGTTTTACAGGAAGTTACACAATTCAATTATATTTTATTTTGTTCATTTCCAAAACGTATGAAAATATAAACCCACCAAATACGATTCATGTGAAATTGGCAGCCAAGACTCGCAAGCTGTATAAATGTATAATGCTTTAGATGAAAAAGTTATCAGATCCGAGGAAAAACTAATCCCCTAAGCCCTGACTGTACTAACCTTACACTTTGGTTTAAAGAAGTAGCGCTTGGCCGTTTTATAGATCTAGAAGAAATTAAGTTAATTTTCAATAGTGTGATGATAATATTAAACTTAATTTCTTACCACATGGGCCAGATGCTCCGATGACCTTATTTACGGTAGGAAATTATGTCACAGGTCTTCAATTTTAAGACGTGCATTAGATCCATGAAACGGACAAGCCTTACTTTTTAAACCATTGTTTTGGGTTAGTAAAGTCAGGGCTTAGGGGCTTGGCTTTTCCTGGGATCTGATAACTTTTTTACAACGAAAGCGTTATGACCTTGTTTTAATTTGCTTGAAAATGTTTTTGATGGGATCGGAATTATTTTTGTAAGGTGTTCTGGTTTTTTTTTGTGCTGTTGCATACGTTAAAGACATATGAAATGTTTTAACTATATTTTACCTTGTAATATTTGGGGCTCTCTAATGTTATCTGGAACGAAGTTATGAGGGTTTGAAAATCAGACGAAAGTGGTTCAAGAAAAGGTAGTTAATGCCCCCCCACCTCTTTTTTGTTGGTCTTGGCGAGGGCACTGCTGATGCCGATTTAAAACGCAACGTATTGCATATATTGTATTGCTATACAGCAAGAAAATATTGCCAGCATCTTAGGGACCATGCCGAATGGAGCACTTTTCAATTTAGTTTCATTTAGTATGGGAATTTATTAGATAAACAATATTAATCCTTAAAAGAATATAGAAAATAGGTCTATAAAAAGTAAAGATTACAATAAACTAAACTAAAATTAACTAAAACCAAAACAAATCAAAGAAGGTGCTCTCTTTCGGCATGGTTCCGAAGATGCTGTCAGTATTTCCTCGTTGTATAGCAATGCTGATACTTTGTGCGAGGAAGCGACAAGCACGTCGGTCCCGTATGGTATCCGATTGAATTAGTATTAATATTAATTAACTTCCTGTATAACAACTTGTTTTTGTTTCTAATACAAACGAAATGCTAGTTATTGCATTAAACAAATACAACTAGTGGATTTTTTTTCAAATACATTTTTATTTTATTATTAATTCAATTTCATTTTACAGAATCTAGTACAAACAACAACACACTTATGTGACCATCTATAGGCCTTATGTCAATGACAATAAGGTCTACCAATGGTCAGTTAACTGTGTAGCTGATGGTACTGATGCTGATGTACATGCCCGTTGGTTAAATTAGTTCGAATAACTACAGTTATTAGGAAAGGGATACATTTTTTTCGTCAGCGTATGACCCTCTGAATCAAATCCTTTTGAGTAAAGATGTTTTCTCGCAGCGTCAAGATGCACGGCGGTGTACTCGTATGATACTCCAAACAAGATCGACCTACAAATAAATCAAAATAAAACGAAGATACAGAGGAGCTACTCCGAAATCCGAAAAACAAAGTTCGTTTGGCGCCATCCCGCTCACTCAAATACAGCTTAGCATGAAAACGAGAGGGACGGCATGTTACAAACTACGTTTTTCGGGTTTCTGAGTAGCCCCTCAGGTCATTTCACAAGAGCTGGCGCGGATTTTATATGCAACGAGTATTTATTTCATATTAAATCCGCGCCAATTCTTGTGAAATGACCCGTACTAGTAGTTCAATTTAAAACACAAAGAATTACACATGCAGTAATAAATACGGTAGAACAAGTTAAGAAATTTATAAATTTAATTGATGAGTTAATAAATATGAAACTAGAATAGCATATTCATGCCATAAATGGCCAAATCTATCCGGAAACGTTTTTATAAAATTTATATTAGAGGCATTGCCCAGAATGGCTGCGAGAAATGAATCATCACTTTGACTCCTTGACATCATTATTTTTCGTTAGTATACAACTCTTTAAGATCCATCCTTATAAATTAGACAATTCGACTTTTGCGTCATTATTTTCCGTTCCCAATTCAAACGTATTCGTTTTGGAAGTGGCCCACGATCTCTTACGCATGCGCGCGCGCTCTAGTTTGCCGGAATCACTTCGGTGTGCGATGACCTTAGTGAGAGGAGTAAACAGTGCCATCGTTTAATGGTCACACGCAAAGTAATAAACATGCGAGATTTTTGGGGCTTTTCGTGTTGGCCAAGACTTTGATTAGATCACAAATTATTTTTCAATTATTATTCACAAATAATTAGACCACAACTTAAAAAAAAAATAAGTATTATATAACGTGAATAAAAATAACTAATCGTGTAATTATTTTCCACTAAGTTTATAAAACATACCGTAAACATATTTTTACATACCTATCAAACAAATAACATCATATTAGACTTGAAACAGTAAGTACTTACGAGCTGACAAAATAATAAAAATAACTGGATTGAAACTATTTGTTAATAATTTTACAATGAATAGTGTTGGATGATTCACGTGTTTTACGTGTTTTCAGTTGATGAGATTGTAATATGAGATTAAGAAGGAAAAATATAAGATTACTTGTTAGGCTTTTTACCGCGCGATCTCCCACTAACTCTAACCGGATTAATTAAGTTCCAACGAAAAGACATCAACGGGCGGGCTTCAAGAAAATTAAAGAGATTTGTATTTTTCGCATGAATTAATCCCGCTTGTTTAAATAATATTTACAAACCCACTCATTCTATGGTATTGCCATATGATATGTGCCCTAAACTTATCTAATCAACACTTGACACTATTAATTCAGTTATTTACTGTACGCCTTTATCGAAATAAGGTACTTTTATTAAGCGGTAAAATCTATAATGTATATCTCTTGATTTTAAAAATCAAATACGGCTTCGCATATTCTATATTTTTAATGAATAATAATTAATAATAATATTCGTGTTCCGTCCACTGCAGCCTGAATCACTAATTAGGTTTTATATGATGTGTTTATACTTGTATCATGCAGTTTTGTTTCTATTACACTTTTTATACTAATTTTGCAAAAAAAAATATATGTGAAAAATAAATTATATATCTTCTTGATATGTACAAAATACTCGAGTGAATTATACTTTATTTTTCTATAGGAAATTTTAGACTTCAGCAAGACAATTCTATGAGAAAAAGTAAATTCAATCCTAATTTACGTTTTTGCTTTACTTAGAGCGTCCACAAAACCTATCTCGGTCACACTAGGACACCTACAGCCACACATAGTACATCACAGCGATTTCGTAAGCATACGTAACGCGCATGTGTTCACTCACACAAGCACACACGAAGAAAGTTTACGTAACTTTGAGCTTTATCTGCCATGTTGTAGGATCGCATTTTAGACTTATAATTTGTTTGTTGTAAGGCCAGCAACGCGGACGGATTTTTTTTTTACTAGAATGTACGTTACTTGTTATATTTTTTTCTTAATATAAAGACTCTTTACGTGCTATCTAAATTACATATTTTAGGATTTTTTTCCCGCAGTTTCATCTGGTAAACCATTTTGGAACTGTTCATGTATTCAGGATAAACAATAGATTTAATCCCACCACGCTCTATTTTTAATACCTATCAAATAGTCTCCATTTGCAGATTAAACCATAGTGGTCTGCTTATCCACATTAAAATTATTAATTTATTTATAAAATTCATATTTGTCGGTTCCACTGTATCGTTTCAGTTTATAGTTCGAAAAAGATTGTGTTTACATATTATTTATTATTATTGCAAGTTTGTTACGTCTCACTACTAGGCAACGGCCTCCTTTCTCTTTTTCATTGATCTCGATTTTACACATATTATACATACACACATTAACTACATATTATAGTAAACATATTTATAAATACAAGAAAACTACTGCAGGCGTATAAAACTTCCTTGCTCTCCCGTTCCAAACAGTTCTACAATTTATAATCAATTCCCACAAGTAAATACCCAACCAAAAGTTGAAAGCAAATTTTCCCACATTTTTTTCCAACGCTACGGTTACACAGATTTTCCTTTCCGTGTATTGAGCCCTGGTCTGGGCTAACGGTACCGCTCACGTGTCTCCGAGAAGCCATCGACCCTCAGCGGCCTCCGCGCAATATTCTACGCGCAATACCCATCTACGCATAACAAAACATATTAACTACCAAAGTTGTTCAATCGACACGAAACTTTGTTCACAAGCGCAAAAAGTTCAACATCAAATGAAGAGTTAAAGCCACTTGTGGGATTTGCTGAATCAAAATACTCGAAACTTCAATCGATTCGTCTATTACAAATCAACATTTTCGATTCTCAATCTTATCTTGTAACGTATTCGGTATTTGTTGGATCGAGAGGTTTTATGAGAATGATTTTTTTTGTAATACATAAAATGTAAAGGAGGAACCAAAGTACGTTTCGTTAACAAAACATGTTTTGCATTAAATTTGAAAAATGGAATGTAGAGATGAAGCAAATTGGGACATCTTTATTTATATATGAACGCTAAAAATTTATTATTACTACTATTAGCCTTAGATGCTTTGAATTATTATTTTTTCAACTAAAATATTGAGTGCCAAATTATTGCAGCATAATTGATTTATTTTATGTCTCTATTATAGATAATACTAGTAAAACTATTACAAATTTCATAATAATTTTGTTAAAAATTATTCGTTATTTCGAGCGAAAAAATACTTTTAGTAAATGAGCAAACAACTATAATGAAACTAGAACCCCTTAGTCCGATAAACATATTTTTCTATGTTGTTTTGCCTCTCGGTTGCTTGTTGAACATCATATCCTTAGATAGGATTTCGACAAGCAGATCATAGTGTTTATTTTATTTAAAAATTAACTTAAATGTACTGAGACACATTTTTACAGCTGTAACAATAACATAGTCTTATGTACAATGCAAAGCATTTACTAATGCATAATTAGTAAAACTGTACATAAGACTATGTTATTGTTTCTATACCTACAGTAGGCTCATTAAAATGTTGAGCCTTGAAAACCTCGTCATATAAAAAAAACAATGTTGATTATATTTATTATTAGGATTTTCCCGCGGATTTTTCGGAATCGTGTCCATAGTTGTTACTAGCGTAGCTTCGCCCCCTATTTTATTTATCTCTCAGGAACCGTGATTTTCTTTCGGGATAAAAACGATTCTATGTCATTTCTTGACTTTCATACCATCTTTCGTTCAATGGTTTAAGCGTGAAGAAGTAACAGAAACACAAAATAATTTTAGTATTTATGATATTACTAAGTATGGAATATGAATGTATTATCTTCTGTATGAAGTGTATTATGATAAAGTACTAAATTGAAAATAAATATAGTAGTCATCCCGGATGTGCTTGTACCTTTACAAAGGCGACGAGAAAACAAGAGTGGCTGCATCATGGATGCAGTTGGGCAATATTACGCAATCCTTTTCAATTATGTATGGAAGAAACTCGAGTAAAATTAGCACATGTTTTTGTTTGTACATTATTAATGAGACCACCAAAACACGAACACGATAAACCTTAAGATAATAGAACAAAAAATAATAATATTACTGACCAAAACACATAAAATATCAAATAATAGCTTTGCAAGTAGTATTGGTGAACAACTTAGGAAAGGCCCTCGAGTATGGTAATGACTAATGGTAGCGTGTCTGTGTAGACAATTTGACATTCTATATTTAAATACGTAATATTAAAAATGCCATATGTTCTGTAACAATTCTGTGCATCGACAAACAAGAAGGGTATTCAAATTTTTGTAGCTTACGCACATGAACCTAGTCACAAACTAAGCAAAGCTTGTGCGAGTAATATAGGCACAGATTATATACAAGTTACTACGTAACAGATACACCAGTTGTATGGATGGATAGCGTTTCCACCGCTATTAATGCCTACCGATTTTATTGGACGAGGGAGACGCAAAGTCATTGAAATGTGAGCTGGGGGTGCTATCTATTTCGCTTTTTTTATGTCCGAAACTGGTTTCGCCGAACAGGTTTAGCATAATTTCTTCTTGCCGAATGTTCATCTTGCCGAATAATTATTTGTCCGAATCTAAATACGCATAATTTAGGATCGCCGAATTTTAGTTAGCTGCAAATTCAACCTGTAACAATAAAAAACTGCTGCCAGTAAAGTAGGTTAGGTTAAGTTAGAACTGCAATCCCGAACAGAAGATGACTGCTGCCAGAAACGCAAGGTTTTGGCATTAAAACGTTATGCGTAAAGACCATTCGGCGAAAACAGGATTCGGCGTAATGAAATTATGATTATAGATCATTATGGCTATTGTGAATATGCGATATAGATATATCCTATCTATATTATATATTATATCCATAGTAATCAATACTATTATTATAAATGCGAAAGTGTGTCTGTCTGTCTGTCTGTTACCTCTTCACGCTTAAACCGCTGAGCCGCTTTGAGCCCCGGGGAAGGACATAGGCTACTTTTTACCCCGTAAAAATACCCTTATCCACGATAAACGAATTTAAGGCGGACGAAGTCGCGGGCAGAAGCTAGTAAGTAAATATATCTATTAAATATATCGTCGTCTAGTACCCTTAACCCAAGCCTTATTGAGCTTACCATCGGACTAGTTCGATTTGTGTAAAATTGCCCTGTAATATCTATTTATTTATTTGTTTAACCTAACGGTTGACTGGTAGAGAATGCCTTTATGGCATTAAGACCGCCATTTGTACTTTCTGTAGTGTGCAATTAAATTTAAATAAATACATAAATGAAATGTATTCTCGATAGAATCTTAATCATGAAAAATAATAAGTAACAGTGTGGTCAATATAAAATTATCATTTAGAAAATTATGGTAACAAAATAGGAAAATTAACGGCTTTTGCGAAAATTAAGGTGCCTAAAAAAATATGTTTACATAACAAATGCTCAGTTAATTATTATGCACACTGCAACACTGATGTGGTTGGCTGGTAATTTAACTTGTATTATCTTAAACTGAATGAATCAATCAATTTGATTGTTGATGTGCTAATGAGCTAAGCCTTCTAAACAGAATTAGTTTCTGTCCAAAGTTTCATTTTTGTGATCAACTTTTATTTCCGACTGTACTCTTCTTTAAACATCCACTGCGGCACCGAGCCGTTTGTAAATCCCAAACTCGGTAGGATTGTGCTATTTTATTACAGTGTCCCTATGACCACCTTTCAACTGCATTATCAAAAGCTCCATGGTATTTATTGTATTGTCATCAAAGTTATGTAGGTACAAACCAAACAGCTCAATTGCTCCCCTGAAAGTGGTACAAATCTTTCTTGCAAGATTTGAAAACATATAATACAAACCCCGCAACTTCGTCAGCGGTGAAGCAAAAATCATAACCCTCTTTTTTTCGTAAGCGTAGTCGGATTAACCATCTATGGATACTTAACTACTACCCGTGTACCAAAATAGTTGAAATTAGTTTAGCTACTTTGACGCGATGAAGCCACACTTAAACTTGAATGCTATTTATCTGCGTATTTTTTCATTATTTTAAATAAGCAAAAATGCGTGTCCAACATTTTTTTTTATCTCACTGACGGTGTAATTAGAATTTTGATTTTCATACCCCGTCATTATGCCTATTCTATTTAAGTGTTAAAGAAACCATCTCAAAGATGTAAAGTATGTAAGTTTTATCAATATGACATCCATAATTTGGTGTAAGTATACCTACTAACCCATAGGATGTTTTTTTCTTAACGATGTCGGTTACTGTTCTATTATATGATAATTGTTTTAAATTAGATGTACTTTATCAGCATACTCTCACGTGTGCTGTTGTACCTAATGCATTTTAATACCATGTGCGTAGGCCACGCGTAGTTGCGTATTCACAAAATATGTGAATAGGGCGCTGTAATGTGCTTTATTGCTAGAACTGAAACCCATATAATGAAACCGTAGAAAGCTTTACAATTATTAATAGTGATAGCGAATAGGTTGAAAATTGTATGTTGAAATTTTATACGTATATCAACTCAGTGTATACTTATAAACTTACTATGTAACTAAGTGAATAATGTTTTTTTTCTTGTAAAAGTAAAACATTGGGTAAATTGTTAAAAAATAACCATACGTTTAGTTGAGTAATCATAGTTTGTGAACCGTAACTTAACTACGGAAGTTAAAAGGTAAAAAACATTTTTTAGATCGTTTAAATGTAGCTTGCGTCACTCGGATCACAATAAGGAACCGATCCTTATTCCTCATACTTTAAAATCGGATAAGCAGAATAGGCGCTACTGTGAAACAAACTGAAATACTAACATACATACATAATCTACTATGTGCTGCTAAAATCATAACCCTTTCGAACTGTACCATATTGTGTACTGATGAAAAAGGTGGTCCTTTTATAGTATAGATAAGTAGGTACACAAACATATAGAATATCATATCGATCTCATCGTCGTAAGTTTTAAAAAACTCGGTGTACAGTATCTTGAAATCATCTTAATTCACAGAACCCTCTGACTCCGAGAAATTGAATCTTCACCTGAAAACATTTCACGTGACTACTGCCACGTGAGAATAATTGCCTAATATTTTCACTTCTTAGTGCGGTCACGTAGACTCATGTTTTGTAAACATAACATAACTAAGTAGTTACACACGTCGAATGATCCCATTACAATATAAAGAGATTTTACCAGAATTTAAAATGTTTATGGAGAGACTGCTACTTTACGGAGTTTACTCTTTCTTGGGTTTTAAACATTGAAACAAAACAGTACTCAGCCATTAGCCATATATGTATAAATACTACTACTCCTCTGGTGCAGTGACCCAAAGTGTGTCTTGGCCTCCAATAAGCCACTGATCCCGATCCTAATTTTTGTTGATTTCGACAATGGTATACTGCGATTTGGATGGAACCCACACTGACCATGTTTTACTACCTAGATATTTTTCTCCATCCATCCTTCAAGGCCAAGGGCGGTGTGGCATGTTGAAAACAGGGAACTTGTATAGCCGACATTAGTTACTATAGTATGTTTTCACTTATGATTGCCAACTTGCGATTCAGAATGTATTATGTCTAGTTTAATGAATTTCCCCGACGTAATATTGCGAGCCTCAAATTATACTCATCATTATTCTACCTATAATTTTACCTGAGCCAAGTACAATGGTTTGCATTGAATTATCGCAATAGCTCGAGTCAGTAAAACCCTACCTTTCCATTACCGGGAACTCTTATCACTGATCGAAGATCGAGATCACCCAGGCTTAACCAGGGCTAGTAGAGGATTATATTAATGAGGTGTTCGATATTCGTAGAACTTAAACTTTAACATTTTATGCAGATAACAAGAAAGACATATTTTAATCGTTGTTACAATTATAAAAGCAAATCGCATTACTATCGCATACATTGTATTCCGCATTATACGAAAATAACTGTCTGTTACCTCTTCGCGCTTAAACCTATCGTTAGATACTCTAGACAGGACATAGGATAGTTGTTATCTTGGAAAAATAAATAAAATAGTAGGCCACGCGGAAGAAACCGCGGGAAAATCCTAGCAAATCATAAATCAGCATCAGTTATATACCTACACATTCTAGTCTTTACGCGTGTTCGATTTAACAATATTACAATTTATCTAAAACTTAACTAGCAATCCAGAAACTAGCGCGAGACCAGAGGGCTGGATCATAACTGGTGGTACAGAGGATTGCACGGTAATGCTGCCAGATTTCTGGGCACGCTACCCAACCAGGAGCGATTTTTTAAACATAGCTTTAATAGTAGATTGTTTGACAAGGGGCTAAAGTAAGCCATTATGACAAATATGTCTGAGTGTCATAATGGCTTTTAGCCACGTGTTAAACGCTCTGCTTTTCACATCGATTGCGACAAAATAAAAAAGACTTAACATTAAAATTGTTTATTTCATGAAAAACTAATAGTACAGTTTGAGCAATTTGTTTTGTTTGTTTTTAATTATTCGCAAGGAGTATGTAGCTGCCCTGCTCTTTTAGCCCTTAATTTGTACGGTAATTGCTAGATTTAATTCACACTTTTTCGGAGTCACACACATTACAGTTGTGTCGAGTTACATAAATTGAACCTGCTCACTTGAATTGAATCCATAACGAAAGAATTGAACGCACATTTACTAAAGATCCCGTTATCAAAAACAAGCATAGATTTACGCAAAGCACAGTAACGTAAACGTACGTTTACTTTCCTCTTATTGTATACTTGAAAATATTATGTTAGTAGACTTACATCATTATTTAGTAAGGTTTCAGTTGGGAATTATGTATTTTGGGAACTCGGAGGAAATAATATTGTAATACATATTTGCGGGGTTTTGACTATGAAAACAAAAAAAAAACCACTACTAAATATAGTACATTACTACAGAGGCCGTGACGAAAGGGGTTGCCGGCCGAAGACATATATAGACGCTCGAGCAAAGCGAGGCCGTATAGGTCTGAGGCGGGCAACCCCATATGTCCCGCCAAGGTATAGTGCTTTTTTTTTAATACGCATAGTGGTGGAATGTCATGATGCCTGTGCCACAAATTTATGTGGAATGGAAATTAAAAAAGAGGACTTTGCCGGCCTAGGCCTGCACGATTTGTAAGAAATTCCATCAACGACCTCTTGTCCTAGCCGCACCTCAAACGTGCCGGTAAGGAACACAACATGAATATTTTATTGCATGTTTCAGAAAAACTAGTTACTAGGAGTAGTGCTACCACTCTTTACCAAAAGCCCAATTAATAATAAGGATTATTAAAGAAAAAGAGTGTTACATAACACGTTATTATATCGACATATTTATCTACTAAATTTACTATTCTTTTAGCACGTAAAACACCAATAAGAGCAGTAATGTTCATTAACAATAGCTTAACTGTTATATGGCAAAACACGTGGTCGACCGTTACAATCTAACACATGAAAGTATTACATAATTACCGCCAGTACAGGTGGCATCTTCATTCACCCATTCACTCAGATCCGTTCCCACGACCGACTTTATTGTGTTCCCAAGGCATTGTGTTACCACCCCCGTGATTCGTGAAGGTTCTGGTTGAGGGTGGGTACAGGTAGCCGTAATTGAATTAAAGTACGTTATGACCGTTGAGTTAAAATGAGAAAATGTTAATTATTTGAGAAACGTATACCCGACTGATTGAGATGTTTTGTTTCATAGGGAACTTGTAGTAAGGCACTGGACGGAACGGAACCTGAAAAAAAAAACCAGAAAATGTAGGAGCAATGTAAGAATGATTGTATTAATTACCATTGTATAATCTGTAATAAAATTTACCTATAATATGCAATCTTGATTTATTACTGGTTTGTTTGACGCCTACGACTGTTCACCCTACTACAACCCACAACCAAACTGTTTGTACAGCAAAATTTTTGATTGAATTTTTATTTTATTTTCTTTGATTGTAACTACTTACAATACTAATATTTAAAAAAAAGAAATATTGTAACAATAATTTTTGCTAACAATTTGTTTTGGTTTATAGTGTAAAAAAACTCCTGATACAAAACAAAACAGCTTTTTTGGTCCTAGTAGGTTTTGGGATCTACCTCATTCACTTTTACTGTGAGTACATTAACGAACATGAAAAGATAGGTATATGTCTGATCGTAATGTATGAAGATATGTCTCAGAAAATAATTGATGTATTGATAAAATATTTATTGATTCTTAATGATGAAGTTATAGGTAGATCACGTAGTAGTTAGTAAGGATTATTTTGTTTGTTTGCAAATACTTTATTGTAGATAATAATACAAAAAAAAACATGAAAAAGTAATAAATGCGCATAAATAAATAAATAACATGGGAACAATCTTACACAAATTGACCTAGTCCCAAACTAAGCAATGCTTGTACCATGGGTACTAGGCGTCGATTTACATAATATATAATTAAATGATAAAAAATAACTTATCCTTTTAAGGGATCTCTTCCAGTTAACTTTAGATCAAATGAGGGAGAAAAATAAAACGAACTAACAAGTTAATATTATGCACACAGACATCAAAAACCAAAATACAACTACACACATCAACACTACGAGTAAATAAAAAAATATTAATATAATTGCATTATTTTGCCACGGAAAGGTTTTACAGCGCATAGTACCCTCAGCGCCACGGTCCAAATTATGACCCGTGATCATAGTCGGCTAAGGAGTTCCACCACACTGATACTGAGAATTCACTTAGTTTTTCATCGAATTCGTCCGTCAGTGTGTGACATTTTGAGCGCTATCATCATATCATCACTAGCGGTGAACAGGTTGACACGATATGTTAACGTATGTTTTATTACTCTCACTTGAATTTGGTGATAGAAATGGATTTGCAAGATACAACTCAAACAGGCTCACGACGCTACGCTGCTCATCATTCTCGTTATTTAGAGTCCATGGGTTCAATATTTCTCAGTCACTCGTCATCCCCCCATTAACACAATTCTTACCCATATCTTCACCCACACAATCCATCCTACTGTCCCTTGTTAGGTGTCCAGGGATAGCTCTTCTAGAACCCTTCTCAGTTATACCCAATACACCAAAAGGGTTATAGTTAAAACATACAACAAGCAAACTTGATAAGATTAAATTTTTGGCATGTAACAAAGCACATCTACCAGTTGAAATTAAGCAATTGCCTTCGCATTTACCGTTGTGGTGAATACCTAATATTATGCAGGCTTTATAATTAAGCGTAATAAAATTACTTGCGTAATTTACATAGAATTGTAATTTTCTTTGTTACCTACAACGAACATAGCTTTTTGTTAGCACAATGGTAGATTTTACGATATGCAGATTTCAACAATTTTTTTATGATTATATTAATTTCATCAAAAAAAGTTTTTGATATCCGTAAATGTTATTTTTATTTCATAGTAGTCAAATCCTGTCTCTTAGATTTTCACATTTCATTAAGAGGGTAACACAATATCTATTTTCTATAGATTTTATTATGTAGGTTTTAATATAATAACTTTCGTATAGAAACTTAAGAATAGAGAATACCTATCCATTTCTGAGTCCAAAATGTTGGTTCATTTGTTCCTTTTTGAGTGTGTCACCTACACTTTAAATATTTGAAAAAAATGATGATGGTTGAATTGTTACTATATTTATCTAATTCTAGTTATTATTTGTAGTTTAAGGTTTTATAGGTTTTCTTTCGTTCTTTAAAACTGCGTTACATATTAAATTTTATTTTTATTTGAAATACTCTGACATGTCAGTGGGACCTAACATCATCGATTGCTTGGCGTAGGTATATTAGGTTTTCCTAATTGCTCCTTGCCTGTCGTAAATTTCATAATATGTACACCTACGGCAGATACCGTAAAAGCTTAAAAACCTTCAATGTAAGTACAGAGTGACTACTATGAAACAAGAAGGTACTAACCTTTCCAAAATGATGATGTCATTACACAAATTGTTTTCTCAAACCCACTTCATATAGTTACTACTGAGTTACGAGTAGTATTTCTCTCGTTCAGTATGTTATACATCTTGTTTTCAGGGGCTATAATACTCGTATCTGCCTTTTTTCCACTTTACGGACACGATGAGAGTTTCCATGAGTATATAATAAAGCTCAATTTATTTATTAAATTGCGAATGTCATGACGCGGAAATCATGAAGCGATCGTGGCTGATAAATAATGGGAATAATTCGCGTGGAACAATGCCGGGTCAGCGAACTGCGGTAACATTTCGGTGAAGGTCCCTAGACTCGAGGTCGGGGTTTTTTCTTCGCTATTTCTACTTGCCATTTTATTCGACCTTAGGTTCATGTTATTTTAGAAGTGTCCATATAGACGGTGGTCACTAAATTAAACCATTATCAAACTATCGCGTAAGGAAATCTTTATAAAACACTAAAAGGTACTCTAAACTGTATCTCTTTTTTGCTTCTGTGTTCAGCTATACTTATACCAAAAATGGTTAATATCCGTATGACCGTTTTGATGAGATTAGGCCTCAAAAACAAGTAAATAAAATCAATCGATTTAGCGAGATTGTATCCATTCTACTTATTTTTATGAAAATATTTTTAGTGACACACGTCTCTATGTCATTGTTAGGGTTCCATAGCCAAAATGGCAAAAACGGAACCCTTATTGTTTCGTCATGTCAAAGGCGTTTTACTCAAAAACTACAAGAACATAAAAATATATTTCTAGGAGGGCAATCTAAAGATGAAGCTTAATAAAAACTTTAAACAAAAATTGTTTTCAGCATGATCGCATACACCGTTTTTGAGTTATTGCCGAAAAATAGCACTTCTCAACAAAAAGACGTAAGTGCCATGGAGATACGCTCTTTTGCTAGAGCACTTTTTCATATAGCTTTTATTTGACCAGTATTGTGTTTTTTTTTGTATGAACTGCTGCAGAACCCTACACTGAGCATGGTCCGACACGCTCTTGGCCGGTTTTTATTACTTTATAATAATATAAACATGTTTAAAATATGATAGTCCCGCGTGAGATTTCATAAAATTTACATGAGACGGACGGAATTTGGTATTGGGACAGTAGTTCTTTTGAAAAAATTGGCACAACAAAACGCCAACGACCTCTAATTGAGGCTTGCATTAAAAAACGACGTCAAGTTCCCTGTAGTTATTCCAGGAGAAAGGTGAACGGGTCATACAGCACGAGGAGGAGGCCTACAGCCATGTTTCATGTAATTTAAAATTTATCGCTTAGCTGTGTATATATTACGGTCAGCCATGTAGCGAACATATTTCAATTATTTAATCGTCGTTATACGGAACGCTGGTAACCAATAAACTGAAAGTTAATAACGTAATCTTGTAAAACAGATTATAATTTGTTACCTTTATGGTGATATTAATTTTATATGAACGAAATTATGAATTACTTTTATTTAATTGCATCAGATGTGGGACTACAATTGATGTTGCTTAAAATTTCTTTTTGCATGATTATCGTCTTCTACAGTGAAGCTGAAGGTCCTGGGCTCAAATCCCGGTAAGGGCAGATATTAGATTATATTATATGATGAGCATAAATATTTGTTCCTGAGTCTTGGATGTTTTCTATGTATACAAGTAAATATATCGTCGTCAAGTACCCAAAATACAAGCCTTATTGAGGATACCATTGGAGTCACGAAGCTAGTTCGATTTGTGTAAAATTTACAGTAAATATATTTATTTATATAATTATTTCAGTTCAATACTATTTCATTTACCAACTCGCTGGTATTTTTTTGTCGGCTTGTAGAACTTAGTTAGCTCTATGAAAGTACTGAATAATTGTACAGCTTCGGAAATAACTCAGTTTACGAAATTAAACAGTTGGCAAATAACCCACAAGTTAGTAAACCATTAATGACATAATAACGTTGATGAATATCAGTAAGTATTGGCATTAAAAATAGTAAAATGTGTAGGTCAATTTCACCGACGTAGTATAAGCCTTATGCCAATAATAAATCATTAATTACACGTGAGTAAACTCATTTTACGTTTCACCCATAATTAACCTAAAGATAAAATGTCTAAACTAGAGAATAATCTTACACCGCCAATTTTGGCTGAGTAAACTGTTAGATGTAGATTAGTATTGTCATTGTCACTGTCAAGTGAATTCAATACTTACTTCACAATTGATGTATTACTCGAATAAATTTGAAAAAATACGCAGCACCATTGCTCAAGAATGGGACAAATTGTCTATCTTACTTGGGTGCATTACGATTTCATTCAATTCATTCGTTCAATGTTACTTAGTAACTATGCGAGAGATTGTTATCCGTAGATTAGCGTGGTGAAATGGAAATGAAGTTAACCATCGAGTAAATCGTTATATTTACTTTATACTGGATTAGCCACTCTCGTGTAAATTGATTGTTGGTGAAATCCGCCCTAAACTAGAGAATAATCTTACACCGCCAATTTCGGCTGAGTAAACTGTTAGACGTAGATTAGTATTGTCATTGTCACTGTCAAATGAATTCAATACTTACTTCACAATTATTACTCGAATAAATTAAAAAAATACGCAGCACCATTGTTCAAGTATGGGACAAATTGTCTATGTTACTTGGGTGCATTACGATTTCATTCAATTCATTCAACGTTACTAAGTAACTATGTGAGAGATTTTTATGCGTAGACTAGCGAGGTGAAATGGTATTGAAGTTAACCTTTTAGTAAATCGTTAGCTTTAGTTTATACTGGGTTAGCCACTCTCATGTAAATTGATTGTTGATGAAATCGGCCCTAAGCGTTCAAACATCTAAAATCTCCTTACTAAATATTCATATTATTGACTGACAGACAACGAAAAACCTAAATGGTGGCGGAACTTCAAAACGTGGCATTAAGAGAGATTTTAAGGTAAAAAAAAAATAGTTATGTATCTCTAACTATGTTCTCAAAATAATACACAAAAAAACTTCTGTAAATTCGTTCAGCCGTTCTGACGTGAACCGACTATAGCAAATGGCGAATATTTCTCGATTGAGGGACCCGAATAGCCTAACTAACTAACTTTGTTATAAGAGTGGGACGTTAAGGCTTTTTTACAAATCTGTGCTTATCAATCAATTGTCATTCCCTAGTATTATACTACGAAGTTTTAGAATCATAAACTTTTGATAAGCGTTGCTTGACACAATAAGCTACTCAAATCCAAACCGAATACAAGATAAAGTATCATTAGCCTCTATTGTTTCCAAATGTCACTGTGGTGGGCGTTATTATGTTAATGGCATTGGCCGTAAACATCTAGTTTTATTGTGAAGGGATGTGGTCTCAATTCTAGGACGCGTTGACATTTGAGCTTAACTGACTTGGCAAATTGGTTAGACTCAGATGCATGCGATTATAATTTTTATAGTGATAGTTCAAGGGGTCCCGACTTTTCTTACGATTTTTAGGTAGATCTTTGTATTCTTAGTTTTAGATAAATTATTAACAGGGAAATTTAATTAAACTTTGGAAAGCATTTATTGTAAATAGGTTTAAAATGTTACATGAAAATGCAATAAACTTGGGTTATATTAGCTCAGGGGGGCAAATTTCCCAGGCATCAAAATATATGTTACTGATATTAATATACTTTTTAATTGTTCTTGCGGGTCATCAACGGTAACAAATAACAAATGTTGAAATTAAATAAGTGTTCATATTTTTTGGTATATATATTTTCGTGTATATTGTATTTATGTATTTTATGCATGTAGTATCGTCTAATGTTCTTAACTTCTTTGCATTGCCTTAAAATATATATATTCTTAGGAACCAAATTCTTCACTACTAAAAAGTTGTCTGGATAATGTTTGTCTCTTTAGCGATAGGACCGCCTGTTGTCTACCTCTAATTGTGTTTTGTAAATGCATTGTTTGTAAATCCATGTATATTTGTGAGGTGTGCAATAAATAGTATATGTAAGTATTGTATTGTTGTTACCCTCTAGGGCCTGGGCCTTATCTAACCTAACCATACCTGAGTTTACGGTAGAGAGTGAAAAAAAAATGCACAATTGATTGATTTTACGTAGATCTTTTCCAAATGACACTTTAAATTATGGATGTATTCTGCTTAAAGTTTGTTTCAAAACAGATAGGCACCTAATAATTATACGTACCATAGCATTTATATCTGTAAAGTGTACATAATATTTTTTTACAAGTGGTTTTTCAAATGCCGTCGATTTGGGTTAATTCATCTCCGGGGTAACATTGATTGCTAATTTTGAATGCACAAACTTAGTAAACAAACTCCTTATAGCTTAAAAATATGATTATTGTTACCCCATGAATCATAGTAATGTAATTCAAGTTGGGCACCCAATTACGTATGATCTCATTATGCCAAAGGTTTTGATATTTTAAACCAGTGCCAATTAGTGGTTCGATTGACTAAATAAAGGCTATTTGTTAATAAGGCAACAGAGAAGCAGACAGAGAAGGTTACGCTCGATCTTTTGTTATACGCAAATCATTAATTATACGAACTAAAATAATTATACCAATGACTGACAACTCGACATCTGGCAGTAAGATGACATGGTTATGTTGTGTTCACAGTTTAATTATACATCACTTAGTAGATTTCGATCTCTGCAAAATGCCCACATCTTATTTTAAGATTTTTATAATAGTGGCCTATATTTGTCTCAGTCATTTGGCCGTCATGTTTTTCATTTGCTTCTCATTAATACATAAAATTATATCTGTTGTATTTTTGGAGTAATTTTATTGCTGTTCCTAATTAGTTGATTTAGATATCAGAAACTTTGTTCGCGGCGGAGAAAAAAGTCATTACCCTCTTTTTTGCTTCAGCGTTGTCGGGTAAAAGTATCCTATATCCTCGTGCCAAAAATGTTACAGACACATTTTTTCCGATTGTATGACTCGAATAGCCCGTTTCACAGATTTTTATGAAAAACCTTAAATGTACAGACATTTCATTTTTACAACTTTTGCATAGTTTCGACTAGCTTCTGCCCGCAACTTCGTCCGCCTTAAATTCGTTTATCGCGGATAAGGGTATTTTTCCGGGATAAAGAGTAGCCTATGTCCTTCACTGGGACTCAAACTATCTCCATACCAAATTTCATCCAAATCGGTTCAGCGGTTTAAGCGTGAACAGGTAACAGACAGACAGACACACTTTCGCATTTATAATATTAGTATGGATTACTACTAGTAGCCATGTCTATAAGTCACGATAATGGTTTAACAATAAAGGGACCTGTTAGTCGACTATTAGCTAGAACAAACGAGATAGCCCACGCCGTGGCGATTATGGTGCGATTGCCACCGGATAACTATTTACGTAAAACAATGTTAAATGCGAGTCTGTACACTCTGTACAGTCAGCACCAAACTGCTTGTAACTTCCTAAGTGCCAAGAATATCGGTAGACATCTTTATACCTATTCGTGCACTTATAATGTAATACGTGGCGATATATATTTGCTTCGGATGCTACAGACTATTTGATGATGACTGACGATATTATACAAGCGGCTGGCAAACAGTGGATGGAGACAGCGAAGAACAGGGATACCTGGAAAGCCTTCACCTTCGAGAACGAGGGGTTCTTACAAAAATAGAAAATATATACTATAGTTATGAACGTAAAATATAATTTGAAACATAATACTAGCAGATTTATATATTAGAAATAAGTTTATATGTATTTTTTCTTATCTTTAGTAAGAAATATAGGGCTTTTTGTTTTTTTATGTTTTATTTATTTATTATTATTATATGTATCTCTATTGTCAGTTGTTTGCGTATACGAGTAAGTATATTTAGATACTGTATGTTTCAAATAGTCTAAATAGTCTAAAGCATCCAAAGCGCCAAATATTGTAGTGTTTTGTATAATATATTGCACATGTAATTGAAACATCAATCAACACAGTTCCTAGGTATGATAGACATAAAAATAATTAGTTTGGGTATAAATATGATTTGGAAAGGTCTTTACGCATGCAATCGATTACATTACATCTTATGTGCAAAGTGTTGAAATAACTATCTACATAAATATACGTAATGCTTTAAATGTTTTTTTTTCCATAGGTATTAAAACCTAAAACAAAGTATTAGAAACAGTTAAGTAAGATAGTAGCTCCCTCATCACTATACAGTCTATAAACTCGTCAATCGTCTACGTAACGCCATCTAGCATCTCCTAACGCAAGCACACAAGTACATTAGAATGTGTACCGACACAGATACACATTCACTTCTAAGCACTCACACATACAAATCGGCATAGAAAAACAAGCATTACCTACTCACACAAACAACGGGTTACAGCCTCTTACGTGAAGAACGTAAGCGACTGCGGAACTCAAGATGGCTGACATTGGCAATGGCAGGTCGTTGACCCGGCGCGCGGGCAGCCTTCAAAGCTTAGAATTCTTAGAGAGGTAGTTATTTCCGTCATGTTTCTTTATATTACTTTTAGAGCTGTGTCGGATACTGAGAATAACAAGACTTTTATTTGTGGTTAATACTTGTTTTGGAGTTTTCGTTTGAGTTTGTTCGGGCTTTGCGGACTAGTTTGTCGAACGACTATTGAATGCTTGCTACATTGCATCTATCTATGCGCCACTTAGCATGCACAAAGGTTCGAACTCTTTGTGCCCCCGTTTTCGTATTTACTTTGAATAAATCGTCTTGTATTCAATCTACATATTTAATCGTTTGTCAAGTGGTTTAAATACTGATTTATATTGAGTTTTAAAGTGAATACGAATATCTAGATATTCGTACTCTCTCATCTCTGTAGTTTAAATTAAATAAATAAATAAAGAAATAAATATTAAGGGACAATTTTACACAAATCGAACTAGCCCCATGGTAAGCTCAATAAGGCTTGTGTTATGGGTACTAGACGACGATAAATTTAATATATATATATTACTTATGTACATAGAAAACATCCAAGACTCAGTAACAAATATTTATGCTCATCACACAAATATTTGCCCTTACCGGGATTTGAACCCAGGACCTCAGCTTCGCAGGCAACGTTACTCCCACTGAGCCAAACCAAATTGCAAATTGTCCAAAACTTTTGCGATAATATAAAAAAGCACTTAAACCTAGACAAAATGCTGATTTAAATAATTTGCACCGTCCTAATCCTAGTAAAACTTTCCAAATTTAAGTCCTAATAAGCGTTAATTTGCGAAACGGATTCTTGCACTAAAATATAAAATAACCTTGAATAATGAATAGTTAAACCAGAAGAGCCTTTCATCAAATTTATATTTCGGTCGTTGAACCCGCTAGATATTTATCTGAAGCCGCCTTCCCTTTCGTACATACCTCTAATAGTTATTTGAAATTCAAAGTTTAACCTTGATCTACCATTCGTTTCATGCTCAGGCCTTGATTCAGTTAAGGAGGGCTATGAGTAAGTACCTACTTTATCATGAAAAATACTCGAGGAATGAGGTTCTTCTACTATATGTATCAGCCTTCAGAGAAGTAGGAAGTGCTGAAGTGGCGTAAGTGAAATGAAAGCACCATTGACGTCTGTTTAGCATTAAGAAGCTTAAGATTTTGATATGAGGAATTATAAAAAGATCGAATAAAAAAAATTTAGCGACTGATGATGAGATACAGTTTTAATAACTTGAGCGGTATGTATTTGAGTAAGGTAGTAAACTAACGACGAATATTGATTAATAATAAAATCCAAAACGAGCTTACAAAAAGTGGTTTGTGATTAATCCATTTCAGATATTAAATTCTAGCCGTGCGACTATATTACTAAGTGAGCAACAAGAAATACAGAGGGGGCAACTTCAATATTAAGAGAGACGATTTTTCCAATTGAGGTTTTACATAGCGAACTACCGAAAAGTTCACTTTAAGCAACGTTTCGTAAGCTGTTGCATCATAATATTTAGCGGAGCGTCAGTATAAATACATAATTTTCCCAATACTAAACAAAAATGCAGGACGTAACGTTGACACTCAAACAAATATTAGGTCGCTTAAATATTATGCAGATTCTCATTTTGTATTTTAAGTAACTCAAATTAATGTTTGTAAGTTGTTGCTCTGTTGATTTCTCGTCACTCGCAGTCAGTCGCTCACATAATAATACTTTAACGTATATTAATAATTATTGCCACTTAAAACTTTAATTTAGAGTCACTCGTTTAAATACTACCCTTTTGATATTAAATCATAAAAATATACACATGTGTGTTACTAAAAAAAAAATTGCCTATTTGAGAGATCATCAGTAAACTAGAAAGTAAGGAGTAATTATTTGACTTTTGAAGTAAATACTGCATTAGACGTTTTTTAAACTTAACCGACTACATATTTAAAATTGGGTACAGAATTTATTAGGGGCACGGCAGTGCCTCCGCTAATTCGAGCAAACGAGCAATTGACTGTACCTGGAGATAGTAATCTTTTCGACTTAAGCTAACTTCAAAACACTGAACTGACAAAGTTGTATTTTACAACACAGGAAGCCTTTATCTAGAACGTTGGCAATATAAAATCGTATTACAGTAGAGATCACACGGCTGCGGTGGCTCCGTCTTGCGGCAACCGCGGAATGTAGCCCAGACTAACGGTAGTAACTAGGAAAAAACTCAAGTTCACTATCACGGAAGATTGCGCTGTGCCATTACGCGGTTACGTTGTCGCCGCCTGCGCGGTGTTATGCGGATACTGTAACTATTATACAAGCCAAAGGGGTTTCATTCATTCTCGTTTAATTGCGAATTGCGACTTGTGCACTAGGTACGTGTTGAAGCAACGGCTACTGAGAGGGGTAGTTCAGGGTTCAGATAGTAGCGGTTATTAATACAGAGGTACATAAGTTGACAAGGGTTGAGAATTAACGACATTTCAAATAGCGGATGAAGAGTTAAAGTGGTGTATTTGCTGGTAATTTTTAACAAAAAAAAAGTTTTATTTGTTCTAAAGCACCATTATTTTTATAATAGGAAGCAACATCTCTCGTTATAAGATTATTTTTCTGTATGGTATTACACAATTACACATTGTTAATGAGCTTCCGTTAGGTCAGGTTGTTGTTATGGAGACCAAAAAAAAATCTTTCGTCAGGACGGACTTTTTGGACTAATAAAAGTACTTACTGTACCTTATGATAATGCAAATACTTCTTAGGTCAGTTTTTTATTTATGTCAGCTTGCAAGTCAAAATCTTAATATTTAATTTGAGTGTTCCTGCACTTCAATGGAAACAGTTTGAGCAGCTAATCACAACTAGAGTCATGAATGCGTGGTCAAAACTGTGTGCCTATAATTTCGGCGTCATATATATACTCGTATAGGATGATTTTTTTTACATTATCTAGGTATAAAACTCATATATCGCCTACACTTATGTTCTAAAGTGAAATAAGCTACCTTTTCATCTAAATTCTACCAGGTGGTGATGCTATTTCGCACAGAAGTCTATGAAGGCAGATGGTACGTTTTAAGGGTTCTAGTGTCCACATTTCTCAGAAATGAGGGAGCGATTAAAGAATAAGAAGACACACACCTAGAAACTACTATCCATATTGATGGCAATATGAGATGTGTAAATGAAATGAACACCCAATTTGAATGAATCCTTTTCTGAAGTACCTCTATATGTCTCTACTGTATAGATTTATCCACGGGAAATAATGTTCTCAGTAAACGGAGCCAAGACTATCACACGACTTACCAAATATGGAAACAAAAACATCGCTAATGTGCATTCTAAACGGTTCACATCGGCGTTAGATTCGCTCACATCGCAGCGGTTTTTCTTAGTCCCATCCGTCGTGAGTGATGTGATAAGAAAAATGTGTCAGGGGTATGTTGACTCTTGTATAAACCTTACTAGCAAACCAGTCAAATGTCCTTTCTACACATATATGCAAGCATTCATCCTCTAATATTATGCTATCAAGTAAGTTTGAGTACCGTAAAACCACCCAACTATAGTCCAAAATGACCCAACAATGGTCCAAATTAAATCGAATTTTACTCACCTAGTTAAGGTTATATTATTAGAAATGTGATCGTAGGCAAAATCATTTGATTATAATTCTAACATATTTATGGTCAAAATTTATAATAATGATCATTTATATATTATTTTCTTTCCGGACCATAGTTGAGGTGCCTAGACCATAGTTGGGTGGTTTTACGGTATCTAAAATTGAGGACGACTTATGATCTCCTATTAATGTGTACTTGTTTGTGGCATTGTATGAAGCGCTTGAACGTATGGACTGATATTAATTTTATTTTTTGTGTTTGAAAGGTGACCTCTTAGCTATGATTCGAAAAAATCAGTTCAGCCGTTTTAACACATTCACTACCAGGAGTCCGCCTAGTGGGCGCTCTGCCCGTAGACGCGTAGCCGATACTATGCATTTCCCCGTATGTAAAGAAAAGTGCGCAGCGCTACGAAAAGCTTGGCAGTGATAATGTTAAAAATTATCAGCATTTTTCTAGTGAGTCATGAGTTTTTTTTATCGAACGATTACTTTTAATATTTCAGTAAGGTTTCAATAAACTTGTCATCAATATTAATAGCTAATGAGATGTATAAGTTGTGTTATGGATTGGATACATAAGGTCTACGAGTTGAAGGTAGCAAAGTAATCTGGTCATCACAAGTTGAACTCATGAACTGGTTAAGGTTGTTAGTAGTCAGTGAATACAAAAAGCGTCCGAGATTGCTTACCACCAGGCAAGGACCATTAAAATAAGAGGACTGACAGTTGCTATACTTTGGATCGTGTTCCGATCGCAAGGAGATATTGTGGAAAAAAATAGATGGCGCTTTAATAGTAAACATTTAACGATGTTATAATTGAATAAAGAAACATAATATAGTAACAATTAGTTCGCAAATAGCTTAAAACAAATAAATCGTAACATTTAAATACTGTGTCACGCTCGCAAAGGTAATTGTGAAATATAATTCTTACATAGATAGCGTTATCGGGGAACAGCTTTTTGGAAGGAGATGGTCTGTCCTCTTGTTTAATAGGTCCTTGCCATCAGGCGACCCGTCTTCTCGTTTGCCCCCTATGACATAAAAATAAACGGATGATACTGGAAGTCTTTCTGTATCTCATGACTTCGGGTTCAAATTATTATTTCAACAGGGACTGAATATACAGAACCATTCATCTTGACAGCATACTTGGCCTAACGATATCATGGGCAATATTATCTGGAAGAATCTCCTATTACGACTGTTATGATGTGGGAACCCGCCATTGTTGCCGCTCGTAACTACGCTAATCGTGGGTAACTCGCATTCTCTTAAATTGTTAATTATATACGACTTTGTACGTGTTTATTTCTCATTAACATGCGAAAATTGCTTTTAGTACCTCCGCCTTGTGAATAATTATGATAGGAATCTGAATGATATATTTGTACGTTTGTTCCAACTATAAATAATAAGAGGTAATCGTAAGTTATATAATTTATCCCAAATAACCGAGCTTATATGAGAGGGAAGGTGTTTGGAAAAGCGATGAACATGTACTGGAATAACGGGAATCTGTACCATTTTATCACGAGAACAAATCAAAGCTTTTGTATATCCAACCTACACGGACTGAGAAAATGTACGTGCGTACAAGGATGTATTCTACAGATTTTTTTACTCCTGACAAAAAAACCCCTTAGTGTATATTAGAAATTAATCAAAGTCTAGTTACATGGATGTCTGCCTGCATATGTGTGTAGCATTGTTCGTCGTACTCACGAGGAATAATTCTTATATTGTTTTATTTATTAACTCATTTCTTTGCTTTCTTGCTTGGGTATTTGCACTAGTAAATTTCTGTGTTTAGAATGCCTACACCCTGTGCTCAGGTAATAGATAGACACACCGCGTACAAAAACATCTTCATCGTATTCGTTATCGTTCGTAGAAATAATTACTTATAATGGTCAGAACAGTAGCACAAAAAAGTATAAAACCAATAGTCACTAGATGCAAGATGGAGATATTTTATTTTATTTAAAGAAAAACATAATGACTCAATGTCCAATCTTATTCTTTACTACAAATGACTACTTGCTAACACCTGCACCTGTCACCAATTTTCAACCATAAAATGATACTAATCAGATGCCATGTTTTAGAAGATTCATTACCACTGTCCAATTTTGTTCTTGGCATTTTCGGCATCCTTAAAATTGTTTAACCCAAAATGACCCTTAAATTCAAAGACCTAATATAAATAATTGTGCAGCAGTATTAAGTTCTAATTGACCTATATTTGTAGCATATGGGTTGAAGAAAGGCAGCTGATGGTAGGTCAGGAATGGGTTACGAAGGCCATAATTTAGGATGCCATTATCTGATACTGATTTGTTTTGTTTTTGAACTCCGTTGAAGGAATTGCCGGAGGTGAGTATTCTAATAAGGTGTTCGGTTTCTCAAAGTTTTGCACCTTGTGCATCGGGCCCAAAAAAAGGGCTTATTGAAAAACTTGATTCAACAGGTGCGGGAAAGGACTTCGCTGATTTCTATTTCATTTCATTACATTTTTGGATGTCGGGGCTTTTTTGTATAGAAATAAATTATTTACGCTGGTAATAAAATATATTTGAGTAATCTAAATTTATTTGTGTGGCATCGTTATTCTTATTGGTTTTACCTTTACTGCTTCAGATTGAGTGGATAGCTCGTTAATTTTAATGTTTGTTATTGAATTGTAAAACATGTTTTAATTGTATAATGGATATGCTGGGAACTCCATCGGCTACATGATTCGATTTGGTAGCTAAAATTGTCGTAACAAAACGCTACAGGTGTTCTTATTAAAACCCATATCTAAGAAAATAACTTCGTGCATTGGTGCTGTAACTATAGACCGAATATAGAAACGCTGACTAGTTTTCTGCAAAAAATAGCCAAGATAGACGTCTACATACAGTGGTACGCATTCTAGCAAAAACTAGGTTCGTGATCGTATTTCCTATAGACTTAGATGTTTAATAGAACTCCCAGTTAATACAAGTTTCTATATTGAAAACCGCGCAATATATCTATTATTACGTACATTTTTAAGCGTCTTGAGTTCAGCAATCTTAATTCATATTTATCGCTAACTTTGGAATGTCGCTGACGTGTATACGTTAACAAATTTTATATATTTTTTTATAATCAGCCACCTTTTTATTACAGTAACAGTATGTATATCGTAAGTCCTATATCCTTAAAGCATACGTTAGATTTTATAGTTAGTTTGTTTTTCGCTTATCACTATATTCTATCAAGTTCGCATCAAAAATAATCTTTCATGGTAGTTTCAATTAAAGTTATTAGGTAAATGTCCCAGTGCCCCAATAGTTCGCACCCTCGACTTTAATTCATTGTAATGAAGCTTGCAAGTAGGTTGTTAATTATTGGAATTACGGTGTCAAATACTGGCACGATTACCTTATTAAGTAACAGGTGTGTCTTATGTCAACATTTTGCCAAAAAAAAAAAAAAATTATTAAATGCAAACTCCCAAAATATGCCAATAAAAAAAAAGCACTCTAAGCCGTATGAACGATGCTATGAATAAAGTTATGCGATTGATAATCGCACGCAGTATATTCGCACCGCATTTTAGCACATCCCTGTGAATGATACTAACACCAGCCTTCGTCTGTGGTAGGAAACGCTTTGTTGCCGACACCTGCGGCAGACTCCCACGCTAGTGCGTTACCGGTGTGTGCTATTATCACGCTCGCCATATCTCACATGTGTATCTATACTCATCTACACTCTTGAAACGAAGAAATAACGTTCAATTTCAAATAAACCAACCCGGGTTATATGTATGATCCATTTACAAGAACATTTAAAGCTTTGCTGTCAATAAAATCTTTAAGTAAATACAGCTAAAGTTGAACTTTCGATAAACTGATGAAGATGGAATCTCTTGTGTGCGTGCGAAGTCAATTGGTTTTTTAACTAAGCTCTATATTGAAAGTATGTAGGTACTTTGTATCTCGTACCTATTACGTTTTTTTAGAATTTGTATAACTACGTGGTAATTTCTTCAAACGATACACGTATCCCAACTTTTTTGTTGCTGCTTTAATCAGATCTTATACTTTAGTTCAGAAAACGCATATATATATATGAATGTGTTTTTTTATGTATATGAAAAATACATGAATTTGTTAAACAAAGCACAGCGTAAGAAAGTAGATATCTATTTATATCTAAAATTAATCCTACATACAGGTACACGTAGTGCGTTGGTTATTATAGCCTTATAATTACAAATATAAAATAATAAATTTCGTAAGATGTACATATTTAATATAAAATACATATTTTTTATATATTTAAATATATATGTATGTATATAATATATATCAATAAATGCAGTGTTGGAAAAATAAGTCAGTAGGTATGCATGAAGTGTAGAAAACTAAGGACAATCTCTAAGTACGGTACCTAGAAGAAATCCGATCCGGAGAATCCGAACAATTGAATAACTTTCGCGTTTCTACAAAAATCATCCCTTTCAGTAAAATAGTAACTTATTTTTTTTTTCAAAAATGGTTGACTTCAATGAGTGGTAGCTGTCACTTTGATGTCTGGCAATAGCGACGCAAAACTTGGCAAAATGCAAATGGTAACGTCGCGATTGCCATTTAATAATCAGAATCACGATAAATAGTTGACATGAAAATTTATAATATCTTCTAAACTAAGTCGGATTTGACTGGGGTTCGTATAAAATTGTTGCTCTTAATAACCTAAGGAATGTCTCAATTAAATCTTTTGGGCACCTAGTGATATACACAGTGTCCATCAAAAGGCGTTAAATTAATGGCACCACAATAATAATTTTGATCACGATTGATTATGTACATTTGAAGAGGAACGAAAAATTGAGAAGCATTTCGATAAAAACTATTTATAAAACTTCATCCTATCTTGCTACTCTAGCGCCATTCTGGACAAATTTGGAACTATTATTTACTGCTTTTGGTCCGACATCTGTTTTCCTATAGGAGATTGGCCTCCTTATTTTTTCTATACTCCATGATATAATATATAAGTTGCTTTGATGCAGAAAACGCATATTTGTTATTTTAAAGCATATTAGCGTGAACGTACATATTTTAAATTTACATATATCCGTTCCCTAATCAAAAGGAAGGCATTCGTCTGAAAGAAGCGATAACTTTGTGGGAAACATTTTAATGCCGGATCTTGCGCAAGTGCGGAAGGTTACAGGTTTGATTCCCATGCATTTTAACTGTTACTGTTATTTTTGACAGAATTAAGAAATATTATACGCTTGTGGTATTTAAGATACATGTCGAGAAATAGCTTTGCTGTCTTAAATATGCTCTCATACATGTAGCGATTACGTTAATGAGTGTTACATATCACAAGAATTACGAAATATATGTATGTAGACAATATTTCTCTTAAACTATTTATCTTGTACGTTTTCGTATAAATATGTATACTATAATTTTAGTAGCTTGTTAATATTATTAATTAGTAATTTATATTGTTTTTTTACGTTTGTATCATTTTTCACCCATACCTGCGTAATACATCTAATGACCGGTGTTTAAGTTATTTAAAATTAATCGGGTACATACATGATTTTGTTTATCGTTTTTCTTAACAAAATATCAAAACCCCGTAAAAAATATTTCAAAAAGTGGAATTAAAATTACAATCGGCCAAGAAATACGTATGATATAGGCATTTTAAACTATCAAGTAGACAGCGATTTGACAGAGGGGTCCGACATGTACTGTTACATCATAGTCCACGCCCGGCCAAACAAACTCCATATTAAATACTGTTTTGCTAGAAAGAGATAAAATGAAATGTTTGATGGCTTATATATCCTGGTTATTTTTATAGTTATTAGAAAAAATGATTTTGTGTACCGTTTGTCACATGAATGAGCTTTTAATAAAGCAAAAATTAAAATTCATGCATATGTCTATTATGTTTTTTATTGATCGAAAAAAGGCTTTTTTTTGTATCGAAATTGGCAATGCTTATCAAATTGCTACGGCGTTTATCCGTCTATTTACCTCTATAAATACTTCAGGATATTTTATTGGATACAGTTGGTAACATTAACACGGTGGCATCTGAAGATCACATCTACTAATATACGAGTGTCACATCTTGCCTATGTGAACGTGCTTTAAGGTTGTAAAGATTCTAATCGCAGTCGCTACTACCTAATGACTCGGGACCTCCAGCAGTGCTCACTTAGAGTCGAATAATGGCTTATGTAACTACGTATCTCATATGTACATATGACCCTCTACCAAGTGTCCGGATATTGGGCATGAACGCATAATCTTCTCAATTTATATTCCGCCGCAATCAAAGTCAAAAATGCACATTATGAGCATACTCAATGTGAATTTATTGACCCTCTCGAGACACAGGTAAAAGATCTGTGGAATCAGTGGTTAGAAATTATCTCAAATTCGTAGTGGTTTAAAATCCTTGATCATGTTTTGGGTCATGCTTTTCAGCTTTTGTTAAACGTACACAAAATATAATCGAATACAATTTAAAAAAAAACATTATTACTAGATATGAACCATCATTATTAATTCAATAACAGAAAATATGATAAATGAATCGCAAATGAAATTGATATAATTCTTTGAAGTACCAGAATATTAATTATAAAATAAATAGAACAATTGTTTTAATTTAATTAAGTTTATATGTTATTTTGTTGAAAACTAAATAATTGTTTGAATTTGAGTGTGTATTTTAAGTACCACGATCAATTTCTGTAAAAAGCCTTGATCACTTTTTTTACATAAAAACTTTGTGCTGATGTTTAAACAAAAAAACTGTAATGAAGAAACCCTGGTGCGATTATGTAATATACAAAAGAATGCGTGTTTGTTGGGGTGGATTAGCAAGTGTGTTGAGAATATCTTCAACCCCCGACGAAAACGAAAGGGTATTATAAGTTTAACATGTGTATCTGTGTATCTGGTTGTCTGTGTTTTGTTCTTTTTAAGGAGACTTCATCGCGTTGTGTATGGCTCAAGAAAATAAGTGTATAAAGTTTACTACAAGTTTTGTTTTTTTCTAGACGTGTGGGGATTTTATATCGGTTCTCGAATTATGTGTTGTAAAATCTGGTGATGCTGTCGTTCAAAACTCAAAGTCATTCATAAATAAAAAAAAACATTATGAATAAATTTATTTAACATAAAACGGATATGCCAGCTTTCACTGTTTTTTACTCAAAAAATAATGTTCCCACAGGTTTTTTGTTCTATAAATGCAAAAAACTTTGGAAAAAAATCCCTTTCGATTTCCGTTCGGTGCGTAGGCGCCATCTGCGTTTATTCTGGTCATAACATTACAAAAGGACGTGATTTAATAGTAAAAGGATTTTAGTTACGTCCTTTTGTGTTAGAAATGGGTTTGTTTGGATTTGTTTTTTGTCCTGGTTTCTCCGGAAGTCCTCGACTGAATGAATCGATCGTGTGATTTAGCTGAGGGATGATTGCTCATTTTGAAACAATGGTAACAACTTGATAACATGTTATTTGGGGATTAACGATACTGGGTTTATTATCATAACAAATCAGGTGTAATACACTGTTCACAAGACGTTTATTGCCGTTTCGCCAGATAAAAAAGGGCGGTTTGATTATCTTTCGGAATTGCATTTTTTTTAGAATAAGTGTATAGAGGACTAAGCCACTTTTTCACTGCATCAATTCGATCATATATCTTGTCAGTTTGCCAAAAATTAGTCAGTTCGGCCCTTCGTTTCTCGGTTTCTCTAGCTATAGCAGAATATACCGTTAACCGTACATTTACAACCAAGGTTATATTTGAACATTTTTTTATACACATTTAAAAAGATCGATAAGAGTTCGAGAAATAAACTCAAGTCTTCGTTAGCAGCATAAAGTTTACTTACTTTATTTGCTTTATTTTATTTTTGCTACTTTTGTCTCCATTTTAGCGTTAAATGCGTTGCTTAACTAAACACTACAAGCTCGCTTACGAAAGGATATTTTAGTACGTACTCGTAATAAAATTACCATTTGAAGGAGACACAATCCGTGCCGGACAACCCGATCCTTTCTTATTCAAATACCGCCTTGCACCAAATTCTACGAGCATTTGTTAATTACCCCTTTAAAGATAAAGGTAACTGTTCAATGGCAACAACCAAAGAAGTACATAAACATCAGTATTGTAAAAAAATATTTAATTGCTCAAAAACTTCAAAGACACCGCTTTCTTTCATTGTAAGAAATGAGATAAGACAAGAAAGTACAGACGTACCGATTACGCTAAAAGGCTTAAATGCAATAGATGGACTTCAGCCGTTAGTTAAAACACCACAGAGATAATATTGTTACGAATGCTGTGCGGAATTCGGCGACATACAAGTTCTTAGAAATATCAAATTTTGTTGAACAAAAGTGGAATGGGTCATACTGATTCTAGGATTTAGCCGTCTTTCCTGTGGACAACGCAATAGTTAAGGGCTTGGGTACATATAAGTGATATTTTTACCGCTTAAATCTAGAGTATTAATCAATTTGTACATCGCCTATAGGGCACTAAGAAAAATTAGTATTTAAAGCCTTTAACTTTCGGGTGTCCACAGGAAAGACGCATAACGCTGACTCATACTAAAAATCAGTATGACCCGAAAAGGTTTGAGACTTGAGACGAGTTTTGAGACTCGTGTAGATAATCCATTGTGTCGATCACAGTAAAGCGTGGTATATTTCAAAGTGATAATAACTTTCGCTTTGAGTATATTTTGTCTTTTTTAATTTGAGGAACGTAAATAAGCCCAATAACAATGTTTATTTGGATGCGGCATCTTTTGTTTCATTGCTAACATCTAACGGTAACAAAACAGAGTAATCAAGACCTTACCTAAAGTATAAGATTTTTTTTTAATACTTATTAAATACTTCTAGTAATTGCAAATACACTGTGAACTAAACTAAGCCTTTTGGCATGCGTTATTCAGCCTTACGTTATCTTAATCTTATATAAAATAGCTTTGCCCAATACGACTTTGTTATTTGCCACTTATGTTATCTGTATTTTATGACAGCATTATTTGCCTATTTGCTATATTAATTTAAGTGTACTCTGTGTAATAATTTCTTACTATTTTCGTAGAAGTGCCTTTTCTGTATCACATATATACTCATATTTCATCAAGAGTTCAAATACATTTCATAGAAATAACTACAATAAAAAAGATATTATGATGTTTCCACTATTTAACATTTATGTTTTTATTTCAAATAATCCCGTGAGAAGCCACACATCCTGCCCGACCGTTGATCCTAATTACGGCAATGAGTCTGCGAATACGTGAAACGTGCGAATCCCACCGCCATCCACCGGATGCTAACCCTTGCGAAAAAACCCAATAAACGCGACAGTAACACACTTTTTCGGAAACCATCGAATTTGGTGTATTGATTGTCGAGTGTAGGGTGACGACGATTGAAGTTTTGTTTGGGATACATAAAGCAAAGGTAGCTTGTATTTAATATTTAATTTTATTGGCTAATCTGTAAATATATATATATTTTAATTACATCATACTTATGATTAGACCCATATGTCGTGTAACTCTACGTCGTTAATAAAACAAATGTTATTCGGAAATTACGGAATACATAAAATATGAGTTGACATTTCTGAACATACTCATTTGATGGACTCATCAACGATTAGTCCAAACCTGTGGATCAAGAAAAAATGTTTTTTTTCATGGAAGTTCCTTTTACAACATTAACCCAGAATGAGAACGGGAGCGTAGTGATGCATAAAAGCACGTTTTCGTTAAATTTGTTCTTAAAGTTTTAAAATTGGGGTATTGTATTGTAGAACCATAATAAATAAACAATCAATCAATCAATCAATCAAAATATCCCTTATTCAAGTAGGCTTAGATACAAGCACTTTCGAATTGTCAGTTACAATCAGATCAGAAGTCTTTGCTGGGAAACATACAATATGATCCAACATTTGTTGCAAGGATTAGGAAAACCCAGAAAAACCTAATCAGATCATTTAACTTAAGTATAATACTTACTTATTATTGATAAAATCATCATTTTAAAAATTAAAAAAATTATAATTAATTATCGTATTAATTAGATAAATCACAAAAGGATTGTCAATATAAAAGAAAAAAAAATCTAGAATGTGTCTAGAATAAAATTCTCAATGTCAGAGTATATAAAACAATAATATGTGTGTACCAATTAACTATTACAATATTGTCTTAATTATACTTAAAACTTTTACAATTGTGTTATAACTAATTTATAATTGATACACGCAAAGAAGATGTACAAATTTTAATATAAAATATAAACTTACATATATTTTTTTCAGAGATGTAGAAGGTCTCTAGGCGTCACGACATGTGATAAAATTAAATATAATAATTTGACTAAATAATACATTAAAAATAGTAATTATTGAATCTAAATTTCTTAGAGATGTATATGGTCTCTAGGCAAACATTATATAATATACCTACGATGATCTTTAAATCAACAGTCAATATTTAGTGTAGTAGTCTACGTTAGAGTAATCGAGTTACAGTCATTATCTTAATATAACGATGTCTAGGTTGTAATGGAAGTATTTTAAATTGGACTCTAATTTATAGCCACAAGTAATGCCATCCGCTTTCTGAAACGACTGTGTGCGTCAGTAATTTGATTTATACCGCCAAAGGAAGAAAAACTACGGAACTTTGAGTAATAAACATGAGGTTTGAATAAATTCTGCAACCACAAGTGCTGCAAGAGCACTATGCAGACCTTCCTACAATTAGTACTAAGTGTATGTTATTGTATAACTTTAGTTCATATTTATATGGAAATCGGCATTAAGAATGGTGTGAGAAATACATATATGTAATGATTTTTAAGCGGTCGCCTTGTCAGCCTTTGGACATGTGACCAGCCTCTAAATTTCGAGATAAACCTCGTATAAAAATACGCACAATAGTGAAGTGGATAATCAGTCGCTGATAGTTAATATAGTTTATTTGTAGAATTTATGGTTATGAAGAATTTTCATAGATCTTCATATTTATTTTAAGGTGCAATTGATGTACGACTTGGCGATATAATCGCCAGTATTCGTGGTTTACATACTCATTTCCGTTTTCAGTACCACTAGCTAGCTAAAATTCCTGTATATGTGCTAAAGTTAAAAACTATCTTATCTCCTTTATTAGAATATTTACTCATAGTGTAGGGATGATAAGAAAAAAATATTGCTGTTCCAAAAAATACCCTAAAATAGAGGTTTCAGAAAATTATAACATTTCGTTTTTTAACCATCTTGAGCACCGGTTTTACATAGATCACTTTTAAATAGACATTTTCATCAATCCTTGTGCGTCATTCAAGCGGTGGTCTATTTCGATTAAGAGTTAACAAAGAAAGTATCGGACTAAATTTGGGTAAATTTTATGTTTTCTTAATTAGCAAAAACTTTGCTTTAAATTGATGTGTAGTAGCATTTAAAAAACTACCCTTTTTTTATTGAATTAGCGAAAAACCTTGTAACAAAACTTATTAACCAACGTAGCAAATATCTCATTTTACCATAAGGTGCGTTGGGGTAAAACGGAAGTATTGGAAAAACTGAAATTTTACCGAAAATGCTCTTAAAGGCTATGAAATAAAATCCACCTTTCGAACTTTCCCATACTCCCGTCTTACCACCACGCACCCTAATAAAATGCACGCAGCACTCAATGGTTTCATTCATAAAACACGCTAGCAAAGAATTTTATAAACAAAAACAGGCTATAGTTATCGAAATCTATACCCCCAAAGAGGGTGAACCTACAGCGCGTTAGAAAAAAGCCTTCCTCCGCTAGATGCATCTGGCGTATTTCCCACGACGAAAGGAAAGGATTGTGCTACCTGAACCGACCCTAGATGGAATCACAATCAGGTCAGTATATGACTGTACGGGTTAATATCGGAACGTTCCTTGGCATTTTTGTATCCGCATGGTACTTTAAACAGTATAACCAGGCACATTGTTTCTATTCTATATTTAATTAGGGTTACTGCTGCTTAGTCATTTGTACAGGTAAATTAGTTATTCTTGAGAAATTACTCTGCTTTTGTTTTCTTAGCCCATGTTGTATTTTTGTAAAATATCACGTTGATTAATTGCTTCGTTGATGTGTTGCTCGAAAAACCGTTGTTCAGAGAATACACCAATTTCGCATATGGGAAGATAATAAAGACAAGGCATGAAGTCAATGCGAGCAAATTACCTATTTGGCGGATGTCTTTAAAATTATATAAATAATGTCATTACCTATTTATTAATTTACTGTAATTAGTTTTTGTGACTACATGTTCAATTATATATAAGTTATAGTAAATACACATTATTCCTTGCAAAACCGTATTTCTACCTATACGGACATTGGCATGATATAATAATGAAAAAAGCATTGAATCTTTCTTTTTATTTCATAATAGCTTTTTATACGTAGGTATAAAGTAAAACTTGGACTTTTTATCGGAACCGCCCGCTTGTAAAAAAGACATCAACGCGTTTACTGTCTAAAGCTTTCAGAGTTTTCGGTGACGTTCGTAATCATAAACGTTGCTCTAATTAGTTTTGTTTAACTACACACTTATACTTATATTTATGGACTTAAATAATGGCTTGCATTTGTACTTAATGCTTTTCTCTGATTCATACCTCCTCACAGTTCATATATATACGCATTTAATAAATAATAGCAAAGGTACAGAAGGAAATCTCTTTTGATCTCTGCGAAACCGGCGCGTAGCCGAGTAAGTACGAGAAAAAGAACAGTGCGAGCGAGAGGTGAGCAACTTTTCTAACCATTGCAGCGTTATAGAAGTGAATGTTCATTTATTGCGCACTTACGCGTCAATGTATCCTCGTAAAGCCCAACGGCCTAACATTAGGACATTTTTCAAAGTCATTTTAAAGATTGCTTAAACAGTGGTTTTCTTATTACAAAAAAACGTAAAGTACCCAAGGGTCTTACGAGGGAATCCCAATGGAGTTAGGATTGAAGCCGTTTGGTGGGTATTTATTTACTTGGCTGCGCGGCATAACGCAGAGTGCGCCTGATTTTCGTAAGTTTGCTAGCAATTCTGGTGGTAAAGTCCTAATTTTCTGTTTCGGGTATGAAACTGAGACGGCTAGAATGACTGCTGGTTATTCATCCAAGGATGATAATTAATAATGAAATATTTTATACACGAATAAGTTCAAACAAAAAAAAATTGCGCTGACTTTAATGACATTCATCTTCACAGGCGAGCTAAATTCTAATCTATACTATTCTAAAGTTGTAAAAATTAAATGTTTGTACATAAAAGATACTTAAAAAAAATGATTGTAACAGACTATTTGGAGGTCACTAAAGCAAAATAATTATTTTTTCGATTTTTTGTATGTTTGTAGGTATGTGTCGTTGTGGTTTCATACGCCAAATCGGCTAAACGGATTTCAACTGTTTTTGGTACACGGGTAGCTGGGTATCTCCAGATGGTTATAGGATACTATTTACTCGACTATGCTAAAGAAAAAAGAGGGGTTATGACTTTTTCTCCTCTTCGAACGAAGTTGCGGGCACCTTCTAGTATTGTATAAACAGATACTGATGAACTGGTGATGTTCGCTGAAGTCCTCAGAATCCGGGGTTTTCTTAGGAAGAGGCCTATGTCCAGCAGTAGACGTCTTTTGGCCGATGACGATGATAATGATGATAAACAGAGAAATAGTCAATCTTGTTGAATGCTATACTATTATAAAGTTGTAAAAATGAAATGTCTATACATTGAAGATATTTTCAAAAAAATGATTGTTACGGACTATTTGCAAATCACTAAAACGAAAAAAATATTTTTTGGATTTTTTGTATGTTTGTATGTGCCATTGTGGCTTCATCACGCAAAATCGGCTTAACAGATTTCCACAATTTTTGGTACACGGGTAGCTGGATTTTTTTCTTTTTTTTTAAATTACTAAGATAGCAAACAAGCGTACGGCCTGCCTGATGTTAAGCAGTCACCGCAGCCTATGAGCGCTTGCAACGCCAGGGGCATTACGAGCGTGTTGCCGACCCTTTAAGAACCTATTCACTCTCCTCTTGAAGAACCCCAAAATGGCTATCTCCAAATGGTTATAGAATACTTTTTACCCGACTATGCTAAAGAAAAAGAGAGGGGTTAAGACTTTTACTCCTCCGTGAACGAAGTTGCGGGCGCCTTCTAGTTATAAATAAACATTTAACAGGATGAAATGTGTCGGAAAGCTCTAAAACCAGTCCCGAAATTTACACCAGCTTCTTAAAATGCCCGTTGTCACGAACAGCAACAAGGTTGCCTATACGTCGTGTTCCGAAATGTGTAGAGTAAATATAACATACACAACAGAATTTAAATTTAATATACAACGGATTTCAAATATAACCAAATATAAATTAGACTATAACTAAAGTATAAACTTAAAAATACGAACAGATACGACACCGAACAAAGGTACACACACACACTTAAACAAACACAAACAAACAAATCTTGAACTTTGTATGGTTGTGTGTGTTTACGAGGCATCTTATAGCAATTGCTTAAAAGTACAATTTAGATTAGATATTTTTAAATGAACCTGAAATTTAAATGAATTACCAAACATTGGATATACCTACTGAATCAGTCTTACGATTGTTACATGCACAAAAATACCGGAAACCGGAAAAACTGAAAATCCCAATATTATCTTTTTTATCTAGATTTTGACCGTGACAATATTTAACATAAAGTCTTTGTTTGAATTTAATTAGTGATGTTATAACATTTAGAAAACAAAATATAAGTTTATTTTTGTTTTTTACATGTTTGATGATACAAATGTCCAGTTAATTATAAAAAACAATTTTTATCTGAACAACAGCAGGTTATAAATACCATAGTAAAGTAAAAGATTAAGACTTGTGATAAAAAAACAACCTGTAGTTACACCACTTCAAAATCTTAACGCGTGCAAAACACTCGCTACCACCTCATTTGCGTCGCTTGGACTTCTTAAAATTTCCGTCATATAAACATAATATAATGTTATAGGCGGTTTGTTTTAAATTTTTATGGCTATGTTATTCTGCATTGTGATATTTAAAGGATCTTTTATAGCGTATAGTTTATATTTTATTTGACGTGACTATCGGATATTGTACTATCTGCATTGCTTTTTTTATAACGTGAATAGTTGTTTATTTAATTTATCATTAAAAATTTCATTTGCAATGAAAAATATTAATTGTATGTTTTGACTAACTTAAAAACATGACAACATATAATATATTGAAATAAAACACTTTAACGGATTATATCGCGTATATTATCTCATTTTAGTTCCCGACGTTTCGGAAGCTTTCCAGCTTTCCATGGTCACGGGTGGACTGAGAAAAGATGTATTTTCCTCTGTCAAAGTTACAATTTGTGCAAACTACCCGTTTTTGAAAAAACACAAATAAAGGTGTACATACATGCCAGATGGGCCTAAGCTGTAAAGACAGTTAGTTACACATGTGCCAGAAGGGCTTAATTATTTTATTCTAATAATTTACCAAGTAGCATTTCACAAATTTCTATCTGGCATGTATGTACACCTTTATTTGTGTTTTTTCAAAAATGGGTAGTTTGCACAAATTGTAACTTTGACAGAGAAAAATACATCTTTTCTCAGTCCATTAGCTACCGTAATACTAATTATATTTAAGATTTACGTTTGCAGGGCAAGTATTTGTGTGATGAGCACCAATGTTTGTTCCTGTGTCTTGGATATTTGTATTTAAGTATTATAATTTATCTATATATAATGTATACGTCACCTAAGTAGCCATAGTACAAGCTTTGCTTAGTTTGGGACTAGGTCGATTTGTGTAAGATTGTCCCTCATTATTGTTCCTCATTTATTGTTCTACATAAAAAAAATCTATTAGGAAAGACTACTACTACTATTGCTAGAAAATTGGTATCAATCTCACTAGTATTAGTAGAGGCTATATTTTTATATCAATGCTTCACAAATCCATAATAATTTTATGACATCAGTATTGTAAAAAGTAACTAAAGCTGTCAAAATCGTCAATATCGGCCGGTGTGCAAAGTGCGCAATATCACATGTCGGGAAAAAAATCACAAATTCCTATTATTACTGAGCCTGACTGAATCGCCGTGTGTGTACAACAGCAAACTATAGCGGTTTGCTCCACTTGCAACTTGTAAATCTTTTGAGACAATATTGACCAGTTACCTAAGAATGACTAAACACTGATACTTAAGAAATTAATATATACGCTACGGTCATACATATTAGAAAATGACTTAAGGTTGGCAGCCTGTGGAAGTTAAATGTAAAGTTTATATTACGTACGATAACTCGATTAGGTGAAGACAACTATCAATAAATATATATATATATATATATGCAAAGATAAGATAATTTATATCACCATAAAATTACAACACAAATCAACTTAGCCAAAATTATACGAATTTATATCATGAACATCAAAATACGGAATATTAAAATAGGTAATGTTCATAATGTCAACATAGGTATGTATTTTTAAGACAGTTCTAAGGAGATGGCATGCAACTTTTGGCGAGCTTATGCTAACCTTCTTCCGCAAATTACGATGATTGTAGACTCAATTACTTTCTTTGGACCATTCTGGTCCCAACGTGAGAATATTCGGTTAGGGATGAAAGGTGTTCACTATGCATTACAAGCCAAAGCAACGTCTTCTTTCTTGACATTGTTCATAGTCCGACAGACAAAAAAGCCATTGCAGTAACATTGTATCATGGGTTCCAGGCGGAGCGCGTGCAACCCTTTGGCGAGCTTGTGCAAGCCGCTGCCCGCAGATTGCACAGATTGGATACAACTGATTTCGTTGGGTGCATGTAGTCTCCAGATGAGCCTATTTGGGTTAGCTGCGAAAGATGTCCAGCGGTATATTGCTTCTAATGCGAGCCAAATATAACGTCTACTTTTTTGACTATACTCTGTAAAGCCGCGGGCTGGATACCAGCGTACAGCAGAGCGGGCATGTGGTGCGAACAACACGATAAATTGTATGTATGGAATATAATTATTCATATAATGCACCTATTTTGCGCCGGCTCCATACCATTTGGTTGCGTCGCTCGCGCCGCCCCGCTGTCCGTTCCGCCGCCCGCCGGCTTCCAGTACGCAGCCTTAGGGTTACATTGAAACATGGGTTCCAAGCGGAACATGCGTAACCCTTTGGTGAGCTTGTGCAAGCCGCCGCCCACATGGCCGCGATGCGCGACCGCAGCGCAGATTGCACAGATTGGACACAATTGCTTTCTCTGGGCTATTGTGGTCGCCAGATGAGCCTATTGGGTTAGCGGCGAAAGGTGTTCAACATACATTGCTTCTAATGCAAGATTCATAATGTTATCTTTCTGCTATAATGATGAGTCATGTTAGAAGATGAGTTTGAATGTGGAAAGGAATGATACAAGACTAAGAAATGTGTGAACAGATGGACTTGAGTATGCACATTGACGAAGCGTAACTGTCTCTCTTGGAACCATGTGATTAGATTAAGACATTTTATATTCAGACGATGAGTTGGTAAAATTTAAGTAATGATTTTTTTCGAAGCTTTGATTACATCAGGTGAAATTAATAAAAGTGTGTAAAAAAAAGTTACTCGGTAAAATTGTCCTTATAAAAAACAATAAGATTAGTGAGTTCGAGCTTTATTTAGTTAGCCGATTCCTTTTTTTTGGTACTACTCACGAATTCGTAATTTTTTTTTATATCTACAAATTCAACAAGTTAAAGCAATATCAGTACAGCGGTTTATATAAGTTTATTATTGATACCAGAATTAGGAACACACATATTCTTCATACTATAAGAATAAGTTAACGTTTCAAGCTTCTCCTATCGCAATAACTTTTAATTGTTTTTACGAGTATATAATAAAACCATTTTTTTTTATTAAAACTCGTACTTTACTTAAGTATTTATTCAGTCGTATCTTATAAAAAAACAGGTAAAGCAAGCAATGTAACCCAAACATTTCGTGGCGATGATTGTGGTATTTTGCGGCAGAAGTGCATTTAAGCTGCATACACATGATTTCTGAATAACGCTTAAAAGAATCTGCAACTGACGTGGACACATTGCGTATGTTACCATAACAATAACATTCGTAACGCAATAAGTATACATGTGTAAACCATCCATCATCATTTATGCAGAAACGCAAGATGTTTCTTGCGTAAAAGGACATTTGCTACAGTTTGATTATTTTTAGAATAAATGAGAACAGCTGTGAGCGATTATGAATTGGCTTAGATTGGAATCCGACTGGTTAAATGATGCGCTTAGATGCGAACTGGTGTACAAGGTGGTGGAACAAACGTACATACGAATGATTCCACTGACATTATCACTACTTGTATGCGAGCTCTTAAAGCGTTAGTATTTTTAATTTTGTAAACAAATTCAATGCAGCAGCCGATAACATTCAATAACAGTTAAGAACTCGGTTAAGTTTCCTCTCAACTCTAGTCTTCCGTCACTACAACTACACATTAATGACTGTTTTACAGTTACCTATGGCTGTTATATAATAACGAATAGATCACGTAATAAACTCATTGCCATACCACCTCAGAATATAAATATCATGTATTATAATACATCTGCTTCGATAATTATATTGAAGTACAGCACTTACGTCAAGTTGAAAGACCGATAAAATGTGTGCACAACCTTAATTACAGGGCAAACACTCGTCACCGGACTGCGGGTTGCGAAATGTTTGAGCGTCTCCAGTGTATTTGCTTAACACTACTATTGTTTAAATAATCAGCGTCTAAAATACGAGGATTATTGATATTTCATGAGATTCATCAAGCCTTTTTACTACATGTATTTTATACGCGCCAAGATGTTATACAAAATTTTTAGTGATCTGGAGGCCTAAGACGTAATTATCGTGCGATGTATAAGTTTCAGTCAAAAATTCATCTTTATGACAAGCTTTTATTCCCATCGGTACTTTTCCTTGAACATTCATCAACTACTCACCAAGACAATTCTAAAGTGCCCGAACTCGGTAGGTTTGCGTTATTTTATTACAGAGTTCCTCTGACCATCTTCTTGCTTCATCATCAGATCAGCTCGATGGTGTCATAATCGCATTGTCACCGAACTTACATAAGTATGCCAAATTTTAGCTCAATCAGAAACCGGGAAGAAGGTCAAATTTAACTTGCAAGATTCCACCGGAACATACACACATTGCAAATTAAATAAAAGCTTGTAAGAAGAACCCGTCACACTTGCTTGTCGCTTGTATACTTGTCGGAAAATGACTGATGCTTCATCATTAGATCTATTGCGTGATAGTCATTTTAGACCTACGAACTCATTACAAAAATGTTCAAAGGTTGAAAAACGCTACTTTAAAGTTAAACAAACATTAAGACTCTTTGCTCGGTAATTCATCTGGTTAATACATTTATTGGAGTGGTCTTAAAAGTTATATGTACAGAGAGTATTTAGGTAAAAAGCCTTGTTCATTTTATGAGCACATAAAACTTGCACAGTAATTATACTTAAGCACTGCACACAGCGTTTAGCGTTACATCGGAACGGTTTCCATCATCGTTCATTAGGTAAGGTATTTCAAGATTATTACTATTACCAGTAGGTACTTACATTTATACGTCCATTCCTTCCTGAATTGCAGAAATACGTTTCCGTTGGGAGAAAAACTTAGTTTTTAAGGCTAAAACTAAATTATGCCTGCAATTATAAACTACCAGAAGATAAATCAACTCTATTTTATGAATGTTCCTGCAGCACCAATTTGTGTGCACGTTTAACTACATTCTTCTAATAAATATGTCTTTGTTTCTACTAAAAAATGACATTCATAGAGCAAATGAAATTTGATTTTTGATTTTGATTGAAGCAAATTTGACAGCATGTAAATATTAATTAATAGTCCTACAGAGTCCGGGAAATTAGGTAGTCTTCGACAAGTAGATATGTTCTAAATGTTTATGTATAACTAGAAGTGCAACTACGCTCGCGGAGGAAAAAAACACATAATCCTCTTTTTTCTTCAGCGTAGTTGTATAAAAAGTATCCTCTAAACATCTGCCTAGATACCCGTGTAACAAAAGTAATCCTCGGTTTTAAAAAAAAATCTTGATGTTATGCCATTAAGATCTTCGTGATTTTTAAAGTGAATTTCTTCACTAAGAAACTATATTCTTAAAATATAAAGAAAAAAAATGGTATTTCAAGACTTTTTTTTTTTCAATATTTAGATCATTGTATTTTAAGAATATATGTAGTTGAATTTGAAATCCGTTTAGCCGTTTTAGCGTGACGATGATGAAACCTCAAAGACACATACGTATAAACACAAAAAATAAAATAAAATCCTTTTGTTTTTCAATCCCTAATGTCCTAATAGTTTTGGTAATCCCAAGTCGTAAATTTACATTTTGAATTGAATTTGTAGTTTGTAGGTATACAATTTGATACATATTTAATTTAAACTGAAGCGGATTTCGAAATATATTGACCCTCTGTATCCGATAAAACACTTCTATACTATTATAAAATTCGTAAAGATAAAATGCCTACATTGAAAATATTTAAAAAGAAATAGTAAAACGGGGTATTGGGAGGTCAATAAATTGAAAATTTTTTTTGGATTTTTCGTGTGTTTGTATGCGTCGTGGTGGTTTCACCGCACCACAACAGCTAAACGGATTTCTATTATTTTTGGTACAGAGGTAGCTGGCCATCCACAAATGGTTATACACGATGATTTTTAATCGGTGATCAGGAGTAGGAAAATCTTAATATCTAGAATTAAACTAAATAGACGAAGTCTCACGCAATCACCTCACTGTTTTAATTAATTAAAAGTTAAAACATAATCAAAACTAAGAACCACTGGATACATGGTTATCATACAATTGAAGTTACGTACGACTCGTCAAGTTCCAGGCGGGAAATTTGGTATGTCTTAAGTGAATAAACTTTATGCATATGACAATGACAAGATTGACAAATTATTAGTCATAAATTATCATTGCCATTAATTGTCTGAAGAGGTTGTAGGCTCACAGATACAGATTAGTAGGATGACAACGAGTGTAGGATAAAATAATTTCATATTAATGATTTCATCAAAAAAAAGTTTGTTTAAATCTACATAATTACGACTTTAACGCGACGGCCATCAATTACTTACTGAGAAAAAATGGTTCCTGATTACCGATTAAGAACCATCGTGCACAATATACTTTTTACCCGACTACGCTGAAGCTAAAAAGAGGGTTATCACTTTTTCTTCGTCCTCGAATGAAGTTGCTGGCTTCCTCTAGTGTAATATACGTGTCTACAAACACCTTGCAATAAACTAAGGCTAGGATTACAGCATTCGCGCGATTTATTACAGTTTTAAATGTAACGCGAATTAATCAAAAGTAACAAATGACTGCTACTGACCTTCATTTACAGGAAAATCGGTCTTAAAGCTAATACTTAAGATTGTAAGTTGTACAGTGGTGGTTACTTAACAAATTAATCTTTTTCCCCGCAATGATCGTCCAAATCAATTGAGTTCTGAGCTTAATGATGTTTTTTGCTGGTGAGCGATTTCCGCGAGCTAGCCCCGTCCTTTGCAGGTGGCAGTATTCCTAGGAACGTTCGTCATAGTGTGGATATCTCGTCTTTTCCATCATTGAAAATTCTCATGTTCTCATTTCCGTCGATATTTCCTACGACTACGTACGATAAAATTGTGTCAAATTTATCGAATCTCCAAAAGTCATAGTTTCCATTGAACCGTTTTTATACAGGGTGTCCCAAGAAGTAGTGATATACCGAAGCTGGGAGGTAGAGGACCTAGAGGGCTATCTAAATCACCCCCATGTATGTTCCGCGATTTTTCGTATTTTCGGAGTTATGACTTTTTTTTTAATTTTTCACCTATCGCCGAGTACGATGAGATTTTTATTTATGGTGACGTGAATTATTGCGGTAGATGCTTGATTTTTTTTGTGTGCTAAGCTGATAGATAGGCCAATTCAGTATGGTAACATTTACTATCGTTAGATCTTTGTATGGAATAAAAATGCCAAGAATGATAAAATTACCCAATTATGTTCACAACTTCAAGGGGCTTTAAAAAGATAAAATCACATAAAAAAAATACCGTTTGGCTTTTAAAAACTTGCTCTATCTATCAGGTAGCTACCCTGAAAATTTTATTTTATTATTCATAAGGCTTCAATCAAAAAATTGAAATCTAAATGTGGTAAGTGCAAAATTTTAATTTACATGATGATTAATACAAACAAGAACCAATTACAAGGTGTTTAATTACAAGAAATTTTCAAAATGGCCCCCCTGTTCCTCAATGCAAGTGCGACATTGCCGAAAAAAGTTGTCTTTTAAACGTCTGAATGCACTTATAATAATAGGGGGTGAGATCATTTCTCATCTGATGTACATGGACGACCTCAAGCTGTTTGCATCAAAACGACCGGAACTGGTGGAGCTACTGAAAGTTACAGATACTTTCAGTAGCGCCATCAAAATGGAGTTTGGTGTAGACAAGTGTGCGGTCATGCATGTACAGCGGGGGAAAGTTGTAAATTCCACGAATTTAGAGCTTTCCGAGACAATGTCTCTTAGATCTCTCTCCGAAACTGAAACCTACAAATACCTTGGTATGTCACAGGCATTGAGTATTGCGGATGGGGACATTAGGCAGGCAGTGAAGGAGCGCTTTTTCTGTCGCCTGACAAAAGTACTTAACAGTCTTTTGTCGGGTGGCAACAAGGCGCGCGCCTTCAACGCTTGGGTGATGCCCCTGCTCACTTACTCTTTTGGAATACTAAGGTGGACCCAGACTGAGCTGGACGCCCTGGATAGGAGGGTCCGTATGCTGCTCACTACACATCGCATGCTACACCCACGCTCGTCAGTAATGAGACTGTACATCCCGCGTAAGTGTGGGGGCCGTGGCTTTTTAAACGCCAAGGACCTCCATAATCGCGAGGTGTGCAGTCTCACGGAGTATTTCCTAAACAACGAGTGTGGGATACATCGCGATGTAGTGGCAGTAGACAAAGGCCTCACCTCTCTATCCTTGGCAAACGAGAACTGGCGCAGACCAACGGTGCTTAGCACCGTAGACCGCAAAGACGTATGGAAGAGTAAGGAGCTACACGGGCGGTTCTACAAGGCCCTTACAGGACCCGATGTGGATCTGCTCGCGTCGGTGAACTGGCTACGTTTCGGTGATCTCTTCGGGGAAACCGAAGGTTTTTCCTGTGCAATTGCGGACGAAGTTATCATGACGAACAACTACCGGAGATATATCCTGAAAGACGGTACGGTCGACATTTGTCGGGCATGCCGCCGTCCCGGAGAGTCACTCAGGCATATCATGTCCGGTTGTTCTCATCTTGCTAACGGCGAGTACTTGCACAGACATAACCAAGTAGCCAGGATTATTCACCAGCAACTTGCTGTTAAATACGATCTTGTGGGCTCTGAGGTGCCATACTATAAGTATGTACCGATGCCAGTTCTCGAAAATGGTCGTGCCACGCTGTATTGGGATCGATCTATCCTCACGGACAGGACTATTGTAGCCAATAAGCCTGATATCGTGCTGGTAGATCGATCTAAGCGCCGAGCAATGCTCGTCGACATTACCATCCCACATGACGAGAACCTCGTGAAGGCCGAGAAGGACAAACTCAGCAAGTACCTTGACTTGGCTCACGAGGTCACCGCCATGTGGGATGTTGATTCGACGATCATTGTGCCAATAGTCGTTTCGGTAAACGGTCTTATAGCGAAGAGTCTCGACGAGCATCTTAAGAGACTCTCGCTAGATGGCTGGATCAAGGGTCAGATACAGAAGGCAGTAATTCTGGACACGGCCCGCATTGTCAGGAGGTTCCTCTCTGTGCAGCCCTAACCACCGGTAGCTTGAGCCCTGCCCCGCTGCCGGCGGCACCCTAGGTTAGGTTTTTTATAATGTGTTTATATTTTGTATTTGCATTTTGTATTTTACTTTTTATATATATATATATTGTAAAAAACCTACCTAAGATTGAAAATAAATAAGTGTATAATAATAATAATCGTTTATTTGTTCAGCATAGGTAGGTGCTAAAATACATTAGGGTAGAGAGAGTTTTAATGGTCCTTGTGTATAATTAAGATGAAGAAAAATAGGACGAGAAATTTTCTAAATTGCTAATTCTAAATTTAAAGTCCGGGTTAAAGCTAGTAAGCTTTTTCTCGCTTCTCCAAGCTAATAAAATAAACATGTTTATCCAATTAAAAAAACAAAATAAAACAATAGTAGATTGTTTGACATGGGGCTAAAATAAGCCATTATGATTATTTGGTCGAGCTCACGAAGTGAGCGAGGACAAATATGTCTGAGTGTCATAATGGCTTTTAGCCACGTGTTAAACACTCTGCTTTTCACTTCGACTGCGAGAAAATTAAAAAGAAATTTTTAATTTCATGAAATATACAATTTTAATGTTAATTAACATTAAAATTGTATATTTTTTTAAATTATGTAGAATTTTAATGTTAAGTAACATTAAAATTGTATATTTCATGAAAAATTAAGCACAGTTTGAGCAATTCGATCAGAAATTTTGGCCAATCTGATCAGGTTGGTTTGTTTGTTTTTAATTATTTGTAAGTAGTATGTAGCTGGCCGGAAGTTTTTTCTTTTCAGTTTCATATATACATTTGTGAGGGTTTATATGGCTTTCTTTTAAACCTTAGGGGCTAAATGTACTATTTTAGGCTCGCTTCGCGAAGCTAATATGACGTACTTTTTGAGCAGGAAAAGTGAAAAATAGTTTATAATGCGTATTCGCAATAGTCTAGCGGACGTAGCGTGGGGTGAGCGACCTCTCTTGTCCTCTACAAGATATTTCTCGCTGAAGCCGGCGCACTTTGTTATTTACTGCTTGGGATTGGGGTCTGGGTTTCAGGGGTCACGGTGAATTTGCCTGTAAATTGTACGTATGAACACTTTTGCGAGAAATGCGGACATATTTTCTTGCACTGACTGAAATAGGCTATTTATAAACGTTGGAATGCAAAGATTTTTTTTTGTCTGTGTTTCTTAAATTGGTACGCCCTTCCACCTTTTTTTAAGAAGAACGACATGATCATCATCAATGGTCTAAGAAAGCTGCTGTCAGTTTGTGAGAATTATGTCAATTCACATGCGTTGATACATCGTAGCCAAAATTGAAATAATGGTATTCAGGGCGGGCAGAGGTCCGGACAACGTGAAAGTCAAAATAAATAGTGAAAAGATTCGTATTGTGTATTAGTTCAAATATCTACGCTACAATACTGATGAAATGATACGAAATGATGAGGGACGACAAAGATATGGAGAACTAGAGGGACGAGCTCTGGCGATTAGGGGCAACCTGATAGCCCGAAGACTTGTGTAGTGGGAAAGTCAAGTTATTTAACGCCTATTGTCTTTCATTCTGCATCTCAGAAAAAAGTCACAGCAGAAATGCGTACAGCGCCATCACGGTGCAGTATAACGACTTACTCCGCATGCTGATGCGACTGCCACGATTCTGCAGCGCCTCGCCAAAGTGAACTGAAGCACTACCCCGCTCTATTGAATCTCCTAAGCTTTGTCACTATTTTTCAAATGGGCCCGAAGTAGGAGCATGTTGTCGACCTGCGGTCCTGTATTTTGTAGCGGAATACACTGTGTTTTTTCGGGGTTAAATAGGATGAAATTGATTCTAACACAATTCAAGAATCTTTTACCAAAAAGCCTCAATTTCAGATCAACTCTATCTGTATTATTCTAACTGCTAACGAATATGGGAGAAAGAGAGACCATAAAATAACTCATACACAAAAATTACAACAGAAATGTTTACCCGGTTTCCCCAATGATATCTTTCTCAACTCTCCTCTGATACACACTTTGTTACCTACATTTCTGATTAAAGAACTTGTATTTTTTAATTATTTGAATTATTCTCGTACTCAAGGATTTGGGGCAAAGAACTCATAAAAGTGATAATCGGTAGCATTTTGAACATAATCGTATATGTACCTTTGAGTTTTCCATCTACAGCTATGGATATTTGATAAACTTGAGAAATGTATTTTGATAAATTATTCAAATTGAATGGCTTTGCCTGATTTAGGTAATATAGTCAAGTCTGTGCTGACTTAATGAGCTTACCGATGACCTAAGTTATGTTTCCTCTATACGTAAATATGGTTTTGTGTGCTAGTTAATGATGACTGACGACTGACAAAAAATACACAACAAAACATTGATGGTAGAAACATGTCATATGAAACAGATCGCTAAACATAGAACTAAAAACAAACAAAAGTTCAAATGTCCACCCCCAAGATCTAAGTAAAGTTATGAGTAGGATAAGATGATAACATTTTTCACGTAAGTAACTGATTAATCCCTATAAATCAGCGCTGTGTTAACAAAAATAATGTATAGAAGAAACGTATAAACTATTTGTAAAATTTTAATATACTTTGTAAATATAAATAAACCTACAAATGACTATTTTCACAAATGTGTTATTTGAGTGATACCTGAAAACCTATGCCATGGTTTGTTTTTGCTGTGTGGTTATTTAGCTAGTGCGCCTACTACAACAAAATTATCTTTACCAGAGCACTACGAGTACGATACGACTTGAAAAGAAAAGTTTGTAATGGTTAGCAAGCTTCAAACGTTACTTACATTTTCCTTTGTTTGAATCTATTTAAAACATAGAGGGCTAAAATGAACGCAAATGAATTATTTTAATATTTTGAATCTGTTGTATTGAAAAAGTAACTACTTAGCCACGAGTAGCCTACAATATTCCAACAAAGTCTCGAGCAAAAGTTAGTAATATATGTAAGCATAGTAATTGTACTAACCAAACCAGGTAGGGGCTGGTCTCTGGGCCTCTCGGGTTCTTGCTGACCTACTGCCGGAGTATTGACCTCCACATTCACTCTGTCACGTCATACTCGTAAAATCATTAGCTACAGCAAAACACCTCGTTCAATCTCCCTGTCACCTTATTTTTGGGATTTTCCATGTTACGCCACTATTGACTTCGTAAATAATAAGCTTCTTAGAATTTCAGATGTTTCTAAGTTTAGTCAGATGAGCTTAATTTTCTTTATAATTTAATGGGATTATGTAGCTATTTTATGCTTTATAAACGGCAAATGAATAAACATCAATATTTCAGAGTTAAAATAAATTTTATGACGCCATGATTTTATAATCAGTGACATGGCGTCCATATAAGCCGATACCCACCTTTTTCTTTAAATATAAGTAAATGAATACGCTTCGGCTTCCCTTTTAATTTTCCTGATGCTACGCCTCTGTAATATATCGATATATTTCCATTTATGTAGTTTATTACACAAGGCATTTAGAAGGCACATCCTTTTAAAATCCAGCACGTGAATATCAAAGCTATATATATAAGGCAGGCATTATATATTTAGCTATGATATTCCCATTGTTATTCTTAGAAAGGTTCAATAAGCTGTCACGGCTCCGACAATAGGGCTGCGCCGTTCGGAACCTTCTAGGTCAGTTGTTTCTGAAACTGCGCAAACTTCTAAAGCATATTTACTTTCCTAGTAAGTGTATATACAATGTACACATATAGATCTATGTGTGCGTAGGCAGTAAGCAGAATTATTCATTCACGGCAATGAGCAAGGATCGTCGCTGGCGCAGGGCCGCCGGCGCTGACCCACATAGTCGAGGAGTATTGACCTGAACTCGGTCTGTATAAAATTAAACAGCCATGAATTTGCAGCGTGGTTCAGGTGTGGTCATCATACTAATAGGATGATGACCACACTGTCTATTCATAGTCATATGTATATATTGTGGCTCTACGTTATGGATCTTTACATTAGTCTTATGGAATAAAAACTCCTTACAAGGATTAATGTTGCTGGTGCCAGTGAGTAGAGCCTACAAATCACACAAGAAATTGCTAATTTAGAAACGTTTAATAAAAGCTGAAAACGTTTTCTTGCTTTCAACGTTTACTAAGTATACGTATTTGCTTTATAAATACTAATGGATTACATATAATAAACTTAATTATTTTTTATATATGGCTTAGTTCAAATTAAATTTGCGTGTTGACTATTAGTTTCTGATGATACTTAAAATGAAGAGGACTGACTTTACCACGTGAAAGAAAAACAACGTGGTAAAAAATTGGCCTTTATTATTTGCCTTTTTTAATTTTGTGATGACAAACAGTTTTTACCTAAGTTGAGCGCAGTTCAAACAATTTCACAGTGGGCCGTCACGTCTAGTTGGCTTCTTCGACAAATTTAGCACGTTTTTGTGTCGTCTGTCGTGACGTTGAGGTTGTAGACCCTACCGTTCGCTTTGCTTTTTCATTAGAGCGTTACAATTCTGTATTTGTAACCACAACGACTGCCATTGGTCGGATGTCATTATGTCGTCAATGTACATATGTATGCAAGAGCTCAAGAACAGAAAATCACAAGCTCATAATGCGGGGTGTTGGCATTTATATAGCTTTTAGTGGTTATTTTTGTCCCAGCGTAAAACCTCGCTAATAATCCTAAAAATAATATAGGAACTTCATATTACTCAAAACATAAAAATCGTAAAGTTATATGGTTGGCAGCTAAATTCCAATAATTAACACCCTGTGTGTCTATTACTACGAATTAAGGTTGAAGGTCTACGGTCAACTAATAACAATGTCGGGGACTTAGACATTTGCTTTAGCTTACAGCTTAAGTTTATTGCTGATTTTACACATTTCAATTTGCCAATATAGTTTGTACCGATTCCAAAGTAGAGAAAACAAGTTATTCCAAATTTATTAGAGTTTTGTAAAGCTATAACCTACGTATGAAATTGGTTTGTATGATATTCAAATATAAGCCTACATGTTATTGAATAGGGTATTTGACAGTAGATTTTTTTTATATAAGACCCTGACATGCAAAATAAAAAACTACGTTAAAATTTCGAGTTATAGTGTATAGCTTGTTTTATGAGTCTTTAAAGTTGGCTGGGAAAGTCCATTTTTAAAGTATGAAAATATGAATAACTAATAATACTATTCAATAACCCATAAAATGTTTTGTAATTTTTGTTATATAACCGTTTCGATAAATGCAAGTTTTAACATAGCTGCCGAACAAAGTTCTTATTTTCTCTATACAAGACACAAGCGTGTGACGTCACATGCTTGAAGGCTTTAGTATGAAGCGTATTTTGGAAAAGTCCAAAAATGTGCTTTTAACGTCGTTGTATCTCGGGGAGGTTTTTATGATATTGGAGTAGTTTTTTCACCAACATTTCTCTTATTAAGACGTCGTTTTATAACATACCATAAAATAAATATCAAATAGCCTATTGTGGACGGTACAGTCGGTTACTCACAAGGGATAGGTAAAGTATAATTTAATTGATTGTAAATACTGCTGCCTAATGTCAATAGACATATAAAATAACGAGAAGGCTGTCTAATGCGTCGATAATAAGTACAAAAGCTGCCTTAGCCACCAGGCGCTGTCTATGGTCAACGCATCAGGTTGACATTTCGCGCTTAATGCGAATCAACAATGTGGAGGCACTAGTTCCTGCCACGGGACCAGCAGGATGGCAACCGGTCCCCAGCCTGCCAGGCAAAAACTGATAAGTACACGTTGTAACTCCGCAAAGTGCAGGTTCCGTACAGTCCTCAATAATGAATATAAGAGGATGATGACAACGAAACATTCGAGAAACATCTATACTATTATAAAGTTGTAAAAATGAAATGTCTGTACATTGTAGATATTTTCAAAAAAATGATTGTTATGGACTATTTGGAGGTCATCAAAACGAAAAATATATATTTTTGAACTTTATGTTTGTTTGTATGTGTCGTTGTGGCTTCATCACGCAAAATCGGCTAAACGGATTTCAACTATTTGTGGCACACGGGTAGTTGGATATCTCCAGATGGTTATAGGATACTTTTTACCCAACTACACTGAAGAAAAAATGAAGGGTTATGACTTTTTCTCCTCCGCGAACGAAGTTGCGGGCGTCTTCTAGTGTATTATACAAATAGTATATATCCTTAAGAAAAAAGGCGAAATTCGAGGGTTGGCTCTCATCTGCTTCCTCCTCCAGAATTTGACATACGTAAGGGTTTTTTTCAACATAGAACCAGAAGAAGCAGATGTAGGTCCTTATGTTTTGATTTCTTTCTATTCCTTTTTAAATTTCTACACGTGATGATTATTGAAGGTCAAAATAGTTTTAAAAACAACTAATCAAAAAAAGGAATATATAGAAACATCCTTCGTACTCATATTTACCATATGTAAAAAAACATTTGTCTAGCGTCATAAACCAGGGAAGAAACAGTCGTGAGCGTTTGTATGGAAAATGTGCTGCCATCTACTCCTCTCCGGTTAGACTGTTCTGCAAAAAGTTTGGCCTCAAAGTGGTAATAAGATTTTGATAAATTCTTATACGATCTGAAAGCGTAAGGGAACGTACAGTATTTTCTTTGGGTTAACTTAACACTAGATCCTGCTATAGAACAAGCAGAGCGTAAACTGGTCCACACCTTGCCAGGCAAAAAATTATAATTACACGTTGAAACTCTGTTAATTCCGGGTTCCTTACGGCCCTTAGTAATGAACTTAAAAGTTAACAGGACCGGTTAGACTGTGCGTGTTGTGAAAAGTTTGGCCACTGAGGAGTATGGATTATGTTCAATTTTGATAAAATCACGTGGGGTAAGAAGAACGTAATTTTATATAAAAACAAACAGAGTATTACTACTTTATTAAACCAGAGAGCTATATCGTCGTTCGTGTACTCACTTACTGTTTAGTTTCTGAATTAGAAAAATAAACCCAGTTACTTTATGTATAGTGTTTTTCTTCTCCCGGTGTTTGACTTAACTCAAAATGATCTTACTGTAAATATTTATAAGTATTTTGAAATTTTATCACTTCTTCTTATGGTCTTGGAATACTTAAATAAACATATTTATTTAAGTATTCCAAGCACAGCTATTCAATACAGGTAATACTGAAATATGCCGTCAACTTGTTCTAACAAAAAACCAAAAAAATATTTTTCAAAAAAAAGTGACCTCCAAATAGTCCGTGACAAAATATTTTTGAAAAATATCGTCAATGTACAGACATTTCTTTTTTACAACTTTATAATAGTATAGATAATATCATATAGAAGAAAAGCTGCAAAACGAATGAAAACTTTTCATCAATGTCTATTTTTAACACTAAATGATCTTGACATCTGGATTTTGTTTGTGGAGACAGAATACGAGTGTGCATTATCATAATGTTTGTGCTTTTCAAAATAAAATTATAATATATTTAGGAAATCTCCCTGTGTTTTGCATATTATTATTATCACTACTTGTGAAATCCTTCTCGAAGAATCCTTCATTGATCTTTGTTTCGGAAGTCTTGTGTTTATTTTCCTGAAATATGTTTACGTACTTGGTCTATAATTTTGCTACTTATGTTTTTGTTAAATATAGTTAATGTTAAAAATAAAACCACGTCTATAATAATAATTCATAGTCAATGTAGTTCGCAATAATTTATTAGTGTATTAATACACCGGTATTGTATTTTATTTTGCTTTATTTTTGTTTTCTTTATTTATTCTTACTTGTATATAGGTATAGTCGCGGAATGAAAAGGTTCGTCGCTTTCGACTCTATGTGATGGTATTAAGGTTAAAAAAAACATTCCGTCGAATTGAGAACCTCCTCCTTTTTTCGGAAGTCGGTTAAAAAGTGACGTACCATTTCATTCCGCGACTGTACATGTCAATCAAACTTGTCAATCCAAATACTTCACGCACTTGCAGATAATCTTTACGTTTGATATGTTTTAAGTGCTAGGATGAAAAATATAGATATTTTTTTTAACAAAGGCTAACCATTCTTTATATGAACTTGTGGAACCCTGAGTGCAGACATCGTATGAGCATCCCTGTACGGGTGAAGTTATGCCAAAGACGTAATAGTACATGCGGACATGAAGTGCGTAATGAACAGGCGCCTGCTGCGTACCAAACTTTACTTAGAATTTGTATGTTGAAGTTTATAAAATAATTGGATGTATGTATCTATAGAAAAATGCAGGAAATTCTATAAAAGTTTTGAGGGCTTAAAATTATCAGTTTTCTTCCCGCTGTATGTAGGTAGGTCATGTAACAATATATCCTGCTGAAAACAATATAGGGGCCGCTAAAAATATTGATCGTAACGTGGAAATATAAGTATATTAGTTGTTAAAAAATATTTTACATACTCTCCAGCTAAAAACGCTTTTGTTTGTGTTTATCTTATAATCGATTAATTATTATTCAATTGTTTCATTTGTTTTAATTGAGATAAAATTAGTTTATTGTAACCACAAGAACTGTACAGAAATTCTCCGCGCAAAAGTGGCCCCTATATTGTTGTATAAAAGCAAATGTTTCTTTTCTATTTGCGTGTATTACAAATATTACCTACCAGACATCCTGATTCGTGATAGTCCAAAAAATAAACCTATATTCTTTTTTTAATAAGTAAGCCATAACACCTATTTTAAAAAAAACGTCTCAATTGACATGCACAATCAGCCGTTAACACTAAAAGAGCATGGTGAAATAGGGCCTCGATTAGACATGAATTTGCCCCGAACAAACCCGACAAAATTCCTGATTTGCGAATAAAACGGCGGAAAAGGATTGGGAGTTGCCACGCAATGTTAATAAAGAAAAAAAAAAAATTAATTTTAATAAAAAAATCCTGACATGTTCTTATTCGGGCCGCATTCCTGGCATATAGCCAATATTCCTGACGACCGGTAACCGTAGCCTATAGGTACATTACGTGATCCCGTTGCCGTCTCATACATGAGAATATCAACATCAATTAAGTCTGTCAGCGTAAACAATTCGTGTAGTTAATATCGGCACATGGCTTCCTTGAGGTGTTCACATAAGATTACCCTGCTAAAAGTCCTCAGGTGCGGGATCTCCGCTACATGGTTCGTTAATAATAATAATAATAATAATAATAATAATAATAATCGTTTATTTGTTCAGCATAGGTAGGTGCTAAAATACATTAGGGTCTTAAAAATTAAATACAGTATCACTATGTTGGGCCCTCAGGCATACAAAATTTATGTGTAATTTGGTGTGAGCCGTGTGGTACACATCTCCACTAACTACATGGTGTCTGTTAAGAAATCTATCACTTTATAATAGGCTTTACTAACAAGAAATTTAAACAATGCTTTTTTAAAATCAGCTATGCTTTCTATATTAATAATTTCTTTTGGAACCTTGTTGTACATTGTAGGTGCTGTACCAAGTACACTTTTACGACACAGAGCGGTTTTACAGGACATTGCGACAAATTTATTCCTTAGACGTGTACTATTAAAGGTCTGGAACAAATGCAAGTACGTTTTACAAACAATATGACTTCGTAAATGTACAGGCAAGGTAGAGTTAAAATTCCTAATTTTATAAAGTATGATTTACAAGAATCACGATGGTGTAGACCACATAAAGATCGAATGCACCTTTTTTGCGCTTTGAATGCAATTTCTCTATCAACCGAGTTTGCCCAGAATATAACTCCATACCTTAAAGTTGACGTTACATATGCTTGATAGGCATTAAAAACTACATTTTCGTTAACAACTTTTCTTAATTGATATAGTGCGAAGGAGAATTGATTTAACTTTTTACATACTATGTCGATTTGGTTTCTCCACGATAGCTTATTATCAACACTTATCCCTAAAAATTTTGTAATGTCAGTTTGTTCAATTTTCCGGCCCTTATAATTTATATTTAAATTTGTAACATTATTAACTCTTTGTTGAAATGTCATTATTATAGTTTTGTCCAAATTTACTTTCAAATTATTATTAGTAAGCCAATCTATAATATTTCCTAGAGCTTTGCATATGTCAGTTTCGAAAGTCTTCAAGTCTTTGCCGGTGAATATTATTGTACTGTCATCTGCAAAGAGAACCATGGGAGACTCGGTTACTCTTGGTAAATCATTTATATAGATAATGAACAATAATGGACCTAAAACACTCCCCTGTGGGACACCACACCGAATGTGTCGCAATTTCGATAAATAGATAAGTTCGATTTTAGTTTTACTATTTAATCTATTGATTTGAGTTACTTGCCTACGGTCACTTAAATAAGATTTGATCAGGTTATGTATGTTTCCCCGTATTCCATATGTATATAATTTGTCCAAAAGTATTTTATGGTCAACAAAATCAAACGCACGAGACATGTCCATATATAGAGCCGCTACTGGGATTTTACGATCAAGATTTGTTAAAACTAAATGCATAAAATCATAAATGGCCATATCTATAGATTTTCCTTTGCGAAAGCCCTTTTGTTCTTTTGCAAATAAACAGTTGCCTTCGAAGTAGTTATAAATACAGTTATGAATGTATTTTTCTATGATTTTTGAAAAAATTGATAGTAGAGCCACCGGTCTGTAGCTACCCAAGTCTTCCCTATTACCTTTTTTAAAGAGAGGCTTAATGATAGCTATCTTTAGTCTTTCCGGAAACTCACCATATTCAATACATAAATTTATTATATAGCTCATTATTGGAGAAATTATAAGTGATGCAGCTTTCACAACATTCGTGCTGATGCCATCATAGCCAGTACTATTACTATTTTTTAACGATTTAATTATTAATAAAATGTCATGAGAAGTGGATGGTTTCATAAATATAGATTGAAATAAATTGCATGTCATTGTATTCATAAAATTAAATTGATTATTATTGGTTTGTTGATTATGATTATTATTGATGTTATTAGATGTCTGTTCAATAAAATAGTCATTAAATTCGTGGGCTATCTCATTTGCGTTTCATTCTCTAAGACGAGACCTCCTTATATCGTTTTATAAAGATATTGAGTTATATAAAGCATTGAGACTAAATTGATGTCAATAATAACACAATGAAACGATCATGTGCACTTGTGCAGTAAGTGAGTGCACGAGACGTAATGATAAGATTGCGTTCGTTGCACAGGCGGGTAATGCGATGTGAACGAAGCCGTGGCGGGCAACACCTTGCGTTACCAAAGATTAAGTTATGTACTTAGACTGACTTGGTACGAAAACATTTTTGTAGTATTCTAGAAGGCATAAAATAGATTTAAAGTTGTTGTCCAGTTACGCCATAGTTAAGGCGGTTTCTGTCTGTGATAAGTAGCAGTGCCTAAGTGTGTTTACTATACAACGGTATTGTATTCTACAATAACACGCTGTGTAATTTCGGTACGTTATAGTAGTGGTATTGAAAAACAACTAACCTATCATAACTTGTTATTATCGAACAGCGTGTAATCAAAACATTTTTGTTTTTTTGTTCATTTTGACTAATCATGCATGGGTTATGTATGGGGTATCAAAAAGCAATGATCCACCAAGTGCAAGATATTGAACCCCTATTTTACAGAGGTAATATGTACAATATGATACCTTAAGGTTGTCTGGAAGAGATCGCTTTTTAGCGATAAGACTTGTTGTTTACCATTTCTGATACTGTTTTAGATTTAAGTTTCTGATGTTATTTTCTTTTGGTGTGCAATAAAGTGTACTGTATTGTATTGTATGTGATAACTATACAGTGAGGTAGTACTCCATTGAAACTCAAGGTAAGTGTAAAATATGTATTTGTATTAAATTATAAAATAGTTAAACGACTCCGCATGCAATCTGATGGTAATTGGTCTATTGAGGACCATGGATTCGCAACATAAATTTTCCAAACTAATTCAAAACGCGGTACTAAATAAGTTTACTCCAGGTGAAATATTTCCATGACGGTAATTTCACCAGTTGTCTTATCCTTTATACTCTCGTTCATCTGCAAGGTATTTACTCAGTGCAGAAATGTTGTTCATGAAATCAAATTAATACCATTCAATATAAGGTTTTAAGGACAAAAGTTCCAAAATCTTCAAGATCGTTAAGTCTCGAACTCTGAAGCATCACCAGACTAGGCAATATTCCATGATCAAGTTTATTTTACTCTTTGCCTCCAAGATGGCGACGGTGGGGTGCGCGAGTGGAACGCAGTCACGGTCAAGGTCTGTATTAGTCGATGGAAATGAATCTCATCGCATGTCTGGCTTACTGTTATGTTTATCTGCATTATGTAATAAACTGCAGTTGCTGAACAATGCCTGCGTCATACTACGTTTGTTGTAGATAGTAGTTAACATACTAACACGCTGTTATACAAATTACTGAGATAAGAAACCGGGAACACTTTGGTATGGGTTTTCTATACAAACTGTAGTGGTTTTATTCTCCCTTGACAATAAGTACCTGTACTACACATGATCTAATTATTATTTTCAGTTTTGTTTTTCATGCAAGTTAGATTGCCTTAATCAAGTAAGGTGAAAGATTAAGATATTTGTCTCCCGATCGCTACTGGACAAAAAGGAGTATTTTGATGATTTTCATTGTTTGTAAGAAATGTTTGCCCCTAATGTATATGAGTAAAGCTGAAAGTTTTTATATATATTCATTGTATGTTTCTTGAGAATCAATGATTTCAAAATTCAAAAACATAATGCAGGAAGTACCCGTTCAAGGTTTTACAACTAGGAGAGATCATATTTTGAAATGAGTCATAAGCTTCATAAAATACGGTCTGCGTTTGGGGAAAAACGCTGGCAATTCCATGCGGATGTCATAAATATGGTGATTTTGTAGAAATATCATTCATGACAACCGTACGATATTTCCTGTGTAGAGTCCCGTAACCAGAGAATCATAGAAATAAGGATCTTTGATTCAAACTTTGAACAGTGTTGAAATTTTCACGGATTTATTATATGAATTTCCCAGTTATGGAGCACACATACACAAGTTTAAGTGAAATTCCTTTTTTTTCATCAGAATGCTACATAATTTGAACCATAAGGAACGACTAAGGTGAAAAACTACTAGACTCTCCATACTTCTAATAAACTCAAACATAGAAAATGATTATTTTGAGTAATCACGCAAATTTCGTTGTTCCATTACTATGGAATACCCAATATTTTTACCCCAATTACGCTAAAAAAATATAAAAGGTTATGACTTTCTCCCCTTCCACAAACGAAGTAACGAGCAGCGTCTAGTATCAATTTTTTTTGGCAATCTTTCACGAATCGAATTAGTCCCAAACTAAGCAAAGTTTATCTTACTATGGGTACTAGGCGACGATATACATAATATATTTATAATACTTAAATACAAAGAAGTCATCCAAGATCCAGGAACAAAAATTCGTGCTCATTACACAAACACTTGCCCTGGCCGGGATTCGAACCCGGGACCGCCAGCTTCGTAGGCCGTTGTGCAACCCACTGAGCTAAACGTGTCGTTGAATATATTACACACTAAATGTCGGTCACCAGCCGATGAAAAACAATATTGTTTAGCGTGGTCCTGCAATGCTTGGTAAAAAAGTTCAAATTCAATCAGTTCTCGGTAAAACCACAGTTGGCCAGTATAAAATTTTAACCGCGGTAGTCGCCTTCGGCAGTAATTACGTGTTTACTTATTAATTAAGCACGCAGGATGCACGTGCCAAGGAAAAGCCCGCACCTGCATCCGAGCTATGCAAGATGACTTTTCCATCTGCCACCGGTTATGAGCGCAAACAGCATGCGATATATGTATGAATTATGTATGAATGTATGTGAACTCTTTATTGTATATAATTTGTTAAAAATGCAACCAAATGAGTCGGTTTAAGTTCTAACTCGAACCTATTCAAATAAGGACCTTTCAGGTAACTTTCGAGCAACGGGCGAAGTCGGACAAGCTACATAAAAATATATTTGTAAATGACGAAACTGTTGCATGCTGTGGCAAGTTCATCGTATTACGATAAATAAATGGCTGACAATAATAATGAACTGAAGAAAATATTCTACTCTGGTTTTATAAATAGGTAACTAGAAGTTGGCCAGCTTCCTCAGGCAACTTCGTTGGGGAGTGGAGAAGAAAGTCATTAACGTAAAATGGTGCTACTTTGCTCCATTTTAGAAAACAATAAACTTTTCTGGCAGTTTATAATTTTCAAACATGGTAGTCTTACAAATAACTAAAAATTGTATGTTCCTAACGCGTCTATTTTAAAAAATACGCACCAATCTATTTTGGTAAATATGAAAACGATATATTAAGAGCAATGCTACACATTGAATAGGCAAACTCTGCTCCTCCTTACTAAATGTTCGTGGAGCAAAGTTAGGTCAAATCTGCACATTAAATAGTAATCATAGCAGAAACGAATTCCGGAGCAAAAAAGAACAGTGGTGTGACCATTTGTCATCACATATTTCAGGCGTGTTCTGAATTCTCTTGACTAATTAACATAAATCAAATAACAACCCCGTAAATACGTTTTCAGGATTGGAGCATACTTATCCTAGGGAGTGAAAAGTAGGACCAGTTTACGGTACCATCTTTTAAGTAAACAGTATCCTATAATATCCTGGGATGTTCTACTATACAAAAAATCGAATTATATGTATTTGCCGATTCAGTGACTTTCAAGTAGCCCTATTTACTTTTATTTAACTTGCAATGTTTGTATGTATGTTCAAATCAAGCATGTTTGACGTTGGTCAATTCCCAGTTTCCGATTGAGCTTAAATTTGGCATACTTATGAAAATCAGATATTATGATACCATTGAGCTAGGTCCATTAAGGTCATAACCTTTCAATAATAGAAATACTCGTCAAAAAACTACTTCAATATTATAAAAACGTCTCGAGATACAACAACGTTAGAATCGCATCATTGGACTTTCCCGAAAACGCTCCATACTAAATCCTATAGGAACGCGTGACGTCACTCCTTCCTACCCTGTGTGGGGAAATTAAGAACTAGCTCGTTATGCAGCTATGTTAAAGATTGCGTTTATCGAACCGTCTTCATAACAAAAGTTACCATACATTTCATGGGTTATTCAATGGTATTATTTTTTATTAATCTATATATATAAACGTAAAAGCCCTGACTGACTGACTGACTGACTCACTTAAATCAACGCCCAGCCCAAACCGTTACACCTAGAGAGCTGATTTTTTTACAATAGTTAGCTTTTATAACGTTAGTGTCCACTAAGAAGAGGTTTTTCAAAATTCAGCCCCTAAAGGGATGAAATGGCGATCCAAAGTTTGTATTGGGAAACAAGATTAGATAGACTATTTTATTCGAAACTTCGCAGGAGTATTCCTAATAATAAATTAGTAAACACGTGTTTCGGGTTTTTTGAGAATTCAACTTCTTAAGGGATGAAATTAGTAGGGTTGAAATGTCTAAATATAAATATGGTTTTCGTTTTTATGGTTCTTTGGGACGGTTATTACGAAAATGGCATTGATTTTAAAATCTGCCGAGGTGTGACGGGGTTGAAATGCCTAAATATCAATATGGATGTCGTTTTTATGGTTTTTTGGCACGTTAATTACGAAAATGGCATTGATTTTGAAATCCAACGTAGCAGATGTGAAATATCATCTCCCTGTTGGTGTGCGATGGGGATGAAATGTGAAAATATCAATATAGGTGTCGTTTTTATGGTTTTTGGGAAGTTAATTACAATACATTCAAGGAAGGTAAACAACAGGCAGTCTTATCGCTAAACAGCGATCTCTTCCAGACAACCTTTGGGTAGTAAAAACACTTTGAAGTTTCTAAGAAAAAAATTGACTTAGGGAATATTTTGTGTCCTCCCTCCCTTTATTTTCTAAACCGTAAGTCGTAAAAAAATACAAACGTAAAATTTAATAACTTTACGAATAAAATGCTTTCAACGAAAATTGTGTGCAATAAGATCGGATACACGGTTTTTGAGATATTGCCGAAAAACTGCGCTTCTTAACAAAAGGACGTAAGCCGCATGAAGATACGCTCTTTTGCTGGTCTGTAGTGCTTATTATTGTAGTAACGGCTGCGGAACCGTACACTAAGCATGGTCCGACATGCTCTTAGCTGATTTTTAAATTCACAATGACACCGAATTTGACGCGAGCGAAGCCGCGGGCAATTTTTTTTATTCAAGAGTAGAAATCTGCATTAGTCATAATCTCTTAGTAGTGGTAAGTCATTGCCGGCGTAACAATTCAACCATTATTGCAATCATTTCTTTAAAAAAAAAAGAGAACTGCCTTTACCAAAACGTCGTATACCGAGACCTCCAGAAGGTAACAAATAGTTTTTCGAAAACCGAATCTAAATCGGTTCAGCCAAACGCGAGGTAATACATACATTCCTACATAAAGGGTCAAACTGAAAACCTCTTTTTCTGTAGACGGTTAAAAATTACGTGTAGTACGCGGGCAAAGCCGCGGGCAAAAGCTAGTATTTTCATAGTTTGAAAATGGAGTTTCCCACCTATTTTTAAAGGCTCGTAAATCAAGATACACGTAAGGTACCGAACTCAAAGTTTTTTTCTTTTGGATTTTGGACATAAAAACTACCTTCGCACCAAAATTTTATTATTATTTGAGTACAGTCAACATCCCTATTCTACGACTTTGGGCTTGGGGAATGTTTAAAGAATACAGTCATCAGAAAAAGCTTGAGACAAAAATGCAAGTTTTACTATATAAAATCTAATAGATATTAATGTTGTTGTTTTTATGGTTTGTGGTTTATATTTAGTTGTTAAGTTGTAGTTTGGTTGTAGGTTAATTATATTAAAATGTTATACTTAACATCTTTATTTACTTCAATTCTAAGAACCTTTTACTTTGCTCAGTCGGTGCGCGATTCAATCATACAACTTTTCCTACATCAAAAATGTCAATCGGAAACGAGAGAAAATAGTAAAGGGTTCTGCCAGTTTACCGTAAGCCAAGACAATACCAGAGGCCTACAGACAATGTAAAAATGTTATATTTTGCAATATACTTTATTGTTTACACCTTACATTTGTTTTTACACTAAAGTGAAACATTCGTGTCCATATTATATTAAACCAAACTTAATCTTCAGAAGAAGAACCAAAATGAATCAAATAAGGCCTTCAAAGGACTTTGTGACTTACATACCTACCTGTTTAGACAAACAAAGACAAACGAGCACGAAGCAGGTTCCCATACAAAGGCGACTTATACAAAAGCCGCCAATAAGAGCAAGATGCCTTCTGACGAGCGCATTACTCATTCAAAGTGGGGTACGAAAGGTCACTTGGTTTTTAGTACAGTATAGCAAATGATGTTTGTATACAAAATGATTGACGGGTATCGCGGGTCATTTTTTGTGCACATTTTCTGAATTCGGTAAAAAAGGCTGTAAGTGATAAAATTTGTACGGAAATAACGCCCTCTTACTACCGAAATGTGCGTTTTAATTGGTTTGCATTTGTATTTTCGCATCTTATATTTGCTTTTAGAGTTTAATTAAAAAATTATGATATTTAAGTAATGATAAGTTTCTAGTTGCTGATTAATCAAATCTTAAATGAATTACTGCGTAGATTTTGAGTTAGCCAAAATAAATAACAGACGTTATTAGGTCCATTTACGGATATTTAATTTAATGTACCTACTTAAAATAATAAAAGAGCGTGCTAAGTTGTATTGTACAATGTTCAAAAAATATGTTTGGAGTACAGATACTAACACCATTCCATGAAAACATGTATGACAACAGATAACTAGCACATTTCGGATGACAATGTGTTGCGAACTCAAACCGCGTATTCAAAGTTTTTGTAAAAACGAGATGCTTACTTGAGTTCTCCTTTAATTATTGTTTTAAAAAAGGCAAGTACGGAATGAGAACGAAGTTTCGAGTAATTACTTTTCTTAATCGACTGTTTATTGCTTCGGCGCTCTAGAACCCGACACCTGAGCTCAGGAAAGATATTAAGATCTATAATCAGCGATGTTTGTAATTTACTTGACCGCTACCTCACACAGATCCTTAATTAACTACCTTTAGTAGCATTTCCATAACTATGTACGAGACGAGATGGATATCACAGGTAAGTTCATAAGAACTGGCACGAACGGATTCAACGAAACGAATATCTATACTATATAATGTCTACACTACATTTTAATCGCCTCACACACAACATCACATATTTTACAGATAAAAAGTTTTAAAATTTTATAAAGTCTATTATTACGCAAATCACTAGATTTTTTAATTTTATGCATTAATAAAGTTCGGTATCCTAAGATGTATAATAACATGATCGGAAAATATTTACTTAAAAGAAATACGTTAATTCTCAAGACAAAGTTAAATCTGTTTGTCGTTTCAATAAAAGTATTATTTAAAAGTTACAACCAACCACTTAATCATCGAATAATCGTAATTTTTGATTAAACTGGTGTTTTAAACGACATACTAAAAGTACTGATGGGTCCCCACCCAGTGAAGCTAACGGGTGGAGGGGGGTGTAAAGGACTCTTTTTTTTAGTTTTTCGTAAATAACTCATAAACTGTGCCCTACAGAAAAAAATATTTTGAGATACAAGTAATTTACATAAAATTCTCTACAAAAAAGATTCTTACATGTTTTCCTCTGGGATCAATATTTCATGAGATATGGAAAGATGAAGATTGACAATAAAGAAATAAACACATTTCTTTAAGTATGGCACATATATTCCTAAAAATAAAATTCCTAATTATCTTTCAAATCTAAAATATCGTCATAATCATCGTCGTCGACGGGATGGGAACTCCGTTAGTGCATGAGCCGGAGCACACACCGCAGACACTGGAGCAGGTAATACCTGCTTTCCGGTAGCCGCATCGCACCCCACACTTAGTGATGATCGTATTTTCGTTACAATTTATGCGACTGAAGTTTTTGTCAGACCTAGTCGCTTCTGCTCAGCTCGTTTTGTACCTAATGTTGACATCACCGTAACCATCAAAAGCCACTATACAATTTGGACCGTGTTGTTGTTTGTTTCTGTACATAGGAAATCAAAGAAACGTTGGTCAACGGTTTCCATTTCATGACGATGATGATGATGATGATGACGATGACAATATTTTAGATTTAGACGATAATTAGGAATTTTATTTTTAGGAATATACATACGTGCCATACTTAAAAAATGTGTTTATTTCTTTATTGTCCATCTTCTTCCCTCCATACCTCATGAAGTATTGATCCCATTGAAAAAAATTAAAAATCTTTTTTGTGGAGAATTGTATGTAGATTACTTGTATTTTAGATCATTTTTTGCTGTAGGCCACAGTTTACGAGTTATTTACGAAAAACTAAAAAGGGACCTTTACTCCCCCCTCCACCCGTTAGCTTCACCCCACCCACCAGTACTTTTAGTACTAGGTTTAAAATACCATTCCCTACAACTACACCAAAATTCGCTTTTACACGAGTTTTTTCTCCTGATTTTCCTTCGTTGGGTGGGCTATTAGCGAAATATTCGTGTTGCATCAATTTCGTTTGAGATACAAAAAAAAAATAGCACGAATATTTGGCGAATGACGTGCAGTGTGATGCCACCATTATACAAATTTCCAGAAACTTCACTTCGTGAGCTTGCTCTTTCGTGTCTTCGTTGTCAAATGTTACTAGTAACTTAACCTTTAAGCTAATGAAGGCTTAAGCAACGGAAACAGACAGTGCTCTTCTAGTATTTATTGAGTGTGGTGGGATAGACTGCCCGGCATATCAATCAGCTGCCTGAAATATACTACTAATTGGCCATTACTCGCGTGCTATCTTTAACCCGTATGCATAATTTACTTGAATGGGATAATTGCATTTCGTGCATGTGTTGAATGGTGATACAATATAAAGGATTGTGTATTTATCATTATTATTACTTACTAACATACAATGTAGGTATGCATTTTTATGCAGATAATAAATGCAGTGCCAGTTTTAGCATTACCGGCGCCTCTTTCTGCCTGGCGCCCCTGGGCGGTCGCCCAACCATGCCCTACCCTAACGCCGATATTGAATGTATGATTCAGCCACTTCTGATTTCAGATCTTAGAAATATTAAGCGGAGTTAATGCATATTCATTAATATATGTATCCAATTGGTGTCACTGGTGTAATTTTATTTTAGAGAACCCTACACCTGACCTTTGAAGTTTTTTGCTTTTAAACATCGTGCATCTCCGTGATGATTATATGCCAAATTCAATAAGTATCTGATGGGGATGACTCAGATAAGATATAAAAAAGTATTACAATTTGTAGTAAATATGTTTTGTGTGTTTTTAACCACATAAACGCCGTTAAAAAAAGAAGAGAAGTCTACATTTCACTAAAAGTATTATTTAAAAATTACAATCAACCACTTAATCATCGAATAATCATAACTTTTGATTTATATCATTTTAAAAGAGGCACAGGTCGCGCAAGTATCGCATTACCGATAAATTTACAACCACTCGTATTCCATGAAATTGTGTATCAATTTAAATAATACTGGAAATAACTATGTGTAGGTGAACGAGCGAAGCTTGTTCACCTAGCATTTAATTATTTATTTTACAATAATTATTTGGCCTACAAGCTACTACCACACTGGGCCATATTTTCCAAATATTCGGTGTTAATGCATATTTATTAATATATGTATCAGATTGGTGTCATTGGTGTAATTTTACGCGATTTTAGAGAACCCGACCTGACTTTTGAAGTTTTTTGCTTTTAAACAACGTGCATCTCCGTGATGATTGCATGCCAAATTCAATATGTATCTTAATGGGGATGACTCAGATAAGATACATAAAAAAAATTGAAAATATGTTTTGTGTGTTTGTAACCACATGAATGGCGTTAAAAAGCCTGAATAAAAAATATTTTGTATACTTATAATAAAAGGATGGCTATAGGATATCTACCCGACTACTGCGAAGTAAACAAGAGGGATCTTGGCTCGCGAACAAAGTTGCGGGCCTTCTTTCTTATAAAATAAAAGTATTAAAAGGCGACCTTACCACCACGACGGTAAAACATCGAACGGTAACATCGTAAGTGAAACAAGCGCTAGGCCAAGGCCAAATGACATAACACGTTACGTGTCGCCGTTACGGCTCTGCCAGTTACACTGACTAACTTAACTCTACTATTGACCATGCTAAATTATACCATTTACCAGTGTAATAAGAACCATCACGTAGATATTACAAAGTTTGTACACATGTAACTGAGCCAACTTAATTCTACCGGTGAGAAATATTATAACTAATCCACGAATATGAATTTTCCAGCAAACACAACCGCATAGATAAAGTTGTCGTTGATACATCTGATAAAGTTGTCTTGTAGACAATAACTGTTTTTAATATGCCTATTATTGTTGACAGCTGTAGTGTGCAAATATCAAGGTATTTCCGCGAAATTAATTATTTGTGTTTTAGGTAAAAAAGTGTTTATAGTCGATATAATCAAAATATAAACATCGCATTAGATAGATTAGAAAGGCACGTCGTGTTTTAATGACTAAATCTATACTATTATAAAGCTGTAAAAAATATGATAATTCAAAAAAAATAAATAGGTTAGGTACATGCATGAGTTTTTTTTATCGCTTTTCTCAACTAAATATCAAAATACCGTGATTTGAAATTGAAATTAAAATCGTCCAAAAAATACGCATGATACAGGCATTTTAAACTGCTAATTAGACAAAGAGGTCCGATATGCACTGTTACGTCACAGTGCACTCCGGCCATATAAACTCCATATTAAATTCCGTTTTGCAAGAAAGAGATAGAATGAAATTTTTGATGGCTTATATCTTGGTTATTTTTATAGTTATCAGAAAAAATATTTTTTTCTACCGTTTGTCACATGAATGAGCTTATGATAAAGCAAACCATCTTATATTTGAGTCAATACTTTCACAGGCATGGAACAATGACAATAATCTTCACAAAACACGGGCGTTTTGTTACGCGCAATTGTGATCAATTAGAACACAGAGATATGTTCTCAACCGCACTACAGTTAATTAAATGCCGTACAGTGAAAACAATGGTAGGTAATATAGGTAACTCCATGATATGGCAAACTGATTTACAGAATTATTCCAAATGTAAAATTTTCATTAATGTTTTACCAAAACATGTCCGGAACCCATTTATTTTTTCTATACGAAAAAAATACATACTTAACTCTATATTTACTTCGATTTTTATTAAAAATCTTAGTTATTTCAAAGAAAAAATTAATGTGATCCACTGCTCTAGCTTACTTAGATTTTTGTATTGATATTGTAATTAAGTCTGGCGACATATTTGCCATGTCCATAACATCCTCGTAAGCATAGATCATTAACTGAAATAATATCTTAAACTTCTAACCTATTATAAATTCGTTATGTGATTAAATAAACACACTTAAATTATCTGTTGCACCATACAAATTAAAGTCTTATATCGAATAATTACCTACATCTAATAAACTAATTACAGATTAAGACAAAATCGACCTTTTTCCTTACATAATGTATTAATAGCCAAGATCAGTGGATCTGTATTTAATAAAAGACGATTAAAAAAAAAAACATGATAGGCCATGTCCATGTTGCATGAAATCATTCTTGTGTTGTTCAGGCTATATATATAAACGCCTTTATATTGTTAAGAAGGTTACGGGCATAACTTCGTTCGCGGAGGAGAAACCCCTATTATTTTCTTCAGCAAAGTCGGGTAAAAAGTATCCTATAGCCATCTGTGGATACCCAGCTGCCCATGTGCAAAATGTGCCAAAAATAGTTGGAAACCGTTTAGCCGATTTTGCATGATGAAGCCACAACGACACATACAAACATACATAAACTCCAAAAAATATATATTTTTCGTTTCACTGATCGCTAAATAATCCTTTACAATATAATTTTTTGAAATATTAATAAGCGTATGTAATAAAAATAATGGTCTATATATGAAAGGAAAACAATAACAAAACGTTTAAATGTATGTTTATCGTGCGTCATCGCACTACACATTGGCACGAGTGGAGACGAAGGCGAGATACATTACTGTTTTTAAATACGAGAAGGATAACAACATTTTCAAAACAAACGTCAATATACCTCGACCTTACGTCGACTCGTGCCAATTTGTAGTGCTCTAACGCGTGATATACATATTTTTTTCATAAGAGGTACAACATTTCAAAGTCGTCCTTGAAGATGTTTCTTAAATAGCGGCAGCAAACGGCAAATTCATTGCCTCAAGAAAACGATGTATACATAAGATTACTGTTCACGTATAATATTATTATACCTACTTTATACACACATAGTGTGTGGGTTGCATGAGTAATGATTGCGATCTTTTGTACACTCAAAATCTCCAATATTACGTATACAACTTTGAATCGTATTCACCATACATAAGCCCTAAAACGTATATATATTAGAATTGATTGTAACTTCAAGTTTGCTGGAGGATTTCGTTCAATTATGACTTCGTACATTTATGGACCAAGAAGATTTTTATTGTTTCATTTTTGTTTTCAAAGGCCAGTGAAATGATGTCATGTTTTACTGTAACAGTGACCGTCATGCGAATCATGTCACGACTGATTTAGTATTAAGCGTTATTCACGCGCAAAATGTAAAATATGAACATTAAAACTGGCGTTATGCTACTGCATGCGAAATAGCAATTGTATTCTGGGCTCTAAGCATCGCGGGTCTATTAGGTACTGTCTTTTTTACCAACTTTCAAAAAGGAGGAGGTTATATGATATGTTCCACTGTATGTTTTTCTTTATGTATGTTCACCGATTTCTCAGTCGATTGTGTAGGTACCTATTTTCAAAAATATTTTTTTATACGATATTTATGTCTAGTGTGAAAACATGTTTATTTGTGATTATACCACTATGTTGATTTGATACTAAGCCTGCACTAAAATGTCTGAGTCAGAAACTGTGAAGCTACGATATTTTGTTTCTTCGAGCCTACCAAAATCACACGAGTGGATTTAAAAAAAAAAAACTTTTTTGCCCTAACAAAATTTCCTCCTCATAGTTAGTTAATGTTCCAATATTTGATATCCCAATTCCAATTAATCACATCCCGTTTTACTTATCTATTTTTAGGAGAGTAAAGGTATCAACTAATGGCGCAGTATCTAGAATTAAGACATTTACCTAACCACTATCTTACCGTTACTAATTTACGGGTATTAATTTAAATGGAAATTTCATTAAATGGTATTTAAGTTTTTACTAACTCACATATATATAAAATGCGTAAAAATAAGTAACGTACCGAAATTTTATACCGGTGATATTGTATGAAAGGAATACCCGGTATTCAGTCTCTGAACTAATCATACAGTTTCCTATATTCTAGCGTATTTAGGCCGCACTGACTCGCTGTAGGTTAGGTATCCAATCTTGTTACAAACACAATTAATTCTACCCATATATTTACCCCACCGCTTCACTTCTAAAAATAACTCAATTAAAACACCAATTAATAGTAATGCAATCCGTTCCTAATCTGCATTCCTAACGAGTTGTACTTAACCATTAGACGAACCTGTTGCAGCACGATTGAGATGAATAAAAAGGACATATTTCTTGTTCGATAGAAGTACACTTACGTTCTTTCAATATTAAGGCCTGATTGCAAAACTAACATGACGCTACCCCATTACTCCGTCAGCTTTATGGAGCCCGCGTCACTGCACAGTTAATTCCTAGAGTCCGCAACTGGACTTGTAACAGATGGGTTTTAGATGAGATAACCTAGGAGATAGTGTACGTTTACTTGTCGTGTTGGGTTGGGATTTGCCCAAGTGGTAGACAGTTGAAGTCTTGATGGGTGGGATATTTCACTTTAATATACGATTACACGCATCTTAAGATACGCCAAGAGAGAACTTAGTTAGGTATTTCACAAATAATACGTACAAATTTACTTTTACCCCGACTTAAAACTAATTTTCATCTACATATGTTTGATTCTGAAAAACATAGATGAACAAGACTTATTCTTACAAAATTGCACTTGATAAGTAGGTACCTTCGTCACAGAAAGTTGAGGCATTCTTACACAATGTATGCTTGAATGTAGCGTAAATACCTGTTTGATGAAAATAAGTTTGCAAGATTCGTGCATTTTGTGCCATTTTGGGCTTTATTTTACACCCAACCCCTTTTTTGGTTGCCTTCCAATTTCAACGCCTTTTAAATCGAATCTTGGGGGTATTACGTACTTGACTACTAATGCTCTGTTACTCCACGCCAAATTAATACTTAATTTGTGTGGAGCGATCAGATTGCTTACCACCTTGGACTGACGATTTCAATTTTTCAGCGCAGTTGTGCCGTAAGATCCTTTATCTTAATAAGTGTCGTTATATTTACATATAATCTTCTATACATTTTTCTTTGCATTAGTAACAGTAACAGTGCCAAACATTAAGCGGAGGTTAGGGGTAGTTGTAAAATGTTCAAATACCGTCTAATGTTTAAAATACGCATTTGCCTCATAGACGCATTTGTCCCAGTTAACCTTACTGTAGTAGTCACGAAATTGATTTTCCTAACGTCTAATAGAAAACTCAGAAAAAGGCCAACTATGCCATATTATTAGTGTTATTTCTTCATGAGTGGCCACCCTGGATTTCTGCATCCTCTATCTAGCACATCATCAACTGCTAATACATCTGCTTCATAGTCTCTAGCTGCATTTCTCACAAAACAGTTTCCTTACTGCGATAGTATTGCTAATATTTTTCTGCATAGTCCCTTCTTGCGCACAACGAATTCTTCTTAGTTGTTCCCTTATAATCAAGGTTGGTCATTTGCCGTCTGTCTCAATGTGTGGACCATATGATTGATATCATATTTAGCATAGCAGCGTTCGCGGTCGCATCATACCAACGCACTGAAACTCTTCCTCTGGTGTGTTAACCATCTAGATATTTTCTTAGCCAATGCCTGAGTGCAGGCCTGCCAGGCATAAAAGTATCGATTACCGATGACGATAACATTATATTTTCATTCCACATATTGCGCCATAAAGGTCCGCTAAAGAGTCTTTTGATGTCTGCCAACTCCCTAAAAGCAGCGACGTACCCTTCTCGAATCATTCACGAACTTGAGTCGCCAATATTTGGCAAAGTGTACAGTTACTTATCGATTCGGCATTGTCTCGTCCTGGCATTTGGAGGCACTAGTGCACGTGAGACGAATTCATTGACAAACTCGTGAGAAACAATCGACGAAATATGTACATACTTTAAGCATTGGAAAAATTTGTGGTAATAGACGTCATTGAAACTATTTTAAAAGTCGTATCCTAAAATAATTTAATATGATTATATTGTTTCAGATCTCAGTAGATATATGCATCAACTGCGTATTTGAATTACGAAGTTCACAAATATGATTAAATACTTGCATTTTATAGCACCTTAGGGATGAGTCAGATCTACGAGTATGGAGGGTAAAAACATCAAACAAAAAGGTTGAGCATATCAATGGGAATGAAACGCGGTCAAGACAACTGAAAACAAGATTTAGAGAAGATACATTTATAAGGTTATTTTGTGGCAGCATCTACCAGCGGATGGAACTGCGATGGTAACATCTGTATCTATCATAAAAAATGACGAAACATGATGAATATAGGTAATACTCCTAGTGCATACAATCTTCTACTCGTTTTCTGGTCAATCAAATCTACAAATAGTGGTAATGTCCAATTCGAGAATAAGTTCATGTTCAGTTCATCAAAAGACCTTATGTAAGATAAAATGAATTCATTTTATGGAATTGCTTTAGTACGATTTGAAACAAGTAGACTGCTAACTCAGCTACTTTACATTGTTATATCGTTGGCGTACGTAGGCCTCAAAATATGACAGCTGATAATACATCATAATATCTAGTTGAAAGGGCAAGTATGCTCCGAATACGCACATTACCATTGATTGGCGTCAGACCAGCGTCCTCAAAACCTACAGAATACATGAATTTAGAAAGAATAGACAGGCTCAAGGTTTCACTGACACGTGCACCGACACGGGTTTCCTTGCTTGCGAGGCCACGTGACCGGGCCTAGCCTGACCACGAGTTCTGGAAGCGAACCCGGCCGCGTGACTAGCCTCTCAGCGTACCATGACCTCATTCGATCTCACTTATTGCAATTCTACCAGGCCATGGATTATAGAACATTTCGTAAGCAACAGAGATAATTTCATGCTAATCCCAGATCGGGATGCATGCTTGATACTCTATTACCATGTGGAGATGGAAGAGAGTTTCGTCATGTTCAGAAATGTGCTTGTTATTCTAGACTGAAGGGCTCTTTAAAATTGATGAGCCAGGCATATCTTCATATTTATTTGGGACGAGTTTTAACTTCTAAATTAGAGATTAGCGAAGTCTAGCAGTACTTTATCCTTGTACTCACTGTAACTGCTACTTATTAATGTGTTATCATTTATTTTACTTTGTTAACTGTATACACATTTCATATTTTATTTTATTTTACGAGTAAAGTTACTGTTTTAGCCCCTAGGGTTTAAAAGCGTATCGTGCACCCGGGCATCAGCCGCTCGGCGAACGGCTTTCAGCGCCGCCTCACTAGGACTGGCCGGTCTGCCAGAGGCAGGATCCATAATTATTAGTATACGTCATTATTGAATCTGCGCTATGATTATAATTATAAATTATGATTTAGTATAGGTTTTTACTTCCAATGTGAAAAAGTCACATTGGAAGTAAAAAAGCTATTTGAGGCTTAAAGTAATTTTGACACAAGGATTATATGCAAGGGTGCTCAACTGAGGAACTAAAATCGTTGCCGCCGTTTGTTAGTGTGAGTTGCTTTTTTCCATTGTTGCCACATGGATGAAACAATAAACATATAGTAGAAAGAGTAACAAGTTTGGAGACATATCATTTGACATATATTTAAGCCATTATTGATCTAACTGATTTTTTATATTTATTCTTATATTTGTTTAATTATTTCAAATTAAAATGATACATAAGTATGATAAATATAACAATTTATGGTAGAAAAGAAATTTAAAACCGTAAGTCGTAGTACCATACCAGTCGTAAATGTCAATTGTCAACGCAACCGGACCTGAGAGAAAATAAATACTAAATATCTTCTGCAATTAAAAATATATTGGTAAAACGCAAAGAATTAGATTCAAACAAGATACAAGTGAGAAAATGTCCGTTGATGCATCGCAGGTGCTCCAAATGCGGAAGGACTCCGTATATGGACAATGTGAAAAAAAATCATTGGTTTCCGAATCCGGGGATAACTAGCGTTTTAAGGTAAGTTAATTAGTATAAAATAAGACCGTGCCCCGAGATTTCAACAGCATTATTGATGTAATTTGTCTTTGCAATAGTAGGTACCCTAAAGCATGGGGTGCATATTGTTGGCCATGCCATAACAGAGATCGTGATCAATAGAATCCCTTAAGAAGCTATACTGTATACACAAAGTCTTGTGCAATAGACACTTTGAGGACTCCTGCTTTACTGAAAGTTCTAAAAGTACCTAAATTAGGTAAGTTTTCTGTTCCGGGAGAGAGAAAATATGTCATTCAATTGATGACTCCTTTACAAATGGAGATGTAACGTCACAAGGGTTATATGATACTTTCTATCCCACTATGCTAAAGCAAAATGAGGGTTATGGCTTTTTCTTCCTTCTCGAACGAAATTGAGGGCATCCTCTAATATTAAAGTAATATGTATTTAAATGTTTATCCATATAAAATAATAGATTAGTTACATTTATTGAAGATAATTTCGTAATGGTATATCTTTCATTACAGATGAACTTTGTCCCGAAGCACATGCTACAGCTACAATGCTAAATAAATTTATGAGTTGTTTCACTTGTTAAATGCTGACAGTACAGACCTGCGTTGAGGAAAGAAGTACTCCACGAATATGACATGTTCCAGCCCACATTTATATTTATTTACGTGTATGGAAGAGTCTGTCCGGGCACTTAAATTAAAAGGGATATGGTCACCTCTGCCATCACAAGAAGGTTGGATTCGTACAATTAATGCTGTAGAGAGACTGGGAGAGAAATTAAATGCATTGGGCATTAGTAGCACTGCATGAAGTAATTTTTGAGTGATGACACTTATTCACCCATACATATGTTCACAAGTTTTTGAGAATATGATAGTAATAGCTTAAATTATGTTCATAGGGACTATGTACTCTGTGTTGAGACATGTACACCACTAATAAACTACTTTTTAGCATAAGAAGCTTGGGCTATATAGGAATAGTTATGCAAATGCTGTCTCAGATTGATTATAAGTTTATCATATGTGAACAGAACCATATTTTTAAATATTAATATTGAAAATAATGGTTTTTACATTGTAAAGAAACAATACATAACACTTAAAAATAAAGGATTTCCTGAGATGTAGAAAGAAAAACCGTTGCAGAAAAAATAAATATGTATTTAAAATAATAAGTAGTTTATTATGTTGTTGTTTACTTTTAATGTGAAGAAAATCACATATTTTTATTAAAGTATTGCTACAAAGATCTTAGTAGAAAGAAAAATTATTTGGCTTGGACAGCAGTGGATTACAATTATTTTTTCTTTCTACTTAGATCTTCTTATGAGTATTGTATTATAGACAAATTAATCACCTAAGATTCCAGTAATATAATAAGTATTTATTAAAAAAAGCCTCATGTGTTGAGTTCCCCTTTCAATAAATAATGTTGATTTCAACTTGATTTAGTTTTATTTCATCTAACTACAAGCTGATTATGAGAATGAAAACTAACAACGCCAGAGATGTAAGGGAAACTCGCACTTCTCAATTCTTAACTGATGATAATTATTAAATTACTGCTATTAGAATTAGTTTCTTGATTTGTTTTCGAGATATCAGTTAAGTATTTGGAAGTGCGAGTTCCCCTTACTACTGTCACTTTTTGAACGATGACATCTATTTAATTTCCCGCGTTTAGTTTAGTTTCTTTGCGGGTACGCCGCGACGCTGTAGTATACGTGTATGTCGCTTTTCCTTGTATGGCAGTTAGCCTTCTTCTCCTTGTGAGTAGTATATTCTTTGATTATATGTGTCCTCGCTCGGTCGTCACACTCCATAGCAAATAGCATATTTTAACACCTTGTAAAACAATCCTGTGCAGACCGCGTCCATTGACTCCCCGCGACCCTCACGAGGTCTCATGTGCGTAGTCGTCACTTCAGGACTTTACTGTCCCAACGGTCATTCTGGTTTGTGGCGGTCTTCAGTTTTTGCGGAGGCTTATGGATGGAGCTATCCGGTGCGGTCGTCTGTTGTGCCGGGGGTTGGGGCGGCTTGTTTGGTGCTTTGGCGGCGGTCGCGTAGCTTGGCGGCAGTGCTTTCTGAGCTTTTGCATTATTTTGTTGAGCTGGTGTCGGAGGCAGTTGTGCGGCGGCGGCGGTTTTTTCTGTCGGTTGTTGTGAATGGGCATTTTCTCGACTACTGACAGAAAAGTGCGGCTTGTGCGGGGGGCGAGGGGGGCCTTGCGGCGCAGGCCTACCCTCCCGGTTTCCCGATTCGGCGGAGACCCTGGCGTTCTGTGCCGACGGGATGGAAGCTTGTTTGTTTTGATTTTCATTTTTGTTGGTTTCAGGTTTGCTTGCGCCCGCCGATTTTGAGCGGCGGCGCAGTCTTGGGTCTGTTGGCGGTGAGATTTGCCTACAGGCGCGCTTTCCTTCTTCCTCCTCTTCTGAAGCGGAGGGGCTGGCGGTGAGTTTCCGCTTGGTAGCGGTCGAGGTCGTGGTGCTGGTGTTGTGCTAACAGTTGCTGGTAGCATTTGTCGCCGGGGGGCAGCTCTTCGTCATCTTCCCCCAGTTCATGCGTCTTTATCCTTATGTAGACGCCCATCCATGCCATCAGTGCCGGCGACGCTATGCCCATCTCGACCATGCGGGCAACCAGGATCCGGTCACGGTCCAGGCTTTCCCGTGGCGAGGGGGGCGGGTCGGCGCCGGAGGTCGCTGGCAGGAAAGTGTCGGCGGCCGCGGCCGTGGAGCGCCAATTCGATGGTGTTCCTAAGGCGTAGCGGGGCTTCTGGGGTCGGGCTGGTGTAGTTCCGGCTTCTAGTGGTTCTTCAGCGACTGCGAAGTGTTCGGCGCTGGTTTCGGCGGCGATGATTTTTTCTGTCGGTAGTCGTGAACCGAGGTTTTCACGACTACCGACCAAAAAGTGCGGCTCCTTCGGGGTGCGGGGGGGTTCGCCAGAGGTTGACGTAGGTAGACCCGAACCTTGCGGCGCGGGCCTACCCTCCCTTCTTTCCTTTGGTGCGGCGGTGGCTGGATCCATTTTTGAAATTTTCCAAAAAACGGTCGAAACGGAAGTCTGCGACGCTTATTTCTGCTCGGCTAATGCCGGACCCCACATGGCTTCCCCCGGGGCATCCATTTGAGCGGGACCGGGTTCTACCATGCAGCGAGGGCACCGAACAGAAAGGCAGCGGAAGTGCAGAAAATCCCCTCCCAACGGCGAGCGGTGGGGCGCTAATCGGTCGGAGTCTCCTCTCAGTCAGCGAGCAGGTGTAGCGTCCGTACAGTTGGAGTTCCGTAGGCAATCCAATGAGTTGGCCAAAACGGTCGGCCCTATTTATACCCCGAATAGGATTTCTAGAAAGAGATGGAAAAACACGTAACAAAGGTGATGACGTAACATTAAGTTGTTCATTAATGATCAAACCTCTATTGCTGTACCTGACTATCTCCAACTGTTCAAGCACACTAAGACGTAATCCTTTTCCGCAAACATGTAATTAAAATAATTATTGTCTGACAAAAAATGGCTGTTTTCTAATAAATGTTTTGCGAAATTGGATTTTTCCGGGTGGTTATGTCTAAGAAGAGACATGTTCTTTATACCTAGTGTTAAAACTACGACCCGTTTGTCCCACATACACCTTGTCACAACTATCACATGTAAGTTTATAAACGCCTGACTTCTTCCCACCTTCTACTTTATCTTTTCCATTGCAAAATCTAGAGTGCAAAGTGTTATTTGTTTTAAAGGCCAGGTTAATATCATAAGATCGTAATATTTTATAAATTTTATCTGATAAAGGACCAACGTAAGTTATGCTTGCTTTATATTTCTTAATCCGGTCAAAAGAACGTGCAGCATACAGTAAATTGTTAACCGTCCGTATTTCTCTCTTTCTGATGATGCCATCCACGAGAGACTTACTATATCCATTTGAAACTGCTAAATGATAAATTTTATTCAATTCCATCTGGAAATTTGCATAGGAAAGAGGGACTGTCAAAAACCTATGCACGTTAGAGTGGAAAGCCGCTAACTTGTGTTGCCATGGATGTGTGCATGGATGGAAGAAGCCGGGATAAATATGGAATTCCGCAAAGTAACGCCTGAATCTATCAATTACATCAAATATCATCCAATTAATCGCCAGATGTCGTGAGTGTGATGTATCGGTCTAGTGACGACCTTAGTGTTCAACCTAATAATCAACACGAAGCGCGGGTAGATCAAAAAACTCGCGCGGCTAGAAAATGTTGATACCCGCCTCTCCAGTTCCTTCGAGACCATGGACGTATCGCTACGTCCGAAACGTTGAAGAGGTCGACCAACGAAAGGTAATTAAATAAATCATATTTATACGCGATTAAGCCTAGTTTTGTTGTGTTATGATAATGAGTAAACATCGTGTAAATTCAATCCAACATATAAAATTAATGTTATTTTGGAGTTGGCCCCACTTAAAACAACTACCAATAATGTGGCGATTCAAGTAAATTGTTACACAATAGCCACCGATACCAGACGAAGACGTAAAATCGAGTACACTTCACGTGCGGTGTTAAATAGATATTATTTATTGTAGCGCCCTAGGTCTGTAATATACTATTATATGCGAGTGTATTAACTCGCAGGCAAAGAATACGATCATTACGAAAAACTAGAACATATCCCAAAATAAGAGAGCTAGCCGCATGAATGACACTGTATGTTGTACATAATTTGATAATATTTACTAAAACTACACCAAATCTCGGAAATGTTATTCATTTATGTATTAAAATTACATAAGAAACAAAATATCTACATTTTTATTGAAAAATTAAAAGACTCACAAAACGAACTTTAAAACCAAATTAATAGTTCCTATTGCCTCCGTGGGTTCTTCTTACAGCTACCAGACAATTGGGCATGCTGTTTATTAAGTTTCTTATGCGATATTGCGGGATTATGGTCCAATCTTCCTCTAATGTATGTTTCAAGTCTCTAAGTGTAACTGCGGCGGGGTTCTGATTTCTTATTCACCTCCCAAGCTCGTCCCAATCATGCTCAATCGGATTTAAGGCCGGGGTTCTCGAGGGTCAGTCCATGCAATTGATGCTTACGTTCTGGGCCCTATTTCACAATGGTGACATATGTCGGGTGACAACAATTTCACGTAGGTACATGGCGTGCCCAGTATAAAGTAAGGACATTGTCATATAGGAGCCCGGGCCTCGGCTAAAAATTCAGGACTCCTAAGACAAAGTCAGAAAAGGGTGAGAGTTCACCAAAACACACCTCTCACCGGCAAAAAATCAGAAAACAAAATAATAGTGTCAAGGTGCATAAATTGCCTTCCAGTTATTTCAGGTATTTTTATTGGGATAGGAAAGAAAGATGTTAGTTGGTATAACAATGCTTTATTCCTACTACTATTTATAATTCGAATATCTCAAATATTGCCTGTGGCGCAAATTACGTCGTCAGCTTAAGTATATATATATCTCTTACACCTGTAGTTTTGCTAAAAGCTCAGTCAGTTAGCTGGGCGTTACACACAATGTTTCTTACACAGAAATTTGGACACAAGGCTTAAGTTATCTAAGTTGTTAGTACCTATAGGTTTATACCGCCATCAAAATTATTATAATTAATTAAATCCTAATTCCCTAAGTATGTAAAGTGACTAAATCACCCACCTCGTGTTCTGCAGGACGCTGTTGGTCCCTTCACTAATCTCCTACTTGCTTGTAGTATGCTCACGACTCGGGGCATGAAGATCGCTGCTGTGCCACAATGGAGCCAGTGAAGTTCCTAACGTTCTTGTCTCCTCCGAAGATGACTGACTTAGTTCAGACGAAGACTCTAATAAAATTTTCTATGCTTCTAGCTCACAGGTATTCAATTCCATTTATCTTTCAAAATAATTTATGATTATTATTAAAACTTATTTATCCCTTTAAAAAAAAACAGAAACAAAAGAAAGTATTATAAGAAAGTAAGTTCCGATCTCCAGCTGAAATGGAAACAATTGCTTCGATTAGTACAGGACTAATAACAAGCTTAATTTATTTCCAGATCGAGGAAGATGAAAGATTACTTTTGCTTACCGAAGTCTGCACCAAAATTGGATTTTCTAAAGACTGCTGAAGAAACCCGCCCTCCCCTTTCTATGGGCTAAAACAATGAACCACATGGTTAAAAATTGTTTTTGGGCACTTCATGGCAACAAAAGAAAAGAAAATGTGCAGATCAAAAGTCACTATTTTTAACTCCGAAATAATACCAACTTATGGACTTCCATCGAGACAGCTTCCTTTGCACCAACTCAAAACAGCTGCTTTTGGCCCAACAGCCCAGATGAAAGTGGCTAGAATTTTTAAACATTTTGGAAACAGTTAGAGGCTCAATGAACTCTGACCAAATGACCCTATTGGTGTAGCCCACCTTGCGTTCCTAGACTACTCGATGAAGAACCTAATTATATTCTAGTAATTAAGAAATAACACTTATTGTTTTTGAATATTTAAGTTTAATATCTTCTACAATATTTTACATAGGTACAATATATTTTATAATCTTCTTTAATAATCCAAATTAATGTTATTTCCAAATTTCTCCGTGAAATTTACCCATACATTGATGGCAAGTAAACCTAGCAACACATATACCTACATGTCTTATGTCACTCATATGTTAATCAATCATCTTTGACATTTTAATCTTTGCTAGACTAAATTAACAATGATGTTGTCCTACCAAAAAATATTAAACAGCATCTTATTCAAGATGTTGTTGAAAACGACCTATCTATTTATGATTATATTTTTGTCATACCAAAACAAAAAATATAAAAATACAACGTGACAAAATGTTTCGAGCTTGCGGGGATCGCCGTGAACATAAAAGTGTCGTTGGCATCAGACAATTGTCACGATTGCGAAATAGGGGCCTGAGAATACTCATTTATAATTTGAGCTGTATGTGGCCTAGCCTTAGCATGCATGAATATGAAATTTTCATCTATATTAATTAAGTATGAGCCAAATTGCTTATTAAAGATCCACATGCTACATATTATCTTGCACTAGTTAGCGTACCATGTTCTATCAGCACTAACTCCATGCGACTCTCTGAAGAAATTCCAGCCCAAATCATTATAGATCCACCGCCAGATGATACTTTTTCCTCAAAATAATATAGAATAAAACGTTCCCCTGGTCGTCGGTAAGCTCTTCGCCGCCCATCATTTAGCGTATAGAGCGTAAATCTGGATTCGACAGAAAACATTACTCCTGCCCATTCTTCATCTTCCCATTGTGCATGTTCGCGGGCGTAACGTTATCTTGCTACTCGATGTTCCCTTTCAAGTTTTGAGCCATTTGGGGGTCTGTGTGGGATCAAATTAGCTTCTTAGAGCCGCCGCCTTACGGTCTGTTCGCTTACGTCGTCTTTTCGGGTCTTTCGAATTTGATTTGTTACTTCAACTCAACGGCCGTCAGGTGCCGATTTCAGACCATGGTGGTAACAATAAATCGAATTGGTTCCTGGTCTTTTAATGTACTACCCACAGTTTCTTGGAAACGTTGGATGACTCTCTACACACCGTAGAAATTGACGCCTGCTTAAGGCAAGAATGACGTCATGACTTTTAGGAGCGATTACATATACCTACTATGTACCTATGAAACGTGTTCAGCGCTCAACATGAATACTATTTCCGAAATATTTAAAAATAGTATTTAGCAGAAGACAAATATCTTTAGAAACATCTGATACAAGTTCTAGAATTTTAATAATATATACGATAATCTTGTCATTTCACAAAATAACGAAAAAATCCCGGTTACTTTGTATGAAGAGAATGCCGGTTTACAGCGTCATCTTCCCAATTACGGCCTCCCTTAATTAAGGCGTAGATAGTTGTTGCATAATCCCCTATTTAGAAAACGTAACTCACGTGCTGGGCAATATGTTACTTAAATAACACACTAACATCTTAAATTCTTAAGATGCCTTTCAGTGTGTCCTCAGCGCCACACCACTTTAATTAATTAGGCATAAAAACACGCAAATATTGGATACTCCACTCAAAGAATATCGCATATAGAAAACGGATCACTATTTTTATGCTTTACTTTCAGCAACGTGTTATTTAGAAACTGGCCAGAGTGAGTGTTTTATTGTTTTCAGTATTTTGTGTGCTTGCACCCTGCTGAAAAATAGAATGTGCTTGTAGTCTATATAGGCAGGTAGGGTTAATTTCTTTTGCTAGATAGACAAACGTGCCAATCAATAAAGTTTCGAAAATATTATAAGCTTGCAAAACTGCCCTAGTACGAGAGAATTTCGCCTTCATCAGATGGAAAGATAGATCTTTCTATATGATGAACCTTCTGTACCTTAAAAATAAACGAGATACGGTTGCCACCCTAAGCCCCCAAGGTGATGAGGACGAGGTATGGCTGGCAAGGATGGATGAACCAGCCTTGGCCCATATATATAATACCTACGTGAAATGTTTGCTAATGTCGCAGTCACATTACATATTCTTGTCTTTGATAATGCTGGCAGACCTTAAGATTAACGATATTTTAAATCTCGTGAGACGGGATCCTTTTAGTTTTATTTTGCTGACCTATACATATTTCAGGCACATTATACAATAAAGTATAATTAAGCACCACTACTAGATATAATCAACGTTCTTAACTGTATAGTACCTCGTCGATTTAACATTGTTTCTCGTAACCACACAAATTTAACAAGTGAGTTAATAAGACAAAGTACAGATAGTGCAGATGTTTATAACTTTAACCTATTACAACCTTGTGTAGCTAAGCACAGGTGGGCAGGTAGCTATTATGCATGGTAAACTTTATTATCGGCTACTTAGTTCTAACAGAAAATAAGTACTAAAGGTTTATTGCGTATTATTTTAAAAATACAATAATAGGTCATAACGGAATTGTAATTTTAAAACGGAAAGTTCACAGTTTCCCTTTATGAAAAGAGTGCAACATAAATTCCCAAAACATTAACAATACTTTCGCTTTGGTGTTACTTTACTTACTTTCTATTTCAAAGGGCATGATTTATTAGTGTTTAACGTGGTGATACAGTTTCTGGAATGGCGGTCAGAACAATGGTAACGTTTGTTAAACGGTTTGCGGGGTTAGACCCGAGCCGAACGATTTCAATGCCGTTTGGGAGCAACCACAAAGGGTAAACAGCCCTATATATTTTTAGAAACAATAGACATTTTTGCCGTGAAATTTAGTGGATACCAAGAATGCAGTTATGAATTTGTTTCGAAAAATATCTTAAAATGCATGCGTGTGTCTTTTTCTTTATAAGTATTAAATTTGTCTAAAGGATTTAAAGATGTACATTTATAGGAGTTTAAATTATACCTTTTAAAATAAAAACAGTATCAAGGCCTAGCTTGGGGTTGTAATAAATCACTATAATTCTGAAGGTGCGAAATATTGACTCAGGTTGTGGCACTGGTACTGTTCTATGTTGTGTTTTTTATACAAACTTCCATCACCCATTTAATACTGTTAGTTCAGAGGGAAAACATTTAAAATTTACTTCTAAATCCTCACTAACGGTAAGTAAACATTCTTGTGCAAAAACATCATATTTCTAGTATTACCAATTTAGTTTTAAGGGCCTGCATCGTCAAGGAATGCCTATTCGTAAAACACGCCCCAAACGCCGAGCCGGCCAATGAGCGTAATTTGTAATAAAGGACGAAATTATTGCTTGCGCGCATCGCGCATCAAATAAAGAGAAAGCTAATACACAACATGCTTGGGGTTTTTTGGCGTAAGCGTCAGATGTAAAAGTACTAAGAAATCGAAGATATTATTATGTTGTTAACAATTAAGTTGATCACGTAAAAGATAAAAGAAAGAATGATATTTTTACATAATTAATTTATAGTTTGTACAAACTAGACAAAAAACGGAAGATGAAGACGCGTTTTCGGATAACTTTTTTTATCGAGGAAATTTCCAACAAACATGTTTCCGCGTTAATCTCTGAATAGGTTATATAGTCGAAAAACATATATCTAAAAACCAGCCTGTTTCATATACTAGATTAGAAAATTTTCGATGTATCCCCTTCATTAAGTTGCCTGTCAGTCACAGTTGTTAATTAATAGATATCAATACTTATTATAATCCACATTATTAATGATTTATGACCTAAACACAAATAAAACGCATACCAAACCATACATAAGGACATATGCTAATTGCGAAACAGTTTTCGACTATGGATCATTGTTATCAACCTTGACCCAATCGTCGCATAATATTATTGTGATCGTTTTTTGGCACATGAAAATAGGACAATAGTCTTCCAGTTATGGAAAGGAGACAATAGAGGTCACCTGTGGTATTACAATTTACATCGACGAAGTAAATACGCGTATTTATTGCACACTAAAAGAAAATAACATAAAACAGTATGGGAAATGGTAAACAACAAATCAAATCAAATCAAAATATTCTTTATTCAAGTAGGCCTAGTTACAAGCACTTTCGAAATGTCAGTTACATGAGAGTGAATGTTTGCTGGGAGAAATACAATATGATCCAACATTTGCTGCAAGGATTAGGGAAACCCAGAAAAACCTAATCAGATCATTTAACTTAAGTGTAATATTATTAATATTTTCTTCTGTTTCCGCGATTATTACTCATTGAAATAAAACAATTTAACGGATTATATCGCGTATATTATCTTATTTTAGTTCCCGACATTTCGGAAGCTTTCCAGCTTTCCATGGTCACGGGAGGACTGAGACAAGATGTATTTTCCTCTGTCAAAGTTACAATTTGTGCAAACTACCCATTTTTTGAAAAAACACAAATAAAGGTGTACATACATGCCAGATGGGCCTAAGCTGTAAAGACACGTCGGGAACTAAAATGAGATAATATACGCGATATAATCCGTTAAATTGTAATATTATTGCTAAAATCATCATTTTTAAAATTAAAATAATCAATAAGATAAATCCCAAAAGGATTGTCAATAAAAAATAAATAATCTAGAATGTGTCTAGAATAAAATTCTAAATGTCAGTGTATAAAAAAATTAAGATTAAAATAATAATAATACCTTAGGTATTCATTGAAATAAAACAATTTAACGGATTATATCGCGTATATTATCTCATTTTAGTTCCCGACGTTTCGGAAGCTTTCCAGCTTTCCATGGTCACGGGAGGACTGAGAAAAGATGTATTTTCCTCTGTCAAAGTTACAATTTGTGCAAACTACCCATTTTTTGAAAAAACACAAATAAAGGTGTACATACATGCCAGATGGGCCTAAGCTGTAAAGACAGTTACACATGTGCCAGAAGGGCTTAATTATTTTATTCTAATAATTTACCAAGCAGCATTTCACAAATGAGGCGTACTGAGGAGAAAAGAAACGCTGCAAAGAAAAACTCCCAGACTACCTCATTACTAATTATAATATTTAAAAACAGAGACTATTAAACTACTTTTAAACAGATAAGATATTTTACACCGTTCGGAAAATTAAGGTTTTGCAGTCCTGTGTCTTGCTTGTTCCTTGATGAGATGTATTACAGGATCCCAAGCTGGTGGTAGTGACAATCCATCTTCTCTATTGAAATTAGGATGCTTTTTAATCTCAATAGCCTCGCGTAGCATCCTGGGAAAATATCTTTTTTCTTTGGCAAGGATAGAAGGTTTATCAAACTTAATTGAGTGGTTTGGTTTGTCAATGACATGTTCACAAACTGCAGACCTATTACACCGACGGTGCTTGACATCTGCTATGTGCTCCTTCACCCGGGTTGATACACTGCGTTTCGTTTGACCAATGTATGAAAGACCACACTCGCAGTCCAGCTTATAAATGCCTGCACTCTGCAAAGGGGTGCTACTCTTCACGGGTCTAAGGTATTGAGACACCTTCTTCAACGGCTTGAAATAATCCGTTAAATTGTTTTATTTCAATGAGTAATAATCGCGGAAACAGAAGAAAATATTACCTTAGGTATTCGTTAAAATAATTATTCATGTACCTACATGACGCTATAATTTACATTAATTTACAGGCAGTCTTATCGCTAAGAAGCGATCTCCTCCTTACGTAGGATACTTGTATGATTCGGTTAGATTTCAACAATATCCGTACTATTATAAAGTTGTGAGAAAGGACACTTTTGGAGTAAAGAACCTTAACCTCAGGTTTTTCAGAGTACTAACAAATTCAGTACTACCAACTTTATATATGAGTATTTGCCTCCTTATACCATTTGTCTACTGTTTCTGGATTTGCTTCTGTGAACACTGAGCCAGTCCCTTCAACATAATGTGTGTATGCTTTTGTGAAACAACACTCAAATGAAATTTCTGTACATTGAAGATATTTAAAAAATATATATTTACCGAACTATTTGGAGGTCACCGTAATAAATATTTTATTTGGATGCATGTATGGGTCGTTGTTGCTTCATCACGCTAAATCTGAACGGATTTCAACTAGTTTTGGTACAGATGGTTATAGGATACATTTTATCCGACTACGCTGTTGAAAAAAGTGGAGCGATGATATTTTCTCCTCTGCGAACGAAGTTGCAGGCACTATATAGTTATATATTTAATAGTGTTTGGAGAACCGATGAAAAACCTTTATTAATTTTGAAACAGCTGAACCGAATTTCTTGAACCATACCTTAAACACACTCTCGTCGCTTTACAAACACAAAAATCTAAAACTAAAAAGTTAGTCCTTCGAAGAACTACGATGCCACAGACAGACACACGTCAAACTTATAATACCCCACACTTTATCCGCCAGGGGTTAAAAAGAAACAATAAAGATCACCCATGATACCGCTTAGAACTTGTCCAAATATAGATTCCTGAGCGTAACGAGGCTTTCAAGCCACGAGAAGCCATATAATTTTGCAGCCGTGCAAAACACACAACTTTTCACGAAGGAGGGAGGAAAATGTGAGATGTAAGAAAAACTATGTACTAATAAATAACAAACTGATAATATTTTCATTTAGAACTAATGATAATGAACCTACGAATCACGCTCATATCAAAAGAAACAAATAAACGCATAAAAATACATATCAAATTTGAACTTCAAATGACTTTTCCACGCTAGCGGATAAAATGAACTTTTCCACACAGATTTGGCGCTGTAAATTGAACTTTTCCGAGCGAGTGAAAAAAATAATAATCCGACAGCCATTTCTGACGCAGGAAAATTTCACCTAAGTCACAGGTTCTTGTATTTTCTCATTTCTTTACATAAATAAAGTAGCTTCGACTTAGAGCATAACATATATGTACATATTTCTTCGTAATCCCTATCACAAATTTGTAAAAATAATATTAAAATTATAAGGTTTGAATTGAACGGAGACTTTAATCGGAGTAAAGTATGAAGCTAACTTTGTTACGTCCGACTTGCTTATTTACATACCTGTACGCGAATTGTATGCTTGCACTTATGTCCTGTAGGTTATATTGCCACGTGGCTATGAATACATTATGTATCTGGTGCAAAAGAAAAGCGTATTTCCCATATAAAAACGTAATTGTTTCATTAACTCCAGATTAAGATCACGAGAACGCTTGATACGAACGCTCAAAATGTTTAGTACTTTCTCACATAAGTATTACTTTTTCCGTGAGCAATATAACAATTACGTGTTAAATTCTCAACCACGACTATCAGTGCTTCTCTCTCTGTCTCGCAAGGCAAACTAAGTGAGAAAAGGATGCAACACACTGTGAACTTTGTAAGTTGGCCAAAGAGAAATGACCGCTGGTGACCATTTTGGCGTGTCTTGCGTCATTCTATGATACTTACCCACTTTTGAATTCCAATACTGTTTTGCCAATGAGCTGCCAAAAAGAGAAAGAAATATTTTTCCGCCAATTGGTAGGTATATGAGCGGTGAATTGAATTTGAAATGGTTCATAAATAAAAAAGGCTTTATGATTGAAAAATGGAATGATAAAATATTTTGGTCTTGACATATTAAGAAAACACTACAGTAGTCAATACCAAACTGCATTACGTATGTTGATTTATTTTTTTGCATGTTTCTGGTTTTGATGCCATCTATGCATCTTTCTCATTATCCATCCATCCATTACGATGGATTATCAATAAGATAGGTCAATTCCTTTTCGAGTTTATTCGAGAGTCTACGACCTAGACGAAGCTGGGAACCTAAGATCATTGTGTAAATTAACCACTTAAAATGTTTTGCTTTCTTACATAACTTAAATTTTCCTATATACTCCATAAAATTGACTTACACTTAAATCTCCTACTGTTAATTTATATTACAACTCAGTTAAGTGTGATGGGTATTTTATTGTTATGACTACAGTATGTGTTTAACTGACTTTTTATCTTAATGGTCTTGCAGGTTTAGCACGAAACTGTGTTAGAGGACCTTTCATCCGATCTAACAAAGAGCTTGCGTATGAGACGAAGCATTAGCAACTCATTAGCTATTGTTGCTCGCAAAAAACAATTCAAGCTTCGTTCTATATTCAAAAACCGTGTTTTGCGCGAACGCGTCCAAGTTCAACAGCCACAGCGCTTGCGCACCACTGGTTGGAAGGATGAAGCCGACCCACTTGTGGTTCCCTGACCTCCGCCGCAGCCTAGCATAGCATTCCATTTCCCTCTCGCACCTCTACCAACCTCGATAACCTCCTCTCACTCACTCCCGGAATATTTTCGCACTAACACAAGTGCGTTCGGAAAATGGCGCAGAAGCAACGAGGCAAGCTCACGAGCCGTGTGACAATGAGGTTTTTAAGGGTAATAAACCGTTATTTTCTTAGATCATCTACAATTTATTTTTATCTTCGTTTACTTATGAATATTCAATGATGTAGTTACATGTATCGGGTTTGGGTTTGCGGAACTCGTTTATAGATATAACGCGAATCAAGATAGTTTTTTTAAGCTTTACTTCCTCTATCACTACGTTAATGGGGTAGGTAATATTCACTGCCGCAGGAAACTGGAACGATGATCACTTTTTTAATTGACGCATGTGGTATTGCGTAATACGTTGCATCGTGACAAAAGACTCAAAACCGCTGTGTCATAACAATAGAGCCCGTCTTGCGACGGAGGCTCAAAAGAGCATAACTTTGCCATGTAAGGGAGGACACGAACGTACTGAATTTCATTTTCTAAAGCCCGATTACACGGAGGTGACGCAAGGCGAGCTGGAGGTCGGGTAACGGCGACACGAGCCACGAAATCGAAAGGCATTCGAAACTGAAATCGAAGGGAACGATCCCGTTATCCTGCCGGACTCTTGGCGAGATGGAAAGCTCCCGTTATTAGCGTCATGGCGATCATACACTGACTCATGGAGTCCCGCCTCTAGTAGCATCCGAAAACGCAGTGCTCGCTTAGTCATCGTGGAGTTCGCAGTTTATACTCCAAACCGGCGCGAATCATACTGCAAACATTCTCCGAATTCTTCGAATATACACTACTTTTTAGATTCCATATGGAAATCCCCCAGTTTTTAAAAACATCAGCAAATAACTCAAAAAGCTATTTATGTTGTTTTTATTACTCTCCATTTTTCTAATTACTGTGCATAAATTTATATTGATATGTTGTAAAAGTCGTTATGGATCCAGCTTGTTTTGATAACTATCAATAGGATAGGGATGTTGACGGAATTCAATAATTACAAAATTTTGATGTGACAAAAAACTAGTTCGATACCTTACGTGTAGCTTGTTTTACGAGCCTTAAAGTTGAGTGGGAAAGTCGATTTTTAACGTGTGAAAATATTAATTACGTTGAATAACCGATGAAATGTATAGTAACATTTGTTATGAAACCGTTCCGATAAACGCAAGTTACAGCATAGCTGCAAAACAAAGTTCTTCATTTCCCCATACAAGGTAGGAACTTGTGATATCACACGTTTCTAGGCTTTTGTATGGAGCGTTTTATGAAAAAGTCCAACATTGTGGCTTTGACATTTTTGTATCTCGGGAAGCTTTTATGATATTGAAGTTTTCCACAAATACTTTTATTATTGAATGGTCGTTCTAGATAACCTACGACGGAAAAAAATTGTCATTATTCGTCAATATCCCCATTGCCGTTTAGTTTCTAATTTCTATCGACGTATAAAACCTTGCACTTGTTCCTTATAACGATAAAAGGTTTAACGTAAAAAGTTTGTTTTAGTTCTGAATGTGTTTTTTTTTTACTTTATAAAAATAAGTACAAAAGGAAGAATATCATTGTATATTGTTATCACTGTTATTTAAATTATGTATATTCAATTTCAATCATATATTTCAAAGTAAATAAACAAATGCGTATATTTGTGAAGCTAAGTAAAGTGTTATGACAAAATATTATAACACAAGTAGAAAATATTCTATGTATATCCATAACAATAACAAGTAAAACATATCTGACCTAAATATAAACTAAATAGCAGTTTGTTCATGCAGCAAGTTCATTGCAATGGTTTCTAAGAATGTAAATGCCATCAACAAGTATCATGAGCATGAATGACACCTGTTTGACATCCTTTGCGCGTACTACGAAGGGCAAGGTCTATTCAAACAATAGAAGTGTATCCCAATATATGCCAATCGTATTGCTGAAGTACTTGAGTCAATTTCGTATAGTATTTTTATTATCTGTGGTTGGCTACGCTTAAATAGCTACGCTCCATAAACGTTTATCTTAATCTACTTCAGTGTTCTTCAAACTGTGGGTCGTGAGGCCTCTTATAACAAGCCAAGCTAATTATTTATAACATTTTTAAAGACATGTTTAAATGCGCAAAAACGGTGATCGGGTACTATAAAAGCGCGTCATGAAAAAACACTGAACTAATCTAACCCTATAAGTAAGCATACATAGGGCATAAAACATGAGTAAATATCCATACTAATATTATAAATGTGAAAGTGTGTCTGTCTGTCTGTCTGTCTGTCTGTCTGTTACCTCTTCACGCTTAAACCGCTGAACCGATTGGAATGAAATTTGGTATGTAGATAGTTTGAGTCCAGGGGAAGGACATAGGCTACTTTTTATCCCGGGAAAAGACACTTACCCGCGATAAATGAATTCAATGCGGACAAATCGTACGTTACACTGGTACGCTAAAACTACATGACAGATTTGCATAAAATTCTGCAGTAATATAGCTTAGATAACAGAATAGGACATAGGCTACCACTTTTGAGGGTATTCATTCATAAAAGGGGTTTTTATTAACAATAAATGGAAAAACATGACCTTTTGTTTATTTGACATTGTGACATTTTCATTTCTAAACAATTAATAAGCAATTGGTAACCTAGCAACAGTAATACTATCTACACGATTAAACAAAGAACACACCTTCCGTATATGACGTATCATACAAATAAGAGAATATCTGAATATAGCCGGATAATAGCCCGTTGTACATTTTGGACTTGCGATCATCTCTGAATGATAAACATTTTGTTACAAAATTATATGGTTTATAAATAAGATAAATACATAAACGAGTTCTTTTTAACAATAAATGGAAAATCATCACATATTGTTACGTCTGAAATTTTCATTCTGTAGAGTTATAAAGAAATTGCTTTGAAACCAATATGACGCGTTAGTACCTGTTTGCGTAACTGGATGGCGTTAGTTGTAAACGATATCAACGCAGAAGTACAGTAGACACTATATACTACATAGGCAAGGAAAAAGACAGGATTTTTGGAAATTTATCTCCTAACGGTGTTAAATTGGGGTTGAAAGTGTGTATGGAAAATCTGCAGTTATTTAGTAACTGTTTTGATATTTCACGTCAAGACTCTTAATTTAAAACTAAGAAACTAATTACAGCATTCTTGGAATTTCATCCCTGAAAGGGTTAAAATAAGGGGTAACAGTCTGGGACAAAAGTACGATGGTGCATAAAGAGTGTTGTGAAGCGCTGAATAGAGCTTTGAAAGATATTAGAGGGTTATGATGGGACGAAGTTATGATGTGTGGAGTCACTATGTTGTTAGCTGGAGACTTTTGTCCGACCCGTATTTCCGAGGCGAACTCGAGCTGATGAAGTTAAATTCAAATATTTTATTTCAGGCCAGAGCACTTGCATTAAACTTGCATTAAGGCTTCAAATATTTGGCCTATAATCAAAAAACTCCACTTTAAGATAAATATGCGAGTGCACCTTAAGGGCGATGTTTGCGCTGGAGAATTCTCCGACCTTCTTCCTAAAATAGGAAATGGAAAATATCCTGAAACTGAGGGAAGGATTACAATTCCATGGGATCTCGCCTTAGTTGTGCGGACCGTTGACGACCTAATCTCTTAAATTTACCCAGATGTTCAAAATCTACACAGCAAGTCCATGGAGTGGTTGTGTGAACGAGCGATTCTGACAGCTGAGAACGACCAGGCTTTCGTTATTATTAACATTTTATTTATGTCGTTTGAAGGTTCAGAATACGAATACAAGTCTGTAGAATCAATCTGTAGTGAACAAGGATGATGCCATTAACTATCGCATAGAGTTTTTAAATGCACTTAACCCACCCGGCCTACCTTCTCACATATTTATCTTAAAAGTGGGTGCTCGAGTAATGTTGCTGCGAAATTTCAATCAGCCGAAGTTGTGCAATGGAACCAGGGTGCGTGTGTAAGCCTTACATAAAAACGTGCGAAGCCATTGTATTTACTGGCTGTGCTCAAGGTGAATTTGTGTACATATCCCGGATACCATTTATACCCTCGGAATACCTATTCGAATTGAAAAGGCTGCAGCTCCCCCTTAAGGTCTGTTTTGCGATGACGATCAATAAGTCTCAGGGTCAGTCACTGAAAACAGCAGGAATAGGTCTTAGGGGGGACTGCTTCTCGCACGGCCAGTTTTACGTGGCTCGCTCGAGAGCAAGCTCTCCACGCAGCTTGGTCGGGCCTGTTAATGTGGTATATAAATAAATACTGCAAAACCTACCTAATGTTCAATATTATCAACATGTCAAACTCAATTGTCAAATTATATCTGTTATTTTTCTCAAATTACAGGTATATTACTAAGTAACGTGACTTATAACTGTTGACAGACAATGCATAGCCTAAACTGCCGACGGTAGGAATACGAGAATTGAAACACATATTCCGTTAGAAATGTATATAGAGGTGCACTAAAGAAGGATTTTTGAAATTCGAGCTACTATTTATTTAAAAAAAATCACCTCGAAATATTTTTAAGCGAAGCCAAAAACGGTGCTTCTAAACGCAAATAGGTGCATTACTTTATTTTTCATATAAAATTAATGTCACCCATTGTCAGTGTCAATGACCGCATGTTGTTTACCTCTGCTTATTCGAATGTAACTGGCATGTTCTGTATTTCTGTGCATTTGAGATGTGCAATAAATAATATTTTCACTTCTCTTGCTCAAAATCGTCATATTAGCTTCGCGAAGCGAGACTAAAATAGTACATCTAGCCTCTAGGGTCTAAAAGAAAGCCATATAATCCCATACAAATTTCTATGAAACTGAAAAAAAACTTGCGGCCAGCTACATACTACTACTTACAAATAATTAAAACCAAACAAACCAACCTGATCAGTTTGCTCGAATTGCTCAAACTGTACTTTGAATCTTTCATTCAATATACAATTTTAATTAAAGTATTTTTTATTTTGTCGCAGTCGAAGTGAAAAACAGAGTGTCTAACACGTGGCTAAAAGCCATTATGACACTCACACATAATCACTTCGTGTCATAATAGCTTATTTTAGCCCCTTGTCAAACAATCTACTATTGTATTTTATTGAAATGTCACGTGATCAGATGAGAAGAGAATTTATTTGAGCCTTACTGAAGGAATTTTATCTATCTTTATTGACTAATTCTGCAAGATTTAGTCGCATCTTAAACTCAAATCACACTGAATTTATGTCAATTATTCGACCACCAATTGCATTTTATGACAAAAAATTGCCCGCTCAATCCAACAGGTTACTTACCTGTCACCCTGTCAGTCTCATGTCATGGCGTGTCACCGCGATCCTTTAGCGCGGCGTCGGCGCCTGCGCCCCACTTATCTGTAACGGTACCGGCAAGTCCTGGGCAAAACAACGCGGAGGCCGCTTTTTCGCTAATTAACCTGTTACGGACGTAGCATAAATGGAATTTTATTGTCTTTCAATTTGCGAGATAAGACCCTACTAAGAGCTCTGTATGTTTTGAACGCATCCTACTTGTACCAACTTATAATGGTAGGTATGTAAGTACACTGGCACCAAGGCTTGAAAAACCTTAAATATATATTTAACCCGTTAGGTTAGGTACGCTTCCTATACAAAACGTTTATAGATGCAGCAAATGAATAGCATCATCACTTGAAAGCTATTTTGTAGGCGAAGCGATTTGTTTTACTATTCATTATACTTATGTTTTTCAACTATGTAATTATGTTAGTTTCGACGCACGATTTTGTAACGCCTTGAGAAATAAATTAGCTATGTACAATACGCAATCTTAAACATTTCGCTTGATTTTATTTAGGCGCTACAAACTATTTCAATTATGACTTCACGTGCAATAAAAAGCCGATAACATTCTAGACTGATTATTTTTTTCTTATTATTCATTTTAAATTTGCATTTGTGGTAGTCGCGGAATGAAAAGGTTCGTCACTTTTAAACCTTAGCAACATTACGTAGAGTCAAAAAGTGACAAACCCCTTTATTCCTCGACTATACCTACAATAAAACTTGTAGCTACATTACATTTAATTAAGACTGTTAAATCTAATTTAGTATTTAAGTTCTAAGTAAACTAACAAAGAATGAGATCTTATTAAAATAAATGATTATTATTATTAGTATTATACATGGTTGGTTTTAATTTAACTTTGAGTTTAGCGTCATCTATGAGACTACTGCGATACTAAGCAGTTATAACGTTTAACGTGAGACAACAACGAGCCTTGGCTCGAGGCGTGGCCACGAGGCGTCTTAATATTAAGGTTTTCCGTTAGATGACGCTCTTCACCCAAGTTTGTTTTAATACTTTTCCTATGTCCTTAATTGTCGTGCCTACGGATTCTTTTTTTCTCAGAATTCAATAGAGAGATCATAAATTACTACTGGTAATCAATTAGTGGAAAGTTTTGGATTAGTATCCGTGTTTACCTTCTCGCACGAAAATACATGTTTGGCATGGATGTGTCAATGCTATCTTATAAATTTAAACGAGCAATTCTCGTATATATTATATGTACAGTAAGGGAAATTAAAACATACCTTTTTCGCTCTCGTCACAATGACACTAAGGACTAAAAGGGTATGCCAGTAAGTATACATGTAATTGGTTTCTCGGAAACGGCTCCAACGATTTGGATGAAATTTGGTGTGTGGACCGAGTTTTGCTTTTCAAGTTTATCTGCATACTTAAATCCTTAATAAACTTTTAAACAAAAAAATAAAACCGACTCCAAAAAAACTAAAAAGTAAAAAATAACGCCATAATTCAGTTTCTTCAAATTACTTACAAGTAACCGTTTGTATACTCAATCTATACAGTACATACAATTAATCTTATTTTGCCGTCGGTGCCATATAAAGAATGTGTAAAATATTGAAAATTGACGATTTTAGTAAGTTGTGACACGATGGCACCGACTCCAAAATAACATTAATTGTATATACTGTATAGATTGAGTATACAAATGGTTACTTGTAAGTAATTTGAAGAAACTGAATTATGGCGTTATTTTTTACTTTTTAGTTTTTTTGGAGTCGGTTTTATTTTTTTGTTTAAAAGTTTATTTATTTTACACTTTTTAGTTAATCGTTACTTAAAAGTGTATCTCGTGACGATTCGAACAAGCCCAAACACGGCTAGGATACATTATTTTATTACATAGATCTGGTGCCTACCTTCCGGCTCCATCATCAAATCAATTCCATGGTACCATTCTCATCAAGGAACATTTAAATTTGTGACTATGAAGTTGCTTAGCTAAATTAATCAAGATATTTTGTCGCCACCCGTAAATCATTTATCATTGAGGAGTTCCATGGCATTGCTGCCATTGCCATTGATGGCATTCTGTGGTCTTCTGCATCAGTTCCACTTCACCAATTTACACTTTCTGAATGCAAATGCTTATTATATTTCTTATAATACCAAAATCGCTATATGTATGCCTACAATATTTGAGGAGTTCCCTCAATTCCTTATGGATTTCATCATCAGATCTTCACCAAAATTAAATGGGACCAACTAGAAAGTACCTTCTATAAAAAAAAAAAAAAAATTGAAATCGGTCAAATAGTCTTTGAGTAATCGGTGAACATCCATAAAAAAAAAAAACATTCCGTAGAATTGAGAACCTCCTCCTTTTTTTGGAAGTCGGTTAAAAACCAAGCAATTTGTATATGGAATATCCGGCCGGCTCCAAAACGGCTTAACGGATTTCAACTATTTGTGGTACATGGGTAGCTGAGTATCTACAGATGGTTAAAGGATACCTTATATCTTACTACTTACACTCAAGAAAAAAACAGGCGTTATAATTTCTCCTCCGCTAACGAAGTTGCGAGCACCTTCTATTATTAATATAACTTACGATATAAGCGTACTTCCTTATGATTGATATCTCTCATATTGGCTTCAGGGGCGTGTTTTATTACAGGACCAAATTGAGGGCGAACGATTCCGTATTACGCGAACTCAATATCACAAAGCGGCTCTCAACTATCTGCCAGGAGGGAATCCTCAAATTCTTCTGGCATGTTATGCGATCTAACCAACACGACCACGATATGAGCATTTCACTGGGTCAAGTCGATGGCAAGCGTTCCAGAGGTTGAAACTCGACTAGATGGTCAGACACAATGAAGAATGCTTGTGGTTGCAGAGATAGAGGCCCGTATGGCCCTTTATCGCGCCATGTGAAGGACATTACTGTTGGCCACGATCCTCAGATGAAGAAGAAAGCTATTTACCTAACTGGATAATATTCTGAACAGCTATCCTCTTTTTGTTTGTTTTAAAATTAGAGGCCCAGTTTTAACACACAATGAAATTCGTGAACTATAATTCGGCAATGGTAACCAGTTCATAGAAACGTTTCATGCAGTTTTGTAATTGAAATTTGATAAAATATTTTTTTGTCTGGAAATCAGTAAAAATAACTATAATTGGGTATATACTTTCCTGCGGTCAACATAAAATGATGTAACTTGACATGACTTGATGGTGCTGTTTATTCGGCTAACCACGTGTTGATGACTGCCGCGCTCGGGCGCACGGACAAGTCGGGGAAAAAAAAAATTAACGCTTACCGTTAAATGTTAATTTCTAAAAATACACAGACGTCAATCAAGACTAATTTTTAAGCTTTTGGAGATTTTAAAATGATCAAAAACTAAAAAATAAGGCAATTGGACCCTAAAGAAATGTGACGTCATAATCCTTTTTCCTTTGAAACTTCATACTTTCTGAGCGTTTTGACAGTTCATCAAAGGAACTGATTTGATCTGTTAGTTTGTACTTGACCCAAGTATTATTAATGATTCAGATTAATAGTTTTACCATGAGAGAGAAATATTTCTGAATATGTATACGAATGGTACCTACTACAATTATTTGTTATACTGCGGTTTATCTCTCATCATCATATGAGCCCAAGTACATCCTTTTGCTTGACAAAGGCCTTCCTCAAGGTTCGCCACACCAACGGGTCGTACGCCATCCAAAGATTTCCCGCGATATTCACCAGACTATCGGTCCATCTTGTTCTGCGGATCTCGTCATTTCTGATTCCGATCACGCCTAGCAGAGCATAGATCGTTCCATTGCCCTTTGAGTGCCTCTGAGCCTTCTTATGAGGCCCATTGTGAGTGATCATGTGTTAGTGTCGTATATCACCTCATCACTGGCAACCTACACTGGTTAACCCATTCATTGCCGAGCTTAAGCCCCCTAGGGATAAATTTGTAAGTATGGGCTTAACACATATGTGCGCTGCCGGTGCCGGCAGAGAATGCGTTAAAAACCTTTGTCTTAAGAGATATTGCAGTATTTGGGAGAAGATATTACGTAGCTTCCCAAACGTTGCCCATCCGAATTGGATTCAACGAGTGACCTTTTTATCTTAGTTAGATCTATCCAACTGGTCTGTTTTCTCAGGTATATTATTAGTAACTTTCTATCTTTCAGGGGACTGTGCACCACATGAGAGTTGAAGATAATTTTCGTCTTTTCATGCTCATCTTAAGGCTCACGTGTTAAGAGACACTACTGAGTTCGTTGAGCATTTTGCCGAGGTCTTTCAGGGTCTCAGTCATGACTTCGGTATCATCTGCAAAGCGGAGGCTGGTATATATTCGCCGTTGATATTGATGCCAAGTCCGTCCCAATCCAAAAGCTTGAAAACATCTTCCAGAATAAGTAGTGAACATTTTGAGATATATGACATCTCCCTGTATCACCACGCTGTATTTACATAGGTCTTGAGTTCTGGTCTTAGAGCCGACCTGACATAGTGGCATTCTTATATAAACATCGCAGTACTTCGATATACCGATAGTCAATGTGTCACCGCTGGAGAAATTGCATCAACGCAAAATTCTCGACCTTCTTATGTCTTAGTCCACAAACTCTACGTATAGTGGCTGGTTATATTATTCGGTACTTTGTATAACCAGACCGTAGCGTATGGATGTGGTATGGAAGGCTTTGCGGAAACCGGCTTGTTCGGAAGGCTGACAGTTGACAGTCGTCAAACCTGCGGGCGAGACAGTTCGCGTTGACTCTCGATAACAGCTTATATATGGCTTTTAGGTCTTTTCGCCTTTTTTAAAAATAGAGCTGCACCATGCTTACGTATCATGAATGTGGCATTTTGTCCTGGAGTATGACGGAATTAAATAGCTTCTGAAGTGCTTTCATAACCGGTTTACCACATGTTTTCATAAACTACGACGTTACTCCGTCATCACCCTGCCACGTTACTCCGTCATCACCCTGCCAAATACTAATCTCGTACAGGCTGACGTCCGGGATTACTTGTGTGTAGTCCTGACCCTACCTGGCCTTTGGATCTTTGGTCAAGTTTATGACAGATGCCTGCGTTGTTGTGTAAAACTGCACGTAGAACTTCTCAACCTCACACAGAAGCTCAGGTTTGGACCATACGATTTACGATTCTACCATACCCCGTCATCAGTTTCGTCAGCTGGCTATGCCCCACAGACATATCTTGTTCGAACACTTTAGATCCTTTGCTCCGCTCAATAACCTCTTCAATACATTTGGTATTGAGTTGGCGTAGGTCGCAACGCGACTCACGGACTTTGAGATCTGTCTGTTGAGGCACCGGTACTTCTAATAATGACTATCTATATGTTATGATTATGACTATATTATATTTGTGTTTATTTTTTTTGGTTTTTGTTTTAAGGTATTGCAAAAGTTTGTATGGATAATAATTAGAAGGAGGAATCACTTAAAACTTTTATCACCGTGTAAAGAAGACGATTATTTTGTTAATAATACCAATTGATCCGGTTTCTTATGACTAACTAAGAGGTATATGTATCCATTGAAAATTTAACACAACAAACGTTACAATAGAGATTAAAAGTCAGGCATAACGTTAAAACGCCCGATACAAATCGAGCGACACATGTGGTGACGTCACTCAGGTGACTTTAGTCACAAAGTACATAGCGAAACAAGTATTTTCTTATTTCGGCCATTTAAGTATATACATAGTTGTTACACATTTCCCCTCAAAAAACCTTAAAGAATCACAAGACAACGTTTTATTTACTTTTGGACAAGAAAAAAGTACTGTTGTTTTGCGTCGCAATATTTTTACCTTTTTAGACTCATTTTGATATTTCTATGTTTTTTCAATAAGTACGTTAATTATGCTAAATAAATGCTTTGCATCTTCTTAATTAAGGTTGTACGTACTCATACTTATGTTTTATGTTATAATCTTTTTAATCTTCCAACTGTGGTTTTCAATAAATAATATACTAAGTACTATTAATTTTGACTATCCTTTGGTTTTATCAAGTGTTAGTTATTTCAGCGACTAAATTCCGCAGAAAAACTATAATATTTTCAAATATTATATAACTACTTGTTACGGTTCAAAATTGTCCTGTATATATATCAATTACAATTCAGCCAAAAATACCAAAAAGCACGATTCTTGTATGGTCTCGATACAAGTTGTTTGGTTATAGTGGTCACAGTTAGTGCCTACCTATTACGGTTCAAAAGTTTAGTTTAGAGCAGTATGACAACAGATAGCAGGCTTTTTATTAAAGAATTTCGTTGTTGGTACTTAATAAAATGCAACTATAAAAACTTATTATTTAGTATAATGTTCTCGTAGGTAGGTATCACAGGTTTGATGTGGAATAACATTATTGTCTATAACTTATCGTTAATGTATTTCACGAATAACATTAGTTAGACAAAGAATACACTTTAATTGAACCAACATTTTTCTCGCAATAAACAACTTCAAGGGCATAAAACGAAACTAATTAATAGTCATCTTATTTAAATTTTATAAGCTGCGTGTGCGTCAGCGGGTCGACCGAATCGCAAGCGTCATTACGGGCGAGTCCACCGGTCCAGTCCTAAACGGATATGTTGACGAGTCCATTGTGAAATGAAAACATATATACTTACATTGTAAAAATTTATGGTCTGTAAATTGAAGGTATTTTAGAAGTGTTTGTAGGACCCCGAATCGAAATTATTTTTTATGTAGGTCTTAGTCTTCGTCTCAACACGAGGCTAGTTTGGCGGCCTAGAAATCTATGATCTGCATCGGCCCGCTGCACCAAATGTTGCTTTCTGACAGCAAATGCATGGAGTAGTAGGTACCTACTATAGAAAGATTATTCTAATATGCTAAGTTTATCTATCGATATGGATGATAAATAATTCCACTGCACGCCAAATCGCAATAATATGATATACATGTATATATCTATCCAGGGTCTAGATGAAGAATAAGTACTAAAATTAGACTTTGTAAATAATAAGTACCTAATACAAATCGCATGGTAAACGCTGACAGAAGTTGTGGCCAGTAATGAAATAATCTGGTCAGTTATTGGCGTTTTAGCTTGCTATTACTAATTTTCGTTGAAAGTATTTATTAAGTTTGATCTTTGTGATCTTTTTCGTATTTTTTTGGACATCAGGTTCAGAAAATAGAGGGGACACAATTTATGCTACTTTCGGAGCGATTCTTTTCGCAAAAATTCAATAAATCTATTTTTTTTAGAAACCTCAAAATGTTTTTAAAAGATCTGTCGAAATATGTGCCACACTCTGATATTTACTTAGTTTTTTTTTCAGTTTCAGTTATATGTATAAAGTTTAAAACCTCAAAATGTTTTTTTCAGTTTCAGTTATATTTAACTATCAATCTGAGCAGCGGCTTATACAAGACACTTCCCAATTTTCTATCCTCCAAATTTCATTAATATAAATGCAGCAGTTTTAGAGTAAAATGCCTGTGACACACGGACGGACAGACGTACAGACATGACGAATCCATAAGGGTTCCGTTTTTTGCCATTTGGCTACGGAACCCTAAAAACCGATATTATCATACTTTGAGAAAACCCGTGATGTCAATACTATAACCAAGAAGAATCTAACGAGTCCTACGAGTCTATCAAACCGTTCAGCCTGCAGAATGTGCCAAAGAAACATATTATATACACTCAAAAAGTATTTTTTTTTTTTCTGACGGAATCCAGAGGACAGCTCTTTATACCAAAAAAAAAAATATTTGCTTCATCTGTTCGAATCATTTGTTTATGCATAAAACTAGACAATTTACTACAGGATCTATTCTTAAGGAATACAAAGGGCCTAGTCAAGTACTTTGAACTCTACCGAGTAAACTTCCGATCATCCCAAAAGGAGTGATCCAACACATTACGAATTTAAAGTTTTAGTCGCAAGCGCGGATTTATCGACAGTGGACTTTATTTTTTTATGCGTAGAGTTGATTGACCGTGCCTTTGCCTTGCATGTCGAACGTGCTGTGTAATGTTGGTATTGGACACACGAAAGCCTAAGCAGCACCCTAAAGGTCTTTCCAAATTCTACGATAAATTAATAGGTTATTGTCGAATTATATTGAATAGGGTGCATTGTTAATTTCTGTATTACAAGTAAATCGCTGAAGAATTAACTCGCTACCTCCGTGTTTAAGCTTCCTAGTTTGCGTGAGTGTGGTGAATCACTTGAGATGCATTTACGGTGATCAGATGAGTGACGGAAGAACTTGATTGATGTGCTGTGACATCTACTTACTACCACTGACAGCCAAGATTCCTGTCCTTCTGTATGACACAATCAATACCTACATTTCATAGTTTAGTTTATAAAAGGCTTGTCGTAAATAAATATAATGAGTCCGTCTGTTAGATTGTCAGAAAATAATGGACACGTATTTTTTCTTATGTCAATTAAACAAAAAATTACGAAGATATAGCCGGTTAAAGTTCACCGTAACGTCACGCCGTGTGGCCGTCATGCGCCCCATTCCCAAACTTTAATGCGCTTTATCTTTGTCTTTTTTTGTTTCATTGACAAAAAAAAAATACATATACCATATTTTTTTAATAATTTAACTGACGGAGTTATTAGTATGATATATGTGATGCATTATATACATAGTATGTATTATTCGGTTTTACAGACTTTTGGACAAGTCGGAGCAGTAGGTACAATAATCTGCTCAAACACATCATAACAGGAAAGCCGATAGAAAACGGTTTCCATGGAAAATTTTACTTTAGTACAACGCGAATAATTAGGTGTACCTTTTTCACACGGCAATTTTTCTCAAACTGTTTCGTTGTTGAATTGACAATTCAGTTTAAGTTTGTTTAAAAAAAGTTAAATCACAAAATGATACAGTTTGGAAATGAAGTAGTTTGGGAAACATGACTAAGGAATAAACTAATCAATTTTGCCACAGTAGAATCTAGCTGAACCCAGTATAGTCGCCACCAGGAATAGGTATCGGTCGACATTGACGTGACCTGTGTTTTTCATGCGACGTGACTACATGCGACCACCACATTGTGTCTTACTTTAAACAAACTACAATAGGCATCATCATCATCATGTCGCATGGCTTCTGGTTTTTTATACTGCATTTAGAATTCTTTAGATGTCTATTTTTAAGTTATGTAACCAATCCTCTGGTGTGGAAAGCTTATGAAGTTCTGGTAGACCACCAGGGAAACGGTAAAGTGGGCATTCCTCGACTATTTGGAGCAGAGTTTGATCCTGAGCACCGCAGTCGCAAGCTATAGGCATGAAGACTGGGTATGAAAATCAAAATTATAATTAGTCCGTCAGCTAAATAATAAAAAAATATTGGACACGTATTTTTTGCTTTTTCTTAAAATTAAGTAACACTCCGATAAATCGCATTAAGGTTTAGGGGGGGCTCGTGACGTCACTCCTAAGTAAAATTTGTACTTAGGAGTGATGTCACGCGACATTTTGACTCAACGTAGCGCCTTTATTTTTCGATTATGTAAAAAAAGAAAAAATACAAGTGTGTCCAATATTTTTTATTGATCTACAAGACAGACTATTTATTAAAATTTTGTCATCATCCCTATTAAAATTTCGCGATTCCCCATAGGGTAAACTGGTTTAATAACCTATCGTTTTGCAGAGCATGGGTTTAAAGATTACTCGTATTTGCGAACAAACCCGGGAAACATGGTCTAAAAATAAATAACTCATAGTTATATTTGCATTTCATTAAAATATACATGGAAATCCAACACAAACCAAGTACCTATGCATGTAACGTGCTAGTGTCTATATGAGACCAACGGTAATTAGAGTCCTACCAAGTGTTGAAAACAGCTCATACATTTCTACCACGCACTGATAGAGCAACGTTTATGATTTTTAAGTGACTCCCAAAAAAGGAGGATGTTCTCAATTCGTCCGGACCCTTTTAGGGTTCCGTACCAAAAAGGTACAAAAGGAACCCTTATGGTGCGACTCTGTCTGTCTGTCTGTCTGTCTATCTGTCTGTTCGACTATTATAGCGACATATCTCAAAAACGACTTATCCTATCTATTTGAAATTTGGAATATTTATAAACATAGCCCACATGTATTGCACAGGAAAAATTTTAAAATATATTTTTATTAAAAAAAATGACGAATATGAGGGGGGGCAAAAGTTAAAAGTCTAGCTACTGGGTCAAATAGAATATAGCATAGGAAAGGGCTTCATCTGCACATTCTCTTTTGATTTTGTTTTATTAAAGAAAGTGTGAAAAAAAACCACCATTCCCCCCTTTTATTTCCGAAGTTTAGCCATAAGGAATAAATAAACATCAATATTAAACGAAAATTATAGCCATGTCTCTAAATAGCTATTTTTTTTATTTGCAAAAACCTATTTAAACAACCCGGTTGCGTTAAGTTTGCACCTCATTTGTATGTAATGCTATAGATATCAGGTGCAAACTAAATTCAACCGGTACCGGGTACTAAAGAAAGGGTAAGTGAAAATTTGCACGGAACCCTCGGTGTGCGAGTCCAACTCGCACTTGGCCGGTTTTTTTTAGGGTTCTGGTCTTGAAAACGGGAAAAGTGTAACTCGTAATCACTTCATTCTCCGCCCATCTGCCTCAAAGAGGCTCCGGAACGCGTGGAAAAATCAATTTTAAATTAATATACTCGTAAAAGATAAAAGTTAGCGGTCTCTTACTGCTGTACATAAATCAAGCCTCGCATCTACCACTACGACTATTTTTTGAATATCTTTTTGTAACTTCCAGATTACATTACTTAGGGCTTACATTCTTTTGTTTCTTGTGTCCTTCCTAAAGGTAAGAAGGAGGTATGCGGCTAAGTTAACGCAATCCAAAATAAACCGGTAAAGTGCGAGAATGACTCGTGCACCGAGGGTTCCGTACAAACTTTCACTTATTCCGACTTAAGTTTCCGCTTGAGTTAAGTTTGCCTCTGGTATCTAAGGCGTCACATACAAATGAGGGGCAAACTTAACCAAACCGGGTTATTCAAAAATCATTTTTGGTGATTAAAAAAAAGTAGGCCAGATGGTTATAAGTTTTGTGTAATATTCATATTAAATTACATAATTCCAGAAAATTCCCGATTTTTCGTTAGATAAACTTCGGATATAAAGGGGGGAATGATATTTTTTCCACATTTTTCTTAATATTTTTTTTTTTTTAATATTCAAAAATGTACAGATCAGGCCCTTTCATATGATACCCCACTTAGCCTAGTGACTAGACTTTTTGCTAGAATGTTTGCCCCCCCCCCCCCCCCCCCCTCATATTGTTAGTTTTTATAGAAAATAAAAATATATTTTATAATGTTACCTTCGTAATACATGAGGGCTGACTATGTTTATAATAGCGTCATGTAGGTATATGAATAATTATTTTAACGAATACTAAGGTATTATTATTATTTTAATCTTAATTGTTTTATATACTCTGACACTTAGAATTTTATTCTAGACACATTCTAGATAATTTATTTTTTATTGACAATCTTTTTGGGATTTATCTTATTGATTATTTTAATTGTTAAAATGATGATTTTATCAATAATATTATACTTAAGTTAAATGATCTGATTACGTTTTTTGGGTTTCCCTAATCCTTGCAGCAAATGTTGGATCATATTGTATGTCTCCCAGCAAACATTCACTCTCATGTAACTGACATTTCGAAAGTGCTTGTAACTAGGCCTACTTGAATAAAGAATATTTTGATTGATTGATTGATAATATTAATAATAATAATAGATAAATATTTCAATTCTCATTTTATCCGACTCGTGTATAGTCCAACACGCATTTTGTCCAACATATATTTGTCCAACACGTTTTGGTCCAATATGCATTTCGTTCAACAGGCGTTTCCTCTTCGTCTAACAGGCATTTCGTCCATCGCGTATTACGTCAACACGTATTTTACTCCAATACCTTTTGACCGCCACAGTCGGCAAATCACATCTTCGAAAATTTATGCCATCGGAATATGCCGACAAAATTGTATGGTTCAAAACTCCGAAAATAATATGAATAACTCGTTCTGCAATCACTATTTTATTTTTAGGATTTTTTTATTTTTTTGCTATGGCGTCTGGGTCACGTCTTATAACTTCGCTGTTTGGCGGTCAAAAGGTTAAAACCCTTTAATATATAATAACCCTTAAATGGTCTTGAAATTTCTGGATCTGAATCTTGGATGTTTCCTATCTCTACTCAATTATATCAAAGTAAATGTATATCCTTGTAGTGCCCATAACAAATATCAGAGCTTAGAGAGCATTAGAGGAGGCCTAGCCCAGCAGTGGGACATATGTAGGTTGGTGATGATAGGATGATGAATTAAAAAAAAAATACACGATTTATGAAGCAAGCATTTAGTGTACGAGTAAGTAAAAAATTACAACGGTTGGTTTAATTAAAGCCTACGGCAAGTTAAATTCGCGAATTCGTTTAATAAATAAGCCCCTAATGGGCAAACTGCGTAATGATAATAACGAATCTCGAAATGGACAAACTGCGTACTGACGAATCTCGAAATGGACGAACTGAGTACTAATGAAATTCAAAATGGACGATCTGCCTAATGACGATTCACGAAATGGACGAATCAAATTATTGACGAAGTGAGTAGTAGACGAACGGCGAAATGCGAAATGGACGAACTGCGTATTAGAACAAATGTTAAAATTGATATCATAACATGTAAACTACAGACTGAAACACAAACAAGCTTTTCACGTCGTGCTTAAAAAACGAATGGCAAAAGAACTAAATGTTCGAGAGTCTTAAACTGGTTTTGATTTAAACTTACACGATCTTCACTCATTATCCATTGCGTCCGAAACGTCGAAGAATTACTAACGAAAGGCAAATTAAATAAATCATATTTATACGCGATAAGGCCCCGTTTTGTTGTGTTGTGATAATTAAACTGGTTGACTAAGAATCTAGACTATTTGATTTTACGGAAGTAGTATTTGGTTCAATGTAGTAATTCAGAAATAGATTAGTAGTTTGTCTAAAAGGTGCGTTTTTCTGTATTTGAATTGTATTTTTAATATTCTAATAATAGATTTTGTTTGTTCCAAATTCATCTTCTTCGTCATCTATTCCATCGATCTATTAATAAATAACACGATGGAATTTTCTCAATGTTTACTTAGAAAAGCTTGCTATAGACCCACACTTGTAAATTTTATAGCGTCAATATCAATGCCTATCTTGATTTGACTCACGAGATGAACGCCATGGGAGATGTTGATTCGAGGATATTAAATATATAATATACACCTTTTCTGCTTTACCTTAAGGTTGACTGGCCGAGAATGCCTTATGGCATTAAGTCCGCCTTTGGAACGATAAGTTTTTTCTTGTTTTTTTTTTTATGTTTTATGGGGCAAACGAGCAGATAGATCATCTGATGCTAAGCGATCACCGTCGCCCATACACTTTTTGAGTGATTATTCCCGAAAATATTCATTCAGTCAAAAACCCTTCGAAACCTTTTTTTTTTTTAATCACAGTTGAAATATGTGCGGCACGTTAAAGATGTTTGCAATTTACAAAAACAGCTTCTGCTACATGCATGGAGCCCCCCCCCGCTCCAGATATTATTTTAAGTTATTTTTTTACCAAACTAAGTAAGTTAGAACAGCTATATTCCAAATTTTATCAATATAAATCTTGCCGTTTTTGAGTACAATGCCAGTATCATACGGACGGACGGACATGACGAAACTTTTATGTTTAGCTTTTGCCATTTTAGCTACGGAACCCTCAAAAACAGCTTTTACTTATTTTTATGAAAATATTTTCATCGTACAGACATCTCATTTTTTACAAACTTATACGGGTAATAGTAGATGTACTATGTATTAGCAGTTAATTGCTTTTCCATTGTCGATAATTAATGCATCTAAAAGCTTAGTTATCTATAAGTAAACAGACACGTCACCATTTAACTATATCTAAATGCGCATGCAGCTACGAGTACCGGTTTTCCTTGCTAAGTTTGAACTGTATGCCCTTATGATTATAAGCGGTCAAGCACTAATATGAACAACTTTATGACATGAATAGATATTTTCTGCATGAATAGATATTGTCTGCGTAAATGAAATAATCATTACCGCCCTTTTGACTCACTGTAGTCAGATATAAGTCTCTAGTATCGAAGAAATGCGTTTTTTAGGGTTCCGTAGCCAAATTGGCAAAAACGGAACCCTAATAGATTCGTCATGTCTGTCTGTCTGTCTGTCACAGGCATTTTACTCAAAAACTATAAGCTGTACATTAATAAAATTTGGAACATAGGTGTCGTGTGTAAACCGTTTGAAAGTTAAATAAAATATATATATATATATTTCTAGGAAGGGCACTCCATACATGTAACCGAAGCTGAAAAAAATGTTTTTTACCAAAAATAAGTGTGGCACATATTTCGATATTTAATTTAAAAACGCTCTGAGGTTCCTTAAAAAAGTTTTTGATTTAGCTAATATTTTCCGAAATATTCGCTCCGAAAGTAGCAAAAATTGTGTCTCCCCCTCTATTTTCTAAACGGTATGTTCAAAAAATATGAAAAAAATTACAAATATAAAACTTAATAAATAATTCTAACGAAAATTGTTTTCAATACGATCGAACATACCGTTTTTAAGTTATTGCCAAAAAACTGCGCTTCTCAGCAAAAGGACGCAGGTGCCGGGGACATAGGCTTTTAGTGTTTTTTTTTCATATCGTATTTTTCTTATCTTTTGTGCATTTTTTTGTATAAAAGGCTGCGGAACCCGTCATGGGCGAGTCCGACTCGCACTTGGCCGCTTTTTTATTTGTAATATAGCCTATCAATGGCCTTGATATAATATATAACATGCATAGTGTACCGTACCTTCCGAAGGCCATTGGTGACTCGCAAAATGATACAAATAATTCTTTTCACAGCTTTACTTCTTTCTAACCTCCAAATTTTCTTTCAACGTGACAATTTACGAAACTGAGAAAAATAACGGGTCATGATGTCAGAAAATCGCAGACCTGATTAGCGAGATAGTTTGTTCTTATGATACACTAAAGGTCATGACTTGATTACGCCACCAATCTGGTTTTTTGTGCGTCAATATTCAAGTCGATTTCGCATATTTGGTAGCAAGGGGTTGTAGTTTTTCTAGACGCGACAAATATCATTTTCACATTGCACGGCAGACTTACGTTGGCATCGTCATATACGAAGCCTAGTTTGAAGAATAGTCCCGGAGGAATCCGCTTACATCTGGATAAGGCCAGATTGGTAAACTTAATTTCTTCTATGTCAGGGGTCAGTTTAAAAAGCTTAAGGTAGACTGGTTCCAGTGTGAGGTTAGAGAACTTGATATGATCTGTCGTAATGCCTCCTCGCTTGTACTCGATTCTGAATGGATTTGGATACGCAACTAGGCGATTCTCGCAAATATAGGAAGCTGTCTTTCGCATAGGGCTTGAAAAATATTTAGATATCTCTATAAACCTTTCGACTTGGGATTTGAATGCTTGACTTTCTACGTATTGCTTGCTTGATTCTTCATCCAGATCAACGTTAGATTCTTCCTTCACAATTTGAAGGGCGTTGTTTGGAACTTTTGATTGTGTGAAATTCCTGTTCAAACGTAAGCTCGGCACGGGACGACCTAGCCGCGAAGGTGGCAAAGTTGGTGAGGTACATGTCCGTTGTTGCATCATGTTTCTAAAGTATACAATAATTTGCCTGTCTACAAAAATTTAATTACAATGACATGATAATATGACATATGTAAGTGGACTAGAGGCAAGGCATTTTAATGCAATATGTCAAAATAGGTTGTATAGTTAGTTACAATTGAAGCTAATATTATTTTTTTTCAAAATGCTTGCAGCATACTTATTTATTTAGTTTCTACTTATATGAGAGATGCAAACCAAACGCCAGGTGACCTCTGCTGTGTGTGCAGTAACCATACAAGCTGATACATTTACAATACAGTTCCGTGCATTCCTGTACTGTATTTGGGATTGGTTTGCCCCCACTGAATCACTACTTGAAAGTCAGGTTCTAAAAAAATGTAATTCACGCCTTGTCTCTATTGATTCAAACAGTAGCAGTTGGAAAAACGTGTTAGGCGGTGCGACGACACACGAAACGTGGCTGGAAGCGGTTGGAGAAAAACACTCAACCTGAGTTCAGTGGCATTATGCCATGGGAAAGTCATACTCGTACCTATACAAAGCAACGGATCGATGTTTGGACGGATACCGGATACCGAATATCTGGCAGAACCGTTGGCCGAATAGCCGGATATCAGGCCACCGGATATTCGGCGGCCTGATATCCGGGATATATTATATTAAATCGAGCGCGTGGGCGGCACTCGGCACACCTTGCAACTTGTTCAAAAAATTGTATTCGATCTATTGGTAAAAAAAATAAAACCGGTCAAGTGCGAAGGTGACCTGCGCACCGACGGTTTCGTACAAACTTTCACTTATTCCGACTTAACTTGCCTCTTGAGTTAAGTTTGCCTCTGGTATCTATGGCGTCACATACAAATGAGGGGCAAACTTAACAAAACCGGGTTATTAAAAAATAATTTTTGGTGATTTAATAAAAAGTAAGACAAATAGATAACTGGTTATAACTTTCGTATAATATTCATATTAAATTACATAATTCCAGAAAATTCTAGATTTTTCGCTCGGTAAACTTCGGAGATAAAGGGGGAGGGTGTTTTTTTTCATATTTTCTTTAATAAAACAAAACCTGATTACAATAAAAAAATTGTTCAAAAATGTGTGTGAGTCAAGCCCTACTTGACCCAGTAACTAGACTTTAAATTTTTGCCCCCCTCATATTAGTCGTTGTTTTAGAAAATAACAATGTATGTTTTAAATATTTTCTTTGAAATACATGTGGGCTGACCATGTTGATATACATTCCAAAATTCGAATAGATAGCGTAAGTAGTTTTTGAGATATGGCGCTTTTTCGCACGCAATATGAATTGATGTAGTGCCCTTTTATAAATGTATGAATTATGTGAATTATTAAAGTGACATTAATAATTGATTTTTTGGTGGTTCATTATTTATTTACGCCGTTTTGAATTTTAACCGTGTTATTTTGCTATTCAATATCCGTTCGGTAAGTTCGCAAACGCAAGTATCCGGTATTCGGCCGAATAGTAAAATTGTGGCCAGATAGGCCGGATACCGAATAGTGGCCGGATATCCGATGCATCTCTAACTTGTATGACATGACACGGGAAAGACCTATCTGTCCAGCAGTGGACGGAGATATGCTGATGATAATGACGAATCCTAACAGAAATTTGTAAAATTCTAATTTTAACAGGTACTAAATAGTAAAAACGCTTACTGGCTGGATTATTTAACCCCCCCCCCCCCCTCTTCCTAACGAAAGTTAATGTAACTTTAACAGGTTGTTTGGGGTACACTAAGAAGACGATCCTAAGTTTCAATTTTTTGTTCCAGACCAGTAATAGGAAATTTACCCTACTTGCTACTTATTTTAACTCCGGCAAATGTTTTCTTTGTATTATTCAATGTGAACTGGACATCTTACGAAGTATTCAATGCGAACATTCTGCTGTTAAATTACAATAAATTCAAGACCATACCATGGTTGTGAGATCAACTAGTGCATAACTAGTTTATAACAGGTCCCACCACCTTTAATGACTGTTAACAATGTGTCGACAACTTGTACACGTGCCACCGTGACAGAAATCAAATTCATGACACATCGCATTGCTTTGTTTACTACTATTTGCTTGCAATTTTGTCTCCGAATTCTCCGAAGAATTGCGTTTTTCACCTGCCAAGAGACATACCAAAGAGTGCAACGATAATGAGAGTGAGCCTTGCGCATAATTTTCAAGAAGTTGGGAAATTTCTTTGTAATTTCTGATAGCTTTCAGAAAAATAATAGTTGAGAAATTACCAACTTTCGCAACTTCGGAAACTATCCGTTGGCACAACAATCCCATATCTCGTTGTAAGATTTTCTTGGAATCATGACACCGGACATGTAAATTGTTGAAATAAAACAATTTAACGGATTATATCGCGTATATTATCTCATTTTAGTTCCCGACGTTTCGGAAGCTTTCCATGGTCACGGGAGGACTGAAACGGTCACGGGAGGAATGGAAAGCTGGAAAGCTTCCGAAACGTCGGGAACTAAAATGAAATAATATACGCGATATAATCCGTTAAATTGTTTTATTTCAATGAGTAATAATCGCGGAAACAGAAGAAAATATTATGTAAATTGTTATTACAATATAATCTATTAATGTAGTTATACATTAAGTGGGGGTTTTTGAGCTGTACGTCAAAGATAATACATGCTTACATTTTTATGGATAAATATAATGATGACTTGTAACAATGCGTTTCGATGAATTAAACACGTGCTACCACGATAGAAGTCAAATTCATAATACGTAACGTAGACTGCTGAGGTTGATGAGCAGGTTCTTGGAGTTGTGGGAAGGGCAGCACAGTAAAATAGGTTATTAATTTGGGAAACGTGTATTGCGACCGTGATTGTTAGCACAAGAAGCAGATATCCACAGATAACATACATACGTAACTAAATGCCATAAACTATATAAATAAACATTATACCAACTTAAAAACTAAATTAATGTTGGAGTTCCCAACACACCACATCGTTTTATTTACTACTATTTGCTTGCAAGTTTGTCGTCGAATTCTCTGCGAGATGGTGTTTTCCACCTGTCAAGGAGATCTAAGCGTTACAAGACTTTACTGGAATAATGACCCAGGCATGTACAAGTTAATTTTATTGTGCTAATTTCGGTCAGGAAGCTAATGTATGGTTTGACCTGGAAAAAATCTGAGGGGTCGCTAATTCGCAACCACAATTTTTTTCTATTAGTACTTACAAAAAACCGAGTCCATTTAATATAAAGGCCGATTTACTATGGAAAGCCAACTATAGCCTTTAATTTAAATTCAAAACACATCTCGCTTAGGTTTCTATAGTTTAGTTGTAACTTTATCTCTAAATTCTCCAATAGATGGCGTTTTTCACCTGTCAAGGGTATATTCATCATAACAAATGTATAATTTGCGGAAAGTATGAAGCCTTTGGTAGGAAAGTTCAAAAATGCCTAATCATGAAGGTAGTCAAAGTATGAGATTAAACGATATAACCCAAACAAAACAAAAAATCTTTAAATATCATGTGGCACATATTTCGACAGTTCTTCTAAAAATACTTTAAGTTTTGATTTAGTGAATATTTTCGAAAATAATCGCTCCAAAAGTATCATAAATTGGGTCCCCTCCCCTCTATTTTCGAAACAGTATGTCCAAAAAATATAAAAAATTACAAAAATTAAGCTTGATAAATACTTTGAACGTAAATTATTTTCCACATGATCAGATGTAATGTTTTTGAGTTATTGCCATAAAACTGCGCTCCTCAGCAAATGAACGTAAGTGCCGTGGAGATAAGGTCTTCTGCTAGTGCATTTTTCATGTCGTATTTTTTTCATCTGTAGTGCTTTTTTTGTATGTACGGCTGCGGAACCCTACACTGAGCGTGGTCCGACATGCTTTTGGCCTATTTTTGTTTTATAAAACTAGGGAGGTAAATTGTTGTACCTATATCATAATATGTCTGTCGCAGACTAAGCTACTTACCTCCTAAAAACTTCAGTTGACTCATACTGTATATTTATAAAACTGTAAAAATATATTTGCGTTTAATTTATAAAACTTTCCACATGGAAGAAATCGGTAATTTCTCAATATTTCCTTTCTGGCATTTCCCAAATTGAAAACATTCATTAACTTCTTGTGAATGTTTTGAGCAATTTCCGAGAATTGGTTCGAATCCAGCTTACTGTAGCGGATCGCAATGAATTTTTCTTTCTATTTAGAGATCCTACTAGCATGTGACGTCATACGCTATAGTACCTTGTATGGGTACATTAAGAACTTTGTTCTGCAGCTATGTTAAAACTTGCGGGTATCGCAACGGTTTCATAACAAAAGTTACCATACATTTTATGATTTATTCAATGGTATTATTAGTTATTGATATTTTCATGCTTTAAAACGGACTTACCCACCCAGCTTTAAAGATTCATAAAACAAGCTACACGTATGGTATCGAACTCAGAAATGTAACGTAGTTCCTTATTTTGGTTTTTATCAGGACTTTCATAATTTGTACAAATTTTTACTACTGTCAAATACCTACTACTATGCTAGCTTTAAGTATCTGTTATTGCTATGTTATTGCTGTATATGCTCTGGTAACTTGGCTCTGACTACTTTAAGTACCACTTAAATACTTTTCTTACTATTAGGGCGTAAACTGTAATTGCTTATTACGTTCACATATTATCAGGAGTTTTCTTAACACATTAATCGTAGGACTGTGACTGTAAGCAGCACAGGTGTTGTTCGTAGCTGATGTTGTTGACTAGCATCATATGCTCTTCATCTTATAGTGATACTACTTAGTACCTACGATCAGTTTCTTATGCACAATTTGAAAAGCTTGAAAACGTCATACACTCCTACCTTATCCTACCTTACCCTACCTACTCACAGTTTTCTCACTTTACTCGGTTAAGTTAAAGCACCATTTTTTTTTAATAAAATAAATAAATATTAGGAACAATCTTACAGGAATCGGCCTAGTCACAAACTAAGCGAAGCTTGTACTATGGGTACCTACTAGGCGACGATAAACATAATATTAAATTATAATATTTAAATACATAGAAAACATCCAAGACCCAGGAACAAACATTTGTGCTCATCACACTAACACTTGCCCTGTCCGGGATTCCAACCCAAGACCGCTACCTTCATAGGCCGTCAAACGGGTCGTCAATAATTATAAAAACACTGGAATTACCTTAACAACTTTAAGCTCACGCGACTTGTACTCATTATTAAACATTAAATATTTTTATCCAACGTAATGTGCTCGCAGTATCATAAGAATTATCAATAAAACGTACAAGTTAGATAATAAAGTAAATAATGTTACGTTAGACCCAGTATATACTAATCAAAACTTTTATTGCAGAGAGTTTCTTTCCACGTCAACTGAAATAAATAAAACAACCATCATTTTATCAGCAGCATTTTTTTGTGGTTTTTAAAGTACACATTTTAAACAAACCCGTTAATAGTGTTATTTAATTATTTAAAAATTCAAATTCAAAATCCAAAAAAGTTCATTTGGTTTCACATTTGTTGTTGTTAGTAAATAACGGCGCTAACGGTTGGCGCCTTCCATTAAGCAATGTAAGCTTGTATCGGAAAGTTCCACTCTTCCTTCACTCGGTGGTTAGCAATAAACTTTTAAACAAAAAAATAAAACCGACTCCAAAAAAACTAAAAAGTAAAAAATAACGCCATAATTCAGTTTCTTCAAATTACTTAAAAGTAACCGTTTGTATACTCAATCTATACAGTATATACAATTAATCTTATTTTGGCGTCAGTGCCATATAAAGAATGTGTCAAATATTGAAAACTGACGATTTTAGTAAGTTGTGACACGATGGCACCGACTCCAAAATAACATTAATTGTATATACTGTATAGATTGAGTATACAAATGGTTACTTGTAAGTAATTTGAAGAAACTGAATTATGGCGTTATTTTTTACTTCTTAGTTTTTTTGGAGTCGGTTTTATTATTTGTTTAAAAGTTTATTTATTTTACACTTTTTAGTTAATCGTTACTTAAAAGTGATCTCGTGACGATTCGAACAAGCCCAAACACGGCTAGGATACATTATTTTATTACATAGATCTGGTGCCTACCTTCCGGCTCCATCATCAAATCAATTCGATGGTACCATTCTCATCAGGAACATTTAAATTTGGGACTATGAAGTTACTTAGCTAAATTAATCAAGATATTTTGTCGCCACCCGTAAATCATTTATCATTGAGGAGTTCCGATGGCATTCTGTGGTCTTCTGCATCAGTTCCACTTCACCAATTTACACTTTCTGAATGCAAATGCTTATTATCTTTCTTATAATACCAAAATCGCTATATGTATGCCTACAATATTTGAGGAGTTCCTTCAATTCCTCATGGATTCCATCATCAGATCTTCACCAAAATTAAATGGGACCAACTAGAAAGTACCTTCTAGAAAACAAAAAAAAAATTTTGAAATCGGTCAAATAGTCATTGAGTAATCGGTGAACATCCATAAAAAAAAAACATTCCGTCGAATTGAGAACCTCCTCCTTTTTTTGGAAGTCGGTTAAAAACCAAGCAATTTGTATATGGAATATCCGGCCGCCGGATGTTCGGCCAAAAGTTTATGTAAGAATTATGTGAATTATTAAACTGACATTAATAATGCATTATTTGGTGGTTTAAAATGAATTTATTTATGCCGTTTTTAATTTTTATTTTATTCAGTATCCGGTCAGTAGTACGCAACTATCCGGTGTTCGGCCGAATAGTAAAATTGCGGCCAGTTAGGCCGGATACCGAATAGTAACCAGTTAGGCCGGATACCGAATAGTGGCCAGTTAGGCCGGATACCGAATAGTGCCCGGATATCCGTTGCATCTCTAGTATTCATCCCCACGCTTTGGGGATGGTCGCGCACCTAGTGGTTTCACTACCGCGTACACTCCAAATGAGGAATGAGTCCCCTACCGCGGTTTTCCTTGGAGGTTACAGTACGGGGTTCTGCAAGTGGGGAGTGAATAGGTTTTGAAAAGGTCGGCAACACGCACGTAATGCCTCCTTGAGTCGCAAGCGTCCATAACTACGCTACTTTGACTGCTTAACAACAGGCAGGCCGCACGCTTGTTTGCCACATAAGTAGTAGTAGGGTTCCGTACCAACAAGGTAAAAAAATAACCTTTATTTGTACAGAGATTTGATTTACAAAGGAAAAAGTGAAAAACAATACCCCCTCTCTTATCTCCGAAATTTACTAATCGAACATTTTGAAATTTTCTCAATAGAAACACTAGCCCTAAGAAAGGATTAACGAGTGACAAAGATAAAGTCATGTGCGAATGTAGTTTATAAAGAAGCATATATAAAAGCAGATAAATGTATAATATAGTAATGTACCTAATGCGAACAGGTTTAGGTACGCGTGCGTCAGTGCCTGCGTATCAGACCCAAGCGGATGGAAGAAACAACAAATTGTATTAAATACTAGGAAGCGCCCGCAACTTCGTTCGCGAAGGAAGAAAAAACATAACCCTTTTCTTGCATTAGCGTAATACGATAAAAAGTCTCCTATGACCATCTGTGGATGTCTAGCTATCCGTGTACCAAAAATGCACAACGACACATAAAAACATATTTTTTTCAAATATCTTCAATGTACAGACATTTCATTTTTACAACTTTATAATAGTATACATATAGAAGAGACCGTGGAAATAACCAGATTTCGCGAACAGCAAGTTGACAAGCTTGTTTCGCATGTTTGAGATCATTTTAATAAACTTACATATGTCAAAAACATAAATACCTATACAAATAAATATCAGGCTGTTTGTCTATTAGAGACTAGAAGGTGTCCGGAACTTCGTCAGCGGAGAAGAAAAAAATATAGCCCTGTTTATTTCTTTAACGTAGTCGAGTGAAAAGTATCCTATAACCATTTGTGGATGACTAGCGCTGCTCCATTACCAAAAATAGTTGAAATATGTTTTGCCGTTTTGACGTGATAAAGCCGCAAAAACATACAAACATACAAAAAATATATATTTTTCGTTTCAATGACATCCAAAAAGTATTTAATTATTCGTATCACTCATTTTTTGAAAATATCTCAGTGTACAGACATTTAATTTTTACAACTTTATAATCCTTATTAATAGAAGTTATTGCGTTTTACATCAGAACAACAGAACTCGAGACCATTAGCAAGTATGATGGCATTTCTCCACACAATATGTGATGTTATATCACAAGTTTGCCGACCTAGATGACGCTTGCGTCATATCATAATCATAGGATCTCATCTATATTATTATAAAGTTGTACGAATGAAACGTGTGTCCGTACATTGAAGTTAATAAAAAAAGTAAAACGGACTATTTGGAAGACTTTTTAAGCGTTTTTTTTTTAATTTTTTGATGTGTAAATGTGTGCATATGTGTCTTTGCGGCTTTATCACGCCCAAAAAGCTGGATAAACAAACAGAATCAACTATTTTTGGTAGACGGGTCGCTGGGTATCCACAGATGGCTATATACCTTTACTTTTTACCCAACTATGCTAATGCAAAAAAGGGGTTATGATTTTTTCTCCTCCGAGAACAAAGTTCTAATGAAGTAAATAAAAACGTTGCCGTCCTTCTAGTAATTTAAAACGGTAATGTCACCCTCACCTCGACACACGCTAAAGGCCTGTTAACACGTTGATTAGTGATTAGTGCGCCTTAATACATTTGTTAGTAAAGACACGTAGGAAATGTATGAAGTGTGAATGAGGCATACATTTACTACCTGGGTTTAGTAGGCCATGAGCGACTTGCCCTGATCATCAATCAAAGTGTACACAGGTTATGTGTAATGTTGGTAGATATAACAACATTGCACTGGTCTTTTCATAAACATGGTCTCTATGCATGTTATAAGGGTATGTTATTAGGGTTAAAAAGGTAAAAAGGAACCCTTATGGTGCGACTCTGTCTGTCTGTCTGTCTGTCCGACTAATAGAGCGCCATATCTCAAAAACGACTTATGCTATCTATTCGAAATTTGGAATATTTATAAGCATGGTCAGCCAACATGTATTGGAAAGGAAACATTATAAAATATGTTTTTATTTTCTAAAAAAACCACCAATATGATGGGGAACATTTTTTTTTATTGTGGTTAAATTTCGTTTAAGTAAGGAAAATGTGGAAAAAAATACCATTCTCCCCTTTATATCTGAATTATGAATTACACGAAAATTATAACCTATCTGTCTTACTTTTTTTTTATCACCAAAAATATTATTTGAATAACCCGGTTTGGTTAAGTTTGCCCCTCATTTGTATGTGACGCTATAGATACCAGAGGCAAATTAAACTCAAGCGGCAAGTTAAGTCCGAAAAAGTGAAAGTTTGTACGGAACCCTCGGTGCGCGAGTCACGCACTTGACCGATTTTTATTTGTATCTAAAGCTTTAAAATCCCCGTTAAATTTGGCTGGTAAATTATGTTGCAGTAACTCATTGCTCACCACGAAATCAGATGTAGGTATTGTATCTACATGAGCATATTTTATGTTGATTCAATTTAAATTGGGTGACTACTTCGGACTGTCAATAACAGTTTCAATCTATTCACGTGAATTTAATTCAACGTTACCAGTAAACCCTGCTCTTTGACTCGTGATTTTACGCTTTAGTATCGAGCCGGATGACAAAATCGTCAAAAATACATACCTTTTGTGTATTTATGTCTTCTTGTGCATATGCCAAAATATGTGCCACACATTGATGTATGCTGAATTATTATTTATTTCATCTTCGGTTACATATTTGGAGGTAGGCACCTCTTAGAAATAGAAAGAAATAAAAACAATCGCCATTAGAAAATTCCGCGTTTGTAAAGCAGCCAAATCATTCGTAGGCCAATTTATACATTTTTATAAGTTACCAGAACGCTTTAAAATTACCTCTTTCAACTGTCAATCAGTACTTAAAAAAGTTTCTAATAGCAAAGGCATATTATAGGGTAGACGACTATTTAACAAAAATACATGGCCCAAAACAGAAACCAAATAATTTACTTTTTACGGGACACGGTTCTTATAAAGTGGCATATCAAAGGTACGTAAGTTGTTTTAAAATATATATATATATATATTTTGCGTTTTATCTTCTATTATATTTTCACTTTTATAAGTATTGTAATGTTTTCTTGGAGAACTACGCATTGAGTTTATACTCTAGACATAATATATTTAGGATAGGCTAAGTACAAATATTGTACTATTACAAGAGTACTAATATAAGAGTTATTTAGAAAAAAATACTGACTGTTGAGTTTGTTTCGGCTTTCTTCTCAACAGAGTGGTCTCCTCTTGGGAAATGCCGTAGAGTCAGACTTGTAAAAGTGCCTTTGCGACCTACATATTCAGAATAAAGATCATTGTTTCATTATAGAAATATATTTTATTTAATCATTCAAGTAAGTAGAAGACAAGACACCCTTACTCCTAATTTTATCAATCTTGTAATTATAGAATAAAATGCCTGAAACATATGGATCCGTTTTTGCCATTTTGGCTACGGAGCCCTAATTTTTAATTTTATTTATTATTTTTAAATATAAGCTAGTAAAGTTAAAAAACATAGCCTAGATTGAAATGATTTATTTGACAACAAGTTTAGCTCAAATGGTTACAGTTGCACAACGGCCTACGAAGCTGGCGGTCCCGGGTTCGAATCCCGGCCAGGACATGTGTTGATGTGATGAGCATCAATATTTGTTCCTTAGTTCTTGTATGATTTTTATATATTTAAGTATTATCATTTATTTATATATCACATATGTATATCTTCCCCTGGTACCCATAGTACATACGAGCTTAACTTAGTTTGGGGCTAGGTCGGTTTGTGTAAGATTGTCTCTCATATTTATGATTTATTTATAATTACAAAATCTAAAATTTTAACATCCTTACTATAAATGATGAAGTGTGTTTGTCGGTCTGTCCTTCTTTTACGCGATTAAGAACAACGAATTGACGTTTTGCTAATTTGTTTATCTGTAATAAATACATTTACACAGCATTATAGTAAATAAACAATACACAAATTAGCGGGCAAGCGGGAAAATCCTAGTCTATTATCCTTATCCTTACTATATTATAAACGTGAAAGTATGTATGTACGTTCCACTTAATCTCAAAAACTACTGGACGAATTTTTATGAAAATTTCCAGTTATGTACCTTATATATCAAATAGGGCATATGCTATAGTGTTTGTCAAATTTCATCCCTTTTAGGGACGAAAAGGGGAATGAAATTTTGGATAATACTAAATATTTTTTTACGCTAGGAACTTGAAATCTTCGTAATATGCTCCACATTTAAATTAGTAAAATATAGAGTTTTGTGGAAAGACATAAGCTACTTTTTAACCCGGAAAAATACCTTTTATCCGCGATAAACGAATCTAAGGCGGACGAAGCCACGGACGGCTGCTCTAGCTGTAAATATGAAATGTCCGTATACTGAAGATATGTTCTTAAAAAAACGCTTCACTGTCCTTCAAATAGCCCGTTTTACTTTTTTTAAATATCTTTAGTGTACAGATATTTCGTTTTTACAACTTTATAATTATAAATATGTATAGATTTATAGATAATCATTTTTTCCTCTAAGGTTCGTTCGTGAAACAAGTGTTCCCGAAGAATACAATCCTAAAGGAAATAATGCCTAGGCATTTGTTTAGAGTATAAAGTTGCCAAAACATAATCCTCTCTATTGCCCATAATCATTAAAAATGTTAAACCAAACAAGCAAAAGATGTTAAAGTATTCAGTACGCCATTAAGCCTGACCTTTTCTAGGTGCCTGCTGTAGCGGACAAAACATTTAATAATCACAGTTGAAATCATTTGAAGTTAGAATTATAAGTCAATCTTTCAAGTATTTATTTCTAATATCTACATTAAATTCCACTAAAATACTGCGTTTTATTTTAGTGCTAAATTATTTGTACATACGAAAGAATTTAAATGCAAACGCTCTCTCTATAACGGCAGTAATTTGCAGTTGTAACGATGGATGAAATCTCGCTCAACTAGGTAATGAACATTCGATTCGATTCATTTAAGCAAGCGCTCTTTTAAGCTACCTAATTTCCTGAAAGGAAACCGGGTCACTCAGTATTATGAACAGAATTCCTTTAGATATAGAAGGGAAACGTTTTTCTTATGTATATTTTCCCAGCCGTATTGTGTAATAATATTATTTTATGTCACTTCACTTGATGGAATAAAATCAGCATCAAACAAGTTGAAAGTCAAACGTGTCTAACTCCCTTAGGATAGAGTTGACTTTTGATGCATATTTATCTATTGGCTTCCAAGTACTGTCTAGGTTGTTACATATCGACACTAGTTTGAAAAAACTTATATCTGATTTTGCTCCAAGTAAAAACGCATTAAGTGTATATGGACCTGTTGTGTACTTACATCGTTTTTCCTGAAGTTTTTTTGAGATACAAGCTTCTTTCAAAGTAGTGACGACATACCTCTGTAGAATCACTTTGCGGTAGATTGGACTACAAGCCGTAAAACGAGTAGCGTACAAAAACGGCTTTATACTGTAGCAAATGCAAGTAGTCTGTCGTAAAAAATAAAATCGTTTCGTATTTTCCACAATAAGGGACAGTATAAATAATATTTATATCTATATAACAGTAACAAAGCTAATATTCTCGTCGGTTTCCGCGATGGTAAGTCATTTAAATAAAACAATTTAAGCATTTGAGATCCCGATCCGATGCTTTACAGCTATACTTATAATAGTCACGGGGACCACGGGTAGACTAAGAACAAATATCCTTTTTCAACACACTTGCTGGTAAAGTGGCTCTTATTATACAATTTTTATGGCTGTAATGGCAGTAATTCACTCTATTAAACACGCGCGTCTTCTTACATTACATAATCGCACTAGTGCCATTACATAAACATTTTTTAAATGTCCGTCATGAGTTTTTATGTACAAAGGAACAGGAAAAGACCATTTTAAAAAATCTGACGTGGTACGAATAAAAAGCAATAATTTTAATAAAATTCTGAATATATTAAATGTTATTATTTATTTTGAATTAAATTGATATAGTTATTCAATTTATTATATTATTAATGTTTGGCTAATTAGCAACTTCACTTTGGCCTCATCGCTCTTGTATTATACCTCGCTTACAATGCACCTGCCGCAGCGCGCCTTTTTGATGACATATTTACAAGTAATTTATTAAACCAATAATTTCAGACAACGAAATGTAAAATATATTTTTTTGTATGTAAATTTGAGGCACTTACAGATGACGAATTTTACGGATTTACAGGATTGCTTACCAATTAATAAACTTAACGCAATTCTGAGTAAGGTACGTTTTTAGCTTTTTTCTCGCAAGGTGTTAAAAAACGTCGTTTGTCTTTTACAGTGTCGATTTTTAACGGACTACCAAAAAAGTAGGATAAAATAAAATAAATAAAGGTAGTTACATAATGTGCCTGGCCTTTATTATTTTATTTTATTAACTTCGGAAACTCAAATGAAATTGATATCGGATTATATTTAAATTGTTTTATTTAAATGAGTGAAACAAACTATTTCTTATTTCGCGGAAAATGCTCGGTTCCGGAAGTACCAAATTTTGTTATCCACGCATGGGAAGCCCCGAGTAAAACTTACTGTTACAACTGAACAGGATGACATCGATACTAACTTTGGAAATGGGTCAATAAACATTTTCTTGTCCCTTTACTTAGTTTTTTCTTCATTTTTAGCTACCACGGCATGTATATTCGATAAAATCTATAAGTTCTTATAGCCAGATAAACAGTATATTTGAACATATATGTTGCATCTCGCAAAAAATATATTCATACGATAACATGATTATCCAGCGGACCACTATTTTCATACAAAATCGGGAAATCTGTTGAGGAGGCCTGTGTCTAGCAGTGGACGTTCTATGACTGAAATTATAAAGATAATCCCATATTGGATTCAAGTTGTTTTATAAGATTGTGTCAAAATTTAATACACCAGTGGATCTGAAACGTGTAATGTTTCTAATGTATACTTACCTAGTTTATAAAAAAAAAAAGCCGAACCTGGTATTTTATACCTAACTGGTTGTGTAACTGGTTTCGCAAATGCATTAGCATTTTGACTTCCAATCTTAAAATAAATTTCCCAATCTTAAAATAAACGGGCGCATTTTTTTGTAAAATCAGGTTATTTTTTCATACTCACAACAACAAACACTCAGCATCAAATCGCACCTCTACGAAAATCGGCTACAAGCGAAAACAACTTTTAACTAATTTACTGCACAGTATTAAAATTGCTGTATTACAATAGCTTGTTTCATGCCTTTTAAAAAGGAGGGGTTTGAGGAAAAAAACGGTCAAGTGCGAGTCTGACTCGCGCACCGAGGGTTCCGTACAAACTTTCACAAAATCCGACTTAACTTGCCGCTTGAGTTAAGTTTGGTATCTATGGCGTCACATACAAATGAGAGGCAAACTTAAACAAACCAGGTTATTCAAAAATGATTTATGGTGATTAAAAAAAGTAAGACATATAAATGTATGGTTATATTTTTTGTCTAATATTCAAATTAAATTACATAATTCCAGAATAGTCTAGATTTTTCGTTTGGTAAACTTTGGAGATAAAGGGGGGGAATTGTATTTTTTCCACATTTTCCTCAATAAAACGAAATTTAAGCACATAAATAAAAAAAAAGTTCAAAAATGTACAGATCAAACCCTTTAATATGATACCCTACTTGGCCTAGTGACTACACTTTTAATTTTCGCCCCCCCTCATATTGGTCGTTAGTGTAAATAAGAAAGTGTAAATAAGAAGAAGTCCTGACTGACTGACTGACTGACTGACTGACTCATCAACGCACAGCCGAAACTATTAACGGTTGAAAATTGTTTTATTCGCAGTCGGTTTCATTTATAACGTAGGCTAGGGATAAGAAAGCGTTTTTCGAAATTCATCCCCTAAGTGGGTAAAACAAGGGATGAAAGTTTGTATGGGAAACGTAAAATCTTTGGACTTAGAAACTTGAAATTTCGTAAAAAGATTGTGTGTTTAAAATAAAGAAATTTGTATTCTTGATTTTTCGAAATTCATCCTCTAAGGGGGTAAGGGATGGAACTTTGCATGTGAAACGTAAAATCTTTTGACTTATGAACTTGAAATTGCGAAGAGATTGTGGGTTATGTGTTAATTAATGAATTATGAATTATGGAGAGAGAGTGAGAGAGAGTGAGAAGAGGGAGGGAGGGAGGGATGGAGGGAGAGAGGGAGAGAACGAGAGAGTGAGAGGGAGGGTCGGAGGGAGAGAGAGCGAGGGAGGGAGGGAGAGAGGGAGGGAAGGATAGAGGGAGAGAAAAGAGAGAGAGGGACGGAGGGAGGGAGACAAAAAATAGGTGTCGTAGTAAAATTATGACGTCGGTTTTCTTGTGACGTTAACACGTAAAATTATCGTTCGTAAACCAACTTTACAGACAACCATTTTTTGCTACGCCTTAAAATACTATCCTTTTGAAACGCCGAGGTAACTTCTATCTAGGACATTTCATTTTGGCGAGTGTCGGGAAGTTCGCCCGTCTCTTCTTTTCATAGTCTTGCAGGCGTTAAAATTAAAAGTGCCAGTATTGCCTTCTTATGGAATAATGTTCAATATCCCCTTTTTCTCAATCTAAATCCGTTGGTCGCTGAATATGAGTATTTTTTTACAAACATGAACAGCATCGGACAACTGACAGAAAAATGTTTTCCTCATTCATATCTCTGTTTTTACCTAAAATCTACGCGGACGAAGTCGCGGGCGGCCGCTAGTAAATATTATATAATGTTTTCTGGCAACACTTGGAAAATATCACATCTGAACCACAAACAAGAAAACAACCTTTGAAGTTGGACGCTACTGCTGATGAAGCAAGCAGGAGTACAGCAGTGTGATATTGTTCGGCAGCTCAACCTGCATTTCATTAGTCGACGAGTGCTCTACCGGATTAAAGAGAGTAGAGGTTGTACCAGAAGGTATGGATTCAGACGACACTAAACGGCAATAAAACAAATATATTACTGTTCAAAACCACGCCCAGAATTAAGGATATGTTGCAGATTTCACTCGATAGTGCCGAAATTAACCAGGTGGAAATGGCTAAATTTCTAGGTGTCTATGTAGACTGCAGCTTAAATTGAAAGTCTGAAGTGTCCGCTGTTAGTTCTAGAAGTCTACGGGACGAGCTACAACTGACGCAATTAAAAATTGTGTATTACGCGTTTATTGAATCTAAAATACGCTACAGCATAAAGCTATAAGTATAATGTCCAAGCTGCCTGCGTTGTTCAAAAAAGAGCGATAAGAATAATGGCCACAGTATCTGAGGAGACGTCGTGCAGAGAATACTTTAAAGATTTTCAAATCTTAACTATTCCTTGCTTATATATTTTGGTAGTGTTAACTGACTTAGTGAAACATTTAAAGAATATTGAGACACTAGAAGAGCGGGAAAGGCGTCTAGCAACGAGACGGAAAGATTTGCCCCAATCTCTAAATTCCAGGCGGAACGTAGTCAAGCACTCCGCAAAATATCAGGCAGTTTTGATGTTTAATAAGTTACCAACAGCCAACAAACCTGAAAAATGGCTTTATTTTCAAAAATACACTGAAGGTATTCTTGCTGGAAAGGTGTTTTTAATCTGTAGAGTAATAAGTACTATGACCATGCCTGACTAAATGTATTTGAATTAAATGTATTGTAGTTGATAGTATCTTATTTGTTTTTAGTACTTTGGTAATTTTGTTTTAATTCTGTTTTAGTTTAATTTTTATATTTAATACTCATAGTGTTTAAGTTGACGTGACATAAATATATTATAAATTATAATTACTATGATGACATATATTTTAAATTGTAAGTATTTAATTTTGTTAATTTTTGTTATTACGATAATTTTGATATAATTGACAATTAAGTGTTGATAATTCTGTTATTTTTGATAATTTTGATAATGTTATTAATTTGTATGTAATGTATTTTAAACACAACTTATGATGTTACTGAATAAAGAATGATGATGATGATGACGTTGCCGCACTTTTGGGAGAGACGACCGTTTTATAGTTTCAACGTACCCACTAACTATTGGACTCCCAACAGCGGCTCCGAGAAGACATCGGTTAGCATCTCTAATATAAGAAGAAGGATATAAGAGAAGAGAATTTCGGATTTTAAAGTAGCTAAAGGTCCCAAATTAACCGTACATCTTCACAGAGATCGACTGCAGTTTGCAAACGACCACCCGGGTTAAACGTTCCACCAATGGAGAACCGTTCTCTTCTTGGACGAGTTGAGGTTGTACCTTTTGCAACGATAGGCGAAGAAAAGTGTATAGAAGAGGTGAGAAACGTTTTGCACAAGCCCGTATTGATGAAACCATGTGAGCGTCAGGATGACTGGACCAAGAGAGGTTTTGGAAGTTTAGCTATCCTATGTTTTTGTAAATATTTTGTACCTGATATAAAATAATTTGTACCTCGCTAATTAGGGAGAAATATTAAAAATAAAGTGGCCAGCCATTCTGACGTCAGAATGGCTGGACCACGCTGTTTTTACCTTGTTGTGAGCATTATAACTAGTTTTTTTTTTTGTAAAGATTTAGTACCTAATTTGTACCTTTAGGTTTGACTTACGTTTACATTTTATCGACACACCAAACAAAGTTACAACTAGAATAAAATTTTCTTGTAAATGTTGTAAAGCGAATCACACACGGAACCTAAGGAATTCACGTATTACGTATACTAGATTAGTCTCATGTGTGACGTGCTTTACCGGTGATACCAATATTTATTATACGAAGAGAATATTTAAGATAAATCAAAATAAAATAAAAACAAATAAGACAATTACTTACGAGAGTTCCGAGCTGTATTAATAAAATCATTATAACGGCAAATTAACTCTCAGTTAAATTAAATCAGATTGAAAATTGTTGCCGGAAAAATATTACGTTTTTTGTAAGAGGCTGCGGCATTACAACAACAACAACAACAACAATTCTTTATTGCACACCAACAATAGAAGCAATACAATAGAGCCTTAACATAAAATAGGTAAACAATAGGCGGTCTTATCGCTAAAGAGCGATCTCTTCCAGACAACCTCACACAAGGCTCAGGCAAGGCATTACACACAAGGCTCAGGCTAAAATCATCATTCTGATTAATGTTTTTAAAACACAGTTATTTATAAGCAAATATTAGCAATTTACGAATGAACAAACAATTATACATACTTTTATTAATTTATTTTATTTTTTTGTACAAAACAAACAAAAAGCAAATCATCAAAAAATCCTTAAATTGTCACCGATAGGTAAGTAAAGCGCGTTACACGTGAGACTGCTATAATACTTATATTCCTTAGGTTCCGTGTGTGACTCGCTTAACAATACTTGCATGCAAATATTATTTAAGGTGTAACTTTTTTTTGTGTGTCGATAAAATGTAAACGTAAATCAAATCTAAAGATAAAAATTAGGTACTAAATCTTTACAAAAAAATTAGTAGTTATAATTCTCACAACAAGGTAAAAACAGCGTGGTCCAGCCATCCTGACGTCAGAATGGCTGGCCACTTTATTTTAATATTTCTCCCTAATTAGCGAGGTACAAATTATTTTATATCAGGTAAAAAATAGTACAAAGTAGGTACAAAAACATAGGATAGCTAAACTTCCAAAACCTCTCTTGGTCCAGTCATCCTGACGCTTACGAAACCATGGTTTACGGGGCGGTTCTTGCATCTTCTGCGTTGGCATGTAAACCGATGAAAAAACCGACCTTGTGTGCGTTTCCCTACCAGGTAGTGGTCGCGACAAGGGTTCCTTGACTGTTAGGCGGTACATCACGGAGGTTCTGGAAGAGCACATGGTCCCTTACGCCGATTTCATCGACTGTGGGTTCTTTTTCGTGTACGATTGTGCCCATTCTCATATTGCGTTGTTTTTTATTTTTAACTAGAAAATGCCCTCACTTTCATTCGTGGAGGAGAAAGTCATAACTTGTCTTTATTTCGTCAGCATAGTCGGATAAAAAGTATCCTATATAACTAAATTTACGGATACCCAGCTACCCGTGTACTAAAAATAGTTGAAATCCGCTTAGCCGATTCAGTGTGATGAAGCCACAACAACACATACATAAAATAGTTTTCGATTCAGTGGCCTCTGAATAGTCCGTTACAATCATTGTTTGAAAATATCTTTGATGTAATTCAGTTTTACAACTTTCATCATTGAAATAATAATATTTCAATGATGAAATAATAATATTTCAATAATAATATTGAAATAATAGTTTTTTCTCAGTCCACCCGTGACCATGGAAAGCTGAAAAGCTTCCGAAACGTCGGGAGCTCAAATGAGATAATATACGCGATATAATCCGTTATTTTTTTTTATTTCAATGAGTAATAATCGCGGAAACAGAAGAAAATATTATAAACTTTCATCATCATCACCATCAGCCCGGAATCGTCCACTCGTGAACATAGGCCTTCCCCAATTCACGCCACCACACCCGGTCCTCAGCTCTGCGCATCCAACCGCTTCCCGCCAGTCTCTTCAGGTCGTCGGTCCATCTGGCGGGAGGTAGTCCCACAGGGCGAGTCGTTCTCAACTCCAGAACTCGTTTGCCCCATCGGCCATCGGCCTTCCAACAAATATGCCCCGCCCACTGCCACTTCAGTTTGCTCAATCTGAGCGCTACGTCTTACTTTATAGTGGTACTAGCGGCCGCCCGCGACTTCGTCCGCATAGATTTTAGGTAATATAAATTAATATATAAAATAATAATATATGAAGAAAACTTTTTTCTGTCAGTTGTCCAATGTTTTAAAAAAATAGTCAGAAGATATTCAGCGACCAACGGATTTAGAGTGACCAAATGGGCATATTGAACATTATTCTATAAGAATGCAACACTGGCACTTTTAATTTGAACGCCTGCTAAACTATGAGAAGAAGAGACAGGCGAAGTCCCCGACACTGGCCAAAATAAAATGTTCTAGGAAGTCCCTCGGCGTTTCAAAAGGATAGTATTTTAAGCAAAAAATGGTTGTCTGTAAAGTCGGTTTACGAACGATAATTTTACGTGCTACCGTCACGTCATAAGAAAACCGACGTCATAATTTTATTACGACACCATTTTTTTGTCTCTTCCACCCTTCCTCCCTCTCTCTCTCTCCCTCCCTTCCCCTCTTTCTCTCTCACTCACTCCCTCTCCCTCCCACCCTCTCTCCCTTCCTTTCTTCCTCTCTCTCTCGTTCTCTCCCTCTATCCCTCCGTCACTCCCTCTCTCCCTCCCTTCCTACCTCTCTTCGTCCCTCTCTCCCTCCCCCCTCACCCACCCTCTCTCCCTCCCTCTCTCTCTGACTCTCCCTCTCTTTCTCTTCCTCTCTCTCACGCTCCCTCGTCTCTCCATCTCTCCCTCCCTTCCTCCCTCCCTCGCTTCCTCCCTCCCTCCCTTCCTCCCTCCCTCTTCGTGTTTTACTTTAATAATTAATTGAGAATGTATTTCTGGATAGCTCTATCTATTATAAAAGAAACCTGCTGTTCTGCTGTCATGTTTCTAGCCACAGTTTAACATTCAAAATCACACGTTATTTATGTGAACTTTCAACCCCCATTTTAACCCCTTCAAAGAATGAATTGGAAAAGATGCCTGATGATTGGATAGATGGTTTTTCACTGTACATTAGGAGGTAGTGACCGAAGATTTAAGCATCAAACTTTAAAAACGACATGTTTCCCATAAAAACTTTATACAAAGGTTCAAGTTTATAACTTTCCAAATGAACGATTTCCATACAACGGTTCAACCCTTATTTCACTCCCTTAAGGGTTGAATTTCGAAAAATCCTTTCTTAGTTCACGTACTATAAAGAATATACGTTCCAAATTTCATGTCAGTAACGCAAGAGTTTTATAATATATATAGATAATTCTTCGGAATAAAAATTTCAGAGTTAATAAAAAGTGATGACTGTCGATTTATTGCTGAAAAGAACCCGTTTTATGTTTTTATCTTATTTTTAAAACATACTTTTGTAACAAAATGTTTATCATTCAGAGATGACCGCAAGTATATAAAAAATGTAGAACGGGCTATTATCCGGCTATATTCAGATATGCTCTTATTTGTATGATACGTCATACACGGAAGGTGTGTTCTTTGCTTAATCGTGTAGGTAGTATTACTGTTGCTGGGTTACCAATTGTTAATTCATTATTTAGAAATGAACATTTCACAATGTACAAAAGGTCATGTTTTCCATTTATTGTAAAAACATACCCCTTTTATGAATGAATATCCACTGCCTTGCGTACCAGCGTAACGTACATGCTCACAAACATTCAAGTTTATAAAGTTACACGAATAGATACTAACGTGTCAAATTGGTTTCCTAGCAACTGTTTGTTGATATAATTCTTCGCAATAGAAATGTCACAATGAACAAAACTCGGGGTTTTCTAAGGCTTTTCCATTTATTGTAAAAAAACCATTTTATGAATTAATTACCTCGAAAATTGTAGCCTATGTCCTATTCTGATATCTAAGCTGTATCACTGCAGAGTTTTACGCAAATCTGTTGTGTAGTTTTTGCGTAATAGTGGAACGTACAAACATACTTTCACGTTTATAATATAGTAAGGATAAGGATAAGGATACCTATTTATAGATAATGTGCTTAACTTTGTAAGTAATTAAGCAATCAAATTAAGTATTATAAATATTTAATTAAGTATATAATGTTTCTATAAATAAAAAAAATAAAAAATGTATAGATGTTTTATTTAATATGTTGTCAGCTGGGAGAGGTCGGGATTGCTGTTATGCACTGGCCGGCAAGAAGTCTCGACCTGAATCCCATCAATCACACGAGAATTAGGGAGAGGAAGTAACAACTAGGCTTTAAGTTTACCCGTCATTTAAACACTGTATATTTCAATTGTATTGTGTACAAATTGCAACACACATCAGTGTCCATCTGTAGATCTTATGTCAATGATATGATAATAAGGTCTTGCAATGGTCAGTTAAGTGCGTGGCTGATGGTAATATGGCTTGGCAATTTTTTGATGAAGAGACGTTTTTTCGCTCCTTCTTAGTAAACTTCATATTACTGGGATACTTTACCTAGTGATGCATTTTAGAAAAGAATCTAAACAAAATTCCCAACAAGTGATACCTGGGTGCGACTCAGGAGGGATTCAGCCGTCGTTCCCGTGTGTTACTCGTATCCATGGGATCTTGACAATTATAAGCTTCTTAATAAGTGGAAAAAGCGTACATTTGTGATCTCACCAATAAACGTTAATATGTAATTTGTGCAGGACTACAAAATAGCAGAGGTTTTATCCGTCAAAAATTCATAACACACGGGAACAGCGGTTGAAACGATCCTGAGGTGCAACCATCTAGCACTTATGAGACCAGCATTCATAAAATGAAATTAATAGTTCCTTGAAGTGAAATTGACCCGAAGTGTATTTTTTAACGTTGAGTTTATAGGTGACCAATCTTTTTGACAAAAAAAAAACAAACTTTACCTCAGTTAAGACAAAGATATGATGTTTTCCTCACATTAAAAGAATAATATAACCGATCGACGTACGATTGTTAATAGCTATGGCAGTTAGAAAGATATCCGATGTCGTTAACATATGACGCTGCAGACTGCGGTTCTTTATAATATATATCAAGTACTTAGGTTGTAAAAACTGCAATTTACTTTCCGGGTATTTTAAATTAGATACTTAGAAAACCCAATCGCTTTGTTTATAGCTATCATTAAAATTGCCTTCTGACCGGCGTTTTTAAAAACACAGATGAATCCGAGTTTATTCCGAATGTTTTAAATTACTTCAATTTGATGTCTATTACTCGTACTTGCTGATGCATATTAAATCTATCTGTATCGCCTTAAATGTAAAATGTCCTGTGGTGTCTTAATTAAATCTCTTTTGGTAATTTAAACAATAAATAAACTTTGTAACAAAAATCCGACGCCAAATATATATAATTAATCTTATTTTAGCGTCGTAGCCATATAAAAAATGTATAAAACATTGAAAATTGACGATTTTATTAAGTTGTGATACGATGGCACCGACTCCAAAATAACATTAATAGATTAATTAAAAAACGTCAGCTTATCAGTAAATAGAAAAAACTGAATTATGCAGTTTTTTTGTACTTAAGAGTGGTTTTTTAGTCGGTGTTTTTTGTTAAAAACTTAATTAATATAACACCTTTTAGTTAATCGTTACTTAAAAGTATATTCGTGACGATTCGAACAAGCCCAAACACGGCTAGGATACATTATTTTATTATGAAGATCCGGTGCCTACCTTCCGACTCCACATTCAGCTCAGTGGTACCATTCTCATCAGGAACATTTAAATTTGTGACAATGAAGTTGCTTAACCAACTTAATCGAGATACCTTATCGCCACTCGTAAATCATTTATCATTGAGGCGTTCAAATAGCATTCTGTGGTCTTCTTCATCAGTTACACTTCACCAATTTATGTTTTCTGAATGCAGAAGTTCCCATCATCAGATCTTCACCAAAATTATATGGGCCCAACCTCGAGATACCTCCTACCAAACAAAAAAAAATTGAATGTCTTCGAGTAATCGGTGAACATACATAAAAAAATAGATTCCGACATTTCCGACGAATCGAAAGCCTCCTCCTTTTTTGGGAGTCAGTTAAAAATTAAATTTAATTAATAAATCCATTTTGGAAATCTTTATATAGATGATCAATTAAAAACAGATGTATTACTTGATTCTGTTTTTAAAATTAATCAAATAAGAATATTCAGATTCAGTTCCGTACTCAAAGGATAAAACCCTATTACTAAGACTGCGCTTTCCGTGCGTCTGTCTGTCTGTTCAGGCTGTGTCACCAGGCTGTATCTCATGAACCGTGACTTTGAAATTTTCACAGATAATCTATTTCTGTTACCGCTATAACAACCAATACTAAAAACAGTATAATTTTACCACCAGTAATCAATTTAAAATGATCGAGCACCGCGTACATTTTGCTTAGGAGAAGGGTTATGCTAACACTAGATTTTCATAGATACGGCCATTTGTATATTTTGTACGAAACCCTCGGTGTGCGAGGCCGACTCGCACTTGGCCGGTTTATATTTCCTGGCGAAGTAATCAGTGAAGCCGTAATCATAATGTAATGTTAGTTTTAAAATAAATTGGAAAAGCCATCCCGTAGAACCCATTAGGTTGGGTTAGCTTTGTTTTGCAACAATCCTGAGAAGTTAACGGTTTCGCAGATAAAATGCGATTAAGACTAACGAAAATTCGGACATACATTACATTATGACTGTCAATTTTATGGCAGTCTAATTAGACCCCATTACCCAGTCGTCTAGTACCCATACCCATAACACAAGCCTTATTGTGCTTACCATGGGACTAGTTCGATTTGTGTAAAATTGTCCCGTAATATTTAGTTATATATTCTAAAAAAACGACCAATATGAGGGGGGCAAAAATTCAAAGTCTAGCCACTAGGCCAAGTAGGGTATCATATATAGAAGGGCTTGATCTGGACAGTTTCATTTTTTTCATAATTTTCTGATTGTGCTTAAATTTCGTTTTATCAAGAAAAATGTCGAAAAAATACCATACCCCCTTTATCTCCAAAGTTTACCCAGCGATAAATCTGAAATTTTCTATAATTTAATATGAATATTACACGAAAATAATAACCATATACCTATTTGTCTGTGTTACTTTTTTTTAATCACCAAAAATCATTGTTAAATAACCCGGTTTGGTTAAGTCTGCCCTCACTTGTATGTGACCCATAGATACCAGAGGCAAACTTACCTTAACCGGCCAGTTAGGTTTGGTTAAGAGAAAGTTTGTACGGAACCCTCCGTGCGCGAGTCCGCACTTTATCGGTTTTTTTATTATGTGCGTTTGTTGAAGTTGGAATATTTCTATAGTGTGAAGTGAAGTACGTGTTAAACGTGCTTACCTCGGCTCCCGTTAAAAGTGCATTTTTAGGTTACGGCACAACTTGCCATCTCTAGAAAATAAAGACTCAAGCACGTAATTTAAGTCTAACAACAGTACCAAAGTACATTAAACTAGGTGCGTTGAAGTTAGATACATTATATATATCAAGATTTAAAATCGTTTAACACAATAATTGACCTATCCATTACCTCGAGGGAGCTATCCAAAGGTGGATCGAATATCACATATTGAACGCGTGAACATGATGCGTGTCTGTTTTTTTTATGCTATAAAGTGATACGCTATATAAATTCTGTTCAAAAATTTAGGATACCTGCTTAAAAGCTGAAAAATAAAGTATAGAAAGAACTCTGAAAAATTGTACACAAAATATCCGCAATAGGGAATAGGCATGAATTTTTATTTTTATTATTAAAAGCTCATTCATGTAACAAACAGTACACAAAAATATTTTTTTCGAATAGCTATAAAAATAACCAAGATAAAAGCCATCAAACATTTCATTCTATCTCGTTCTTGCGAAACAGAATTTGATATAGAGTTTATATGGCCGGAGTGCACTGTGACGTAACAGTGCATATCGGACCTCTGTGTCTAATTACTAGATTAAATTACCTATATTATGCGTATTTCTTGGCCGACTTTAATTTTAATACCAGTTTTTGAAATAGTATTTACGGTATTTTGATATTTAGTTAAAAAAGCGATATTTTTTTTTAATGCATTTACCCTATTGCCACTATATGCACATAGGTCCGTGCATTTTAGTTATTTTTTTACGCAGTTGCACCTCCCTGCGCATTTTGTTTTGCAGCGGCAACGAATAAGCTCTAAACAAGCAGTAGCCGCCGCAGGTAGGCTTGTCCAAATGGGCTCCCGATAAACATTTTGTTTGTCCCAGCCCCAGTCAGCAGGGCATGGTAGCTTTTGCTAAGGGGCTATAATTTGTCCTCGGTAAACTGCACGGAGAATATGTTTACGTAGCGCATATTCAATTGGAGGCAGATTCTCTAACTAGAGATTTCTTTGTGTAAAAAGTACTTTTTGGCACTCATTTACACTCGTAAATGATCATTTACACTGATCTGAAATCAGTAGCAAAAAGCACACTGCTAAAATAATGTCTAGGGACCAATTCACACCTCGTAAATCAAATCTGTTCAGACTTAATACTGTAAGACTCTTACTTTTAAATGGTCTTCATACAAGAATTTTCTTTTTCTAATATTTGCAACGCCTGCTCAATATTGCCTTGTTTATCGTATTTAAATCCCTTCGTAACAGCAGAATATGCGCTCCACGCATGAAATACGCTTATTTTTCCCTTTCCACACGAAAAATAAATAATGTTGTAACCTGAGAAGGCGTGGAAGAAAGGGAAGACTTCTGTCCTTTTTGGACCTGTAAAATAAATAATCTATCTATACGTTGCAAATAAAATTATATATTTAAAAGAGTTTGCAGCACTTGACCAATTGCCCAGATGACCTGTCTCGCAACAAATAATTGTACCTGACGGATGGGGAGGTAGTTGTTGCTTGCATATTATGCGGCACGACACTTGGACGTCGGAATCATGCCGCAAAATATGCAATGGGGACAGATTATAGCCCCTTAGCAAAAGCTACCATGCCCTGCTGACTGGGGCTAGGCCAAACAAAATGGTTATTGGGAGCCCATTTGGACAAGTCTAACCTGCGGCGGCTGCTGCTTGTTGAGAGCTTATTCGTTGCCTCTGCAAAACAAAATGCGTGACCTATGGCATGTAGTGGCAATTGCGGACAGTAAATATCTTATTTTAACCCGCATTTGTTGTCAAACATCTCCAAACTATGTTAATTTTATTACAATTATAATAACTCTACTGGCGAAAGATTTCCCAACATCTTTATTTATAAGTTTAATTTATTTTGTACATATATCACGTCCAGAAGTAATTTATTAATGTTATCTACAATCAGAAGAATAGGAACTAATCAGAAATCATCTAAACATAGTTAAAAAATCCTAAAAGCTGCATACCGCTCCTACAATGCAGGTACGCCGCGCGATACAATTTTTTTTTTTCAACGAAGTTATATACGAAAAATGTTTGACAGGTTTTCTATTCTAAGCGGGCTATTCACATGTATTCACCATGAATTTTTTAACTGATCTCCCATTCACCTCCGTGATCCCTGGTGGCTTACCATTTTACCATGTTCTCTACACTGAGAGCAGCCTGTCTTGTAGACTTAGTACTCTATTCTCGTGGATAAAAAAAAGGAACAACAATAAATAAGACAAGAAATAAATTGTTTAATTTAAATAAGTAATAATCGCGGAAACAGAAAAAAATATTAACAACAATAAGGTAATAATTTAACTACACCAAAAGTAACTATATTTATAACTAGTATGAGTGTGCATTGAGTATGTGTGAGTGTGATTTTGGCAAATAGTGTGCACGCATGTGCAGAGTTGATGGCATGTATACAGGCCGAGGTCCAGTTAGGTTTTTACTTTCAGTAATTCCTCAATGTCCCATACGATTGCTTACCGAACCATACTTTTATCCTTTAAGAGGTGCCCGCAACTTCATTCGCGGAGGAGAAAAAATCATAACCCCTCTTTTCTTCTTCAGCGTACTCGGACAAAATAGTTTCCAATAACCATCGGTGGATGACCAGCTACCCGTGTACCAAAAATAGTTGAAATCCGTTTCGCTGTTTTGCCGTAATGAAGCCACAACAACACGTATAAACATACAAAAAATATTTATCGATTGAGTGACCTTAAATCTGTATCAGTTTTTTTAAATACTAGAAGATGCCCGCAACTTCGTTCGCGGAGGAGAAAAAGTCATAACCCGTCGTTTGAAATCTGTTTAGCCGATTTTGCGTGATGAAGCCACAACGACACATACAAACATACATAAAATCCAAAAAAAATATTTTTAGTTTTAGTGACCTCCAAATAGTCCGTAACAATCAATTTTTTGAAAAATCTTCAATCTACAGACATTTTATTTTTACAACTTTATAATAGTACTAGCTGTTGCCCGCGTCTTCGTCCGCGTACAGATGCAATTTATAGCTTACAAAGTTTCACCCCATTTTTCGTCCCTAAAAGGGATGAAGTTTGTCATAAATTATAGCCTACGTCCTATTCTGATATAAAAGGTACATAACTGGAATGTTTCATAAAAATTCGTTCAGTACTTTTTGAGATTAAGTGGAACGTGCATACATACTATCACATTTATAATATAGCAAGGATAGATATTCAAATTACAGGCATTTCCTTTTTTATAACTTTATAATAATATAGGCTGAAGGGGGCGAATTTTTTCGCGAACGCAGTCCTTGTTGCAGGCACGGGAATCCTAAGCAGGTTTAGCAACAGCCTATTCACTCTTGCCTTGGAGAGACCCTAATTATATTGGTAGGTACCTCATTCATCAAAATCGGCTGGGTACTAAGCAGGGGCGTATTTTGAAATTTTGCGCCCTGGCCCAATAAATGTCGCCGCCCCAGAAGTTAAAGAGAACCGGCCAAGTGCGTGTAGGACTCGTGCACCGAGGTTGCTACGCCGCCCAGGGCCATGGCCCCCTTGGCCCTAGGGTAAATACACGCCTGAATTTAGGTACTCGTTTCGGTGAACATATTATACGCAAATACAAACATATCTACAGGTGATTCAGGAGGAAAACGAATCAGAGTCGCGCACCGATAGTTCTATAACACTGCGTGATATTGATGTCGACACGATTACTACATAAAGTGTGTTTTTTCAATCGATGATCCTGATTCTTAAGGTTTTTTTTATATAAGCGAAGATGCCACGAGCAGACACAAAGCTACTTACACAAACAGACATAAAGATACACGGATGCACTGATACATATTATACACAGATAACCATCTCAAGCTTATAAGGTTATAAAGTTTAACTGGAAGAGATCCCTAATAGGGATAAGTTCTCCTTTGTACTTATATTTTTTAAGTTGATTGCATTTGTAACTGGTAATGTACAATAAAGTGTTTACATGCATACATACATACATAACACCCCTCTCAATTCGTCGGGAGATAAAACGGTTGCCACCAGGGAGGGTGACTTTTGCATTACTACCTAGTACCTATAATGAGGGAATAAGTCCAAATAACTAAATCAGTTTTAGAATTTCCTATACTTTTTCAACTATTTTTGGTACACGGGTAGCTGAGTATCCGCTGGCGGTTATATGATACTTTTTACCCGACTACCATGAAGAAAAAACGAATGGTTATAACTTTTCTCCTCCGCGAACAAAGGTGCGGGCATCTCATCGTTTACAATACAAACGAAATAAAAAAAACAAAAAGCAACAAATAACTCTCACTTACTTATTTATCAATCAGAATCAGCGTTAAAATAAATAAGTCAATCAAAATCATTGGCTCTATGATGTTTATAAACACAACAAAAGAAACCGGTTGCCAATCTATACGTATATACACTAAAGATGATTTTAGGTGGATCGCATGTTGTAGATAGGATAGGCACCTAATTGAAACTTCGTTCGTGTGGAGAAGAAAAATCTTAATAACTACAAGCCTTTCTTCTGCTGTGATCGAAGTAGAAAGTATCTTATCACCATCTGTGGATGTCCAATTATCCAGTATCGTATCCCTAAACCAAAAAAAGTCAAAATCCGTTTAGCTGGTTCAGCGTGACAAGGCTACAAAGTCACATTAAATAAAATAAACCTACTGGTCTTATTTGAAAAGTTTTTAAAGACAGTTATTACACCTAAACTTGATTGTTCTGTGGTCCGAAACTAATTGAAATCAAATTCATGATAAAATAATTCGTTCTTTCCGATTCTTACGTAGGTCCAAGGGCACTTGCTAATCTAAAATTTCGATTGTGATGGTCGCACGGAACAATGTATCGGTTTACTAATGATTTACGCAAAATCAAAGTAAAGCATTTGCATATACGTGTTCATGTGCGGGTACATGGTACGTAGTCGGCGGCTAGTGACGCCACAAACGTGTATATAGATCGGTGCGCGGGAGTAACGGAAATAGTCTCACTTGAGACATCGAAGGCGTCCTTTGGGGATAACGTGTCTGTGTTATAGTGTTGGCCGGACTATAAGGGTGTATTCTAAACATTAAGGTAGGGATTATAAGTAAATATTATTTTTAAGTGAACGAGTGAAACCAGAAGCGACAATCGAAATATTTAATAGTGGATTAAAAAAAGTGATTATTCTATTAATTTTAAACTGAATCGAAATTAAGTGGATTTTTTACCTGATTTTTTAAACTGTTTGTAGTGCTAAAAAAAATATGTGTACTACTTATTGATATTTTCGTTTGTTAACTTGGTGTAAAGTTTTATTGTGTATACATATACATATTCACATAACTAATTTGAACTTATTCCACAAACGCTGTCAATCAACAAGGTTTTAAATAATTATTTATAGTATCGTAGTTGTCATTAGTGAATGTTCAAATCTTAAAGTGAAAAGTTAGAAAATTGTATGCATTGAACGGGATTCCAACCCACATCTCCTCGGCTTTTCAGGCCTAAATAGGCTTCTTACCAGTCTAAAACTATTTGAATTTTTCAACCAGTTGCTTCATTTTATTATCATGGGTATAATTTTGATTGTTAAATTTTACAAAAACATCCAATATTTTAATGAATACAAAATATAAGAAAGGTAATCTTTATCCTTTACCCAAATTAGAAAATACGCAACATAATATATCGCTCAGTAACTTTCCGAAGGTCAATTTTGTTTACTGCCGATTTAACTGACTCGCGAACTTCGAAGAAAATACGAGGCGACAGTAAACAAGTCATTAATAATCTCATAATACTGTTGAGTTACATATTTAAGTCATTTTTTTTCCTTTCAGTTGATCTTTGTATCAAAATAAATATGATATTTTCACATTAAAACATCAGTCAAAGAATAAAATTAGATTGATTTTATTAAAAATAACAATGTGAAATAAAAATATTATGTGTAGTTAGTAGTATAACTTAAAAACCCTCGAAACACGTTCAAAGGCCAATGATTTTCTGACACCTGAAAAGACTAATTTGAATCTTGACTAACTAAACAAACATAACTCAATACAAATTTGATCATCTGTTTAGTAGCTGCGATAAAAAACTAAGAAACTGGGCTACCGAAATTTGCTCGGTAGTTGAAACCTGTCTAGTTTAACTTGGAAGGCAAAATTTTGCCTACATCAATCATCAAATTTTGACAAAATCAATTACATTACATATATATATGAAGAATTGCTAATTTAAAGTAATATGTTATGTTTCGCACATTCATCTCACTAGCACTCTGGTTACTTAATGAAACTAGCACCCACAATCACAAATTTACGTCACAAATATTTGAAGTTTGTTAAAATTAAAATAATCAAAATCGGGCTCAAGAGTGATAATTTGACGTAAATTAACTGGTTCGATTTTGATATTTGGGTAATATAATGAAAAATAAAACAACGAAAACAATTTTTATCCCTACTTTTCTAGTAATTTGAGCGTTTGTTACGCATCATTTTGGACACCTCTTTGTCAAAATTCGTTCAGGAGATTTTATTAATGATACAAAAATCTTACAGACACTTCGACAATATGCCCACAAAAGTAAGACCGTTAAAACGCCCTAATATTAACCCTTATGCTGTCGCGAATCGTTGTTTGGAATACCACCTAATAGCTGGCATTTACAACAAACATTTGACATTTACATTCTACGCAATAGTTCCGTTCCGTTTAGGAAAATCACATGATACGGAATCCAAGCAGATGCATAGCCTTAGCAGCATAACTTGTTAACCCTGCCTTGACTACCAGTACATTACTCGTAATTAACCTTTATTTAAACAATAAAAATACTGCAATACATATCATGATTCATGACTTAAATAAGTAATTTATTTCCAATTTCAACTCGTACATTTGGTTTTGTGTAATGTCTACTACTCATTATATGTACGTATAATAGATGTAATTGTTAAGTTTATTGTGGCTACACGTAATACCAGCGTCATATCACTCTCTGTGGTTGGACATTATGCTGGTCTACGTTTTCGCAGAACACACATTATTCTCATGTATTTAATTTTCCACGAATACCGATAATGAGTATTCATGAAATATTAAATACAGGAAATACCTACATTTTCTTGCATTTTTCTTAAGTATTATAAATTTAATATATCGCTAGAGTGAGTTAAGTACCTGTAAAATACTAAGTTAAAAAGATCACGTAATTATTCACAAAAAGTATAAACAACCGCTAATTAATGATATAAAAAATGTTATGGCAATAATACGAGTAAAAGCATACCTAAACCATAAAATTTCCATACGCCAAACAAGTTCACAACCATTGACGTCACAAAATCTTAAGTAACTTGTTCCAATAATGTTGTGCTTCTCATCACCTTAAACCTTTAAATGCCGAATTTCATGCTGATATTTTATAACCTATAAGTTTATTAACTCAAGTGCTACGTGACTGCGAGGTTTAATACACATTTTATCTTTAAACTTTACAGAAAACGCGGGGTTTCCCTGACCTAAAAATTTTTTCATATTGACATTGCTATTGTAGGTACATTACCAGTACCACTAAAGTGTAGCTAGCTCAAAAGTCTAATTTTCACTACTACTCTTAAAAAGTGTTTGCCAAACAGGTTTACTCCTCTTACCAACTACTTCACGCTCCACATTCCTAAAATTATCTTCTTTAATAGACTACCAACTATCAGGTACTAACACTGACTTACACTTTCTTTTACAGAATAAAAATTGTCCACAATGAGTTACACAGCAGCGGAAAGCGTAGCTGCGAGCAGTACGTGGGCGGCTACCAGCATGTTTTACATGCTTCTAGTGCCTGCACTTATACTCTGGTACGCTTACTGGCGCATGTCCAGGAGGCACATGTACGAGCTTGCTGAGAAAATTGATGGGCCCCCTGGCCTTCCCCTCGTCGGAAACGCCCTCGATTTCACCGGCGGCTCCAACGGTAATAATATATATCTTAAAACTCGAGAATCCTGGAAGCGATCAGACCGTTGACATTAGCATTCTTGCAAAGAGCTAATAAGACACAAGTATGATCGTTATTTTATCTGTATCTATTAATTCCAGAAATTACGGCTTGCTTCCATCGACTCGTTTCTAATCTACTTATTATGGAGTTTAACATTATTGTACACTTTCAGATATCTTTGAGAAGCTCGTTCAGAAGAGCGTGGCTTTCGACAAGGAAGGTGTAGTAAAGCTATGGATTGGCCCCAGGCTGATGGTGTTCCTCTACGACCCCCGGGACGTTGAGCTGATCCTCAGCAGTCATGTTCTCATTGACAAAGCTGACGACTACAGATTCTTCAAGCCTTGGCTTGGAAACGGTCTTCTCATCAGCACTGGTAATATTCTCACACATCTCCACATCATACACAAATGGGAATTTTTTTAATTCTGAATAAGTGATTGTCTTCAACGCTCTACCCACAACCTTTGACCAAGGAACATAAAATTGTACATTATTCATATCTACTTTGCGCTTAATTTCTGCGTCATTCTTATTCTACATACCCAAATCTAGAATACATAAATATTAAAATTAACTATGATGTTAATTTTTTAAATAACCTCTCATTATAGGTCAAAAGTGGCGTTCTCACCGCAAACTGATCGCCCCCACCTTCCACTTAAACGTCCTGAAGAGTTTCATTGACCTGTTCAACGCCAACTCCCGCGCTGTTGTTGAAAAGCTGAAGAAAGAGAGCAATGACTTCGACTGTCACGACTACATGAGCGAATGCACCGTTGAAATCCTGCTCGGTACGTATTACAGACTATTTAACTCTAAAAATATTTCAATTTATTACAAAAGTTGTAACTTATCAAACGTAACATAACAGTATATAACCTTTATAGTATCAGTAAGACCTATAATGCAGAAAATTTGAGTAGGAGGGTCGCTTGCAGCGACGACGAGGAATTTTCTAAAGATGTACCAACAAAAATCCTGGTTACGCATATCACTAACCTTCAGATAGATATCATGAGGCTCATTCTAATAATCATAAAGCCGCTAAACTGTTCGACGAGGGATCTGTTTTGTATGGAAGATCCGGATCTAAATACAAACTAACCGGATCTTCCAGACAAATGGATTCGGATTCCAAACCCTATTCAAGATATTAAAATCTAATCTAATTAGTCAACCCAAACGTAAATTAAAAAATATCCATTAAAAAGCAATTTTTATGTGTGATGCGTACATTACATATCTAGATAAGAACGTTAACACCAAATTCGTCTAATGGAGTTTTAATGACATTATAGAGCCATGACAAAAGATTTATTAAAGATGAGTCTCTAATATATATTCTTTTCTCGTGCTTGCTATATATAAAACATGTGTCTATTAGATGCCTGTTTTACAATTTTAATCGAGTATTTAAATTGTTAATGTCAGCATTCATCATACATAGAGGCTTGGCATACAATTTCAACGCATATAAGTATACGAACTTTTAGAGAAAACTAACATACCCAATCAACGGCATAGATAAAACCGTCTTAACATAAAAAATATGTCCTCAATAGCAGTGCAATACCGGGAAGTTTTATTGTAGTATTTTTCATATTTTAATAAAAACCTTGCCTAATATACCATCATTTGCCCATTAAGTAAAGATAAGATGGTGTTTGTATTAGTAGCTTTGCAAGTCTTAAATAATTTACTTGGTCTCATCGTATTTGGACGTGGACTAATGAAACGCCCTAAAATTCTATGGGTCACACAGGTTAAGGTATAAAATATGAAGTGATTTCTGTGTCTCGTCACGTAGCTAGTGAAGCGATGACAACACGAGCGACCGCCATCGCGGAGCGTGCTCTTGACGCAAATGTTCGCGATAGTTCTAGTGTTTGCGAAACCAACGAAACCGATACTTATGTATGAGATAATTCGCAGACTCACGTACTAAAACCAGATTTAATTTATGGTCCATCGTTAACTTAGGCAAGATAGAGGCGAGGCACCTCTAAGAAATAGAAGTTGCAAAAAAATATTGTGATTGGTGTTCTATAGATAAATAATATATGGTTGATGAATTTGCCGCTGCTGTAAGGTCGGAATGAAAAAATATTCCATTTAGCATTACATACAACTAAATTGCACAGACTGGTATACTGTAAATATTATAAAATCTGCAATCATTACCGTGACACGCTTAGCAATGCTGGAGAATCCAGTTTATGATCAGACTAATTTAAATAATTAACTTGTTTGTATCGGGTGTCGTAAAGTTGGTGAGATTTCCATGTTAAATGTCGTGTTTGCTAAATAATTTGCAATAATGAAGCATCCCTACGTTTAAAGTATAATGAAAACATTTTACGGCCTTATTTAGTTGTAGTAAACAAATACACGGTAAATCTGAAGAGGTATTATATTACTTTCAATACATTGGAACATAGTAACTAGAGCGTATACAGTCCACTACTTTGTCTTCGCAGGTTGTTTACAACAACAATTACGCAGATTGCACGGAATAACTTCCTTATAATGATATGTTCAAGATAATCGTTTGAGGCCTGCATTTATTACTTTATGACGGTCTCAGAGGAAATACGCGTAGCAGGGAAGCGTCCTGTCATGTTGGGCGACCCCCCACGTGCGCACGTCGCACCTAATAATGGGCAGTTTTCGCCATCAGCGGCATCGACTGTTACTGTTACAAGTCCCCATTACGATATTCGTTAAGCAACGTGTTGAGTCCTTTGAAGGTTAATAGCTCTTTTCACTTCTACAACAATAAAACATTAATATTTCCAACAGAAACCGCTATGGGAGTAAGCAAGACCACTCAAGACCAGAGTGGCTTTGAATATGCTATGGCTGTGATGAAGATGTGCGACATCCTCCACTTGAGACACACTAAGATCTGGTTGAGGCCCGAGTTCCTGTTCAACTTCACGCAATACGCCAAGAGCCAGGAAAAGCTTCTCAGCACCATTCACGGACTTACCAAGAAGGTATTGTAAAAAAAATGGAAAAAAACTTGTACTCTTGTTAATACGTATAAAATGCCCTGTATTGAAAGATTAATTTGATCAGATTATATTTTATTTCAACTCAATGTTACGTTTAGGTTATCTCAAGGAAGAAGGAAGAATTCAAATCTGGTAAGAAGACCGCTATTTTGGAAGAGTACACCGAATCCAGCACATCTTCTGAACCCACCAAGGACACGTCTGTCGAGGGTCTGTCCTTCGGTCAAGCTGCTGGCCTAAAAGACGATTTGGATGTTGAGGACAATGACGTCGGACAGAAGAAGCGTCTGGCTTTCCTTGACCTGCTTCTTGAGAGCTCTCAGAGTGGAGTCGTCATTTCTGACGAAGAAATCAAAGAACAAGTCGATACCATCATGTTTGAGGTATACATAATCTTCTTGTAAATTGTTTGTATTATTTAGAAATTACACTACTAAAGTTGCGTCTATTGGAATTTATAATATAATTAGCTTCTGCCCGCGACTTCGACCGCCCCTTAAATTCGTTTATCGCAGATAAGGGTATTTTTCCGGAATAGCCTATGTCCTTCCCCGGGACTCAAACTATCTCCATACCAAATTTCATCCAAAACGGTTCAGCGGTTTAAGCGTGAAGAGGTGACAGACACACAGACAGTAGTATGGAAGTATGGATATTCAAGTGTACATGGGATAATATATTTTTTATTAATTTAGGGTCACGACACCACTGCTGCCGGTAGCAGCTTCTTCTTGTCTATGATGGGAGTGCACCAAGACATTCAAGACAAAGTTATCGAGGAGCTTGACCAGATCTTCGGAGACTCCGACCGCCCTGCCACTTTCCAGGACACTCTTGAGATGAAGTACCTGGAAAGGTGTCTCATGGAGACTCTCAGGATGTACCCGCCAGTACCAATCATTGCTCGTCACATCAAGCAAGACATAACTTTGCGTAAGTATATGGGTCAATCTTTTTTTTTATACGTCGTCGCCATTGTTCCATTTTCTAAATACTCTTTAAAACGATTTTAAACGATATAAAGGCTAGAAAAATATTTATTTCAAGCCCATATAGCAGTATTTTTTAGGTATTCGTCGGTATGTTAATAACCTAGATTATTACCATTTTTCAAGTAACTCTTTCACTATTGTCTTCAGAGTTACGGGACAGAATAATAACAAGAAAGATTGATCCACCCAAGTGTATATTGGTGTATAACAAGAAATTTGTTAAAAGTGTAGGAAGAATCTAATGTCTCTTTTTACTTTGCAGCATCCAGTGGCAAGAAAGTTCCAGCTGGTGCCACAGTAGTCATCGCGACGTACAAGCTGCACCGTCGTCCCGACGTATACCCCAACCCTGACAGATTCGACCCTGACAACTTCCTTCCTGAGCGCTCTGCTAACCGCCACTACTACGCTTTCGTTCCCTTCTCCGCCGGACCCAGAAGTTGCGTCGGTAAGTTAAAGAAGTCGTATTTCTGCTTTTTGTTTCTGTCCATTTCATACTAATATTATACAAATGCCAAAATTTGGGAACCTGCCAACAGACTTAGGTGATACTCCACATACAAAACAAGTCACTTATTGAACCACATGATACATAATTTCCGGTTAACCGGACGAAGCCATTAATAAATTAAATAACATTTAGTTGTGCTATAGGACATTAATATTAATGTATTGCCAACAGGACGTAAATACGCTATGTTGAAGTTGAAGATCATCCTCTCCACCATTCTGAGGAACTTCCGCGTACAATCTGACCTCAAAGAATCCGACTTCAAACTGCAAGCCGATATCATCCTGAAACGCGCAGAAGGTTTCAAGGTGAAGCTCCAGCCCCGCAAGAAGTTCGCCAAGGCCTGTTAACTCTCGGAACTTCTTTACTAATACTAAAACGAATGAACCAATTGTTAGTACATTTTTATCTGTAATTAGTGTTCACATTTTTTGCAGTTCTTAGAATTAAAATAGAGCTTGTGATACCAGTACTGACTAAATTATTGTTAACTATATTGTTAAGGACGACGAATCAAATGGTGGTAGAATTCTTCACAGAATACAAATGAAGATGATGGTGCAAGGACGGCAAAATTGTCTTAATCTTGTCAGATTATCTTGTTTGCTCAAACTACTTGGTAATTTAATGTTTGTAAATAGCTAATATTATCGTTTTGTGATGACCAAATAAAAATTGGCATAGAAACATAAGTTTGTTATTTACCTAGACAACCCAAGCTTCTTACAAAACAAATATTCTAGCTATCGCTTTTTCGGTCGACTATACTGCGTTTTCTGTTTTCGATTCTCTTGAATCACTTTTTAATTGTTGAAAATTATCAGTGGGATCCAGTCTTTGCAGATTGGCCTCTCTTGATTCTATCTCTCTTAGTTTTTGTTCCATGTCCAACTTAAATCTAGAATAGCAAAAAGGTTTTATTTTATGGTCATAAAAACTACCATATACGTCACATAGAATCCAACAACGCTAAGTCTGAAAATAAAATACATGGAGTAATCTGGAGGCCCGTTTTCATCTTCTATTGTTGTCCATTGTATTTTTAATTGTTATGGTGGGTGGCCAAATTACTTCAATGCAGACCTTTGCAGACTAACGGTGGTCGCCGTCTAGTACCTTAAAACATCAAGCGGTGTACGGTGGTGCTGTGGACATGGGCAGGGCAAAAGGTCGTGTTGTGTTCTCGTTACCCACCAAGGGGCTTTTGATAGTTTCCATTCTATGATTTTCATTTTGGCAATAGTGCAAGTTTTAGCTTCTTTTAACTCATCGAAATATGATGCCATCTTCTCTTGACCTAAAATCATGTGGTTAAATATGCATAAAAGCGTGCCTACTTATAGTATGATGATACACGAGGTGTAGGGCATCTAGAAGAAATATATACAACAACGCACAACCCAAAGCATTTGCAAGTTCGTGGTTGCAACAGATCTCTGTGGTTCTTACAAAAGGTCACTGGTTGAAATAGACCGCTAAATAACATAAAAGTTAAACAATAATCACCACAACGTTTGAATGATATACGAGTGAAATTGTTATTTTGGTTAAAATTAATGTAGTATTGAGCATGTACCTGACGATATCGCCATCATGAGCCGGGATTGTTCGGCTTCTTCTACATAAATTTCTTTTCTATCTTGAAAAATTACGTCTAACTGTTCATTATCTTTATCCATCGTCTGCGATTTTTGTGAACATAGCTAATAATAAAAAATATAATGCTTAATAATGTACATATTAAAAACGCAAAAAAATTGATCAATGCAAACAAATAATTACAATTACCCGTCATTGTTAATTTATCCTCATATTATATTAATTAAATGTACAGTCGCGGTATGAAAAGGTTGACCACCTTAAGATCTGTTTTTGCTTGCTCAGTATAAGATAAGTACCTGCTTTATCAACCGAGTAGGTATGACACATTCCGTCATAATGCATGTCATTTCACTACATGGCCCACATACTGAACTTTAAGAATTGACCTCTTTGCTTTTTGGAAAGCTGAATTAAAATTGAACTATTTATCTTTTTCATTCTTCAGTCATTTTAGGAAGGAGAAAAGAGGACCGCACATTTTCGAACTTTGGTTTTGGGAGCTCTTTCTTAAATATTTAAATTTCACGGATTGTAAAATATTAACACGAATAAAATAAATATAAATGATGACATTGACAGGAATTATTATTCACATTTAATAGTTTAAATCATTATAAGCGAAGAGGATGCACTCATTACACTTATCAAACTTGACACAGCGTAATGGCAAGATCAATCTAATGAAAGGTTTTAGTTCAACTAATAATACTCAAGTAAAGTTTGCCTAAGCAAAATTGAACTTTTTTGTCAAACATAATTTGCAATGCTTCACTTTCGTATGTTACACAGTTGAAAAAGGTAACATGTACTTGCAACGCGTAAATGACTTTGTTTGAAAACTGGTCAACCTTTTCATTCCACGACTGTACCTCAATAATACTTAGGTATGATACACACTTGCCAATTAAACCCCATGAAACAGGCAAACGCTTCCTGTAAGTGTTGAGTGCCCAGCTCAGGTAATTCCCTTCTTAGGTGGAGCTCCCCTATAAGATGCAGAGCACGACCCAAATGCAGCCTCAGACCATGCTCCATCGCCATGGCCCCCATCTCCGTTAACAGCTTGGCCGCTGCTTCGTGATTTCCCAATCTGTTGCATAGACTTTATAGGTTAGTCAACGTTTTTATTTTAGGTCGCAATGCATCAGGCAAAGCTGTTGGTTAAATTAAGTAATGAGATGACGAGTTTCAATGTAGATTACGGTTCTATAGACTTGCCTATTTGAAAGTCTTTAAGCATCTTGTCGTTACGGCCGTAAAAAAGTAACTTTTTTCTTCGGCTAATCTTCGAATTAATTTGCCACCACATGACTCTGGTGCTATAGATACATATAAGGCCAGCCGGGTCAATTGCGTCTATGTGCGAAAAATGCGTCTTTTGATGATATCGTAGAAACACAACACTTTAGAACGACCCTTGGCCTATTAACTAAAGTAATATTGCCAAACATGAAACAGGGAAGTTAGGAATAGTTTTATAGTGTTTGGATTCTGAAATCTTTAACCCTTTGAACGCTGAAAGACGTTGTAAGTCACGTGCCAAGCAATTTTTATTGCGACGATTTATGACAACCTTTAGGCGTTGCTGGCGTGGTAGGCACAACAGCACACAACACCTTTTGATGTTCTATGCGTTCCAAGGGTAAAAGACGCATTTGTGCCCACATTATTCAGGAGTGATGTCAAAGTAGTCGATACATGCTTGGGGACTAACGTGTTAACTACAAACATTACCATTAAAGATGGTCCCTCGCCGGAAGCATTAGCTTGCAAATTAACAATTCAGATTTAGTGCTCCTTACAAGTAGGACCGAACCATGATAGTTCGCTTCCGTATACCAGCACCAAATTTTAATATAATGTTAGGCATGTTTTCTAGTCTCTTAAACTGCTGAAAGACTATCTGAGCTATGACGTCGTCAAAATGGCCGCTGCCACGTTTCAAAAAGTGAAAATTATGCCTAAACCGAATACTTCTGGGTTATCAAATGAAAACTTTTCAGAAGTGTTGTTTAGACATTAGAATAAGACATAGTCTACAAATTGCATCTCTACGCGGACAAAGTTGCGGGTAACACCTAGTATAATATAAATATATCTAAATGTAACTACGTAAAAGTCACGGGCGATGTCATATAGCGATCGGCGCGCCGTCTTGAGCAGGCACAACCAAGTGGATTTTCAGCCGGTTGCAATGATTCAAATGTAGAGCATAGCTGAATAAATACGTAAGCAATATTTCCTTGTAACTTTTATCTTCGAAATATAGACACTTCTGGCTACAAGAATTAATATGCATTTATTTCTGTACTCAATTTGTTTTGATACTTTTCTGATTTATATATTTAAGCAGTTACACTTGAGGATCAAATTAAAGTCTTATTTAGCTTTCATTTGATATCCCACGTGTAAATGAAAATTTTCAAGTTCAGGCGTAATTTTCGTTTCAGGAAAAGCGGTAATGCCCATTTTGGTGACGACATAACTGAGATTGTCTCTCGGCAGTTTTAGACTGGAGAATACACCACGTCTATGATTACCCTAAATTTTGGTATTGGTATCCGGAAGCGAACTTTGATTCCGCTAAGTCAAGGCACTAATTTGTGAGTGAGAAGAACCGAGCATACTATGCTCAACCGGTAATGGTATACTTTGTAAATTCTACGGGACGTTTTCAAAAAATTCTACATTGCTAATTGCGCATAATTAAAATAAATTTTGATGCAATTCGATTATGTAACGAAAGCTAATCATACAACAAAGTATGTTGTATGACTACCTTTAGGGTAATTTTCGTGACAAGGAATCAATAAAATTTTGTTTTAATTTATTTATCGTATGGCGATTACACACTGGTGGTTACAAAAATTAAACTTTACATTACATATCTAAAATCTAATTGTTTAATTATTTTAATTAAATTTTAATGCAAGCCCTTAACAATATGCGTTTTTTTTTCAAACGACCCCTACTTGCATGGAATGTTTCATTACAGTCAGTATTGTAACGCAAATGTTCAATATCAATATTACTGGCAAATGCTCCTGGTGAGAGAGTACCGTAATAAAATAAAAGAGAATTAATTACTTTTGAAAAACGGCAGCCATATGCATTCTAGAATCACACAACCCCTCGATGTTGTTACTATCGGTGTGTATTTTGAACGCTCTCTCCAGCGTCTTCTGCGCATTGTTTAAGTTATTCATCGCCAGCTGACAGACTCCGATCTCAATTATAGCTTCGGCCATTTTGCTTGTATCTTCGGCTGAAATGTTTAACTCCCCATGAAAAAGTTGGAATGGACAATTAAAATCAAAAAACGGACATTGGTCTTTTATTAAAAATTAAAGCAAGTTTTGAAATCTACCTCTCCGAACGCCTAGAAAACGACACCCACGACAACTTAAAACAAAAGTTATGTCCATCATCTAGATTCAAATGAACGCTTTTTTAAGACATCATCGCTTGAAGAGATTGAGAGAAGAGACATCATCGCGCAAAGAAGAGAGACAAACAGACGACAGATGTGCCAAAAAGCTCATTAGGTACCCAGATCTTATGGAGGCAAAGCTGCAAAGCCTCGAACACTCTAGGAAAAGCTCGCCTGTCTTGCGGTATTTTTCAGGATACATTTCGGCGAGTGTGCAGCGAGACTGCATGAACTAATTCCGCCTTATCCATTACGTCAGTATGGGACTAGACGTGGATTTGGGTTCAAACCTTTTAGGTATGGTTGATATAACGCCGACTCGAACAAAGTGATTTACTTCTCCATTTCTCGTTAGGACGGCTAAAGAGTAGAACTCTCTTCCAGCATATATTTTCCCAGAACAATGTAACTTGGATCTCTTGAAGGTAATAGGCACTAAACATGTTCCATCGTCAGCTTCATCGTCGCTTAGATTGAGATGAGATGAGATTGAAGTCCAATGCTTGCCTATCTAACATAAAAAAAATATAAGAAAAAAGTTAACTTTTTCATGGAAAATGAGCAGTCATCATTTTACAATTTTATAAACCTTTATGCAGCCCTCAAGGTCCAGCTACCCATGCTCAGTACTAATAACTCTTAATTGCACTTTATGACCTAAACTTCCTAACTCAGGCGGCCTTAAATACAATCACGTGTTCAACGTCTCCCGAGTCCAAGTGGAAACCGTAATCATGGTATTCAGGACTCGGCGAAGTAATATGATCTCCGATAGGCCTTGATTTGATTCGCATCTATCTATCTATCTATCTATTTGTCTATCTTATTTATACCTTCACTCACTTGCTCAAAGGTTAACCGGAAGAGATCCGTAATAGGGATACGTTTGCTTTTGCACTTATATATTTTAAGTTGATTGCACTTGTAACTGGTTAATATGTACAGTAAAGTATTTACATACATACAATAACTTTCATATACATATATATATATATTACTATGTTCACGAAAATGTATCATAATATTGTATAAATGAGCTGTTAGTGATACAATCCATATCCATACTAATATTATACATGCGAAAGTGTGTCCGTCTGTCTGTCTGTCTTTCTGTTACCTCTTCGCGCTTAAACCACTGAACCAATTTGACATAATTTGAGTCCCGGGGAAGGACATAGGCTACTTTTTATCCCGGAAAATTACTCTTATCCGCGTTAAAAGAATTTAAGGCGGACGAAATCGCGGGCAGAAGCAGAAAGACAGACAGACAGACAGACAAGCAGACAGACAGACAGACAGACAGACAGACACACTTTCGCATTTATAATATTAGTATGGATTTCTAGGGGGGCACCTCATACATGTAACCGAAACTGAAAAAAAAAATTCAGCAAATATCAATGTGTGGCACATATTTCGACAGTTCTTCTAAAAACGCTTTACGGTTTCTAAATTTTTTTTTGTTTTAGTGAATATTTTCCGAAATATTTGCTCCACACGTAGCAAAAATTGTGTCCCCCCCCTCTATTTTCTAAATGAAAAAATCTACCAATATAAAGCTTAATAAATAATTCCAACGAAAATTGTTTTCAACATGATCGAACATACCGTTTTAAAGTTATTGCCAAAAAACTGCGCTTCTCAGCAAAAGGACGTAAGTGCCGGGGAGATAAGCTCTTTTGTTAGTGTTTTTTTCATATCGTATTTTTTTCATCTGTAGTGTTTTTTTTTGTATAAACGGCTGCGGAACCCTTCATGGGCGAGTCCGACTCACACATGGCCGCTTTTTTCTTTTTTTGATATACGAACCGAAAGCTTGACAACACTGGATAATAGGTAAGTATTAGAATATTCAACTTCCTGGAAATCCTTAACTTTTGCACATGGTCGTGGCAAATCACATTAACTATTTGACAATGACCCATTTATATTTTACTTCATGTTTTACATAAGCAGAACCGCCGGTAGAAGCCAGTTATTTTACGATATTGTAAGCCTTTACATAGCCCTCAACATCCAGCTAACCATGCTCAGTATCAATTACTCCTAACTCCACTTTATGTCCTAAACTTCCGAATTCAGGTGGCCTTAAATACAATTTAGTGTTCAGCGTTTTCCAAGTGGAAACCGCCATTCGGTAAAGGGTATTTAGGACTCTGTGATGCATTTATCTTTGGTAGGTCTCTCTTTGGTCTATATTGAGAATTATTGAGGGATGATACAGGCTTAGTAGTATCTTCGACACTGATGCCTATAAAAGTCTAGAAACTCATAGTACCCCAAAACCTACAAAATTATATTTATTCTTAGTTCCGAAAGTGTTTAATTACTTTCGGAACTAAGAATTAGAATATTTCTCAAGTCTACTCGTATTTTCGATGATGTTAACAATTTTAGGATTGACTAGAAGGTGCCAAACTTTGTCCGCACAAAAGAAAAAAATCAAAACCCTCGTTTTTCTTCAGCGTAGTCGGGTAAAAAGTATCCTATAACCATTTGGAGATACCTAGCTATTATACGAAAAATCGTTGGAATCCGTTTAGCCCTTTTGGCGTGATGGCGTGATGACGATGTAAAAATTAAATGATTGTATGTGTCGTCACTACGACACATACAATCATTTAATTTTTACAACTTTATAATAGTATAGATGACAAATTATGACCATGTATGTCATAAGCAGTGATCGTAAATTTGGTAGCATTTTTGGTGCACTAATCATGGTAGAGTGCTATAGGTGTGGCAAATTTCAACCGAAATTATGGATTAGGCTTATCGTCGACACTAATAACTAGGTTTAATCGTTTAAATTGGTATTTTCCACATCTATAGCGCAATATCATGATTGCTGCACTAAAAATGCTACCAAATTTAGTATCACTGGTCATAAGGTATTACTTATATGTTATCAGAACTTTCTCTACCGACCACGAACCGTTAACGCCAGAAGCAAGTCTTTCAGAATAACAATACAAGTTCATTAATTTATAATTGTAATTATTTCATCTCATATCTTTGTGATTAAAATAATTCAGTTCATTAGTATGCACCTCGTTCGTACACGACGCTATATCAACATCAGGATGCAAACTACATTAAACTAAATTGGTAGTACCAATTTTTTTTTCTAAATACATTACACATTCAGTATAGACTCGAAAAACTCCAAGATAGTTTTCGGGGAAAACGTTCGCTGGAAGTGAATTTCACTATTTATTTTGTTGTAGTGTTGCTACCGGCATCAATGGTGAAGAAAGGTACTAGTAACTAACCGTCAACTGCTCGCCTCTCAGCCAGTCGAGCCAGTCTCTCCGCCTTGGCTGGATCCTGCTTGCGCACCGCTCGAGCCTGGCTGATCAAAACCCGGTGTAACTGTATGGCAGTCACTTTGAACAGGGTGTCGTCCGTCGCAACTTCTGTATGCTCTTCTGAAGCCTCGTAGAGCGGCCAGGGCTATTTATAAGAGTAATGACAATATTAAAACTGATTTTAATAATGTAAGTAGTATACTCAACGCAAAACGAACTGGCGACCAAGATCATAATACTATCTCGTTTCCACTTGCGTGGTCTTAACAGGTGTGAAAGAGATAGCAGTATGAAATCGGTCGCCACCCAAGTAACAAAATTTGGTACTATAAAAGTCCTGGGAACGTTTTTGGTTGTGCTAAATAGTGTTAATGATTAGCACTATAACGGTGTTGTAAATGCTTACAGAACCCCAAAGAGGCCCTAGTTTTATCACTGATTTATTCTATAAACATTACATAAAGGCTCATCCGGTGATAAATCAGCTCTGTAGTTGAAGTATAAAAGTGTCGTAAAACGCTTTTTGGTACTAATATAGTGTTGTCTGCAACGTTTATGTCACAGTTTGCAACTATAGAAGTAACCAAAACATGTTTATAGTGCTATTTTGCATCATAAACGATTCCAGTGCTCTTTTTTATCACACCTGCTCCTGCGCTATTTTGTTAACAAATATCGCTAAGTCATTTATGTTTTATTTCATTCGCCATTTTTGCTTAAGTGACATATGTTATGTGGGTAATAAAAGGACGTACTAAATAACATTCGTGAACCGTAACTCAGTCGGTACTTTCACTTGCGAAAATAATTGTATTGATAAAATCGTTATGCTGATTTCAAATTTGACAATGCCCCTTCATTATTTACGTGTTTTAATTAAATTTTAATTAATAAAATAAGGACTTGTCCCGACTGTGGCTGCTATAGTACACATAGGCTCCAGCCGTGCTGCTAATGTTCTATCACGGCAGAAAACAGCAGCCATATTTTAACAGATTAGGGTTCCATTGTCCAAATATAAAATAGTGAAGTCAAAATATATTTATTCTACTCGTCGACTTTAATCCCTCAATAAGAACTTCATAGAGTAAACTTTAATAGCATATTTTTCAATGTCGGATACTCTATGGAACTTCCAACTGAACTGATATATTCATAAGCCAACACTTTGAATTGAAGTGTTGGCTTATGAATATGTCGAATGAATGAGTCGAAGATAATTGGGGTACGATGATGGTGATGATGATGGTGATGATGGTGATGGTGATGGTGATTGTGATGATGATGGTGATGGTGATGGTGATGGTGATGGTGATGGTGATGGTGATCTTGATGGTGATGGTGATCGTGATCGTGATCGTGATGATGATGATGATGATGATGATGATGATGATGATGACGATGACGACGATGATGATGATGATGACGATGACGATGATGACGATGATGATACCTACTCGTGGAAAAAGTATTGTATACAATAGTTATATAATTAGCTTTTTAAGTCTCGTACCTTACTTAGGCCACTCAGCAAGCTTCGTGGCCTAAACACGGTACTCAACTGAAAAAGCATACATTATATAACGATTGCATAAAATACTATATTTGAATGGAGTTATATTAAATGCACAATGGGGCATAATTTGAGATGTGGTAAATGTGTTACCACACCAATTCTAAATCTGTTGGCTTTCCTTCTCCGGAATATATCCCGATCACAAAAGGAGGTAGCTAGGGCATTTCATAAATATAACACAATTTATCCTTTGTTTTGAGCTGTGATAAAGGGGTAGTGTCCTCATTCTCATATTCGTCATCATTATTACTGGTTTGACAAGAAATAACTTTATTGCTATAGCCCTATTTTCGTACAAAACAAATATTTTGTGCAGAACCACGTGCTATATTTATAGGGCTCGCTTGACCAGTATGAAACCTTTTATGAAATACTAGTGATATATTTGATACTGAAAAGCTAGTATAGATCTAAGTCGTCATATCATTATTATTTTTAGTGCTATTATGTCACGCTTTAGTCTCGTAACAGTAACACAAACTCCCTTATAGAAGATATTATGCTATTTAGAATTTAAGTTATTTAGTAACTTTACCAGGTAACTTATAGTACTATTTGATACTATAAAAGAGTTTTAATGACTTTTACAGAACTCTAGCCCCATAGCGGTGTTGAGGGAGCTTTTAAGAAGCTAAAACAATACGTAATGGGTGTGCAAAGTCCTTTTATAGTGCAGATTGATTCTGTAATAGTGTTTTCGGTACTGCTACAATACTAGTACTATAAAAGTTATTTTGACGCATTATTAGTGCAAAATAGGTACATAAGAGTGTCAGTAAAGTCGTCTATAGTATTATATAGTACTATAATTGCTTTTTGCATATCTATTACAGTGCAACACTTTAAAGATTCTATTGTATGGTTCTTTAAGCGTTCTAAGAGCTACATTATAGAACTTAAATGCTCATTAATCTTATAGGACCATAACGCTCTGTTAAACACCTTTATAGTACAAGCAGTCACAATGGTTACCATTATAGGCCTACTATGTCACTTTTTGGTGATATAATGCCTTAGTTATAAACCTTTTGTTACTTAAGCAGTTCGTCTTGCGTTCAGTATAGAAGGTACTGTCTAAAAGAAGTAGAAGAAGTGACGACATCGTTGTTTAGCGATATAGCGGCCTGTTGTTTACCTCTTCATAAATACATTTTTTTTGTACTCTGTTTAGTGAGGTGTCTTATAAAGCGATATGAAACCGCTCAAAGTAGGTGACTGTTATTATATGATACCTAATATATAGGAAAGTTTTGGGAAGGTTGCTTCATTGAATTATAATGAGGTTCCTTATGAAACCCTTATACTACGAGGTCTACGAGGGTGTTGTGGCGCGGCACTTTCATAAATATTTCAGCACAAGTAGGTATAAGCGTCAACTTCTCTCGATGGTTATTTAGCATACATATTGAAACTCCTTTTAAGGCAACATACATTCATACTGCATACTGAGAATCTAACTATAAGTACTAAATATATATGATCTAGTATAATTGCAGATAAATTATCTGAGATAATTTAAGATCAAACTATAACAAACTAAAATTGAGTAATAAAATTTCCGTGAATTAACACATTTTTAAAAACCTTTACATTTATAACATTTGTACGATAGTACGATATTAATTAATTCAGAGGTCACTAACATTTTACATTCCATATATCGGTAACATTTTGCATTAAATATCGTTAGTGTTATATGGATGCCGCTTTCCATTAGGTTAGGTTAGGTTCTATGTTACTTATTGATACAAAAAAAGTGTTCATTTAGTCGGTGGTCGTACGTAAGCGAGAAACACATACGCACGTACTCTACTCGTTAAGCCATATATGATAGCTATGATTCATAACAATTATTTATTATTAACTGAACCATTTTGAGCGGTACTATCTACCCACGTGTATAGTATACACTGTATTCTTGAATTTTGATTTGATAAATACCGTCTCTCAAATTGTATACAACAGGCGTCGTAAAGGCACAGATTACGTGCTTACGAGTATATATGAAATTATTGAACACTCACCCACCTAGGCACCTTTATTTACATTAATTAAGTCTAGACTCATAATGTCAGTAATGTAGTTTTTCTGGGGATAACGTCATCAGTCACGCTTAAATACCCATTTAGAGCCTGACACTCGATTCAATTTAATCCGAGAAGGATTCGACAGTTGAAACCGGCCAAAAGGTCCAAGGCTCCGATTTCGCTAACCTTCAGGAGGTAAAGAAATCAAACGAAAATTAGTGTTACTTTCAAAATCCCTGGTGAATGGGAAAAATTACCTTTCCAATGGCAGAATCCCTGACTTCAGTCAAAATTTGAAATGGCTCGTCCTGATCGGCTCCTGGGACTGAAATGAAAAAATAACCTATGAGCAATATAAACTTAATCCTATAGGGTCATCACGATTGACTTAGCGGAATAAAGCAATGTTGATGTGCATAAATATTAATGTTATTTATTATATTGGCGTCACTAACCGCATTATCAAGGAATTGTCAAATTTAAAAAAGGCAAAGTAAATACACAAAACTACCATTGAATCTGTTGTCCCCTAATGATCATTCTAATTACGGTATAAATTACTCGGTCTTTAATTCATTTTTAATGGAAACGTATGATTACAATATTAAATAAGAAGGTTTTTCGTTCGCGGACTTATTTCGTTCGCGGGTTATAACTTTTAACGATACACCGGTTTGGCGGGGGCAAATCTGTACTGACGTTTAATAGTGCGAGGACACATTAAACTAATTTTATTAGTTGATATCGATAAAAATGATGTACAACCATTGGGTAATTTCAAGAATTTGAATGAAGAAGAAAACTACATACACAAAATAAACTTTTTGCGTAATAAACTATTTTAATATTTAATATAATTTTCATAATACACAATCAAAATTTTCTCCACATTTTCAGCCTTTGATCTTCGTCGCCTGGGTGACAATATCCATTTTAGCCAACTAAATGACCTTTCTAGGTCAACTGTAGTAATTTGAGAAAATTCAAACAATTTATAGTATTGATGAATTTCTGCTATATGACTCAGTTCTATTTCTTTTCCGGATACCAAATCATTAAATGTTTTTAAAGTTGAAATGCCGACGTTTTTCTCTAATACTGTTTGAAGTTTTTTGTGAATAATTTTGCCCTGAGGATTCAAACGTAATCTTGATATATGTACTTTTAACTTATGGACAATATTCAAACTGGCTTCTAGACTTAAATTTTGTGTTTGTAATTTTTCAATGATACTTGGTATGATGGATAGATTGTATATCATTAATTGCCCGTTTTGCTTTTAATATACACATTGATTCTTTGTTATTAAATGTTCGTACGACTTGCTTCATGGCTGGTAAATATTTATGATAGTACATAGCCGCTTTCATCCATGTTCCCCATCGTATTATCGTCGGCTGTGGTGGCAAAGGAACGTTCGGTAACATTTGGTGAAGTATTTTTATTCTTTTAGGTGATTTCAGAAATACCTTTTTTGTATAAGCAATTAAATTATTTACAGCAGGAAACAAGAATCGCACTTGTTCAGCCACCCTATTTACTCCATGTGCCAAACATGTGACGTGTACTAAATTCGGAAAAACCTTTTTCAAATTCTTACCAGCTTTCAGCATGTAGGCTACGCCATCCGTAAGAAGCAACAAAATCATGTTTGTTGTGGTTACTTCCCCACAACGTCTCTAGAGCATTTTGAATAAGATTTGTTATACTAACATTATTTACTTCCTCTAGACAAACGCTAGATATTATGTGTGGGGTACCTATTTCATTTTCTAATAGTGCTCCAACTATTACATTCCAAATCTGACGCCCATTGGCATCTGTACTTTCGTCTACACTCACATAAATTCTAGAATTTCCTAGTTTAGTCTTAATCTGTTTCATCGTCTCCTTATAAGCGATGTCTAAGGTCGTTTTTCTCAAAACTGATTTGTTGGGAATATATGTTTCTGAACCATATTTCCCAAATATGCAATCAGATATAAAATTGATGAAAATGGGATTTCCCACCTGGATCCATGGTATGTTGCAAGCAAAAATAAATTTTAGCGAATTCAGGTTAAATACGTTTTGGTTTTTAGCGACGCTGTTATGTCTTTGGCTTCTTATATGCCTTTGTACGGAAAACTTTTTTCGTGATATATGAATTTTACATTTCTTGCAAAAGTAAGTCGTACCTTTATCATCTATATCTGAATGGTCAGGTTTCCATGAAGATGAATGATCTTTTTTCTTGCGAGGCATTCTTAGCCGCCTTAAGAAACAAAAAGGTAGTTTTAATTGATCGGAATGCAAAATAATATTGTAGTACTGGATGAATTATTCAACGATTCAATGGTTGTCAAAAGTGACTCGACACAGTCAATGTCATATATCGGTTGTTTATAGTTGCGATAAGTATAAATGAAAGAGGTTTGCACATAGTTAAACGTATTCAAACTTAGCCATTAGTTTAGTTATGATAATGATGATTAAAAATTTATTTTTATCGATGTCGATAAACTTAGTCGATTTTTAATTAATCACTAGCACTGGTACATTTTTGCCCCCGCGAAACCGGTGTCTGGTTATAACCCTCTTTTTTACTTCAGCGTAGTCGGGTAAAAAATATTCTATAATCCCCCAGCTACCCGTGCCACATCGACATTGCACGTTTCACTTATTTTTTGAGAGTATATTTAAAGATACTTATAGACGTTATAATAAGCGTGCGCCCCGGCAAGGCACAAGGCACTGGTTCAAATCCGGTCGGAGTCTAGAAATTTTTTCATTATTTGGATCTTTGTATTTCAAGAACATAAAATGCGGTAGACCATAGGCGGTCTTATCGCTAAAGAGCGATCTCTTCCAGATAACTTTTGGGTAGCGGAAATGACATAAAATAGCTAGGAATGAGTAGGTGGTGAGATAAGAGTACAAATAATACAATAATTAATAAAAACAAACATACATATATTATTCGTATATACTAAACATAGGTTTTTTATTTGTTTTCCCAAAATTTGCGTGACAGAGGCGTCTTCTACACCTTTTGTGTGTGTATACTACGTGTGTGTATGGTCAATCATCGACAGAAGAAAGTGACCTCACTTTCTTCTATCGATGATTGTTCTTTACTACCTCAGTAATAAAACGTTCTTTAATATTGTTTGTAATTTTGGGTCATATTTACCTTCTTGACTATATGACTACTTGGGTCAATCAACTTTTTTCTGTACCTCGTTGCCATGGTTACGTCTCCTGAGTCAATCTTTATAACTGCGATTCTAAACGATATAAAGGCAACAAAAATATATTTTTTCTAGCCAATATAGGTCCATTTTTTAAGGGCCAATCTCGTCAGTATGTGCATAGTTTGGATTATTAGCATTTTTCTAAGTAAGTCTGTCACTATTCTCTCCTGAGTTACGGGACAGAATAACAACAAGAAAAAGTTGATCCACCCACTTAGACTATGATAAATATCAATTTGTTTACGACTACGAAGCCTGTTGTTGTAACCTACCTGACGACCCCTGCGTTGCGGATCTGAACCTATGTATTAAAAGAATAGTTACATAAATATTTACCTACCTTTTTTCTGAAAATACTTAAAAAAATGCTTAAACTTACATTTGTCGAGCAAAAACTTTGCGTAATGGTATTTGCAGCATCCCTTTTGCCGTCCACCGTCCACCAAATACTGACTGGCCACCGCAATGGACGCCATGAAGAATTTCTCAGCCAACCACAGTATTCCTTTTCCTTTTTCGGAGTACTTCAATGCAAGCGCCAGTAAATATAGGGACTCCTTTTTGGTATTACCTAAGACATGATAATTATATGGTTGTTAGTAGTTACGACGTAGGAACAGTATTTTTCCTTCTCATGAATTATAACTTGCAATATGACCCGTTAATCACACGGTTCAACCTGAGTAGTTAACTTGTTATCCTATTATAATTACGTAGTAAGAACAACAACACATTTATTCAGATGTGACGATTAGCGTGCGTAAAAATAATCAAACATTGTGAAAAAATAAAGGTACCAGTTTAACTCCCATGCAAAAGTATCTGTACCAGTGGCGTTGCGTCCATATAAGCCGATTCCCACCGAGTTGCCCAAGGAAAGGCTTATACTTTAATTATGAGTAATTAAATACGCTTTGCCTTCCCTTGTAATTTCCTGACGCCACGCCTCTGATGCGTACTTACGTAAAATTTTAAGGTGCTTTCTCACATTCAGTAACTAATAAGAGATAATTTGTTAAGAGCTCTAAGAAACTATGGAGCGAGGTAACATATAAAATAGGTGAGTGATTTACTGAAAACAAATTAGGTACCTAACCTTTACTTTTATTTTCAGATTATTGATTTCTTGGGCTTATCTTCCCCATAATCGTTTCGAATATAAAAACATGAAAAAATATGTCTCATACTCATAATCGTCCATTTCAGTTTGTTACATTTTTATATGAATCATTTGTTTATATTTATGAACGTAACGAACCAGAGTAATATTTTAGAATACAAATGTTTGAATGCTTTAACGTATACTTTTTCTGCAAATCACAAAGATAATAAACAAAAGGTTCTTCTCATTCTTGCACTAGGAAGTAACAATAAATTAAAAACAAAAAGTACCTTTGTCCCGTTCCTTTTCAGCTTTTTGTAGCTCCGAGCAAATATTTTCCAAGTAATCGGGTGCCTTTGTGAGATCAACCACTATTCCTATTTCGTCCTCCGCAACTAATTGCGTGTTGTCATAAAGAAGATCTTGGAGGTAATCCGCAGATTCTTGGTAACCCGACTCCTTTAACTCCATAATGAGACATTCGTGTAGCGGTAACTTCCGTCTGAAATTACAGTAATAGGCAGTAATTAGGCAAAGCATTTGGCGCATCCTTGAAGTGTGTGTAGTAATTTGCTGGAAATATAGGAACTATTCTAAGCCTAGAATTACAATATACCGTATTTGGCAAATGCAAATATCTATTCGTGTTGCAGAATGTCGTGTCCAGAACTCCAGACGTCGTAATATTGGGAATGTAGTGATTTCCTATAACGATATACTCGCTTCTCGCTTATCGATGCTTTTCTCCTTTACTAGTGATTGCTCCCAGCTTTGTTTTTAAGTGTGTATTTATTGTAACAAGTGTTCTACAGACCACAACAAAGTAGGTTACACAAAGCCTGGGACTGAAGAAAATCATGAAGTGAAATTTTAAAATTCCTTTTAAATGAAGAAGAAAATAATTAATTTATATTTTGTTTAATTTTGATACTGTGAATAAAATTATATTTTACAAAGAAAAAGCATCGAGAAGACAATTTCGTTTGTCATAGAGAACAAAAGAGTTTCAACACGAATATTCGGCAAATACGACGCAGACACAGTGTGGTGCTTCCATAAAATATTTGTTTAATATATTATCATGGAGTATTCCTGCATTTTTGGATAAAAAAATATAGCTTATGTGTTTGTTCCACATTCCATCCTTATGCAAAAATCATTCAAATCAAATCAAAATCAAATCAAATCAAAATATTCTTTATTCAAGTAGGCCTAGTTACAAGCACTTTCGAAATGTCAGTTACATGAGAGTGAATGTTTGCTGGGAGAAATACAATATGATCCAACATTTGCTGCAAGGATTAGGGAAACCCAGAAAAACCTAATCAGATCATTTAACTTAAGTGTAAAATTATTGATATAATCATCATTTTAAAAATTAAAATAATCAATAAGATAAATCCCAAAAGGATTGTCAATAAAAAATAAATAATCTAGTATGTGTCTAGAATAAAATTCTAAATGTCAGAGTATATAAAACAATTAAGATTAAAATAATAATAATACCTTAGGTATTCGTTAAAATAATTATTCATATACCTACATGACGCTATAATTTACATTAATCCCACGCGGCTTCATCATTCATGTAGTCTTGTGTGCTATAATAAGCTTTAGAAAATAATTTTCGTTTCACAATATTTTTGAATGTTTGTCATTGTCTTGTGTGTGCGAAAGACTATACAATAGTAAAATATTTACGTAGAAAAATCTCACGTCACATTTCATTATAAGTCTATTGTAACTGAAACATCCCTTTAAGTTACCTTCTCACACGCCTTTAGATAAATATACGTATCTTAGAAGTTAGCATTTAACGCTGTACTAGACTAATATCGAAAGCAAATACTGTTTGCGGATCCCTTGATTACCTGCGTATCGCTTTAGAGTCCAACGTATCCAAAGTATAAAGGGCCTTGTTTCTCATGTTTTCCAAACTCGCCTTTGTCATGCAAGCCATCAGTTTGGGCAACTCTCGCTTTTTAGGAAAACGGGCACTTGAAACAGCAGCCATTGTAAATATCCTGATTGTATTGTATTTATCCTAATAAAATTATATTTATATATAATAAAAAGCACTATACAATATCACTTCAATTACGCATCTGTCAATTTTGATTTATTATTGTATTGGAGTGTGACAATGTCACTTTCTTGCCTGCCAATTGCTGCAAGCTAGACCACTTTATTCACTATGTCGCGTTGCTATTCCGCTTTTGGTAGGCACATTGCAAAAAAATATTCTCGAAAAACCGTCACAAATAAGTTATAGCAAAGATCTGCGGACATCTTGTTACTTTTATATGGCCCTTGTTAAATTTTACTAGCTCAGTCATTGTTGCAGCTAAATTACATCCCTCGGGGCTTAGTTTCCAGTTTGGGGTAACAAGGCCCACGTACGTGTTATACCGGGACTACAGATTGGCGCTAGTAGAGACGAAGGCGAGATACACTGCCCTTTTTAAATAGGAGAAGGATTATAACACTTTTAGAACAACGTCAATGTATTTTGGCTTCGCTTCGAATCGCGCCAACGTGTAGTACTAGCTTAATATAGTGTAGTGGTATGCTAGCGGGAGTGCCCGTATAAAGCGAGCCAAACTTTTTGACGTAACGAGAACGCGACAAAACTACTAGTATACGACTTGGGCGTGTCGGACGATTCGTATTCTGTCGTCGGCGTTCACTAGTTAGTCGGGATAACATCTGAATTGTTAGGCCTAATTGCATCGATCCCTCGCAATTCTCCAGCGCGGATAGCAGGGTCCATCTACATTTAAATGCGTCTCGATAAATCAGACTTTCACGACAAGAACACGGGTAGGACCCTAATCAACAAAGACTTTTGTACGAAGGCCCAAACTATGAATTAACTCTCTCTTATTACGCAACAATGTAAAGAATAGTAGAGTAGATGTACTAGACAGATACTTTCGATATTTTATAGTGAATCAGAAATATATACAAAACCATGCTTTAAAAGATCTTGATTGCTTTATGTCTCTAATCAATTGATACAAATTTTAATTTTTATTCACTTTGAAAACTGTTATGTAGAATGAGTGCACAAATTAACAATATTAAATTGAACATATTCTTTGATTGGCATATGACATCAACATTGACTGCTAAATACGGGGCTTCGTCTGATTAAGATTTTTTTTGCATTGCGCTGTCTGGTGCCAAACGCTTACATTACCAAAATGAAAGACGTAAGTTTCGTGCTGTCTACTTAACAGAGTCTACCAAGTTAATCTGTTTTTACGCATACAATTTAAACGAAGGAATTATCTTATATATCGAAGCTTAAGTTAAATGATTTGATTAGGTTTTTCTGGGTTTCCCTAATCCTTGTAGCAAATGTTGGATCATATTGTATTTCTCCCAGCAAACATTCACTCTCATGTAACTGACATTTCGAAAGTGCTTGTAACTAGGCCTACTTGAATAAAGAATATTTTGATTTGATTTGATTAGAATCGTGGTTTTAAGTAACAACATAAATTGTATCCTACCCTTACGGAAAATTAATGTCAGGCTAAGAGTTTTACTGGCAGCTTATCTAGGGAAATATGTTTCAGGTAAAACTTTGGAAGTGTCAATCTAACTTCTGTAATATTTCAAATCAAATGACTTTAATTTGTCACAGAAAAATATTTTCAACAGAAATATTAACACAGTTGTTTTTTTCGTTTGTTTCTCTAAAACATGACATTCTTGTAATTGATATCAATTCCCATTGCAATAAGGCCCAAACACTATTTTACATATTCTGGCATAATGTTTTCTTGAAGATAAACGAGTACTTAATTGGAACATGGTGTTCAAGGAATGAGCACTGTCGCTTGCCGCCACTAAAATAGAACTAGATAAGAAAATCAACAACAGAACGAATTGGTAAACCACATTTATTGTGTGCCGATTCTGTCTGCGTTTGATTGAATATAATGCTTCTATTAATTGTTCAAGCGCTTGATTACTTATATCTGCAATAAGTTTCTGTCAAAAATTTCTTTTTTGTGACAACCTTTTATTGCCAACTGTACTTTTCTTTAAACATCCATCAACTACTCACCGAGACGATTCTAACGAGCACAAACTCGGTAGGATTGCGTGATTTTATGACAGAGTTCCTATGACCATCTTCCGGCTCCATCATCAGATTAGCTCCAGGTCATAATAATATTGCATTGTCATTCAATTTACATATATATAACATTTTTCAGTGTCATCGGAAACCGGGAAGTGGGTAAAATTTAAGTTACAAGATTCCACCCGAATAAACATAGTTACATACATACATACATTGCAAGTTAAATTAAAGCTCGTAAAAATGCGTTCGTGTTTACATAATAGGTGATAGGAATCGATGGTAACACATAGTCACATAAGTATTTAAGTCAATGGAGCATAACGTGGAAAACAAAATAGCAAAATAATATATAGTTTATTTAGGAGGACGACACACTAGCCAATTATCTATAGCTCCGTTTACTCCAACGCAAAGATACAATATTGTGTTGAATACACTAAACAATTTGTAATACCTACTTATAAAAGATAAGCGAGGACATCAATAGTTAGAGGAACTAAGTATGTCATTTTTAACACGCTTTTATTAGGTCGACCTGTATGTAACGAAATATGTAATAGAATCTAAGTTAACTAATTTAACCATCTTCCAAAGATCGTAACGTCATGAAAATTGGCAGCTGTATGTAGTTCTGATGACAATACAATAATATGGTACCGTCGAACTGATCTGATGATGGAGCCGGAAGATATGATGGAACTTCATGATGGAACATCGTATCATAGCTGTGTTTGGATTTGTTAGAAAAGTCTTGTAAAGCGTGTTTTTCTAGTGCTTTTTAAACTATTAATTTATTCTTTATCTTTATTACAGGCCTCAACAAAAAAATAATAAGAAAAACAAACACAGATATTAATCATTTAAAATAACGTAGGTAGAGATTAACCTACCGTTCACAGCAGGTGGTCTTATTGCTAAATTGCGATCTCCTCCAGACAAACTTATACACAACTTTCTACAAAAACAAAACATTATTTTACGCCTCAAAATCACAATGTACCTTACATGAATCTTACTACTACTTACTTCTGAAAGAAAATTTGACTTCTCAATATACATAAGTAGAAGAACAGATAAATGTTGCACAAACTTTTTTAAAAATGGTCTCGAATAAATTCTAAGGTACGAGGAAATTTTAATAAAAATATTTCGCTTCACTGGAACTTAGTTTAAGGAAAAACGAATTTCAGTGGGAACAAACAAATATAAAAAACGCAAAATACGCTAGCGTACTTACCTGAAACTTCAATTTTCAGACCCGCCGATAGCTTAATTATTTTCTTGCAAGAAATCCTTAACGTTGGAATTGAATAGTAAGTACACCACAAGAAAAGCTCATCTTTAAAGTTAAAGACGTAGAATTAAATTTACATACGTACTCGTAGTAGTTAGCTACTTCGCAGGTCGTTTTTATAACCCAAGCAAAATTTCAAAGATACTTGAGGGTTAACACTAGGTGGTCCATTCAATATTCATAAAATTATATATATTTCGCACTTTTCAGTGGTACATGAAGAAAAAAAGGCAATATTTACAGTTACAACGATTTATATATAATTTCCTACCATTTATATGCTGTACCAGTGAACATCAAGCCTTTTTTTATATAGTAGTAGTATATATTATTTCTTATGTTTATGTATACAATATATATAGAAGAATTACAAATATATGTATATACAAGGTGCCCGCGAGGAATGGGAAAGATTTTAAATTTTAACCACACAACCTTGAGGCCATTAGGAGTAAACAATGTGACCTATATGACCAGGTCAAATTCAGCAATAAAACGAAATCTTGTTTAGTTTATTCTTGTCCATAAAAATTGAATAAATGTCGCTTTTCTATGAAAATGATCCCTTTTAATAAAATGGTGACGATTATTCTTCCAAGAAAGGAAGAATTTTAGCAACGTCACGATCAGAAGAGCTTATTGTACTTTAGTTATCATAGAAAATTGTTTAAATGAAAACTTATATTATCTTCATAAGTAAGCTGGATTTACCAGGGGTTGATATCATATTTTTTGGTCCTAATGACTTAAAGAATGCGTGGTTAAAATCTTTTCCATTCCTCAGGGGCACCTTGTATGTGGTTCCTCGGAAACGGCTCTAACGATTTGGATGAAAGTTATGTAGGTAGATTTCGCCTTACAAGTTTATCGAGGTCGCTCGCCCTCATTCTATGTACGATCTTCCTACTATAACATTGGAGTTAATATTCTGCAACTTTTTGTAACTATTGATTGAAGGTTCCGTGTATGTGGTTACTCGGAAACGGTTCTGACGATTTGGCTGCAATTTGTTATGTAGGTAGATTTTGCCTTCTAAGTTTATCTAGGTCGCTCGCCCTCGTTCTATGTATGATCTTACTACTATAATATTGGAGTTAATATTCTTCAACTTTTTGTAACTAGGTATATAGATTGTAGGTAAAGTACAAGTTGCATTAAGTTTCCTTCAGACCCGTTCCTTAAATTTAAAACTGCGTCAAACATAGGAACTATTAACCCAAAAAAGACTGTATGCCAGTGTGTTGCCAACTTAATCCTTACGAAGGCGAGACTGGCAAGGCGCCAACCCGTCGTTGCGACGCGATCAATTCTCAAATCCCGAGGTTTCAAGTTCAACCGCCTTCGAGATCGCTAGATAAATACACGGGAAATAGCGCGGATATCAATCTCCGAATGGAAAAGCGGCATAGCAAAGATGCCGAGTAAAGTCGCTCAGTATCGTTTAACCTTACCATATTATATATTCGGAAGTATGTTGGCTGGTTAGTTAATTAGACATTTAAGGCTGCAATCCGACAAAGTGATTATTTTTCGCATATAGACGTAAAATACGGAATGGAGACAGGACCCGATATGGATGGACGATACATTGCATATTTCCTGAAGTAGGCAGATATTCTTAAATTCTACTAATATATTAAATATTACGAAAGTTTGTAAAGATCTTTGAATGTTTACATGCTTGGATCTTAGTACTCAAATTGCGCCCTCAAGGCGAATTTAGATACGTCAGGTATTTATTAAAATATTTTAGTCCCGGTCCCGTGGGTGACGCCGCGAGGAAATACTGATTATAATATAATTATAATAGTAAAATACGTACTGCTACGCCTGCAGACACATACGAGAAAAGTAAGAAAAGGTTGTTTTAATCAAAGGTTTTAGTTCCGTGTTTCGTGGCGTTAATTATAGCCAAGACACAAATATGATATTAATTGTTACTAATTGCTTTCCGGTGCTGCTGTTCTTAGAAAGGTGTTCAGATGATCAATCAAGACCTACAATAAAGATTGTTCTATATTTATTTTACTGTACCATTAGCATCACATTTTCTGTAGCATCCAAAGTACCAAATAAATCGCATCACATCTTTATTGCATAAATAAACGTGATGTCAAAAGGCTTAATGAAACGTGACGATATACAGTTAAGGCGCTTTGGACGCTAGACTATTTGATTTGATTGTACAGAGTAAACAATATTACTAAATGCATTTATTACTAGCACTAAACATTCAAATAGCACCTAACTACTGCTGAAAGTTGGTATATAAAAATATTTATTTATCAGAACAAATAGGAACTAATTCGCATCTTTCCCAAATCATGAATGTAATTAAATAAATCATACTTCTTCGCGAATGTTCTGATATGTCCCTTTTTGTTTTAGTATTAATGACAATGGTGTAAGGTATAATAAATATGTTGAATGTAAGTTTCGTCAAAAACAATAATTGTATTTAAATAATAATATACCACATATACATTAAAAAAATATAAATTATTATCTAAATGAAAAGAAAAAAAACATTTTCGGGTTATTTGTCTTGTGATGATCCTGTTCTAGTAGGGCTTGAAGCAGATGGTTCGTCGCTGAGCGTATGACCGACATGAAGGTTGCGTCTGGAGACAACAGGTTTAGCAAGAACCCTGGAATTTGATCGGACTATGTCATTCGCATCCTCTTCATTTGGGTCATCTGTAGACTCATTATCCTTTTTCTTTTTCAAATTTTTTATCGCTAGCAGCATTTCTACAAGAGAAAACAATATTATAGGTGGTCTGAAAGTAGCTAATAAGGACAACGTATTCATGGCAAAGATAAGTAAACATCACAAGATCTCATTAATATATATCCAAACTTTATTACTATGACATGACAGTAGAGTTTAATATTGTCGAAACTTTTAGTGTGTATTTTTATTAGCCCTTGTTTATCTTTGCCCTTCACTTTACTTGCATACTTCGGAAGAACTGTAAAACAGTTACTAAAAACATTAAATATCAAGAAGGTCGTTTAAAAACTAATTATAGAAATACGGTCAGCTACGAAGATGTGCATACATTTCTTTGTATCTTGAATCCAAGGTTCGGTGACCACCTCGTAAGTGTTTTACAACGCTTACTCAGAATGTACATATATACAAGCCTCAAGCCAGTTGGTATAATAACTATCCTTTGAAATAGGATTTCAATCCTTACAAGTTTCTTCCACATTTCATTGTATCTGCTGTTTTATTTTTGGTTATGATATTGCTGACAAAATTTGAAACTTACCCCTTCGAAAATTTGCTGAAAGAGGCATAGTACTTCGATGTATTGTCCCAAATCCTTGATTACATATTTTATATTTTCGACAATGAAAGCAGTTTTGACGTTAATGACATGTAGCAAACAGGCAACCTTAGCCGCCAGTAAAATAACGAAAGTCATCAATAACTTTTTTCTATAGATAGGCAAAGGCGAAATGAGTTTGTCGAATAGCATACGAACATTATTAATGAGAAATTATTGTACCTTTCGAAAGTAACATTATCAACCTTCTACAATAGGGGACGTCAATTCCACTGTACAACAAAACGAATTTTCGATTCACTTCTTGATTCAGTTGCTTCATAGTACAAACGTACTTTTCAATCCATATTAATCTTATAATGCCAAAGTATGTATGTATGTTACCTCTTCACGCTTAAACCGCTGAACCAATTAGGATGAAATTCAGTATGGCGATAATTTGAGACTCTAGAAAGGACATAGGATTGTTTTAATCCTTGAAAGTGCACAGTTCCCAAAGGATAAATAAAATAGTAAGTAGGCCACGCAGGTGAAGCCGCGCGAAAATCCTAGTTATGTTTCCTAATCGTAGATTACTTACTGGTAAAATATCAATAAATCAGATTCAATAAATAATATCTGTCGTTCTATAACTATATTCTCATAAGTCATAACACATATATAATCACATAAGAGGTGGGCATTATTCGAATACTTAATTAATTAACTAATTATTCGAATACCTAGTTTATTTGTCACTAAACTATTCACAGATAAATTAATCAACCAAATTTTCGAATGAATGATTTAATCGTTATTTGATTCGAATAAATTTCTCTATTAGATCTATCTACGACCAACCAAATATACAAAATTTATTTTTAGTATTTGTAATTTTCAGGACAAGATTTATATGTAAGAAGATAATTATACAAAAAAAACATGGAAAAGTAAAAATGTTGTGTTTGCAAATCTCCATATATGAAGTGAGTGATTTTCTAAAACTTATTTCATTACATGGTCTGTACAGCAAAGGAAGTTTAGGTCTCATCTTTTTTCAACGTACATCCGTCACATGGCTACCTATTTACTTCAAATCCCAGGATTCACCCTGCTGAACAAGAAGTACTTATTTTCAATGAGGCTATTAAAGTATTATCTCGACCAATAACGTATGATCCTATTTAAATGAATACGAATTAACAGCCAGTATAGAAAGTAATCATATTTATATCAGGTCTACTAATTATTAATAATATCGTAATAAATAACCAGATTGTAATGGATTACTCAACGCCCGCCTGCCGCGTAAAGATCAAAATATTATCACGAGCAAAATGGTCCGAAATTACTTGCGTTCTTGAGGATCTCATTTCGTTATGAAAACTTTACCTAACATAGGAAAGTAAACCAACGCGATCTCAGGAAAATCTATTTATGCTTAATGAACTTCCCAAAAGTGAGATCTCTGTTGGACTTGCATATAGGTACATATTATGTATGTGTATCTATAGCGATTGAATTTATTTTATAGTTGTACGAGTATTTACATCTTATTTTAAGATAAAAGTTACGTTTTGTAAAGTCTCGTTCGACAAATGAATATTCAAAATTCATCGTTTTTATGAATAAAAAGTTATCATATCGATTTCATAATTAAGCTTGATCCTTCTGCTAACTATAAATTTTAGTCATCCATTTCTATCTTACTCCTTAAAATTCTTTTTAGTATAATTTTGGTGGAATAACTAGATAAATTACTAGCCCACAACAGAAATTATTAATTGAAATAAAACAATTTAACGGATTATATCGCGTATATTATCTCATTTTAGTTCCCGACGTTTCGGAAGCTTTCCAGCTTTCCATGGTCACGGGTGGACTGGAAAGCTGGAAAGCTTCCGAAACGTCGGGAACTAAAATGAGATAATATACGCGATATAATCCGTTAAATTGTTTTATTTCAATGAGTAATAATCGCGGAAACAGAAGAAAATAGAAATTATTAAGTTTAATGGAAAAGTTATTTTTCTTACTGTTACGGTCGGGTCCGTAAAGGGTCCATGCAGTGGACTGTAGATGGTGCAGCAGGGTTTCGGCAGGTCACAAGAAGAAATAAGAAGACTATTTTTCAGGTTTCAGCAGCGATGCGGTGTGTAGTGTGGAGCGTGGGACGAATGGTGGCAAGTGGCAGGTGACTGACTTTACTAGGGAAAGGATTGGTATAAGGTGAATTTATGTGGGGCGGAACTAGTGGGATTTTCGCCCACAGGGCAGGCAAATCTGATATAGTTTAAGGGGAAGGGGAAGGGGGGAACGAGAGACAAGGATGGAAGATGTGTGTGAAGAGTATAGGATATGTGTGTATTGCAGTGTTATTGTTATGTGTGAAATGAGCATCTTTTATTAAATAAGTACACGAAATATTACACAATTCAACATTAATAAAAGGCACAATAAAGGTAACAATCAATAAATCTTATATCTAAACACGTAAATAACATAAACATAAAGTGTAAAAAACGAAACTAAAAGTGAGTCTTTACTCGAATTAAAAAACATAAGCAAAACCTAAATCTACCTAGCTAATATCTTAATACTACCTAGCTATTATTTACAATTCTCCCCCTCGTGCGCGAGCACTTATAATTAAACGCTATCTAACACGATGAGGCGAGAGGCTGGACGGCGCATCAGCCCGGAGGCTGTTCTAACTTCTGTTACTGTAACTCTGCCGTCTGGGCCTGGAAAAACAGAAGTTACTTGCCCTCTTGGCCATGTGCCTCTGGGCATAGTCTGGTCTACGATCAGTACGATGTCGCCGATTTTGATCGTTTGTTCGTTGGACACATTACCTCGTCGAACTTGTAGCTGAGGTCTGTATTCTCGAATCCATCTGTTCCAGAACTCATCGGCCATGGCTTGTGCTGCTTTCCAATTGTTCATGTTAGGTTTTACGTCTCTGAAACTCCCAAACGGTGACATGCCACATGACCGCCCTATAAGGAAGTGGTTGGGGGTCAGGGATTCTTTTTCCAGGTCTGGGTTCACTGGTGTCAGTGGTCGGGAGTTGACGAGGTGTTCTGCTTCTAGCATGAGTGTGTGAAGTACCTCTTCTGTTGGATACTTTTCTTTCAACACGGTGTAAAGGGCCGATTTGACTGAACGTACCATTCGTTCCCATGCTCCTCCCATACTCGGGGCTCCAGGAGGTATTTTCTTCCAGGTAATGGTTTTACTGTTTGTGTACGTAGTCATTTCGTTTTCGTTGGCTAGCAGTGCCTCTCCTATCTCTCTTTCTGATCCCTTGAAGCAGGTCGCATTGTCGCTATAAAGAACAGTAGGTGTGCCGCGTCGTGCCATTAATCGTCTGAGTGTTAATATCATAGAGGAAGCCGAGAGAGATGTGGCTACCTCCAGATGTATGGCTCTCGTGGTGAGGCACGTGTAGAGTGCGCCCCACCTTTTCTCATGACGTCGGCCTACTGTTATCTGCATTGGACCGAAATAATCGACCGCTGTGGCTGTGAAGGGCGGTTGATTATTCATAAGCCTCTCTGAAGGTAAATCGCCCAAGGGAATTTTATTGGGTAACCCCCTATAGGTGCGACACCACTGGCATTTATTGCAGATGTATCTCAGGCAACTACGCAGTCCTATGATGAAGCAGCGCTGTTGTAGCTCGTTCAGCACTGTTTCTCTATTGCCATGACCGAGGGTACTGTGAGTATGCAGCACGATCAGTCTCGTCAGCTGTTCTTTAGCATGTAGGACTGGTAATCTTCTCAAACGATCTTGCGTTATTCTGCTGTTCAAATAGAGTACGCCTTTCCGTATGTCTACGGCTATCTTCTTTAACGGCGAGTTCTTCGGCATCGGCCGCCCAGCCTCTTTGCATGTGATCTCTTCTTGAAACGACGCTTGCTGACTCCTTCTTATAAGGAGTAACTCGGCCATCTGGATGTGGTCGGTTCTCATGGTTGTGTCTGTTGTCTTTTTGAGTAGCTTGGCTTTGAATACCTCAGCAGAGAGCAGAACGGTGGCAGCGGAACGCAAGAGCCTATTGTAGTTTGAGAATCTATCGATCGACGGTAAGTAACTATCGGCTGTGAGTTTACTTGTCGCGTGTAAGACGGGCTTAATCGTTCGTTCCTCCCCTGTGGGGGACTGCGGCACCGAGACTGACTTCTCCTTGGGCCATGTCTCGGGGTCGCCTCTAATAAAATCTGGCCCGAAAAACCATCTATGATTCGCATCGAAGTTCAAGGGGACGCCCTTTGTCGCGTCGTCGGCGACATTCAGGGCCGATGGCACCCATTGCCAGTCTACGGGCGCGGTAAGACTCTCTATTTCGGCTAGTCTGTGAGCTACGAACGATTTGAACGAGCGGGGATCCGATTTTATCCAGGCTAGGACCGTTTTACTATCTGACCAATAGTAGCATTTATCTATTTTATAATCGGATTCGCGCTTGATCGTTTCGGCTAACCTACTGCCTAATACCGCGGCCTGCAGCTCCAGGCGGGGCACGGATATGGGTTTCAGGGGGGCGACCTTTGCCTTCCCTGCGACCAGCCGCGACGATTTTACCCCGTTGACATCGGTGTTAACGAAATATATCGCTGTTGAGTACACTTTTTCACTAGCGTCACAGAAAATGTGCATCTCTTTTTTACCCGAAGGCGCGGGGACGTAACGTGCTATTTCTATCTCTTTCAGCATTTCTACGTTTTTTACGAAAGCTAGCCAGGTCTGATGGTGCTCGTTTGTTATGGGCTCGTCCCATTGTACTCCACTACGCCATACGTCCTGAATGAGAGCCTTACCTACCATCGTAACCGGCGAAACTAGGCCTAACGGGTCGAAAACTGACATGACCGCGCTGGTCACCTGACGTTTGGTGGGGATAGCCCCGCCTTTCGCGACATCGCACGGGATGTTTCTGAGATTAACATTGAAACCGAGAGTATCGCGCTTGTGGTTCCATATCATACCTAATGTTCTTTCAGAATCGCTTTTCCCTAACGTCGTTTGTTCGCTAGCTCGCTTATCCGTTACGTCATCTATAACCGCTGGGTTGTTGGATGCCCATCCGCGCAACTCGAAAGAGGCCGCCATGTGCACCTTGTGCATCGCGTTTATGACGCTTTTGGCCTCCCCCTCGTCACTAAACGCGCCCAGATAGTCATCCATGTAAAAGTTACGAACGGTTGCCCTCGCGACTTCGGGTTGTTCGCTTGCGTGATCGTCTGCGTTCTTATTTTTTACATAAATGGCCGTGCAAGGAGATGAAGCCGCTCCGAAAATGAGCGACGTCATTCTATATTCAATTGGTGGTCCCGCACGGTCCTCGCCCCTCCATAAGAATCGCAGACTATCACGGTCCGCGTCGATGATTTTAACCTGGAGAAACATCTCCTTTATGTCGGCGACGACCGCGATCCTACCTTCTCTAAATCTGACTAACACTCCGAACAATGACTGAAGCAGGTCCGGACCCGCTAACAATGCGTCATTTAAGCTTTTATTTCCAGACTTGGCCGCAGCGTCAAAAACTAGCCTGACCTTGCCCTTCTGAGGGTGTATAACTGCAAAATGCGGCAGGTACCACGTCCTTGAAGATGCGGGCGGGGCTTCGGCCCGTTCCGCGTAACCGGCTTCTATCAAGTTGTTGACCTGCCTATTATACTCTGTTTTTTGCTCTTCGTCGCGATCTAGTTTTCTCTCCAAGTTATACAGCCTACTCAGGGCCTGGGCTCTGTTGTCAGGCATCTCCTCGCTTTCGGATCGCCATAGAAGACCGGCCTCGAACCTATTTCCGCCGTCAATCCGCCTACACGTGTCGTTAAGAATTTTTAAAGCACGCTGCTCGGGGTCCGCCTTAGGCGTTTTCGCTTCTATACCCAGGCTTTCTATGCTAAAAAAATCTCTCATCATTTTTACGGTCTCTTCTTCATTTTGTTTCGACATGGGTCGCACGTGATTGACGTAGGCAATGGTTCCGCGCGATAGCGAGTCTTTTCCATGCAAGACCCACCCTAATTGTGTAAGCGACGCGACGGGTTCGTGCTTACCGCCTATCTTTAACTGGCGTGACGAAATCAAATGCCAGTTATCCTGACCTATTAAGATAGTCGGTTTCGCGTTATCGTAACACAATTCGTCCTCTATGTCGTCGAGGTGCTTACACCGCCTGACTAAATCTCTATCCACCTGTTGCGCAGCCAGGTGCAACTCGCTAATCGTGTGCGCGGCTATCGAATTCAAATTTCTACTGCACGTACCCCGTACTGAGAACTTAACAACGCATGACTCGTGGTCGTCTAATTTATTGCCCCCTACCCCTTCTATCGATAAAAGGCTTCGGGGTTGATCGCCAGGCACTATTCTGTCCGCTGTTGCCCTTTCTATCAAAGTTATGGACGACCCCTCGTCCAGCAGGGCGTGCGTCAGAATAGCGCCTAGAGGCCCCGTTACCTCTACTGGTATTATCTTAAGGTAGGTATTAGGCTGATGCACGTGATTAACCGAACCGACCTTGCCGCGCGCGGGTGTGGAACGCTCATTATTGTTTTCACTAGCTTTTTTTTCGTTATGCAACAATCTATGGTGAGACGCTTCACAGCCGCCCGCGCCGCAAGGTACATACTTGCATTTAAAAAATCGCCTATGGTCGTTCGTCAGACATCGAAAACACAACCTAAAACGCTTCGCCTTTTCCCACCTGTCCTCGATATTCAGCTTGAAAAAATCTGCGCAATCTGGAGGGGTATGTCCCCCCTCGCATATTGCGCATTTTTGTTCTTTTTTAACGGCGGACTCCACCGGCGGTGGGGGGGACGGCGCTTTTGGTCGGCTTTTCGATGGCTTTTTCGCGTGTTTGTTGACCGTGTTATTTGGCATTTTTTTTAAACTTGCCACCGTGGCACTATACGCTGGTTCGAAATCTTCTTCTGATTCTGCGCTATAAGAGCTTTCGGAGTTCGATCTATGACGTGCCGCGTTTACTCTTGGTTTGTGCTTAAGGCGACGCTCTTCCCTTACGTTCTCGTAAGTAAACATGGACCCGCACTGATCTCCTACCGTGTTCAAAAAACGCGTCAACAAAATGAGATCAGGCGCTCCTCCGTGCGTCGCTTTAAACTCGAACCACCTATATTTTAATATGACGTTAAGTTTCTCTACGATTCTGTTTACTAATTCCGGCGCGTATAAATACTGCTCTTGGTTAAGCGTTTTAATCGCGGCTACGGTATTTGCGACCCTATTCGCGAATGTGACTATATTTCGACCGTCGTCGGTCAGGCGCGGCATTCTTTTTATATTTTCTACTTCCGTTAATATAATCAAATCGGGTCGACCGTACCGCCTCTCTAACGTGTCCATAATTTCGTACGGCTCGGACGTCGTATATAGTAAAGTTCTAACTGTTTCACGGGCCGCTCCGCGAATCGCCTTACGTAAACGGGCTACATTTTGTATGCCGGAAAACATACTCTCTGTGTCGCTGAAAACCGCCTTAAATGCCATCCATTCCGTCACCGTCCCGTCAAAATGTGGGAGCTCGTGGATGAATTTAGGCGGCTTCGACCTATTGCTTGAGTTCACCGCCTGAACGATAGCGTTGGCTAACGATTGCATATCCGTGCCGCCGCCGCCGCCGCCGGCGGCGTCCGTGCGCGGACACGGTCTAGGAGGGTGCTCGAAATCTGGGATGTCGTTTCTATGCTCTATCGCGGTAGCTGGCCTGTGCTGACGCTGCTCTGTGAGCCATCGCTCGATATGTAAGGACCCCTCAACCCGGGGCGGTCCCGCCGCGTCACTAGAGTTCGCCAGATCACTCATTCTGGCGATCTCTAGCCTACTTTTCGCCGCGGCGGCGGCCGCCTGAGCCCTAATCAATTCGGCGTTATGCGCCTCTAACTCTGCCATCAAAATTGACATATTACTAGCCGGTACCGTATTAACAACAGTGCCCGATGCACTCCTATTTTCGTCGTTAACGTTCGCGCCTTTTTCGATTTCTATTTGATTCGGCGCTGCCCTACGTTCGCTGCCACTACTCTGCTCTGTTATGCCGGTGCCTTTACTCCACGTGTTCGTCTCTCCAGACGTGGTCCCACCGGACTCAGGCGTCTGCTCGATTCTAGGCTTAACCTTGGAACGAGTTTGTGGAGGTTCTGACATTGTCGCGCACGAGGGTCCCTAGCTATACAATTATCCAAATTAACACTCCCTAAGTAACACTCCCTAAATATCACTCCCTACTTTTTCCTAACCACTATCTGCCTGGACGGGCTACTACCGTGGTGATGCCGACCAGGAATAGGAACGTAGGGATAAGGAGGGAAGGAAGGCCCCCGGTAGAGGGATCGGTAGCGCAGGGATGCTGATGACACGGTAGGAACGACCGTGCCAGATTCTTGACCAACTTGTGGCCCCCTTTGCTATCCTTTCCGTACCGGCGCAAACCAAGCTTAACACAGCGCTTTCTTGACAGCCGTTTAACACCGCAAGGTGGCCGGAGCTGCAGATTTAACGAGCCAATAACCTGGCAAAGCTACGCCTTTGGTTACGACTCGCACGTACTTGTTTCTTTCTTGATCGCTGATTCTTCCAATATCCGGCTCGAAGGACCACTGTTACGGTCGGGTCCGTAAAGGGTCCATGCAGTGGACTGTAGATGGTGCAGCAGGGTTTCGGCAGGTCACAAGAAGAAATAAGAAGACTATTTTTCAGGTTTCAGCAGCGATGCGGTGTGTAGTGTGGAGCGTGGGACGAATGGTGGCAAGTGGCAGGTGACTGACTTTACTAGGGAAAGGATTGGTATAAGGTGAATTTATGTGGGGCGGAACTAGTGGGATTTTCGCCCACAGGGCAGGCAAATCTGATATAGTTTAAGGGGAAGGGGAAGGGGGGAACGAGAGACAAGGATGGAAGATGTGTGTGAAGAGTATAGGATATGTGTGTATTGCAGTGTTATTGTTATGTGTGAAATGAGCATCTTTTATTAAATAAGTACACGAAATATTACACAATTCAACATTAATAAAAGGCACAATAAAGGTAACAATCAATAAATCTTATATCTAAACACGTAAATAACATAAACATAAAGTGTAAAAAACGAAACTAAAAGTGAGTCTTTACTCGAATTAAAAAACATAAGCAAAACCTAAATCTACCTAGCTAATATCTTAATACTACCTAGCTATTATTTACACTTACTATTTGAGGACCTCTGTCACAACTACGAGACGCAACTGTTTGTCACGCGACATATCTAACCTAACCTATACCTACTATTATAAAGTTGTAAAAATGAAATGTCTGTAGATTTAATATATTTTCTAAGAAACTATTGTAACGGACTATTTGGAGGACACTGAATCGAAAAATATTGTTTATGGATTTTTTTGTATGTTTGTATGTGTCGTGGCTTCATCACGCCAAATCGGCTAAACAGATTTCAACTATTTTTAGTTTGCGGGTAGCTGGGTATATCCAGATGATTATAGGATACTTTTTACCCGACTACACTGAAGAAAATAAGACGGGTTATGAGTTATTCTCCTCCACGAACGATGTTGCGGGCACCTTGTATTGTCTATTCTTTTATATTTAGTACAGTGTCAGGAAGATGGGTGATACTGTATCCCACGATTTCGCTGGTTGCGGTGAGTAAGTTATGCTTAGTCTGTGTAGTTCGTTCCACAGATGCTTAAACTAAGACAATTCACAAGTTCTCAGTGCATAGCCACGGGCGTGTCTGTCACGTGGCATGTAGCAGCCATCAACGTGGCCATTAATCTTGCGTCACGTGTATGCACGACATACCCTCGTAAAGTTCATTCATGAAACGTTTGCTCCAGAATGCCTCTTTTTACACTCTTGCAAGTATTCATGACCTGCTTATCTTGGGACTCCGCACTTTTACAATTCTTGGGAAGGACATAAACTTTTTTTCTCGTGTTTTTTTTTTGGAAATGGACATTTTCATTGACGGAAGCATTTTCAGTGTATTTGTGTTGTATATAAAATACTTTAGTATAAATAGGTCTACATTCGTCAATAGTGTCTACTTTCCGTAGTTCTTCAATATCGCAAGAAAACCGTTTCATAGAACGTGCCATTTCATAGAAACGTAATTTTCAAAATATAAATAATTTTTACATGATTTTTGGATGATATTTTAGGTTAGTTTTATTTTATTGGGACCTAATCCATCGTGTGAAAAGATACTTCTGTGTAAAAGTAACGTTTAAAATGTAAAACATTTGTCTATAAAATATGGTTTGACCAAGGTTAGACCCGATTTTCCCCATTTACTTGTACAAATATTAATAAAAACCGTTTCATACTACACCTGTAAAGTTCGTGACTCATACAAAAATAACCAAACAGGAAGAGCCTACTGCCAAAATAGGTCATCCTTTTAGTATAAGCGTTATAATTTAGCGACATAGTGTTAGTTCTATAATAGTCCTATGACTTGCACCCCACCGGGGAGATTAATGGTTCCGTGGCACGAGATCTGTGTCGCAAGCTCATGTAAATTAATAAATAGCTGGGATTTTGTTTCAACAATAAAAGGGGTAATGTGAATTTTAAATGAGCTAGTACCTTACCTCATCACAACATCGCTAATGTAATGAAGAAAAAAAAGATCTCTTTTACTATGGGTGTTAGACTATGCTATAATCCATAATCATTGTCTCTGCCTATTCTTGCATACGCACATATTGATGGTAAGAGGACTCTGAAGCACATGGACATCTGCAATATCTATGCTATGATTATATTCACATTGAAGACATTTTCATAAATTAATTTTATAACATAAAAGTAATTACAATAACATTAACAGATAAAATTTAAAATTATCCTATAAATTAATAATGCACTGACAGGTCGGGACCCCGAGGTAGGGTACCCAAGACACAGGCAGCATTCCGGCGCTGAATAGCAATCGCTAATCTTTGCGCGAGAAAGCTGCCCGCTCGTGGGTTGCCTGTCGCCTCCCGCAGGCGCTTGCTGAGGCACCTGAACAGCACGCTTGCCCCCTGGCCCCACGGGCCGAATGTATAGACGCCAAACGCCACAAATTCGTATTGGACGCTGAGACAGCTATATTTGTCCACCTTCGAGTTTTCACGGGCGTCCGCCGCCGCTGCACCAGCTCTTTTGTTGGTCGCTGAAAGGTAGGAAAAGGGGCGCTAAAGGTAAGGACGCCGCTAGCGTGTCGCAGCAGGTGGCGTCCCAAACCAGCGCGCGGCCCATTCTCTTCCGGGAATTTCTCATCGTGCCGGATGATCCGGGGTTCCAGGACCGCCGGGTTGTTGGCGCTGGCAAGTGCCCTTCTCAGGATGTCGTTGAGTGCAGTGTGGCGAGAGACGAAATACATGAAATGGGTTATTTGACGGTAACTTCACGGATGATGAATTTCTGTTGCCGCTATAACGACAAATACTAACCAGCATAACTTTATGTATGTCTGTCCATATAGGTAACCAATATAAAATGATCGAATACCGCGTACATCTTGCTTAGGAGGAAGGATCTGCTAACACTGGATATTCATAGATGAGGCATGTTGGTAGCGCATATTTTGTACGGAACCCTCTGTGCGCGAGCCCGACTCGCTTTTGGCCGGTTTTTTATTAGTTCCTCCTGTATCTAAGTCAGTAAAATTAACTAAATATAAGCAACTATTAAGAATATGTAACACCTTATTTGTACTTCATTTATGGCAAACAAATAAATAAATAAATTTCATTTCAACAATGTAAGCAAATCTTTAAAGTTAAATTCAACTCACATCCCAGTTTCCGATTGAGTTCAAGTTCGGTCACAAAGCAATTATTATGCTAAGATGGAGTTGAACTGATGATGGAAGGTAATATATGAACTCTGTAAAAAAATAAAGCAATCCTACCACGTTTTGGCTGTTTAAAATCTTCTCAATTACTAATAGACGAGTGGTCAAAGATGGATGGATTTTTGTTGTTATTTCATGAGTATGTATGTAACATGCGTCTTAGCGGCCTTTATCTGATAAGATCTTGGTTGGTTGATGAGGTTTATTTAAGCCTATAATTTTACAAACTTGGAAACAGTAAAGTCCATGAGCTGTGTTTGTGTTAGCGTATTGATCACATACACACGGCTATAATATTACAAAACGGAAAATTCAACAAAGAGCTAAATTAAATTCCCCCTGAAACCAAACAAACAAAGAAGCATGTTCTGAAGATTAAATTACTTCGCAAAATGAAAATCACAACTGATTCTTTATTTAAAAAATATATGTCGCGTAATTCACGTGTGTATTTTATTTGATCATTCACTGATTTTTGATGCTGATTTACTATTTTATGTTATTTATTCAGTGTGATTTTATTGCGAATGCTGTACAGCTTAGGCTATTAAAACCCATGTGACGTGACAATTTTTCCACCTGCTTTAATTTACGTAATTTATGATAACTTAGCAAGGCCGTTTCGTGGCAAAAAATAATTGTTTTTTAAAAGGGCCAAAGGGTTTCATAAATAAGAGTGTTTATGCTTAATTTCTTTGCGTGATAACTCCTAATGAATCTGAATTACACGGTTTGTGTAGTAATATATACTCTTATGGCATTACCTAATTTTAGTGCCCATTTGGCACCCATAAAGGGGTACGAGTATAATGGCATAATGTAAAAGTTGGACTATATTGGCCAGGTAATTAATGAGCTTAACTTATATTTTATGGTCCGCGAAATAACCATGTTTTACGATAAATGCTTACAGCTAGTATGAATACATTAGTGAATAGTAAGCGAAGGAAATTTGCTAACCGTTTAAATAAAACGCCCGGCTTTCGTATGAACAAATTCAGAAAAATAGGTACTTTTAACATTTATTCTTTCATACAATTTTTAGTTACTTACATATTAATATTTTCTTCTGTTTCCGCGATTATTACTCATTGAAATAAAACAATTTAACGGATTATATCGCGTATATTATCTCATTTTAGTTCCCGACGTTTCGGAAGCTTTCCAGCTTTCCATGGTCACGGGAGGACTGAGAAAAGATGTATTTTCCTCTGTCTTTACAGCTTAGGCCCATCTGGCATGTATGTACACCTTTATTTGTGTTTTTTCAAAAAAATGGGTAGTTTGCACAAATTGTAACTTTGACAGAGGAAAATACATCTTTTCTCAGTCCTCCCGTGACCATGGAAAGCTGGAAAGCTTCCGAAACGTCGGGAACTAAAATGAGATAATATACGCGATATAATCCGTTAAATTGTTTTACTTACATATTCTTTTATTTATGTTAAATTAACCACTATTGCATTGTATCACATATTTTAATCACATTGCAATTCCTGCAGATATCGGATATGCGGGCCTATATAATATGCTCGCGTTTATCATGTGATAAATAAATGATACAGGTTAAAGGATCCGTCACTCATACTCTTATACTCGCGTAGTCTTCATCATTTGCAATATAAACGAAACCATCATAGGCATAAACCTGCAGGGATAACCTTTTCAGGTTCCTCGATTTCATGACGAAAAGAAAGTAAAAACAAATTGCAACAATACATAAACTTCCGTTGAAATCCTCCAAAGTTCCTTCCCAAATATATTTGCACTCTGGCCTTTATCAAATTATCTCTTCACTTTAGTATCGTACTACACTGTTATTTATTACATCCGGTTTACATTAACGTTACCCTCCGACACCCCATTGGCAGCGGGCCAGCAAAATCAATGTGATTTAGCACACTATAGCTTCGGGTCTGTCCTTTGACTGTCAAGACAAGCCTGCATTCGTCAAATTTTGTATTCAACGTAATTACTAAGGATCCAACGACATCAGAACAAGAAAATTTAGGTTTAGCAGCTTATATTTATGAGTTTGATTTGAATAGAAATAGAATAGAATACATGGCCGTGGTGTAAGTGATTTATATTGGGAATATTTTAGCAAAAAAAAAGATTTAAACTCGAGCGCTGTTCAAGTAGTATTTTTTTATATATTGGACCAATGACGGTGGTCGTGGTGAAATTACAACACATGTCTTTTCTCTCATTCGAAGAAGTGGGGTATTACATTTCGATTATTTACTGCGCGAAGGACCTTAAAACAATAAACTTTTGCCTTTTGCCTAAAAAAGTAAAGAAACTTGACAGAATTGCGTATGTCAAACATTGTTTATCTATTGTCTACATTTTTTTCAGGTGTACAATATTTTCATACACTGAACTTTCCGGGCTCCTGGATCTAAGGAATTAAAAGGTAACCTACAAGGATATTGATTTTTTATGAAAATCTTGATGTTTTACCACCGCGATTTTCGTGACTTTTTCACTAAGAATCTATATTCACGAAATACAAAGATTCAAATAATCTGAAATAATGAAAAAAATTCAAGACTCCGAACCGAAATTTGAAGACAAGCTGACTGGGCTCTGTAGCTCAATGGGCAGAGCGTGCGCCCCGGCAAGGCACTGGTTCAAATCCGGTCGGAGTCTTGAAATTTTTTAATTATTTGGATGTTTGTATTTCAAGAACCTACAAGGTTACTATTTAGCTACCTAGTAGGTACACCCAACTTATCCGCTTACCTACCGCTTGGCAGCAGTATTTGCACAGTTGCTGTTGTGCTGCGGTAGCTAAAAGTATTCCGTTTCAGCACAAAAGTTCTCAAAGTTGGCAAAGTATTTGAAAATTTTTATGCTGCAGAATTCAATGAACCTAAGAGACAACTTACCATTTGATGGCCTTGGCACTATTAAAATCCCTAATTTAAAATCTAGAGTTAAGTAGCAAATAACGGATACTTTCAAAAGGTGCGGAAGGGTCATACTGATTCTAGAAATTAGCCGTCTTTCCTGTGGACAACGCAATAGTTAAGGGCTTGGGTACATGTAACTGATATTTTTATCGCTTAGATCTAGAGTATTAATCAATTTGTACATCGCCTATAGGGCACTAAGAAAAATTTGTATTAAAGCCTTTAACTTTCGGGTGTCCACAGGAAAGACGCATAACGCTAACTCATACTAAAAATCAGTATGACCCATTAAACACTCGTTAAGCCTCGTGCGACTGGGAACGATTCTTAATTGAACCACTCTTTCCCATCCCACTACATCGATAGGCCAATAAAAATGTCGCACAGTTATAGGCCGAGGACATTAAGAGCATTATGATAATGTCGAAGGCTTTGTTCGAATAATGTTATCGCTTTGGTGACTTTGGCGAAAGCAATATATTTGATAGATACCTAAATCTTGGTTAATAAAAATCGTATTTGGTATCTTCGAAGCGTTATGCGAGAAAAACTTTTAAGAAAGGAAAAAAACAAGATAATTTGGTTGACAACAAGAATACACTTCCAGCTCGAGCAAAGTTTGCATTTGGTGCTGGTTATATCACATCTGTAGGGCGGGCCATCTAAGGACATTTATCTAAATAGAAGAAAAAGACACACATATTTTTGCATTGTAATTTGTGTGTTTTTCCATATCCTTAACTATAATGCGAATATGTAATTTTTAGTTAGTTCTTTATCTAATAACGGATTGACGTGATTTTTGCACCAAGTGGGCGAAACCGCGGGAAAGACTTAGTTGAGTCAACATCAGATTATAATCTGCACGTAACATTAAGTTCGAATGCATAATAAATCATCACACATTATTTCTATAAGCTAAGGTACAAGATTCAAAATAATTATATTTGTCACTTTAGATTTGCTTTAGATGTAGCAGAGATGCTTTAGCATTTGGCGCTGACTGTACATACTAAAGCACATTACGTTTGAGATTCTTATCTCTTAATCAGCTAGTGTGTTGCGTGTGCTGCGTGTGTTATTTCTAAAGTAATTTATTGCCGGGGCACGTCAGAAGATCGGGCCGTATCGGTTTGATAAAGTTTCAGCTGACACTGCAATACCAACAAACGCGGTTTATTATGCGCTTTGTGAGCCCTACTTTTTTACTAGTTTTATCCTGTATAGATAATGTACTAGTTTTATCCAGATAGCTTGCTTAATCCTTATAAAACAATGTCACTGACCAGCTCATAACATTAATATTATAATTGTGATAATGAGGCGACGGGCTGACATGATTAACATGCCAGTATATATAGATATAATAATAGAGATATAGAAGGATAAATAGAATAATACGTAGTAGTACACGCGGTCGTAACCGCGGAATAATCTTAGTATTTTATATTTATAAAAAAATTACAACCTTTAGCGACATGCATGATGATTAAGATTCAGACGTTACTTTACGGATATTCATATAGAATTAGTGGAATATAGTCAGTTCCTTTGCAATAACCATAGGTCGGACAAATGGGCGTCATTGCTCGTAGTAACATGGACATCACTCAAAAGTTTGATTGATTGATCAATGAATTAAATTAATTATTGATGATATAATGATAATTGATAAGATTTCAATGGTATACTAAAATTAAGATATTATACCTTCTTCGATTTCCTTTTAGCAAAACAGAACAATCTCTTTTTTGACATTAACTTTACTATTCTGACATTCATTTCTATTAATGTTATATACATTATATTTACCTTGTGATTCTTTCATAAGCTCTATATCACAAAAAATATAAAACGATACTAAAAAAAGCGATGGCAAATTTTATATTGTCGCCAATTGAATATCATCAATTTACCAGCGAGCTCCTGGCGAAAATTGAAGTAAATAGAATATGACGAGGAAATGGTACGTCAAAATTATGATTTATTTACTATCGCTTATCTTAAACAATTCGAATGAAAATTAAATTATATTTTCTCTTATATATAGGCAACAAAGAAACATGCTTGTGTCGCTGTTATTTCAATTTTAAAGAAATCCCGCACGTAATAGAGAGTTTGTAATCTAATTCAAATACTATTGCATTTTCATTAAGTAAAATACGGTGTATATTGAATAATCTGGAAAGCATTCAAGGTGAAATAGGAATCAGTTTGCAAGGAAAAATGAAAGCAGTACTTAAAAGAAATCCAGATTTTGAAACTGTCATCCAATACATAGAAGGCAAAATAGACTCTGAATCCGATTGGCATGAAAGTATTCCTATTAAAGTACTAAAGTTTGATCCGTTAACTTCAGTAGATTGCGAACGGAGTTTTTCAGCCCTTAAGTATATTTTGGATGTAAAAAGGAATAAACTTACTACGGAAAATTTAGAAAAATTACTGTTTATTTACTTTAATAAATCTACACAATAAGAAGTCTGTGTTTTTATTTACAAATTATACAAATTAAATTACAGGTAAGAAATTAATCAATCAAACTTTTGAGTCATGTCCATGTTATTGCGAGCAATGACGCCCATTTGTCCGACCTCTAGCAATAACAAAGGAAGTATCTTCCAGTATTTCAAAATTTATAGTGGTTAATAACGATATTGTGGCTAAAGACTATAAAGAAATTACGTTATTTTAAAAGCTAATTCATATATTTATTGTAACACTAGCGGCCGCCCGCGACTTCGTCCGCCTTACATTCGTTAATCGCGGATTAAAGGTATTTTTCCGGGATAAGAAGTAGCTTATGTCTTTCCCCAAAACTCGATATTTTTACTAATTTATTATAGCATATTACCAAGATTTAAAGTTCCTAGCGTAAAAAATATTTAATGTCCATACAAATTTTCATCCCCTTTTTCGTCCCTAAAAGGGATGAAATTTGGCATACATTGTCCTATTCCTATTCTGTCCAATACCTATGTCCTATTCTGATATATAAGGTACATAACTGGAAAGTTTTATAAAAATTCGTCCAGTAGTTTAGAACGTAGTGGAGTGTAACATACCTACATACATACTTTCACGTTTATAATATAGTATGGAAAAGGATACTAAATGAACACTAAATCAGGTTAGGTGACAACTCAGTTAAAAAACTGAATAAAGAAACACAATTCCAACCTTATAATCCTCCGATACGATTGATTATTCTTCAATTTCATTCTCGCACCTATTGGTTTTTGTTTGTCACCTGACGATTGGATTCAAAACTAAGAGTTGGCGACAAGTAGAATTTATAACTACTGCAGGCAACGTTTTTGGGCGGGCAGCCAACGTTGTAATAAAAAACCGGCCAAGTGCGAGTAGGACTCGCGCACCGAGGGTTCCGTGCAAAATATACGCTACAAACGGCCGTGTCTATGGAAATCCAGTGTTAGCAGATGCCTATTCCTAAGCAAAATGTACGCGGTGTTCGATCATTTTATACTGATATCGACAGACTGACATAAAATTATATTGTTCTTAGTATTTGTTGTTTTAGCGGCATCTGTGAAAATTTCAACTGTCTAGCTATCACAGTTCATGAGATACAGCCTGGTAACACACCGACATACAGACGGACGTACAGCAAAGTCTTAGTAATAGGGTCCCCTTTTTACCGTTTGGGTACGAAACCCTAAAAAGGTAATGTCACAGTATGATTCTGCTAAAGTCAAACAAAGCATAATATTTGAGTAATACCTAAACAGCGTGTTCCATTCTAACATATATTTTAAGGGGCGAAAGTAAGTAAGTAAGTATAAGTACTAATAAACATAATTTGATATCTTCTGTTCAAAAATGCAGCGTAAAGTAACGCCATGCGATACGATAAATAAAATGCAAAGGAAATTGGCACGCAACCATTGACTTCACACATTTACTAACAATTGATTGAAGTACTCGTCAAATATGTCGTGTTTGGATTATATTGCTGTTCGAGAAAAAATTTAAACTATCGTTAATTAAATTTTATGTTCTTAATAGTACGCAAAACGTAGTGGTTATATTTTCTTTGCTGTATAGATTCTAGAAAAACATTTCACAAACAGTTGCAGATTAGGGTTTATGGTTAGCGTTTGAGAAAAAAATCCACGAATCCATTATGTTTTATATAAATGAGACCTAAATTTACCCTATTTTCTATTCTTCCTGTGATATCTACTATTTTGTGTGTAGTTACTCAAAGAGCTTTTATAACACTGATTTATTTCTTAGATCAGTGTTTTTCAACCTGTGACTGTAATCGCGACCCCTTAGAGGGAGTCGCAATTACATTACATATTTATAACATTTTAAAGTACATGTTTGCTTCAGCGCATAAAAGGGGGTGAGGAAGTATTTTTTCATAAATGAGGGTCGCTTCATGACTCATGATAAAGGTTTTAAAAACATTATCGTAGACCATACCTATTATATTCTCTTGCGTATTTGCTAGGACTTAGTGTTTCAAACTTTGTGATGTACCATTTCGTTTGTGCAAGCTGTTTTGGTATCATAAAGGCGCGAGTGTTCTCTAAAAGTTTCAGTCTCAAGTTTCATCAAGATAAGTACGAAGTTGCCGAGACGTCGTCACTAAAGTACAATTACGTTTTGACCCCAGCTTGTGAGCTGTGTAGCAGCTGCTTGAAGTACTAAATTAATGACCGAAATTTTAAAACCAAGCGTAATTAAGTTCTTGCGAATACTTACTTAAAGTCTTGAGGGTTTGTTTTTATTACAAACTGACTCGGAATTGCAGAGAGTAAAGTAATTCTACTTGTAGAACCAGTGTTGTTTAAAGTTATTTAAATTCATCATTGTTGACAAAATGAATGAATATTTTTTTAGTAGCTGTTTTTTACCCTAATTACAACATGCGTGATTTTTTACACTGATAAATTATTGACTTAAAACACTGTATATAATATTTATCAGTTCTGCAAACTTGGCTGACACACTGCCAATGTTTAGGTAGTATAAAAAAAAGCCAAGTGCGAGTCAGCTCGCACACCGACGGTTTCGTACAAATTAGTATTCAGTTTTAGGAGTGCCCTGCTCTTAAGCAAAATTTTAAAGCATTTGGTTACTGTACTGACATAATCAGACAGACGTAAAAATCTTGAATTTTCAGATCTTCTTCATTATTGGTGCTACTTTTATACCAAACTAGTTATACCAAATTCCATTCATTTATTGGTTTTCAGTTCACGGCAAGTTGTATGGAAACACCTTTTTAATTATCGTATTTTATGATTGCATTGACTTCGAACTTTGATTTTTTCACGGCCTCAAGGGATTTTAGCCTTAAGTATTTGATATTAATTTCAGCTTGATAAAAAGGGTCTTGACAGACGTCCAGACAAACAGGCGGAAAACAAAAGAGATCCTATAAGGCTTCTGCTTTTTCCTTTTGAACCCCAAAAACTTAAAAAAAAGCAGCAAAATCAAAATTCACAATAAGATTTTTTTTATTCAAAATATATTCTTAAAATAAATGTTTTATTCATATAGTCGTTTCCAACCATTTCCATTTCAAATAAGAGTTTTCCTCATTTACTAAATGAATTATTCGTTTTCCAGTCCTGCTGATTGCTTCAAAATCCTACTGTTTTAAGTATTTACGATCTTGTTAGCATTTTTTTCGTTTTATTGGAATACTTGGTATATGGAATACTAATAGGCATGATGATGATGACAGGGTATGAAAATCAAAATTGTAATTAGTCCGTGAGCTAGTTATTAAAAAAATATTGAATACGTATTTTTTGCTTTTTCAAAGTAATAAAAAACACTCAGAAAAATCGCATTTAAGTTTAGGAGTGGGGGCTCGTGACGTCACTCCTAAGTAAAATTTGTACTTAGGAGTGACTTCACACAACATTTTGACTCAACGTATCGCCTTTATTTTTCGATTATGTAAAAAAAAATACGTGTTTAATATATTTTTTAACCTACAAGACGGACTAATTATTAAAATTTAATCATCATCCCTATTTTATGAACGAAATATATTCTGTGTAGCTGCCATCGGCTGGCACACAAACTTTCGTCCCTTATTGGATCCTAAATAGCGGATGTACCTCTGTTCTCGAAAATAGTTTTATAGCCCTTACTTCACTTTTTTAAGAATTTAGCTTGTTTTTTTTTATTATTACCTTATACAACTAGATTTACCGGTTTGGCCTGTGCGTTTGCTGTCTGAGGTTCTTAGTCTTTTTTATCATATTTAGGTTTCTAGTCAATTAAATCTGGAAAATTCTAGTTGTTCTAGGTTTTTGGGCATTGGGTAGTACCCGATCGATAGGGCCATTTTCACCAATGTAAGGAAAAAATATATCTAATTCACATCCCAGCAAATCGACCCAAAGAGATGAATAAAACTCAACAAGAATAATCACGTGAAATTGTCTTAACGTTTCAACTGAGCACATTCGTTTGTGCAAACTTTAACGCTTAGTTCGTACCGAGTTACTCTGCTGAAATATATGTTATCCTAGCACACATAAATAGCAGGAATCTCATTTCCCCGGCAGTTCCGCTCCGCGTCCGAAAACAAATAAATACAAATACGGGTAATAAACAAAATACGAGTCATATTTTACGTCAGCTTATAATATTATCTCCTTGACACGCATTCTATAAATGCCCGTTCCTAAATATTGGATAGTAACGATATCAGATTCCAACAAATTCTGCTCAGTATCATCTGCTAGTGTAAACAGTATCGCTTGAAATGTTCTTGTAAACATTAGGATTTACGTAGATATATGTTATATTTGTAATAGAAATATATTGATTCTCACTGCAGTTGTGGCCTGCAATTTGTATTTTGTACCTACGTAATGAAGATTTACATAAAAAGTACGAATGTGTTGTATCAGAAAGTATGGAAATCTGGAATGGAATCATGTAATGGAAGCAAAAATATATAGCAGTTATGTCTGTCTTAACAGCGGCCACTTTTGCACACTTTTAATGTATTTTTTTAGAATAGAAAAGAATAGAATAGTCTTTATTTAACTTGGTATGTTCAATACTTAGGTTATTATTTAAGTATTGTACTCCTCTCTATTTTCTTATATTCATATTCATTTATTGCTGTCATGTTAAATAGGTACAATAGTCTTAACAGTATAGTCAGAATACATGACACCTTGTAAGGGTACTGCAATTATCTTAAAACTATTATCCGCTCATTGTTTTTGTATTTATCAATATGTCACATATCAATAAAAGTTTATATTATAGACATGCACTAAATTAGCTATAATTCATTAACTACACATGTTTAAACTGATTAAATTTGAATCTATCTTTCAAAACCTTATGTCCAAAAAATATGAAAAAAAAATACAAAGATAATGTTTAATAATACTTTCAATGAAAATAATGTTCAAGTTGACCAGAATTATCGCCGAAAATCTGCGCTTTCAGCAAAAAGATGTAAGTGCCGTGGAGATACGATCTTTTGCTAATGCACTTTTTCATATCGTATTTTCATCTGTAGGGTAGTTAAATAAAACCCAAGGGTAGTTAAGTCGCCCCGGGGTATAGTTGCCTCGATTGAAATTACTCTAGTTTTGCGAATGAAACACATGTTATTTTATTTATCTATCGAGAGACTCTGCAACTACAACTAAGTTGACCGTGTTGCATGTGTCTGTGCGATTGCATGGAACGGCTAGGTGCGATCAAAGTTTTGCGTCCCCTTTCTCAACGGGGCATCTATTCTAAACGTGATTTACATGGATTAGGCAACTATCCCCTATATAGGATAGTTGTCCTAAAATTTTGAGGTCCGATAAATCGCCCAGACTCTGGAAATATCAAAGATAACGTTTATTCCTTTCATACATTTGAAGATAGATAGTTGATTATTTTAATTTTAAAAATGATGATTTTATCAATAATATTACACTTAAGTTAAATGATCTGATTAGGTTTTTCTGGGTTTCCCTAATCCTTGCAGCAAATGTTGGATCATATTGTATTTCTCCCAGCAAACATTCACTCTCATGTAACTGACATTTCGAAAGTGCTTGTAACTAGGCCTACTTCAATAAAGAATATTTTGATTTGATTTGATTTGATTTGATTTGATACTAAACCAAAGTACCTAACCGTTTTACTGATAAAGAATCTCGATTTGTGTCCCAAGAGATATAAATTAATTTCAAAAAGGGGGCCAATTATCCGAGTTTTACCCTAGTGGATGTTTATGCCAGAAATCATTCCCCCGGAGGTTGAAAGTTTCTGATCATTTCAGTTTTTTATAAAGTTGACTACTGTATTACACCCCATAAGTAATTTTAAATTCATGATTGCTAATAAAAGTTAGGAATCTTCTACTACTATAATATTGTGCAGCCAAGTCAAAACATCACGAAATAAGTTTTATGGATTTGGTTACTTTTGCAAAATGTAACATGCTGCCAGTATTGCGTTTTCTTTCGTGCACGGTCTTGCATTATTAAACGGGAATAAAGTTTAAGAGATCGCAATAAAGAAAAACAAAAACAATCCGCACTTCCTCGACTTTTAAGTAACGAACAGTTTAGCGTACTTGCTTTATTATGTTCTAATCTAAGAGAACATCCAACATTTAAAAATGTCTATATACTATATAACTCGCCTGAATTAATTGACAAAAGTGTCGATATCGGTCCCAGGCAAAGCAGCGCTTAATATAAACCGACTTCAAAAAAGGAGGGGGCTATCAATTCGGTTGTATTTTTTCTTTTTCTGTTTGTTACCTCAGAACTCCGTCAATTACACGACGATTTGGAAAATTAGTCTTTTGTTCTTGATTAGGTATATCCAAATGGGTCCCATACTATTTTGGTGAAGATCTGATGCCGGGATCCATGAGGAATCGAAGGCATTCCTTGAATATTATGAGAACATCTATGGCGATTTCGATAATTATTATAGTAGTTTAAGCATTCACATTTCAAAATCACCATTTGGTGAAGAGAAACCGATGATGAAGACACAAGCCATCAGTTACCACAGAGGGCTCTACCGGTGTTATTTAATTCGCGGATCGCAAGTCGATTTAGAAAATATTTTTTCCGGCTAAGAGTAGGAATCTCCAAGTTGATTCCATAAAATTTTGGTGAAGATCTGATGATGAGATCGATGAGGAATCGAAGGAATTCCTCGAATATTATGAGCACATCTATGGCGATTTCGGTATTTACTTCAGTAGTTTAAGCATTTACATTTGAAAATCACCATTTGGTGAAGAGAACCCGATGATGAAGACACAAGCCATCAGTTACCACTGAGGGCTCTATCAGTGTTACTTAATTCGCGGATCGCAAGTCGATTTAGAAAATTATTTATTCGGGTAAGAGTAGGAATCTCCAAGTTGATCCCATCAAATTTTGGTGAAGATCTGATGATGAGATCGATGAGGAATCGAAGGAATTCCTCGAATATTATGAGCACATCTATGGCGATTTCGGTATTTACTTCAGTAGTTTAAGCATTTACATTTGAAAATCGCCATTTGGTGAAGAGAACCCGATGATGAAGACACAAGCCATCAGTTACCACTGAGGGCTCTATCAGTGTTATTTAATTCGCGGATCGCAAGTCGATTTAGAAAATTATTTTTTCGGGTAAGAGTAGGAATCTCCAAGTTGATCCCATAAAATTTTGGTGAAGATCTGATGATGAGATCGATGAGGAATCGAAGGAATTCCTCGAATATTATGAGCACATCTATGGCGATTTCGGTATTTACTTCAGTAGTTTAAGCATTTACATTTGAAAATCACCATTTGGTGAAGAGAACCCGATGATGAAGACACAAGCCATCAGTTACCACTGAGGGCTCTATCAGTGTTATTTAATTCGCGGATCGCAAGTCGATTTAGAAAATTATTTTTTCGGTTAAGAGTAGGAATCTCCAAGTTGATCCCATAAAATTTTGGTGAAGATCTGATGATGAAATCGATGAGGATCGAAGGAATTTTCAAATATTATGGGCACATCTATGGCGATTTTGGTGTTTATTAAAGTAGAACAAGCATTTACACTGGAAAATCATCATTTGGTGAAGAAAAACTGATGATGAAGACACAAGCCACCAGTCACTAATTAGGGCTCAACCAATGTTATTTAATTCACTAATCGCAATATAATTATTTATCATATTTTGCTTAGAGGCGGAAATTGGTTAAGATCAGGGTAACAAAGTGGAGAACCAGAGAACTCCTCAACGGTAAACGGCCCTGATTCTGAAATAGCAACGTTCAGCTAAAGGTCGTGAGCAATAGGGAATATGCATGAATTTTAATTTTTGCTTTATTAAAAGCTTATTCATGTAACAAACAATACACAAAAGAATTTTTCAAATAACCATAAAAATACCCAAGATATAAGCCATCAAACATTTCATTCTATCTCTTTCTAGCAAAACAGAATTTAATATGGAGTTTATATGACCGTAGTAGACTGTGACGTAACAGTCTATGTCGGACCTCTCTGTCATATCGCTGTCTAATTAGTAGTCTAAAATGCTTATATCATACGTATTTCTTGGCCGATTTTAATTTTAATTTCACTTTTTGGAATAGTTTTTACGGTATTTTGATATTTCGTTAAGAAAAGCGACGAAAAAATTTCACGCATGTTCCCTATTGACATTAGAATGCAATATGGCTGTAAGTGCCGTATAAAAGTCGTAGAAGTCATATAAGTCGTGTATTATGTGTGGCTTCGATCGTCAGAAGGCAGATTTCGTAGTCTTGTTATTTCCCTTAACGATCTCTCATCATGTGGTCGATTTAATAATTTGTTGGCGTCCAAATCTAACAACGCTATGCCTTCCAAAGTTTTGACACGGCTTAGTGCAACATATATTTGCCCTTTAGCGAAATTCTTTTTATCAGGGTCTATCACAGCTTTCTCGAGGGTGGTACCTTGTAGCTTATGAACAGTAACAGCCCAACTTAATATTAAAGGTAACATACGAGGCTCCACATCTCCGTATCTCCTTGTCACTTGAAACGTTAGTACATGATAGAGGTATGGGTATGCAACCGTCACTATCTTTTAACCTCAGACCAACAGTTTCATCGTCAAATTTTTATGTACGTGTTTTTACGTACACAGCTTCCGGGAGCTCCCCGTCTTCCAGCTGATCTCGTCTTAGGGCCGGCCATCTTTTTTTTATATACCCATAGCTCCATTCACTAGTCCATCAGAGGCGGAAATATTCTGTCTCAACATCACTCGAGATTCTACGCCAATTTGAGTTGCGAGATAATTCTTTAAATAAATTCTTAAAATATATGGGTCAGTTGAGACTGTTAGTCGTATTCTTTTTAACCAGCAAGCTACTGGACTTAACCATTTTGACCTAGCCAATTCTTATAATTTAGATTTTATTTCCAATAGTCTTATCTACAATTGGTCTTATTTATTTACAATAGGGCCTCCTCAATTTTCCTATTTTGAGCTCAAAATTTTAAAATAAAAAAAGAACCGACTTCAAAATAAACTAAAAAGCCAAAAATGATCTTTTATGTACAGTACGGATCACATGTGAATCACCTTTTTGAAGACGGTGTCAAACCTGAAGTAAAGTCCTTTATCCAACAAAAATACGAATTACTATAACTAAATTTAGGTAATAACTAAAGGCTCGCCGCCGCGGTTCTTGCGTGTCATTTGTGTTAATAGTAATAAATGAATGGTTTGGCACCGAATTCAAAAGGTGATTCAAATGTGATCCGTACTGTCATAAAAGATCAATTTTGGCTTTTCAGTTTATTTTGAAGTCGATTCTTCTTTTAGTTTTATTTTTTTTTCTATATAATATTGCATTTTGTTCTCACTATATTAAGTATTTTACAGAAAGATTTACAAAATGTTGTAATTTGGTGTAATGGGTATTTACACAAAAACGTGTCCCTCCCACTTTTTGTCTCATGTTGTGGAGTTTTTATGATTATTAATATTTAAAAAATGCCTCCGAAAAAAGTCCGCTTTGGGACACTGTATAGGAACATTCTATGAGCGTCACAAAACTATCTATCTATGATCACAAGACTATTTGATTTATCATAAATTTGGATATTTGTGTTACTAGTGAAATCGATAGTGCTATAATAAAACGAGCCCACAAAGTCCAGAATCTGAGACAGCATGCGAGGGGTACACTTTTTTAATGCTATGATATAGCATGGTCACAGATTATATACAAGTTATGGTCCATTCCACCAGCCGCATACCTTAGCCGGGTTCTTCGAGTACTTCATACTTTCAGTTTCACTATTATTTACTTCTTTAGCAAGTCTTTTTGTGCTTGACTAACGACACTGTCCTGTTTTAGAATCGCGTGGCATTCTTGAACTGTTAATAGTAATGGCACGCGACTATAATTAAAAGTTTAATGCAGCCAATTATTCAACCTCGTTTCTAAGTTTCTAAGAAAATCCATTATAAAATATTGAAACACATTTTTCATCGTATTTTTATACAACATGTTCAATCAGTAGAATCAATAAAATGGAAGTTACCCGAGGGAGCTGAATATTCTATGATCCAGTGCATTAGTAAGTCATTATACTGGAGCGAGAGTTTGCTCAAAATTGCTGGAAAATTTCCTCAGTATTCTGAAATTTACCGATCGCAGTCAAATTTTAGTACCTACAAACTTATTCGGTTGGTTATTTAGCTAAGTTTTGCGTAGATAGGTACATGTTTGTTTTTAGTTTTTTTTTATGTGATGGGGGCAAACGAGCTGACAAATCACGAGATAGTAAGCGATCACCGTGGAAAATACTATTTACACGTAGGTACATTTTCGGTCTCTCAGGTGAGAGTACGATATTTTCTTGCAGGCTTGAAGGTTGCACCGGTCCGGAAATATTGTCGGCGACAATTTATTCTACAGTTCAGTCGTTCGAGGCAGGACATTCCCAGCAAAACGCACAGTTGTGGACTGCCAACCATCTAAGTATTGAGGATGGACATATTGTCGCGTAGGACGATGTCAGAAAGATGCGGCAGGGATTAATCCGAACAATTTCTCGTAGCACTCGTTTTTATACAAGCAATAAAAATGCAGAACGAGGCTACATCTCTACGCAGGGCCTCAAACCGGTATAAAATGGGCTGGCAACCTACGATACGAGTCACTCTCGTTTGAATGCAGTCTATAGGGAGAAGCTGGTACTGGGGAACCTCAGCCCACACAGATGGGAACAGTATTCCATAGGAAGGCGGACCAGCGCCTTGTGAAGTTGTAGGTGGTGAACTGGAGTGAAATACCGTCTCCTTCTGTTGAGAACGCCGCCGAGCTTCTCAAAGCCTAATTTGGCTTTACCCTCTAAATTGCCGCGGAACTGGACACGATATATCGATGCCTAGGGTTCCAATAGCTAATAATTGTCTGTGTTTATTTTTTATAAAATAGAACTCTCTCAAAGGATTACCGTAGCAATTCAAAGAGGTAACGCAGGATGCTTTTTTATAACTCTTTTTTTTTTAGTAGTAGAATTTGTCTTTATAATTCAGTGTAGTATTTTATATATTGTTAGTGAAAGAAAGTGTTAAATGCAATAAATGAATAAGGACGTATAAAATTATTCTTAATTTATATATTATTCTTATGAATAATGATATTTATAAGAATAATTCTTTACACTCTCCCTGTTTGTAAGCCAAATAAGGTCCATATTCGCCATTCTCTGTCAGAATTAACAGCAGATTTACGGCTGATTAGACATTAATACCTAACGGAACATGATGAAATTAGATAATAATCGTTGATTTTTGTTTCTTTAAATTGGATAGACTGGCTAGGCCAGTGATTGCACTAACTGGGGGGGGACGCAGTTGTCAGTCCATCTGGTAGTGAACCGACGGCGCTTTAACATGCCATTTTTAATTAAAGCTTTGATAAGCTTTAATACCTATATTATCGACGGGAATATCACAAAATGTTGTAATTTGGTGATATGGGTATTTACACAAAAATATCACTTTCAATCCCAAAAAAAGTCATTTTTGACATTTGTGTAGGAACATTTTATGAACATCACAAAACTCTCTGTGATCTCAAGACTATTTGATAAATAAATTGACTTGGTCATCGCATGAAAATACAATGTATTTCACTAAAGTAAAATTAGATTGTTTAGTGCGATTGCCAAGTCAATCTATTTATTTAAAACATAAAATAATATTGATCAGCGGGGCTATGATGGTTGCGTTTGTCACACGATAAATAAATGACATAGCTGCCGTCACCTTCTCACACGTAAGTGAGTGCGAGCGTGACAGGCGCGTTATCATATCATTTATCGCGTGATAGACGCGACCATCATAGGCCCGATGGTGACTATAAGATGATGTTCGGTTAGCTAATTACGTAATAACTTAAGACAGAAGGACCCTTAAGTAGGGACTGAATAAATTAACCGACTTGGTATTACATGGATCTCACAAGAAGAGGTAGAAGAATTGAGTTGCGAGACTTGTTTTTTTTTACAAGTTACGTTTTTGGTTGGATTAGATAAACACTATTCTATCTAATGTGTAATTTCCAAAAAATATTTTAAGATGTATAATAATATTATAATAATTATACGTTTTTTTTAACTAGTAAGGTTGCCACCTTACGGCCTGCCTAATGTCAAGCAGTCACCGTAGCCTATGAACGCTAAGTGAACACTGTTCTTTCATTTGGTATATTAACATAGACAAAAGAAATATTAAAAAAATGGAATACATTGGAATTTGATGATGATGGTGACAGACATGTGTTTGTAAATTACTTAATTAATTAAATGCAATGTACGTATCGTATCTGTATGACTATCAAGGATAGTTAGGGTAGCTCCTAATATAATAAGTAAACATTATCAGAATAGGAATTCACCCCCTGTAAAGATAACTTAAGTATCCATTAAATGATGATAGCTATAATACTTTTAACGATTTCTTTAGGGGGTGATAAGACGCGCATTGTGACGTAACTAGAAGAAGAGTTGGTATCTCTACATAAGTATATATACACGGCGGGAACGAGTAACTCGACAGACTTTAACCATCAAGTTTCGTACCTCATTGGATTACAATAGTATAACGTTAAGTTGAAAAATAAAATTACTTTCTTAAATTCGCGTGTTGTGAAGATGTGACTTAAAGCTGAAAGATACGAGTACAATTCGACACACTTAATAAAAAAATGGGTAGTAGCTCATTGTAAAACTTAATACAAACTGGTCAAAAGCAGGCAGGTACTGCTTCTGTGTATAAAAGTATTAAATAAGTGGCTACATCACATCTTTAAGGTGTCAGCAACTTATGAGATTGTGAGATTTATCTGTACCATTATAAAGTTGTAAAACTGAAATGTCTGCACAATGAAGATATTTAAAAAAAACGATTGTTACTAACTACGGATTTTTTGTATGTTTGCATGTGTCGTTATGGCTTCATCACGCCAAATTGACTAAATAGATTTCAACTATTTTTGGTATACCGGTAGGTGGGTATCTCCAGATGGTTATAGGATACTTTTTATACTATTACGCTGAAGTAAAACATTGGGTTATGATTTTTTTCTCTTCCGCGGACGAAGTTACGGGCGCCTTCTACTGAATTTAAGAATAAAAAGTCAATAATTACGGGTTTTCGCACTACATGTTATACCTCTTTATATACCCAAATTAGTCTCTACATTCGACGGTTAAAATCTCTTGGGTTACTCATTCCCAACGTGTATGTATGTAGGTACATTACAAACTTAAATGTGCTGGTGGAAAATTATCAAACGTATGTATTACCATACTAGTTTCCTTGTGGAACGCCCATGACAGCGCCACCATAAACCGCATATAACTTGGCAATGCGTGCTTACGTGACATCACATCAATTCGTTGTGTAGACAGCGTGGCGAATTAAGCTATAAACCAAGATCCCCTGCCGTTATAACCTGAAATACAAGTAGTAGTTTTTTTATATAAGTGCGGAAAGTACGTCATCCGATCAGGCGAGCGGCAAGACTCGGGAAGAGTGAAAATGACACTTCCGCACGTGTATCGAAAATCGTTATGTAGTACATTTGCAAAACGTTTACAATTAAACAAAAACAAAACCAAAATACTATCAATACAATGGGCACAGTCAGAGTCAAATAGTGTGTAGCACTCAAAGCGCCAAATATACCGTGACACATAATTTGTGCCTATTGTAATATAATAAAGATCTGTTGCGATATGTTTGGCGCTTTGGATGCTACAGACTATTTGACGCTAACTGTACAAGCCATTTAAAAATTAAATCATTAAGGAAAAAGGCGGGAAGAAATAAAGAAATAAGTTTTAGTTTTAATTACAAGACTTATTTTCAATATGGCATGGGTTGTCACCATCCAGCCATCCAGTCATGAACTATTTTGGGATGAGATATAATGTGTCATGGCAATTTATACAGAAAAAAATAATACACTTTTTTTCTACTTTATGTTTATTATGTTTAAAAAAGCATAGAAAGAGAATATTGTCATAGATTAAATAAAGCAGTATATTTTATAAGAAATCCAGCGTTCATTCGGTCACTCAAAATACTGTATTTAATTTATGACAATATACTCTTTTTATGCTTTTTTATCTCGCGGTCTCGCGTAATACTCGTCACCGGTCATTATTAATACTCAATCAGCCAACTTTATGAAAACAGTTTTCGATATTTTTAATATGATATAAACCTTTATAGTCAAATATGCCATTTTAAATACGAGTATATTAAATGTATACTTTTAACGCCAAATGACAATAAAATACACAGAAAGTAATAGAACGTTGCTTGAATGTATGTCTATATTGGAACAACAGTATAAAAAAAATGGAAGAGTAAAACTACAAAGTACTAAAAGAACTACAAAACAGAAGCTACAAAAAGAACCACTGGTTCAGCAACTGCATTAAAACGCATATTCGGCGGCAACTGGCAAGGGTCCGCTTATTTGTAGTGTATCTTTATTCGAGGGGTTTCACTTTTATAGACATTTTTGCTGAAGTGGCTGAAGATTTTTGTGCCACTTTGGGAGGAGCTAGTTGTAGAGATTCTAAACTTCTCACAAAATGTTTTAAATTACATTAAAATCGACGAGTGTTTCGACGAAAGTGAGCTTAAAAAAAATGTTCAGCCGTTTGAAAATTATGAACTTTTTTCTAGGCCTGTCAGGTTTTTTTTTAATTGTTGCGATTTTAACCCCCGACGAAAACATTATAAGTTTGACGCGTGTATTTGTCTTGTGTCTTACGCATCATAAGCTCTTAAACGAATGTACTGATTATGATTTTTTGTGTTTGAAATGTAACTTCATCGACAGTGTTCTTAGCTATGGTTCAAAAAAATCGCTTAAGCTGTTTGAAAAATATTTGATATTTCTATATGCCTCAGGCGGTTCATGGATCATTTGTTTTGTGGTGTGCTAAATGCTTAGAGCATTTAAACCACTGGAGATGCTATACGGATACATTCCCCTCTGAGAAAGTACCCGCAAAATCGCGGGTCGGTTTAAGCACTAAATTATCAGTGTGTAAATGTTTATTGTAGGTAGGTGTTTTTATTTATTGTGTGCGTTTATAGAGATATTATATTTCCTTAGTGTGCTGCGCGTGCTTACCTCGCCCTCTGCTAAAAATGCATGAAAAATGTATTCGGTAGTGGCACGGCTTGTCATCTTATGTTAAGGCTAGATAGGAATTGTATTTCACTCGTAACTTTCATCATTATGGAATTTTAATTAAACTGCACATTGAGCGTTAGCCGCTATCAAGAAACTTTCCACTTTCAACATAATTGTGGTCATGAAATTTGCTGAATACTAGATCATTTCTTGCTAATCGTATTAACTTTATAGTTTTTAAATCAATAAGTTTTTTAATGCGCTTATTCTTATGGCTTTTACAGTACACATTTATTTTAATAAAAATAATATTTGAAGTAAGTTTGTGTATAATATTTAACAACTAAGCTTTTGTAAAAACATTGACTTCTGTACACAAGTTTATAACATAGGTAGGCTTTATGTGTCCAATAATTTGAAATATGTCGTAAAAGCTTGTTAGATACACGGCTATTTTACTGTATTTGGGTATATGTGGGTATTCTTCGACGACATGTATGGCTCAGTGGGTTGTACAACGGCCTACGAAACTGGCGGTCCCGGGTTCGAATCCTGTCCAGGGCAAAGTGTTTGTGTGATGAGCACGAATGTTTGTTCCTGGGTCATGGATGTTTTCTATGTATTTAAGTATTATAATTTATCTTTATATTATGTATATCGTCGCCTAGTACCCATAGTACAAGCTTTGCTTAGTTTGGGACTAAGTCGATTTGTGTAAGATTGTCCCTGATATTTTATTTATTTATTCTGGTATGTGGGCTATTTTACCCGCCATAACGAAAAAAGTGGGGCAAAATGACTTTTCTCGAAGCTTTTCTTATCTGAACGATTTAATATCTGAACGTCGTTTTGAGAAATCTAAAACTTTTAAGTAATCCATATAACCATGAATAGAAGGCCTGAGGTTTAATTTTTAAATTGAGGACTCGATCGCCTTCAGTTCGTGTTAGTAGTATAACTAGACACGTGAAATAGTGATACATGTTCCAGATCGCAGATCAAAATATATTGGGCGGTCAAGCAGGTTGTCAAAACTGACTTATTAAAATGAAGAAAAGTGCAAGACCTAATAGTTTATACATGTCTAGGAGTCATATTGTACTATGCATACACACATCATAGTTTTGTGAATGCTAAAGCTGTACGTTTTTATATTTATGTAACTGTAATTTACACAAAGAACGATTTGAGTAGAACAATAAAACATCAGCCTAGTTCTCTGTGTACCACTCAGTGCAGGGTTCTGTATACACTAGATTAGGCTATAAAACACGATCTGTCTCCCAGCACAGTCCCGTACACTCCGTAAGTGTACGTTTTAAATAATGTCCATACTATACTTACTCAATCCATGTTAATATTAAAGTAACTCGGTCTGTCTTTTACCTTTTCACACTTAAACTGCTGAAACGATTAAGATACAATTTGATATAGATATATTTGATAGGAGACCTTGGGTAACACAAAGGTAAATTTCTGTTTGGCTGGAACTTTGTATGGGGAATCAATCATTAAAAAAGCTTCTCAGTTCACGGTAACGCGGTAGTAGCCGCGGGTAAATGCTAGTTTCTAATAAATGTGTAGTTTATGCTGTTACAATTTGAGTATCTCGAAATTTATTGGGATTTTGATTATCCTCTAGGAACAGTATATATAATACAAGAGCAAAAGCTAGCAAAGGCCAATTTCTGGCCCACAATCTATTGTTATACAAGGTACGGCTCAATCAATCCATTGTTGCGTAATAAAAGGACTAACCAATAAACAACTTTTGCTGCATAAATAATATAAGCTTCTGTCAAAGTTTTCATTTTTCAGATTTTATTGCCGACGGTAATTTCTTTGAACACCCATCAACTACTCATTGAGACGGTTCTAAGCAGCCCAAACTCAGTAGGGTTATGTCAATTTGTTGTTTCTATGAGCACCTTCCTTGACGGCTCCATCATCAGCTCAGTTAGATGCTATCAATATTACATTGTCACCGAACTTACAATATTATCCCAAATTTTAACTTAATCGGAAACCGCATAATTGAAAGATTTGACCTGAACACAGCAAGTTAAATTGCTTGTAAAAAAGGTTACGTTTCTAAAATTTTAAGAACGGACGGAACCCTACGAATATCATAGAGCGGTAGTTTAACCAACACATGTTTCGATTACACCAATTTAGACACACCCCGTAATTAGTCACGCCTACACGCGTTATTTGTTTACCACACATTGATTTTGGTTTTTTTTACGAGCTGTAATTTGGTTCTATGTATAACTAAATGTTACCGACACAATATTTTAGAGTAGTGTTTATCAGATTCGTCATTGCAAACGTTTTAAGTGGATAATTTTAGCTTAAATAAAACAATTTAACGGATTATATCGCGTATATTATCTCATTTGAGTTCCTGACGTTTCGGGCTTGCAAGGTGCTTGGCAAGCTGAAAAGCTTCCAAAACGTCGGGAAATCAAATGAGAAGATAATATAGGTACGCCATATAATCCGTTCGATTGTTTTATAGCCCTAAGAGTGCAGTACAATAACGCCTTCAGGATGCTGTTGGGTCGGCCAAGATGGTGTAGTGCCTCAGGCTCATCGCTCAGGCCCGCACGGACGGCTTCTTGGCAATAATGCGGAAAAAAATTGCATCGCTTATGAGCCGGGTCAGGAAGAGTCGCAATAGCATCCTGAGACTTATAGCTGGCAGGTTTCACTGCCTAATCTTAATGTACTGGATTGGGCAAGTCAAACATATATATAAATATGTTAAGTAGGGTATATATCCTACCTACGTGTGTAATAAAATAATACTAACATTATATGTAAGCACTATGTTACTAACAATTTTTTATGGGCCTGTAGGCCTGAAATAAATGATTTATTATTATTATTATTATTTATTTAAATGAGACAGAAGAAACAGAAAAAAATATTAATTTTAGTTTGTTTGGGATGATACAGAGATAGATAGAGATACAGATTTTTTATTTGCATAAACGTGAGTATACATTGTACGAGTATTATAAAGATGTTAGGTACAATAGAATAGAACAGTCATATTTTGCCTTTCGGCATACAAATTGTAACTTAAATTATAAAGTTTATAAATATTCTGATTAAAATACATGTTAGATTTAAATAGCCATGTCATTTAAGAATTCATTCACATTATAAATGCATTTCTCCTTCAATAATTTAATTAATCCTCGCTTAAAGACAATCAGGGATGTTAGTGTGAGTAGGACACTAACATCCCTGATTGTCTTCGGAATCTTATTATAAATTTTGGGTGCCATACCAAACACGCTTCTTCTTAGGAGTGCAGTGTGAGTGACTTTACTCATGATCATGATCCTGCTATTGTCACGTGGTCTTAATGTTGTATTGATACTTGTATTATTTCAAATCCATCCGGGTTACCCTTGACAAAAATGGCTATTTCGTATATGTAGATGGATGGAAATGTTACTATTTTATATTTTTCAAAATACGGTTTGCAGGTATCCAATGATTGATGATTCGAGAGCTTCATTTATGAGAAGGTTATTTAAGCCACAACAATTTTTAGAAGTCAGGTATTTTTTTCACTAATAAACTAGCTGCTGGTTAATATAAAAGTCTAACGTCTACTTTGAAATGCCATGGCTAAGTTTTACTAAACTTAGAAACAGCTCAGAGAGCAGTACTCAAGGTGTCTACATTCTGCCCTTACCTTTACTCCACTAACCTTCTTGACAGTGCATGTGAAGTCCTAACAGTCACACTATAATTATTATTTATTATTATAAGTCTTATGAGGAAATATAAAATATAATATCACCTAGTTCAATTAAGCGACATCTGGTAAGCTTATACTTGTAATAATCATCTTTGATGCTCAACAAATTATACAATAATTTTACACATCAATAGTCACATATTAAAGTCAACAGCCGCATTTGGCGTGACCTATTATCTCATCATATAGTTTACGACATTCATCCGACATCTGTCGGGACGTGTTGTAAATCAGGCGATTTTATGAGTGGCGATAGTCATTTGGTTTATTTTATTGTTGTCTGAGCCTGCCGGCTGTCACGCCCGCTGGGAATGCCCATGATTCCCAATTGGACGACACTATGATGATATTCTTCAGATGCCAGAGAGTTTACTTACTTTTAGCCCTGAGGGAAAACACGAAAAAGTATCGACTCCTTTGCAATGGCAATCTGAAGCTCACTAAAGTTATGTACCATTGTGCTTCGGATTGCAATTACACGTAGAGATTGAGTTGAGTCACTTTGATTTTTGTACTCCCTAAAGCCTGAATCGGACTGATTGTGGAGTCAGCACTATATTATTGTGTTTAGATAATGCACTAAAGATTAAAATGATGTATATAATTAATAAAAATGTAAAAACATGAATATATATAAGATAAGTGCTTAGTTTTTGCAATAGGTATTTATTTAATTCAAAAATACTTCAACTATCATTTTATTTATTCATATTAAGTCCAAATAAAAGCAAACATAGCAAAGTAAAACTTTACAAGCGAGTAATTAAATTATATCTTTGGCCCAAGTTTTTTATTGTTTTCTATTGTATACTGATTGCAATAGCGCAAAGTAAGACCACGATGTGCTTAATATCTGAAACAAAAACCATACCATAAACGTTTATGAATCCAACCCCGAAAATAAAAACAATATGAGAAAAAGAAAATAAATACCCTGGTAAAAGCACCCAGATTTATATCGGTAAACGTATAAGCAGTTAGCTTGCATGATTTTTGAGCTCTGTAACCAATAATATATAATATAAGTATTATTATACAATAATGTATGATGCGTAGGTACTTTAATAGTTATAATTTAATTTAGTATAAACAGACCTAGTCATAATTATAAACAAATCTTTTGCCGTTTTGGCATCTACATTATACCACTGGCTGTTGTAGACTGCACTGCTTAACGACATACTCTGGAAGAAAATGAACCTTCATTACATCCTTATCCTTTCTTCCTTACTATATTATAAACGTGAAAGTATGTATATTAGGCTATAATGTATGTCAAATTTCATCTCTTTTAGGGACAAAAAGGGGATGAAAATTTGTATGGACACTAAATATTTTTTTACGCTAGAAACTTGAAATTTTGGTAATATGCTTCACATTTAAATAAGTAAAATATCGAGTTTTGGGGAAAGACATGCGCTACTTTTTTTCCCGGAAAAATACCTTTTATCCGCGATAAACGAATCTAAGGCGGACGAAGTCGCGGGCGGCCGCTAGTACTTAATAATGTTACAATAAATGAGTAACTTGCAGTAAAAATACACCTTGGGTTTTTTTTTCAGAAAATTGTATTTTTGGGGCTTTTCTTAGTCTTTATCGTTTTTACATTCTAACCTCATACAATAAAAAATAAGTCCCGCATTTTCCGTTAATTCTATATATTTTGTACGAGTACCAGTGTTTTTTTTATTTCTATAAACGTAACGCACCTCAGAAATGTCTTTCTATACAAAAATTTGAGACACTTGAAGGGTGCATTTTTCTGTAATTCACCCTTATACAAAGGACCATAAAAACAAGAGGACTGTCAACTTGCGGTGGTGCCCCAATCCCAAGATATTCAGGCAATAACTAGATGGGATTATCATTGAACAAAAAAACATAGTACAGTAAAAATTAGTTCGTAGACGGTGTTGTGCATATTGGGAAGCGGCTTTTTGTATGAAAATTGACACTCTTGTTTTACTGGTCCTTACTAATACAAAATAGATGTCAAATTCACGAAATAGTTAAGTAACATCTTGTATGTTTTTTTTTTATTTTCTACAAACTGCTTGATACATTCATAGATGTTCCAAGTGAAGTTTTTGTTCAATTCGAAAAAAAAACACATTTTTATACATAATACGTTAATATTGTATCAATTTCCATGTTTAGCACAACTAAACATTAGCAACCTATGTATGACATGTCATTAAAAAATACTGTCATTCAAATTAATTAAGGGCTTGATACAGTACTGCAAATAGCTTAATTAATTAAATTAAATTGTTGAATACCTTAAAAACAGTTCGAGTTGAGATAGCAGCGTAACTTTACAAGTTAAATAAAAGAAAGAGCTTGTAATAATGTCTGAAACTGGGCTGTAATTACAGGATACGAGAATGCACATTTCCACAAATATTCTGTTGCAGATTTAATCCGTTGAAGTGGGACAAACTAATTTACCTGCGCATTCATTAAGCTTAAGTAGGTCTTTACATTCAGTACTACAAACAAACTAAACCATACTCACAGCTTGGGAAAGTTTATCACCGTAATCGCATATCAGGTATATTTGCATCAGACACATAAACAGGAAGCTAAGAAAATTACTAAATACGACCAAATCCTCGTGAGCCTGGAAACAAGTACAATATAACTTACTCTTTGAACAATTTAAGCAAAACTCCTTATGCAAATGAAAAGTGCTTCCAGTTTAAATAAACGTCGACAAAAAGCTTCCGGGAATGGTTTCATTTGAGGAAAAATATGACGGCGAAGTGGTTTGAAGTGAAATATATATTTCGCTGAAAGTGCGTGACAATAGCCTTACCATGATATTAAACCCGGCCAGACAGAGCAGCAGAGAACTGGTTATGAAGTTTAATAATGCCGACTTGGAATACACTGTTTCAATTAAGGTACAGCACCTGTACACACATATAATGGATGTTTGAGTACTAGTAGAATGTTGTATAACTGTTCATCATAAAATAAGGGCCGCTTTATTTATTCGACATAAACTAATTGATAAGTAGCCAACCTTGTTTTACAGTTCCTTTATAAAAAAAGCAGACATTTATTCGTGTTCTACCTTACTATGTTTGTTGTAATGTTTTAAAATATTGATACAAGAATGAAGGACATAATTTAGATTGGATAACCGTTACTCAATGACTAAACTAAAGGTGCATTCCACCAGAGCGTCTACTTTGCCGGGTACGAGACGGCTATGACAGCTACCTTAAAAATATATAAAAAGTCCAAGAATTCACTACCAATACAAAAGCCAATTTATAAAATATTTACATACCAAAAATTTACTTCCTAACTTTCTTAGAAGGATGGAAATAATAGCGTCACGTACCCGACATTCTGGTGGAATGCACCTAAAGTTAGTTAACTACTGAGTACTTTATCATGTTTCGGGGGAACATGTTGAGCAGTATTCAAATCTAAACATAATTATTTGAGTCTGACGGTACTTTTCTAGAATGAAGAAGAGAATACATATTAAACTTTCATAAATTCCAACCTTATAAGTTCCTTGTGACGACTGATGTACCCTTTTAACTTCTCGCAGTATGTATTATCCACTTGATGACGTCTTAGACCTGTACTCGGGCGTATAATTCGCTCCAAATCATATTGTAGTGAACAAAACTGAACTTGCACAAAAGTGCAGAAAATGTAGTACAAGCAATCTGGTCCGAACACGGTGAAAACAGCAAATATTCCTAAATAAATATCATAGATTTGAAACAAGAATTTAAATAAGTAATTTTCTCATTGGCTCAATTCAACGAACTTGGATTAAGGCTGAACCTAGAATTCATTTAAAATTTCTGTGTCATTTTGACACTTATTTCCATATAAGAATGGTTGTATCTAGCTTTTAGTGACTAATGCTCTAACCCATTATTTATTGTTAGTAGATGTAAACTAATAATTTTTTGAGCAATTTTACTCACCGCCGATTATCTGATGAATGTATGCAAAAGGGTAAAACCTGATGTCAAAGGCATCAAATGGATACAAAATTAGGAAAGGGTATCTCAATGTCATTACTCCAGTGTTATAATATAAATAGCCCATTATAATGAGAGGCCCAAGTAAAAATGCAACCAGCGCTACAGAGTTGATGACAGTTAAAATGTTTATTGCTAGATTAAGTTTATCGATCATTTTACTTATTTCTTTAAAAGCGGGTGGATCTGTATGTATCCCGGAATCTGATTGAATGAGCTGCATTTTACGGAGCGAATTGATCAAATCATTGATGTAATGACCATATTTCATTCTGTAATAAACTTTAGCGCTGCCTAGGAGGCACAGGGTAGCGCAAGGGACAGTAAAGGTAACGTCTACGAAGTTGATCTGCATTAGACCTTTTTCCTCAAACCAAGCTACTTCGCCCAACACTTCGCTGTATAAAATAATATTTAAAATCCAAAATAACTTGCGGTTCCAATGTCTTTGAATCATTGTCTGATTAGTTTCTTTATCATCAGTTTGCATGCCTATTATTCGTAATATTCCATTTGCCTTGTTTAAACTTGCTTCGAATGAAAGTGATTCGAATGGCTTCATTTGACTTTGTATGATGTTAACCTGCTGAAAATTACGGTTACATTGAATATTTTTTACACCAGTAACCGCTTTTAAAGTCATTTTAATTAAGCAATTATTCCTACAGTACTAGGGTGATTCTTGAAAGGCCAATTTTTTACCATCCAGACGTAAAAAGTACCCGTAGAAGTAACGTATTTGACCTTACTATTTTTTTACATTAAATTTCGAGTTTATCTAACTGGTACACGGTGTTTTTTGTTTAAAGTAAGTAGAATTAACCGCAATAAAATATTAAACACCTAAAATCTCAATAGCGTGCAGTGTCCCTTTGCCATTTTGTCAACAAACTTCCCCAAAACGAACAACTTATGGAATCAAATCGCGTATAGTTTTGAGTTAAATCGTTAGTATATAGGTTATTGATTTGAAAGACAAAATATGGTTCTTGTGTATATCGTTGTTTTGTTTGTAAGAGGTTTGTCCAGAGATAAGTTATCATTCACGTGGAGCATCCCTAAACAACGTATTGAGCCCACTCTATAACATATTCCGACGCCCCCGCCCCTCACCCCGAACGAGCGTCAGTAAAGCTTCGAACGCCGTGGGGACAGGTTGCAGATCGTCGCTGGAGCGAGGAGCTATGAAGGTAAATATATCATTTGCGTGGCTTTGGTTCACTGTAATTCTCATTGTTGTGAATTTTAATATAGTTAAAATGTATTCCGTACAATTAGCATGACAGTGTTTAGTGAAAATTAAACTACGTAAATGACTACAGGTGCTTGTTTAACAGTTATTCCTATATTAATAATACCAGTTTCGGCATAATAGCCGAAAAAACATACTTTTTCACATTCACGTGATCTCATTCACGAGAAGTTTTCAGCACGCAAATCATAATTTTCTTATAATTTCTTGAAGAAAAAAGTAATTTTCCTTTGATGATCGGTGTATGTCATTAATTAATATATTTATAATTTTATACCATCATTCGCAAGACCTGAATATAAATTTTGGGCTAAGTTGTAATCCATACTTTATATTATAAATGCGAAAGTGTGTCTGTCTGTCTGTCTTTCTGTCTGTTACCTCTTCACGCTGAAACCGCTGAACCGATTTGGATGACATTTGGTATGAAGATAGTTTGAGTCCCAGGGAAGGACATATGCTACTTTATATCCCGGATGCCTTATCCGCGATAAACGAATTTAAGGCGGACGAAGTTGCGGGCAGAAGCTAGTTTAATATATTTAATCATTACCAGCGAACTGAATTTACGTGTTTTACGAATTTTAACTAATTATTTTTTTTATTATTAAAATGTTTATCTCAACACAACTAAGTTTTATAATTTATCGTGTCGCTTTTAGCATTCCCCGGATCTTTATCCAATATTCATCAATTTAAGTCGGCACGTGAATGAGAAAAAATTGCATGCGAATGATAAAAATATCATTTGCATGCCACTTTTCATCATTCACGTGTCAGCTTAACTTCAAAGTCCCGTATCTTCGTATAAAAATGACCGAAATTGATGCCTGTTCGATAAATATGCTTGTAATTAAGCATTTTTTCATAATTTTATATGTATAGCAAGATCAAAATTTATTACAATAAAAAATGACACGTGAATGAGATGAATAATCGAATTTTCTAGAATCATCCACTAAAGTTCCATTATTGAGTATGACATTATAGTTAGGTTCATTTAAATTATATCTCCCATCTTATACCACTTACCTATTACATACTAATTTCTACTCTGTTATAAACGGTTTATTAAACAAAAAAAGTAGGTAGTAATTTCCTCTAATTGTGTAATAATACATTTCAGCAATCATGCTTACTAATAGGTGGGTATGTGCTCAAAGTAAAGTAAACAACTCGTTATTATATAATTTACAAGGGTAAGGGGTTGCAAATGAAACTTAAAATCACATTTACCTGTCGGTGACAATATTATAATACTAGAAGACGCTCGCAACTTCGTTCGCGGAGGAGAAAAAGTCATAATTCGTCGTTTTTTCTTCAGCGTTGTCGGGTAAAAAGTATCCTATAACCATCTATCTGGAGATACCCAGCTACCCGTGTACCAAAAATTGTGGAAATCTTTTTAGCCGATTTTGCGTGATGAAGCCACAACGACACATACAAACATACATAAAATCCAAAAAAAAATTTTTACGTTTTAGTGACCTGAAGTCCGTAACGTAACAATCATTTTTTTGAAAATTTCTCAATGTACAGACATTTCATTATTACGACTTTATAATAGTATTATAAAGTTGTAAAAATGAAATGTCTGTACATTGAAGATATTAAAAAAAAAATGATGCGGACTTTATGTGAAGGTGAATCAAAAACATTTTTTTTGGACTTGACTTGACATACAAAATGTTTGTATGCGTCGTTGTGGCTTCATCACGTGAAGTCGGCTAAACGGATATCAACTGTTTTTGGTACACGGGTAGCTGGGTATCCACAGGTATTTATACGATACTTTTTACTCGAATATGCTAAAGAAAAAAGAGGGGTTATGACTATTCCCTCCCGCGAACGAAGTTGCCAAATTTTTCGATACAAGTGACCTTCAAATAGCCCATATCACTTTTTTTAATAACTTTAATGTACAGACATTTCATATTTACAACTTTATAATAGTACTAGCTGTAGCCCGCGACTTCGTCCGCGTAGAGATGCAATTTATAGCTTACAAAGTTTCACCCCATTATTCGTCCCTAAAAGGGATAAAATTTGACATAAATTATAGCCTGTGTCCTATTCTCATTTAAAAGGTACATAACTGCAGAGTTTCATAAAAATTCGTCCAGTAGTTTTCGAGATTAAGTGGAACGTACATACGTACTTTCACGTTTATAATTCTTGGCATCCGTGCCCGAATGTGACCTGTTTGCGTGGAGATGGATAGCTGTGTGCCGTGAATGTTTGAGGTTTTGTGAGATGATGGACATGCAGACCTCCGTACACGCATAAAATTTATGTACTTAAAATATTGTCAAGTGTTTTAGCTTGTGTACTCAATCTTTTTAAAGTACTTATAATTGTTGTCATTTAATTGTATATTTAATAATTATGTAATCTGGTTTCTCGGTGAATTGGTTCGCTGTAATGCCGTGTAAATAAATTGAATAATAAATAAATTAATAAATATAGATAGGATACGTGACCACTAATGTAATCTAAATATGCACGGTAGTTTTCTAGTTAAAATACAGTTTGTTAATAGATAGACAGACGTACATTTATCAGTTTTTTAAACCTTTAGTAAATACTGTCTGAATAAGAATTCCCATATGCAATAACCATAAGAAGTACCAACCGCCGCTAAAACTTCTTAGCCAACGGATTTGTCGGCCACTCGGGTCGTTCGTTCTTTACAAATAAGAAGAAAATCCGATGTAGTACCAGCTTTCAGACTTAGCTTTAGAGCCACTGTTTAATAATGTGGAGTCAGTCCTGTGACAAAGACGAGACGGGGTTATGCACAAAAGCTGTACATATGTTGAACAATATACTTTATTATATCCAATTTTTTTCCCCTTCCTTAACCGTGGTACTATCAGATTGTACCATCAATGGTACTATGGCAAAAAATGTTTGCCGTGGTTCCATTATGTCAATGGTACTACGGCTAATATTATTTTTTATTAGCCGTGGTACTGAAAAATTGAGAATTTGGTATTTACCTAACAGTCATGAAGGTTATGGTTAATTTAAGACCATTTATAACAAAAAAGCAAGTAAAACAATGCAACCCCACAATACAATTTTTTAATTATTCATGCCTAGTATGGATGACACTGTTGTATGTATTAAAGGAATTGCACTCCGCATAACTCTGACAATGTCCTCCGTATGAGCTAGGCTAAAGTGCTCGCAGACATTTGAGGCCTCCGCCAGGTCTTCCCACGTGCCAGCTTCTAAATGTTCACCGCACACACGGGTATTTTGCGGGATGTAAAAGTTCATGTCAATTAACATATTCACTCTTACCATGTCGGGTATGCACAACAATGGTGTATTTGAACATCCAATAAATAAACATCGAACTGTATCTTTGTACGCTCGAATAAGACTCATGTTTATATCCGACTTAGCCTCTTTTCATATAACAAATTTGGAAACAACTTCAATGAAGAACTTTAGCTAGTATAGATATCACTGACAGATACTCGTATAAACTTTTTCGCTATTACTGATAGTCAAAAACTGGCATTTGCCAGTTATTTTAAATCAACAAAAAGGTCGTATTGCATTAATAAAGTTTTAATTATCTCTATTACAATATTCACTACCATTATACAAATTTATACATGGATTACATTACATGCATTTTTTCATGGAACACGAGGCACAGAAAAAAAAGTACAGTAATCAATAGTTTTAGGTCTACACTCGCAATTTCGAAGGCATGACCAACTTCAATCTCACCATTAATCAATTCCATCTGTACAAATGTTATGTATTCGTCATTTAAAATATTCCCTTTTTTACGCTTATTTAGTTTCATTTCCTTATTTACATTTTCAAAGTTTGCTATAACATTCAATAGACGAAGTAATGTGACATTGTTTTTGTTATTTTCTCTGTTCAAACCTGCGTGCCAGCCTTCTACTGGGTTATTTGTACGATGGCGTTCACCGAATACACTTATTTTATCACAATGTTTATTTAACCAAAACTTCTGTATGTAAGCCAAATATTTGTCCATTTTATATACCGGTCTGCATTCCACTTTAATATACTCCCATCCTTCTAGCAATCTGGATGGTGGCAGCAAAGGTAAACTGGCACACAAGGCAACGATTCGTCTTTCTGCTTTGCTGTTTGTATGTTTATGCGATTTGGCATGTTTCCAAATGTTTTTGGTCCAGTGATAGTAGCATAATACTATATCCACTTTTGGGAAAATTGACAGTAACGCATTTATGGCCGCCAATTCCATGTCACAATGTACTTTGACTGGGTTAAACTGTGGTAATCGCGAATTTAGAATTTAAAAACCAATGCTGTAAGATTGCTCTTTTTTGTTGCACATTAGAATATAAATTAAAGGTATTACATGAGTAGTGCTTGTTGAACTATTGAACTCGCCATGTATACAATATAATTGATTAAATGGTGCAGGGCAACTCTTGAACGTTCCATTCATGAATGTTCCATTTATGTTTCATATCAATTTTTTACTTTGTTCAGAGCAAAATATTAGTATACGGTCTCTGTCATCATAATAATCGGCCAAAACAATGTTGAAGAACTTTTTAGGTACCTCTACCTCTTCCACATTTTTGAAAACAGTTTTTTTTTACGTTTAAAGATTTTTTCTCACATCATACAAACCGTGATATATATTGTGGAAGGTAGGCAACTTCGTGATTAAATCATATCCATTGTTTTTCATCTGTGATATGTTCTCGTTGTATATTTTGGGGATTGGTTTATCGGTATTTACAGCTTCTTCTTTCATATCATCGACTTTGAGGGCTATTTCATTTTTTACAAAATCTGGACTACAAGTATGCGGTTTTGATTTAGATAACGATTTATCCTGTAAGTTAAACAAAGATACGAATGAATCATCTCTATAATTATTTTAACTAATCTGATTAGTAAGACTCGAATGCATATTTATGATTTACACGTCTGACTGTTTACGAAGTACAATTGAAGTTAATGGATAAGCTCCTTTTAAATCCCTTCATTTTGGGGTCAAACACATAACCTTTCCTTCTCCGCAGTCCGGTAAAATGGGTGACTAACAAGAACTTACCTCGAAAATAGTGATACTCCCAGGACACTTCTCAGGAACTTTTTTGAACATTGAACATCTCCAGATTGAAGATTTATCTTTTTTATAGGTCTGATGCCTGTAGTACTGAAAACCAGCATGGAGAAGCACTTTTCCACCTTTTCTCTGAATTATAACAATTTCATTAGAATCGCACATAGCTGTTCCCTTGGTTTTTTAAATGACATCAACTATGTATTGTTTCTCGGGTGGACGCCGGACCGTCAACATCTCCTGCACCTCCTGATGATGCGTCGTAGAGAGGCGAAACACGTGTCGAGGATTATACTGTTTGGTGTTGGTTTGTTGTATTTGCATGCGTATTTTTTTATGGAAACTGCATGAAAATATGCGCATGTGAGCACAATTTATTGTCACATCTAACAAAGACACTAGTTCGCGGAACAGCAAAGGAACTATAATCCATTGATCTAGTATGGAATTCCGCAAAGTAACGCCTGAATCTATCAATTATGTATTTGTCAAAAAAAACAGTAATATGTAAAGAACTTATTCCAACCTGCCAACGTAACATATAGAAATGAGGTTTTAATCAAAGAAAAGCATATTTTGTGATGCGATTAGTGCATCATTTACACAACACGTTACTAACACTTGTGATATAGAAGTAGAGATAAACTACGTACCTAATAAGTACTTGAAATAATTTCCGTAATTGAATTTCAATCGGCACATATGCACCGCAATGGTACTAATAAACATTTATTTTTCCGTATTACCATCAATGGTACCATGGCAATAAAATACTTCGGTTGTACCATTAATGGAACCACAGCAAACATTTTTTGCCATAGTACCATTGATGGTACAATCTGATAGTACCACGGTTAAGGAAGGTTTTTTTCATGTACTACCCATAATTAAATACTACTGAGACACTCTTTTGATTACTTAATATATACTTCATAGTTAAAAAATAAACAAAATATATACAGTTAAGTGATAAGCCAAACAGTAATTAACAATTTTGTGGTTGTAGATACATTACAGTGAATTAGACAGTTACCAGAATTTAATTGGCAGCAGCCCTTCAAGCACAACAATTTTCCTCTGTCCCATAAGCAATTTCCAACCTTAAAGGGACTCCACTCTGTGTTAGAATCCGATATAGATTACAAATTTGGCATTTCCACCTTACGAAAACAAATACAAAAATTAGGATTTAAATGGAAAAAGACCGAGGACAACCGAAAAATATTAATGGAAAAACACAACATACGACTGCTAAGAATAAATTACCTTATCAAAATTGCCGAATATCGATCTCAAGATAGACCACTAGTTTATACTGATGAAACCTACATCCACACTTCACATGTGTCCGGAGAAGCTTGGACCGATGGAACAGAATTTGGTGTAAAAAAACAAATCAGTACAGGCCAGCGGTTAATAATAGTGCACGCAGGAGGAAAAGATGGTTTTATTCCCAACGCTTTGTTAATGTTTAAGGCAAACCAAAAAACGGGAGATTACCATGACCAGATGAACTTTGTCAACTAAGAAAAATGGTTAAAAGAAAAATTAATACCGAACCTCAAACCGAATAGCGTACTTATCGTGGATAATGCGTCCTATCACAACAAACTTTTGAATCGTGCTCCAACGTCAAATTCTAATAAACAAGAAATGATGGATTGGTTGACAGAACACAACATTTCGTATAACCGGTTGATGTACAAAACCAGTTTATATGAATTAATTAAACAAAATAAAGAGCGGTTTCGCGAGTACCACATAGATGCAATTTTAAAAGAACATGGCCACTCCGTATTACGATTGCCACCGTATCACCCGACATTCAATCCGATCGAAAATATTTGGTCCATGGTAAAAGGATATGTAGCAAAAAGAAACGTTTCATTAAACATGCAAGGCATTATGAGTTTAGCAACTGAACGAATGAATACCATCACTGCTGAGGACTGGGAAAATATTTGTCACCACGTCGAAAGGGAAGAAAATAAATATCGATGTCAGGAAGGAGAAATGGATCAAATAACAGACAATTTTATTATCAATACTTGTGACAGCTCAGATGAAGAACATGATAGCGAATAAAAGAAAAAAAACAGAGGACTACTACTTATTCCACTTCTTGGGTATGTCATTTTATTAAGTTAAGAGAAAATTATTCTCCTTTTGTTGCAAACGGTACAACCACTACAAATGCAATTCCATCTTCTCGATAATTCAACTATACGTAAATATTTTGTGCGTATATGTTTCACTGGGAGAGAATGACATTTGGCATAAATCCGCCACTTCTACTTACTATTGGATTGTGCAATCTTTAAATAGTAAAATATGTAATTCCAAAACAATAATGAAATAGGATGCAAGAATTAGATGTCGCAATTAATCCAGTAAAAATGAACGGGATCTACGGGATACTAATTTTAGTAAAAGTTGAAATATAGTTTATTAATGTGGTTTCCGTCCTATGTATTCCTTTCGAGAAATTATTTCATAACAAGTCGTGTCCCCTATATTCTAGAAACATGTGTTCCTCAGCCTTCTTCAAAGTTCCTTCTTTATTGCTCAACTAGGTATGCTAAATTACTTAAGGAACCGTGCAAAATTAAGTGCTACTTACTTACTAATTTAAGCCCCACATGATGTACAGTGTGATTAACGTTTGTTAAGTACCTAGGTTGTAATATATGATAGAATAAACCTCCATAATTCCTACCTTATCATATGACGTATCGTGGAAAAACGAGGTGCCCGTTCATCTTGATCAAATCCGGGATCAGAGGGAAGGCTAGAGCGAGAAATAATCTACCTTATTTATATTTTATGAAGCTGCTCTTTGTTTTTGATGTTATCTAGGGCTTGAAGTGATTTGTAGGAAAATGTAAAATATTGTATCTGGATTTCTTTTCGTTTAGTGTCAAGACGAAATTCTTCGACGATTGGATGCTGCCAGAGATGTTGTGTTTAAAGAGCATTTACGTAAGAGCTGTGCTCGGAGTATCACTGCGAGATCGAATTTTATGAATTACTAGCGGCCGCCCGTGACTTCGTCCGCCTTAGATTCATTAATCGCGGATAAAAGGTGTTTTTCCGGGATAAAAAGTAGCTTATGTCTTTCCCCAAAACTCGATATTTTACTTATTTATATGTGAAGCATATTACAAAGATTTCAAGTTCCTAGCGTAAAAAAATATTTACTCTCCATACAAATTTCATCCCCTTTTTCGTCCCTAAAAGAGATGAAATTTGACATACATTATAACCTATATCCTATTCTGATATATAAGGTACATAACTGGAAAGTGTCATAAAAATGCGTCTAGTAAATAGTTTTTGAGATAAGGTGGAACGTACATACATACTTTCACGTTTATAATATAGAAAGGATAAGGATTAGATTAGAAATGAGGAGATTCGTAGACCAACCAAGGCAACCGCTCATCAAGGCATTCGTACTGTGTCGAAGAATTGCTGATAATAAAGAAGTAGCATCAAATAGTCTCTAATGTATACCGTATAAAATAACTTAGTAAAGCAAAATCAATTAAAAAAAAAAAAAAATATTCCCAAATAAACAAAATTGCAACAACAAATTACAAAATAATAATTCCTTACCCAATAATAGTAATAGTACACACAAATCAGTATTGACTTAGTCAAATAACCCGCCAGAGTCATTCCCAGTGCAAAGGTGCCCATCACGCTCGCTGCATTACCGCGTTGATTTTAAAATAAATAGCCCTCCACTGAGTTTTCCCTACATTTTTTTCTTCACCACTTGCACCTGCGATCAGTCCAATGGACTATAAGCAGATGTGTTGAAGGAGATAGGCGCTTTAAAAGGTAGGACCACTATCCTAACTCCTCTCAATTAATCAGCACGTCGGATCTCATCAGTCTTTTTACATGATTCCGTTTCAAAAGCGGGTGAGAAAGTGGGTTTGGGTGAGTTATCAGACGGTTCTTGTAGTTTGCGGTGTAGCCGTTCGCCTCTTCTAAGATTGTGGAGATTTCTGAGTTGCGAGCATACCAGGGCAGGGCGCTAAATTTCTTCTTGCCTACATTTGGATGTATTTTTATAGGTCGGTTAGTGGAGGGGCGTTCAGTTTAAGATTAGTTTAACTCTATAACAAATCTAATCAAACGATATTTCATTTATTAAAATTTGACATCTTGCACCCATTACTCAGTCCTACGCCCTACATCTAAAGTAAGACATTGAAAGCAAAGTTACAACGTGGTGACGAGCTGTCTCTCGCTGAGTGAGGTTGCCATCACGAATCATTCCACGTTGATGCTTCTTTCTCAACAAACTTTTATTTTGGTACATTTCACACGCAAGTATAACTTCAAAGTCTTAAACCGTCTTATGTTACGCTCATTCACAAACAGGCTACTTCTGATAGTTCTGATTCACTTAAATTGTAATGGTTCTAGTTTTTTTCATTTAAGAAAATTAAATAGCAAAGAAAGAAAAATGAAAAATGCTTAATATATCTGAATGATAGATAAAACTGAAATAGGCAATAGTTAAAACATTACAAATGATTTTTCGAACAATTCAGAAAAGGCTATAATAGTAGATTGTAAACCAAGGGTTGAAAGTGACCCATCTCAACCCAAATATTTCTTTTGCCAATAGTTTGTGCGTGAAATAGGTAATTTCACCCGAGTTAAACACTATATTTTTTATTTCGACTGAGAGGAAAGTACTACGCGCACATTTTATAAAACAGATACATATATTAAGAATAATCAGTCCAAACTTTTCACACTGGCCATTTGCGGCCAACTGGACTGTAATCGTTGTTGTAGTTGGTCACGACGTGCATTTAGCTAGCTGGCCATGATGAAACGTGAACAAAAGTGTCATGCTATCATGGCATTATGGCGGGCAGCAGGATAGATGAACTATTTTAAATGTTGGTTTTCAAAAAAAAAATAGACCAACTGTGAAATGATTTTATCATCAATGTATTGATCGCAATAAACACGTCGTTTAATGTATAGCTGAGTTTAGACTGACTGATATGACTTTTGACGACCGGTTTGGCTCAGCGGGAGTAACGTTGCCTGCGAAGCTGAGGTCCTGGGTTCAAATCCCGGTAAGGGCAAATATTTGTGTGATGAACATAAATATTTGTTCCTGAGTCTTGGATGTTTTCTATGTATATAAGTAATATATCTATTAAATATATCGTCGTCTAGTACCCATAACACAAGCCTTATTGAGCTTACCATGGGACTAGTTCGATTTGTGTAAAATTGTCCCGTAATATTTATTTATTTATTATTTATTTATTTATTTATTTTATGACTTAACATCTTATAAAAAAAGACCTAGGGAAGAAAATGCAATTTTCCACCCAGCTATCTACCCATGAAAATAAAACTTTCCGAACAGGACAGATGAAAAATAATATTCTTACTTACTCCTTATCAATGATAACGTGTTTACATGTGAGTACAATGTTTCTGACAACCTGTTTCATTGCCATAATTTTAGTGAATTACTCATCGTGAAATTGAACGCAGTTTATACTGCACTATTAGAAAAGAAAACGCATATTTTTATTTATAAAGTAAAACAATTTCCTACGCGTACATATTTTAGGAAGTTGTCCTATGAAGTCATTACATCTTACGAGCAATGAAATTATATGATTTACTGTTCTCGGTTATGAGCCAAATGGTAGACCACATTGTATAAAGCTTTGTTATGTTTCTGGGTACAAGCGCAATTATGTACATTCGTATAGTGTATACAAATAGTTTAATATTTCAAGGACCGATCACACCACTGCTCAAAATACGCTGACGCAATATAAACGCAGTGACGTGACTGATGATGTATAAAATCTATGCGTAAAACGCGTCATGCAACATGTCATGTCACTGCGTTTATGGTGCGTAGGCGTATTTTGAGCACCGATGTGGACAATACGCCTTTTGACACATCACGCTAATTTATGCTTTTAGCTTTATACTCTCCCTGTTGTTTACCTCTCCTAGAATGTATTGTTTTCTGTGCTCTATTTCGTGTGGTGTGCAATAAAGAGTTATTTTACTGTAATGTACTCTTTTCATCATTATTTGTCCCAAATAGTAAACAACATTCTAACCTAAAGATATGCATTTAATGCTAATACAAGCTGTTTGTCTCGCAAGGAAATCAATTAAATGTATGAAATTGGCAACGTGGCGTTAAAAATATTCATTCCTGCTACTTTATTTACGAGAAAATGAAAGCTTAAGACAGAAAAGGTGGACTTTTAAGTTAGAATGCTGTTTACTATTTGGGACCAGTAAAGATGAACTGGGATGAAAAAAGTATACAGTTCGTCAGCGTATTTTGAGCAGTCGTGTGGGCGCTCCTTTCTTCCTTCATTGTCCAGTATCCGGTATCTTTATTATTTTCATTCAGATATTTTTTCATAAATTTCAGTTTAGTTAGGTTTCCTCTCTGTGTCATGGCCAGAGAAAGTGTTACCTACCAAAATCGAAGCCTGAGTTTCCATGTGTGCAGTTGTACACTGAATTGATTTCAGTTGTGAGGAACGAACAAGTCCTGTGACTTGGTCCGTCACACTGCGGACGTGCGAGGCGGGGAGAACCCACACACCTCGAGCTGTGACGTTTTAATAAAAGCTTGAACTGAAGTTTTGGGTACAGTCGAGGAGTTTGAGTTATATACCATTTCGTACCTTGTCACAGTCAAAATCAATATAAAAAGCCGATAGAGATTCCATATCAATGTCACTATGACATGGTACGAAAGGGTACACAAATTAAATTCCTTGGCCGTACATATCTCTTATATTTTTAGCGCACGGGTCTTCAGTAGTAGAAAATGTGAACATTCCTGTAAGGTACGACAAGAAAAAAATTATGTAATGTTTATAAATTTGGGATGTCCATAGAAAATAAGACGCATGCTAACTCCTACTGAGAAATCTGTATGACTCTATTATATAATAAGTAGAAATATTGCATCTTTACACAATCAAGAAGTGTGTTTTTATTGTTAACTAGCTGTCCGCTCTGGCTTCGCATGGGTATACTAACAAAGAAGAGCATGACATAAACTTCCCTTAATTGTAAGGAACTGATGTAATAAAATAAAATTTTGATGATCTCCCTAATATTTTTTTCTCACTCACTCACTCCTAAAGGTGCGTCCACATTTGAATCATTTGTCAGATCTTCGTCCCGTAGCATGATCACGATCACGCGTTTGGACGTTGCGCCGATCCGATAGCTCCAAATCCATGTTGCTACATGTATCACAAACTTAGATCGGACAAGCGGGGCGTGATCGCCGCGCCGACAGTGAGCGTCCAAGCAGCGCGATACGCAGTCATGCCACGCCACGGTGATCGGATACGAGCAAATTATACAAGTGTGGACTCACCTTAAGGAGATTTTTAAACCCAAAATTTTTACTTACTTTATTTTTATTATATTTAGTCATATTTATTTTCGTTTTCTTGCATAAAATGACTAAAATGTAAATGCAACGTGAAGTCCTAGTTTGATACTCGTTCTACCTTTGCTGTAGAACATTTATTCAACAAAGCACGTGCGATTAATCTTGCTTTGTTATTGTTCCACAGCGATTGTGTTGATCGTTTGTTTTGAAGTTCACTAAAATCGCTGTCGTGTTTTTGTAACGGAGTGCGGTGAGATTTATTTGATTTTACCTTTTACAGAGAAATCCGAAACAACACGCGCAACGTGAGAAAGTAATGGTATATTTTAGTATAATATTTGGCATTTCGGTTTGACAGAAATCTTTGAGTGGGTAAGGTTGACTTGCTTTTTAACCGACTTCCAAAAAAGGAGGAGGTTATGTGTTCGATAGTTTGTATTTTTTTTTATGTATGTTCACCGTTTACTCCGCCAATCGTGGACCGATTTTAAAAATCCTTTTTTTATTTGAAAGGATATACTCCCGAGGTGGTCCCGTTGCCACCAAGTTGGGATCTGATGATGGGAGCCGAGGGCAATCCTCAAATTTTATAGGAACTTATAACGTTTTTGATATAGTTTCTTAAGCTATTTAAGTATTTGCATATGGTAGTCATCATCTCATCATGCTGAGCTGATGACGGAAGGTACAACTCCTTAATAGTTAACAGTAAGAGGATAATTCTTAAAAAAAAACATCTATTATAGGTAGATACGTTAAGACTGTTAGTCATATTCTTTTTAGTGTGTCCCTGAAGTCGTCTCCTTATCACCAAGTCAGGATTAGATGGTGGAATACCAGGGAAATCGAGGGAAACTGTCAAATATTATAGGCACTAACAATGTTTTGTATATATTTTTCTAAAGTTATCAGTTCTTTTCCTCTGGTTGTCACCATTTCATGCTGAGCTTATGATGGAAGGTACAATGAACTAACCAACTTTTACATTTCTTACTTCCAAAGGCTCGAGATGCGTGCAAAGTGCCTCCTCAATCTTCCACTTTTGGGCTCTAAAAAATACTTTATATCACTACTAAAATCCATCACTAAAAAACAAAAAAATAAAAATTTAAAAATAAAAAAAGAATCGACTTCAAAATAAACTAAAAAGCCAAAAATAATCTTTTATGTACGGTACGGATCACATTTGAATCACCTTTTGAAGTCGGTGCCAAACCTGAAGTAAATAAAGTTCTTTATTCAACAAAAATGCGAATTACTATGACTAAATATATATATGTAGATGATAACTAAAGGCTCGCCGCCGCGGTTCTTAATAGTAATATATGAATGGTTTGGCACCGACTTCATAAGATGATTCAAATGTGATCTGTACCGTACATAAAATATTATTTTTGGCTTTTTAGTTTATTTTGTAGTCGGTTCTTTTTTTCTTTATAAATTTTTTGACTCATTATTTTTTGTGAATTACATTTATACCCAAATACTCTTTTGGACAAATCGTTATGCTTTAGGTATGATTTTAATTTATGATACAATGCAACGTTCGATTTCAATATTGTCCACAATCCAGTTTGTGGAGTTACTTTTATATAAGCATAAATTTATTTTAAATAATTCCAAAGTAGGTATTTCATGGAATTAATACATCGCAATAATATACAATTTAATGTAATTATAAAAAATATTGTATGAATTGATTATGGTATCAAAAAATAAGGTTAGAATTAAGTGGTTTCACCTTTATTTTGCCAAAATACGAGTAAAATGAGGAAATTAGCTCTTTATGTCGTATCTCGTATGGTATAGTGTATGTTGACACACTTACTGCTTACAAATTGGGGCGAAAGCCAGCCAAATTGCGTGGGGAGTGCCCCTGGTCGCGGCATTAAATCTGAATGCCTGTGTCGCTTTGACAAATCGTCACCCTCCTACAAATCTTATTCCGGAACATCACACCCGATATTGATATCCATTTGAAAGGCTTCGCAGTTATTTTGAGGCAAGTATCAGCGCATTCTACAAGCGTTTCAACCTACTTGACTCCTATTCCGTGGCCTTTGGATCGCTCGTAAAATTATTTATTTATTAATTGAAGCAAAATGATAAATTGAGGATGTTGACAACGGCATACTCATAAATCACATGTTAGATTAGACCTGCCTTTGCAACCACATTAATAATGCGCTACACCGACGCCTCCGTGCCGTACAGTAATGCATTTCTTACACATGCCATGAGCGTACGATAGCTTGAATTTACAATCTCTTCCAACTCATCTTGTTAAGTGGTAGTTTTGCTATCTACATTACAGACTTTAACTCCGAAGGTGGGCTGCCATGCACCAATATGCAGCTGAGCACCAAACTTCGTGACTTTGCAGAGTTAGTTCGGGTTTTATAGCTATGTGTATGAACCGAGTTATAGCCGTTAGTGCAAATCATGCATGGGCACGCCAATGTTATCTTGCCCCTGTATTCAGCCGATCAAATTGTGACGATTATTTTGATGACGGTGCAAGTTCAATGGACTCATTGTGTAATGAAAAGTAGTAGGTATAAAATAATTTTAGCTATCAATAGCCTAGTGTGCAGCCGTCATTCTTTTGTTTCTCGTGGCCTACTCCGATGAAAACAAATGTATTGTTTCAGTGACCTCGTTTACATTTTTTATGGTTACATAATATGCGTCATTCCTGGCATTTTCAACGGTAACTGGATGCTGATTTGACCGAAACGTTTAAAAGGAAATGACTCACAGACATGAGCATATCTCAACAGTCGCATTCACTCGAAATAGAACTGAAGGATACCTATAATTGTACTTACAACAAAATGTATAGGTAAATATAAGGTGCAGCTTACCTCGTATTGTCAGTTCAACGTAAGCTGAACGTGAAATGTTTACTCCTTCCAGTCCAAATGCTGACAGAGTACGGAATACGGCACGATGATTGGCATAGAATGCTGAATCCAATCATATCGTCCATATTAATGAATAAACATGAAATAAATCGATCAATGCCGTCATAGCTCAAATGATAAAATCATCTGTACTTAAAGCACTTTTGTTTCGTGTCCCAATTAAATAAGAACACATCGTTAATCTATCAACCTGAAATGCCTATTAAGCTGGTTGAATATTAACAAACCCATTTATTTCTTCAACAATGTTTTGTGCACGTCATGTGGCCACTCAACCGCACGCCGGCTGGTAGAGTTTACGCGATAAATTATGTTATTACAGAAACATCGGCATATATTTTATTGCACAATAAAATTAAAATACAAGGAACCATATGTAGCATTACTACAGTACGTTTCTAGAAAATAACAAAACGAGTCAATCTATAAATACATATTGCGTATTTTAAGGGGATGCATCGAAAATTTAAGCTATTTTGTAGCGCATTTTTTGTCAAATCTACTAAATAAATCAGGCCTGTTTTCAGATATGTGTTTCTTGACTATATAACCTATTCATTGATTAACGCGGAAACATGTTTAATGAAAATTTCCTCGATAGAAAAGTTATCCGAAAACGCGTCTTCATTTCCCGTTTTTTGTCTAGTTTGTACAAACGACAGATTAATAAACAGCTAAATTATGTTAAAATGTCATTCTTCCCTTTATGTTTTAAGTGATGAACTTAAATTTTAACAAAACATAATAATATCTTCGATTTCATTGTACTTTTACATCTGGCGCTTACGCCAAAAAACCCCAAGCATGTAGTTTATTCGCTTTCTCTTTCTTTGATGCGCGCGAGCAATAAATGCGTCCCTTATTACAAATCACGCTTATTGGCTAGCTCCGCGTTTGGGGCGCGATTTACGAATGACGAAGTAGCCCCTTAAGACAAAGCTTATTGTTTAGTTAGTAGGTACAGTAGGTAGGTATATGTTTACGGAGGGAAGTGGTGACGTGAGTCAAAATTACAGGAGCTTTAAGACTAATATTCATAAGAATTATAAGCTCATGGAAGTATTAAATATAATTCCACCAAAAACATTCTGTAAAAAACTAGCCAAGTCTCGATGGAGCTGCTTGTTTATCTCTAAAAAGTAATGAAATCTGGACAAAGTCGTGGCAAGTCTAAGGTTCCTCACTGCGACTTTTTTATTATTATAGTTAATGTTGTGTGACTTGGCCGTTGACAAGGGTACAAAACCAGGTGCTCCATGACACCATTGCACCAATCGTTGACGGTCGGACGTCAGACGGTTCTTTTTGTAGAAACGTGGGCATAACCCTTCGATTTTGGACATCACATGAAGTGGCCCACCAAGCTGAATATTTTTTGTGAAGGCGGTATTTCGATCTCTAATAGTTCGGTTTGGCTCTTGTGTTTTCTAATCAGGGTCACCTGGTACTCCAGATCTTCGATTATCCTAGTTTTATAGTTTTCCCTTTATGTGGCCATTAAACCCTAACTCTGTACCAAATTTCAGCTCTCTGAGTTTATGGGAAGTACTAGTTCTATTCTGATGATCATGTCATAAGTGAGGGAGTGTCATAAATGCGAAACTTTGCTTTCGCTTAACTTCGGAACTAAATGACCTACAAACTTGAAATTTTAGATTTTAAGTATGTGATTATAGCTTACTGGATGACGAAAATTTCTGCGTTCTGGTCTTATCCAGAGCTTCTCAAATAGGGGCCTGAAAATGCGGCGAAATGGTTCCAGTAAAGGATGGTACGGCAGTGTTTGCTTCGCGCTCGACTTGGCGGGGGCACTACCGTGCCCCCTGATTTCATAGATTGGAGAATTTTATCTTTATTTAGGACATACCGAACTTATTTACTTTCGGGGGATTGCGTCAGTCGTAAGAATCGTAAGGTACCTTTAACTTATCTGAAGTTGAGTAATGGCAGCTCTAGATACTGTCACCTTCGCGTGAAACCTAGAAAGACTGATAAAAATCAAAGAAAACCATTTTCAATGGAACCTCGGTAAAGATATGTACTGTGATGTACATTTACTTGTACATAAGTCCAAGCATGGCCTATATTTTTTTCTGTTTCGCCCTTAAATTTACTGGTATTGAATGCTTTATTGCATTAAGTTCACCTTTTGTATGGAAGGTTTCTTTTTGTACACATAGATTAATTAAATATATGAAAAGACATCTATACTATTATAATGTTGTAAAAATGAAATGTCTGTACATTGAAGATATTTTCAAAAAAATGATTTTGACGGACTATTTGGATCATTTGGTCACTAAATTTTTTTTTTTTTTTTTTGTTATTTATATTTGTATGTGTCGTAGTGGCTTCATCACGCAAAATCGGCTAACAAATTTCAATAATTTATGGTACACGGGTAGCTGGGTATCTCCAGATGGTTATATGATACTTTTTACCCGACTACGCTGAAGAAAAAACGACGGGTTATGACTTTTTCTCCTCCGCGAACGAAGTTGCGGGCATCTTATAGTTTAAAAATAAAAACTAGAGTCTGCTATAGATATATATATCTTATCTTTGAAATGCAATCTATACTATTATAAAGTTGTAAAATTGAAATGTATGTACATTTAAGATATTTTCAAAAAAATGACGGACTATTTGGAGGTAACTGAGACGAAACTTTTTTTTTTTTTTGTATGTTTTTATGTGTCGTTGTGGCCTCATCACGCTAAATCGGCTAAACGGATTTCTTCTATTTTTGGTACACGGGTAGCTGGGTATCTCCAGATGGTTATAGGATACTTTTTACCCGTCTACGCTGAAGAAAAAAACAAGGGTTATGACTTTTTCTCCTCCGAATTAAGTTGAGAGCGCTTACAGGAGCCGGCCGCCGTCACTCTTACCTAGAGCTTGCCTCTCGAGCGCCGCCGTCCGGGCGGACGTGTTTTACATTCGACGTAAAAACCTTATTTAATGTTAATATACTAAAGTAAATTCAGTCTTTATCCCGTAACCGGGAACACCCGCCGGGATAAGACCGCGGTCGATGCTCACCCCAGGCGGAAACTTAATGGAGGGCTCTGGACGGTGAAGCACTGAATTTCGGCGGGACGCTGCTGCGTCACCTTTCCTGCACGTCGGAAGCTGACACGTCACCATCATCTGCGCGCCCACCTTCCACCTCCGGCCATTGACATCGGACCACGCAACGCCAAGGGGCGTAAGGGTACCGGAAGGGAGCGGCCACCCTCTGACAGACCAAGCACCTACTGCTTAGCCCAAACCTAGGTTCAGAACCACCCCCACTTAGAGCAATAAATGCCTTTATTAATTATTGAAACCTGACTTACTTATTTGCTCCCGTGGTAGGTACCCCCTCTGCTAGGGTCCTATTCACGTGACAAATTGGCTGATTGATTCATAGAAATGAATAAAAGCAATCGACATACTCAAATGTAGATATACGAGTAAGTGTACTCGGGTGATTGTATTACTGAGAATTTCTAAAAAACCTTGTATATAAATTTGTATAGCTACATTAACTTCCACAAAAGCCGTTGTAACTTTCCTATTATGTTACTATTTTTTTATTAATGTAGGTACAATACCATCATTAACCATTTAGATTCTATCAAGTATATACCCGTACTTTCTTAATCATGAGAAGAATCAATCATCACTAAATTAATTGGTAACATAATGGAAAAAAAATACAGATGGATTAATTCAAGAATAACTTTTACAAATGCACAAATTATTGTTTTGTTTCAAAAAAAAAACATTTGCGAAGACTAAAGAAAAGACGTAAATGGGAAGTACGGAGAATGACCTCTGCTCAGCATAGCTCTGTCCAATTTTTTTGAAAAATATGACTGTTCAGATATATATCAACTCTGCTCAGAGTATTAAACACTCTCGAGTGCATTACATCAGCGGTTAAAGGGTAGATCTATAAGCAGAGTCGTTTATAGGAAGTAATATCTAAGTGATATCAGGACTTAGACACCATAAAGCGTATAGATTGGTCCCAAGCAAAAACATAATATTCCGCCGCGTAAGCGAGGACCGAGTAGCCTAATACAAACTTTCACCCATCTTTTCAACCATGGGATAAAATCTACCCTATATCATTTCTAGGGTCTCAAGCTATCTTCGTACCACATCTAAAGCGGTTCTGTGGTTTAAGGGGCTCCGAGCGGAAATCTATTATTTTTCATGTATTTTTTTTGTTGTGTATGCAACCCCTAAAATGGTGAAAATAATTTTCCGTATATGCGACAGTTTAGTTTCTAATTAACTCTTTTTCGCATTCGGAAATTTCAATGTATGTTTATGTATTAAATTGTGCTTTTTTACGGAGAGGTCTATAAAAATAAAGATTGCATCAATTGCGGCAAGTCTGTCAATAAACCTGACCCAAAACATATGCCTAATTGTTCATTATGAAAACACCTAACCTGCTAAGGCAGCCTTTTCTTTAAAAAATGTGTCTAAAAGAACAAAGTAATTAACCGATTTTTCGTCGTATTATTAACATAGTTTTATGGCTTTTTCTTGGTTTCGGTATATCGTAACGTAATTGGTAAAGACGGTCGTTATCAAAACTATGAGACATATATACAACACCGAACGAAAGAACGAAACGAAGAACTACAGATCGAAGGTCATTTAGAGCTGGGAGCCCCTTAAGCGTGAATAGGTAACAGACAGACAGTATAGATACACTCGAAGAACATAACCTTCCTTATGGCGCTGTCGGGTAAAAATCTTTCCAGCAGTATTTTGCCATGATGTTGATGCAGTTAAAAATAAAATGATCTTATATCATTTTTAAAATATTTAAGTGCCATTTTAAAACTTTATAATACTTAGGCCCACTTGCGCCAGCCAGAGTTAACGTCATACTCGTAACCAGAGGTTAGGCAGCAACACACGTACATCAGTAAACGTTTAACTCTGAGTTAATGGCTAACTCTGGTTCGCGCAAGTGGGCCTAAGCATCATAAAGTTTTAAAATGGCACTTAAATATTTTGAAAATTATTTTAAAATCATTTTATTTTTAACTAGGTAGTAGTAGATGTTGACTACGATATCAGCAACTGAAGAGAATGGCTATCATACGGAAGATGACCTTAGTTTGCTTTTATCATGTAATTTTGCGAATGTGCACATAAAAGCGTCAACGTATCGAGCACTCCCTAGTTTGCTGCAAGTCCCTACAAACTACTTTTAATTACCAGTAGGCATATCAGCAGCAGCAAGCCGACAGCATAAGCCCGCTGGAGTTAATTAATACTTAAGACAACGCCTGTTTAGATGAAACGTCTTCCTATTATAATGGAAATAGCCAGTAGCAGTACCTATCTTGTACTATATTTCCGCCGCCAGTCATTACCGGTACATTTGTAACAAAAAAATGCTAGTTTCAGAGGGATTATTTCCGAAAATACTCACTTAATCAATCTTTTTTACAAACCTCAGTGTACAAAAGAGCTGTTGAAATATGTACCACACGTAGATGTTTGCTGAAAAAGATATTTCAGCTTTGGTTACATGTATGGATAACTACCAAACAAAGTAGCGGCTTATACAAGACACCTATACTCCAAATTACATCAGTGTAGTTTTTAAGTAAATTGCTTAGCGGACGGACAAGACAAAGCTATAAGGGTTCCGTTTTTGCAATTTTGGCTACGGAATCTTAATAAAAAGCGAGCGGCCTCAGCGACGACTGCGTGCTAATAAATCTTTAGATGCAGCTAAATGGTGTTGTTTTCGAAACGGCGTTGTACCAAAAATAATTTTGCTAAAAATAAATATTGAAACATGTAAAATGTTTCAATATCTATTTTTGTGAATACATTACACGTTTCAATATTTCTAAGAGTCAAGTGTAATCCTATGTAAATGTAAGTTCAGATTAAAAGCGCGTAGATAGGTACTACACATATATATGCTCTAAACAAAGATGAATGGCGGAAAAGAGAGGAGGCCTTTGCTCAGAAGTGAGACTCTACAACAGCGTAAGCTAAAACTGGGCATACTAATGTAAATTTGGTGACAATCCTAGACATTATCCTAGACAAGGTGGTCATAGAAACTATCTTTAACAAAATAACGCGATCCTACTAAGTTTGGGCTCTTTACAATCGTCTCAATGAGTAATTGTCGGTTATTCAAAGTTCAGTCGGCAATATATATAATTTATGTGAAAAATTATTTTTTATCATAAAACTTATCATTTAATTAATTTCGATTTGACTAAGCTAAGTTCTCGATCTAAAGACGGTTTCTTGTAATCAGGATTGCAAGAGACAGTGCCAAATACCAATCATTCATTAGATTCTCTTAGGATCCATTCATTAGATCCATGATGTATCTAATGATATTTTTTTTTCTAACTAGATCCATTATTCGAAAGTATGGATCAAATAACTTTTTTTTTTCTCTTCTGATACATTATGGTACCCTGTCGCAAGAAATGGATCTATGGAGAATGTTTTTCTCAATAGATCTTACAAGTTGTTATGGATCTAATGAGAAGTTGTACAAAATGTACTCGAGGATAATACAGAATTTAAAATCTGTTCAGCTATAAATTGTTAATTAATTAAATTTAATATTTTCTTCAGTTTCCGCGATTATTACTCATTGAAATAAAACAATTTAACGGATTATATCGCGTATATTATCTCATTTTAGTTCCCGACGTTTCGGAAGCTTTCCATGGTCACGGGAGGACTGAGAAAAGATTTTCCTCTGACAAAGTTACAATTTGTGCAAACACTACTAACTAAATTGTATATTATTTAGTCATTTTCTTTTTAATTTTACGTAAAAAAACGTTTTTGTAAAAAAAAAATTAAAACAAGCTTATTAATTTTCATTTAACTTTTTTTGTTTTCATAGTCACGTACAGCCTTAGCCAAAAATATTGACTACCCCAATTTTTCCTTTGTATACCTAATTAGCCCCTTTCTTGTATTTTACATGGGCATGCAACCTATGCCCTCAAACAAGAGAACGTCCCACGTCCACTCTTAATGAATTTTAATTCATGCATTATTCAGTTTAGTGTACAGTCCTAAGTAAATAGATATCTGTATGACAAGTAGCAGCGACAAGTTCCGGTTTTAATTGTCATGATTATTGTATAAGTGGCCAATTCAACATTATATCAAAAGAGAATTGACGACGTAGTCTATGAGACAAGTAGATCTAGTAAAAGAAAAGTCCTATTACATCCATATGGGGTCAGAGCAAATGGATCTCATGGAAAAATATTCTCAACAGATCCATTATCAAGCGAACTAATGGATCTTGTCAGAAAAAAGTCTCACCAGATCCATATGGGGTCAGAGTAAATGGATCTAGCGAGATTATATTCTCAGTAGATCCATTATCAAGCGAACTAATGGATCTAGTCAGAAAAATGTCTCACCAGATCCATAACGAATCATAGTAAATGGATGTAGTGGGAAAATATTCTCAGCAGATCCATTATCAAGCGAACTAATGGATCTAGTCAGAAAAAGTCTCACCAGATCCATAATGGATCTCATAAAGTGTATCTTGTGAGTAAAGTGATCTCGTTAGATACATGGGCAACTAAATAAATGGATCTATTAAGAATTACTCTCCCTAGATCTATTCCAGTGATGGGCAATGTATCTACTGAGAGAAATATTCTCTGTAGATCCATTTCTCGCAGCTGGATACAAAGACGTATCAGGCGCGAAATAATGTTTAATTAGATCCATAACTACGAGTAATGGATTTAGTTAGAAAATAAGAATCATTAGATACATCGTGGATCTAATGAATGGATCTTAAGAGATAGAAGGCCAAATACGCTCGGATTTTTGCACTGTCTTGATTTTTGGGTTTCTTGGGTTTCTCAGAAAGAAAGTGCCTCATCATTATCAGTTCTAGATAAATCCTGTGCCATGAATAACTAAGCCACTTCATTTACAAATGCTCTGAAAATAATTGAAAGTTGCGAAAGGTGTAGAGGTTTGCTGAAAATTAATTTAATGTGTCGTTAGAAACCTATACAGTTTCTAATCTGTTTCTAACCGCTTACTTACCTAGGTTAAAAAATAAAAGCATTTTATTCATTCATCTTTTTTCACGTAATTGCAAAATAGCATGTTATTAGATTTTATGCCTAAAAATATAATTATAGCTGAAGAGTGAGTGAGTTAACTATAAATTACGTACGGTTATTTTATTATGTTTAACCAAGAAAGTGAAACTGCGGATATAACCTAGAGTGATAATATTTAATTGATTCTTATATGTTTTGCTAGTTGGCTGATACCTAATGTCAAAATATTACATTATTTTTTAAAAAACAAGCTGAAACTCTTCTCTCCCATACAACGGTGCGTGAAAAAGCGAAAACATATCGAGATTTATAAATGGCAAATGGCGTAGAACGAGAAAATGACAAATTTTATAATCCGCATTGCGTTAGCGTTACAATTTATATTCCTGATTTGCATATTAACCACTCATGTGTTTGCCTAGTAAACCTCGGGGGCTTAATATTCCTGGAGATAATCGCTATAAGCTCCGAACTCCTATAATCACGGCTGGTATGAGAGGAGATCAAAGATAAGCAATATAAACTTCTTGCGTGTTTATTTACGTACGGTTTCTGGAAGTCTTCGTTTAGGTGCCAGCATTACAGCTGACATAACTAAAAAAGTTACAATATATAAAAAGTTTCTACATACATTTTTATTTTGTTTTAGATCGACTCATACGGCAAAGTGGGGATAGATGTATTCGGCCCTACATATTTACTTTATTCGCCTGCATAAGGCATAAGAGTGGATAGTGAATTCGCCTATTCTTCGACTTGCCGGTTTTCTGTATTACGACACACCACAATGAGCCAAATATTCGTATTGCATCTTTACTATTTTCTATGTCAAAGAAAAGAGATATAACTCGAATATTTGCTTAATACGGCGCAGTGTGGTCTGCAGCCTCTCTCGTCAGAAGACTCGAATAAGTCATTCAATACCCGCAAGTAATGTGAATGGCATGTATGTTGTTTGCGTACATAACAATAGTAATTTGCAAAATGAAATTTAGAGTGCACGAATCGTAATTGAAAACAATCGCGGAAATCTAATCAAAAAAATTGCTTCGCTCGTGTTTTTCAATAATAGATCCCGGAGCTTATCGAGGTTTTAGAGACGAAACGCCAAATATTTGCTGTCGCAAAACACACCACTTCTCACCTCACTACAGCAAGGAAAATGCGAAATGGAAGAAGTACAGTCAGTAGCATCCAAAATGCCAAAAATATCGAGATTATATCGTTATTCTTATGGATAAGATATGTGACGATATATTTGGCGCTTTGGATGCTACAGACTATTTGACGCGGACTGTACAATGATAATGAAGAAAATCCGTAGGTATTTCATTTCTAATTGTCCTAATTCCAAATGACTTGCGTGCTAGCGGGTAAAGTTTTGCACGCAGATTTATTATTTATGCCTTAAAAATATATTTACAATTGCACAATGAATAGCGAATATCGAAGTGTGGTGCCGTCAATAAAAAGAGAGCTTGAGTTTGTTCAATTTCAAACAACTCAAATCTTTAGAAATATCGTGTGGTAGCACAATATTTATACGCGCTGCCAGACAAAACATCTTACTCAAATCGCTAAACAAAACAATAAAGTTTAATGTCCCCGCCAACGTGTTTTGCATTTCAACTATTTAGTTACTTTCCCAAGTTCGTATTAGATATAATGTTTTGTTGAAAACACAGCTTTATTATATGCTATATAACGTTGCTTTTCAGGACATATACTAAAAGAGATATGCGGTAAAGAATGCGGGTAGTTGGTTCGGCAGGTTAACACGCGAAAAAGTTACAGTATTGTGTCAGTGGCTTAATCGCCGTCAGTCATGTTTTGTATTAAAAAGAGCAGAAAAGAATTTAAAATGTTTCACAAATAAATACGCTAAATTTGTCCTAACCTCGCAAGCCCCACTTTGAAGTCCTATTTGTATATTTGCCTAAAGAAGGTAAATTAAATTACATTAATGCAAATTATCTAAACAAAGCATTACAATTATTTGAGCGAATGGTATTCACATTACACTATAAATAAGTAGTTATCTCAGCTGTCATTAGGTTCATATGCAAGCCATGTTCATTTATAACATTAAACAAAAAGTAACCTAAAAGTCGAGTTCAAAGCTCAATTTATGCCAAAAGACGAATGATCAAACTTTCAATGTCATCGAATCCAGTATGACCTATAAAGTTCGGGTCCAATACTTGTATTTTCAAAATATCCAAAACAAAAAATATATATATCTGCTTTTTCTACTTATTTACCCACATTAGGAATATTCGTTTCTTTTATAACATTTAAACAACTCGTTTTTTAGAGTTCTGTAGGCAGAACGGCGAAAACAGAACCCTTATAGTTTCGCCTTATGTCCGTGTGTCACAGGCATTTTTCTAAAAAACTACAATATATAAATTATGTTGTTAAATTACTAGAACAAAATAAGCGATCATTCCATACATGTTCCGAGTAACTTGAAGATTGTTAACCGAGTTTTATGATTAAGTCTATATTTTCAGAAATAATCGATCTGAAGGTTGCACAAGATGTGTTCTCACCCCCGTTTCTGACGTTCCAACCGCTGCTCCAAAAAATATACGAAAATTAATGTTTTGATAAATGCCATAAAAAAATATTTTAAACATGATTGGTTACACCAATTTTGAGGTAGTTATTAGCCGAAAAACTGGCCTCCTCGACAAAAAACGTAAATGCCGTAATGATACGCTCTTTTTGGCACTTTTTCGTATCGTATTATTTTTTCGTATTTTAGTTGAAGACTGTTTTAAATGTCTAAATATGAAATTTGTATACAGGTACGGAACCCTTCATTGTACGAGGCCCGAGATGCACTTGGCCGTTTTTTTCATGTCGTTTTTTGCATTTGTACAGACTTAACAACTACGATAGGGTATAAAAACAAATCTATTTTAGTAAAGATATTTAATAAATAACCGTAGATGAATACAAGCTCAAAAATTAGACAGATTTGATCATAATTTACGGAAAATTACACGGTAAGTTGAACTTTCTTAAAATGTACCATCAGCCACACAATTAAGTGACCATTGGTAGATCTTATTAACATTGACATAAGGCCTACAGATGGTCACGTAAGTGTGTTGCTGTTTGTACACGGCATAAATAAGCAAATATTTACATTCGCGTCAAGCCAGCCCAAATGTGATCACTTGCCTTTGGTACAAACTATACCCTTGTTTTTAAACTATTAAATGCTACATCCTATTACCTTAAATAAGCAATTCTTGTATATACATGTATTTGTAATTGGTTTTCAAGAAAACGGCTCTAACTTGTATGACATTTGGTATGTAGTTTTGCCTTTAAAGTTTATCTAAATAGGTTTCAGCCACCGAGCAAAGCTCGGTCACCCAGAAAAGATAAGCTATAGTCACAATAACGATTTAAATATAAATAGAACTCCTCGTTCTCATTTGTTTCTTTACGCATGACAGTGATTGACATACCTATGAAGTTCGCGCCTCGACTAGAAAATAAAACAGAGTTACAGGCAGTCTACTCCGTGCGACAGCGGAAATATAACACTTTAAAACAATCAAATCTGCACTCCAACAGACCTTGGGCCGTGTTAATATTGATTGGATCTGACATCTGTGAAATGCATTGAGTGATCGATCTTATTCGTCAATCGGTGAACAGTGGCCTCACTAAAGTGCAACGGATGCAAATTAGATAACGTAGTGTTGTCGTTTGGTTTGAATGATCGTTAATATACAAGTATTTATAAAGGCGCTATATTTACCTATCGTTCTGTCTTGACATTACTGACGCCACTGAGGTCAAAATCCTCTTAGACCTTGCCTCGAAAGAGTCAGAAGAATATGTTTAGTAGGTACGTTCTTTGCTGTCGAGTTAAGACAAATTTATAAGTAGAATGGAATGGATACAATGAACCCGCAGGGGCTTATGTGAGACAAGCAGTTTTGTTCAGAGTGGACTTTCTGTACCTGTTCTCTGTACTTCAGCTATATCCATCGCGTCGCAATAACCCTGCCACTATACATGTCGTTTTCATAACGTGAAATGTCAGACGGGACATTTACCCGGCTCTTATGCAACTAATTCGGCGACTAGACAGAGGACTCGTATATGACGATCTGGACAATAGGGGGTTTTTGTTGGCTGGGCAGAGGCGCAGTAATGTCCCTGATAACAGCCTCGACCGCTGCCTCCCATTCCAACTGCCGCTTATCTGAGAGTCCGTCCTTGCCGTTGAAACGAGGCATTGTGACCTGAAACAATATATTCAAATTAAAATGTTAAATGACTCAGCACTGTAAATTGGCCACACTGTGCCCAACTGCATATATACTCCAAACATTATGTGTATAGTTTCTCATAAGGTTTGACGCAAAGGTCAAAGGTCTGGCTAGGCATCCTTACCAATAATCGGATTCAGTGGGGCGAACACAAATCCACAAACAAGAATGCCATAGATTTGGGCTGGGACATAGAGCGCAAGGCACATGGACTACATGGTGGGTTGAACCTACGTGTTGGGGAGAGGGAGCGAGAGAAAAAATCGGACAAAGGGGCTGCCGGGCCGCCAGCAGACATTGTCCGAAGATTAAGCAGTAGCCACCATTTCCTTGGCTGCTGTGATCTCGTCATCTGGATCAGGCAGCAGGTTCCTAAGACCGGCCGGGTATACCCATACCGACTCTTCTTTTAAGGCGGCTTCCGGAAAGTGGATCCTCTACATGTGTACATAAAAGAATAAAATACTTCATTACATAAAATTAATGTAAGAAAGCACTAAAATGCATATTTTACAAGGAACCTGATTCTTCAAGTTCTGATAGTTCTGTATTATTTGTGAGCCAACTTCTATTTATTACGAGGCTTATATTCTTCAACCAAGATTTTATAGTCATCGAGATAAAATTAGGAATAGATGCCTCCATTAAGGCCTTCATCCTTACACAATTACCTGATCTTATTTTATCAAAATGCTACAAACCTTCAGCGTGTGACAAACTAAGTGTGATGTAAACAAAATCTGTCTTAGTTACTGCGCAAAACCAGCAAGGAGCCCGAACTCGATTTATTACGCTGAAAAATGCCCAAGCCTAATCGGCATTAAAAGAAATAGCAGGCGAATGGCAAGCCTGCCAATAGCGGAGTTCCTTTGTTTTCTTTTCCTTTTCCGGCAAAATAAGAAGGCTTTCAAATGGCAATATAGACGCTAAGCTTTGTGGTATTTTCGCATAAAAGTCGATAGGCAGGTTTATACCGAAATTAAAGCTGAATGATAGCCATAAAGATATGCCGTGATTTGTTGGTAAAAGGAAGGTATTTTTCATTAACTTTATCGCATACAGAATACGAGATATACAGATACCGAAAGCAATGTGAAGAAAATTTTCGACATACCTAGTTGTTAGTAGATGACGATGGCAAAAAAACATTCCTTTGAATATGGGTTTCGGATGAACGAAATTTGGAAAAATTGTACTTTTGAAGAATTGAGTTTCGTATTATGTTGTATAATCAATGTTCCAAAGAGTGCTACTAACGTAAATACGAGTATCTACATACTCAAGCGCAAAATTAATCCGTCAATTAACGAAGTCGCATGAATATACGTCAGTATTAGTCAAATAGCGATGCTCTGCCGCTAACTGAACAGTCTTCTAGATTGGTACCTACTGTAGCAGTTTATCTGAATAGGGATGATGACTAAATTTTAATAATGAGTTCGTCATGTAGATTCATAAAAAATATTGGATACGTATTTTTTCTTTTTTTTGCATAATCGAAAAATAAAAGCGATACATTGAGTTAAAATGTCGCGTGACGTCACTCCTAAATACAAATTTTACTTTGGAGTGACGTCACTTAGCACTCCTAAACTGTAATGCGATTTATCTGAGTTCGATTTTTTCAATCATTCTCTTAGGATCCATTCATTAGATCCATAATGTATCTCATGATTCTTTCTTTCTAACTAGATCCTTTATTCGAAAGTATGGATCAAACGAATTTTTTTCTCTTCTGATACATTTTGGTACCCTGTGCAAGAAATGGATCTATGGAGAATGTTTTTCTCAGTAGATACATTGTCTATGTCCACAATAGATCTAGGGAGAGTACTTTCGACATAGATCCATTTATTCTAACCCCATGTAGATCTGGTGAGACTATTGTCTTACTAGATCCATTAGTTCGCTAGATAATGTATCTGTTGAGAATATTATCCCAGTATATCCCCATATAGATCTGGTGAGACTTTTGTCTTACTAGATTCATTAGTTCACTAGGTAATGGATCTGTTGACAATATTTTCCCACTAGATCCATTACTTCTCGAAATACTGGATCTATTGAAAATATTTCTCTCATTAGATCCATTGATGCTCTCGATAGTGGATCTACTGAGAACATAATCTCGCTAGATCCATTTACTCTGACCCCATATGGATCTGGTGAGACTTTTGTCTTACTAGATCCATTAGTTCGGTAGATAATGGATCTGTTGAGATTATTTTTCCATTAGATCCATTTGCTCTGACCCCATATGGATCTAATAAGACTTTTCTCTTACTAGATCTATGTGTCTCATAGACTACGTCGTTAATTCCCTTTTGATATAATGTTGAATTGGCCACTTATACAATAATCATGACAATAAAAACCGGAACTTGTCGCTGCTACTTGTCATACAGATATCTATTTACTTAAGACTGTAAACTGAACTGAATAATGCATGAATTAAAATTCATTAAAAGTGGACGTGGGACAGTTCTCTTGTTTGAGGGGTATAGGTTCCATGCCCATGTAAAATACAAGAAAGGGGCTAGTTAGGTGTACAAAGGAAACATTGGGGTAGTCAATACTTTTGGCTAAGGCTGTACGTGACTATGAAAACAAAAAAAGTTAAATAAAAATTAATAAGCTAGTTTTATTAAATAAAGATTTTTTTACAAAAATGTTGTTTTACGTAAAATGAAAAAGAAAATGATAAAATAATATTAATAACTAGAAGGTGCCCGAAACTTCGTTCGCGGAAGAGAAAAAGTCATAGCCCATTTTTTTTCTTCAGCGTAGTTGTGTAAAAAGTATCTTTTAACCACCTGGAGATACCCGGCTACTCGTGTACCAAAAATTGATGAAATCGGTTGAGTCGATTTCGCGTGATACAACGACATACAAACATACAAAAAATCCAAATAAACACTTTTTTCGTTTTAGTGTCCTCTAAATAGTCCGTTACAATATTTTTTTTGAAAATATATACAATGTAGGTATTCTAGATATAGTATAGTTTTAATGTTTAGTGTCAATTGTTTATTATTGTAACAATTTAATGTAAATAAAGTAATTCCTATTTAATATGTAGATTGGTTATGATTATGTCGCTAATAATTGAATATAATAATGTCTATTAACTCATTTCACTAAATTTAATTAATTGACAATTTATAGCTAAACAGATTTAAAATTCTGTATTATCCTCAAGTACATTTTGTACAACTTCTCATTAGATCCATAACAACTTGTAGGATCTAATGAGAAAAACATTCTCCATAGATCCATTTCTTGCGACAGGGTACCAAAATGTATCAGAAGAGAAAAAAAAAGTTATTTGATCCATACTTTCGAATTATGGATCCAGTTAGAAAAAAAAATATCATTAGATACATCATGGATCTAATGAATGGATCCTAAGAGAATGATCGTATTTTTTTATTATTTTGAAAAAGCAAATATTGTCCAATGTTTTTCTATTATCTAGGTGACGGCCTAATTAGAATTTTGATTTTTATACCCAGGTCGAATTTCCAATCACCCTGTATATTGCTGTCAAGTTTAAAATTGATGGTTTCAAATAAGATGTTTGAATGCGATAGGCACAATAAATGGATTGCGCTAAACAAGTTCATTGTAATTATCAACAAAGATGAGAAACACATGAATTTTTTTTTCGACAATACTGAATTTGAACCAGTGCCTTGAGCCAGACCGGGGCAGCACGCTCTAACCAACTGAGCTAATCGTCCATACCAGTAAGACAGTGAAAGTAACTTCACAGTTCTGCACTAGGCGGCGCTAAACGGCTAAAGAGTCGGATGCACTATATAGAGATCCATAAGCAAGAACAGATGACAAAATTCGTCGACTACTGGTATGGACGATTAGCTCAGTTGGTTAGAGCGTGTTGCCCCGGTCTGGCTCAAGGCACTGGTTCAAATCCAGTATCGTCAAAAAAAAATCAATTGTTTCTGATCTTTGTTGATAATAATAACGCTAGTGGAGTGATCCACTAATAAATTGCAAATATTGTGATTATCATCATGATATTTGTAAAACAAAAAGTATGTTCATTATAAGTTTAATCACGTTCGAATTAAATTGTGATTGATACAAATCGTACCAGTTTTGGTAGAACTTATTATTTTCTATGTTTGTTTGCTGTTACCATGCGAACTGGTTAAGGCCAGCTAAGTAAAATGTTAATGAGTTAAGTTATATAAACTGCATCATATAAAAAATAAAATTAAAAAATAAAAATCATTTATTTCAGAAAACATGTTCCATATTATGTTAATAACAATTGACTTAAACATAGGCTAGTAAATTAATTATTGTTATACCCATGATGCCTATTGAACAGCCGGTTTTCTTCCCCTTTTAAATCCAAAAAACAACGAAGGTAACGTATCAATGTTCAAATACTGAGTAGGTACTTTATATGTCAAGTATATTTAGGGTCTTACGGAAACGTGCCAGAGAATATTTTACATGCTAACGCCTCTAGTCAACTCGACGATCCCAAGAAATGGTGTCGGATCTAAAAGGTACATATGTAAATAGAACGTGACAAAATACTATTCATGAATTGTTTTCGCACAAGGTTGATAATAAGTCAATTCCACGCTCGACAGACATAACTCATATAGAACGCAGACGTTAATGACAAAATTATTGCCCGTCTAATTGGCAGCACCACAGAAACGTTACAAATAACGGTTTTGGGTTATTGACCATTACTTACTACAATATACGCACTATTAATACGATATAAAGTTGAGTACAAAATTACAGTAGTGCAAAATTAATGGTGCGGTTACAATCTATCGGGACGCGAATTAATTTCACTTTCTATTCATCATATAAATAAATAAACGACGTGATTGATACCCCGTCATGTACTTGACTAAAAAAGTAAATAATGGTTTAAAAAAAACATTATTATTTTGTCGATAAAACTGCATCTACTTTCATCCCTATTCGTTTGTGCAGTTTATAATTATTATAATTATACAGTGTGTCAGGACACACTGTATAATAAGTGTCCAGGAAATAACACAAGTATTGTGTAAAAACTATATAATGATAGGAAAGATTAAGTGTATACATATATAAGTATGCTTCATCTTTTCCTCATTCGATATAGGTAGATATAACTCAATTAGTTTGTTATGAAAGTCAACTTTTGATTAAATAAATAATAGGGACTATTAGGGATTGCAATGCGGTCCAGCGGATCCGGTAATCCGGCCGGATCCGGTACTTTTTGGCGGTCACCGGTAGTAGTCATCCGGTAGACCCAAAGAGACTGAAGAGACGCTACAACAGACATACATACAGACTACCCAACCCACGAAAGCTGATTCTAATTTGGTGAAAATTTCAAGTGTCAAGATGATCTAGATCTAATTAAGCTTTAAAAAACAATGTCTTTCTTAATTATTGCTTGAGACGTTAATTTTGTTTAATGGTTATTTATGTTTCTTTGCCCAAATTAGAATAATTTTTTTTTCTATTTACGTTATTACGAGTATAACATGTATCTTATCTTACCTATTATTTAAAGTGCAATGGGATGTGGTACGTGATTACTGATTAGCTTTATTTATGTATGTTTACTATACTTCCTTAATACCTGTAATATTAAAATATTATTAAATATTTAATTATTGATGATTCTACTTCTTATAGTATCGATAAAGTTGATAAATATTACATAGTAGAGAAGAAAAGTGGGGTCAAAGTTAAAATAACGATCATGAATCATGATCCAATACACCAAATTAGTGGTAAATTCTTAGATTTGGCAATTAAAACTATAAAAAGATCCTTTTAATTAAAGTGTTATTTTTATATTTTATAAAGAAGATTTAATTTTGTATATTTACTATGAAACAAAGCTTACCATGTGTGTGGCTCAAAAAGGTTAATAATGTTAATTTATTAAGGCTAAATATGATTGAAGCAGATGCTTAAATTTTTCATATTATTGTAAAATAAATGGCTAGTGAGACTAATTTTTGACTTCATAAGGGTGTGTTTTAGCGCGGAACTATTGTTTCATTAGTTAATTTGCAAAAACAGCTCCGCATGTCTACTTTACGGTCAATAAACTGGACAAAATGATGTTAGATATACGCATCAGCAAAACTCCAATCCGACCGGATTGGGCTTAATCCGGCCGGATCCGTCCGGATTGAGAAATGGACCGGATTGCAATCCCTAGGGACAATCTGACACAAATCGACGTAGTCTCAAACTAAGCAAAGCTTGTTTTGTACTATACCAGGCGACGATATACTTAAATACATAAAAAACATCCAACACCCAGGAATTAACATTCGTGCTCGTCACACAAACACTTGCCCTGGCCGGGATGCGAACCCGGGACCGCCAGCTTCGTAGGTCGTTGTGCAACTAACTGAGCCACACGTGACGTTTGCTTCAACAGTTTTAATGTTAAAGTGCCGCCAAGATAACACGTTTAGTCATAAATTACGAGAAAAATCGGGTTCGGTTTAGAGAAAAATGGACACGTGACGAGCATACGACGGCGAAGCTATACAAAATCTGGTACACGTAACAGCTCGCATCTGAATTTTCTCACTCCTTGCATGCGATCCATCGTCACTCTTATAAGAACAAAAAATAAATTCCGAGTGGCACAACATTTCGTGACCTATTTGGTACCAAGAATAGCAGCGTAAAATGTGCCTAATACCCTTACATATCTATTAGTTATCCGACACATTTTAAGTTCTAATGATTAGCTAACTAATGAAAACATTCGCGTAGGTGTATTGTTGGAGTAAAAATATAACTCGCATTCTGTTTTACTTACCGTGGTTTATTTTAGTTAGCAATGAAGTAAATTCCGACAATTCTCAAGATAGAGTGACCTTTTTACTCGAAACTGAGACGAAGTAAAATACTGTGACTTTTGAATATAGTCAAAGTTTTAATGACCAGCATAATAAGGTCGGGAATAAGTTTAATACGAAGCAACAACCAGCTGTGAATAACGATGACACCAACATTTCGCTAATTTATGTCTCGCGTGTCGCTTTTCCTGCCACTTCAAGCTTTTAGCAATTACGTGAATGATGTTTCCAGAATTGGAAGCATATCAAAAATCTATTTAGTAATTGTGATATATCATCCTTTCAAATGCGCTTAAGTGATTGAAAAGCAAATTCATCGTAAGATAACGTGTATAAAAGGAAATGAACAGTCGTTTCTGTAAAATATCAAACACATTAAAAACACATTGACCCAGCATGTGAGTCGCATCGATATGTAACCGCTCGCATTTATTGGAGACGGTATTTACCGACTATATACGAGTAATAACTCAATCATAGTATTCTTAGTCGAATGGTAGGACGTGGGATAATTGCTGGTAGGCGTAAAACGTAACATATCCGGCCGTGGTAGGTAATGGCTAAGGAAAGTATCTCGTGGACACGAAACGTTTTGGCACGCTAACTGTTATTACAGTAGGGGAAACCGACATTACTGAGTAAAATAAACCGTCATACTATCTTTGTTATATATTAATAAACACCATTCTCGAATAAATATGAAATGATTCAGCTATATTCCGCATATATTTCGATATCTTGTTACTATCACGTTCTTAGTAGTACGTATGAGGTATGAACTTCTGGAGTTAAATAGTTGTATACCTCACTTATGAAATCAGTTAGAAGAAAGATAAATAAAAGAAGAAAAGTCCTATACAAATGTAATGTTTCAATTTGGGCCAAGAGGACTGACCATCAAGATACAAAAAGGTGTGCCCTGATATGTACAACGCCATCTATGTATAAGAATTATTTTTTACAATTATTCAACTTTGCAAGCGTGACACTGTTATTAAATGCTACGATTTATTTGCATATTATTAGCTATTTGCGAACTAATTGTTACTATACTATGTTTCTGTATTCAATTATAACATCGTTAAATGTTTAGTTTTAAAGCGCCATCTATTTTTGCCGGAATATGTCCTTGCGATCGGAACACGATGCAAAGTATGGCAACTGTCAGTCCTCTTGTTTTAATGGTCCTTGATTTGGGCTAACTAGGACCGTTTCTTCAATGTCAGGAAACCACTTTAAAGTAATGGACAGAAAATACTTATATAAATAAATGTTACAGTAGTGCTCGATGAGAAACGAATTACAAATGCCTTCCAGTCAATAGCCACGAAGGCCACGGAATTGCGTATGTCTTTCATGTCAGATGAGTTTTATGACTAGATCGGAAGCATTATAAAAATACACTATAATGCTATAAAATATCGACTGTAAAACGTAAATCTATTTTTACTGGACACTTTAACCACTAGTAAATTATGCGAGTACTGCAAGTGGAAATAAAACGTACTGTACGTAAATCAAAAGAGTACTTATTATTCTGCTCTAGTTTATTTGCGATAACAGGAAGCTTGCTAGAATGAGGACCATTAAAAGCAGTCTCTTTAATGCTACCCCTAAAATTACCGAATAATGTACGTGTATTCCAGTGGTTAACGAAATTGTAACTACTAAGTTTTTCGTAAGCGCAGTAAGTTCAGAACAGAGTCATTATTTTATCTTGAACGGCAGTATGTCTACTGCGACCGTCATCGGTGTGCTAGGCGGTAGAATGCCACAATATCCTCGGCACCTAGCCTTCAGTACAGAGACTATGGAATTAGGAGCTTGACAGTGTCTCAACAGATGGCGTGGCTAACGTTGGCTGACAGGCTTACGTCTGGCTTTTGCTAAAATCAAAAGATTATGTGTCGTTGATCACTCTTCATACATTCGTTGTATTGAGAACCACCGGTGAGGGTAACAACATCTATTGACACACATTTTCTCAAAGACATTCTTATATTTCGTAGGACATATGTTACTCGTAATTTTTCCTCTATATTTTCTACATTCATGCTCTTTGCACAAGCCCTTTCAGTAATTTTTAAGGCGTTTGCTACACTGGGTACGTTCTGCGGCCTGCGGTCAGGTCGATTTATAAATTGATATCATGTAATGTATGAATTGACCTGACCGCAGACAGCATCCAGTGTGGCAAAGGCTTAATTAAGCAAGGCTTCAGAATGGTCCTCACTAATTTCAAAAAGTTGACTGTAGTTGCGTTCAACTTAGAAATTATGTCGAACTTTCCAGAACATAAAAAGGGATTACCAAAGCCTAGGCTTACAATCTTAGAAAAAAGCTTTGCTCTATGGTTGAATAATCTGATATATTATATTAATTGTTAAATAATTAATAGCTTTGTGACATTCAATATGATAAAAAAATCTAAAAAAAATCCATAATAGTTTTGCTCGTGAAATAAACGCAAGAAAGTTCAAGATGGATGCTATATTTTTGTTCCGCAGTTAGCAAATATATGAGTATCCACGAATGTAACTAATAAGTATTCCAAAAATGAAGATAATTCAATTGGATTTTCCAATTAAAACATAGGTATTTCCTCGTGCGGGTTTAAGCAATAGCAAATAAAGTTAGCATTACTGACGCGCTCCACGAATTTTATTGGGCAGTAAAACTAAAAGGGTGCCGTTGCGACATTGAACAAGCTGCGACCTCGATTGGGTCTATAATGTACTAAGTACTATGTGGTCGCTCGTATAAAAACCTGCGATAACCCAACGCCAATTTTTGAGCACTTGCTGGCTGGATTTGCCGCATTGCTACGCTAGCGTGGTAGTCTGCAGTTAAGTCTTGATCCTGTCAAAGTCAGGTCATAATATAGCAAGGTTTAATGCATATGCGACCTAATTAAATAACCGGTATGTAATGGGCATACCAAAGAGTATGGCGGTAGAGTAACACGGTCTAGAAAAATACGTGTATATGGGAAAAGCTGTGTCTATAGACGCCATAAGGGTATTACCATCAGACGTATTAGAGAGGTAGCAATTGGCATCATTTTTTTCCAATCTAAATTGATACCCATTTCGTTAATTTGTTATTATTATAAGGAACCCAAAAATTGTGCAGTCACAGCGCGCAATTAAACCAGCAATTTAATTTATATAGTTAATTTGTCTTCGGTAATACCTAGTGTTTCTGTACGATTATCTATGATGTGTAATTTAAAATGTGACACCAAAGTGATCCTATAAAAGTTCAGTTTTTTTCCTTTTGAGGTACGGAGCGGTAGGTGGCTAACGTGATTAATCTGCCCTTGTGTAAGCGTTACTTTGGTGTCATTTTCAAGAATGTATTGATTCAGTGAAATGGGTTTTATGGGTAGGTAGAGTAACCTCGTAGAGTCAAAGTTTCCCGACCTTACGGTATTTATTTAAATAAAGAACACGGCTATTTACAAGAGAATTAAGCAACTAGAGATTTATTGACGCTACAGAAACGTTGCGTGAAAATATATACTACCGCAAACGACCTACAGACATGTCATAATTATAAATATTCATTTAAGTAATAGAAACCTGCAAAACGTACTTAAACCGCTCATGAGAAGCTATGAACATCTGCTTTGAAATCTACTCATAGACTGAAATAACGAAAACGCTATACCATGAAACACTTTATTTACTACTAGGTAGTGATCGAAAATATACGACACGATCTTTGTAGAAGATTTAAGAGAGTAAGAACATTACACACATGAGCCCACTTTCTTCCAAGAAATATGTACCTACTTAGAGTTTGTGTGTGACCACGACTTTCTTTATTAGACCAAAACATGACGGCAAAAGTCGCCTATTTTTTTCATAAGGAAAACAGACAAAACAAGAAATTGTCACGTACCAAGTTCGTTATATCACTTGTATTAGACAAGATTACCAGATGCCTTCAGTGTAGTATTTCAGTGTAGTATAAGTATGTAGAAAACATTCTACAGCAAAAAGATCAATAAGTCGCTTTAGTTTAATCAAGATCGAGGTCGTTCAGGTCAAACCTTTAGAAAAAAACGAACACGTAGACTCAGAGAGCTTGGAAAACAACTGGGTTTAGTATCACATTTTCCTGTTCCAGAAACAAGAGGAAAATAGTATAATTCAGTGAGTACCACATCTATTAATATAATAAGCGGTAACTTTATCTCAACACGGCACTCCGTCCACTGCCTAAATTACTTTTTTATAGTCAAATAAAACGTAAAAGCAGATTTAACATTAAACTAAAAGCCTAGTCCCAAATCCTGTTGATAGTGACCTAAAAATACACGTGTGAGTAACACTTTTCTTTAAACAGCTGACTCGTGGGTATTATGTCAATTGTTTACATCAGGAACACAAGCCTCGTTGGAATAGCTCCATTAATCACGTTAGATCTTTCGGAGATCAGTCGACAAGTCCAGACGTCTGTTTGTTGATGGACGAGTCTGCCAACAGATCTGTCGATCCATCAAGTGCTTTCGAATTTGAAGTGACTTTTCGCTAGCATCGATACTTTTTAGGGTTCCATACCCAAAAAGGTACAAAAGGAACCCTTATGGTGTGACTCTGTCTGTCTGTCTGTCTGTCCGACTATTGGAGCTGGCGCTCTAAAAAACTACTTACGCTATTTGAAATTTGGAATATTTATAAACATGGTCAGCCCACATGTATTGCACAGAAAATATATAAAAATATATTTCTATTTTCTAAAAAAACGACGAATATGAGAGGGCGCATAAATTAAAAGTAGCTACTGGGTCAAATGGGGTATCATATCTTAGGGCTTGACCTGTATTTTCGCACAATTTTTTTATTAGGGTTCCGTACCAAAAAGGTACAAAAGGAACTCTTATGGTGTGACTCTGTCTGTCTGTCTGTCTGTCTGTCTGTCCGACTATTAAAGTGCCATATCTCAAAAACTACTTATGCTAACTATTTGAAATTTTGAATATTTATAAACATGGTCAGCCCACATGTATTGCACAGGAAATATTTTAAAATATATTTTTATTTTCTAAAAAAACGATGTGTATGAGGGGGGTAAACATTAAAAGTCCAGCTACTGGGTCAAATGGGGTATCATATAAAGGGGCTTGACTTGCACAGTTTTGAACAATATTTCTAATTTTTTTTTTTGTGATTAGTTTTTGTTTTATTAAGGAAAATATGAAAAAACACCCCCCCCCCCCCCCCCCCCCCACTTTATCTCCAAAGTTTACCATCGACATTTTTTAAATTTTCCCTGTTTGTATTAATCAACATAAATATTACACGAAAATTATAGCCATGTCTCTAACTAGCTAATTTTTATTTTTTAATTCGCAATAAACCTATTTGAAGCAACCCGGATGCGTTAAGTTTGCACATGACTTGTATGCAATGCTATAGATATCAGGTACCAGGTAATAAAGTTAGGGTAAGTAAAAATTTGTACGGAACCCTCGGTGCGCGAATCCGACTCGCACTTGGCCAGTTTTTTTTTATTGTGATGCAATGCTATAGATATCAGGTGCAAACTTAACTCAACCGGTACCGGGTAATACAGTTAGGGTAAGTGAAAATTTGTACCCTCGGTGCACGAGTCTGACTCGCACTTGGCCGGTTTTTTCTGTCGTGTTTCTCTTTAACCTTACAAAGTTACCGATCGAAATTTAAATAATGAGAAAATAACGTATTGCGTACCTAACGTTTTGTAAAGCATCAGCTAAAATAGATATAATATGAACGTACGGGCTTTGAGAGCAGTGCTAACTACCTACCATAATAACTTTAGCGATTAAGCGAAAGTGGTGTAAGAGTAATCAATTAAAATTGCCTTATCGCTAAAAGTAAAGCTGTTAAAACTGTGAGGCTGCAAGTACATGCGGATTTGGAGCCATTCGAGGCTTATAGACTTGTCTCTCGAGGACAGCGTTGCACAATATAAATATAAACTTCTCGTTCTTTTAGAACAAAAATAATAGCGTATAAATAAGCGTTTTATAATATCCCATGTTTCAAATTTTAAGCAGCAAAAGCAAAAGGCTAAATGAATTGCTGCATTTATGTTGTCATATTTTTACTATACCTACAGCAATCGACTGAAACTAAATACGTTGACCGGGCATGTACTTACTGCTGTATTTACAGCTGTACCATTCTCGGATTTCTGTTGAAAAAACTCACATGTGAAAAGGGGGACTTTTCTATTTATTTTCGCATTCTGCGGCGAGGGTCCAACTGAGATTAATGTCTGACCCGAGTAACGGGATTAAAAGCCCAGTAAAAATTTAATTTTACTGGGTAAGCTGAGCATATAATTAATCCTTTATAAGACCTCAGATTAATGATTTTACAAATAAAGTGAACGGGTTAAGTCTCATCAAAATCATATCATCTCTCATAATTAATACTAGAAAAATTTACTACCTATACAAAAATAGTGTTATACGGAAAACGCATAAATTGCCCAAGTCATATTTAAGGTTATTGATATCCTAAACTAATGGAGAATCTTAATTATAAGAACGGATGAACAGATTTTTTCCTAAATTATATTTTTAGATTTAATTGTAATATTGATGGTTCTCGTATTAGTTCAAGTGATTTATTCATTAACAACATATATTATAGTCGTGTTTGAAGATAGGTAATGAACAACATTTATAAATTAATCAATTACAATATTACGAAGAACAATTAACTTTTTTTTTATCAACAAAATATAATTATTATATTTAGGTAACTAAAGCTATAAAAGTAAATATTATATGTCTGAAAAACAAATAAAGTTATTGCAACTGCAATTAAGGCGCGAAAATCACATTCAACTTTATTCTTGTAAAATAACAAAATATGACTTTAGGTTGCCTTTCCAATAACTTAAATCCCATTTGGAACCAATAGCCTGACATTAAACCCATTTTCTAATCCATTTACATGTAGTTCGACAGAATAGAATGTCATTACATTAAAATAAGTCAACTTTTAAGAACGGACAAATTTTTCAACCTTTAAAAAAGGTATGAAATTAGTTTACCCGTGAAAAAAGGAGCTCTAAAACTTCCGAAACATAAATTGGTGCTAATCGCGGAAACCAAAGAGAATAAAATAAGTCTTCAAATCCTTACCACAGTTAGCACCTTCCTCAAGTCACTATGCAGAGCGGACACATCGACTCCCCGCCCGGCGTCGCCAAGTCTCCTGAGGGTGTCTGCTAGAGGACCCGATAGCGCCCGAAGCTGCTGCCAGGATCGAGCGTACTGTCGCCGCACCAGCTCGATGATGGTCGAGGTCAGCGCCAGCCCGATCAGGATATACAGCGTGCAGAGCAGCATGTACTTCGGCTTGTCTGGAAAAGTTATTTTCGGTGAGATATTGTGCTAAAAGTAATAAGCCAAACGATAAAAAAATCCCAGAAATGCCTAGAAATAAGTTCACAGTCTTCAAACGGCTGAACCGTGTATCTTGAATAGCTTACAAACGTTATAAAGCATTACTTTTTTTGTTGGATATTAATACACACTCTAAAAACGAGCAACGGCATTGCTGAGTGGAGACCATTTAAGGTGCACATTTATCGTCCGTTGATCGCATTTTGTCATCGTCAGTTTATTATGATTTATGATATATTATCCTGAATAAAGCTTTATTCCATTTTATTCTTTTCTTAAAACACTTAAACATGCCAGGGACCAATCGGAACAAGTGAAATAGCATTCTTATAATTTGTATAACGCATATAAAATTTAAGGGTCTCCTTCGAAATCCATAATGTCGTTTGTCCTAATGTATCGTTTGTCATAACGCATTTTCTTCAAAAATCGTAAATTCTTCAGGATTTATTACAAGATCATCGTATAGATTAGGTAAGGTTAGGTTTGTTTTATAACAATCCTGAAAAGTTTACAGTTTCATAAAAAAAAGCGTTAGGACAAACAATACATTAGGACATACAACGTTAGGGATTCCGATAGAGATCCAAAATTTAACAATACGAAAGTAATATAATTTATTTTTAGGCTAAAATGAGGATTTTTAACTTTAGTTATATAATTATAATACTTTGGGCTGGGCGAAAATTGTATTACCTGGCTATCATTTGGGAAGATCAAAGTCAACAGCTTTGAAGAGGAGGAGTCGAAGAGGATGAAACTTATAAATACCAAATGTAATAAATTATCTTCGATCAAAATAACTACAGTTTTTTTTAATACTTTTCGAGACACTAAGAGAGACTCGAGGCCGGAAAACGGATTATAACAACATTTCTCGAGTAGGTAACTACGGATAAAACCATGAGGATTTTGAATCCGAGGATCAGTCTAAAGATTTATTCAGTTGGGTCATAACGAAATTCACAATATCTAATGAATCCAAATTGTTTTGACATAAGCCTTCAAATATACGAGACAAATATTATTTCGATTGTAATTAAATGTTAATTGTTGTCGCGTTAATGGCTGACACGCTAAACAAGTTCGTTTTTTATTGGATTACATAATACTAAGCAATCTTGTGTCTTGTACACGTGATTTTTCCAGGACCGGTTAGACAGGGCAATTTACGGTCACTGTCAGATTAATGAGTTGACAAATAAGGCTTACTTGGAACAAGATCCCCGAAGCCAATTGTGGTCATTGTGATAAAGCAGAAGTAGAAGCCGTCGTAGAAACTCCAGTCGTCTTCCCACATCTTGAACAGGCCAGCGCCCGCTGATAAGTATATGAACAAGAAACCCACGGCCCATAATGCATACAGTGATCTTTGACTCGCTGTGTTTGTTGCGGGAACTTTATTACAGCATCCTGAGAAAGAAGTGCAATATTTAACTAAGTCCTCGCTTGAACAATTTACCGAGTCCTTGCCGAAGCGGTGCGAGGATATGGCTACAATAGGATTTGGAGACCATTGGATGACGAGGCGCCTACCGCTTTGTCGCCTTTACCGCCACGCATCTCTCATGCCGGCGAGGACTACGTTAAAATTCATCTATCATATAAGATTTATACTATTATAAAGTTACAAAAATTAAATGTCTGACATTAAAGATATTTCCAAAAAATAAGTGAATTGGTCTACTTGAAGGTTTTGGATTTTTTGTATGTTTGTATGTACGTTTATAAATATCACGCCGATACGACAGGACGGAATTCAACTATTTTTGTTACACGCGTAAGGTAACGGCATTCACAGATGATTATAGGATACTTTTTACCCGCCTACGCTGAAGCAAAAAGAAGGATATGACATTTTTTTTCCTCCGCGAGTGACGCGAAAGGGCACTTTCTAGTCGAAAATAGAGCCATATTGTTACTTACTTGGCATGGCCGGCAGTTGTTTAGCAATAACAGAAACAACTGTAGCGAAGACTCTGCCCAAGTCTGCGATGACTGTTAATGTCAAGGGTATTCCAATAAGTGCATAGAATATGCAGAATAACCGACCCCAAAACGTCACAGGAACTATGTTGCCGTACCCTGTAAGAAAGTTTGAATGTTAAACCGATACTGATAAAACAAACATAATGATCGGACTTCCTTATCTATACTATTATAAAGTTGTAAAAATAAAATGTCTGTACATTGAAAATATTTTCAAAAAAATGATTGTTATGGACTATTTGGATTTTATGTATGTTTGTATGTGTCGTTGTGGCTTCATCACGCAAAATCGGCTAAACAGATTTCCACAATTTTTGGTACACGAGTAGCTGGGTATCTCCAGATGGTTATAGGGTACTTTTACTCGACTACGCTGAACAAAAAACGATGGGTTATGACTTTTTCTCCTCCGCGAACGAAGTTGCGGGGATCTTCTAGTTAAAAGTAAATAAATTTTGTATATAACATATCGTAGGTCTGAATATAAATAAAATTGCACCAAAACATAACATGAAAAATACCTACTCCAAGCTTTCGCCACCGAAAGTAGCGATATCTAATATCTATAAATAGAAAAGTGTCAGTTTGGAATTATAAACAGTCGGTTATCGCAAATCTCAGATCATAGAAAGGACTATTTCTATGTCGCAAATTGATACCATTAGTCACGATACAGTCAAGATACAAATGCGATGCGGTATATAAAAGCCCATAACTTGTACGAGTACACAAACCGCTTCGCTTTTTAGAACCTAACTTTGAACTGGGCTGTTGGTGGGAACGCGGTGCGCAAGGCACAAGGACTGCGGAGGTCGTAGCATCGCTACAAAAAGTACAGCTTGTATTTTTTACGTAGGTACACGTAGGTATATTTACAAGCTTTTATCTAGTTTCACCTGCCAGGGTGTCAATAATCAAATCTTGCAAGTTAAATTTGACCTACTCCTACTTCCCGGTTTTCGAGTGAGCTAAAACTTAGCATACTTAAGTAAGTCGGTGACAATGCAATACTATGATACCATCGAGCCGATCTGATGATTGAACTGGATGGTGGTCATAATAACTCTTTAATAAAATAACGCAATCCTACCATGTTTGGGTTCCTTAGGATCTTCGTGAGGATAGTTGATGGATGTTCAAAGAAAAGCACCTACAGCCGGGAATAAAAGCTTGTCATAAAAAACTAAGACAAAAATACAGTATTTCGAGAATATTGTATTTAATATGCAGAAAACAGATATCACAATCCATAATTCCAAGTTCTTTAATTCCCAATGCTAGGGCCATTTAGCCCAGAGATCGGATGGCCGTTGGGGCAGTAAAGTCTTAGCGTGGTTACCACGCATATAAACGTAACGGCCTCTGACTAGATGGGTTTGGCAAGCAGTGTAAAAGGCTTAACCGTCTGCAAGCATATCTAAAAAAAAAGACTAAGTGGCTTGCAGGGAGTCAGTGGATGCGATCTGCGCACCACACTATGTGGCGAGGTATGGGAGAAGCCTATGTTCCGTAGTGGACGTCCAGGGCTGATAGGTACGAGTAGATAGAAACTCCCAATGCGCGCTCGAAGTGTAATATACCTGTATGCTTACATGTTCGTACACACCTATAGTGGTGAGCACGGTAGACGAGAAGAACACGGCCTGCAGAATGCTCCACTTCTCCTCTGCTGCTGGGAAATTGTTCTCTATTTCTAACTTCAAGCCACTTGAAGTCGCATTTTCTAAAACCTGAAATGATATTAACATTTATAATACTCACACACCTAAAGGAAAATTTACACGTTGATATTATGTTTTAATTGTATAAAAGTATTCCATGTTCCCTATTAATTACTTTATGTCGCCTGTTAATCCGACTGAAATACGGATATATTTAACTACAAACTTTATTTTCGTATTAAAAATTAAAAAGTTATTTTCTGGAGAATACTTCAGTTTTTTACTTTCTTTAAACTGATACTCGTAAACCCATCAAACGTGCTTCAAATTTTTGACAAACGAGATAAACTAGATTACAAGTTCGTAACCAAAAGTTTTTGCCGTTAAGAGAAAAGTATTCGACTCGTCATTCCTTTACTTAACAACAGTGTTAAATCTTTTTTTAGGCTGAGCCAAGAACAATGTGTAGCAAGGGAAATTTAAACACGTACCTTTTTCACTCTTTTTACAATAACAATAAGGACAAAAAATTTATCTACGTGAATCAATTTCCCCTACTGTACTTTACCAACTTTACGGACCTGGCACCTCCAAAGCCAGAAGATATAAAGAAGAAGTAGTATGTAAGTGCTTCATTTATTCATATAAGAGTCAATCTCGTGTCGGTGTAGCTGATGGACCGTGAAGCTGTTTCCATCTCGCCCTATCCAGGGCAACCACTTTGACCTGCCTATACGACATATCGTCAACCTTCTCTTTTATTTATTTTATTAGTTTCTTACAATGTTGTTCATATGCTTTGGTACATGAGAATGCATTAGGTACGTATGCTATCTCTCGTAGTTAAATGAAAGCCGTGACCACTTCTGTACTCGCACCTGCGAGTATTTAGTACACGCTCCAACTAACTTCGCCCAGTTTCTCGTCGATCTACGTTGGAGGGAAAAACTGCGATGCAAACTGCACGGCGCATTCTGGGACTATTCTGTACAAAGTATTGTTCCATAATATTTGAATTTTGATGATTTACTAATGTTTTGATGTAGCTTTGGAAAACCTGCAGCGACATAAATCCAAAATCGCAAATAAAATTAAGCATACAAAAATAAACTTACTCTTTCATATAAAGCTAACTGTACACTTATTTCGTCTTCCCATCCATTCGAGTCACCCGTCCAATTCCTTCCGCTGTTGGACACAAACTGTATTAAGTTCCAACGTGCTTGCATGAGGATATCCCTATGTGACTCCAGTTTGGCCATCTCAGCAGGATACTCCAATGCTTGGAACACCTAAAACGAAGTTTATCATGATTCATACAATACGTTGCATATTTATAAAACAAATCCGCAATCACTTGATTGATAAACGATAAAGCATTGGTCACTTCTTACTTTCCAACACGTGCAAGTGTTTTATCATTTGTTTTTCGCGCGATACAAATAAATCAACTTTTTAGAGACAGAATACGTCGCTAAGCATCAGCAGAAGTTGTACACAGTCACTGATATCTAGTCAGATGCGTATACCATATTCTTTGTATAATGTAAGTGAGAAAAAAACAATATGCTAGTCTCGTCCAGTCTTTGAAAAGATTTATAGCCAGGCTCGGTGCCGTCAACGTAAGACGGCGCCGCGCCCATAGAAACCACGTTACCACGTCGTGCAAATACACGGCACTGTGCCGTAATAAGGAGACGGTAAGGTACCACGCCAGCCACGTAGCATAAATGCACGGCGAGGCTATGTCGCAGAACTCTTTGCATTAACGCGAAACGGCACGGCGCAATTAACAAGATGGTATACAGAAAATCATGAGTCTCATTCTGTGATATAATTTATTTATTTCCTCCCTACTATACATGTATGAGTATACAACAAAGTATTGTAGGTACCATCGCTGTTAATAATATCTTAATTCTATAAGCTAGTCCTGACGCATTTCATTTAGGTTTATTCATTCTATCACTATGAAAACCGTAAAAACTGGGACAATATAATATAGTACAAATAATATGATTTTACTAAAAATCTTCGAATTCTTCTTCGCAGATATTTATGGTAGATACCTTTAATTTTTTATCAATGAAGTCAGCATCACTTTTAACATCTTTGATTACTGGAATGAAAGGCGGTTCTAATTTCTGACTAAACAGCAAGCTCCAGTCTAGACCTTGGAACCAATTGTGGCACTTAATATCGTACACTCCAGCTTTCATATAGCCGATTCTTTTACATGGCTCTACTTGCAGTAATTGTTTTACTAAGGATTTGCAATCAGGTGTCATAGTTTGAGGCGTCTTGAACGACCCTGATACAATTTTTTCATAAAGTTTCATCGTATCATTACTGTAAAACGGCGGGTACCCAGCATTTAACTCAAATACAAGTACCCCTAGTGCCCACCAATCAATAGAATAGGAATATCCCTTAGATAGTATAACTTCTGGTGCTAAATATACCGGAGTTCCACAAATCGTCCAAGCTCTGTGTTTTAATACTCTGGAAAAGCCAAAATCTCCCAACTTAGCATATCCTGTCTGAGTGATCAAAACATTCTCTGGTTTGACGTCTCTATGTATGACATCGCAGTGGTGCAAGTATTCTAAAGCCAGCACTACCTGAGCACAATAAAATTGGGCCAAAGGTTCTGATAAAACCCTTAATTTCTTTAATATAGTGAACAGTTCGCCCCCTGTTTCGTATGGTACGATTAGATATACATAGACATTATCTTTGCAGCAAAAGTCAAGGCTTAATAGGAATATAAAATTACAACTTTGTAAAATCATCTTTTCTTGTAGCAATTGCTTAACTCCCTTTGACTTGACCGCTTCCTCTTTTTCTACCGCTTTCATGGCATGATAACAGAGTGTAGTTTTATCACGGACCAATAGAACGCTTCCGAAGGAGCCTGTTCCTAATGTTCGTATAAGATCAAAATCTTCAATCTTTTTTTTGCAAACGAGTGGATCGTTGTAAACTTTAATAAACTCTTGTTTCAGCGAATCCAAATTTCGTAAATAATTCTGCTGCTGTGAGTGGGAAAAAATGTTCATAGGTTTATCACGCTCCTGTTTGTTCATTTTTTGAGACACAATTCTTGTTAGATACGACTAATACCACAAAGATCATCATCGCCCAAACAATTTCACAATGTATACATAAAATACATTTAAAATTATCTTTTCCAGACATTTTTCCATGATTCCGTTTGCCTACCAGTAAATGTCAAAGGGACGGATGGATTAAAAAGCGACTACATAGCACATTGTAACTTGTAACACTAAGGTTCAACCACATTGGTGCTTAAAATACGCTGACGCACAGAAAACGTAGTGACGTGTTTTATGCGTCACGAATTTTAGTCATATCCTCAAGACCGACACTCTTCTTCTTGGACGGCATCTTCATTGCTGAACGTGTCTAATTTGAAATGTTGGCCACTCGATGAACCATGTTCTTCCATGTATTTCTATCCTCGGCAGTCTTAATAGCTTTAGGTATTGGCAGGACAGTGAGCGTCTTTATTAGGTCTACCCAACGGGTAGGCGATCGACGGCGGTTTTTTGCCGTCCTACTGACCAACTACGAGTACCGTCAGCTTTTCCTTTACTTGAGTTTCCGCTGGAAGCAGATTTTTAACAGTATTGTGGTTATCGTCCACCGACACTACCAGACGTCAATAAAATATGTCACTGCGATTCGGAGCGTCACTGTATTTTAAGCAGCGGTGTGGATGATTCATAAGTAACTTATCTAATTATTAATGGGTGCATTATGAATACTTATAAGGGTGTTTCTACATCTGGATAATCTTTGCTTGTACCAAATAATTCAGCTTCGTGGATATATCAGTGAGTGTGTGTGTACATTACAGTGCGCAACGTATTAGGCATATAGGTAGCACGAAGAACCAATGACAGGGACAGAGGACAATTCAGACAGGGTGTGAAGGTTGTTGAATGAAGATCATGAAACGGAACACGAAGCGTGGGTCAGCTTGTCAAAAGATGAACCGGCATTATGGTTATGGTCACCGGAGGCCGTTGGATACAGAAACCGTTCGTTGTAGGAATCTATAAGGAAAACGTTTTTAATATGTGCAGCAGAGGACATAATTTTTGTCCTAGTAATTAGACTGTTGCTTTTCGCAGAGGTGAAATCATATTATGTCTAATGCCCGCTCAGAAAAAAATACTGTCTTTAAAAAAAAAAAAATTTGGAAAAATAAAATAATATGATATGAGATACTATACTAATTTATTCGCATTATAAATGCGTTTTAATTTATTTATAGAATGCTGAAGTAGATAAAAATGCAATAATCCGTTATTAGGTGTCATGAAAGTATCAGCCGTTGCCTGTTTAGAAAAAAAAGACATTGACAAAGTCAAGACTTAAAAACTATAATAATTTGTTTACGGAATAGTATGAAATATGCTGTGACGTTAATATATTTTGCCGTCCATTTCATACAAATACTGCCAACCTGCCGATATTTTTTTTCTATAAGAGCTCCGTCCTTTATAACGTAGTGATTATTTGTCTTTGGACAACGCGATCCATTTATATAATGCAGTATATTGAAGTGAATTTAAAAAAAATTAACAAAGATCAAACCATGGTGAAACGTATATATTTTAGGAAATAGCCGTAATCTTGGTTTTTACAACTAAGAACACTTAAGAATAATGTTTTTTCTTCCTCGGAGGCGTCCTCAGACCACATTGTAAAAATACAATCAAAGTCGATTTCCATGTCATCTCGATTATCTGTTAACATATCTAAGATTCTTGTCGTCCATCGTGGACGGGCTAGAGATGCGCAGAATGTGTCGCTAAAGTGAAAAGAGTGATATGTGTCTAGCTCACCGAGATAATGTACCACTCATTTAGCTCAGGAAATATTTAGACTATATCGTTCACGAGTGAGTAGAGAACTAGAGATCGTCCCTCTCGTTTAGCTCGGCCGGGCACGGCAGCCTGGCAACATTCATTTCATAAGCGAGAGCTAGCGAGTAACTAAGATGATAAATGAGATACTGAGCTAAACCAAATGAATATAGCTCGTTTGACTCACTCACTCGCGAGCTACACATCTCTAGCACGGGCGACTTGATTCGGTGTGGATCAACTCATAATTTTATTATTTTTATTATGCTGAGGTGGGACCATTTCGGGGCATAGTTTTAGTTTTATTTTGTATGTAATTTGATTATTTTTATTAATTTTTTCACTTGCTATGCTACCGAATAAATTTATTTTAATTATTTTCTTTCTTTCTTTCTAATATAAAACCGTACCTTGGCTTTTAAACCTTGACACTGGCAAAATTGTCCTAATGGATAAAAGCCATTAAACTTAAAAACTTAACAGAACATTATCTAGTTAAAAAAAACATTATAAAATTGATACATATGTTTGATTACTGATTAGTGAGCCACAGATAAACACGTAGAATATAATTATAACACAACAATAAGTTAGGTATCGCTGGAACGATAACATAGAGGCTACTCTGAGAGCTCGAAATTCAAAGTTCGTATGGCGTCGTCCCGCTCACTCAAAAACAGTTTAATATGAGAGCGAGAGGAACGGCATGATTCGAACTTTGAGATTCGGAGTAACCTCACAGATCTCCGACCGAAAGACAACCAATCAAACAAAACAAAACGAAATCAAAATCGGTACATTCGTTTAGGTATCGAAATCGGTGCACTCCAATATGACATTGTTAAACAGCTGATGACTAGCATACACATGTAACAAGTGCCCTTCCCCCCCTCCTCGGCCATCAGCTGGTGACGCTCTTGATATAGGAAAGGTGATATAGAATGCAGTCCAAAAACGCGTAATTATTAATTATTTTCATAAATTCATAAATACCAAAATCTCATCACGCCTTACCGTGTTATTGTTTTAAATCGTAGCGCTTTTTTGGATCAATATACGGCTGCCATAAATTTAATTAGCCATCTTGAGGCCTTTTTTCTTGAGGAACGACAGCTATTCGAATCCTGAGTTTTTGACTTTCGCTCGATAGAAAAAAAACACGACTTATGTTCGTGATTTTTCTAAATTACACCTAAAACATTTGTGACAAATTATGTACTCATGCTAAAAATATGAAAATTGTTTTTAAAAGTCGGTATATTCGTATTTGAGAGAACCCAGCTATTACTTTGTTATTTATTAAAACGCACAATATTCGGTTACATTTTTTTTTTCTTTATCGAGGGTAACTAACTAGAGTCGAATAGTACTCGTATCTCTCAAATTTTATTTACATGTTCATTACACTCGAATTTATAAAAATATTTCTCAAAATAAGTTTTTTTTTAACTGAACGAGTCAGCCGGGTTACTCGTTTCCATGGTGTATATATCCTGTAATTATTATTTTTTACTCATAGGTAAGTATAGTTTACAAAAATTGTTTATTTGTAACAGTATGCATAGCGGCACAAATATTTTGAAGTACATAAATATGCTATATGAAATTTCAGCGCTCTGTAATGATGGGAACTCGTGCCGACTTGGTTTCAAAGTTTTGTTTGTAGGTTTACTTAAGGGACACCTACTATAGAAATATGTATATGAAATGGGTAAGGTAACAGATTCTATCACACAAAACTTGACGAGACACGGTCGGACATATCAACTAACATGACACAGCCGTACCTACCCGGGCCAGCTGAAATAAAACCAAAAGAAAATATATTCATAGGCATACTTGTAATATGATATGATACGTACATTATACACCATGTTTTTTTATGCAAACTCAGAAGTAATTCTTGATACATACACAAAAGAAAACTAGGTACCTTATAAAATGTTTCTGTTCAATTCTAAAAACACATTTTCTCTTTTTCATACATACTTAACAGAAAAATATTGTATGAACTGTTATTATGATAATTACTTTCATATTTAGCGTCACGAAACATTAGCAACTACAACATAATAATCATTTGAAGAGATTTTGACATGCAATTATTAAGGATTTGTTATTTTGAATAATATAAATTTCATTGTTGTGCAGTCACCACCAAATAGCCTAAAGGCTACAAAGCGCAAGATATGTATATCATCACGTACTTATGTTTATATCTATAAGAATAAAAATATGTTAACGATATATTCGGCACTTTGGATGCTACAGACTATTTGATGCTGATTGTACATCTTAAAAATAGTACGAATTAAGACACACTTTATTTGTCCTCAAATATGTTCTCTTAAAGTTAACGTAAATAAAAAAAACACGGTGTATAGACACACAAAAACAAATGGTTATCAAAAATCTCTAAATTCATCCTCATATAAACATTTCGTTTCCGATTCTAACTTATGTTCAGGTACATCAGGAAAATTACTCGTGTCGCCTGGCGATGAAGTGACGGGCATAAACGGTGGTGTTATTTTCTGGTGCAAAAGCTCATTCCAATCGATCCCAGAAAACCAATTATGACTTTTTACATCCCAACTACCTGCTTTAAGCGCTCCTAATCTTTTCGTAGGGTTCAACTGAAGTAAACATTTTATTAGTTGCTTACATTCTCCGTCGAGACCAGCAGGAAATTTATACTGAACATTGATTATTTTTTCGTATAGCTTCGTTGGCTCGGAGTCGCAAAATGGGGGCGCTCCGGTATTCATTTCGAATAATAAAACTCCAAACGCCCACCAATCGACTGGGTATGAGTATCCCTTTGACATTATGACCTCTGGGGCCAAGTACTCCGGGGTGCCACACAACGTCCACGTTTTCTTCTTTATCACTTTGCAAAAACCATAATCGATGAGCTTCAAATAACCATTATTAGCTATCAATATGTTCTCTGGTTTAATATCTCTGTGGACGACATGGCAGTGATGTAAATATTCTAACGCCAAAATTACTTGGCCACCGTAAAATTTAGCTAATTGGTCACAGAAGCTGCCATATTTTTGTAGGTAATAAAACATTTCTCCCCCAGCTATGAATGGTAATATAAAATAAAGGTACAAGTTGTCTTTGAATGCGTTATCTAATGTAATTAAAAAAGGAAACTGGATACATTCAAGAATTTTCTTTTCAAGTAATAAATGTTTCACATGCTTCCTTTCCACCACGACACCTTTCTCTACGACCTTCATGGCGTGATATGTGAATGAACTTTTATCTCTCACTAAATATACTTCTCCGTAAGCACCGTTACCAATCGCTTTGATCATATCGTAATCGTCACGGGTTTTGCCAAATTCAGATCGCTCTTTTTTGAACTTGCTCTCAAAAGCCTCTTGTAGCATATCCAAATATCTCATATGATCTTCGTGTTGCACTAAAGTATATGATGATGTTGCCATACCCTGTGATAATAAATATTTATGTTAAAAACCTACATTTGAAAGCCATGTCATGTCCAAACTATGACATTGTTATGACTAATGACAATTTACCGTTTCGTTCCTACACGATGAAGTATTTTTGTAGTGTATTTACTATTTCAAAGAAATAAATTTAGATATTTATTTCTTTTTAAATTTTCCCTTCATATATAATTTTCAATGTATCAGTACTAGTACAACCATAACGAATATAATATCTTTTTGAACAGAATTTATTTTCTACCACAACTGGTGCCGCGCGAGTATTTGTTACGCGATAATTATTACCTATCACCTTTTACAGTGCAAATGAGACGAAAGATGACGTTTTACGCGATAAAATAAGTCATGGTCGGTATTGCTAGACTATTAATATTTTGCTAGACTAGCTGTTAAACGTAAAACAAAAGACCTACAATCTATCATGAATGTCAGCTTCGGACTCAATCATATCCATATGATATCCCTAGATTAAATCATTTTTTTAGTCCTCTAGTTAATCGAAAATTAGGATAGTCGTTCTATATTAGATTTAGAAAAACAGATAAGAATGTCAGCAGACGATCCTCCAGAGCAGCACGCCCCGCATCGCTCCACGGGTTACTCCATGGGCCAGCACCTACAATATTCGCAGTATTTAGGCCAGCTTCGCCAAGAATTTGTCGACTATTGGAATGAAAAAACACCAAACAATGGAACAACAAGTGACTTCGAAAAGCAAAAAATCCTGGGCACTGGTGCTTTTGGAATAGTGTATCTAGCAAAACATGTTGTGACTGGAAAATATTATGCCATTAAAATGCTTGAAAAGGAGAAAATCATAAGGCTAAAACAACTTGAACACAGTTTTTACGAGAGAAAAATTCTATCTGGGTTAAATTTTCCTTTTGTGGTTTATATGAAATATTTTTTTAAGGACAACGTATATCTGTATTATGTGCTGCCATATATAGCCGGAGGTGAAATGTTCACTCATTTACGCAAGATGGGTAAGTTTGATGAGAATGCTTCAAAGTTTTTCGGTGGTCAAGTGCTTTTAGCCCTGGAATACCTGCACGCCTGCGATTTGGTGTACCGTGATTTGAAGCCGGAGAACATTTTGATAGATAGAAGCGGTTACATAAAAATCACAGATTTTGGTTTTTGTAAGATCTTACGTGATAGAACCTGGACACTTTGCGGTACTCCGGAATACATAGCTCCAGAAATTATCCTAAGTAAAGGCTACGGAAAGGCCGTTGATTGGTGGTCGTTTGGAGTATTGTTATATGAAATGAGCGCCGGCTATCCCCCTTTCTACTCATCCGACCCTATGAGGATTTACGAAAAGATTGTGCTTGGAAAATATAAGTGCCCTGATCATTTTTCACTGGAGTTAGTGGATTTGGTTGCTAATATTCTACAAGTAGATAATACTCGAAGGTATGGAAATCTAAAAGATGGAGTTTTCGATCTCAAGAATCACAAATGGTTCCACGAAATAGATTGGGACGGTCTTTTGAACGGTCGAATACGTCCACCTTTCAGACCAAAGATCCGGTCGGCTTTCGACTCCTCCAACTTTGAGACGTACGAAGGAGTTAAATTAAAAGAAAATTCTGTTTGCTTATATGAACAAGATTTCAAAGATTTTTAATGTATTGTTACGTTACGACTCGAACTTTTTTTTCCTTAGGTGTTCCTGATACTTAAGTTTAGTATTTAAGATATGATTATGTTATACAGTAAACAATGTAGGAGTTTAAATATGTATTATGGAACAAAAATACATGCTCTTATATGAAAAAAAAATATATTTTTTTATGTTCCCTAGTAGAATATAATAGAAAAAATTTGAATTAAGAAGTCATCATCATTATCATCATTAAATCAGCCCAAGGACGTCCACTGCTGGACAAAGGCCTCTCCCAAGGGTTTCCATAACGACCCGTTGTACGACGCCCCCTTCCAACGGTTTCCCGCGATCTTTATCAAACAATCGGTCCACCTTCCGGGTACGTCCTGCACGCGGTCGTCACTCGAGAACATTTCTGCCTCAGCAACCATTGATTTTCCGAGCAATGTGCCCCGCTCACTGCCAAAGTCTAGCAACTCGTTGACCTATGTCGACGACCTTGGTTCTACTGCGGATCTTCTCATTTACGTGCACAGCTCCATCATCCATACCCATCCCACCAGGACCATTTCAGTTTGCGACTATAAAATGGCTTCATCATGAGTTCCATTTCACCAATTTCCACTTTCCGAATGCAAATGCTTAATAGTTTGTTTCTTAATATACCAAAATACGTATGTCTACAATTTTGAGGGGTTCCTTCAATTCCTCACAGATTTCATCATCAGATCTTCAATAAAATTATATGGGCGGTCCCATACCTGGACGTATCTACTTTCAACTTAAAATACAATTCTCTAAATCGGATTATAAATGACAGAGTTCTGAGGTAAAAAAACATTAAAAAAAACAAATTAAAAGCCACCTCCTTTTTTGGAGTCTGTTTATTTTTATTTATTTAAAGGGCTTTGTCGCTGAGTGACCATATCGCCCTGTTAGAACAACGAACAAAATAAAACACTCCCAATAAAAAATAAACTTAAAAGCTAACCTGGGAGTCTCTTAAAAATAATAATCGGTAACCCCCACTAAAATGCTGAATCAACCAAAACAACAAATTTAAAAAACTTCAGTGCTTATTTTGAGAAACTGAAGGCGATAGTCCGTCATCCTCGATATAGAAGGAAATGCGGTTTAATTTTAAGTCTGAGCTAAGCTTTTTTTCACGCCCACGCGCTCGGGCGACGACTCGAAAAGAATCAATGCCAATATTCTACATTTTATTTTTATTTTTGGTTACTTTGGCACGGAAATGTAACTTCGCCGAATTCTTATTGCAGACTTGGTCTTGTAAACATTTATAAATAAATAAATGCGAAAGTGTGTGTTCGTTTGTCTTTTCGCACGAATGTAGTAATGTAGTAAATGTGACGTGCCTTTTTATAGAATATGGATCGGAGAATTTAGTCTATGTTAGACAACTTTTTATAACAAAAGATAAATAATATACTTTGACCTAAACCTAGTCCCCTATGTTCCGATGCTTATAATTCAAAGATATACAATACAATACCAATACTTTTTATTGCACACCTCAGACAGACAGAAATACAGTACACGACAGCAACATTCGAATAAGCAGAGGTAAACAACAGGGGGTCTTATCGCTAAATAGTGATGTCTTCAAACAACCTTTGGATAGTGTGATATCGTTTTGATGAAAGCTGCAAGATTAGGGCATAGTGAAACGTACAGTCAGCTGGAAATATGTGTAACAGATGCATTTATAAATATTTCGGCATGAACACAAAACCTAGTCCCTAGTCTCCCGATGCTTACAATACAAGCTTATACCCACGACTTCGCCTGCGACTATTAGGGAATTTATTGTCAATGTTTGGTTGTTGATTTTCCTTTACCCATAGAGGTTGAATTGGTTTTCAACCGAGTTCAAAAAAGGAGGAGGTTATGTGTTCCACTGTATGTATTTTTTAAATGTAAAGTTCACCAATGTCGCTTTTCCTACCAATCGGAGTTCCGATCGGAGGACAGGGAAAGACCCGTCCATTGTGGACCGATTAACAATTTGTTTTTATTCGAAAGAGTATTCGTAAGAGATACTGCAGGTCCTTAAAAGTTCTTTGTACCCTTTTCAACATTTTATTTAATCCAACCACACCGGATTATCTTAAATCTGTTTACATTTGTAACTGCCCGTCCTGGATGTAAGCTGCGCTCTGCTCGCAGTCTCAAACTCTCTCTTCCTTCTCACAGTACTAGTTTTATGTCCAAATCCTTCTCTGTTCAAGCAAATCGTTTGTGGAACGATCTTCCTCTCTCTATAAGACAAGCTCAGAGCATTTTCTCTTTCAAGCGCATGTTGCGCAATCATCTCTTCAATAAATCTCAAGATTGATTGTCTGTGTGATGTTTTGCAGGTGTAAGGGTACATATATATTTTATAATTGTATTGTATTTATCTATTTGTATTTTAATGTGATATGTGTGTATGTATATAAATATTTATACGTATATATCCCCATATTGACTTGTTGATTTGTGTCTCTTTTCTTTACTTTTTTTTGTATTCTCAACATTAATGATCCTGCACTAACTTCTAGTTTCTGTTTGGCCCTATGGTTGACTGGTAGAGAATGCATTAAGGCATTAAGTCCGCCATTTGTAACAGTTTGTAGTGTGCAATAAACTTCAAATAAATAAATACTCCTAAGGTGGTCCCATTGTCCCCAAGTCAGGATCTGATGAAATCGAGGACGATGATCAAATTACATTTGCACAAACATAGTAATTTCAGTATTTTAATAAACAAGTCCAGTATTTGCTTTCAAAAATTATTGAAGTGGAACTCATGAAGAAGACCACAGCAGGCCACCGGAATTCCTCAATGACAAGTGACTTGCAGATGGCGATAAGATATCTCGATTAAGTTAGCTAAGCGACTTTATAGCCACAGTTTGTTAATTTAATGTTCCTGACGAGAATGGTACAATCGTACAATAGCACCGGAAAATAGGCACCAGATCTAAATAAAAGACTGTAATAAAATAATGTATTCTAATTGTGTAGGTTTGTGATTGTAGAAATCGTCACTTGGATTTTTAAGACGTTCACGCGTACACTCATGAGACTCTACTGGGGTTGTAGATCATTTTGCTAAGGTCTTCCAGGGTCTCAACCATGCCTACTATATCACCAGTCGAGCGGAGGTAAGCGGAGCCAACTTCTAAAATATCATCTCTCCATATTGCGTTTCCTAAACCTAACCTTAAAACTGTCTTACCAATCCTCCCCCCGCCGTATACAGCATCAGCGCCACCAGCAGTCCAACGTGTGACAGCGCCGCCCTAGGGCAGAACCGGCTCCATGGTGAGGGCTTTGGAATGCCCATGAGGGACTCCGCCTCCCATGCCACGCTGTTCGCGCCTTTGCACATCGTGTCACGTGGTCCTTTGCACTTTGCACAACACTTTCATTGTTGTTTGTCACTGGTTTTTATATGGTTTCATACTTCACGTTTTCATGCTGTAACAAGTAAAATCTTTTTAAAACACACTTAAGACATAAAGTAAAATATAAAGATCGCATTCATGACTGATGGTGATTTGGACCTTGAAATGAGTAAAGTTAGAAACTAAAGTTTCCGATTCCGTTTTTAGGTGTTTATGACCTAGTCTAGTGTAGCTACAAGTTTTTATTTAACTTTATATTTATGTGAATGTTTACAAATCTTGCAAGGAAGGAAAATTTTAATCACTTTCAGGGGACCGATTTAGTTGAAATTTGGCAGCAGCATTATTACAATAGGTTCAATAATATGGCACCATGATGTTGGTCTGATCATGCAGTGAGCAAGGTGCTCATAGAAACTCTGTAATAAAATAAAACGCAATCTTACCAAGTTTGGGCTCTTTAGAACCGCCTCGGTAGTTGATGGACGTGTTAAGACAAGAACAGTCCAAAATAAAAGCTTCTCATAAAAAAATATTTTTTGACAGAATCTTTGTCTAAATCATAAAGAAAAGGTTACCTCTAAGCAGAATTTCATCATTCTAGATGTAGACAAGTGTTTGGGCCGTATTAACATGTCCTTACTCGTACCTTACATACGAAATGGACCTCGTAGTTCGTTGTCAAAGAACAAGTTGAATTTTTACCCACTTCTACCCTTACTTAATTTAATTGTGATCTAGCTCTCTCGACACGGAGTTTTCTCAAAATACGTAAAACGTGTTGTCATTGCCATTCCTTAGTTATTGTGTCGGACCCATTTAAATTCTAGATACCCTTAACATTAATCAAATTTGACTGACGAATTATATTAGGTAACAATTTCGTTACTCAGCACATTTATTCGTGTTTGTAGTGGGTAAAAGTTACTTTAAACTATATGGAGCCCAAAAATGGCTAAAACGGAACCCTTATAGTTTCGTCATGTTCGTTCGTATGTCACAGGCATTAAAGGCAGGTGTCTTGTATATATATGCCGCTACTTAGTTAAATAACAAAAAAAAAGTGGTTTTAGAGGGGCAAATTATTTATTTTACCTATTTATCGTATGGCATAACATAATAACCCCAAAATATAACATAAACTGAAAAAAATATATATGCAAACATGTATGTCTGTATTTCGACAGTTCTTTTAAAATCATTTTGGTGAAAAGTATAAGGTTTCTGTATTTTTTTTTATTTCACGCCATTTTCGGACACAATAGCTCCGAAATAAATTGTGTTGTTTCTGTTTGGAAAAAGGTAATTATCCGAACGTTTCAAGGTGTTTGTACATTTTTGTGGCATTTCGGGCTATCTCACGGAGATCCCGGACTTCTTAAAATTTGTTTGAAATTCCATTAAAATCTAGGCTTTCAACAAAATTGTGTCCACTTAAGTGATTCGGGACAAACCCCTAACCTAACCTCACGCAGTTTTTGCACGGCCTGCTCGCTTTTCTGAAGATCTTGCTAGAGTCGCTAGGAAACGGTTCCATTATGTAACCTATAGACATACCCACTTACTGACGCGATTTTAAAAGCGATAAATCCAATTTAACGCTAGCACGTTAGCAATAAACTGTGTAATGATTTTATCGAACTAGCGTAGGTTTTTGCGGTTAGGGCGTGCGTGTTGGCCATTGCTCACTCGCGTCACGTCCTGGGGCAACTTTTTTCATTATTGTAGGTTTTATTATTTGGTGTACTTGCTTTGCACAGATTTGAAAATGTGTACAGATTTCGAAGCTTATGTGCCGCTTGGGAGACTCAAAATTGCCAGTATTTTAAGTTTTAAGACATGACCGTAAAACCATGGCCCGACAACATGAAAAATGCTTGTGGTTCCATGCAGAGGGCTGCCCATATGGCTCTTGACCGCGCCAAGTGGAGGGGCATTACTGTTGGTCATGATCCTCAGCCATGGGGGACCGACTAAGAAGAGAGTACAACCATGATTAGTTCAGATAAAACCAAAAAAGCTTAGAGTGAATAGTATATTTCGATGCTAGTGCGGAAAGTATGTCATTACTGAAGAATGATATTTCCTATTTCATATACATGTAGTCGACCATACAAGTAGACAACCGCAAGTTAGCAGTGTACGTTTTTTTGGAGAAAATAATAAACCTATCGACAAAAATACTACCTTGGCGACTAAAATACTATTTCGGCGACTGGTCGCCCAGTGAGCAGTGGCTGAGTTATTAATTTAGTCGCCGAGGTAGTATTTGTAGGTTAGGTTAGATTAGTTTTTAATCCCCTTTTAATTACAACCCATTTTTGTTCTACCTGATTGGCCCCACCCCCTTGGCTGCAATTTGATTTGCAGCTAAGGACACAAAACTGTATCAATGTATGTTTTAGATAATTTCTAAAGCAAAATCACATTGAACATTAAGAAATCGTCCCTTAGGCTGCCTTTGCACTAGAGCTTTAGGCAGCAAAGTGGTTTGCGAGGAAAAAAACCCACATATTTGTGGATTTTTTCCTCGCATATTGATTGGATCTTCCTCTAATATTCGGAGATTACTTAGCATCGCTCCGTGCAGTTCGTTATTGGTGGATTTTGTGTCGCTCAACGCTTAGCTGCGTAGCTTAGCTCTAGTGGAAAGGCAACCTTAAAAAGTCTAATAATTTAGGCTCAATTTCACCTTGCCCTGTTAAAGTTAACAGCTAATAAGGCGTAATCAGGCATTATTATTATTTTCAATTTTCTTACCTTGATTATATTCTTAAAATAATGATGAGCTACGATGTAGCGTAGATACCACTTCTGTATAGTATTTCTTACCGTTTGTAGCAATTAACAGTCAATTGGAATAATTGCTTGCACTGTTGCTGTTTCGGAGTTCTTAATCGGAATTTACTCGTTTTATTTGCTTTTAGATGACTTAAGCGCTTGTTGCTTAAACTTGCCTGTTTCTAGACAAGTCCAATAGCGAGTAGGTAATATTTTTACCAACGAATAACATTACAAAATTGATTTAGCTATAATATAAAGTTTTTTTTAAAGTTTTTTTTTTCATGTAAACTATTTTTCCTATAAACTTAAATTAAATTCAAAATCCTTTATTAATGTTCATCTATGTTCCCTGTAAATTAACGTTTCCATATATTATACAGAACATAGAACGTATATGAATCATTATTTTAGACTCACCGACTTAGGCTATTTGTAAATCTATCGTTCACTATTACTTCATTTACCTAGATTGTCATCAGATCAACAAGAATACCCCATTTTAAAGCAATTTTACTATTTAAATCTGCTTGTAGCAGTTAACTTCCGAGATTACACAGAGCAAGTTAAATTGTGATACAAAGTCTGGACTTTTTTTTCTAAAATACGAATGAATGAAGTAGATATGCTTTCAATTTTAATGTATTTATCGAAATAAAATTGATTTTGGTTATAACCTGGGTACTAACACGCTATAGGTACGTATATGGAAAACAGATTAGAGGTATTATCTAAATGGCTCGGAATCGACTGACTCGGCGCCTGTTTTGCATACTAGTGACCTAATTTCGTCAAATTTTAGGTTATATGCGGCACGTAAAAAAAAATCTGCATTGGCGAGGAATTACATAACTAACTTAGGACTATGACCTCTAAGTCTGGACATGAACAAGCCTGATGGCAAGTTTCCAGACAAACTGTAATTAGGATTCCTGTTGTGCTTACGAGGAAAATGATTCACATATAACCTATAACAAAAGAAGTTACATGGGGCGAAATATGAAAGAGAATTTCTTTTAATAAACGAGTATTTATAAGATTCGTACGTATAAGTAATGATCAACGATCAAGGCCAAAAAATAACTACTATTACTGAAATCAGGAAAATATTTTACCTTGCTCAACATCGAACACATTCTTTTGAGATATAATCTATTCAGCCCATAGCGTTATAATGTCGCAGTGTTTAATTATGTCGCTATCTTAAAACCTGTTCTTACTAAGAGTATGGATACGGAAATGTAACAAACAAAGTGATCTAGAAAAGTTCGTGTCTAATAAAATATTCTAGGTCAATTAGATTACGTCTGATAAAAGAAGCGTAAGTTTGGACAGGTTTCTCTGACGTCAAGGTTAAACTCTCATTTTTTTTCCAACTTACCTAACTCGATTCCATCATACACTGATAAAAAAAAAGATTAAGTATACCGGAAAATAAGACACGACTTTTTTAAGTACTTATGTTCTTTCACAAACTTTATAATTAACACAAAACAAGAGCACTATACTTTTCTGAGCGAAGTTAATAAATATTTACAACTTCATTATTGTTATTTGTCGAACATTGTCGCGTTTAAAAAGTTCGCACAGCCGCGATCGTAGGGACATGCTTTCCCCGCTACGGCTCGCAAAGAACTGAAACAGATTACTGCAAGCTTTTGCTGAAAAGGTACTGTACGAGTAAATATATATGATTCAGCTGCTAGTACTACGTAGGAAGTATAATGAGATAATGAGCGATGTTTACAAGTGTTTGTACGATTTAAAAGTGTAAAGGGCAGATGGAAATAAATGCTTTTAGAAAAGTAAATTAGATTAAAACGAATCTAAATCTATTGAAATTTACCAATAGATAGACATAAATTTATTTCCGTAGGCTGCTTTAATTCGTTTAGTAACACATACATATTTATTGGTTAAATAGTTATTTTCAGCAGCTCAAACATCTATGTTTTGCTACACAACATTGCAGTGTGCAAAATGCGATTTTGTAGCGAGCGTGAGACAAAGTAACAATTAAATTTTTAAATGCCACGCGTTGAAATTTTTGAGTGCGGGGTCTTTTACAAAATTCGAAATATTTGAACTTTAAAGCGCCCAGTATCAATCATGTAGTTATAAAGAAAGCGAGTGACAAGAAAAGGCCAAAACGAATTTAGATTTTCGAATTACACCCCAAAAAAATAACTAAGCCATAACACGTTCTGATATGCATAATATATACTCGTACCTGAACATAAATTAAAATTATAATGACAATTTAAAATTAAATCGATTACAGTAAAACTAAACTTAAACAAAACCAATAAAACTTAACCTAAAAATATAATTAACCTAAAACAAAATAAATTTAAATTAAATCTAAAAATGGCCCCTGCGGCATTGTACCGAAGATGCTGGCGGCGTTTCCTCGCTGAATCGCCAGACTGATTCTTTGAGCCAGGAAACCGCCAGCTCTCCGGTCGCCAGTGACTTCTGTAAGCCTCTTCGAAACGCCTTTGAAGAGGCTTAATGCGCTGGGGCCCCACGGACCCAGGGTATCGACGCCAAAAGGAACAAAATTGTACTCAGCGCCAAGACCACTGTATTTATTTCTTTTAAGGCATTCGGCCGCTTCTGCCGCTGCTCCAGCCCTAATCGTCGTCCGGTGGAGGTGTGACGGGGCCAGTGTGTCTACACAGGTTGCGTCCCACACTAGCACCCGTCCCTTACTCCACGGAATCAAGGACATTCCGTCCGGTCTCTTCCCATCATTTCTTGAGATGCCGGTAGGCTCTAATAGGGCCGGCACATTGACTGACGTGAGAGACCGGCGGATGATGTCGTTCAGAGCAGCGTGTCTTGAGAAGCGACCCGCACTGCTCTGGCAGGAAAGTCCGTGATGACCCAGCCTGTCAACTTCTTTGCCGCAGAGGCATCGGTGAGGGGCGCAAACCGGGACCCCAAGACGAAGGCAAACAGAAAGTCGGAGGGTATTGGGTTCCAAAAAAGTACCAGTGCTTACGGAAGGGTGCGCTTGGAGCCAGTATCCACTCTCTTTTGTACCTACTGCCAAAAGTCTAGCTCGATCTTCCGTGCAGCACGGGCTTAGGAGGGAATCTACGGTCAATTTGCATATGATGTCGTCCCAGCTCCTTTGTGATTTGGAGTTTTCAGGAAAATTTTGGCCGGGGCAAGCAATTAACCAAGCATTTTTTAGAACTATGGACTGACGACAAAAAACTCGAACGACTCGACTCGTACCAACATTAGAATTTTATAACATCTGCTAAGCATTTACTGGCGTTTTATTTGTTAATCATGAATTACTTGATTATTTCTAAAATAAAGTCATTTTATACGGATACATATTGTACAAATAAAAGGAATCAACTTTAACTGTGAATATTAATTTAAAATTAATGTAAATAACTATATTTGATAGCCCTATTTGATCATAGGCGCAGTTTCTAAACGCACTTCTTACATAATGTTGAAGGAATCAAATTCTTGTTATATATGTCTTCTGTATATAACGCTAACAAAAAAGATCATTGAAAATATTATGCTAGTAAATGTTACTTTTAAAAATAGAGGGCAACATGACGAAAACCTCGTGAAGGCCGAGAAGGACAAACTCAGCAAGTACCTTGACTTAGGTCACGAGGTATTTCGCTAAATGGCTGGATCAAGGGTCAAATGCAGAAGGCAGTAATCCTGGACGTTTTGCCAGGACGTTCCTTGCCTCTCATGGCAGCCCTAACCATTGGTAGTTTGAGCCCTGCCCCGCTGCCGGCAGTACCCTAGGTTAGGTTTTTTTATAATCTGTATATATTTTGTATTTGCTTTTTGTATTTTACTTTTCATATGCGTATTATAAGAGACATTTAGACATTTAGAACTTTATTCTGGGTAGGCTAGGTATTTAAATTATTCAAGAACTTTGTAGAGACTAGATTAAACTAAATAACACTAAATAATTAATACTAATCAAAAAACAGAAAAATATCTATAAATAATGCACTGGCTCCAGGTCAGAGCCGAGCGGTAGGGTACCCAGCAGGCTGGCAGTATTACCCCGCTGAATAGCTAAAGCTATTCTTTGGGATAGGTAAGAGCCAGCCCGCTGGTCACCCGTCGCTTCGACGAGTCGCTTCCCCAATTCCTTAAAAATATTTAAGGCACTTTCTCCCCAAGGCCCGAGCGTTTCCACCCCAAACGGCTCAAACAAGCAGGCACTGTCGATGGCTGCATATTTGCGCCGCTTGAGGTGTTCGGCTGCATCCGCAGCAGCACCGGCCTTGGTGGAGGTCACTGGAAGGTGGGACGTCGCCTGTATATCCACGCATGTGGCATCACAAACCAGCGGCCGTCCCAACTTCCAGGGGACTAGTGTCATGCCGTCCGGCCTCTTACCGTCGTCCCTCGCCAGACCTGTCGGCTCCAGGACGGCCGGTGTTCCCGCACTGACGAATGCTCGGCGCAAGATGTCGTTCAGGGTGGCGTGCCGCGTAATGCACCCAGCACTCCTGATGCAGGACAGGCCATGGACGCCGGTTCGGATGACATTGGTGCCGCATTTGCACCGATGCGGGGCAACACACGCCGCTCCCAGTCGCAGCGATACTGCGAGCCTAAAAGTCTCATTACTGTGAAGTGTGCCCAAATTTTTGGAGGGTAGAGCCTGTAGCCTCGCGCCCGATTCCCATCTACAACTAGCAAGGAGGTGAGCTCGCTCCGCGGGGCTGGTGGACGTTTCGAACAGGTTATCCCGTACCAGCGCACAGAGCGGCTCGTCCCATTGCCGCTGCGAATGGGGAATCGAAGGCAGGTTAGTGGGGCAGTAAGACCTCCAAGAATTTACGGCGTCATTCAAAAAGGGGATTTCCAAATTAGCAGGGGTTTCTTTTAGAATTTTGAGTACTAAATTTTAAGTTCCATTAACAGAAGAAAGGAATGCGGGTAAGGCGACATTGGAAAATTTTGCGGATCCCAATGCCTTCGTGCCTGACGGGCAAGGCGGCTTGGGTCCATTGGGCCTCTTGTAGATGGATGTTAATGACGGATGAAATTGTGGATTTGATCAAATCGTCGAGTTTTTCCAAGAGGGCGGGATGTTTCCAGAGGTGACGGCATCTAAGTGTGTACGTAAATTTAGGCACGAAGAGGCAATATTTTATTATTGTGTAGGCCATGTGAGCATTAATTTGGAGCAATCGATCCAAAAAGAACTGAAAATTTTGTGTTTTTCCTCGATGAAGCCGGGAAAGGATTCATCAAGAATTAGTGACCCTAGGAGGTGGAGAGAATTATTACCTACCTCTTTAATATGAGGAAATAAAATTGTTAATATTAACTAACTTCATCTAATGATCTCTATGATGATATCATCATTCACATGTTGTTTGTCAACTAACACATGACATGTGACAATAAACACACAGAATGGTTGACAGAAAAACTACAAAAATAAAAAGTTGTTCGCTTCATGCTCACAGCAAAATCCCATATTGCTTACTTAGCTTACAACAAAACCTACATGTTTGAGCTACTGAGGTGAAATAAACATTTATAGTAAAGTTGGCTTGTTTTATCGCTCCAGTAATATTTTGACGATAAGTAGACCAATTTGTTCGGAACACTGAAAGTTAAAAAGGTGACCGTTGGAAAGAATTGAATTGCTTCCGAATGTACAGCCGACAACTTACAATTAACAATGACTAGGTTATAAAGAACAAAAGCTTTAGGGTAGTTAAAGTATCACAACGAATTACTCCTATACTCCAAATCCACAAGCTCACAAATCTCACAACCCAACATTTCACAGAGCCTAATACATAGATGTAGCAAAACCCTTTTTATTATATCTGCTCATCAATGTTCCAAAGGGTCTGTGTTGTTACAAGCCTGTATTTAACTTGTCCTGTTTGGGTCAAATCTTGCAAGTTAAAAACAAGCTTTTATTTAACTTGGCTCTGTTTGGGTCAAGTCTTTCAAGTTAAATTAGGCCCCCTTTCCGGTTTCCGATTGAGCTAACATTTGCCACTCACGTGGTACGAGTAATGCAATAAAAAAAATATTGTGATATCATCGAGCTGATCTGTTGATGAAGCCGGAAGATGGTCATATGCACCCTGTAAAAGAATAACAGAATTCAACCGAGTTTCGGCTCTTTAGAATTATCTAAATAATTAGTTGACAGTTGTCTAAAGAAAAGTACAGTCGGCAATTAAAGCATGTCTCAAAAATGAGTATTTTTGTCAAAAAAAGCTGAAAGCTGTAACTGAGATTACTGTCGCATATTATTATCATATTCTCCTTTTTCAACCCCCGACTAAGAAAGTGTGTTATAAGTTTAACGTGTAAGTATATTAATGTAGCAATGTGTCTGTCTGTGCATCGTAGCTATACTAGCTAAGAAACAGATGAAGCAATTTTGATTTAGTTTTTTTTTCTGTTTGAAATGTGCCTTTGTATTTTTGCATAGGTCTAGAGCACAAGAGAATCTGATCAGTTATACGCAGATCATTAATTTACTCGTATTTGCACTACGAACCCTGACACTGGTAGTTTTTTAATGTTTCAATGACTATCATCTTGTGCAATTTATTTCCAGTAGTTCCACACATGAGTTAGACACAACTAGGCGTTTTAGGCAATCAACTGAAATGGATATACGGACAGGCAATTTGTTCTATGCAATCGGCCGAGAGGTCTGTCTGTCGGTCTGAGAGATCTCCATACTCGCTGAATAATAATCGGATTGAGTTAAGTACGTAGTTTGTCTATGTCCCATCCCATAATATAGGTATCTAATTAGTTACGTTTTAGTTTTACCATTACAGTTGAAATAATTTAACAATGGAAATATTAAATTCCGTGATATAACGCTAGTATAAATAAAGTCGTTGCTTAGGCCATAAAGTCCTCGAAAAAATGCTCGTGAAGCGTTCAATTGCGATTTTTGGTGATTGATTTCAAACGAACTGAACGAATTGTCCTGGACCTGACTACGATCCTGTGAGAAAGTTCGCGTACCGTAAAATGCTGCAACTTTGCCTAGTAGTTTACAACTTTGCCGGTGGAGCAAATTAGGTATTAGCTCGGAAAAAACTACCTACCGGCCGCCTCATTAATTCGATCTATCAGTGGTTGCCGGGCACTGTCACGGTAATAGGGAGGATGACACAATTTTAATAATTACACGTATTTTTCTTTGTTTACTTATGTAAAAAAAATAACGTCGAAAAATAAAGGCGATACATTGAGTCAAAATGTCGCGTGATTTCACTCATAAGTACAAATTTTACTTAGGAGTGACGTCACGAGCCCCCACTCCTAAATTTTAATGCGATTTATCTGAGTATTTTTTCATTATTTTGAAATAAAAAATACGTGTCCAATATTTTTATTATCTAGCTGACGAACTAATTTTGATTTACATGCCTATTGTATCTCTTGCGCTCGTCCTGACTGTCGCTTAATTACATCGCAACGCTAATGAAATTCGTCGCGTTATCTATTTTAATAATATTTAAAAATTCAAAATTATTTTGATTTACCTTGCCGAGAAAATATCAATATCCACTTATTTGTATCAGGTGCGTTAGAGTAAGACGGAAGTGTGGGAAAGACTAAAATTTAACCGATAAAGCTCTTAAAGACGTTGAAATAAAGTTCACCTTTCGAACTTCTCCCTACTTCAGTCTTACCCCAACGCACCTTACTTATTTGTTGTTATTCGTGGACAGCAGCCCTATTTTGACAAGATGCAGAATAATGACGTCTTTTTGTTAGAGCAATAATATACCTACACATTTAGTGCACATTTAAACAGATAGCCCTCTTACTTGTACTATTTACTTATTCTGTGCTAACACTTGTTCAGAATAGGTTTCGCAATTCTGGTCAATTCTGGGCTGGTTGACAGTCTTAGCACATAATTCTTTGTAGAAGGCTGTTAGAAAGCCGATCATCAGTAATACATATAATAATACCCATATTGTATTCTAAATTACGGTAAAACAGCATAACTATATTGTTCTATTAATGTATTTATTTATTAAGACTGGTAACAAAAAATCGTACATACTAGTACGTAGTTGGTACAATACTACGTATAATTAACTATTTCCGTCTAGATTCAGATTAACATTTTCAGTGTTTTGTAAAAAAAGCAATACAACACTACAAGCAAATGGTTAATGCGACCGTATGGTAGCCAAAACACCCATTAAAACTGCCAAAAATAAATCCTTCAGTCAGGTAACCCTAGATTTATTTTATTTCCTTAAACCACAGTGCCTATTTATAGCATTCCGACCACCTTTAATGTAGTTACTAATTACCTATTAAAAATCAATTACTTCAACGCTGACGAGTGGCTGAAAATCCCTAGTGATACATAAATTACTGAAACGGACATCGTTCTAGAGTTTTGAAATACCTAATAGTTCAATATTGTGTACCAAAAAGTCAGTAAGTCAGTTGTGACTGATGCTTATAAGGTTTCTCCTGCTGCCATGCGAACGATAAGTGCAGTAACTGTAGTCAAAAAGTTGAAAAAAATGCACCTTATTTCATTCGAGCAAGGTTTGCTTTACGTTTCACATTTGACCGGAGTTATTTCACTTGTTGTTAGCAGGGCAGCCTGCCTGTCGTATAAGCCGTCGGAATCGCAAGTGTTTCTATAAGTAGAGGTCTTGACACTTTATTAACGACGCCAGGGTGGGGTCGAACTGACCAGGGCTCCCCGACTTGACCTAATATCGCAAGTGCTAATAATGGAACTAGCCCTAATATTATAACAACTAAAGTTGTACGCCTTATTTGAGTTCTAGATCTACAAAGTAACCTTCTAACCGATACTTATTTATTTTTCAGTGTATGTTAAAATAAAAAAATATAAAAATAAAAAAAGAACCGAGTTCAAAATAAACTAAAAAGCCCTAAATAATATTTTATGTACGGTATGGATCACATTTGAATCACCTTTTGAAGTCGGTGCCAAACCATTCATTTATTACTATTAAGAACCGTGGCGGCGAGCCTTTAGTTATTGTAGATATAATACATATATATTTAGTCATAGTAATTCGTATTTTTGTTGAATAAAGAACTTTATTTACTTTAGGTTTGGCACCGACTTCAAAAGGTAATTCAAATGTGATCCGTACCGTAGATTATTTATGGCTTTTTAATTTATTTTGAAGTCGATTCTTTTTTTATTAAAGCATTTTTTTTTTGCTTTTTAGAGATGGATCTTAGCAGTGATATAAAGTATTTCTTAGAGCCCAGAATGCGAAGATTGAGGAGGCTCTTTGCACGCATCTCGAGTCTTTGGAAGTAAGAAATGTAAGAGTTGATTAGTTCATATTCATTTGTACCTTCCATCATCAGCTCAGTTTGTTTGTCTATGATGACAACCATGACGAAAACAACTGAATAACTTTAGAAAAATATATACATAACATTTTTAGTGCCTATAATATTTGAGGGTTTTTCTCGATTTCCCCAGGGAAATGACTTGGTGTTAAGAAGACTACCTCAGAGACACACTAAAAAGAATATGACTAACAGTCTTATCGTACCTATTTATAGTAGATGATTTTTTTAAGAATTATCCTCTAACTCTTAACTATTAAGGAGTTGTACCTTCCGTCATTAGCTCAGCATGATGAGATGATGACTACCATATGCAAATACTTAATTTGCTTAAGAAAATAAATGAAAAACTTTATAAGTGCCTATAAAATTTGAGGATTGCCCTCGATTTCCCTCGAATCCCATCATCAGATCCCAACTTGATGGCAATGGGACTACCTCAGGACTATATTCTAACAAATAATAAAATAATTTTTAAAATCGGTCCACAATTGGCGGAGTTATCGGTGAACATACATAAAAAAAATACATACTATCGAACATATAACCTCCTCCTTTTTTGGAAGTCGGTTAAAAATTTAGCCCTCGCTATGTTGCGGATTTTTAGTGGAACTAATCTATTTTAATGGCAATGATTTTTTTTGACAACAGACATTGGAAGTCATTGATGTCACTGATGTAGACAAAACGAAAATAATTCGAAATATTTCAGAATAATAATCGATTTTGCAATCAAAACGCCCAAAAAGTTCACCCGGATGCAAAAAAAAAGATATTTTAAATACATTCAAATGGCAGAAAAAGGACGAAGGATGCAGCAGCATTCCAATAAACAATGTTTTGAAATTAGTTGTTGACATGACGGGTACTGATATTCATAGTGCGGTGGTAATGAACTGGTTAGCTCAGTACTAAACATGTATATTAATTATTTATTTATTTATTTTTTCTCATTCAAGGCGTCTGTAGTGTTACAATTATTTAGGAAGTGACTATAGAAAATTGAAGTAAATGCTGCGACCACGTAAAAAAAAAATAGAAGACGGGTATTGGACACAAGCTCCAATAATCGAATCACAGACCGAAAGATTTATAATCGATGTGACTGAAAGTGACTCATCAACTGACGAAACTGAAGATACATCGGAGCCAGAATCTAATAAATATATGGATGTCGAAAATTTAGAATCGGATTTTGACGGATAGGTAATTAATTACTCATATTTAATTATCAACTAGAAATGCTCTTCCGATTACCTGAAAACATAGTTTCATAATCTAATCTACAAGTACATAATTGTAAATCTCACTCGTTCTTGCACGATGCCAATACACACTGTCCCGACTATCCATGACATACATGTATTATTGATATATGTAAGCTGTTTGTAGCGACACTATATCAGGGCTAAATAGGAACTTGTCAGGCTATACCTACATGAAATTGGCCTTCTTACCTTCTCTATACTCCATGACATCGATATTCGGACGAGATGTCAAATAGAGTCGGACCATTGTATCTCTTCCAAGCAAAAAACTGTCATATATTATGTGGTGTTAGTGACTTATTTATGATTCCTTAGACTATTTAGTGCCCTATATTCAGTGTTTCCATATACCAAAGCACAGATAAAACAATTAAAATTGGTGGAGTAAAGATATTATAGCCAGACTTCATATTTTGGCCAAGGGCAAAATAAAGACAAATGCCTTGGAGGATTTAGTAATGGAGCTCATCATCATCGCTACAAATTTCCTGACAAAAAATTCTGCTGTTTTTCGAGGGGGCCAGGTAACACACATATAAATAATCTAACTACAAATGCATTTTTTCTCTCGTTACTACACATTCACACTAAAACAATACCATTATCCTACTTTATCGCACACTGCAATATGTAAACAGGAGCAATAAATATTCAACATTAATTCTTTAAAAATAAAATTAATTCTTAGACAAAGGTAGACGTTTCTCCCATACTGAATTCGCTAAGGCTGATATTTGCTTGTAATTTTATACAAAATTTAAAGGCCGGTAGATCTTATTAACCTTAAATACGGGGAGCTGTACACGTCAAACTTTCTCGATCTGTCAAAATGAAATACGAATTATTTGCGATATTTTTTAAACTAATTATCTTATCGATTCCAAGCGATTCCATGATGCCTGATTTTCTTGAAGACGTTTTATGTATTAATATGTTGTAATATGGTATAATAAAAGCAAAATTATGAAATGATATTCCATCCTTTTGTATGCTTGATGTATTTGAACGCTTTTTGCACCCATACACAGCACATAGAGGCATTTTGACGGAGCTTGTCACGCACGCGTAAATAACGATTACAAGACTGCCAATAATCGATGAATGAAGTAGTTTTTATAAAACGGTTTGAACATTGTACCAACGTCTTTGGCAGAGGGGAAACGACATGACGGCGTCTCCATTTACTAAATACTCGAAGACAAATCCTCTCCATTTACGTTTATTTATTTTTTCAAATACAGAAGATTAAGTCACTCAAATGTTGCAAAATACATCCACGCTGCGACTTTAGGTATGTGGTCATTATTCAAGATAATATAATGTGCCGTGGTAGGATTTAAGATTTTGTATCCAAAGGGTATCACGGAATCATATTAAACTAGGTAAGTTTGTTTTACAAAAACCGCAAGGATTATGTGTACAATAATGTTGAAACGTGATAAAACAGTCTATAGTTCACCAAGGGTTATTATATTGAATGTTATTCGGTTTTGTCAGCGGGAAAAAGCAGCGAAAAGCCCCACTATCGACTTACAAAAAGTCTCAGAACGTGTGTCCACTAAGACGGGTATTTCTGTTGTATTTAATATTAAATTATTATCTATTTAATAGTACTTACCACCCCTAAGTAATTAAATTAGTCTCTGATACGAAATCGGTAAGTATATTCATTCAAAATATATTTATTTATATAAATATACAGGTCATTAATGATCTGACAAACTATAATGACGTGTTAGTGTTTCAGCATAGCAAAAAACATAAAATAGCACTGGCACACCCTCAAATCGTATGACCTTCTCTTTCCGCTCAGACTCTAAATCATAAATAAATATTCATTACATATTGTCTATTGTTGTCTGCATTTAATTTTTGCAGTCGAATATATCGGTTCCGCTACTGTCACTCTTGTTTTAATGGCGGCAAATGAAGAAAATAAACAAAAAAAACAGTTTTTAATAGTACTGATGAATTGAAGTTAAATCAATGTTATTTCCTCGCATTTTTAGTGAAAAGCATTATACCCACAAACCTCGGCGGAAATGGCAATTCAAGAATTCGTACTTATTGAATGATTCGGCTACGCTCGTAACATAATATGTAACCTCTGTAGAGTACACGTATCACCTCTTATGTAATTTTTAAGGATAGATCTTCAATCATTAAACCGTTTTCATTAACTTTATTACTCAAACGTACAAATGTACAAAATGTATATTTGTACGTTTGAGTAATACATACAGACATTTGTATTTTTCCTGTAAGTATTTATATCGAAAGCTGCCTCCATTAATATAAGTTCTAGGTTAAGAAAATACCATTATTCTTGTCTCAGTATATCCAATTCCTATTTAAGGGATAAAATGAAGACGTAGGAAATGAAACATATGTCATTCGAAGCGACATCGTCCCTATTACTCGGCTTGTCGATCCCGAAAATTAAGACCCGCTTTCATTTCATGGATACCTATTAGAGCCTGATCATTTCTTTCAGTTTGACATGGGGTGAATTATCCGTAGAAACGCTTGAGTGTATTTTGTACCTACTGGTAGATATATATATATATAGTTTATTTTGATAAAACTTTATATGTTTAATAATTTCACTATTGGCATCATATACCGAGAATTTTATTTATCTGCTATAAGCCAAACCCAAGCTATGACCCCTAGATTTTACAGCAAACATCAACAGGTGGCACATATTTCTACAGTTCTTTGAAAAACACTTTAAAAGCATGGGTTTAAGGTTTCAAAGCAATTTTTTTGACTTAGTGTATATTTTCGAAAGTATAATCGGTTGGAAAGTAGCATAAATTGTGTCCTTGTCATTTGCAGTAACGGCTACGGCAGTACGGATCCCTATACTGAGCATGGTCCGATACACCGACATGCTCTCGGCCGGTTTCATATGATTGAAACAAGCAAAATGAACTTGATAAAAACCGATCATTGCCATTATCGATCTGCTGCAATAAATTTATCTTTCGCGCACATCCTTCTTAATTTCGTCTTATGCTTCCGGGGTCAGTACGTACTACGATAATACGAGAAGGTCGTATGTGACACCAAGACATAATTACACAACTAACCTTTCAATACGCGATGCAAATGTAGGACTTCCTTACTTACAATTCTTCACTTTCAAGATAGTATCACTTTATTGTGTTTTTCGTTTTCCGTGTCACTCAAGGTCCTGCGTCAATACTGGTTTATAATAATATATTGCTACTCCATCAATTAATTAAGTTAACCTTAATATTATACATCGGTTAGTAAATTACATAACATGTTTTATAATTGAAATAAAACAATTTAACGGATTATATCGCGTATATTATCTCATTTTAGTTCCCGACGTTTCGGAAGCTTTCCAGCTTTCCATGGTCACGGGAGGACGTTAAATTGTTTTATTTCAATGAGTAATAATCGCGGAAACAGAAGAAAATATTATGTTTTATAATGTTTTTATTAAACTACTTAGTACAAATAACTAGTTAAAGTTTATTTTTAGTCCACATTCGCAATCAAGGTACGGTCGGTAGAAGTAACATTGCTGTTGGGACCTATTTTACATGTGCTATCCATGATATGAAGGCTTCCTTATATCGGGGAAACGATTTGTGGATTTATTTATGAACACTTTAAACTGCCACAAACCCTGTATTATATCAGTAGTCTATACCCGCGGTAAAATAGTAATTAATTTTTAACCCTAGCGCAATAGTTTGCTACTACATACACGAATATTGCTTGTATCAGCACAACCTCATCATACCAGAGATAGGCATTAATCGATTGATTTTTTAGTCAACTTATTAATCTATAAAAAAATCGTCACAAGATTATATAACATAGCCTGTGTTGTATAGCCTTTTCATGTGTCCCACTGTTGGGCAAAGGCTTCACCTCTTTTCCGCCATGCATCCCTATCCAGCGCATACTTCCGCCAGCCCTTGCAAAATGTATCCAAATCGTCCTGCCATCTCCTTTTCGGTCTGCCTCGGTTCCGGTAGCCATCCTGGAGGATCAATTTGGTACTTACCTTGGCCCACCGATCCGGGTTCATACGGCAGACATGCCCAGCCCAGTCCCATTTGAGTCTGGCGGTTTTTACACCCACGTCTGTGATGCCAGTTCTGGAGCGCAGGTCGGTATTCCTGATGCGATCAGTTCTTCGAACACCTAGTATGTTGCGTTCGATCGCTCGCTGGCAGACCTTGAGTCTGGACTTTTCGGTTTCAGTCTGTGACCAGGTCTGGGCGCCGTAGGTAAGGATAGGCAGGAGGCACATGTCAACAAGTTTGAGTTTTAATGTTAACCAACTGTGTGAGAAAAAAGGACAATGTCGTTTGTTCTGCGAAGCGCAGATTTGACAACCTTTTGCCGCCTACGTCAATGCCCATTCCCTCCCACGAATCCGCCAGCTTCTAGTGAAGAGCTTAGGGGATAGCGGGTCGCCCTGCTTTACGCCTTTTTGATACGTAATTTAGGGCCGGAAGCATGTAATTTGATACACGCTGTACTTTGGTTGTATATAGTGTCAACAAGTTCAACATATGCACTAGGGACATTTTGATTGTTCACGGCAGCAAAAACAGCAGAGTGCTTAACGCTATCAAACGCCTTGCTGTAATCCACGAATGCTAGATAGAGTGATTTTTTGAACTCGTTAGACTTTTCTACGATTTGGTTGATGGTGTGGAGATGGTCTGTGGTGGAGAAGCCCGGTCGAAATCCTGCCTGCTCGGGAGGTTGATGTTTGTCCGGTAGTGGTGCTATACGACTCTCAATGAATAGAATAGAATAGAATAGAAAAAAAATATTGTTCGGTGTGTATACAGAGGATGGTAACATATGATTCGTATCAACAGCTGCCCTTTGCGAGCATACAATAATAATAATATGTACTAATGTAAATATATTGGCATTCAAGACCAATTACAATTATAATTACAACCACCATTTTTCGAAGCATATTGGAAAAACTTCTTTACATCATAAAAAAACTGTGTCATTTAACCATTGCTTTAATTTACCCTTGAACAGGTTACCCTCCAACATATTTATTTCGTTTGGTAAATTGTTAAAGACACGAATTGCTGTTATAAACGTGCTCTTGTAATATATCATATTATTTGCCTTCGGTTGACATATATATATCATGTTTATATTGTTGTCGTAAGTTATTTTTAAGCGTGCCTTTTTTTGTACAATAATCCCCGCGTGCAAGCAGTATATAGTGCGAATACATTTCTTTTGTAAAACAAACGTTGACTGCACATCAACCGAGTTTCCCCAGTAAATTATACCATAAGTTAACAACGAGAAAATATTTCGGAAATAAGAATTTCTGGCAATGTTTTCGGAGGAAGTACCAGATAATACTGAAAGTGCATAACAATTGCTAGAAATACTTTTATTTATCCTATGTATATGAGCCTTCTAATTTAGGTTGGTTTCAATTGTGACTCCCAAAAATACTATCTACTTCCATTACCGGCACTCCAGCTTGACTTATATTTAGAGACAAAGGCTTTGATCTATAATTTCTAAATTGCACATATTTGGTTTTGTTTCAATTTACACTAAGGTTTATACTTGAAAGCCACTTTACAACTTTTTCTAACGTGGAATTTATATTGTGCTCTAAGAATGGAATTTGTGATATATCAGCTGAAAATAGTATCGAAGCATCGTCTGCAAACAATACACAGAGATCATCAATAACTTTCGGAAGATCGTTAATTTATATCAAAAATAACAGTGGAACTAAAACACTTCCTTGTGGGACTCCTCTATGATCCATATCAAAATCTGATCTCACTTGCACTAATGTTTTGTTGAATTTACAATATTTAACAATGACAGTCGCTTGTTCACGATTGGACAAGTAATTATCGAATGATTTTAATAAACAATTTATATATGTGCGAAATTAAACTTATAGGTCTATAGTTTCCTATTTCAGCTTTGTCTCCTTTCTTGTGGAGGAGAATGATGTTGAATGGCAGAAGTCTTGAGGAAACTTGCCAGTGTACAAAATGGAATTAAACAAATTGGTGATGTATGGAACTAATATTGTTTTGCCTAATTTCAATGCTTCTGTTGTTATGCCGCCATCTCCTGGACTTTTTTTGGTACTTTAGGCTTTTGAGGGCAGCATTGACTTTATTTTCGGTTATAGGAGGAATATTATCAGGATGTGGACAAGTGTTTTCAATTCAATACTGGTATGTGTCGAGAAAGACGAGTCCGAGTCTAGTGACATATAGTATTTAGTACAAATATCCGTAACCTTATCCCTGCTGCTATATTTCATCCCATCTTCTCCGCGTAAGCTCGTGATCCACGCTTTTTCTCTTCAAGTCCCGTCTTTGACTGCCCTAAGTGAAGTGTGCGTTTTTAAGGCTATCTCGACTAATTTTGTGTTGTAGTTCCTAATATCTTTCCGTATGTTTCGTTTTACTTGTTTATCCAAAATTGTGTATGCTTGCTTATTGTGCTTTATTAATCACGATTAATTTAATCGCCATTAAATTTAGATTAATAATATTAGTATGGATATACACTTTTTGCAAAGCGTATCTCTGCAATAAGCGCTGCTTAAACGGGGATAACTATTATCCCATCAAGAGAGGTTCCACCTCCTGATAAAAATTCAGGAATATTAAGTAAGTACGTTTTAATATTCCTGAAATTTTATCAGGAATATTAAGACCTACTTGTACACTCATACAGGTTACTTCAAATAGTTATTATTTCTTTACGTCAACCGTTTTAGATAAGGCACGGTAATTACTAAATAGGTAGTAGGCATTTTCCTTTTTAACATGCATGAATTAATTTACGTGATTTACTTGCCCCTTCGATCTGATTAAACTTACTGATAAAAAATCTGCTAGTAGTTCATGATAGGAAATTAAATCAACAATCAACACGCACGAGCAAAACTGGCTGAAAATAAATACCGTTATTATTGATATATACAGGGTGTATGGCAGATCGTCTGTCAAAGGACTAGGGTAGATAGGTAGGGTCACTTACATTACAACACTTTTGGGCCAATTAACACTCGTTCTGTCCACGGTGTTTTTATTATTATTATTTGTTTGGTTTGATATCCATTTCCCAAAAACACCTGTTCCCGAAACGACCGTTCCCAACACTATCGTTTCTTAAATAACCCGTTTCCTAGAATGTGCCCAAAAAATACGTTTGGTTTCATATCCGTCTCCCAAAACACCCAATCCCAAAACATCAGTACCGTCACAATTGTAAGTCATTGAACGGTTATTAAGTTAAAACCGGATTTCCATAGGGGATGTCATTTAAAGGAACTGTTATTTTGGAACGGGTGTTTTGGTAAAGGGTGTTTTTTGTTCTCATATTATAGTGACTACAGTGATAAACTTTTCGAAAAAAAGTGTACTGCAAATTGGTGTCGCGGTTCAAAAAATATCACAATTAAAAATATGAATCACAAAACTCACAATTTTATTTTATTTGCAATTTGTGATAGTAGTCTTCCTGTATGTATTTTTTTTAATGCGAAACAAATAGGAGTTAACAGTGTTTTACAATTTTTGCTGAACATGTTTTATTACCTAGAACCTGCGGGTGTGTGAAATCTATCTAGATAAACTTGGAAGACAAAGCTACGTACCTCATTCAAAACGTTTTAACCGTTTCCGAGAAACTAATAACATACGAGTAGGTATTATTCGTTTAAAGTAATAGGATAGTGCAAGAATATATGGATAGGATTTGGAATGGATAGCTGTTACCACCTGTGACCAGATTTTAAAGACAGTTATGCAGATACCAGAGAACCTAAAAAAAAATTAAAGTACTTTTCTCGTACTGAATAAATTTACAAGTCATAACGTAGGTCCAGTCACAACGTTGCCATAAAAAATGGATTTATTTTGCATAAAACACAGAAGGGGAAACTTTTTATTCGGCCCTAGCATGTATAAATAAGCTACCTTGAATAGTATACTTACTAAGCGAATGACGTGTTTGTACATAGTCACTATAGTTTTTTTTATAGAGAGTAAAAACTAAGGACAACCAACTCTTATCCTAAGTGGAAATCAATTGGCGTTAAAATGCTGGCGCCAGAGAAGTAGCAAGTGTGTAAAATAATTTACCATGTTAGCCCAAAAAATCCATGAAGATGCAAGAAATATCATGATTTAATATTTAAGTACATCAAAAGAAGAACGAAGTAGTAGGTAGCATTTCGATAAAAAAATATTTGTAATTGGTTGTTGACTTTATACTATCTTGCTACTTTAGCGCCAATCTGGACGGATTTGGAACTATGGAACTATTATTTACTTCTTTCCTTTCCGCTGAACACTTTTTCGTTTGTTTTCCTATGCGTAAATTAATGTTGATTTTAGCAATACCTATGTAGTAAATTATTTTATACAGTAATAACTGTTGATTGTGATACACACAAAATAACCATAATATAACATCTGTAACGAAAGCACAATTTGACAATAAATATATTATGTTATGATTCTGAGGTGGGGCCTCCTTTCCTTTTCTATACTCCACGAGTTTCTTCTCTTTATCAATCTCATATCCGACCGAACAAAGGTAGGTATACATTTTTTTATTACAAAAAAATTAACGTGGATGAAGAGGGTGATTTACCATAAAACTGTATGGTTTAGAAATATTTTCAAATGAAATGTTCTGTTGAAATATTCTCGGCTATTTCATGAGAATTTAATTAACCTATTAGGAACACTGAATTAACAAAGTTGCGTAAGGCAACGCAGGTGCGTAATAGCTATACCTAGTCCAACGTGGTACAAAATATTACCGAATAATCCAACATAAATCCAACAACGTACAAACTATTACCGAATTCAAAAAAGGGATGTTGGAAAATAGTCTAGAGATTATTCTCGAGAATAATACTGCAACTTGCACATTGCTATGCTAGCTATGATACGAATTTAAAAATTTAAAAAACGAATGTCAAAATAAGGTCCCTAAAACGATCCTAACTGAAGTTAGACTTAAGTGCTATGAGGCAGCTTCTTGTTCAGACTAATTTATAGCACCTACCCTACCCACAAGTCTCTCTAACGTCCTAAAGGTTCAAACATCAGCCTTGTTAATTGGTTTTCAGGAAAACGAGGCAAAGGTACGCAAGTACGCAGGTGCGTAATAGCTATATTATAAATTTAATATACAACGAAAATTCGATCGCTTTATGATGATCTAAACTAAAAATAGAGTTTTTCAAATCACCTACGGAAAAGAGCGTGCTAAACCCACGCTATATTTTGAAGGTTTGCTTCAGAAGCTGTTATTGACTTTGTTATTGAGATAGGTGACTTAAAAATGTACCTGTACCGAAAACAAGTTTAACGGAAAACATTAAATCTAACAAAAACACGACAAACAAAGTCAAACCCCAAATCACAATGTGACATCATCCAAAGAACGAACTTTTGAAAAGGTAACTAAAATAAACAAACTTGCGGATGTTTGTTATTCATTTCTTATTTGAAATATGATAATTAAGTTGTTTTGTCGACAATTCGACATCACATTACCTACATCTTTATTATTAGTTGACCTATGACCACCAGTTTTTCCCTCGTGTTCAATTAGATACTTATCTACAAGGCATTAATTTGTACACGTGGAGAAACTAGTAACAAAGTATAAAGAAAACAAAGTAGTAAAATCTTTACAACTAGCTTTTGCCCGCGACTTCCTTGAATAAATTTACAAAAAACCTTTCTTTTGCGCCTCTATATCTCTAAACGGATATGTGTTAAAATCTCATCCTAGCGTGTACTTAAGTAAGTCGCGTTACTGTTTTAGAGAGACGTAGGTTTCATTGACGGGCTACTAAAATTCTAAATCTTAATCTATTAATAGATTTCTAATGATTATTATTACTGGCAGATAACGCTTAAAATGTGTTAATCTACTGGTCACTGGCTGCTACAGCCTAGATTAAGCACTGTTAATACCTTAGAAAAACTTAATTGTATAAAAAATATATTTAAGAAGTCTTTCAACTCAAAAACAGCGAGACGACATATTCCTCAGCTATAAATAAAATACCTGAAATACTAATTATTCAGGTTTCACACAGTTTATAAAACTTAGACAGTAGGTACATCTTGCTTGTTTATGTATACAAATTATCACAACACAACAAAACGGGGCTTGATTTTTTTTTACCTTAAGCCTTTAATTTACCTTTGCGCGCTTTATTATAAGTCCGCTATTGCCGAACATTAATTAGAAGCAAGCCCAAACCAATGGATTGAGCTTCATAATCCCAAGATCCTTTCTACGGAACGTAATTACTATAGTAAAAGCGTACGTGAAACAATTGAAATCAAGAAACAGCGAAATTTCAACCGGGAAGACGGATTTAAACTTTCATCTTCGAAGAATCTAGTAATTAGTCAATGTAAACAACATCAAATAACATCCGATAAATCGCCTGACGTCGTGAGTGTAGTGTGTCGGTCTAGTGACGACCTTAGTGTTCAACCTAATAATCAATACCAAGCGCGGGTAGATCGAAAAACTCGCGCGGCTAGAGAGAGAGAGTTCTAGAAGACGTTGATTTGCCTCTCCAGTTCCTTCGAGACAATGGACGTAACGCGACGTCCGAAACGTCGAAGAATTATCAACGAAAGGTAATTAAATAAATCATATTTATACGCGATTAAACTAAATCTAATTACCTGTAACAATAAAATATTGCTCGATCCAAGCGTGACAAACAATGCAAAAGGCTTAATTTCTTGTACGATTTATCATTAACACTTTTTGAAACTGATCCACCTTTGTCCATAATTATAATATCCTACACCGTGTCTATTAATTATACCGTGTACACAGATTATATAATAGTTCTTCCGTGTATAACAGTTTTCCATTGAATAGTCGATGCAGAACAGTTACATAGCAATTAATTGATCATGCGGTTTTATTGACCACGGTCATGCATATTTATCATAATTAAGGTAGATGTACCAGTGCTCGACACTCGACACTGTCCTAATAGTTGGCAACTTTAATCTTAATTAAGTGCGTAGGTATATGCTATTTTACCATATCATTTAATATGCATGACGTATTTAAGTGTCGTCGTTTCGAGTTCCATGACCGAAGATAATGGCGACCTCCAAAATATCCCAGACTCGTGTTTTCCGAAAACATCAGACCTACACCTATTTCGATTATTCGACGTCAAAAAGCGGAAACGTAGTAACCGCCAATGGATTCAGTTGGCAGTTACTAGACGCTTTTTGCCGTCGATATGTAAATATTTGTTATTTTAAATAAATCATAGTATTTTACAATATAACCACCACGCGTTCTACAATATATGTACCACTTAGACCTTTTCATGAAGAAAAAATTTGGTGTGTTTGGTTAATAAGTAATTGTAATATTTGTAATTCTATGTGGGGGCCTAAAAATAAATGTTTCGATGCCGTCCGCAATAAAAAAATATTATTTCTTAGATATACTTATGTAGGTGGGTGCTCTTCATTTTGTAGATATTTTCATACATATCCAAACATACTTTTCGTAGGATTTTCAAATAATAGAATAACGTTTCTTAAATCGTTATTTCGTAGAGGCACAGCTTTGGAAGAAAATAATTTCCAAAAACATTGATTTGATGTAATGAGCCTTCAATAAAACGCACATTTAGTATAATAATAATTTATTCATTTATTTAAACTTTATTTCACAAATCAAAAGTAAGTACAAATGGTAGACTTAATGCCAAATGGAATTTTTTACCAATCAACCACAGGGCCAAGAAGAGATGTATGAAAATGGTGCAGTGGGAAAAATCATTCAATACTGAGAGCGTTAGCTCACACAAGCAAATATTACAATAACACTTGGTAAATTGCACATATCTTATTACTTATTACAATGAACATTTAATAAAATTATCAAAAAGCATAATACACGGAGCGCGCGAGCTCCTCCGCGGAGCTTCGTCGATTTTTATTATTATACTTATCGTATAATTGTCATAATCCAGAAACCGTGTTATTTACTGTCGACTAGTACTAAATTACAACCAAGTTCGGTTCGTTCATTACCTTTCGTCTCTCAGAGCGGAAATAGGAGCTCCACGAAGCGGGGTTACGTCGATTTGTTGGCAGGTCGAATTTTTTACCATCAGAATATCATGCATTTTAATCATTTTATTAAATGTTCATTATAATAAGTAAGGGTTAAGGTATACAACATATGCAATATATGTACCAAGTGTTGTTACAATAAATGAAAATATACGAAGTGATTTTCTATCAAATAGTTATTCTATGCACTAAAATTATACTACTTATACGTTGGTCGATGCTGTGAATGTCAATTTGTCTCTCTAAGAAATATGACATACCCGCACTTAAGTACCTATGTGGTTTGGTTGTCATGTGTTAACGCAATTCTGAAACACTGAAAAAACAATTTAATTGATATGATGGCTATAAGCGCCACATAAATTGCTTATTAACATTTCCAGGCAGTCAATTACCTACTTGTATTTTGCTTTGTGTGTTTTTAATAAGACCGAGTCAAAAACTGTAAGAAACAATGTCAAAGCTCGTGAGAAAACAAACGAAGATTCCCTCTGCGTGTTCTCACGAGATTTGTCTGACTACGATGTATTACATGTATATACTATACGTAGGTAAATTTCTGTGTACATTTATACTACCAGTTCTATCTAGAACTAGTTGTATACATCACACAGGGTGAAATCAAAGTTGTGATAAAAAATACTACTTTCTACTTACGATTACAATATCAACTTTCAGTATGAGACCAACGTCGAAATTAATAAAATGTAAAACTAAAATAAATCTAAAAAGTTGTGCCCCCGCGGCATGGTGCCGAAGATGCTGGCAGCATTTCCACGCTGTATAGCAATACTAATACGTTGTGCAAGGTAGCCACCAGCTCTTCGGTCACCAGTCGATTCGGACAATCTTTTTTGGAGATCTTTAAATAGTTTGTGGGCGCTGGGACCCCACGGACCTAAGGTATCGACCCCGAAAGGAGTAAAATTATACTCGGGGCCGAGATCCCTGTAGTTATGATTCTTTAGTTTTTCGGCCGCCTCTGCTGCCGCCCCTGCTCTGCACGATGTTCCGTGGAGATGAGACGGGGCCAGTGTATCGACGCAGGTCGCGTCCCACACTAGCACCCGGCCCAACTTCCACGAAATCAGCGACGTTCCGTCAGGTCTCTTGCCGTCATCACGCGCAATGCCCGGTGGCTCTAGGATGGCCGGTACGTTGACGGTGGCAAGAGACCGGCGGATTATGTCATTAAGGGCGGCGTGTCTGGAGAAACGGCCGGCGCTTCTCTGACAGGAAAGTCCGTGGTGTCCCAGCGAATCGACCTCACTGCCACAGGGGCATCTATGTGGACCGCAAATCTGAACTCCAAGCCGCAGGCAGGTCGCTATCCGGAAGGCGTCGGGTTCCATAAAGGTTCCAGTATTGGTACACGGGTATGTCTGAAGCCAATGACCTGATTCCTTGGAGCCAGCCGCTAGAAGTCTGGCTCGTTCTGGACCTGTGCTGCGGCTTAGAAGGGAATCGTAAGTTAATTTAGAAATAACCTCGTCCCAGGCCCTTTGGGATTTTAAATTTTGGGCGAGATCATTACCCGGGCAAGCAATGGACCAAACATTCTTGGCCTCCGTTAAGCCCGCAGTCTCATAGTTTAAAGGAGTGGCCTTTAGTATTTAGCTGTGGACGAATGACAAGAAGGCTGGTGCGGATATGGATGAAATTTTGCGCGTCCCTAACCCACCAAAGCGAATAGGAAGGGACGCTTGAGTCCAGGATTTTTCGCTGAGCTGAATATTCAGGATGGATTCCAGGATCGCTTTGATTAAATCGTCCATTTCAACTAATGCATTTTGGAATTTGGTAAAGGGACAGACAGCAGTGAAGTACATAAGTAAATTTTGGGACGATAAGGCAGAATTTTAAAATTGAAAATGCGTAATGAGGGCTAATTTCGAGAAGACGACTTTCGTGATTTTTGAATTTAGAAATGGACTCAGAAAAATAGGTCGAAAAGGATTCTTCAAAAATAGGGGACCCTAGGAGGAAAAGGGAATTTCTATCGACAATTTTAATGTCGGGTGTAAGAGCATCAAATTTTTGTTTTGTATCGAGACAATTAAGTGCAGGGTTCTAAGCCAATTGATTGAAATTTCGATTTAATTGTTGCAAGGTAAGACAGTACGGTGTTCAAGTCGCCTCCTAGGGTTCCGTCGTCGAGATACCAAGCATTAAATTTTGATTTTAAATTTTGTATGACCGGATTAATGGCTAAGCTGAAAATTGCTGGCCCGAGAGGATCGCCCTGCTGGCGGCCTACTTCGGAAGAAAGAACATTATCGCGGTAAATTAAATTTGAAGGCTCTGCATAACAATGGAGGAGGTAATTGTAAAGTTCGGGAATATTATTCTTAATTTCTGCCAGCAGAGCGTCTCTGTTTATGGAATTGAAGGCATTTTTTACATCAATTTTGACCAAAACATCGCAATGTTCGTGGGAGAGGTATGAACGCAAGGCATGGACGGCTGCCTCGCACCCTCTTTTTGTGCCAAATCCGAGTTGAATTGGTTCGAAAAGTGTTAGTAAACTGGAGACTATATATCTAACTGCAATTTTGGAAGCGAGACGTCTGAGTGTTGATCCAATGGCAATGGGCCTCACCCCACCGTCCTTTTTAGTAAGGGCGATGAGGTTTGCACCATATAAAATTGGAACTATCGATGGGTTGACGTTACCTAGATACATTTCATTTACCAATTTTGTAAGGGACTCAAATAGGTGCTCGCCAGCATCGCCAACGGAGTGAGACGTTAAGTTCCTTCAAATGCTGGGGTGAGAGCCCATCCAGGCCTGCGGAGGAACCGGTTTTGAATGAAACAATTGCTTTGATGATGTCTCTGTTTCTAATTTGTAGCCAGGCCTGGTTTGCCGCCGGTGGGTCGAAAAAATATGGTATTGAAGGACCTGGGGGGTGTTTCGATTGTAGCGCCGAAAGTGTGTCGGGGGTATAGGATGACAGCACGTCGCTAGAGAATAAAAGACGTGCTGCGGGCGACCGCGTCGCGGGCGGCCCCTTTTAGGTCACCGTCACTGATTTTTGATTCAACGGATTTGCGGCGGTTGAAAAATGAAATTGGTGTTTTATCAACTATGGGAGGTGGGGAATGGCGGTTACAGTTATTTTTAATTTTTTGAGTGAGTGATGTTGATGAGTGATCATCGTGAGCATGAAGAATGTTGAACGAGAAAAGAAAAAGATTGTGCCAGTCTTCTACGCCGTTCACCTCTGTACACTTATCTATGAGATGTGATAGATGTGTCGCGGCAGTGATTCTGGCACCTCATGGAACTTTTTTTACCACCGAGGTGTTGTTTTTAAGGTGGCTGCGGTGAATATAAAAAGGTTGGGTGGCGGCAGGAAAGGCGGGAGGAAGATTGAGTGGGTGGTCACTTGTAGGTACAGCATTTTGGCTGTGACATCGAGGGTGAGTTTTAGTGAAATGAATGTTTAGGCCTTTGGCCGATTGAAACGATTTATGGCATGTTTTGCATATATGGCAGGACGACATGCTGTCAAGCGGTTGAGACGTAGATTGCATCAACACGTAAGGAAAATTAAGAAAAATAAACTTACAGTAAACTTATCTAGAAACACAAATAATAAAGGATATAAAAAGGCATTGCAATGACATTGATGAATAAAGACTGCTATTTCACTGGAGCACAGGGAATATTATATCTATTATCACTCAACTGATGCACTGGTATAATTACACCGTGAAAACTTTCTCAGACTGCAAAAAATCTTCATGAAAACAGGAAAAAATGATTTGTTTATACAAATAGTGACTTGACATCTGTCAGGTGTAAAGGGCCGCTGCGGCACAGTACGCAGCGCAGGCCTGTGGTGCCGTCTCCTTGTTGAAAAATGATGTGTACAGGTTGTCTATATCCGTATATTTATTTATGTAACGCTTAGAACATCGAAAATTTATAAATATTTAATTTCATATGAAAATGTAGGAGAGCTTAATAAATTTCGTTGTTGATCCGTTGCCAATCAAATCATATCATCATTAGCATCTTCGGCACCATGCCGCGGGGGCACAACTTTTTAGATTTATTTTAGTTTTAATATAATTTACTAATAATTTATTCCACTTATTTATAACATAATTATTAGTTTTATAGCTTAATATGCTGTAATATGTTATAATTAACAATATAAATGTGTATTTTAATAAAATGTATAAATACTATATTTAATTTCACACAATGGCAATGTTTGACATGCCAGTCAATATAATTAACAAAATTAAAGATGATGCCCGCCACTTCGCTCGCGGAGGAGAAAAAGTCATAACCCGTCGTTTTTTGTTCAGCGTAGTCGGGTAAAAAGTATCCTATAACCATCTGGAGATACCCAGCTACCCGAGTACCAAAACTTGTTGAAATCTGTTTAGCCGATTTTGCGTGATGAAGCCACAACGACACATACAAACATACAAACACACATAAAATCCAAAATTAATATTTTTCCTTTTAGTGACCTCCAAATAGTCCGTAACAATCATTTTTTTGAAAATATCTTCAATGTACTGAAATTTCATTTTTACAATTTTATAATACATAGTATAGATAATAAAGATAATTCACATTATACTCCATCAAAAAAAACTACAATACAATAATATACTTCACTTTAATACCTTTTGAAACATTTTATAATGTGTGCCCACAATGTTAGTTTGGTTGACCAGTGGTAGCTTGCATCACAGAGTGCAAAATTTGTGAACCTGAATCTGTCACACAATAAATAATTTATTTCCAAATGTTCCTTAACAATGTCGATTTTCACCTTAAACTAAAACTTTATCGGAATGGTGAGTAGACATAAACAAGACGAGACAATACGGACATAGACGATAAGATAACACAACATTTGGCTCAGGCCTGCGATGTCCGTTTTCTTAAAATATCTGCTTTCTAGAATGTCAGCATGACTTTTGCATAATGTCAGCTTGTAATAATGTATGTCTTCAAGAATGGCAGTTTTCGCATAATGTTCGGTTTGCGGAAAATGCTTATTCCCAAAATGTCGGCGGACATTTCCTTACAATGTTTGCGATCCAGGAAAGTCTTATTTCCACAATTTCTGCAATCATAACAATATTTGATTCCTACAATATCTTTAACTATCTAAAATGTTAAGCGGAAATTTTATAATTTGCAAATTTGCTGTGAAAATTTTATAATTTTAGTACTTTTTTCCTGTTGTAAATTTGAATACGAGTACGTTACACAAGCCGGGCGACCCAAAATTCAAATAGGGACACAAATAGGGCATATCCTGATGCGGATATGTATATTTATCACAGTGAAAGTATGCAAGTAGTAAAGCATTGCATAGTTAGAAAATTAACTTAAATAAAACGGGCATTATGAAAAAACATGCATAATACGGCAATATCATAAATAAAAAGCGAACATAACGGAAAAGCAAAACTTACGAGAATGCTAATATTAGGCAATCACTGACATTATAAGAATTTTGTCATTATGAATAGAAGACCTCCTGAGACTGCATACATTTCAAATAGAAGGCATTTTGATAAAACTGGTAAAATAGGAATGCTAACATTGCCACAACGCAGCCGTTTTGAGAAATGTTCATTTTAGGAAAACAGATATTTCAGGCGTGAACCAAATACTATCACGTCTTAGATTAATAATATAATAGTTCCTAATGTCACGTCTTAGATTGAAGATGGTATAAAAAGAGAAGTCCCGACAAACTCATTCGTATCCAGCCTAAACCCCTAGAACACAGAGCAATGAAATCTATTGAGTAGAGTAATTTTCTTTACTCTTTTTTTATGTGTGTAATCTATTGTGTTTGTTGTACATGTTTTTGGAAACTTACCAGTTCCTAATCATTAACTTTTAGAAGATTTTTTGAAACCTCAAAATATATTTATAAGAGAACAATAATTATACAAAATCCACTTCTTTAACGCTCTTAGTGGACACATTTTTACATTAGTGTCGCCACACTTGCTACACTTTTTTGTTTTATTCGTCAAACTAAAAAGTATGCAATTTCATCACGCTTATTTAACAAAGTGTTTACAGTGTGTTAGATAGGTTTTTGTTCTAATACCATCCCGTTATATTTTTTCATGGGAATCTTGTACAAATAACATTTTGACTTAAGTAGTCGGTATCACGAATGTTTATTGCGGATAACATGATGATTACCGTCAATCAATCTATGTTTTCAATCCGAAACTAATCGGCAGATACAGTTCTAATTCCGATCTACTGTAGGCTGTGTTTTGGTCTCCTTAGCAACTAAAAAAAGCTCTTAGTTATAATAGGTGTTTTGGGACACATTGTAATTATTCAATGTCAAGTCGAGAAAGATTTTTTGACATCGAATAATGACTTGGAACGTCTAATATCAATGAAATATTCAACATTCTTGATTGACGGGCCGACCTTTGTGACCCTGGAAAATTTCAAAGAAATGTCAAAAAATATGAAGGCGTAATGATACCAAAACAATCGTTAGGTGCGACTTCATCACCATACCGAAAAACGCCGAGAAAATCGCACTTTTTGTACGGCCCCAATACCCATTAATTTTAAACTTTATTTTGTTTTCTTAACAAATCTGCAGGAGTAGAGGGCTACACATTCTGTGAAAATTTAAATGGTTAGAACTGTCAGAGACATAGTGAAGGCTTGGTAAGGGGTATCCTTTGGTTCCGGAACCCTAAAAAAGCTTCTAGATATTTACTGCGTTGCTTCGCTTCAAAGTTGTCAGACAGACGGTTGATACTTAAAGGTGGTACAGGGCAATTGCGACACAGTCGTCTCGCGATCGTTGTTCGTCGTTGTAGTTCAAGTGCCATTGCCACGATGATCGCGTTCGGATCCGTGCTCCTGGTAGCGGCGTTTTGCAATGTGAACGGTCAAGATGCGTATTTGCGTGAGTATTTTTTTAATTGATGAACGCTTTTGACTGTTTTTGTATCAGCATACTGGTAATAGGGATCAACTAGCGATTTTCGTGAACGACTTCGTGGTTGCTGAAAACAGCTCGAAATTTCTGAAAATTGAGTTATGCTTTAAATACGGATAATTATGGAATAATATATTAATTATGCAATAATGAAATATACATTAGGTATATTTAATTATTGCTGTTATGACCTACAAGTATTATTAAAAAAGAAAATGTCATAATGCTACAGAAAAGTAGCACACTTTTCGTTTTCAAAAACTGAAACTAAGGCGTACCTGTTCCCTATCTATGAAAATATTAAAAATAAGTACGACAAAAAACAAGCTTAGGTATAAAACAGTCCGTATTTTGTATTTATGTCAATATTCTGCTTAAATTTAAATTATAATGGCAGTTGACATCTAAAGTTACTTATTTTTGTGAAATTATATTTTTATAGCACTAAAACTTAAAACAAATAACTAAAAATAAAATATTTATGTATTATATATATACATATATAGAGATATATATATATATATATATATATATTCATTTTGTCATCTTGTAGATCAAAAGCACAGTACAATATTAATATGACATTATAACTTCTATCAATACCGCTAAACGCTACAGATACCGTCTAATAATAAACAATAGGGAACATGCATGAAATTTATTCATCGCTTTTCTTAACGAACTATCAAAATACCGTAAAAACTATTCCAAAAAGTGTAATTAAAATTAAAATCGGCCAAGAAATACGTATGATATTAGCATTTTAAACTACTAATTAGACAGCGATTTGACAGAGAGGTCCGACATAGACTGTTACGTCACAGTCCACTACGGTCATATAAACTCCATATTAAATTCTGTTTTGCTAGAAAGAGATAAAATGAAATGTTTGATGGCTTATATCTTGGGTATTTTTATAGTTATTCGGAAAATTCTTTTTGTCTGCTGTTTGTTACATGAATAAGCTTTAAATAAAGAAAAAGTTAAAATTCATGCATATTCCCTATTGAATGATATCAAAATGCCATCATTAAAAACCGTCCAAGTTCATTATAATATGTTTTTTTATAAATGTCATGATTACCAAACATATCGCGCTTTTTAAAACAATTGAGATCCTTATCCTATCCAACTTAGTATATTTTAAATGTGAAAGTTTTTGAAAATGTTTAGATGTTTATCACCTATTCAATAACGCGTTATCTTTCGAAAATGAATATGATACAGATGTACTGTACGCCAAGTTTCATCTAAATCCGTCGTCGTCGTGTTTTAATCCATCCATATAAAAAAAAATCTGCTGTTTATTTCACGTTATATGTATATAATATTTCTATCTTACTTAGTGTTCATTTTAACATTTTTATGATTATATTACAAATGGAGACCAAAACAGAGCCTACAGTAGATCGGAATATGGATTAAAACATATACTACTAGTAACACGAGCAAAGCCGCGGATTAATTTTGTACTACATAAAGATAGATAAAAACTTTATTCACCCACACCAAGAAAAAAAAACAAATTTATAAGCTATACACTTATAATATCTTATAATCTAAGAAACAGTAAAATGTAAGTAACAGGACCACATACACTTTTCCAGAAAAAGAGAAGTCTTGATTGACTTACGAACTCTTCAAGATCCAGCCCAAACCAAAAACAAAATCCGAAATTTACCATAGATTATATTTGAGAGCAAGAATACGAACGGGTTTATGTTCACACAAAGGACTACGATGTCACTTAATCTTCTAGCGAATAGCCAAGACGTGGAATTCCCGACCAGCGTCAGTATATCCGATCAATTAAAAAACCGGATATCATTAACCGTTCTTACCCGATTACCATCCGCTTGAATATAATCTTAACTAATAAAATCTGTAGTGAAAATTTAATTCTCAAAACCAAAATAAATTTAAGGATCTACCTTTTCGTTAGAAATGTTAGAATCCATCTAGTCACTTAGGTTACAGGGCGTGTCAACGAAATAGACATAACCCTCCTTCTGACGCAATTGGGTATAAATATTTATTGGTGGATAGAGTATGTAATAAATAAGTATATACTGTGATTTACAAAATATGACTTGTAATCTGTGACGTTCCATTCCATTTTATTTGTATTTAATTTTATCGATAAACTATTTATATATTCTTCATTTTCTTTTCTTTCCTTACTTTAGATTTACATTTATAATTAGTTGTTAATGATGTACATATTTTATCTTGTTTTAGTACCTTATAATGTACACAAATAAAATGGCTTTTTATACTTTATTTTAATATTGTTTGAAATTTACGATCATAACTTAAATTCGTGTAAATTAATTTAAATATTTATGTTGTTATTTATAAATAAAGTAAAAAATAGGGGTGTTATAAGTTCGTCGTGTGTGTCTGTGGGTCTTGTTGATCGTAGCGCCTGAACGGATAGCCCGATTTTGATTTTGATTTTTTATTCGAAAGGTAATTTCATCGAGAGTTTTCTTAGTTATGGTTCAAGATTATTGTGTTTAAAGAATATCGGCTTTTCTCTAGATCTGTGGGAGGTTTATTATTAGTTCTCCTATTGCTTTTTTTGTGTGTGCGGTGTTCGATCAACAACAAACCTTAGCGAAATTATATTTCTAAGTTCAATAGCAACGACACTTCAACAAGGGAGTCAATGGTAGTGGAAACGTAATACAAACGTATAGTAAATTTCGTAACATAACCTCGCAACTACGTCCCGTTCAAGAACAAGTCCTTAACCCTAGTGCGAGCAAGCAGTAATACTATGCATACTAATATTTACGTATTTTGAATTCAATGATCGAGGTTAAATTAAAAAAAAAGCTTATAATTTATACTATCATAAAGTTGTAAAAATGAAATGTTTGTACATTGAAGAGAAAAAGTGATACGGACTATTTGAAGGTGTCTTTTCGTGTATGTCTGTATGTGTCGTTGAGGCTTCATCACGTCAAAACAGCTAAACGGATTTTTATTATTTTTGGTACACTGGTAGCTGGGCCTCCACAGATGGTTATAAGATACTTTTTACTCGACTACGCTGAATAACAAAGAGGGTACTGATCTTTTTCTCGTCTGCTGAGGAAGTTGCACCTTCTTGTAAAAATATATAGAAGGACATTTCAGAGTCCTCTAAACAATCAGCGTATTTTTAAGTTTTACTACGATAATCTTCATATATGTATTTAAACATATTGTTAAATTATTTATATAAACATTAATAAATAAATATCAGGGATAGTCTTGAATTGGACAAATCGAACAACAGGACCGCTAGCTTCGTAGGCCGTTCAGCAACCAACTGAGTCCAAACATGTCGTCAATGTGAAAAAAATTAAACCTTATTATGTACTAGACTGGACCAGTAGTCTGTCATGCGGGTTACTAACTGCAAGCTGTAATTTATGGACGTGATACTATTCAATTCGCCGGAAAACCCGGCAAATTACAAATTCTGTCACGTAATATTACTCAATTATTAACACACAATGAACATCTAATTCCTGTTATGCCTTATCTCTTGGCTGTCTTAAGTTTGCACCTTGTGTACATGATATCGTGTACAAACGAAGTGCAAACCTAACATTTGTATGATGCACGTCTTTAGTCAAACCGGTAGAAATGATCCTTGTACGGCCCGAAGTCTTTTTGGCAATGCCTAAAATACATCTAGATACTAAAAAATAGGAAAACCTGTCTCGACTGTAACCATACTGTGATCCTCCTTGGCTCACAAAATATTTTAAGTTGGCTGCCGAAATACAATGGTTAGTAAATAGCATTCATTGAAAGATTGAACGATACACTTTGTTTTAGACACGAGGCTAGTTTTTCAAGCTTGACAATAGCAATGCTAGCTTGTAATTCTGGCTTTATGTATAGAAAAACATTTTCAAGATGGTAAGCTAGAAAGGAAGCTGGTAAGCAAGTGTGTTAATGAGACTTCTACGTAATTTCGTAGCTGCAGTGTACCAGTTTTACTTAACTTGTGTCAGTAACTCGGGCATAACAATCTGGCACCAGCTACAAGAATTATATACTAATAATATAGTTTAATATTATATATACTATTAGAGTAATTTCACATAAACTGACACGATTTTGTGGATGCAAATATAATGACCTGTATTCAACAAACAATATTCAGCCTCAAATTTTGTCTCGTAAATATTTATGAGGAAATGTTTGGGGTAATTTAATCTTATTGAAAGTATAATACTTACTTAGGTATTAATGATATGTATTAGGTATTCAATAACAGTTAAATGTTTGTTATTTACGCGTACTGTGGTACGTCAATCTTGTAAACTGACAATAAAATACAGTCAATACAACGCTAGAGTGGATTAGCACTTTATCAGGAAGTCACATAAGCAAAAACATAAAAAGTATATTGCCTAACCTCAAGGTTCAAGTGCATGACCACAAATGGGATTGCAAGTAAACGGGTAATAGCTAATCATTGGACTTGAATGACGTTCGCGGAAAACCGCATGCAAATGAATGATGAATTATCATAAAAACTGGTACTTATTCGGATTTCATCGAAAACTATTCGATTGTTCAGTTTACTTATTACAAGAACTTCACTGTTAACATTACCTGCCAAACTTAACTCTAAGTAAATCGCACAATACAAGCAAAGTACTTTAGATCATAATTAGGGTAATTCCAGGGTACTGTATTAAAAATCAAATAGAGCCTGAAAAGGTAAAACAAAAAAAGTTGTCACATTTTTAGATATTGGTTCTCCAAAAGAAAATTAAAATTCATAACCGCTCTTTTTATCGACAGTGTAGTCGGGTAAAAAGTACCCTATAACCGTCTGATACCCAGCTACCCATGTACCAAAAAATATTTTAAATAATTGAAATCTGTTTAACCGATTTGGCGTGATGAAGCCACAACGCATAAACAATTAAACACATACAAAAAATAAAAAAAATATTATTTTTCGATTCAGTGCCCTCCAAATAATCCGTTACAATATTTTTATTTTTAAATATCTTCAATTACAGTTGTTATATGTACAACTTTATAATAGTATCTATAGATGGCTCGACTAACATTACACGTTTTGCTCGATTTGTGTGATTACACGTATTGTGCGCTTTAACTCCCGGCGTTATGCCTATCTTTGAATCTCGATAATAACGTTTCTAATATTTATTTTCTTTGGTATCATATACATTTCTTGGTCATAAGAAACCGGATCGATTGGTATCATTGAAAAAAAATATATGTATCTTCCCCATTACGGGCAGTAATTAGCTTGGGTCGGCGCTAATCTCGGGGTGGATAGCTAAAGCATATATAGATAGGTGTACTTTTTTTTTAATTACTCGATTAAAACTACTACTGAATTTAGTGACCCCGTGAAACTTTCTTCATTAATAGTAAGCTACCTGATGACCGTTTTGGCAATTCATAAGATCTCGCAGAAAGTACATCGATTTCAATTTAAACTTACACGTTTTCGAACGAACTCGCCTTTTTCTAGACTAAGTATAAACGAAACGCAACGTCCGAAACGTAGAAGAATTACCAACGAAAGGTTATTAAATAAAAGTATATTACTGCAGAGGGGCGGGAAAAGACATTTCGAGGATGAGTATGGTTTTAAGTTTCTTTTTCCTTCAATAGATACGAATCCACGAAATGACATTCCTGCCTGCTTACTACTTTTCTCCAAATATGCGAAGGAAGAGAACGAAATCTTAAGACGTTATATTTATTTGACACATGTTTATATAACTTATTTTCGTAAACATAACACGGCAGATAATCCTTTTCAAAATGAAATTCACGTGCCCGCCTCAATTTTTTTAAGGATATTAAAGTTCAAAGTTTTGGGTTCGAATTGTATATTTGGTTCCGCATAAAATATAGTATATAATACATTACAATATGCATTATTACTTTTAGTTAAATCGGCAATTCCTAAACGCACAACATTAAAAATAAAATATATTTTTGCTACAAAACATTTATCAGTCCGACAAGATCATTAAGTCTAAAAAACTGTATTATGATTTGGACACATTCATTATTGTTTTTTTTATTAGCATTGAAGAAATCAATGAAATTTTTTTTTAATCTCGGTTTTTGTACGGGTCAATTGGCTGTATGGTGAATTTTCAAAGTCTTGGATGAAATTAAAAGAAAAAACCTGCACAATAATGTATACTTCCCGGGCATGTTCGGGAAGTAATGTCGTTTTTTTTAATTTATTATCGAATCAACGCATATAACGATGGACTTCGCGGTGTGTTTTTACTACATTAATGTTAACATTTCCGAGCAAGTTGGAGAAATAGTACATTACTGCTGACGCCGGGAAAGAAGGGCTTGCCGGGTGAGTAGGTATAGACGGCCGACCGTAGGGAGGCCGGATAGAGATACGTAGCTGGCAAGCACTTTTCACGGCCAGAGGCATGTATAGTACTTTTCCCAAACAATGAATGCAATGAAATAAAAAATACACCACTCAAAAAAATTTCACGACAAAAGTTTTTGAAATTTTCCCTTCAACCCCTCCATAATGATTTTTTTTTACGGAAGTCGTCCGTATTTCGCGTGTGTAGTGTTCGAGTAGACTCTATTAGGCCCGTTATACACAACCTTTATAGTAAGAATCATAATGTCTATAATAAATAAAATAAATGCAGAGGATTTTAAATATTGTCTATGGTCTCTGGTCACTTACATATAGACAATATTTTAAATTTATTCATCAATATATGAATCATACAGATTTGTGTTCTTAATAGCAGTTCGTGTATAATAGGCATTAACGCGGATATTTTTGCTCCGATAACCATTCAGCCACCAGAAAAAAATAAAAAAATATAATTCAGCTGATTAGCCTGTGCATGACACAGACGCCATGTTTACTACAAAATTAAAAAAGAAATTACTTCCCGGCCTAGGCCTTCAATTTTGTATGAAATTCCTTTACAGTTCTCTCAGGTTGTTCCTCCCGAAACGGGATACTTTGAAGCCTGTTTAACCGCACGTAATGACGACATTTCATTGCATTTTGGAGAAAAAGATATTTATACGCGATTAAGCCCCTTTTTGTTGTATTGTGGTGAGAAGGATTATATTGTATGGCAGTAACATTTCTTTGTTTGTTTCATTTTATTTATTGCACAAAACAAAAGTAGGTACAAATGGCAGACTTAATGACCAATATCATTCTGTACCAGTCATAGGGCCAAACAAAGATGCATGAAAATGGTGCAGTCGGAAAAAACATTCAGTACTGAGAGCGTTAGTTTAAAAAATATTATTTTTCGATTCAGTGCCCTCCAAATAATCCGTTACAATATTTTTATTTTTAAATATCTTCAATTACAGTTGTTATATGTACAACTTTATAATAGTATCTATAGATGGCTCGACTAACATTACACGTTTTGCTCGATTTGTGTGATTACACGTATTGTGCGCTTTAACTCCCGGCGTTATGCCTATCTTTGAATCTCGATAATAACGTTTCTAATATTTATTTTCTTTGGTATCATATACATTTCTTGGTCATAAGAAACCGGATCGATTGGTATCATTGAAAAAAAATATATGTATCTTCCCCATTACGGGCAGTAATTAGCTTGGGTCGGCGCTAATCTCGGGGTGGATAGCTAAAGCATATATAGATAGGTGTACTTTTTTTTTAATTACTCGATTAAAACTACTACTGAATTTAGTGACCCCGTGAAACTTTCTTCATTAATAGTAAGCTACCTGATGACCGTTTTGGCAATTCATAAGATCTCGCAGAAAGTACATCGATTTCAATTTAAACTTACACGTTTTCGAACGAACTCGCCTTTTTCTAGACTAAGTATAAACGAAACGCAACGTCCGAAACGTAGAAGAATTACCAACGAAAGGTTATTAAATAAAAGTATATTACTGCAGAGGGGCGGGAAAAGACATTTCGAGGATGAGTATGGTTTTAAGTTTCTTTTTCCTTCAATAGATACGAATCCACGAAATGACATTCCTGCCTGCTTACTACTTTTCTCCAAATATGCGAAGGAAGAGAACGAAATCTTAAGACGTTATATTTATACGCGATTAAGCCCCTTTTTGTTGTATTGTGGTGAGAAGGATTATATTGTATGGCAGTAACATTTCTTTGTTTGTTTCATTTTATTTATTGCACAAAACAAAAGTAGGTACAAATGGCAGACTTAATGACCAATATCATTCTGTACCAGTCATAGGGCCAAACAAAGATGCATGAAAATGGTGCAGTCGGAAAAAACATTCAGTACTGAGAGCGTTAGGACACACAAGTAAATAACTACATACTGTATAGGATACAATATATATATATATATATACGTAACGTATGCGTAATATATAAGTAAGGTATTTTTTCCCTAAGGAAATATTTGATATGTCCGTCATCATGCATATTACACTGTTTTTGTATGCAAATCAATGCGATCATCATATAGACAAACAAATGCTCATTATAACACATCGTCAATAAATTGATTAAATATTACCCTATCGTACGAATAATGCATTATATTATTATGAAATATCGTTTGTAGAGGACCGCGCTTTGTGTTTGTTCCTAAAATGACGTAGGTACAACTTTTTGCAAATGGGCAATTCTTCAACAATTCGTACGAACTGGGACAGTTAAGTACTGTTTTTTTTTACGTAATCCGAATAAGAAAGTCATTATTTATACTTATACTGCTTCAATTCAAAAACTCATATGTTCATATTAGAACTAAATGAAAAAGGGTCTAAGGGCGTTATTAAAATAAACTGGGTTACTTATCCCCGCTTAAATTATTTCGGATCTCACTCCAGTAGTTTCCCGAGGGTGTTATAACAGCACTTTCTAAGGTACCTAAAGCTGTTCTACGATACAAAATTAATATCGTATTTTTTTAACTTCTACTAGTATCTAAGCTAGGAACCTCCTATTTTTATACACAAATCCATATGTATTTTGTTAACGTGGCTTAACGCTCCACTTGTTTGTGAATAATAAGGACTTGTTTGTGAAAAAAAAAGACATAACCCTTCATTTTTTCTTCAGCGTAGTCGGTTAAAAAGGATCTTATAACCATCTGGAGATACCCGTGTACCAAAAATAGTTGAAATCCGTTAAGCCGATTTTGCGTGATGAAGCCACAACGACACATACAAACATACATAAAATCCAAAAAAAATTTTTTCGTTTTAATGACCTCCAAATAGTCCATAACAATCTTTTTTTTTTAAATATCTTCAATGTACAGACATTTCATTTTTACAACTTTATAATAGTATAGATATACATATACAATAACATACCTATGATACATCGAATCGATTCATTAATACATCATATTGATTTTTTACTTAATTAATAAGTTATATAGCTCTAGGTACTTAATTGTAAGCAAATATTATAGTTTAACTAGAAGATACCCGCAACTTCGTTCGCGTTGTAGAAAAATACATAACCCGTCGTTTTTTTCAGCGTCGGGTAAACAGTATCCTATAACCATCTGGAGATACCCAGCTACCCGTGTACCAAAAATTGTGGAAATCTGTTTAGCCGATTTTGCGTGATGAAGCCACAACGACACATACAAACACACATAAAATCCAAAAAAAATATTTTTCGTTTTAATGACCTCCAAATAGTCCATAACAATTTTTTTTTTTGAAATATCTTCAATGTATAGACGTTTAATTTTTACAACTTTATAATAGTATAGATGTGGTAGTTACTTATTACACGTGTTATTAATACCAACTGCTTAATTATTATAAATAAGTAATGGATTATAACGTACCTGTTGGCGATTATGCTAGTTACCTATACACTAGTTACTTGGAAAAAGTTAATCCTTTCCTTCCTTTAAAAAAGCTCCGGCCACTTAAATGTTTGTCGCCTGGGAAAACAAGTATTACTCATACTATATTATGTTATGGTACCTACCTTTAGTTAAATACTAGAAGGCGCCCGCACCTTCGTTCGCGGAGGAGAAAAAGTCATAAGCCCTCTTTTTTCTTTAGCCTGGTGGGGTAAAAATTATCCTGCAACCATCGGGAGATACCCAGCCACCAGTGTACCTACCAAAAATAGTTGAAATCCGTTAAGCCGATTTGGCGTGATGAAGCCAAGAAAAGAAAAATCCAAAAAAATATATTTGGATTTAGTGACCTCCAAAAGTCCTTTAAAATTTTTTTTTTGAAAATAACTTTAATGTACAGATATTTCATTTTTGGAACTTTATATTAAAATAGTATAGATATTAGATATGTGCACATTTAGACTTGTACAGTGGAACCAGAATAATTGATCGGCAATCTTTGTGTTCCATAGAAACGGAAAAGGTGCGAGTGAGAGAGGACAGCAATAAACAGTCGAGTACCTACTACTGACTGGACTCACTGTATAATATTTATATTATGTTACTGCTGACTTAAGTCTTAGTGGCTAGACTTACGGTCGTCTAAAATGGACAAAAATCATTAAAATCACAGCATATTTCTTTATTTCTTCGGCATTTCTTTTTAAGAGAGTATTTCCATGCTAGTCTGGTTTATCTTAAGTACTTAACTTACTAGCTTCTGCCCACGACTTCCTCCGCCTTAAATTTGTTTATCGCGGATAAGGGTATTTTTCCGGGATAAAAAGTAGCCTATGTCTTTCCTCGGAACTCAAACTATCTCCATACCAAATTTCATCTAAATCGGTTCAGCGGTTTAAGCGTGAAGAGGTAACAGACAGACAGACAGACAGACAGACACAGTTTCGCATTTATAATATTAAGTATTGATTGCAAGCTCGTTTAACAATATGTAACTTTAATTACAGCTTCATACATCAAACCATGCACCTACGGAGACGGTCTCGAATCATGCGTCAAGCAACAGATTCAAGAAGCTCTCCCGCAATTCACCAAGGGTATCCCTGAGCTGGGGGTGCCTTCACTGGATCCTGTCAACTTGGACGATATCGTCATAGACGGCAACGGACTCAAGCTGTCATTGAAACAGGCAAAGATGCACGGTCTCAGCACCGTCGATGTAACAGAGCTCAAGTAAGTCGATAGTGACAAGTAATCAGTGAAACCATGGTACGGTCGGCCAAGAATATTTTCTACCACTTTTCGACTCTATTTCATGTCTATTAAGGTTCAAAAGTGGTAGACTAATTTCTTGGCCGACCGTACAATAAAGCAATAGAGATGATGCCGCATGTGGAATTTTACAGCCTACTTTTTACAGTTTAGTTAGAATAAGTTTCTGTGAAAAAAAAATGATTGTGACAAGCTTTTATTGCCAACTGTATTTTTCTTTGAACATTCATCAACTACTTACCGAGACGATTCTAAAGAACCCAAACTTGATAGGATTGGATTATTTTATTCCTATGAACACCTTTCTGTCCCATCAGATCAGCTCGATGGTATCATACTATTGTCACCGAACTTAAATAAGTATGCCTAATTTTAGCTCAATCGGAAACCGGGAAGTAGGTCTTTAATTTGCAAGATTCCACCCGAACAAACATACATGGCAAGTTAAATAAAATCTTGTATAAATACCAATGCATCATCAAATAAAGAAAAAATATCGAAAAATATCTAATTGGCTTTGAAATACAAAACTTCAATTTTTTTTTACTTTTAATAGAAAATCAAATTTAAAGTTTTTTTTTCAAACTCCTTTTAATTAAATAAAACAATAATTGTATAGCAACCATGTAGATAAACAAAGTTTTTCACGAGTCGGTGCCAAACCTGAAATAAATAAAGTTCTTTATTCAACAAAAATACGAATTACTATGGCTAAATATATATGTAGGGTATAATAACTAAAGGCTGGCCGCCGCCGTTCTTAATAGTAATAAATGAATGGTTTGGCACCGACTTCAAAAGGTGATTCAAATGTGATCCGTACCGTACATAGAAGATTTATTTATGGCTTTTAAGTTTATTTTGAAGTCGGTTCTTTTTTTTTTTTTTTATTTGAGTGCTGTCAATATCCCAATTCTCTTCCTTACGAAATACAAGCCGGGCTAGCGCAACTTTCCACGATTCCACTTGTCGCCAGTCATAGCAACACCCGTCTTTCGCGCATTGTATTAAAAAGAAAGAGATAGACAATCTTTGTAGCGCGACAAAGAGTCGAGTATCACAGTTGTGCTAGAGGACGAACGAAGCACTCTCGCACGAAAAAGAAAAAAGTCATAACTTCCTGTTTTGCTTTGCTGTCGTCAGGTACAAGGTCACAAAATTAATAAAGTATTTTGTAACACTGTTCCAAAAATGATCAAAATCCGTTAAGCCAAAAAAGTATATTCAGTAACCTTCAAATACAATATTTCAGTTATTTTGCGTATATAAATTTACAACTTTATAATAATATAGATATTACGCTGTTTAATATTCACACAGGACATCACATTTGCCTAATATATTATTATTTAACAAATAACAATGAACGTTGTCATTGCAAAGTCGGCTTGTGCTAACCTAAGACCTTGAGTAATTATATCGACCGTGCATGCCAATTTAATGTCTAAATATAAAGGGAATATATAAGATCACAGAATATAATAGTATTCATTAATTACAGATCATGTTAGAAGAAGAGTGTCTTATCAAAAGGGCTTTTTTCAATGGCTTCCTTTGAGACATAAGCCCTTTTGAAAAGGCGGTTCTCAAAGTCAAAGTCCATACTTCTCTTCTCATACCAAATGTGAACCCACATAGCGAGTTCAGCTTTAGTATACCAGGCGAGCGCTATAATCTGACACCTAAGTTCTTTTTTTTCTCGCCCGTTGGGTTCGTTTTGTTAAGCTAATTTTAACAATCTTCTAACCAATCAGGGCTCGGAAACTGGTGTTCTCTTCATACAAAATAACCGGTCTTTTTCGTTCTTTTTGTTCAATTACGAGTTTTTCGTATATTTTATTAAAATTCAATAACTGGTGTTTCAGATGTGTCTAAAGATATTTGTCTTCTCCTAAATATAGATTTAAAACATCCCAGAAAAATCGTCTATTTTAGAAGATTTATAGATACGGGTTACGAGCCCTGGGACCAATATTGCCCCGTGATCTAACGTGTACCACTATCTCACGTGTCTATTTATGTCAGAGACAAACTAGAGGCGGTGATGTGAATTTTCAGAATGACACTATAATATATTGGTACAGCTAGCATCAAATAGTTCGTAACATCCAAAACGAAACAAATACAAGAACGTAGAAAGACAAATAAAGACGTGTTGCTATTTGGCGCTTTGGACGTTACAAACTATTTGATATCGACTGTATATTATGGAGATTGTCAAAACTGGATTGAATGTACCAGTTTTTTCAAAAGTGTGGCAATTCAAAAGCCATTTAGAGGAATAGGTTTAATAAACCGCTTGCAATTGTCCGTTTTCGGGTTTTCTTATGGGTTGAGTGCTGGTGTGGGACGCTACATGCGTTGATACACTGGCACCTTCACATCTGCCTCGGACCTCAGCAAAGGCCGGCGCAGCGGCGGAGGTCGCCGAAAAACGTAAAAAGTCAAAATACCAGGGTCTCGGATCCCAATACCATTTTATGCCATTCGGCGTCGAGACCCTGGGCCCGTGGGGTCCATGCGCCTGGCTCCTTTTCAAGGAGCTATCAAAACGGCTCGTCGACACTTCAGGCGACCAAAGGGCTGGCAGCTTCCTCGCTCAGCGTCTCCGTATCGTCATACAGCGAGGAAATGCTGTCAGTATTTTTGGTACCATGCCGCGGGGGCCCTTTTTAGATATAATTTAATCTTTAGCTCTAGTTTTAATCATCTATGTAATATACTAAGCTCGATATTTACATGTTCCATCTACTTGATCTACTTGATCGTTTCCCACAAAAAAAAAGTAATTAAATTTCGCCATCTTTATCTTGGGGGTTATTGAGAAGCTTGCACAGATTTATTACAATTAAATGAAAATTTTGGGAGAACAGCTTGCTAACCAACTTTAAATCGTTATAGTTCCTAACTGGTAATTCAAAATTAAAAAATGATAAAAGAAACCTAATAATTGTTTTAATACTAATATTCTCATATCATTGGTGACATTCGGACAATTAAGACGAATCGATTGTCGTAAGAATCATCATAATCGGCCCATGCGTTTGGTCTCTAGAGTGCCAGATAGGAGCAAACATACATACATACATACACTGATAATCACATTACCCTCCTTTGCGTAGTGCAGTCGGGTAAAAATATAAGTTGCAAAACGCCTACATGATCGAATGACAATAAGGAAATAACAGACGGTAGTTAAAAACTTCAAACGTGAATTTCGCTCACTCCCCACAGTTATAACCAAGGACAATGTCGGTAATAATGCGAGTCATTTTCACTGACAAATTGTATTTTAATTCTGTGGTTTTGGACAGCTTCTATTGGATAGACATTTATTATCAGTTATAGCTTATACGTTATGCGACCACGACGTTTTGCTACTTAGACGTTTTAAATCCAAAACGTTTATCCATACAAAATACAAATGTGTCTTTTTACAGCCGGACATAATAAAATCACGTCCTAAATCTACCTAATCAAATCACGATCGTGCAAGCAAGACATTCTGCTCACCAGGTCATTGTTCAAAAACCTCATTGTGCTTCCTGAGGCATGCTGCAATTATGACGTTTTAATTACTTAGTCTTTATGCAATCTAGACCTTATAAACCTAACCCCATACCTATTCTGAAGGGCTATTGGACGGGAATTTAACAGGGCTACGCATGAATTTTAAGAACAGTTTTGGATTATTATTAATTAATAGACTAAGTATATGGCAGATCCAAAAAGTCAATTTTGAATCCTGACGGAAAGATGACCAATTCTGATTTAGTCAGTGCCAAGCACACCAATTGCACAGTGTAAAAAACATACAGTGGGCCGACGCCTTTGATGTTTGCGTACATGACAATGACTTGTCCCGAGCTACTAAACTAATACGGACTATGCAGCTCGGGCTCGCCCCACCCGCGTCTCGCCCCTTGCTCCCCGCACGATTGCTCTGTCTAGACGGCATCGTCGGATGACTGTATTGATTTCTAGACTGTGCCAATTGTGTGCAACGAACCCGGGCTCTTAGCGTCGAAAGTATTACTCGTAGTATAATGGCTTGTAGAAAAGTGAATAAATTAATCAACTTACGCCCAAGTGACGGAAACGAAACGGCCAAGCCACATATTTTGACTACGGTGTAGTTTGTGAAGTTAGGGCGTGTGAGTAGAAGCTTGGCTCTTACCTAAGATCTGATAAATAACTTATTGACAGTGCAAGCCATATAGTCTCGTATTGGCAACATTTTATATGAAAATGTTTTTGGTGGGACCTTTTTTAATGGCACGGAATCATACGTACCTTGAGCGAGAATATAGTTGATAACTACTCACTTCCTGGTCTGCGGCAGTGAAACAACCGCCTTCACTTAACTACTGGTGGATCTCGGAACCAATGATCTTTTAGTAGTTTCATTAACATTAAGTACGTACGTTGTAATAAATGATATGAAATTACAGATAATTTGTGAACGGTGCGATAATTCCAGTATTCTGAGCTGTCAAAGGTTCCTTATTATTCGATCATTAGGTACTCGTATCATGAAGTAATTGGGAGGTATACAATAGTATGCGCTGAAAATTATGCAAATTTAAGATAATTTATGAACGGTGCGATGATTCCAGTATTCTGAGCGGTCAAAGGTTCGTTATTATTCGACCATTAGGTACGCGTATCATGAAGTAATTGGGGGGAATACAATAGTATGCCATGAAGATTATAGGAAGCGATCGATATGTAAACAACGTATAAAGGGTCGGTTATATTCGAAAAATACAATAGCGGGTAGTCTTACAAGTTTTAAGTAAATAAATAACATAATAGATAAGATAAAAAGATGCAATTTTTGTGACACTATGTGTCTAACTCAAATCATACAATCGTGTTAGTCCCAAATGAAATCCTAATCTAGGATTGACTATAAATAAATATGTATATCGTTAGACCCGTATGGTTGGACTAACGGACTGTGCAGAAAACGTGTTGTCATTGTCTCTAGGGGAGACCTACATTAAGCAGTGATGATTATGATGATATGAAATAATGTACTTTATTGTGGAAAACATATAAGATATGAAAACAATTTTCGAGAACTACAATATCGGGCAGCCAACTTTCAAATTCAAATTGTTTGTTCTGTAAGTAGGCCAGAAGGGCACTTTTACAAGTCTGACTCTACGGCATTTCCCTAGAGGAGACCAGGGTTGAGAAGAAAGCAGAAACAAACTTACCTAGTAGTCAGTCATAATTTTCAGAATAATTCTTAACTTTTATAATATTACCTATCTTAATGATACTTAAACTTTTACAATTGTGTTAAAACTCTTTTATAACACATACACGCAGCGGTGATGTACAGATTCTCCAGAGCAATGTTAATATAAAATATAAAGTAGGTTTTCTCAGAGATGTATAAGGTGTCTAGGCGTAACGACATGCAATAAAATTAAATATAATAATTTGATTTAATTCTACTGAGATGTATAAGGTCTCTTAGGGGTCAAAGTGAAATAATACATTAAAAATAATATTAATTCAATCTAAATTTCTTTGTAACCAAGATCACTTTTCGCAACTAAGTTGATCGTATCATGATTATTAAAGATGATTTTATGAAGAATAGTTATGTCTGCCTCTCATTGTTATTAGTTGCGCAAGGGAAAGATTGATTCAAGAACAATGATTAGTCACCAGTCAATCATATGGTTATCGAGGTAAACACTTCTTAAATGCTCACATTGTATGCAAATAACTGCACTGCAATATTGTTATTGAGTAATCGCTAGTAACTCGTGTATATGTACAGTCAGCTGCAAAGAAAAGTAATCCTTAATAAACATATTGTCAGTACTTTAAAAAACTCATATCTCAATTTAGTTCAACGAAAACGTGATAACTCTATGACGCTAGTATTAGTAACTTTTAATAACTATAATATTTTGTTTTAATTTACTGGACAAAATAAATAAATTAAAATTGTGCTCGAACATAAGCATCCTGTTCATTTAACTGGCAAGACGTTTAGCATAACATTACAATTTATTACTAACTCTATGAAGCTAGTATTAGTAACGTTTAATAACTATAATATTTTGTTTGAATGTCCTGGACAAAATAAATAAATTCAAATTGTGCTCGAACATACGCATCCTGTTCATTTAACTGGCAAGACGTTTAGCATAACATTAACATTTATTTATTTAAGTGAAGTGGCCAGTTAAGTGACAATCGAGAATTTCAATAAGATAATCAAAGAGGTCTTAATCATTGACTATTAATTTTATCTCATTAACAGGGTGTTTTGAGGTAGTAAATTTGTTTCCCTAATTTTCTCCAAAAACTAGCATAAACTTTTAAATGTTTTATACTTAAGTCTACTCCTAGAGATGAGTACTATCAGCTCTTAAACTACTTATTACAGACAACAAATAACTTTAATTTTTTTAGTAGGAATTTAATAGCAGGCAGGCAGCCAACGTCTTAAATAAATCTGTTTGCATTGTTTCAGAGTGAATTTAAAAGATGAGACTTTCAGCCTCAAGTTCCTGGCTAACATGAGCGTCTCCGGTCAATACGCCATCGATGGACGCATCCTAATCCTGCCAGTACAAGGAGACGGCGATTGCTCCATTTTAGTCGGTAAGTTAGTGCACAAAATTCGATATATCGTGAAGTCGGGGTAGTTTGGCCTTTAAAGAGTAACTTTCGTTCATACCAAAACCATTGATAACGAACTGAAATCCACATTTTTTTTAATCGTGGAGGTAAAGAATACTTCATGGTGATAAATTATGATTTAAATGTAAAAGAGCAGCTTAGACAAAGTTATTGGACCGGGTAATGTTACCCTCCAGGGCTAAAGTACCCCGAACTTCGAATAACTTAACCTCTTCGCCGCCACATGTTGTAGCACGCAGTGCCGTCAGCTCCACTGTGAAAGATTACATTTCGTGACCATAATTAATTGGCTAGTGAGTTTCTACATAGTTTTTGACACTGAAAACACATTTAATTATCTTTCGTGATCTTATGCGGATGTTGGCATTGTGCAAAACTTGCAGCGCATCGTATCATTCGTATCATGATTCTGGCGGTCAAGAGGTTAATAATTATGTAGCTAACTAGGCAAAACTCGTAAATTAACTGTAACTGACCAAAAGTACTTAATGAAAACTCTAGATTACGTTTTTCCTCCCGTACAGTTAATTTGTGCATAAATTTAGTTTGATACAAGTTATATTATGTTTGCCTTAATTTTACTTTGTACGTGAAGTAGGTAACTGAGAAATTCACTAAATCCGGTTTCCCACAATAATCTACAAGTTTTTTTTTATATCAGTAGTGTATCGTCGGATTTAGGGTTCCATATCAAAAAGGTAAAAAAGAAACCCTTAGACTTATATACTTATGGCGTTATTTTCTACTTATTGTGCAACTTTGTCCATCTGTCTGCCAAAATTACCAATATGAGGGGGACCTAAATTAAAAGTCTAGCTACTAGGTCAAATAGGGTATCATATGAAAGAATTATGAAAATATTGTGAAAACCCCCATCTTCGCAGTTTAAGCGAACAATTTTAAATTTAACAATGTAAATGTAGCTTATTTTTTAATTCTCAAAAATATTTTGTTCTCTCTCCTATAACGCGTTCTACACCTTTCGATCCGATCCTAATCATCAGCTAAAATCGGATAGTGTATTGTGCTACAGAGCCTAAAAATTGGGATCTGTTGCACAATACTTTATCCTATTTTATCCGATAATTAGGATCGGATCGGATAGGATCGGAAGGTGTATAACGCCTTTATTGCCTAACGCGTTTGACACTCGGAATCAGAATCAAGTGTCATGAATGTCACGATTTTGTATTGGCTATGACAGTTGATTCCGATACCAATTGTCAAAAATTTCGTTAGACAATGACCCCCTGCGCTATGATGGTTGCGTTTGTCATGCGATAAATAAATGACATAGCTGCCGCCACCTTCTGACACGCATATGAGTGCGAGAGTGACAGGCGCGTTATCATATCATTTATCGCGTGATAAACGCGACCATCATAGGCCCGCTGCTGGTTTCGTTATGTTTGCAACTCATTTATATATGCGACGCTATAGATACCAGGTGCACTTAACGTAACCGGTCAATTAGATAACGTGCGAGTTTGTACGGAACCTTCACGCGCGAGTCTGTCTCGCACTTGGCCAGTTTTTTTTTCTCATTAAAGACGTGTTTTTCTTCATAGACCTTCGAACGAGTCAAAGCCCACTTATTTAAATCTTCATAACAACTTATAAAAAAAGCTTTAAGTATATTTTTATGCAGAACATAATGGCATAAGCGATTACGATTGATTGTACGGACAAGGAATATAATTTGTGTACCCTTTCGTACCTTGTCATAGTGACATTGATATGGAATCTCTATCGGCTTTCATATTGATTTTGACTGTGACAAGGTACAAAATGGTATAATAAATTAAATTCCTTGATTGTACCACCAAGCGAAGCAAGTGAGGACCACTATGTCTGACTATCATAACAGCTTTTAGCCTCGAGTTACACACTCTACTTTTCGTTTTGACTGTGAGAAAATAACAAGTGATCAACGAAATTTTTATTTTTATTATTGCTAACAATGTGACTTAACACAAAGTATCATTGTGACTTTTAATTTCGCTTTAGAGGCGCCACTTCCTTTTTTTCTTGTAATGTCCTCACGCTTTTCACTCGCATTACAACTGTAAACTAAAAATACGTGCTTAAAATTAATAAATTATGTTACTTACATAATTTTCTTCGTAATATCCACTACGGAAAACATGATGAAAAATTCATACCAACTCGTCTTTATTGTGCGCCGTCACTTTATATGCTTAATCATCAAAAGAAACGGTGTAGGTTAAGGCAGGAATTGGCTGCTTTATTTATACCGTATTAGGAAACTTCCGTTCAACCAACATTGTTGTTTACGGATTAGTAAGTCGCACATTCCCAGGTGTTATTTTGTGCAAGCGATTTTCTCGGTTTATACACAAATCCTTCATAATCATAATACTACATTTTATAAGGTGTTAAAAGTCCCCAGTAAGCTCGGTTCTCCATACAAACGTAGTTACGCTCACATTTTCAAACGACTAGCTAGTTTGCTCTGAAACTTTTTACTTAGAATTAGTTTAGGTATATGCAAGCTTGTAATTAGTTTATGTAGCTTCAAATACCATAGTAAAAACAATGCAGCGTATTTAAGTTTTTCATACAAAACTTGTATTTACTGTATTCCGTTTGTTTTATAAACTGCAGGTATATAAACTAGTATCCGGCCTAGATATACCTCATGTCATTGTATATGCAATGTTTCGTTACAATCCGACACGTAGTTTTAAAATAAGAACGAAACTCCGTTTGTATGGGAAGGTGAAATTCGGCCGAGCTTACTGGGGACTCTTAAAACAATAATTGTACCTGGAAATACTGTTTTCTCCCAATCGATGTGAAAAGCAAATTTTATAATGAGTTGATTGTGGGTTTTATAAACCCATTGGAGATATTTGTCACTACTATATCTCGCTTTCTAAGTTCATGTCATAATGGCTTCTTTTAGCCACTTCTCATAAAATTTAACATAATTTGAGAGTATCATTTCATAAATATGTTTTTCATATTAATCGTTGGCTGTATTAAAATGTCTCGTGGTCAAAAATACTTGTCCGTTATTTATCTATTTAAATTTTATCGCACGTGAGGTACACGTTTTGTGAATATGCCTGTCCCCTTGTTGCCTTAGATTATGGACTTTTGGGTTCGTTTTGAAAAACCAGATTGTGACGCTCATAAACCGAAAAAAGTCACAAAACTGACCTTTTTGCCGGACACTTTTTTTTAATTATCAAAGATTCTGAGCAAAAGGAATCCAAAAAGTCTATCTTCTGAGACAACAAATACTTACACATTTTAGTGAAAATGCCCAAGCACACACAGTGCGTTTTCTTTAATCTGTTGTAGTACTCGTACAAGTATTTGCTCCACGAGCCACTATTTCACGTGACTGAGCTAACAATGAAAACAGCAGTGCGCTCTTTTAGTTTTAAGGGAGTCCGGGAGACTGATGAACAGGAGCCCGGCGCAGGCGTCTGCTCCGAGTGCGTTTCCTATATATTCGCGGGCGGTGGGCGATCCACCAGACACAGATGCTCTATGAATATATAGGAAACGGCTCCCGAAGCGGACGCCCTGCGCCGGACCGTTCAACGCAGCGATCGCCCCGTTCCTTACACGATTGTAGATATTTTTAAGTGTTACATTTTTTATGTTTTATTAAAAAAAACTTTTTTTTTCATGCAATGAATAGATGACATTGAGGTGGAGATCTCAAGCAAGCTCACTTCTGTGAAGGGAAAACGCGGAGACCACATGAAACTAGTCACCCCGAATTACAAGTACCAGATCGGGAAGACCACGTTCAAATTCCAGAACCTGTTCAACGGCAACAAGCAGTTGTGTAAGTCTTCTATAGCTACTTAATTACACTTTTTTTCATAATTGATATTGAGAACTAATTCTCAAGAACAAATTGAGAGTCTTTTGAAAATGGCTCATTCTTCTCCAATGATGCTTTGAAATTGAACCTTGTATACGACTTTTTAACATCGAATGTAGGATTCGTTACAAAGAGGAAATAAGTCCTTTTGAAAAGACACTTTATCAGGTGTTTCTGTCTAACATGTGGCACGAGTACTCAAGAACAATGACATTACATCGTGACAAGTAAACAATACACAGGTAATCGTAGGAAACGTCAGGAATAGTTAAGTTTAATGCTGCATTAATTACCGGTTGCCATCATTTGACTGCTTTCTTCAAAATTAAAGCCGGACTTAAATTATTTTAATACTTTTTATCACACGCATATAATCCGATTTCTACGGGCATTTGACGAATTGCGGCGGTACCTATTAATGTCCAAGTTTTAGGAAGATGGAATATTTCGAAGAGAAAAACGTCAATTTCAGAAGAGTATTTTGGCGATATTATGTGGATACTTATCGGAGACCATTATTTACTAGGTTTTAAACATTATGTGCTACTGATGTTCACATTTATCGCATAATAAATAAATGATAAAGGATCTGTCACTCTTGTTTAAAATGATGTAAATGCAATTATGTAATTTTACATGGAAAACCACATAAACCTGTAAAATTCCCGAAAAAGAAAGAATATTTACAAAACATTATTTACAATCACATTATTTTTATTAATTTGAAATTGAATAAATTAAAATTAATAAAAATTATGTAACATTTTTTAATTTTTCATAAAAACCTTTACTTTTTACAGAGTTGTGTTTTTGCATGTAAAATTACATAATTGTATATAATTTTTAACAGTGTATATGACAAGGCGTCTGTCACTCTCGCACTCACAGACGTGTCAGAAAGTGCCGTGTTCTTTATCATTTATCTATCGCGTGGAAAACGCAGCCGTCAATAGGCCCGCGGCTCAGGAGCGTTACATACAACCGATTTGATAAAATTTGTAGAAGACACAAAACAAAATAAATCATTTCACAATTGGATCTCTACCGCATAATTTATCCTTATATTTCTTTTTTTAATATTTAATAATTTATCATATATATATATTTTTTTATTCCATATGGGTACATACAATATCAATCACATTTAACGGATTTATTGAGAAATGATACACTTCCTTAGTAGGTAGATCGGCCCTCAGATTGCATAAATTATCATAGCCCTTTAACAATTCAGTTAGCGATGACGTTGAGAAAAAATTAATGACGCGGAAATCAACCTGTTGGGTTTACATACAGAATCAAGGTAATACAGGTTTTCAACGCGTTATTTTTAAAAAGACAAAAGTGCATTCTGATCCGAAGAGGAATCATGTCCGGTACCGCATTCCAATACGTATGTACGTACGTACCTACCTACTCCTTCTTTTTCGATCTCGTTGACGAGCAACCTTTTGAAAACACTGGTTTTACTTCGGGGTTAACGACTTGATACATTTTTTTACTACGGTACGATCCGTTCTCTAGGTGCATATAAAAGTTTCAAGCCTTGGAAGGCTTAAAAACATATGTATGCCTACAAACTTATAATGCTAAGTACCAACCTGTTCAAACAAACAAATGGTCACTTAACTAAACTAACGTAAGGGCACCAATAACGGACTGTTTAGGGATTATTTAATTTCACACAGAAAAATGTACATTACTAACGATCACTCGTATAACAAATGTATAAAAGTGGAGCAAAAAGTATATACGTAATTTCTAAGAAAAATAATTATACAAATCTAAAATAAATCTTGGAACACACTGAAAATTCTTAAAGAACACTTATAAGTAAGCAGTTTACCAATAAAATGAACTATAATTTTGTCATTAATATGACCAAATAGATGTCTATATTTATTGATCCATTAATGGTGCTTCTACTTTAGGAGGCCATAATGTATCATACGGTGATCAATGATCATACATCAATGTATTTCGACTCCACGCTAGTGACGTCACAGACTGCACATATAAATCGGCGGCAATATAAAATGTGCGCGTGGCAGGGTCATCGTACTCCTCCGCGCGCACACTTCATACCCACCCCCTGTCTTCCCCCCGTCACCAACAGACCATGGGAGAGTCTGACCATGTCACAAAAGAACTTGTCAAGCTATAAATTGCATGAGTTGTCATGGCTACGATTGTTTGTAACTTAAATCATGCACCAGGTTTTTGATTAAATATGTGATGTCAAGGTCGTTTGGCAATTCGTTTATTAAGTTGATTTGTTTGGCCTTAGATCGCAAGATCGGTCAAGGTCCATACATTTGACGCTGACTCTAACAATCTAGTCAAAGACGTGATAAACACAAATCTATTTGGACTGAATTTTGTATGTACCCAAAGATTTTCGTTTTTAAGATTATTTCCATAGGTTTCGTCCTCGAAAATCAAGATATCGTCCACCTTCGTCTCATTTTATAATTTTACACTTTGGTAGGCATTTATTTAATATCGAATATTTGATATGTAACCACGACCGGAGTGTGTACTATGACGTAAAAGTACATGTCGGTCGGACCTTCTCTGTGAAATCGCTGGCTAATTTGTATTTTAAAATGCCTATATCATGCGTATTTCTTGGCCGATTTTAATTTCACGTTTTGAAATAGTTTGTAGGGTATTTTGTTTAGAAAAGCGATAATAAAAGTTCATGGATATTCCCTATTGGTAACCAATTTGTACTTTCGGTAAATAAAATGTTGCCAAAACCAAAAATAGTTTTCCAAGTTGCTAGTACTAGTTACTCGTAATATTAGATTGTTTGTTACGGGCTAAAATCCATACTTAATATTATAAATGCGAAAGTGTATCTGTCCGTCTGTCTGTTACCTCTTCACGCTTAAACCGCTGATCCGATTTGGATGAAATTTGGTATGCAGGTAGTTTGAGTCCCGGGGAAGGACATAAGCTACTTTTTATCCCCGAAAAATACCCTTATCCGCGATAAACGAATTTAAGGCAGACGAAGTCGCGGGCAGAAGCTAGTAAGTAGATATATACCGTAAGGTCGGAATACTTTAGCCCTGGGGAATAACTTTGCCCAGGCCAATACCTTCGTCGAGGTTGCTCTTTTGCATTTAAATGTTAATGTATCGCCATGAGGTATATTGAAAAAACAAACGTGGATTTCAGTTCAATGGTTTTGGAATGGGCCAAATACGGTACACTAACACTAGTACACTCTAAGTATTATTTAATTTTTATTTTTTAGCCTCCTTTAACAAGACTACCTTTTTTTTAATTTTACTTTTCACTTAGGTTGTTAACCTATCAAATCGTAAATCAATAGCACGGAGACATTATTAGTATTATTAACGTATCCTCATTTTATAATTCTAGGAACAAAATCCCTTTAGCCACAGTCCGCAAAGCTCTAATGAGTTATTTTTCAACCATAAGAAAGTGATTTAACCAAAAGCCTGACATTGATTCCCATTTGCAATCCGCAGGGCGTAGTCTGTCTACAAGGATGATCCTATTATCCTAGAGGCTACTGCCAACTTAGTCCACTCCACAAAACTTTTATACGCTTTTGGAACGTAAGTAAAAACTAAACTTTTTTTTTTTTGTACAGCGGACGCCACACACCAGTTCGCGAATGAGAACTGGCAGCAACTGATGGACGACCTCGCCCCGCCCGTTATCAAACAGATTGTCCGCACGTGTGTCAAGACCATCAACAAATTCTTCAACAAAGTCACGACCGGCCAGCTCATACATGGCTACACGCCGAATTAAGTTAGGACTGCACAAGGTCAAACTTAGTTGTCGTGTAACGTGGCGCATTAAAACACATTTGTTTTAAATTTAAACTTATTTCGCAATGTTAAAGTTTAAGTTTTCGTGCCCGTTTCTCTCATGTAAACTTGAATTGTAATTACGGACAGTGTTTCGATTCATCGCGAGACATGCTAATTCATAGATAGGCCTCGCCCGCGGTAAGAGGGGCGAGGGGACGAGGCGACAACAAGAATTAAAATTAACGTGCAGCTTCCTGCGAGGACTTAGTTAAACTAAACAAAACAGGTTACCGGTATCGACACGTATCTATACAATTCCCTTATAACGAGTACTTTCATTGTTACATTACAAGCACAACGTAGAATTGAATTCCGATCATTTGTGATCTATACTGGAAATCGAAACATGTATGTTAATAAGATATGTCTTTTAGATCACTTGTGAATCTCAAGAATACTTCCCATGCGCTTAGGTCCTGTGCTCCTGTTTGATTAAAAGGTTACCCCTTTACTCCCGTTCCTTAAATTTTTTGCCGTATAAATTGACAAATTATCTTATTTTAAGATATTAACGTCAAATAAATTTATTCCGCTGCCGGATATTGGCTCATCGTTCATTTTAAAGGGGAAATTGATAGCCCCTCAGTGGACATATTGTTATACCAACAAGTGAGACTTTGTAAAATTGTAAATTTAGTTAGATCTACGTTTGAATTAGGTAGGTAAATTAAAATAATATTATTTGGAATAAATATCGAAAATCAACGTCGATATCATTATTTTAAGTAGGGAGATAGAAAAGTAAAAATGTAAATGCTGAGCATTTTTTAAGGATTTATGGTTGTGACAGACAATAAGTAATATATGCATATTCAAACTAGGCCATTAAACATGTATGCATTTTTCAAATACCTCAAAACAGTCTAAGTACAGTCAGTGTGATAAGTTACTACTAATATTTCTAGTACTTTATAGCTTTCAATTGTCTCGTTAAGCAATAAAGTTGTAAAATTACCAGCTTTTGACGTTGACTATGCTATATTAAATAAATGTATACATTTTAATGTCCTCGACTGTAAATACTATCAGCATCAAATATTCTATAACACCCGAAGTACTAAATATTTCGTCACACATTTTATTCCTATAGAAATATAACCTATTTGATGACGATAGTATATACACATTATAATTGATTGCAATATGTTCATTGGAAACAAATAAATAATTATGTAATATTAAAAATTGTTTTCTTCATTACAAATATTTTTATTAAAAGCAATAATTTATAATAATTCAATTCAATTTCATACTTAGTAACAATGGCTACAATAAACAAATAATAATCCCATAAAAATTACCCGTTAATATAATGCCCAATTCCACCAAACGGTTTTTCAATGCTCTGAACGCTAATAATAGGGAATATGCATGATTTTTTATTTTTGTTTTATTAAAAGCTTATTCATGTAACAAACAGTAGACTACAATATTTTTCCGAATAACTATAACAATAACCAAGATATAAGCCATCTAACATTTCATTCTATCTCTTTCTAGCAAGACAGTATTAATATGCAGTTTATATAATATGGCCGGAGTGCACTATGGCGTAACATAAATGTGAAATAACATGTCGGACCTCTCTGTCAAATCGCTGTCTAATTAGTAGTTTTAAATGCCTATGTCATGCGTATGTCTTGGCAGGTTTTAATTTTTAATTTCACTTTTTGAACTAGTTTTTACGATATTTTGTTAAGAAAAGTTATAAAAAAAATCATGTATGTACCCTATTGATGATGAAATTGGGCCTAATATTAACTCCATTCTACTTTCAGAGTGGAGTTGGAGTTCAAAAAGTTGGACTCGTTGACTCATATAACAAAATTATCTATGAAACTTTCCGTCGTTCGATGAACAATTAACTATACAACTGTACCTATTGAATATTTCGTCGGACATAGGATGTCATGTTCATCGGGTGTCTATGGTTAGATACGGCTAGCGATGGTTCAACTTTTTGGTCTTCACTCCGATACTATTTGATTTAGCGTAACGTCTATTTGGTCACATTCCTATTTCTGCGAGCTTGACGGCATGCCACGAACGTCAATCTCTACTTCAGACATACTCCTATCAGATGAAGTAGTGCTTCCAGTAGTAGAGAAGGTCCGTCGGCTGAACGCGATGGTTGGGTCTGTGGATCTGTTAGAGCTCTTGGGAGGGAACAGGGAGTTCCGTTTGTACCACACAACTCCTCCTAGTACGACAAGTAGGCCTGCTAAACCTATGACCATGCCCGCTATACCCGCTTGGGAGAGCGTCTGGGTTCTGGCTGCCGTACCTGATGAACAAAGATGTAAAAATAGTATATTTCAAACACATGCAGCATATCACCATACGATGAAATTACGCCGCCGAATTTCAGTGTGTTTTGGCTAAGTTTTTTTACATTATCTGTGTCTGCATGACAAAAATTAAGTAATGGCAGTTGAATTAATCTTGACTGATTAGACTGATAGTCTTAGGTATGTGCCATGCGCCTAACACTAATCGCGTATGTGCATATCACTCTTAAATCACGCTATAGTGAGACGAATAATTGACACACTTGGTTTTGTCTAGCAACGCGCAACGGTGGTCAAGAAAGATACAAAAAGACTAATTAAATCCTCATCTACAATCAGTAGTACTTTATTATATTCAACTGTATGCCGTGTATTTTTGAACTGACTCAGCATGTTCAACTTAACTGTAACTTATAGCTGTGACGGTATCCCTCGCCAGAGTTCTTGATGATATCTGCATACATCGAGGTCCAATAGGTACGAGTATTGGACCGCGCTAATGGTAAGTGAAGTCTCCGTAGTCCAATTAACGCCCAAATATTAAATAGAAGCCACTCTTTGTCGGTCTTGCACGCTGACTGAGCATATTAAACTTATCAGTAACATAAAGTGTGATTCGACTCCTTGTTGACTCGAGTGGCGCATGTTCAAACACCCAGGTCCTCGTGTTGGAACGAGCTGATGATCAGTGAACAATCCTCTTAGTCTAACTGACGACTATAAGTAAAGTAGAAGCGACTTAGTGTGGCTCTAACACTCTCGCTGAACAATGTTAAACTTACCAGTAACATAAACTTTGATCGTATCCCGCGCCTCGACAGAGTCCTCATTGACTAGGGCGGCGCATGTCCAAACACCTAGGTCCTCGTATTGGACTGAGCTAATGGTCAGTGAACAGTCCCCGTAGTCCAACTCACGCCCGGGCGTAAAGTAGAAACGATTTAATATCGCACTGTAACCAAACAAAAATATTATAATATGTATGACCGACCTTTATTTGGTGCTGATGAATCTATCTTTAATACTAAATAGTACGAAAATGTGTACTGGCATCCTATCAGCAATTTAGTGTTTCATTTTTCTTATTGTTCAACTATTGAACGAGATACCGCTGTATTTTATAATTTCAACTGACAAGATTTTGCAAAATACAACTAGAACTAGGAATATGGACGACAATTAAGCTTTGCTTTACATACAACATTTCATCCATAATTTCCCGAACATGAAGACTCCTTAGATCACAAGATTCAAGACAGTAGGTAGTAACTCCGATAGTTAAATTCGTCTAGCAATCGCGATAATTCGTTAGATAACAGTTGATATAGCAAATATAATGAACTAATTGCTAATTATTGTCTACGAAGTCATATGGATGAAGTCGATGGCCGATATTGAAATTATTTTTTTACCTTGATAAGATACATTTTTTATTGCTGAATGATCTAGCGCCTTGGCTAAGTGTTGCTATTGATTTGTTTATTAATCTACTTATGAGGGTGTCCCTTAATTAAACCGACTTTGAAGTCAAGTAGGCACGGGCTCCCGTATATTGGGGGGTTATGCGTTACAAAAAAAAGTGGAAAAAAATAATGTTTTTTTTTGTTTTGTCATCTCCCTAGTACTTATTTGTTACTAAACAATAATGTCAACCCAGCTATAAAAATGCATCTTTCAGCATACAATTGGGTAATTTCCTGTCGTGAAATCATATACGATGCGACGCTTACAGTTAAATACTATTCTGAAAATATGCAGAACACATCTATAAACACTTTCTTTTACGCGTTAAGCAATATTAAAATTACCAACAACGAATTTAAGGAGGCAAATTGCAGGCATAAACCTTTGCATTACGTTGATTCATAAAAAGGAGCTGATTTGATCTGTCAGTCAAGTACGCTATTGGAAGCACCTCTGGGAACCGCAGGCCCTCCCTAATTCAACCGTTTAAAAAAAGTAAAAACAAAATCACTCACTTCTCATCTGTGACAGTCTCGTCAATACTCAGACCGAGATTGCTAGGCGTTATGAACCGGCAGTAGTCGAGCGGCCGCACGCCATTCGACGTATGGCAGTACAACGTCACCGATTCCCCAACAGTGGTCTCTATTTCCTTAAACAAATAAATAAATAACGTATGAATGGTCATGGCGGCGTTCTTTGGGCCGATGTCCAGCAGTGAACGTCTTTTGGCTGATGATGATAATAACGTATGAATGTTTCGTTAACACATTCACTGCCACCGACGCATATATGCGTTCACCAACACAAGTAGTAACACCAGTAAAAGTTTGTTCCTAGGCCACACTCCCTGGCAGTGAATGCCTTAAAGCAGAAAGTTAAAAGTCTTCATAAAACGTATAAAACATGAAACGACTGGTTGAAAATTTTGATGCGCGGATCGCTTCTATAGCCTAGTCGAAGTTGTTTATTCGTCCTTGTTGACCCGGACAACCGTATTGGATACGTGGGTTTGAGTCCCGCTCGAAGCATCAAAATGTTCAATACTCGGTATAATATAAATAATAAGGATATGAAAGTAAATAGGGAAATGAGATAAATTGTATAAAAAACGGTACGAGTTAAGGGCCTGCGCACACAGCGTTTTTTAAATCCGTCGAAAAGCGTTTGTATTGGTAGATAAGCTTTACGCACGCGAGTCACTATGCTGCTCTATATGGAATGAAAAACGCGCTGTCAACGTGCATAGGTCTTTAGAAGATAATAGCATTTTTGAGAAATTTGCCTTATTTAACCTGAGAAATGTCCCCACAAAGTTAAATACAAAAAAACGGTGTGTAGCTCCTTCCACAACTTATCAATTTATCAAACCTACTTACTGACATTGTATGGCAACACCAGCAATGTAGCCATTTACCTTATGATGAGCTGCAAGAGGCCCGGTGACTCTCACGTCGAGTCTGTCGGTGATCTCAATGCCCACTTGGTCGCTGGGGCCCATATGGCACGTCCATATGCCGGCGTCTTGTTCTGTGGCGTGAGAGAATGTTATGCCGCAGTCGCCGGCTTGAAAGTTCTCGCCTGCGTACCTGATCGAAAAGGTATTCATGATTGGGATTTAATATATATGAATAAATAAATAAAAATATTCCAACGAATTGAGAATCTGCTGCTTTTTTAAGTCGGTTAAAAATATATATCAAGACGACACTTCAAATTGGAGAAACCGGGGCGCTAGTCCAAGCGCCTAGTATAAGGAAGTACCAAAGTTTAATATTTGCCTGTTGTGAAAAACGTAGGCACTGGGCGTGCTGCTGCAGTTCCTCCTTGCGTAAATATGGCCATTTCTGTGTCCTATCCAACAATAGCCGAGTGTGACACTGCTAAATTTGATTCGCATCCTTACCCTTAAACTTATACATATTATAAATGCGAAAGTTTCGTTGGTACAATGCAACGAAGCCACGGATTTTTGAATAAAGTTAGAATATGATCTGGAGAGTAACATAGACTATTATTTTACTCGGAATAAAAGCGTGTCGCCTGCTGATGCATGCACAATTGCACATCACCGTGTACTGTAAACTCATCTACATGAACACTGTGTTCATTTCTGTGTCCTGACTCTCAACAGCCTCGCTTCGCAATGATACATGTTCTATGTAGTAGTTTTTTATTCTAAATACGATACGATTTAACGATTCTTACTAAAACTATTTAGATTACATTAGTGGTTACTCACCTTGTAAAAGCTAAAAATGCTCGACTTGAGAACTACTTCAAGTAGCCGGGCTCTCCGAGCCTTGGCACGAAGTTCGAGGCGGGCATTGAAGGTGTCCTCTCATCGCTAAGAATCTTACTTCTGGGTCAAGGTCTTTATAATGGACCGAAATATGTCGAGCAGTTCTTGGCTTTTATGTGAGTAACCAATGTAATCTAAATTTCTGATCTCATGGTAGTTTTTCGGTTTAAATCTTACCAAAACGGTTGATTTTCATCGGAGAGCGGCAGCGGAGTGTACTGCGTGCCGTTGGGATGCTGGAACCAGCAGTAGCGGAGCGAGCGGTCGGCGCGGCACATCACCGTGAACTGCATGTCTACTTGTGTGAACACTGTGTCCATTTCTGAGTCCTGACTCTCAACATCCGAACGCTCCGCTGCAACGTTTTTTTAACTTTAACCTTTTGGACGCTTTCATATTAGAATGAAGTGATCAGTCACACGCCAGACATTGACGTTATGCGGCAATTTATATACGAAAAAATCCTGATATTTTCATATTTTGACTTATACAAACAAACATACATGTATAAGGAACGCAACATGATTTAATGTAACAAGTGAGAAAATAATAATATAAGAAAAACGATTCCAAATAGATTCTATTCGTGATCGAAGTACACCTTAGCACAACAGCACACGACACCCTTCGATGTTCTTGGCGTTCCTAGAGTTAGTACTAACGTTAATGGGTGAGGCCTAGGATAGTTTTAAGAACTTCCATATTGTAGGTACTAACAAAAAAGATGTGTGTTGGTCGAAAAAAAATGATTTATTATTATTATTATAATAGCGGCGACAAGCGCGAAGGACAGAAAAAAAAATTGAAGGAGCTTATGATACCTATAAGCAAAGCTCGCAAAGAGATAATCCAAATGATATAACTGGAGAATCGCTCTTTTTCTACTACGGTAAATACTATTGAAATTAAATCTATGTACTTAGTCTATACTGGTGTGTGTGTTTAAACAAATTACCAATTCTAGGTAGTTTGCACGTAGGCTGATTGATAATTATGCATGTGAGTTTACGCGTATCATTCATTCCTATAACGCGTGCATATAGCTAATTACATATCATTTTAATATCCGGCAATAAACTTACCTTTACGTAATTAATTGATGATGTTTAATACGTAGATAATGTCATCTGGCTTAGCTGTGATTAAATTATAATGTTCCAAAGTGGTCAATATGCGGCAATATTTTTTTATAATTCTAAGAATGATAATACAGAATGTACCTCCAACATCAACAAAAAGATCATAACCCTCTTTTTCTTCAGCGTAGTCGAGTAAAAAGTATCCTATAACCATCTGCGGATGCCCAGCTACCCGTGTACCGAGAATAGTTGAAATCCATTTTGGCGTGATGAAGCCACAACGACTCATACAAACGTACAAAAATAAATATAAAATATTTTTCATATTCAGTGGCCTTTAAATAATCCATATCACTTTACTTTTTTAAAGATCTTCAATTTACAGACATTTCATTTTTACAACTTTATATAACATAGTATATAAATCTATTTCGTTTGAACTAGGTATACTATACTCGTAACTACTTGACTCTACTATTGGATTATCTCCAATCTAAAACGTATGCCTTTTTAGTATGATTCGCGGAGTTCTTATTCACATATTATAGTTCACGAGTAGAAAAAAAGTTTTATTGCTCTTTACACTTATGGTACCGAGAAGTCTATGATTGTTATCGCTTACCGCTTCTAGTATTAGGCGCGACACTAACCAACGCCTGTAAAGGAGTTTGCAGTACCACGTTGCTTCCCACCCACATCTTCACGCCCACAGAGCATCTCCAGGTACCATAGTCCTGCGATGTAGGTACTTCGATGGTCATGCCACATTCGCGAAGATCAAAACCCTCTCCGTAATAGCTAGAAGATAAGTTTTTTTTAATATCTGTAAACTCTGTGAAGGAACGTTGATTTGATGAGTTTTACTCTACTACATATAAAATTGAATAATCCAGATCAAACTTCGCAACTTTAAGCAAGTAGGTACAACCTGATAAAATTCCTCTGCTTTATCAGAATTAAAATAAAAGCGACCAAGTCCTAGTCGGACTCGCGCACCGAGGGTAGAGGGCACAAAATATACGCTAAAAACTGCCGTATGTATGAAAAGCCACTGTTAGCACAGCCCTACTCATAAGCAAAATTTACGCAGTATGGTGTCATTTTAAAATGACTTTATCATTGAATTGCGTTGACTTAGAAGCTTGAATTTTTTACAGCTTCACCGTCAGACATAAGTATTTAATGTTAATTTCAACTTGCTATGTCCTCGCGTTCCTGAGAAAAAGGGTCTTAACAGACAGACAGACAGACGGACGGACAACAAAGTGTTCCGTTTTTTCCTTTTGAGGTACCGCACCCTAAAAAGGAGTTATTATTTTGGTCTACATTTCAAGGACGAACTTAGAAAAACGAAGGATTTGAACAGTAGGTTGATGAGTCAGTCAATTATTAGTTAAGTCTTTCGATCTTCCTAGTTTTAAGAATTATGATCGTACATATGCATAGCTGAACATAGGCACGACCAGACCAGTCCACCTTTTGTCGGGAATATCTGCGTCTTCGGGTAGGTAGCGTCAGCTTAAGTCTATATGCAGGTAGATAATTTATAGTTGCTCGTACCTGTGTTGACCATCACTCAAGCCGTCCATGATGTTGAAGCCAGATGCAACATTAGTCTTCTGGAAGCGACAGAAGGTGATGTTTTTGGTGGTGTGCAAAATGTTACAGTACAGATGGAGCTTGTTGGTGTTCGAATCGTGGATGTAGCCCACGTCCAGACGTTCCGCTGGAAAAGAAAACTATTTTACAGTCAAAACAATTTAAACAGGGATCCGCCATGTATGTATGACAAGGAGGATACTTTTTCTATAACAGTTCTTTGACCTACTAATTAGCTGAGTTCTGCCAGTTCGTCCAATCTTGCTTTAGTCAGATACGGGCACCCAACTATTCCCTGCAAAATTATTCACACATCGTCTGCGGCCGGCTTAAGCTACATTTGCGCGTGCGTATAGCGCGTATTCTTGCGAAATATATAAGAATACAATCATTCGAGTTATTGATAAAGCGAAAACGATTGTTATTAAAATTTTTGCTTGCCATATCATATTTGATCCAGAATCAATATTTTATCTTCATAATCATCCTTTCCAATCATTCGTATAGTCTGGGTGTACGTGGATTTTTTGTGATGAGAACAAAGAAGAAAGTGATTGATTAATAAAATCTTTCAATATCGCACCAATATCTATATAATCTTTATTGATATCTAAAGCTGCAAATTAATTACTTGGAGATGTTAAAATGCGTAACGCTCTAGCTTTAATAAAAGATGGAATGTGGGAGGTTAGTTTTTTACTTTATTTTCTAAATGTGTATTAAGAAAGTCATAATCGGGAAAAAGATATGATGTCAATACATATGAAACTATTGTCTTATTAAAATACAATTTCCATTACAATTAATAAGTAATAGCTTTGGCGATGAAACTATTTATTGCCCTTTGACGATCGGTTTAGCCCAGGTGCCCTAATCCTGCAAAGCTGACGGTCCTGGGATCGAATCCCGGTACTTACCGGGATAAGCATATATATTTGTTCTTGACTCATGGATGTTTCCTATGTATAAAGGTAAATATCTATTAAATATATCGTCATCTCGTACTCATAACACAAGACATGTTGAGCTTACCATGGGAGCATGGACTACTTAGTTCGATTTTGTCTAAGATTGTTCCTATGTAGTACTGGGTGTCCAGAGTACTAAGTAATAGTAAGTTTTACAGATAAATCAAATCAAATCAAATCAAATCAAATCAAATCAAATCAAAATATCCTTTATTCAAGTAGGCTTAGATACAAGCACTTTCGAATTGTCAGTTACAATGAGAGAAGTCTTTGCTGGGAAACACACAATATGATCCAACATTTGTTACAAGGATTAGGGACACCCAGAAAAACCTAATCAGATCATTTAACTTAAGTATAATACTTACTTATTATTGATAAAATAATCATTTTAAAAATTAAAATAATTAGTAAATCTAGAATGTGTCTAGAATAAAATTCTAAATGTCAGAGAAAAACAATTAATATGCGTGTACCAATTAACTATTACAATATTGTCTTAATTATACTTAAAACTTTTACAATTGTGTTATAACTAATTTATAATTGATACACGCAGAGGAGATGTACAAATTCTCCAGATCAATGGTAATATAAAATATAAACTATTTTGTTTTTCAGAGATGTATAAGGTCTCTAGACGCCACAACATGCGATAAAATTAAATATAATAATTTGACTGAATTCTACTGAGATGTTTAAGGTCTCTTAGGGGTCAAAGTGAATAATACATTAAACATAATTATTATTAAATCTAAATTTCTTAGAGATGTATATATAAAGATATCCAAATAAGTAAATAGATGGGTCACATTCTCAGAAAGCCCAACACTGATTTACCGAAATGTACTCTGATCTAGAAACTCCTCATTGCTCGCATCGCTCTATCAAGCAAGAAATGGGTATCTTAGAGATGACGAAGAGGATCTAAGAAAGAAAACAGGAAAGACGTAGGCAGTCGACGTACCTTCAACAACGGCTTGTCTCTGCACGGGCAACTCGCTAACCTTCCCTGGTGTGCCAAATAGAAGATCGCAGCTGCCTTGGACAGCGCGCATCGTGTGGTCGAACGTCACCTTGCACGTAACGACTGTGTATACCCTTAAAGTAGTAGACAGTCGACTTACCTTCAGCAGCGACCTGTCTCTGCACAAACAACTGATTAACCTTGCCCTGGACACGTGACCATCCACGTAGCGACTATGTATATACCCTCAAAGGAGTGAAAAATCGACTTACCTTCGACAACGACCAGTCTATGCACAGACAACCTATTAAACTTACCGGGCGTGCCGAGAAGAACGTACTAGTTATTGCACAGCGCGCGTCGTACGGTCGAGCGTCACCTTGCACGCAACGACGGTGTACTTATTTACCCTAAAAGGAGTGAACAGTCGACTTACCTTCGACAGCGACCTGTCTCTGCACAGACAACTCCTGAACCTTGCCGGGTATGCCTAGTAGAACGTTCCATTTGCCCTGCACAGCGCGGGTTGTGCGGTCGAGCGTCACCTCGCAATGCCCCGGGACCAGAGCGCTCTCCGAGAACGGTTGGGCAACCATGCAGTATAGGTTGTCTAAGGTGCTAAGTTCTACGCTTTTGTGGGTCTCTCCGTCGCGTAGGGATATTGTTGGTGCGGTGTATGATGTTGTGTCATCTAAAAAATTAAGTGTTTGTAAAAAAAATCTTAACATGTACGGACTAACACTGCATCAAGAGCGCTCAATCTAAATGTATCTGCAACGAATTTTGATATCTCATTACCGGTCTGTCTATCGACAGCACTAGTAAAGTTTTGACTATTAGATGCTTATCATATCATATCATGTGTTTTATTTCTGAAACGACTGAATTAAAAAACGCCAAATTGAGACCTTATGACGAGTTAAACAAAGTGACGTTGACTTCTACTCGTGTCATTTATGGTATCGTTTTTGTTAAGAATTCCGACACGCACGCAACAAAATGGTAAGAAAAACAACGATTTCCGGCATTGTTTAACTTGTCATGTAGGTATTTCGATTAATGATAAGGACAACTCAATCCAAATTCGAATTTACAAAACTTAATTTTGTAAATAGGCCACACGGGCTCTTTCACAAGTGTAAGTCTACCAGCGATCCGAATATAATGACAATGGACAACTATGTGTAAAAAAGATTTGTAAGCACTTGCCTTCAATGTAGACTTCAATCCAGCCCGTGAGGGTGGTATCTCCGCTAGTGGTGGTGAGTCTCCAGCGACCCTCGTCAGCTAGCACTGTGTTGCGGACTCGGAGGCCGCAGTTATCACCCCACTGTTCAAACCTGTTTTGAAGAAAAAGCGTAAGGTGCGGGAGCTAAGTGTGCCTGCCGGGAAAGTGCGCCTATATATATATACAAGATATTTAAGCTCTTGGTTATAATCACAGATCTGTTATATACTATTACCAAGAACTATGATTTGATATGATGTATTATTTACCAATAGGTAGGCGCACTTGCCCGGCAGACGCACTTCGCCCTACTCACTTATATGTATAGACTTACTTTAAATATTCACGGGAAAAATAATAATGGATAATTCTTCTTTTTCACCGTCTGCATCTCAGTCCCCATTATTATCATCACTAATTCACTTAAAATTAGTTTATCTCAAATATAACATTATCTTTACAATATGCAACTAAGTATTTGCCTAGTGACGTCAAATTGCATTGATAATGATTAGTTAAAAATATAACCGGTCAAGTGCGAGTCTGACTCGCGCACCGAGGGTTCCGTACAAAGTTTCACTTATTCCGACTGAACTTGCCGCTTGAGTTCAGTTTGCCTTTGGTAGATATCTATGGCGTCACATACAAATGAGGGGCAAATTTTACCAAACCGGGTTATCGAAAAATGATTTCGGTGTTTAAACAAAAAAAGAGTAAGACAGATAGACATATGGTTAAATTTTAGTGCAATATTCATATGAAATTACATAATTCCAAAAAATCCAGATTTTTCGTTTGGTAAACTTCAGAGATAAAGGAATAGTATTTTTTCCATATTTTCCTTAAAAAAACGAAATTTAAGCAGAATAAAAAAAATATTCGAAAATGTACAGATTTCATATGATACCCTACTTGACCTACTGACTAGACTTTTAATTTTCACCCCCCTTATATTGGTCGTTTTATTTAGAAAATATATTTTATAATGTTTCCTTCGCAATAAATGTGGGCTGACCATGTTTATAAATATTCCAAATTGATAGCATAAGTATTTTTAGGATATGGCGCTCTAATAGCCGGACAGACAGACAGACAGACACAGTCGCACCATAAGGGTTCCTTTTTTACCATTTTTGGTACGGAACCCTAAAAACGAAGTTGTGTGACTAAGGAGCAGGCCTTGGACTTTCTATCGCATGGTAAGACATTAGAGAACCATGGAGTCGATATTAACATTAAAACTTTACTCATACTCATACTCGTACTTTATTTTTTTATGGTCCGTAATACTTTCATCCCTATGTTAAACTGACAGATCGAAAATGTCAATCGAAGTTAATCTTATCCAATATAGTAAAAATATATGTATTTTCACTAGTTTTCCGTTACCCGAAGGCTGTCTGGAAGAAATAGCTCTTTAGCAAGAAGACCACTCGTTGTTTGTTGCTATTTTATTTTGTAGCTTTTAATTAAGGTGAGCAATAAATAATATTGGAATGTATTTTTGTAGTATAATAAATCGCCACAAAGAACAAGTTTATTTAAAGAAATGGCCCCTGATGTACCCTTACCTCCGCAGCCTATAGGAACCAGATAGGGGACGTGGCTAAGTGCTGCATTTTATTATGTCCATCATTTTAAATCAATTAAAAATATTATTTTTGCATCGAACAGAAGAAAAGCCGTCGCAATATTAAACGCTCTAACTGATTGATTGGACTTGAATATGCCAAATGAGCTGTTTTATAAAGGATAATTATGAAATCATTTTTGAATCTATCACAAAGTTACAATGTACCAATATTTCAATAAAACAAGGTTTTCAAATACTCGATAACATCAATAAATTTCTAACAATTTTTGGGCCCGAAACAATTGAAGGTAAATTGGAAAAAGTACTCAATAGAAATCCGGACTTCCTTGAAATAAGACAGATGTCAAATACTCAACAATATGAGCAAGTTCTAGAATTTACTCCTCTAACTTCTGTTGATGTAGAACGGTCTTTTTCAAGTCACAAGTGAATTTTCAACCAATATATAGGACCTCCTTTACACCAGAAAATATGGAAAAAATTGCCATTCTATACTCATTTTACAATTTTGAAATAGAGAATACACCCGTTATACTTTTTCAAGATTTTGAAGCACTCATTCCTCTATCTACGTGTCCTATGGATATTACAAACTAGGAAACAGTTCCAGTGCCAAACAATAATCACACTATTAACACAGGTTAATTTCGTATTTTAAATAAAAAAAAGTATCACACCATGTATACTTGGTGTGATACTTTTTATTTATTTAAAATATAGTCCAATTCAATTAGAAATGTTTATTTCATTTATAATCAACTTTGGAATTAATTAACTGAGTGAGTATGAGTATGAGAAAAGTTTTAATGTTAATATCGACTCCACGGTACTCTAACGTCTTACCATGCGATAGAAAGTCCGAGGCCAGTAAGGAGTGTAGTTACCCCTGTCACACGTAAGTATTTAGTAGTAAGCATTTTGACGTTAAATATGGGAACTAAATTTTGATTAACTTTTACTAGATGTCGCCATAACAGACGAAGATAAACAGTATCAGTGAGACATCCGTAGTTCTTTCTATAGAAAGACGGAGACAGATTTTGAAACAATCAGGAGAAATGTGCCTATGTGCTAGAAATGTAAATTCAGAAGACGCTGCGTTATTTAGCCTACAATGACGCAGCGTCTTAAGACTCTCGGTATTAAGACTTTCAACAAAATTATTTATCGATATAATCAAAGACTTCATCGTGTTTAAAATTGATATATGAATAGATAAATATCAAACTCCAATATGTCCTCATAAATTAGCAATGGAATTTTATTTCTTTGTCATTCAGGAATAAAGTTCAATTTCCGATACTAATTTACGTGGACTTATTGTTTTTTTCAACTCGTATCGGCACATGGTATCCATACGGGCTTTATTCGGTGGATATATTATATGTACACTGTATGATAGGGTGGCCCAAAGCGGGTACGCTAAGAACGAACACCACAAACAAAAAGAGTTTGTAACTTTAGTGCAGTAGCAAATTTTATATTTGTAGACCAAATATTTTACGGACTTGAAACTAAAACATCAATTAGAATAGAGGTTTATTAAATCTTTGTGACATAAAGAAAAACTAATAAGTGACATAAAGGCGGTCCGTGTGTTTAGGAAAATCCGGTAACCGGTGGGGAAAAACGTATACTTTGAAAATTATACAAAAACCGATAATAAACAACCTAACAATTTATTAGACATAACTTCTGCAAAGACAATTTACTGTCATATTCATCACAAACTGCGTTGAAAGCGAAAGAGCAAGTATTTTTTTACTACCCCTGCATAAACTGCATTGCGGCGTCCAGAAAGTGTACATACGTTAGTCAATTAATGGGGGACGTTTCCTTCCTTATAACCGAGGCCGACGGTAGGTAGGTACTACTTAAGCACGTATTACACCTTACCAGTTTAGTCACTGATGACAGGGACGCAGGAATATGTTGGAATAAGATGCAGTACACACCTCTCTTACCAACATATTGCTGCATCCCTGTCGTCAGTGACTAAGTTAGGAAGGTGTAATACGTGCTTTACTGCTGCGCGACGTAATCGCTTATGCTGGGGCCACACTATCGTGAATACGCGAAAATTTGCGTTGTCGCGACACGTGTGGCCAAAGAATTTGTCCTATCGCGAATCATCTTCGCGAATACGAGTGCCCTTCGGTAAATTCCCGCAGATCAAAGGGTTTTGTCGCGATAAAGTGCGTGGGGTTGGCTACACTTCGCGCGCTTTACGTTGCAGATCGGGACGTAGTGAAGTTTCGACGTATATCAAAATCGATCGCGATCACGAATCTTCGCCTTCAAGTCTGGCTGTAGCATTAGTGCGCCGCACCAGTCATTGCTCTTCATGTCGGTAGCACACCTTCGCCGCGAAACATCAAACCCAAGGAAGTTCCGCTTTAGTTTCGCGAGCCCTGTATGGCGTTTCGCGGTTTCGCGGCGGAGACACCTCACGCTACCGGCATTAGTGTAGATAATAATTATACGTGGTAGTAAAATCAAAAAAAAAAAAAACTATTAACAATTACACAATGACAACCATTTACCTGCTATTGGGAGGCGATTGGACATTAAAGGTAACGCCCATGGGTGTGGTCACCGTACACGTCTGCGGATTCGGAAGCTCTCGACGCAGCCTCATGAGCGCTTCATGTCCTTGGGCGACCTTCAGAGAGTGTGGCCACCCTATGCCTTGCTGCATCGTTAGAAGATTGTTCAATTGTAAATCGTATACGAGCTGGGCACATGCATGTTGGATGCTAAAGGCTGAAATAATTAAATTATTCACTTGGCCTTGGGATTTCGATTTGGATAATCTTTATTTTTAGCGACAATCGACCTGCTCCCTCTCCTAATAGGTCAAATTTTTCTCTTATTAATTACCACAAATCACAACACACTTCAAGTTGCCTACTATTTTCCAAGGTTTCAAGTTTGTCTTAATCTTGCATTTTGAGTCGGACTCACGCACCGACTGTTTCGTGCAAAATATACGCTACAAACGGCCCTACTCCACGCAAAATGTACGCGGTGTTCGATCATTTTATATTGGTTACTGACATAGACAAACAGACATAAAATCATACTGTTTTTAGTATTTGTATAGCGGAAACAGAAATACATCATCTTTGAAAAATTTAACTGTCTATCACGGTTCATGAGATACAGCCTGGTAATAGACGGACATGACGAGAATGTACAATACTGAGCTTAGTGTCACGGCAAGCCGAGGCGCTGATCTTCAGTGGTGACCAAAAATATGATCTGCCTACTAACGCTACGCCATCTGTTTATTTGTCACGCGGCTCTAACTCTTGAAATTTACACGTACGTAATAGGTAAGTTGGTGCGTATTTATTACCATGACCGCTATAGCGGATACTTATTACTGTTATTACTTATTAATTAAGTAGGTATATTATAATGTATACTATTATAAAGTTGTAAAAAATAAATGTCTGGGCATTGAAGATATCGTCATAACTGCTTAACGGATTTCAACCATTTTTGGTACACAGGTAGTTGGGCATGGACACATGGTTATATGATACCTTCTACCCGACTACGCTGAAGCAAAAAAGAAGGTTATGACTATGACTTTCTCTCTTCCGCGAACGAAGTTGCAGGCATCTTCTAGTAAAACATAAAATTAAGAATTAAATGGGTTTCCCGTTAAAGAAACATCAATCCTGCACGAGACCATCACGCACTTGGCGGATTTGTTACGATATTACAATGATACTCTTTATTTAATTACATTCTTAAGTTAGGCATTTTACCATATGAGTATAAAAAGTTAAATACAAAAAGCAAATATAAAATACTAGCTTCTGCCTGCGACTTCATTCGCCTTAAATTCGTTTATCACGGATAAGGATATTTTTCCGGGATAAAAAGTAGCCTATGTCCTTCCCCGGAACTCAAACTATCTCCATACCAAATTTCATAATAATCGGATCAGTTGTTTAAGCGTGAAGAGGTAACAGACAGACAGACACACTTTCGCATTTATAATATTAGTATGGATAAACACATTTTCGTAAGGTACTTGTGCCCAAGATGGCCCGGTTCTTGAGACTTTCCACTTTTATCTTGTGCTTTAGTTCAACTTCTTTGGGTTCGATATAAAGTTGAAGTTTTATCTATGGTACCAACCGAACATGGGCGCGAAATTTAAACTCATTCTAAGTTTAAAAAATACTAAATAATTGTTAGTGGGCCATCTTAAGAACCGTGCCATCTTGGGCGCAAGTACCTTAAATATAATAAAGGGTGCCACCGGACACAGGGCGAGGCTTAAGCTGGCGGTCGTTAGGGCTGCACAGAGAGGAACCTCCTGGCGTTTCTGGCCGTGTCCTGGATTAATATGTTCTGTATCTGACCCTTAATCAAAGCCATTTAGCAAGAATCCCTTGAGATATTGGTAGAGACTCTTCTTAGCATTATTATGTACGTCGCACCCGCTAACGAGACAATGGTATCCCGGACCTATGGGAGGCGTGCGCGGAGCCCAGGCCAACGCGTAGAGGCCCTTTCGACAATTTAACGAAATGTAAGGGGTACACCGCTTAGCATTATTATTAATATGTAATAAAAAGAAGAGAAGAAATTGCACACCTATCTTGCTTATTTAGTACTGATCGATTGTCGAAAAAAGAAGACCAACAGGTGCGTATTTAATAAAAGCATACCTACCATGAAATATCCGCTTTAGAGTGAATATAATTAAAATAAACACAAATTTTACTAACCCCCTAAAATGCTTATAACAAATAGCCTTGTCGTCATTGTCCGGTTTTGCGAACACAAGCACGTATCAACTCATTAAACATGAATGCACACTAATGGCAAATTTTAGAGGATCACAGACGGTCGCAAAGCTTATCGTTAATTAAGTATTACATTACAATGATGGTCTACCGATAAGATTGTCACTTAATCTTATCATTGCAAGTAGGCACATACTGCAGACAGATATTAAAGGTTCCGTAGTCGAAATTAACCGGACCGGACCATCAGCTACGCAGGCAGCGTCACTACCGCTAAACTAACCCGGTAAAATTTTATACTAATTAAACGGGACCCTTTCATTTTACCAAACAATTTCCAACAGTTTAATTTTCTAACTTGCGCTTCTCTCCGACACACCGAAAAAAGTATCCTTATATTTTTTTAAGCCGACAAATACGTCTATCTAGGACAAATAATCCAGTTAGGCAGGTCCAACTTCGAGAAAGAGATCAATCGACGGATCCAATTCGGATTCTCGATGTCCCAAACGCGTGCGAAGTGTCTTCTCTTCCAGGATACCTGTGCTTAAGACGAAAGTGTTCAACCTTTGCGTATTGCCGGTGATGTCCTACAGAGCCGACGTGATCTATCTATGGGCCTCAGAAGCTCAGAGTTACTCAGCGAGCTATGTAAAGGGCTATGCTCGGGAGCTCTTTACGAGATCGAATCAGAAATGAAGAGATTCGTAGACGAACCAAGGTTACTGACATAGCAAACAGGGTCTACAAACGGAAGTGGCAATGGGCAGCGCAAATAGTTAGTTCGAAGAACCGATGGCGTTGGGGCAGAAAGGTTCTCGAGTGGAGGCCGCGTGCCGGCAAGCATAGCGTGGGGAAGGCCACCCGCAAGGTGGTCGGACGACCTGATTAGGGTTGCGGGGACTCGCTGGATGCAGGTCGCCTCTATCCGGCCCATTTGGAAATCTATTGATGAGGCCTGTGACCAGCAGTGTACGTCCTCTTGCTGAAATGATGAGGTTAAGTTAGGTTTGTTTTAAAGAAATTCTGAAAACTATACAGTTCTAAAAAAAATGGTTTTTATTTAACATCCTCGTAATTATTATGTTTACTAGCCGACAAGCGTCAAACAATCAATAGTCAATAAACCTATTTCTAGTAAAAAAAAATTACATGTCTTTTTTAATCGCTGCCGAAAGAAAACTGGAAATTTAAAAAGGATGTCTCCCTCCGGCAGCAATGGATGGATGCTGTTGCTGGCATATGAAAAAGCATTGGCTCTAAGGGGATACTCTGAAATTCGAAGTTCGTATGAAGCCATCTCGCTCACTCAAATACGGTTTAACAGAGCAAGAGGGACGGTACGTTAAGGTGCGTCCACATTTGTATCATTTGCCCGTAGGAGATCATCGTCGCGTGGCATGTTCGCGTGTCACGATCACGCGTTTGGACGTTACGCCGATCCGATCGCTCGAAATCCATGTTGCTACGCGTATCAAACACTCGGATCGGACTAGCGCGGCATGATCGCGACGGTGCGACGTCCACACTAGCGATCAGGACACGCGATCATGCTACGCGGTTATGATACGCCGCGATCCATCTCGAGTCGGTTTTTGCCCGATCATCTTCTGTGTCGTCCATTGTAGCTACGCGTGAAAGAGATGGCCGAAAGGCGTGGCTTGAGTCGCTGGCGCAGGTGTGTTACGGCGAATTTCCAAAGTACTGCCATTTTTAGTTGCTCCGCGCGTGGTGCCAGAGTGCAACAGTTTTACACGGAACACAACGCTACTACAGAAGAACGATCACGCGAAAAATGATGATCGGCGAAATGCCAAAATGATCGGAGCGGTGAAACGATATGGCTAGCGTCCAAACTGCAGCATGCAAAAACGCGGTGATCAGATACGGTGATACGCTACGGCTTAGTGTGGACGCGTTTCTTCACGCGGCGGCGCAAATGATACGGAAAGCCGACAGTGAGCGTCCAAGCAGCGCGATACGCAGTCATGCCACGGGGCGATGATCGGATACCAGCAAATGATACAAGTGTGGACGTACCTTTACGAACTTCGAATTTCGACATTCGGAGTAACCCCTCTGAGTCGGCAGTATAATTTTGAAAGTCTTTTTTAACCCCCGGCGCAAAGAGTGTACATAAGTTAAACCGATATGTGTTCATCTGTCAGCATACCTGTCTGTGGCACCGTAGCCCTTAAACGGGTGAACCGATATGAATTCGATTTTTTTTATTTCAAAGCAGGTTGACTAGCGGTGGTTAGACATGTTTTATCAAAATAGGTCCAGCCGTTTTAAGGTCATCAGCTCTTGTTACTTTAGTTTCAAATATATGTATGATTTAAATTTGAAACACACATGTATGCCAGATATGTCGTGTTTGGATTCGTTTTTATCAGATTTTTTGATTCTACATAGAAAGCTGATGCTGCAGCGAGGATATCCATCACACTTAAAACACTCTTGAATAAAAATTAAATTAAAAACTTAATAATAAAAATCAATTAAGATTTCAAAATCCTCTGATACAAAAAAACCTACAAAAAGTAAAAAAAACTTTTTTTGGGTTTGGTTCTTATATTTAAATACTTAATTAGTAATATTTTGTCGTCGTGTCGGGGTACGCTAAATAAAATAAAATAAAAGCAGAATACCAATAGAAAGCAGCTTGGCGATGATATAAAAAATATGCAATTTTAAGTAACAAAACAACAATATCGAATTTGTAATTTAACGGCCCCCCGACGCGACGAAACTTGAATCACAAAATATTACTAATTAAGTATTAAACGAGCGGGCCTCGAAATTTATTTTTTTACTTTTTGAAGATTTTCTTAATGTCGGGGTTTTTTTTTAATTAATTAAAATTTTATTTTATACAACTGTATGGGAAAAATAATAAGTGCCAAATACTTATGAGCGATAGTGTATATAGAGTATACAATTATACACTTAATTAATTTATTACTTCATTCTTCAGCAATAGGGAATAATTTCAAAATGTAACTGACTAATAGAAATTGATAAAAACTACTATATATACACATTACACATTTTATTATATAACTTAAAATATAAAAATACTTCATTGTTGTTGACGATTGCTATGACATTTATTAAGTATTATATTTTATTAAAAACTAGAATTTGAATCTGTATTTACTATTAATTTGTCAAGAGTCTTCTCTTTTAGCTGTAGGAATGGAATAACGTCATCTGCCTCCTTCATTTGCGATGTGGGGATCTGAAAATATAAAGAAAACACTAGAATAATTTAGCAAACTGAAGTGACAGTGAGCAGGGATCTTCGTGCGTGGAACCGACTACCGATGAGCATTGATGTACCTATGGAAAGTTTCTACAAACGAAAGTATTACCTCGAGGTCAACTGCGACAATTGCGTCTATGGGACAAATCCATCTTTTGATGACGTCTTAGAAACGGAACACCCTAGCTCTCTTTAATAAGCGGGGAAGTTAGGGGCGGTTCTAAAGTGTTCCGTGCGCCTACCATGAGTTCGGCACGAGCGAGTATCGAGCGCTCGATGACGGTATATATCTTTCGCACTATTAGCGCGTACGAGAGGTGCACTGACCCTCGATACGAGATACTCGTTCGCGCCGATCGTAAACTCAGCTCATGGTAGGCACACAAATACCGTCAAATGTTAAAAAGACGCATTTTTCCTAGAAGTCTGTAACTTGGTTGCAATAAATAAATAAAAATATCTTTGAAATAAAACAATTTAACGGATTATATCGCATATATTATCTCATTTTAGTTCCCGACGTTTCGGAAGCTTTCCAGCTTTCCATGGTCACGGGGTCAACGCGATATAATCCGTTAAATTGTTTTATTTCAATGAGTAATAATCGCGGAAACAGAATAAAAATATCTTAATAATATCTTGACCTTAAAAAGAATTTTATTCAATGTTTGTGAAAATTTTCCAGAAATTTCCGAGAAGGGGCTGTTCATAAATTACGTCATCTATTATTGACGATTTTTACCCCCCCCCCCCCCCCCCCCCCCCCCAAAATCATCCAACCATCATAATTCGAAAGACCTTTTTTTCCAAGAAATTAGTTTTTAGCAATGGTTTATAGAAACACGAATTTCCTTCCTTTTTTAGGGTTCCGTACCAAGAAGGTAAAAAAGGAACCCTTTTGGTGCGACTCTGCTTGTCTGTGTGTCTTGTTTAATTGGGGTATCATATGAAAGGGCTTGATCTGTACATTTTCAAACAATTTTTTAATTTTTTTTTTGCTTAAATTCCTTTTTATCGAGGAAAATGTACAAAAAATACTATTCCCCCCCCTTATCTCAGAATTTTACCAAACGAAAAATCTGGAATTATGTAATTTAATATGAATATTACTCGAAAATTATAAACATACATCTATCTGTCTTGATTTTTTTTTAATCACCAAAAATCTTTTTAGGGTTCCGTAGCCAAAATGGCAAAAACGGAACCCTTATAGTTTCGTCATGTCTGTCCGTCCGCCCGTATGTCACAGGCATTTTACTCAAAAACTATAAAATTGTATATTGATGAAATTTAGAACATAGGTGTCTTGTGTAAGCCGCTACTTAGTTTGATACTTAAATAAAAAATATATATATATTTCTAGGGGGGGCACTCCATACATGTAACCGAAACTGAAATTTTATTTTCACCAAATATCAATGTGTGGCATATGATTCGACAGATCTTCTAAAAACACTGAGGTTTCTAAAAAAAATTTTTGGTTTAGTTAATATTTACGGAAGTATTCGCTCCGAAAGTAGCGAAAATTGTGTCCTCCCCCCCTCTATTTTCTAAACGGTAAGTTCAAAAAATATGAAAAAAATTATAAATATAAAGCTTAATAAATACTTCTGACGAAAATTGTTTTCAAGTTATTGCCAAAAAACTGTGCTTCTCAGCAAAAGGACGTAAGTGCGAGGGAGATTTGTTAAGGTGCGTCCACATTTGTATCATTTGCCCGTATCAGATCATCGTCACGTGGCATGATCGCGTGTCACGATCACGCGTTTGGACGTTGCGCCGATCCGATCGCTCGAAATCCATGTTGCAACGCGTATCACACACTTATATCGGACGAGTGCGGCATGATTGGCGCGCCAGCAGTGAGCGTCCAAGCAGCGCGATACGCAGTCATGCCACGGCACGGTGATCGGATACGAGCAAATGATACAAGTGTGGACGCACCTCTAGTGTTCTTTTTTCATATCGTATTTTTTTCATCTGTAGTGCACTTTTTTTTATAAACGGCTGCGGAACCGTACATTGAGCATGGTCCGACATGCTCTTAGCCGGTTTTGAATTACCCGGTTTGGTTAAGTTTGCCCCTCATTTGTATGTGACGCTATAGATACTTAACTCAAGCGGCAAGTTAAGTCGGAATAAGTGAAAGTTTGTACGGAACCCTCGGTGCGCGTTTTTACTCATTGAAGCACTTTTTAAAGATGCAAAAGATGATGTCATCTTGGGAATGACCGCTCCCCCCTCCTTAATTTGAAATGACGTAATTTATAAATAGCCCCGAAGTTTCCCAACTTTTTGTAAACTTTCCGCAACTTATACACATCTGTAGCTGGGACAGAAGGTTCTCGAGTAGCGACCACGGACGTATAGGAGAAGGGAGGGGAAATCTGATTGCAAAACCACGTTGAGTCTGCAAAGGCTAACGGACCACGGCATGTTATGTGTTTTTCAGTCCTAGGTCTGAAGCGAGGGTTCAAATAAGCAACGAGATCACTGTAGTGTACGGCTACTCACCGCCACAAAGGTTTCAACCACTAAAGGTGTTTAACCTTTAGTGGTTGAACCATACTAATATAAAACAATTTAAGCTTTTGAGCACTAAGCAGCGAAGCGACAGCAATAAAATAAAGCGAACCTTCATAAATAAAATAGTGATTGCAGACCCCGAGGTATTGATATTATATTCGAAGTCTTTGAACAATGAATTTGGTCGGCGTAGGCCGACGCTGGCGTCAGTGGCATGAATTTAGTGATGACGTGATTTGCCGACTGTGGGGCTCAAAAGGTTAGATTGGTACTATGATTAGATTTTTTAAATTAAATTGGATTTTATTTATAATTTAGATTTATCAAAGTGGGAACAAAATGTAACTTTGACAGCGAACATTTTATTTTTTGACTGTCTATCCATGAACACGGGAGCTGTAAAACTCCCGAAACGACCGACACTCAAATGAGATAGTATATAACTCATGTCATTTTTTTTCTTTAAATGAGTAATAATGGCGGAAACCAAAGAGAATAATAACATACTTCTCATATACTAGCTGTTGCCCGCGACTTCGTCTGCATAGAGATGCAATTTATAGCCTACTAGAAAGTTCCCGCAGCTTCGTTCGCGGAGGAGGAAAAAGGTATACGGTATATACCCTCTTTTTGCTTCAGCGTAGTCGGATAAAAAGCTCCTATAATCATCTGTAAATACCCAGATACCCGTCTACCAAATATAGGTAGTTGAAATCCGTTTAGCTGTTTGGGCGTGAAGCCACAACGACATATTTTTCGACTCAGTGACCTCCCAAAAACTCCGTTTCACTTTTTTTTATGTCTTCAATATACAGACATTTCATTTTTACAGCTTTATAATAGTATAGATGTGTTATTCTGATGCTAAGCAATATTACTTACTGGAAAGTTTCGTTGACATCCGTTCAGTTTTTTTTTTTAATTAAGAGGAACGTACAAACATATATCGGCACAAACTTTCACGTTTATAATATTGTTATAAGCTTTACTCAGCAGCAGATGAATATGGACGTTACCTTCTTAATACCTGATTTTAAAACTTACCTGCAAATCTTCAGCCTTTGACTCTTTCGCTGTGTACTCTCTTATAATATAATTTGAGTTTAACATATGAAACATCCTAGTTTCATTTGATTTCACAACCACATCGTCCACTCTCAGGAAGTACCTTAGTAGAATAAACCAGTATGATGGCATCACTCTCTGAAAATTAACAATGGCATTATCAAAACAGAATTTTGCCAGAGGCATAGCTAAGTAGTCAGGAATCCCGGTGCAAAAGAAAAATTAAGTTTTGGTTAGTTCATGTTTTCTTGGACAGGTTCTTCAGTTTTTTTTTGTCAATATTTCAATTGTAAATGAATATAACTTTCGAATACTTAGCTACTTCGGTCACGTTATGCGTAAAGGACTCTGCCCACGACATCGTATCATACCATGACCGCGAACTATAAACGCCTCACTACTGATGTGCAAATTGCGGAAACTTTCCAAAATGCTTAAAAAAGGTCTTAAAACAGGTAAGTTAACACTAGACTTAAGACCTTTTATGTACCAAAAAATGCTTAAAAAGGGTCTTATAAACATGTAAGTTAACACTAGACTTAAGACCTTTTTTAAACATTTTGGAAAGTTTCCGTAATTTGCAAATCAGTACGTGTCACACAAAATAAATATTCTTTGTATTGATAAGTATGAAACTATGCCCACTGGCATGCTTCGTTGCCGTCGCGTGCCACGCACGGATATATATGCCATGCCGGATACGTTCATAATACGGTCATGGTATGATACGGTGTAGTGGACAGAAACCTTAAGGAAGACGATGCTATGGAAAGACTTGTTCAGGGAAGGGTGAATGTTTCAAGATCCAGAGGTCGCTCCCATATTTGCAGTGGACTGATCAAGAGAAAATCATCACGGCGTCACCCCTAAATCAGTGCGAAATGCCTCGGTTAGACATAGATGGCGGGAGATAGTAACAAAAGGCCGTGCAACGACCCCATGACCACAACTACTCTGCCACAAAGAGTACACGACTAAGAAGGAGATAATAAAACTAATGATGGCTTCATAAATGTGAAGGATCGTTTCTTGTAATGAAACAAAGCTCTAAACGACGTGAAAGATATGTAGTATCCATGTTTTCACCCTATTAGCATAGAGGAATGCAACTATTTTATTTAAACCTCAATGTGATTATTTTTCGAGTCTGTGATGCTAACTTTACAACCTACAATATTGCTTCATTAAAACGTAAAAATGTATAAACTCGACACTTATTTATCCAGAAATATAGGCGACGCAAACGAGATCCATTCTTTAGTAGTCGCTTACGTAACGTCATCCTCTTGATACTTTAAATATGCTACGATTTTTGGTCTGATAATATTTTACAACTTGACTTTCACATTGACGGTGTATTCCAGGGCGTTATATATTTAATTAAGGTAGCCAGCGCAGCTGCCTTAGCTTTTACGTAAGAGACAATCTGGTGAAATGCCCCAAGTTTGGTGGTGGTACCTAGTTAACTTACGATTTTCACAGATAACTTGGATATTCCATGATCATGCAATTCATCCTCAAACAGGGTGAGATCATGGTAGAAGATTATCTGGTCTTTCTGTTTCAACAAGTCATAGTTAATGTCTTCATCTGTGGGCTGAATACTGATGTTCTCAGTGAGGGTGCCTTTATAGTTTGTCGAGAAAGTCCAATCAAAAGGCCGCTTTTTCTTTGTTGCATCCGGTCTAAACAATCAAACAATGTAATTAATATTAATCAATTACAGTCTTATCTTTTAATACACTGACTACCAGACTAGATTGCTTGAGATGTGATAACATGATTGCAAAGCTTATACATCTGATGCATTGATATGGCAAGTAATCGGTGACCCAATGAAAAACCTCAGACACTTCTAGAAACAAAATGATAAGTCTCAAACGGTTGAACCAATTTTCTTGAACCAAAGCTAAGAGCACTCTTGATGGAGTCACGTTTAAGACAAAAAATCTAAATCCTTATCATTCAATCTGTCCAGGAGCTATGTGGTACATTCCACCAGAACGTCTACTTTGTTGGGTATGTGATGGTTATGACAGCTACCTTAAAAACATAGAAAAAGTCCTTAAATTTACTACCAATACAAAAACAAAGTAATAAAATATTGACTTATCAAAAAACTAATTCCTAACTTTCTTAGGAGTATGAAAAGAATGGCGTCACATACCCGACATTCTGGTGGAATGCACCACAGACACATATACAGACATACCCCCCGTTTTTTGGGGATAGAGAAATCACACACAAGAACACAATATTGTCTGTCAAGTTCCAGTATACCAGGGCCAAAATCAACTGAATGGTCATAATCATTAAGTCGGACTTCTGACTTGCTCTTTAGAAGAAAGAGCAAGTGCAAGTGAGTGGCCAGACATAGTGTTTACGACTCTAACCTCAGTTGATTTTCGTCCTACAATAGTGTTGATAGTAAAGACCCTGTGCATAGATTAAGATTCCATTACAAATTTCTGCACCTATCTGTTTATTCTATGAAATGCAGTTAGGCACACTTACAGTGAAAGTAACCTTAGGTAACCCTCTACAGTAGCAGCCCTAAATTTTCGAAATTTTGTCATTTGACTATAACAATTTACAAAACGACACTTATGTTCGAAATTTTACTTATCTAGACCTGGTAGGTAACTGGCAATCCGTGGTGCAGCCTTTACATTGGCAACTCTATTGCATGTTATTTTGCAGGATGCATTTTTTAAGGTTATAGGGGGCAAACAAGCAGATGGATCGCCTAATGGCAAGCGATCACCTTTGCCCGTAGAACACCTACAATAGCAGAGGAGTCACAAGTGTGTTGCTGGCCCTTCAGTTGGTAGTACAGTCTTTTCTTGAAGGCTTGAAGGTTGTATCTGTCCAGAAATACTGCCGGCAACAATTTATGTTATTTTCCATTTGCTATAAAAATGATAAAAAAACATATAGGAAGTGAAACAAGAAATGCCTAGACTGCTGAAAATTCAGACCTTTGATCCAAGGGTATCGGGGGGTTGCAGCCAAAACAGATAGGCTCAGAAATTGGCAGTGGGATCTTAACCTAGCAAAATCAGGAGTGTTTAAATCACTCCACTAGATATCTTATTTTAAAAATTTACTTTGCAAAACAGTTGAATGTGGTTGTGAGTGGTGCCCCAGTTTAGTGGCTAATTCAAAACTAATGGTAATAGTTCCTTTGCTACCCTGCGAAATAGTGTCTTGGTTTGATGTGACAATAAGTTGTGCTCACATGTTCTTGCTAGTGTGCTCATATGTGCTTGCTTATATTTTCAGCCCATTTACACACTAAAACAATATGCAAGCAATAACAATAAACCACCACCAAACAGTAAAGAGAAGGCTTCTCAGGTAAATGTTATCGAATCGCAATGCCAAATACAGTTCAATTCATGTTTGATCTTGATAATTATATGTTTTAATTAGTAATTTAAAAAATATAATAATAACCAAGTGAACTACAAAATGATACAAACCTTGCCTCTTGCCAAACCTCTGCACAAGACACTTCTATGGCATCAGCTGTAGTAGCTACCAGCTTTAATGCATCCAAAGGGTTGAAACTGATATTAGCACCATTCTTGTGAGTCAGAGATAAAACATTCTTGGGAAACACCATATCAGGAAAATGTGGAATGGTTAGCTCTTTACAATATCTGAAAGTGAATACATTATTATTTTGACAGTATTTTTATAAAAAACGATTACAACTTGAGCATTTACATTGATCGTTAATACCTACACACAAAACTGACAAAATTGATCATCATCCCTCTCACAAACAACTTTCGTTGAGCACACACTGGGCAAGATACAGCTTATATCATAGGAGATATGCCAAGGCCCAAAGTCTATTGACTTCGAGTTACTGGTGAATCGCCGGGCGTCTACTCTAGACTCCTGTAAACCGAGCATTCAATTATTGATTTGCAACTCAGATTAACGCAAAAGAAGAAATATCAATACAGACCTCTAAAGTAAGCATTATTACGGATTAGTTAAATATTGCTGAACAAGTTAATTAGAAGGGATGACTTTTTTTCTTATTGTAATAGCACCAAACGAGATCGAAGGTAAAGATCCAGAATCAGAATTTGACAGAATGACAGCTTTGTTGATTTGACATTGTCTTTGAGAAGTTTGAGAGAACGAAACGGTTAGAAACCACAAGCCGTGACTAAAAATATAATGATTTTAATTTTATAAGAATATAAGTAGCAAATGTGACAGTACTAGGCAGTAAAATAAAATATTGCTTTAATAATAATTTAGATAGTTAGGTTGAATTACTTTTAGAGTCTGGCAAATGAAAGATGAGATGAAATCAACCGCGAAATTTAAAAATGTAACTGCAGTGAGCCTACTGCCTATATGAGCTAGATACCAAGAGCTAGATATAAACAAATAGATTCTGTCAATTAAATTGTATCATATAAAATACGGCATCAAATTTGAAAAATTATTAACTAGCAATACAGAATGCATAGAAACGTGGTAGGTATTTAATTTGACAGCTTTTTATAAGTAACATTGTTGACATTGTTGAGATATCTATGACTTTTATAGTGTAATTTACCAATTGTGTTGTAATGAATATATCTTTAAAACTGATGCTGGCAGAAGTCTTGAACTGCCATTTCTCACTATATATAATAATATTTAATTTGACAGCTTTTTATGAGTAACATTGTTGACATATATTGAATTTTGAAGAAGAGCCATTTATCCCCATTGTAATCTCATTGCCACAATTGTGCCGCATCGTGTGAAAGCTTTGTTAAAACGACTATTTATTTTTCATAGCAGCAACCCTGTTGTCAAATCTGAAATCAATATGGCCGATTTTTACCGGTCGTGTATTATTGTATTTAAGTAAAAAGTTCGTTAAATAATATTTTCACGCCAAAAAGACCGGAAAATAATCACGTAACTAAATTTGCTGTGTGTGATAGAGCTAGTAAACAATTATGGAAGCACTTATACCAGTTATTAATAAATTACAAGATGTATTTAATACGGTTGGAGCAGATGCCATCCAGTTACCTCAAATCATAGTTTTAGGAACACAGGTAGATATTATTCTTATTGTTGCGTAACCATACATGTCATGTTATATTAAAAAAGTGATTAAATAGAGCCATGTGCTGTGGCCACTAATAAATCGGTCGTTATGTCACATAGAGTTCTTTGTCCCCATTTCATTTCGGTGAACTGGGTAACCTGTCATTGACCATTGTCCAGTCTCATTATCGGACGTCGTTTCTAACGTTACATTGAAATCTGTACTTTCTCTGCAATTCAAAATTAAATATTAACGGTGAAGATAGTTTATAGTGTAATTTTGTTTGAATCCAACAGAGCTCTGGCAAAAGTTCTGTGATAGAGAGTCTCGTCGGACGATCTTTTCTCCCTCGAGGTACTGGCATTGTCACTCGACGCCCGCTCATTCTGCAGCTCGTGTACAGCCCCAAAGACAGCAAGGAGCATAGGTCTGCTGAAGAAGGTAAACACTATCACTTGATGTAGCTTTGTTTTATTTATTATTTAATGAGTAACTTTCTAATTTATTGTGCAGACTATTTATTGTACTGTATTCACTTTACTAACATTGTGTGCCCTTGAAAAGAATGCAAATCATGTTTATACTCCACTAACTCTGTTTACATTTTTTATCATGCAACATTGGTTTTTATTAGGTCTTTGTGAATCTTCAATGCCAGTGCAATGAGAATGCATTGATTGTTCTATTGTGTCTAACAGTTCAATAAGTACTTGCTCTAATTGATATCAAACTATTATGGTATATTAAGGTGGCTGTGTAAAGTTAGAACACATTTGTAGGATATCAACAAAGTATTTTACAAAGAACTAATTTGGCATAAGTAACCAAAATAAAAAATAAAAATAAAAATTATAAATATAGTCTAAATTGTAACTGACAGAGGAAAATATATGTTTTCTCAGTCCACCCGTGACCAATGGAAAGCTGAAAAGCTTCCAAAACGTGGGAAATTGTTTTATTTAAACATATAATATAAGTTGTCAATTTACAAAATATGTCCTTAAAACATAATTTTTAAACACATTGTTTGCCTGTAAAATACATGCATTTCATTTCCATAAGTACAGTAAGGAAAACTGAAACATACTTTTTATTCTTTATTGTCATTGTGAGAAACTGTACTAGGTATGTTTACCCACAACTAACAAACTATAGCCTTTTTTATTTTCTGAGAATTAATGATTTTTATTTATCTTCATGTAATTAGATCACAAGTGACAAATTCTATAATTTAGTATCGTTCCGCAAACAAGAGCCACCAACAAAAGTAATCACTGGGATTGGAACAATTTTGTTAAAAAGAAAGTAATAAATAATCTTAATACTGAGTGAGTTTTTGTGGGTTGGTTTCGATTTGCAGAACATACCCAATTATACTTTAATATTTATTAGATCATTTTTTATTAATTATGCTTTTGGAATTGTGTCAAGAAAAGTACTTGGCCTATAGTATGTTTAGTATTGTATTGATATATAGAGCTAAGACAGCAGATGACAGTGCCAGCAACATGGAATCCAATATCTCAGCTATCCAACTCACTATTTTCTTCAGGTTGGTATTAGCAAGACAAATGTGGATGCTTCTTTGCCTGTTGGCTTTGTGGAACTGCTAATGTTATGTTTAATTCAACATAATTATCATTCTAGTCTTGGTAAATTTTATTTCCTTGATCTTTATTTGTGTACAATCTTAACAGTACAAAAATTGCATAATAATTATGGTCAGTAGGTAATATGTTATCATAATAACAAAATATTATTCATTGTACTTATAAGTAGCTGCATTCTATAATTCTTCCTTACATTTTTGCTTGTTTATCCTGTGCAGGGTAAATTTTTAATATAATGTAACAATTTAAACTATTGTTTAGTTAAAATTACATCAATTTTACTACTATAGCAAGAAATTAATGTAGTAGAAAGTTGAAGCAAAATAATAAAAATACATTACTATTAATATCCACAACATAGACTTTATCCGTCAACAATTTTTTCACATAAGTCTTGTATATAAGTATTAGGCACTCTGCCACCACAGAGGAAAAGTGACTAGCTATGAAATGGCTACTAAACTAGCAATAAATATAGATCCTATGTCTATAACAAAGTACATATATTTATAGTTGATCACTTGCAATGTGAACACTCAGCAATCAACATCTATTGTGTGTTTCTTGAGTGAGTGAATAGTTAATAGCTACTTGTTTCCTCTTTGGCACTGGGACGGGAGTCTTAAAAAAATATTACCCACAAACTTCATGTCATCTGCTACTTGCATCCAATTTCTTATGATATAAATTATATTAAAGATTTAGGCATAGTTTCTATTGGGGCTTAATAAAATTACCCCTTTCTTTCTTTTGTTTAAGGTACTGTAAACTTGGAAGAATGGGGCAAATTCCTACACACAAAGGACAAGATCTACACAGACTTCGAGAAAATCAGAGAAGAGGTAGAGAGGGAGACGGATAGGATGGCCGGCAACAACAAGGGCATCTGCCCCGAAGCCATCAATCTCAAGATTTATTCCACCAAAGTCGTCAACCTCACTCTTGTGGATCTACCTGGTATCACCAAAGTGAGTTGCACATTATTCATTGTGTTTATTCTCTTGTGAAAGCTATTTCAATCACAGAGGATTTTGATCATGAAATAATAATAGCTGAAGTAAATTCACTACCCCTAAGGGAATAATTATATATGCCCTATTTATTAACCTAATCCAATGGTTTCTATTTGATGTGTTTCTTCATTCTAAATGTTTATTGTGTTACGAAAAATAGATCATGGTCTAATATGATACATTATGACAAATAATGTAAAAGTATGACTTAAATTTATGGGTAGCAAGGAGATATAAGACAGACTGTTTTTCAATATAAGCCAATGCCCTTTGGTTTCAACAACTTTATGAATTTAACATTATGATTTTTATTTTCTAAGGTGCCTATTGGTGACCAACCGGAGGATATAGAGAACCAAATCCGAAACCTGATATTTAAGCACATATCCAATCCAAACTCGATTATTCTGGCTGTGACCGCTGCCAATACCGATATGGCAACTAGTGAGGCAATCAAAATGGCGAAGGATGTGGACCCAGATGGAAGGAGGACTCTGGCTGTTGTAACTAAACTTGATCTCATGGATGCTGGTAATTATACAAATGATACAGTTATTTTTTATAAAATTATTTATATTTAGATTATAGAACTCGCATCGTCAAATTCGAGTACTGCTCGACATGTTTTGGTAATCCCTGAATCTTAAGCATGGTCGGGTGCGACCGCACTTCGCGGGCGTCGACTTTAGTGACGTGAGTAACCATTCTGTAATCCAAACGGTTAAACTCTTAGTGTAGGCAACGGACCTTGAAAAGCTGTTGGAAAACGTGTGTATGTATAGCATGATGAACTTTTATATTCATACTTTTTGCCGTGTGATCAGTCAATAAATATTTAGGCCAGAAAATAGAAGTTAAATAATAGAATGCCTAGACTCTAGATAACTTCACAGCCTCCGATATTGTTTTAAATAAGCTGTCGGTGTCATGTAGCTCTAAGAATTTTCAGTTATATGTGTGTATATATATTTATTTGCATGTATCGGAATTGTTCCTTTCTCTTTCTTTTTCTGGCTTTAATTTATAATTTGTCTCCTTGTGCACCACATACTTTCTCATTGGTTGTTTACTTTGCGCCAACTCTACTACCTTAAGTTGTCTTAAAGGAAGAGATCGCTTCATAGCGATAAGACAGTCTCGTGTTATTTTCTTTTGTTGTGCAATAAAGAGTATTGTATTGTAATTAATATGTGTTTTTTTTTCATGTCATATGTTAAAGTTCCAGTTTGTGTGACACTATTTGTTAATTAACACTAACTAGAGCAAATTCCGAAATACTGTGGCCTACTACTAAAATGAAACTGCAACGAAAATGCTTTTCGCAATACATATATGGACATTCCATTGTATTGTTTGCACATACTGCACAATGAAGAACTTTTTATGTTGAGTCACTGTTTTTCAAATATGACTGATTGATTATGGTTGAAGTCTAGTTACGTATATTGTAAAAATGTAATTATATATTTGATTTATTGTATTTGAACGTCACTGAATTGAAATATATATACATATACTAGCGGCCGCCCGCGACTTCGTCCGTTTTAGATTCGTTTATCGCGGATAAAAGGTATTTTCCGGGATAAAACTTAGCTTATGTCTTTCCTCAAAACTCGTTATTTTACTAATTGTAATGTGAAGCGTATTACCAAGATTTCAAGTTCCCAGCGTAAAAAAATATATACTGTCCATACAAATTTTACAAATAATACAAATTTTCATCCCCTTTTTCGTCCCTAAAAGGTATGAAATTTGACATACATTGACACACACTGGGAAAGTTTCATAAAAAATCGTCCAGTAGTTTTTGAGATAAAGTGAAACATACATACATACTTTCACGTTTATAATATAGTAAGGACAACACATATGTATATATATATATTTTACGAGTTTGTACAGCAGTTTGTGTATATATCCATACTAATAAAAATGTCTGTCTGTCTGTCTGTCTGCCTGTCTGTCTGTTACCTCTTCACGCTTAAACCGCTGAACCGATTTGGATGAAATTTGGTATGGAGATAGTTTGAGTCCCGGGGAAGAACATAGGCTACTTTTCATCCCGGAAAAATACCGTTATCCGCGATAAACGAATTTAAAGCGGACGAAGTCGCGGGCAGAAGCTAGTATATTATATGTATGTGTTTGCGGCCTCGTCACGTCAAAACGCCTGGACACATTCCATTATTATTGGTACAAGGATAGTTAGCTTCCGAGGATGGTTAATACGATACTTTTTACCCGATTACGCTGAAGCAAAAAAAGATTATAACTTTTTATTCCTCCACAAGCGTGATCTTGATCTAGCGTTACCCAGCCACAAAACGAAAGTTCGATAAAATAACTATAAATTTCCGTGACTTGCATTTACTGCTGTACAAACTCGTAATTTTTTTATTTCACTCATATTTCAGGTACTGACGCAATAGACATTTTGTGCGGGCGTGTGATCCCCGTCAAACTGGGCATTATCGGCGTCGTCAATAGATCGCAACAAGACATTATCGATAAGAAATCGATTCTGGTAAGTTTATCTTCTATGTGCAATAACATTTATCACTGTTATCAAATAATTATTCCTATACGAATCGTATGCTTGATGACATTTTCATCTTATACTTGGGTCATACTGATTCTAGAATTTAGCCGTCTTTCCTGTGGACAACGCAATAGTTAAGGGCTTGGGTACATATAACTGATATTTTTATTCGTACATCGCCCAATAGGGCACTAAAAAAAATTAGTATTTAAAGCCCTTGACTTTCGGGTGTCCACAGGAAAGACGCATAACGCTAACTCATACTAAAAATAAGTATGACCCACTTAGCATCCCATCTGGGGTGAATTTTCAGTACTCTATTATTTGTAGTCGATTCAAGTCGAGTTCAAAAATTCATGCTTGTAAACCTGCAAGTAACCAACTTTTTTTCTATTACGTAGATTTTTTTTAAAGTTTATTTTCCCAATATGATTTAAATAACTTCATGCAACTTAAATTAACTCGCCAAACTGCTAAGACAGTTTGTTGGCGAGTTCACGCTCATATTAATTATTTTTAGCTATATGCACCTAACACTATTTACCTTACAACTATATTAACAAGTTAATTTTACTACTAACAAACATGGGTAATAAGGATATATTTGAAAAGTCTGTCTTAGGGCAATTTTTCCAAAAATATCCTTTTTCAAGCTACTTTTTACGACATCTCTGCTGTATTTATCGTCTCTTAACCACTTAATTTCATTACACATCCTAGGAACCACATACTTATTCATTCTCCTACCACAATAGTTATTTGCATAATTTTGTACAAGTTTCCCGAGTCTTACATTTCTTGAATTATATTTATTCTGCTTACGCACCTTATACTATCTTATGTAATAATTTTCTAAGGCTATTAAGTACTGTGCCCTTAGATGTACATTGAGTATTTTACAGATTTTATATAGCTGCTCGTTATTTCCTTTACACTTATTTTTGTTTTTTTTTATTCACTAGGTACTTAATAAATCTTTTTTTGTAGTTTCTTAATTTATTCTAAGTACGATTTGTGTTTTTCTTTACAGGATGCTCTAAAAGACGAGGCGACGTATCTTCAGAGGAAGTACCCTACTATCGCCACGAGAAATGGAACGCCGTACCTGGCCAAAACCCTGAACAGGCTCCTTATGCACCATATAAGAGACTGTTTGCCTGAACTCAAGGTAACTGTAGTTGATTACATTGGGTTGTTATACTGGTTACCACTGGTTATTGTTTCCTGTGACCTCGTTTGTTGATTGTTATACACTTGCGGTTGGCGCCGAACACTTTAAAAGAACTTATCAATGTTAAACACTTACACGCAAAGAAAAGAGTTTTGCGTTTGCGATACTGAACTTTTTTATATGGGCCAATCATCTGTTGTTATACTTATTTAGGGCTGAAGAGCTAATAAGACTACATAAAACGAATAATCAGAATAAACTCACTTGCAATAACTAACATGCAAATGTCGATGAAGTGATAAATACTCATGTTATATGGATTCGCAAATGATCGTCAGTCATGATCGAAATTAAAAAGTTGAACATCTTGTAAACAAAATACATTTGATGCTGCACCAAGTGCAGTATGTTCACCAAACAGAGAATATGGTGTCAAAAAAACATTTGAACAGTAATCTTTAGCAGTTCTGTTATTTTATTTATTTATTTATTTATTTATTATTCAATTTATTTACACGGTATTACAGCGAACCAATTCACCGTGAAACCAGATTACTTAATTAACAAGTATACAATTTATTGACAACAATTATAAGTACTTTCAAAAGATTGAGTACACAAGCTAAAAACAATTGACAATATTTTAAGTACATAAATTTTATGCATGTACGGAGGTCTGCCTGTTGTCCATCATCTCACAAAACCTCAAACATTCACGACACACAGCTATCCATCTCCACGCAAACAGATCACATTCGGGCACGGATGCCAAGAGCGCATTGAGTAAAGTGAGTGCGCGCGGTAGTGGCGCACTTCTGCGCGACAGCGTGCGCGCCGCCGGCGCTGCCAGCAGCGCGCGCGCGCGGGGGCGGAGGTTGACGCGGGGGACGTCCGGGACGCTCAGCCGTAGTACACTGTCCACTAATTGGATAACGTCCGACTCCCCGCGCAAGAACCGACAGACTGTGATGAGAAGATCGTTGTTTCTCCTCACTTCCAAAGAATTAAAACCTAGGCAACCGAGTAAAAATTTTGTGGGATATAAGTATGGGTAATATCCATATCTTTTCTTATAGAGAAACCTAAGGAAAGACCGTTATGTTGGGACCATCTCGATTCGAAGCATAATTGCGTATGTTTCGCTCGATCGAAAAAAAAACGCAAACATTTATATATAACTTTTTTCATTTTAAAAGCTAGTTACATGGAAATTGCATCAGAAATGCGTTATTTTCGATAGGATTCATTGATTACTTTTTTTGAATAAAAATAATTAAAAGCAATAATTTGATAAACACGATAACCGCGATCCCGCTCGTTCCCGGCCATCGGCCTCCAACCGTTCAGTACCACACTGCCGTTTTATTGAAAAAAAAAAAGACTTAAAATACATGCAAACTCATATAAAAAGATGGCCTTTTAAACTAACAAGACAGCAAGCCCGCACGCTCAAGGACTTTAGCTTGGCTATAAGCGTTAAAACTCATACTTGGTTTGTGTATTTCAGGTTCGCGTCAACGTAATGATATCTCAATTCCAAACATTACTTAATTCATATGGCGACGACGTATCAGATAAATACCAGACTTTGCTGCAAATCATCACGAAGTTCGCCAGCGCGTACTGTTCTACCATCGAGGGCACGGCTCGGAATATTGAGACCACTGAGTTATGTGGGGGCGCGAGAATATGCTACATATTCCATGAGACTTTTGGTAGAACTCTGGATTCTATTCACCCGCTAGTAGGTGAGTTACGTTAGAAAATCATTTTCCTAAGCATCACAAAGTTTGCCGGCGCGTACTGTATGTTTTCCTATCGAGGGCATGACTCGGAACATCGGGACCACCGAATGATGTGCTACATGCCATGAGACTTGGTAGAACTCTGGATTCTAGTCACCGGCTAGTAGACTGTTTTCTTAATCATCATGAAGTTTGCCGGCGCGTACTATCTGTTCTACTATTGAGGGTAAGGCTCCGAACATCGAGACTACGGAATTATTCAGTGGTGCAAGTATATAGAAGGCAGGTTCATAATTCATCTGTATTTTTTGTATATTTGTTAAGCAATATCTTGGATCAGGAATAGCAAAGCAATAACCGGCGTGCCCAAGATATCACGCGTCTAAAATAATTCGGGTATGCGAAAACTTGTATATACATAGTTAATTTGTGTACAATTCTATATCAAAGGCCCCAAATAGCATTGTAAAACTTTTCTTTTTTAGAAAAAGTAGCACGCTTAATTACAAAGGAGTGCCATGTCTTTGGTTACTATAGTTAACTGATTTTGATGCGCTGTGTCCTGTCCAATAATATCGCTGATTATGATGCATTCGATGGAGCTATAGACAGTCGCATGGTTCTATGACTACGAACATTCGCATTTATACTTTTGTCGCGTGCTAAATAGCGATATAATCAAATTAACCTTTGATTAGCAGAAAGTATTTATACATATATTCGGATTACGATAACGGTAACTCACATTTTAAAAGCCGTGTACTCAACTTGTCTCCCCTTACATTGGTTCATTTCGTACAAGTCGAGCAGCAACCGAAAACCCTCGTGATTATAATTTTTTTAATCAGGCTTTTACAAACTTAGTAAACGTTACTGTTATCCAAACATGTCTGAATTGGTTTTATGTAGTTTTCAATTTATGTTGTGCTGTCGCTTGCAGGTTTGACGCGCATGGATATACTTACGGCCATAAGGAACGCGACGGGGCCGCGGCCCGCGCTCTTCGTGCCCGAGGTCTCCTTCGAGTTGCTCGTCAAGCGTCAGATACGGCGGCTCGAGGAGCCGTCGCAGCGTTGCGTTGAACTGGTACGTTTTAAATACTACTGGCTCTGTGACCTGTAAGCCTCGAGAGTCTTTCAACCAAAATATTTCCGCCATTTTGAAAAAAATCCATAAACCGAATCGGCTAAATTTCCGTATAATATGAAATGCGGCCTGTAGAGAACAGTGGGACACACAGAGATACGAAAGCTTTTTTGCCTAAGCTGAAACGGTGACCTTCGCTAAAGCTCGGTCAATCATGTAGGCTAGGCGGCGTTAGGTTATAAGGTCTGTGTTATTCTATCTCTTAGGAAAATTTCCTAGGTGTAATAGTTTTTTTTTTTTTTTTTTTATTATAACACAGTTCGCAAGCAGGGCTTGAACTTGCGGCCTGTTCTTTAACGTAGAAGTGTTCTGATTAAATTTACTTTTTTTACGGACTGACTTGCGTTAGACCTTGGTCGCACCTGATGGAAGGTATAAGATGCAGTAAAACTTACCCAGAAGATATAACTACTACCGCAAAAACAGTACAGACGGTTAAATGAATTCCAATCAGAAGTGGTGCAAACCAGGAATTATATATATAATCGGAATTATATGTGTAATTTTTAAATCAGTACAAAGTTCAAGTACCATTCAAAATTTACATGACTATTACTATTACTGGCCTATGAAAACCATTCAAAGTAAAAAAATAAAAACATTTTTAAAAATTTACCATTGAATTTTATCATGTAAATATAATGCGTTTAACACCGTTCGATGATATGATATCAGGCAGGAGATTATTTTGCAGAATAAGCCCATACAGAAAATGAATTGACCAATGGTTCTTCAATTCCTTTACAGGTGCACGAAGAAATGCAGCGGATAGTGCAACACTGCGGCACGGAGGTTCAGCAGGAGATGCTCCGGTTCCCGCGCCTCCACCAGCGCATAGTGGACGTTGTCACGCAGCTGCTGCGCACGCGGCTGCCCGCCACCAACGCCATGGTGGGTACACGATCGTCTCGACCGGAACACGTACATTGAGGTGCGTCCACATTTGTATCATTTGCCCGATCAGATCTTCGTCCCGTGGCATGATCGCGTGTCACGATCACGCGTTTGGACGTTGCGCCGATCCGATCGCTCGAAATCCATGTTGATACGCGTATCACACACTTAGATCGGAGAAGCGCGATGTAATCGCCGCTCCGTCAGTAAGCGTCCAAGCAGCGCGATACGCAGTCATGCCACGCCACGGATACGAGCAAATGATACAAGTGTGGACGCACCTTTGCTGGACCATACCGCCCCCGATACTCCACGATAAACAATATCGTCGGTTCCAGCTATTTGAAGGGCACACATTTCACCTGATTGCCAAATGTCGTATGTACATCAAGTTGCCGAAATGTCTGGTTATGTTGACTCTAACCTTGATAATTGCAGCTATCTTTCTACCTAAGTGATAGTGTTTGACCTAAGTTTTGGTTTCAGCCGGAGGTTCGGTTTCGGTCAAAAAAGTGCCAAACTTTTCGGTCGTTACGAAACATACCTACCGGTACTATTTTGAGTCTGGCTGATTGTCATTTGCGACAAATAAAACTGAGAAAATATTTTATTTCAACTTTACATGACTTACATTACAAGTGGATTATCTTTCTTATGTCAACAAATAATGGTCGACTGATATTTCTATTTATAATTAAACCCCGTTATCTTGTCGCACGGACGTTGCTTTTTCGTAGGGGTTGGACTTTTTTTTATCGACCGTCTCAATATCGATGTTTCGATGAAATAATCAAGTGTTTGATTTGTTTTAATCGAGATAAAATTAGTTTATTTTAACAACAAAAAATTCACCGTTCAATGGTGGGCCCTATTTTGTTTTAAGTAGTATATAATAAACGGTCTTAACTAACGAACACCCGAGACGTTATTTATCCACTTTTTTATCATATTTATATCCGTTAGTGAATGTCTTTGACTAATGGCCAGTGACATATAACTCTACATACTACACAATCGTCATTTATATAGTCGATAAAAAAAACATTCAACCCCTATCAAAAATCAACGTCAGTACGACAAGATAACGGGGTTTATTTATAATATTCAACGATTTTATAACACATCTATATTTGATCTCGACCGAAACTAAAACATGTTTCGGTCGGACACTAATAAGACTGACCTAATGCGTATTCATTTCAAAATTCAGGTGGAAAACCTAGTAGCAATTGAACTGGCATACATCAACACCAAGCATCCAGACTTCCACCGCGAGGCAGCTCTGGTCTCGGGCCTTCTGCAGAGCACGGACAACATCATCGACGACAGCCCCATGTATCGGCAGAAGAACCGCGCCACCCCCTCGCCGGTATCCACACTGTTCAAAGTAGATATTTGCTTTCATTTTTTGCATGACAATGGCTAACTCACTAACGTAAAGTAAGTAAGAAGGCTAAATTTACTAATTGGGAGGTGAATATTGATTACATACGATCCCAGACTTTACTTTCTTAAAGCATTGCAGATCAACAGTTGCATCAAATGTACTGAGTTGTTCTTAGTATGCACAAACTGATCTTTATTTCTTTAGGCTTAGACCTTATTATTCATCTACCATCAAACTTTCATTTATTGGATTGACTTGCAATTTAGCATGCATATTATACCTTCGATAAGAAATACAGGCAAAAAAGGTTTTTTTTTTTCATTTTATGTTATTTTTGTTTGCTGCTTTACGTAATTAAGCCGTGTCATATGTTTGCTGCTATATTTCCTATTCATCTTCACACTTTGAAACACGATTTGTGAATGTTTTTTTCCATTTAATATGTCAGAAGATTCAAATATTCAATGCATGAATGATCTTATATATATATATATATATATATATACTTATCTACACATTATTAATCAATGTATTTATGCTACTTATATAAAAAAATATGTTTTATATTTTGTTAATCCTTTAACGGCAACGGAAATATCTATGTCATCATACATGACAACATGACACAGAAACGTCTATACATAATGAAGTTTAAATTATGTATAGTAATTAGAAATTTCAAAACGTTAATGAGAATGTATAGTTTCCGCAGCAGAAAGATCAACTTATGTTTGACGACTTTACGTTACTTAAAACATACGCCACTTACGTTAGGTCCGAAATAAAATTGCGTAAAAGTCGTATAATTATGATAATTATTGCGGCCACTATACACGCCAGCTGACAACCTTAAACTTGAATATCTTGTGATTGTTTGTAGCTGCTTCTACGTCAAATGGGTGAAAGAGGGTCCATCCTAGTATTTATGACGAATATTTGGGATGCGTACAACCAGGTAATCTAGACGAGGTATTACGTGTGAGCTAGGATATGTCCAAACTCATTATAGCAACATATCTCATACATAAAAAAGTGATCATTTCGCTTGTGTAAAAACACTGGGCTCTCTTTCAAACATGTGATCGATTGCTAATATTTTCATTAGAAATCATTACTTGTGGTAAATTTTGCATGTGCTTTACCATATCGACAATGGGCACGACTCGGTATTTAAATTGCTGTATGCGGTTTCAGCACGTCCCGGCAATAACGGACGGACAGGAGCACAAAACTCCGTCACAAAATAATAAGAGTGAATCTCCAGTCACCCCCCAGGTAAAAATTGGGACTGTATGCTATTTCATTTTGATTAATACTGAAGATAGGGATAACATAGAGTAACTACACATCTGAGCGTTTTCCTAAAAAAGTGTATGATATTTTACTTAAAATTCGCACAATTTGGATTTATAATATTATAGGTTTATTGATACTGTGGTTTTTAATAATAGAAATAAATGTCCCAATTTTTTTCTTTCGCTTGTCATACATTTTTAACTTCTATGCACATTCTATTTTGTTGGTGTGTGACATGACGTTCTGGAAGAATGTTTCCCTTTTGTTTTTATTTATGTTACCGGATAGTAATAACCAGTGATTGGCAGCCAGGTAGTGAGTAGAACCTTAATATGGACTAGGCTATAATTCAGCAAACTTGTTTAAAAAAATGTTATTGACATATTTTTGTTATTAGACGAAGAAGTAATAATATATAAACAATGTAAATTATAATATTTTCTTCTGTTTCCGCGATTATTACTCATTGAATAAAACAATTTAACGGATTATATCGCGAATATTATCTCATTTTAAAATTAGTAATATAACAGAATAGTAGTAGTATAGTAATTATTCAGTGTAAATTATGCTATTAACGAAATAATTAACACAAGTGAGCAAAAAATTACTCTTAATTCCATCATACCAGACTCCATATTTTACCACCTTTTAGCCATCCAATGCTCAGACGCTACACCGTATTAAAAATCATTCCAAATTACCTCAATGCAACTAACATCGAATGAATAATTTATATATTGTTATTCATTCGATGATATTAACCTACCTATTACATTTGAAGTCTATTATTTAAAGTGTTAATAATTTCTGTACCCGACATTCAGGTATGAATGGACCACGGAAAGTTTCGTATTTTTTTCTGTCAGGTATATTTTAACATTTCGCGAAGAGCTCGAAAATCTATTTAAAAGATAATTCCGGAACTGTCAGATTAAAAAAATTTTTAAAAAAAATCCATGACCTTCAACGACTCGAATCCTGGGTCATATCCATATTATCATAAGGATATTTGACCCCAAATTGCCCCGTGGCTGCCAAACACTTGTAATAACCATCTGAATAAGGAAAATACAAACAATCTGGAAAGAGAAGACACTTTTTTGGAAAACGCCTATTATAAAGTTGTAAAAATGAAATGTCAGTGCATTGAAGATATTTAAAAGAAAATAAGTGATATAATTTATTTGGAGGTCACTGAATCGAATATTTTTTTGTATGTTTGTACGTGTCGTGGCTTCATCACGCCAAAACAGTTAAACGGATTTCTAATATTTTTGGTAGCTTGGCGTCCACAGATGGTTATAGGATACTTTTTATCAGACTACGCTAAAAAAGTTTTTTTTTATCTTCCGCTGGCGAAGTTGCAAACCTTCTAGTATTAAATAATATTGCCAGTAGTTAAATATATGTATTTATCTTATAATTTATGCATGTTTATACCGTCCTTACAGCTAAAAAATTAATGACAATAATTCATATAGACAATTCATATAATTTTTCTCTTCAGTATATTTTCTTGCTTCTTGTGTTTGATGATTGATGCTTGCTTTTGATTTTCGTTTTGCTGCAAGCAATTCTAGATTGTAGTGGTGGGTTCTGTTTAGGTTTATTTTCATAGTAACAGCTCTCTCTTAACACGCGTCTAGCCGATAACATAGAAAAATGCTTATGTAGCAAAAACCTGCTACGAGTAGAGCTTCCTACTAGCGGGTTTCTGGGGCCCGTTTCTCAAAAGCTTGTAACTAGTATTACAAGCGGAAGTCACTTTCCAACAATATGAATTAATAAGAGACTTCCTCTTGTAATACAAGTTACAAGCGTTTATGAAACGGGCTCCAGGTCGTTAAAATGTTAAAATTTTGAGTAAGAATTCAACCTACCCTTGAATTTTCATTTTGAGATTGCCGTGTACGAGTTGTTTTATAAAGTAAGTAGCTTCTGCCCGCGACTTCGTCCGCATTAAATTCGTTTATCGCGGATAAGGTTATTTTTCCGGGATAAAAAGTAGCCTATGTCCATCCCCGGGACTCAAACTATCTCCATACCAAATTTCATCCAAATCGGTTCAGCGGTATAAGCGTGAATAGGTAACAGACAGACAGACAGTCAAACTTTCGCATTTATAATATTAGTATGGATAGTATGGATGGTATGTAATATTCAGTGATTGTCATAAACATCTGTATACGACAGTGTCTTGACATTAAACCTTTATCGTAATCGCAATAGAATCGCATAAATACGAGTACAAAATAGATTACGATAATCAAATGTTAAATTAAATGGCACCACACTATGCAGTTGTTTAAAACGTAGAATACAAAAAGCTTGATTAACTTCCCGTTTTTGTCTGCTAGGTATATTTGTAAACTTCCATTGCGAACACTAACATGTACTTACTAATTCGTATTTGATGTGGTCAGGTAAACGGCGGCACACCCCCGGAGAAAATATTAACACCTCAGAAGCCTGTCAATTTGCTCCCCGAGGTCCCCAGCCAACAGTCCCGCAAACTGTCTGATCGGGAACAACATGACTGCGACGTTATTGGTAAGTAAATAAATATTTGTTATCTAGGGTCCAGTTCTCAAAATCCTTAAATTATCACCTCGATCAAATGAGAAATTAACAGCTAGTAAGTGAACATGATTTAAGTCGATTCTTTGGTACCTCGCTTTTTCGTGTTCGTGGCTTGCTTAGTGGCAAGCGCTTGTATAGGTGCTTTGGTGACATATCCAAGAAAGCAAAAGAGGAATCGTGGAGTTAACTAGCTGCTATTCTCTCTAGTTACTAGGCAAGAAACTCCGTACTTGTTACTAGGTAAGAGAAGCGTGAGCAACTGAACAAGTCACTTCTGGGATCGACTTAGTCTTAGCATCGCCGTTATCCATGCCGCTATTATTGTTAACTAATAACGCGAATGTAAATGTCCTAAAAAATATTCATGTTTAGTTTCATAACGACCAAAAGTAAGCGCTCAAACTTTTAAAACTCTTTTACAGCTCTAGGTTGTGTCTGTGTTTTGAAGGTCTTTGTTATATCAAATATTTTTACCGATATCCACTGTGGCCCTACTTTCGTCATTGATCATCTTGTGTATGATACGATGTGCATGAAATGTCAATGCAACTTGCAAGTTGCGAATAGAAATCATCACGATCAAATTTGAAAATGGGTCCACTTAAATGCTTGATATCATTGCCCTACAATAAATTTATCAAATTAGAAAACCGTTAACAAATAAAATTCGTAATTGAATGTGATATTGAACAGCTGTTGTTTTGTTTCACGGTGACAGGTGGACGGAGCGACAGAACAGCAAACGATATTTATAACTCAAAAATTGTAGAAAACATCGCCATGATGCATTTGAACACAATGGGTGACTTAGTCGGTGAGGATAGCAATAGTGGCTGTGCAATAGCTGGCCCGTATCTGCTACAATTGCTAGTTTGTTTGTCACTTGCCTGTCAGGGCGAGGTAACACAACTAACCCCGAACTTTTATGGGTCATTATTTGAACTTTTTTCCGTACCACTTTCTTGGACACCTTTTTATCGAAATGCCTACCGAATTTAATGACATTTAAAACAATTTCTTACAAGTCCGGGATCTGCACCAAATAACTTTAAATGCCTGAAAAATCTACATGCACTTCGACAAAAATGTACGAAAGTGAAGCGATTGATACGTTTGAATAATGTCCCTTTATTGTCCAAAAAGGGTCAATGCCACAAGGCAATATTTATTTAGTACCTATGCCACCCTTCAAGCACATCGGATGAAACCAAATTGTGCTTTGTAAGTGCCAGACAGAGATAGCAATAGTCGCTGGGCAATGCTTCACTCATGTTTCACTGTTAGGTTTCCGCCCACCTGCCATCTGTTTTTGTGCTCTTTGCTCTAAGCCTGTAATAGTGAATTAATTAAGAGAGATTGACATCTCGTAGTAAAATCTTACAATTTTACATACGATAATCGAATAAATATTTGACAATTCACCATTGTACAACCACTTCATTTGCCTCTGGAATATTTCATTGGTAAACTCGCCAGGAAAAATATAAAACATTCTTTACTCAACTCTTAGAAATCATTTTAATTAATCACAATTATGGGTTGAGTATTTTTTTTTCAGAGTTCCTTAGTTGCTTTGTACAACAAATTAACAAATAATTAAATTTTAAATCAAGTTACTCAGGTTTGAATTCTAGCCAAACATGTGTATATCTATAAAACACCTTTCACTAGATAAAGATTAATGGGATTCAATCAATCCAGAAAGCTTACGTTCTGAGTTTAAGCATCAGATCTTCAGGATTTGTAATAAAAGTATTATAAACAAATTTCCATGGAATATTATTTTCATGAATAAAATATAAGGTTCTCAAATAAAACGATGGTGAAAAACATGCGGGCCCAATAATAATGAATGGGTTAAATAATGTACAGTACATGAAATATCTTTAACTTTCTTAAAATTATACTATTACTTTTTTCTATATTATTTGTTAATTAAATATCATGAAATAAAACAATTTAACGGATTATATCGCGTATATTATCTCATTTTAGTCCTCCCGTGACCATGGAAAGCTGGAAAGCTTCCGAAACGTCGGGAACTAAAATGAGATAATATACGCGATATAATCCGTTAAATTGTTTTATTTCAATGAGTAATAATCGCGGAAACAGAAGAAAATATTAAATATCATGGTTCTGTTTTCGGCAAGGCATGTTTTCTTTTTCAGTAGATTCGATGTTTGTAGTATAACAGATTTCATAGAAGTAGATTAATTAATAAGAATTAATTATATATTCTGTATTATCAGGTGAAAATAACAAAGGGATCTTGTAAATATCATAATATGAATAACTAAAACTGATTAATATCACTCCCAGGTTTAATTAAAAAAAAAAACATTTATCATTAAAACGTTATTGAATGTTTCGATTGTTTTTACAGACATCTCAAAATCTAATTAGAATGGCTTTTTTCTGAAACAATTTGCTAAAACAAGTCCGAATTTTTATCACACAAACCGAATTGTTCTATTTTTCCTCTTTATAAAATAGTTCACGGTTTAAAAAAAAAAAACAATTTCTAGATTTTGAGAAATCTGGGAAACATAAATGGGTTAATCAACTTTTTTCTGTATCGCGTCGCCACGGTAACGACCCCCGAATCACTCTTTAAAATTACGATTTTAAACGATATAAAGGCAACTAAGTCCTTAATCAAGGCCTTATCTCACCAGTATGAATTATTAGCATAATAGCCTAAATTATTAGATTTTTTCCAAGGACAAAATAAAAACCAGGAAAATGTTGATCCTTCCAAATACGAAAAACCGATAATGAAGCTTTAACTCATGATGCAATACGTCTGCACTAGCGCTACCTCATTATACTCGATGCACCTGCAAAGCTGCTTTATCGCTTGAGACGTAACGGAGTTACAGCTTATTTAAATTTTTCCAGAGCGACTTATCAAGTCGTACTTCTACATCGTCCGCAAGTCGATCCAAGACTCAGTCCCGAAGGCAGTAATGCATTTCCTGGTGAACTACGTAAAGGACAATCTACAATCAGAGTTGGTCACGCACCTGTACAAGTCCGACCAGGCGGACTCGCTGCTCAACGAGTCGGAGCACATCGCGCAGCGAAGGAAGGAGGCGGCGGATATGCTCAGAGTACGTACACAACTCGGTTACCCTCATCTGGCATAAACTTTTTTGCCATAATGTATTTTTTTCTGAAACTAGAATCGGGAATATGCATATTTTTTTCTCTTTGCTTTATTAAAAACTCATTCATGTAACAAACAGTGGAGCAATATACTATAAAAATAACCAAGATATAAGCTATCAAACATTTCATTCTATCTCTTTCTAGCAAAACAGAATTTAATATGGAGTTTATATGACCGTAGTGGACTGTGACGTAACAGTCCATGTCGGACCACTCTGACAAATCGCTGTCAAATTAGTAGTTTAAAATGCCTGTCCTGCGTGTTTCTTGGCTGATTTTAATTTTAATTTCACTTTTTGGAACAGTTTTAACGGTATTCTGATATTTTTGAGAAGCGATGAAAAAATTTCATGCATGTTTCAAAATTTCATGCTAGGTAAGGTTTGTTTTATAACAATACATTCAAGGGCCCATAACGTCAGTATGTTAATAACCTAGATTATTAGCATTTTTCTAAGTCACTCTGTCAATATTGTCTCCCGAGTTACGAGACAGAATTGCAACAAGAGAAATTTGATTCACCCATATACCAGTTTAAAATTGGTAGGCTCTTGAATGGGTCTTCCCGGATCACTAACACTAACCGCTAAATGGGAATGTTATTGGGATGTAAAGTCAGCATCAAATACTCAAGCGCCAAATATATCGTACATATTTGTGCCTATAGTAATAAAAACGTGTTGTGATTTATTTGGCGCTTTGGATGTTACAAAATATTTGATGCTGACAATACAGTTAAAGGTTTGGTGTTAGGTTATCCGAGTTTGTCCCTGTATTTGATGATATCGCTATTATCGACCTGTAAGACAAAAAGTCCAGTACCACCGAGATGCTTGACGAAATGCTCTTACTCATTGCCGTCTATATTTTTTGGAATAAGGGCCAATCTGACAGACGATGTCAAGTCATTGCCCATGGATATCTACAACACCAGATGAGTCTCTCAGTTCCCAGTTCTGTCAGTAGTGGCTTCCACGGGGTTTTTGGTGCAGTTGACGCGAATACTTGCTATTATTCGGTATTCGGCATTATTCGATTTTTTTCTGCTATTCGTCGAATACCGAATAAATAGCTTTCGGCGAATAGTTGTCTAATATAAATTTTTAATGAAAAAAAGTACAAATGCGTGCCGCCCAGCCTGAACACAAGCGAAATCAGTTGAGCGGGAAATCCCCTAAAGTATTAAATGCTGGGTTATACAAAACGAGGTCTTCCCCGTAAAATATAACGTACAAGAAAAGGGTCGCCAGCATTTAAAAATGTAAAATCAGTATAATATCAGAATGTGAGACTAATTTTCTCATAACCTTAGAAAAAAAAAATGTTTACAGTAGATAAAAAATAAATGATTCTACAAGCGTGATAGGTATGGTATATTCGATACCAAATAAATATTTTTTTTATATTTCTTTGTTTATGTCGAATAATAATAGCGAATTATTCGACTATTTGCCATAGGGAATGGCTATTAATCGGTATTCGACTATTCGCGGCAACTCTAGTTTTTGGCAAAGGTAGGCAGGTTTTGATCGTTCAGGGGTAGGCAGTTTCTCTGTGCCTGTATGGAGCCATGGTAGGCAGTGCCTTTGTGCTTATATGGACCGCACGCCACTGCTTGTCAGTACTGGCAGTTTAATCGTAATCTTGGGATTCCACAATAGGTTTCAGTCCCTCTTGCCATTGGTGAATCATTTATTTATCATCAAATACCAGAAATACTCAGAAAAAGATCCTTACAAAATGAAGCAATGGCTCATACTGCAAATATCGTAAAAATAATAAATTATAATGTTCATAACGTATTGTGTCTATTTTCCAGGCTTTGCAACGAGCCGGCCAGATCATAAGTGAGATCCGGGAGACGCACATGTGGTGATGTTTCGCCGACGGAGAGGACTCTAGTCTGAATTAGTGAAATGAGAAGTTGTTCTGTACATACCCTCTAGCGTAGGTGATGTGCAATTAGGCTTCATACTTCAGTTGCATACATTGCTTTTACCACGATCACAACTTGTGTAGCTCTCTTTGCTAAATCTTAAGTATTGTATTATGACGCTATTAAATATCCAAAGTTATTTGAATTTCGAAGCCAAAAAGTCTGAATGTAAAATCTTGTAGAAGCAACTGGACGTTTGCCGTACTTATGTGCACTTATTGAATGTAGCACTGCATTATAAATCCGAGCTATTTTAATTTGTTGATCAAACGTTTCTGACTATTGTTGATTGTTTGATACGTGCTGGTGTTTCAAATGAGTTTTCTTAGAAAGAGTATTGCGTGGATATTTTATATGTGTCTGTTATTGAAGTTCTAAGAGATATCGTGCCAATAAAATCGAGTTATTTGGTATTCATGACTTGACCATAGTCAAACCGGGTCAAAATTCCATTTGATCAATCATATAGGAGTATAAATAGGGTTTTCAACAATGACTGAAGTACTTAACCGCTGATTATTAATTTAATGTTGACCAATCCTCAACAAGGACCCTTCCTCTTTGCTAAAGCAGTATATAACTTACCTTAATTGATAATCATCCATCATTTTACTGTTTTAGTTCACTAAGGAGTCGATTTGTATAGTATTCTTACCACGTTGATATTTATTGCACAAATCGATCGCTCTTTCAGTTACCATGTTTTGATGTATAATAAAACTACACATCTATTAGGATAACATCAAGTGAATGTTATTTACTCATTGTTATTGTAAAACAGTGATATTATGTACTAAATGTACTCGTATTTTAGGCGTGTATTGATATTTCTATTCTTAGGACTGATTGTTGGTGAATTTTCGATAATGTGTTTGCTATTATGCGCGAACTCAATATTTGATACCAGTCGAGTCCGCTTGTATGGTTAATTTGTGGTACAGGATGACTGTTGTATTTGTTTTGCATACAGGGTTAGTTTAGTGAAAGTAGTAGAATTTTTTTTAATCATAAATGTACGACAAGGTTGAACGGAAAGATCGATTGCATTATTCTCGAAAATGAGTTCCTCGTTTGTTAAAGTTAAGTGATATCACGCATGCCGCGTTAGCTTTAGCACGGTCGAGTCATTCGGTGTCATGTCTACACGATTCGTAATTTATTTTGTTTTACTTAAACGTAGAGTAGCAAGTATTCCACTGTATTTATTGTTATAGACAAGATGTGTGATTTGCTTAATTATCGATAACCAATTGAATGTTACACGAAGTAAATTGTATAAAAGTCTGTTATATATGAAAATAGAATAATTACAAGGTCCAATTTGTGGTTTTATTGTATTTATTATAGAACTAAAACACGTGTTATGGAAGTTATTAGTTTGGTTTATTGGAATCCAAAAAAAGTTATTTACATTTTGGTTACAATATTGCGGTATAAAATAAGATGTTAATGGGAAAGCAATATCAAACATAAACGCTCATTTTCATGACAATATAAGCCAGAGTTAGTAGTTGATACAAAACGTAGTATTGCATGCTACCTCTGGCTGGTGTGACCAAAGCCAAGAAAAATGGTTCCAATTCATATTCTATATCCGAGAATTTCTACAAAATAATACAAATATATTGCAACATGTGACAACGTATTTTAATTCACCAAACTACTACTGTCCACCTATGTTCTAACGATCGAGCAATTATTTTACACCAATTATGACACTCAGGCGCCCTACACTTCCAATTTAGTTAACTACATTTCAACGAGCAACAAAAACACCGGCACAAATGATCAACTAACAGAAGTAAGCCAAACAACACAGTACTACAATACCTAATTAGTTGTCACAATAATGCACAGCCAATAAACAATTGTATATGTAATTCTTCAACAAATGCCTGTTTGAGAAATAGTATCTTTGCAACCCCACTGCCCAACCACCAACTTACATGTTCGGCAAGATATGGACTAAACCAACGTCGTGCATGACACCCCACTTCGATACAAATACGCCGTCGACTAAGCAGATAAGTTGTTATTAAATATATATTTTTAACAGAATTTTAAAACTATCGAAGTTCTAAAGTATACAGTTACAGTGATGCGAAACAAATGCAAATTTTCTTTAGATTATAACCAATGTGGTAGAATAAATTCGCTCTTTCGTGATGTTCACTGACAAGCGATATTAATCTGATTTTCAATATCAACACCCATAAAAATGAAGTCTATTACAGTAGAATATAAATGCTTGTAAAAATATTATTTAGTAGTAAACCATGATAAGGTTGAAAATAACATACATTAAAACACAGTAGACTTGCAAATATCCTACTGTAGTAACGATAAACGCGATCATACAATTACAACACGCGCACCGAAATATAAAATACATACACTCGACTTTGAGACTCTTTATTAAGAGTTAATTAAAAATTGTGCCCTCATTGTACACCTAGGGAATAAAATGGAAAAAGATCTAAGTTTACATCGAACACGCAAAACGTGGAAGAACAGTTTCACAACAGATCAATACTTTTATTACACCTAATGTCATGGCTTTTTTTTATAATACGGACTACGATGGCAAGTTAATTTGTGACTTATTCAATAGGTTCGGTTAGGAGGTGCATTACATCACTACACGATCAAATGTGACAGAATACTGAATTTAATATCAAAAATACTGTGAGATTATCGTCATCAGATTGAAGATTCAACGTATTGCTTTACATAAGTGTTTACATTTTCCTAAAAATATTATAGGGACCGTTTTTGCGTCTTATCGTGCAAAAATGAGTGTCACTATAAAAATACAACGGAGAGATTCTGATAGGATTAATTTGTACTCCTACAACCCATATTGTATGTTGTTGAAATTCTTTCCTTTTTCTTAAAAATCGGTTAATCTAACCTTAATTTTTAATACTTTATTTAGTTTAGTTAGTACTCTTTTTAATAAAAATGTACGAGTATTTCGCACATGCTCAAAAGTTTTCAATTCGATTATCAACTAATTTGCCTTTAACACTAAAATTACATTTGTGTAGAGGTCGTACTAAAATTTCGTTACTTTACATGAACTTTATGTGCTAATACAAATTGACACATTTCAGTTACACGTACACTGTGGAACGTATCAAGTCTGAGCCGTATTCTACCAAAAAACACCAGGCCTACAATCACTAGGCATTCATTATAACTACGATTAATTTTAACGTGCAATGTTCATTGTTATATGGCAACTCTAATATGCCACTGACGTCACCTTATAAGGGCTGTTAGAGACAGTTCACAAAACGTCCTCTTTAAGTTACACCACCTTTAACCGTAGATTTATCATGTAGTTAGCCCACATATTATATTGTACAGGCGCGAGTTGAGTATAGTTGGAAATACGATAGTACGACATCGTAATCAGTAATTAAACTTCGTACAGCAGTCGGTTGGACGACCATTGATCTCCTCAGTATATTTACGTGTGGAACAATTTAAATCCTTAACTACGTGATATTTTCACCGCTTTGCTCATATGTAATTTTGATGAATCGATTGAATTATAATCAATGTATCAAGGTGTATCATTCGCTTAAACACACATTATTTAACGTTCTGAGCAGCGTACTGGCGAGAAACTGTGCACCAGACGCCAAGCGCAAAACCAAATTTATAGCAGCTAATGACGTCGTGGCGTTGAGAGAACTGTTTTTCGTCGTCGTAATTTGCGGTCTTCGTCGTTCAATAAGTTAAAGCAGACCGTTTGTGAGTCTCAGACAGCCCGGGACTAGTGCAGTTCACACGGGGGTGATGAGTTTGCTGTGCGAGCGCACGGCCCGATGCTAGGAGGCGACAGTCTTCTTCTCGCCGTCCAGCATCTTGTCGTCGCTGCAGAACTTTTCCAGCTGCTTCGCGTAGTATGTGTTGAAGTTTAATCTGGAAATAAGTATGACCATTCAGCATTTGAAAGCTCGTTTGCAAGCCTGAAGAATAGACATTGTGGATGGAGCGCGAGAAAAATAGGCACATTTCATCTGATCTTCCAAACACATGACAAGAGAATAAGCAAGTTATCGACTAAGTCAGTCGTGGATAAGATATTCTTCACTCTCGCACTCACATACTTGTCAGAAAGAGGCAGCTGTAATCGCCATGATTATGAGAAATCTCACCCTGTTGGTTGAGAACTGGAGCGCATAACGTGACACGAATCGGAAACGCAAGACAAGCCTCACCTGGAGGATGTGTTGAGCAGTTTTTTGGCGTTGGTGTCGCGCACCATTTAGTCGGTGATAACCAAGATGACAGTTGACGGTTGAAAGACAGATGACAGGTGATGACGGAGAGCAGCACGGTCGTGAACCGGGGGCGTAACGAGGTCAAAGAGGCTCCACTAGACAAGTTAGAGTCGTACCTGGAGGATATGTTGAGCAGTTTGTTGGCGTTAGTGTCGCGCACCATCTGATCGGTGATGGCGAGCACGGACAGCAGCGCGGCCGTGAACCGGAGCGCGTAACGCGACACCGAACGCGAAAACGAGTCCGCGGAGCCTCCGCCTGACGCCGGCCCGCCGCAGCCAGGCTCCTGTTTTTTAAAACACATTTACAAACTATGTTGTGACTATGATATCGAATAAAGTAAGATTCCCATCAAATACACTGCATCTGCATAGAAACGCAACCAAGAAGTGAAGTCACAAATCTCAAAGGCAAATCTCCGAGGGTTTTGACCGCTCGGTTTTATAGTCATTGTTGTCTCACGATTATCGCCACAACGGAAAGGCAAGACGTGATAACTTTGACCAAAATAAATTCAGCCTCGGGACTGCCTTTCGGTTCCATAAAAAAAAAAAAATCTGAATATCATTTATTTTAAAGATATTTGCTGAGACGCCAATGACTAAAAATAAACGTCGTAAAAACACTAAAGATTGGTCCGACTAAGGATTTTGCAACTTATTTCTCTTAGTTAAAATTGCCGCGTGTCACAATCAGTTTTTAATTAAAACGATGAGAAATATGTTTAATTATCTCTAGGCCATGATTTGCATTTTGCTTCGGCGCATAATATAGGAATCAAACTTTATCCTTTCAAAAATGTCTCGTACTCATAAAGATTATTGAATCCATCGTTCAGGAGCATACGAAGTTTAAAGTGTACTTCGCCTATTTTTCTCGATAACTCATTCCTTATTTTAATTTCGAGTCAAAATGGTACTTTCCATGAGTTTCCTTTTTTTTCAAGTTTAAAAATTACCCGTAGACGGGAGGGACTATTTCAGATATATAATTTTGTTTAATATTAACATCGTATCAACAAAACACTTTTAAAACGAACAAAAGTACCCATTAAATGCATATTATTGATATTACGACCAAATTATGTTAGTCAAAAGCTTGGGGAACGAATAAGTTAACCGGTATAGGTTTGTTTTAACCCTTAAATAACTAAATCGCAAAATAGTAGTCTTAGTGAAAGAAGTGATATTTATTTGAAAGAAGAGACATTAAACGCTTTTGTATATTAGTTACACAAGGACACTATAGCAGTGATAGTAACAATATGAAATCTCAAATCATAACAATACTTACCACAGTATTCTAAAACAGAAGAGTCATGAAAGAATAATAACAAGCGTACATTAATGATTTTGTCATCAATCACAAATACTACATGGAAGCATTACACATGACAGAGCTTTAACAATTATATGTGAACACAGCCGACGATCTGATCTGGATGTGAAATTGAGAATATAAAAATAAAAACATAGCTATATTCTTTATTAGTTTCATTTTTTATTTAGCTCCCATTCTGACTGTTCGCAGTCCGTGATCAGAATGGAAATGGAATTGACAGTTAATATATATATTTCATTATGATCCAATTGGAGTGAGCTATGTTGTTCTTGTAAAAATTCTTTCATTTAAAAACGTACGGAAGTTTGCAATATAGAAAACAGAGTTTTTATATTCAAGAACACTGAATTGAAGTAAGTTTAGTTATTTAAATCATTGGCGTCCAACCGGCTAAATTCTGATCCTTTACGGTGAAACAATATTGTAATAAAAACTATTCAATTTTGAACGGCGTTCAAAATTTAGCGATTCCCAATTTCACAACTCATAAACAAGTACTACTCTGAGTCTACTTCCAAGTTCTAAGGTGTGTTGCATCATGCCATCCCTTTCTGTCTCCTGCTATTCAAAATTGGAGTGAAAAGAGACAGCATGACTACAATTTTCGTTCACAAATAGACCCTCGGAATATACGGCTGCGTTCACACTACGGTCTAATGAAATGGCGCCATGTGAAACTCGTGTTTAGTGCGTGTACGAGTAACTCGAGTGCTAGTGATGCTGGGCGGTATACCTCGCTAGTTTCGCTATAGTCTGTACTGTCATACGGCGATCCGAGCATACTGTTAAGCTCTGCGTCCACGAAGTACTTGTGCATCTCCTTGCCAATTAACGTGTATCGGTAGCGTTAAAAGAAAACACAAAATAAATTCGTATTATGTTAGAAATTGCAACTACAAAATGGGTGACAGTTGTACGATACGACAAACAGGCGTCAAAAATAAAATATTCCAAATTGCACGCACTAATTAAAATGTATTTCTTGTAGTTAAAATTAAAGTTTGCATGTACATGTATGTCATCAGCAACTACGCGAAATACTGACGAAGTAATCTTGAATTCTAAACATAGGAAACATGTTTCAAGTTCCTTATTGAACTCATCACTAAGTAACAATTCGAGGTGGCAATTTCCAAGAGGCGACACCGATATGTCAACTCAAAGAACAACAAACATAGGGCGATCCATCCGGTGATATTGCAAACAAAGCAAAAAACGTATATTTTCTCGCAACAAATTGGCACATCTATCATCCATTTACTCGTAAGCAACTATAAAATTTGAAAAAATAAAATAAAAATAGATTTAAAGTTAGAGTTATTATTACACAAATAAAGATATAAAAGACATATTGAAAATTAACAAAATTGAAATGAAGGGGATGCAAGTTCCAAAAATATTTGAACGACATAGATTAAAATATCCAAAGAGAATTAGTACTTAATATATCGACCTGTTTAGACTCAAAGGGCGTAAACGTCACACAAATCAAAGGTAGATAATGCCCTTTGAATCTAAAGGTATCGATATTTTAGCATACAATTTTAATACATGGGACATTTAGTTGTTGAAAATTTAAATTTTAAATATGCACCGTAGTTTAAACTTAAAACCTAAAGCTGCGTTGTTTGCATTAAATTATTTGCTAAATACCTACTGTTACTCGATAGCTACCAGCAACTAGATAGTCTTGAATTAACAACGTAGAAATGCGACCTTTTGAAGACCTTATCCTATCGTAATAAGGTCGAGAAATGGTTACTGAAGTGCCCGATGGTACTTATCGTTATGTCTAAGTGCTTCATTGTTTTATGCTACCAGCGATGATTGACTTTTTGCTTGAAATGAAATCAATATGCTTTACTGTATGCACTTGAATGCTTTTAGCGGTGTTCAGAACTCCTTTAGTGATACAGTTTACAAATATTCACAAGATAACGCTGAGTGGGTTTTACATCGGCTACATAATTTACAAGACACATCTCTTTACAAATTGGTAATAAATTCCAGGAAAGCTACTAATTTAGACATTCGGTAAAAATTAATGTCGTCATTTTGGAATGGTACTTGTAATAATATTTAGAGTTTCATTGAAAAGATCGAGGTGACTTTTTTTTCTCCGACTTATTGCCATTAAACACAGTGTGTTACCGGTCACATAACAAATGGTCTTCGTTGCATTGGTTGTTTTCATGAAGACAGGGTGAGGAATTCAAATAGTTTAATATATGAAAAAAATAAGAGTATCTATTCTACAATTGACCGTGCGAGCGTAGCGAAGCGTCTCCGTCTCAGCTTGGGCAAAAATGCTTTCGTATATCTGTCCGGCGTTTTCCTCTACAGAGGGGTTACTCCGAAATCTCGAAATTCGAAGTTCGTAACGTGCCATTCCTCTCGCTTGCATGTTGTAGGCGCCATACGAACCTCGAATTTCAGAGTAGCTCTGGTCGCATTTCTTAACCGATTGTCGTGAAATTTTGTTTCCATAATTTTACAACAAGTTTGCTATAATACCCGTGGGGCGAAAATCCGGACGGATATGAAAGCATTTTTGCCCAAGCTGAAACAGGGATGCTACGCTCGCTCGGTCGATAGCTGTTATCCGTAAAATTAAATTCTTGCTTTTTCAAACCTACTCCACGCAGTATCGAAACAACCTAGTAAGTATTGCTAGTCAAAAACTGACTTTGGTACAAGGCGCGAGCTGCCATATTCGCATTCATAATAATAATATATGAAGCAGGTTATTTTTTAATACGGATCGATTCAGTTTTGTAAGGCTGATCAGTCCTGGTTCAGTTCAGGTAAGAGGTGGCCGTGGGAATATGTCCTTACAATAGGAATAAAGGAGACTAACTGCTTGTATTATTTTTTGTGCTCGCCCTGCCTGCACCTGCTTTGTTGTTCAATTGTTACGCAACGCCATCAAAATAGCCTAGCATTGGCTCCTGTATCATTATCTAGTTGTAAAAATGAAATGTCTGTACATTAAAGATATTTTCAAAAAACAATGTTTGTTTGTATGTGTCGTTGTGGCTCCATCACGCCAAAGTGGCTAATCAGCACAGCCCAGAAAATCCATAGCAAAACAAAAGACTCGCAATCAAACTAGTGTTCGATTTTTTTTTATCGATATCGATAGTGGTGTAATATGAGAAAAAAAAGCCCACCAAATGAAAAAAAATACAAAATTTCACATAGGTTTGTATAATTATACAGATACAGATGCAATTTCTCCGACAACGCTAAAGAAAAAAGAGGGGTTATGTTCTTTTTTCCTCCGCGGGCATCTTCTAGTTATCTTATACTATTGTAAAGTTGTAAAATATAATGGAATGTCTGTACGTTGAAGATATTTTCAAAAATATAAGTGATACCAAGGACCATTAAAACAAGGGGCCTGTCAATCTCCGTACAAAAAATCGTTCCCCGATATGTAGAAAGCCATCTATATATAAGAATTATTATTTAACTTTACAAGCTCGGCACAGTATTTAAATATTACGATTTATTTCTTACTACACAATTTCGTTCGCGGAGCAGAAAAAGTCATAACCCCTCTTTTTTTTCGCCCAAGTAGTCCTGACTACTACTATACTAAAAAGTATCCTATAATCTTCCATTAAGTGACCTTCAAATAGGGGGTTTGTTAAATTTGTACACTATAGTGGTTTAAAAAAACGAAGTTGAATGAGGACTTTTAATATGAAAAGTTTACAAGCGGAAGGCAACACACTATTTATTTTGTACTGTTACAGCTGCCACCACGGCATGTCGCAATCACAGAATAGGCTATATGACTATTTATTTTATGGTACACGAAGTCTTAATAATAGCAAGATTTTGGTGAAAAAGCTACTTCAATATCATAAAAACTCCCCGAGATACAACGACGTTAAAAGCACATTTTTGGACTTTCCCAAAAAACGCTTCATACTAAAGTCTTCAAATGTATAGGGAAAATAAGAACTTTGTTCTGCAGCTATATTAAAACTTGCGTTTATCGAAACGGTTTTATAACAAAAACTACAAAACATTTTATGGGTTATTGAATGGTATTATTAGTTATTCATATTTTAAAAATGGACTTTTCCACCCAACTTTAAAGACTAATAAAACAAGCTACACGTAACTCAAAAATTTAACGTAGTTTTATATTTTGATTGTTTGGTCAGGATCTTATATAATTTTTAAATTTTTTCTACTGTCAAATACCCTATTAATATACACGACGACTTATGAAGTCTATTGGAACAACTAACTCTAACCATCCTATTCTGGGTGAGATCAGATTCCTACTCTCAAGTTCATAGTTAGGAAGTTCGTACAGCGCCGTCCCTCTGGCTCTTCAATGTACACTATTAGAGTGAAAGAGATAGCACAATACGAACTTCGAACGTAAAACTTTAGTTGGAGTGGCATGACTGAGTGTCAGGTATTCGAAGACGATGTCGAGGACAGAGGTGGAAGAGACGAGTGCGGAAAGCTGACCCCACCACCATATGGGATTAATGAAGAGCGACAGATTGTCAGGATAATTTCTGATTGCATCACCATGCCAAGGCCAGTTACTTACTAGGTTTTTACTGACAACCGGCAATGAGGACATTTTGCTCAGACAACCGATCTCAGGATCGACACATTTATGCCAGTAGCACACCTCCGCCGCGAAACGTCAAACACAAGGAAGTTCCGCTTTAGTTTCGCGCGCTCTGTAAGGTGTTTCGCGGCGGAGGTGTGCTATCGGCATTAGCTTAATATTTAGGTTCGAATCCCAGCTAAGGCAGCTATTTGCTTTTATAGTCTATTCCTTTAGATGCTTAAAATAATGTTCACAAAAAAAACATGTAACTCGTGCGTGTCATTCAGCCACTGGCGTCGTACCACAGACACAAAATATTACCTTGATTTCTGGAATGACACGAGAATGAGGTTCTTTGTTTACAGTATTTTAAGTTCCTAAAGAAATAGATTGTCTGTAAGAAGGCTTGTGTATTTTCTATGTATTTAAATATACTCATATCTATCTATATCTACATAAGTAAGTACAGTCAGTATTAAAATAGTCTATAAGATCAAAAGTGCCAATCATATTGCAAGACGCTTTGGTAGGTAGTCATCCAAATGTTCAAATGTAACGTTACAATTTTTTTTACCAATAATAGGAACTAAGGTGTGTTACCATATTTGGCACTATTTATTATTTGATGCTGACTGTACAAACCTATTTGAGCTTAATTTGGGACTAGATCGATTTGTGTATTTTTAACTATACCGAGCATACCTGTATGAAAGCGCAGAACTGCACGCAGACTTGGCAAAGCGTGGTGACTGCTTTTAGGAGCTGTGGGCTGGTGAGCATGCAGTCCCCGAGGCACTGCTCGAGGAAGTCGCTGTGCCGCTCCAGAACCTCATCCACGTTGTTCACCTGGAAAGAACCACTGTCGATTAGCACGGTATCGATGAGTGCGGTCGGCCAATAATTTATCTACCACTTTTGAACCTGAATACACATGAAATAGAGTCGACAAGTATAAGATATTATTTTATTACTAGGAGATGGGCAACTTCGGTCGCGGAGGAGAATAAGTCATAACCCTTCTTTTTTTCGTCAGCATGGTCGGATAAAAAGTATTCTATAACCATCTAGAGATACCCAGCTACCATGTACCAGAAATTGTTGAATCTGTTAAGCCGATTTACATAAAAACATACAAAAATTTCAAAAAAAAAAATTTCCGTTTTAGTGACCTCCAAATAGTCCGTTACAATCATTTTTTTCAAAACATCTTCAATGTACAGACATTTCATTTGTACAACTTTATAATAGTATAGATAGTTAGGATTTACAATATTCCGTCTATTAGACAGCCAAATGTTTTATTATTAAGTATGCAGTGTTACGACCAACCCTGTCATTGGGACCAGTCTGAAAACCAGCCCTGGGCCACTAGCCCGACATACTGAGACTGGTACCCATTACCAAAAACTTCTGTTAGTTTTAGAGTATTTTAAGATATTTAATTGTAAATTATTGTCTAACATAAGTTGTGTTTTTGGTAATAAACAGATTTTTATTTTTATAAGCAGGCTCAGTCCCAGCAAAAAGTTTGCACAGGGGAGGGAGGGAGGTTCAAATGGGGTCATATTCAGAGCGAATAATGCATAAATAGTCTATGTTTATGTGATTTTCACTGTGTCCCGTGTGTATCCATTAAGAGCGCTTTTGTATTTTTGGTACAAAAAACGCCAGGAAGGGATTTTTGACGCTGTATTTTGCACCAACTTCAAAAGATGATTCAATTGTGATCCGTACCGTACATAAAACATTATTTTTGGCTTTTTAGTTTATTTCGAAGTCGAATCTTTTTTAATATAAAAAAAAATCAATTTTTGCTTTTTAGTGATGGATTTGAGTGATATAAAGTATTTTTTAGAGCCCAGAATGGGAAGATTGAGGAAGCCCTTTGCACGCATCTCGAGTCTTTGGAAGTAAGAAATGTAAAAGTTGGTTAATTGCGCTAAGTCGTGTAAAGACATTGGAGGGTGCTCTTTGCGACTCAGAGCCAAACAAGTTACTGAAGAAACCACACGACGAAAAAGCGTTGCGTGATATGCAATGATTGAGACTATTGTAAATAAATAAGACCAATTGTAAATAAGACTACTGTAAATAAAAATCTAAATTATAAGAATGTGCTAGGTCAAAATGGTTAAGTCCAGTAGCTTGCTGGTTAAAAAAGAATACGACTAAGTCTCAAGTTACCCATAATATTGAAAGAATTGTCTCGCAACTCTTGCCCGTTAATATTTCATCATCAGGTCAGCATCACGAAATGATGACAACCAGACGAAAATAACAGAATAACTTTAGAAAAATATATAGGTTCAAAACATTGTTAGTGCCCCTAATATTATTCTCTCGATTTCCCTGGTATTCCACCATCAGATCCTGACCTTGGTGATAAGGAGACTACCTTAGGGACACACTATAAAGAATATGACTAACAGTCTTAACGTACCTACCTATAATATAAGTACATGTATTTTTAAGAATTATTCTCGAACTCTTAACCATTAAGGAGTTTTACCTTCCGTCATCAGCTCAGCATAATGAGATGATGACTACCATATGCAAATACTCAAATAACTTAAGAAAATATATGATAAACATAAGTGTCTATACAATTTGAGGGTTGCCCTCGATTTCCCTGGGGGATCCCAGGGAAATCGATCATCAGATCCCAACTTGGTGGCAATGGGACCACGTCAGGAGTATATTCTTTCATATAAAAAAAGAATTTTTAAAATTGGTCCATAATTGGCAGAGTAATCGGTGAACATACATACATAACAAATCACAAACAGTCGAACATAGAACCTCCTCCTTTCTTGGGAGTCGGTTTATAAACTATTTGTCCATTTTGAGTCCAAATAACGTGCACTACCAAGGAAGAATACAATTTGAACACGACCTCTGTGACCTTCCCTTTTCTCCTCTCTGTAACCGAATCTGAGAGCAGAAGGCATAAGAGGCGCAATTATCGTGGTTGATAAAAATGCTGCGGCTGCTATTCCTCTCTCTCGCACTTAATAGTTTGTTGGAAAAGGACAGGTGTCGTGACAGAGCTGTGTACAGTAGTCATCATAGGTGCAAGTTTGAAGAAATTTTAGCATTTTTCACAACGTGATGGTGGATCTTTCTTTATTCATACTGTTAATCATACTAAAATAAAGTTTCTTCTTAAACCTACAAAAGTCAAACAAGATTGCGCTGACATATAAATCATAACCTCACATACAACAGGTTCCAACTACGCTGTCACCCTCACGTGTTTACTTCACAACAACACTCTTACAAGAGGTTTTGAATTTAGTCGGATAGTTAATCTAGAAAAACGTTATAGAATGGGCTTGTTTAAGTGCACTAGGGTAAAACCTACATAGTTTTTACTTTTAGCAACAATTTTTGTACACTAATAATTCTTGTACTTGTATATGTAACGAACTAATCATTGTTTTAAACTTCTAGCTACTGGTCTACCATTATTTATCTATAGTAGCCTGACAAACTAAGACAAGCTGCAACCCTGAGTCATAAACTTACAAAGATTCTTTGTTTATGCAAGAAAAGCATTTGAATTAAATTAAGCCTTGCAATGAGTAACGTAACCTTGTGGTTCTGACGCTAAGGGTAACGCCTACGAATTAACAAGCACTCGCTCCGCCTACTGCTAAAAGTTAAGGTTCTATACAAAAAACTAAACATGTCTGCCGAATTATTTTACCTATAATGTTATTGCTTTCGTATTTGAAGATAACCAGACATACCAAATCTGATAGCATTTTCATTGCATGCATGGTAGTGTTATGGTGTGGGAAATTTCAATCGCAATAATTAATTAAAGCTAAGATGAAACTATAATTAATAATTTAAAGTGAAATCGTCGTCACCTATGGCAGTCTACTACTATTAGCAAGGGCCTTCAACGAAAATACTAATTTACGACGTCTAGTGATCAAAACAAACAACATTAAGCCGCAATAAACAAATAAAGCCTTTTACTTTAACTACGATTAAGTTTAATTGCTCATGGAAAATTTCTCTATAAAGTGAAGTAACACATAACAAAAAATAATTTGTTTCATAAACAAAACTTTTTCTCCTAATGAGTAAAGCTGGTCATTATCAGACGGTCATTAATGCAGCGTGGCCGGTAATTGGTGGCGGTGGCAGGATCGCGCCCACACTCGCGCTCACTCCGACGAATCAGACCGGCGCGCGCGCACACGCTCGGGGCAAGTGAAGTGATCAAGTGACTGTGACCAGTGAAATATAGTGAAAAATCTATTCAGGTGGGTTCAAGGAAAATATTCGCAAAAACAGTGTTTTGAAACAAATATAGGTATTCAGTCGAATGAAATTAGTTAAATTATTGACTCAAAAGTACTTAGACATTGCAATTTGATACCCTCGCTACCATTTATCACATTCAACGCTCAGGTACCTATCAAATGTGTTTCCAGAAGCTACTAAATAATCTTGTACATAGTCTGTCCGTGTTGCGAATTGCGAATTCGTCTCAATTTCAAATAGATGGGAAACGTAAATATTTCGATTAAGTTGATGCGAAACATACGAATACGAACAACGTCACTGAATTCCTATTAGCATTGTTCTAAGTTTTCCACTAAATTGTTCCTTGTTTTTTCAAGAATACTTTTAGAATGTAACAGTTGAACGAATCAATAAAAAGTAAGCACAAGAAGATAAATTCCGTTAACATTGTAGAGACGCGCAGTTTCTATGAGTATCAAGCTTCTAAAGCGGTCATAACATAAAACATATTGTCGGTGTAAACATAAAGACCATCACATGTGAATCGTCAGACCCTGGACAAGGTCAGCATCGGCAAGGATGACGTCACTCACAATTATGCGGGAGTATATGCGGGAAGTTGTGTCACGATGAGAGTAATTGATAAATTGCCACAAGCTAAAATGTAACAGGCAAGCGCATATCCGGTGAAGTTATATTTGTTTCCAAACAATGAACTCGACTCATTTCATTGCAAATGCATGTTTAGAAATGCAAGCGGTTAGTCAGGTATCAGAGAGGTGCAGGAACAGGTTTGTCTGTCAATGAAAGTCTGGGCTGGAAATACCTAGGCTTACTGAGTTAGGCTACGACAATGGACAGTAAAATTTTAAGGAGAAATAAAAATATGTACAATCGGCATAAAAAACGTCTGTAACATCTAAAGCGTCAAATATATCGCTACATATCTTTATTACTATGGGCATAAATACGTGTGAGGATATTGTTGGTGCTTTCGATGTTACAGACTATTTCATGCTGACTGTACCTACGTGTTCTGCGATTTTGTACTGATTATTAATATCTATTTTATTGTTATATAACTGATTTTAGATTCAACTTAATTTTTATCCATATTCTAAATGAAATTTGCATATCAAATTAAATATTTTTTTTGCAAAAATACAGTAATAGGATGTTTTGAAAATGTGTTTCGGTTTTTCTTAATATGACGTAATAAAGGAGAAACTAATCGACCTAGTTATTCATGTAGAGATACAATATCGGTAGGAGAATAATAAGACGCAGTAGTCAATTTACAAACGTTTCATAACGCTTGGCTAAGGCCCGCATTATGACCAAAACCCTTGAAAAAGGAGATAAAAATAAAACTAAAATAATGACATTTACTCTACATTCCCCAAATACATTTCAAATACTTGTTAGTGATTTGAGTATACATATTGATTTGAATTGTTATTATTGCTGATTGTTTTTTTGAAATATGACGACTCTCTATCCTTGCCTGAAGTCATCTAGTCGTATCCTGCTACCTAAACTATATCATCAGCCCATCTTCTTATTGGTCGACCAACATTCTTCAGAGTGTTAGTAGCAGAATAACTTAGACCTATTTTCTCCCCGAAAAAGTGCACAGTTCTGGGAGTACGTTTGTCACGCGGGCGCAGTCGCGGGAAAAACTAGTACCTATTTCATAATATTAGGTAGGAGAAACCGAGGTCATATCTAGATTATTGATGGTCGAATACCTGCATAAAAACGAAACTTGACGGACGCGCGGCGACCCGCGGCGACCTCATGTGCAAACGTTTATCGCAGACTCATCTATAAAAATCAGTTTAATCATATACCCGTTTACTGGTCAACCAGATACTGTTATCAAACTTGCTTTTCAAACTGGTCAGCAGCGGTCTCTGTTTGTAAAGTTTAACTCGTAAATTATGTGTGAAACTACTATTAAAATATCCGTAACGCATACCATGTAGTTGAGGTACTGTGATGTGTTTCTAAAACGTACAGACACTCTATTTTTACTGCCTTTTGTATTTCCAACTTAACCGCACGACCTCAGATCGGTTTCGCATTACATTACTGGAAGGAAAGGCAGTATTATCTGCATATTTCCATATTCAATAACAGTGTTTCCTGATCAAATATCGGCGCCAATGTTGATAATACGATGACGACATTCGCCTACACGTCCCGACGTCGGTGCGCCAAATAGGGACCTCCGGCTGATTCTAATACTTAATGTATTCACTCGTCCTTAAATAAATTATCAACTACCATACACGCGGTAAACGGTTTCTCGAATACGGACATAATTTGGCTGAAATTACTTATCGCCTCATGACAAACGGACAATAGGTCCTGTTTTGGATGTGCCAAACGGTACCTATCGAAATTACAGTCGAACGTAACTTACATACATGTAGATGTAGAATTTAATTTGAGGAAGCGTACTAAGATAGATCAGTACGCAATACAAATAAAACATAATGCCAATTATATTAACAACACTATTGGAATTCGGTAAAATTCGACTAAAAATATGTATCTGGTTTTTGAGTATTTATGAATGAAATATAAAAGCTAGGAAAAATAAACTACTAAATTACCGCTAACGCATATGCCAAAACATTATCATCCCCGTTGCTGTTTCTACATCGAAAACATGTTACTAAAGGAATCGGCATTGCTAGAATCGGAAGTTGTTGACGATGCAACAATGCAAAAAGATTATTTCGTCGAATCCCCGACGTGCGTAACAAGAGGCGTATCCGAAAGTGTTCTAGATTATAAATAAGAATAAAACAGCACAAGATCATAGCAAAAACTGTTAATCACAAGTACCCGTGCGCGCCGGTCCAGCGATTCGAAATAGCTCAAAGAGTTTCAACGGTCTCTTGTACCTACTTCATTTAAGGGTGTCGTAAACGCACCAGCGGATTGCTCGATCTTTATGGGCTATTAAGCACTTGGTACTGGGACTTGATTTGGAATAACGTCATTAATACAAGCTTTCCGGCCGTAATTTAAATGCATCATGCTTGGAAATAAACATTTCAGCACGTCTGCAAACAGTTTTATTGTAAATATGTTTATTTACAAGGACTAAAATGTGTGCCATTACCAAAAACTAATTCGTCGAAAGACAGCGATGGGCTCAAAATATTGAACGGTACGTCCAGTTGGCTGCAGAGATAAGATACCACTAACATGCATGTTTGTATGGTAAAGTGTATTCTACTCTTGAGGTTGATTATACATACAGAAATTCGACTCTTTCAACAGCAAAGCAAATTAGGCACAATGTTGACAAAAAGCCCCGCGCTTTTGTAGGTCGGTTACGCATTTTGAAATGGAAATGTCGTGTGTGGAGCGGAAGGCTTTTTCTGTTTAGTTGGTCAAGCACCGGATGTCTAGAAACGGTTACTTGCACGACGCCGATTCTCTACGGTTATATGTACTTATATTACATCCATCATTATAACAATATTCATATAAAGATTTTGGTCTTATGGCAGATTGCGCCTCACGATTCAGACATAAAGTAATCTTCTCTACGCATTATGTTCCAAGAAAAGTTTACGTGGAATTTCAAGTTTGAAACTTCGAGCTTCATTAATCCTAATGATTTATTTACGTAGCAGATTAAGGTTAACGTTCATGTAAACATAATTAAGACAGTTAAATTAAACTAATTGGTGATGTTAAAAAGTAAACCATTTTACGGATTACAAGTGTGTCTGACCAGCCTAGTCGATACAATATTTCCTCACACGTAAATAATGATTGACTGCCATCCTAGTTATATTGTAATATTTTTTCCTGGTTTCTATTTATTTCAAAATAAACTATACGACCAAAAATAATGAGGATAGGAGTCCACCGTGATATCACAACATACGACTTGGTATTTGTATATTTTGCGGTTAACTTGTAAGATGCCCATAAGTTGTAATAAGGATTTAGCGGAATACAAGCTTTACTGTGATAATCTCAATGCGCTCAGAGCCCGATAGCATCGTTGGTCAAGGCAATCAAGATGCAAGCAGGTTGACTCAGTCAGTGCCCAATATTTGCACATACATAATATACCATTCATGTCCAAAAAGCCAGTATGCCCACGCATGAATCATAAGACTGTCGCATATCGATTCATTAACTTAGCAGATTCGAGTCGTTGGATAATATTGATTCGTCATATTTGAATCATTGATAAGTATTTGTCTGTCACTTAGAAAAATGCCACACCAACGCGCGCTGTGCACAGCTGATAAGTATATACTTACAGAAATAGTAAAGAATCTGGAGCTGACTGATGCACATGCTTTAGGGAAAGCCTAAAATACGACACCTTAGAGCATTTCACTATACGAAGTATACGTAACTAAGCGAACCCGAGGGGTTATACTCCAAAGTTCCAAATTCTATGTTCATATAGCAACGTCCCACTCATTCAGTATTGGAATGAGTACGACGACGGAAACTGTATAGTTTAATGCGACAGCGAGGGGGACGGTAAGATACGAACATCAAATTTTAAACGTCAAATTATATGAGTACGAGCTACATGCATAGGAGTTATAAGCGTTAAAAATGGTGCTGACGGCTGTCATCGCATAGAGACACCTCAATTCTTTTACATATATATATATATATTATGACATTTGAACGTACATCAAACTTATTATTACAGACATGAACGACTTGCGATGAGTACTTCCCAAAACTGTAGTGTGTAGTTTAAGTATTGGTAAAACGAAACATAATCCATCTCGTCTGGCTCAAGGCACTGGTTCAAGTCCAGTATCGTCGAAAAAAAATTTCATTTGTGTCTGATCTTTGTTTATAATAATCCATCTAGTTATTCCTGACCTTAACGCCCACTGGCGGATGAACACAACGACTGTACCTATTAGGCATTACGACGATGTATACTCATGTTACCTCATATTAGTGAATAACCAGCCAGGTTAAGGCGTGGTCACGGTCATTAAACGGTAGTCAACATACTAACGAACACATAGCTAATAAGACTAACACCACAAGTTTGCATACAGCGCCGCGACCGCAGCTCCGGATACATAGATGACTCCATCGGAACCAAAACAGTATTATCAGTAAATTACAGAAGCATATTGAATCACGTTTCTGATTCAATTTTAACAAAACGTGCTCGTTCGCATAACTTGATTATATTAATTTAGTTAGCTATACGCTTTCACTTCCTCTGCAGCTTTATGATATGATACATCTCACTCTGATAAGAATCCGAAAGTTTGGATGTAATTTTGGCAAGACTAAATTTCGAAAATAATCCTTTCCTAATTAGTGTTGATCATCATTTCTCGGATACTGTTTTATACTTAGTCGGGTCATAAGTTCTGTCACAAGTATTTTGAGCGATAAAAAGAATAAACAGACTGTTTTGGAATTGGTGGTGTATATGGTTTAAAGCTTGTTTAATGATGAATTCATTAAAATAAAAAAACTTGTCGGTTTATTATCCCAGGATTATTACACTCCCAGCTTTTTTTGCAAAAATCCTTTAACAAAACACTTCAAAATCTCGCATCAATTAAAGTTAATATTTGTCTCCATATTATTTTGAATGGTTTCTCGAGAGACTCCATAATTAGAAAATGCTTATATCTGATCTTTTATCTATATTTTGAGGTATAATTGAAGTGGATCTGAGCTACACGACATCCACAGTTCATGTTTAACGTAATCTATTTCACCACTTGTCAGAGAGATATGACGGGTTTTTGTGAAAAGTGAAAAATGTACAAGGATCATGAGTGAAATAGCTGTGGAAGAAACTTGTCGTGACGTCAAATGTAGTAAAACCACTATTTCAGTGCAAAACATGCACTGAAATAGTGGTTTTACTACATTAAAGAGTTATATTTCATAACTAACTGTAACACTGTTTTTACCCAGATTGATTTTCGGTTCGCAGCATAAACTCTTAAATGCAATGGAAACTAATGTGTTGCTTTCCCTAATGTGTCGTTTGAAATTTGATCCTTATTCAAGATAGGTTTATTTGATTATTATTTAAACAAGTAATTTCTGCATATGTAAATCTAATCTATATGTCGTAATCATGAATAAAAGCACGTGAGTCGAGATATAGCTAGTATAATTATCCAACTATGTAAAGGAAAACAAGCTCTCACCTTCCATAAAACCTGGGCAATCAAAAATACTAGGACTCCGTGACACTGTAAAACCAATCATATAGTCCTACGATGACATTTTTGGCATCTTTTATGGAAAATGTTTCCAAATGCCAAACTAGTCAGATATTATCTAGAAAATTCATAAGGGCACTTGTCTACTTTAAAATCATTGAAGACGATTGTACCTACCTTCTGTTTTTGTTAATTCATAGAAGCAATTTCACCGTGGTTTGGAGGCGTGCTCGACAATTAGGGCGTAGCACAGACCGGTAGCCGAGATAAAACCCGCTTACCGATATCGTTGAGAAACGACGGAAGGGGCTAATTGCGTGGACCATTACTTTTTTACTTTACAAAAAGTTAACGAAGAGAGCCGAGCAAAGATAATGTAAAAGAGAAACTGGTAAAAACGTCAAATTTATGACATGAACGTGTTCGTCTAAACATCTCTACAAGTCTTCCCAAGGATACAAAGAAACTAGACTTAGACGCATCTGAGTTTTAAGGACTGTATCAGAAAAAAAAAATATTATATAGAGATAGGTATCTTTTCAAATGAAAAAAAAACCATATTTTTATTAGCTTTAGCGCCTAAGACGTATTTTTTCTATCTGTATGAGTGCGTAAAAAATATTAAGGTATTTTTTGAATCCCTATGGGTTGGCTTGGCTTGGTTTTGGGGAATAATCTCAGAGGTGTAAACCTTTTCTATAAAACCAGCCACTAATAATTTTAAGCACTTTACAATACTCGGAAGCACATGAACAGCCGTTTAGAACATAAATCAAATAACCTCTGACGTGTCGTATAAACACATTCGCTAAGCAAATGAAAGTGGGTGCTACTGATAGATAAATAATGTTTGGGACTAAGTAGAAGCCCTGTTTATTTATTTATAACAAATACGGTCACACCCGACGCTCTCAGCAATGAGGCTGACTTGTGAAGCTTAAATGATTCATCATTATTGGAACGATGAGCCCATTTAAAGACAAATATTTGTTTTATTTTTCATTGACATCACTCATTTTGAATTTACTTCACTTTACTGTTTCTTCGAAAATGTATCTTAAATTCAACTAGACTAAATAATGAACACGTATGTTAATGAGCAATCTTATTATAAATAGAAAAACAGACATTTATTATTAATTGCCTCAACTGAATTGTATACTAGTTTGGTACTAAACCTAATAATTGAACTTACGAGTAGTTATCATGCTTAATGGGAGATACCATCCCTTGTGCTATGTAATTAAGTGTTTTTATGATATAAATGATTTTGTATTTTGTATCTAAATTATTCTATTTTATCTATTTTAATACCAATTTTCAATCGCCACTTGCCAAGGTATTGATTTTGTAGGCGGGCCCTTAAACTAACCGCTATCAGCAATCGAAACAATGCAGCGGAAAGGTCAAATCTGTGGACATAAAAGACCCGTGGCTAACTTTTGCTCTATAAATGAAGGACACGTTTAAATGCCAATAGGACTTAATAATCCATCTCAAAACTACAGTCCATTCGGGCAAGATTTTGACAGCACAAAGACTGAATTTCTCAAGTGGAAATAACTTATTGACTCTAACAAATCCCATTAGCGTATTGTTATCGACTATATCAGTTTAACATCGTAATGCGCTGATAATCTATTCGCCTTATTGTATCTATTCATTACCATATTTGGTTAGCAATTGTTAGAACATTTCTGAAATCTTGATAAGATATTTATGGAACTGCTGTGTAACGTCATTCCAAATATTCGAGTAAAGTAAACTATGTAAAGGAAACTCGAAAATGTTATATTTTTTAATAATGAGGCCCAAAATTGTCTCAAATAGAAATCAGTTCTCAGCACTTCCATTCAATTTGCAAAAACATTAAAATATATTTAGGTATAAGTCGCATGCTCATATGCGATGCGTTATCAAGTTCTAAATTAAATTACAACAAAGCTACCAAATAATGGGACATGTAATGCGGGTGCGTCAAAAATGGGTCGCCATGATGAGTTTTTCTTTAAATTACTCAAACTCAATTGTTGTACCGACTACTGAAGACAAAATCAAATGATGCATGGCTTAGTCGTAATAATGATGATGACATATTTTTTTTATGCACATATTGTAACCAGAGGAGTCTGTAAACTTTCGTATAGTCCGGCTACTTTCGGATATATTCGTGTCCTAGATAGATCGCGATGAATGACAATCTTGGAAGTATATAGAGCAAATAATACTTAACTACTTTAGAGAACTTATTATTTATATAAAAACTTAATTGCTATTACTGACTAGAGGGGTTACTGTGTAAAGGTATTTACGTCACACTTGGTCATATTGTGAGTTGTTTTTAATTGGGAGAACGCATTATGGCCAGGTGAAGACATAAAATTTTGTACTCACCTCGGGCAGTAAAAAAGAAAGCCCTCTATCACATATTAAGGGGATGCATCGAAAATTTAAGCTATTTTGTAGTGCATTTTTTGTCAAATCTAGTATATAAATCAATTTGTTTTCATATATGTGTTTCTTGACTATATAACCTATTCAGTGATTAACGCGGAAACATGTTTAATGAAAATTTCCTCGATAGAAAAGTTATCCGAAAACGCGTCTTTATTCCCCGTTTTTTGTCTAGTTTGTACAAACGACAGATTAATAAACGGCTAAATTATGTTAACATGTCAGTCTTCCCTTTATCTTTTAAGTGATTAACTTAAATGTTAACAAAACACAATAATATCGTCGATTTCGTGGTACTTTTACATCTGGCGCTTACGCCAAAAAACCCCAAGCATGTAGTGTATTAGGTTTCTCTTTCATTGATGCGCGCGAGCAATAAATGCGTCCCTTATTACAAATCACGCTTATTGGCTTGCTCCGCGTTTGGGGCGTGATTTACGAATGGCGAAGTAGCCCCTTAACAACCCTCGCCTGCGGCTCTGGTCAAAATACCTCCGATTTCGGGCTTTCTTTCTTTTACAGCCCTATTTATAAGTAATGTACTATTTTCTCAGTACTTCATATTGTCATAATAGAATAAAGTGCTACGTACACAACGTCAATAATCAGGAAATGAGTATATATTGCAGTGAATTTGGGCTGTATAATACTGTACTGCTTATTTGAAAAGTTAAATACATTATTTTTTCACTGCCCTGCCCGCGACAACAATTGAAACCTAACCGAATTATATTATAAATGCTTATGGACTGTGAGTTGTAGGATGGACAGTTTGACGTTTATGAAATGACACTCGTCAGTGCCAAGTTTAACGTTGATCGCTCCGTTAAAAGTAGTCGAGGCAACGCGTCCTAAGTTTACATTTCTATACCCGTGACCGGAACATCGATTAAGCTTGATTACCATTAAAATGTGATCAAGGGCCCTAGAGAACCCGCATGTTTATTCAATCAGAACTTTTAACAGTTGGTTGTAGAATCACGACCGGTTGCTTACTGCCACGGGAGTTATAATGAGAGGGCAATTGTTCCGAATTTCTCCTAGGCTATTAAATTAATGCTACTCACGTGCCAGTCTCTCGCTTGCTACTAACGAGTAATTGGACCGATTTACGCACTGCATTATGTTATGTTTAGGATTCCGTACCTCAAAAAGAAAAACCATTACAGGAGCATCATTGTCCATCTATCTGTTAAGTCTTTTTTCTCAGGTAAGGCCCCGGTACTATTGTGAATGTGTAAAAAAGCATGCTTCTAAATCGACGAAATACTTATTTCATAAATGTTGTAACTTATTTTGTAGAAAAACGTTTAATCGAATACTTAATTTCGTCGACATATCATTTAATCGAAAGCATTTTTTTTGATTCCGTTAATAATTTGGGATTGTTATAAAACAAAGCTAACCTAAACGGTTTCTATTCTATATTATGATATTTTCAAAAATCATGAATATTTTATGGTTTCAGGCGAAAATGTTGTCGATGAGATGGAAGTATGCCGATACTTCCTAAAGCACGCTTCCCCTTGATTTACAATCATGAAAATGGGCAAGACCCGAGTATTTTTTATTATTAACTTAGGGCAGTCGCATGGATTAATACTGTAATGCAAGTATCAGTATTTACGGTAACATTCAGTCTACAAGTCCCACTCGTACTTGGCCAGCTTTTTAAATCTAACAAGTACACTCAAATGTGAACCTTGAAACCAGAGAATTGTTAAAGCAATAACTCCTTTTGGCTTGAACGGTTTATGGTGGTTAATTTGGATTTTATTGCAGTATAATTGCTGTTAGTGAAGCATTGATGAATCGACGAGATACTACGTGCTTTGTTGTTTTACAATTTGCGTGTTAAGCACCCGCATGTGCGGTTGTAAAACTTGTTAGCTCACAATTTGTAGCGGCTGTTACTTTTGTAGAAAAAAAGTAATACCCAGCGCGCTGTCATTTTGATATTTTTGGTTATGGAGCCCGTCACGAGGCAAAACCTTTAACAATTCTGATACACAAGTGGACGTACCTGATTATGATCAACTAAGATTTTACCACGGCTTAGCTATGGTGGACTACTCTTTGGTTTCTCCCTCGGAGACTGAATTTTTCTGGGATAAAAAGTAGCTTACAGCGATGGGGGACGGCCGCCTGGGGCGCCGCAGTCTAAGAGACGTTCGCTGTATGGGTACTGCGCCTGCTTAACCGCTCAATGAATTACTCGCCCAGGGCGCTTACACCGTTAGCCTTTAGCCCGGCCTTTAGCTTATGTCACTCGCAAACCACGGTATATGCCCCCCCCCCCCCCCCCCCACCCCTCATTGTACCAATCCCTTAAAAAAATGTAACTTGCGTTTTTACTATGGACATACAGATATACTATTGCAAATTATCTCAGACCAGCGAAAACTATTTAGGATACTAGCATTAAATTTAGCCGCAGCTTCGCCCGCGTTACCGACAACTGGCTATATCTTAATTATCGATTCCCCATACAAACTTCCACATACCTTTTTCACACCCTTAACTGACTTCCAGGATAAAAACTATACTATGGCCGTTTCAGGGTCTATAACTATCTCCATACCAAATTTCATCTATAAATCGGGTTAGCGATTCAAGCTAGAAAAGGTACAGACAGATTTTCCCGCGAACTCTAATCTATTTATCCATTATATATCCTGTCTCAAACTATCTCCATACCAAATTTCATCTAAATTGGTTCAGCGGATTAAGCGTGAAGCTAACCTAACCTAATAGATAGACAAAGTAGAACACGCTTAAAATATTTCAATACGTTTACATAATCCTCTTTGCTCCTCGATATCTCATTCGCTACACTGGCCGGCCATGTTAGGATAATATTTGTGTTCGGTTTTACTGTTTTAAGTGGACAGTGATCCGATGACTAACCATTGCTTTGGCAGTAGGATCGCGGCTCAAATATGGAAGTTTACGATTAGTTTTCCTTCCCATTATTAGTAGTAATAAATTTTCTTATTCATCGTAGATGACACAACCTACTCGAATAATAGGATGCTATTTATTCAAGAAGGTGTCTGGAGAGGAGGAAAAAATCAAAACCCTTTTTTTTTCTTCAGCGGAATCGGTCAAAAAGTATCCTATAACCGTCTGTGCATAACCAGCTACCCGTGTACCAAAATGGTGGAAATATAATTCATCCGTTTTGACTTGATGAATACACAACGACACATACCAACATACACATAGTCCGTATCGCTTACGTTTTCGAAAATATCTGCAATGTACAAACAATCTGAATTTTTAATAGACGTATAATATTTGTATTAATGTTGTTCTAATATATATCTTAATATATAATTTAGCAACGTTATTTGATTACACGGCAAGCGTTGAAGCCAATGCATCTTGCAAGTATAGTAAGGGAAATTAAAACAAGTACCTATTTTCGCTCTTGTCACAATGACGAAAAGGAATAAAAAGGTGCGTGCTTTTTCTTCTAGGTTACTTAGTCGGATGCGAAATAAAGATAATAAAACAATGGTAAACCTTCAATCATTATTTTAAGCCCATAAATGAAAGATACCGTAAGTAATTGAGTATTGGTGTTATTGTAAACGTAACTAAACACCAAATGGCCTTTTCGCTTCGACATGCTGTGCGGCCTAAAATAAAGATGAAAATGAAAAGTTCAAGGAGGCATAAAGTGCTCGCGAACAATGCAAGTACGCGGTCATCGGAACGCAATGAGATACACCACATGCTCTAACCAGTCTTCCGCTGAGGGACACAACTGTTGTTGGACGTTAAAATACTCATCTCAATTGAAAATAACTACTGCTATAGTTAAAAAAATGTGGTAGGTATTAGTGGGGTGGTGTCAAACATATTCTTGGTAAGCAGAAGCATATTGCGCTTATTTTGTGCCGTAAAAAAGGTGTTCAAATGCCTTAAAATAGGCTAACCGGTCAGAATCAGGTGCGTAGGTATAATTAGGAATAAATAATTATGATCTTTTAGATTACCGGTACTCTAAATATGTAAGGGACAAGGTACAAACACAAATGACGCATGGTATAAAAACAGCGTAGGTACCTGCATATAGAATTTATACTATATGTATGTACAAGCAATAAATAGTATTAATTAAAAACTTAGCAAACCTAATTGGAATTGCGTTCAGCACATTTAAGGTGCGCTTTTGTTAAAAATTCACATAAAGTACTTTTTGAAGTCAGTTTCCCTTTTATAACCAACGGAGCAGCGGGTCGAAAAGTAAAGAATACAGTTATACATACAAACATATATAGATATAGGTAACTAATGTCCATTTGATTGTATTCGGCTTCAGTTGCTTTCATCAGATAGACCCGAGAGATATGCCATTGTACTCGACGGATCACCTGTTCGTAGTGTTCATAGTCACGGGCGAATAACCGAATTTTATACATCATTGATTAATCGACTGAGACCGGTCCGAGAATAAAACACGCGTTAATTTACTGGAAGTAATTCCATTTGTATTCGACTCGTTAAAAGATACAAGTTTTGTTCGTCGTACAATCCGTACGTGTATTTTTTAGTTATGTCTGATTTGATTATCGTTTCGTATTTTATCAGTACATATACATAACATATTTTCCAGCAGATTATTTTAAAATGAAATATGCGATTGATTAAAGATTTGATCGCCTTAAAATATGATTCGATTAAAAGTAGCGAGGTAAATTTATTAGATGTTAAAGTTCATTACTATTTGTATCATCAGATATATTTATTTACTGTTGTCACTTAGCCAATGAGAATGGAATAGACATTTTAACCTAAACTCGAAGTCAGTCTTCATAGAATAACAATGAGTATTTCGACGAAGTGTTAATATTTGGTGTGCTAGCACTATTAACACATTCTACACAAAATATTATAGACCACTAACGATGCCGCCACAGAACATCACGGACACTTCACACGAATGTTTGTACAATGTTTTAGCATTTTTCATTAAAAGCCTCGTTGACTTACCAAATTAACGGACCTTTAGTAAAGACTAAATATAGCAACGCATTGCAACCATGAGAAAGTACACCAGATGTCGTGGCGAATTAAATTCAATTAAACAATCGGCGTAACGGGCGTAATACTATACTAGTATCGAAACAGTTTAGTTCAATGAGATAATCGTCCAATCAATTATTATATAAAGTTTTGTGTGTCATTCCAGATGCCAGAGTGGCGCGGGCCATGACGCGCGACACGTACGAGATGAATTCCCGACAACTGTCCCGCGGGAGCTCTCTCTTCGGGTCCGACCCGCAAGTGCAGCTCAGAACAGCCCTACGCACCAATGACTTCCCGACATTCAAGAAGTTAGTCAGCTACGGGGCCGTTGACCTCGAATTCGTTAACCCCTACCCGGACCACAAGACATGCCTAGAGCTAGCAATATCAGAACCTAACAAACAAGAATTCGTTAAATTGCTTCTTCAACATGAAGTTCAAGTTAACAGAATCAATGAAACCCACGCCTGTGCTCCTATACATTTTGCTGTTGACTATGGCAACATCGAGGCGTTGAAGCTCTTGATCGAGGACGACAGAATAGACGTGAACGTGAAAAGCAAAGGAAATACGGCTTTACTAATGGCAATAAAGAAAATTGAAGACTTAGAAGATGAACGTGAACGAGACCTCACCACATATGAAGACATGATAGAACTTTTACTGAAAGCAGGTTGTGACCCGAATGCACCGGATCTTAAAGGAGTGACACCCGTATATTCTGCAGCGAAGCAGGGTCTCGAAAGAGTCGTCACTTTTATCATCGATTACGCGCAAACTCCTGTCGACATTGATACCTACAAGGATAGGCGTGGAAAATCAGCTCGATATTTCTTAAAAGAAGCATTTCCGCATTTAGTCGAAAAGTTTGACACGGAGACAGTGGAGGTAATCAACAGTGATAAACTTTTCTCATATCTAAGTCGACATGATCAAAACGGTTTTATTCGAGATTTCACAAAGCTTGTCAAGAAAAATGACTATCGCCAAGCATTAGCCTCTAACAACGGAATATTCACGATGTTACAATTTGCAACAGATAAAGGTTTAGAGAGGATAGTGGAGACATTACTTAACGCCGGAGCAGATCCTAATGCCACGTTTTCAGGTGAGACCATGAGACCCGTAGCGCTTGCTTGCAAAAATGGCTATTGCAAAATTTTAAAGATGTTTGTCGACAACGATTCTACCTTATTTGAACCCGTCAACGGGGAATCTCTAATACAACTCACCGTAAAAGGAATGAGATCGTATGCAAACAACCCTAACTCAGATTTTAATGGATGTTTGGAACTGTTACTCAAGAATCCTAAAATAAATATAAATGTGAATCACGCCGATATTAAAAACAACACAGCCCTCCATTACGCTGCGAGGAATGGTGATAATGAAACAGTTTTGGAGTTGCTCAGACATGGAGCCTGTGTAGGTCTGCGGAATAGGTTCAATGAACCACCACTAGCAGACATAAATGCAAAAACATTGGAAACATACTTGGACGAATGTATCACGACCAACGGAGAACGACCGAGCGACGATGACTACGAAATCCACATGAAATACAGTTTTCTAGTTTATCCTAACAATTCCATCGAAAACGAAGTCTGTAAAGTTCCTCTTATTGATACATCAAACAATAATGTAAAAGAATGCGATGCCATTTTAGCACCTGAAACTGATGCACTTCTGTATATGACGAGAAATGAAGAGCTTAGACCGCTCTTAAAGCATCCGGTTATAACGAGTTTTCTTTATTTGAAGTGGCAAAGAATAAGTTGTCTTTTCTACGCGAACATAACGTTTTATTCTCTCTTGTGGTTGTGCTTGATTCTCTATATCATCCTGGGATACGGTGTAGAAAAGAAACAATCAGATTCCATTGAAGCATTGAACGTTGCTACGCATATTGGCGCGGCTATCGGATTGATACTATTGATAATACGCGAACTGTTTCAACTGCTAGTATCGCCCTCAAGATATTTGCAGAGCATAGAGAATTGGATGGAAATATTTTTGATATTTGTCACAGCAGTGATTGTGTGCGATAACTCAGCGCAGGAATCGACGAAGCAACAACTGTCAGCGGTAGCTATTCTACTGTCATCTGCCGAATTGGTCCTCCTAATCGGCCAGTTCCCTACCCTGTCAACGAATATTGTCATGCTAAAGACTGTATCCTGGAATTTCTTCAAATTCCTTCTATGGTATTGCATTTTGATCATTGCATTTGCGTTGAGCTTTTACACTTTATTCAGAAAGGAAATACAAGAGGACGACAAATCGGCCCCTGACCCAAATAACACAGGCAAAGACGACGATGAAGAAGAAGACTTCTTCGAAGATCCAGGTCGATCCCTATTCAAAACTATCGTCATGTTGACAGGCGAATTTGACGCAGGTTCCATTAAATTCAGTACATTCCCAGTAACAAGCCACATTATATTCATTGTATTCGTATTCATGATTCCAATAGTTCTATTTAATTTACTTAACGGTTTGGCCGTAAGTGATACACAAGAAATTAGAGCAGACGCTGAACTGGTTGGGCATATTTCTAGAGTAAGATTAATATCATACTTTGAAAGCGTGCTGATTGGAAACACCAGTTCGTACTCGAAACCGTCCACTTGCTTTGCTTGGCTGCCTGCATGGATACAAGACATCAACGTAATAAAACCAAAGACTCTGTGCATGAAACCATTTGCGAAACGTATATCGTTATTCCCACACTTTTTGCCCAAATATAGGATACTGGTAAAACCGAACAAAGATAATATAATTGAGATACCTCACGCAGAGCCGCTTGGTAAAATAGGTGACGACTACGAAGACATTGAAGGCGGCGGGTGTTGTTTCGAGAGATGCCAGAATTATAGGCTCGACAGAAAGATTGTGAAGAACGCAAAGATCGTTATAACTAAGAAGAACGAGGTTTCAGAAATTGATGAGCTGAAAACTAGAATAGATGATCTTCTCAAGCTGGTGAAAGAATCCTTGCAGAAACATTAGTATTATGTGTAACGTACCTAGATCTAAATATAGCATCGCTTCATAAGGTAGTTTTAGTACTAACATAAGCTTTAGCTTATTTGATTTTGTATTAGAATCAAAATATAAAGGAGATGACCTGTTTTATGTCGAATGTATGAGTATTTTCTATGTTTATATTTTTATAAAATGGCAATTTATTATGTTGATAACATATAACTTTAAGAATCTCGTATTTAAAACTGCCTTCCAGTAAAAGTAATTCCATATTTAAAATTAAATTAAATTTAATATTTACAATAAAATTCTAAGTATTTATTTTCCGCCAGCCAGATTTCTTATTCGCAATAATTTCTCAATGATAACTTCAGGCCCTAGTCTTGACTGTTATTCTCTGCCATTGATCTAAGGATCTTCCTAAACTTTTATGATGACGGAACACCGGTTGGCACCCTAAATTCCATCCTGTTCTGTTCCTGTCCCTTTCAGAACTTGCAATAGGTTGTGGTCAAGCCACTGTTAATAATTTTTACCAGTCTAACTTAGTTACGAAATCGGCTAAACTAGACTACAATAAAGTTGTAAAAATAAAATGTCTGGACATTAAAGATATTTTCAATAAATTAATAGTTTAAAAAACACTAAAAAAACAAGCTTTACAAGACCTTTCTAGCAAATCCAAACACAGCTATGATACGATGTTCTATCATGAAGCTCCAGTTCACATCTTCTGGCTCCATCATCAGATCAGTTCGACAGTACCATATTATTGTATTGTCATCAGAACTACATACAGCTGCCAATTTTCATGACGCTACGATCCTTGGAAGATAGTTAAATTAGTTACCTTAGATTCCATTACATAGTTACATACAGGACGACCTAATAAAAGCGGGTTAAAAATATAAGTGAAATTATACTATTTGAAGGTCAATGTCAAAATTTTTGTATGTTTGTTTGTGTCTTTGTGGCAGCATAATCACGTAAAAACAGCTAAACCGATTTCCACAGTTTGTTACATTTATTTAAACTTTATTGCACAAAACAAAAGTAAGTACAAATTATTAGACTTAATCTCAAATGGCATTCTCTACCAGTCAACCGTAGGGCCAACAAAATGCATGTGATTGGTACAGTGGGAAAAATCAATACTGAGAACGTTAGGATCTAATTTTCACCTGAATATCTACGGGAACAATCGAATGTCTGGAAATTGATAGTCCTCTTATTTTAATGGCCCTTGGTTAGGACACACAAGCAAATACTGCATACATAATTACTTATTCCTACATTCTTCATATTATGATTCAATATCTATACTATTTTAAGTTGTAAAAAAGAAATGTCTGTTGCGTCTGTTGCTGTCTGAGACATTGAAGAATTTTTTTTAACAATAAGTGAAACGAAGTATTTGTCACAAATATTTTTTTGTATGTTTGTATGTGCCGTTTTGGTTTCATGACGCCAAAACGGCTAAACAGATTTAACGTTATATACATGTATATAGTTAACGATTTCTTATTATTTGTATGTATACTAGAGGATACCCGCGACTTCGTTGATGTGAATAAATTACTTGAATTTTCAGTATGCAGATACTTCAAATTGTCTCTATTTTGGATTTCAAGATGGCAAACGTCATTTTATAGAAGTAATCGTTAAGTATGACATTTTGTCGGTTTTCGAGAGTTCAGAATTCAAGCCAGCGGAAATCAGTTTCTTTAGTGCAAGAACATATAAATCATTATGAGTTTTTTAGTGCTAAAATTTATAAATCATATGAGCTGGCACCAGGATGGCTCGATGACCTGGACACACATGTAGTGCTGCAAGTGCTGGATGCAGCTAAACATGCGTTGGCAAAGCGCGAGCACGTGACAATATCACGGGAGTCGCTTTCTGGGTTTTAGGGTAATAATACTCTGTTAATTAGGCTGAACATCATATGGGAAGCTTAGCCACATCTTTGAGTTGCCACTGCCCCAGTGCCTGAAGTCGAAAGTCTTTGACCAATGCGGCCTTAGGGCCTTATCAGACTTAGCGAGTTGCGAGCGAATTTTTTATGAAAGCGATCACGCAGCGAGTTCGCCGCGACTCATATTTGTATAGAAAACACGCTCGCATCTCACTAGTGTGATAAGGCCCTTACATACGCAGCCTAGACGTGGACACTTACAAAAGGCCTCGTCGACAAATTCCAGGTTGCTCAGAAAGCTATAGAGAGGTCTATGCTCGGAGTTTCTCTGAAGGACAAAATCCAGAACCAGGATATCCGAGAGCCAAAGTCACTCACATAGCGCTCAGAATAAGCAAACTGAATTGGTAGTGGGCGGGGCATATTTGTCGAAGAGCCGATAGTCGATGGGGAAGACGGGTTCTGGAGTAGACCTTAAACGACTCGCCCTGTGGGACAACCCCCTCCCCCCCACCCCAGGTGGACCAACGACCAGAAAAGATTGGCGGGAAGCGGTTGGATGCGGAGAGCAGAGGACCGGGTATGGTGGCAGTGGAAGACTCCGGGCTAAACATGATGATGACTCTAAAATGTTGATAGCACTGACCTTCTCGAGGCTCTGTATGAGCTAGCACCAGGACGGCTCGATGATCTCGACGCACTTGTAGTACTGCAGGTGCTAGGTGCAGCTAAGTATGCGTTGGTAAAGCACGAACACGTGACAATATCATGGGATTCGTTTTCTGGGTTTTAGGGTAATACTCTGAAGTGTTGGTAGCACTGACCTTCTCGAAGCTCTGTATGAGTTAGCACTAGCAAAAGGACGGCTCGACGACCTCGATGCACTTGTAGTACTGCAGGTGCTGGGTGCAGCTAAGTATGAGTTGGTAAAGCACGAACACGTGACAATATCATGGGAGTCGTTTTCTAGGTTTTCGGGTAATACTGCGAAAAGTTGGTAGCACTGACCTTCTCGAGGCTCTGTATGAGCTGGCACCAGGATGGTTCGATGACCTCGACGCACATGTAGTACTGCAGATGCTGGATGCAGCTAAGCATTCGCTGACGAAGCGCGAACGCATCAGCGTACAGTCGTGCTTCGGAGAAACGCTTCACCACTTTGTTGTACAGCCACACTCTGGAAATAGTATCTCTGTAAGTATTTCTTACTGGCAAATATCGCCACAAACGGGAGTGCCTTGCACGTTTGCGGGGGAACGTAGTGCGCAGGTTTTATGCCTCCTTATGGACTGAGGAGTTGGGTTGAACAGGTTCAAGCAGCTTGGGGCGTGGGAAAAACAGAAATAAGATCGGACATGGACGTGCGTGAGCGAGCACCCATTTAAATGGCAACCTATAGAATAATATCCATACTAATATTACAAATGCGAAAGTAATTCTGTCCTTTTCACGCTTAAATATCTGAACCAATTTAAATGAAATTTGGGGTGGACATAGTTGGAGACCCTGTGAAAGGTGTGGGATAGTTTTTATCCCGAAAATCCACCGTTAAGGGGGTGAAAAGGAGAAAAGTCTGTATGGGGAATCAATCATTATAACATGCTACTCAATCCTCGTTTATGCGAGGGAAGCCGCGGATCAATGTCACAATAACAATGTACAAGTAATAGTAGTTGGTATCGCCAGTAGTTAGCACGGAAAACGTCAGCAGCGAACTGCGTTAATAGCGACGTATGTCTGCCGAATGGTAGGTATTTAGCATCGAACGTAAATAGTTAAAAGTAACAGAAGTATACCGTTCGGGCGCTTGGGGATTACTATGAATAAACTAACTAAACACTGCGTTTACACGTTCTCCGTTCACGTATCGAACAAAATAAATAAAATCTAAGTAGAAAAGAAAAATTAATCGCGATCCACTAGAGCGTCCTATCCGTTAGACCACGTTACGCTGTTCCGGTATAACATAGACGCTGGTTCGATTCCGGCTTAGACTGCAGTGGATCGCAATATTTTTTTCTTTTCTACTTAGATCTTTGTATCAATATTGTATAAAAAAATATATATGTGATGTTTTCACATTAAAGTTATAGAAAAAAAAATAAGCAAAAATCATTACGCGAAACGCATTTGTGAAGTGCGAGATTGAATTTAGAAAAAACTATGTCGCGTTTAGTATGTCGGCTGCCCTATATCAAAACCTAGTATGGACTATAGACCAAATTTTACAGTAAAGCTTAAAAATACCATGTTTCGGTAAAAAAATGTATATATAAGTAGTTAGAATACTAATCAATGTATGTGGTTTTAACTATATAAAATCCGATTCTTATGATTTAGTATCATCACGTTTTCTACTCCTTACTCACTTTGATAATCTATAAGACTATGTTAGTTTCTTACATAAGCTAGCTTCAAAACCACGCCACAACCTAGTAAGTCTCAAACAATTACTAGGTTTAGAAATTGATTAAATGAGTTACTACGTCTTACTTAAACCGGACAAACAATGCTTGAAGTGTACTTGCTAGGTTTCGAGGCATTAAAATCTCTGGTATAAGCCCTACAAGATTGTTTGTGACCCTCCCATGGTCTGAGGGTGACGGAGGGGAAGACAGCGCGGGTGGGTATGAAGTGTGCGCGCGGCGGGTACGATATCCCCGTTATCTTCCCCTCCGTCGCCCGCAGACCATGGGAGGGTCACGAATGAACTTGCCGGGCAATAGTTATGACGATTTTAAAGCTGGTATCTTTGTCATTGGATAAGGACTTACTATGTGGATAAGTTAAAAAACTTATTTCCATAAATTCTACCCTTACTAAGTTATGATATGGGGCAGCCGATGTGTGTACGATTTAAGAAAACAAATACTCACTTGCAAAGGAGCCTCTCAACATGTTTGCAATAGAACAAATGCCTGAATATCATCTGATAGCAAGCGATAGCTTTGTGGTTGAGGATCAGCGAGACGGGCCATTTCACTTCCAAGCCGAACGTAAATGTTTCTATACCGGTCAGCGGCGGGCTGTCCTTGTTTTGTTTGTATTCTGTAACAATGATTGTAACATTATGTACAAAAATAATTATAATAGACATGATGAGGGGGTACAAAGACCAAAATTCTATTTAACGTAGGATTTTTAATTAGCCGGAGTAAACTGACTGGTGTCAACGTGAATACTTCGTTGTTTAGAAAGAATTTTACAAAAGTATACATGAAAATACGTGTAACCGGTGATATTATGGTAACTTTTATTCATAAGAAATAATATACTTCTGCCATAATGATATAATCATTAAAAATCCTACTCCGGCTCATTAAAAATCCTACTTGATTTCGTCAGTTACATACTAAAATATATATTCAACACGTATTTTCTGCTTTCTCAAATTAAGTATACACTCTGGGCGTGACTTCACGCGACATTTTGACTGAAGGTACCGCCATTATGTTTTGATCACGTAAGAAATGCGTCACCAGTATTTTTTATGAGGGACTAATAATTAATATTTAGTCATCGTCCCTATTGCAGAGGTCGTACATAAAAGAAAAAATTGACACGCCATCTAAATTCACACAGTCCGTGAGCACTTACAATACGATTCGGCTATCTATATCGGATAAAATCGTATATTTTTGTGTAACATCGTGGAATGAACGCAAAAATGACAATCTTGAATGTATATAGAGCAAATTATACCCCGCAATTATTTTACCGACGTGAAGCACAGGGTTTTTGGCGCAGTTGGGCAGTTAGAATGTTTTGATCGGATGGGTAGGCAGAGGCGTTACTCCGAAACTCGAAATTCGAAGTTCGTAACCTGCCATCCCTCTCGCTCTCATGTTAAACTGTATTTGAGTGAGCGGGATAGCGCCAAACGAACTTCGTTTTTCGAATTTCGGAGTAGCCTCTCAGTTCCTTTGTGCCTTGTAATAGAACAAATATACTTTCTTCTTTTGAATTTCATTTCTCTTCATTTGAATATAGTGAAACTATATTCAAATGAAGAGTTGAATAATTCTTATATATAGATCCTGCGCTTTTTATAAAAAAAAATGTATGCGTATTACCCATTTCTATACCTACACCAAGGACCATTAAAACAAGCGGACTGACCATATTCATACAAAAAGCCGTTCCTCGATTTGTATAATAGAATATTTTTTTTACAATAATTCAACTTTGCAAGCGTGACACAGTATTTATATGTAACAATTTCTTTATCATTCGCTATTTGCTAACTAATTGTTACTATACTATATTTCTTTATTCAATTATTACATCGTTAAATGTTAAGTTTTTAAACGCCATCTAGTTTTTGCCAGAATAGCTTCTTGCGATCGGAACACGATCCAAAGTATGGCAACTGTCAGTCCTCTTGTTTTAATGGTCCTTGACATACACGAAGTTCTTGCTAGGCGGTTTGGGTTTTAACTCACTAGAGGTAAGGCGAAATCACAAACTGATTATTGTGGCTGGTAGCATTTTACGTGGCAATTCACTGTCTCGAATTGGTAGCTCAGTTGGTATGTTTGTATGTTCCCCTCACCGACTAGACTTTATCTTTCGACCCCATTGTCGCCATTGTCCTCTTGTTCGAGCTTTGAACCTGATAAACTCGCTCCTCGACTCGGCCCCAAAGCTGTGATTTTTTAGTAGCTGGTTAGACTGGTGTGATGAGGGTTTAATGTACTGCGAGAGGATGGATTTACGGCAGTCTTCTGTTTAACTTTTATTAATGTTATCTGTTTTAATAGTATTCCTTGTTTATGTAGTATACAATTGTATCTTCGTTTCACAGTGCTTTGGTGTAACTGTAATGCTGTGAAATTTAATGAATAGAATAAATAAATAGATGGCGATCTACTGAGTGGACGCCTCGAGATGGCTACCGAAGAAGGGATGGCGGGATGACCTGGAAGCATTTCAGGACGCGTGGCAGAAACATGCACTCTACCGCGACGAGTGGCGAAAAAGAGGAGAGGCATTTGCCCAGCAGTGAGACATACATACAGGCTAATATAAAAAAAAATGATGGCGTTATAAATATCGGAGAACGGCTTTTTCTATGACGATTGACAGTCCTCTTGTTTTAATTGTCCGTGCACAAACATCAATCTAAAACTCCCACGTCCCTTTTAAAAGCCGTTAAAGTTTGCCTATAGCCGGGTCAATAAATACGATTTATTTCAAAAATGTGGAAGTTTGGAATAATCCTGAATTTGTTTGAAACTTCTTTGTAACTTTTATATTGTATAAGTGTTAGTCGCATCACAAGCGTCTGCATCATTTAAATAAAAGCACATCGCTTTGCAGGCTAAAGGCTCGAAAATTGTGTAATAATCAATTGCAAAATGTAACTGTCGGTTTCTGAATCAATATCAATATATTAAGCTTTGCAAGTACTTCACAGCTTTTAGTACGCACATAGGGACGAAAGAAGTATAATATTCGCTTAGCAAGTACAAACATAACATTAATATTGTCTAATAAGTGCCTTATTTTAGCGTCCGCACTCTAGGTGCGAACCTAAAATAAAAAAAAGTTTTTCACATTTTCCTTAATAAAACAAAATTTAATCACAATAAAAAAATAAAAAAAACATATTCAAAAATGTGCAGGTCAAGCCCTTTCATATGATACAGTACGATTACTTTGAGTTTACCACTGACACATGCTTTTATTCCGTCGTAAACTCAAAGTAATCGTACTGTACCCTACTTGAACCAGTAGCTAGACTTTTAATTTTTACCCCCCCCTCATATGAGTCATTTTTTTAGAAAATAAAAATATATTTTTAAATATTGTTCCGTACCAAAAAGGTACAAAAGGAACCCTTATGGTGCGACTCTGTCTGTCTGTCCGACTATTAGAGCGCCATATCTCAAAAACTACTTACGCTATCTATTTGAAATTTGGAATATCCAATGGAATAAAAGCATATGTTAGTGGTAAACTCAAAGTAATCGTGCTGTACCTACTTGGGGAATAAAATAGCATACAAATTTCACATATCCAAAGTTATGCGTACCTTTCTCGTCTTCCGTCTCTATGTACAGAATCTTAAACATCTGGAACTGCAAGTCGTACGGAAGTAACTCCACGCGCATATCCTCGTTATACGGGTCGTGGCTGGCCGCTGAAAGCCTGGAATAAAAATACAGTAATGACGAGGCAACTTGTTGCGTTTAGGTGGATATATCTTCTCCACTACTAGCTCTTTCCCCTCCACCGAAAGGCGCAACATCAAACTATTATAAAGTTGTAAAAATAAAATGTATGTACATTAAAATTATTTAAAAAAGTGACACAGGCTCGGGAAAGTCACTGAATCGACAAATATATATTTTTTGTACGTTGTGACTTTGTGGATTCGGCATATTAAAAAGACTGGACACCGAGGCTGGTTATAGGATATTTTTTACCCGACTAGGAGTAAGCAAAAAATAAGTTTATAATTTTTTTCTTTACGAACGAGATTAGTTTACTATGTCACCTATGAAGCTGTAGATGTCGCATCCGTTTAGACCTTTCGAGAAATGTACTATTTACGAGTATCTACGCAAGTACCGCACCTTAATGGACGCTGTTTAAATAAATGTAATAAACGAGGAAAAGACTACGGCAATACATAAGTGTAAAGTATGAATGTAGGAGGTTAAAGACCGAATTAAAGTTTCTATATCTTTGTATACTATAATGCCGGTAGTACACCTCCGCCGCGAAACCGCGAAACGCCATACAGAGCGCGCGAAACTAAAGCGGAACTTCCTTGGGTTTGACGTTTCGCGGCGGATGTGTTCTACCGGCATAATTCTTACCTCAAACAAAGACCCAATAAGGACTCCAATTTAGACGGTATAATATCATCAATCTTCTTAGACAGCTCCTGCTCGGTGGCATCCATGAACTGCACGATAAAGTCTCCTTGGCACATGAAGAAGTAATTCTTGACAGATTTGAGGCGGCCCATCAAGTCGTATTCCTTCAGGAGGAGCTCTAGAAGCGATTTGCTGGCAAACGCGAACGCCTTTTGTACAACACCGCTGTAGTTTTGTTCTATTAGAGAATACTTGATTTCTTCTACATTGGTCTTCATTATTGCGTTGCCTGTAAATTGATAAGAAAAACACCCTGTAATCCATGTCACTTTTCACTAAAGTTGAAACACTAAGATTACAATTAAATCAAACGATAGCCACGTTTTGTCATTGCCAATACCAGTAATACACGGCAGACGTTGTGACCAATGTTCTCTTACGCACAGCATCAAATCTGAAAAAATCGAGAAAATGGGATCTACGAATTTGTATTAGTGTACGAGTATAGGTACCAATTCTGAGATGGCATTTTCTCAGCTTCGGATTAGATGGGTCGGAGCTTTTCGACCGCCGATACTTTTATGTAAAATATTACTGGTGAATGAAATTGAGAAACGCATCGGAGTTTTAGGCATAAGGTAGGCAATTTTCCATTTCTATTCAAATTTTCCATTTTCTATTTGTATTCAAATTTTTTATCGAATTTCGTCACGTATGATGTAAAAAATTCAATACATAAAAGAGCAGCGGTTGAAACGCTCCGCGGCCCGGCCCAGATACTGTGCGTGAATATGAATATAACGTAGTAAGCTGCAAAGACTGTCGGTGTCGCAGAGGCTGTCGTTCATCTTCAAACTATTTGTTCGTAGGCAAGGGCCCCCAACCGAAGTTTGGAAATTAGAGCCGAAAATTTTCGGAACTCGTGTTTTCTCGGTTTAGAGAGCATTATGTGCGTATGCGTTCAGATCCGAAATTCGTTTCCAATAAGACTATAGGCCTAACGCATAACTGAGTCTGTTCACACCAGTGACGTATATGTGTATAACGGGACATGACACGTCATACCACGTCACTTGTCACCCCTCCCGTACCGCTCCCATACCTAAGACACAGCCTCAGTTAAGGGTTAGACCTGTAATAAGTTAAGCAAAAATGAAATGCCATGTAGTTAAGACAATAGCAAAATTAAATCTTACCGCATTGACTGATTACGTTCAAGTATTTCCCAGTCCTGAGTATGATGTCCGTATACTTCTCGAGAAACTTCGGCACCCGATCCTTTTGTATGCTGTATCGCTTCTCCCAGTAGTCTGCCGAATAATCCCCCGGCAGCTCTTCCTTGTTCACCAGCTCGTTGTCTTCGATCATAAACTCCTGCAATACTCGACATTATAACGTTGTTGGACTGAAAGCGAGATGTTTGGGTTTCCCGAAAAACCCAATAAGGATCGCTATTATATTGGGACAATATGGGAAAATGTTTAGAAACATTACCGTCCTTATTATAAAGGAAATTATCCTGTGCCTCACAGTCATATCTCAAAGTTCATTCTTGGTTGATGCGTATAAGCATCCACTTAGTCAATACTTAAGATACAATCTACGGTAAGTAACGGTTACGATATACGTGAAGTGTTGGGAGTACGGAGGTAATGACACAACGAGTCTCGGTATAATAATGTATCTTTATCGAGTGAATTGAGATTCTTACTAAACTAAGCCTTATAATAATTTGCATATACAGAGTGCCGAAACAGATACCTACAACATTTCTTAATAAACTGGAATTACTACTACACAGGCTAAAACGTAAAACTAATAAGAAAATCATCATAACAGGCGATTTTAATATAAATTTGCTTATGAAAAATAAAGGTACTTTGGAATACAATAGAATACTCCAGAATTACAACTATTAGTCACATATCAACAAACCTACTAGACAAAAAGCGTGTATCGATCACATTTTGAGCAATATCTCTAAAGCTTCGGGTGAAATTCATCCACTTGAAATATCTGACCAATTATTAGTAGTTCCAGGCATTAGTAAAGGAAATTGCAATACATTCTGGTACATAAACGCGACTATGATCAGGAAAATATAAACAAATTTTATGAATGCCTATGCTCACTTTCTTGGTATGAAGTATATAATGAACCTGACATAAATCGAGCCTTCGAGAAGTTTCATGTTACCTTAACAATGTTCTACAATCTTTGTTTTCCACTTAAAAGAACTAAAATTAAGAAAAAGCATTCACGTCCAACTTGGCTTACCAAAGGAATAAAAATAGCATCCAATAAAAAACGATCTCTTCGTTATAAATATTATACATCAAATAATGCATCTAACAAAAAAAAAGTATCATGACTATAACAAAATTTACAAGAAATGCCTCTCATCGGCCCAGAAGCTATCAAACGATAGATTCATTAAAAAAGCCAAGAACGTGTGTAAAGCTACATACAGTATTATAAAAGAAAATACTTTCAACGACTCGTTAGACCGTAAAACAATAAATAAAATAACCACCGATGCAACATCGATCACAGATCCAAAGGATATTGCTGATACATTTAATGAATACTTCATAGGTATAACAAGTAACACCCACGCTCAAGATAATAATAAATATAATCAAAGGATTACAAGCATAGATGCTAGTATATATCGTTTCCCCACCGATAGTAATGAGATATTTCAAATAATAAAGAAGTTAAAAGATACTGCCTCTGTAGGTTATGACGGACTTGATACACGAATATTGAAGCAATGTGCAGACGCTATTGCGCCAATTCTTAGCTATCTCATAAACTTGTCCTTTACACAAGAGACCTTTCCACAGATGTTAAAGCAAACGGTAGTAAAACCAATTCATAAAAAAGGCAATAGGGACATACTAGATAACTATAGACCGATAGCTCTCATACCGATTCTAAGCAAAATAGTAGAAAAATCAATGCATAATAGAATATCAAATTTTTCAAGAAAAACGTCGTACTTTCTGTAAAGCAAAATGGTTTCCAAAAAGGGAAATCTACGCCCTTACCACAGCGGCATTTTTTGATATGAGCAAGGCGTTCGATTTTGTCTTACATGGCATTCTTTTGCTAAAATGTGACACCTGTAGGCTAAGAGGTCATGCTCAAAACTGGCTAAAGAGCTACCTTAGTGATAGACAACAATATGTGGAAGTCACAAATATCAACGCAGATAAAGAACTGGTTACGTTCAAATCAGACTTAAAAGTAAATAAAGTAGGCGTCCCTCAAGGAAGTATCCTAGGCCCACTGTTGTTCTTGATATATATCAACGACCTACCACTCGCTACAAAACATCATTGTACACTCTTTGCCGATGATATCTCTATTGTAATCAAGGGTAGTGACGCATTAAAACACAGCGATGAAATTAACGAAACAGTTGCTAATATGATAGGATGGCTGAATAAAAATAATCTGCAAGTTAAAATTCGTAAGACTACATACACGCAATTCTGCACAAAGCTAGGAAACAAAGATAAGATCACAGTGTCTCACAATGAGCATATTATAGACGAGTCCGATCAAGTCAAATTTCTTGAAATAACTCTGGACTATAAATGTACCTGGACACAACATATCGAAGGGGTGTGCAATAAAATAAATAGGTTTGTCTATGCCCTTTGGCGTCTAAAAAACCTTGCAAGCGAGAAAACAGCAATCCAAGCTTATCATGGCTATGTGGCGTCTACAATACGTTATGGAATAATATTATGGGGTAACTCCATCAGTATAAACAGAGTATTCATAGCTCAAAACCAGTGTGTACGAGCCATATGTAATGTTTCACCAACGTCCACATGCAAACTATTATTTAAGAGACTAAACCTACTAACTGTGCCCTGCATATATATATTTGAAGTGTGTATTTTTGTTAAAGCTAATCAGAATCTTTTTATAACAAACGACATTTCGTGCCACTTGAACACCCGTCACCCAAACAAATTGGTTTACCCCAAAACAAACACGGACCTATATCGCAAAAACTGCTACCCCATGTCAATTCGCTTATTTAATAAATTACCAAAAGCCTTAAAAGACCTTCCGTTAGAACAATTCAAGCCAGATTTATTCAAATGGCTTAATGATAATGCATTCTATTCGATTAAGGAATACTGTGACATGAGTTAAATTTGATTATATTATTTGCTTATGTTGTAACTTAATTATATTGTCCTAATTCTATATCTTGATTTATTTATGGTTTTGTTTTGACTTTCATGTGAAAATACATATTAAATCTAAATTTATAATATATTTGTAGTGTATAATGTGACATTTCAGTGATATTTTTTAATTTTTTTGCATTTATATTATATTATATTATAATAGATTCATTTTTCAATGTGTTCCATAGACAACGAAATTTCTAGATTCGGATATGTGCGAGTGTGTGTTCTTTCACAATATGTTTTATGTACAATTCATTTTATATAAACTTTTCCCAAATTTTGCATGTCACTGAGTGACAAGATAGTTGGATCTCAATGTTAATTTATAAGACCATAAATGTACCCTATCTTGGGCAAATAAAATACTTACTTACTTAGTTACTTACTTATATATTAGGGCTTATTTCCATTTGGGGAGTAACATGTGTTACAACAGGCAATATGTGTTAAAGGTTTACAGTCCAAGGTTGCTCCATAAAAGGAGTTGGTATTTTTATTAAATCTAAGATCGATTTAATATTATTTCATCTGTTCGAATCAGCTGTGAATCAGCTGAAACCACACACTGCATACGGGCACACATTAAGACTACTTACCTAGACCAGATCATCGACGACGTCCTTATGTATCCACTGGTTAAGGATAATAAAGAACGGCTTGCTTGCGTGCTCGGAAGGACAGAGAGATCTCTTGCATTCTCGGATCGCGGAGCAGTTTGTTCTTGCCGAGGAGAGCCGACAACAGCCTCCACCCTAAATCTAATTACCTGGAACGGATCGACGATGACGCCTTTATGTATCCACTGGTCCAGGATAATAAAGAACGGCTTGCAGGCGCGTTCGGTGAGGAATAGGGAGATCTCTTGCGCCCTCGTGTCGCCGAGTAGTTTGTTCGTCTTGTCGTGAAGAGCCGTCAACACGCTGCCGCCTCGGAGTTCACTCTGAAATAACGAAACATCTAACTTTCAACATATTTTCAATATATTTATAAACCATTTTAAATGTTGGTTTTACATTACCTATCTCTATAGTATTTCCAAATTCCGTAGGTTATTCTAATTAGATATTAGTTTTATACTTACTAATAAGATATTAGCTACAGACAGGTGGAAAGGTAGAAATAGAAGAAATAATGCTGCGCTGACTTAGCTTTACCATTTTTAGTTTCTCATCTTCCCTTGAATTTCTTCATCTAAGGTGATGTCGATTTTGAAATAGTCCCATAAGATAAGAGTGCAAGATCTTACCTGCCCTATGTGCGTGACGATCGCTGCAAGGACTTGCATAGTGTGCATAGTGGGTAACACGAAGTACCACAGCTTCTGCAGTGTTAGTCCTCCGGACAAATGTTCTGTTTCTAACTGGGCTATCATTGTCTGAAACCGCAAAACCACCAAATAAGCTAAAATATCCAAACTGACACTTTACTGGCATTTAGTACTATAACGCGTAAAGCACCCAATATCTTTGGTTGGTTTGGTTATTTTGGCTGTTGATTAGAAACTAGTCTAATTAGCCATAGAGGTTAGCCCATGTCTTCGCAATGGTAAATATGTTTCTCGTTACTGCTACTTTGATAAGAATAATTGTACAACAAACTCCCCATGTAGCACACATTAGGGCTTATACAGCCCTTATAACGCTCAAACAGCTTGAGTGCTACCTGGGTAATCCACTAAGAAATTAAACCAAATTTTATGTGATGTGTATTAGTTTATTTAGATAAAAAACAAGCACTGGGGTTTATTGGTAGTGCTCTATACCATATGTTGCAGATTGTAAAAGAGAGAGAGAGAGAGAGAGAGAGAGGGAGAGAGAGAGAGAGAGAGAGAGAGGATATTTATTTGCTTAAACATAGGTGAGTATAAACAGGTGTTAAAGTAAGCTTGTGAACTCTATGTTTTGCCAGATTGGCGTACAAATACTTATTTACACATTAAATAATTCAATTTTAATTTACAATTCAGTATTATAACTAAAACATTAAGCATTTAAAAAGTCTTTAACTGAGTAAAAACATTTTTCTATTAAGTACACATATAGTTGAAATTTAAATTGTCTTAAATTAAGAGATTTAATATAGTTCGGTACCTTATTAAATATTGTAGGCGCCATTCCAAAAAAACTTTTACGCATTAATGCCGATTTAATTTGTCTGCTCTGCAATTTGTGCTCATACTGGGAGCGTGTTGGGAATGTCCGACTTTGTGATACTTTACAGAACAATTCAGGGTGACATTTGACAAAAACAGCTACTTCAAATATATATAATGATGGCAAAGTCAAAATGTTCAGTGATTTAAAAAGAGGAACACAACTATCTCTTATATTAAGGCCACATACGGCTCTTATACATCTCTTTTGAGCTTTGAAAGCTGCCTCTTTGTTTACCGAGTTACCCCAAAAAATAATGCCGTATCTGATTTTTGAAGCAACGAGCCCATGATAAGCTACTAAGGCGGCTTCACGGCTGGCTACTTGTGACAATTTGTAAAGAGCATGAAAAAAGAAGCAGTTAGATCTTGTAAATCCTTATACATATTCACCATAGTTTATTTATAAGTTTAGAAACCCATAAGAAAAACACATACTCACATAGAAATCTTTCAACAGAATCTCGATTGCAGCGACTAATGCATGCAGCACTTGTCCGGACCACATATCACAATGCTCAATGAACCTTCTCACTATAGAATAGTTAGAAGCCAACGGCAACATTTGTTGCACTATCTGCTGCAAAGCATGATCGAGATCTTCAGATATAATAAAACTTCTCGGCTCGTAAGTATCTTTGGTTGGTTGGTGGACTATGTAGTTACCAGGAATTCCGGAAAAAATGTAGAGTAGATCGTCTATGATCATGTTTTCTTGAGAAGCTAAAGGCACACCAGCTGAAAATTTAAGTTAAGTAAATATCAATGGCCTTTTACTAGTGTTTTGTTCTGTTCGTGGCTCAATGTCAATTGCTACCATTATTTAATATATTTACATGTAGCTACCATCATACTGCTAATACACTACACTACCAAATACTTGATGATTCATATCAATCTTGTCATTGAACTGTTAAATGGCCCCAAAACGGTAAAAGGTAAAGCATTTAAAAAACACTCGCTCTAAATGTTAATGTTGTTAGCAAAACCAGTAGTGAGCGGTATTTATCAATATGTATATGTTGCAATATTCATGTATCTAAGATATTGACATTTTAGTGATTGAAGCTTTCCTTAAGGTTATTTAGAAATAAATATTTGGTAAGAATGTATTCTCAGACGTAGCAAAAAAGTTTCAAGTTTCTTGTAAAAATATATTTAACTCTTGAAATGAACCATACTAATATTTATCATAAATGTGAAAGTAACTATAACTATGTCTGTCTGTCTGTTATCTTTCCAAGCTTAATTAGAATTTTGATACAAAGATTTAGGTAGGAAGAAAAAATAATTATGATCCACTGCAGTCGAAGCCGGAAACGAACCAGCATCTGTTTTTTTTTTAATGGCATAGGAAATACTGCATGCGGCAATTTATTCCACAGTTCAGTTGTCTGTTGAACTACTTAGATTAATTGGACTTTTTACTTAGATCTTTGTATCAATATTTATTTATTTAAACTTTATTGCACAATACAAACTGTTTCAAATGGCGGACTGAATGCCTTAAGGCATTCTCTACCAATCAACCGTAGGGCCACAGAAACTAGTAGTTAGTCAATATTGTAATAAATGGGAGTCAATCATTAAAACATATTCTTAGTTCTTGGTAAAGTGGGCGGAGCTGCAGATAAATGTTAGTATTGAATTTGTTTTGCCTCACCCAAAGACGCAGTTATAGCAACAGGTTCCTTAGGAAAGTCCCATGTCATAGCTGGATGGTCTTTCTGCCAGTTTGGCAAGTCCAGGCTGTTGTACCAATTTGGACGCAACTTGGCCTCCTTCTCTTCAAAGGACTTCATGACATACTTTTTACTCTCATCTACTGCCTTTAGTAGTTTGTCTTTGATCTGTAAAAAAAGGTAGTTTTAGATGGCTAATTTAACTTTTAACTGCATAAAAAGCCATATGTGGCAGTTATGATTTATAACTTTAAGCCAGAGTGCATCAAAATTGAAAATCAAGTAAATAATTCAATAATTCATGGGGTAGAGTGCTAAAGCGACTACAAGTACTCTTTTGAGTTAATGATTAACAAGAAACTGTGGCAAAGCAAAAATATCTTAATTATCTTTGAGGAACCTTGATTTTTTCCAAGATGAGTAAATTTTTTCTTGTGAAGTTAAGGGAATACTTCCTATATTCTATCTCAGTTAGATCATATAAATCTGTTGCTCTTTTGTGAAGCCTTTCACATTTACAATATAGGTAATGATGATCTGAATTTGAGTGAGGTCTATAAAAACTGGCAATTATTACAACATTATATTCTTGCTGTACCTATGCTATATCTGATGGGTATGTAACACTTATGAAACAATTACATAGTTCAATTTATTAGACTATGGTTTTACAAACCCTATTTACCATACATAGCTGATTGTGCAGATGCAACTATGATGTATGTTGTATATTATGGTATTTAACATTGTATTAACAAAATAACCTATCCTGAGGTCTGAACTAGGAATGAATAGATATAACACAAACACTTGCCTGAGGAAGGTCTTCTTTGGTGATTTGATGTTTGTTGTCTCCTAAAATTGGCTTTGGAGCTACTTTAGGTTTAGAAGCTTTAGTCCGTTTTTCGTCAAAGACCAATTTGTAGAATAGTAGAATAATGTCAGGCAAGTTATCGGTGCTGAAATATTCAGAAAAAAACGCTGTTGTAAGACAAGACACAAACTAAAGGACAAAAGTAAACAAGGAATTATATGATCAAACAAAAGACTTACTTTCGATTTTTGAGTTCTTCATACTTCTTGATGAACGTCTTCGAATTGGAAGCTTTCAGAGCTAATCTCTGGGCGTATTCGTTCACCTGTTTAGATGAGAGATTACTGTTTCCATAGTTAGGATCATTCTGAATGTAATCAAGAACCGTATCGGCGTCTAAACTACATCTGTAAACAAATAACAAACGTTAAACTCTCACACGCACTATTATTTGAAACTGAATAGAATAAATAATTCTGCTCCCACCCAAGGGCATCAAGGAGCTCCTTGATGGTTGTTTGCATTTTCTCTTTAGGGAGAATCCAATTCTGATACATTTATGGCTATGAATGGGTTTAATTAAAAGTTACAGCCTCCGAGGCATTATTATCCGAGCGACTATTTGACAGATGACATTTCTTTTAATCTAAGACATTTTAACGTAAAAAAGCAAGAGTCCCAAATGTAAACTGACTATAAACATCCCTCTACAGTATTGTATACAATAATTGTTTATTTGTTTATACGTTAGTAAATGCAATAAATTCGTGAATTTTACTCTAACCAAACCAATCCGAAAAGATTTTCAACGAATATCCGTTACAAAAGTTAATTGGGCTACTTGGCACTAGATGGCGCTATAACTCTCGTAATTTTATTATTGTGTTGCAACTGAACAACAGATAACGCTGGCTATTCCATTTTTTTTACAAAAATAAATTCAGTTTGCTCATGGAAATTAAATGCAAAGCAATTTTCAAATGCGATAACTTTTGGAATGATGGAATAGGAAACAAAAAGTGTACATAGTAGAGGGGATTACACGTTGTTTGTGAAAATGCCTAGGGAACATTTCATTCAGGGGCTCCAAGCGTAAATGTACGATTTCGCATGGTTTTTGTTTTGTATCTAGTCCCTGGAATGGCAAAACTAACTTTCGAAATATGGTTTATGGTTAGTTCAGTTTCTATTGAACACTTTCTTGCAATCGAAAATTAGAATATATTTGTAAGTAATTAATTATGTTTTTTTTTACAGAGAAGTCTATAAAATTGAAGATTGCTTATCTAGTCTCTCAATAAACCTTTGATAGACTCAAAACTTATGCCTAATTGTTCATTATGATAAGACCTATCTTGCTTCGCAAGAATTTTCCTTAAAAAGCGTGTATTTTTTGAGAAAAGTGGCAGAAACTGGTTTTTCGTCGTAAAAATAACAAAGTTCGATGGCATTTATCTTGGTTTCGGTGACTCTTGAAGATAAACTGAAACGGTATATTGGTAAAGACGGTCGCTGTCAACATGATGTGACATAAACAACACGTAAAATCGAAGAGCTGCAGATCGAAGGTCATTCAGAGCTGGAAGCCCCTTAAAACAGAAGTACAGTTTTACTACTAGGTAAGTAGTTTTACTAGTAGTAGCGCGGAGAACGCTGTTTAGCGATAAGGCCGCCTGTTGTTTACATTTCCATGAATGTGTTGTTTTCTGAACTCTGTTTTGTGAGGTGTGCGCAATAAAGTGTTTATTATATTGTATTGTAAATAGATTATAGATTACACTAAAAGTTTTGCACTTCTGGCCACTTTTAAGTGATGTGTGTTTATAATACACAACACACCTAGGGCAGTAAACTAAGTAATGTCTAAGATCTCATGTATTTGTAGCACGAGCCGAAGACAGGGGCGATAAACCTACGGTCTGCGAACGGCCGTAGTGTGTACAAATACAAATATACAGCATCAGCTATCTCTTTCGCACTGTTGTAAATGTAAGGAAATAGATGAAATTTGTCGTGCAACGAAAAGGCGCGTGGCAAAGTTGTGTTAGAGTACCTACTGTGGAGACAATACCTCGTCCGGTGTGGTACCATTTACGGACAACTTCAGCGTCCGCACATGTAAGCACAAAATAATATCACAGAAACCTGTGGCGTCCAAATTGGGTACTTTCTTACTTAGTATAAATTACACGTACAGTGAAATGCTATTTATGAAAAAACCAGAAAAAACATGGATAGGAGCACTTATTTTTACGTTTTTGGCAATTTTAAAATTATCAAAAACGAAGAATTAGGAGGGAATTTGACCATATAGCATTGGGCCGAGACGTCATATAACTATTTTTATTTCATATAACTATCATTCGTACTCTCTCAGCGTTTTGACAGTTCATAAAACCAGCCAAGAGCATGTCGGACCATGCTCGATGTAGGGTTCCGTAGCCGTAACTACAAATAAATTGCACTACAGACGAAAGTACTTGTAAAAGCCCGGTTTTTTGCAATAACTCAAAAACGGATCATGATAAAAATATTTTATGTTGAAAATTTGTAAAAACACTTAGTAAAAAAATGCTTAGAAACCTCAAAGAGTTCTGCGGGTCTATGATGGTCGCGTTTATCACGCGATAAATGATATGATAACGCGTCTGTCACTCTCGCACTCACATACGTGCCAGAACGGCAGCTATGTCACTTATTTATCGCGTGACAAACGCAACAATCATAGTCCCGCTGAAATAAAAGAACTGTCGAACTATGTGCCACACGTTGATGTAGGATATAAAAAGAATATTTTTCAGCTTTTGTTAAATACGGATCTATATCGGAATCCCTAACGTCATTTGTCCTAATGTATCGTTTGTCATAAAGCATTTTTTTACGAAACTGTAAACTTTTTAGGATTGTTATAAAACAAACCTAACCTAACTTAATCTATACGATGATATTTTAATAAATCCTGAAAAAATTACGGTTTCTGAAGAAAATGCGTTATGACAAACGACACATTAAGACAAACGATACATTAGGACAAACGACATTAGGGATTCCGAAGGGATTAAGGATATATGGAGTGCCGCCTACGTAACGGCTTCTTGTATATTTTTATAATTTAATGCCTGTGTCATACGGATGGACGGACGGCATGACGAAACTATAAGGATTGTGATGCGTCATTTCAATCGATTTTGCTCGCAATTTACGATCCCTGGTTATGACGAACTCAGGCCGGCGCAAGAGGGCCTAAATGTGACTTAAAGTGGATTCATGTTTAGTGGATACGCTTTCAAAATAATTACATAATATCAAGATTTTAGAGGCCACAGTGCTGCACAACGGTGGCATGTCAGCGCCGTTCGATGTGTGCAGGGGCGCACGCTAAGGTTGTGATCTGGCACCTACCCTTTTCGGCATTCCTTTTCTGCACTCCTGAAGGTTGCTTTTGGAGACGACCAGCAAGGCATCCATCTACATACTCGCTTCGATAGTAGGTAAATTGGACAACATCTTCCTGCTCAAGTCAAAGCCACAGGAAGGATCTGTTCGCTGACAGCCTTCTCTTTGCCGACGACACCGCCTTCTTCGCGCACGATTTGTCTCAGCTCCAGAGCCTGATCGATAAATTTGCAAGAGTATGTGATTACTTCTCAATGCCCATGAACGCCAAGAAGACCGTTATCTTAGCACAAGGGTTCACTGAGACTCCAGCGATTATGCTTAACGGCGCTCCACAGGAGGTGGTCACTTAGTTTGGCTACCTTGGTTCGCTTGTGTCAAGCAATCTCTCGCTTGACGCAGAGATCAACTCCCGCATCGGCAAAGCGGCAACCGCCTTTGGGGGGCTTCGTACGAGGGTTTGAGATAACAGGCTTCTTTACGCTTAAAATGCTCGTTTACCAAGCGTATGTTTTGAGCACATTTATTTCTCTACGGAGCGGAATCTTGGACGACGTACGCAAAACAAGAACACCGACTAAATACGTTTCACATGCTCTGTCTTCGCAGCATTCTGGGCATCACCTGGAGGGACCTTGTAACAAATGAAACTGTCCTGGGTACAGTTCAGCGACCCAGTATCACAGCAATGCTCAAGCAGCGGAGGCTGAGGTGGCTGGGCCACGTGCTCCGTATGGATGGAGCACACTCGTTTGCCCAGACAGATTCTGCTCGAAGAGACCCGTAGGCCGACCCATGCTGCTTTAAAAGACTGCGCCAAGCACGACTTGGTTGCTTTTAACATCCCTAGGAACCAATGGGAAGAGCTGGCCAAAGATCGTGAAGAGCGGCGACAACCTTGTTTACGAGGGCCTGTCAAAGTACGTCGAAACCTGGTTTGGGTTGCTGACAGCGAAACGCACGAGGCGTGACGAGCGAGCCGCCAACCCCCGTCCACCTGGGGTTGCATACCAGCGGCGTGGGGCGTGGCATCCATATAAGCCGATTCCCACCGTCTTGCCCAAGGAAAGGGTTTTTACTTTAAATATGAGTAAATGAATACGGTTCGACTTCCCATGTAAATTACATGGGAAGTCGAACCGTCGAAGCCGATTTTGCGTGATGAAGCCACAACGACACATACAAACATACATAAAAAAAAAAATAAAAAAAAATCGTTTTATTGACCTCCAAATAGTCCATAACAATCATTTTTTTGAAAATATCTTCAATGTACAGACATTTCATTTTTACAACTTTATAATAGTATACATAAGACAGGCAGGTACCTATAATCAGGCATTAACAACTAACAGATTACCTATGTATTAGTGTTTAGCATTGTATTGTTAGGGACCGTCCACATATTACGTCACGCAAAATTTACAACTTTTGGACAAAAAAAAATCGTTTCATCCGTTTAGGAGCTAAGATGCTACAAACAGACACACATATAAACACGTTAAACTTATAACACGCCTCTTTTCTTGTCGGAAGTAAAAAAATTAAAAATACAGTCATAGTATAGAATGGCCATGAAATGGTACTACTTAAAGAGAAATGGCACAAAAGATTTTTTATTTGGTCTATAATCCGATTTTTATAAAGAAATTTAACTAACCAAAACGTATAGGAAATAGCGTAAAAAAGTGGCTTCTCATAGTAGATAAATGTTGTGTCATAAGCACACAAGTTTTTTTCAATGCTGTCGGCACTTTACAAAAGCTATGACAAAAGTTCGGCGAACGTTTGTACTTACAAAGCAACTTGAGCTCTGTTGTGATTGTTTGATAGGAAAACCAAAAGATTCGGCACTTGTACAATAATGTCGATTGATGATAGAAATAATAATGTTGTGATTGTGTTGTCAAACAAAGCAGTCGCCATGTGTGAAATAGGAATCGCCCGGGTTTTGTGAAGCTCTGATTTCAGAGGCCTGTAGCGAAATCAATATTTGATTGACAGTATTGCTGTGTTGACAATAACGTACAATTGGTAAAAATCTATAATGTTTTTTGCTATTAACGTACATACCTACCTAAAATTCAACGTCATACAATTTCTATGCAAGACACTAATGAACATATAGAACATGTGGTGCCCACTGTATAAGGCGATAAAACATAGGGTACCTAAAGTAGACTTTATTTTTCAATAAGTATAAATCGTGATATACGAGTAGCTACATTAAGGGAAATTGTAACACATGCCTCTTCGCCCTTGTCAAATAACAATAAAGGACTAAAAAGGTACGTGTTTCAGTTTCCGTTACTGTACATTATTTTAATAGTATATCAATTATTTGTCTGGGTAATCTCTTTCACTGTTAATTCCTAATGAAAAAAAGAAAAAATATGACGGCTCCCATAAACACCTGAGTTTATGGACCGAGTGAAAAACGACGTCTTAAGAAATCCGCTCCTCTGATGTTGGACAGGGCTCGGGCTATTCTTTTGCCTCAGATTTATGTGTTTTAGACGGCCAGTCTATAAATGCCGCATTTTTATTAGCCGCCAGACGTTTACTGATTAATAAAGTGGGTGTTGATGCGGAAGAAACGACGGCGCTTCCTAGAAGCGCGATAATTTCCTGCGGGGCTTTTAACGGTATACCTATAGAGATCCGTTTTCCTTTCCACTCGGTATTAAAAGAGGATTTGGAGGCATAGTAACTAACTTAAACAATAGGGTAAATTGCCTGACAGGTCAAATTAGTTCCCTTTAAATAACAGTCTAAACGCTCAAAGTAGTATTACGTTTCAAAGAAAATAGCTTTTATGACATCATAATGCCTCCTTAAATATTATTAGTTTTTGATCATTTTAAAATGGCCAAAATAAATGTCCATAAATCTTTTCTGCGTATTTTTAGAAATAGCATTTCCTGTATACGACACATACCCAATTTATAATAGAAAAATACCCAATTGGCTACTGTTCTTCTGGTATATATGCAAAAACAAAGAGAAGCCTTGTAGGGTCATCTCCAAGGGAATGTTGGGCGTTGAATATACGTTGTTATTATTAGTAAGCAGTCAAAGTTTGAGGTATACGTTAAACCGAGTTGAAGCATCCGCATTGTCGCATGCCGAGCCGTGCGTTTCGACATCCAATCTGAATTACAATGTACGGAATTTACCGAGTCCAGCCGTTCCCCGCCGGAGCTTCTACCGCGGCCGAGCGGAATAAGAAGCAGCTATACTGTTACTCTATTGTTCGGGAACATACCAAACAATGTATTTTTGCCCAATATGGAGGCGCGATTATGTCAACGAGTGTGTTTTGTTTTTAAATAATGACCCACGTCGCGCGCATCGGGCATTAGAATCGCGGAGGGAAGCGATATGCTTCCAGCATTTTAAGTTAGTTTTATGTAAAGATATGATGATACTTACTCCATTGTTCATCGACGAGTTAGGTAAAACACATACACATGGCATTCCTTTACCATTATTTATTTGGACAAACATGAAATAAACTCGATCCAAGAATAATACGACAGCTTTTCTACGGGTTAACCTGTTGTGACAGTTAAACATTATCAACCGGCAACCGGCAGACAGATCCCAAAGCTCTTTGTTAGTAAACATTCGCCTACAGCACAATCTAATTTATACGTTTCACAGCGCTTCAGAGTTCGCGGTTGATATATTAGAGATTAAAAATAAACTGGAGTCATTTGTAAAGTTTATGATGCATGCCTACGTTAGACGGGTGTTTGTTCATGTTTAGGACCACGTAATAGTCTAATTATTTCCGCATCGGCCTGCTGTCATAGGTTGCGATCCCATTGCAAAATTCTTCACCTATTTCATTCTTTAATGAAATGAGGTTTAGGTAAATGAAAATAAAAATGGGATAAATAATAATGTCGGCCTTTAGGCATTTTTCCGCGCCCTAGGTCGCTGTCAAAAAAGTATGTATACAAAATACCTGTGAGTAAAGAAAATTACCAATATATCTTGTATGACTAACTTTCGGTACTCAAAGTATCGATTAAAAAAATGTTTTAAATAAGGCCTTAGCTATATGTAATTTCTTTTTAAACGATCCATGTGACAGCTATCTGTATTGTTTTATAGGAAAATATTGGAAGCTAGTATAATTCTAAACTACTTAGATGTAATGGGATTGTCATTATAAATGTGATTGCAACAGCAAGCCACGAATAACATGTAGTGCGCGGAATGTACCGGTACCTAGGTACCTAGAAGAGTGACGTAAATTAAATTTGGAACGTCTTAAGGATATATACTAGATCGGACATCTAGATAGACACGCGTTGAAAACATATTTCGAGCGTTCCAAGCGCCTGACTTTCGAGACCACCTTTATGGCAAATTTTCTGTAGATCCCATGCTCACATGCGATATTGAAACTTGGGACTGTTCATAAATTACGTCATCTATTTTTGGCCATCCAACCATCATAATTCGAATGACCTGTGAAAAAAATGCGTTTTAGCAATAGTTTATAGAGACACGAATTTCATTCCTTTTTTACTCATTGAAGCACTTTTTAAAGATGCGGAAGATAATGTCATCTTGGGAATGACCCCCCCCCCCTCCTTTGTCATGGTACCATCATCCAATGTCCAGCCCCCCCCCCCCCCCCCCCCTCCCCCAATTTGAATTGACCTGATTTCGGTCATTCTCCCGATATGGTGTTCTCAAGCTAATTACCGTAGCCATTTTATTCCTTCGTTTATTTAAGTCCTTATTTATATTATATGATCCTTACTAAGCTATATTATTAATATATCTAAATGGCACTATACTGGTTTAAGTACCTTTCGAGTTATTATTATTATAATTTTTTTACTTGAAACGGTTATTATTAATTTGTGTAAATATTAAATAAGACAAAATAAAAACAACAATTAAAAGAAAGTTAAAATATTTGAGGTATTCAAAATCAAATCAAAATAGTCTTTATTCAAGTAGGCCTAGTTACAAGCACTTTCGAAATGTCAGTTACATGAGAGTGAATGTTTGCTGGGAGAAATACAATATGATCCAACATTTGCTGCAAGGATTAGGGAAACCCAGAAAAACCTAATCAGATCATTTAACTTAAACGGTGCTTGACATCTGCTATGTGCTCCTTCACCCGGGTTGATACACTGCGTTTCGTTTGTCAAGCACCGTCGGTGTAATAGGTCTGCAGTCTGTGAACATGTCATTGACAAACCAAACCACTCAATTAAGTTTGATAAACCTTCTATCCTTGCCAAAGAAAAAAGATATTTTCCCAGGATGCTACGCGAGGCTATTGAGATTAAAAAGCATCCTAATTTCAATAGAGAAGATGGATTGTCACTACCACCAGCTTGGGATCCTGTAATACATCTCATCAAGGAACAAGCGAGACACAGGACTGCAAAACCTTAATTTCCGAACGGTGTAAAATATCTTATCTGTTTAAAGTAGTTTAATAGTCTCTGTTTTTAAAATATTATAATTAGTAATGAGGTAGGAAAAATATTATAATTAGTAATGGAAAGCTGGAAAGCTTCCGAAACGTCGGGAACTAAAATGAGATAATATACGCGATATAATCCGTTAAATTGTTTTATTTCAATGAGTAATAATCGCGGAAACAGAAGAAAATATTAAAATCATCATTTTAAAATTAAAATAATCAATAAGATAAATCCCAAAAGGATTGTCAATAAAAAATAAATAATCTAGAATGTGTCTAGAATAAAATTCTAAATGTCAGAGTATATAAAACAATTAAGATTAAAATAATTATAATACCTTAGGTATTCCTTAAAATAATTATTCATATACCTACATGACGCTATAATTTACATTAATCCCACGCGGCTTCATCATTCATGTAGTCTTGTGTGCTATAATAAGCTTTAGAAAATAATTTTCGTTTCACAATATTTTTGAATTTACCAATAGACAACTCAGTTATGCTGCTAGGAAGTTTATTATAAAATCTCACACCCATGAATGATCTCCTTATTTTAAGGAGCCTAGTAGCAGGCACTGCGAGCTTATGCTTATTTCTAGTATTAATATTATGTATATCACAGTTCTTCTTAAAGTCGGTAATATTTTTATGTACATTCATAATATTCTCATAAATGTATTGACAATGCACTGTCATTATATTAATGTCCTTAAACTTATCTCTAAGCGAGTCTCTATAGTTCGTTTTATATATCGCACGAACAGCCCGCTTCTGCAGAACAAATATAGTATTAATGTCGGAAGCACTGCCCCATAGTAAGATGCCATACAACATAATACTGTGGAAATAACTGAAATACACTTATCGAGCCGTTATCACGTCTGTTAATTGACGAATCTTACTGCAAAAGCTGCAGAACTCAGTCTATTCGAGAGATTAGCAATATGGGGACCCCATTGGAGCTTAGAATCTAATGTTATACCGAGAAAGACTGTACTATTAACTAGTTCCAGTTCCTCACCTTTAACCATAACGCTCGCTTGCTCGTTTTTTACGTTACTCGTGACAAACTTAACACATTTAGTCTTTTTCTCATTCAACAATAAATTATTTACATTAAACCAATTTACCACTTCACAGATAGCATTGTTTACGTCATTGTAGGATCGTTGATTTCGTACGACTTTGAAAATTAGAGACGTATCATCTGCAAACAAAACTATCTCATGGTGGGTCTTTACGAGGTGTGGCAAGTCGTTTATATAGATAAGGAACAGGAAAGGTCCCAATATTGATCCCTGCGGCACACCGATAGAGACTAATGACCCCGGTGAACGCTTTCCATTCACGTCGACCCTTTGTATTCTACCATTTAAATAAGACTCTAATAAATTTAGTGCTGATCCTTTAACGCCGTAGTGGTGTAGCTTCCTGATCAGTGTCTCATAATTAACGCAATCGAAGGCCTTAGATAAATCACAGAAGATGCCTAAAGCATCTCGCGATTCCTCCCAGGCATTGAAAATGTGTTTTACGATCTCAACTCCGGCGTTGGATGTCGAGCGACCCCGCGTAAAACCGAATTGCTTACTATGCATCAAATTATTCAAATTAAAATGTTTTAACAATTGATATAGAATTAGCTTTTCAAAAATTGTACTAAATGTAGGTAGTACAGATATTGGTCTAAAGTTAGTGGGGTCAGAGGTACTACCTGATTTAAATAAAGGAGTTATTGTGCCATGTTTCATCAGATCAGGAAACTCACCGCAGTCAACACTGTTATTGAATATATCTGCCAAGTCAGGCGCTATTACTTCTATTAGGGATTTGACAGCATGGACTGAGACCCCCCATAGGTCATTGGTTTTTTTGACATTAATTGATTTAAATGCCTATTTTATCAGACTGGATTAGAATTAAACATAATATGAGGATTCTTTTTTATAATTTTATACTACGGGAATTAGAAAATCTACGGTAATTAGCACCACGGTACTTAGAACAAGGGCATTTTTTTATTATATTTTAAAATACAAGATGTCATTGTAAATAAAGGAATATCGTTATACATTAAGGCCACGTGGTATGTTCATTACAAAAAAAAGCAACACATTAAGCTAACAAACATACTTAATAAACACAGGAACGAGAATTATACATTTTGAAAACCAAAGAAACGGTAATTAGATACTTACGTGAATTGCGAACAGAAACAGCATTACTATCACGTCTGCTCTGTTCGAGTGCCACGGCACCACTTAGTCACTCGCGTTTGATGTTACGGTGATGCCGCGATCTATCGTAGTTTAGGAATAAGCACTCCGGAAAGGAATAGCAACGTGAATTATACCGTCCGACAGGACATTCAGAAATTTTAGTGTATTAATTAAAAGTGTGGTCGTAGTGTAGAAATTACTTTATTATACTAAACATTATATATTTGGCCGCTGAATATTGTGACTGTCACAAATTTAATTCATTCCTTGCTAAAATGAGACGCAATATTCCCCGATAAGATAGGATCCGGACAGCATACGGTAATTGGAGAACAAGTGTTGTAAAAAATAAATAAGCTAGATACCGAACCGTTAGAACTAAAAGATCCAAAATACCTTTAGACAAAAGTATTAACTATGTTTAAAAAAAATTACATCCTTCTAATGCTACGTATAAATAAACTAGAACCCGCGCATGCAAAAAAAAAAGTTTTGAGAATGACCGATTTATGAATAGCGACTTAAGTCTAAGACTTCCCTTACTTATGTGTGTTCTACCGCTTGTAAGTACAGTGGATTGTGTTTCGAGGAATGCACCCACCTTCTACCACCGCACCGCTCACCATCGGTAGGGTATTTATCCACGTACCTTGGAACCAAAATGGTCGCGCATCGTGCAGTACCAAGGGAATTGACTACCGCGCACACTCCGAATGTGGAATGAGTCCCTGCGGCGGTTTCCCGTGGAGGTTACAGTATGGGGTTATTTTAGAGGGTAGTGAAAAGGTTTTTAAAATCGGCAACACGCACGTCGTGCCCCTGGCGTTGCAAGCGTTTATTAGGCTGCATAATTACTTATCCCATTTTTGTGATTGTCTAAAATCAAACAGGCCGCCTGTTGTTTGATACCGTAGTAGTATAAAATGGAAAAAAATGGGTTTTCAAAACTCCGCCTGATCACTACCAAATAGCTCGAAATGTCACAACAGTATCTGTAGATGTAGATATACTTCCGTTTTGACAAAAATATGTCTACGAAAGTGAGGCGGTTGAAACGTTTGAAAAATGACCAATTTATATTTGTTTTTGCTGTCGTGAAGTGCAGCCGAATGAAAGAGATAGGTTCAAAAATTTGCGGTGGAATCCTAGTCTGTCGGCTGACAGTATTTAGTGCGTCGGTTGTGGGAGCAGCTGGATGTTGCGTCAGCGGAAAGGTTGCGGTACTTGAGGTTACATCAAACGGCTTTACCCAACGCCGCTGCCGTTTAAAAGCAAAAGGTAACAAGGATGTATGAGCCTGGTCGATCCTTAGTACCCTGTCGCTTTGTGTGGATGAGGTTACCCAACCCGGAGCTGGAGACAACTGCTCGATTCCTTGACTAGTGTAAATAGCATTGCGTGCGTAAACGCAATTGTAAGTACTAGTTTTGAGAGCTTTTAATGAAATCGAGCTTTCGTAGGGCCTCCTAATAGTCAACTTTAACTAGACATAAAAGTACTTAAGAAGTAATAAACTGGTACTGGTACCCTTACGTAGATTATACCAAAGCAAAATGTTTGATTGATGGCATTTCTAGTTTTTATTACCTACCTAGTTTTTACACTGATTAGTGATAACACAACATTTGTTTAAGAGTTATCACGAAACACGCTCGCCCGCTACTGAAGGCTTTTAGGCGTTACTGAAGGCAGCCGAATATTGAGACAACTTTTGAATTGGAAAAAAAAATATTGCATAAGTTTTGAATTTTTTACTGAATTTTTTGCATAGTATTAATAATTCAACGATGATGAAAAATCCTTTGTATTTTCAGTACGATTTTGTTGAAAAATGTGGTATAATAAGAACCATTTACATTATATGTGTACAAAATACCGAAATTTTGAGGCAGTAGCATAAAATAAGGATATAGGTATTTAAATTGTGAAAAAATATTTAAACAACTATGTTTGTTCCATCAAAATCTTTTGTTGCAATTAGATACCTTAATCAAAAATAATTTAGTCTGTTCTCAAATCTCTCTTAGCGAGCAGTCCTGGACCCAAGGATCCCTTCCCATTCGGTACGGAGGGCTGTGGATCCGCAAATTTTCTAGTGTCGCTCTGCCAGTTTTTTTATCGTCAGCTGTTCTAATCTCATAGGTAAAATTCTAAGGGCGTTACCCATCAAACTTTGAAATTTCGAGTTTCGAAGACGCAATAAATGCTTGGTTTATTGCTTACCCTAATCAATATTTTCCTAAAAACTCAAAATCACAAAGGACGACGTTTAGTTTGCCTTCATCTCGAGGTCCTGGTCTGCCCATACCGACCGATGCCCCTGCGGCTAAGACGTAGACAGGCTGGGTCATCACTCATCACGGTCTTCCTGCCAGAGCAGTACGCACACATTAGCACTAGACACTTACCAATGGCATTTCGTGTTAAAAACGGCAGTAAATAAGAATGTGGCCAGTTCCGGTGCGTTCGGGGAAATGTCCATTTTCGCGGTATAGCGCACGTGGTGGCGGCCGAGTCGCTGACCGCGGCGCGGCGCCTTGCAAGCCCGTCTTTGTATTCCTATAAGGTAAAGGCAGAATATAACTGGCAGAGTCACCGAGGACTCATGACAGTTCATAGATAAAACAGGCTTCTGTCTCACACGAGAGAGAGAGAAAAGAGTTGCGAGAATGAGAAAGGTGTTTTATTGAGCCTCCAATTATTATTATTTTTACTTTCCCGAGATGCCAACATCATTCATGCAAAAAATCCTGGGATTGGAAGCCCCAATATGACACTCTGCTTGTTCTCGCAAATAGTGAGAGAGTGACCGCGGTGCCTATAGACGATGACGTTACAACGTTACAAGCGAATAAGTCAAAAGGCGACTCCTGTGATTACATTACGAATAAACGATATCTTATACAGTGTATACGTATATTACTCTTATAGTCATATTATAGCACCGACGAGTCCGTCAGCGCTGTGTTCTATCATCATCATCACCTCCCCCAAGGATCTTCATAACGACCGCTAGTGCGCCACCCTCATTAAACGGTTTCCCGCGATCTTCATCAGATCATCTTGTTGGACCCATTCCCATTCCCACGCTGCGTCGTCTCTACGATAGCGATTTTTTCTGTGTTCGATGTTGCATCACAAACCTCGAATACTGCAGCTGATTATTATTGAAGGCAGATTCTAGAGAGGAGACAGCAAACATATTTTAGGACGCCGTTACTATAATTGGAGCGATGACATAGGTAAGAAGGAAGTATAGGTGAGAAATTTAAGTATGTCACCTGTTGCATGTACGTAGCGTAGATATATAGACAATTTGACGTTCCATATTAGAAAAATGACATAAGTTCTATATCAATTTTGTTTACTACTATATACAAGAGGGGCTTTACTTAAGTGTTTTACGTGTAGTAACTGCTCTAAGTCGTATGTGTACGTTCATTGAGAGAAGAGGCTTTATGTTCAGCAGTGGACTGCATAAGCTTATAATAATAGGCAATCGAGAGATTCCATAACTGAAGTCCTGTCTCATGGCTTACCTTCTAGTATTCGATGAACCGCCTTTAAACGCCAATTCTCAAACACGTATTCAATAGATCAAAGCTTCCCATCTATAAACTTTTATTCTTTACCACCGGCTCTAGAATGGCGCGAAACTATTATTCATGTTGACACTCCTCGAGTACCTGTTAACAATTGTTTTTTTTTGTCGTCGTCATATTCATGAGCGTCCCTTAAAAGTTCCGAGAAATAATAAATTATTCTAGTCTTGCGTGTAATTAAACTCATTCAGTTTGGGGACGGTACTTCTGCATGGAATGTAAGGAGACGTAGAAAAAGGAGTTAAGTCAAACAGTAGCAGTTAATAACTAATTATCATGCATGGAAACCTCAAAAAAAAAATTGTTTGACAGCAGATTTAAGTGTAGATTGAGCTTTTACTCGGTGTAGTGTACCTATCCGACTAGAATACTGTTATTAGCGTTTTGTACATACTATTCGTAAGTAGGTTTCCATAATGTACCTACTTACTCAAACTTTACCGAGTGCTAAAGTTAACGGTGAAATACTGGTGCCCGTTTATTTACTTAGACGTGTGGAAGTTTAACTTCATGCTATGTGTTAAATAACGTCCTAAAATAGCTTTGGGCCACTACTGTTTTATAACCTATCCTGTAGAATCAAGCAGCTAACCGCGATCGTTGCAAGATTTGAGATTAAAACAAAATCACGCTAATTAACAGCGTTGCCATGTTCCCTAAGGAAATTGTAACTTCGCGACCCGTTTCTCAGATTGCCTATTAAAGCTTACACACAATTTAACGTCCTCCGCTGACGCGGCCGTAAATGTACACTCGTGGTGAGGCTTGTCGCGATTACTCAGAGCGACAAATCGCAGTATCTGTATGCGGCAGTCGCATTCGCTTCCTGCTGACCGCGTTCCCTTAGCTGCTATGGTAATTTAATTGTATAATAAGCGGTGAACAGTAGCGGTGGAAGGGGGTAATCCCGCAAGCTTAGGTTTTTTCGAGACACGGTTTTCCTTGAATGACTGGAGGGCGGAAAATGGCGAGCAAAAAAGTGGCGCCTCGTAGATGTCGTGACATTGTACAGATGCCTTGGACTGATCGGTTCGCTGTATAATACGTGACTCTACCTACAAGTAAGGATAAGTGTACATACTATGTTTAATTGTTATGGCCTGGTCTGCTGGTTATAACAACTAAAGCATAGTCAACACTTTCAACAAGGATGTATCAACTACGAATTAAGGAGGTATGTTGTCTTACCTTACCTATTCCCATGGGACGACACATGGGAGTAATTGAATACGCACGATTTTATAATTGAATGACATGATTTGAGTATCTACCAGAGGCGTGGCGTCAGGAAAATTACAAGGGAAGCCGGAGCGTATTCATTTACTCATATTTTAAGAAAAAGGTTATAAGCCTTTCCTTGGGCAACCCGGAGGGAATCGGCTTATATGGTCGCCACGCCACTGGTATCTACGGCAAAAACTACTTCAGGAGTGCTACTATGCCTCAAAGTGAAAGCTCCAGTGTGAACTTTGGGGACGAAGAGAGACTTTTTCACTCTGATCATGATGGTTTCGCTGTTTTTTAAGGTAATCGTATCTCGAAAGGAAAAAACTGAACCCTTATAGGATCACTTTGTTGTCCGTCCGTCTGTCCGTCTGTCAGCACCCTTTTTCTCAGGAACGCAAGATATTAAACTTAAATTAATATCATATACTCAAGCCTGGAATCTGTTTAAGCAGTAAAGAAAACAATCTTTGATGTCAACGCAATCAAAAGAAACAGTCATTAAGAAAGGTGTTTCCCATACCAATTGACGTAAAATGAAAACTTAACGGGAGATTCCAGTTGTCCTATAAACATGAAATTTGGTATAAAAGTAGCTCTATAGCACAACCAATGAGAAAAATCTGAAAATATTAGTTTTTATGTCCGTCTATCAATATGACCCCACACTGCGTACATTTTGCTTAGGAGCAGGGCTTTGCTAACTTGGATTTTCGATACGGCCGATTTATTTTGTACGGAACCCTCGGTGCGCTAGCCCAAACTTGTCTAGCTTAATCATTAGTTATATTGGTGAAATTAAGAGAATAGGTAGGTATCAACTAGGTACCTCGAGTCTGCAGTCATCCAAAATGGCACTTCTAACCCCCCCACTCTTGCTTTTGTAAGCACATGAAAATAATCAGAAGATTAATTTGGCGGGTTAAATTAATACTTGCACACAAAGCCCAGTTCCCTTAACATCATGAAGTATATGTTATCTAGTGTCAAACTGGGTTTTCCCAAGTGACGTGACAACTTGACAAGCCCTACGTTCCCGAGTCAACGACCCCGCCGCTCTGTGCCAAATGTGAATAATAACTATGTACGGAACGGCCGCATGTGATGCGCCACAGGTACTTCCAAGCATTTATATTGTATCCTTGTGTGACGATTGAATTCAAATGGGCTGTTGGTACTCGTAAAAACTATTTATACGCTACGGAGAAATGTTAACGAAACTTTTTAACGAGTGTATTGACATAAGAAACATGCTTCAGCATGAAATGCAAAATAACCAAACCTACCTGCGATCGTAATATGAGGTATTACTTTATCTTAAGAGTCCCCGGTAAGCTCGGACGAATTTCACGGTGAAATTTTCACCTGCCCATACAAACGGATTTTCGTTCTCATATTAAAACTACGTGTTGGATTGTAACGAAACATTGCATATACAACGACATGAGGTATATCTAGGCCTGTAATTAGTTTATATGGCTCTCGTTTATAAAACAAACGAAATACAGCAAAAACAAGTTTTGTATGAAAAACTAAAATTCGCTGTATTTTTTTGATTATGGTATTTGTAGCTACATGAACTAAATACAGGCCTGCATATACCTTAATTTATTCTGAGTACAAAGTTTCAGAGCAAACTAGCCAGCCGTTTTAAAATGAGAGCGTAACTACGTTTGGTTGGAGAACCGAGCTTACCGGGGACTCTTAAGAGATGGTCGGGCGGGTTACGAAGCTAGAAGTCGGTAACGAACACGTCAGAGGCAGCTTTAAAGTAACGCGCGTCTCGGTAAAGCTCATAGAAACCCGCTTAAGATGGTATGGCTGGAGAAAGCCCAATTATCTGACCATACAACCCAAGAAAGATCATCTTGGCGCCATAGTATATAATAAATAAATAAAGTGACAATCTTACGCAAATCGACCTAGTCCCAAACTAAGCAAAGCTTGTACTATGGGTACTAGGCGACGATATACTTAATATATAAATAAATTATGCTACTTAAATACATAGAAAACATCCAAGACCCAGGAACAAACATTCGTGCTCATTACGCAAACACTTGCCCCGGCCGGGATTCGAACCCGTGACCCGAGGCTTTATATCGCAATTATTCGCAGCAGGTTAGAATTTTGTTGCTGTTTATTTGATAACAGTTCAAAAACCAACTGTCTTAAACTTGATAAAGTCCAAAACCAAGCTGAGGTTTTATAAAAACCAGCCCAATACATGTCATGGAGTCGGAATTATATTTGCCACCTTTGTTTGTGAGAAGGAAGTATTTGGCTTCAAAGTTCTGGTTAAAGGCTAAATCGATAGACGACAGTGAGGTCATTGCTACCCTAACTGAGCTTACATCTCTTTGTGACCGCAAATCATATTGGAACAATAAGAAGAAACCGCTATTAGTTCTGGTACACAGGGAGTTATCTAACCAAGCAATACATTGCTCTCGTAGGCTAGAAATGTTCTCACTTAATACGTGGATGACTAACATAGATATTAAGATTCAGGTAAGTCTCAACATAGAAAATATTGAAGGACCTAAGAGGTTGCATAAGTCACTAGAACTGCTGCGTGAATCCATAAAAACAATAAATAATAATTACAAGGGATACTACCATATTTACACTGATGGTTCCAAAGTGGATGAAGGTATAGGAGCAGCATTCTTTGATCCTCAATCCAATGTCACAGCGGTTTTTAAATTGAATGATAAAATATCAATTATGTCAGCCGAATTACATGCTATTGCTGAATGTCTGTCATACATACAGTCATGTGATGGAACCAAGTTTGTGGTGCTTAGCGATTCGAAGAGCGCTCTGCAACATTTAGCTCGATGCACCTCGGGTGAACGAGGTCTTCCCGTTGCTTATAATATTTTAGAGGTATATTTGCAGCTACAAAGTAGTGGCAAAAAGATAAAATTTCAATGGATTCCATCACACAAATTTGAAGGGCAATGATGAAGCAGACAGATTAGCAAAAATGGGAGCTGACGGAGGGATATTTATAAATCATATGCCTTTTTTCACAGATTTACTCAGAGAAGGCAATTGTTTTGAAACTTGGAAAGTCTACTTTGACGAGAGGTGCAGGGATAAAGGCATATGGTATAGGACTATGACCAATGAACCACCTAAAATACCATGGTTTAGCGAGGGTCGGTTGAACCGACAATTAGTAGTCACAAGCATGCGACTGCTACTTGATGAGAATGATTGATTTTCCTAATTGTACCACATGTGATGCGAGGGAAGACACCTTCCACGCATTGGTGGAGTGTGCTCGGATCGGAGCCGACCGCAGGGCATTTGAAGCACAGGCCAATCTGAGCTTAAATGATGTTGGTACTTGTAACGTTATACTATCTGAGCCGACGTCTAAAATAGCAATAAGTTTGTACCATTTAATGATAAAATTACTAAATTCTAGATAATTACACAATAGTTGTTTGTCGAATGGATGTGTTACCTATGAGGCTGACGTGGTCGCTCAGCGATCAAAGACTCTTTTTTTTATTTAAATAAAGATTAAAAAAAAAAAAAACCCCGAGACCGCCAGCTTCGTAGGCCGTTGTGCAACCAACTGAGCCACACGTTTGGTCCAAGTATGAGACAAGTATTAGATGAACCAACCCCATCTAATGTCATATCACAGGCTACCCCATTTGACCATATCACATGATACCCCATTTGACCTAGCAGCCAGACTTTTAATTTTTACCCCCCCTCATATTCGTCGTTTTTGTAGAAAATAAAAAAATATTTTTAAATATTTCCTGTGCAATACATGTGGGCTGACCATGTTTATAAATGTTCCAAATTTCCAAATAGTTAGCATAAGTCGTTTTTGAGATATGGCGCTTTAATAGTCGGGCAGACAGACGGACAGAGAGACAGACAGACAGAGTCGCACCATAAGGGTTCCTTTTGTACCTTTTTGGTACGTAACCCTAAAAATACCTGAACTGCTGTCTAAGAAATTTTGAAGTTGTGTGTACAGACCATCAGAAGCAGCTAAGCGCAAGATGCGCTCAAATTATCTGCAATGTCTATGTACACGACTAACGTCAATCTGTTAGGCAGCAGCAAAAGTAGGTATTTACTATCTACGTAATGCGTGATTTTTTTGACCTCATCAACTCAAACATGTCATTTAGCTGCAAGCGTGAGGCAAGTTAACTTTTATTTAAATTTAGAATGCCATGAGTTCTTTCAGTGCTGAGTCTAATACAGGATTCAAATATTTTAACTGCAAAGCGTTGCGTCTCTTTCATGTACCTACAAAGATAGCGCCCTATAAGAACAGGCCAATTCAAATTTAGATTTTCGAATCACCCCGAAAAAACCTAACCATTTAGATACTCATTAATAGACTAAAATTTTAAATTCTGTTAATTATTTAATTGCGGTAATTATTTTTAATGATTAGAAAACAATTTCCTTTTTATCATAAAATATAGGTATTTTACATACCTATAGTGTAAAAATAAAATGATGCTTTTCATCTTTAACTTGTAAATATTAATTTCTAGTTTGACTTTATATTCATCACTAGAAGGTCCCGCAACTTTGTTCGTGGAGGAGAAAAAGCCCTCTCTTTGCTTCAGAGGAGTTGGGTAAAAAGCATCCTATACCTAACTATCTGTGGATACCCGTGCACCAAAATGGCTGAAATCCGTTTAGCTGATATGGCGTGTTGTAATGAAATCACAACGACACATACAGATACAAACACTAAAAATATTTTTCGATTCAGTGACCTCCAAATAGACTGTTACAATATACAACAGACATTTCACTTTACAGCTTTATAATTATAAGAGTATAACATAGACGCCGTTAGTGCAGTTTCTAAACATGTACACTTTGTTTTAAAAAAAGTATTGTCTTTTTCATATTTTTTGGACCCTTTAGAAAATAGATACGTAATTTTTTTTAGAAACCTCAGTCTTATTAAAAGAACTGTCGAAATATATGCCACACATTGATATTTGCTGCAAACATGTATGGAGGGCCCTCCTAGAAATATTATTTTTAAATAGGTATTTATAACGAAGTACCTATCAACCTAAGCAGCGGCTTACACAAGACACCTATTCTCCAAATGTCATCAATATACCGCCGCCTGTGACATACAGACGGATGAACGAACGGACGGACGGACGGACGGACGGACGGAGGGACGGGACGGACGCGACGGACAGACGGACGGATGTACGCCGGACGGTCATGACGAAACTATAAAGGTTCCGTTGTTGCCATTTTGGCTACTATGTTTCCTTACAAATTGCCGTGAAATGAAAACCTAACGGGTGCTTTCAGTTGTCCTATAAATTTGAAATTTGGTATGAAAGTAGCTCTATAGCACAACCAATGAGAAAATACTTAACCCGAAAAACGTGATTAATCTTGTAAACAATAATTTCACCTATGTGCTAAGGGGTAGTGAATGTTCATTTCAAGAAATAAAAGTACCTAATGAAATTGTTATTATTTTCTTCGTCCGTCACACTATAATATTCGTTTTTCATTGAAAAAAAATACACATGAATGGTTAAAATAACGAGTACCTACATCATTGTGTATATGTTTTTACTGCTGAGGTGAAAAGTTGTACATTATGTGCCACACAAGACTAAAGTTATTTGAGTCTCGCTACGCTCAGGATTCAACATCGGCACTCGCAGCAAAACATAAATTTGCTCTCTTGTTGCACAAATAACTATTTACACGCGGCGGAAGTCACTAATTAATAAAAGCAATTTAATTAATCTTAATCATTCTGAACTCCAAAACTTGTCTATAGAAATAAGTTCCACCCAAATTCGACAAGGTTTACCATACAGAATTATACTTGGATTTCCATGTTGTCATATTTGGACATCAAAACAATAGTAGCAGTTCAATATACGCTATTGAAAAGGAATGTGGAATGACGAACACTATATCCGTTCTTAAACTGGATAGAATAATAGATGTAGAAAAAAATAATGCATGCCTAATAAAATCAATTTGCATAGCGCAAAGCTTGGTCAGTTAGGATGTTAGGGCCCATACAAACAGGATTCAACCGTGTACATGTTCAAGTGATAATGTTACAAAACGAGATGCAACAAAGTTAAGTTTGCCTTACCTTAAGAACCACACGTTTATATTTGATGTCACGATATTGTGCTAAGTTATTCAAACTTACAGTTAAGTGAGAAACTGTTTGGAGTTAGTGTTTCGGATCTCAAACATCCATATCTACGGCAAGTTGAAACTGAAGAATGACGTGTCTTCGCCGGGCAGCCTTTGGCGCTAACAACGAAGATTCGTAAACGTTTAAAAAACTGCCCTAAACCTCTTGACCGCCACAGGTTTTATAGCGCGTCGTTCCCTCAACTTCACGGCAAACAAGTATTCGATGAACTGATGAAAAACAACATGACTATATAAGGTCGAAAGAAACCTGATAATTCTTAAACGGCTGAACCAATTATTTTGAACCATAGCTAAGAACGCTCTTCATCGATCTGGAACTTCCAGGCAGCGTTTAAATAAAACAATTTAGGTAATGAATTATATCGCGTAGGTATATTATCTCATTTGATTTCCCGACGTTTCGGAAGCTTTGCAGCTTTCCATGGTCACGGGTTGACTGAGAAAAGATATATTTCCTCTGTCAAAGTTACAATTTGTGCAAACTACCCAATTTGAGAAAACAAATAAATTAAACAAACAAATAAATATTGAGATTAAAAAGCGCGGATAATCGCGGAAACAGAAGAAAATATTAAGTCAAGCGGTCCATCCGTTATAGAGCTGCAATGCTACAGACAGACACAATACATACACATACTCACAAATACACGCCAAACTTGTAATTTGTAATGCCCGTCTTTTTTCGTCGGGGGTTAAAACAAAAAAAAAACAAGGCCGTCGATCGACTCGGAAGTTCGGTTATTGAAGGGCACACTGAAATTGGCCGTTTTCTTGTCTGCAATGCGCTCGTTTGCGTGTCTTGCGGGCCTATGATGGTTGCGTTTGTCACGCGATAAATAAATGACATAGCTGCCGTCACCTTCTGACACGTATGTGAGTGCGAGAGTGACAGGCGCGTTATCATTTCATTAATCGCGTAATAAACACGACCATCATAGGCTCGATGGACTCCGAATGCCGACCGCCTATCATGACTTAAACGCTGCTCAGAAGACGTCACGATTTTTCGCATAACCCTCACTTCGTCGCTCAAAAACGCTGACGGTAGGGTAAAAATGGCCTTACTTAGGATCGAGGACTTTAAGAAAACGGAGAGAATTTCCTAGTTTGACTTTGAATTTTGTTAAGTCGTTGTTAGTTACTTAAGTATTTATTTTATTTTGTTACCTCAGTGCAATATATGCAATGCAGTTGGAAACAAGAGAATTGTAATTACGTACCTACCTACGTTACGTCGTTGTCCGCGTACTGGTAGGTATATCGAGAGAATACAAATGACGATATTTGGCGGTCGAGTGACAAGAGGCTAGGCGTTTGAAGTAAAATTTATTAAGTAGGGTTTGAAGTGAATGTATGAATATATAATTGGGTAGCAATATTTAATACCTCTGCATGGCATCACGTACTCGCATGTCATGTGAAATTCGTAATATAATGGCATCAATTGATACTGAGAACTTCGAACATCATCGTAATTGCTTCCGGTCACGTAGTTCCTTGGAAAATTGACACATGTATATTTGTAACGTAACATGCAAGTATCTATTGATTTTAAGAGTTACTCATGTCTCGTTGTTATCTTATATCCACGCCAATTTTGCAATAACAAGGATTTTGAGCAACATTCGTTTTATAAACGCGGAACTCCAACAACGGCCAACCTTCTTTTTCTCCTGTAGGGCTGTTTGTCGGCGAGCATTATTTGCTGTTACCGAATACAGTATGTTGTGGTGGTTGAGCTGCCGCAGCCAACCGCAGTTTTTAGATCTAAGTATTCTACTTGACGCTAGATGGCGCTATGTGTACGCAAGTGAGGCAAGTCATTGTTGTTGACATAAACGTGGTCGTTACAATATTACATATTTATAAGGCATTACACATTACGAAAAAAACTAGCACGATTGTTTTTTAATATTCCGTTTGCGCTAGCCAAAATTTGCCTGGAACATATAGCTATTTAACGTTAAGGTTAAGACCGCCTACTATTTATTTCTACTTTTTTTTTGTTAAGTACCTACTTACCTATTACTTTTTGAGTTGTGTAACAAGAATATTATAATATTATTTATTTGCGTTTTAATGCATTTCTGACGATGTACGGGGTCTGTGCAGCAATAAGTACCTAGTTAATAGGTGGACCTTCAGCATCACTAACTATTACGGAATAAAGTTCTGAGTAAGATACCTCTGCTGCAGATAATATATAGTACTTAGGCTTTGTTCCAACTTTTGTTACTAAACTAGTAGTGTAAATAGGTAGTAAAATAAGTATCGGCACATAGCAAAATAAAACCTATTCGGGCAGATTTCATACTAAAATTACATTTAGCTGATATTTCACTTAATAAGTGACTGTATGTCGATTGTTATTAAGTGGATTAGACATCTCTTAATTTTATGTACTCAGCCAAAAGCTACTCAGCTATTCACATTCTACCTAAAAAACAGACAGACAGACAGACAGAGTCGCACCATCAGGGTTCCTTTTTTACCATTTTTGGTACGGAACCCTAAAAACGATTTATATTAGAAAAACATTTTTAACTTCAAATTGACTGTAGAGGCTGGAAAGTAAGCAATAGAAGGAAGAGTGAGTTCGACGTTTGAGGGCCTAGCCGCACGTCAGGCCCTCCAGTGGCGTAGCTACGCGTAGGCGAAGCGGGGCCTCGCCCACGGTCTCGCACTTACGGGGCCTCGCGCGAAGCCCCTTCTGGATGATGAATATTCTCTTGAAAGAAAAGGACCCCGCTGATACGAATACAATCAATTGAGCCCACGTCTAGATTAGTCCACTCCACGCTACGCCACTGAGGCCCTCGATAATTCGAGTCCACTTTATTGCACTCCCCGCCCCAACTCTAAGTGGCCGAGGATGGTATTCTCGTTTGTGGGTTTGCGCTCCCCACTGAATCCGATTACTGGTATGGGTGCTTAGCCAGACGTATCCAGTTTAAAGTCAGGTTCTAAAAAAAGCACTTTCGGCGGAGACGGAGACATATCACAACAAAAAAAAAGAAATAATATCATTTAAATTAAAGTAACTATTTATATAAATGAGTGCTGGAGCAAATTATTAACGACAAGACAACGCAATATTCTGATATGTCCATTTATATAAATTTCAAAATGGCGTATATCACTTTCTTTTGGTATTTTGACACCCCTTTTTGGCACCTTAGTTTGTAATACATACACAACATCGAGTAATTTTAGCTTCCAACCTGTGCCGATAGGATCTGGGTCATACTGATTTTTAGTGTGAGTTAGCGTTATGCGTCTTTCCTGTGGACACCCGAAAGTTAAGGGCTTTAAATACTAATGTTTCTTAATGCCCTATTAGGCGATGTACAAATTGATTAATAGGTACTCTAGATCTAAGCAATAAAAATATCAGTTATATGAACCCAAGCCCTTAACTATTGCGTTGCCCACAGGAAAGACGGCTAAATTCTAGAATCAGTATGATCCATCTGATACATACCGAATGAATTCTCGAAATAATCGCAAATATTGTAATAAAGTAATAATCATTATATACCTATAGTCTATTGAAATATTTGTTATTATAAATTAAACATCCCAGTGCTCAACATTGCCCCATTAGTTGGCACCTTCTACCGTAATTCATAGCATTAGAGGTGTTTTTTTTTTTATTTGCGTACGTTTGGTGTCAAAATGGAACGTTTTACCTTACTACTTATAAATGTGGTGATTGGGATAAGAGAGATGTGCGGGGAAGTTCGAAGGGTTAACTTTATTTCAACGTATTTAAGAGCATTTCGGTAAATTGTTACACTTTCCCATACTTCCGTCTTAACCCAAATCACCTTATCTGACCTTTGGTTTAAACGAAAGCCATATAATCCCAATACAAATTTCTATGACGCTGAAACAAAAAACTTGCCGCCAGCTACATACTCCTTAAGAATAATTAAAAACAAACAAACCAACCAGATTGGGCAAACTTTCTGATAGAATTGCTCAAACTGTACTTTTAGTTTTTCATGAAATATACAATTTTAATGTTAAGTCTTTTTTTCGCAGTCGAAGTGAAAAACAGAGTGTGTAACACGAGGCTAAATGCCATTATGACACTCTGACATATTTGTCCGGTCATGCATAATCCATGTCACAACAAAACATATAAAAGAGTCTGAATAATAAGCGTCAAGAGGTATATGAAAACTTAATTGTACCTAGTTGTTGATGACCTAGACCTACCTAAGAAGAACCACAAGGAAGGAATGCTTGCCTAGATATCTTGGTGTTAAATAATATCGATGCTAATTAATGCAAACATCATGCACAGGGGCTACGAAAATGCAGATTTAATTTCTTAGAGCCAGTAATCTCCAAATACGGTAAGTCCCAGTATGTATTATATTGTTACATAGCATAAGTACACAAACTAAAAAAAAAAGAAAAAATAATGCTACTGATTTATACTTACGGACAGGAAAATTATAAAACTTTCCCATGTAATTTGCGTGTTATTACAACTATTTCCGCACTTAAAGGTGCGTCCACATTTGTATCATTTGCCCGTATCAGATCATCGTCGCGTAGCATGATCGCGTATCACGATAACGCGTTTGGACGTTGCGCCGATCCGATCACTCGAAATCCATTTGCTACGCGTATCGCACACTTGTATCGGAAGAGTGCGGCATTATCCGCGCCGACAGTAAGCGTCCAAGCAGCGTGCAGCGCGATACGCAGTCATGCTACGGCACGGTGATCGGATACGAGCAAATGATACAAGTGTGGACACACCTTAAGTATAACCATAAAGGTATATCTAAAATAATAACTGACTGGAATACCATAAATACATACTAATATTATAAATGTGAAAGTGTGTCTGTCTATCTGTCTGTTACCTCTTCACGCTTAAACCGCTGAACCGATTTGGATGAAATTTGGTATGGAGATAGTTTGAGTCCCGGGGAAAGACATAGGCTACTTTTTATCCCGGACAAATACCCTGATCCGCGATAAACGAATTTAAGGCGGACGAAGTCGCGGGCAGAAGCTAGTTAATAATAAAATAAAATAAAACCTTTACATACATAAAAGGAGTGCCCCCTATTTTTTTTTTATTAATTCAATTTACAAAGCTTTTGTATTAGTGGCTCGTATAAGACATACCTATATTCCAAATATCATCAATACACAATCTTGTCGTTCTTGAATAAAATGCATCTGACATACGGACATTGATGAAACCATATGGGTTCCGTTTTTGTCATTCTGGCTACGGAACCCTAGAAAATATGTCACAAATGAATTAAATTTAAAACCTTCTACCTATAATCGGTATATTAGAATTATTGATATTTATCTCATGATATAAAACTAGGTTCTTCGTATTTTTCCGGGATAAAAAGTAGCCTATGTCCTTCCCCGGGACTCAAACTATGTCCATACCAAATTTCATCCAAATCGGTGCAGCGGTTTAAGCGTGAAGAGGTAACAGACAGACAGACAGACACACTTTCGCATTTATAATATTAGTATGGATTAAAAACCTAATCCTGCAATTCTCAAACTTTTTTGTACGGCGACTCCCTTTACAGATTGTTATTGTTTTTCGCGACGCTCTTATTTATAACTCGAGATTACGCTTTTATAGCTTACGCATTGAACCTAGGGCTACCAAATACACAATTTGAAATACCAGATAAATTGACAGTACAAGGATAATTGGTAGACATTGCAAGTGGTAATTGATATTTCCAGATAAAAAAACAGACGTTTCGGTTTAAAAGAAATTATAATTTATTAAAAAACTCCTGAAATTATCATATTCCGGCCGCATTCCTGATAAATGGCTAAAATTCTTGACATGTCAGGAAAATTCCTGACGACTTGTAACCCTAATAGAACCTAGCTAATGAAATTATTGAGTTTATAATGACGCGCGAATCCGCGATCCACAGTTGGAGAGTCAGAGATTCTCAAACTATGCATCGCGAATTCGCGAAATTTGAGAATCTCTGACCTAATCGATTCTTTAAGACGAGAGTGAATAAGTACTATCTGTTCATGCATGTTTCATTTTAGAGTTCACCGTTGCTTAAAACAGATAACATGCTTGCGTACCTACTTATTGTTAGTTTGTCTGTTTAAAACATGATTCGAGCGTGTTCAAATGCCCGATTATTTTACATAACTAAAATAAAAAAGATCTTTAGTTACAATACATATTACTATAAGATAAAAAAAAAAAAAAAAAAAAACATATGTACCAATAACATTCCCACGGTAAGAATCGTCCGCGTAGACCAAAATCGCCATTAGTATTCGGATCACCGCCGGCACAAAATGACATACCTATTTGCTTCTTGCTATGCGCGCGGCGTCACCGGTGGCCTTTTAGGTTCCGAGTTTAGGCGACCTATAATAGCCGCTTAAATAACCGTATTTATATCTGTGTGTATATTATAAAACAAAGACCTCATGCCGCCTCTGTCTGTCTATCCGGAATCAACTTGAAGAGGACTGGACCAATATTGATGCCGTTTTCACTAACGCTGGGTTGTATAGGTATGAGTATAATATCTATAAAAAATATCATGGTCTAGTTCTCATAACACAAGCAAGGAATTATTTATATTGTGCTTTACGCCCTGGGGAACTCAGTAATAAAATTAGAGACCTTGTTGGACTGTAAAAAAACAGCCTTTAAGATCTTTAGGGCCCCGTTACATTTGGGCACTGGCCCAGAGGGCCCAGTGGGAAAGAAGGGCCTGAACACAAGCCTTATTGAGTTTAAAGAAGAAGAAGAAGAAGAAGAAGATACATTTATTTTGTAAACAACAACAAAAATTGCAGTACATTGGAAAAGTGACATGTATAGACTTAAACTAGACTTAAAGCTAAACCTAGGAGCCATAATCAATCATATTTGTGTTTACAAAAATGGAGTCCACTCAGCATATGTCAGAGCACTCATGAGTGCCATGACGCTGATCTTCCGTGGATCCAGAACAGGACATGTGTGCGACAGCGTGCTGTGTATTTACGCTGGGTACCTACTCATTTATGTGCGTGCCTGTGTGAATGGCATATATGTATAAAGATAAATACATAAAATTAAATTAATATGGACAAAATAAACACAATAACCCTGATATATTATACTTACACCAGCCTATCTTTAAGAAGCATTATCTATACTATACTATCGTATTATAGATGCGAAAGTGTGTCTGTCTGTCTGTCTGTTACCTCTTCACGCTTAAACCGCTGAACCGACTTGGATGAAATTTAATGCGAATCCGATCCGAATATTAAAGGGCACTCTACATTCGCGCGCTATCGGCGGGCGGGAATCGCGCGTGAACTCTTCTTAGCTCCACATTCGCAGTATTCAGAATTGTGTTCACAGTATAGTTTGCGCGCTCGACGAATATCGACAAAGTTATTGCCTGTATTCGTGTATTATAATTAGGTCTAAATTAAAAGTAAAAAACAAATGGAGAAAACGAAGATGGTGGGTGACGAGTATTCATTGTAATAGAACAAGATTTGTAATATTTTGTTCAGTATTGGCCTACACGCAACTGAGTAACGCGCGAATGTGGAGTCTGTTGTGTCTTCGAAGCTTTCGCGCATTCGCAGGCTATGTGGCTAACAAGGCGCGAACCCGCGAAAAATATGCGAATCGGCACCACATTCACGCGCGAATGTGGAGCGGCCATGACATGGGACTGGTTCGATTTGTGTTAAACTCGGCTAATAATTATTCCTTATTTTTAACCGACTTCAAAAAAGGAGGGGGTTCTCAATTCGGTTGTATATATATTTTTTTATGTTTGTCGTGTGACGATTTGGAAAATTATTTTTTTGTTCATGAGTAGGTATATCCAAATTGGTCCCATAAAATTTTTGTGAAGATTTGATGCCGGGATCCATGAGGAATCGAAGGAATTCCTCGAATATTATGAGCACATCTATGGCGATTTCGGTATTAATTACAGTAGTTTAAGCATTTACATTTGAAAATCACCGTTTGGTGAAGAAAAACCGATGATAAAGACACAAGCCATCAGTTACCCCTGAAGGCTCTACCAGTGTTATTTAATTCGCGGATCGCAAGTCGATTTAGAAAATTATTTTTTCGGTTAAGAGTAGGAATCTCCAAGTTGGTCCCATAAAATTTTGGTGATGATCTGATGATGAGATCGATGAGGAATCGAAGGAATTCATCAAATGTTATGGGCACATTTATTGCGCTTTTGGTGTTTATTAAAGTAGAACAAGCATTTACACTCGAAAATCATCATTTGGTGAAGAAAAACTGACGATGAAGACACAAGCCACCAGTCACTAATTAGGGCTCAACCAGTGTTATTTAATTCACTAATCGCAATATAATTCTTTATCATATTTTGCTTTGAGGCAGAAGTTGGTTAAGATCAGGGTAGCAAAGTGCAGCTGTTAGTGGAGAACCAGAGATCTCCTCAACGGTTAACGGCCCTGTTTCTGAAATAGAGGTCGTGAGCAATTGAAATTAGAATGCATTATGGCTGTAAGTGCCGTATAAAAGTCATAAAAATCGTGTATTATATGTGGCTTCGATCATCAGAAGGCAGATTTCGTAGTCTTGTTATTTCCGTTATCGATCTCCTCATCATGTGAACGATTTAATAATTTGTTGGCGTCCAAATCTAACAACGCTATGCCTTCCGAAGTTTTGACACGGCTTAGTGCAACAAATATTTGCCCTTTAGCGAAATTCTTTTTATCAAGGTCTATCACAGCTTTCTCGAGGATGGTAGGTACACCTTGTAGCTTATGAACAGTAACAGCCAAATTAATATTAAAGGTAACATACGACGCTCCACATCTCCGTATCCCCTTGTCGCTTGAAACGTAGTACATGACGGAGGTATGGGTATGCAACCGCCAATATCTTTTAACCTATGACCAGCAGTTTCATCGTCAAATTTTACGTACACAGCTTCCGGGAGCTCCCCGTCCTCCAGCTGATCTCGTCCTAGGGCCGGCCATTTAATTTTTTTTATTATGCCCATAGCTCTATTCACTAGTCCATCAGAGACAGAAATATTCCGTCTCAACATCACTCGAGATTCTACGCCAATTTTAGTTGCGAGATAATTCTTTAAATATTATGGGTCAGTTGAGACTGTTAGTCGTATTCTTTTTTAACCAGCAAGCTACGGACTTAACCATTTTGACCTAGCCAATTCTTATAATTTAGATTAAATTTACAATAGTCTTATCTACAATTGGTCTTATTTATTTACAATAGGGCCTCCTCAATCTTCCTATTTTGGGCTCTAAAAATACTTTATATCACTAAAATCCATCACTTAAGTGTATTTAGTTCGTTAAATAAACATAAAAAAAAAGAACCGACCTCAAAATAAACTAAAAAGCCAAAAATAATCTTTTATGTACGGTACGGATAACATTTGAATCACGTTTTGAAGTCGGTGCCAAACCTGAAGTAAAGTTCTTTATTCAACAACAATATGAATTACTATAACTAAATTTAGGTAATAACTAAAGGCTCGCAGCCACGGTTCTTGCGCCATTTGTGTTAATAGTAATAAATGAATGGTTTGGCACCGACTTCAAAAGGTGATTTAAATGTGATCCGTACCGTACATGAAAGATTATTTTTGGCTTTTTAGTTTATTTTGAAGTCGGTTCTTTTTTTATTTAAAAATGTTTATTTAACGAACTAAATACACCAGTTAACAAAAAAGTTACTGTACATACACTTAGTGACTGAGAAAGTCTGTGGGTAGTTCTTCTTCTTACAAACAGTTTGAGCATTCTCTACACAGTAACCCAATGTTTTCCTTATTAATAAATATCACATCACACGGTATATATATAGGGTGAACAAGTAGGCTAAAATCCTAGCACTTTTAGATTTATTAATTTTTAGAGTTCTGTACCTCAAAAGGCAAAAACATTTAAGGATCACTTTCCGTCTATCAAGCCCAGAACCTTTGTCTCAGGAAAGCTAAAATTAAAATTAATATCAAATACTCAAGTCTGTAATTCCTTGAAACTGTGAAAAAATCAAACTTGTGTTTCCATACAAATTGCCGTCGAATGAAATCCTATAGGGTACGTCCAGTAGTGCCTAGAAACGTGAAATTTGGTATGACGGTAGCTCTTATAGCACAATTTTTTTTCTGTTTTGCCCTAAGGTTGATAATGCCTTATGGCTTTTAAGGTTGACAATTGCCTTATTGACTTCGCCATTTAGACGATACGTTTTCTTTTGTGTTTAAAGATTGAATAAATAAATAACAAGAGATTCAAAATGTTAAATTTTTAAGTTAAATTTGTCTACCTATTTATGTCAGTACCTATCCAATATAAAATGACCACACACTGCAAGCATTTTGCTAAGGAGTATGGCTCTGCTAACACTGGATTTTCATTGATACAGCCGTTTTAGCGTATATTTTGTCTGGACCCCTGGGGGCGCGGATCCAACTCGTTCTCGTACTTACTTGTTTTTTTTAATAATATCCATTACTAATATCCACACTGCAAGCATTTAATAATAATAATAACCACACTGCAAGCATTTTGCTAAGGAGTATGGCTCTGCTAACACTGGATTTTCATTGATACAGCCGTTTTTAGCGTATATTTTGTCCGGACCCCTGGGGGCGCGGATCCAACTCGTTCTCGTACTTACTTGTTTTTTTTAATAATATCCATTACTAATATCCACACTGCAAGCATTTAATAATAATAATAACCACACTGCAAGCATTTTGCTAAGGAGTATGGCTCTGCTAACACTGGATTTTCATTGATACAGCCGTTTTTAGCGTATATTTTGTCCGGACCCCTGGGGGCGCGGATCCAACTCGTTCTCGTACTTACTTGTTTTTTTTAATAATATCCATTATTAAAACAACAGCAGTAATTGGACCACAACTTCGTTCACCTGTTTACGACGATTGTTAAAGCATAAAAGAGTTTTCGAGCATTATCGGACTGCTTACCACAGTTCAAGTAGCGGCTACGGGCACATTGTCCCGCGATATGCTTCAATGCAGCCCGCAAAGGGACGGCAGGGACCGTAGAATTGACTTTTTTATTTGTTTATTGAGGCTTACAAACGGCAGCCAAAAAGACTTTTCGGTCATCTTCTTCGTGCTTACAGATGGCACTAATAAAGTAATAAATAAAACACATAAGTTATATCAAAAGAATGATGAGTGAAATCGTGTACGTCTCCGAATGGCGTTATTAGTAAAGAATAAAACCTTTTAGAAATTCCCTAAAACAAAATGAAAGATTTTTACCTAACCCTTTGTTTCCTGCGAAATATTTCGATTTACTTTTGCTGACCTACATGTGAAATGTAATAATAATAAAAACATTGATACAGGATGATAGCTAGGGTATCTACTTCATTTCTTTCATAGGTAGATACGTTCATTTATGTTATGTTCTCTCTGTAATCTATACTATCATAAAATTGTAAAAATGAAATATCTGTACATTAAAGATATTTAAGAAAAAGATTGTAACGGACTAATTGGAGGTCAATCGCAAAATATTTTTTTGGACTTTTTGTATGTTTGTATGTTCGTATGTGTCGTTGTGGCTTCATCACGCCAAATCGGATAAACGGATTTCAACTATTTTTGGTACACGGGAAGCTCGGTACTACAGATGGTTATAGGATACTTTTTACCCGACTACGCTGAATAAAAAGAACGGTACTGACTTTTTCTCCGCCGCGAACGAAGTTGCGGGCACCATCTAGTATCGTATATATTCATATATTATGTCGTTTGTGTAAACAGAAGACTCGTTAAAACCCCCCGGCCTTGAAAAGCCGGATACGCTGCCATGCCATCACACGGTGATAGGCAAGATACCCCAAGTTTGCACCTCGTTTGTATGCGACGCCAATGGCGCCGGGTGCAAACTTAACGCAACCAGTTACTTGATATGCGAATAGCGGTCGCTAGGGTCACCTCACCAGGGACAAATTATGCGCTTGAGTCGCGGTTATGCTTATTTGAGTTACAAATAAAACAAAGTCCTATTTGACATTGTTCGAGTAACGTCAGGTTATAGTGAGCTACAATGATGTTTAGCAATTTGACGAAGCCGATGTGTTTTATTCAATCTGATAATTGTTATTTTTTCAAAGTAAGTATGTAATTTGTTTAAAGTTAAAATATACAGGAATGTCTATCATCATATCAGGCCAATGACATCCACTGCTGGACAAAGGCCTTCGTGAATCTCAACAACGACCCGTCGTGCGCCGCACTCATCCAACGGTTTCCCGTGACCTTCACCAGATCATCGGGCCTTCTTGTTGGGGGCCTTTCCATGCTGCGTCGTCCTGAATACGGTCGCCACTAGAGAACCTTTTTACTCCAATGGCCATCAGTTCTACGAGCAATGGGCCCGCCGCCGACTGTCACTTAAGTCAAGTAGCAATTCTCTGACCTATGTCGACGACCTTGGTTCTTCTGCAGATTTCCTCATTTCTGATTCGATCACGAAAGGAGACTCCGAGCATCTCGCTCCATTGCCCTTTGAGTGATTTTGAGCCTTCTAATGAAGCCCATTGTGAGTGAGCACGTCTCAGTGCCGTACCGTATGTCATCACTGGGAACATACACTGGTTAAAAACCGCGGACGAGAAGATATCACGTAGCTTCCCGAACGCTTCCCATCCGAGTTGGATTCAATGAGATTATTTCTGGAAGTTAGATCCACCCAACTTGACTATTAGTGTATGTAGTCTACAACTTCGAGCGTAGAGTCTCCAACTTTCTGGGGAGTGAGATCTAGAGTTGGACATAATTTTCGTCTGTTCCATGGTCATTTTAAGGACAACTTGTTGAGAGACTACAGAGGTCGTTGAGTATTTCGCCTAAGGTCTTCTTGCGAAGACTCAAATTATATGCTCCGCTTTGTAGCCCTGACCAAGAGTTGGTGATGTATTCGCCGTTGATGTTGAAGTCCGGCCCACTCCCAATCCAGAATGTTCCTTGTCTATACAAGTCATCACAGTTATTATAGCACAATCAATTTCCTTTACCTATGTAACTAAAAGAAATTATTTGTGATCCAAATTGCAATAAAAAATCTAATACATAAACCCACAGAACTGAAACTTTGTAAATGTAATCATTAACTATGTTATTAATGACAATGTTAATCAATTTCTAATCAGTTCGCGATTTTAGTCAAATTGCATTGTTCATTCTATTACAAATTTGTATGCGTGTTGAATGAAAAATTGTATCAACATTTTGGGGTATTTATTTTCTTATTATCAACAGTGTCAATAAGAATCTATCATTAATAGAACGTAAATATTGTAGCCAGATCAAAACTTGGTATAGGTTAGTTTTGTTAGGATTCTAGGCCAAACCAAAAGCTACACTTTTTTCAAACATATATATCAAAGAGTTGTGGTAACCCTAACCGGAGTCCACGAAGGTACGGAGCCCGACTTCCTAGTGAAGGCTCTGAGCGAAATGTCAAGGTCGCTCGCTCACTTCCTCGCTCAGTACCTACCGCTGATGCCGCGTTACCGCCATTACCATAATATCGACGATAAATCACGTCAATTGGTGTTCTAACGATTTTCTTGAAGAAAATTTTTCAATAGGTTATGTCAGTAGAGAAACGTCAAATCCCCCATTCTACAGGATTTAACGTGAGACAGTTTTATTCATGGTTTTCCATTATGGCTGTCAACAATAATACCCAAATTACTTTCTTAAATAAAAAGAAACCCAAAGACAACGCTAATATAATTTTCTAACGCATTTGCTCGCAAAGGGGTACTTATTTCACTGTTTTTATGGCTGTATTCCACTCCGATAAACACGCGTTTTTTTACATTACATATTCGCACTACAGCCTTTTCATTACAGTGTTTTAAACGTCACAGATTTTTTTTAAGAAAGTTTAAGAAACCGTAATGTTTATTTTAATACATCTAGCGTGGTTCGCATAAACATCAAAATTTATTACAATATTTTTTAAAGTTTTTGCAAGGAAACCTTAATATATAATTATGTGTACGTAAATTTGACGTATAGGTACTGATGACGGATTAATGTAAAACTTACGGATTACAGGATTGTTTATCCAAGTATTACCTTGACGAAAAGAAAAACGTCGCAGCTTACTCGTGTGCATTGCTCATTTCACTCTCAGCTAACAACAGCCTTCGTCTTCGACTCGGGCTGAAAGATTAGCCTCGAGTGTACTACGTAGCACACTCGTATCATAATGTAGGACTTTAAGCAGATGATGATAACGTTAAATTAAAAAAAATAATAACATTATAGTGCTGAAAAAACAAGTTTCTTTGTCCTGGTTTATTAAGAGTCCCCGGCAAGCTCGGCCGAATTTCACCTTTTTTAAAATAAGAGCGTAACTACGTTTGTATGGACAACCGAGCTTTCCTGGGACTCTTACCTAATTGTGGATTTTTGCCAAGTAGCGTTATAAACTCATCACTAAACAGAAGTTCACTGAACGCATTCAAACACTAAATACCACCCTTCAAGTCCTTTAAGTTGTCGACATGTTCCTATCTATTATCAAATTGAGAGCCTTTTATGAACGCCTTTGTCCCATACAGGGGTCGACAGTGTCGCCAGTGTCAGATGGTCGCAGGGCTGGCGTAACGGCGGCGCCAATGGAGCGCGGTTCCCCTCGGCCTTTCTTATTATGTACTGTGATTTCTGAACAGTGAAAACTATAGAGACAAATCAATATTTTTCTGACAATATTGAGATGCGTGAATCTTTGAAGAGTTGTCAAAGGACCAGTAAAGGAAGAATTCTTTTTCATCGTCTACATCTCAGATCTAATTAGGATATTATGGACTTTGTCGAGTGCTTCTATCCTTCTGAGTCCTCGTGTCCTATTTAAAGGACGAAATAAAATCGAGTTTTGAACTCTCATAAAATTCAAGAATGTTCGAAATTCAAAAATGCATAAACTACTCTCGGCGTCAGGAGGCTATGGCGCTATTGCACCCGATCTTTCGACTTCCTTCCTCTTACTGTTACTATCCTGCGCATATTTTTGCTCCACCTAGTAATACGGTACCCTATAAATACCTTACTATATTTACTGGTCAAAACAATCACAAACCTTTCGATGAACTATTTAGACACTACTTATATCGTTCGTCTTGAATATTCAGACTCCATTTATCTTATTTTTCCAGAACTATGCAGTTAATTTAAAATATCTCATTAGAATTAGAAATGTTAAATTCTTTCATAGCAATGAGTACCAGCGCCAGCTACGTAATTTATTAAATTATTATAATGTCGCATCTGCTAAATTTAATGCAATACTCGTTTAAATACTTCCGCCTGATTATGAATAAAAGCATTAACCTGGTCAACATTTGCAATCACGCAAATAGGTGACATTCCATTGCTCGGCAATACATTAAGAGCTAGCAACCTTGAATTTGTAATTATGCAATAATGTTCACTTGCACGTCTAAGACTCTAAGTACAGCTATTGTATTCGTGAAATGAGTGTTATCGTCGAAAGCAGCGTTGACGGACTCGTTGCTGTCATAATATGACCCCTGGACACGTATTAACTATTCGTAATCATAGGCCTTGCCATTGGCTTTTTTTTCTAAGTCAGTGTTGACACCCTGCTTGAAAGACATAATATATATTTTGACCTGCAATCTAGAACACACTGTACCAGTACCTCACTTTCACGTGTGTATTTATACCAGGGATGGACGGAAGGCGGGTTAACACTAATTTTCAGAATGACACCCTAGCATTATCTAATGCAAAACGAAACGTCATTGTAAGATAATGAGCAGCTACCGCTTATGGACCTGCCAAGGAAGCTCGCTGCTTACGGAAAACGGAAACGAATTATACGAAACTGTGGCTGGATTGGATGGTATTGTTTTCTTGATGATATTCTAATAGAGCCGGCTCTTGGTCAAACTAACTATGATAATTGCGCTTTGATTTACTTACCTAACTATTGGAGCCAGTGCTGAAGGTTTGTGTATGGTTGTGTAGGCCTAATGGACGGATTTTTTTTAGGAAAAGCCGCTATTCAAATTGTTTTTGGTCTGACGATCCTTTAGTTAGACGTTGGACGAGTTACTTTAGATGGGAATAGACTAGCAGCAAGTGAACCAAAGCAAGGTTCACCAAGCCCTATAGATTCTCAAGGTAAGGAAAATAAAGACGTTACCAACAGATGCCAATGTGACTGTATTTGACGCAATATCAGATTGATATGATTTTTAAGACCAAGATAATATTAGGCCGCAAATTGACACAGTAGTCTGTGTCACGCTAATATTCGTCCCGCATAGGGCACGTTTCATTAGAATACACAAAATCTAATCATCTTAATTACATACGGTACAAATTAGATAACACAATTCTGAATTATCACTATCTTTGCAACATTTAATACTTATGATTATGATAGTGTTATTGTGACTTTGTTTTGTATTTATTTAGACACGCGGCAGCGTGTCAAGCCAAGTTCAAGAGAAAGAACTGGCGACGCAGCGGCCATGATGGTATATAAAGGTGCATCTACGCTAGGTGAGCCGAGACGAGCGGAGTTCTCGTCTCGGCTTCGTCGTTCACGGTGTCAAGTGTGGCCGTACAATGAACCAATAACGCAAGCGCGATGCAAATCCCTTTGTGTCCGTCAAAAAACGAAAAAGGTTGTAAGTCGGTCCACACTATACGAATTACGCTTGGCTCGTGCTTGGCTAGTCTAGCATAGACGCGCCTTTACACAAACTATCTAGAACGATTTTGACCCCTTACGTAACTCAAAATCTATTTAACATAAAAACATGAAACTTGTCCCATTTATCCCCTAAGACTAACTAGAACCCCAAACATGAATAAAGCTCAATCGGTAACTGAGATACAAAAATCTAAAAATCGTCATTTTTCTTACTTACTGACTGATATTTAGATCAAAAACTGAACCCACTCCCAAATGACCTAGCAAGTTGAAATTTGGGATCTAGCTAGGTAATTGTGGGGATACAAACCATACAAAACAAACGCTACAAATATTGATCTGAGATAAAAAAAATGGGCCAAGTTTGTACAATTTTATTCAAAATCAAAAAATCTAAATCAAAATATTCTTTATTCAAGTAGGCCTATGTACAAGCACTTTCGAATTGTCAGTTGAGAGAAGTCTTTGCTGGGAGACATACAATATGATCCAACATTTGTTGCAAGGATTAGGGAAAACCCAGAAAAACCTAATCAGATCGTAGAAAAACCTAATAAGATCATATTTTTTTAATTATGTTAGGTAGTCGACTAATAGACACCAGTCGAATACCTATCAAAAAGGTAATGTTATTTCACCAAAATATAAATGAAAACTAAACAAAATATAAAAATAAGCCATGTTCCACCAACAGTAGTGATATTTGAAAAGTTGCCAATTCTGGTGCTAAATTGTTAATAGAAAAGCAAATAAAGTAAAATAAATAAATAAATAATATTCCAGTATGTTACAATATCAAGCTGTTAGATATTAGAGAAAACTGCCAAGTCAGGGCTCAAAATACATTAAGCGGTAATAAAGTGGTTTTACTGTTAAATATCGAGTGCCAGAATAGGCATATTTTCAGATATCACTACTTTTGGTTGAATTTGGGTACTTAGCTTATTTTTTACATTTATGTTTTGGTGGGTATTGTTATTCGTGTTCAGAATATCAGAATTGACATAGGCTCCGTCTATACCTCCGTCAGACATTCTTAGTTTAGAGCCACTATCGGTAAAAGTAGAATGACTCTTGTAGGAAGAGCTGGGGCCGCAGATTTTTTTTATAACAGGAAGCAGACGAGGAGGAGTAGGTAAGGGTGTCGTTTTTCTGGCGTTGCCGCGGACGGGTAGTTGACACACGCCGCCAGTTGTTAATTAAACCGTGTTAGCGTTTATGTTTTTCTTTTATATTTAATACTAGCCTCTGCCCGCGACTTGGTCCGCCTAAAACTCGTTTATCGCGGATAAGGGTATTTTTCCGGGATAAAAAGTAGCCTATGTCCTTCCCCGGGACTCAAACTATCTCCATACCAAATTTCATCCAAATCAGTTAAGCGGTTTAAGCGTAAAGAGGTAACAACAGACAGACAGACAGACAGACAGACACACTTTCGCATTTATAATATTAGTATGGATTAGAAGCTGCCTGCAACTTCGGCAGTGGATGTCCAGCTATACGTGTACCAAAAATAATTGAAATCCGTTTAGCCGATTTAGAGTGATGATGCCACAACGACACCAGTCCAACGCAACTAGGAACAAAAAACTTTTATATGGATTTTGCGTGGCGAACCGTTGCCATGACACTGAACGAACCAGTACGTCATTTCAGTTTATCTGTCATGTCTAGGGATTGCAATCCGATCCAATTCTCAATCCGGCCGGATCCAGCCGGATTGAAGTTTGACAATTGCGTCTATCCAACATTATGCTTTTGTCCAGTTTATTGGCCGTAAAGTAGACATGCGGAGCTGTTTTTGCAAATTAACTAATGAAATAATAGTTTAGCGCTAAAAATAACCCTTATTAAGTAAAAAATTAGTCTCACTAGCCACTTATATCACAGTAATATGAAAATTTAAGCATCTGCTTCAATAATATTTAGCCTTAACTTGATAACATTATTAACCTATTTACACATGAACACATGGCAACCTTGTCTCATAGAAAACACACTAAATAAAGGAACTTTTTATAGTTTTAATTGCCAAATCTAAGAATTTACCACTAATTTGGTGTATTGGATCATGATTCATGATCGTTCTTCTAACTTTGACGCCACTTTTCTTCCCTCCTTTGTAATATTTTATCAACTTTATGAATACTTTAAGAGGTATATTATATATAAACAATAATAAAATACTATAACTTCCTTAGTACCATTGCACTTTAATATTTATTTTTCAATTATTGTTATTACAATTATAACAAGTATCTTATTAGTAGAGCAGAGTAGAGCGTGCTGCCCCGGTCTGGCTAACAAAGAAACATAATTTACCATTAAAAAAATTACGTCTCAAAGAGAAATTAAGAAAGACATCGTTCTTTAAAGCTTAACTTGACCTAGATCATATAGACTCTTGATATTTATATCCTAACTAAAATGTTCACCAAATTGGAGTCAGTTTTCTTGGGTTGGGTAGTCCGTATGTATGTGTATTGTGGCGTCCCTGCGGGTCTACCGGATCCGGTCCGGATCCGGTAAAATTTTACCGCATCCGATGGTCGCCAAAAAGTACCGGATCCGGCCGGATTACCGGATCCGCCGGACCGGATTGCAATCCCTAGTCATGTCATACATTGTCAACCATATTGCTTTGCTTGTCATTGCGGCTCGCGTGTTTTGTATGTTTGTTTTTAGATTTCTAATTAAATTATTCTTAATTGTTATCTAAAGTAGTGAAATGTGATTAAACACTATTTAGTGAAAACATTTTGTGAAAATGCCACCGAAAAGACGGTTTATTATTTATTTAGCATGCTGCACTTAAATATGGCTAAAAGAATCTCAGGCAATACTTACCGGCCTTCATCCCAAAGAAATTTCGCCAAAACATCCTTTATCGCAATTTTCATGACTAGCTCGATTTCCACAAATTTCACATGTGATAAACCGTCTATACGTTTTTAGTTTATTTATTTAATCGTATGGCACAAGGTTTTATTTAAGACGGATACACAATTTACAGATTGCACGGTGTAGTGTATCCGATTTCCGTTTAGCTGCAAGGCTCTAGTGTAGTGTGCCTTTTTAGTATGATTTGCGGAGTTCTTATTCGCAGATTATAGTTTATTAGTAGAAAAAAATAATTTTAATTTGTAACAAAAACAGGCTGCTCCACGGCTCCCCAGTCTCGCAGGCAGTTTTCGTGGCCGCCGGAGCGGAAAGTGCCCAACGCCCACACTTTCCCACCGCGGCAGCCATCACCCGAAGCCTTATTAGCGACTAATTAAGTCACGCAATGTTGATCAATCTGTTTAGAAAATGCTTGCCCATTTGTTTCTTAATCGAGTTGCTGTGCTCGTTTTCCTCCGGAAGGTTTATGGTTGGGAGTCGTTTGAGATAACAAGTCTACTGTAATGAGTAGGCAATGGAGTGCTGAAACAGGAAATGATGTACGATATAACGGAATGAAAAGTTATGTTTAAGTATGTACTTAGATATCCAATCTGCTATAATAAGGATATAGGTAGAGCACGCAAGTAAATAATGACAATGCATATAAAATTATACTTTATACGTATATTTATTTCCTGGTTTATATTACAAATAATCTATCTTTACATCGATCTTGGTATTAGTTAGATTGTAGAACAATAATTTCATAATAAAAGTCTGTGTAGTTTTTAGAGATTGCAAAGTAGTTAGCAATTAGGTATTATGTTCTGTATCTAATACTTGTTATTTATTTTTAATAATAAGTATATTCTTAGAAGTTGTTAGGAGCTATGTTTAGGCCTGCTGGAGCTGGCATGTTCATTTCCTTTGATCAAAGCTCCTTAAATAAAGATAAAAAAGTGTATTCTTTTTAATATTGCCGTCTGTCAACATAATCCCATACTTAGATTTAAACAAAATTTTTAAATCTAATAATTTTCAAGAAAATTAAGATATAAGATAATTCGAATAAAAATGTATTCGCTATTGTCATTATTTCATTACTTATTTGGAACATTATTATTTCACAAGTGCGACTAATACGTGGGCAATTTTATTCGACATTTTAATCGTCTTCGCGATAAGTACAGTCGGTGCCCTCATAAGTATCCAGACATACGTAGTCTAAAGTATCCTATCAAAAACATAACATGTAAAAGAATTGCCAAGTCTCGCAATCTTTTCTACCACAAAAAGTTGTGAGATATTATAACCAAGTCGGTTAATTTATTTAGTAGTACCTATCCAGGGAAGGATCTATCCCACATCTTTGTCATTCATAAATATTCACCGAACTAACAACATGTTATTGTGACGGTTAATTTATTCAGTAGTACCTATCCATGTGATCATCTATCCCACACCTTTGTCATTCATAAATGTTCATCGAATTAGTTAACTAGCAACATGTTATTGTGACCGTTATATCCGCCTCCGCTTCCCCATTCTTCCACTTCCCCATTTCCCCCTTCTTTCCACCATCCTCTCCTTCTGCTCTCCCCCTCCTTACCATCCTCTTTCCCCCCTTCTTTACCCTCTTCCTTCGCCCTCCTTTATTTCGCTTTTAAGTAACGAAAAATTGTATTGTTTATCTGAGGTGCAAATGTAACTTTGTAATCGCATACATTTCTATTGAATTACAAATTTATTTATACGGCTGTTATATCTGGGATACTAGACTGAAATTGCAGAATGTTTAAGTTTTCTGGTGCTTTACAGACTAAACACTAATAGGGTTCAAAATTTGAACGTTGTAAATCTGCTAGAAGTACCTTAGAATTTATATGATCGGTGAGTGAGTGAGTGACAAAATGAAGGATCTTTGACTTGCAATAAATCTTTAAGTATAAGTTATGATTGACTGTAATTTGGAATATATTTAAGTTGTATTATAAAATAAATAAATAAATAAATAAATAAATGTTACGGGACAATTTTACACAAATCGAACTAGTCCCATGCCCTCTTGGTTACTGAAAATTCAGGCTTCTAGCTTCATCAGCAAATAAATTACAGGGGGTCGAAAATTACGTGAATGGCTTCGAGAACAGATGGTACGGCGTGCCTTTGTTTTGCTCGACTTGGCGGGGGCACTGCCGTGCCCCCAGATACCGGCCTGGATAAGGTTCACTTAATATTTTTTTACTAGTCAATTGCATTTTGCCCATCTGGTTATAATTATTTCAATCTTCACCTAATTACACTACTTATGCCAAATTTCACCATTGTCACCACTGTTAACGACCGTTTAGTGGCTGATTTTATCCGGCAAATGTTCGACAGAGACAGGGGTAATCCGTAGTTAATAATTTACAAAGCATCGTAGAACTGAGCCTTAAATCTCATTCACTTATTGGTATCGGTACGTACCGAGTTAACATTTGTTCAGAATTAATTTCAGGGTATAAGATTTGCTGAATCTCTATTACTAGTCCTAATGAGGAAAGCTGACACCGATAATAGGTATATAAGGGTGGAATCAAAAACGCGCCTAATTCACCACCGCTGCCGCGTTTAAGCCGGCTAAACTTAAACCGGCCAAGTGCGAGTCCGTCTCGCGCACAGTGGGTTCCGTACTAACTTTCACTTACCCAATCATATTACCAGGTTCTGGTTAAGTTTGCACCTGATATCTAAAGCATTGCATACAAATGAGGTGCAAATTTAACGCAACCGCTGTCCAAATATGTATTTTGAAAAATACTATATTTTATGATTTAACTACAAATGTATAGTTTTCAGATTCTTGTATGTATTTGTGTCACAATATTACTTGCCAAATTTCATAGTTCTATGTCAACGGGAACTACCATATGATTTTGATTGATAGTGAGACTAGTGAGAGGGTCGAAATATACGTTTCTTGTGGCATAAATGGCCGTATCTTTTTGTACGTAATGTAGAAGTTTGATTTTTTCACAGCTTCAAAGTGACCGTAGACCTGAGTATATGGTGTTAATTTCAACTCGATACCCCCACGCGTTCTTGAGACAAAGGGTCTTGACAGACAGACATACGGACGGACAGACGGACAACAAAGTGATCCTAATAAGGGTTCCGTTTTTTTCGATTGAGGCACGGAACCCTAAAAATGAAATTTTGTCCACTGACACCATGTTTATCACCTCTATAACTATGAATTAAGGTTGAATATGTCAGATGTCAACTAAGGGGACAGTTTTGAGCACTACCTTAATGCTTCCGGACCTATGATGGCCGCTTTTATCACGCGACACATAAATGATAAAGCAACCCGTCACTCTTGCACTCATGTACATGTCGGAAAGAGCAGGACGCCTTATCATTTATCTATCAAGCGCGATATTCTAGAAGCATACTCGCTGTAGCATTTCAAGATTTCTCTTCAATTATAAAAGAAGACGCAGACTGTTTGGCTAAACGGCACGGCGCAGTAGAAACTATATCGATTGCATCATTAGCGTGACGCTCGCAGCCATCACCGATGCATGTAACGCAGCGAGAGCGCATTCTCAGGTATTGTAGCTATTGACAATGACAGAGCATCTTCGCTTTCCAAGTTCATTGACAACGAAAGTGTGTTGCGCACGCGTGAAAACTCGCGCCAATTATAAGACACTGACAAGCGCGAGCGCAAGTTGCGACTAGAGGGTTCAACTTTTAACCCCCGACGAAAAAAGAGGTTATATATGTGTCTGTCTCTAGTATCGAGGTTCCTAAATCTGTATCCTCTTCTGTTGACCTCTGGCGTTAGTTTCTTTCATTTTAAAGGGATTATAATTTTTTTTAAAGGGATTGAACGTAGTTTTAGCTAGCAACGACCATCACCTTTTTAGGGTTCCGTACCAAAAATGGTAAAAAAGGAACCCTTATCTCAAGCTGTAACTACGAGTATGTAAACAAATCTTGCATGTTAAATTTGACCCACTTCCCGGTTTCCGATTGAAATAAAATTTGGCATACTTATGTATAAAATATTATGGCACCATCGAACTGATCTGATGATGGAGCCGGAAGGTGGTTATAGGAACTCTGTAATCGAATAACGGAATCCTACAGAGCTTGGGCTCAATGAGTTGTTGATAGATGTTTAATGAATGTACTTACAGTCGGAAATTTTTTGCTTGACACATTTTTTTTTGTTAGAAACTTATTTCTACATGTTGGTTTTTATAAAATAATTTCGGGGAAAAGTTGTTCGTCTATAGTCAACGTCAAGAGAACTGCGGAACAGTAAGGAATAATTTCTCGATTTCGATATAAGTACAAATTTTACAGGATAACTTTACATTCCATCTAAAAACTGCATGTACAGACAGACCGACGTATCACAGTTACAACTTATTAGGGTTCCGTGGATCGCAAACCACGTAACCCTAATACGGCGGTCGTTGCGCCGGCGCCGACGCCGCGCGCGGCTGCGCCTCACTGCCAAGGCCGATGCTTTCTCCTCTAGCCGTTGCGTGCTCCGTCTTGTATAATCGTTACTAGACTGATGTAATTGGAATTTTGTTTTGTGACGAGCTTTGGACCTGAGCAGTTACTCCGATGTTCGAGATTTCAAGTTCGTGTAGTGCCGTCCCCCTCGCTCGCATCATATTGTTGTATTACTATATTCAAGTGAGTGGGACGGCGATATACGAACTTGGAATTTGGAACTTCAGAAAAACACCTCTCGTTTGGTTTGTTTGTAGCTAAGAGGTTAATGTGGAGGACGCGGTTTCCGATTGAACGATGTTGGTGCTCGTCCTGCATCAAAGCCTTTGATCCTAAGTATGTTTACAACCGAAATAAATTGATAGTGTTTTGCATTGGAGTTAAGTTTGGTTTTAGATAGAGGAGAGGACGGTAGAGTTCATTAATCTTGTAATCACACTTTAAATGTTTGACCTTACCTTATCAACTATTACGTAGTAGCAGAAAGTTTGTATCGATATTTCCTTTATGATTGCAAAGTGAATAATGATGGTCCGCAGGCAAAACCGGAAGTCCATTCGGCTATTTACTATACTAGATATCAACTAGGTATTATATTAATTGAGTTTCTGTCTTACTTCTAGTAAGATGCTTTCTCCCAATTCCGATCACGCTGAGATGAATATAATTGTATTGTTTAATTATGACTTATTTTTATTTTCCAAAAATATAAAATGTTAATTAAAATATGCTATTAAACTTAGAACATGAGGTGCAGACAAATTAAAATAAACAGTTAACCTGGAAGCCGCTGTTCACTACTTGATACCTGTTTACATAGCAACGAACGTAACGAGATTATGAAATGAATAGATTTCATACTAATGATTAAACATTGTTTCAAACCAATGCTCAAGCCGATTACGTTACATAATAAGTGGTTACTAGTTACGTCAAAGAGTCTCTAACGATGGTAGCCACTGGTCGGTCTTGACCCACTATGGTCTCATTTGCATGCCTTCCGTATTGGCCCTTTTATTTATACACATTATCAATGTTGTTTCCCAGTTCGACGATGCGTTTTGGAAAAAACAAATGACATAATCGCTGTGTTCCTCTATTTCCAATTGCGTATCTATTTATATACATACGACGTCGCGTTGTCTTAAATAATCTGGTACCTATAACACGCTCGAAGAACCGGAATGATTGGATGTCTAATTTAGTAATTAGTTTAAAGTTTTGGTTTCAATTTACTTATGTCAAACAGGGGATATAGGTATTCATTTGGGAAGGATGCACACACATTAATCATCCTGTACAAGTGTACAGTTTTAGTCAATCAAAACATGTCATGCCAGATAAGGTATATAAACATAGCTTAGGTATGTTTGTCTTTGTTAAAATAAACATTCACGCGTATTTTGGCAGCAGACACATATTTCTTTTCTTTATAGCAGTTATTTGTAGTGTTCGCCATCTAACACTGCATTTTTTTGATGGATCAGATCTATACGATCTGATCGATCAAAAAAGTCGATCTAAAATACAAGGGGAATGTTAATCGTCGGCTGACTATGTGATAGCGAAAGCCGTAGAATATAAAATCAAAATCTAGATTAGGGTCAATTGGCCAAAATAAATTATTGCTGGAAGCCGCGGTTCTACAAAACTAGACGACAACCCAGAACTTAAAATCTTGAACGGACTCGATCAAGGAGACACAACTACCAAAAAGACGGAAGAAAAGATCTAAGTATTCTGTTATGAAATAATATTAGTTGAGCGTGTTACTAATTTCTTGCCACCGTGCATTTTTTTAATAAAAAAAAGTATATTACTTTCTGGGTCAGAATCTATATCTGTGCATCAACACATTGATCCACTCCTCTCTTGTTCCGAGAAAGGAACACAATCCAATAAACCAACATATTTTCGCAGTCACAAAACATAGATACGGATATCTGAGTATCATTAATGATTCAAAACAATAAGATATTCGTCTTTCTGTCAGTCATAAAGACCATATAAGACATACTAATTGCTTGATTGCATGACGGGATTTCCTCTTGACGATGATACAGAGTTTTCCAGCAATCGGCCTTGAGAATATAAGGTAGAAGCACGTGTGTTATGTCATACATGTCAGATACATATCTTGGTATGGTTTATTGAATAGAAAATTCTGGTGCGAGTACCACTAAGCCATGATTAAGTGCATTAGAAAAATGAAATAGTTAATCTAAAAGTTATATGGAAGAAAACGCATTTTAGTGTTATTAGAATCGTCTAATAGGTACTAATAGTATTTATCGATTTACGCAATATGGAGTATTTGTATAATATATGTATGTATGTGGTGTTTAAGAAAGCTCTAATTCTGCTAAACATAAAAGTGACACAGGATGTCGACTATGCTATTAGCTCATAACAAGGAACATGAAATATTTTTAGGAGGCCAACTTCATGATAACGACTACATCTCGTAATCTAGACTGTTACCAAGAGACGCTGCCTCAATTGATTTAAAAGTTAAAATATAATCAAACATAATACGTAGTTATAGATAATAGTGTTAGTATTTACATAGTAGCAGAGGAAGCGGCTATTTAATTGGGGTTTTTAGTTTTCCCGTTTCTTTATTTTCTCTCGTATTGGGGGCGTGGTTTACTTTCGCGTGCAGCGTTCATAATAACAATAACCCAATCTAGGTACTCGGAGCTTATCATTTGTTTTGCTTGAACTAAAATGTTTTTCGACATGACAGCCATTGCGATCACTTTAAGTCTGCACAGTATCTACTTACTAGTGCAGTAACTACCTAATCAAGTAGGTATCATGGAACTTTTCCGGAAATGATAGACTGTCGGGCAAATCTAACTCAAGGCTATGACGTCAGAAATCAATTTGTCCGAGAGTGGAGAAAAAAATAAATTGATCTGATGCGAACTCACTCGTGTGTGACCCGTCTTCCCCCTCACACATACAGAACCATCTCGTACACAACCTCATCATTACAGTGATGACAAATGACAGAATGATCTAAGCTCACATTACACATATTGTGTAACACTTATAAGGCATTTTATACTTGTTACAGTCTAAATTTTAAATTGACTCAATATTCCAGTCCAGTTGAAATGAATGATTTCAAAATCTTGTATTACGTAGGTATAGCAAGTACTAGTTATAAACGTCTTGATATATAATTTGTTCAGAGCTGATATAGGAAACTGCATATGTAAGAACCATCCTTCCGATTAAGTCAGTGGCCGTAACAAAAGGAGTTTATTAAATGCAGTCGAAGGAACATCGCTTGCATTCGTATAAGAGTGTTTGTGAGTCGGCAAGCGCTCAATGCCGGCAGAGCGTTGAACCGGGAAGTGCCTGTCAACCGATGTACAACCATTCAAACTCCTGGATTAAGTCAACGGCATATATACAATTAATCACCATTAATGTTCTAAATGTCCTCTACTTCTATTACAACCTCGGGGCCTTCCTTTTCCCTTCACAGAACGAGAAACGAATTTTAGAAACGGGCCGTCAATCTTAATATGTAATTATCACTACCATGTTGTACTAAATCATCAGTATCATGACAAACTAACAACAAACGTAACAGGGAACAGTCTGAAATATAAGGCTATTGTGTGTCTAGGAAATTATCGTACGAATTATTACGTCCGCGTGGTAAGGCTTCCAGTACATCGTACAATAGGAAGTGATAATTAGAGGTTTAGATTCGACTTGGAGACTCTGACGCAAGTGCGCTCGGTGTGGGCGTCCGTCGGCTTCCGTCTTACTCTCGAGCACGGCGAGGCCCAGCCTCTCGCACCCACCGATCCGACTCGCTAAATAATGTATTTGATGTCCGACAATGACACGCCAAGTGGACGCGACGAGCCGCCGGTTACGTTACGGAATTGCACAAATATTCCACCGCACCGGTGTTTGTGCGAACTTACATACATAACCACTGATGCGAGATTATCTTTACGTGGATTCAATAGTTCCGTACTTTATTAAAAGCTACGTTGAGTCTGGTAGTGAATGTAGCAGGCCTTTATTAAATTAATTTGCGAATGATTGGGTGTGTTCCATTCACAAAGTGTGGGCGATTGCGCACTGATGCGAATTGAGCCTTCGGATGTAAAGGGAGGCATAAAAAGTGCTGCATAATACGTACGCATGCCGGACACCCACGTCGCGAATTCTTCGCCATTATCGCTTCAATCCCACGGGTTCGTGTGACGAACAGAAGCCAGTGCTGGGCGGTGCTCCCTTGCAGAGATTTACTTTTTATAAAAAAATGTCTCCCCTACTCCCTTACTCCCAAAGAAAGTAAATTGCTACTCTCATAGGTGCTTCGTTTTTAGTCTGCAATAGGTACTATAATATAAACAGTTGTTAATTGAATCGTTATATTCTACGTCGATTAATCGTTTTATCATCCATAAAAATCTAAGATTTGCCGGCAAACCAGCCCTTACAACTCAAAAAGTGCATCTTACACTGAGTTTTATTTTGCGGTTATTTCATTAAACGTAAGTAACCTGAACCGTTCAGCGCTCCTTCCATCGTAAACCGCGCTAGTCGTAATCATAACTAAGATAAATAACGGTGTGTTATTGTTTATGGACCACCAGCCAGGCACGAGATAGGCTCGTCTCCCCCGCGTAGACTGTAATCTCCGCCACCTACATTAGTGTTGTTGGATATTATTTTAAAAAGTTTAAACAGAAGTGCACCACATGTGCCACCTGACCTCGAAAGTTCCCACGCTGAGTATCTCTGAGCCCTCGAAACAAAAACATCGCCGTTAACGTTTTGACTCGAACAGATTTTTCTTACAAACTCGCTCTTAACCTGAAACACGTTTAACGTTGTTTTAAAAACTACCGGGTTTGTTTTCGGGAGCAAAATGTCTCGGCGTTAGCGAGGCTTAAACTTTTTCCGTTTACTCAAATGATCTGGTGATTGTTTTTTAATTTATTTTGTCGTTCCGCGGCGTCATGTGGTTCCAATCAGAGTTAGGCGAGGCTTTTAATTTTTTCTAAGAGGATTTTATTTATGCTTTGAGTTGAGTTAAGAATTGAATTTTTAATACCTAGCCAAGGCATAGCCTATCCTAAGGTATGGCCTACGTTAGGTGATGTGATTTTTATTTCAGTAAAATCAAGAACTGTAACTTTCTGAGACATATTCACTAACCGTCCCATACATAGCCCGGTCGGGTCCTAGGTACAAACATTTAATTTGACATCTATAATTGAGTATTATTGAAAGATCAGCTGAGCCTACAATAGCTTAATGAAGACATTAACAATGGCACTGATCCGTGCCCCACCCAAAGGCGAAGGGTTAACAACCAAAATAATATGAATAGGCACCAATTGCGCACAGCACAGTCAATCAACGGCCGAGCGGACGTCCCGCCGGGCGGCGCCCTTATCCTGGCATCTGTCGTCGAAATAAAACTCCTAATCTCTATTTATAGTACTAGCTGTAGCCTTCGCCCGCGTTATGTTTGGCTCGCGGATTACTTGAAATTTCTATAGTTTTCCATAGTCATAATCATAACATTCATAAATTCTGAATGAAATTAAACATTTGAATAAAAACCAACAGATTGCTTTTCCACAGTGTTGTAGCAGTCAAATTTATATGGGGCTCTTAAAATATGGCCGTACATTTTTTTTTCCTGCTATTTAAAATAAAAAATAACATGCTTAAAAAGCAGTACATTTGAAAACCTCGTTAATTTGTAGACACTTTTATATTAATGTAAAAGTATAGTAAGTAGTATAACGCGCCCAAAACTTTTAGCAAGATGTGGTAAGAAAAATTAACAAGAGACAACTAGATATACAAGAAATAAAGTCCAGTTTTTTTTGACGGTAGTTAGAGCATAATCGTCATTATTTTTAATACTTTCAAAATAATACTAACCTTCAGAAGTTCCGGTTAACTCACTGCTGCTAATTCAAGTGTCAATTGATTTCCGGGCAACTAATGGCGTTGTCTAGCATAATTGCAGTTCTTGTAGTCACAAGAGTAGGAAAATAGGTAACCGTTACCAAAAAAGGCTTCTGGCAAAACTTCAGTGACCGTGAACTTTGCGAAGTACTCGTAACAAAGACTGTACTTACCTACTGTAACTGTAACCTTACTCCGTAAAAAAACAACTAAATTTTCCTCGAAAGGTGAACATTTTTTGTGCTGTGTTACGTATTCTCAACCTGTTAGAGCCTACTGAAGATAGCTTTGTAGCTTATTGCATAAATCTTTGAGTACCTAATATTGCTGCTTGATACCTAAGTACATGCACCTGCCTACTTAATTTTGCATGAACTTCGAAAAAAATCGTTTAATTCGCTACCCAGAAACAATCGTTCGATTTAAATCAGTATGTGACAGGAAGAACGTGTAACAGGTATAACGTAGTGGGTTGAAACACTATAAACGCACTTCCCCAGAGGAATAGAAAGGGCATGATTACAAGGGACTTGTATGTAACTTACAACGTTCTTGACAAAAGCTTCCACAAAATGAGGAACTAAATAAATTAATAACACGAGTTATTCCATCGGATAAGGAAGCGTCGCCGGTGGCGGGCGAGGCGGATGACGTCACGGACTGAATTAACCCGATTCCGAGAATTGAACGCCAGTTTGCATGTTGTCGGGAGGTTGGTACACTTGTCTTGATCGACGGCACACGTGTGGACACTTCGTGCCTATGCTTATGTTTAGTCTGCACTTTATTTCCGTCCATATGCGAAGTTAAAGCCGTTATTGGCAATTTATTAACAGTTTCAAGTTGTTTCTGGTTTAATTTGTTATCTGAGACAAATTGCTTTAATTGGGAATGTTGTTTGTTTTGACTAATGTAATGATCTCAATTCCAAATGAGCATAATTTAATTTTTTTCAATAATATAAAAGACGAAAAATAAATATCAAAAATAGGTGAAATTCTTCCGAGCCATTAAAAGTGCAGATATTCTAAAAGTTGCCAAGATTGGTCGAACAGTCAAACGAATTCATAAGCGCAATTTAGCAGTATCTTAGTACATATTTCCATAATTCATTCTGAAATGTATCGTTGAATCTAATCTATCTATTCAAGATCTTGCAAAAGTTAGAACAAATTATTATATTCTAATTGTTTACTTTACCTGTCGACGTGTATTCTTACTCCAAACAAGTGTTAAAAAGGTTAATTGCCAGCTGTAGTTTACGAACAAAACTCTTAGGCATAGTCATCTCATCGGGCGTACACTACACCTGCGCGCCTGTTCGTGTGCACGTATCGCATGATAGACAATTGACAAGCATCCATTCCATTACTTTCGCACTCATATGTAGGGTACGAGACGTAAAGCGACAGATGCTTTATCATGTATCTGTCGCATGATGTTCCGCTGGACTCAGAAATGCCAACCCTCAAAATTGTTCTCGATTCCCTCACATACGTGTTAATAGGTACCATTGTTGTCAAAGAGTTAAAACTGGATACAATAATGAATAACCGAAATGTTAACGACATGGGAATCCACAACTAATACGTCCACAACAAAGTAACTACTGCCGCGGGATTTAGGGTTCCGTAGCCAAAATAGCAAATTCGGAACCCTTATAGTTTCGTCATGATCGTCCGTCCGCAGGTCACAGGCATTTTACTCAAAAACTGCAAGACGTATATTGATGAAATTTGGAGTGTAGTTGTCTCATATAAGCCGCTACTTAGTTTGATAGTTAAATAAAAGAAATATAATATTTCTAGGGGGGGCGCCCCATACATGTAACCGAAACTGAAATTAAAATCTTTTCAACAAATATCAGTGTGTGGCACATAATTATTTCGACAGTTCAGAAACTTTTTGAGGTTTCTAAAAAAATCTTTGATTTAGTGAATCCTCAGCCTCTATTTTGGACATAAGGTATAGTTATGTCCAAACAATTAAAACACAGTTAAAGCTTAGTAAATACTTTCAACGATAATTCATTTCCTACGTGATCGGATATACAGTTTTTAAGTTATTGCCGAAAAACTGCGCTTTTCAGCAAAAGGTACGTAACGAATATTGTATACTTACCAACTAACTGATCTGATTGAAATTGGATCTAGGGCTGGACAAGTCGATATATTCAAGTTCAAGACGACAAATGCGTTACCAAATTTAAAGTTCAAAATGACTTTATAATACCTAGTAGGTAAGTTAAAGCATATGTCTTACTTTTATGTGTTATTTATAGTTACGTATAAGTCCAAGTACCAACTACACTTCTCTGCTTTGTTTTAAGGTTGACTGGTAGAGAATGCCTTGTAGCATTAAGTCCGCCTGTAGTGTATACCTCAGTTATAGTTTCACCGTAACTTCGCTGTTTACAGCAACATAAAAACAAAATGCAAATAGATAATATACAACTCAATGTAACGTTATTTTAATGTTCTTTTATCTTATACTTTATCTCATTCTTGATGGTAAAACAATATACTATTTTCAACTACATGGACTTTTCATAAAGACCCCTATCTCATACATCACGCCTTTTGTACGATAAGTTTACTTTTGTGCAATAAAGATTAAATAAATAAAATGGAGAATCTCCGGCTATCTGGGGGTCCTCGTCGTAACACCACAGCACAAATACATTTGGTTAGCGACAGGTTGACGTGAAACTATATGATGGTAAAACAGGTCGGTGCGTGAACAATTATGTCTGAAATTAATACCAAGCTTTATAATAACGGGGCCCAGATAACGTCATGACGATATTTAATTAAAAAGACCTCGGTTAATTAACCAAACAATCTAGACGGGCGCTTAATAAAGTCGTACGTACGGCGTACGTAAATATCGGGCGCAACACGTAATGCTTCGCCGCCATAACGTGGTAATAACGTACGTAATAATATTAATATAGCGCCGCTCTCCCGCGGCTCGACATAGTGCGCGTCCCGGCTAGTGATGTACACAGTACGCTACTGCCAGAGAGTATTGAGGTAATCCATACTATTCTAATATTATAAATGGGCGAATCTCCGAACGTTTTGCGCGCTTCTTTCACTCGTCATTGTTGTCAACATGATTATCAACATAACGGGAAGACATGTCGTGATAAAACATTGATTTGTACTTGCACCATTTTCACCCATTATCACAACACAACAAACGGAAGCAACGAAAGGTAAGTAATTAAATAAAATCATATTTATACGCGATTAGGTCTCGTTTGTTGTGATGTGATAATGTCGTGATAACTTCGCCCAAAAATAAACTCAGCCTCGGGATTGTCTTTCGGTTTAATAAAAAGTTTTACGAGTACTAACATCATTTATTTTATCGATATTTGCTGAGCAATGACGAAAAATAAACGCCATAAAACGCTGAAGATTAGCCTAGATGCGAAAGTAACTCTGTCTGTTACATTTCCACGCTTAAAACGCAGAACTAATTTAAAAATGAAATTTGATTTGGAGATAGTTTGGTACCCTGGGAATAGCATAGGATACTTTAGGTACTTACTTTATCGTCGCCTAATATCCATAGTACAAGCTTTGCTTAGTTTGGGACTCGGTCGATTTGTGTAAGATTGTCCCCGATATTTATTTATTTATTATTATTTATCATCAGAAATCATCCCTTCTCTGTGAGTAGTTGTCGGATGTTTAAAGAAAAGTCATATCGTCAATCGAAATAGTCCATGATATCATCAAAGACGCATTTGTCCCACCGACGCAATTACCCCGGTTGACCTTTCTTAATATTTCCCCTTTTTTAGGGTTCCGTAGTCAACTAGGTACCCTTATAGTTTCGCCATGTCCATTTATCCGTATGTCCGCCTATCCGTCTGTCCGTCTGTCTGTCCGTCCGCGGCTTAGCTCCGAAGACATCAGTACTAGAAAGCTAAAATTTGGTATGAGTATGTGTCTACATAACGCCGACATATACACATACTAATCTAATAAAAAACTTTCTTTCGGGTACCTCTCGTACAGCTAAAGTGAGGGTGATATTTTTTTTTCGTTTCTACACTAGTATGTGGGGGTGTCGTTGAATAGGTCTTTTAAAAATAATAGGCGTCTTCAAACATTATTTTTTGATAAAGTCACCAGTTTTTTATATATTCGCTCCGGAAATCCAAAAAATAGCGTTCCCCCTCTAACTTTTCAATCACGAGTCAAAAAATTATGGAAAAATTTATAAAAATGAGGACTTCTTTTTTAAGTTCTTTCAATGAAAACTGTATTGAATAAAATCTGTCAAGCCGTTTTTGAGTTAATGACAAAAAACTGCGCTTCTCAGCCACAGGACGTAAGTGCCGAGGAGATACGCTCCTTTGCTAGTACACTTTTTCATATCGTATTTTGTTCGTCTGTAGTGCATTTTTTTATATGAACGGCTGAGGAACCCTACACTGAGCATGGTCCGACTGCTCATGCCCGGTTTTTTTATCAATACGTGACGTTACGGAATACATTTCGTTATAGTCTGAAGTTGAACACTGCTCCTACACTAGGAACTCAGTTATCGGTCCTGTGCCTTAGTCTGCATTAGAACCACTTTAGGACAATAATAAGGAAAATGATATTAAGTTTTAGAACTTAAATTCATTAGTTCACATGTGAAAAGAGTATATGAAACACTTCATAAACACTTAATAAATGTTAAAAAGTTATTATCGCGGAGAAGTATAAGCTTTACGATATTTTAGGAATATTAAAAAACGGTTTGTTTAATTTTCCATTTGTTATGCACTTATTTTTGTTGCGTTCGAGATTTTTATCTTAGTTTATTTGATTATCGTTGAATTTCGCACAATTATGTCTAATATTTCTAACATACGTAAATGTATGTAAATTTGTATGTGGACCACTAATACAATGGCATGGAACTGACAGTTATTCTCATTCATCTATCGTTCAGCATTAAATATAATAGTTTGTAATCCAAAAGCGCCAAATATATCTTTATTACTAGAATCACAAAGATGTGTATCGCTTTGGATGTTTCGGTTACATATTTATGCATTACTGCAAACAAAACTGGAATCCATACTAATATTATAAATGCGAAAGTGTGTCTGTCTGTCTATCTGTTACCTCTTCACGCTTAAACCGCTGAACCGATTTGGATGAAATTTTGTATGGAGATATTTGCATCCCGGGGAAGGACATAAGCTACTTTTAATCCGCGATAAGCGAATTTACGGCGGACGAAGTCACGGGCAGAAGCTAGTCAAATTATAAAACTTCATCTAACAACCGTTCAAGCTAAACAGACACTACTTCAGCTCTGGGGAGGGGACTAGGGATATTACTAATAGGGATAAGTTCACCTCTGTACAAATCTTTTAAGTTGATTGCACTTGTAACTGGTTACTTACCATGTGCAATAAAGTATTTCCATACATACATACATACTAGGTGACTTAATTGTTAAAGAAAGTATTGTATTTGTACAGGACGGCGATACTTACCTGTTTCTTAGGAAGGGGTAGTGCTTTAAGTAAGTATTATAGTAATTATTTGATTAATTCAACGATGATGATACAGCATACAAAAAACACTGAGTTTTTTTAAGTGGCCTCTGAGAGGAAGCGGAAAACAAAACGTTAGGTTTATTTTTGTTTTAATTATGAAACAAAGTTTCCACAGTTTTAAATGCTTCGTGATTTGTGTCAACCGTAGCTTAATATGGCAGCCATGTAGAGTTTCTGTTTTTGAGATTTCGTTGTTTCAATTGTACTCATAAGGTCAAGTAAAGTACAACGAGTCAGTACTCATAGTAGAAACCTTTTATATAAAGTTTGCAATTGTGTCAAAAAATTATTTTGGTATTAACTAGTACTAATAAAAAAAGATACCATGTATAAAGCGATGATGAAAATGATGATGGGGCATAACATTTTTAATTCAAAGTGTCTTAAGTGTTGGCGTCTCCTTTCAAAAATTTGACTATACATACTCAAGCTTATATTACACACGTGAACGTGTGTTTGTTGGTTTCTCAATTTTTTATGTAAAGATGGAGCTAAATATTGCAGAAAGACACATGTGGATCAGATAGTGACATAAGATACTGATTGATTTTTCCCACTGCACCAAATCCATGCACGTCTGGGCCCTATGGTTGATTGGTAGAAAATACCATTTCGAATTAAGTCTGCCATTTGTACTTTTGTTTTACGCAAAAAGTTTAAATAAATAAATAATTAAGACGTTATCTTCGAAAAACTTAACCTTCCCGAATTTTGCGCGGACACACAAAGAAAGTAACCAGTAAATTATAACCTAAGATTTACCCATAGGTACATTGCGCCTTGCACCTTGATCAGGCTGAATCAAGCAGTCATATTATGGGGGCAGGAAGAGGCTATTTATACAGTTAAAAATAAAACTCGATCGATAAGTTTAAACTCATTACGCAAAAGCTGCGCAAAAGCCGAAGCTATGCGTAAACAAGCACGGATGATGTGATGCCGAATTAAATAAACTAGACAGAACTTTGCACTAATATACAAAATACCTATGTTTATGTAAGGTACACGTGCCAATGTTTGATAGCGTATATAAATAATTAATAATTGACACATTGTAACCTCTACTGCTACGAATTCCGTAAGGTGGCAACTGGATAGAGGGGTCACTCCGAATATCGAAACGTGGCATCGCTCTCGCTCTCATATTAAACTGTAGGTACTTGAGTTGGCGAGATGGCGCGATACGAACTTCGAATATCGAATTTCAGAGTAGCCCCTCAGTCTGGTAATGGGACATTTACCTTATACAGCTGTTTGCAAAATTCTAAGTTTGCGTAGAGGTCGAAGTTCGGATTCGGAAATTAACGTCACCTCCAAGTCTGACTTAAGAAAAATATTCATACTCATACTCATCCATTCTAGTCCTTGCTAATTTATAAATGAAAAGTAACCTTGTCTGTCTGTTTGCTGCCTTTACTCAACTTAACTGGAAGAGATCCCTAATACAGATAATTTCGCCTGTGTACGTATATCTTTTACGTTGATTGTACTTGTACAGACGGTACAAAAGTATAATATAGTCGACATGTCTTTATAGTATAGTCGACTGTAACTGGTTATTATGTAGAATGAAGTGTATGTATGTATGTATGTATGTATGTATGTAACATACATACATACTACTGAATGGCTTTTTTTATTTATAAATAACTTTCTTGTTGCCGAAGTCAACACACCTTATATTATAATAATATTAAAATTTAATTTGCAACGTTTTTAGGTTTGTAACGGGTCAAATCTTGCAAGCTAAATTTGACCCAATACTCGTTTCGCTAAAATATGGCATACTTATGTAAGTCCGCTGACCGCGCAATAGTATAGTATCATAGTATCGAGCTGATCTCTGTAACAAGATAACGCAATCCTACCGAGCTTGGGGCTCTTTAATAACGTCTCAATGAGTAGTTTATAGATTAATATAAAGAAAACAGTCACAATAGAAACTTGTCACAAAAATGAAATTTTTAACATAAACTTTTCTTGAAATAGATACGGTGTTTTGTCATAACTCATAATATGATTTCCACGCAAACACATAAAATTATAGCACCAACCAAGAAAAAAGCAAGCACTGGGCATCGTTTTGTTTGTAATTATGTGCGTGATTAAGTGATTACTAATTGGTCATGGTTTTTAAGGTCTCTAGATTTTCTAAATTACCCAGCTTATGTCTTTTTTAGGGTTCCGTACCCAAAGGGTAAAACAGGACCCTATTACTAAGACTCCGCTGTCCATGTCAGTCCGTCCGTCTTTTTGTCTGTCCGACTGTCACCAGGCTGTATCTCATGAACCGTTATAGTTAGACACTTCAAATTTTTACACATGATGAATTTCTGTTGCCGATAATAAAAAAAGAATAATTTTATGTTTATCTGTCTATATCAGTACCAAACACCGCGTACATTTGCTTAGGAGTAGGGCTCCGCTAACAATGTATTTTCATAGATAACTGTATCTATGAAATTTGTTTGTAGCGTATATTTTGTACGGAACCCTTGGTGCGCGAGTCCGACTCTTACTTGGCCGGTTTTTCTTGATCTGAGGAGAATGTGTTGGCTTTGCCAGCCTAAGGACTCAAGTGTATTCGCTGCAGGAGGAATATTGCCGTTATATAACGTTGCTCTGAGCCTCAAGTGTAAGTTTACAACGCAATAAAACGTCCCGATCACAAACGCAATCGAGACTTTTTTTATGTTGTTAATTAATCTTGCATTAGAGACTGGTCTGTTTTCCATGCATTTAAGTAAATGTATGTCTTTATTATAAACAAAGATCAGAAACAAATGAAAAAAAAAATCGACGATACTGGACTTGAACCAGTGCCTTGAGCCAGACCGGGGCAGCACGCTCTACCATCTGAGCTAATCGTCCATACCAGTAGTCGACGAATTTTGTCATCTGTTCTTGCTTATGGATCTCTGTATGGTGCACCCGACTCTTTAGCCGTTGTCTTTAGCACTAATAAATTGCAAGATTGTGATTATTATCATGATATTTGTAAAACAAAAAGTAAATGTATGTCTATCACTAAAAATATTGTCATCTTACCCAATAGTAGGAACTAGTATAGTATGCACTACTTACTTTGGAATTAGATAAAGAATCTATTAATCTAAATAGTTCGTTTAGTTTTCCGCGAAATGATTAATCTTATATGGAATTCCGCAAAGTATCGCCTGAATTTATCAATTATTTAGTTTCGAACTAGCTTGATTTGCTTAAAATTGTTCCAGATATCTATTTTTTTGATTTTACTTTTGGATGTAAAAAAACAGTAAATTTGCAAAAACTTTGAAGTATTCTATTGTATATATTTTTTAAATATATAACTATATTAGCTTCTGCCCGCGACTTCGTCCGCCTTAAATTCGTTTATCGCGGATAAGGGTATTTTTCCGGGATAAAAAGTAGCCTATTTCCTTCCCCGGGACTCAAACTATCTCCATACCAAATTTCATCCAAATCAGTTCAGCGGTTTAAGCGTAAAGAGGTAACAGACAGACAGACACACTTTCGCATTTATAATATTACTAGTATGGATATATACATGTAAGTAATATTTATAAGTAACTTTTGTTTTTTTTCTTTATTCGATGATATTTTTGAATATTGTAACTACACTATATGTATATATATATATATATATATATATATATATATTTGTTGTAAGGAACTTTATACAGATGTACATATCGGCCCTGTAAAAGCCAAAACGATGTCACAAACAAAGTTAATAAATGGAAACAACACAGAACTAAATATTGAAAATACCTACTAGTATACTTAATTAAAAAAAAACATTTCGTCAGCCAACCTTTACACTACTAGATGTTTTTGAAAAGTTTATATTTATATATATATTTATAGCAACGATTACATCCACGAGGAACTGTTAATATTCAGTATTGTCTACACGCTTCAGTGCTACGAATGCAACAAGTGCTACGCCGTGGCGTAGGCTATTGCAGAATAGTATGTATTTTTTTTAATTATTTAATACTAACTTTTTTGTTGCCAGTACTCCGTTTTTGTAAGCGGTATTAATAAAATCATCCAGGATCTTTTAATATTAACTCCAAGCTAACATACCTTTATAGTTAACAAAAAGCTTGATAAAACAGGTAAGGTGACATAACATTGGGACGTTTACCTTATATGATTTTATAACAACTATAATTATATAAGCAGTATATTCACGTGCCCTCTTTGTGTACGGGAGTTTGCTGCGAATATCGGCTACATAAGCCATCTTCGGGTGGAGGAGCGCCCGATCGATTAGGAGTCGAAGTGGTTGCCAAACGGTCGGAAAGAGTATTGTAGTAATATTTTATAATGTAATATTATATTAACATTGAATATTGAACGCAGGGTCTAGTTTAGGCCATTGGGTCTAGGTAAAATTGAATTCACCTGAAAGGATGAATGGAATTCATCCCATCAAGAGGGTTGAATAGCGGATGAAAGTTTGTGTAAGAAGGTGAATTCCACGGCGCACACGGAAAATAAAAGTACAGAATGTGAGTTAAATCAATCTACTTATTTGTACATCTTATGAGGAAAGCATTGTCGCCTAATGTTACCATAGAAGATGTGCACCACTTTTTAAGTAGCATGTGTCCGAAAACAGACTAAAGGAGGCGTTTAATATATAGATTGGAGGTATAACTCTTTAATGTTGGTATTTTCCAATCTATATTGGCAGAACCCATGTCGAATCAAACTTCGTATACTTTTTTTGTAAAATATTCTTTAAGTATTATTAGTACTAGTTAATTTAAATATTATTTATATTAATATTTTCTTCTGTTTCCGCGATTATTACTCATTGAAATAAAACAATTTAACGGATTATATCGCGTATATTATCTCATTTTAGTTCCCGACGTTTCGGAAGCTTTCCAGCTTTCCATGTCCTCCCGTGACCATGGAAAGCTGGAAAGCTTCCGAAACGTCGGGAACTAAAATGAGATAATATACGCGATATAATCCGTTAAATTGTTTTATTTCAATTATTTATATTGTCCATTTTGTAAAAAGCTGTTAAGGTTTATATTTAGGCCTGCTGCAGCTGGCACGCTGATTTCCATCGATTGCAGCTCCTTAAATAAAGATAAAAATAGAAATAAAAATTATGGATGTAAAAAACAAAAATAATTATAAAAATTTTGACCTTCACTGGAATCAGTATCCTGTGCCATAATGGGGCAACGCGCTCTGTACGAACTAAGGTACAGGATCTAGAAGCAAGTTTCCGAATTTTCAAGCTTGGCACAAGATGCGTTTTCAAGTCCAAACTTAAACATTTTTCATTGCCTTTGAATAATCTACTTGTCTGCTAAAAATCTAAATACGGCAACGTGAATATTTTTACTGTCCACTGCAAAATTGTACTGATAGAAGACCGGAAGTAAAATCCCGGACGGGCGAGGACGTTGCCGGAAGGTCCCCCGGCCCGACTACCCCACTTCCACCCCGCCATATCCGGTCACGGGATATCCGTACCGCGCCCAACTTATGACAAGCTTACTGTGGAAAATACATAAGTAAGAAAAAATATTTTAAGGATAAATATATTATATATTGCTGTAGAAAACATGTCATCGAAGATAAAACCGAGAACTTGGTTTTCAACTAACATTGTCCTTTTTTCACCCGGCGCAGTGCAACAAATCGACGTAATGGTTTACATAAAGGTGGATGGATAATAGTTTGAAAAATAACATAATCTAAATGTCACAAAGCAAAAATTAAAGGTTTCCCCAAAACAAGTCAAACAGCCCAAATACATTTGCTTAGTGGACGAAGCTGCGGGAATAACATATATAATTTTTATGTTTATTAATTAATTAATTTATTTATTTAAGGATTACGAACAGATAATACATGTTGGCTTAGGTTACGTTAACCGTGTGGCACACTGGTGGAGAAACCAGTTAAAAAACCGGCCAAGTGCGAGTAGGACTCGCACACCGAGGGTTCCGTACAAACTATACGCTACAAATGGCCGTACCTATGAAAAGCCAGTGTTAGCAGAGCCCTACTCCTAAGTAAAATGTACGCGGTGCTCGATCATTTTATATTGGTTTTTTTCAGATTTATTTCCTTGATTGTGTTATAAACAGAGGTCGGACAAATGGGCGTCATTGCTCGGAGTAACATGGACATGACTCAAAAGTTTGATGGATTGATCAATAAATTAAATTATTGATGATATAGTGATAATTGATAAGATTTCAATGGTATACTAAAATTAAGATATTATACCTTCTTTGATTTCCTTTTAGCAAAACAGAACAATCTATTTTTTGACATTGACTTTACTATTCTGACATTCATTCCTATTAAAGTTATATACATTACTAGCTTCTGTCCGCGACTTCGTCCGCCTTAAATTCGTTTATCGCGGATAAGGGTATTATTCCGGGATAAAAAGTAGCCTATGTCCTTCCCCGGGACTCAAACTATCTCCATACCAACTTTAATCCAAATCGGTTCAGCGGTTTAAGCGTAAAGAAGTAACAGACGGACAGACAGACAGACACACTTTCGCATTTATAATATTAGTATGGATATTTACCTTGTGATTCTTTCAAAAGCTCTATATCACCAAAAATATCAAACCATAATAAAAAAATATAATATGTTCGTGAACAACTAAGCAATGGATACTTTTAGATTTCAATTGATGAGACTAAAGATTTTTTAGACCGGAAAATTGCTAATATTCTCGTAAGATTTTTAAAAGAAAATCAGCCCGCTAGTTGCTTCTTGATTGCATCCAAAGTTTTGGACAAAGTAAATGGATCTACAATATTTAATTTTTTCGGATCAAGCCTACAATGGTTGTGGGAAGACCGTGCTGAAAGTAATTTCAAAAACATAATTTTATTTACGAGCGATTGGGTGAGCTATATGCTAAATGCTGGACAGAAAATTAAAGCCAAATATCCACAAATATTACACATAACTTGTTTTGCACATGGGATTCACAGACTTTGCAAAAAAATTAGAAAACATTTTGACGACGTTAACAGATTAATCAACTACGTTAAAAAAGTATTTTCAAAAGACCCTTCCAGGATTGCAACATTCAAAAAAATTAACCCACACATTCCCTTGCCACCACAACCCATAATTACACGTTGGGGCACTTGGATCCAGGCGGCATGTTTTTATAAAAATAATTTTGAAGCTGTAAAGAGAGTCATACAAACATTTAATAATCGTGATAGTATATATATCCCTACGTGTAAACAGATTTAACAATCAAGTAACGTTTTAGCACAATTTATAAAACTTCATTTCATATCATTTTCAATCAATCCCGCACGTAATAGAGAGTTTACAATCTAATTCAAATACTATATAATTTTCATTAAATAAAATACGATGTATATTGAATAATCTGGAAAGCATTCAAGGTGAAATAGGAATCAGTTTGCAAGGAAAAATGAAAGCAGTACTTAAAAGAAATCCAGATTTTGAAACTGTCATCCAATACATAGAAGGTAAAATAGACTCTGAATCCTATTGGCATGAAAGTATTCCTATTAAAGTACTGAAGTTTGCTCCGTTAACTTCAGTAGATTGCGAACGGAGTTTTTCAGCTCACAAGTATATTTTGGATGTAAAAAGGAATAAACTTACCACGGAAAATTTAGAAAAAATACTGTTTATTTACTTTAATAAATCTACATAATAAGAAGTCTGTGTTTTTATATACAACGTATATAAATAAAATTACAGGTAAGAAATTAATCAATCAAACTTTTGAGTCATGTCCATGTTATTGCGAGCAATGACGCCCATTTGTCCGACCTCTGTTTATAAGAGCTTCCTACATACCAAATTTCAAGTTTCTAAAGTACCCTATCAATCTCAAAAAGTGTCGAAATGTACGTTTTTTGCGCCATAAACGGCCGTATCTTTTTTTACGTAAACTTAGAAGTTTTATTTTTTTCACAGCTTCAAGGGACTGTAAACTTGAGTATATGTGAGTGAGTTTAGTAAAACTTCCCACTTTGTCGATTCTAGTTACGTTAGTAGTTGATTACGTAAAGGGGTCTTGACAGATAGACCGACAGACGGACAGACGGACGGACAACAAGGTGATCCTCCGTTTTTTCCTTTTGAGGTACGGAACTATAAAAACAGTTCCAAAACAAACACTTTCAGCCAGTGTACGATTGTTGAACCCGACATAATCTGAAAGTAATTATTTAGTTCTTTTTGGTGTAAAATTTGTAAATGTGCATTACTTTTCTTATAAGCATTAATTTAAATAAAACCGGCCAAGTGCGAGTTAGACTCGCGCACTGAGGATTCCGTACAAATTTCACTTACACTAACTTTATTACCCGGAACCGGCTGAGTTAAATTTGCACCTGATATGTATGTCATTGCATACAAATCAGGTGCAAACTTAACGCAACCGGGTTGTTCAAATAGGTTTTTTTCAAAAATAAAAAAAAAATTGCTAGTTAGAGACATGGCTATAATTTTCGTGTACTATTTATGTTTATTAATACAAATTGAGAAAACTTCAAAATTTGTCTAATGGTAAACTTCGGAGATAAAGGCGGGGAATGGTGTCTTTTTTTCACGTTTTCCTTAATAAAACAAAAACTAATCACAATAAAAAAAATTAAAAAACTGTTCGAAAATGTGCAGATTAAGCCCTTTCATATGATACCCCATTTGTTCCAGTAGCTAGACTTTAAAAATTTACCCCCCTCATATTCGTCATTATTTTCGTGTCGTCGTTAAAAATATATTTTTAAATATTTCCTGGGCAATACATGTGGGCTGACCATGTTTATAAAATTCCAAATTTTAAATAGTTCGCATAAGTAGTTTTTGAGATATAGCGCTTGAATAGTCGGACAGACAGACGGACAGACAGACAGACAGACAGAGTCGCACCATAAGGGTTCCTTTTGTACCTTTTTGGCACGGAACCCTAAAAATACAATACGAAGATGAAACCTAATCAATGTAGCTCCAAATTAATTAAATATTTCATCAAACGACATGGGTTCAATTGTAATAAGAAGGAATATGATATAGGTTTACCAACGGGAACAGGTGATGATATCCTTTATTATTATGAAAGAGCCTTGGGAACGCTTTGCATTATCTGTCTCAGATTTCTCCGATGGCATGCGGTGCTGATAGCTGAATATCACCTTTGAGGAAGGATGCCACACAATGCGAGCCCTTTATACTCATTCGAGTGAGCAGATGTGATGACTAAAATAAACAAACGTATGAAATGATGACGATACAGAGTGTTGATACTATCATATGTGCGGAATTAAGTTTCAAGCGGTGTGCTTGTACGCGTAAGTATGTGTAAGTTGTTTAAAAATAGCGGCCCTTGGTAAATTTCATTGAACATTATATAATTCCTTTCATCGCCATTTTCTTTAAGGAAATGGCCAAGCTGCCAAGCTTGCTATTATGTGATATGACACTTATAAACGGGTGTATTTTCAAAGGCACTTGTTTAGCGGTCACAAGCCAATTAATAAAACACCGAGCTTAAAAATACCACTTACATATTTTTTACACATTTTACACATTAAAACACACCGAGGCATATTGAAATAAATGAACGGTTAATATACAAAATACGTTAAGTTTTTTTATCGAAACTTCACAAAAGTACGGTGCACTCAGTCTGTGAGCCATGTCACACTCGCGGATTTGTTCAAACAATCGCGCGTAACTTTGTATGTAGGATTCGTATTGACAAGAATTATACACTATTACAAAGAATATTAAATAACGCATTATGTCGTATAATATTTAATGCGTAAGCACGTAATGTTAACAAGTGGTCGACCATTTTGTAACTGTCCCACGAGTTGCCACTACTATCACTTCGTTCAAATACCTGCAAATATTTGATTGGCCGACGACGATTCCGCCATGTTTTTGTTTTTATAGGAACGATCTTTAGTTGTGTACGGCATTCAAGCAGAACGGACGTGCAACTCTCGCATTTTGGCTCCTCAGCGAGGTAAGTTTCCCTTACGATCTGTTTTGGTTCTCTTAAAAGTAATATCGCTAGACATGTATTTAAGGGCGTAAAGTGGCTTTGTTTTATTCTATCTTTTAGCATTTAATAGTTAATTATGTTCTTAATTCTACGTAAAAGCGATGTAATTCATTACGCATATGGTTTTAAAGTTATCATAAAAATATGTGTTTATCATCATGCTATCTGGCGTCATTTCTCTGGCAGTTTGGTCCAGCGAAATGACGTTTGCTCCAGCGAAATTATTTTTGATCTTTACTTTTTAGGTTTTCACGACTTGTAGCGCAAATAACTAGACCTAATAATCCTAATATACAATAAAAGTAGTATTAGAGCTCGCTGGCCGTAATTTTCTACTCGACGCCCCAAGTCTAAGTTCACTTTAAACTTGATACCTTTGACCTATGAGAGAGTTATAAACTTAGAATAGGTAACCAGTTTATGAAAACGTATTTGGGTTTTTATGTTAAAAGATTTTCTAAATTACAAAGGACTAATTCATCCATACGTGAAATTTTGTGGGCTGCCGAAGGTTATTCAAATATAATCAATACAAAATCAAATCAAAATAATTTTATTTGCTAGAACACGGTTACAAAAATCTTCATGCGTATTCAACCTGCATGCATGTGTGCAAAAATACTCAGTCACTTTAAATGTAGTAACATATTTGTATGTACTGAAAGTCAAATATTCATTTTAATGATTTAGTATGTCAAATGTTCCGTAATATCATAAGTCATCTTTTCTAGCAACCAGTTGGGCAATTTACTATAAAATAATGATTTAAATATATTCTAATCGAATAACGACAAGAAATTATTTTGAGATTTTTAGTGCATTTTAAAGGCATTTTTTAATGAAAAAATATACAACTCGTCACCAGACCCTGCTGCTTACAGGATCAAGTAATTTATACTTTATTTACACTTACTTTCCTAATTGGTTAATGTAATCGTCATTTCGCTGCCACAATAATAATTTTATTTAATTTCTCTGGTTTTTTTTTTTCAAAATTTTAGTACACCTAATCTAGAGATATTAGAATGGTGCCTCTTGCAGATTTGGAATCCTATTTTAAAGGTGTTTCAAAAAGACCAATCGTTTTCATCAATATAAAAAAAAAAAATTGCCAGCGAAGTTACGAAAAAAAGAGTCGTTTCAAAAATACACCCAGACATGGTCGATTTGGTCAACATAATATTATGCGAATAAAACATCATTCAAAAATGAGCCATTTTTCTAAGAAATAAAATACTATACTTATTTATATACAGTTCGGTGTGCAATTCTTATTGCATAGCAATCAAGTAATTATAATGTTACTGTAGAAAACTTCAACGAAAGAAAAATATGTGATCTTATTAGTGTTGATAAGACTAGTGTCGAAAGACTTTCAAACCTTAAATACTCGCAAACCTTGAAGGTTCAGCTTTGAAGAATTAAGCGTTGAAGGTGGGTTCAAACCTTCAACGCTTAATTCTTCAAAGCTTAACGGTTCAGAAACTTAACGACTCAAGCTTTTTATGAAAAGCTGAAGCTTTAAACACTCGGGCGTCGGGTCTATTGGAAGCTCAAGCCCCCCGAACCTCGAAGGCCTGAGTCAAGCGTTAATAGCTCAAACAATGAGCGTTCTAAAATTGATGTCACTCGTAAAATTAATCTGCAGTCGCAACTCGAGTCTTTTAGTTTACGCCTCGAAGCTTCACAACACTAGATCGTATCGCTAAACGGCGATTTCTTCCAGATGATTTTAGATATCGAAATCGACGCCAAATAATCGAACAAGACAAATATAAAATCAACCTGTGCACAGTCAGCTTAAAATTGTCACACATATTTTTGTCTATAGGACCAAATGTATTGGGATATTATTTAGATAATTTTATTTTTAGAGAGTATTTAACGTTCAGTGTATATAAAACATAACTATTAAATTACACGAATCTATCGGATACATGTATTATATTTTATACTTAGAACATCTGTATAATAATCACCATGCCGTTTCATCAAAAACCTGTACGTATTACAGCCTTCTAAATACATGAGTATGTTGTGAAGCGTTGCACAGTGATATGCTGATATGTATCGTCCCAAATTCCTCGCGCTGAGTATCGGAGCGTTAAGGTTACTCTCGCCCGTTCATTTGAATTAAACCGTTCAAGACGCCACAAAGTGCCTCTGTCTGAGGCTGATTTAGCGTAAAAACATTCTGTCTCCGTTCACTTATCGCATTTCGCATTAAAGAATCCTTTATTATCTGGCATTTGATACTCAGACAGCTGCCGGCGCCTACCGCTTCCGTAGGCTAGTACGGATTCGATTCCAGACGCGGAATCCGATCTTTTGTTGATGGAGGCGAGATTTGGGCATTTATCTGTGGAAGACAATCTTGGATGTCCCGTGCGCATGTCATCTTCACGTGTAACGTTACACGGACACGCTTTTGTGGTAGCGTTACAATGGATAAGCATGTGCCAGTCTCGAGTCTAAAGTTTAAGATGAGACGATCCATTATCTTTGACATGGATCAGCTTAAGGTTCTCGAGGAGTCGAGTGCAGTATTTGTTCGTAATTCGGACATCTCTTTGATGTTCTTGTGTTAAAATGACGCTACAAAAAATCACTTAAGATTTTGAGATAATGAAAAACATTTACGATGTTCGGGTACTTCCATATCCTGCATTTTAGGTGCTGTCTTAGATCGCAGATTACCGCATTTCTGATGCCGGTAGCACACCTCCGCAGCGAAACCACGAAACGCCATACAGAGCGCGCGAAACTAAAGCGGAATTTCCTTGGGTTTGACGTTTCGCGGCGGAGGTGTGCTACCGGCATCATTGAACGATGAATCAAAAAATATTTAGGACGCATGAACAGCTTAATAATTAACTAGAATAGAATTTTCCAGGATGAAAATCAAAGAGTAGGAAATTAAGAACACATTACGAGTCACTGCCCGGCCTATAGGCCGACTATACTCTATGCAAAAATCACGTCGATACGTTGCTCCGTCGGTGGGTTATGTATGAGGGATAAACAACATATTTTCACACTTATGATATTGATTAATGAACCAAAGTCATTTGCTAAAACGTGCTTTGTACCTAATCAACTCGAATGTTATCCTCCAAAAATCCCCATTAAATCACTTTGATTGCATAGAATCTATCTCTCCATCTAGTGCTTCAATGTAAACAATACTGTCCAATTAAGGCGCAAGATAGGATGTGTTGCAGTGCGTATGCGTACGGCCGACATGCGGCCCACATGCATAATGCGAGTTACGGCAGGTTACGTGCGCGCCTTATGCAAGCGCCGTGAGAAGCGGCGCACCCGCAACACCCGCCATTAGGGTTACCGAGATACTTTTTCAGCACATATTTCGTGAGATAATGAGCTTTATTATATCAAATGCTGATATTTCGCGAGATTGAAACAGATAGCGAGGTATTGCTGTAACTATTTGGATTGATTATGATCGTCTTTGTGGAACTGCATAACAACAATTGCAAGATGTGTATTTATTGAACTACCATCTAAATGAAATGACATATACGGAGCGTTTGCTAAGTCGTGAACAGAAATATTATTTTTCGATGCACTTTTGTATGGTGATTTAAAATATCTGGTTGTAATGGCAATTAAATGACTTTTAACTTAACCGTAAAAGCCTTTCCGGTCTCACTCTTTCTTTTGCTCATATTTGGGGGTAGTGACTTGTCTTTCATGAGTAAAATACGTTAAAAATATAGGGTGACCATGAGTTACGATAAAATAACAAGGAAATACATTTTACACCGTAAAATGATGAATGCTCACTCTTCTAATAATCACTCAAAGCTACTGTTAGGCAGGCTAGAAGGTTAGGATTTAGAGGAAATTATTTCTGTTCACAACTTAAAAATTACCTTATACGTGTAACTAGAGTATACCCTTTATCTTGAGATATTTATATGTATCTATATTGTTGTTTATAAATGCTACTGCATGGTTTAGATCTGAAACTATTAATTTGAATAAGCTACATATAACATGAGCCTTTGTTTAGCATCGAGATATTTATTTTTATCTTTATTGTTTGCTTAATTTGCCACTATAGTTTTGAGTCAAATCTCTAATGTTTTAAGTATCACACCGCATGTTTATTTTAATGTCGCGATAGCCCAGATATTCACCCTAATTTGGGCTCTATTACACTGGTCAAACATTTCGTTTGTCGTAACAGATGGGTGTGCCGATGAAATTCGAATTAGATATCCAATTGCACCGTAATTGATTTGGTAACCCTACCCGTAACGTACTGCACACTAAGTGCACACAAACTCGTTCTGGAACTAGTCTAACGGCCATAGACAATGCTCTAACCGATCGCCGCCGGCTCACTTCCTATACAAATTACCTAACACCGGCTCAGCACGGGCCTGATTACCGGTAATCTTTCCATGTACATAATAACCGGTATGCAAATTCAATGCATCATAGATTAGGTTTTTTTCAATCGATCGACTAACGTCGTAATTAGCCAGCATCATAGACAATCATTAATTATTTCTGAAGAAAGTTTAAACAGAAAAAATACCGCTAAAGATTCCGCTAAACTGCAATTTATACGACACGCACAAGGATGGAATTCAGAAGCTGTCAGCCATTTCAAGTTTCATTGCATTTAGGGCAGACGCTAAAAAAACAGCTTCCAACATACACAACGAAAGACGTAGCTATGTTGAGCAAACATGTGCGACGCAGTTCCTTAAAAAACTTGTTGCTCTGAAAAAAAATGTAGAAAAAAGACACTCGAATGCTGAAGCTTGCTTCTCTGACAGGAAATATGATATTTTATTTTGGGCGTGGGATCAAACCGAGTCGATAATTTATGTCTCGAATAGAACATCATGGAATGGTGAAATGAAATTGTTAGACATTTTTACGATATTAAATAGAGAACCGTCCCTTTGAGCGCGGTTTTAGAGCTCAACAGCGAGGCATTTTAATTTCAGCGTTCGACATAGTCGTAACGGGCCTGTGGTTTTTACGATCAAAGATATACATTAATACCAATTTGTTTTTTAAATTTCCGGCTATATGTACTTGGAGCCGCAAATGAGTTTGTATGTGTTCAATTCATAGCTGAATCCTTGCAAAGCTGGGACAGCTTAGAAGTGCGAGTGGGCAGCGCTCGGCAACAAGTAATGGGACACAGCAATCGCGCGCAATCTGTGCCGGAAGCCCTACACTGGACCACTGATTATGTGTTGCATCGCCTTATTGCCACTTTATTACTTAGAACATGTTTCTACATCTAAACAACTTTATATTCATACGTTATTAAAGCCACAATTATTTCTGTTAGGTACCTATCACCATGTTGCTTTTCTTGCGGGACCAGTACTTTGATAAATGCTTTTTAGTTTTTTCCAAAGCTCGGACGAAGTTTTGCAACTTTTTATTTGTTTCAACTCTGAAGGCGAGATGAGTAGTAATAATTCTGACCGTACTAGTAGATCTTTGCGTACAAATTCTTTCTTCTCCGTCCCGTTACCAGTTTCGGTCAGCTCGGGTATCTCACCGCTTGCATATCCCCACAGGCCATTTTTTATTAGCACTGCTTGCGCTTGGAGACACCATGTAGTGTAGTTCTCTTTCGTTAGGGCTTCAATGCGATGGTGCGACGACGAAGTGTTTGCTGCCGGCGTCTCATTTCGAATGAAGTTTTGTTTTTACCGACTACATTTAAACTAGCTAACCACTTGTTGTGTGGATAAGCGAATGAAATAATAACCATCCATATTCAATAATAAACGTTTGTTTTATATTCTTATTGTACCTACATAGGAGTGGAAGTTATCAATTTTCCAAACAGTATATATATATATATACTATATTAAATAAACCGGGACAAGCTGGCTGCAAAGAAATATGAATTGGATCACGTAAGTACAAATATCTTAGTACCTAAATTTTACAGGTTGATTACGTGGCAGGCTGTCAATATCGACCATTCGACAGACGAAATCAACCTTATACCATGAATAGTTCGGTGAAATGTACTAAAGGTGAAATCAGGGGCACGTTTCATTAACGCTTGTAACTTGTATCACAAGCGGAAGTCTCCTTTTAATTCATATTGTTGGAAAGAGACTTCCGCTTGTAACAGCTTTTGAGAAACGGACCCCAGGTCTTACCCTTACCTAGATAAAATAAGGACACTATTTTCTAAAGCTAGCTATTAAAGATATAACTAAAGCGGCACGAGTCGGGTACCAAGAAATATAAATTGGGTCAAACAACGAGAGATTCCTTGCACAAGTCAGAGGTTTTACCGGCAGCCCAGGAAGTGTTCTGCGGCAACCGCTTCTGCTTAGTTGTTAACGGCACATTCAGTGCGCGGCGTCTAATTAAAAACATTAAGTAACTTGCTGCATTCTTTATTTACAGTCCTTTTGAAATAGGGATGTTGCCTGACCTCAAAATAAGCAAAAAATATACACGATGCTGATAAAATAAGCAAAATGAGGAACTACGTTAAAACGTCGAGAACGATATCTTACGTGTAGCTGTTTTATGAGCCCTTAAAGTTGGGTGGGAAACTCCATTCTTAAAGTATGAAAATATCAAAAACAACCCATAAAATGTATGGTAACTTTTGTTTTGAAACCGTTTTGAAAAACGCAAGTTCTAACATAGTTGGGGAACAAAGTTCTTAATTTCCCCGTACAAGGTTAAGGTAACCGTAAGTACTTACTAACCTTATTACGTCACTAATCTAGTAGGCTTTAGTATGAGGAGTTTTTGGGAAAGTCCAAAAATGTGATTTTAAGATTATTGTATCTCGGGGAGATTTTATGAGATTGAAGTAGTTTTTTCACCAATATTTTTATTATTGAGAGGTTGTTAACATAGAACAGAAAAAAAGAGTGAAATGGTCTATTAAAAGTTTGCAACTTTGAACTGGTGTTTTCATAAGCTATGAGTTCTAGTTGAAATAAGCTCGATTATTCTTTGTTCATACATTTCTGTGAGAAAATCTTTCAATTAAAAACAAACTCTTAAAAGTACTAGGCAAAATATTTACTTTGTATCTGATGCCGATTATAGATAATGTTTTAAATATTTAAGTAACATATACAAAATGTTGAATAATTGGTAAGGCGTCTTTAACTTCTAGCCTTTAATCAAACAAAAGATATAGCACCTAAGTTTGAATCGAGAAAATCATTTTCAAAATAACAAACTATGCTCCACAATTTTAATTGACTTTTTAATCTTCTTACACATAGTCAGTCACAGATACCTACGCGTAATTTTCACAGTACCTAATTGAAGCACATCTAAATTCGATGACAAATTATTCTCGTTTTTATCGAATGGTTTAATAACAGTTACTCAATGCTTTTGTAAAAATAAGCGCAAGCGGTCGGACGTAACGGACTATGTAAGCTGCAAACTGCTCCTTATACGTGTGTTATTATGGCTTGGCGATGTCGTTGTGCCTATAAAGTCGTCTCAAGTGTAAACACACGTAAATATTGTCGGCGGGCCCGCGCCCGCGGCACGCACTCGTAAAATCTATTTCTCGCCCCATTGCCCCTGCATATTACGAAAGGAACCAGGATTTATTTTTGTCAAAAGATCTGCAAATACATGATGCCATGATGTGAAACTATTCACTTAAACTTATTTTCGTATAGCAAATAAATAAGCAACACTTGTCAGATGAGAGATAAAAAAAAATAGATGTAAGAACACTTGCTGTATTGTTTTATATACGATATCACCGTATTTGTATTTCCGATCGTTAAACCCGATTGTTCACTACATCCATTATTTTTCTATCATATGCGCATCGCTCCTACAACAACACACCAAAGGCGTCTCCCCCTGATCTCCGCAACTCCAAATCAGATGTCTTGCTCCTACCTTTTGTTGAGGAAAGCGTCCAGATCGTAGGTATAGTAAAAATATAAATTAGTATCATTAACGCTCTGACAAAGGCAGTGAATATGAGTCAGCGGCCGGATTATTCTCCCTAAGTAATACACTCATTCGCGCCACCCGAGGTAATACGAGCGATGATGCTCGATCCATCTCGATCGCTATTTCCGAGCCGCACCTCCTCACTACAAGCCGACGAGCTCATACACTTCGTTTAGAAAGAGCAATAAGACACGCTTTTGTCAATGCGGTAAGGACTTCGATATATTTCACATGTAGTGGTGGACCTATTGTGCTTCAAAACTCCCAATGACGTAATAAACAAAGCATCTTGAACTACCAAGAAACAAAAGATACTCTTAATTAGTTTAACGATGCTGAATAAATAATGTAATCGCAGCCTGATATAATTCGGCGAAATGGACCATCGTGAAATGTAATACGTTGCGTCTCGAGACAGCAATTAACCGCGCTAATTTGTTTACTCAGTACCCTGGAGATATATTGGAGATACCGTCACTCTCATGGCGTATTCCCGTCTCTGTTTGAGACCAAAATACCTGCTCACTAAAGTTCCTATAAATTAAATGAGGTACCTACGTTTTGAAATATCAAATAAACAACAGCATTTATTGCGACAAACAACGCAATTAAGCAGACTCGGAGTTTGTTACATTATCATATTATCAAATATTTCCGCATGCGATAATCGATCTACATTCCAGAAATTCTGCAATTCTACAGTTGTGTAATTTAATCTCCGCCTCTATTGTCTTTGTCACCGTTAACAGACTTGCTCTTTGGGACCTCTTAGACCATTCGAGAGATACGATAAGCTTGAAAACTTGGACGCCAAGTCATATCTAATTTAGATTCATTACTCTTGGTGCAATATGTACGTCCCTTTCCAAAATGCCAGAAAGATAACTTCACTTCATTTCACTTTAATACAATGAAATACAAATAGATTTTCGTACCGCATGTATTTGTTCATTTAGTTGAGATAACCTTGAGATACTTTTGTTGAATTCTAATTAATGTAATTTTGTATTAATAATTTAGTTGGGTCTCACTCATGGCGTTTTACAAAATTTTTAAAATTAACTTGAATAGGTACCATGATATATCCCGAGACATTGTGCCTCATATACGAAGCGGCCTGTCGTAGGCCTACACAGACGGAAGAAGATGAGCGTTTTCAGGGTGTGGTCTTCACTCAGAATACTGCTAGGAGCCAGCAGGCACTGTGTACGTTCTTCAAGCTGTAGCAGCTTGCATCCAGCTAGGCACTGCTATCCCATGGACTGCAATACTGGATGCAGATCGAGCCTAGGTAAGCAAATTTTCTATACCCTGCAATAATAAAAATAATTTAATTAAAAGGTCACTATCATTATGTACCTATATTAAGTTTGCCTATGACTAGACAAAGGGATTGAAAATGTATGTGTGTAATATCAGAACAAAGATTGGCAGCCAATCCTCAACTACAAATAACATTTCGGATTTGTCTGTTCCATGGATAAAGAGGTGACAACGCTTTACTGTTAGTTTTGTTCGTTCACTGCTTTAAAAGTAAAGCCGTACTCACATCAATTGTTTTTTCGTCCAGATTTGGATGTAAATTTGGTCCCAGGCGATAGTCAGCAATTGCGGTGATTAGACTGAAGTGACATTATAGGAGAGGTAATCTAAATTACAGAAGCAAGCAACCATATTTTTATCGAATCCTTCGAATAATTCAGTATGAGGAATCTGGAACAAAGTTGAAACTAGTCTTTGATTAGATGCCTTCAATTGGATGGATACTATTAACATGATGCTCTACGCATAATTATGATACGCAATACAAGTACTTAGATTATGACAGGAAATTGTATATTCAAAAATAAAGGCAGGAAGCAGGCGGGTAACTTCATTTATGATCCTGTTAGTGATTGATTAATGATTACCTCCGCTCCTTTAGTATTTTTTTCGTTCCTGGAAAATCTAAATTACGTGTTTTTTTTGGCGCACTGGGGATAACTGTCGGTGAAGAGTGGGAAATTATTTAAAATTTCGTTATCATTTTTAAAACATTTGTTGGTTCTTAATGTTTATTTATTGCCATAACATTTTCACAACACGGCAGAAAGACGCATGCTTGACGTTTGAACAAAAATCTAAGATGTATGAGTCACACAATAAACATTTGAAATTTCCTAAACCGGTCAATGTCTATGACGGCTTACCATGGTGAGTATTTACTAAAAATTACTCGAGGAGTTATAGCATGCAAGAAGAAGAAAAGAAGGGCTGACGGACCAATTCCGTGGGGGACAAACTTATTTGTTAGAACGGGATATAGCTATGAGTTACTCTCGCATTTTCTAAAAAATAGTACCACCCTTTTTGGCCTGTCTGACATACAATCAGTTATAAAAATCTTTTTGATATGTTTATCTGTACCAAAGAGAATATAAACACTACGTGATCTATACTCTTCGAGTAACGTAGTGATTAAGTACTCTGTGCCACAGACTAATAAGAGATACTCTGTGCTTCGAGTGTCACCTAGATGTCACTGGTGTGCTTTTGTGATTCCCAAAAATAAATCAAACATGAATAGCCATCGCAGTATAGGTACTTCGATATTAATACCAGTAATAAATTGATACCCGACGTCCCGGAGTGCAAAGAAACTTCATAGGTATAATATAAATACAAAAACTGCAGGCTACGAGTGTATTTCACAACATCCTCTATGGACAGATTTTCTACGGAATTGTTGGTTTCCTAGAGATTAGCTGGATTTCTACGCTTTTTTAAATTTCGGGGTATCACACAAATTCACACCATATACATTGTCACAAAATTTTAACTTCTTTATCTAACAATCTCGTGAAGCAAATGTGTTAATTATATAAAACTTTAATCTTAAACCTCCCCAATCGGGTAAGATATAAATTTTACTTTTACCGACTTTTTAACTTATTTTATAGCCAACGGATTTGCTTTTGAGCTTGCTTCAATTATTAAAGTGAATGTTTGACAGGGTTTCGTCAGAACGTTACAGTGGGTAGGCAGTTCAGGCAAGTCGGCCGGATCTCCGGGCGGTGCGTCGCGGCGGAACCGCGCAAGACTTCCGCTCCCTAGGGACGAGCGCCACGGCTCGGCGCGCGCGCAGCGTGCCGTACCGGACTTTCACGAAAACCTGCACAGGTCAGTGGAGTTGCAATAACTGTATGAAATATCATACCTACTTATTCGAGGAAGTCTTGTAGCCCTTCTCGGAAATGGGGGTTACGCCTAAACTTGAAGCCTATCTGTGTCTGGTATGCATGGGAGCCAGCAGCAGCATCGTAAATTCGTAGTTCTCAAACATGCGGAGGCTCCTTTCCTTATGGTGATGTTTAGCCGTGTTTGACAAGGATCAGATCAGCCAAGTGTGGACTGTTTAAGAAGGAGTAGATAAAAATATTTTTTTCAACATGCCTGAGGTAATGAGGTTAGTCTCGTTTTTCACTATAAAGCCATTTATGTAAGTAAAAGAACATTTAATTTTGCTTGACGTTAAGGGAACACATTTATATAACTCATTGTTACGATGTTCAGGATGGGAAAAATATCTGTGATCTTCATAAATTTTACTGAAAACTTAATGGTTATTTACTCCCATCACAAAACAGATAAAATGTCACGTGCTGTATGTACTGACGTGGACTTTAAAGAAGAAATTGCACCTGTTTCTACATAATTTTGTACAAAACTATAACCAGCGCTCACATTAGGGTTTCTATTATTCATTTAATTATTTCATTCGGTGAACCATTCTTTCTTCTTCACTATCGATATCGATATTAAAATGCTTTTAGCGCTAGTTAAATTGCGACACTTATGTTTTCGTAAACATTCCGACCTCTGGTGATTATGAAAACAAGAGTCATGCTGTGCTCCTTCTTACAACCATATAAAACTAGCCGTAGTATTCCGATATTATCCAATAAGACACAGCCTGGAACATTAGCGTAATTAGGGTTCCGTACCAAAACGATAAAAAAGGAACCCACTGTCTGTCTGTCTGTCCGACTATTAGAGCGCCATATCTCAAAAACTACTTATGCTATCTATTTGAAAGTTGGAATACTTATAAACATAGTCAGCCCACGTTTATTACAAAGCAAACATTATAAAATATGTTTTAATTTTCCAAAAAAAACGACAAATATGGGAGGGGGGAAGCTAAATCGGAATAAGTAAGTGAAAGTTAGTAAGTAAACCCTCGGTGCGCGTTTTTTTATTATGTTCTTCATATTTTTTCTCTGTAAACCTAGGTAGTTTAAAATGTGACTAAACCGGTGAAACCACTTAAGTTCTGTTGGATGGGTATACTGGTATTGGTCTCGGAATCTTACAAGGCCTTTTAAAAAAATACTAAAGTATCCCACAGGACCACGGGATCCCCTCAGTCACGCAGTTAGCAATCTATTACATTACGTCAACCTTCTGGGAATTTAGTATTTATTGCGAGAGGAACAGAAACAAGATTTCGTACCCTCAGAACAAAATATAATTTAAATATACATCTAAAATAGCAAGAAGTAGAAACACTACGAATACACAAACAATTATAATAATTGTCATCTAGTTACATGATATTTTTTCCTGTGATTCACGAATTTTTCACTGAAGTATGAAATACCTTGGAAGTACTTGTACATATTAAATTTTTGACTACATCTATACTATTATAAAGTTGTAAAAATGAAATGTCTGTACATTGAAGATATTATCAAAAAAATGATTGTTATGGAGTATTTGGAGGTCACTAAAACGAAAAATATTTTTTTTTGGATTTTATGTATGTTTGTATGTGTCGTTGTGGCTTCATCACGCAAAATCGGCTTAACGGATTTCAACTATTTTTGGTACACGGGTAGCTGGGTATCTCCAGATGGTTATAGATACTTTTTACCCGTATACGCTGAAGAAAAAAGAGGGGTTATGACTTTTTCTCCGCCGCGAACGAGAAGTTGTGGGCGTCTTCTAGTAACGTAATAATAACCTAACCTAACATCATCAATAAAAACAAAACCAATTATAGAAATGTCCAAAGCATACTTATCGTAAATCTTTTCAGCGTTAACAAACCACAAATGTTCAGAGCGAGCAATCATAATGCCTATGCTATCAAATTTTGTTAGGAATTATTTAGGCGACGTTGATGTGTAGACTAAACAATGAGATCAACCTTGGTCCTATTGCGGGTCTCAGTAAACGTCGCCTACTTTTCCACACACTGACATTGATTCAACTGGACATCCAAAAAAAAAACAAATTAAAAATCGAACGTTCAAAGCTGTGAAAATGTGTTGATTGATATGGTGCCTTTGCTAACGTTTTGGATTCACATCTGGCGGTGGCGTTTGGCACATTATATATTGTATTAAATTTGTCATCACGATTTTAATTAACTCACTTCATAATTAGGAAAGAATTTCCAGCCGCTTCTCTAATGGTGGTAGTTTCGAAAGATCAAAGAGCATAATGTTTGATCTGAACTGGAATAGCAAATTGTGCCATGAATATTTAGACGATCTGGAGAGAAGTGCCCGAGTAAACTTAGTCAGTTAGAATGGAAGTTTATTCTCATTACGCCCGATAAAGTATACGCGTTCATTACATATACTGAAAACCAATAACCTGAGATTCCAAGAAACTTGGAGGAGGGTGAGGTGCGAGGAGGGAGACGAGGTGAAGTAACGGATGAATGTCCGTGGGAACGGCCGCCACTTCCGCTGCGCGCCGCGCGCGCGCCGATCCACTCTTGAGCTATTTCCTTTATGTAGGGTGACCTTGATTAAGATCTTACTTATTATGACACCTACAACTGATCTAATTTTCATTGTGAGAAAGACAGTCGTTAATGACGTAGTGTTTAGTGTAGTTGCTTTGTTGGATCTACTATGAAGACTCGGGGATTATAATTGATGCGTTTATTACCAAGCTACTTGATGAAATACTTGAACCATACGTAACATACATAAAACACGCATATATAATATAGCCCGGCTTAACATACTCGCCACATCCCCGGCAGGACCGGTTGACGTCCTTTTCTTACTTACATGATGCGAAAAGCAGAGCATGCGTGGGATGAATATAAGAATTATAGATAGGGTTACAGTCAGAGTTACAGTTGGGCGGAAAATAACACATTTAAGTTCATCACCAAACAAATCAAAAATCTCTCATTAATGAAGTTTTTGTGGAGAAATTAAATCACCGTACATAAATGTTACACCCAATGATTGTCGACTTGGCGACAATCCACTCCACGGTAACTATCCAAGCAATTCTACTCTATTACTCATTACCTACATTTAATGTCGATTACTAGTTCCGTTGAAGCGAGAACGTTTGGTTCCACTACGTTTATTAACGGGCCGTCTTAGTGAGTTGCACAACAGGACCGTGTTGCAATTGCAATGTCCAACGCTTCTCTGTAATCTTTGCAATATTTATTTAATACGGTTGTGGGAAAAAGATTTGTCAAGGCATGTACAAGTGAAGTCTTGTGGGACGAGGGGAGGTAATAAATGTAATCCAACAGACTTCCTGGGTGGTGTACATCATTCATTCGTTGTTTGTAGAGCTCTCTTCGTATCATTCACACTAATATTAGGAGCATTTATAAAGTACAACCAAATGGCTACCTATAAATATTTTACAATGTTTTCCCACGAAGTATTTTAGCACACGTTTAACGTTCAAAACCGATGTTGCCTAATACAACTAATTGGGTAGAGAGTTGATAGTGACTCATATCGTCAATTTGACAGTGCTCCCTTGGTCTTATTTTTCCGATGACATCACGTCACGGGCCAGTCCCAGCTTAAAGCATTAAACCACTTGAATAGAGATTTAGTAGGTCGTTATACCGTGCAATTTCTCAGCAACAATAAATATATCATGATCTCATTTCGCGTGGCTATATGGCAAGAAAGAACATTCACAAATTCCGATTGTTGATAATACTTACAGCGGTCTTCCGCTAAACAATAATGTTTTGTTAACTGTAGTTGGTATATTATATTACATAATTAGGTTACATTAGAGTTGTATGACATCCCAAAGAAATAAGAAAGGTTTCATCAGAACGTAGAATTCCGTAAATATATTACACTCGGACAAATAAGACCTCGGCATTTTGTAGGGATCATCAACAAGATTGGCTAAAGCGTGTGGTCATGCTCCGCTCATGTGTGCAGACCGTTGACCGCTGCAGTTCTTGCTATCGCCATCGCCGGAAGCGGCGGCGGAAGCCCGCAATCTCGACCAATTGGACGAATAGCTGTCGCGCTGTGAGCGCTCGCCCCTTGTGGCAGTTCCTTAGAGCATGTTACAGATACACTGGAATATTTAAATATCAGTGGTCCGGCGTTAAAATTATCTGAGGATACGCCCGAATAAAAGGATTTTAATTAAAATTCCGATATGAACTCAAAACCGGAGTGCGCAATGGTAAACAGACTAAACAGAGCCATATAGACATAAGTGTACTTAACGTTCGTAAAAAGAAGAGATATGTTATTCTAAAGTTGGGTCTATTTGTAATAAAGTAGGTTTCAAAGAGTGTTTTTTTTTAAATAGATACCTACTTGATTTCCAATTTTCGATGCGGTGGCTCGTAAATGGATGAAAATCAATGATGGAAGTCATTTTGAAACTGTCGGGAGTGGAGGATTCGTAATTGAAACTGTTACGTATATACAACATTCTTCTTTTGCAACTTCTTTAAACAGGATAAGTAGGTACCGGCTGCGTAAATAAAATAAAATATACTCACATACGTGTATGGATATTGATCCATACTAATATTATAAATGCGAAAGTGTATCTGTCTGTCTGTTACCTCTTCACGCTTAAACCGCTGAACCAATTTAGATGAGATACGGAGATAGTTTGAGTCCCGGGGAAGGACATTGGCTACTTTTTATCCCGGAAAAATACTTTTATTATCCGCGATAAAGAAATTAAAGGTGGACGAAGTCGCGGGCAGAAGCTATTGTATTATAAATGCGAAAGTAAAGTCTGACTGTTATTTTTTCCCGCCTTAACCCCTGAACCGATTTAGATGAAATTTGGTATGGAAATAGTTCTAGACCTTAAAAACTACATAGGATATTTTTATCCCGGAAATTATCTCTTAAAGCGGTGAAAATGGTGGTGGAAGTTTGCATGGGGAATCAATATAAAACATAGGCTACTCAGTTTTTGGTAATGCAGGTAAAGTCGTGGGTAGATGTTAGTCTTGTTATATAATTACCTCCCGTTTTAAAATACCCCTAAATAGAGCATTCCTTCTCGAAAATATAATGCTTTATTCGATACAGTAACGAGCCTTTTATTTGCCGTCAATAACATGGAATATGTTAATCATAACATTGAAAAGGGCCCGTTTAACTTATCAAATACACCTAAATATTAGAAACATTCTCCAAGCGGAACCGGTAGTCTACAGTCAATAAAGCAACCACTATAACTTAAGCTCCCTTGCCGCTTTTTACTGGACAAGTGAAACGAGAGAAAAGGCAACTGAGTACTTTGCCAGGGTCTTGTTAAATTGGTCGTATTCAGCTGACATTGACCTCTAGAGCGGTCGTCGAGGCCTCTCTTTGAACATACATATTCATACTATTCATAGCAGCTTCATCTCCATATTAATGAAGGTGAAGATGAGAATAAGACGAAAACCTATCCCGCAGCTAGTTGCTATAGGTGTTAACGAAACTTTGAATTTCTCATTAACTATGTATGTGACTGTTACCGGCTTCATGATAGTGAGATGACTCAAGCTAGCTTTATAATTGGATAGAATAGACGCTATTTCCAATCTCGTACTTCAAAAATGTAATTGATTCCCTGGTTCCAATAAAAAAGCATCGTCTGTTATGTAATGTCATGTTTAACCGTTAGTCGTTCAGTTGATTAATAAGAAAGTAAGTGTTCCTTACCCAAGGCTGAAAAAACACCACGAACGTTGGTTTTTTAGCCGGCGTACTCATGGTTTGCTAGCAACTGAATGTCGGAAATGTTCCTTTCAAGGTTCCATTCACTACAGACATTTCAATTAAGGAAATTAAATACCAACATAGTTATATTAAGATTCAGTAATAATCTAGACTTATAATATGGGAAATAGACCAGCGTTTAACGAGTGTTCTACAAGAATTCTGGCTAGATAGAAGATTATGCAAGCCTGCAAAATTGTTATTTGGCGCGAGTGCTTGAATTGAAAGCCGAGTAAGCGAAGGAAACTAAAGTTTTTTGTTCATATAGATTTCTGAGCGTAGCGAGGCTTTCAAGGCACAAGAAGCCAAATAATATTGCACCGGTGCGAAACACACAACTTTTCTTCTCACTACAGCGAGGAAAATGTGAGATGCAACTACTATATATGATAAAATAACGAAAGCGGTTTTTTTTTCAACATAACATAATAAATAAATAACGATATTAAACATTATGAATCAGAACTACAATAGTATTTTTTCTACTCGTCGACTTTAATCCCTCAATAAGAACTTCATAGACTAAACTTTAATAGCATACTTTTCAATGTCGGATACTCTAGCACTTCCAACTGAACTGATATATTCATAAGCCAACACTTTGAATGCACTATAATGATTTCAGAAATAGAACTTAGGTTGCGAAAAATAAAATTTCTTTGTTTGAGAAGACTCGTTTTAATGCAAATATATAAAAAACAAACATCTCTCCTTTTAAGAAAGTAAAATTTTAATGGGTATTTAGTCGGGTAGAAAATAGCTTTTCCATCCCTAGGGTGGAAAGTATTTTATTGTTACGATTACAGAGGTGACTAGATAAGTTTTGCAATCCACAAATATGAAACACAGAGGTGGCATATCATATATATATTTTAAAACTATATTTCCATAGACAATGTGTGGCGGGAAAAAGCTTTCTTTTTTTACATCTTTTTTATAAAAAAAAATTATTTAGTATTTAAAGATGTCGGCGTGGTCTAGGGACGACTTACGAGTTGTAATTCGTTACAAATTTAAGAGGGGTTTGTCGTTAGATGACTGTCTCAAGGAAATGCAATCTGTATTCCAACAAAACTGCCCTCATTCTACAACTGTTTACCGTTGGCATTGTGAGTTTTAACGTGGAAATTTCGAAGTTTCTGATGCACCAAGATCGGGACGACCCAGTGACGTTAGTACTCCGTGTAACGTAGCCAAAGTAGAAGAAATGTTAAGAGTTGATTGTCGAATGACCTATAGGCAAATAGAAGAAGCCCTGGGGATTAGTGCACCAAGCGTTCACAAGAGTAAGAAAACTTTGCACTCTATGGGTACCTCACGACCTAACGGAGGAGCAAAGGAACTGTCGTGTATTATGGTGTAAAAAAATGATAAAAATTTTGAAAACGGGTCATTTGCTTATGTTAACAGCATCGTCACTGGTGATGAAACTTGGCTATATTATTATGATGTGCCATCTAAAAGTAAGAATAAAGTTTGGCTCTTTGAAAATGAGCCTACACCAACACAACCCCGCAAATCAAAATCTGTTAAAAAGAAGATGATAGCTGTATTTTTTACTAATCGTGGTATAATCGAACGAGTTGTTCTGGACAGTCAGCGTACTGTAACCGCTAACTGGTACACTAATTAATGTTTACCTCAGGTGCTTGATAAACTTAAGGAAATCAGTCCTAACTCTAGACTCGATACTTGGCATTTTCACCATGATAACGCACCGGCACATCGAGCGGCTCTCACGGTGATTTTTTTGAAAACTTCTGGGATAAAAATGGTTGAGCACCCACCATACAGCCCCGACCTAGCCCCTTGTGACTTTGCTTTATTTCCTATTATCAAAGATAAGCTGAAAGGGCGGAAATTTACCAGCGAGGAGGAACTTTTAGGAGCTTGGGATCATGAGTGTGCAGAAAAAAAATGCATAGACATTTTTGATGATTGGTTTTTACGCATGACTAAATGTATCAACTGTAACGGAAATTACTTTGAACGATTGTAAAAAATAAAGTTGTTTTGCAAATTTTATCTAGTAACCTTTGTAATAGCCACAGAGCCGAATATAATTGAGGTACGATGTTGGTGATGATGATGGTGATGATGTTGGTGATGATGATGGTGATGATGATGGTGATGATAACGATGATGATGGTGATGATGATGGTGATGATGATGGTGATGATGGTGATGGTGATGGTGATGGTGATGATGATTGTGATGGTGATGGTGATGGTGATGATGATGATGATAATGATGCTGATGATACCTACTCGTACAAAAAGTATTGTATACAATAGTTATATAATTAGCTTTTTAAGTCTCGTATCTTACTTAGGCTACTCAGCAAGCTTCGTGGCCTAAACGCGGTACTCGACTGAAAAAGCATCCATTATATAACGATTGCATAAAATACTATTATGCAATTGGTATATAATGTATGCTTTTTCAGTCGAGTACCGCGCAGTACGAGACTTAAAAAGCGAATTATGTAACTATTGTATACATACTTTTTCTACGAGTAAACCATAAACATAAATAAATAAAACATAGCTAAAGCAATAGCTAACAAAATAATTGCAAAAACCTTTTTTGAATTTCATTATAGTTCTGTGCGGAGTTGAATAATATAGGTATTATAGTTCAGTGGCATATAATATACACCATAGAGTATTGAGTGACAGTCCAATCTAAGAAGTATGCCTGTTTATAATGATTTGCGGAGTTCTTATTCACAGATTTCTTTCAGATTTAGTTCACGAGTAAAAAATGACTTTATCGTGTCGTACAAACACGCAGATTTGGCGCTATAAAGGGAACTTTTTCCAGGCTTGTGAGGTAAAATAATATTTATTTATAAATTAGCTTATGCCAGTGACTTCGTTCGCGACTGTTAGGTAATCTATAGCCAATGTTCGGTTACTGATTTTCTTTTATGAAGGAGGTTAGTTTTCATATACGTTGATTTGGTTTTGAATTTATTTTGAACCATATGTAATAAGAGATTTCCACTTGTAATACAAGTTACAAGCTTTTGTGAAACGGGCCCCTGTTCTGTGTGACGTGGTCATTAAGCGAAGATGAAATTGGGACATGGCAGGGGCAGCGGCCTATTGGTATATTGGTGGCTTTTTTGTGTAAATGGATAAGCTACCAAATATCTTTCGTTCGATTGTTATGACCGCTGTATCCATGTACGTACCCCTTTTATCAATGTACCCTCATTCCCCCTAATTAATTACAAATTCACGACATTACAAATTCTTAATAATAATCCACTGGGATGGATTCCACGTGCCATACTTCTTAGTGTAGATTCTAGAGAACCGACATATATGACATAGATATATGTAACTGCTATAAAGTATGTTATTCGCAATGCCGATCTTAAATAAACAGTTTTAAAAACTTTTAGCTTCAATTAACAGGATGACATAAAGCTAATACATAACACATACACATACCTATAAAAAGCTGTAAGGGAAGGTGGGGAGCAGTGGATCGGTGGGGAACAGTGGATTGCTGCTTATATTTTAGAGAAATAATGGATTTACATATATCTGTATTGCTTTCACTTTGATACGTGTTAGGCGCTCTTTCAATTCATCCCATGATGATGTAAATTTATTATTTCTCTGAAATATAGGCCAAAATTCACTGTTCCCCACCGATCCACTATTCCCCATCCTCCTCTACTCTCCTGAAATATTTGTTGAATGTTTCCATATTTATTACAACAAAGAAGCTGTTTTTGAACGTTGTAACTGGCCATTAATACTCGTAAATAGGAACATTTCTCGCGGCTATCAATTAGCATCAATTTACTGTTCATTTTGCATTCATCCTGAATACGAAAACGATAAAATGTTGAGTCTAGACGCAAGTTCTGCGTGACCTTCATCATTACGGAGGGAAAAAAACCTGACAAGCGCGAGCAAAACAATGTGTACTGTGGTTCTTTAACGAACACCTGCCTTTATCTACTTACGTTTAAACACATTAGCTCATTAATAAAGATCCCGTTGTTGGTTTACAGACAGTTTAAATTTCTCGGACGCAATTTCCTCAGTACTCGAATTATCTTCGTCAGAGACAGTTCATTTTAAATCGAATACATATTAACAAAATTGCCTGCAGTAATCTCTGGCAAGTGGCAACATCAGTACCTCGCGGAAGACGGTAGACTGCATCTCCGTTCCAAATTCCGAGTTCGTTAAGACTGCAGCAATTAAACGAGAATTATGAGTTCGAATTCCGAATGGGCTTGTGAGACGTAATTTCATTTAACCGTCCCAAGATAACTGTTAGGGTTCGAGTGGCGGAATCCTAAAAAGCTGTTTTGGTCCCGTGTTGCTATACATGACAGGGAAAAAAAACAATAAAGTGAGCCGGAAAGTCGACAACTCATCTCGTTTTCGGAATAACACTTGCGGAACCGGTCGAACACAAGACGCCAAATACCAATATGTTTCCTTCCTCGCTGGTATTTATTATCTCTTATTATTGGCGAACACACTCAACTTGGGGATTGTAAATCAGGCACTTTGATACAAACTGTATTTGAAGAGAAACTGCCTAACAATTTTTTTTGGGGGGGAAGCTCATAAACTGCATTTCTGCCGCATTAACAATATCAACAGTGGACAATACATTACTAAATCACGGTTAGAAGAATAATAAAGCCAGTATTATTACAATCACATTTATTTCTACATCTCAGACTGGGACTAAAACGCATCAAAGCACCCCTTTCCATAGAGGATGCAAAGTAGCTCACTATCGAATATTTAAATGGAATACTGAAACTAAGATTAGTAGAACTCTGTGATGGTCTGGGTTGTGGCCGTTTTGAGCTCCTAATCCCTAGCCATAAATATTTGCAGAGTCCTGTTCCGCTTTGCATCTCGGTTTCCTCATTACGTTTCTCATTACTTGAGGACAGTCCGCTACCTTCGATGTTATGCAGCCAGCTCTCCCATCTGCGCAGCTGAATGAAGAACATCGTGTATTATGCTATGGTATTGTTATCGTTTCCGACTTCTAACTAAAGTATATTTTTTGTTTATTTTCTTAAAAGTGACAACTTAATGTTCTACGCTGTAACCACAACGCTGTATTCACGCTGGATATGTCTGTTCATCCCAGCTTAAAAAAAAAACGATTTTAATTAACTATGTAATTATAAAATAAATCTATTGCTAGCTTAATGGCAACTAGTTAGCTGCAGGTTATTTGAATTGATAGCATCCCACGTATCAGAAGCTTTCATTAAAACTCTGACTACATTGTGTTATTCAGGGAGCGTTATATATAGCCGATCCCTGAAAGTAAACAGGATACGGAAGTCGTATGTAACGAACATGCAAAACCGAACGGATTTATCGATTGGCTTCTGCCAATATGGCGGCATTTTATTTATCTTGTCTCTAGATACCTTCCTGGCGCCGCTCTTCCGCCGGAAACGGGCGTCGTCTCCGCTTTAACCCTTACCGCGTTTCCGGTTTCCGTTCGCCTTTAAGGTCCACCGAAGTTTCCACGACTTTTATCTACCCTTTTCGAAAATTACTTCACAGCTCACTACACGAGGTAATATGAATTCAGTAGTGGTACTGGAACATTGTTATCACTTTTGCTGCCAAGAGTCTATCCTGTTGGTTGATTTTTAGCCGACTCAAAAAAGGAGAAGGTCTATGTTCGACTGTATGTTTTATTTTTCAAATTCCAATTCATATCATTTATTTCAGACAAAAGTCCATATATTGTTAGTAACATTTTTTATGTATGTTAACCGATTTCTCTATTAATTGTGGAAACATTTTCAAAATTATTTTTTTATTCACTTCTGAGGTGGCCCCATTGTCACCAAGTCAGGATCTGATGATGCAATCTCAGGGAAATCGAGGGCAACCATCAAATTTTACAACGGATCTACACAGCGATTTCAATATTTTAAGAAACAAGTCAAAAAATTTCATTCAAAAAGTATAAATTGGTGAAGTAGAACTCATGAAGAAGACCACACAAGGTCACCAGAACTCCTCGACGATAAGTCATTTACCGGTGACTATAAGATATCTCGATTAAGTTAGTTAAGCGACTTCATAGTCACCATTTTAAAGGTCCTGATGAAAATAGTAGCATCGAACTGATGATTGAGTCGGACCGGATTGGAATAAAATAATGTATCGTAGCATTCCCAGCCGTATTTGGGCTTGTTAATCGTCTGAAGATAAAATTTAAAAGAACAATTTATAACATTAATTTTAAACTCCGCGACTCCATAAAAATTACTAAAAAGTTAAAAATGTATTGTAGTCGGTGCCCCTGTAAAAATTAAGTTACCTAGTAAAATCACCAATTTTGAAAATTTGGCAATTTCTTTGGGTGGCACCGATTTTGAGATTACATTTACTGTATATTATCACAAACACAACAAACGGGGCTCAAAAGGAAGGAGATTTCCTTCGAGACCATGGACGTAACGCAACGTCCGTAACGTCGAAAAATTTAAAGGTAATTAAATAAATCATATTTATACGCGATTAAGCCCCGTTTGAAGTGTTGTGATAACGAGTGAAAATCGTGTTAGTTTAAATCAATGATTAATTGTATATTTTGTGTAGATTGAGTTCAAAAAAGGTTAATTGAAAGTAAATACGTTAATTTGAAACCGGTTTTATTTTTTTGTAATGAATTAAAATTACTAATGCACATTATTGAAATTTCAATATTACAAATTCGCCGAGAAAAAGGCTCAAACATAAAATCACGCAGGCGTGTCACCGGCATAGGAGTAAGAATTTTTTGAACATGTTCCTTGGGTTACTGGTAATGAACGTGTTAACACTGCAGTTTTGATTTTAATATCCTCAAAGTGATACATTGAAGGAATATCACATACGTATATATATGAGAGCTTATTAAATTCACAACCCACATTCACCTTTCAAGTAATAAAATAAACATGTCACCAAGTTACGGTTAATTTTCACTACAATGAGCAAGGCACTATTGAAGCAATTTTTTTTATGACTTAGGAGACAAACGAGCAGATCGCCTGATGGTAAGCGATCACCGTCGCCCATAGACACTTGCATCACCAAAGGAGTCACAAGTGCGTTGCCGGCCTTTCAGGTGGGAGTACAAGTTACAGAATTCTTGAATTTATTCTTAATAATAATCATGGATAATACACACAATCGTAAATACTATAGAGATCTATCTCGATTAAACCAAGAATCGGCCCATAGGCAACCCTCCTTTCAAATATTTACAGGCCACGTACATAATTAGCGCGCAACATCAGGTTTCACAAATTTCACTGGAACATTCCTAACCAGAGCAAGCCTGGGCCGTCGCTGGCGTTTCACAACCGGCGCTTCCTCCGTTACCGAAACGTAAAAAGCAATTTCTACATTTGCGCTACTTACACTGTTGTTGGATATGTCTACTTTGGCAAGAGACTTCAATAAATAAATTAATATTACAGGATTTTTTTTACACAAATTGGATTAGCTCAATAAGGCTTGGGTTATGAGTACTAGACGACCATATTTATATTTAATAGACAAATTTACTTACATACATACAAAACATCCAAGACACAGGAACAAATATTTATGATCATCACACAAATATTTGCCCTTACCAGGATTTGAACCCAAGACCTTCAGCTTCAGCAGTCGTCACGGGACCGGACTTACATGTATACTTGCTATATTGTCTCAGCAACTTAAAGATAATGTTTCCTTTTTCTCTGCCACTCCATGTCGGTTCGGTTGGATTTTTATTTCATGAAATTTAGTTTTTAATATTTTTAACCGATTCCCAAAAAAAGAGATGACTCTAAATTTGGTTGTATTTTTATTATGTTTGTTACCTCCGTCTGAGGTGAGAGGAGAGAACGGTTTTTTTTAAAGGGGTCTCATATAATTTTAGCGAAAGTATGATGATAGGTATATTAAGAAATATGTTTTGGTATTTTAAGAAATATATTATGCATTTCCATTCAAAAAGTATAAATTGGTGAAGTGGAACTGATGAAGAAGACCACAGAAGGTCACTAAAACTCCTCAACAATAAGTGTTTAATATTATTTTGGAGTCGGTGCCATTGTGTGTGTAACAATTTACTAAACTTGTCAATTTTTTACTTTTTACACTATCCTTAGATGGCACTGTGATACATTCCAAACATAAAAGGGTTATTCACTAATTCCCATATGGGGTTAATTAATGAAATGACGTGACGTGAATGTACTTACAAAAATATTGAGAATGCTATATCCGCTTTCAAATCGTAAAAGTTTATCTGAATTCTGATCTAAGATCGAATACCACTTATAACTAGAAATATGACCAAGAATTGAAACAACACGCATTAGTGATTACATCGGCTTAAGAGTATATCAATCTTATACCGTGAGCCAGATTTCATAAACAAAATGTCGAAGGACCGGAAGATCGTGTTAAACATAATCTCGTTATATTTAAAGAATATCAGTTAATAGGTATCTATGGAACTTTATCTAACGTAATCCTTGTGTCTAAGCTAAAGTATGTGGTGATTTTCACGAATCCGCTGTAAGCTTATAAAGGCTGGATTAGGCAGATTTTTTTCATCCATTGCAGCCAATTTCTTTTGCCTTTCGCGTTTAAAACGCAGTGTATAAAAGCACTTAAAAGCGGTATTAAGTATCCACCTCTATTGAACATACAAACCTGCTATTATATATATATATTTATTAAAAAAATAATTATTATTATTATACACAGGGGCAACTCCGCAACACGAAAAACGAAGTTCTTATGGCGCCATCCCACCCACTCAATTACCACTTAACATAAGAGAGAGAGGGACAGCATGTAACGAACTTAGAATTTCGAGTTTCAGAGTAACCCCTCAGGCCGCTGGGAAGCCCTTTCTCAAGCCGCGTGGCACTTCGTTCGTGGACGTTGCGACGACTTCCTGAGCCCTGACGTAACCCAACGCGCCTGCGGTTATTTTGCAAATATCTGTGTTATTTTGACGCAATGACTCGGTTCTCAGTTGCATTGCAGTTTCTAGTTGGTGCCTAATTCATTATAATACATTTATCCAGCCTTATTACACTAGGTGGCTATCTAGAAGAGACGATAATTAATGATTGACATTCCGGAAAACATTCCTTTAGTATTTTTCTTCTCAACGGTATCGGTATGGCATGATTGCACTCTTCCGTTATCCTATTGATAGACTCAGATTTTTTCTCGGCATCGTGATATGTTTGCATTAAGCATCATTCTCTATGAAATACTTCGCAAGCATGAACTGTAATAAATAATAACAAAGCTTTTTCAAAACTTTGACCATTATATTTACTCCGAATAGGTCAACAACAATACGCTTGGTGCCGAGATCACGTGCTATTGAGCAATTCGATTAGATTCGGCGCATCTTGCTCAAAACTCGGCCCAGTTTGCCGGCGCGGCGTGCGGTGCGCCGGCGCTGCGTCTCTTACGTCATAGAGCACGCGGGCTGGGTCAACTACGGATGCCCCTTGTCTAAACCTCCATTCCCTTTCCACTGTTATATCATATCAATATACTAATAACTCCATTAAACGCTTTAAATAATTACTTTATGGAAAATTAATTAACTGATATCTCAGAACTCAGAAGCGATCTTGTCTGATTTTATCTCATAGTATTTCCATATCCTGTCGTTGCAGACACAGGTGCTTTCGCAACCTATATCCTAGTATCAGTATGCAGGCGAGTTGCCAATTACAGAGACCTACTTTCTTACCTTCGAACTTTTACTTCCTGCGGGGCAAGCCGGGCTGGGCCGGTCGCACCACGCAACGCATTACGAAAGTGGCGCGAAATGCTCGGCCGACATTCGCGCGCTTGCGCCACCTTCAGGAAGTGCTGTTGCGGCGGGATTACGTAGCTGCGGCCGCACGGGCTCGCGTCGGCTCGGAGACGCCGGCGCCGCTAGGCGCCTAGATCCTGCCACTGCGTGACGTTAACCTAACAAAACCCTTTCAGTCAAAGGCCTTCTCATAGTCCACGAATGCTAAACACAGCGGCTGATTATACTCTGTGGTCTTCTGAATAATCTGCCATAATGTATGTAGGTTTATGGTACTATATCCTCCTCGAAACCTGGCCTGCTCCGGGGGCTGAAACTCATCAAGTCTACGTGAAAGACGAGACGGTTCGTGATGACTCTAGAAAACAGCTTATACACGTGGCTCGACAGAGAAATCCATATCCATACTAATATTATAAATGCGAAAGTGTGTATGTATGTCTGTCTGTCTGTCTGTCTGTTACCTCTTCACGCTTAAACCGCTGAACCGATTTGGCTGAAATTTGGTATGGAGATAGTTTGAGTCCCGGGGTAAGACATAGGTTATTTTTTATCCCGGAAAAATACCCTTATCCGCGATAAACGAATTTAAGGCGGACAAAGTCGCGGGCAGAAGCTAGTAACTCATAAATTCAGCGTTTTAACCAATTTTAATTCGGTGGCTACACAGGCACTTTCCAATTCGTATCAGTATTGTCTAGTTTTATAATTTTGAACATTGGACTTAATGAGGCCACCGAAAATAAAGGCGGCTGAAATGTTTTGAAATTAACCCTTTGACTACAACAAGCAGGCTGTTACTTCGAATAACTCCTTCCCTATTTAGTAGGCAATACAGCGTGGGAGACAAGTGTCTTCAGAATGAAGTATACAACAGTTTTCGTCTATATGTAGATGTAGTTAGGTTAGATATGAACACTAGAAATGCCCAGAAAATAAGTGCTTGATATATCATACACTTGAGTCCGAACGTATCTGGTTTACCCGTGCAAACACAATCGACAAACAACCTGATTATATTATTATCAAGAGAAGCCAATAAGTATTAGATATATTTTATATCACAGTAGCCACGAGTTACATTACAACTATGTAGGAATTTTAATTGATTGATAATATTGCTCCTATTGAGATATTTTCAGTTTTCAACTATATACATAGGTATTTACGTCCTTTAAAAGTAAAATTTAACACTCTTTTAGTAGTTAGCTTGGGTAACTTTTTTTCTTTACTAGTGCATTTTTTTAAACTTCAATACTCAAATTCACTACCCTACACAACAAACTATAGATTGATCTATCAACATTAATGCGTTATATAATTAAATACATATACGGAGTAGGTACTAGGAAATCATTTTTTTTACAGAACATTAATAAACAACTTCATTAGTGGGTTAAATGATAGGATACATTCAAATGGATTTTGTAATCTAAAAGGAGAATGTATCGGTTAAGAAACAGCGCCCCGTACGTTGTCCTAAAGCAGGATGTACGAGTCTAATCTCCCTCGGAACCATAGCGAGTTACCTAATCCTGAAGCTTGCTTAACGCTGACTCGGCTCGGGCCCGGCTATGCCGCATGGGTGTTATGAAATTAAACTGGCTTAGATACATATCTATCTACCTACTCGATGCCTCCCATTTTGTTTTGGAGGAAATGAAATGATTTAGTTTATCTAACTTCAAGTAAATAGCTGGAAATACAATCGTATTTAAACGATTATACATTTTAATGAACAGGTGGTGTTAACAGTTTTAGCAAAAAAGGATAACTATTACACTTGATAACAGATTCTAGATAAATGTAAGTAATTCAGACATGTCGTACGTACTTATCTGAAATGTACTGCAAGCAAAAGTTAGTAATGTCAATAGTTGTGACCGTTACATTGTGTACCGAATTAATTTGTAAAAAAAAGGTTTTATTTCTGAAAATATATAAAATTATATTCTCAGGCACTTTTACTTTATCATAAAATATATGTTCAAGAATACGCCCTCCTGTATAAAAGTCGTAAACGTTGCCAAAACAATTTAAACGTATTAATCGCGTATATTATCTCATTTGAGTTCCCGACGTTTCGGAAGCTTTGCAGCTTCCTTTTAAACTAGGTCGACTGAGAAAAGATATATTTTTCTCTGTCAAAGTTAAAATTTGTGCAAACTAGCCACTTTGAGAAAACAGTAAATGGTAAGTATGCCAGATGGGCCTAATGTGTAAAGACAGTCACAATTACAACAAGTGCCAGAGGGGTTAATTATTTTATTTTAAAATAATCTACCAGCGTTTCCCAAAATGAGGCTTACGGAGGAGAAAGAAACGCCGCAAATATCTATAATATATCTATAATAGGATTCCAACTGCTTTCCTCTGTCACACAGCTCAACGCGCAGTTTTTATTTATTTAACGACAGGAAAATATCATTTACCATGTCGTAACTGTTTTCATAAAATTACACGGGCTTTCAAGTCTTTCAACCTACTTCGAGCAAATAATTCACACCGTGCTGTGCCTAATGTGGCTCGCTCCAGTCGTGTCAACCGTTGCACAAGTCCCGCATTACAGAATCGGAAAAAGCACGCAAAAACGGTATTAGGGCGAGAAAATTCACATCACAATGTTCCGTTATATTCACTGAGTGCATAACCCCATCTTCTAACGTAATTGTGCAACGGTGCGCACCCGATCTCGCACGCGGCGTCGAGTCCTGAAATTGGGTCATCTCTTTTTGTTCCACCGCGTTATTCCGTAATTAGAAAGAGAGGGGTGAAGATTCTTGGCTGCGAGCTCATTCACATGCATATGCTGCAATTTGGTGTAATCTGTGCGTGAAAACTATAATAATAGAGGGTATCGTAGTGCTTGTGAAAATCGATATTTTTATTTTTTATACATATTTAGAACGGGGCATTTCAAAACCTGATACTCAATCGCTTAAGTTCTACGTGTAACTAAAGCACAGGTTTTCAGTTTCTGAAAAGACTTGAAATTGTATCACAATTTCTGATTGGACTTGGTCAAGTCGCGAGTTGACTGACCCATAAAGTTAGGTCAAATCGTCATGCAACCAATCAAAATCAACATTTTGAAGACGGGTTCTTACAATTTGGATACTAGGTAAATTGTTTTTTATGCCCCTGATAAGACACGCGACCTTTAAAATCTAACAATTTCAATATAGTTCACAAAGTTGGCACCGTTAGAGTGAAATAAGCTAAATTAGAGTCCAGCAATGGCGTGGCTTCAAACTTGTTGTTGGTAAAGCCGGAGTTTTCTCTTATGTTTTCTTTAAAAACAGTCAAATAAAGTAAATACTCAAATGCCTTAAAGTAGGCAAGCCGATGAGAATCGGGTTCTAATAACGCTGAGATGTGAGTCCAATGTCCTTAACGATCAGGAACAGAAGACCGTATTGATCAAAAGAGGATAAAATACAAAATATACAGGTATTAAGTGGTTAATTTTTTCATACACTTTAGTAAGAGTAACACAATACCTACTAACGCAATGATCCGACATCCAATTAATACGGCTAAATCAGACGCGAGCGCAAGGTGTGAGCCAAGATGGCGGTATGCGGAAGTGTGTGCGACTCGCGACTTCCGCGTCGCCCTGCGCGTGCGCCGAGCTCGTGACTGCGCCGTGGACCAACTCTTAGCAGCTCCAGCATTATTATTAACCAAATTATATTCTTTGAAGTGATGATTTTATTATTTGAGAAGTACGTAGCAATGTCGTAATGTTATACGCACGATGTTCTTCTGGTGTTTGTTGTGGACAAGTGGAAAAAAAATCGTCAGATGGCGATAATAATCAGCCTAAGAAGTTAGATAACTAATCTCGCCCGCGATATATTTTTTCTCAAGCAGTTTGGATCTAGATCCTATAATGGTACTGTGGAGTTCATATCGTAGCTTGTACTGAACCTTGGTAACTCAATTTCCACTATATCTCAGTAGATTAAAGTTGACAGCAGCTGGAGTATGAACTAAGCGTCATCATATAGCCAATTAGACGCATAAACAGCTAAATGAATGTGATATCATGAACACTGTGAGGCGGTTGTCTACCGACTGATAGAGTTGTGTAAAAATCAATTTGGTTTCATTAGATACCAGATTGTCTTGAGAATGTGTATATACTGTATGTATACCCTTTATCCTTGAAATACTGTCGATGTCAATGTTGCCGGCAGCGGTCCATCACAATTACTGGAAACATTAAGATTCTCAAAGGTGTGCATTTTATATTTTTTCTTAGAATCTGCAAATATCTTATTTCTATATCGAATTGTTTTTTGGGTATAATTTTTAAACACCCAACGTGGCATTGGTATACATCTCCCTCGCATGGTGGTTACATTTTTATTTTGGCCTACATTGGTTGCCTGTCCTGTCGTAGGTATCGCATAATGTTGATTGTCCTAAAATTATTTGGCCAAGAATGTTTGGCACAATGTTCAATGGCCTATATACTACTCGTTAATCCTGTACATTTTTCCGCATACACATTTAAAAGTGTATGCTGTCACCCTTAGTTTAGCCCAGTTAGGTTTGTTAGGTAACTTGCGTCCCCCAGAGCGAAAATTGAAGCCCCGCAAAGCGGGGCTTCGTCGACTGACTCACATCCCCCGCATTAAAAGAATACCTTTAAACCATCGCACACGCTGACATCTCCCCTCAAAAAAAAATCTAAACAAATATTCTTTACCTATATCTAGCCTGGTTACTTTGGTTAATCAAACATTTATTTTATTAACGAATAATCAGAAACAATTATAGTACATTAAATATTAGGAACATAACAATTATGCACATTTGACAGTTGAATGTTAGGCACAACAAACGATAGGACAAATAATAATTAGGACAAAAGATATTAGGAAGAACAATTTCGGCAAATAAAGAACATGCGGAACAAAGCTTATGCCATACGTTATTCGGAGAAAAGTAGTTGTACGACAAAACAATAGGACCAACAATTTTATACCACCTGTCTACATTTAGTCTAATATAAGAGAATTTTAAAAGTTGGCTGTTAATTTTTTCTTTCTTACTAACATGTAGACCAAAGTCAAAATGTATTCATACGAGGGAACTGTACAAATGTCACGAAGAATGTTTAAAAAAAAATATCTAAAAAACAATACGATGTTAAAATAAAATATTTGTAGATTATTAGTTTTTAGTTTACCTACATACCGTATTATCAACAAAAAATTGAAAATGCTCACCTCCGAGAAACTAAATTTTCCCAGTTACATTAATTATGAGATGCCTTTAATAAATAGAGATTGCCTTTATAAAGAACAATCAGATGTAATACTAACAGCTAAATGATGCATCTATTAAAAGACCCTTTGACTCATGCCGAGTAACCCTTACTGACGTAAAACCTGATCTGTGGCTATTTTGTTTTACGCACCCCTATGGAAAGGGAAAAGGATTTGCAGCCGGACATGGATTAGAGCTTGGCGCCCTAGCCACGTCACGGCGTCGATATCGTCCACGTGAAACGGGGCGGCGCCTCAAGGCAGGGGCCGCGTTCAACGCCACCGTGTCGTTCTAAGTTGCTGGTTAGCGCCGTTTAAAATTCCACGATCAGTCTTCAACCACGCGAGGCAAAGCGTTGTGCGACGTTTTGCCTTACCACCAGAAAGCACGGCGCGCGGCGAGGATTCTGTGCTCTGTGCTAAGCTAACCACGCATTTACGCGAAGCGGTGCTGTGCCGTGCATCTGCTGGATACGGCACGGTGCCGTATATTTGCACAACGGGCCACCTTCACGCGCGGCACCGTTTGACGTTAACGATGTGACGTTAACATGTATGTGTGTGCGGTGATGTGGCCAGGCTCTTACGTTTTGTTTCTTCTGAATATCGACTCATAACCTGCACTATGCCTTATACAAGATCAAATATTTATCATTTCCGTGCGATATGATTGTATCATAACAGATAATATCTGTATTATTCGCTGAATTCCAGTAAATGTACTATCTTTTTTTTTTACTTTTATGTGCATTGTTTCTATGATACGTATTATGATTATGATAAATAGCCAGAGATAGCGGCAAACTAAAGTAAAATCCGAGAAGGCGAGCAATAGTAATAATAAAAAGTGAGGTGAAATAGTGTGGATGGTCAAGATAGAAAACCGTTGAATGAAGACAGCGCACGACGTCGGGTCGTTGTGGAGATCCTTGGATGAAATATTTGTCCAGCAATATAGTAAATATCTTTTGATTGATATGATGAACAATACAAAGAGTAAAGCAATTCAAATACTATACACCTACCTACAACTTGAGTCTGTTAAATCTAAAAATCTCGAAAATATCCGAAATTACAAGAGATACCGAATTTATATCCCTCATAAAACGAAGCGTATATTAATCGCAGTGGGCAGCCCTAGCGTCTGGCGTTCGTTCCTCGCCCGGACATGCCGTCCACAATTACTGCCAATTGTGCCAATTGACGGAGCTGCCACCCTTCCGCTTTCATCTCCGAACAACTCGCCGTGACGTCAGACCGCTCGAACATCTGCCGTATTTGACCCCAGTATTTACATTTAGATCTCCATGTTATTGTTAGTTTTTTAGCGTGGACTGCAGTTCGGAGTTGTGAATAATGCCCGAGTATTTTTACGTTACAACTGTTACAAGAACAGGCAATAAAACTTGATATTAAAATGTTTATTGTAAACTAAAAGAAGATATTCAGTTATTTTCATAAAGGTTTCCTTTACTAGCAGTTATGTGTGATTACTTAGTGTTTCTGTTTGGATCTATCTAAACATATTTGTTGTTGACCTACTCAACGTTCAACAAATCAATGGATTAGAGCTACATGTATTTCTACAAGATAGGGAAATAAATACTTTAACGGTTTTCTTTTTAATCGTTATACTCGTGTGGTGATCTTAATAAACTTGCACATTTATACATTGTCAATGATCGTTTTATTCTTACCAAAACACTTTAAACTTTAAATAAATGGTCAGTGTATAATAGTTAAATCGCCAAAGAGGTAATAGGTACATTAAAGGCCTATACTGAATTGTTTATAAAATATATTGGTCCCTAATTTTGCCTGGACCTGATCGCACATCTGAAAATTTGTGGAGTTGGTATTTTGAAAGCGAGGGTTACTGAAAATCTGCTTTTATATTAATCTACTGTTTAAGGAATCAAGTGTAACGTGAACGCAGTAATGTGTGAGGTTAAGTTGTTTCGAGAATAATAGTGCATGTATAGGGAAATCTGTTTTTTTTTAAAGTATGTGACCTCTGAGTATGTGGTATTAACGGAAACATAATTTATTCAAAATATTTGGAAATTTGATTTTAAAGTTTAACGGTGAATAGCTGAAAATGAGTCTGGTGTAGATATATCTACACCAGCAATCTGGTAATTCGCTACCATGGTGTTACGGTCACGAGCAATAAAAAGATGAACGGTTCGTTTATTAATCTCTTGCACAGCTGCGTCGAACCATAATGCATATGAAGAAAACGAAGATGGCAAAGAGCCACTTAAATAAATACCACATATAATTGAGGCAAGTGTATAATCACGTTCACCTTTACTGTAAGAAATTCATGGTGGAATTCCTCGATTTAATCATATTATATTAGTTTTCCTGTTGAATATACTTACCTTCGTTTTATGTACATCAAAAAACGGATGGATCGTTAACTAACATGGCACTTGGGTAATTTACATAACTGATGTCCACTTGCACCAACATCGAGTAGCGGCGGATCCGACAGCGCCTAGCCAATATTTACTTAGCCGGTTGGTTCGACTACTGGCATAATTAAAATTTGACTCACAGTGCCTTGAAAACCATGTTTAGAATGGTCCCGTTTCATTTCTTTTTTTCTGCTTTAGTCTGTAATTGGTATTTCTGGGGCTGTTGCTGAAGATATCGATGTTGATGTTATCATACAGCAAATAAAATATTAACCTCGTAAGTACCATTTGCGTTGCGTATTATAGACTTGAGTTTTGCGAAGAACAATCCTAAGTAATCCTAAGGCTAAACATGAGATGTATAAATGTTTTTCTTATTGACTTTAAATCATATTTGGCAGGCCAACGTACCTAATGCGTTCTTATGATAATTTTGTAATCAATATCCGAAATAGTTTTAACAGTTAATCATATTTAAACCTACAAATACTGCAATATTCCAACTAGGTAGCATAAATTTACTCGTTACATATTCATATAATTATACACATACAATGGGGATTTGGGGAATGGATAAAATTTTTCAAAAATCTTGAAATTTTGTTTATACGTAGGAATAAACCTTCTTATTGTCAGAAAAAAATACAGATTGTTTTGTGGCTTACAAAAAATTAAAAAGATGAAAAGGTGTTGGTGGGCCTATATGCCCGCCTTATATGGTACGGCAAGAATAACAGTACATTTACAGCCATTTTAATCTAAAATATCAAGGCTGCCTTTGCCGTACCGTATAAGGCAGGTTTATAGGCCCACCAACACCTTTTCATCTTTTATTTTTTTTCTAAGCCACACCATAATCTGTAGGTGTTTTCTGATAACAAGGAGGCTTATTCCTATATATAAACAAAATTTCAAGACTTTCGAAAATTCTCATCCATTCCCCAGACGAGTAATCGCGGTCACTAAAAAAAAACAACTGTCCCTTATGCAGAAACTAGTGGCGCTTAAGTTCAGACAGCTTTTGTAACTAGGTACGTTTAAATTGAGCACATTGAAATAATAATTTTATTACTCCGATGGCTTATATGGTCGGGACGTCGGGAGAATGACGTAGCTGTTCGTTTGAACTAGTTATTTGTGAACGTCGGTGGAGGCAACGCTAGCGATATTTCCGGAATCGTAGTTAACATTTCATCGACAACGTTAAACTCGATATACGGAACTAGCGGAACTGCAATACAATCACAAAATTATATGTTCACATTCCGTTCTGCTCCGGAACCGGAAACAGACGGAATAGGAAACGGAACTTCCCTCCCGGAAATAATGTCGATCCTTACCCGGATCTAAACGGAAAATATTAGCGTGCCTATTTTAATAATTAAAGTATGTATTAGGTATATTTATTTATTTAAACTTTATTGCACAATATATGAACTGACTTCATGCCATAAAGGCATTCTCTATCCGTCAACCATTAGGCTAAACAGAGACATTATTGGTGCGGCATATCGAATATTACACTTAAGAGTATATATGATATAATGCATTAGTAGGAACTTAAAATCTATGAGCGTTACTTTGTTAACGCGCTGTACCCACAGATCTGTACTTACGATACCACCAAGTCAATATCATTATATTTAGGATGTTAGAGTTATGCTTTAGATGGCAGCTACAATTTTACGTTTTGTGTTACTTTTACCTTTGACCTCTGATAGTGACGTTATTAGCACTTTTTAGTAATCCACGTCATATCTGCGTCGTGATTGTAACGATTGACGTCATGAAGCCACCCGGTGGAAGGTCTTGTTCTTGTCAACAGGTCAATCTTATTTCCTCCGAGATCATAATCAAAACAAGTTCAAGAGATTTTACATTATATCATAACAAATTAATCCTTTTATTTTATTAATAATTTGGAGAATTTAACAATGGCATTTTGAAGCTTAAGTCACAATATTCGTCTAATACGCTCCCCAGAACAAATCATTTACATTCAGCGAAAAGACGTCCGCTGCTGGACACAGGTCTCCCAAGGATTTCTACGCTGCTCGGTTTCATCCTATCCATACAAAACAATTATAGGAAACCATCCCATGTTTTGTATTCTGGTTCGGTCCTGCGCGTGCTAGAATCCAATAGTAAGTAACACAAAATAACAACGGAAAACATAAAATATCGTTATGATTCAGGAATAGCTCCCAGAATTTCAACAGTATTCCATAGCAGATAACTACAGAGAGCGGTTTAATTTGGTCCAATTTATTTAAGTGGCTGTCCATCACCGGCCGGCGCAACTAGCGCACACATTAGGCTTGATTTCTTTTCGCAACAGCAACAATTGCCTCAATTGGCCGCGGTCGCCGGTCACCCTTCCGCTTTCAAGATCTGAGCCTTGTTATCTGACGGTTCAACTAAATGGAATGTCTCGTGAGTTACTCTTCTAGAATAGTCTAGTTCTGATATAAAGCACTGTGAATGTAGTCGGATTGTTTTAACATCATGACAAATGTCACAATGATGGCCACGTTTAATGCGTAAGAGATAAATGATAAAGCATCTGTCACTTTACGATACGTATGTGAGTGCGCGAGTGTTGCATTCTATATTATCTGTATGTCGCAGAAATGGCCAAAACAGAGATTTTAACAAATCCCTAAGAGATATGACCAAATCAGGCACAATGTTTAAATGGCGAATCCATTTAATAATTGGCCTAGAAAAAGTCAGTCATTTGATCAGATCCCTTAATCTGTTTAGTGAAATGATGAAATCAGCGAAAAAATGCAACTCGTTTTTTCATTTCATTAGATTTGTTTAGCGATTTGATTGAGAGATGAAATGACTGACAAGCAAATGTTAAAATCCGTTCGCCATTTTAACATCGTGCGTGATTTGGTCATATCCCTTAGGGATTTGTTCAAATCTCTGGTTTGGCTATTTCCCTCTACGTATATATCCCTCGCACTATACATGCGACCATCTTGAGCCCGCAGGATAGGACTTGGTGAGGTTAGATTAGCTCTTCGTAGACCTTCCCGATGGTTGAAAAATATGGCTTTGTGACTTATGATCTATGAATAAGGTGTAAACATACAGATTTTATTACATAATAATAATATGATGACCTCAGATTGCAAAGACCAAAAAGAACTTGTTAGTTTAAGGCCCTTAACAATGATACACAACAATTTAATGATCTATATATTTACTGGCTTACGAGTGAAACAGTTATTAACCAGTTTTATTTTTATATTTTGTTACGCCAATGCGTTCAATAGGGAAGCACTTATATTTCAAGGGGACGGAAGCACGTGTAATTATTATGATTTTAAAACTAACAATAAGATTGCAATAGTGATAGTGTATCTGACCACTCGTAGCCAAGACTGATAAAGGAGTACTTGCAACAAATATAACAATGTCTCTAGTAAACAGCGCCATGTAAACAAGATATCGGTGTTGTAACAAGCAAATATGAAAATCGTCGTTTCTCTTTTTATCGCATTCATTTATCACGTGCAGTATCCCCTACGTTTATCAATGCAAGTATCGTAAAAGTGCGATAAAGTGAAGCTAATTGGATAGACGAGAAAAAAATATATTCAGCACTAATTATTAACTTGAGAAAAACATGAACATAAATGAGCGAATACTTTATTTCTTTGTCTCGCCCAGCCTCTTTCTGACAGCATATTGGTATTCCCAGGTCTCTCAATCGTTTTCCTGTTTGTATAAAATATTTTGTTAATCACTTTTTAGAAATAGCTAGGCATTCAATTGTAACAATGTTGGAAATCATATTGTCTTGCAAGTGCCACGATGAGAATTCTTAGTTTCATATCTAAAACGTGTCCACGATAGCGGAACATTCCCGTCTTTTTTTCTAATGAAGCACGCGGTTTTATCTTACAGCAATCGAAACATCATTTCAAATTAATTTATTTATATAATGTTATATTTCAGCGATTGACGTAATAGCGCGATTGCTTGGGCCAGTTTCCGGGACAGGTCGCATGGTCGCGGACGTGATGATAAGATAACGCTTATCAGCGGCCGAGGTGGATGATCGATATATCGCGCTGTTTGTGAAGCCACGCTACATTGTTATCGATATACCTACTCGTATGCTGAGTGACAGGTGCTTGCAAGATTGCATACGGAACTTTTAATCTGATATGCATGAGTCTTATTTACTAAATATATAACTCGTAGTGGGTAATATGTACAGTCAACTACAAAGAGATGTTGTCCATATTTGAGTACTATTTAAATGCAGGTAAAAAATTACTACATCTCTTTATAGTCGAGTGTACCTTACTCAGTATCAGTATCAGTGTCATCAAATAAAAATATAATAGTGAGTCGGGCAATATGGGATACTTTTTCGCCACGACAGCAAAATAACGAAATCCCTACAAATATAACCAAAACGACATCTGAGTATAATCTACCTTCTTCTATAATCTGCCATGATGATCTCTCTAACATACCTTTATAAATTAAATACAAGATGGACTGATGATCTTGTGAGGATCGTGGAAAGCCATTGTGGATACGGGTAGCGCAAAAACGATCATTGTGGAGCTAGGGGAAGGCCTTCGTTCATCAGCAGAGAACGCCACTCAGGCTAAAATGATGAGGATCGCTAGATTCGGGCAGTACCATTGTGGTCTAATAAATAACATTCCGAGTAATTGATATGAGATCGTGAACAGTAGCAGCCCACACAATTTTGCAAATTCTATCAATGCATGGTTCATTCAAATTTTAAATTAAAGCTTACAAACCGAACGAATCGAGTTAGTTTTAAGACTTTAATTAAAATAAAGTACACGTGTTGATTAAAAAATAAAGTTTCTATTATGACATAATAATTTGTTCCTGCTGTTTTGAACGATGGCGGGTAAACGCCGTGACACCAAGCAAACGTGAGACCAAGTCATTGTGTCCGAAAGTACCTTGCTCAACAAATCTGTCGGTTGACCCAATACCAACCCGAAAATCTTTAGGAAAACCTAGCGGTTAGGTACTATCCCACCGTGAAAACTTCAGGCAACTGTTGAACCCTTTTAGTGTTTAATCTATAAAGCAATTAAAAACTAAAATATTCTGCAATTTCAGTCTAGTTTTCCAGATATACAAGCTGCATAAGTCAATTTGTAATTCTATATTAATATACGCGATTCCAAAGTTAGTTTTCCAGCTCATACAATTTTCCGTTATTTAAAAGCCCAATAACGAACCAGAGACCGGATACCGGCTACCGGACAACCGGACACCGGATACCGACAAACGGACACCGGACATCGACAAACGGACACCAGACAACCGGATAACAGACACCGGACACCGACAAGCGGACACCAGATACCGGATAACCAGACACCGTACGACAGCCGGACATCTGACAACCGGACAACCGGACATCCGGACACCGAACACCGGACAGCGACAAACTGCCACCGGACACCGTACGACAGCCGGACTACCGAACACCGAGCAACCGGACCACCGAAACTGGACAAGCGGACACCAGACTCGCGCACTGAGGAAAAATCAAGTGTTAGCATAGCTCTACTCCTAAGCAAAATGTACTCGGTGTGGAGCCATTTTATATTGGTTACTGACATAGACATACAAAATTAAGATTTTTTTGATGTATTGCGTGGGTTGTGCTATAACAGCTACCTTCATGCCAAATTTCAAGTTCCTAGGACAACTGGAAGTACCCTGTAGGTTTTCCAACGGGCGGCGGTTTCTATGGAAACTTTTGCCTTAGAGGCGTTTACCGTCTAGACTTGTCAAAAATCAATACATCAAAGCCTCTGAGAAATGCCCACGGAAACAGGGAGTGGGCTTTGAAAAAGTCCGCAGTTGAGGCACAAATGAAAAAAGTCACTCCATTTATTAAAGAAATAAAAATAACTAATATGGATATGCTATACAATAGTAAAGTAGGTAAGTTACTTTGATTTATGTTTGAAAACTGGGGTTTGTTTCTACGTTCATATTGTATTTTTATCGAGGTTGCCAACCTTTTAAATAAAATCTTATGAACGCGTTCAAAAGCAAACTCCTTACAGCTTAAAATCGTGTAAACAAAGAAAGGCTTTCCTTAAATAGACAGCTCATCAACTACAATTTGTAAACAAGCCATAGTTAGCTACATGAATTTATAACTGAATTACACTGATATGGTAATTTTGTGCAACGCGTACAATGCTTATATCGTCACGAATGAAATATAATGATAATGCTGCTACCGGTACACGGGCATTTCGCCACTACAACGCGTCAATAAGTACTGTCAGATTTTAATTACATCTTTAAGTTACTTGTTAGATGTGTGTAGATGCGTGCACGCATGACAGTTTTTGCCGGTGGTAATGCGATGAAATCACATTGTTCCTCTCGACAGAAGAGAGTGACATCGCCTCGCGTGCCAGCCAGTCGACGCCCTCGCGTTTCTCCAGCGCAAGCGCGTGACCAATAATAAGCTACATTGAGATGTTACCTACTTAATAATTAGTAATGATACCCAATGTTAGATGCATCTTCTAAAAACTTAAAATCGCTATGTGACGCGAATGTCTATCGGTTTCCAATTAGATTCAGATTTTGATTAATAAAATATACATTTTACAAGTCATGTCATTTCAATTTATTATAAAATTAACAATTTCATTTTATTTGTTCATATCTGTAATGTCATGGATTAGTGATCCTTGTGAACTTAAGTTTATTTTTAAATATTGTGTCACTTGTCGAGTCTATTATATCCGTCAGCATTGGTCAGTTAATTTTATTCATTTATATAATATAATATCAACAGTATACGGCCACATTGGCATATTTAATCCTCTAATTTAGAAACAATTATACAGTTCAGCGTAACTGGCTTTTTCGTAAGATTGAACGTCGGTTCTAGGCTATATTCTAGGCGGTTAGTCTCGACTGCCTAGAATTATGTCTAAGGCGAGGCACCAATTGATGACGATTTACGATGATTTTAAAAGTTTCATTTATGTTAGTATGTTGAGAAGTGTACCTGTAAAATACTAGCAATACCATGTAGCAATAATTAAGTTCATAGAAAAAACAATGTAATAGGATTGTCTGTATTTATCATACCCGATGGCTTTAATTGGTTTGTTGCTGATAGACTTACCCTAATATTTAAGCCTACTTTATAATAACTAAGTATCGATAGTATTATTGCAGCGTCATTCTCTCATAATTGTGATAGATAAATTGTGCACTCGAAACATCTGTATCGCAGTTGAATATAAGTGTGTAATCAATTTACTAAATGGTTATTATTAACTGCCATTGGCTGTAATTTATTGACATTTCAGCAAGCTTTGTAAGGAAGTTGTTTGTTACGTGACACATCAAAAATCTTATGTCTTATTTGGGGTTTTACGCTAAAACTGGAATAATGATCACATCAATTATAATGTTCCTACTACATGAAACATAATTATAGATTAGTTTTTAATCTCGACTGATTAGGAACTAATATCAGTAGGAATTTGGCTACCTAAGTATCTATATGGAGTTAATGTATGAAAAATTAATTACTTAGACATACAAAATATTATTATAAATAACTAAGTGTTACTGAAATGTAACTGCATTCTTCAACACATATTTTTGCTAACATATATTTCTACTTACTAGTAGAAACATGTGTTAGCAAAAGAAAATGTTACATGTAACGAATAATTTTTTCTCCATTCCTTGCGATGAATTCCCAAGAATATCGTATTTTTCCTTTATTTTAATTCGATGTCCTAATATCCTGTCGGAGAAGGAAATGCGCGCTATTCTGGCGGGGGACAATCGGCTCCGCTAGCGAAGGCTTAATCGTGTGAACCGCAATGTCCGGCTTCGGCCCATTCATTTTCATTTGCCTCGTAGTTTTTCTCATCTTATGTGACGCAATCGCGGATGTTCTCAGTTCTTACCGATGTAATTATTGCGTTTGTTCATTAACCGCAGCGGCTAGAGATAAAACCGGTATCATAATAATACAGAATAATCGAATGTCGGAACTGTGGACTCTTGACTCTGGGGTAAAATCCCTAATCGTGTCTGATCGGATGACTGCGCACAATAATTAAATTAATGTCTTTGTAAGTATCAATGTTTTTTATTCAAACTCGTTTGTGATTCAATATTTAATTAACTTTACCAAATGCCATGAGCTCAAATAGTTCTTGAATAAATGCGTTCAAAAAGCTTTTATCATTGGACAAAGTCACAAGTCATGGACTAGAGCTTACGACGAGAAGTGATTGATAATAGACTTGTGTCCTAAAAAAATATAAGTAGTCATTCAGTTAGATTATCAGAAAATATTGGACACGTATTTTATCTTTTGTCAATGAAACAAAAAATAATGAAGATATAGCCCGTTAAAGTTCCCCGTGACGTCACGCCGTGCGACCGTTTTACCGCGTGACGTCATGCGCGCCCACTCCCAAACTTTGACGCGCTTTATATTTGTCTTTTCTTGTTTGATTGTCAAAAGAAAAAATACGTGTCCAATATTGTTCGAAAATCTTATCTCTTTTTTACCCAGGAAACTACCCTGTTGACACATTGTAATGTAATGTGACAGTTATCAGTCTTATCACTCATTTCTCGTAAAAAAAATACATGTAAAAATAGAAATTAATTGTAAGATGGTATATTTGGAAAACTACTAACAATAGTTTTTTCGGCTATTGTAACTACTCCTTATGGATGACATCCGCAGCAAACGTTATTTAATTTAATTTGATTAAACAAAGTGCTAAAATGCTCACGTTAATCGTCGTTGATAAACCGCCCGCGTCACTGATGTAAATCTTACGTATATTTCTCCTTATCCTTACTCCTTACTATATTATAAACGTGAAAGTATGTATGTACGTTATACTTAATCTCAACAACTACTGGACGATTTTTTATGAAACTTTTCAGCTATGTATTTTATATATCAGAATAGGACTAGTGTATTTAGGCTAATGTATGTCAAATTTCATCCCTTTTAGGGACGAAAAAGGAGATGAACAATTGTATGGACAGTAAATATTTTTTTTTACGCTAGGAACTCGAACAATCTCGGTATTATGCTTCACATTTAAATTAGTATAAATAAAATATCGAGTTTTGGGGAAAGACATAAACATAAGCTACTTTTTATCCCGAAAAAATACCTTTTATCCGCGATAAACGAATCTAAAGGTCCGTCCACACTTGTATAATTTGCCCCATCAGATCTTCGTCCCGTGGCATGATCGCGTGTCACGATCACGCGTTTGGACGTTGCGCCGATCTGATCGCTCGAAATCCATGTTGCTACGCATATCACACACTTAGATCGGACAAGCAAGGCATGTTCGGCGCGCCGACAGTGAGCGTCCAAGCTGCGCGATACGCAGTCACGCCACGCCACGGATACGAGCAAATGATACAAGTGTGTACGCACCTTAAGGCGGACGAAGTCGCGGGAGGCCGGTAGTACTATTATAAAGTTGTAAAAATGAAATATCTGTTACATAATATCTAGTAAATTCATGATATTTTCACAAAAAATATTGAAACTGATTATTTAGAGGTCACTGAATCGAAAAATCTTTTTTTTTAGATTTTGTTTATGTTTACGTATGTCGCTCACATCAAATCGAAGTGACACGAATATACAAAATAAAAATAGTTACAGATATTAATTCTCGTTAAACAGCAGAACTATTTGAATGATTTTAGATTTTGTATAGTGTGACTTTGATATTCAGTTAGCGAATTGTGTCGTTGTGGCTTCATCACGTCAAATGGGCTAAACAGATTTCAACTATTTTTGTTCCACGGTTAGCATCCACAGACGGTTATAGGATACTTTTACCCGACTACGCTGAAGTAAAAAAGGGGTATGACTTTGTCCTCTTCCACGAAAGAAGTTATGGGTACCTTCTAGTCCAAATACAATTCCATAATTCAAATTCATTAAATTATAGATTCACAAGTTTACCATGAATATGAACTATAAGAAGAGACTGACATCGAACATTTCAGCTCGTAGCTCGTAGCCGGACGAGGATTACTTTGTTGCAGTGTGTATCGTTATTCTTTGAAATTAGCAAGAGCACGTTAATCGGTATGGGTGAAAAGCCGAGACCTTGACAATAGCCTTGCTCGTGGAAAGCGTCTGCCGATGCGGAAGTGTTATGCATTGTTTCAGCCGGAGGGAGGGACTCGGATGAGGTAACCGACCAATGACTTGTGTGTTCACTATAATTCATGAGCAAGTAAGTATACTTGAGATAATGTTAGCTCGTGTTTCCGTGAGGGAATACAGTTGGTTAACATCTAGTATTTTCGTGATACTTAACTAATATCGATTGTTTTTAAACAAATGCCGGAATAATTATGCTGCCAATGATTGTTCTCGGTTATGGTACAGTGTATAAAAAAGGATAAATACGAGTACTTTTAAGTCATATAACATCTGACAGATATAATATCAACGTAATTGACTATGAGGTCTATGAGTCGTTTACATAACATTAATATAAAGATATACTGCGATCGTTCATGGACTTCAATCGTAGGAATCCGAACCATTACCTCGTTTGATCGGGTCGGGCCAAACGCCATCGCCTCAGGTCGCAATTTGCGTAAATATTCTAATCGTAGGTATATTTAAATGCGACTGACAGGGCGTTGAGATTTGAAACATTATAAAAGATACTCGTAGTACCTAGTCGTAGTATAGATGAAAAAACCGGCCAAGTGCGAGTCAGACTTACGCATCGATGGGTTCCTTAGAAAATATACGCTACAAACGGCCGTATCTATGAAAATCCAGTGTTAGCAGAGCCCTACTCCTAAGCAAAATGTACGCGGTGTTCGGTCATTTTATATTGGTTACTTAGATAGACAGTCAGATATAAAATTATTCTGTTTAGTTTAAATTGTTTTGTATAGCGACAACAGAAATACAACGTCTGTGAAAATCTCATCTGTCTAACTATCACGGTTCATGAGATACAGCCTGGTGAAGTGGTGACAGACAGACGGACAGCGGAGTCTTAGTAATAGGGTCCCGTTTCACCATTTGGGTATGGAACCCTAAACACTGGCTATTTTATAAATACCATCAAGGAAGCGAAGTCATGTTGGACCGCAATCCAGATAGAATGATACGAAGTAATTACTAAAGAAGTAAGAGGAGAAGAACGTTTAGCAATCAATCAAATAATGCTTTATTCAAGTAGGCCTAGGCACAAGCACTTCCGAATTGTCAGGAACAGTAGATTAGAGAAGTGTTTGCTGGGAGAGATACAATATGATCCAACATTTGTTGCAAGGATTAAGGAAAACCCAGAAAAACCTTTTTTTATTATTATTTATTTAACTTATAAAAATAACATTTTACAAAGTAATTATTACTCGCCAAACTGTGACGTTTAATGGCGAGAAGCGCTCAGTTTTCAAACACTTAATATAACTTATATTATATAACTACATGATATACAAATGAGCCGGTTGGAAAAATCTGCACACGCATCATATTTATTATGTAGGTACTTCGTCCTCGAGGACAGCGCGTCAGCGTGTTTACGATGACACTGCCTTATCTTCGAGGAGGAAGTCCTTCAGTTTTGATTTTAAACAGTTTTACTTATTTTACAGTCGTGTCTAAGTAAATTAATGTTATTAAAAATTGTAGGTACTAAATGTTTTGAGCTCCTTTCACCGTAGTAGTTTTTTACACTCGGTTGAATTAATTTTCTCTGTGTAACACTTCTAGTATTAATTCTGTTGTTTTTAGCTTCTTTGTGCTCATCACCATAAAAATACTCTAAACCTATCAGATATTTAACTTACATAGACAGACAGATCATTAAACTTAAGTATAATATTATTGATAAAATCATCATTTTAAAAATTAAAATTATTCATAAGATAAATCCCAAATGGATTGTCAGTAAAAAAGAAAAAAAAAATGTGTCTAGAATACAATTCTAAATGTCCGAGTATATAAAACAATTAAGATTAAAATAATAATAATACCTCAATAGGTATTCGTTTAAATAATTATACATATACCTACATGACGCTATAATTTACATTAATCCCAAGCGCCTTTATCATTCATGTAGTCTTGTGTGCTATAATAAGCTTTAGAAATTAATTTTCGTTTCACAATATTTTTTAATTTACTAATAGACAACTCACTTATGCTGCTAGGAAGTTTATTATAAAACCTCACACAGTTACCTATGAATAATCTTCTTATTTTATGGAGCAGGCACTGCGAGCTTATGCTTATTTCTAGTATTAATATTATGTATTTCACAGTTCCTCTTAAAGTGGTTAATATTTTTATGTACGGTCGACTACAAAGATATGTATCCACTTTTTTTACCTTAATGCATTGTAATAAGGTCCAAAAGTGGATACATCTCTTTATAGTCATTATATTAATGTCCTTAAACTTATCTCTAAGCGAGTCTCTATGGTTCATTTTATATATCGCACGAACAGCCCGTTTCTGCAGAACAAATATAGTATTAATGTCGGAAGCACTGCCCCATAGTAAGATGCCATACGACATAATACTGTGGAAATAACTGAAATACACTAATCGAGCCGTTATCACGTCTGTTTATTGACGAATCTTACTTACTGCAAAAGCTGCAGAACTCAGTCTATTCGAGAGATTAGCAATATGGGGGACCCCATATTGCTAATTAAATAAAAAAAATATTGGAGCTTAGAATCTAATGTTATACCGAGAAAGACTGTACTATTAACTAGTTCCAGTTCCTCACCTTTAACAATAACGCTTGCTTGCTCGTGTTTTACGTTACTCGTGACAAACTTGACACATTTAGTCTTTTTTCATTCAACAATAAATTATTTACATTAAACCAATTTACTAATTTACAAATAGCATTGTTTACGTTATCGTAGGATCGTTGATTTCGTACGACTTTGAAAATTAGAGAAGTATCATCTGCAAACAAAACTATATCATGGTGGGTCTTTACGAGGTGTGGCAAGTCGTTTATGTAGATAAGGAACAGAAAAGGTCCCAATATTGATCCCTGCGGCACACCCATAGAGACTAATGACCCCGGTGATCGCTTTCCATTCACGTCAACCCTTTGTATTCTACCATTTAAATAAGACTCTAATAAATTTAGTGCTGATCCTTTAACTCCGTAGTGGTGTAGCTTCCTGATCAGTGTCTCATGATTAACGCAATCGAAGGCCTTAGATAAATCACAGAAGATACCTAAAGCATCTCGCGATTCTTCCCAGGCATCGAAAATGTGTTTTACGAGCTCAACTCGGGCGTTGGATGCCGAGCGACCCCGCGTAAAACCGAATTGCTTACTATGCATCAAATTGTTCAAATTAAAATGTTTTGACAATTGATGTAAAATTCGCTTTTCAAAAATTGTACTAAATGTAGGTAGTACAGATATTGGTCTAAAGTTAGTGGGGTCAGAGGTACTACCTGATTTAAATAAAGGAGTTATTTTGCTATGTTTCATCAGATCAGGAAACTCACCGCAGTCAACACTGTTATTGAATATATCTGCAAAGTCACGCGCTATGACTTCTATTAGGGATTTGACAGCATGGACTGAGACCCCCCATAGGTCATTGGTTTTTTTGACATTAATTGATTTAAATGCCTTACTACATCTGAAGGACTGACATTTTCAATATAAATATCCTTACTACATTCTGGGACGTTCTCTTTTAACAACATAACGGTAGACGAAGGTGATGAATTAAAGCACTTTGTTGTGGATACTGGTATATCCGTGAAGAAATTTTTAAATTCTGTTGCTACCTCTAAACTAGAATCTATAATTTTGTCACCAATTTTTAATTCAAGATCACTAATTGCGTGTCTCGATCTACCGGTTTCCACATTAATCACTTTCCAGGTGGTTTTGATAATATTAGAACTATTTTTGATTTTCTGGGATAAATAATTACGTTTGGCAATATGACAATCAATTTTGAATTGTTTCGAATATTGCTTTACATGTTCTTTAAATTCATCACTCGTATTAAACCGCCGTTCCTCATACAAGGCATACAGTGCATGTCTACGTTTGTGTAAGTCCGCAGTAGCCCATTCGCTAAATACTGATGCACCGCCAGCCACAACCGATTTGGAAGTAAATATTTTATTATAATGTTTCATAAATTGTAAAAAATTAATTATGTATACATGTTATTAGGACTCATATCAGAAGACAGAAAGGGTGGCGCCTGAACCAAATGTTGTTTCAATTTTTCCACACGGTTTGTGGTTACCGGTACAAAAGTAATTTGTTTTTTCACTATATTTTCCTTTAATATCTCAAATATCATTAATTGGCCTAAATGATCTGATTCTAATTTACTGATTATACTTTGTTTAGAAGGAGAAATATCAGTGAAAATGTTATCAATACAGGTGGCGCGTATCGGTCACCCTAGTAGATTCCATAAATACGTGGTTTAAATGAAAAGATTTGAAAAGATTCAACAATCTAATACTTAGTGTTGAATTTTCCAAACGATTTACATTGAAATCGCCGCAAATAAATAATTTCTTACGAGTACGCGATATCTTAAACAGCACATATTCCATAATAATTTGAAAAACATCAAATAGTATTTTATGCAACTGTTGTATAATAGGGGTCAAAAAAGACGAGTGGCGTGGGTTGCGATGCGAGCCTTGGCATGAACATCGCAAGTAAAGACGCCACGAGTGTTTTTTGACACAATTATACAACGTTGCATACAATAGTTTTTCTACGACTAAGGGCCCGTTCACTAATTACGTAAGGACAATAGCGAATATCGCAAAGAAAGACGCCACGAGCGTTTTAGACCGAATTTTACAACTTGCAAACACTAGTTTTTCTACAACCAAGGGGCTTTTCATTAATTACGACAGATTTTTCGAACCCTTTCCCCCCCAGGGATACCTACGTAATTAATAAATGACCCCTAAGCACATTTTAATAAAACACAAAAAGTCTAAATATTTATATTTGCGCCGAGATTTTTCTAGCAGCAAATTGTTTGATACTTCTTGCGCCACGAAACAAATTTCTTCGGTAGTAAGTACAATTAGGCTCGTCTTCCTACATGTTTCTCACTTTCAACAATTTATAACAAGTCAACAACCAACAAATTCAAGATGAATAAAATTTAGCGCCACGAAGAAAATTAAAAAAGTGAGCTGTCAATCAACATTTATGGTTTTCTTATTTTTAAAATTCGCGTATACTTGCCAGTGATGAAAACATGTTGTGATTTGAAAAAATAGGCGATAAAATATGTGTACGTAAAGTGTTATTTTTTTAAGTTGGCAGCAATGCATTTACGTAATATTTTTTTTAATTTAAAACTGTATGAATTCGGCGGTTTGTTAAGTTGGTAATATAAATTATTTCAAATAACATTAGTTAAAGACTCACTAAATACAAATTATTAGATTGAAATTTTGTACTCTGTGGCACCAAGGAATACGTTAATAGCGACTTGTGACACGCTTAGCAGTGCTTTTTTGGGAAATAGACTAGAGTTTTGCAAGTCTTAAGTAATGTATGTCTTTATATTAGAGTTCGTAACCATTTCAATGACAAAAAAGAAGTACAGGAGTAGAAAAATTACTTAATGGCATGGCAATGGGATAATAATTGTAAACTTAAACTTAAAAAAAAGCAATAATCCAACGAAAAAGCAAGTTTTTCTATCATTCGCGAACGATACCAAAACAATGTGGGGTTCGTTAACGCGTTAAACAAACCACTTCTCACTCCGATTCAGAGAAAACATAGGTAGATACGCCTAAAATTAATAACGTTAACGAAATATGATGTATAAGGAGCGAGGGGGCGACCACTAACATTAAATTTCGAACATCGTAATAACCCGCTAGCTTGTTAACTTGATTGTTTTTTATTGTGTATCCATATAGTGTTAGTATTACAATTAAACTTAAATAACTATGTTAGTACCTAAACTTAAGTGCTTGCTGAGAGGTCCAGTGCCTGATTAAGGCGCTGTCCCATCTCTCTGCCACGACGGTCAGGAGACTGGCGGCTGGCGCGCACTCTGCTACAATATTTACAATGAAGTTATGTACAATGAAGTTTATGTAATTATTTTATTTATATTATTTGTAGGTACAAGGCACAAGTTTTAGCATGTAGATTTATTTAACAGAAAAATAGTGTATTTAATGGACAAATTCTTCGTTGGATGATTTTTTGGTAATTTATTTTGACTTGTTTAATATATGTTTTTCCTGTTTTCTCGCAATCCAAATGAAAATCAGAGCTTAACGCGTGGCTAAAAGCCATTATGAAACTCGAACATATTTGTCATAATGGCTTGATTTAACCTGTTGTCATAAAATCGACTATTTTATTTATGTTTCGTAGGTTTATTTACTTATTTAAGCTCTAGGTTATTATTTGATGATTATTTTTAATAATATTTATTCATAAAAAAATATATATTGATAATTTCGATGCTAAAAAACTGTATAAGTTTGTTGTTTTATGTAGTTTGTAGTTGTTATTTTCTTTTCACTCAAGTGAAGTGAACATTTTGCAGATTTTGTGGATTTCATTTTTTTGTACAACTTTATAAATAGTCGTTATATATAGACTAAATATTATTGAGACGTCCTGTTGATACAATGCATAATATCAGAATTCTGCTCTTCGTCAACAAATATATGACATCAACATCACCCACTTCCAGTGTACTTTAGAGGAATGTAATGTTGGTATTAACAAACAAAATTTACTTTTTTGCCGGACATGGTTTCATGTTCATTGGCATATTTGTAAATTCTTTAACAGTTAAGTATTCGCTGCACGTTTTGAGTTATATTTGAGTCACTACATTACCCATATAAACCCACCTAATGTCGAATTTTAACTACTGTTAAACTGTTGTTACTAATATTTAAACTCTTACTCACAAACAAATGCATGTACGCGTATTACTCCAGTTAGCCATATTCGTTGAAGATACATCCTAAACCAAGGATTTTTAGGGTTCCGTACCAAAAAGTTAAAAAAGGAACGCTTATCGCGACTGTCTGTCTGTCCGTCCGACTTTTACAGCGCTGTATCTCAGGAACAACTTATAATCATTTGAAATTTAAATAGTTATACGTAGGTCACTCGATAAATTTTGAGATAAAATAAAACTATTGAAGATAGTAGTATTATTTATTTTACATTTTTTCAAAATACTCTCCATTATTCTCTTTACAAAGTTCCATTCGTCTGAACCAACTTTGGAAGCACTTTTGCCAGTCTTCATCAGATAGGTCCGAAATTGCTTCATATGCAGCCAGGCTTCTTCAGCACTCAAAAAAAACTTCCCTTTTATTTTTTCTTTCACCACCGGGAACAAAAAGAAATCGCAGGGAGCTAAGTCAGGCAGGACTGTAGGGTGGATATGGCAAGGTTTCTATCCCAGCTTTCTCAATAAACGCCTTTGTTCTGAGGGACGTATGTGAAGAGGCGTTATCGTGATGCAGCAAGATTCCCCGAAGTCCAGTCTTTGGTCTCCTCTCTCGCACTGCTTTGAAAACTTGCGGCAATGCTACTGTAGTATACCAATCAGAGTTGACTGACCTATAATTTTCCAGCATTGATGTTGATAAATGTCCGCCCCGTGAAAAGAAACTAGCTACCATTTTTTTGCCGACGTTACGAGGTCTTTGTAGTTTTGTTTGAAACTTTCCCTCTGAGAAGACCCATACTGACGATTGCCGCTTGTTATCCGGGTCATATTGGTAAATCCATGTTTCGTCACCTGTAATTATTTCCGATACACGCCGCGATGTCCCGTTGTCGAATCGTAGACGCATCTCACGACACCAATCTACACGAGCCTGTTTCTCAGTATCGGAGAGCAAACGTGGTATCCAACGACAACAGAGCTTCCTTACTCCAAGATGTTGATGTAGAATGATGCTAACGCTCCCCAAACTGACGCCTAAGATAATCTCTATGTCTTTGTATGTTATTCGTGGATCTTATCGCACCATCATTTCAGTAGTCCACACGTTTTCTGCAGTTACTGCTGTTTGCGGGCGACCACTTCGGTGGTCATCTTTGAGGCTGGTTTTAGCCCTTTTAAATTCGTTGAAACATCTAAAAACTGTTGCCCGTGAAGGAGCAGAATCTCCTAACGCTGACTGCAATTGTTGCAAACACAATTGTTCAGATAAACCAAATTTAAAATCATAAAATATCATAGCACGCAAATGTTCGCGGTTAAGCTCCATCGTTACAAAGAAAAAACGCGAGAACCGTTTTAGAAAAATTACTGTAACATATTCATTTTTTAAATTGGAGCGAATCGGCAACTTGTGTTCTATTTTTAAATAAATTTGCTTTTTAAAAACGTATAATTCAGGTGCGTTCCATTTTCGAATTTCAAGCATCTCAAAACTTATCGAGTGACCTACGTAAAGATTCCCAATGTTTATTACAAATTAAAATTGTAAGTTAAAAAAGAAAAATCCTATGAAAAATTACCAATTTCCGGGGCCAAAAATTCTAAGTCTAGCTACTAGTTTTAGGAAGCCGTACCAAAACGGTCAAAAAAGAACCCTTATGCGGTTGGTAAATAGTAAAGTAAACCGGTAAAAAAGCCAAGTCATCTATAGAAAATACTGATAACTTTTAAACGACTTAATCGATTTGCTTGAAATGTAGCTAAGGTCACTCTCGGCAAAGTCACCTTTCAAACACTAAATCCGCTCAAGCGCTACGATGCAACAGACAGTCACTCAGATACACACGTCAAACTCATAACACACCTCTTTCTTCTTGTCGGCCGAAGACATGTAGACGGTCGAGCAAAGCGAGGTCGGACAGGTCTGAGGCGGGCAACCCCATATTTCCCGCCGAGGTATGTATAGTGCTTTTCTCAAACATGCAATGAAATAAACAACAAAAAGATCAAAGTTTTATTTTTTAATACGCATAGTGGCAGAATGTCATGATGCCTGTGCCACAAATTAATGCGGAATGGAAATTAAAAAAGAGTACTTTGCCGTGCCTGCCTAGGCCTGCATGATTTGTATGAAATTCCATTACCGACCTCTTGTCCTAGCCGCACCTGAAATGTCATACTTCGCAGCCTATTATAAGGAACATAACAAAAATATTTCATTGCATGTTTGAGAAAAGTAACTTACTGATCAATAGGGTAATATTTGGGTGTCATTGATTAATTATTCCTTACTAGCTATTATTCAACTTCTTGCGTCATAACGTAAAGTTGTGTTTATAATCAATTTGTTAATTGAAGCACAGGATACACATAATGTACATTGCGTGCACCCTGAAACTCACCTGAAAGCATGGTTGAGAGTAAGCTATCGTTTTACAAGCAGAAGCGAAGGTATGGTGTTACCTGGTCTGTAGTTATTCCCGCCGGCGACCGCTCGTGTAGCATTACAGTGACCGCAGCGAAACAAAAACAAATCGAGAGAATGTCCTCAATCGTACGTGCGTGTCCTGACTCTCCCGCAGGGTTGTCTACTTCTCTCTGAAACAAATTAATTACCTGTTAATAATGAATATTACTCGGTGAGATAATTTTAATATAATAAATAAATAAAAAATAAAATAAAATAAAATTGACTTATTTCGAGCAATACAGACTCATATTATGATGTTTTTTATATATAATTAACTAGCTTCTGCCCGCGACTTCGCCCGCCTTAAATTCATTTATCGCGGATAAGGCTATTTTTCCGGGATAAAAAGTAGCCTATGTCCTTCCCCGGGACTCAAACTAAGTCCATACCAAATTTCATCCAAATCGGTTCTGCGGTTTAAGCGTTTAGAGGTAACAGACAGACAGAAAGACACACTTTCGCATTTATAATATTAGTATGGATTAATTTTATCGTTGAAACACGCTCTATACATTAAAATATATCGACGTCATGCTGTTTTGTTAACCACCGACGAAAAACGAGAAATAAATAAATACATATTACGTGATTTTTTTTACACAAATCGAACTACCTAAGCTCGATAAGGCTTGCGTTATGAGTACTAAACGACGAAAACATCCAAAACTTAGGAACAAATTATGCTCATCACACAAATATTTGCCGGGAAGAAGGTCCTGTTATGTGTATCTGTCTATGCCATCGTAGCTACTTAACACATTGTGATCAATGGCACGGACACAACAAGGGCACTTTTACAAGTCTGATTCGACGGTATTTCCCAAGAACTGACCATCAGTGCTGAGAATGAAGCCGAAATAAAGTCAACCAACAGTCAGTCATAAAGGGGACTTGAGCGAGAGTATTCTTAGTTATGATTCAACATAATCTATCCAACGAATTTTTTTTTATGATATTAAAGATTGTGTGTTCCTTTTATTTCCGCTGATTTCAACAGAATATAATTATCAATTTTCGTTAAAATTCTCTAAGATACATGTATGTATTTAATTCCACCACAAGGTAAAAAAACGGGTATATGATAGACGGATTCGTGACCTTTTTAATTGAATTGCAAACATACTAATACCAATATCAGACTTAATACCTAAGTAAAAAGAATTCAGCAGTCATCACTAATCTTACTATCTGTCTATCTAAATTGCTAGATAGATATTAACGTTATCATAGTAACGTAAATCCATGATAAATTATTCGTTCGGGTCAGCATAAAGTTTGCAATGACATAATGCACATAGGCATCATAAGTAACCGAGGGGCATTGAGAGAGCACATCAGTATGTTTATTTACCGCGACCAAGTCGTTTCCGCGATTATAACTCAAATTCGAATGCACAAACCATTCAGAGAAACATAGGTAATTCAAGAAGTCAATATTCTGAAAAAAATCAACGCCATTTTGCCCATTTATAGCATTTCTGGCTCATTCATAGTCAGACCACACAAATTATAAAAAACCCTGTATATAACATACATACTAAAATAGGTACATACCTATTGGAAGCGGTAAAGCCATCGCTCATTGGCTTTGCGGCCGCCGCCTGTCAGTAATTAAATAGACGATCGTATTCGGGTCTTTCCCACTCTGTTTATCTTCGATGGTAATAAGGAAAATAAATGTTTTCCGGTAAGCTATAAAAGACAATCGTAGCGCCACATTTGATTATGTCCGTCAGTTTTGTTACGGTGAAACAGGATAAATATGGATAACGTTCGACAGGATAAATATGGATAATAATGGAAAGCAATTTCTAGTGGTATATTTCGGTCGCTTGTCACCATCACCACCGTCCTGGCTGATCGATTCTCCAAAACGGTTTCAGACGTTCTGGTATGAATCGAGATGCAATGTAGGAAGACGTTTCAGTAAAACGGCTTTGCATGCAGCGTGTGCTTGTTTAAGTCATCCTAGTGCTGTGACCTCACGTATATTTCCTTCAGTTGCAAGAGTGAATAGGCTGCGCGTTACTAAACCGGCAAGCAATATCTTCGACCCCATAGTTTTTACTATCTGCTGATACTGGCGTCAATCGCTGGTCAGCTTTGAATAGCAGAAAAAATCTTCCCAGTTGAATAACAAACGCAGTTGTTATCATCGAGTCACCGTGCAAAAGCACACGCGAGTTATTTGATCCTACAAATACTTATATTAAATTTGGCTCAATCATGCTATGGATTGGATCTAACTACGAAATGTATTAATCCATGAGTTAGGTATATACCTATATATCTAAGTTTGGATAGGAAAACATGACCTAAGGTATAATAAGACTCAGTCCAGTTGATCACTAATCAGACACTTCGGTGGGCTTCGGGACCGGATAGTCGTGACAAACTCGGAATAGTGTTATGGAATTTGTATCTTACTACAAATCCATACACCCAAATAACTTTGTCATTTAAAGCACAACCCTGACAAGTAACCCGTTGGTGGGACGAGCGGGCGCGCGGGGGCGGAAGCCGCAGGACATCCGACACGTACAGGAAGCAGAACCAGTTCCAGTCTTTGTCCCTCCCAGCCTCTCCCCGCGACCGTCCCGACCGCATTCCTGCCTCCGAACCTCCGCGCGAGCGCACCCTAGCCCTCTAATCTCAGGAGAAAAACGCACTAACTACGTATTAACCTTATAACCGGGTCCTGCTTTTTCCCTTGCAAAGGCAGCGTCGGTCAACATCACGCTCTCAAACTACTGGACATTTTTACAAGCGTTTATTTACATTAGTTGAAGATTGTTTGACCACTAGCCACGTAATGCAAGTGCTGCTTTGAAATTTCTTGAGTGGTGTCATTTGCCAATTAATGCCAACTAAGAAGACACTATAAAACGAACGAAATTACAGCAGCCATTGAATGGAATTGTATAGTCAGCATCAAATATTCTGTAGCATCCAAATCGCCAAATATATTTTTACGTATCTTTATAGTTACCTATAAGAATAAAAATGTATTGCCATATATTTGGCAGTTTGGATGCTCCAGACTATTTGATGCTGACTATACTGCAAATTTATCAGACAAAGTCACGCCAATCAAACCTGACGCCGGCGGCAAAGAGAATATAGTTATTCACTATCACTACGTTTCAACACTACATACATGACAGTCTCAGTCAGTCGTGAAAAATCGTCAACGAATGTCAATCATCGATGTTCATCGTACATACAGCAAGACACTTCAGTGACTATCTGTAGGCCTTATGTCAATCTTCATAAGGTCTAACAATGGTCACTTAAAGGTGCGTCCACACTTGTATACTTGGACGCTAACTGACGGCGCGGCGATCACGCCGTGCTTGTCCGATCTAAGTGTGTGATACACGTAGCAACATGCATTTCGTGCGATCGGATCGGCGCAACGTCCAAACGCGTGATCGTGGCGAAGTAAGAAGACGAAGTACCACGGGACGAAGATCTGATCGGGCAAATGATACAAATGTAGACGCACCTTAAGTGTGTGGTTGATGGTACTCCCCAAACGTTATCATGCTTTTAACTTCTGGAAAATTACTAAAAAGATGGAAACTAGGCCTGGACTTTCTGTTAGTGTGGATGGTATTTCAGATCCCAAATGCATTGCAGATATGTTCAGGGAACAATTTAATATGAAGTTTTCAGCCAAGTCGGTCGCGGATCGGCAGGGGCCGGTGCTCGTGGATGTAGAAACGAAGGGTGGCCATCAGATCCGCTATAGCCCAAGTGATGTAAGCAAAATAATAAAGAACATGAAACGGGGTAAATCTCCTGGCCACGATCACTTAAGTATCGAGCACCTGCTTTTTGCTGGGCCTCACGATTACTAGCAATGTTTTTTAATCTCTGCATATGTCACTCTTACTTACCATCGCTCATGACGAAAACAATTGTAGTTCCTATTGTCAAAAGCAAAACGGGAGACATATCGAATAAGGCAAATTATAGGCCTATTTCTCTGGCTACCATTGTAGCTAGGGTGCTCGACGGCTTGCTCAACATACAATTAGATAAATATTTAAACCTGCATGACGCACAGTTCGGCTTTCGCGCCGGCTTATCTACTGAGAGCGCTATTGTTTGTCTGAAGCAGGCCGTTGAGTACTATACCCGCAGAAAGACACCTATATATGCGTGTTTTCTAGATCTTTCTAAAGCTTTCGATCTAGTTAATTATGATCTGCTGTGGAATAAGCTTGAAGAAATTCAATTTCCTGGAGAGCTCACACGCATATTTAGGTGTTGGTATGCCGGCCAGCGAAATAGTGTCAGATGTGGAGATGTCTTATCTGATGAATATGGCTTAGAGTGTGGGGTGAGGCAGGGAGGACTTACCTCGCCCAAGCTCTTTAATCTTTATATGAATGCTCTGATCGGTGAGCTGAGCAGCACGCGTGTCCGTTGTCACATAGAGAGGGTTTGTTTTAACAACATAAGTTATGCTGATGACATAGTGCTGCTCAGCCCATCGGTTGGAGGTATCAGGGTACTACTGGAGAAGTGTGAGTCCTATGCCCTTCGACATAATTTAAAATATAATGTGCTCAAGAGTGAATTTATGGTTTTCAAGGCGGGAAGTAATTGCCCATCATACATCCCCACCCATTTGTCTCAATGGCGAGCAACTTAAAAGAGTTTACTCTTTTAAATACCTGGACCAGATTCTTACCGACGGCTGTCGTGACGATAAAGACACCGAAAGGGAACGTAGGGCATTGGCCGTCAGGGCCAATATGATAGCTCGCAGGTTCAGTCGATGTACAGCGCAAGTTAAAGTAACGCTATTTCGGGCGTACTGTACATCGCTGTATACCTGCAGCCTCTGGACAAGGTACACGCAAAGGTCCATGAATGCCCTACGCGTCCTTTACAACGACGCGTTCAGGATTCTGCTGCGGCTACCGCGTTACTGCAGTACGTCTGGTATGTTCGCGGACGCGCACGTGGACGGGTTCCACGCGAAGCTGCGCAAGCACTGCGCCGCGACGCTCCACAGGGTGTGCGGTAGCCGTCACAGTTTCCTGAGGGTTTTAGCGGACAGATGGGACAGTGGCCTAATCAGGCACTGGTCCTCTCTACATTTAAGTTTAGGTACTAATATAGTTATTTAAGTCTGTTGTAATACTAACAAAATATGGATTAATTTATCTGAATTTCATGAATTTAATTTTTTAATTTTTTTTTTACCCGAAAAAAAAACAATATCAATAAACTGGCCGCGAGTGTACCTATGACGCGAAATTCGTCGCGTTTTAGTTTGTAGGAGATTTCATTCCAATATATAAATTATATACCCACAATATTTCGTAATGTAGCGGTCCACCTGTTAGTCACTATCACTAATAAGTAATAAATAGGTAGGTACCCGCGTCGATCCGAACCTACTTAATAAAGTTACGTAAAATTGTTTTGCAAAACAGTGTCAGACATTAGTGGAAATCTCCGAACGTGAGACGACCAAACAATAACATGTTATTTTTAACCCAGTCCCAAAACGGCGGCGGAGGGTTCTTGATTAGTTTTTATATTTGTTGCCTTTTTTATATAATGTTCCCCGATTGCTCGAAATCGATTCGACCGATTTTGAAAATTGTTGTTTTTTGTTTAAAAGAAGTATCTCCAAGTTGGTCCCATATATTTTTTGCAAGGATCTGATGATTGGATCTATTTCAAGAAATACATCATTGTATTCAGTAAGTGTAACTACATTGGTAAAGTGGAACTGATGAAGAAGATTCGACCACAGAAGGCCACCGGAACTCCTCAATGATAAATGGTTGACGGGTGGCGATACGATATCTTGATTAGGTTAGCTAAGAGACTACATGTATAGTCATAAACTTAAATGCTCCTGATGAGAATGGTACCACTGAACTGATTTGATAATGGAGCCGGAAAGAAGGCACCGGATATATCTTCATAATAAAATAATGTAGCTGGGTTTCGGCTTGTTGGAATCGTCTCGAGATATACTTTTACGCAACGATTAACTAAAAAACGTGAAATAAAACTGACTCCAAACATGAACTAAAATAAACTGCGTTGGTAATTAAGTTCCTTCCACTTACTTACACATCGCCTTTTTTCAGCTTAATCAATCAATACATACAATTTACTTTTTTTAAACCGGTTCCACGCGAGTAACAAAGTTAATGAAATGAACAATTTTGAACATTTTGCTGTTTTTTTAGCACCGAACCCAAGAAACATTAAGTAGTAAAGTTTAACTACTTGTAAGAAAATGTAAGAAACTAAAGTGCGCACTTATTTTTTACCTTTTAGTGTCTTTTCTGGTGTCGGTTTTTTTTGGGGGCAAGAAACAAAATCAAGATTTTGTATAATTATAGTAACCGAGCAATTGTTACAAAAAACTTGATGACATAATCCTAGCAAAAGCGCGGAAGAACACCCGCTTTCCCTGCCACAACCGGCATTCCAGACCTGTATCTAAATACAACTCAGACCAATTTTCTCTAAAAATACATCGGCTTCGTCTAGCAGAGATGATTAAATCGCCAAATGTCTCCATGAAGCGGAAAAGCGTCGGCAGCCCGAAATAACCGCTGAATATTTCCGACTCGAACTCAGTCCGTGTCGTGGAAATGGTAGGTATGTAAAGACGGCGTGCGCGCAACTTCCGGAGCGCCGATAAACATGGCGGCGGCGAGCCAACATGGCGACGCTTCCGGTCGTGCTGATTCACATGTGATGGCGGCTGACTGGGCTTGCTCACTGCATTTCTGGACTGTGATTCAGCCTTACGCAACACGTAGGTGCCCTCGAACTAAGACGTTTTGGAATTTACTGTCTGGCACTAGCTCCCGTCGTACTATGAATAATTCTAAGTAGACGTAGCAAAAATTTATTGACATCTATAGTAACTCATTTTATTCATAATAATTTTCCAACCCGCACAAGATAGATTACCTTCCTTCTTAAACCTATTAGGTACTTTAAACTTAAAGTATCTCCCATGGTTATTTTTACTTTACGGTATAAAGATGTTCGTATCCGTAGGTCTAGCCCTTATACCCTTTAGAGCATCTAATGGTCAGCACTAGATCGCACGTTGCCAAAAACTTCGCAGGCTTCGAAGTGTCCGTTGAATTCCACTGATACTATTCGTAAGTAAATGATAATGCTATCACTCACGTACACCGTCTAATAAATCATTACTCGCTATATTATCTAATTGATTTATCCTTGAAAGCCTATTACCAATTTTTTGTTGTCGTAAATATGTGTTTGTTTATATTTATACACTGTAGTGCATTTTGTATTGTAGTAATTGTTCATAAATAAGTATAAATATGATACCTACTCGATTATCATTCCGCACCGCATACGTACTATTTTATGCTTTAAATTATCATCTCTGCAACCGGGTTTACCTACGGCAAATCTGTCAAGTCTTTACTGGAACCTGTTAAAATGTTGACGCACTATTAATATTAACTTCCAAATCTCCTTACTTAAGAATATTACGTCTCATCTAAAAGGAAAATTAAATCCAGGAACAAAGCGCTGGTTCTGATACCGAACTGTAGGAACTTGATGCTATAATTTTGAATTATTGGATATGACTTAAGCAAACGTATTTAGTCTTTTTTGTAAATAATGAAAGGTAAATATATAATGCCTTGCAATTAATTTTGTGCATGACTCACTATAAGGGAATGATGATAGGCAAAAGATAAAAGTAGTAACACTATAATCTTTATTAAAGATAGATTATAGATATATCAGATAACCACTTTTCCAAAAACTTCAACATTAGTCATACATATGACGTTTGTGCTAAAATGTAAACAGGAAACCGTACAGGTATTGCCCAGGATCAGTGATTGTCCGCATCAATTTTGGGAGTCACATATTAAAAAAACGCTATTTATATTTTAACGTTAACTATAAAAATACAAACATATTTCAGTGCACCGAAATAAAGGTTTATTATTAAATAAAACATGGGAACCCGAAACTAGGCTATGCCTATATATGTTGGGTGACCATGGCTAACCAATTTTTTGACTAAACAGATTTAAATGCTAAACACAATAAATAAATTCAAGTAGGTACATTTAAGCATATATATTAAAAATTATATAAAACATTGGCACACACTAACAATTTTTATTCCAAAATAAAAAACCGACCAAGTGCGAGACAACTCGCTCCCCGAGCGTTCCATACAAACTTTCACTTATTCCGAGTAACTGGCCGGTTGAGTTAAGTTTGCCTCTGGTATTTATTTATTTAAACTTTATTGCAAAATACAAACTGTTACAAATGGCGGACTTAATGCCTTGAGGCATTCTCTACCAGTCAACCACAGGGCCAAACAGAAACTAGTAGTTAGTGCATGGTATCTATGGCGTCGCATACAAATGAGGGGCAAAGTTAACCGAGTTATGACAAAATGATTTTTAGAGATTAAAAATAAACTTTTTAACAAAAAATAAAACCGACTCCAAAAAAACAACTAAAAAGTAAAAAATAACGCCATAATTCCGTTTTTTTCAATTTACTTACAAGTAACCGTTTGTATACTCAATCTATACAGTATTTATTTTATTTTGGCGTCGGTGCCATATAAAGAATGTGTAAAATATTGAAAATTGACGATTTTAGTAAGTTGTGACACGATGGCACCGACTCCAAAATAACATTAAGTGTATATACTGTATAGATTGAGTTTGACTGTATAGATTTGAGGAGTTCCTTCAATTCCTCGTGGATTGCATCATCAGATCTTCACCAGAATTATATGGTACTAATTTGGAATATTAAATAATAATTTATTTTTATTTTATAGGAGGTACCTCCTATAAAATAAAAATAAAATTTTGAAATCGGTCAAATAGTCTTTGAGTAATCGGTGAACATCCATAAAAAATAAATTAAAAAAAAGCATTCCGTCGAATTGAGAACCTCCTCCTTTTTTTGGTAGTCGGTTAAATAAGGTAACACATATAGATATACTAGCTTCTGCCCGCAACTTCTTCCGCCTTAAATTCGTTTATCGCGGATAAGGGTATTTTTTCCGGGATAAAAAGTAGCCTATGTCCTTCCCCGGGACTCAAACTATCTCCATACCAAATTTCATCCAAATCATGCAGCGGTTTAAGCGTTTATAATATTAAGTATGGACACACTTTCGCATTTATAATATTAAGTATGGATATATGGTTATTACAATTTTCAACTAATTCCTGTTGGTCCCTAATAAAATTCGTATATATGTAGGCATTACACATTGGCGAAATACATTTCCGTTTTTAAAAATACGAAGACTGCAACACATTCAGAATAACGTCAATGTATCTCGGTCCCTGTCTCTGTGCCCTGTTTATTAATTGTAAATTTGAAATGTCAGAAAGGCAGAGTAACCTCTCCACAGACCTCTCATGACATTTAAAATTTACAATTAGTTCGAAAAACGAAGTTCGTATCGTACCGTGCCGTCCCTGTTGCTCTCGTGTTATAGTGTGTTTAAGTGAGTGGGACGGCGCTATACGAACTTCGAATCTCGGAGTAGCCGCTCTGTACGTTGAAGATATATTAGAAAAACTCTAAAAATCTAAAAAGCTCTAAAAAAACTATCGCAAGGCGATATACAGCAGACACGTGTTCAACATGTGTATAAAACTGTTTAACAATTTACCTGATGAAATAAAGCTACTACGGGGTAACAGTTTTAGGCACAGGTTGTCCACTTGGCTTCTGGACAATAGGGAACATGCATGAATTTTTTTTTATCGCTTTTTTTTACTAAATATCAAAATACCGTGAAAACGATTTCAAAATGTGAAATTAAAATTTAAATCAGCCAAGAAATACGCAAGATATAGGCATTTTAAACTACTAATTAGACAGAGGTCCGACGTGCACTGTTACGTCATGGTGCACTCCGGCCATATAAACTCCATATTAAATTCTGTTTTGCTAGAAAGAGATAGAATGAAATGTTTGATGGCCTATATCTTGGTTATTTTTATAGTTATTCGAAAAATTCTTTTTGTCTACTGTTTGTTACATGAATGAGCGTAATAAAGCAAAAATTAAAATTCATGAATATTCCCTATTGCTTTTATAGCGTAAAAAGCTACGTAGACCGGACTTGACTTTTGTATAATAGTCTCTATAATGAAATCTGACATGCTTTTTGATTTATGTAAATAATATTGTGAATTTTATTTAATGTTGCTTTTTTATTTGATTTTTTATATATTTTTTTATTTTTGGATTGTTTGTTTATTTATACTGTTTGGCATGGTGCTAGAAAACTGAAACTAATATGTAAGAATAATGGTCAATTCTAATTAATTTAAGAATGTATTAATTATTGTAACGTGCACTACTTATAATATTTGCATGCCTGCATGCAGGCTGAATACAAGGATCTGTATTGCTTAGAATAAAAGACCTCATTTGTACCTGCCTGTATTCTAGCAAATAAACGATTTGATTGATTGATTGATTGAAAAAATAGGTGAAAAGGACTATTAACAAGGTAACTGAAATAAAAAAATATATATTACTCGTATGTTTGTATGTATGTATATATGTGTCGTTGTGGCTTCATCACACCAAAACGGCGAAACGTATTTCAACTATTTTTGGTACACGGATATTCACAGATAGTTATAGGATACTTTTTACTCGGCTACGCTGAAGAAAAAAGGGGGTTATGATTTTTTTCTCCTCCACCTTCTAGTAGTTGATTACTGATTCGTGTAAATTACGTTTAACAAAAAATCTAAAGGGTTTATAAAACAGGGGTGTCGCATGATCTCAAAATGTGAAAAAAATAAGGCCCTAATAAAACACGCAAAATATGGAACTACGTTAAAATGTTGAGTTCGATACCTTAGTGTAGCTGGTTTTATGAGACTTTAAACTTGGAAGAGAAAGTGCATTTCTAAAACATGAAAATAATAGAGACTAACTAATAATACCATTGAATAACCCATATAATGTATGGTAACTTTTGTTATGACACGGTTTCGATAAACGCAAGTTTTAACATAGCTGCATAACGATGTTCTCAAATTTCCCCATACAAGGTTCCTTTGCTATGCACAAATTCAAAATACAAGTGTAAAAATAAACTTGAGAAATAAAAAACGACACTTGCAACCCGAAATTTATACGTGTAGTTTTGATAAACACATATTTGTATTTTTTTATTTATTTACAAATCCTCGTAATATTAGGCCTGTAAGTTTTGATAAACAAGGCACTGGCCTTAGTTCGCGCCAATACGTAGCCCAATAGTAAAGTTACAATTATAGGAAACTTTTAGTCCATGATGCCCTGAAAATATACACCGTAATCCAGTTTCATTACTTACTGACCACTAGGAACGCACGTCACACGACTTACCATCTAAATTCGGATATAATGAATAATGCATAGATTGCAAAACGTTCTATAAGATAGGTAACTCCGGTTAAATGTGCGGTGGCAAGGTTGTATGCGCTGGTAGTCGCACGGCCGTGGCAGTGAACTTGCTTTCTTCGGCGCCCGCGCCGGTCGCCCAACCGTGAACCATAGCTAATCGTTGACATCAAATTACCTATTCGAGACCTCCATGGTCACAGTTATCGGGAAATAAATTGCCTACTTGAAATTTTGCTAGCGTTATCGGAGTCCCGTTAGAATACTCTAGTAAAATTTGAAAACCACGAACGGAAAGCCTGCACTCGTTTTACAACACAGTGCTATATGTATTGTATTGGAATTTCGCAATTTACACTACTTATATTTTTATATGTTGCTGGTGATATTAAAGTATAGACGGTTATGTAACAATAATACTGTTTAATCTGCTTGCGCAATATGCACTGGAAAGGCTTCAGTTTCAGGAAGTTGCTACCCTTGGCATTATGACGTCTACAAGTTGCATAACATACTACGCGCACGCGCAGCAGATTCACATTCACAGATTTTATAGGTATATATAATAAAAATCTATCAGAACAGAATGTCATCGATTATGAAGCAAAGCAGAAAGCATGGAAAGCTTCTCTGAACAGATTACTTTAAATGGTTGCTGTCCTACACCTATGTAGCCTAAGGAATACGACAGAGAAGTAAAATATAAATTCACTGACCAGCTTTTCCTTTAAGGAACAAGGTACGTAAAGTATGAATTTTTTTTAAAATGCGTTGAAATGATAATTAACACAATTGGAAGAAAAAAACTAGATGTACGAATAAAGTAAGGATAGTAATGTAAGTATAGGGACCTATATTTTAAAGAATCGCAAATCCCATATAAACTTTAAACCAGTACACTAATGAGAACTGTAGTTTTACGAGTTTGAATATGCTTTCGTGTGTTTTCTTGAGATTATATGCTTTTCAAGTAGCAACGAATTCAAGCAATAACAACAGCTTATTTTAAATTTTGAACCATTTTATTTTGCCAACTAGATCAGTCTATTTTAATTAAATAATATTTATGGATCTTTCTAAATTCTTTTTTACAGAAATTTTACCAATACTATATTAATAATTTCTTTTGTTTCCGCGATTATTATTATTACTCATTTAAATAAAACAATTTAACGGATCATATAGCGTATATTATCTCATTTGAGTTCCCGACACCCGTCCACCCGTGACCATGGAAAGCTGAAAAGCTTCCGTATATTACGCGATATAATTCCGTTAAATTGTTTTATTTAAACGATACTATATTTTTTTGAAAGCGTTAACTCATTTGAAGTTTAAATTATAAAACTCATCTTAATCTTTGACATTTGTCAAAATCTTGTGAAGATAACCCAGTTTAAAAAATATTAAAATATATCTGGCACAAATGGTTTCCGACTACCGATATGTTAACTATCTTCTTCCTTGTATCATGCTAATAGCCATAGCTAATAACCCCAAGACCCTCGGCCATGCGGCTGGCAGTATACGCTTTTATCGCCGTCCGCCATCCCACTTCCGCGTCATCCCGCTGCGCGACCTAGGCTAGGCCTCCCGTTATCAGGCACCCGTTACGAGACGCGTGACCCGGATCCGGCGCTGCGCCCGCGCACCGTACGCGCAACAGCTGGAAAAACGCACTAACTGTCGCACACTAGCACGTAGAACACATATAGAACAAACGGAAAAAACGGACCTACATAGCGAAGTTAGACTGTTAATTCTAAATCCGTCCAACATTGTCACAATGTTAAGCATGTTACAGAAACAAGATTAAGGAACTCTAAAATCGATTTTTATAGTAAGAGAAACTGCTCAAAATATAAGTGTCGGTAGTAACTACAATAAGTGGACATTTTAGGTTTAGGTACACCCAGGACAAATTAAAGGAAAATTGATAAGGGTCAACCCTTTGTACTTAATGCAAATGCCAATTGTAAACATAAATTTAGTTGAAGCTAATTGTACCTATATAAAGCAGTACCTACTGTTTATGCGTTGACATCAGTAAGCGCCGCTATTAGTTAATCATTCATTAAAGTGATGACAGTTGCTAACCACCAAACAGAACACAGCACAATCACATCAAGACAGTTAACAACCAGAGCGATAAAAAACAATTTTAATGTCATCACGATCAGTTATAATTTCATTACAGTTAGTGTGTCTACTTGTGAAGGTGCAATTAAAAGCACAAGTAGAGTGCAAGTAGCACCGCTAGTCGGGTGACACTTGCGAAGCAGGCTGCAGCCCGCGTGCCATGACCATTGCTGTCGCCAAAGCTGGCTCCACTAGTTGGACGAGTACGCCGGACTAGGTGAATAGAACATGGGAGCTGATTATCGATCTTACCGAGAATTCGTTTGATGTGTCATCGTCATCGTGCAAGTGGAGACGTTCCCGTAATTTGATATAAAACATATAATTACAACATTACACATATAAGTACTGTAATGCTGTGTAAATATATTTATAAATAAATAAATAAAACATTATTAGGCTTTTATAATCACATTTACATCGACCCTACCTTTATACCACCACAAATAGGTACGTTCAATTTATCCAAATGCATGAAAAATAATTATCAACATATACATATTTAGAGTTAGACACCTTCTGGCTATGGCTACATAAACACTCAGTACCTTGCAAAACACCGGCCAAGTGCGAGTCTAACTCGTGCACCGAGGGTTCCGTACAAATGTTCAGTTACTCCGACTTAGCTGGCCAGTGGAGTTATGTTTGCCTCTGCTATCTATGGCATCACATACAAATAAGGGGCAAACTTAACCAAACCGGGTTGTTCAAAAATGATATTTGGTGATTAAAATCATCGTTATAATTTTTCTGAAATATTAATATTAAATTATATATTTAATTCAAGAAAATTTCAGATTTTTCACTTGGTAAACTTCGGAGATAAAGGGCCCAACTAACATGACAGCGTCAAAATAGCCTACATATCACTGTTATAATGCTCTCATTTGAGAATTAAGAGTGTTAAGAATACCTGTAGTAGGTTGGTAGAGGACTCTATACCACCCTTATAACCACGAATCAGGCCCCACTTTTTACAGGTAAAGGTGTCAGGAAGCCTATACAACAGTGTTACTTAAGGGTTAGAAGTACTTAGAAGGGAGTTAATTCACCCTCAGCTATTACTTTAGCCGGTTCTACGTTCTCATAGAATCATTAGCTAACACAATAGGTGTGAGACAACCCTCAGTTAAGAATTTTAAACTTGTTAAACCTATAAGAGAGAGTGGGTTAACGATTTAACGCGTACTAGATATCTAAAACATTCTCAATTAAATATGTGACCGCTTTTTGAGAACTCTTTTTGTACTGTTTTTATGTATTAGCTTCAAAGAAATCCAAAACGATCAAACTTATAAAAAAAATAATACAAAGAAAATAAAACTTATCACAACAACATTTAATGGCGATCTGCTCGCAAGTTTTTATTAGGAAGAAGAAGTTTTATCGTGTGAAAAGTGAAAAAGTGCTGCGCCTGCGATTTTACGGTAAGTGTATACCATGTTTTCCATCTTAATTTTAACGCGCTCCGGATTAATTAAAGATTTAAAGTAAAACTTATGCTTAATAAAATAGACACCTCAAAGTTTTATCAGCAACTTGTTCTTTTTGTCGGCCATTGGGAAGTAAAGTTACGTGGCATCGATAGAATGATAAAATAAAAATTATTAATGGAGTATTTTGTACATAAATATTGATCAAACAAGTAAATTTTTAGGTTACTTTACTAAAACAATGGCGAACTTGCTATTACAGCTTTAGCTCTCCCTTAACGCATCATTTACACTTTTTGAGATACAGCATCTTTAGTCGAGAGTATTGTGCAGTCTTTAGTATACATAAGAGTGTAATAATAGACTCAAACAAAGCGTTTAACTATATAGAAGACAATACAACCGGCTAAGCATTTTTAAACCTGATAGAATTAGGGTTCTTTGACAAAGTAATCAAAACCTGATAGTAAAAAAATAATCACTATAAAAATACATACCTACAGATTATTTGGTATACTAACAAATATGTACCTATACATTCAGCAAACATGTATCCCTTTGGATTCCTTGAGTTCTTATAATGTGTTAACTCACATCATTACCTTTAGAATGTCATTAAAATGCTCTTACTTAACACAATGTGCATTCGTAAAATCAACGTTACAGCTTAAACCTGCAAAAATGAGATGATCCAAACTTTTGGCATCTTCTTTGATTTTCGTATTACTACACTCTTGACAAACTCTGTTCAAAACACCATTGCCTGTAGAAAGCCTTCAAAAAGGTACTCGGCTAACACAATTAGCATAAGCAAAACTTACGTTAAAGCTTGAAACTTCATAAGAGAGTTATGCAACGCTTTTAGTATCTGGTGTTACGACACACTTGACTAACTCTTTTATGCAACCCACGCCTGCAGCTTAAAGTTATCACAACACCTAAAGATATATAAGATACTTCACAGTAACCATTAAGTAACAATAAACATCAGTAAGTGTCAGCGGGCGCTGTTGTAAAGATTTAAGTGTTACAAACAGGTTAAAGCTATAAAGCTTGACTCCAGTAGCTGTAATTAACACTATTATTACTCTTAATTCTGCATAACATCATCCATTGTAGCTCTAGAACCACTGTTGGAGTGGAATTTATTTCTTAACTCCTCTATGACGTTCCAAGCTATAACTGAGATTATTATAACGCCGTTCAAAAGATTAAAGTTTTAAAGAAGCCTGTAACTGACGGTATAATGTTTGTTGGGGGGGGAGCAGATCAAGCCCTTTCTTATGATACCCTGCTTGACCTAGTAGCTAGACTTTTAATTTTTGCCCTTCATATTGTTCGTTTTTTTTAAGAATATAAAAATATATTTTAAAATGTTTCTGTTGCAATACTGACCATGTTTATGACTACTTATTCCAAATTTCAAATATATAGCATAAGGTTTTGAGATATGGCACTCTAATAGTCGGACAGCTAAACACAGTCGCTCCATAACGGTTCCTTTTTTACTTTTTTAGTACGGAACCCTAATTACCTACTGATTGGAACCAGAGGTCCAGTCGAGGACTGAAATGGTTCGTCACTTTTCGACTCTATGTGATGGTGTTAAGGTTGATAAAGTGACGAAACTTTTCGTTCCACAACTGTAAGTACATTCATGTTACTTTTTACACTACTGCCCGCGACTTTGTGTCATGTCATTATTTTAGCTTGAACGGCAGCATGTCTGCTGTAACCATCGTCGGTGTCGGCTAGGCGGTAGGATGCCGCGACATCCTCGGCACCTAGCGTGACCCCGCAGCTTCGTGTTGCATGTCATTATTTTAGCTTGAACGGCAGCATGTCTGCTGTAACGTTGTTGGTGTGCTAGGCGGTAGGATGCCCCGACATCCTCGGCACCTAGCGTGACCCCGCAACTTCGTGTGTCATGTCATTATTTTAGCTTGAACGGCAGCATGTCTGCTGTAACCATCGTCGGTGTGCTAGGCGGTAGGATGTCCCGACATCCTCAGCACCTAGCGTGACCCCGCAACTTCGTGTGTCATGTCATTATTTTAGCTTGAACGGCAGCATGTCTGCTGTAACCATCGTCGGTGTGCTAGGCGGTAGGATGTCCCGACATCCTCAGCACCTAGCGTGACCCCGCAACTTCGTGTGTCATGTCATTATTTTAGTTTGAACGGCAGCATGTCTGCTGTAACGTCGTCGGTGTGCTAGGCGGTAGGATGTCCCGACATCCTCAGCACCTAGCGTGACCCCGCAACTTCGTGTGTCATGTCATTATTTTAGCTTGAACGGCAGCATGTCTGCTGTAACCATCGTCGGTGTGCTAGGCGGTAGGATGTCCCGACATCCTCAGCACCTAGCGTGACCCCGCAACTTCGTGTGTCATGTCATTATTTTAGCTTGAACGGCAGCATGTCTGCTGTAACCATCGTCGGTGTGCTAGGCGGTAGGATGTCCCGACATCCTCAGCACCTAGCGTGACCCCGCAACTTCGTGTGTCATGTCATTATTTTAGTTTGAACGGCAGCATGTCTGCTGTAACGTCGTCGGTGTGCTAGGCGGTAGGATGCCACGACATCCTCGGCACCTAGCGTGAGCGTGACCCCGCAACGTCGTCCGCGTAGAGATACAGTTCATACAGTTATGTGTTATTCTGACGTCTTAACAACATGACTGGAAAGTTCGGTTGAGATCCGTTCAGTTGTTTTTAAAAGAGGAGCGTATACATACTTACATCGGCACAAACGTTTATGTCTTTTTATATTATTAGGATAGGATTAGGATTATAGAACTATTTTGTGTCAGATTTAACAATAAGGTCAATACGTTATACCCGATCAGAACGAAAAACATTTACACTTAAAATAACACAAGCATTTGTGTTGTTAGTGATATCACAGGTGATATTCCACTAGTCCATACAACATCAAGTAGTATTATCATTGCTGACGCCACTATTGACTACCGCCCCGCGGACTGGTCGACAAAAAGTATGCATATATTTGAATTTTTTGCAAACAGGAAATACCGAGACACCGCTCGCGGACAAGCTGTTGACAAAAAGACAAAAGAAGCGACAAGACGCTCGTACAATAATGCGGAAAACATCTCCTTAAGCCGGTCTATTAACAAGTATGAAAAACCGTATACCTACTACAAATTAGCATTTAGCATCCTGATACTAAATTGTATGAGATGCAGTACAATTAAACAATGGAATCACATCTATCATACTATTGTATCCAGAATATCGTAGAGTAGGTACTCGATGATAAAGTTCGGGTAAACATCGTCTAACAGGGAGGTTTTTTTCAGCATAGTTACGCGTAAGAATTGGCGATTTCCTTCCTTGAAGTAGAATTATAGCTCGGATTCTATACATATACCTATGATTGTAGATACCTAATTAGTTACATATTTTACTAGATGGGCAACTTCGTTCTCGGAGAAGAATAAAGTTATATTACCTATAACCGTATTTTTGGCTTCGGCGTATTCGGATAAAAGTATCCTATAACCATCCTCACCTCAATGTCCAGCTACCCTTGCGCCAAGTGTTGGCATCGTCCAGCGGTTTTGAAACGATGCGATGAAGCCACAAAGACATATACATACATTTTACATACATACATTGTACTTACGAAAAATATTTATAAATATATTCGATCCAATAACATCCAATAGCCCGTTTCACTTATTTTATTAACTTCATTGCAGTGTAAAGAAATTTCATTTTTGCAACTTTGTAATACTCATAACTCGTAGTACTGCCTACCTAATACATGTCAACACTGTGATATGAACTGGTTGAAATGTCCGTGCAACGAAATAATATCAATACACGATGTGTCATAAAGTGATAAAGGTTTAAATAACCGACACTATTATCATCAAGCCCAAGTAGGCATGCAATATTGCAGTATCACCATTATTTTATTTTATTTTATGTATTTATTATATTTGTGCAATTGCGGGATGGGAAACCAAAAACATATTGTCGCAGCATGCTCACTCCATCATAAACTTCATCATGCTTACATGCTTAGCAACAGTCATGATCAGAATCTACAACAATGCCATTTTTTTTCTAATAGATGTGCCTATTAATAAGTACTTAACATAATGAGGCCAGTAAAATACCTACAGCAAAATGGCGCCTAAAACTTCAATTGCAAGCCTAATTTTACACACTACGACCAGGCAACCGGCATTATAGTCTCAATGGCTACTTATTATGAATAAAATTTTACTGTCACTCAAATTCAAGCAAGATCTTTGAGAAGCGTAACCACAATGGAGAACAAAGCCCGTAACGCCATTTGAGAATTAGAAAAAAACAGTCTATAAACGTGCAACAATTGTAGGGAGTTCATCAATCTTCGAGCGTATATAGGGTGCAACAGGCGGGCGGGGCGCGGGCGCGGGGGCGGCGACAATGACTCCGGTCATCCAGAGAAATTATTAATTGGCCCTAGGGACATCACAAAGAAGCGGAAATATAAAACTTCTGCGATAGACCCCCGCGGCGTGAGGCGCTTTACCTGACTCTTGCCCTACCATTGTGTCCTGATTCAAAGGAAGGTATTTGCTTTTGATACCCTGTGGGAATTGCGCAACGACGGTTACTCGTAGGAAGCCCCTGAACCGTCAGAATATCGAAGGCCGTATCACGTTCCGTAGCGATGCTCCGTCAACTCAAAATTAAGGCTTTATTACAACCCTTTAGTTCACCTACTATACCTGCGAATGTAATCCGCGATAAAGAAAACAGTTACTTACGGGATCCTGAACATCGTTTGTTATTGACAATACAGCCTTCACCGTGAACGATAAAAAAGGTCGTAAAAAGATAAGCTATAATATAAGTAGGACGGTACCCGAGGTAGCCGGTTAAAAAATAGATTAAATACCCTTCTAAAACAAAAAAACATATGGCTGACATTTATATACAAAGCAGAAGTAAATATTAGATACGTGTACTATCTTATCAGAGCGCATAAGTTCTTACATATTATTCACACTATTCTCCTCTATGCAGTTTACGTGAAATATTTACTCCAAATTGTAACATAACATAAGTATGCCTGAATATGCAAGATAAGGAACCTATGTCTTAATGCTGCATCACTATGTTATCAAGTGACGGAATCTTAATAGCGCTTATCAACCATCGGTTTATGCCAAACCAGTAAATTCACACCTCACTGTCGCAGGAGCCGACCAAGCGAAGATTCGTCGAAGTGGCCATCCTTGTCCCTGCCCACTGCCCGTTCTATATCTCACGAGCCGGTGTCAAACAAATACTGAGCGCTTCCTGGAAGGGAAGGGACGCCGCGGCGCTTTAGAAAAGCTAACCTTTTTTGTACCCTTACAGATAATAAATGATGCACTTAAAAAAAAGAATCCGACCTGTTCACGGAGATAACGATCGGGAATGATTTTTATGGAAATGCTCGCCGGAATTATAACGATCAGGAATCCTTTGGGATGTGATGGAGCGAGCAGACAATACGTCGGCAAAGATACACGGTCACATACTTATCTGATCTACAGTAATAGCTGTGCTAACCACGCCTTCGTTAATCGTCGTGATGGTGTTGCGGCATTCCAACCAAACTGAGCAACGACCCATCAAAATCATAAATGCATCATGTATCTCATGTACCTACTGAAAAATAAATGAACAAAATACCTCATCGTATGATACCTAATTAAGTACTTAATTTTGGCTCGAAAAAAAAGACCATATGCAAACGATAATTACTTATGCATTTATGTACTAACACCAGTATTTTTAAAGGATCTTTAAGCCATAATAGGATGTTCAAACAAATAAGTACCTATTTCAAAGAGCTGCGGCTAAAGGAATAAAAGCTTCAAAAGCTTAAAGAGAATTTTATTATTTGTCGAAACATAAAGGACTGCTGATGAAATGGTAAAGTCTTAACGGAACAATGTCTCGGAAGACGCCGGCGTTACGTTCTTATTACTTGAAAAGGATATGAACACAACCAAATTATACAAAAAAATTAAGCAATCTCTCCTAATCCAAAGGGAGACGTAATACAAAGAAAGATGTAAGAGTTCTAAGACACTTCTCTCATAGTCAGGACCTTAGTGCTCTTCAGTATGAAACCCACTTGCTTTTATCTACTTTTCTTTTTCAATAATTCAAGATCTTATTAACAGTCAGTAATCATCAAAGATTAAGTTAAAGACAATGTTTTTGCACCTGTGGAATTTCAATAAAGACTCTCGATTGAACTTTCAACGGCACGGCTTCTTTCTTCTACCTTTTCGACAAAAACTAAACTTTCATAATAAAAAAAAGAGCAAAACTATGCTCACCCTCTTGGGGACTGCGCATTGTAATCGCTTCGGAATGAAACTACTTTTTAAAAGGACCGATCCATTTCGATCTCGTAGATTTTTTGCTGTTATCGCGCCGTTTAGTTACAATGTTTTGTAAGTTAGGGTCACCAAATTGTTATTTAAATGAATATTATTTTAGAAAAACACATATTTCCACGTGATTCCGAGACTTTTAAATGGTAACATATGAAACATCAAGCATATCTACTTGAATTAAAAAAAAAATCTGTAGTCGGTAAAGTATGCCTAACATTTACGTGTTAAGTGATACAAATTATCAAACGTTCTTTGTTCGTTCGCAAATAAATCTTTATAAATATATACTTGGTAGATCGGAGTTCAACTGATCAAAGTGTAAAAGTAATAACAGGCGTAGATGCGATGCCAACCCTAAGTTTTCCTGCCTTCACGGAGACGTTACGACGCGCCAACACAAAGCCAGCCATCTCGCACCGACCTGATCTGCAAAGGAACCACTGTTTACCACTTCGTTTCCCATTCAAACTATTGTTCGGAAGTGAAGAAGTGCTCCATACTTGGAAATATAATGTATTCCATTGTACCGAAGTTAATATTTTAGCCGAACGAATTTCGTATCTATTGTATCCCACAAACGTTACCTGCCATTGAAAAGAATAAGTGTGCGGATTGCACACTTATTATGCGAAGAACATTATAAATAGTGCAAATACCCACGCACGGATCAGATATAAGCGCGTAATGCAAAATATTCCAAAGAACTTTTATAAGTGGGCTGGACGTCGTAATTGATCGGAGCAAAAAAGGAGAAATATGCGAAAATAGCGCTGCTCTAAACATAATAAGGCTTCCTAAGAAACGGATCTACTGGCACAAGATTCCTTTACAATGACTACAAATAAACAGCAAAGGATAATCGGATTGACAATACCCAACCTTAAATCAGTAAACATTCCAGAGTTTTTCGTGCTTAGATGATGAACAACTCTCGAATATGTTACAAATTTACATTTTTCTATTAAAATCCGGAAACATATTTGGACTAAAACCTAATATTAGAGGAAGCTGGTGGGCTTAGTGAACATTTACTGATCAGACGGAGTGCAAGCTGAGACGTTTCAAATTTGAAACAATAGTCTCGTCATCGTCGGAATGAGGCGAGGCGACGCTGCGTAACGTGTGTGCTGGATACACCGGTGACCTTGAAGGACGCTAGAACGTCTTCCTACACTACATCACTTCCTGCTCGACGCCATCTTGGCTCGTCTCAAGCGTCGAACGTCGTCGATCGCCGGCGCCATGCCATGCGATACGTTTCTGTTCACGTGACCCTAATGAACTAGTTCGTTAAGTGATTTGAAATAGTTAAGTAATACGAGTTATGAGATAACAACTAACAAGGCACACATCTCTTAACTGAACAATATTTGGTGCTAATATTTAACCTTCTAAATAGCTATGGCTATCACGACGCTCAATTAAAAGCACTGATGGACAAATCTAGAATAGATGATTTTGTATACTATGTAAGTATTGTAAGTCATATTTTTTTATTTGTAATTCAAACGTAGCCAGTTTTTAACAACAAGTGTTCAATTGATAATGTAGTGTCATTAAAATAAATAAGTAAGTCTACGTACTTTAGCTATTTGTACGGAAAAATAAATACTACATGATATAATACCTTCTAGTCACGTGACTCCGGCCAAAAAACACGACAAAAACTACGGAAGTTGAAATTTGAATTATCTTCATTGTTTTTTACCTTTCATAGGTTGGAAATTGGATTGATGATTTTTAGGGTTTCGATGAAAAACTTCGGAACCCTTATAGGATCACTCATGTATCTGTCTGTCTGTCATACCCTAGTTCGGATCTACTGGATGAAAATAGTTACAAATTGGTCTGTATATAGATTTTGGTGACCCAATAATGCACATATGTACATCTTTTTTTTAAATAATATAATAAGATTAAAGATTAAAATAATATAATAAGATTTCTCTAACTAGCACAAATATGGATCTCTGTGGTCTGAAATAAACGATGTTTATTTTCTTATTCAAGAATGTAATAAAAATTCAGCCATTCCTAGTAGCGTAGTAACCAAGAGCCCCGCTGCAAAAGAAAAGATTGGGGCCCCATGTCAGTTCGAGGTTCTGTTAGTCAAGGACCAAGAGCCCCTAAAATATTGGAGGCCCCGGTATACGGCCTATCCCATGGTAGCTATGCCACTGACCAGGGTCCGAGGGCACCCTAAGCTTGGGGCTTCGGTAGCTACGCCACTGGTCTTTCCGACCCCACAGGAACAATAAATATTTTTGGATAACCCGGTTACGTTAAGTTTGCACCACACTTGTTTGCTACGCGACGCCATGGATACCATGTGCAAACTTAACGTAAACGGGTTATAGTTGCTGATTTATTTCTTATATATTTAGTAAATATGCTTAATATGTGGGTAATGTACGCTTATTGTGTACGTAAACCTCAAGGCGCGAATACGACTCGCACTTGGCCGGTTTTTTCAAGATGATCCTAATTTTTGAAGGAATCAATTGTCTATTATGAGCAAACACCGGTTTGGCGGGGGCAAATCTGTACTGACGTTTAATAGTGCGAGGCCACATTAAACTAATTTTATTACTTGATATCGATAAAAATGATGTACAACCTTTGGGTAATTTCAAGAATTTGAATGAAGAAGAAAACTACATACACAAAAATAAACTTTTTGCGTAATAAACTTTTTTAATATTTAATATAATTTTCATAATATACAATCAAAATTTTCTCCACATTTTCAGCCTTTTTAATCTTCGTCGCCTGGGTGACAATATCCATTCTAGCCAACTAAATGACCTTTCTAGGTCAACTGTAGTAATTGGAGCAAATTCAAACAATTTATAGTATTGATGAATTTCTGCTATATGACTCAGTTCTATTTCTTTTCCGGATACCAAATCATTTAATGTTTTTAAAGTTGAAATGCCGACGTTTTTGTCTAACACTATTTGAAGTTTTTTGTGAATAATTTTGCCCTGAGGATTCAAACATAATCTTGATATATGTACTTTTAAGTTATGGACAATATTCAAACTGGCTTCAATGGTATTTATAATACTATAATACTATTTTCAATGGTACTTGGTATGATGGATAGATTGTTGGCTATCCATTTCAAATCGTTGAGAATGTTTATATCATTCATTGCCCGTTTTGCTTTTAATATACACGTTGATTCTTTGTTATTAAATGTTCGTACGACTTGCTTGATGGCTGGTAAATATTTATGATAGTAAATAGCCGCTTTCATCCATGTTCCCCATCGTATTATCGTCGGCTGTGGTGGCAAAGGAACGTTCGGTAACATTTGGTGAAATATTTTTATTCTTTTAGGTGATTTCAGAAATACCTTTTTTGTATAAGCAATTAAATTATTTACAGCAGGAAACAATAATCGCACTTGTTCAGCCACCCTATTTACTCCATGTTCCAAACATGTGACGTGTACTTAATTCGGAAAAACATTTTTCAAATTCTTACCAGCTTTCAGCATGTAGGCTACGACATCCGTAAGAAGCAACAAAACTTTATCAAGTTTGTTGTGGTTACTTCCCCACAACGTCTCTAGGGCATTTTGAATAAGATTTGTTATACTAACATTATTTACTTCCTCTAGACAAACGCTAGATATTATGTGTAGGGTACTATTTCATTTTCTAATAGTGCTCCAACTATTACATTCCCAATCTGACGCCCATTGGCATCTGTACTTTCGTGTACACTCACATAAATTCTAGAATTTCCTAGTTTAGTCTTAATCTGTTTCATCGTTTCCTTATAAGCGATGTCTAAGGTCGTTTTTCTCAAAATTGATTCTTTGGGACTATATGTTTCTGAACCATATTTCCCAAATATGCAATCAGATATAAAATTGATTAAAATGGGATTTCCCACCTGGCTCCATGGTATATTGCAAGCTAAAATAAATTTTAGCAAATCCAGATTAAATACGTTTTGGTTTTTAGCGACGCTGTTATGCCTTTGGCTTCTTATATGCCTTTGTACGGAAAACTTTTTTCGTGATATATGAATTTTACATTTCTTGCAAAAGTAAGTCGGACCTTTATCATCTATATCTAAATGGTCAGGTTTCCATGAAGATGAATGATCTTTTTTCTTGCGAGGCATTTTTAGCCGCCTTAAGAAACAAAAAGGTAGTTTTAATTGATCGGAATGCAAAATAATATTGTAGTACTGGATGAATTATTCAACGATTCAATGGTTGTCAAAAGTGACTCGACACAGTCAATGTCAGATATCGGTTGTTTATAGTTGCGATAAGTATAAATGAAAGAGGTTTGCACATAGTTAAACGTATTCAAACTTAGCCATTCGTTTAGTTATGATAATGATGATTAAAAATTTATTTTTATCGATGTCGATAAACTTAGTCGATTTTTAATTAATCACTAGCACTGGTACATTTTTGCCCCGGCGAAACCGGTGTCTGATTATGAGGCTAACCACAAATAGTGTTCTAAAGGTTATAACGTAAATTATAGTTTAACTTCGACGTGAATACTGAACGCTGCGAATGCTCCGTACAGCGACAAAGACGTTCATCCGTGCTTTAACCCTTACCGTACCAAAAAGTTTAAAAAAGAACCCGTACAGTTCGACTTTGTCTGTCTATCACTGATGCTATCGATTAAAATTTGAAATACGTAATTATAAACATTGGCTAGCCCAAGTGTAAATCTGTCTGAATTTTAGACGCTTTTGATAATCAAATATAACTCACTTATCAAAAATCATACAATGTGAAATTGCAAATATTTGTGATTTCTTATCAAAAGTATTTTAGATTCTCATTTCCATGGCATGGTAGTAGGACTGCATAACTTTCACTAATCCTTTATTTAATTTAGTTACTAACTTAAAAACTCATCTACTTCATTAAAATATATAAGTATACATATTTATAACTTTATAAATTCGAAAAATGCGTATACAGATAATATAGTCGCACATTCATTTGAATGATGGAAATGGTAAGGTACGACATTCATTTTGTGATCATAAAGCTCGACGTTGTTTTTGCAGAATGCCTAACCCGAATGCACTTTCTTTATTACAGCCTCGTTTCTTTTGTCTATGAAAATATAAACTTCCTGAACATATACGCGCATAATGGTGGCAACACTAACGCGCTAGGCAAAGACAATGTGTCAACGCAACGGCATGGCCATAGACAATGTTTTGCAGAAGGCTTGCGCCCCGCAATCTTCCTAATGAGTGCACCCTTTCACACTTCGGACAAAGCCGGGGTTTTCCGGGTGATGTGACACGTATTCACAATAACGTTCTTTGTTAATGGCAGCCGAAATGAGTTTTTATTATGGCGTATTCGTAAATGGAGAAAATATTTTTTAAAGGAAAATATATTTTCAATGTTAATACATTTTCAAAAATGTCAGCAGGCAACTATGTCGATTTTATTAAATTAATTCTGTAATAATTAGTCGCGCATATCGAGAAAATATCACTAACGCTAACCTATTAAATTATTTATAAAATGTGTCACAAATTTTGAATTCGAAGTCGTTTGGAGAACCTTATAATAACGATTTCAAAACTTATACATTATATTTTCTTCTGTTTCCGCGATTATTACTCATTGAAATAAATTTAACGGATTGTGATTGTGATGGACTCCACCACCCGTGACCATGGAAAGCTGAAAAGCTTCCGAAACGTCGGGAACTAAAATGAGATAATATACGCGATTAAATCCGTTAAATTGTCTTATTTCAACTTATACATTACCCGTGCCGTAAATTTGTTCAATCAACAGACTCAATATTTGTTTTGTAACAAAACCCTGATTACCTAAATGTCGAGAGGAATGTCATAAAATGATTTTTTCACTTCTCCTGCTCAAAAAGTACATCATATTAGCTTCGCGAAGCGAGCCTAAAATAGTACATTTAGCCCCTAGGGTTTAAAAGAAAGCCATATAATCCCATTCAAATTTCTATGACACTGAAAAAAAAAATTGCGGCCAACTACATACTCCTGACGAATAATTAAAAACAAACAAAACAACCTGATCAGATTGGCCAACCTTTCTGATAGAATTGCTCAAACGGTACTATTAGTTTTTCATGAAACATACAATTTTAATGTTAAGTCTTTTTTATTTTCTCGCAGTCGAAGTGAAAAGCAAAGTGTTTAACACGTGGCTAAAAGCCATTATGACACTCAGACACATTTATCCTCGCTCACTTCGTGAGCTCGTCCAAATAATCACTTCGTGTCATAGTGGCTTATTTTAGCCCCTTGTCAAACAATCTACTATTTTACTTAGTTTCTTTGTGCTTTTTCTAATTAGGTACTGACAGCAATCACACCCATAATTTATAAGATCTTTATGTTCAGTATGTAGACATACTCTTACATTAAACATAAACAATTTCATTTGACTATACTTTCGAGTTAATTGAGGTATTTTTTTTTTGTAAATAGGTACAAATTGCGTAATTTTTTTGATATATTAATAAATACCAAAAAAGGTAGTGGGATTGCTAACCCCAAATTCATTCGACTATCTTTTCGAATCTATTATGGTACGATTTTTTCTAAATAAGTAAAAATTGCGTTTTTTTTAAATTTATTATTAAATACTAAAACAGATAGTGGGGTTGCTGGAGAGCATGACGTTTTTTTTAATATTCATTAATATCCATACAGAAATTAGAACAGTTTGTGTTATTATGTTGAGGAAAATATCTCGTCAGCCAAGTAAATCTGCCGCAAAGATCTTGCAAGATACTTACTAAGATCCAAATATGCATAGATTAATATTATCATCACTATTCGTAGAAACAAAACAACGATTGTTGGACTCTGATAAGATTTTACCGGAAATGGCGTATCTCCTGCTAAGGCAATAGTGGTACGCATTAACAATATTAATTTATATTTAATTGCTTGCACCGTTACTGTGCCGGTCTGGATATTGACCTAAAAAAAGATGCGGTCGATATTAAGACGACTACTGTGTCCATACGTTGTAATTGAGTTGCCCCAGCTGCCACACAATCCTCTAATTTACTCACATCGAAAACAAAGCAGGCATTATAGAGGACTTGCGGAGTAGATGCCATGTTATAATTTTATATAAATAAGTACAAATAATGACGAAAACATGACGATAAACACGCTGGAGAGCAGCTCTCAAAAAGTCGTATACTGCAATTAAACAAGTAACACGAGATGACATTATATCTTTTGAGGGAAGGAAGTATGTATAAAAACATACAATACACACATATATAAGAGGAACATAAACAGGATAAAATGGGGTGTATTGTTCTAATCAAAACCAAGCGCAAAATTAACTGCAACGATATTACGGGCTGACATAATCGTTGCATTGCATCACTTGCAGACACTAACAGTAGATATTGCTGTAATAATAAGGATGTTAGCGTGCGTGTGCGCAACTCGCGGCTACGCGGTCGTGGTCGTGGTCGTGGGGCGAAGTAATAGAAACTGTGATAATCGGAAAGAAATAAAATATTTGATCTCACGTACGTTAGAAAGAGAGATTAGTTGATCTCATCAAAAGATTAATTGACATGACGAGTCCAAATAAGTAACTTGTGTTTATATAGTGTGCAACATTTGATCATTTACATAATGTTGGGAGTAAATCCCTTTATCTGACCAATATTTTAAACTAATTTCCAACGGAACTATTTAAAAATATGTACTAAACCTCAGGGAATAAAATAAATACATACCACCTTTTTATTTTGTAGTACATACTACCTAAGACGCAGCAACACTTGTTCTTTCTTTTTTGTTTTAGATGTGGTCTTAGTTACCGTCACCAAAGAAAATTTTTGCTGTAGTGAACACATCTTAAACTGTTGGTACATATATTTACAACGACGGGTATACAGACTGGAATTAAGAAAATAAATTAGAGTAGGTACACACAGTTAAACGAAACTTACCTAAACCTCGAGTTTTTTCCTTAGCGAAGTGACTATTTGGAAATATAAGTGAATCAAATAATTATAAAATATAATAGTTAATAAGATAGAAATACAATTTACTACCTGTTCATGCAAAGGGGTCGCAGGGCGTGACTCCGAACAATATTTACACCTGTGAGCCGGTCTAAAGAAGGGTTGCCTGCGTCTTCTCACGCTTGCGACGCAAGGTGTCGACTTACATGCTACAAGTGGCATCGGCAAAATTGCTCACTACACTGCCACTTTTGTTATTATGCAAATTATGCGTAAGATCATATAATAGGCTTCCAGATATAGAGCTCGCAAGTAGTGTTTTTAAAACGTTTTCAGCAAATTATGGTTCGGTCGCCTATGGGCATAGCAATACGCTTCGTGCCTACGTATAGATATGTCATTTTGCATATCCAAACATGTATTTAAAACTTCTTTGTACCGGCTTTATAAATTCTAAGAGTATTATGGCTTATGACAAAGTACCGAGTAAAAGAGGGCCGCTCAAAAAAGTATTTGTCCCTAATGAAAGTTCCTTTAATTTAGTCCCCAGTCTATTATTTTTAAAATATTCGATGCCACTAGTTTTTTTTATTCTAAGCTTATTTTTATTATTGGAATTCCGAAGTCGACCCAGTTAAATTTGAGAATAAAGGTTAACACCTGAATCCCAACAACCCTTCCGCGCCTATCGGAGAGGGTTTCATCTCAATGAAATAGAAGCAGGTAGTAATCACACTCCATATTCGTTTTTTATCGAGGCAACTTCAGTAACTGCCTGGGAACTCTTCACTCTTAATATTATTTAGTTTCATTATATTGAATAATACTAATTGCGTCAAACGAACCGCGCTCCGCAAACCCTACAAGTGCCTTGCGTCGCTCTGAGAACATGCACGCGTAAACAATGTAATTGCATTACAACACCACTATAACGTACCTTGCTGAGGTAATCACACGACTGAATCTGCATTTGGGACTAACTGCTACTCCTAGTTTACTCTGCATTGCAGTAGATAGAAGGCATGCGTAGAATTAGTTACAATGACACATATATGTTTTTTAACCTTTTGAGCGCCAAACAGTACGAAGTAATACGACGTCACACAGACGCTGCAGCACGGCAATAAAATAAAATGACCTTCAAAAAATGAAATGTTGATTGCAGAACGAGGTATTAATAATTATTATATTCGGAGTATTTTAACAATGAAATTTGGTCGCCAAATGTCGACGCTGGCGTCAGTGGCACGAATTTTCGATGATGTGATTTGCCGACTGTGGCGCTCAAAAGACTCTAGCAAAAACTGGAATAAGCGAGGACACTAGAAATAAAGAAACAAGTCGGTGTACGTTTGTATTCACGCATCAATTACAAACTTGTCTTACCAAACGAACATTTTGAAATTTTCACTATTTGTATAAATAACTACTTAAACATAAATATTACACGAAAATTATAACTATGTCTCTAACTAGGTATATTTTTTTAATTTTTAAAAAACCTAGGTATTTGAAAAACTCGGTTGCGTTATGTCTGCACCTCATTTGTATGCAATGCTATAGAATTATAGATATATTAGGTGCAAACTTAACTCAACCGGAACCGGGTAATAAAGTTAGGGTAAGTGAAAATTTGTACGGAACCCTCGGTGCGCGAGTCCGACTCGCGCTTGGCCGGTTTTTTTTTATGCTGGGGGATGTGAGCGTGTCGTCGAAAGGCCGCTTGGCGGGGTTCCCATTTCTGCTCAAAGGGACCCAAGGTAACTAACGAACCTAACTAGGCCCTAGCACGTTTGTTTGGATTTTTTTTCAATTTGACCCCCTTGTGGAGAGCTTCGCCCACCCGTTCCCCTTATATCTTTCTGCCCATATAATAATAATAATAATAATATATCTTCATTTGCTGTAAGTTTTGTGTTTAATATCACATGTCCATTTCTCTACATACCTACATAATACTTAAGTAATATTTTGATTTAATGTGTTTGTGTACTCGATGTGTGTAGTCGATTATTTTAAAATGTGTTGAAATAAAACGTCGAACAAATGAACGTCGATGTTTAGTAATTCCGCCATTTAAAATATCATCGAAACGAATCATCATCCAAATAATATTTAAATACCTTTTTAAAGTTTTTCTAAGAAATAATAAAAAATTAAATGAACTGTCGATTAAACGTAATTACACCAAATTAAAATACAAAGACAAAAACATTGTTGAAACGTTGTCAGTGAAATGATATTCGATGAAAAGTTTGTCGGCAAATCAAGGGACACCCGGTAACTTTTCATAGGAATCAAAAATTTATTTTCAAATTTTCATTTGTGATATATTTGGGCTAGCCATCTTTATAACTAAACCAAATTTCAAATGGATAGCATAAGCATATCCTGCGATGAGAGCGCTGTAGCAGTTTGACATACAGACGAACAGAGTCGTACCATACACCCTTAACAACCCAACCCAAAACCCTTCCTTGTCACCTTTTTGGTCCGAATCCTTAAAAAAAACGAAAAAATCTAAATGGCTTTGAATTACAAAATTTCTAAGCTCCGCAAAATTCAGGTTAGGTAGGAATGCCCAACTTTTCTGACTTTTAGAGTAGCTACTCTATTTGTAATATTTAGTGTATGTATAGATAGACATTATATCTTTACAAAAAACAGAAATTGTCGTCTTCGAAGAAAAACGTTACCATATTATGTCCCTAGTACCTGAGACCAAAAAGAGTTAAGTATCACTAAGTAATTAAGTATACTTTGATGCAATTAATCACTGAAAACGAAAATTAACATTTATAAAAAAAAAATGAATCAGCTTTCTTAAAAAAACATTTACCTGTGATTATTTTATTCACTCATGCAACCCGATGATTCCACGGTGGAATAAACCTCAACCTTGCCGTTTAAACAAATTTAACAGTTTAGCGTTAAAAGAAAAACCTTCTTCTGATCAGAAAAAACTGATCCAGATTAGATTTGCTCTATAAGTTCATTAATCGTAACACTCCTGAAAAATGTACGTCTTCAGAAATAAATAATTACAATAAATTACGAGAATACCACGAATTTCTATCTAGGAAGTACCATTTGATATCTGTTTAAAGTTAGGGAGTTTAAAGTAATGATGACAAAATAGACCAACCGAGAAGACATTTTTATAAATACATCGTCAAGGAAATCTATCGAAGGCGACAACCCGTAACCTAAAGCGGATATTTCATTCAGTCGACTTGAGAGCACCATGTGTGGATCACATAACACATTCATAAGTAATCCCTAACCCTTCGCTTTCACCGAAATCAATTAATGACGTTGTGTCTAATCTGGACTTCCCTACGTGACAGATGTGTACGACAGGAGGGTTTGGCGAAAATGTGAGGATCTCCCTCTAAATCCGAGCAGCCCCTCGGAATTGCGCAAACTACTCGTTGCGTACCACATCTGTCCACTCGCTTTTCCTGGATGCAATAGGGCCGTAAAAATATTGCATCGACATCGATGTAGCATCACCTAACCTACTGACTACAATGGGTAATAACAGCCGTAATGCAATCAACATTCAACACAGCATCATAATGACCATCGCAATTAGAACAAATTAAAATGCGTTGCACTAGTAAAAAAGAATCTCACGAGCCAAGAATAATCAATCAGCCAAAACGAATAAGTGCGAGCACTTCCTGAAACTGACTCAGTTTGCAAACAACAGCGGAACTGGTATTCTTTTGTACCGAGAACCATGTGTGCTTGAGACATATTCCAACGGACTTTATGCTTCCTGTTTCCAATGAGAATGTAAACATTAGCTCTTTGTTTGCTGTAATCTACCTCGGTTACGGTGAAATGGCGAACCATGTACTTATTTCAATAAACGGTCAAACTAAACAGTTTGATGTACACGGTAAATTAATACGGTTTGCACGCGCATATTATTTCATTTTGTCAATTGTAACATCAACACGAATGCATATTATCAGCCAACATCGATAAGCTTCGCCGTTTTCGCAACTACCCTATGGTAATAGGATAGGACGCTGCACTCTGTCCCTCATCGAGATAAAGTCGCCCTAGCTCGCATTCAAACAAGTGGCTCACGCACACTAACAAGTAATCAGGAAGTACAATGGAGATTAAAGAGACTTGACACACACACGTGTCATTTAAGTAATAATATTCGTCCACTAGCTATACATATAGCTGCGACAGCATAGACATATGTAGGTGAATATAAATAATAAAGCGTACGCACACAAAGGGACAATTTAAATAAAGCGTCTCGTACGTTGTACCAGGAAGTAGCAGCTCGTACCCACACATGGGTGAGCGATACGAGCAAGTAGGTTGGTTTGTTATGTGGCGCTCTCGTCTCGCACACTTGTGCGTCGGCTTCGCGTGGGAGCGCGCGCACATGGCCCCGATTGGGAAATAGCCAAGCGAGCCCCCAGACGATACTTTTACGACACTGATTATTACAATTATTTGTCGCAAGCCGCATAATAATATGGTAACACTACCCCTAGGGCTACGAGCTTACCAAGAGTAAGATTGCATTACGTTAAGACATGCTTATATGCCCGTTAGAAACTCTTCTTTTTTGTAAGACCAAGGAATGCTTAGGTGATAGTCATGTATCTAAAAGAATGTGTTTGATCTTAGCACCATGGTAGAATAGAAGAGGAAAGGAATTAATTTCCAAAATCATGACGGTTTACAGCAGTTTTTTTGGAGTTATTCACACCTGTTAACACCAACTTGTTACCAGTGATAACAGCTGGGATTTTTTTCCCATATGTAACCAGTGGTGTACTGGGAATAAAAATTTCAACTGTTACCACTAAAGTGATTGGTGCCATTGGTGTTGGTAGTAATAGTTGTTACGGGTACGGATCAGAAAGCCTAAATTTCAAAAAACTAACGTCAAATAACCTACGTTCAAAATCCCTAAAATCGAAATACCTAATGATTATTTCACTAAAATTCAAAATACCGGAACCTTAAAACGTAGCCGTATCAGAATGTTTAAATTAAAAAAAAACTAACGTCAAATAACCTACGGTCAAAATCTCTAAAATCTAAATACCTAATGTTTTTAAATACCTAAGTAACTAAAACCTACCTATGAATAACCTAAGTTTAAAATACCGATTGGACTATATATTTAATGTTTAAAACATCAATAGTCACCTAACTTTACACCTAAATTTGATACACCCACATTTGCAATACCGAATGGTCAAAATACCTAAAATGTTGCAGTTGCGAGCTATTTATATGAAGTAGTAGATCAGGTTTCGCGATCGTAAATAAGGGTAGATTGATAAAATTGATCGTTGTTAGTCACCCACTAGATTGCAGAACGATTATAAATTGATGGATACGTAAAAAAATACGGAAAATGACTGAACACAGTATTAGTGTATTTAGAACTCAAAAAGGTGGTTACAAAGTCGACGTGAACAGTAATGGTGAATATTGTAAACATTTAACATTACATATATGATTATGTTTGTAAAATTATTTGTTTTCGGTTAAATACAAAAATATGATTAATATTGATTACGACATGACCTAAGTATAGTATAGGAATCATAATTATTTCTTTACTTAAGAAAAAAGGAACATTACAAGTAATTTTTCTGAATACAGTACTTAATATCAATCATTTGAGAGCTATTGCAGCAAATCTGTAAGTCATAAATACCTATTGTGAACATTCATATTATTTGATTTTTTATGTAAAATTATTTGTTTTCATTTTAAATTAAAAGAAAATATGATTATAATTGATAACGACATGATTTAAGTAGTGTAGTAATTATAATTATTCTATTAGGTACCTACTTATGTAGTATTTTTCTTTTATGTGAAAAATTATTTCTTTTATTTTTAATTTGCAACTAATTGTGTCGCACAAATTGCTGTATTCATATGTAAATGATTAAAAATTTAAAACACTAATTGTGTTTTACTTGGACTTTATTCTTGTATATGTATATTAATAATTATATTGAACATGGGTCAAAAACCGAAAACTGTAGGTTAGGTTAGGTTTGTTTTGTGACCATGTATAGCGGAGCGAGCGAAGCGAGCGGAGCGTCATAATGCTTGCTTGCCCATGCAAGCATTTCTAGGCTCTGAGTGTCCATGCAAGCAAGCAATTTGACGCTGACGATACATGGTCACAAAACAAACCTAACCTAACCTACAGTTTTCGGTTTTGACCCATGTTAGGTATTTTATATTTTGGTCAATTAACTGTGAGGTAAGCCAATTTTAGGAATTTTGTACTTAGAAATTTCAATTTTAGGGATTTTGAATGTAGGTTATTTAACTTTATTTCTATTAAGTATTATATTTTTTTTTTAGGTATTTCGAATATTTGGTATGTCAAATATTGGTGTATCTTACGTAGGTGTAATGAGTGTTAGATATTTTAAACATTAGGTATTTCGTCCAATTGGTATTTTAAACTCAGGCAATTCGTAGATAGGTGTTAGTTACTTAGGTATTTATATACATTCGGTATTTAGATTTTATGGATTTTGAACGTAGGTTATTTGACGTTAGTTTTTTGAAATTTAGGCTTTCTGATCCGTACCCGTTGTTACACCTGTTGTTATTACTGTTGTTATTACCACGCTAATAAGTTGGTGGTCACAGGTGGGAAAAACTTTATTTTGTAAGTAGTTTTCGATACCTACATAGCAATCAGTGTACTGAATAATTAAAACGAAGCGAATTAATAATAAGATTAAAAGTTCAGGAAGATGAACGGATTGAAAGCATTTGACAATCAACCAACAGGATTTAGCAAGCATATTGGGATTAAAATTCTGCTGTAGAATCTGACTCTTAATGATATGTAGATCGTGATATTCGTGATCTCTTATGAGTTGCACCACACACAACATGCAGCAACTTGTGCCCTCCCCATACGGGTGCATTCCCGGCCCAGTTTTTTTGAACACGTTGATCCCATATGCACGAAGGGGGTCTCTCTGTCATGTCATGTGACACTTGTGCGCATAGAACCTTGCCCCTGGGGGTTACTCGTTCAAATTAAGGATTAATTGCGTAAGCTAGCGTCGTTCGGAAGCTAGAAAGCAGTATTTATTTAAAAACAAATTTGAAATAAACAAGTTCTGCTTTTAACGTATGCAAATCGATGATGGAATGATACATTTACGTACATGTATCTATGCGTACATTTGATAAATGCTACTGCCTTGATACCTACAAATACATAGGTAGTATATATGATTTTGTTCAAGGCACTTTAATACGCTTCGCTTTAGTGTGTTCAGGGCCTAAGAACTCCCATGCCATAATCGTTTTAATAAACGCTAACAGATACTCCCTCTGTGGCTTAGGTCTGCCCCTGACGGTCCTTGTAAAGAAAGTATATACATATGTGTATAGCATATTGCGTTATCAAGGTAAGCTACGAGTAATAAATAATCAGCAAATGTAACAGACGAAGAACATATATGCTTATGAATTATAAAAGTGTATTAAAATTTTAAGCGCCCCATTCATGATTGATGTACATACATAACGTAAGTGGCGTGGCGTCCATATGAGCCGATTCCCACCGGGTTGCCCAAGGAAAGGCTTATAAGCACCTTTTTCTTTAAATATAAGTAAATGAATGCGCTTCGGCTTCCCTTGTAATTTTCCTGACGCCACGCCTCTGGTAATTACTGAAGTCTAAAGGCACAATCCAATATATGAACGTACAAAATAAAAACTAGGTATCCTAAAGAACCTGTCTCACAATTGACACGAACCAGTTCCAAGTTAAAATATTTTCTAGACAACAGAATAACATTATTGGTGTTCGCGTCGCGTGACCACAAGTGACGAGTTGGAGCCGGCTGAGGCCAACGGAAGTGGACGATTTCTTAACTGCCATAATAAGGGGCTGCAGGAAGAGACTACATGTATACAATGTATCTTAAAACATAATATCAGTTGCTTATAGCACAATTCATTCAGTAGACTTCTTTCGCAAAGCAGGACAGGCTATCCACTAATCATACTACTCGTACCAGTAGATTGAAATCACACCTGAAAATCCGAACCATCGACAAAAATAAGTACAATCTCAAGTTAATAGTACACATACAATTTATAGCCTAGTGCCTCTGCGAGCTGTAGAGCTCGCCAGTCTTTCTTCCTCACATCTCCGCCGTTTTGAAAAAAATCCAAAAAATGAATCTATGAAATCAACTGTATAATTATCGAACCTGCTCACAAAATTTCACGAGGATCTCCGTTGACAAATGCGACCTGAGGAAAACATCCGGACGCCCGCATTTTGGCTCAAGCTGAAAAGGAGACCCTTCGCTCGCTATGCTCACTCGGCCAGTAAAAAGCAGTCAAAGGCAAACAGGCGACAAGAAACACATTCCCTCTTTCTGACCTACAACGCAAACGTACAAACAAGTGCGCTTAGAGACTAATGCCCAATATCACACTTCTTAAATTATACATTTCCTTCTTGACGTAGGATTTCATAATTTTGTATTCACTTCCGTCGATTGTAGGCAAATGTCTGGATTTTTCCTTTAGGTATTCAATCACGAGCAGTAATTTATTAATTACAGTCACTTGAGTGCTACTTATTTCCTGTGTCGTGACACGCATGATTTAAAACAAAATTAAACTGAAAACATTAAACAGGTGCTTTAAGACAATGATTACGACAATACAACCAGAAACAACAAACGAAATATATGTAGGAATACGTAGAATAACAAAGGAACGCTTTCATACAATCTGAAGATTTCGAAGCCATTGTTATCTTCGCAAAGGCCGGTACTGTTACCTAACTTAACATTACCTGATAGAGCCTCCTTGGTCCACAAGTAGTAAGTGGCGCAATGTTGCGGTGTGACATCATTGCCTAGTTCTGAGTCGAGTGGCACCCGATTATGTAACCAGAAACAAAAACGCGTGAATCGGGGTCGCGGCTCGCGGACTACAGACCACGCTCTCGGAAGTGCGTGGCGCGAAGCCGTTGCAACACTGAATGTCGTGATTCATTGCGAACGTCGAATGCTTCTTGAATTTTAAGGCATTGGCGACAACACTGCTGACCTATATTAGCTGGCAAGTCAATTAACAACTTTCGTTGTTAAGACATTTTACGAGCGAGTGACGAACCCTGTCATGGTTATAGACAGCTTAACCCACGCGCCCGACTAATTGTCATTGTATAGGTTCTAATTTCGAATTAAGCCTACAGTTTTATATCCACCCAAAAAGACAAGATGAAGGCACGAAAGCATTTACCTGCGGCTCCGCCGGCGTTGCTGTCTAATTCACCGTCTTATCACTTTCACGACCGGGAACCCGAGGTGGGCGATCAATTCCTAGTAAGTTTTCGCTATATACGCATCCTATGAGCTATGTTATCGGACTTATCGGCTACGCGCTTAGCGCTACGTAAATATCGGCGTGAATGTGTTAAGTAATCCATGGCCTGATCTACTGGTATGCCAAGTTTCATATATATCCGTTCGACGGTTAACGCGTTATTGAGTAACAAACATCCAAAACACCTTCACAAACCTTCACATTTATAATACTAGCAGGAAGTTTTATTTTTATTGAAGAAACAATGCTAAGGGTTCCACTGCGTCATGTCAAAAGATCAATTGGCCAACCTTCAATTAATGAAGAAGACATACCTACTATTAGTCAAAAAAGGACAGATTTACTGCAAGTGGTTTTTTAATGGTGGATTTGAAATTATTTTTACAGTGTCTACAGAGAATCCTCGTTGTATAATGTAACGCAGAAAGAGCATACGATTTTTAGAACAGTAGTATAGTTACAAAGTAGAATTAGATCTAGCGGACGCGAGGCGACGGGTCCGCGCTTCCGCTACGTGGCCCCATTCCTTTTCCGGGTCGCGGCCATCACCGGAAGTAAAGCAGAGATTCGCGCGTCCCTCCCTGTATAACCCCCCCTATGCTTCCGGTGGCTGACGGCCGTCGCTGTCTAATTTCCTCTTCCCGCGTACCTATATTAATTTCCGGCTTTACTATTCTCCTATTTGTTTTCAAGATCAATATTGCAAGATTCTCTACCCGCACGATACACGTATAACTTGCAAGTGTCAAGCCGTTGATTTAATGTAAGATAAATTATTGCGTACGATGTAGTTGTTGTTTATGCCTATATGTATTGAAACCTTACGTCTCACATAGGTATAATATTTTTTTATGAAGTAAAAGCAGTAGACCCCGGAATCACAACTTCTTTGATGGCTAAAAATAATAAGGGTGCGATAACAAAAGATGTCGTAAAATTAACCGAGAATATACCTATAGTCAAATTGATCTGCGTAATTGTTTCACAACATTCTACCTGAACTGGACATTAAATGACCAGTGATACTTTAATTTCAAGCTTAGTCCCTTAAAAATCATAAAATCCGGTTTAGTGCTCAATTAATAAAAAATACCTATTTTAATGTAATGCTACATTATCATTGTATAAACAATACCTTTGATATTTTACACACAGCTAAATTCTGCTAAGTTATTAAGTAAAATACCATACATTTACTAAAGCAAAGTAAATCGTGATTTCTAGCAAAGCCGACAAACATCCAGAATCACCCCGTTACAAGATGTCTGCGGTCACGGTCACGTTGTTAAGTTTATACGTCCACACAACGCTGTCTTTTGTACTCCAAATTACTGCTCACAACTCCATGAGTTTCATGATAGACGCCTGCGTGCCGCCACCGCGCCAACGGGGTCCAGCCTGTGTCGGAGTGAGACGGGGCGAGGCGCGGGCGGGTGGGCGAAGGGAGCAACAGGTAAAGATTCCGAGGCCACTTCCGTCTTGGCTGCCGAATATTTCTGTCTCGAACCGGTAGTGGGACGACGGCCAGGGCACACACAAGTTTAATTTAAACATGTACATATTCACCAACACAAACGGAACATTGGCTTGGCCGTCTCGTCTGATCCAGATAATGCCTTTGATACGCCTAGGAATTAAAAGATTACGTAACTTGTTTCTTGTAATGAGTATGAACTAATTACGACTAGTTTATAATGCGTTAGTTAATTGACTATAAGAATTTAGGATCATCAGTTGTGTATATAAAAAAGGTAGTTTTAATTACAACATACTTCTATCAAATAACTTCGAGTAGATCGAGGAAGTGAATTTGGCGCTTAATGCACTGGTATTCAAAGTCATCGCGTTTAAGTCGTTCGTGTTCATACATACCTACCTATTTAAAGTTGTTGCCGAACATACCTATAAGATGTAGCTGGGTCGAATGAGCTCAGCTGAAACCGGTTGGCACTCATATTGTCTCACTCTGCACCAGGAAACCGCCCGACCGCTCAGACATTTCCTGTGCTTTGTCTCAGCACTGCCACGGTGCCACGACACACGCGTGCCTCTCCAAATTGATGACGCCCGTTAAGAGATTGTAGGAAATTCTCAAATATCAACATATACACATTCGATAGACCACCAAACATCTTCTTCAAACATGCATGAATACACAAAACCAAGTCGTGTTATAATAATTGACAACAATGTAAACAAGGAAATAAGGTATATTGGATTGAAAGTTATTAAAACTGTTGCGCTGACGTAATACCTATTTGCTGCTAAGCACTTCCGCATGCCCTACCTAGCCTAATAATAGGCAGAATGCACACTAACTAGCCACACTAAGAATTGATAAACTCAAATAGGAATGAGATTTTGAATTCCGCATACGCATGTGTTAAATATAGGAAATAATATGGCTTATACAAATACATAAAGTAATCAGTATCCGTATAACATCGTTTCTCAGTGACGGCATTTTGCGATAACATTTTGCGGAAGCATCGCTCGCATTCGCAGTTCTAGTCAAAAATTTGTCGTCTTGTTCCCGAAGTTTTATCTCACTAGGCAATGTCTGCAAGGCGCTGCGGGGGACTGGGGGTGAGCGGGAGGAGGCGACGAACCCGCGCTCGTCCGCCCTCGCCGCCACCGCACCGCATCATCAGTCCGCGCCGGAGAGCCGCCCGCGACGCTCGTCCGTGAGTCTGTTCCCTCAGATACGCTGCTGGTTTACGGCGTTCCGTAACACGACACGTTTGGAGGGACCGACGCATCAACGCGTGTGCCTGGTGCTCTGTGAACGCTGGATATTGTGCTATTAGTGTTGTGAACTATGATGCAAGTGTACTGAAGTTACTCAGTTGACATCTAATTCCAGGATTTTTTAACACAGCCAGTTCCGGATCAGCTTAGCCGGTGAGTAACTATCGAGGCTTATCGCAAACGCGCTATCGCGGACTCACGCATTTCCGACCGCGCCCGATAAGACCGCTATGTTGTGCCTAATGATATGAAATTTGGATGCGGTAAAGTAACATAGCCGAAAAAAAGTTAATTATACATTCCTACGTTAATTGGCCCAGCAACAAATAAAAGTTCTTGTAAAATGGAACGAAAATTAAAACGCCTAGTACTGCTCATTCACTGTAAGTAGTATTAGTACCCTTTTAAACTTGACTGGGTCTATCCCCCGAGATCAAGGGATTCAAAATAATAATATCCACCCCTACAATATATCAGCGTCCCCATTGATCCCGGAAAAATTGCGCCCGGGCAGGTGTCAACCCTAAATATATCGCATCGCATTATGCGCTACTGACTGGGTTGTACGCCCCTAATAATGTGCAAAAAAACAATAATAGGTACTTTTAACATTAATTTGCATTTGGGCCTCCGATAGTAAACCTGTTTATTCATATTTGATAATTGAAAAGCATTAATTGGATTTTTATTTACGGAAGTGGTTTTGAAGGGGTTTTAAAGAAGTATTTGTTTCACAACAAACAAAGTTAAATAATGAAAAGTATAATTTTATTCTATGTATTTTTTTTACCGTACCGTTAAAACCGAAACATCTCCGACAATTTCACTTTATTATTTTGGTTTTTATACTAATTTAATATTAAGTTCGAATAATCTATTAACGACATCCACTTGCTCTTTTAAATGTAAATGCTAATTTATTGCTCTGTGACGTTGAAGAGCTTATGCTCTTGTCGGTGTAGCGAATCGCCAACCATTTCTAATTTGCGCCATCTCATTTACTTCTTGGTAAAACATGACTTCAACCTTTTCTTTTATCTGCTCAAAGTAATGTCTTCTTGGTCTTTCCCTGCTTCAACATTTTCTTCTATAATGTTTTTGAGGAAAAAGTCATGTCTTAACCTATCATAATCCCTCTTCTGTTTTCTATTACTGTTAATAGGGTCCTTTTTTCTCCTATACTATTCAACACTTCCTCGTTTATATATATCTATGTTTATTAAAGTAACTGATGTCCCAAAACCGCTGCGAAAGCTAAGAATATAATATGAATTTGAGGAAGCGGTTTTAGCTAAATATACCTACCTAATAAATACATTGAAAACTGTAGAACCATTAATAAGTTTTGTTACCCAGATCCATGTCGATAAATAATTAAACAAACTACAAAATACTTTCTCGACGTAGTATGTAGTAATTAAATAGATTAACAAAATTTACGAAACAAGCGTTAGCAACAAAATCTTTATTGTACGTTCTAACTGCTCACGTTCGAATGTAACTACTATATTAGGAATTCAACCAAGCAATAAGTATTACTGTAATTACAAGTTGCTTGTACGTAACATATAGTTTATAGGTATTATGGTTTTGTTGCAGATAATCGTGATGAAAGTGGTCAGTTTGCAACTGCCTTCTGGGCCAAGTATGGAGCGGCTTCCGCTGCCATTCAGCCCAACGGAGCTGTTGTGGCGATACCCGTTGCCATGGGCGCCACCACCTCCGTCACCTCTCGGTGACGCCAAGGCTCAGCTGCCCGCTGGTCTGCCCCCAGAACCCCGTCTCTGGACTAGAGAAGACGTCGCCGTTTTTCTCAAGTGGTGCGAAAGAGAATTCGATCTACCAAACTTTGATATGGATCTCTTTCAAATGAATGGTAAGAAGCAACTGAATCCACTAGCGACTTACGTCCTTTTTTATGAAGTGAACATTGTGCTTATCTCTTCCTTTGATTGTTTGCAGGTAAGGCTTTATGCCTCCTAACCAAAACGGATTTGGGCGAACGGTGCCCAGGCGCTGGTGACGTTTTACACAACGTTTTGCAAATGTTGGTGCGTGATGCTGCGCTCTTGGGCAGAGTACCGTCTTCCCCAGTGACTCCAACGGCACGCGGCGCTCCCTACCCGCCTTCGCCGCACTCTCACCCTCCAACTCCAACTTGGGCCGTTGATGGCTTCCACCATTTCCATAGTGCCGCTGCCGCTGCTGCCCAGCCCAACTCAGTAACATTGAGTCCTGCACCTTCCGTAGACAGTTCAGGCAGCCCTCAAAGAGGAGAGACGATGAGTTATGCACCATCATATGTACCCTCCACGCCAGCTGTAGTACAAACCACTAGCTCTGGAAGCAATCATTCGGACTCTGATGAAGAAGCCCAATTTACACCCCAGCCGCGCTCTCCTAAGGAAGTTCCAATGACAAATTCAGTTTCACAAAACCATCAAGCGCAGCAGCACTCACACTATCGCACTCAACATAGAGAATTCTTTCCGAGTGACATGCCAGAATCCAACACAAGTAAGTAATACAAAGCATCAGTAAAACTTTTATGTAAATATGCAATACAATGCCGCCCCGACCTTGAAAATTCTAAACCAAATAAATGCTATTAAGAAGTAATTCGTTCGAAATAGTATATTTATTTATTTATCGTTTTTGTTGTTAACAGATGGAAGGCTCTTGTGGGATTTCCTGCAACAGCTGCTAAATGACCCGACACAGCGATACACAAACTACATCGCATGGAAGAACCGGGAAACTGGTGTGTTCAAGATCGTCGACCCTGCAGGCCTAGCGAAACTATGGGGTATTCAGAAAAACCACCTCTCAATGAACTATGACAAAATGTCCCGCGCTCTGAGATACTACTACCGTGTAAATATTTTACGGAAAGTTCAGGGTGAACGACACTGCTACCAATTCTTGAGAAATCCAATTGAGCTAAAAAACATTAAAAACATCTCACTGTTAAGGCAACAAATGAGCCCAACTCGTGTTGCGCCGCAGCCTGTAGTCAAGACAGAGATGAAGGAAGAGCGATGTGAAGAAGACCCCGTGGATGAGGACATGCCGACCGACTTGAGCATGGCGGCGTCAGAGCCCTGGCGAAAACGCGCGCGCTCCGACCCAGTCTCGGCACCTCCCCCACACGAAAAGCATCGCATCAGTGCCCTCATTGGAGAAAGCATGTTAATGAAACGAGAATCCGACTATTCCTCTGAACATTATGCCCTAAACCTCAAAAGTGAAAAATGTGAACAATGATCGTCTAAAATATATGCCGGACACTTATAGTGCGACGCGTGAATCTAATTAATGCAAGCATTCGTGTGCTAACAGCTCCACCCACTAAAATTCTAGTCAAAATCCTCTCAGAAAGGGTTTTTTCGCAGTCTTCCTATAAAAATATTTGGTGAGATTCCAACGATTAACGTCACAAATCGCTGAGAGTACTTTGACGGATTTAAGATGGTCTTTGGAGTTACAAGCAGGGTATGGACCTTAAATGCCTTTGTGCCAAGTGATTTTTTATGTTTAGTGTCAATTAATGATTAAGTAGTTAGCAAAAGGGACAAGAGTTTATTTGTGTTAACATAATAGAGACTGTTTTAATATTTTGTGCAATGGACAATCGGCTGCTTTAGATGGAAGCAGCTACAGAAATCATTGTTGCCAAAAGTCAATAAGTATGCGTGTGCGTAAATTCTTACGCGCTTGTTGATGCATTTTGTAATTTAATTTAGTCGTATGCATGTTTATATTTTTTATGTTCTAGCTAAAAAGAAATGTAAATCCGGAGTTTATACCAGTTTAAAAAAAACTTGTTGAAAGATACCAATATCGTCTTCCATTAATTATTTTTGGCAAACCAATCATATTGTAGCATGCACATCAGTTTTTTTCGAAGCCTACCACAAGAATGGCAGCTAAGTTATTCTAACACTTATTTGATTACTGTACATAATGTCATTGAAAGAATATTTACAAAATTGACAATAATAGACAAAATTACCTTAAATGCCTTGAAATCATTAAAACTTCCACTGTGATAAATGTAAAGTGGTAGACGTGTAGAAAATTCTAGGGCTTATACTCAAAGATTTCCAGCTACAATTTTCTGTGATCTCTTAATCAATATAGGTAAATGTCATGAAGAATAAAGATATCCTGTAAATATTAGATAAGATATAAAGTAAATAGTAGTAAGAAACTGACTGTAAAGAGAATGTATGTATATGATTTGTAAAACAAAAGTGGAGCTTTATAAAAATACCTAGTATATCAGTATATTCTGTATGTGCTAGTATTAAACCTGAGTTTGTATTTTTACAATTATTTCTACAACGGCATATACTTGCCATGATTTTCCAACTTGTTGTACACAATATAAGCATGTGTTTCATTTAAAAATATTGTGTCAGATTTATTATAACATAACGTAAAAATAAATGAAGATAATGTTAACTGAATTTATTTATTTTATTAAACCCTAAATATCTGGTTTCAGTAACGCCACACCACCTATACAAAAAAAAAAAAAAAAAAAAAAAAAAGTTTATTCAGACCACAGAGATCCATATTTGTGTTAGCGAAATCTTATTTACTAGGTTAGTAGACATAAACATTTAAAATAAAAAAAATAAGTAGCTATTGAGAGTGCGAAGAGTAGGTATCGCGGCTACTTAGCTCTCCCAATAGCAACCTCAACCCAAAACTTCATAATTGGGCAGTCGAGTCTTTCGGCCAACACCCTGAGTAGCTCGTTGCTGCTGCCGCGCACTCGTCTTAGCATGGACGCTGCTCTCTTTCGCCTGATCGCAAAAAAGTCATCTACAATAAATATTCGAAAATCTTTAGATCACCAAACCTCCGCAGTCCTCTTGCCTTGAGTACCGCGTGCCTATCATACTCTAAATGGCCTCGATAGCTTTTCGTATGTGGGTTTGCACTCCTCCACTGAAATCGACTACTGGTAAGGAGAACTGGACAGATCTAGACAGTTCAGTCAGGTTCTAAAAAAAGCACTATTACTTTTTGACAAGTATCAATTGTACTAGGTCACAGGGGAATCTGGAAATCTCATTTTTGAGCCCCGGCGAAACGGAAGAGGTGTTAAAAGTTTGACGAGTGTGTATGTGTCTATCTATGGCATTGTAGTGTCTAAACGAGTGAATGTATTTTGATATTTTTTTGTGTGAAAGACTAACGCGATCGAGTGTTAGCAATAATTCAGGACAATCGCTTCATGGGCTTGTTAACGTTCCAACAATTTACTGTTATAGACAGCAAGGTAAATAAAGTAGCTAATTAACTAGAATACGTGCTGCCAGTTAAATTTCATACATTAACCGCATTTTAATTACAAGAGGTAAACAATAGATTACTAGTGGCGCCATCTATTGGCGAGTAGCGTAACTATTTATGTAAACACATGTCACGTGGCAGCCATTAATATTAGCAACCTTATCGTACCGGTACACTAGATGGACTCCCAAACGGCGATCGTTTATAAAAGAGGCTTTTTAAAAGTACGTATTCTTTTCTTTTTTTATTTGTATTGTTTTTTTTTACTCAGAATAAAATTGTCGGTGCATATGAACTTCATACAAGAAGGTGCCCTACATAGCAATAGAAGTGACAAACAGGATGCCATTTATTAGACTCATATTTTCAAACATTGGGCTGTTTGCCTGATAGCTAAAAATAAGAGATGCTCTTCTACTATTAATAATTGATGTTAAATTTATGCCATTTTTCTATTATGGAATATGAAATTGCCATAAGTAACAACAAACAAGGCTTTCTGAGACTAATAGGAACCAAGAAACAAAAATTATAGGAATTTACCACTGGATACTGTCTGAATCAGAATCAGACAAGTTCACGAATCTATACGGAACAATTATTTGTCTATTCGCTCCTCTCTGCAACCTGCAGTGAATTATGTATTTTTGGACAACACAATATCCCATCACAATATACCATCACAGTTGCAGCCCGAAATGTTCAATATTATGGTTTAGGATTTACGCAAGAGATGAAAGACTACATCATAATTTTGTGATATTGTGAACATGATGTAATATTTTGTAGTTCATTAAAAAAAAAAAAAAACTGAAAATATGGCAATATTTTATTGAATCAAAACTGATATTATATTACTACTGTAAGCTTAATTAATATTAGGAACATATGTAAGAACTATGTTTCGGCATCTGCTGCTTGGCTTTGGAAAAAGATGATGTCATCTGCAATTACTGTTGAAGCTGTTCTGACTTGTCCATCCTCAGTTTTAATCTCACCGTAAGATAATTTTCCAGTAACATAAACTCTTTGACCTTTCTTAAGGTATTTGTAGACTGTGTCCCTAAGACCTGGCTTAAATACACTCACTCTATGCCAATCAGTTCTATGCAACATATCACCGGATTCATATTTATAATTAAAATGAGTTGCTAGTGGAAAATTTATGACAGGACGCTCTTCAGATCCCCTTTTCTGTGGATCTGCACCAACTCGTCCCAGAAGTGTTACTTGATTTATAGCTAAAAAAAATAATTGTTAGTTATCTGTACATGGAAATCCAAGAAATACTTGAAACTTGATATGAAATATACTTACTTTTCTCTGATTTCTGATTCTCATAGCTAACAGATGTGGTATGTAGTTCTAAACATGGGGCACCCATGATATGGCGTGTTGCACTAACGATCTAAAATTCGAAATCTTTAATTAGACTACAAATTGCTTTGATTTGGATATTGGTACCCTGCTTATCAGAAGTTACACCTGTTTTTATAAAACCAGGTACAACCAAATTCATACAACTACAACCCATTACTACATATATCGATGGATTCAGTTGTATTGCAAACTCAGCAACTTTTCATAAATAGGGTACAGAACGATTTAGTACTCATAACCTCCACATGTAACACATCGGAAATGTACAAAGCAAAACTTACCTCATAATGTTAGTACTTAAACAAAAAATAATATTCACTGTTTTCTTTGTACTTGTAAAAATTCTTGTCATATTTTTGTGAATTTATAGTTATAAGTTACGTTACAAGGAACATTTGCCGGCAAAATAATAAATAGACGGTTTGTTTATAGGTTAACGAACAAATGTATTTCAAAATTACACGATAACTTACCCTTGGAAGACGAAACATTGTGATTTATCTCTGTTATTTTCAAGTTTTTATAATGAACTTAAATCCATTTATCAAACAAAAGTTTACAAAATTGCGTTTTGATCCCCAATTCAAGCAACGCAGCGCACGCAGTCGCAAAGATTGCAAGGCAAAAAAAATATCGTATGAATATACCACAATCAATATATTATTAATTTTATGTGACATAGACAAATGTGTTATTATACTGCGTGTACACACATGCCAATAAATAACCGGCGAGGGCGAGACTGCTGTCAACTTATTTTTGTACGGATTTGATTATCGCCACTTTGGCGCTATTAGATTCTGGTAAGCAGAGGGCCTACTACGAAACCCGAAAAACGAAGTTCGTAACGTGCTGTCCCTCTCGCTCTCATGTTATACTGTATTTGACTGAGCGGGATGGTGCCATACGAACTTTGTTTTTCGATTTTCGGAGTAGCCCCTCAGAGGGTTTACTCCGAAACTCAAAAATCGAAGTTCGTAACGTGCTGTCCCTTTTGCTCTCATATTTTGCTGAATTTGAGTGAGCGAGATGGCGCCAAACGAACTTCGTTTTTTGGATTTCGGAGTAGAGGGGTTACTACGAAAGCCGATAAACGAAGTTCGTATGGCGCCATCCCTCACACTCAAATACAGCATAACATGAGAGCGAGAGGGACTGCACGTTACGAACTTCGATTTTTGAGTTTCGGAGTAACTCCTTAGCTCCTCAGAGGGGCTACTCTAAAATTCGATACTCGAAGTTCGTATCGCACCATCTCGCTCCCCCAAATACAGTTTAACATCAGAGCGAGAGGGATGGTGCGATACGAATTTCGAGTTTCGGAGTATCCCCTCTGATCGCTCGCGATTCGCGATCCATAGGGCCTACTACGAAACCCGAAAAACGAAGTTCGTAACGTGCTGTCCCTCTCGCTCTCATGTTACACTGTATTTGACTGAGCGGGATGGCGCCACACGAACTTAGTTTTTCGAAATTCGGAGTAGCCCCACATGTTGCTGTGCGTATCCCACACGCTTGCGATCGGATACGCGTATCATGATCGGTAAGTGTGGACGTGTTTGGATACGCGATCATGATACGCAGTTATGATCGGAAACGTGATACGCCGCGATCCGAATGTATACTTATATTCAGAGATCGGACAGGTCATCACAAAACAATCGCAACACGCCAATAGAACAAGATTAATAGGGTCGTATTATGTACAGTATTATTTAATTATATTTTTCAATTACATTTCCATTAAAAGTTTTTTTTATGTCGATGGTTGTATTGAGAATATACAACTATCAACTCCTGCATTTTCTGAAACTAACCTACTTATATTTTTAGTTAGTTATTTGTGTTAATTCATTTTTGCTATTATCATCATTAAAAAAACATAAGCTATAAAAACTATTACACATACTAGTTTAAATTGTTTGTTAATATTATCTGTCTTTAACATTTTATTTCGAATGTCACATGCTGTACACAATATTACTTTGCAATCTTCATTAAGTATAAGAGAGCTCTTACTACTCACTTATTAATCGTTTTTAATTTTAACACATTTAAAATATTTCGAAATCACCATAACAAAATAATTTGACTAATTTAAATTGTCACATAAGTGTTCCAAGAACGCCACTTCGAAAAAACCGTGACAGATATAGGTACCTACGCAACTAAAAAAGGTCAAATGTTAAATTATGATAATATCCGCTTTAGATAATCATAATCTTAAGTATCGACTCCATAGAGTCTTGTTCTATTTCTATATCTGTTTTTGCGATGACCTGTCCGATCTCTTCTTATATTCAACAAAATCCTTGATGCCATTAAATTTAAACCAAATGATGAATTGTTTCAAGCTAAATTAAAAGCACTTTTGATGGAAAACTATTATTACTCTGTTGATGCATTTCTGAGTGACGAAAACCTATCGCATTGTAAAACTAAATACAATAAATTATTGCAAAATGTATATACATAACAGTAGTTTCTTGGGATCTCACCACGGATATAGATATACACTAGATCACGCCAACGCATCTACTTCGCGTGTCAGAGCTCGGAGAAGGTCTCCGAGCCGGCCGTAGCTACAGACATTCCGCGCGCGTCTGTTGTGCTAGCTGGTTGTCCGTGAATATCAAGAAAACACTACGGAGTTAAAGGATCAGCACTAAATTTATTAGTCTTATTTAAATGATAGAATACAAAGGGTTGACGTGAATGGAAAGCGTTCACCGGGGTCATTAGTCTCTATGGGTGTGCCGCAGGGATCAATATTGGGACCTTTCCTGTTCCTTATCTATATAAACGACTTGCCACACCTCGTAAAGACCCGCCATGAGATAGTTTTGTTTGCAGATGATACGTCTCTAATTTTCAAAGTCGTACGAAATCAACGATCCTACAATGACGTAAACAATGCTATCTGTGAAGTAGTAAATTGGTTTAATGTAAATAATTTATTGTTGAATGAGAAAAAGACTAAATGTATTAAGTTTGTCACGAGTAACGTAAAACACGAGCAAGCAAGCGTTATGGTTAAAGGTGAGGAACTGGAACTAGTTTATAGTACAGTCTTTCTCGGTATAACATTAGATTCTAAGCTCCAATGGGGTCCCCATATTGCTAATCTCTCGAATAGACTGAGTTCTGCAGCTTTTGCAGTAAGTAAGATTCGTCAATTAACAGACGTGATAACGGCTCGATTAGTGTATTTCAGTTATTTTCACAGTATTCTGTCGTATGGCATCTTACTATGGGGCAGTGCTTCCGACATTAATACTATATTTGTTCTGCAGAAGCGAGCTGTTCGTGCGATATATAAAATGAACTATAGAGACTTGCTTAGAGATAAGTTTAAGGACATTAATATAATGACAGTGCATTGTCAATACATTTATGAGAATATTATGTATGTACATAAAAATACTACCCACTTTAAGTAGAACTGTGATATACATAATATTAATACAAGAAATAAGTATAAGCTCGCAGTGCCTGCTACTAGGCTCCATAAAATAAGGAGATCATTCATGGGTAACTGTGTGAGATTTTATAATAAACTTCCTAGCAGCGTAAGTGAGTTGTCTATTGGTAAATTCAAAAATATTGTGAAACGAAAATTATTTTCTAAAGCTTATTATAGCACACAAGACTACATGAATGATGAAGCCGCGTGGGATTAATGTAAATTATAGCGTCATGTAGGTATATGAATAATTATTTTAAGGAATACCTAAGGTATTATAATTATTTTAATGTTAATTGTTTTATATACTCTGACATTTAGAATTTTATTCTAGACACATTCTAGATTATTTATTTTTTATAGACAATCCTTTTGGGATTTATCTTATTAATTATTTTAATTTTAAAAATGATGATTTTATCAATAATATTACACTTAAGTTAAATGATCTGATTAGGTTTTTCTGGGTTTCCCTAATCCTTGCAGCAAATGTTGGATCATATTGTATTTCTCCCAGCAAACATTCACTCTCATGTAACTGACATTTCGAAAGTGCTTGTAACTAGGCCTACTTGAATAAAGAATATTTTGATTTGATTTGATTTGAAACAAATCCATCTCAAATCGGTTTTTGTCCGATCCGATCATCAAAGGGGATACGGACTGATACGCTCCTGACAAGTTTGTACGTGTACTAATCCAGTCATCGATCATTTAAGTGCTGACAGTGCGTGCGATGTGCAACAATATTATTGTTTACGAGACCAAAGTATTTACGTTGTTAAAATAAAATTCATGGATAGCAAAACCGCCCTTCCACCATGTTTTTTCTATTCCTAAGTAACTCCAGTTCCCACCAACGTCGCAGTATTTTTTTAAATGCTAATTTTATTAAATGCTTTGCTATCATTATCAATTCACAACAGGCAACATTTTCAAACAAAACGTAGCTGCACAGACGAACGATCACAAAAATGCCAAAATGATACGGCGTTATGATACTATACGCTGCTCCGCTACGGTCAGCGTCCACACTGCAGCACTCCAAAATGATAAGGCGTGTTGAAGTTGATACGATACGTTACGGCTAGTGTGGAGGCATTTATTCCTGCGACATTGCAAATGATACGGTGTGCCCAAAGTGAGCGATGGAGATCGGATATGGCGGAATGATACAAGTGTGGACGCAGCTTAACATGCCGTCCCTCTGGCTCTCATGTTAAGCTGTATTTGAGTGAGCGGAATGGCGCCATACGAACTTCGTTCCTCTGGTTTTGGAGTAGCCCCTCAGATGCAGATAATATAAAATTCGACATCTAACTGACAATATTGCTTGTCTCAAGCGTGAAATTATACACTAATAATAAAACTTGCGACTTTAAAGCGTTAGGCTGGTATCGAAAAAGTACAAAGTATTTCCTAACACTACTTAGTGTATTAATTATTAGTTTCTTTAAGCCACTTAACATAAAATAAAATTAATATACAAAATATATACTTACATATTTCAATAGAAAACTACCTTTTAGAATATCGATATCAAAATTATCGATATTACCAATTATCGTTTGGACCAATTTGACACTAACTGACCGCGGGAGTACTTCAAATTCTTATACAATAATATGATTAGCTGTTAAATTAAATGTAGTTAAAAGTTTATCTACTGTTGTTTACTGTGATTGTGGCAATAGTGTCCAAGAAAGAGGTGAGCCTTTTAGACGTGGAAAACAAATTAACTTTTATTACTTTAATAACAAAATAAATTTAGCACTTTAAATCCTTACTTTTTATAGGAAGTGTTTTATTCTGTTGGTTGTTTCTAACAGGGCGATATGGTCGATCAGCGACAAAGCCCTTTAAATAAATAAAATCAATCTTCCCTTTCTCAACAACTGGCCGGAGGTAGCATCTGATAGGGAATCATGGAGGTCTAAGGAAGAGACCTTTGCTCAGCAGTGGGACACTCAAAAAGGCTAACAAAAATATATTCTGAGGGGCTACTCTGAAACCCGAAAAACGAAGTTCGTATGGCGCCATTCCGCTCACTCAAATACAGCATGACATGAGAGCGAGAAGGACAGCACGTTACGAACTTCGTTTTTCGGGTTTCGGAGTAGCCCCTTTGTAGTTTTATTCGATCGTGACATTTTTCTCTGACACATTATAACATTGACATTTTCTTTTTATAAAATTTAACCATCTAAATCGCAATACAAAGTTTGGATATGAGAACTTCTTACACTATCCTAACACTATCCAGTGGAGTAATAGAGAACTCAGTGAGGTGAAAGGTGAAACCAAGGCGAAACGAAGCACTCGTGCCATCTTTTTCTACTTGGATTGTGTAAGGAGTGCAATGCGGTCTCAGCGACTATATTTAGTGATACACTCAAACATAAAATAAAAAGTAAATGAAACCAGAATAAAAATCGGATAATTTCAATTATAAAATAACACCATTCAATTCTTTTATTTCAAATTGATCAATTTTATTAGAAGCCAACTAATTAATGTTACTACACACGAAAAAACTTAATGCGTCGTTTTGTTTCCTCTTCTCCATTCGTCGGCCCATTGACAGTTGTTTTGTGGTTATACCTACCTATAGATAGTGAAGTTATAACTCCAAAAACCACCACCATACCCAATCCTGGAAAAGTTGTTGCCTGTGAAGGATGCCTTCAGCTGCGAATCCTAAGTCCGAAAAACCGGCCTCTTCGGAGGCCACGGATAATTCACCAGTACGACAAGTCATGACCATTATTGAACATAAAATCCGTAATTTAGAAAAAAGAAAGGTATGTATTGTAAACTGCTAATTTACTGCACGATACCGACTTCCACGTATATTACGTTATCCTTTTATGTCTGACTCCCCAAATCTCGAATCTTCATCTTAATGTATTCATAATCTGTAAAAATTACCAATTTTTTATCGTATTGTATCTTGTTCAAGCAACTTAAGTTGCCGTGAATCGCTGACGCCATTTTTACATGTGCTCCGCCAGTGTTGACGATACAAAAGGAAGACTTAACGAACGCCCAAACACAGAAATCGTTTTTACTAAACCGGCAAACTAGGGAACTATCACGTGTTAATGACTGGATCTTTATTAAAATGACTGGATTCTATTACGCTACTTGTGGAGTTTTTGTTGTCATCAACATGATGATGTTCATTAATGACCATTTATATCAAAAAATAGTGCACCGGTTAGCGATTTCTTTGTTCTAGCTGCATATGTTATATTATGAATTACATAAGTTTTTTATTTATTGATAACTATTTTGTTTGGATAGCTTCTGTGGGATTTTTTATATTATGTATTAAGTGTGGTTGGTTATAATGATTATACAAACTATCAGACTTTATTGATGCATGGGTTAAATGACTAACAATGTTTTGTGCTTGTTATCTAGGGAATTCCCCAAAAATATGAAATACTTGTTAGAGCTGTTCATGATAGAATAAAAAAATAAATTCTTCATTATTATGCATATTACTTGTAAGTTAAATTATTATTAATAATATTCAGCACCAGTAAAATGCAGCATCAGGAAGTGAAATATGATTATCTCTGGATTTGACTAAAAGCTAAGTATTTCTACATAGATACTTTTATATAATTTCAGAGTAAGTTGACATCATATAGAGACTTACAAAAGTCCGGCAAAGAGCTAAATGCTGATCAGAAGATAGCAGTCGCCAAGTATGATGAAGTGGCTCAGACATTAGAATTTGCTCGGGACCTTTCTAAGCAAATAACCTCCATAGCTATCTCTACGGAGAGAGAAGCTAAAAAGCAAGCAAAGAGGGTATGTATTCCATAGTCTTTTTTTATGTCTTCAATTACTGCTACAGTTTAATATATGGTGTGAAGGGCATAGTGCTTTGTAGTTAAAACTACATACTATAGAAGATTATAATAAAATGTGGGTGCAGTTATACCAAAGCTTTCCTCAGATAGAGCAGTCTAGTACTGTGAGAAGAAAATGCATCCTTTCTTACCAAATAACCTTTATTGCCAACAAGTTTTTTGATAAGTGATTTGTAAGTGTGTACTACTTGTACATTTATATTTTAATGTCATCAGATTAGTGCAGTGTTTACTCTTTATTCTTCTTTTTCTTTGTTTGAAATCTAGGCATCCATTCTGTTATGTCCTTTCTTAATTTGTCATTAATACTAGAAATAAGCATAAGCTCGCAGTGCCTGCTACTAGGCTCCATAAAATAAGGAGATCATTCATGGGTAACTGTGTGAGATTTTATAATAAACTTCCTAGCAGCATAACTGAGTTGTCTATTGGTAAATTCAAAAATATTGTTTAACGAAAATTATTTTCTAAAGCTTATTATAGCACACAAGACTACATGAATGATGAAGCCGCGTGGGATTAATGTAAATCATAGCATCATGTAGGTATATGAATAATTATTTTAACGAATACCTAAGGTATTATTATTATTTTAATCTTAATTGTTTTATATACTCTGACATTTAGAATTTTATTCTAGACACATTCTAGATTATTTATTTCTTATTGACAATGCTTTTGGGATTTATCTTATTGATTATTTTAATTTTTAAAATGATGATTTTATCAATAATATTACACTTAAGTTAAATGATCTGATTAGGTTTTTCTGGGTTTCCCTAATCCTTGCAGCAAATGTTGGATCATATTGTATTTCTCCCAGCAAACATTCACTCTCATGTAACTGACATTTCGAAAGTGCTTGTAACTAGGCCTACTTGAATAAAGAATATTTTGATTTGATTTGATTATTTTTAATCATATGGCCTGCCAATCTCCACCTAAGGCCTATTCCAATGTTGTTGAGTTGTATATCCACAGGTCTTTCTTTGTCTCTGTATGCAAAGTAAAGCCCAGTATGCTCAATTGCATGGCTCTTTGACAAGTGATTAGTTCTTGGTCTTGTCACACTTTCCAACTGTCATGTAAACCTCAAACTTAATCTTAACAATGATAAATGTAATATTATTATTTAAATGTGATTAAATGATGCCAACATGCTTTGTTACTTGCTTGTTTCATATACAAATAATGTGTCAAAATATCCCGCTATCTTTAGTGAGTCCTATATAGTTTGTATTACTCTAAGTCAGTCACTGATAGGGTTTTTAACCGGTTACAAATAAACCAGTTGTTATCTAGGTTTTAAACAGATGTTTAAACCCTGGTCACTGACAACCTAGTGAAAATGTGCTGGAGTTGGCTAGATGTTGGAGGCTCTGGACCAGTCCTGCTTGCATTATTGGGAGGCCTATGTCCAGCAGTAGACATCTTCATATCATATATCATATCAATAAAGTTACAGGAACTTGATTATTTTCTTTGAATTACCAGAATTTTTTACAATCATAGTTACCTGCCAACATTAATTATATGTACTAGCTATATAACACTCATACTCATAAATTAATTAAAATTACCCCAGTCCAACAAACACATCACTGCATCAGCTTAATGTATTGTATTGTAGTTAACAGAAAAGGATTAAATCCACACAAAAATAATTTTAAAATTGAACTTATTTCCTAGAGGAAAGGTTGACATTTTGATGATGACTTCTTGTAGGTTGGATCTTTTTCCCTTAACTAGATGCATTTGTAATTTTATGCAATAAAGTTTTAAAGAAATAATTTGCTCTGCCATTTCATTGCTGGACACTCACTAGCTTATTTCAATGATTGTAACTGCAAGTGTCAAGAATTGCAATTATTCTCTTCCATGCCCAAACAGTTTGGCAATTTGTTGGAAAAGACTTTCATTTTGTATAGGCAATTGTGCAACCATTGATGAAATAAACTTGTTTATAATGTAACTTTTTTGGTATCAGGATACCTGGATTCGCTATGCAGCTGACACCAACAAGATCCGTGAGGTCCTCCTCATCTTGGACTGTCTCATGCAAATGGGTAATACAGAGGCCAGGGATGATTTCTTAAATGGAACCAATGGAGCAGCTAAATTGACTGAGGAAGATCTCAAAATTCTTGATGATTTGTAAGTATACCGTAAATATAGATTATTTTTCTCAACAGTTTTAACTAAGTAACTATCAAAGGCGTGGTGTCAGGAAAATTACAAAGGAAGCCAAAGCGTATTCATTTACTCATATTTAATTAAAAAGGTGGTTAAGCCTTTCCTTGGGCAAACCAGTGGAAATTGGCCTATCAAAATCAAAATATTCTTTATTCAAGTAGGCCTAGGTACAAGCACTTTCGAATTGTCAGTTACATTGAGGGAAGTCTGCTGGGAGACATACAATATGATCCAACATTTGTTGCAAGGATTAGGGAAAACCCAGAAAAACCTAATGTATATGGATGCCACACAACTGGTACCTATATAAAATCTTAGTCATATTATGTTTGCTGCATTATTTATTTCTATTGATAAAGTAATCCCAATATTCTATGTAAAAATGTATTATTGAAGAGCTTTTATCTGCAAAATAAATCATGCTCATTTTGAATGCTGAATTTCTATGCTCTCTCTTCTCTCTAATCTCTCTCTCTCTCTTCTCTAATTTCATGAAACATACTCATCTATACTATTATAAAGTTGTAAAAATGAAATCTCTGTACATAAAAAAAAAAGATTGTTATGGACTATTTGGAGGTCACTAAAACAAAAAATATTTTTAATTGGAGTTTTTGTATGTTTGTATGTGTCGTTGTGGCTTCATCACGCAAGATCGGCTTAACGGATTCCAACTATTTTTGGTACACGGTTAGCTGGGTATATCCAGATGGTTATAGGATACTTTTTACCCGACTACGCTGAAGAAAAAACGACGGGTTATGACTTTTTCTCCTCCGCGGACGAAGTGGCGGGCACCTTCTAGTAACTCATAAACCTCTAATATCGGGCCATTACAATATTAGTGGAAGTACAGAATCCATGGAGTGTAGTGTGCACCAGGCTTGTTTGGCAGTTTTAATAGGGTTAATGTTATAGTAATGCACAGTCACAACAATAAGTATACCTAAAAAACGTAACTTATGCCCCTCTTGCATGTAGCTGTGAACTGAATTGATGTGGAACGTCAAAATGGCAGTATGAACATGGTATTACTACATACGAAATTGGCTTTACTTAAGTTTTTTACCTGTAAAGGTGCGTCCACATTTGTATCATTTGCCCCTATCAGATCATCGTCGCGTGGCATGATCGCGTGTCACGATCACGCGTTTGGACGTTGCGCCGATCGGATTGCTCGAAATCCATTTTGCTACGCGTATCACAGTTATATCGAACGAGTACGGCATGATCGGCGCGCCGACAGTAAGCGTCCAAGCAGCGCGATACGCAGTCATGCCACGGCACGGTGATCGGATACGAGCAAATAATACAAGTGTCATTAGTGCATCAGAAGATGAAAACTGGATAATTCACAACTTCATACCATAGATTGGAAGAAAAGGCCCAGAAGGGGTCATCTTCGACAATCTACTACATCACAACAGCTGGCCCCAGCCAGCACTACATCGGCTTGACAAAAAGTCCTGGCTTCCCCCCAGTCGCCAGGTGAAGCCTTAAGGTTCAGCAGGCGCCCACTTCACAACTCTATAAGGGTCAGAACTGACCCAAAAGAGACCAAAGAATCAATCAAAAAAAAATAAAAAATAAAAAAAATAATACAAGTGTGGACGCACCTTAAGGGGTTTGCTCAATTTAGGTAATCTTTTTATCTGCAAAAATATATTATTTGTCAAACAATGTATGAAAACAATACCTACTACAATTCCTACAACAAACATAAGCATTGATTATTCGCAGTCTGCTCATTTGACAATAATATGTTCACATAGTGAGGAAAGCAAGAAAGCTGCTTGTATTAATTCTAATTACCCGGTTCATGCCTTTCGCAAGACTTGCATTCCTTCATTTTAAAATATACACCTACTACATATTCTTGCCAGTTTACTCCTCCACATTTCGATAGTACAGCAATAAAATAGTTTACCGTTCGTTATTTTAGGTACCCCGAGGTTACGCCTAAACACGAAGTGAACGAGGAGGGCCAGGCCGGGTTTCCCGCTCAAACGACAAAGGCGGCCGAGCACCTCTACGCCATCATCGACGGCAAACAGAAGGAGATCCTGGGCACCACCTACGGCCACATAAAGGAGATCATCATGACCGTACACAGCTGCGGTTACTTCGACAAGGTCGCGGACGACAAGGTGGAGCCCGAGCCGGCGGAGGAGGAGGCGCCGGTGCTGGCGGAGGTTGCGGAGGTGGTGGTGGTGGAGGCGGCCGACGCGCTCGCGTACGCCGCCGCCGCGCCGCTGCCCGTGCCCCCCGCGCCCGCCTACCCGCTACGCCCGCTGCCCCCCATCACCCTGCAGGAGGTCGAGCACGCCTACTTCGCCCAGCAGTACCCCCAGCAAAGGCCCATCGCCGAGGTCATCGGCTCGCAGAACTTCTTCTTCCTCCAGGAGTCGGAGATCGACAGCCCCGTCGGCACGCCCCAGCCGCCCATGATGAACCAGCCGTCGCCGCCGGGCCCGATCCCGACGCAGACGTTCACGAACCAGCACTTCGTGCCGATGCCGGAGCCGGGCCCGCTGCCGATGCCGCCGCCGCACTTCCAGGCGCCCTACGTGTCGCTCGCCGCGCCGCTGCCGCCGCCGCCGCAGCTGGCGCCCGCGCCGCCCTCCCCGCACTCCCCGCCGCAGCCGCCGTCCGCCGCCCCGCTGCCCGCGCCCGACCGCACGACGCCCACGCCCCCCGACGAGCGCCGCGACGACGACTGGCAGGAGGGCCGCAGCCCCGAGCGCGACGATGCCGCGCCCGGTAAGACGCAGGGCCAGGGCGACGGCCAGAACCGGTTCCGGCGCTACGGCCGCGGCCAGGGCGGCGGCAGGGGCGCCTCCAACGGCTACCGCGGCCGCGGCGGCGGCTTCCGCCCGAACGACTACCAGAGCCGGCACGGCGGCGAGTACCAGCCCCGCAACAAGGACGGCTACCAGCCGCGCCAGTACGGCGACAACTACCAGCAGCGGCACGCGAAGGACGGCTACCACGGGCGCGGCGGCCCCGACGGCGGCTACTACGGCAACGGCGACGCGGGCGACCACCAGCAGGAGAACGGCGCGCGCGAGCGCTACGGCGACAGCCAGAGCTACGGCGGGGGCTTCAAGAGCCGCGGCCGGGGGGGGGCCCCGCGGCGCCCGCGCCGCGCCCCGCGCACCCCGCCCCTACCGCGGCAAGCAGGAGCACGAGTAGCGAGCGAGCCGCGGCCTCGCCATATAAAACTAAAACGTTTCTCTATGAAGGACTAAATTATTCGTGGAAGGCAGATTTCACCGGCAACAACGCGCTGTGGTAACGACAAACAGAGATTATGGTATAAAAAAAAAATCAAAAAAGAATAAAAAAAAAGTAAAATAAATAAAACTTGAAACTGAATAAAAATAAGTTACTTGAATTTAGATGTATGATATATGCAATTATAATAAGTTACGTAATTCTAGATTCTTACATAGGTTATGTCACTGCTGAGAGGGAAGTGACTCCGCCGAGTACCTCGTGCGTGCCTGTGTCCTTGTTGGACAAGTCGTGCAGGGACGAGCACACAACTCGACTACGAGTAACACTACCGGGACCTTATCCAAATCTCATTGGTCTTTGTACTTTTCATACCGTTCATAATTACATGTGTTAAGATGTTATACATGTTTGTTTTTCTAAGCCGAATTATTTAATATCAGTGATTATGATGTTGCTCGAGATGCGATGTTTTTGAGGTTTATTATCGATTAAGAAAAGGTATATAAGCACACGTTATTGCTTATGTATTTTTAGTTTCCCTTACTTATTTTGTCAATATACCAGTGATTTAAGTAAATAGGTAGCCATAACTGCAACACATCCTGAGCTAACAACTTGAGAGCAAATTGTAAATCTAAGATTTGTTGCTAAATTATTGTTCTATTTGGTTCTGGCCTCCATTCTCTATTTTACTCAACATTGTTCTCAATAGAGGCTGTGTGCAAGCAAATTAAAAGTATTCTATGAATTATATTTTGTTTAATTTGTGTGGATAAATAGGGCGAATTATTCACCCTCGACAAAAACGGGACCTCATCAAAAACATTACTAAAAGAAAAAAATGCAGTCTCGCAACCTCTTCTACTGCAAAAAGTAATTATCCAACAACTTTGTCATACTTTTTCACCGAATGAGTTCATCTTGTTATGGTTATCGTTATATAGTGACCCACAGTGGCCAAATCAATATCTCATCTTTTTAATAACTACAGACGATAATATAATGTACTTGCTGCACGTCACGCTTTATTTTTGTAAATTTAGTTTAGTTGCTGTGCGTTTACTAAAAAAAATACGAAAAACTAGCACGTGTTTTTCAAAAATAGATCGCTATGGGTTCAAATGATGTAGGTTACTGTACTGATGAACAAAAAAGGGAGTTCTTTTTGACCGCCAATAGTACTACATGTACAGAAGGCACACTCTGCAAATGGGTGCTACTCTTCACGGGTCTAAGGTATTGAGATACCTTCTTCAACGGCTTGAAATATGTTTTTATAGAAGCACGCTTCAAGATGTTTCCGATCTTGTCTGTGACCCCTTTCACATATGGAATTTCCATATATATGTATGTATAGAGTGCAGGCATTTATAAGCTGGACTGCGAGTGTGGTCTTTCATACATTGGCCAAACGAAACGCAGTGTATCAACCCGGGTGAAGGAGCACATAGCAGATGTCAAGCACCGTCGGTGTAATAGGTCTGCAGTCTGTGAACATGTCATTGACAAACCAAACCACTCAATTAAGTTTGATAAACCTATCCTTGCCAAAGAAAAAAGATATTTTCCCAGAATGCTACGCGAGGCTATTGAGATTAAAAAGCATCCTAATTTCAATAGAGAAGATGGATTGTCACTACCACCAGCTTGGAATCCTGTAATACATCTCATCAAGGAACAAGCGAGACACAGGACTGCAAAACCTTAATTTCTGAACGGTGTAAAATATCTTATCTGTTTAAAAAGTAGTTTAATAGTCTCTGTTTTTAAAATATTATAATTAGTAATGAGGTAGCCTGGGAGTTTTTCTTTGCAGCGTTTCTTTTCTCCTCAGTACGCCTCATTTGTGAAATGCTGCTTGGTAAATTATTAGAATAAAATAATTAAGCCCTTCTGGCACATGTGTAACTGTCTTTACAGCTTAGGCCCATCTGGCATGTATGTACCTACCCTTTATTTGTTTTTTTCAAAAATGTGTAGTTTGCACAAATTGTAACTTTGACAGAGGAAAATACATCTTTTCTCAGTCCACCCGTGACCATGGAAAGCTGGAAAGCTTCCGAAACGTCGGGAACTAAAATGAGATAATATACGCGATATAATCCGTTAAATTGTTTTATTTCAATGAGTAATAATCGCGGAAACAGAAGAAAATATAAAAAAAAACTGTTTCAAAATGTACAGATCAAGCCCTTTCATATGATACCCCACTTGACCTAGTGACTAGACTTTTAATTTTTGCCCCACCTCATATTGGTCGTTTCTTTAGAAAATAAAAATATATTTTATAATGTTTCCTTCGAAATACATGTGGGCTGACTATGTTTATAAATATTCCAAATTTCAAATATCTATATAGCATAAGTAGTTTTTGAGATATGGCCCTCTAATAGTCGGACTGACAGTCAGAGTTGCACCATAAGGGTTCCCTTTTTACCTTTTTGGTACGGAACTCTGAAAATGAAACTTGGTACGCGGGTCAAAGCCGATGTATAAATTCGAGGCGTACAGCATAGTGTAGGCTGGTGGAGATCTAAAGGTACCAGGGTCGATTCCTGGTGTGACCATGTGCAAGAGCTCTCGTATCCGTAAAAAATGCAATAATGTGGTCCGGATCCTTATCATACACAAACAAAAGTTTAATCCGTCGATGTCTAGGGCATCACCACACATGTAGTAGGTGCCCTAGTTGTGTGCACTATGCCGTCGTAAGGAACGTACTAGTTTATCTATGCATAGCATACATGTGAACTTAAATGGCAGCAGGTTTGCTGTTCCTGTCGTCGCTGTCCTAGGCGGTAGGATGCCACAGCATCCTCGACACCTAGCGTGTGGGGGATGCCGCACGCGGGCGCCGCGCAGCAACTGTGTACCTTACCTACGCTAAAAACTATCTTTAACCGACTTTCGAAAAAGGAGCTAGTTCGCAATTCAGTTGATTTTTCTTTTAATTTGTTACCTCCGTCATTTATAAACTGATACAGATTTTTTTTTGTTTGAAATGAGGTGCATCCAGATTGGTCCCAGAATGAACTCCTCAAGTATTGCAGGCATAAATATGGCGATTTCGGTATTTAAGCATTTGCATTCAGAAAGTGTAAATTAGTCAAATAGAACTGATGCAGAAGACCACTAAAGGTCACTGTAACTACTCAAACGATAAGTGATTTACGGGTGGCGACAACATATATCTCGATTAAAATAGCTAAGCTACTTCATAGTCGCAAATTGAAATGATTCTGATGATAATGGTACCCTCTAAATTGACTTGATGATGGAGCCGGAAGGCAGGCACCCTTTAGGCACCGGATCTCTATAATAAAACAATGTATCCTAGCCGTGTTTGGGCTTGTTCCAATTGTCACAAGATATACTTTTTAGTAAAGATTAACTAAAGTGTGGAATAAATTATCTTTTTAACAAAAACTAAAACCCAACTCCAAAGAGGACAGACTAAAAACTGAGAAAATAATTGCATTATTTAGTTTCTTCAATTTATTTACACGTAACCGTTATTCTACTTCATTTCAGTCAGTGAGTAGGTATGTATGTTAGTCGAACTATGCTTGACATAGCTTGTTTTTGAATAGTGATTCCGCGGTGGGAGTCCCCGCCGGCGGAGACGTCGGCGTGTAAGTGCCAAGTGCAGTTGGTTGCGTCGATTATTTCGTTCGAGCCGTGCGTGGCATCTGGCATCGCGGTCTAGGTAGAAGTCGGCTGTGGTTATTGTCATTGTGTAGGTGGTCGTAGTAGTTCTATGACGAATTGGCAATAAGGTTAGGGAGGGACGCTGCAGGTGAGGCCACTATTACTATTCAGTGTTCCTAAAAACTCACCTTGTTCTTTGGTACTCCTCGAATTTAAGAATAAGAAGGGTGGTAAGCATAAAAGTCCATAATCTAATATGCAATCTTAAATGTATTGTTTTCTGTACTCTGTTTCGTGAGGTGTGCAATAAAGAGGTATTGTATGTATTTAAAACAGTCTCACTCTAAGCACTTGTAAAAGGCCAAACGTTCCATATCTGTAGACTTTGTTTTCAATATAAATCATTTTAGGTTGTATACTCGAAGAATGTGCGATGTTCCATTGAGGAGGGCTGTACAGAGAATTTAACAATAATTGTTGTGTTGACATTGACCAGGCGAATCAAGCACTAGAAGAATGACCACATACACAATTTTTTAACTAAAACACAGTTTTCTTAAAATTGCCATTTATTGAGGATGTCTTATATAAGAATGATGTTAACTCAAATCTATCTAGACCTGTGATCCTGTCCACTCTAAGCAAATAAATAAAGTTCTCTTCAACTTTATATACTGACAGAAATGTTATTTATACAAATTTATCCGCTATTTACTACCTACCTTTATCTATATCTGTTATATTAACCTATACAACCTAATGCAATTATACAAAATATCATTTATAGTGTACTTATTTGTAAAGTAGAAATATAATATCGTCATATTTTGTTCACGTATAAATAAGGGCAGATGTAAGCGTTCTAATATCAATTTGGACACAGTCACCAATAAAAAAGGTCTTTCAATAATTATAAACAGCTGATTTTAGTCGTACTTTTTCTTAAAAATTACGGTTCTTACAATATTGATACGAAGATACAGCTAACTACAACCCAGATGTACCAATATTGCAATGTAATAAAGTCCAACAGTAGATAGATCTCTGTAGCCGAATATACAAAAACAACATTAGAGATATATAAAATAGATCTTTGAATCAATATTGTAATAAAAGTTGTGTGATGATTCCGCGTTAAAAATAAATAAATAATTATTGATTTTGTAGAAATAGTACGTTCTTGTAATGTTGTTTTTTTAAACCCATCTCACTGAAGCTGTTAACACAATTGGATATTTAGGCAAGAAGTAACAAGCAGAGTGTCAGTTTTACCTCGAGAAAGTCTTAGTCCCGCATGTACTACACCAGTATAATTTTAAAGTAGACCATGGGCACGTTTCTCAAACGCTTGTAACTTGTATTACAAGCGGAAGTTTATTTTTAATTCATTTTGTTGGAAAGAGATTTCCGCTTGTAACTTGTATTACAAGCGGAAGTATCTTATTAAATTCATATTGTTGAAGAGATTTCCGCTTGTAACTTGCATTACAAGCGGAAGTCTATTTTTAATTCATATTGTTGGATAGAGATTTCCGCTTGTAACTTGTATTACAAGCAGAAGTCTATTTTTAATTCATATTGTTGGAAAGAGATTTCCGCTTGTAACTTGTATTACAAGCGGAAGTCCATTTTTAATTCATTTCGTTGGAAAGAGACTTCCGCTTGTTATACAGGTTACAAACTTTTGAGAAACGGGCCCCAGGTATCTGATTACTCCTCAAATAAAATGCTAGTGACTCCAATGAACACAACTCATTCGCGGAATGTAAGACAAAAATTATAAAACAAGCAACTGCCGTATAATACTAGCAAATGTACGCACGGCAAATTGAACTTAAAGTACTACTTAGTTGGTTAATAAGTTCTGTTACAAGGTTTTTTGCAAATAAAATAAAAGGATTTTTTTATATTTCGCCCATTTAAAGCTTAGTTTTTGCCAGTTAGGAATCAAAATTTACCATCGCAATTTTCTTTACCAGCCTCTTAACTTTGAGAAATCCTAGTATAAAAATACGCACAAGAGTCAAATGGATAATCAGTCCCTGAGTGTAAATAGTTTCTTTGTAGAGTTTATTGTTATGAAAAACTTTCAACAATTGGGTACTTTCCTGCAGTCAACATAAATGATATCAAGCATGCAGTTAAATTTTATTTCTGAAAATACGTAGAAAACATTAATGAATACTTATTTTTAAGCTTTTGGCTATTTTCAAATGATCCACAACTAAGAATGTAATTTGACCGTATAGAATTATGACGTCATAAACCTTTTTTCCTTTCAAACTTTATACTTTCTGACCGTTTTGTCAATTTTCACAAAAAGGAAGTGATTCGATCTGTCAGTCAAGTACCCTATTCTTCATCTTTATTTGGAGGTGCAATTTATGATACGACAGAATCGCCTTAGCCAGTCGTGTTTTACGCTCTCCTTTGAGCGATAGGGAATTTACTGTATTTTGTGCTAATCTGAAAAACGACCTTATTTCTTGATTGGAATATTTAATGTAGGGAAGGATAAGAAAAAAAAATGCTAATACAACATAAGCCCTAGAATAGTGGTTTCAGAAAACTATAACATTTCCTTTCTTAACCATCTCAAACACTGGTTTTAAATCACTTATAAAACAGATTTTCATCAAATCTTGTGCGTAATTCCAGCGGCATATATCTCGAAGGTTAAGAGTTGGCAATAAAAGTGCAGGGAGTAAATTTAGGTAAATTGTATGTTTTCTGACTTGGCAAAAACTAGGCTTTAAATTGATGTACGGTAATATTATAATAATTACCGTTATTTTATTTTATTTGCAAAAATACAACAGAGTAGTCTCTAAATCCAAACAACGATTCCAGTTATGCTCATATCATAGATACACAATCTTTGTAATGCAAAAATGACGTTCTCCTTTTTTAGTATGTAAATCATTACGAAGAAACCCAGTCACCTATGAACCATTCATATAAACAATCACTTTTTTATCTAGGGCTTTAGAAAAAGTTGTAGTTGATAATTTAAAATATGATACACTAAATGTGTGTAAATTTAAAATCAGTGGTTAATGCTCGGTCAGCCGGTAAAGCGCAGTAGATATCCCGTGGTATTTATTGCTTTCGGTACAAAAGTCTATTGAAATCACAAACGATATTTATAGTAACTATCCCTACAAAAACTAAACTTCCTCTAAGGTTCTTCCAGCAGTTATCTAAAATTATATACATGAATTTTAATGATGTGTATACATACGTACGTATATAATTAAAGGCCTTGTGTACCAACCTATTAGAACAAATAAACACATTGGACAAATATTGAACAATCACATTTTCTATTCTATTTTTTACAAAATGAGTTGATAAGTATCAAACTCCAATATGTCCCCTTTAGCAAAGTAATTTGATTTTGTTTCTAGACAAGAATAAAATTCAAATTCCGTTACTAATTTACGTGGACATATTGGAGTTTGGTATTTATCAATAGAAATAAGAACATTAGTTCTATTTCACAAAACATATAGCTAGGTAAAAATTAACTATTTCCCTCCCGAATTTTCATGTTACACTGGTGTTTTTTTTTTATTTACATCGAATCGGTTTATTACCGAAATATAACTATATACGCTTTAAAATACTTGGGTGGAATTGGTAAAATCGTTTATTCCAAAATATGTATGACCGAAAGTTACCTTTTTTTATTTTGCACAGCGCGCCATGAATAAATACAATTAATTAACAATTAAAGTAGATGCCACATTCGTTGTCCATTGTGTGTATTTGTTTGCCTGTGTATAGTTTAGGGCACTAAATTCACAACATCAATATAATAAGGCTGCATTGGTAACTGAACTAAGAACCGCCAACTGTTAACATTTAGGCCTTAAATGTATCGAATGTAATCGCAAACAATACAGATCTTTATCGCAACAGAAAGTAACATAAATATCCCGTAAAACATGGCACCGGAGCATTAAAAACAACTGATACGTACTAAGTAACAGCCAATAAAAATAGCCGAGAATTCCCGAAATAAAACTATACCTATGTGATGTGTAAAACACTGTAGATCTTGCCCCAGCCAAGTAAATTAAATGCTATAAGATCGAGTAACGAATAATTACATACATTCCAACACTAGCAACTTCATTTTTAATTCGGAGACAACATTTGGCCATTTGACACCAGTTACGGCAGACCTAGCAGACTAACGTTATTCGCTACGTGAAGATTCCTTCCCTTTCATTTTGTATCTATAACTTTAACGTATATGTATCAGGAGAGTAATAAACATTTAATAAAGGGTTAATGAGAATGAATACTTCTTGTCCGCGAAAATCATTAACATGCTATGCAGCTTCGCAATGTTTTCATTGTATTTGGGCAATTTATTGTTTACAACTTTACAATGGAACAATTTACATGTCCCAATCGCATCACGAGTCCACGACGTAACGTTCATTGGCACGACACATTATCAGTCTCTCTCACACGATACTGTTTAGAAAGAGTTGGTCTAAAGCTTGGCAAAAGAACTCAAGCTCAGTTGCGCTATTAATGCAGAATCTGCTTAGTGATTTATACAGAAGATGCTTGGATTGGAGACGTTGCTAAGTTTCGGAGACATTTACAGCCAAAATTAATTATAGCACGAACAAAATAATACAAGAATCATGCACAACGGAATAAAGTTAATACTAGATGTCGCTTTAAAACTAAGAACAGAAGCGCAAAATCAAAGTAATAATACGCAGGCAAAGTCGAATACTCGCTGCTGCTAATCTTCATTTTTATTAAATCCATGAACATGCTTAAGGCATTGCCATGTAAAATTCAAATGTCTCCAATACTTTTAAACGCGTCTTCCAGCGTCTTTATGTACCACACCTTAAGCTGATCAATAACGGCTCAGATATACGCAGATATCGATCAATATGTATCTTTACAAAAGTCTGCATAATTGATAGATTCAGGCGTTACTGCGCGGACTTTTATTATAGATTGATGGATTATAACCTTTGCTTTTCCGCGAAATAGTGTCTTGGTTAGATGTGATAATAAATTGTGCTCACATTCGCATATATTTTCATTTCAGCTTCCATAAAAAAAAACACTTGCAAATACAACAAACCACCACCATATATCCTCGACATGTGTTTCGTCTCTCTACGAGGCATCATCAAGAGATGCAGATGTTGCCGGTCCGGCGTCTCCCCGTGAAGACTTCTCAGACGCGGATTTTGCCTCGTAGAGGCGAAACACATGACGAGAATTATACTGTCTGGTGGTGGTTTCTTGTATTTGCATGCGTATTTTTGTGGAAACTGCATGGAAATATGCGCATGAGAGCACAATTTATTGTCACATCTAGCCAAGACACAATTTCGCGGAAAAACAAAGGACCAAATAATCCATTAATCTAAGTCTGCACAGTTGCAACTATAATATATTTAAAGAGGGTTTTTTATAATAAAGGCGTTATTCTATTGATATTCTGATACAAATAATTCCATCTGTCATTACACTCTTCGAGATAATGATATGCTTAACTGTCGCTGTGTGAGTCCGTCAATCGATTTGTCTAAAGAGCAATATTGAGAGATATCTGCTTATTGTTATCTGTGGCGTTCATGAGACTTTAGCCGATTGTGCAAAGTAGAGGCTAGTCGGTAGGCGGTCGGGAGCGCACTGTACAAGTTACTGCTAGTGTTAAATCATCTGTCGCGACATGGCGTGCCGCATCTTTCTCTCCCAGGACTCCGCCTCGGCCCATGAGTGCCGCACATCTCGGAACAACTGGAAATCAAAAACAATACATTAAAAAACAAAATCGATTTTAATATTTTCTTCTGTTTCCGCGATTATTACTCATTTAAATAAACAATTTTAACGGATTATATCGCGTATATTATCTCATTTGAGTTCCCGACGTTTCGCAAGCGTTTCAGCTTTCCATGTTCACGGGTTGACTGAGAAAAGATATTTTTTTTTCTGTCAAAGTTACAATTTGTGCAAACTACCCAGTTTGAGAAGACAAGAAAGGTGTAAATACATTCCAGGTGGGCCTAATCTGTAGAGACAGTTACACATATGTCAGAAGGGCTTAATTATTTTATTTTAATAATTTACCAAGCAGCATTTCGCAAATGAGGCGTACTGAGGAGAAAATAAACGCTGCAAAGAAAAACTCCCAGACTACGTTACTAATTATATTATTTAAAAAACAAAGACTACTAAACAACTTTTTAACAGATAAAATATTTTTACACCATTCGGAAATTAAGGTTTTTGAGTCCTGTGTCTTGCTTGTTTCTATACGCGGTATAATCCGTTAAAATGGTTTTATGTAAATGTAGATTTTAGTTAAAATATTTTTTCGTCACTTTTTACAAGCTTTTTATTAGGTCCACCTGTAACTTAGTAAGTATGTATGCAAAAAAATCTTGCATGTTAAACTTGACCCACTTCCTGGTTCCCGATTGGGTTACAATTTGGCATACTTATCAGTGGCGTGGCGTCCATATAAGCTGATTCCCACCGAGTTGCCCAAGGAAAGGCTTATAACCACCTTTTTCATTAAATATGAGTAAATGAATACGCTTCGCCTTGCCTTGTAATTTTCCTGACGTCACGCCTCTGATACTTATGAAGATAGGTGACCATTCAATATTATGACAGGATCTAGATTGGAATCAGTAACGTCGTTTGTCCTAACGCTTTTTTTATGAAATTGTAAACTTTTCAGGATTGTTATTAAACAAACCTAACCTAATGTATCTTTTAAAAAATCATGAAGAATTTACGGTTTTTGAAAAAAAAAAATACAACGACAAAACCATCAAGCTGATCTGATGATGGAGCCGGAAGGTGGTCATAGGAACAGGTTTGGGCTCTTTAGAATGATCTCAATGAGTAGTTGACGGGCGTTCAAAGAAAAGTACAGTAGGCTATAAAAGTTTGGCACAAAAAATTGCTTTTCGACAGAAACTTTACTACTATTAAATATTTACAGACACTTGTATTCTAAGATTAGAGCATGTCCGACTATCCACCATTAACAATAAATTAAAGTATGTAATTTTTTTAATAACTTTTTATTGACTTGAGTTTTGTATCGAAAATAAAACTTCGATGTAGATCCGGTTCGCGCGGTTATGTCTTGTATGTGTATATACAGCTGTGTGCATAATAATAGCAGTATGTATGTACCATGGTAAGTAGTTTTTAAAACAAGTCCAATGCAAAAACTGCTCCTAAAGAGAATCTATGTAATCAAGGACTGTTTGTACTGGCCACCGAATCAATTCATATTTCTAAATTAGTATAAAAATTCATAAATTTCGAAAAGTACATTCCATATGCGACCATATTTCCGAGCCATCCGCCATATAAAGAAATTTGGCCGTGGAATTCGAATCAAAAGTGTAGGAAATTCGGTTGTATTGCCTTTATGTCTCTGGGCGGCTAAAGGTTATTGCTGTCTTCGAACCTTCGGACCCCCCCAATGCACTTTATTGTTAACTCATACCACGATTACAACTAAAATCTTATGACACTTACATCTTGATTTTGCAAATCCGGCTTCACTGCTATTATTTTGCACACAACTGTATAACAGTCTGCCTCAGCAACAAATAAGAGTGGATATGTCATAATGACAACAGCAAGCACTAAATTATTACAGTTCATTACGGCATTATATCTACATTGGGGGCACCCATCATGCTTAATTTCAGTATAGCTAAAAATCCTCATATAAATTCGTGAGTCAGTCTTCTTCTTATCAAATATAAAGTTAAACGGAGCACTAAGTGGGTTACAAAAGGCATTCATAATGTGACTTGAACAAAACGACATTCAGGGTGAACCACTTAACTATTTAGGACTGTTAGAAATTAATCAAAAAAATACTTCAAATATTAGAAGTAAAAGCTTATCCTTTTGTTTATCCATGAAGCCACAATGTGAACTGAACAACGCCAAGACGGAGGCCACCGGTAGGCATGTTTTGTTACGCAGCGTAATCGTAAAGTGCGCCGCAAATGGCAACAGTAACAGTCTATCCATACTCGAAATAAAAATGCCTATTTTAGACCACCTCACACGTCATACTGGCAAAAATATATACCTGTGATAACCAGACTTCGTCCGCTAGCAGTTCGTTAAGGATGAGCGTGGTGTCTTTACTGGGGTTTTGCATCCTTTTCTCCGCCACTCGCTTGCTGCACTCGGCGTACATAAGGTACTTCTGATGGGATATCCGCGAATACAACTGCACTCGACCGCAACACGTTGCACAAACTAGGAACTCCTGGAAAATTACAAATGAAATTGATTTTACTACACCGCACCGTCAAATTCGTAGACGCAATCACTTGGCAGTAATTATGCAATCTTTCAACCATAATTATAATAAAAGTTTTACGGCATTGACATCTATACTGTTATAAGGATGTAAAAATGAAATGTACATTCAACAAATAAAAAAAAAATAGGGGATACGGACGACTTGAAAGTAACTTAATCAAAATATGTTCTTATTTTTAAATGTGTCGTTGTGGCTTCATCACGATAAAACGGCTCACCGCATTTCAACTATTTTTAGTTCACGAGTGGCTGGGCATCCACAAATGATTATACGACACTTACTCGACTACGCTGAAGCAAAAGAGGGTTATGACTTTTTCTCCTCGGCGAAACGCACCTTCTAGTAAGTCATATTATAACACCAAGGCATCAAATAGATATACACAGATATTTTAAGTTTTTTAAGTAAAAAGCATAACGATAATTTAATGCTTGCATACTAATGTACATACTAAACTTACTACGAGTAGTTTTTGATTGCATCATTTTACAGCTAGCCAGTTTTTGGACCCTTATCTACACATACGAGCAAGATATTCCACAGAGAAATAGTATTTTATGCAACTGTTGTATAATAGGGGTCAAAAAAGGCGAGTGGCGTGGGTTGCGATGCGAGCCTTGGCGAGCATCGCAAGTAAAGACACACGAGTGTTTTTTGACACAATTATACAACGTTGCATACAGTAGTTTTTCTACGACTAATGGGCCGTTCACTAAAGACGTAATGTGGTAGGTAGGTAGGCAATAGCGAGTATCGCAAAGAAAGACGCCACGAGCGTTTTAGACCGAATTATACAACGTTGCAAATAACAGTTTTTCTACGACTAAATTAAAAAGCAAGCTGTCAATATCTATGGCTTTCTTATTTTTTAATTCTCGTATACTTGCCAGTGATGAAAACATGTTATGATTTGAAAAAATAGGCGATAAAATATGTGTACGTAAATTGTAAAAAATGTGTACGTAAATTGCAATGCGTACTTTATTATTATTTAATTTAAAACTGTATGAATTAGGCTGTTTGTTGAGTTGGTAATATAAATTATTTCAAATAACATTAGGTTAAGACTCACTGAATATAAATGATTAAATTTAAATTTTGTACTCTGTGGCACCAAGAAATACGTTAATAGCGACATTGTGTCATACTTAGCAGTGCTTTTTAGAGGAATAGACTATAGGTTTTACAAGTCTTAAGTAATCTATGTCTTTATATTAGAGTCGGTAATCATTTAAACGACAGAAATAAGTACAGGAGTAGAAAAACATGTTTTCATTACTCAAAGCTGTGTAAATATAATATTACTTGCTTTTGCCCGCGTATAGCTCGAGTTTCAAAAAAATCCTTCTTTAGTGCGCCTCGACATACATCGCTAACGGAACATGTCGGCAGTTTAGGCTATGCATTGTCTGTCAATAGTTATAAGTCACGTTACGTTTTTATATACTTGTAATTTAAGAAAAGAAAACAGATGTAATTGATATTTAACTATTGATAATATTAAACATTAGGTAGTTTTTTTAAAACTTACTGAAAAAAATATTGCAATACTTTTTTATATACCACATTAACAGTACTGCCTTGTGGCAACAATTAGTGATGTGCCGTTCCCAGGAATATTCCCCATAATATGGCGAATATTTGTATACGTAAAACATGTTTTATGGTTTCTCCCACAAAAGCGAACATTTGACTAGTTTAAACCTAACCAAGCACAGTAAATAGTCACATGTAAGTGGAAATTCCCCATGCTCCCGGGAATATCCCCAATGTTCCCGGGAATATTCCCCATGTCCCTGGGGAATTTTAAATTTGTCTCTAGAATAAAAATAAAAGGTTGATTTGAATAATTTTCAGTATCTAATGAGTTACAATAATTCTCACAGCTTCATCGTTACAAATAAAATTTACTACGAACTATCATAACCGTGCACATCACTGGGCGTTTTCGGGCATTTAGTTAAATGACAGGCGAACTTCGTGGCATTTTGAAATGTGTCCACCTCCATCCACTGCTGGACATAGGCCTCTCCGATGGCATGCCACTGAGCTCGGTCCTGAGTTTTTTGTTTCCAACCGCTGCCCTGCCAGCCACTTTTCTTATATCCTCGCTCCACTTAACTGGAGGGCTCCCTACACTACGTTTGCCAAGACGCGGTCTCCACTCCAGAACACGTTTGCTGCAACAGTTGTCAGTTCTACTACAGATGTGACCGGCCCACTGCCACTTCAGTCTGCTAATCCTTTGGGCTATATCGAAAACCTTGGTTCTTTGTCGGATCACCTAATTTCGGATCCGATGCTTCAGAGAAACTCCAAGCATAGCCCTCTCCATAGCTTGCTGAGCGACCTTAAAATTGGTTTACCAATCGCACCGTCAGTGGCCACGTTTCGGCTCCATATGTCATAACTGGTAGGACGCACTCATTAAAGAGTTTTGTCTTTAAGTTTTGCGGTATTGACGACGAAAAGACTTGACCAAGTTTCCTAAACGATATAAAGATATACATAGCCATATAACATTCACTAAAAGATCAGAAGTACAAAAAAGACTGACGCGACAAGCTAATAATATACTCCTACGACCACCTAAAACATTATATGGAAAAAAGAATATAATATAGGAAGGAGCTCAATTGATATAAACTACCTAAAGATGTCAAAGATGCCAAAATCAATTATAGTCTTCAAAAGAGCACTAAAACAACACTTATTAAATAATAAATTTAGGTAGGCCGTTCGCTTGTTCAAAACAAAAAACAAAAAAAAAACAACATGTCTTGAGGCTTTTCTAATATTTAGCCCAATTTACTTATGCAGATCAGTTTTAAAAAAAACCAGCTATTAAACATACTTTGCTAGTTAAACTACGAATATATGTATGTACCCTATTCTTAACCAGCGGTTACACGGGGAGTTCGGTTTAACTGGCCTTTACGCACAACACTACATTGTTGCATCGCGCTTGTTATTACCAAGCGCCTGTGTATTTTTAAGTAGTCAATCGTTTTTGCATGCTACCCTCTACTATTTAGATTTAAGCAAAATTATTGTTTTCTCAGTAAGTGATTTATGTAAATCTTTTGAGAAATAAATGTCTTAAACCATAAACGCTGCCCAGCCCAGCCGTATTCTATGAGCCTCTCTCTCGAAATTGTTTTTACCCAGCTGCATTGTTTGTCCCAGGTATTCACTGACAACCTCGAGAGGGACATCATTAACAGTGATCGCTTCCGGATCAACATATTCACTATAAATGATCTTGGTTTTGTCCAAGTTTATCCGGAGGCCGATACGTGCAGAAGAATCAGCTAGGTAACTCAGCATGTACTGCAAGTTTTGAGAGGTTTCAGCCACGATGACGATATCATCTGCGAATTGTACGTGTGAAATGTACTCTCCGTTTATATTTATGCCACGTCCGCTCCAGAGTAGATAACTCAGCATGTACTGCAAATTTTGAGAGGTTTCAGCCACGATGACGATATCATCTGCGAATTGTACGTGTGAAATGTACTCTCCGTTTATATTTATGCCACGTCCGCTCCAAGTGCGTTTGAGAATAATTTTGGGGAAATGACATCCCCTTGTCTCACTCCTCGATGTAAGGGGATAGGTTCAGACAGATGATTTTGTACTTGTACGGTCATAGTCGTGGCGTCATAAAGACTTCTCAGCACCTGGATGTATCGCCAATCGACTTGGCACCGCTGTAAAGTCTCCAAAATAGACCAGGTCTCGAGAGAGTCAAAGGCCTTCTCATAGTCCACGAATGCTTAACACAGCAGCTGATTATACTCTGTGGTCTTCTGAATAATCTGCCACAATGTATGTAGGTTTATGGTACTATATCCTAAACTCTGAGGGGCTGAAACTTATCAAGTCTTAGGGCGCCACCAGCTTTCAGCAGCTCCGTTGTATTTGCATCCTTCCCGGGAGCTTTTCCATTTTTAAGCTCTCTGAGAACCATCATGATTTCGTCTAGGCTGATATCCAGCTAATCCTCAGTGTAGTGGCGGGTTAAAGTGGCTCTCGGATCTTCACTATCGGGTTGGGGACGGGACACTTGTATTGTATACAGCCGGCCGTAGAAGTCTTGAACCTCCGCCAGAATCTCCGGTTTTGAGGCGACGACTTTCCCACTAGATGTGGTCAACTTCGTCAGATGAATCGACCTAGTTGCTGAACAAAGACCTTTGATCCACGATTCTGCTCAATTGCTTTCTCGATGGATCATGTATTCGATCTTCGGAGGTCGCGTCTCACTAGCTTTGAGAATTTTTTGTTCAGAACTCGATGTTCTGACAAAGTGACTGCAGGTTCTTCTTGTGTACCAAGAACCAAACGCCACCCTGGGATGGTTGGTCACCTCCCCTGAAATACATAAGATGACCCGACTAATGTTAATGGTCTCTTCACCCTCTCTTAGGAGTTCAGATAGAACCCTAAGACATGCCACCTTATGCTTCTCAGTTATTTCTCCAGTTATACCAGATGATGGTTGAGTCGAAGTGTGCGTCCGTTGTACGTAGCCAATGTCAGTTTGTGTTGGCGGCCTGATGCTGACTCCCAAGGATTCTTAGCACCCCCTTCCCCGTCGTAACCATGGCCGCCGTCTTGGCCAGGGACAGCGAGGCGACTGGGAACTGAGGGTCGTGGTTTCTGTGTGCTTGCTATAAAAGGTTATGCCCATAATGGCCACGCTGGGCAGGCGAGTTGGCGATCGCAGAACTGAACCCCGAACCGGTAATGCTGCTGCCCATCATCGGTCGGTCGCCATGGCCTCTTCCGTTATCCAGCAGGATGACCACGTGCAGTTAAATGTGTACACGACATTGAAACTATAAATAATTTAAGCGAAATGGGCAAACACTTTACTTTTTGGTTTCATTGTTTACACGGCACATACACGCACATGCTCTTTGCATCAAATACGAAGTACGACTGAGCCGAGCTATTACAAGTGCAGTTTTGCTACATACTTACAGGAAAAAAAGGGATAACAAACGTGTGGGGATTGGGGAAAGAGACGCAAACACATAACGCTCAAACAAACATTCAATGTACGTCGCAAAATACTATTTAAATATTTTGTTTTACATGTCTGTGTTATTTAATTATTTTAAATGTATTTCTCATTAAAATATGCAATGTAACATTCAATAAGATTTGTTTTATTCAATATGCCTCACTGACACAGACAATTTTCTTCATCAGTTGAATATTAATGAAAAAATATAAGGAACTGTTAGATAAAATAATTAATAACGCCTTTTTTCTTGTTAAAATATATTATTTCTGCCGAATATGATACGTCAAAACTAACTAATATTATATTTAATTTATTTTGTTATAGTATTTTTAATGTTGCCCGGTTTGGAGAATTTCCTTTGTTCCCTCTGAACGGGAATGTTCCCTCGGCACATCAGCAGCAACAATACGACCAAGCTGCGCAGAGAGCTTACATTCGAGCAAGCCACGTAAAACTGGCCGTGCGAGAAGCAGCCCCGCTAAGATCTATTTATGTTGTTTTCACAGACTGACCCTGAGACTTATTGATCGTCATCGCAAAACAGACCTTAAGTGGAAACTGCAGCCTTTTAAATTCGAATGGGTATTAAGATATCAGCCAGTGACTACGATAGCTTCTATAACCGAGGCCTAGCCACGCGGCCGCGGCCGCAGTGGCTACGTTACCTTCTCGTATGCGAGCCGTGCGTCGGGCTGCACGGGCTCGAGCGTGCCGGGGTTGTAGGGCTGGCCGTACAGCAGCAGGCGGGCCACGGCGCCGCGCGCGCAGGCGCGGCAGGCACCGGCGCCGGCGGCCACGCTGAGGCCGGGCCACGTGGCCACGGCCGAGTCCAAAGCGCGTGCGCCGCCACCGCCGCCGCCCGACGACACCCGCGCCCGCATGCTCTCCGTCACTTCGTCGACCGTCTTCACGTTCGAGAGGAAGTATTCGTCTGGAAAATACATCATGCGGTTAACCCTTAAGTGGGCGAGTCATCAATAATGATACTAAAACCATACTGTGGACACTCCCTGCCTCCCGCCGGACACTCCCTACCGCCCGCAAGCTTCGCCCACTCGCGCTCTTCCCGCTCACAGTTCAGCCGGTAACTGCGAGGTAACCGAGCGCGGGTGGGCGGCACTTTCAGGGAGTGTCCATACTGTACGTAGTACTCTTTATTATACTGCGCTAAAGCTGATCAAGTGCCAATTGAATTCACTTCAAATAATAACTTTATGTCAGTAAAATCTTATTTTAAAGTGAATTTAATTGACCCTTGATTCCTTTCCGTATCGTTACTGATACTTCATGCATCTAAAGTATTTGCCGTCCAAGGATCTATGAATTTTAGCACACACGGCTTGATAATAAACACGGCAAATTTAATATTTTCGGCACGACTACACATTTACGGTTTGAAAAATTCAATGATTTTAGGTCAACGGGAATGCTCAGTTTATGCTAGCGTCAAAATATAAGGCATAAATTGAACATAAACGGCCGTATCTTTTGAATGCGTTGACTTAGAAATTTGATTTTTCACTACTACAAGGGATTGCAGACCCGAGTATTCCATATTAATTTCCGCTGCATACCTCCCCGCATTCCTGAGTAAAAGGACCTTGGCAGACGAACGGACGACAACATTATCCTATAAGGGTTCCGTTTCTTCATACGGAGGCACGGAACCCTAAAGTATTCATTTCTTTTTTGCGAAAAACTCAGACCTCGCCATCATTCTGTACTTTCCTTTTGACTATTAAAGCTTGAACACGCCAAAAGTAACAAATAAAAAATGTTATGAAACATATTTCAAGATTTTTTTTATTGCATTTATCTACAAGGTTATTCAAGAACATTTTTATTAATATAAACAATTATTAATTTTGCTTTATACCTTAAATGGGGTTTTTCGGTATGTTTGAGAAAAATAATATCACGATGCTTGTATTCAGAGCTTGCCATAGTGAAAACAAATGAATGAAGTGGTACACTGTCATAATGTTTTATTAATCATACTAAATACTTTATATTTATAACACTAAGAAGTTTACATAGTGTGTAAATAAAAATAAATAAGTTCATACTTGTGCCCGCGTTTTGGCGTGTTCAAGCCATTCTAGCCGATTTAAAATATATGTATGTGGAAAGACAGTTTAACAATTCTACCGCTTTACAATATCGGCAATAAGTCAGTATTTGTATGAAATAAGATGAATATTTATTTGACCAGTTGACTAAACATACTGCCGATATCTTTTGCGCTAGAGTTAATGAAGGTTGTAAGTTTGTCAATTATTCGCTGAATGTTTTATTAAACAGATCAAAATGGTTACCTTGTTCTTGGAAGATTTCCGTCAGAAAATTGGGGTCTAACGCGTGCGATATTAGAGTTTGAATATAAACTTCGAAGTTTTCCTGGTACATCTGAGTTTCCAGCATCCTTTTTTCGATAAAATTACAGTCGTCAAATTGAAGTTCACTCCTTACTAACTCTACTATTGTTTCCAAATGAGATTGTGACCTAACTTTGACTGGTACTTGTGTGTATAACTTTTTGTTTTCTGGGTTCCACGCAGCATACTGTAAAAGGCAGAAAATGAACTTAATAACAAGCTCTTGACTAACAATTTCCCCAAATAAATGTGTTTTGTTTGTCCTAACGTGACAAGCAAGGCCGGGGGTAATAAAGAAAACGTAATAAGATCCTAATTTTGGTTTCCTATTAGAAAATAAATAAAACCGGCAAAGAGCATGTCGGACCATGCTCAGTGTAGGGTTCCGCAGCCGTTCATACGAAAAAATGCACACTACAGTTGAAAAAAAAAAACTATATGAAAAAGTCCACCAGCAAAAGAGCGATTTTATTATGTAACCATCAAACGAAGTATACGGCATACACAAGACTTCTATAGTCCAAATTTCATCAGGTTCCGTTTTTGCAATTTTAGCTACGGAACCCTAAAATGCTATGAAATTCTTCATCATTGACAAGTATAAAAAACTATGTAGAAGGCCTATGCTCGAAGTTTGCCTGCAAATCTCAATCCGACAGAATCCGCAAACGAATCAAAACAACCAGTCCAAAAATTGCCGAATTGGGAATTTAGTGATTTGCCGCCGAGAAATTACGCCCTTACGGTACCATGGTAAGTTTCCGTAAATTACCAAAAATTCTTGGTAATGTTCTCCGTAAGTAAATTTGGTGAGGTTTAGTTTACACTGATAATGGCTTGCAACGTGTGCGATTTTAAGATTATCAGATTTATTACATCTCGTGTAATCTTAAGTTAGAACGTTATTTCGCAAGTAGGTAAATGCTTTACAGAAAAGGGTCGTATTGTATTCTAGCAGGTAAAGAATCTATTAGGGGTGAACGGCTTGTTCAAGTACCTAGGTTTGTATTAAATAATGTTATAAATTAATAAATGGAATCAATTATTTGTAAATTAAATTACAACTAAAATAAATCTAAAAAGTTGTGCCCCCGCGGCATGGTGCCGAAGATGCTGGCAGCATTTCCACGCTGTATAGCAATATTAATACGTTGTGCAAGGTAGCTGCCAGCTCTTCGGTCACCAGTCGATTCAGACACTCAAATAGTTTGTGGGTGCTGGGACCCTACGGACCTAAGGTCTCAACCCCGAAAGGAGTAAAATTATACTCGTGGCCGAGGTCCCTATACTTGTATTTAAATTTGATTTAATTGCGTTGATTACACTAATTGGACTATTTTAAATGTTTTGATTATTTTCCATATTTTTTATAATATTTTGTAAGTTATTGTTCTGCAAATAAAGTTGATTATTTACACTTAATATTATTTTTAATATTTTGTTTTCTATGTTTGAATTAAGTTGATTATTTTGTACCTGTCTAAATTGTACGTTTGTAATTTGTAATATAAGCAAGTCGGCTATTGTTTGTGTATTGTGTCTACACAAATTATGTGTCATGTTACAGAATACAATATTACATTAGAAAGCACATAAGCACATTTGTTTCCACCTATTTCAATAAATTAAGTAATTTTTTTCATCAGAAATATTACCTGAGAACTATCCCGGGGAATGTTACGGTAACTTACAGTAATTTTGGTAATATACTAGTTCCTTAGGTCTGGTTATTGTGTAGATTATTATTACACGTTAAAAAAAGTTGAATAAATAGAAGACTTATACGAGTACTACTTTCTCGATAATTACCGTTACGGAGAACATTACCCCAAAATTCTCCCTGTTCTCTTAATTTACGGTCACGGCACATCACTGTATGATGTGCTTATTTTTTACAAACTATGGTATTCATAAACCACGTCGAGGAATAGATATCAGATTTCAAAAATATTGTTTCTGAGATAAGTTATTCGTGTATAGAATTTTGACCTTTATTTGCACTTGCCAAACCCTAGTACCGACGTCAGTCAGTAGTGACGATACTCAAAATATTTCCTAGGCAATAATAAAATTAAACGCATCCAACGCAAACGCAAATTAAACGCGCAAAGTTATGCGTTTTTAGGTTTCGGCAGCCAAAATGACCAAAACGGATCCATTAGTTTTGTCACGTCCGTCCGTATGTCACAGGCATTTTACACAAAAACTAGATGTATATTGATGAAATTTAGAGTATCGGTGTCTTGTATAATGGTTTGATAGTAAAATATATTTTAAAAAAACTAGGGGGGCGCTCCATACATGTAACCGAAACTGAAAAACTTTATTTCAGCAAATATTAATGTGTGGCACATATTTCGACTGATCTTTTAAAAACATTTTGCGGTTTCTAATTTTTTTTTTTTGGTTTATTGAATATTTTCGGAAATAATCGCTCAAAAAGAAGCATAAATTGTGTCCCCCTCTACGCCCGACTATTTTCTAAACCTTATGTCCAAAAAATATGAAAAAAATTACAAAAATAAAATTTTATAAAATACTTTCAACGAAGATTGTTTTCAAAATGACCGGATATACCGCTTTTGAGTTATTATTGAAACGCTACGCTTCTAAGAAAAAGTACGTATGTGCCGTGGAGATACTCTCTTGCTATGCCTTTTTATATCGTTTTTTTTGCATCTGTAGTGTATTTTTTGTATGACCGGCAGCGGAACCCTACACTGAGCATGGTCCAACATGCTCTTGGCCGGTTTTCTATTTTATTTGGATACGATTAATTTTTAACGCTTTAAATTAGTATATCGTTAATTATGGGTACAGACAAAACATAGTCTGATTGTTGACATGTGTATTATTTTGAATAACAATGTTCTAAGGGTATGATCTGAGGGCGTTTTTTAACCATTTCGTCTGATATAATGTGGTTAACTTTTGTGTTTGCAAATCGTCCAGAAAATAAAGACTGACCAAACCTATTGAACTCAATTTGGAACTATTTCAGCGATTCCTGTTACAATTTTAAAATACAACAGGTTTGCTGCTTAAACATGTTATCTAAGTGTCCTCTTCATGATTGCCCAATTTAGCATACAAAGAATAAATATGGTGGATTTAAACGTAATGTTTTGGGTTCCCATCAATATCTAGTGTAAGCGGGAGGAGGGAGACTAGCCAAAGGTATCAGCCGGAGACCAAAGCACAATGGACAGTCATGGATACGAACCATCGGCGGAGCAGCTTGATAAAAACGGTCCTTGATAGTTATATTAGATGTCAAAGTCGGAGTTGCAATGAGTAATATGCCATATTCTCAAAATAGCCACCGTCCACAGTTCCATACCATTTTTTTAAACAAAAAGAAATTATTAGACCACGCAGAGATGTTTTACTTTACGAATCATGTGTAATTGCGATTTACGTAGTATGTTTTTTTTTGTGTAACGTCGTCTTGTTCGCAAACAGTACATTTTCTTCTAGTATTTGTCCACATTCGTTATCGTTACTCGGATGTGTTGGGTAGATTTTGGCTAAACCAGATGCTTCACGTCGAGCATCCAGGATGAAATGTGTACCTTATAGAGGCAGTAATTAAACTTTAACTAAAATTAAGCATGTGGAATTTTAATCTAAAAAATCTTTAGGAAAGAAATACGACTAGGTAACGTTGTGTCCATAATTAACGATACAGTCCCTTAGGAGAAGAATGGTTTTAGAGTGGTGACCACAAACTGGAAGCCGAAGCGTGGACTCTTCTACAAGGTGGACTAACAATCTTGAGATAGTCGCGAGAAGCCGCTGGATACGGGTAACGCAAATTCGGGTAAAAACTAGAGAGACCCTTCGTCCAGCAATGGGCGTTTTCAGATTAAATGATAATAATGAGGCAGATATCGTTGCTTGGACATATAAATATAACGTCTCAAAAAGTACTTACTGTTGAAATATTCCGATACAAAACTTTACCATTTTCTTCAAACGGCTCATATTTTTGTAACAACGTCTTACCGTCGACTCTCCAAATTGCTGGCCACATTTCATTTAATTCACTTTTTATTGCCACAAACTCTCCAGACTATAAAAAGAAAAAAAGACAATGTACATACAATATCCGTAGATTAAAAAAAAGCAAAGTTAAGTACAGTCGATGCATGTCAAAAACGTACCGTTACCTACGTAAACGTATACCATTCCGAGTTAAAAAAAAACGGGTTTACCAATGACTTGACCATTCTTCAACTACCATCTATCACAGTGAGATTTCAAACTAGAAAAGTGTTGTTTATTATATTTACTTAAAATAAACTATTCGGAAGGATCAAGCTAACAACCGTCAGTGAAAACCACGTCACAATAGGTTCAGTAGTTTCGGTTTTCACCACAGACAGACGAGGCTACGACTACGACTGTGTTGTAATATATAGAGAACTAGCTTCTGCCCGCGACTTCGTCCGCCTTAAATTCGTTTATCGGGAATGAGGGTATTTTTACGGGATAAAAAGTAGCCTATGTCCTTCCCCGGGACTATTTCATTCCCATTGGTTCAGTGGTTTAAGCGTGAAGAGGTAACAGACAGACAGACAGACACACTTTCGCATTTATAATATTAGTATGGATAGAGAAGAGATAACGTACACCTACTATATATGACGTTGCCAAAAACTTTGTCCTGACGCTCTAACGAATACGATCAGTGTTGAACATCATAGTTTGAGAATTTCAGATGGACCAAATCTATCCACAGAGATGAAAATCAGCTTTCATTCCAGTTACGCGCACATATTTACTTATACTTATATAGACCATTAGGGGTTGCAATTCCGGGATTTGTATGGCCAGGATTGGAAATTTATTAGCCATACAAACCAATTCCGGAGTTGCAAGCCCGTTATACGTATATACAAGATGCATGTTCGATAGGATTACACATAAATGGGTAATTAAGACTAGATATTAACAGTAAAGTTGAACAATCATACCTGATAGGGCATTTCCTCAATTGGCCTGGAACTGTCAATCTGGCCGGTGTTGATTTGCTGATGAGATTTGATGTGATGTAATTTCCTGTTCGAATTACTATCATTGTCCGCCGCCCCATAACTCCCATAGCCCAAATTCGTGCTGTGCGCCACTAAAATATTGATTCAATTTTAATATTATGCTTTTAAGCATGCATAAATAAGAATAAAAAATTTGTTATTACCTTTTTACGTTGCGTTTTGTTTTAGAAATTTCGAATTCAATTAAATTGGACACGCAGTAATGAAATGAAATATGCGTTATTTTGAAGTGCGTATCCAAGTTGCATATCATAGATAGATTATTGAATTTTACGGAAGGGAGGGTAAGGAGGGGGGATTGCCAAAGATGAACTGTGTCATCCTAGTGGTAACATGTACATCGCCAGGCTAGTTTACAGTCAAAATGTCTTAGTATAATAAGTATAAAATTGAAAGTAGTGTTATCCTATGATACAATAGTAATGTACATGTTATCCCTATTCGGCGAAGAGAGGGGTGCTACCAGGAATAATTATACACTAAAATTATTTAACACATCATAGTATTATACTCGTGTTTATTTTATGTTTTCTCCTATAATACAAAAGTATTTACATAATAATTGAGAATTGTGCATAAACAAATAACAATTAAATAGAAATACAAAACTTAGTTCAGGACATGGCCTTCTAATACATTATCTTGCACTTATTTATAGCTGTCATCTATTATGCAATTAATTTCATTCTTATAATAAAATCACTTTCAGCTAACAGCAAAGAATATGCATACACTATTTGTAAGTACCAACTAAAGTCAAATACTTTAAAATACAATACATTGTTTATTAATATATACAACAGACACCCACTGGTATTAATTCCATAAAAAAATATACGACGATTTTGGAATTATTAATGGTAGCACCCCTTCAGTAGCGAGTATGACAAGAGTCACAAAGTCTACAATTTACAATAAAATGGCACTAATAATGTGTCATTAATAACAATTTGAGTGAAATCTTGTTACAGACTAACCCTAAAATATCGACCTCTACTAAGATACACGCAATCGCTTTATAGAAAATATTTACAATTTTTAATACTCATAGATTTCATCTAATAAAAATTTACAGTACATATCACAGTTAAAATGTAACAAGTTTTCACGACATCCCGCCATATCGGCAGTTAGCTTGCTCCTGTCATACAAGCTTCAGGGCTAGCTCTTCACCATCGCGCTCTACTTCTCAAGTGGAAATCTAATAAATTGAACGCACCTTCGTCGGGCTGGTGTTGGTAATAGTATTGCTGCTGTGGCGCTGCCTGCAACGCGGCCACGGGCGCCGGGCCAGGGGCTCGTGGCTTCTTGGGCGCGGCCGGCTGAGGCGCCACCACCGCGGATGGCGTCGGCTTGTTCATCGCCGTGCGCCCTTTCTTGCCCTTGTCGTTCAACGGCGTGCTGGGCACATTGAGTACCGGCTTGTTCAACCTTCTCGCTTCCTCCTCCGCGTCGTACGTGCTCTCTTCGCTACCGTCATATTTACGTTTTCTGTCCTTATTCATATAATAGCGGGGATCGTCCAATTCGACCCCTTTCGCTTGGGAGCCGAGAAGATTCGACGACGCGCCTTGTAACTGGTTAGCACCCATCAAGCCCGTCGAGCTCATACTCGGCGCGGAACTCATCGCAGTGTTACTTAGTGACATTCCCGAGTTTATTACGTTTGCCGTTCCCATTGCGCCGTTGGCACTTTGAGTAGTATTACCATCACATTGACTTTTAACGTGGTCATTATGAGGGTATACTTTATTGTTTGTATTGCTATTAGTGCTAGTTCGAGACCAAGTCGACTTTCTTGCGCCTCTGCCGGCCGGCGGTGGAGAGGTGTCACGCTCTCCTTGTAAAAATTTCAAATAAGAAGCCATGAAACCTGATCCTGGGCCCGTGACTGGCACATTGAATTTTTTTTCCATAATTTTTGAAGTAGCGTCTTGTGAGGTGCTGTTTAGGTTCTGCTGCTGTGAAGAGGGTGCTACCGAAGACGCATTTGCCCGTTGTTCTGCAAGGAAACCAAGTTCTTCTTCTATATTAGGCACTACCACCTTAGGCTGTTCCTCTTCACGAGTTTCGGGTGTTGAAAAAGATGACGAGGAAGCCGAAGGTGGAGTCTCACTAAATGACGACAGAGGTGTTAACTCCACAGATGACTGGAAGTCAGGATGAGGACCTAAGTGGAATGGAGGGAAATAGGTAAGTGCATGTCCGTGTTGCATGGCAAGAGCTTGGTGTTGGTTGAAATTTGTGGCATGAAGAGAAGCTTGGGAACCAAAAGCAGAGGTACCCGGAAACATTTTAGGAGGAGGCGGAGGTAGGTTCCATCTTTCAAAGTCAAAGTAGGTACCATTCTGTTGTTGACTACTGGTAGAACTATGAGCAGGAGGAGGAATTCTATTAGCTAAATAGTCGGCCATAACTGCATTTGAGATATCATTCATATTGTGCGAAACTGGTTTCTCTGTACTTTTTCGTCGAGGTGTAATTTTTGTTGGTGTTGTCGAAATTGATGTTTGGCTTTTACTAGATTTGATTTCTTGTACTTGACAACTTTGTTGTAAACTTTGCAAATTTTTCACTATACTCATAGGGTCACCACGACAGCTAGACAAATCTTGTAATGCTACATTAGTGCCATCAAAATAACTGTGTTGTTTTTCAGCCAAACTTAGCACCCTGTGAGGTGTACTTTGAGATTGTGATACAGATTCTTCATTATGAGTATTACTTTCTGATAAACCATTATTACTAAAATTATTACTGTTACTACTACTTGAATATTTTCTGGACGTCTGGCGATCTCCTTCCCAGCAATTTTGTCCTTGTGTCGAACTTTGATTCTGAGTCCGGTCATAGCGATTTTCTGAATATGTTTTACTTTGCTCAATACCTAATGCTCTAGTTATAACTGAAGGATAAGCTACCTGACTATTCTGAGATGGTGGCCGCGAAACCGAAGCGTCCAAGGGAGACCTAGGTGCAGCACTATTAACCTTACTGTAATGATCACCATGTTGTTGTGGTGAATTAATGGAATTCATAGGACTATGATACATAGGATATGCTGGACTAGATCCATGACCTAAGGGAGAAGTTTGTGCAGGTGCTTGCAGAGGACTAGGTCTTCTGGGGGCAACTACACTACAATCCGGCCCATTTTGTGAACTACTACTTGAATATCCTGTATCTGTGCTAGAACTACTCTTAGCACGGACATGATAATCTGACTCAACATTATTTCCACTTTGATAATGCCTAAAACTTGAGCTTTGAGTTGAAGAATATTGTAAACCACCAATTCTGCTTGATTTTGTAGAGGAAGATCCACTACTGCTGTTATAACTTAGTCTGCCGGGAGCATCCATTATTGAGTAACTTATAGGAGACGATTGGGGCTGAATTTTATCACTAGATTCACAACTTTTCCTTTGTTCACTACTACTTAACTCAGGATATATTTTACTTTGTGCTTTAGTCTGTACTTGTGGAGGTTTAGTTGTGGGAGAAACAAAACTGCTAGTACTATTGGATGGTGGTTGTGATGATTTGTCACTACTAGAATTCTTGGGAGATTGTGAGTTGTATATGGAAGATCTGGAAGTAGAACTGGAAGAGGAACGGAAATCCTTACTAGGAGTGGATGAGGAGGAAGTCACTGTGGGTGTTGACACAATACACGATTGTTGTGAATGGGCAGTAGAACTTGCAGAACCTGAATAAGACTTACTTCCTGCATAGTCCTGCTGAGACGAAAGTTGTCCACTCTTCGCATTACTTGAACTGTATGAGTTGTCATTCTGATTCCCGAATGTTGAAGGAGATTGAAAAAACGTTGAGGATGATGTTGAAGAAGCAGGTTGCTTAGATGCAGTTGCTGGTGAACCTGATCTATTACTTTGTTTACCAGCACTAGAAATTTGAGAGTTAAGGTGGTTATTAAGAGTTTGCGCAGCGGCAAAATGTGCATTAAAATTATCATAAGTTGCAGAGGCCTTTGTTGTGGCCGGACTTGGTGATGAGGGCACAACACTCTCATGAGGCAATATTCCAAAAGGACTTGGTAGTTGATTGTTCCCCTGCCAAGTTAGTCCACCAGCACCGCCTGGTGTTGTTGGCTGGTCAAAAAATGAGGCTGTTCCTTGTGCTGCTAGTGTTTGATGAGAGTAGTTTTCTCTTAATGAAGAAAGTTCAGTTTCAACTGAAGATTGTTTTGATGCAACTGCTGCCTGAGCTTGAGCAATCACTTGCCGGTGTTGAGCCTGAAGTGAAGAACTATAGTGTGCGGGTTTTGGATTAGCATGATGAAACAGTGGTGAGAACACCGCATCATACCCTACTGCAGGGGGAGATAGAAATCCTCCAGGGTTGAATGGTGAGGCAGTGGATGAACCCAGTTGCCCAGCCAATGAGGCTGTTGTGTGAGCTGCTTGCAACAACAATTGGCTGGTTGTTGAGGGTACTGACTGGCCACCTAGTCCTGAACCACCACTTGCGAGATGGTGATGAAAGTCCCCACTCGCAGCTCCGGCCTGAACCCCTGCTAATCGATTGTAGGAAGCATATGCTGACCATGGTCCTACTGGATCCATTACCACCTCCGTGATGTATGTTAAGTGTCAATGTATGTAATATGTCAGTAGAAGTCCACACTTTCATCCATAGTTTGTAGTACACATCAATGTTTTCTTACAACCACTAAATTGGAGCACTTGAAGTCATGATGTCTGTTCAATCTTGACATAAATAAAACCCCTGAAAAGAAAAAAAAAGCATTTGCATTCAAACAATATCAAACTTATTGCGATCTATACTGCTACTATCGGATTAAGTCAGCAAATCGTGTTGCCTTATTAGCTACCTCGAGAAATGTGGACTAAAATTTAGTAAATCGACGAAACAAAACCATTAGCATCAAGTTGTGAAATAAAAATAATCCGCCGCTACGCCGCGGAAGCGTCAATATGTTCGAACAATAGAGAAGAGTTTTTACAAATGGGTATGAATGAGTGTGCATATGTCTTAAGAAACATACCATCGCCTTAGTTTTCTTCATGCATTTATCAATGTGCTTTCGGAGGACGCTCACACAACAGATAACATCATAAATATGGCCTCGAGTGCTCGCTGCGACGGGTTTTGGTCTATTGTGTAGAAACCACTTTGATTTTTCAATGCTTTCAACTATTCACTTCGCTAATTACACTTTGTAACTATTCATCCTCTTTCTGTATAACAATAACAACGTTTCAGATTACCAATTACTTTATTTACAACTAGAAATAAGACAACGTTTCGCCTTTCACATTAATCGCCGCCATTTTACTTGTGAACGAACGTCGAACAACCGCACAACAAGCGAGGCAGCGCCATCTATAATATAACCTCAAGATGGTACAAAGTTTTACTTGGTTTATCATTAATTCTATTGAATAATCTTACTAGTAAAATCATAATTATATTTACGTACACGAACTGATTGTGCAGCCTACATTGCTGGTAAGTATGATTGTTGAAAACAATTGCAATGCAAGTTTGAATTGTAAATCAATATTTTTAAATAACAATTACATTGGCGCCACTTCCGTTTGTTTTTGCGTTTAGTTTCTGCAATGTTTCGAGATAAAGTAATCAATAGACAGGTGGTTTGCCAGGATAAAAAGAAATTGTATAAATATGGCTTTATCTTTTAATAATAATTGCGAATACATGATATCAGTATCCTTTTAGCAGCGTATTTCATTTACAATTTTGTTTATATTCCTTAAACGAATGTTTATGTTTTATGAAGTAAGCATATCACTCATTTTGGAAACTATGTTTATTATCTTACTAAAAAACTATGGAAAAATATATACATACATTGAGTTAATGATGATATAAACAGCTTGACCGTTATTTCAATGAAACAAAAATTAAAATTGCAACGGTCACTAGTTACATATATTAACTTGGATTTATTACCCTTGAGTGTGAACTCGACCTAAAAATATTTTGCTGACCATACCGTACAATAATTATGGAGAGTAGAACCAATTCTGTATTCATACGTACAACATCTTCTTAGTTTAGGCTGACGATTTGTTATCTTTTTTGTAACCGACAAAACTCAAAAAAAACGAGACGAGGTTCTCAAGTTGACGTGTATATATTTTTTTATGTTAACATTATTCAGTACAGTCTTATCTATGTGTATGACCATGACCACGCATAACTTTTTACTAACTTAACTTATTCTTTGTATTATATTGTCTATCTAATGAATCGCTAATGATTATAACTGAATGTGATGATAACAATTAATGTTTATAGGTTAATGAAGAGCGGGAAGCGGAGACTCGAGGTCACCCAACCTGTTCGTGCGTACGTACTGCATACCTATACCTACCTAACTTAAAATGCAGTTTCTAAACAACCCTTCATAAGCTGCAGTGCTTATAGCTAGGGTATTAGTGCACGGCACCTTGCAATTTGTGACTATGCGCTGAAACTTGGCACAGTTGATTCTTAGCTGGTTTAGAGTAAATTCAGACCGGGAGCCATTGGGAGCCACCGCGCATTTAGTGGGGAGGAGGGGGAGAAGTTCGACTCTGCCGCGCTTTAATAGAAGCAACTTTTATTGAAATACGTACCAGGGCATGTGATATATCATTTTCGGATAAATTAAATATGAGAAATTAATTTTTTGAACAAAACCAATGCACTTCCTAAGAAAAAAATGAATAAAGTAGAAAAAACGAAAAACGTATTTTGTTTTTTTTAATTTATAATTACCATATTTTTTTTAATATAAAAGAAATCTCAAAACAAAAAATATAGTCGTAAAGCTACACTTATTTAGTTTTCAAAAATATATAGTTTGTCATATAAATCTGTTGATACATGGGAGATAAAAAATAATATTAGGCGTGGGTCAGGGTGATCTCAATGGCATGATTGTCCGTAAAGTAGGGTTTTGATACTGTTTTAAACACACGAAAGATGCATATATTTTATTGTTGTAGGTCTTTTAGTATTTTATATGAAACAACGCAATGTAAATTTAGTTTATGTATTAGAAGATCCACTGCAAAGAGACGGGTCTGAAATTTAAGCTGCCTTTTTGCAATTGCACCAGCCGCGGCACTGTTCTGTTGCATCTCGCAATTTCTAGACATGCTTTTGCAACAACTGGGAGTCTACATGGACGGACTTGTGTTGCCAAGTCCGTCCATGTAGACTCCCAGTTGTTGTTGATCATCGTCCAATCGCAAGTAGACGGACAGGGTAGATTTTGAGTCGGTGCTAACTGTCCCCAAACATGCACCCCTTGATATGTGGCTCTTAAAAATGCTGATATAAAGCAGCTTTGGTCGGTGGGATGTGTTCTATCTGTTGATCTTTCTTGGTAAACATATATTAACGGCACTCATTTACCGAAGCTGATCTGAAATAATAATTATGACACACAATATATTCTGGTTGAAGCTTTGAGAACCTATATCTCTTTCAAAAAGCAGAAAATCTGACCATCATATAATGTTACGTATTTTTCGATGGAAGCCCGCTCAATGCGCCCCTCGATTGCTAACTCAAAACCTACAGTTAGGTCAGGAAACGCTTTCCAAGCTTCAAAAGCACTTCTCTTTCCTACCATTAAATGAAGATACCGTGTCACATCCTGTATAAAAAGAAAAACGGGTAATGCTATTGCTTTCTGTGGCACTGAAAATAAAAAAATACGAATAAAGCACCCGTCTTTTCTTAATTCAAATACTATGACCAAGTATACCATTTTTACCTAGGCGGTAGCGATATTATGATAGCACAGATACTGATGATGTTTTCCTGGTTTCTATAGGCACCCACAGTTCCTCAAGCTGACATAAAGTTCGCACATGTGCAACTGCCATTACCGCCACAAGCCTCGATCATCAGCATCAGATGCATGCGCCAAGATCATAGTGTCAGCCTCTTTATGATTGCAAGGAGCTATAAGCTCAGGGTTGCACGGGTCACGTTAGTTATATAAGAATAGTTGAATGCAGATAGCAGGTGAAACAACCCTTATTTGTTGGAATTGTCTGTAAGAAAATTTGCCCAACCCTTAGGTGTTTTGGTAGCAGCTGTAACCAGTGTTCGTTGCCCTGTGCCAACTTTTTCTCTGATCGATTTTTTTAAACTGTCACTCCTATATCGCTCCCACACGATATCTAACCTCGTAGTCCCTACGTCTAAGACTGTAGTTCCCGGCATAAAAAAGGATATGAAAATATTTTCAGCGTATTCACCAAAAGTTTTACTTTCGCCGGGACTCAACATGTGGACAGCTGAACCACCCAGAATTTTTACTGAGACTTGTGGGACGTATATTGTAGTAATGGACTTTATTAAATCCGATACTGTCCCTGATCGCAATTTACCCAAGGAATAAAGAGATGGGTTAGGTTTTCATATGCAAAAAATGAGTCAAGATTTCCTTCTCTGTGCTCATATGTAGCATGATATAGTTTACAAAATAGACTGCAAACAATCTTCAGTCCTACTATGTTAGCACTCGTTTTGCTTTCAATCGTTTTATTTGGAGTGTCTCTTTGGAGGGGATATTTATTTAGTTTGATGGGATCTAGTAAACTTATATCAGCTTTTGGGTGCAACCTTTCCATACAAAATGTAATTTGCTCTTCACCCTTTCTTCGATTGTGAATATTGTTTCAACAATATCACGTGGGGCTATATTCTTCGTGTGAATATTATAAAACTCCGAGGATTGTCTGAGAAATGGATTCCCTACATTATTTATTGTTGTCTCTAGTGATTTTACACCTGTGATGAATTTATTTTTATTTGCTTTCGTATCCGAAAGATGGTTGGCATCTGTTTCATCTGCGTCGATTTGTGCATTGAAATATAGAACTTCATCCTCAAACCTGTCAATCACTTCTGTTAGTTCAGGGCCAGCAAGAAGCCAATTGGGTTTTCAGTCAGAACAATTAACCCTAAAAGATATAACATTCGTAGTCTAGAAATTGCCAGATGTAAATGCAAAAAAAAGTGCCGCAGCAGGTGTCATTGCAAAAAAGGCAGCTTAAATGTTCAGATCCCTCTCTGTGCAGTGGATCTTCTAATATCCATACTAATATTATAAATGCGAAAGTGTGTCTGTCTGTCTGTCTGTTACCTCTTCACGCTTAAACCGCTGAACAGATTTGGATGAAATTTGGTATGGAGATAGTTTGAGTCCCGGGGAAGGACACATAGGCTACTTTTTATCCCGGAAAAATACCCTTATCCGCGATAAACGAATTTAAGGCGGACGAAGTCGCGGGGAGAAGCTAGTATAAAATAAATTTGCATTGCGTTGTTTCATATAGAATACTAAGAGACCTACAAGAATAAAATACATGCATATTTCGTGTGTTTAAAACAGTATCAAAACCCTACTTTACGGACGATAATGCATTGAGATCACCCTGACCCACGCTTAATATTATTTTTTATCTCCCATGTATCAACAGATTTATATGACAAACTATATATTTTTGAAAACTAAATAAGTGTAGCTTTACGACTTTCGTTTTTCGTTTTTTCTACTTTTTTTTTTTGTTAGGATGTATTGGTTTTGTTCGAAAAATAAATTCCTCATCCATAATTTATCCGAAAATGATATATCACATGCCCTAGTATGTAAAGTTTTAGAGAAATGTTGCTTCAATTAAAGCGCGGCAGAGTCAAACTTCCCCCCCTCCCCACCACTAAATGCGCGGTGGGTCTCGATGGCTCCTGGTCTGAATTTACTCAAGACCACCTAAGATCAAATGTGCCAAGTTTCAGCGCATAGTCAAAAAGTGCAAGGTTCCCATACAACGGATTGCACTATCAAACCAGGTGTTATTTATTTCGAAGCACCTACGAAATAAATTAATGCTTTATTTAGGACTTTTGTAGCAGTAGGCCAACGTGTACCCATATAGAATACTTTTTTCGCCTTATAACGTTGCTATCTCAAACGGCTGAACCGATTCTCTTAAACCAGAGATACTGTGACATTTTTGCCTGAAAAGTGAGTTCATCGGGAGTGTTCTAGCTATGGTCCAAGAAAATCGGTTTAACCGTTTTAAAATTCTGACCTTTTCTACATGTATTAGGGCCAGGGGGTTCTTTATTGGTTCACACACTACCGAATTTTCCGAATTTCAAATAGATAGCACCAATCATTCCTGAGACAGCGCTGTGCCAAACGAACTGACAGACAGACAAACTTGCACCATAACGCTTTTTTATTGAGTAAATATTTTCGGAAATAATTGCTCCGAAAGAAGCATTAATTGTGTCCCCTCCCTCGGTTTTCTAAACAGTATGCCATGAAAGGTATGAAAAAATTACAAAAATAAAGATTAGCAAATACTTTCAACGAAAATTGTTTTTGAATATACCCTTTTTGAGTTATTGCCAAAAAACTGCGTTTCTCAGCAAAATGACGTAAGTACCGTGGAGATACCCTCTTAGTGCACTTTTTCATATCGTATTTTTAGCATCTGCTGTGCATTTTTTTGTATGAAAGGCTGCGGATCCCTATATTGAGCATGGTCCGACATACTCTTGGCCGGTTGTTTCCCTATTTGATAAGGATTTGATTTATTGAAAGATTTCTCACATACCTAACTTATTTGTAACAAAATTAAAGTAATGTATTACATACTGTATATCGGCGATTCGAGTAAACGTAGAAAAAGGAAATTTGGATTAATAAAACGACTTTCATTGATCAATTAATTTCTTTTATTGGACATTCACCTATTATGTCTAAACAACTCGCAAAATTAGAACATTTCACAAATCTTTGGTATCCACCTTAACACGTTTTAGGAAGACGTGGAAAATTAAATGAAAAATAAAATATATTGCCAAAATAAAAGTCACGACATTTAGGCGCCAAATGTTAAAGTCTTTTGTTATCACTTAGCAACGGGCCGCGGTCAGGGTCGATCATGGTCGCGTTCATTCATGGGCATAGATAAAGTATTCGTCTCTATCTGGCCTGTTTGTAAGAGTGAGGAAGGCGGAAACTTTATCTTCACCGATGAATTCTTACAACTGGGAGTAGTAACGTTAGATTTCCGAACGGAATAAAACGGATGACATCATAGCAAACGCACATTTTGCATACCCTGTGTTCGTGAGCACTCGTATCCGCCTGTCCCCATCATGCGCATGCGGTTCGATGTCTTCAGTAACTATTCGGAATTTGGAAATAAGATAAAATTCGGAAACTCGATCATGTTTGACCAGCATCTGATATAGCTCCACCTGATAATAGCTCCAGAGAAGTAATAAATTCGGCATAATTTTAGGTTATATAATATTACCACTTTGTTATAAAAAAACAAACATGCGTTGTTGAAATTGTAAGTAATATTCTTAGTGTTACTATGCAAAACCCCCTCTGTTTTACTCCGAATATCGAAATACGAAGTTCGTAACGTGCTATCGTTCTCGCTCTCATGTTAAACTGTATTAGAGTGAGCGAGATAGCACCATACGAAGTTCGAATTTCAGAGCCCCTCAGTAACATATTTTTTTTAACATTCATTTATATTTATTTGGACGGCAAATTAAAATATTTATCATTTGGACTACAAATTGAAGCTGTTTAAATGAGAAGAGAGCACTGTAATGTAATATTAGTTATCTTTAGATGGTACTTTTAAAGACCACGGTACTTTTAGATGTGGGTAAGTTCGTAAACTTTATACTTTAATTAAAACATTATATTGTGTTTTCTTTATATTACTCTAATAACAGAAATCACAAACTTATAAAATCGGTGAATAGTGGTGGGCTAGGCTGAAATTGTAGCTATTATTCCAATACGAAAAAAGGCGTCTTTTATATAAGTCTATTCCAATTGGCTTGCATATTGAGATATGGTTTTATGTTATGATTACACGGTTTTTTTTGGAAAATTAAGCTATATCTGTTCCAATTTACCCAGTGGTAAGGTAAAGCTTTGCCACTGATCTACGTACCATAATCTTAGCTTCATATTTATAAGTAAAGGAACTCGTCAATACTACAGTTTAAACAACGTGGCTGTAATGACGACATCTAACATATATTGCCTATAACGGTAAACGAGAAGGTTTTTGGTACAAACTTTCGAGTATCAGTAGACCTATGTTACGGGCATTGTTTAATACAGTGCAACACGACTCAAGACATTCGACACACCGAACCGGACATTGCCAAAAGAAGCGATAGTAATCAGCATCAAACAGTTAAATGAAGAGCCGTCCTTAAGAGACCCCGGCAGGCTTCGCCGATTTCACCTTTCCATACAAACGGAGATTTGTTCTCATTTTAAAACTTCATGTTGGATTGTAACAAAACTTTGCATATACAATGACACGAGGTATATTTAGGTCAGTAATAAGTTTATATGTCTCCAGTTTATAAAAGAAACGAAATACAGCAAAAACAAGTTTTGAATGAAAAACTTAAATTCGCTATAATGTTTTACTAGGGTATCTGTAGCTACATAAACTAATTACAGACCTGGTATATACCTTAACTTCTTCTAAGTACAAAGTTTCAGAGCAAACTAGCAAGTCGTTTTAAAATTAGAGCGTAGCTACGTTTGTATGGGGAACCGAGCTTGCCGGGGACTCTTAAATACAATTCCCAAGTGACTTGTTGTATAGAAACGCAACTTAGTAGGTTCACGTACCTAAATTAATGGATAGACTGAAATTCATAGTGTCTCTCTCTAAGAAAACCATTTAGGTACCTTTAAATTTACTGCCCGACTAGTAGTAGTAAGTACATTACTTGTACTGAAAATATCTGACGATAGTAACGCCATCTAGTTGGGCCACAAATTTAGATGCCTTCTTCACACATATATATTATTTAAAACTTTGACACTAACAATTATACACTATCTATTACAGTTGTATTTTTCTAACCGTTTTTTGACAGCCGTCATCCTAGTACAATCGCGGTGGCGTAAATGTACTGGCTGTCAAAAAACGGTTGTGAGAAAAGTTCTACTATAATGAGTAAGGAAACTAAAATTCATTTTATATATTTAAATTTCAGATCATGTAGCCGTTGGCTGCGCGCCTAGTCCCAAGAGTTAAGAGCACCATGCTACATACAAACTTCAGTAATAAAAAATATTTTCCTTAGTCACCATTAAGTTGAATAACGGCTCCTCGTGTACGAATTATTGAGTAGTATTGAACTATAGCTTGAAATAAGATCCTAGTTACTAGTTTACTTATGGTTTCATACCAAATTGGTCCCCAGTTTAACAGTATACGACACTGAAAACAAGTGCTCAGTACCGGTAAACGTTACCTGGAGATGATCTAGTGAGATCGCTTTAACCACGATTGGGTTTCTTATAACATATCTACTTATTATTCTGGCGTTATAAATTTTTGGCACGAATGGTAGGTTACGGTAAAATTCGGACATAAAGAACTTTTATACGAGTTTTAAAATAAGACATACACTTATGAATGAAGTTTATGAGCTACTGGGTTCATTTTACAACCAACCTCTTAGAGAGCTAGATAATATCTATATAACTATATTCATAAGCCTTATAACATCTGTAACATAGCAGTTCAATATCTGTGCTTTTATAAAAAAGTTTGCACATAAATTAACGTGTATTTAATTGCTTTCTATATTTATAATGATTATTAATTCTTGATTGATGTTTTGATGGTTTATTTTTTTAATTAAGAATATAATATACTCGATAAAGGCCTAAATAAATAGTTTTGTTCATTATAAAAGAAAATGCTAGCAAAATAATAAAGTTAACGGCTTAAGTAAAAAGTAAACCTGCTTTTACAAATTTATGTACAAACTTTTTTAGAAACGCTATCTATGAGTCCCTCACGCGCTACAGTCTATCGCGATCACCAACGTAAATCACACATCTCTTCTTCATGTAATGTACACGTGTTAAAAAGAGATAAATACTTTATGTTGATAAGGTCTCTTAAATTTTGACAACAATTACGAGAGGACGGCAAGACATAAACAACCATGACACATGAAAACGAAAGTGCAATGGAAGTCGGCTTAGCCACAACTTTATCGACGCAAGAAACTGATAAGGTGTCTGTTCAATTCCAAAAATTAATATAATATCACTCTTCACTATTTCTAAAATGCCTCTAAAATGCCGCATTTTACTGTCTCATCGCAATTTCAGGGATTACTTTAGTTTTTATGCAGGAGACACATTACAAATATTGACACTATGTTTAGACTTTGTACAATGCTTCCTTTAAATAAATATCGAAATATTGTAGCCATAGTCGGTACAACTCTGCTATTGCAAAGATATAGCTGCCTAATGCCTATTCTAGATACATTAACAGTAATGTAGTACTGTTGCTGGAAATGTGGCACTAATAATATCATAAGAAAGTGATTATAAAGGAATTCACAAAACCCTGCTATTAAAAGTAACTAACAGAATAACTTCAGCACTTCTCATATGAAAAGCCATTTAGCCATGTAAGATGTAGTTCTATAACAAAGACAACTAGAAACTATTATATACCTGTAATATGTGATGGCATACTGACAAATACATTATGTAGTAATAATAGGAAAAATTATAATCAAGTGTCGTCAGAATCATATGGATTATTCTTAATCATTATGCTTTCAACCTATAATGCAAAGTTTATCACGACACTATTTATGACAAAAATTCATCTCATATACAAATTGTACTTGCTTTTACAATGCAAGAGAAAATGTAAGTAAAAATTTGGGCAACATTATGATTTGGGCGAGTCTTGAAGCCTCGTATTCAACGACTCATCAGGCAAGTGCAGGCGTCATGTCAACAGTTGTGCCATTTTCAATCACTCATATCATTCTTCAAGGCTTAGGAGGCAAAGTGTATGGAATACAATGCCATATTCCTTATCACGAAATTGTTGTGTTGACTTCGTTATGGGGTTGATTTTACTTCATTTCTAACTCTAATTAGCCTCATAGATTATTAAAAATAGTTACTAGGTAGAAATTGACACACCTATTCAAATAAAAGTATTTATAAGTATTTCCCAAAAGTATGTAAAATTGTTAAAATAGTGAGCTCATTGTAGTAACCAAAATATTTCATAGGTATTTATTTCTATACATTTTAGTATAAAACGTAGTGCACGTACATACGTTTTGGAATATACCAGTTTGATGAAATACAGATTACTATTGATATTAAAAAATGTAGATTCATAAATCAGATCCAAAACACTTTTAGATCACATATAGAGATTAACTTTAAAATGCTTCCATACACAAAGTAGATATTAGGGTGAAAATCAAAAAAGTATACATAAAAAAAACTTCTAAATATTTATTTTTTTGGGCTTATCTTTCTCAGAATCGTTCATACATTCGAACCTCATACAAGCAAGTGTCCCAAATCTTCGTCTTAGTTTCGTTACATTTTAGTATTTATGATTTTTTTATATCTATAAACGTAACGAAACTGAGAGAAATATGTTTACATAGGATAAATCGTCAGTAACTGGCCACCGTTCAATAACTGGCCACCTTTTACTAAAAAGGAATTCTATTTATAGCTAAATAGAATTAATTTTAGTATAAGGTATCAGTAACTGGCCACCGTTCAATAACTGTAATAGTTTTTTTTTATTACAATTTTATAGAAATACAATAATAATTGATACTAAAATGTAACGAAACTAAGACGAAGATTTTGGACACTTTCTTGTATGAGGTTCGAATGTACGAACGATATTGAGTAAAATAAGCCCAAAAAATAAATATATAGTTTTTTTATGTACACTTTTTTTGACTTTCACCCATTACACGATGAGGAACAATAACCTTCCTTGTACATAAAAAGAGTTTAAGACGATGCAGTACTCATGTCGATTCATTGGGATAAAGATGTGTAGGCTTCTTAAGTATGCCTTTATACTCTACATCATCTAAACTATAACCCGTCTAAAATACAACGTTAGTTCGTTGTAGCCTCCACAGCAAACCAGTTATTATTAGACAAAAACTATGAACATGCAGAAAATCAATGTGCCACTTTTGGAAAGCATACAGTCAAAATATGACAAAGATAACAAGCTAATCGCCTGATACCAGCCAATATACATCATAAATAACGTGATGAGTATATCAAAAACAATATAAACTTAACTTTCATAAGCACCATTGTAAAAAAATAATCTTTGGGTTCAACTGGCAAGACATAAGATAATTAAATCACATTTTAACTTAAACATAGGTAAATTAATACCTAAAAACTAACATAAAATTCATAATTGCCTGAGTATTTCGTGTGACTTATTAACTAATAGTTTTAAAATATCAAGAAACAATGATACAATAAAAAGTATGTAAATATTCAGTAAACTATGAGACAATCTTTGTAAAAGTTCACTTGCGCGTGATCTTCTTTAGATATAATATAATGTCAATATCATTTATTACATGAAATATATCGTATAATGTTGTGCTGTATTTGTGCGTATCTAACGACAAAACCACGTTTTCGTGGATATGAAGTGCCCGACCCTTTCTATACAGGGCGTAGGCGACGAACGCAGTATGACAACGTTTGAGGAACATATTATCGTTACGCAAAATAAACTAGAATATCGCACTACTGGGGTCAGATTATTATCATATTATATTATTAACACCTTCTCAGCGCACTAACATATACATATATCATCATCATTTCATATAAGAGCTACGCTCTTGTCGGTGGAGTAACTGCCACTTCTCTCTGTCTATACATATATACGAGGGCAAAAAACTCCAAAAGTCCAGTGGTGCATATGTGAACTCGTAGAGGATGGAGGTAATAGAATGAAACTATCTAAGAATAATATGTGCTTTTGGGAAAAGTATTATTAGATGGCGTTACCATTGTTGGTTACTCTCCATCTCTGCTATCGAGACATGAATGACGTAGTGTAGCGAATAGCACCACCATTTATTGATACAGCTTTTCCCATATCTTTCTTAGATATTGAATTAGTGACACTGTAATACATCCAAACTCTGGTATAACGCGTCAGTTTTCGAAAGGACACGTGAGTTGATCAAACAATTATGGGTAAGTACAGTCTACCTCAAAACATTTTGCATTACGAACGCGTTAAATACCTTGCGTGAGAGAATTCTCAAGAACTATGTCGAATTCATCAAGTGGTTCTAGTATCTGTCGTAGGAACGTGAGCAGGCCGCGTTTTCGCAGGAAGCTTTGGTCCTCGTACATTTCACTGGTGACGCGTGTTAGAGACATCGGCACTAGCATTCTATGTAGCCAGTGTTCCCTGCACAAACAAAAAGGAAATATTTTAGATATTTCAAAGAAATCAAACTCACTTTCAATAGATTTGTTTCCATAGCTTAAAGTGAGCAGCCCCTTTTAAAGCGGTGGGATTCTGCAAGAATCGAGTATATAGGGCATTTCAAAGGCCGGTAAAACACATGCAGTTTCTATGTTAGTGTATATCCATGAGATAGCTGCTAGAGATGGCAGTAGCAACGCCATATCGCACGGTGCTCTTGATCCTGGTGGCAGTTGTACGCCACGCTAGGTACTAACCTCAAACTTAGGATAATTAACAGCTGAAACTTCCCGTCTATCCTGAGCGTGCGGCCCACGGAGTTGACCTCGTCCAACAGATGGCAATAGCAGCATCATTTTGGGCGGTGCTCTTGATCCTGGTGGCAGTTGTAAGCTAGACAATACCTCAAACTTAAGCAAATGAACTACTGGCACTTCCCATCTTTCGAGCGTGCGGCTCACAGAGTTGACCTCGTACATGAGATGGTGGTAGCAGTGCCATATTGCGCGGTGCTCTTGATCCTAGTGGCAGTTGTGCGCTATGCTAGGTACTAACCTCAAACTTAAGCAAATGAACAGCTGGAACTTCCCGTCTTTCCCGAGCGTGCGGCCCACGGAGTTGACCTCGTCCATGAGATGGCAGTAGCAACGCCATATTGCGCGGTGCTCTTGATCTTGACGGCAGTTGTACGCCACACCGCAACTATTGCTTGCTTGCGCTTGTGCTGTCGGTTCGTCGCAGAGGCTCATCTTGAACTCATCCTTGACTTTCGCTGTCAATAATTATTTTAAATTTAGTGGTGTTATCTCGGAAAATTAGTTGGGCAAGCGAGTTCTTGAGTGGAAATCTTGACAGGCTTAGCGTAGTGTAAGGACACAGAAAGGTCGCTGGAAGGAGCTGGAGGAATGCGACTAGCCGAAGATAGGCCTAAAATGGTGCGTATTGGGGGCTTAGAAGTAAGAAAATGTCCAGTAGTGGACTGTTATAGGCCGGCGAAGATAATATATCAATTTGTATTTATCATATCTATGTTAAATTGTGTAAATAAATACTAATGTGTTTTAGAAATGTAACTTACCAAAATAATCCCAAATGAAGAAGTTCTTTCCGAAGAGCCGACTAGACTTGAAGCCACACAGGAAGGCTTGCTCCAAGCACTTAACTAGGCCATTTTCCCCGCACAGAAGTACACTCAACGAGTTTGCATCTTTGTCCCTTTTGGATTGATAGTGCCATTTCACTATAGCATTGACGCAATCACCTGAAATAAAGAGTTTTTTTATGTATATCGTTCAGCATTAAAAATTAGTATATATTGATTAAGGAAATAGAAAATTACAAAACGCTGAAGATTCAATAATCATCCGTCACCGGTGTTAATTTCGTCTAGTCACCGTTCACACATCCTCGGCACCGCGGTGGAGTGGATCACACGCAAACGAGGATATCCAATCGTAAAGAAAAAAATGTGTGATCAAGAGGCTTTAATTAGAAGACAGCTATACACAGCACAAACTTCGTATAGGGTGGGAAAGGATAAAAGGCAGAGGAGAAACAGAGCGGAAGCGGGCTTGCATCGCTCCGTAGACCGTCTTCCATGTGTCACCAGTCACTCACCGATCATGTGCTATACGGTGGACGTGGAGAGGTGGGTGGTGGTGGGCGCAAGTTTGCACTGGCGCTGGGCTATCAGCAGCCGCTTCGTGGAACATTTTTCGTGTGTGTGTCCCAGTCACTCATCGATCATGTGCTCTATGGTGGACGTGGAGAGGTGCGTGGTAGTGAGCGCGGGCTCGCACTGGCGCTGCGCTATCAGCAGCCGCCCCGTCGCCCGTGTTCCGTGTGTGTCCCAGTGTCTCACCGATCATGTGCTGTATGGTGGACGTGGAGAGAGGTGCGTGGTAGTGAGCGCGGGCTTGCACTGGCGCTGCGCTATCAGCAGCCGCCCCGTCGCACGTGTTCCGTGTGTGTCCCAGTCACTCACCGATCATGTGCTGTATGGTGGACGTGGAGAGAGGTGCGTGGTAGTGAGCGCGGGCTCGCACTGGCGCTGCGCTATCAGCAGCCGCCCCGTCGCCCGTGTTCCGTGTGTGTCCCAGTCTCTCACCGATCATGTGCTCTATGGTGGACGTGGAGAGGTGCGTGGTAGTGAGCGCGGGCTCGCACTGGCGCTGCGCTATCAGCAGCCGCCCCGTCGCCCGTGTTCCGTGTGTGTCCCAGTGTCTCACCGATCATGTGCTCTATGGTGGACGTGGAGAGGTGCGTGGAAGTGAGCGCGGGCTTGCACTGGCGCTGCGCTATCAGCAGCCGCCCCGTCGCACGTGTTCCGTGTGTGTCCCAGTGTCTCACCGATCATGTGCTCTATGGTGGACGTGGAGAGGTGCGTGGAAGTGAGCGCGGGCTTGCACTGGCGCTGCGCTATCAGCAGCCGCCCCGTCGCCCGTGTTCCGTGTGTGTCCCAGTCTCTCACCGATCATGTGCTGTATGGTGGACGTGGAGAGGTGCGTGGTAGTGAGCGCGGGCTTGCACTGGCGCTGCGATATCAGCAGCCACCCCGTCGCCCGTGTTCCGTGTGTGTCCCAGTCTCTCACCGATCATGTGCTCTATGGTGGACGTGGAGAGGTGCGTAGTAGTGAGCGCGGGCTTGCACTGGCGCTGCGCTATCAGCAGCCGCCCCGTCGCACGTGTTCCGTGTGTGTCCCAGTGTCTCACCGATCATGTACTCTATGGTGGACGTGGAGAGGTGCGTGGTAGTGAGCGCGAACTCGCACTGGCGCTGCGCTATCAGCAGCCGCCCCGTCGCCCGTGTTCCGTGTGTGTCCCAGTGTCTCACCGATCATGTGCTCTATGGTGGACGTGGAGAGGTGCGTGGAAGTGAGCGCGGGCTTGCACTGGCGCTGCGCTATCAGCAGCCGCCCCGTCGCCCGTGTTCCGTGTGTGTCCCAGTCTCTCACCGATCATGTGCTCTATGGTGGACGTGGAGAGGTGCGTGGAAGTGAGCGCGGGCTTGCACTGGCGCTGCGCTATCAGCAGCCGCCCCGTCGCCCGTGTTCCGTGTGTGTCCCAGTCTCTCACCGATCATGTGCTCTATGGTGGACGTGGAGAGGTGCGTGGTAGTGAGCGCGGGCTCGCACTGGCGCTGCGCTATCAGCAGCCGCCCCGTCGCCCGTGTTCCGTGTGTGTCCCAGTCACTCACCGATCATGTGCTGTATGGTGGACGTGGAGAGGTGCGTGGTAGTGAGCGCGGGCTCGCACTGGCGCTGCGCTATCAGCAGCCGCCCCGTCGCCCGTGTTCCGTGTGTGTCCCAGTCACTCACCGATCATGTGCTGTATGGTGGACGTGGAGAGGTGCGTGGTAGTGAGCGCGAACTCGCACTGGCGCTGCGCTATCAGCAGCCGCCCCGTCGCCCGTGTTCCGTGTGTGTCCCAGTGTCTCACCGATCATGTACTCTATGGTGGACGTGGAGAGGTGCGTGGTAGTGAGCGCGGGCTCGCACTGGCGCTGCGCTATCAGCAGCCGCCCCGTCGCCCGTGTTCCGTGTGTGTCCCAGTCACTCACCGATCATGTGCTGTATGGTGGACGTGGAGAGGTGCGTGGTAGTGAGCGCGGGCTCGCACTGGCGCTGCGCTATCAGCAGCCGCCCCGTCGCCCGTGTTCCGTGTGTGTCCCAGTCACTCACCGATCATGTGCTGTATGGTGGACGTGGAGAGGTGCGTGGTAGTGAGCGCGGGCTCGCACTGGCGCTGCGCTATCAGCAGCCGCCCCGTCGCCCGTGTTCCGTGTGTGTCCCAGTCACTCACCGATCATGTGCTGTATGGTGGACGTGGAGAGGTGCGTGGTAGTGAGCGCGGGCTCGCACTGGCGCTGCGCTATCAGCAGCCGCCCCGTCGCCCGTGTTCCGTGTGTGTCCCAGTCACTCACCGATCATGTGCTGTATGGTGGACGTGGAGAGGTGCGTGGTAGTGAGCGCGGGCTTGCACTGGCGCTGCGATATCAGCAGCCGCTCCGTCGCCCGTGTTCCGTGTGTCCCAGTCTCTCACCGATCATGTGCTCTATGGTGGACGTGGAGAGGTGCGTGGTAGTGAGCGCGGGCTCGCACTGGCGCTGCGCTATCAGCAGCCGCCCCGTCGCCCGTGTTCCGTGTGTGTCCCAGTCACTCACCGATCATGTGCTCTATGGTGGACGTGGAGAGGTGCGTGGTAGTGAGCGCGGGCTCGCACTGGCGCTGCGCTATCAGCAGCCGCCCCGTCGCCCGTGTTCCGTGTGTGTCCCAGTCACTCACCGATCATGTGCTGTATGGTGGACGTGGAGAGGTGCGTGGTGGTGGGCGTGGGCGGTGCGGGCGCGGGCGTGCGCGGGGTGCGCTCTCCGCGCAGGCGCTGCGCCACTAGGAGCCGTTCCGTGGATCCATCGTCTACGCCCGTGCCCAACCAGCGGTTGCATGGGAACCTAGTCAACCATACAAAATCAAAACAAAAATGAAAATATTTTAGTTCGTATATTATATTATACTTAATTGGCATATAAGCTTGTGATTAGCCCCTCCAGGTAAATATGAAAATACTTGTGTTAGGAGGTTCCGCTCCTCCCAACAGGAAATGTAACACTAAAGATTCCTTCTCAATTTGAAAGATATTACTGAAACAGGCGCGAAAATATCGTTACAATAGACCACAAAACAACAAATAAGGACATTTTTTCTTGCCAATATAGGTCCACTTTTCAAGGGTTCATCTTGACAGTATATTAATAGCTTTGAGTATTAGATTTTTTCTCAAAAACCGACAAAGTAACAACAAGAACAGTTTGATCCATCACCCACCTTCAAAATATGATAGTTTGTTTTAACGAATCTCCCCGATACCACTATCGTATGCTAAGGGAATTAATAGTACAACTGAAGAAATCTATGCCGCTATCAAACTAACTATATCGTACAAACCAGCGTGGCAAGCCTAGAGTGTGGATCGTGATCGAACTAAATTTATAATCACTGAGATTGATCAGCAAAGGCACTAAGTACTTACGTGTAAGTATGACCCGTTACTTCATTCCTCACATACACCTGATCGAGGAGCCAACGCGGAGACAGCCCTGTGTTGTCGTGTCCGATGCGCAACGTCGATAAAATGCCCAAATTTTTATGCTGTAACCATGAAAAATTTGTGTTAGGTGTACGGAAGACAAGAATTTCGACCAAACGACATGCAAAATAAACGGTTGAGTTAATAAAATGCACTTTATGTCAACTATAAATCTAAATTGTACTAAAATAGGCGGTCGGCCTTCATTAATGCAATGTATGGATGTAAAGGAACAGGGTTGGGCAGATTAAGTGTCCTATTTTTGTATCGCTATTTTATTTAATTATAACGGAACTTTTTTTCACTATTTTATGTTTTATTAATTGAGAATTTATTCGTCTTTATAATATAATTTCCAGACATCAGCTTGATATCTTTTGTTTTTATATTGTTTTCAACATTGGACGCGATACACCAGGGGCCTTTGTCTCAAAAAGCTTGTAACATGTGTTACAAGTGTAAATGTCTTTTCATTACATATTGTTGGAAAGAGATTTCCGCTTGTAATACAAGTTACAAGCGTATATGAAACGGGCCCAGCTCATTGTAAATTTTTACAAGTAATTTTTCCGTCTGTGCGAGATATTTAAGGTAAAACATTTAAATATCAATTTAAGGTTCATATCGCGGTTTAAAGAAACGGGATCTTCAAGAATCAGGCCCAAACCTGGTCGAAAACCATCTGTTCGCGTCAAAAATATAATTAAAAACGTTCGTGAACGTATTCCGGGAAATCCAGCCGAAAGAGCAAGTTAACTCGCTAAAGATCTGAAAATATACTGACGAAGTCGTATATTACGAGTTCGTATAATAACCGATGCCCGAACGACGAAAAGATGTTCCAATTGCAAGATAGCCACAATCAACGAAATGATCGTCATTATGGTACTTCATTGAGGGATATTCCAGTAGACAAATTAGCCGTCCAACGGTTTCGAAGTGCGTGGGCTGTCATGGTATGAGGTGCGATATCACCTAGGGGCCACACTGCTGCACATACCACTGCTGTTCATTGATCGCGGGGTAAAAAAAATCAAAAGAGAAGTAGAAAATATCCGAAAATTGTATGGAAATTACTGTTATTGCTTTCGACAAGACAGTGCCTCGTCTCACAAAGCTGAACGTACAAGACTGGTGCAGAACAAATTTGACTGAGTTTATACCAGCAAACTTGAATCTATTGGAATTTTCGATATGGGGATACATGCTGAGCAGGATTGGGAGTAAGCACACAAGGAATTAATTTAATATGTCGTTGAAATTCATCGTCCACTAATTGTAAACTGGAGTTATTCGTTTAAAATTGACCAGTTATCACATAAAATACATTCATAATAACTTACGTGAAAGACAAATTCGTTCGTGTTGCGAGGTATCGGTATTTTCGGTGTGGAGTCTCCGTTGACCCCAGATATCGCGATCCAGCAATTTGCTGTCGTTTGACTGGCCTTCCGCGACGGCGCGATGAGCACTCGATATGGCAGTTCTGAATACCAATAACTATGCGTTAAGCTGTTGAACTTATACTATTACTAGTAGATGCTCGCAACTTCGTTCGCGGAGGAGGAAACATCCATAACCCTCTTTTTCATTTAGCGTAGTCGGGTTAAGAGCTATTACAATCTGTGGATACCCGTTTTGACATGATGAAACTATATACAAACATACGAAAAATTAATAAATTTTTTTTTTTATTCAGTAACCCTTTTGAGGGTTTTAGTCCGTTTTACTCATTATTTGGAAAATATCTTCAATGTACAGCCATTTCATTTTTATAGCATTATAATAGTATAAACTACTAGTCTAGACACACTTTGCGATTACACCGCACAGCTACAAGAAGATTTCGGCGACTTCAATAGTGAGGCCGTTAGCTATAAATTATAAAGTATAAAATGACGCGCATCGTACGTAATCCAAGAACTTGCACTTTATGAGCGCCGGCAATGGTTACAATAATTTGCTCCAAAGAGTGGGACATTTATTATAATATCTATTTCGCACAAGTGTTTTTTCTCATTGAACGCACTGATAGTTGATGAGATAAAAAATATGTTTGAAGAAAGGTTGCTACTTTTGTTAAAGAGATTATCAACAAAAAACAACAACTACAAATTTATATAAAGTCCAATTACTTACTTGTGGTAGGGTAAGTGTTGGTGAAGCAAAAGTAATCAACCGCGTTCAAGGTCAGCAGATGATACAGAAACTGTTCTCTTTCCTCTTCACAGCGTAAAAATGCAGTCTTCTTGTATTGGGATCTGAGCAGGGTTGTGTCAGCTAATAGTTCTCGCAAGTGCTTCGAGAGAAGTTTCTTTTCAAGAGAAAGTCTGACCCAGGCGCGGGCATAGCCTATCTCAGTTTTGATGTCGGTCATTGCTTGGATGTTTCTGAGAAGTAAAACGTAGTACATTAGTAGCTATACAAGCTATAGATAATAATACCAAACTACATGATAGGATAGGTTCGGCTATGACTGCCAGATAGACCTATTACAAAATTTTTTTTCTGTACTGATAACATCAAAACTCTTCTTACTGAAGTATAATTGTGTAGAAATGCGAAACCGTCGCGCTTATCTTATATAAATATTGTAAACTTACACGAATCGCATGGCGTTTATAAGATAAACAAATGTCGACAGTTAATTGAGCGCGTATAATGAGCCTGAAAGGACTGCAGAAAATTTACAAGCCTCGGGATGAGCCAATTCCAATTGTATTACATAGTATTTACCAAACGTAAAACTTTCCGGGAGAAGAGGCAAGGGATAGGAAGCGCAAAAAACAGTCGATTCAAGGAGCCTGAGTTGCTGACCCTGTCTCGAGTGCCGCCGCACGAACTGTCCCTTGATCAGCTGCTGATACTTCAGCCTTTGGCTTCTGCCTTCAGGTCGCAGGGGATTTGGAGGGTGTGATCGTCGCTCCAAAGTGCCGGTTGTAGATTATATTTCAAGAGTCGCTGCTGCTACTTAAACCCTGTTTGGCAGTTATCTCCGTAGCCCCCGCTATCTTACCAAAATTGTATTGTAATTACCTCATATCAAACGTAAGACTCTCCGGCAGAGGACGCAGCGGATTTTGAGGCTGGGATGATCGTCGCTCCAAAGTACCCGAATTGCTGAGTCTGTCTCGAGAGCTGTCTCTTGAACCGCCGCGAGAACTGTCTCTAGAACGGCTGCTACTACTTGAGCTCTGTTGCGCTTCTACCTCAGCGCCGACTGACGATAAGTCTGAAACATGAGATTTTATTAAAGAGTACTCGAAGTGCATTTTTGTTCAAAGAACTTGTACGTCAAGATTGCTTTTGGAGGGGGGGGGGGGGGGGGGGGGGGGGGGGTGATAGTGTGATACTATAAGATAGTAGATGTTAGCTCTTTGCAGGGTTCGACTTAGGATACCATGCACCGTTGATTGTGTCCTTTAGGATTCTGAAACTTGCCAAGTTTGTTGTGAATTAGCACTTTCACTACCAAAATTTTCTTAGCACTACACGCGTAGCTGATAACAACGTAAATGCGTGTGTAGTTAAAACTTACTGCGAAGGGAGGACGCATAGCGAATTCCTGGGGCCTGTTTCAGAAAAGCTTGTAACTTTGTATTACAAGCGGAGAATTCTTTCTAATACATATTGTTAGAAAGAGATTTCCGCTTGTAATACAAGCTTTGCTGAAACTGGCACCTGGTCGTGAAAGTGTTAAAGCTACGCGTATCATAGACGAATTTTGGGGAATGCGATTTAAACTAAATTAATTTTGCTGTACGCATACGACATGATGAACAGTATGAACTGTGTCAGTAAATTAATATCACATGTTTATATTATATAGAAAACGCAGCGCGCATTCAGTATGACAAGCCCCCTATAGCATTATATAGACGCACGTAAATATGTACATTATGCATATACGCTGTGCTTGTCTCTCTATTATTCTTGTTATCAGTGAATCCTTTTAGAAGCAAAGCTTGTGTGTATATATATATAACTTTTAAGGTACTCACTATGTCTGAATGCAAAAAAATGATTTTGGTGTGGCTAATATATTGAATTAATCAGAAAATTATGCTAATTTTCTAGTTTACAATTTTAAAAATTGTGCTATGATTTACACAAATATATCAGGTAACGCAGGGTTTTGTACGAAAAACGTGCATTTTCCACTGCGTTACCATGTTTTTACAAAATTATAGAATTCGTTTATGATTATACAAAGTTAATCCGAAAATTAGATGATCTAATTTTAACAAGTATATACAATTATCAATCTCACATATTATAATAAGTTTATAAGCTTGTAGAAAAGAAGTAAGTACCTTAAAAGTTGATTCTCCCGTTTAAGATTTCGGTGTTGTGTTATTTTTGTTGGGTTAGATTTAGTAGAAACAGGTGAGGTGTTTGGTAGTGGGTTGGTTGTAACTAAATCGCTGATCTAGTGATATATTTACAACTATATTTAGACAGATTTGATTGAAGACAGAGAGGTAGACTAGTATTTTTTCACATTGTTGCAATGGAAGAAATAAAAAATAATTGATACGTCGATTTAATCAATACACTTCCCTAACTTTGACGTATTTAGTAAGGGTATCATTCCATAAACAATGACCTACTAAATACTACTTACAGTCTAGTCGCTTCCGTAACACACACCAGGCCAAAGCTGCATGTAAGATTTGGAAAAACATTTACTTACACAACATATACAAACGCTTTATTAAAATCGAACCACCAACAGCTAAATATTGCGACAGCCAGTCCCCTATAAGCGAAAATATTTTAAGGGGTGAGGATTTGTTTACAAATAATTAAGCTCTAGAAACATTTTGAAGGTGAGAAATGTGCGCGTGATGTGAAATATGCGTCACTCATTTGTCTCGAAATCTGAGGACCCGCGTTCGAACTTTTGTACCATTTGTGCAGTCGCGACGTATCTATATGTATAAAAAAACGTGTCAGGGCATTTGCGCTAGCAGACATCTATTATGGTTATAACAGTAAGCAGAACTCCAAGTGTTTGATTTTTCTTGTTTCACTTTGTAACCAAAATAGACTTCTTTTGGCTATTATGTGGAAGTGGTAACTGACCGTGGCATATCATTTACACATAATCTTTGTTAATAGTAAACATACATACCAGGCGTAAGGTAATTCGGATCTATAGGCTTCGTTGATTTGCTGCATTGCTCCAATTCTTGATAATTTGTGAGATGCATCCATAGGGCCGACTTCCCCATTTTGTGCTGCACCCCGTGAGACCAAAGCCTCTCTAGTAGGTCGCAAAGCGAGGCAATCATGGTGCTCTCTTCTACTCCTGTGATCGACACTTCACAGCCCAGGCCTAAGTCAGTCTCTTCTGTACCCATTTTTTCAACTAACATTCTCTTTGTCTTGCTTTTACATTCCTGCTCAAAACGAGGCAAAATTAGATAGGTATTAAAGACCGTACATTCTGCTAGTATAATGATTACATTTATCACATGACAAATAAATAATAAAACATACGTCTCTTCAGTATAATTAGGCATGTAAGTGCCAAAATAACATACTAAAGTATTAAAATTCTTATTTAACGATAGCCATAACAATCACAGGCCTTTGGTGTCTATGGCGGTGCATACAAATAAGGTGTAACCGGGTCATAAGAATTAAGGCAGTTTGAGTGTAACCATACCTTCAGGAGTTTCTCGACGAAGGCTCTATGGTTTTGCGATATGGCGGCGGTTGTGACCTCAGTGGACAGTCTCCTGCCGATGTCACCGAGCAACAGTTCAGGCGCGCAATCCTTCACTTGCCATTTTGCGTTTTTTATACGCTTCAAACTATTTGTTCTGGAATATTAAGTTTTTAATTTGTTATAATAACTAATGTTAAGTAATTGACTCACAATAAAGCAAGCACATGAAGCATTAAGCAACTCTATGATTTTGCGATACGGGATACTATTTTATATTTAGGACGTTCTACTGAGGAAAAGGTACATAAAATACTAAAATACAAAAAATTGTTCAACAAAATTTATTTCATACTATAAGTTATGTACATAAAGATCAAAATCTGTAAACAGATAAACTTAGGGTATTATGCTATACGGATTTTTAATAATAGCTACCATAGCAATTTCCTTAAAACTAATTTATTTCGAACGCCAGAAATATTATAAATAATTGTACCCAAATACATTAATGTACGAAAATACGTTTAGTGATTGCACGGAATATAAATGAGATAAATGGACATCACTATAAAATCACATGATACACATCAATGTCTAACAACACATGCGTTAGATACAGACATCAATGAATAAATATCACACCACACTAAGAAAATGTGTAAATAACTAAGTTAAATATATCATATATTTTAAATAATATCAAAATGTAAAGCATTAAGTAAAGTTTTATTTAAATTCGGTTGTCATCCGACATTTGTAAAATCAATTCATTGAGTTTATTGATAACAATTCGTATAAATCTGAGCTCGGGAGTATAACTAACTGAGCAGGACTTACGTCGCGGTTGCGTGCATTTGCGATCGAGTCATCTCATTCCGCGTAAAATTATACAGATATCACTTAACTGGTAAACACCTTACATAAACCTGTGTTCTACTAACACTTTAGCCAGTAAATCCAATTACCAGCTATATACATCACATTGCGACTACGGTGGGACTACAAATATTTTTTATTCTTAGTCACAATATTGCTCAAGATTGGTCCGGTAGACAGCTTCAAATGCACACCGAGCAAAATTTTGAAAGATGGAAGTCACGCGCAGCGGGGCTTCCTAAACGTATTATTAATTCTCTCTTAATAAGTGACACCTAAAAATATAAAGGAGTATCTAAAGTAAAGTGTGACTAAGCATGAGTAAATATTATTGGTAGTCACATCGAGGCGGCAATGCAGTTATAGATCGATTGGGAGTAAATGCTGAAGCCCATTTTAGCTGCCTTCAAGCCGTCATTGACATTGTAAATTATACCAGCTGCTACATGCAAGTCAAGACAACATGCTGATCAGTTTTCATTCAAAGGAACAATCGCGCTTGAGTATTTCAACTACAATTACAAGCAAATTTAACTTTCACAACAACATGGAAGATTTGAATATCGATACAAATACCTTAAAGGCTCTTAGGAAAAATAAATCGTCTGCTTATTATATAATAAAGAAAAAATCTAGGAGAGATTCAACAGCTTAAAAATACATTTTATTTGGGAAACATTCATCGTTTCTACATTTATACACTACACGGTAGTGCTAATTATTCTAATAAAAAAATCACTAACCACAACATTCATGTCAATAAAATCACATGCTACCAAGGAAAGCGGATTGATATAATAATGCTCCTTTGTCGTTTGCGGACGACTTTTAGAGATCAACGAGTATAAATCGCTCACCGAGTTAACAAATATGTGTAGTTGTTAGAATAATATCACGCTATGAAGAGTATTGCAGTATATTTCTCAATGGCTGATTATTTGTTATGTTAGTGAATTAGTACTACGTTACACTTGTTGTATAGTTTTCTACTGTTATCTCGGTGCGCTGCGGTATGCATGCAGGCGTGGGCAACCGATGCTAAGTCAGCCCGACGAACCACGAGCGAGAATGCGAAGGCATTACCCTTACAAACCTTTACCACGATTACGAACAACGTGAACACAACAGCTCAAAACAAACAGAACCACAACAAAAAATGGAAGTGTTCAAGGAAAAAAGGGCGCCAATATTGCCAAATTGTATGAAGAATTATTTCAAGTACCAAAATATTTTTACAATCTGGGTTTTGGTGCTAATATGCGATATTTATACGTTTATTAGCTTCAGAATGCCGCATTAGAGTTGCCTCAGTCTCGTCACATAAAATTTAACAAAATTGGCCGCTTACCCTCATTTACCAATTTAAAGACATAAGTGAACCAAAAAAACAAAATCCTATGGCGTACAGATGACAGTATGGACACACAATAAGACTGGACGGCACGTCAGTGGTCGGTACGGTAACGGTATTGCATCGATTCTCTCTCGCTTCGGGTCCTAGGTCGTCGGATCGCACCTGCGATCGCTGGAGGGCGGCGGGGCCAGCGCGGCCGGGTCCAGTCGCGCGGGGAACGCGCGGTAGTAAGCGGCGCGGTGCGGCAGCCGCTCACTCGGCGCTCCCACCTCTAGTTCCGCCCCTGAGCCCGCGCCGAGAGGCCCCGCCCACACGCAGTAACTGCGGCAGGCCATGCCCGTCTCGCCTAAGCGACGTCTGCAACAATAGCCAGCCTTACTCCCCTGTAGTGGTGGATCGTTGAGAGTTAGCTTCGTAGACGCGAAACATTATCATTGGAAGCCTCAACGAGTCGGCATCTTAGTTAAAATTGTTGAGAAACTATTTAATTACAATTCATTGTCCTGCCGTTTAGATTCACGAATATAGCACACGAAATCAGAGCGGTTACTGAGGAGTAAATTATTTAATGAAATAGAAAAATATAGGTTCACCTTGGTTGAAAGTGAAATGATAATTTCCATGGAACGGTTGCGCAACCGACTAGACGTCTACATGCAAAATTATATTTCAACACAACTATGAGAAACAAGTTTCAAATCTCTAAATCAAAAGTAAGATGCATCAGACTTTATATGTTACATCAATAGATTGAAAGGCAACTTAGCCGCCGTGTCGCGTCTGCTTTCAATCTCTTTCGTTCGTTGAACTTTCCTTGGCCTATCGTTTCGTTCGACACTTGATCCTATCATACAAAACAGTTGATACATTTGACGACGATAAACGGTTTAAATCGAACACCACTGTTTCCCTGACAATGTCACCGCCGCGCCTGTTCCTAAATCTCCTGCTCTTTGATAGAAGAACGACACCTGAACTAGACTCGAGTTTTTCGTGCCCTGTTAATGAATGTTAGTAGATGCATGGAGCGAGCAATCGGTGCGAATACAAAATGGCCAATTCATCATTCGGTTATTTTATATTAAAACGTTCAAATTCATCAAAGTGCATTTATTTATTGAAATGTTAAAACGAATTTAGAACGGATATGAAACCCCAACATCACAAACTTAAAAGTGCAAATCTATTATAGCATTCGAGCGGTGAGGTCGAAATACGGGTAAGGACATTTAATTTGGATAAAGAGGAACAACGCGCGACATGTTACACTCCAAAGAAATACATGGATATCTGGCTTGACAAGGAATCGCTCATGACTTGACTTTCTCCCGCAAATCTTATTTCCTTCACAATAATAGAGTGAGACGGTATCAAATGCCAATCTCACTTCTAAATACTCTTCCCGGTTACTCTTCCCCCTGTTCCTGTACCTTTTATTCGACCTTACCCTATTATTTTTCCTAATTTCCTCACTGCTCGGTTAAGGAAGATTCCTATTTAACGCGCCAAATCGAAACGAAACCATAAAGTGACAGAAGTTTAATAAATCTAAACAAACAAGTTTCCATTTCGTTAATAATCGCTAAAGGCTGTAAGCACGCACTCAAGTCAGGTTTATAGTAGATCTACATGAGTGGGATATCACTCTTAAGCATTTTTTTTTATTGAAGAGGCGCGTTAAATGGGAATTGTATTTATTTCTAGTCATGCTTAAACAGAACAAGGCTAACCTGGTAGTTTTGATCCGGTGCTCGAAGACTTGTAGATTCGCATCATACTCGCCCCAGCTCGACATAATCTTGTTGTCTATGAACGTAGCGAACATTTGCGTTTCGAGGAACCTGGATAGGAACGGCCGGTGTCTTTGTGGCTGGTCCGAGAGGAATGAGGCCTTGTCGAAGTTGACCATGGACTCTCTCGCTGACAACCACGCCTCGCGATCCTGATAAGTGCATCCATTATTTAATATATTTATTTTTACGTGATACACTTAATGGGGTTTATCGTCGTCCATGGATTTATGCAATTGTGTAACCCCGGAAGATTTGCCCAAACAAACTTCGCGATTTAAGAGGTGTGTTGATAGGAACGTGACGGCAATTTAAATTAAGAAGCTGGTTGCCAATTATATGGTTCAATCCTGATGATTGAACCACGGTAGATATACATTTTCGTGGATAAGTTTTCCCCTTGAAAATATCGAATACGCTCTATCGACAATGGATTGGTCACGTATATACATAAAAGGGCGAGTTTTTCAGATGTTTTGATGCTTTATCCACGACGACAGTCACCGCGCCACACACACAACATATGGGGTTTTTCAGGAGGGGAGTGAATAAGTTTTCAAAGGGTCGGCAACACGCACTCCTGGCGTTGCAAGCGTTCATAGGCTGCGGTGACTGTTTAACATCAGGCAGGCCGTACGCTTGTTTGCCACTTTAGTAGTATATATACACCGTGTTTTTTTTTATTTCCGTTAACTTTAAGGGAAGATCTGCTGGTCAAATAGAGTTAATTTGTCGAAGAAACTAGTGTTCTAACTTTTACTATTTTTGAGATATTCAATAAATAAATTTAATGCCTGAACCAGTGTAAAAGATCCTTCATTACGACGTACTATTATTTATCTTTTCAATTTCGGTTGTAAAGAGTTTTCACTTTCAGGTCGTGGTGCCGAATTCGCCCGATGTCTTCTTTCGGCTATACTCGTATGAACGAGTATAGCCGAAAGACGACGTCTGTCCGGATTGGTTCCGCCTTTTCCCGAACTGTCTGTTGTGTGAAACGACCAATTAAATTCTAATCGAGGACGTTGCCATAGTAATGTCATAACAATCATCGCTAGGTTACGGTCGCTAGCTCTGTTATGGGTCGTTGTGTTATCTCGGCATCCCCGACAACACCCGAATGTCAGAAATGTTCAATCAAGGACGTGTTGCCATAGTCATGTTATAGCAATCATCGCTAGGTTACGGTCGCTAGCTCTGTTATTGGCCGTTGTGTTATCTCGGCATCCCCGACAGCACCCGAATGTTTTGGAAACTTTAATGTCAACTTCAAGTTACTTACAGGAATAGGAAATTATTAGAAATTACTTTCAAATAATAATTTCACTTTCCACTAATCTATCAGAGATAGAAAAAAGTAAAAAAAAAAACAAAGAAAAAAGAAAAATCGAAAGAGTTGACTTAATTGGGATTTGTACCTAGGACCACACGTGGTACACATGTGGTAAATAAGGTTGTGGTATATAAACTATTGAAATACCAACGCTATTTAGAATTTATAATTAAAATACAAAACATTAAATAGAAATATCATTCATGATTTTAACATCCTGTATTCTTTGTTTACAATTGTAACATTGTCATCAGGTTGTCAAGACAACGTCAAGTTCAATAAATGCAATGTCAGTTAAAGTAAGGCTATGGGCACATGTATGAGTTAGTTTTTACTTGAACCAAGTGACGGTGGCTGTTTTCGTGAACGCTACGCATCAAATTTGGATTTTGCGAAGCACGTACCTGATTTTGTTGAATGCTTGTACAATCCACAGCCTCATTTCATTGCAATAAAGAAACGTCTAATTGAAAACTAATCTTGACATTTCATTCGTAGCCAAACTTTTTTGTTGAAATAATTAAGAAAAATAAAACTATACATTGAAGTGACACTAGTGAAATTGAAATGACATTTAATAAATAAGCATGAACTATGCTGTTTACACGATAAATTGAAAATAATTTGGCTGCCACGGACTAATAAGAGCGTATAACGGGTATGAAAAAGAAGTTATACTAAAAAGGAAATTATTAACGTATTCATAGTGGGCTTGCGTTCATCTGTCACAACGTAAACATTAAATATCACAGGACGTTACTTTTTGAATTAACCGACTTTGAAAAAGATAAGAGATTTTTATACAATGTCAAAATTAAAAGTATTCGACACACACTAGCAAAAAATGTGGTAAGACACTTAACTCGACATGGCCATCAACTGGCTTAAAGGGATAGCTTTCGTAAGTTTACATACTGTATAAAAGACGACATACTATGGTGGACATACGGGCGCGAAGTCTCCGCGTACTGCTTTGTTATTCAATTGTTTAATTAGCATGTCACTTACCTGGTCGGGCATGATGATGAAGTTCTCATACGTGAGCAGCATGTGCACGAATCGGTTGAGGAATGTCTCGCGGATTGCGTCGTTGAGACGAACGTCTTCTGCGTACTGTTCTTCATCGTTCAGTGGCTTCTTTTTCATCGTTGGCATCACAGCGTCTGCGTCCACTTCGTCGATGTTCACTCCTGAAATTAAATGTTTTGTTAGTTTATGGGAGGTTCTTTTCTTTTTGGCGAGACACGAAAAGCCGCATTAAGTGATCTGCTCACGTTCCAATCTAGCATCTGCTGGAACGAGCTCTTTGTAACGACTGCATGCAACGGAGGTAGACCTAGAGATTTTCGCATTCAGTGGCTCTAGCAAAGTGGCTCTAGCAGCGGTCTGCTCTCGTCCCACTCTAGCACGTCGTGGAACGAGTGCGTGCGTCGGAGACAGCACAAGGGATGCAAGCTACTGTAGCGACTCACCTGTCCGCTTGACGATGTCGACGATCCGCTGTAGCGCGTCGAGGCGGCGCGACGCGCGGCGCGTCGGCGAGCCGGGCGGGGACGCATTCAGCGGTCTGCTCTCGTCCCACTCTAGCACGTCTTGGAACGAGAGCATGCGACGGAGACAGCACAAGGGATGCAAGCTACTGTAGCGACTCACCTGTCCGCTTGACGATGTCGACGATCCGCTGTAGCGCGTCGAGGCGGCGAGGCGCGCGGCGCGTCGGCGAGCCGGGCGGGGACGCATTCAGCGGTCTGCTCTCGTCCCACTCTAGCACGTCGTGGAACGAGTGCGTGCGTCGGAGACAGCACAAGGGATGCAAGCTACTGTAGCGACTCACCTGTCCGCTTGACGATGTCGACGATCCGCTGTAGCGCGTCGAGGCGGCGCGACGCGCGGCGCGTCGGCGAGCCGGGCGGGGACGCATTCAGCGGTCTGCTCTCGTCCCACTCTAGCACGTCTTGGAACGAGAGCGTGCGACGGAGACAGCACAAGGGATGCAAGCTACTGTAGCGACTCACCTGTCCGCTTGACGATGTCGACGGTCCGCTGTAGCGCGTCGAGGCGGCGCGGCGCGTCGGCGAGCCGGGCGGGGACGCATTCAGCGGTCTGCTCTCGTCCCACTCTAGCACGTCGTGGAACGAGTGCGTGCGTCGGAGACAGCACAAGGGATGCAAGCTACTGTAGCGACTCACCTGTCCGCTTGACGATGTCGACGATCCGCTGTAGCGCGTCGAGGCGGCGCGACGCGCGGCGCGTCGGCGAGCCGGGCGGGGACGCATTCAGCGGTCTGCTCTCGTCCCACTCTAGCACGTCTTGGAACGAGAGCGTGCGACGGAGACAGCACAAGGGATGCAAGCTACTGTAGCGACTCACCTGTCCGCTTGACGATGTCGACGGTCCGCTGTAGCGCGTCGAGGCGGCGCGGCGCGTCGGCGAGCCGGGCGGGGACGCATTCAGCGGTCTGCTCTCGTCCCACTCTAGCACGTCGTGGAACGAGTGCGTGCGTCGGAGACAGCACAAGGGATGCAAGCTACTGTAGCGACTCACCTGTCCGCTTGACGATGTCGACGATCCGCTGTAGCGCGTCGAGGCGGCGCGACGCGCGGCGCGTCGGCGAGCCGGGCGGGGACGCATTCAGCGGTCTGCTCTCGTCCCACTCTAGCACGTCTTGGAACGAGAGCGTGCGACGGAGACAGCACAAGGGATGCAAGCTACTGTAGCGACTCACCTGTCCGCTTGACGATGTCGACGGTCCGCTGTAGCGCGTCGAGGCGGCGCGGCGCGTCGGCGAGCCGGGCGGGGACGCATTCAGCGGTCTGCTCTCGTCCCACTCTAGCACGTCGTGGAACGAGTGCGTGCGTCGGAGACAGCACAAGGGATGCAAGCTACTGTAGCGACTCACCTGTCCGCTTGACGATGTCGACGATCCGCTGTAGCGCGTCGAGGCGGCGCGACGCGCGGCGCGTCGCGAGCCGGGCGGGGTCGCATTCAGCGGTCTGCTCTCGTCCCACTCTAGCACGTCTTGGAACGAGAGCGTGCGACGGAGACAGCACAAGGGATGCAAGCTACTGTAGCGACTCACCTGTCCGCTTGACGATGTCGACGGTCCGCTGTAGCGCGTCGAGGCGGCGCGGCGCGTCGGCGAGCCGGGCGGGGACGCATTCAGCGGTCTGCTCTCGTCCCACTTTAGCACGTCGTGGAACGAGTGCGTGCGTCGGAGACAGCACAAGGGATGCAAGCTACTGTAGCGACTCACCTGTCCGCTTGACGATGTCGACGATCCGCTGTAGCGCGTCGAGGCGGCGCGGCGCGCGGCGCGTCGGCGAGCCGGGCGGGGACGCATTCAGCGGTCTGCTCTCGTCCCACTCTAGCACGTCGTGGAACGAGTGCGTGCGTCGGAGACAGCACAAGGGATGCAAGCTACTGTAGCGACTCACCTGTCCGCTTGACGATGTCGACGATCCGCTGTAGCGCGTCGAGGCGGCGCGGCGCGCGGCGCGTCGGCGAGCCGGGCGGGGACGCATTCAGCGGTCTGCTCTCGTCCCACTCTAGCACGTCGTGGAACGAGTGCGTGCGTCGGAGACAGCACAAGGGATGCAAGCTACTGTAGCGACTCACCTGTCCGCTTGACGATGTCGACGATCCGCTGTAGCGCGTCGAGGCGGCGCGGCGCGCGGCGCGTCGGCGAGCCGGGCGGGGACGCATTCAGCGGTCTGCTCTCGTCCCACTCTAGCACGTCGTGGAACGAGTGCGTGCGTCGGAGACAGCACAAGGGATGCAAGCTACTGTAGCGACTCACCTGTCCGCTTGACGATGTCGACGATCCGCTGTAGCGCGTCGAGGCGGCGCGGCGCGCGGCGCGTCGGCGAGCCGGGCGGGGACGCATTCAGCGGTCTGCTCTCGTCCCACTCTAGCCGGTCGTGGAACGAGTGCGTGCGTCGGAGACAGCACAAGGGATGCAAGCTACTGTAGCGACTCACCTGTCCGCTTGACGATGTCGACGATCCGCTGTAGCGCGTCGAGGCGGCGCGACGCGCGGCGCGTCGGCGAGCCGGGCGGGGACGCATTCAGCGGTCTGCTCTCGTCCCACTCTAGCACGTCTTGGAACGAGAGCGTGCGACGGAGACAGCACAAGGGATGCAAGCTACTGTAGCGACTCACCTGTCCGCTTGACGATGTCGACGGTCCGCTGTAGCGCGTCGAGGCGGCGCGGCGCGTCGGCGAGCCGGGCGGGGACGCATTCAGCGGTCTGCTCTCGTCCCACTCTAGCACGTCGTGGAACGAGTGCGTGCGTCGGAGACAGCACAAGGGATGCAAGCTACTGTAGCGACTCACCTGTCCGCTTGACGATGTCGACGGTCCGCTGTAGCGCGTCGAGGCGGCGCGACGCGCGGCGCGTCGGCGAGCCGGGCGGGGACGCATTCAGCGGTCTGCTCTCGTCCCACTCTAGCACGTCGTGGAACTAGTGCTTGCGACGGAGACAGCACAAGGGATGCAAGCTACTGTAGCGACTCACCTGTCCGCTTGACGATGTCGACGATCCGCTGTAGCGCGTCGAGGCGGCGCGGCGCGCGGCGCGTCGGCGAGCCGGGCGGGGACGCATTCAGCGGTCTGCTCTCGTCCCACTCTAGCACGTCGTGGAACGAGTGCGTGCGTCGGAGACAGCACAAGGGATGCAAGCTACTGTAGCGACTCACCTGTCCGCTTGACGATGTCGACGATCCGCTGTAGCGCGTCGAGGCGGCGCGACGCGCGGCGCGTCGGCGAGCCGGGCGGGGACGCATTCAGCGGTCTGCTCTCGTCCCACTCTAGCACGTCTTGGAACGAGAGCGTGCGACGGAGACAGCACAAGGGATGCAAGCTACTGTAGCGACTCACCTGTCCGCTTGACGATGTCGACGGTCCGCTGTAGCGCGTCGAGGCGGCGCGGCGCGTCGGCGAGCCGGGCGGGGACGCATTCAGCGGTCTGCTCTCGTCCCACTCTAGCACGTCGTGGAACGAGTGCGTGCGTCGGAGACAGCACAAGGGATGCAAGCTACTGTAGCGACTCACCTGTCCGCTTGACGATGTCGACGATCCGCTGTAGCGCGTCGAGGCGGCGCGGCGCGCGGCGCGTCGGCGAGCCGGGCGGGGACGCATTCAGCGGTCTGCTCTCGTCCCACTCTAGCACGTCGTGGAACGAGTGCTTGCGACGGAGACCGCCTATAAAATATCGAAAACAAATGTTTTTTGTCCTTGAAAGATTAATCAGTGTCGTGAATGGTTTCCAGTTATGCTAAATGCTATTCAACTATACTACTCGTAAATGTATTGCATTTTTATGCAGTCTTGCAAGCGTAAAACAGATGTAAATAGTACCGGTAGTACATACTTGCTAATACATGCTAATCTCTTGTGCGCAATTTATGTGGTAGGTACCATTAGAAACATGTCTTACTATTATTGATGTTGGATGTGTATGAACTTATATGCCAATATTTTATTAGAATAGTGACATGGAACCATCTTAAATAACATTTTTATAAAAAAATCCTCTTCAAAATAGCTAAAAATAATAAAATATACCTGATGGTAGTGTGCAACTGCTGCTCATATTCTCGTTCATATGTTTGTATGAAGTTCCATTTATTGGCACGCCGAGTTTGGTGGGCTCAGTTTCAGGTCTTTGAATCTAAAAAAAGGTATAAGTTAACAATTTACCGTTATCGTAATTAAATTTTTAGTCAACAGTTAATGTTGGATGTTCTGATTCAATCTAATCCCTTAGAAGTGCTTTATTTAAATGATTAATAATCGCGGAAATAGAAGAAAATGTTATGATCCATTCCAGTTATATAACTCAAAGTTCCGTTCATATTTTGTGAGGAATATGTGTGGTCTAACTTTAATATATACGTCGATAGACATTAAAGTCTCAGGAATTAGGTAGAGTGTAACATCAGATTAATGTTCCAATTTTTATCAAGAGAATTCATAATATAGGTTTTATTGGTTCAGGAGTTCAGGTATTATAATAATCTTTCTCAAACGATATTTTTTATTCTGTAGAGTAAAATGTCGATAGACATAAAATCATACATATCTATACTATTATAATATACTAGTTTTATGTCCAAATCCTTCTCTGTTCAAGCAATTCGTTTATGGAACGATCTTCCTCTCTCTATAAGGCAAGCTCAGAGCATTTTCTCTTTCAAGCGCATGTTGCGTAATCATCTCTTCAATAAATCTCAAGATTGATTGTCTGTGTGATGTTTTGCAGGTGTAAGGGTATATATATATTTTATAATTGTATTGTATTTATCTATTTGTATTTTAATATGGTATGTGTGTGTATATAAATATATATATGTATATATCCCCATATGGACTTGTTGATTTGTGTCACTTTTCTTTTTTTTTGTATTCTCAACATTCATGATCCTGCACTAACTTCTAGTTTCTGTTTGGCCCTATGGTTGACTGTTAGAGAATGCCTTAAGGCATTAAGTCCGCCATTTGAAACAGTTTGTATTGTGCAATAAAGTTTAAATAAATAAATGAATAAAGTTGTAAAAATGAAATGTCTGTACATTGAAGATATAAAAAAAAAATACTGTAACGGAATATTTGGAGGTCACTAAAACGAAAAATATTTCTATTGGATTTTATGTATGTTTCTATTTTTTTGTATGTGTCGTTGTGGCTTCATCACGCAAAATCGGCTAAACAGATTTCCACAATTTTTGGTACACGGGTAGCTGGGTATCTCCAGATGGTTATAGGATACTTTTTATCCGACTACGCTGAAGAAAAAATGACGGGTTATGACATTTTCTCTTCCGCGAACGAAGTTGCGGGCATCTTATAGTAGAAAATGTTTTTCTTGCGTCACTTCTTCCTAATTACATACTTGTCTGTTCCAATACCTAATTGGCTTAATTGAAGCTAATTCATAATTTCTTAGCCCCAAGGCGAGTTTAATGAGTCCTTATTACGTCGACCCGAATTAGTCAATTAACGTAGAAATTTAATTAAAAACACGCAACGACTTACTCAAATATTTACGATAGCAGCCTCAAAAACTTTTGTTTCTACTGAGAGCGTTTTCTACAGGCATATCTCTAGCTCTACGTCTCGAAACCTTGAGAGTATTTACCCACTAGAGATGCCATACGGACACATTCCCCTCTGCCAAAGTACCCGAGAAATCGCGGGTCTATCTATACAATAAATTGTCAGTGTGTGTGTGTGTTTTTTTACAGGTGAAGTTTTTATAGTGCTAAAAATGCAAGAAAAATGTGTTAGGTAATGAAATTATATGGCTTGTGTACCTATATGGTTATCTACCTTCTATCTATAAAGTTGTAAAACTGAAATGTCTGGTACATTGATGATATTTTCAAAAATATAATTGAAACAGAGCGTGAGAAGGTAATTAAATCGAAAGATGTATGTGTCGTTGTGGCTTTATCACGTCAAAACGGCTAAACGGATTTCAAATATTTTTGGTACACGAGTCGATGGTTATAGATACTTTTTACCAGACTATTGGCGAAAATACCTGATATACTTTGATTTTTAAAAGCATAGGTCAATGATGAATGAATGTCAAACCTAAAGAACATTGGGAGCCTTGCTGGCTTAACCTTATAGCTTAATTGGTTCAAAGCGTGTACAAAACAAGACATTGGTTGAAGATTAGGCAAGGTCTTAAAATGTTACATTATTTAAATATGTCTGTAATAAAACGTACCTGATGTTTATCTAATATGTGGTTGAGTTCTTCAATGAAGGGTGTCCGATGGGGGAAGATTGGTAGCTCCTCAGGGAGCTGTATGTCAGGTTTGTCGATGTCGACTAAACATAGCGCCGCCTCGGACCCGAGCGCGATGTTCCGAGCGCCATTGCTGACGGCTGCGCTCTCCCCATGCAGACCTGTTGTGTAAACAGTATTTTTTGTAAGCGGCCACGTAGGTAGTTCAAAATACGCCTGTTGAATGCAAATCCTAATTTTTTTTAAGGAACCGCTCTATGTTCATTCACGTATTATATTACTTACACACTGTCTAAACGTCGTTTGTTTTTAATAGATAATGTTTTGTATTAGTGTTAAAGTCGAGTAAAAGCATATGTCAGTGGTAAACTCAAAGTAATCGTACTGTACATGAATTGTGAAATTTTGTTGAATAGGGTATATAAACGACGTTTAGACAGTGTGTAAGTAATATAAACTCTTTTACATTAGTGTTAAAATCGAATATCCAATGGAATAAAAGCATATGTCAGTGGTAAACTCACAGTAATCGTACTCTAACAAACATATAGTCCTCCGTTATGAAGTTGGATAAAAAAGACAATTATTTTCGTTTCTATTCTAACCCTCATAAGTCGTACTATCTAGTACTGGTATCATTGTCTTCAAACAATCAATTGCTATACCGATTGTAATGCTAGCCCATGACGAAAGGCTTGAGCGCGTGAGGGAAGCCAGTGTTACAAGGCGGCTGGAAGGATGCACACAGAGTGCGACCAACTTAAGCAGCCGTCCCACCGCCTACGGGAAAGAGACTCGCTCTCGACTATTTCCTCACTCGTGAAAAGTAGAAAAGATGTGGATACCGTGTCACTATCTATCACTTATCCATATGTTTTTCAAACATGCTAGGAAATATTGACATGGCATCTGTTATAATAGGCCTTGAATTCTCACGTTTCGGGTGCAGCGACACGAGGTGCATAATTAAATGTCATATGAAATTGGTTTTTTTTTTTTTTTTTTTTTTCTGGCTGTCTTCTATGTTCTCTTTTGGCCAGAGAGGCCATTTTAGAGTTTCTGTAGTTGGCGCGTCACTCCTATGAAGGACGCGCCGGGAGAAAACGTCGATGGCAGGCGCCTGTCCGCCGGATGGCTTACAGGTCTTGTGAGTCCCGCCGGTTTTTGGAGCTGGCTGCGGCCAGCTGTGATGAAGTCTCGAAGATGGGAGATGACGCCTTTTCAGGGCCTTTTCCTCCATCTTCTGTCTTTGTCTTGAGTATGCTGATGTGTGATGAGCTTGAGGAATGCAGGAAGACTAGCCTCCCCCAGATTCTCCACGCCGCGCAAAGGAGAGGCCGATATGCCTCGATCCTACGTGGACGACCCTGGTGGCCGCTGGTCGACGGGAGCCGGAAGAGGCGCGGGTCACTGCATTCGCTTCAGCTCGCATTTCTGATTTTTCGCTTGATGGTCAGCGTCGTTGATGGTCGTGTGTTAATTGGTAAGCCGGTGCGAGAAGCACGGGCGACGAGCAGTCCCTCTCCGAAGCCCCCAGCAGGTCCCCCTCGAGCTGGTAGGACAGCACGGCGTGATGATGAAGAATCCGGATCGCCTCCACTCCTCGCAGATACCTCTCACTCCGGCTCAGCAATTGAGGATACTCAGTATGAGCATTGTTGAAGTTTACACTTTACCGCCGGGAGCTGAGCTCAACCGGAGCGCGCGGATGGTAGTGCGACTGCGCGTCCGTGCCTACAGAAACACGGGAACTCATGAAATTGAAGGTCTACGTCGCTGCGCGAACGCTTTATCTTATTTTTATTTGATTGCTTGTTTGAGAAAATAACTACATACTTCGGCGTGAAACGGGATTGCCTGTCTCGTATCCCTATCCGTGTATAGGTATAGGTAGATACTTGGCTGGCAATCCCTATTTCCTCAGCCTCTGTAGTAATATATTATTAAGTACTATTATAGTACTTAATAATATATTACTACGCGTCTGGAACGGTCTTCCTCTTAAAATCAAACAGGCCCCGAATAAGTTTGCATTCAAAAAGTCCGTGAGCAACTTCTTTGCTGTCAGAACCGAAGACTCTTAGTTTATCTGCTTAATTCGTTTCATCGCTATATATATATATATATGCTATATATTTATTAACCTTATATATATTTGTGTATTTATGATATAAATTTTGTTATTCATGTATTTAAAGTATATACATATGTGTTTTTGTAATTACACAAGCCTCAGGACCGCCTACAATTTTTCTGCTTTGCCCTAAGGTAGACTGGTGGAGAATGCCTTATGGCATTAAGTTCGCCTTTTGTACAATAACTTTTCTTTTGTGCAATAAAGATTAAATACATAAATAAATAGTATTAATCGTTCAGCGATTAAATATTAATATAATATGCCTCTCTCTCATTGAAGATCGACGACTAACTATTAATACGAGGGCTGCTATTTATATATCCGGAAACCGGGATTACAATCTTCTTAAATAGCATATTTGACCGCCATGGTAAAATTTGAACTTTTTTAAGTATATAAGGTATATTTTTTCTTCCTTATTAACGCTCGTGTTTTGTTTTTGACGGGTTTTAAATGTCATCTCGCAGCAAGAATGGAACTCACTCGTGAAAATATTCGTGCTATGATTTATTATGATTTTCGGCGTGGTTTAACGCAACAACAGTGCATAGATCAACTAACTTCAACTTTTGGTGATGAAGCCCCATCTAAAACTACTGTGTATCACTGGTTTAGTGAGTTCAATCGTGGACGTAGTATGCTTACGGACGAAGTTAAGGCAGGTCGCCCGAAATCGGTCGTTGTACAACAAAATATCGAGGCTGTGCGAAAACTTATAATGGACGACCGACATGTTACGTACCGCGAGATAGAGGCGACTCTGGGTATTTCTATGACCAGCATTAATAGCATATTACATAATTATTTGGCTGTAAAAAAAAATTGTTCGCGTTGGATACCCCACAACTTAACAAATGAGCAAAAACATGCTCGCGTCGAATGGTGCAATAAAATGTTAAAAAAATATAACCGTGGTGACTCAAAAGCCGTTTATAACATCTATACAGGTGACGAATCCTGGATCTATGCATACGATCCCGAAACGAAGCAACAATCAACGGTATGGGTGTTTCAAAATGAGCCGAACCCTACGAAAGTTACTCGTGCAAAAAGTACATTGAAACAAATGGTGGCCTGCTTCTTCGGTATTAATGGCCATGTAGCTACAGTGCCACTAGAAAACCGTAGAACGGTTAATTCAGAGTGGTACACGACCATTTGCTTACCGGAAGTATTTGAACAAATTCGTAAAACTAACCAGCGACGAAGAATCATTCTTCATCATGACAATGCCAGCTGTCATACTGTGGTCAAAATGTGGAATTAACGGGTCATCCGCCGTACAGCCCTGACTTGGCACCCAACGATTTTTATTTATTTCCAAATATAAAGAATAAATTACGCGGTCAACGATTTTCGACCGCTGAAGATGCTGTCGACGCATTCAAACAACACGTTATGGAGGTACCTCAGGCGGAGTGGCAGAAGTGCTTTAAAAATTGGTTCACGCGAATGCAAAAGTGCATAGATCATCAAGGGGAATACTTTGAAAAACAATAAAACTATTTTCAGCCGTGTACGTTTGTTTGTTTTTTTGTTTCCGGATATATAAGTAGCAACCCTCGTATATGTATCTCTTTTATTGTCACGGGTACCGTATCTTTTGCACTCACATTCCTTGAGCGAGAATTTAGTCGAGAGGTAGTCGGCGGGGAGATAACTGTCTGTAGGGTGGCAGAATGATCATTATACTATCCGTCACTAGCATCAGTCTCCTGCAGTTTGGAAGAGCGGCACTGCTTGCATTGTAAACAAATACTAACCCATGACGAAAGGCACAGGCATCGATGAAATGTTACAAGGGCGAAGGCAGTATGGGCAACTAGACGTGCGCCCACACGAAAGGCAGCAGGAGAGACACTCTTCTGCCACCAGCTTGCTGTAGTCCGGAGAAACATAGGTCGTGTAATGGTAATAAACAAATACTAACCCATAACGAAAGGCACGGGCGCGTCCAGGAAATGGTAAAGGGGCGCCGGCAGTATTGGCACGTAGACGTGCGCCCACGTGAAGGGCAATAGGAGAGACACTATGCATTCCGCGACTAGCATCAGCTTGCTGTAGTCTGAAAGGCAAATATTGACATAGAAAAAATACACCGCAAAATATGTAGTATAGTCAGAATTAAAGGTAAGATAAATATAAAAGAACATTAAAAATCGGTCCAGTGCGAGTAGGACTTTTGTAAAAACAGCAACACAATTAAATGTCCATTTGTAGGCCTTATGTCAATGCTAATAAGGTCTACCAAAGGTCAGTTAATTGTGTGGCGAAGGGTTCCGTCGGGTATCACTGTAATTTTAAACTTTATTGTACTTTTATTATTTGTTGTTATAACGTGTTATACGAATTTTGTGAAAACATCGACCACATACCAGTTACGGCTCAAAAGCTACCACGATTGAGAAAGTGAATTAAATTAAAGAGATTTTCTTTTAAACCACCGAAAAAAATAACACGTTTCTTCTTTCTTCTTATATATTTGTTGCTGTGGTCTGTATCACTGTGGCCGGTATGGCCACAGTGATACATATTCTTCGAAATTTCAAGCTTATTACGGTTGAAGACTTATAGTCCAGCTGTGATAGACAGACAGCGGAAGCTTAGTAATAGGGTTCCGTTTACCAACTGAACCCACGATTTCTTGTAAGCCGTTCAGCTTACAAGAAATTAGTTGATTAAAAGTATTTTGGCGGGAACTGAAATAATATATGAATATATAAGTTGAATTTGTATTATTTACTTCGATTTATTTCAGAGGTCTATAATTACTCGGCCGGCAATCCCCTATTTCATAGCCTTTGCAGTAATAATCTATTTAAATCGTCCTCCTGTAGGTATGCTATCTTTCCATGTAATGTATTACCACCACACAGACGATTAACGAGGTAGACTTTTGAGTAGAACCGTAGTTATTGTAGAAAAAGAGGACATGGTCATCTATAGATAAAAAGATAACACTAGCAGTCACTTCAACAAATGAAGATTTATAGGTCAGCGTATTCAAACATGATAAAGAAACAGTTTAAGTCGTGTTAGTATGTAGATATCCAATTGAGATAGGATTGACCATTGATTACAAGTCGTAATTGAATACGGTATTTGATGACGTTCCAATCACCTTCATTTTCCAAATGTCAAAACGCTGCGTCGGTATAAAGTTTGTAAGAGAATACAGACGTGACGTCACAGCCAACCGGGGAGCTGGTTGGCTGTGACGTCACGTTTATTGGTTTATTGTAAATTGGTTTTCAGTTTATTGTAAAATTAAAAATACAATGATTAGTGACAGTTTTTTTTATTGTTTCATATAGTAAAAAATAATAACATTTTACTCTTATTAAATACCCTATCGTAGCTACCCTATCTATCACATCTGTCACAGTTCTAGTAATGAAAATAAATTCGCTTGACACCGGAGAACCTTGTCACAATAACGTGACTTTTCACCCAAGTTTTGACTGACGGCGGCTTGTTAACACGACACAGTTCTTCGGAGGTACGTGAATTGATTTTCCTTGCGAGTAGCTGAACTACAGCTATATTGCAATATAATGGAACTTAATATATCCAGAACCATTTTTTAAATATATTTCGTTAGTTACAAGCGTTTATATTAACAAACTCATACGATTTCTAACATCTGCAGTACTACCAAAACGACTCACTGAGCATATATAGGTCAATCAAGATTTTTTTTCCTTTGCATAAATCATATTACCAATCTATACCTTTCCTATACCACAGATCATGAGTACGTTAAACGAGCATTTTAGTTGTAATGAAGTCGTAAATTTCCCTATTTATTAACCCCAGGTGAAAAAAGAGGGGTGTTATAATAATAAGTTCGACAGGTAGTCTGTGTAACTGTGTGTCTGTTTGTGCCATCGAATCGCTTGAACAGGTTATGGACCGATTTAATTTAGATTAATGGGGAATGGATGAACATTTTCAAAAATCTTGAAATTTTGTTTATAGAGCGGAATAAGCCTCCTTATTGTCAGAAAATCAACCGCCGTGGCTGATGACGTGGCGGAGTTCGTCCGCCAGAGGACTGGCTTCTCGCTGAGAGTGCAACAGCTGCAGTCCCGCCACTACGTGCACTTCAGCTCGTTTGTGGTGCGCGTGCCGCGGCCGCTGCAGGACATCATCGCAAGTGCAGACTTCTGGCCGAAAGGTGTAGTATTTAGGCAGTTCCGGGGAAATCTGCCGAATCCTACACCAGATCAGACGGAGCTACGGAGTTACGTCGCCTAAATGAAACTAGTTTTAAGTTTATCTATTTTTTTTGTAGTTCACAGTGCTTTGGTTTGACTGTAATGCTGTGTAACTTTTCTGAATAATCCATACTAATATTATAAATGCGACAGTGTGTCTGTTTGTTACCTCTTCACGCTTAAACCGCTGAACCGATTTGGATGAAATTTGGTGTGGAGATAGTTTGAGTCCCGGGGAAGGACATAGGCTACTTTTTATCCCGGAAAAATACTCTTATCCGTGATAAACGAATTTTAGGCAGACGAAGTCGCGGGCAGAAGCTAATATATACATAAATATGTCCGCCTTATACGGTACGGCAAGAATACATTTACAACCATTGTATAAGGCAGGTATATAGGCCCACCAACACCTTTTCATCTTTTTATTTCTAAGCCACAAAAAAATCTGTAATTTTTTTCTGACAATAAGGAGGCTTATTCCTAGCTATAAACAAAATTTCAAGATTTTTAAATATTTTCATCCATTCCCCATTGGTGACTTCATCGAGTGTTCTCAGCAACCGTTCAAAAAATTCGACGCAGCCGTTTGGAAATTATCAGCTTTTTCTAGATGTTTTACGGGGTTTTTTATCGGTTCATAGATTACTTGTTTATTTTTTTCATCTTTTCTTTTATTCATCTATTATCATAGCTAGTTCATCTTTATTTTAAAGTTTGCTCTTACCACTTGATCGGAGAAGAACTTGATGTTCCAATAGCACGCAGGTAAACAGTTGAACAACGCATTCGACTCCCAGTGTCGAGAACATGATGCGCAAAGGAAAATCAAGCAATGGCAACTCCTCCGGAGCATTTGGCATTCGTATCACCTGAAAAACAATGGCCTTTGTTATCGAAGTCATTGTGTTGGTTGTAATTGCAAGATACTGTTGACGATGAATCAAATTTTATTATAGAAAGTTTAAGTGTCCATACTGTTATTGATGCTAAGAATAAGTTAATTTGAGTTGAAGAAAAAAAGAAATACTAATTTCACCATAGTAAAATTATAAGATACCATAGTAGCAAAGGAGCTTAAGTAAAATATGAAGAGGGCCGTTACACCCAGATAAGAACTTTGCCGGAAACGTGACGGATATGGCAGCTTCCTTATCAAAATATACAAAAACCCGACAAGACTGCCAATTCAGAAGTCAAGTAATGAAATATTATCGTACCAAAAATCGGCTCCAATAAAAAAAAAAATACGAAGCAATGTTTAAATAACTAAATATTCAAAATAGGTACAGTCATATTTTGGAATTTAATTATGAATCGGAGTATAATTTGTTCCCTATAGGGTTGGATTGTTAAGAATTCTTTCCTAGTGTGAATTGTCAGTTGTTAGTAATTGTTAAAACAGACTACATAGTTACCCAATTAGGGGCCATCCACATATTACGTCACAGCGATAGGAGGACGACAAAAATGTGTGACGGCTAATGGACAGCCCCTGTAACATCGAAATATGAAAATGTTACTTACAACTGGTATTGGATCTAAGTGAGGTTCTGCTGGGGGCACATACAGACGCAAAGCTTGGCCGGGCAAGGGGACTGGTACTTCATAAAGCAGGTTGTATACATATGATTCGGGACTAAGCCCTGGACCGGGCTGTCTAGGCAATGATCTGAAACATCAATTAACCATAAGAGCATGTTTACTTCAAAATTAGTAGGATTACTTGTTTTAAATCGACTAGGCTACTGTAACTGGCCACGACTAAAATTGTCACGCGACATCGCCTAACTCTCTCGCACTATACGAAAGGGAAAGAGATTGACAATGTTGGTCGTGCGGCAGTGCCGTGTCACAATTAAAGTTAGTAAAGTAAAAAGTCTATTTATTTCATTAAATATACAAATAATACAATGTACAATTCAAATATAAACATAGACATATTTTAGTGTACAGCAATTAAAGTTGCCTGAAATAAACAGAAATTGCTAGAAGTATTGATAATTAGTACATACCTATACAAATTCTCTAAGAACAACTGGGCTACCCTAACATAAGGGTATTGGCATATTAGAGCTATACTTTTTGCTACATAGAGTTTATCTTTGGTTACATCATAGTATGTAAGCGCTGCACCAGTGTGTGGGGCAAGCTTGAAGGATCTTGGCAGTGACCGTGAGCTCTCTTTGCCAGTGCTTTTTCTGTGGCCTGGGGGTGTCTGTCCACTAGATAGTTCAGTGATATACATGGCCTGGAAAGAAAATGATTGCTTGATACACCTATAACATATTAAGATTTCTAAGAGGTCTTAAACATAAAGGGTAAGTATTGTAAGTACCAACTAACATGTGAACAGAAACATCTTTTACTTTCCGCAGAATATGTAGCACTAACAGAAATTTACTCCTACAACGAAAAGCATTTCAAGTTGCACTCAAATTCTACTATTTATACATATTATACTAAATTATAAACAAAAACATAATTTATCAGATAAATTTACATAAATATTAAAATATCACCTCATGAAAAACTACCACCATTCATAGGATTGTTGGAGTTGGATGATTGTCTACATCATTATAATGGTTTTTGTACACTAAGATATTAATTCATAAGCAAAGATACCACAGATTATAGATATAAATATCTTATTAACTTCAGCTTCCGATTGATAGCCAAATTATCATAACTGTAACTGTGAATTTTACTTTGATTGCTAGTGTGAATAATATGCAGGAATATATATATATATTTTTAATTTATAAAATACATATGTCATATTGTATACATACAGGCCAACAGGGTATTGCATTGTTTCATATCCTTTTATATTAAAATGGTGTACATCATATAACAAAGATGCAATATTTTACTTATTGTAATAGAACAATTAATTTATTTCCTCAATGCCATACTAATATCTATACTATAATAAAGTTGTAAAAATTAACTGTTTCTATGTGTTGTTGTGGCTTCATCACGCTAAAACGGCTAAACGGATTTCAACTGTTTTTGGTACACGGGTAGCTGGGTATCTCCAGATGGTTATAGAATACTTTTTACCCGACTATGCTGAAGAAAAAATCGGGGTTATGACTTTTTACGAAGTTGCGGGCGACTGCTAGTATAATATATATAACTGATATATAATAATAATACTTCAGTACTAAAATATCTACAGAAATTCACTAACTTTAAAGAACATGGGGACTGTTGTGTGCGAACATGTTATGAAAATGTAATGTTTGCTGTAGCATTACTATAAATGATATAGTCCTAGTGCAGATTTAGATGCAGCACTTGAGAAAGATTGTAGGCATGGTCAAGTGCAATGGTCAAGTGCAAGTCTGCTACTACTGCTGCATCTGCTGATATATCCGTGCATGGCATAAAGAAGTTGATAAGTTGTCAGCAAAGACTGAACAAAATTAAACCATAAGACCCATGTACTAAGTAAAAATTGGTTTAAATGTATACTTCAACTTATCAAGTTCTTCACACCATGCATGGATATATGCCTATGGACCTCAATTAATGGTGAGAGCATGCCAACAATACTGGATCACAGATGTAACCACTAGCTTGAAGATGAAATAGCAACCTAGTTTTGTAGTATAGAAAGTAAATGAATATCCTACAAATACATACCTGTAAAGTGTGCATAGCACTGCAAATGTTTCTGTTTCTAACTTCTTCAAAAAAGATAAGACTGAATCCATAATAACGGGAAGCATTTTCTCTTGTCACAACAAAACTATGGAACTTTGCCTCTAATGAATGTTTCTGTGTTCTGAACTGTAGACCGGCAGGCAGGCAAAGCTGTAAAGTAATAAAATGTATGAGGTTATAATTTATTATTAATAAGTGATTATTTATAAAACCTCAACATATGCCTACTCAATAGGAAAGTTATTTAGTCATCTAATTTACCCAAACCTAGAGAAGCGAGCCTTATTTATCCAAATAAATGAAAGAAAAGTATATAGCATTTCCTATTGCTTGAAGATTACAGCTGGCAGTATTGCCAGACACATAGTGTTAGCAATTCAAATTTATAAATACTGAAGAGTTAACTGACTCGAGCTATAAAATTCTGAATGTGCCAACCATGAAAAATAATAATACACATACATTTGACTGGGAACACTTTGTATGTAGATATACTATGGTATAAACAAATTGGAAAAACAAACATACACCAGATTCTAATTAATTATATAAAACCCTTCAGTTGAACAGTGACAATTATTTATTTTTGCTTACCATACAAACAGCATGTTCATCGAATTGATTGCTTTGAACATTGTCAGGGTAGTGAGCTAATATTTTTCCTTTATAAGAACGGTCCAAAGGCGATACATGTAAGTTATCACCTAAAACAAAGACATCGTATGTTATGACTGACAATAAATAACACTCATAACATATGGTATTTAATTCTACTACTGACCACAAAGTCTGTCGGGTTCTAAGCCAGAATCAAAATCTAATCCGCATATAGCAAAATAATCTGCAAAACGACATCCAACTGATAAATCAGAGACAGACATATTCATATCGACCCGTTATTTACTATACGAGACACTTTCTCTTCTAGTCACTATTAAGATGGCATTTTCCAGCATCTTATCAATGCTTGATGGAAAAGGGTTGTAATTTATTATTTTGGGTTTTGCACATTTTCACCGCTGCTGACGTTAACATAACAAAACTAAGCTTAGTGCATTTTTACTGCAAAATTATATTTACGCGACGAATCGAAACGTAAATGATTTTTTATTTGTCAATACGTCATTTTGAGATAGGGATGTCCTATGCGTGAACAGAAATGAATGAATGAAATAATGAATCGATAAAGGGTGTGCCTCACAAGTGTAATATTAAATCAGAGTCGCTACTCTCAAATTCAATATTCGAAGTTCGTATTGCGCCATCTCGCTCACTTAAATACAGTATAACATGAGAGCAAGAGGGATGGCGCGATACAAACTTCGAATATCGAATTTCAGAGTAGTCCCTCTGAACTAAAATGCTGTCTTTCGTATTAAGTTTCGTTTATTATAATACAAAACAAAATAAATTGACTCTCAGATACCGTCTCCAAGATTAATATTTGATTGAATGTAGAAAATATTGCAAGAAAGGAAATTACTGTTCGTTCCATTCCAAAAATATTCAACGTTAAACGCATCAAAAAACCGAAGTTTTATGGATTCCATGTTACAAATATTTAAAAAAAGATAAGAGGCAAGCAATACCATTTCGTTCTTTCGTATAATCGTAAAACATATGGATATACGTTATTATAATTTATATTTTTACATATTGAGCAAAAACGAAACGTAACAGATGGGATAAATTAAAAAAAAACGCGCAAAGAAATAAGGTGAATCAATTGTCAGTTGTCAGTATTTGTCAGTTTATTAGATAGGGGCGTGTGTTTCAGTTCAGTGACGGGTTGGTCAGTGTTATGTTAACGAACGGACCAAGGTGAGTACTACGTTAAAAATAACGAAGAATTACATATTTTGTGATTGTGTAGAGTATTTTCACCACATTGATTCACCATTCAGTTAATTATTACGATGATATTTTAGTGTAAACCCGGGTGGTTTCTAGATATGTACAAAATTGCGGTATTTCCCATTAACAATAATTTTGTTGTTATCTAATTTCTCCTTTTATTTCAGAATGTTACGAGGAAGAGTAAAACATTTTCTGCACTGCATCCTTTATTTATCCTTCATATTTCTATTCCTCGTATTTGCTGGTGCCATTAATTTAAATGAAAAAGAAAATGCAATTCCCGATCCTTGGGAGACTTACGGAATTTACGGTGCAAGTATCCTATACATTCTGAGGTTGTGTACCTTGCTGACAATACCTCAGGTACTGTGCAACTTTGCTGGATTAATATTTTTCAATACTTTTCCTGGTAAGGTCAAACTGAAAGGATCTCCATTATTGGCACCTTTCATCTGCGTCAGAATAGTCACAAGAGGCGACTTCCCAAAACTTGTGAAAACTAATGTTTCCAGAAATATGAACACATGCATTGATGTGGGAATGGAGAACTTTATGATAGAAGTTGTCACAGATAAAGCATTGAACCTGCCAAAGCATAGAAGAGTTAGAGAAGTGGTGGTGCCATCTGAATATAAGACAAAAAGCGGTGCTCTATTCAAGTCTAGGGCACTGCAGTATTGTTTAGAAGACAATATCAATATACTGGCAGATACCGACTGGATTGTGCATTTGGATGAAGAGACACTACTGACTGAGAACTCTGTTCGTGGTATTCTCAACTTTGTACAAGATGGTCAGCATCAGTTTGGGCAAGGACTCATTACATATGCCAATGAGCAAGTAGTAAATTGGCTCACCACTCTGGCTGACAGCTTCCGAGTGGCTGATGACATGGGAAAGCTAAGGCTACAGTTCTATTGGTTCCACAAACCTTTGTTTAGCTGGAAAGGATCCTATGTAGTTACACAGGTACATCATTTTCAAGCATTTTGTTATCATCATAGTTACTAAGAAAAATAATGTAAAAATTGACTCATTCATTACATGGCTTGTATTCCTACCGCCTTATCTTATCTATTTATGTTGAACAATAGTAGTTGGAACTTCATGCCGTCAAAGCCATAACCTACCAGTAAATCATAAATATAGATGGACCATTTTAATGATATATACTCCACATACTGAAGATGCTAATTATTATTAAATTGTTTTAAGGTGGGTGCTGAGAAGAAAGTGTCTTTTGATAACGGGCTGGACGGGTCTGTGGCCGAAGACTGCTATTTTGCGATGAAGGCATACATGGAAGGGTATTCATTTAATTTTGTGGAAGGTGAAATGTGGGAAAAATCTCCATTTACTCTATGGGATTTCATGCAGCAAAGAAAAAGATGGATTCAAGGTATCCTGTTAGTAGTTCATACAAAGCAAATACCAGTACTTAATAAGATCTTTCTAGCCATATCATGTTATTCTTGGGTAACACTGCCATTGTCAACTAGTAATGTGTTTTTAGCTGCTATTTGTCCCATACATGGGCCATACCTCTTGGATCTAATATGTGGATTCATAGGTGCTGTGAACATTTACATGTACATTTTTGGAGTAATCAAATCCTTTCCTTTACATAGATATGGACCTATCAAATGTGTCATATTTGTGATTGGTGCTCTGGCAACAATACCACTTAACATAATTATTGAGAATATTGCTGTTATATGGGGGATTTTAGGTAAAAAACACAAATTTTATATAGTAAACAAAGAAGTAAAAGTCCCTGTGACTGTATGATTCTCTAATGATTTCAGTATGTCATATCATTCTGTTAGTTCTTGTTACCGAGGTAAGTGCACAAAATACTTAAGTGAAATCATTTTGCACTTAATCTCAAGTGTGATGATGATGATGATGATGAATGCATGCTGATTAATGAGAAAATTGATTGAGTGATAAATTAAATATTGTTTGTTTCTAAATTTAAGCAAGTGACTGATTCTTTTTTGTTATCAATCTACCAAAATAAGGCATGAAAAAGAATTTCATAATTGTTTTTATATTTATAAATAAATACATAAATTGCCACAAGTATGTGCTTGGCAAAAAAAGGAACTCTGCTTAATAATGTCTGAACTTATTATGATAATGGTAGAATTTTTATCAAATACAGACCATTGCTAATTCACCTTAAGATTGTCTATCACAAAGTGTACAAAGAAGAGGGGTAAAATCTAATTAACTTGTTATAAGTATGTGTTAGTGAGTGTAAATGGGTGTGCTACTCTTTAAGACGAAGACAGCAGAATAAATAAAAACTTAAGATAAGATATGATTGCGGTACATGCATCATCCTGTGTTCGATATTTTAGCATTTTTATTGCTATTCGAAGCAAATTACTCAAATAGAAACGGGAAATTGTTTATAAAGATATTTATAAATAGTATTAGCATGCTGTTAATACATATTCTAAACTTACGTATTGTGTACTTAATATTCAAAAACAAAGCGCATTCGAATAGCTATGATATTTTATGTTAATTTGGCAAAATGTTTGCATTTCGGAGCACAGTTAGTAGTAAGATACCTATTCCATGACCACTGACCAACCGTATTGTCAAGTTAATTGCGTTACATATAGCATTATAGTACGTTCGGGATAAGAAAATAACGAGTCATCAGTGAGATTCTAATTATCAAAAATCAGAATGATTCTTATATATAATGATTTCTATAATCATACCAAAGATGTTACCTACACTTGTGACTCACTGCAGCAACTCTACATTGTAGTTAAATTTTCTATGGTTCGTTTTTGCTGTTATAGATGAGTGTGATTGTGAAAATAATCGCTCATGTGGCTTCTCACATGCATCATACTTAGTTGTAGCCAGTATATTTTTCTTTAATCACAAATTTTATTTTTGGATAATATCTCATAGCTTTATGACGCGTAATGTGATGCCATATGATTATCGATTCGGTACTCTTTCTCAAAAGTGAAACATGTAAAATATTTGTAAAATTGTAAAAAATTAAACCCTTCAATTTTAGGTACCTAAAGTAAATCACACTATATATCTGTGCCAGTTTTGCTTTAAAATACTTAAATGAAATAATTGAGCAATACATAACTTGTCAATTTTGTGCTCTTTGGCACAACGTTAGAACAATGAACAAAGTCTATATCTTTCATAATAAGTACATATAAGGTGCTTACATTGTGAAGACAATAGGTTTTTGAATCTTTTGAGCCTACATTAAGTCTTTATTCAATACTCTGCAATTATTATCAAGACGGATAATAATATTATAGTGAAACAAGACCTTGAGTAGGATGGGCACAGGCGCCCACCAATTACTGTTCATTAGTCTTCACGACCTTCGCTTTAGGTACGTGACGGATTTGATAACTGACGCCGTTACATTACAGCACCATTCCTTATATTGTTGTCATCTAAGAGACTTCGGTAATGTCTTGCTTTCTTTCAGTAAACCAAAAATGTAGACACAAAGGGTAAAAAATATAATGAAACAGTTTGAGAGTCGAGTAGTCGGCTACATAGATAAAAATGAAAATTGTCAGTTCTTAAGAGCCCATTCGTATTTTTGGTAAAAAAAACGTAAACGGATTTTTGACGCTGTATTTCTAAGAAACAGAAAAGAAGTTCCATTTTTTTTATGTAGTGGCCTTAAATTTGAGTAGCTCGTAATATTTTAACAAGATTTACCCGATTATCGACAGTAGTTTTCTGAAGAGTCTTCGCGCGCTAAGTCACAAATTTGATACCTTGAAACTTTGTGATGTCATATGAAATCCTAGTTTAAATGTTGTTTAACAACCGGAATACTTCCTTTTTTATACGGCGGCCTAAAATTACATAACAACACTTTGTACATATACACGTGTAAATCCTTCTTATTTATATCGTATTTTACAACAAAATGTCACTAATCAAACACAAGGATTTTCTCATTATCGTTGAATTATGAATATTACGCATCGTACATTAAATTAAAATAAATATTTGTAGCAACACAAGTCAGTAAAAATATCGAAACTTATTAAACCATTATTTTATTCTACAAATTTTTAATAAATTTTCGGCTGCACGCGCGGGAAAAGCCCTCAGTACCACGCGAGCGTGTTTTGTGATGGGGCTCTTAAGAAAAGTTATGTTAAAATGCAAAATTGTTGTTCGTGGGTTTCAGTTACGACTTTATACAGGGTGTGTGAGAGCCTGGAATCCGAGAGTAAACGCTTAAGAGCTCCCGGCAAACGCGGTTCTCCATACAAACGTAGTTACGCTCTCATTTTAAAACAACTAGCTAATAGTTTGCTCGGAAACTTAGTACTTAGAATAAGTTAAGGTATATCCAGGTGGGTAATTAGTTTATGTAGCTTCAGATAACACAGTAAATAAAATACAGCGAATTTAAGTTTTTCATACAAAACTTGTTTTTGCTGTTGTTCGTTTGTTTTTTACAGACCTAGATATACCTTATGTCATTGTATATGCAAAGTTTCGTTACAATTAAAATCAGAACGGAGCGTAAAAAGGAACGTACTTTTAAAATCAGAACGGAGTTGTTTGTATGGGAAAGTGAAATTCGGCCGAGCTTGCTTGACTCTTAAGGGTCTAGCCAGGAGTTCAAAGTTAGATCTCCACGTGGCAACAAATAAATATTGCGAAAGGAGAGCGAGAGGAATGCTACAATATTATATCTGAAGTTTGAACTTCGAACTTGGTAACACGCCATCTTCTTTCTCTTAGTGAATATTGGGCCGTATGAATGTGAACATTTATTTACTTATTTAAACTTTATTGCACAATACAAGGAAGTACAAATGGCGAACTTAATGCCATAAAGGCATTCTCTACCAGTCAACCATTAGGCTAAACAGATAAATTATTGGTGCATTGCAGTCCATCTCTTACGCATATGAAAACAAATACAGAGTAAAGGAACATATACCGTTAGGTATGCGAGCGCAGTCGTTGCCCTGGAGATGCACGGTAGATTACGCATTATATTTACAATGTCTGGTCCCACGGTTATCTTAACACGGAATTCAACCTATAGCCATAATAATAGTAACCATAACTACGTGTCTGTAAAAATTAAGAATTAAGAACCATATATTGGGATAACTTTTTGATCAAACTTGTGTCTATAATTCTCAAATAAGTGACCCAATGATTTCTTAAATTTAGGTCATAATCATGAGTCATAAGAATCTGAGCAAAAGTACAAATTGTATTGTAAATTTGTCAGTTAAATTATACAAGATTTTGCCTGCTCGCTACTTTATCTACAAACTTATGGTTATCCTTCGTTTCATTCGAAAAAGTTTTTATACAAAAACATCACTTGTATTGTAATTCGGCATTTATGTTTTGATTGATACCGCTTTTATATGAAATGGTTTCTCCGTAGTCTATTCTTTGGAATTACCATTTACTTAAATTAAGAACTAATCTACCTAAATGTGAACAATTTTCTGTTTGCATCAGACTAGTCATTAAAATTCAGTACTAATAAAAATTTAGGATTAGTATCTAAATTAAGTTCATACCACATTAATTGTAATTACGGATTTTTAAAGCAACCATATTCACAAGTGCAGCCATTATATAGTAAACAGATTAATTTATAATCAATAATCATCAATAGAAAATATTGGTTTTGTTATATGTATGTGGGCCGCAAAATTGCATGCATAGATTTCAACCATAATATCGGAGCACTAGATTCCACATCTATCCGTACAATTTTTCTGCCCACAGTACTTGGCAAAACATAATTTATGCCGATACTTAACACGTTTAATGCCGGCAACGAATATATGCGTTGACGATCATAAGCGTTCGTTCAGAGGTATGTTTTGCGAATACACTAATAAATTATAAAAGTATACTCCTAGTTTGTGATCGTCCGATATCGCCTGGTCGCGCCGTTTTTTGGACCACATTGTCTCGTACAGTCAGCTGTGAAATTTTCAAAGTAACTACATTAAACTTAAACTGTATTCCTATGGCAACTGAATCCAACACAATATTTATGAGTGCGTTAATTACATAGATGTTTTTGTAGCTGACTGTAATGCGGAGACCTACATTGTCCACATATACTCTGTAAAACTAATGTCGGAACGGCTTGGCATTCAAAAGATTACAATCGATTGTTTAATAGTTGTAATATAAGTATATCAAGCAGCTAAATAGTTTTTATGACATCAAAACGGAGACGCGAAAATCATTAGTTTTGTAGTTGATTTATGATTTGCTTTTTTTATTATTGGTCACAAATGTTTTGATACTTCTTTTATATAAGTGTATTAAGCCGGTTCCACAAACACATAGTGTTGCTATGTACAGTGAGTGTACACCCGTTTTCAAACTGTTAACACACGCCTCTTTTTTTCATTTATGAAATTGTGGGACCGGTTCTAAAAACACTTTAGGGTGGATTTTATTATCTCGACCGATGAATCGATTTATATAATTCATACCATCATACCTGATGTGCTACGATTTTTTTTAAATAATTTACGATGAACAATGTACCGATGGTTTATAAATGTAGGTAGTTATATAAAACAAATGTTGGTTGCTTTTTCTCCATGATATTTCTTATTAGTTCATCAAGTATGATTGTAAGCAAAGCGGTCGTTGCTAAAGTATTATTTTTTTATTTTATAAATGAATGTTTATTTCGGTTAGTTGTGTAGATTTACGAGTGTATGTGAATGTTGAGTGCTGGTGTATGTCGTACGCGTTAATTAGTCTGGATGCGTGAACACGTAATTAGTGAATAGTTCCATAATTCAGATAATAAATTGAATAATATTATTAATGCTTACATTTTTATTATTACCAACAACGTTGCCCTTATCAATTAAACTAGAAGGTACCAGCAACTTTGTTCGCGGAGGAGAAAGTCATAATCCCTCTTTTGTTTCGACAGTGTAATGGGGTAAAAAGTGTCCTATAACCATCTGGAGATACCCAGCTACCCGTGTACCAAAAATGGTTGAAATCCGACTAGCCTATTTGGCGTGATGAGACCACGACACATACAAAAAATAATATTTTTCGATTCTTTGGCCTCCAACTAGTGCGTTTTTTTTTATATCTTCAATGTACATACAGACATTTAATTTTTACCACTTTATAATAGTATAGATGAAAGAGAATATAACCACTGCGTTTTTAGTATAGATAACAACTACGGTTGATCCCAGCAGCTCCTTTATACAAACCCGGAGGTGTAGCTTTTGCGGTTATATCATTATATGTTAGATGGTAACCGCAAATGCGGTTTCCGTTTTCCATTAGTGAACTGCATGCTTAATTTGTTGGTGGGTATAAAAAGTTAGTATAAATAAAATAAAATTATACACGATTAAAAATCAGGAGTACTTTGTACGTTTGCAACAATTACAAACCTCCGACACACTTTGAAAAAAATCGGATGACCGTTAGATAGTCTGGTTTTTTAGTTAATCGCTAAGAAAAACGAATTCGATCAAGTCGTCTTTAAAAAAAAAACTAAAACGTAATCTACGATTTTAAGCTTAAATTGACGACGTTAAACTTGCGATATCCCTCTTTTTGTCAAAGCAAATTTAAATTTTAGCGTAGACCATGCGTAGGCACAAAAAAACGGCAAATAAGCGTCACAACATTTCGCCATTGCAAATCCTACCGCTGATTTTTAACGGTGGCAAAATGATGAAAAACAAACTTAGGTACGTGAGGTAGTTACCAATATTCATAATAGTAATAATACCTTCTCTAAACGTTGTTATAGATAAGCGTACCACGCATTTTAAGAAATAACGTTACATACACCTACGCTTGGATTATCTAGTGAGTACAGTTGTAGGTACCGCATTCTATTTTATTATTTAATTTCAGTTAAAATGGTTGCGGTTGGCACTCGCCATAACTGGGCTTTATCGTCATTACAGTACTTCCCTCTACCTAACTGGATAGTGGTATGCAAAATGTTACCACGGGGAAAAGTAATAGGGGATTAAAATAGGCTATTTAATACGATCACTATCTATATATCCATTTGATAGATTCACGGTAGATCCGGTGAGACATTTTTTTCTCATTAGATCCAATTTCGGGACTATGTATCCAATGATATCTTTTTTTAGTATTCTAGTCTAGATGATAATGATACTAGTTTATTTTCATCTGACCTCTACGTGTATGATTAATTCAGTATTTCAGTATGAGTAATATAATGTCATATTGACATTGGAATGTACGCCATTAAAATATATTCAATACGATCGTCATGGTTCGCAAAGTTCCAGTGTGATAATATAACTATGTAGTGAAGTATGAATTAGTAGGTAATTAAGATAAATAATGTGTTCAAAAGTATGACATGTAACATATATTTAAGTACATGTATTAATATCAAAAGCTTTATACCAGTTAAATTATCCATTCAGGAGTCCGAATTCATAATTTACCACTCGAGACAAAATTAATATGTCATGTCATGAATATCTTGACAATTATCTATTGGAGAGCCGCGTGGTGTCCGGCTTAAGAATAGCGCCAACCCTGAGGAAGGACATGGGTGTCGTAAGAGGCGACTAAGTCCACAAACGAAACTTACATCATACGTTTGGACACAGAGGAGATGGGCTTCTAAGCATTGGCTTGCAACCTATCTAGGAGAAGGAAAACTCCAAAATTAAATCCGGAATGGAGTTACCGTAAGGCGTGAGTAGGGTCTTACCCGAAATATGCGGCAAACCCCTGCGTTTCCTAAATTCCGTCCCGGGCGGTGTAATGTCTGTGTGTGTAACTCCACCCACGTCAGCTTCACTGCGTGGACAACAATACGGAAAGTGGCAGTCACAAGTCCTGCACAAATGGGCGTGAGTGCGGATGCTAGGGGTCACTTTCGACAGTGGGAGGGTCCATCGTAGACCCACCGGTTGGTTACCGTCCGCTTTAATCTGGGCAGCCCCCGGACAGTAAGGTAGCGATCCGTCCCGTTGCCAGCTTGCTCCTTTGAGGTGTAGGGAGCAATAGCTCATGGCTAGATGGCTGGTGTCGTTAACTTACACACCTGGTTCAAAAAAGCAATCTGGAAACACGCCTCGCCGATCCATGCGCATTGCAACATGGAATGTCCGAACTATGAGGACAGACCTCCCAAACACCTGTGGGGGTTCCGGTTGCGCACAAGATCTGCGTAAAACTGCTGTGATCGATGCAGAGTTGAACAGGCTCAACATCTCAATATGCGCTCTACAGGAGACTAGATTACCCGACGAAGGCTCATTGCGGGAGTCCTCTTATACGTTCTTTTGGAAGGGAAAAGACTCCAATGATGTTCGCGAATACGGTGTCGGCTTTGCGGTCCGAAACGATATACTTGGCGCCATTGAGACTCCGCGCGGCGTTTCGGAACGCATAATGGTCTTGAGACTAAATAGCAAATGCGGTTATGTTACTCTTATTACTGATTATGGTCCGACATTAAAATCTTCGGATGAGTCGAAAGACGCTTTCTATGTCCAACTGGCCGAGACAGTGAACACTGTTTCCGGTGGCGATCGCCTTTATATTCTAGGAGATTTCAATGCTCGTGTGGGTCGGGACTTTTCCACATGGCCTGAATGTATTAGTTACCGTTGGCCAACGTTTACTGGAATTTTGCACTGATTTCCAATTATGCGTAACCAATACATACTTCAAAGGCAAGTTTTCCCAAAAGGTCTCTTGGAAACACCTGCGATCTGGCCACTGGCATCAGTTGGACGTGATACTCACCAGACGTAAGGAGCTCCGCGACTTCATCCACACACACACATTCCATAGCGCCGATTGTGACACCGACCACTCGTTAGTAGCAGCTCATGTAGCCATTGCTCATAAAAGAATACACTCGTCCAAAACGCCTGGTAAAAGAAAATTGAATCTTTCTAATAGTAGGGATGACGAAAAATGCTGTGAGTTCGAGTGTTTGGCAAATAGCAATGTGGCTGCATGGGACTCTAACACACCTTTAGATGATGAGTGGGAAAGTGTCAAAAACCTACTGACTAAAAGCGCCGCTGAGGTTTTCGGACTTGAGAAGACCAAATCCCAGGACTGGTTTTCAGAGAATATCGAAGAACTACAACCTCTGTTCGACTCTAAGCGCGACGCCGCCCTAAGATACCATATGAATCCCTGTCCGGAATCTGACATAGCACTTCGTGAAGCTAAAGCTGCTCTTCAACGAAGTACACGGTATTTTGCGAACTTGTACTGGTCTAATCTCAGTCGCACCATGCAGTTGTGCGCCGACAGAGGATACTTAAGTGGCGTCTATGAAGGCATCAAACAGGTCCTCGGACCTGTGGCTAAGAAGACAGCCCCTCATAAGGACGCGAATGGTACTGTAATTTTAGATAGTCAACGTCAACTCGACCGCTGGGTTGAACACTACACCGAGCTCTACTCGAGCCCAGTTGATATACATCCGGAGGCTGTGCAGGGCATGCCCAAACTGGACCAAATGACCGAGTTAGATGATCTACCATCTATAGAGGAGTTTACCAAGGCTGTCAATCGGCTTAAGCGCGGTAAGAGTCCCGGCGGCGATGGCACCCAAGCCGAGATTCTAAAACTCGAATGGGTGCGACCGATGTCGTGTGCCTCAGGATATGCGTGACGCTAACATCATCACATTATACAAAGGGAAAGGTGACCGCGGTGACTGTAACAATTATCGCGGTATCTCCCTATTGAGCATAGTTGGCAAGCTTTTTGGTTTAGTCGTTTTATCGAGACTCCAAAAGCTTGCAGAACGCATCTATCCTGAGTCACAGTGTGGTTTTCACACTTCGCCAAGTACAAGAGAAATGTCGTGAACAAAACACTCCCTTGATTGTGGCTTTCGTTGACCTTAATAAAGCCTTTGATACGGTCAGCCGGGAGGGTTTGTACACAGCGCTTGAGAGCATTGGGTGTCCACCTAAACTTCTGCACCTCGTGGCATCTTTCCACGAGGACATGAAGGGTACAGTAATTTTTAACGGCAATTCATCGGAGCCTTTCGTTGTTTCCAGAGGAGTGCGACAGGGCTGTGTCTTGGCTCCTACCCAGTTTGGTATATACTTTTCGCTTATATTACGTTTTGCTTTCAGCGATAGCCAACAGGGCATTCATCTGCACACGAGGGCAGACGGAAAGATGTTTAACATCTCATCATCAACAAAAGAAACCGTGAAGATCTTTTCATCGACAGCCTTCTATATGCCGATGATGCAGCCTTTGTTGCCTATTCCGAACAAGAGCTCCAGTCAATGGTGAGTAAGTTCTCCCAGGCATGTTCCCTGTTTGTCATGTCCATTAACACCAAAAAGACCGTTGTGCTAGCACAAAATACCACTGTGGCCCTAGCGGTTTCACTCAATGGCACGCTGTTGAAAGTAGTAGACAGGTTTTGCTACCTAGGATCGACCGTAACGAACAACCTCTTGCTCAGTACTAGAGTATGGCAAAACAAACATCTTACAATAAAGACCAATTTGTTAATCTTTCAGGCCTCCATTTTAAGCATACTCTTATACGGAGCTGAAACCTGGACAACGTATGCAAGAGTAGAACGGCGCTTAAACTCTTGTTACCTGCGTTGCCTTCGTAAGATCTTGGGCATATCATGGCAAGACAGGGTAACAAACGAAAGGGTTCTAGAAATTGCACAGCTGCCTAGCTTGACCGCGTTTCTCAAACAGAGACGTTTGCGTTGGCTAGGGCATGTGCATAGGATGGAACCCACTCGATTACCACGTCGCGTTCTTCTCGGTGTAGTGGCGGATGCAAAAAGAAACGTTGGCAGGCCATTGCTTCGTTTTAAAGCTTGCGCAAAGAGGGACATGACTGCCTTTCATATTGACCACCAAAACTGGGAAAAACTTGCGGAGAAACGGACGGAGTGGCGCAAACGCGTTGTGGAGGGGCGCAAGTTATGTGATGAGGCCTGGTTCGCGGCACTCGCTGACAAGAGACAAAGACGTCGCCAAGCCGACTCATTACCATCTGTCGCAAATTTCTCTTGTCAGGCCTGCGGTAAAACATGTCGCTCTCGTATCGGTTTGGTCAGCCACCAAAAACGGTGTCTCCCGAACACTACACCATAAATCGTCTGCAATAGACGCAAAGGCCTATATATATATATATATATATATATATCTATTGGAAATGTCACTCCTACCTAGTTTACAAAGTTCGATCCTTCCGATAGCAGAATTCTAATTCTTGTATCGAAACTAGTTAAAAAAACCAGTTACAATAATATGTCTACAAGTCGTGAAAACAAAAGAATTTATTAAAATAATCTAGGTTCTCAGTAGATGCATAAAATATTGATGTTTTGCGAGATTGATCTAATAAGATGATAAATTCCCTGTAGTTCTACTTTTAACATAGTCAAACAAACGATAGATCTAATGAGATAAATAATTCCATTTAGATCCATTTCTAACTGCCAATATAAAAAACAGATCTAATGAAAAACAAAATGTCTCACTGGATCTATCGATTGGATCTATAGAGAGTGATCCCTTTGTCCGTTCGCCTTACCGTACTACGGTGGACTCACCAAGGCTTTATATTACCTATAGGTAAATATCTTTGCAGCTCCTTCATTAAGTGGGTCTTTATTTGCATGTATTTTAGGTTTGTGTTTTTAATTTGGAGTTAAAAAGTTAGTTATTTGTGAATTGAACATTGTTTATACATTTTGGTGTAACTAGGTTTGTAGAGTAGGGAATGCTTATTATTACCATTATTAACTATACTGCTATCCCAGCCTAAGCCTAACTTTCTAAGATTTATAACCGAGTTCGTCTAGAGGTTTGGATATTTGAGGTAAACCTGGTAAGATCGGATCAATGATAAGATCCTATTCGTGTGTTCGTATTGGTGAAAAACTTAAGTAAGTCACCTGTTTTATGTAGTAGTAACTTATCCGTATAGGCAATTTGACGTTCCATATTAGAAAAATGACATAAGTTCCATATCAATTTTGTACACTAGTACATACAAGACGGGCTTTACTTAAGTTTTTTACCTATAATATCGTGTGATCGTAATTTCCAACAAAGAGAGCTGATAGTAGATGAAAATGTGTCCAGCGGAGAGCAGTAAATAATAGTTCCAAATCCGCCCAGAATGGCGCTGGAATAGCAAGAAAGTATTAAGTCAACATCCAATTCCATACTTACAAACTCACCCACTTGGTACAGTGGCGCCACCAATTTAACGCCTTTTAATGGACTTTTAGTTTTCTACGCTCTCTATAGGTAAGTATGCAGGTAATTTTTAATCAGTATGGAGTACGTAAGGTAAAGGGTAAGGGTTAAAATGGCAACGTACACTATGTTGTCAGTGATTTAAATTATCTGTCGTTTTGATAGAAATTGCTTTCATACGATCTTACTTTTGATCCGGTCCTACCCAGTTCGTTAGTCAATAACGCGTTAACAGTCGAACGGATTTAGATAAAACTTGACAAGTACCAAGATGCCGTGGGTAAATCGCTGGCTCCACAGAAAACCAGCGATATTGGCATTGGTATACCTAGCCAAGCCTGCGGCGTTGTTGAGTGGAGGCCTTTTCGGGTTACATCACTCGTTTGTTTTAGGTATATTGCCTGTTTTGTTGATGTTTTTTTCTTTTTATTAATAAACTGACCTGCGATTGGTAAGTGACTACGGGGTCGAGGATGAAGCTCGCTGGTTGAATAACAGCCTATTCACTGTTGCCTTGAAAAGACCAAAATTATAATTTTCAGGAAATACACTCGATGAAGCAAATCGTTTCGTGTGTATGAATGGTAAATTGACAACGTAAGTTGTTTCCTACGCCTGGATGTCCGATGGTGGAACGGATTCCGGCACACTTTTCAAAATATATCCTATAGAAAACCGACGAGCTCGCAACTTTAAAATAGTGTGTAAATTTGTAATGATGTGTTATCCGCAGTAAAGTTTATTAAGTAATTATTCTATTATATTCTAAAGAAATTTATGATTTAAAATAATAATGTTTTCATAAAATCATATTTCAGTGCCATCATCTTGACTAACGGTAACACTAAGTACAGCAGCTCGACAGTTCGACAGCTGATGTAGACTTCACGCAGAGTCTTTGATTAGATTTAGCCTCAGAAGATCAAGACGCACGACACGCTGGACTGATTGGCACAATGCTCGCTACCACATTACCTACACGACGCTTTACGGCTGCAACTTACGAAAGATGGCGACGCATAATCCAAGAAAAACTTTTCCAGGACATGACCATGTAATGAGGAAACCGATGCAAGGAGGGGAGAGGTCCTATTTAATAGAGCCCTTTGATGCTGTGATTGTTCGTGTTGTAGATGGGAAAGTTATCTCCTGCAGTCCTATATACCTACCTACATGTGACAGAAAGTAGGTAACGGATGCTTTATTAGTTTTATCATCTATCTATCGCACGATGGACCTAACGTGGCCAACATAGGTGCAAGTAGTATATCTGCATGGTGAATTTCGAGGAAAGTAAACCTGCATTGTCACTCATCGAGCTCAATCTTTACCAATATTATAAACGCGGAAGTGTATATCGTGGTTTATTGATTTGTATTTATTTTACGTGATAACATAGTGACGAATTTACGTGATTTTTTTTCATAGCTATAGATAAAAAAATAACGTAACACACCTACTTAAACATGCACTAAAAAGTAAAAAATAACTTCGTAATATAGTTTCTTTTTCTTCAATTATACTTACAAGTAACTATTTTTCAACTCAATCTATACAATACACATATATGGATACAATTAAATTTATTTTTCACTTCTCCTGCTCAAAAAGTACGCCAAATTAGCTTCGTGAAGCCAGCCTAAAATAGTACATTTAGCCTCTAGGGTTTAAAAGAAAGCCATATATGGCTACATATAATATGTATAATAATAATCACTTCGTGTCATAATGGCTTATTTTAGCCCCTTGTCAAACAATCTACTATTGGCGTCAGTGCCAGCTAAAGAAACTGCATAATGTTCAAAATTGACGATTTTAGTAAGTTGTTACAAGGTTCGCACCGACTCCAAGACTTTTTCATTATATACCTACGTACCAATGTTATACAATATTAATAGTAATATAGAAAATTCTTTATTGAAACATTTGAAATCGGTCAAATAGATTTTAGGTTCCAGTGTGACATATTAGGCTACTTTAATTCCCGGTAAAAACCCGGTTCTCAAAGGATAAACAAAATAGTGAGTAGGCCACGCATAGTGTTACTCACTCGTGAAGCACTTCATTTGTCATACTCGTTTCTGCAAAATTGTCCCACCTAATTAATGTTCACAAGGTACTCGTACCTACTCGCTCATCGAAACCGTCACACCAGTCTCAGTCATTGTGTGCCGCTGGAACTGCCTCGCGCCAGTCGCGCCTCGACCCTTCCTACAAATGTCGCACCGCATATCACACAAAATCCGATTTAAAGTCAGTTAAGAGTCGGGGGCAAGCTCGGCCGAATTTCATCTTCCCATACAAACGGAGTTTCGTTCTCACTTTAAAACTACGTGTTGGATTGTAACGAAACTGTGCACATACAATGACATAAGGTATATCTAAGCCTTTAACTAGTTTATATGGCTCCAGTTTATAAAACAAACGAAATACAGCAAAAACAAGTTTTGTATAAAAAACTCAAAGTCGCTGTGTTTTTTTTCCTTTGGTATCTGAAGCTACATAAACTACCGATTAAAGGCCTGCATATACCTTATTCTAAGTACAAAGTTTCAGAACAAACTATAGCTTGTCGCTTTAAAATGAGAGCGTAACTACGTTTGTATGGAGAACCGAGCTTACCGGGGACTCTTAAAAATGCTCATTTAGTTGCTGTAGTTGCATTAGTTGTTGGATGTTTCTTCTCACCTTATTCGAAGTGGGTAATTAGGTACTCATACAATCTCATTTATGTTTTATGTCCTATCCAACACTAGCCAAGCGGGCTTCGCGGGAAATACTATATCTCTATAAGAATTGTAACCTAAGTAACGGGCTAAAAATATCTCTAGGTAATAATTAACTATGAACATAGGTTGCCTAGTAAGGAAAATTTATAATGATAATTGATAACACGCCTACACAATATCAGATTAGATTAGATTCCCTTATTTCAGAATAGGTATTATCTATATATTATTATAAAGTTGTAAAAATGAAATGTCTGTACCTACATTAAAAATATATATTTTTTAATGATTGAAGTGGGTTATTTGTAGGACACTGAATCGAAATACATATTTTTTTGATTTTTTGTATGTATGTATGTGTCTTTGCGGCTTCATCACACTAAACCTGGCTAAACGGATTTCAACCATCTGGAGATATGGTTATAGGATACTTTTTACCCGGCTACACTGAAGAAAAAACGAGAGGTTATGACTTTTTCTCCTCCGCGAACGAAGTTATAAAACAAAAACCGGCCTTTGCAAGCCTGCCTAGTGCACAGTAGGTTCCGCCAAACTTTCACTTATCTAGGGATAAGTAAAAGGACCTAAGTGGCCGGTAAGTCAAGTTTGCACCTGTCAATTGGGGTGCATACAAATGAGGTGCAAAGTTACTGTAAAGGTATTTCAAAACCAATTTATAACGATTAAAAAAATACTTACGCCCTATAAGGATTATTTTACCAGCAGCAGAACCAACATACAAAAAACCAAAATATTATTTCTTAATTCAGTGACCTCTTGACCTCTAATCTATCGTGACAATCAAGTTTTGGAAAATATCTTCAATGTAGAGACATTTAATTTTTACAACTTTACAATAGTATAGATTACACGCGGATGACGTCACGGGTACAACTGTAATAAACACGGAAACGGTTTAGTACATAAGGTGTTAGGTTATTCCTCTTAGTATTTCCTCTGTCGTCATACGATTTAACGGTAAGTTTGTGTAGGTACCTACCACAAAATTTACTACGTATTTCCATCCTTATATGTACTAGAAGGTGCCTTTCCTCGCAGAGGAGAAAAAAACATAATCATAACCCTCTTTCTTATTTCAGCATGGTCGGTCGAGTCAAAAGTCTCCAATAACTGTGCTTGCATTCGGTCGCAGCGATGAGGCCGCAAAGACACATACATTCTTCTTTCTTCTTTTTTAACCGACTCCCAAAAAAGGAGGAGGTTCTCAATTCGTCGATATCTGTTTTTTATGTATGTTCACCAATTACTCGAAGACTATTTGATGAATATCTGATGATGGTATCCATAAGGCATCGAAGGAACTCCTCAAATATTATAAGCATCTACATATATAGCGATTTTAACATTTAAAGAAACGAATTACACATTTGACTTCAGGAAACATAAATTGGTGAAGTGTAAACTGATGAACAAGACCCCAGAATGCCATCAGAACTCCTCAATGATAAATGATTTACGGGTGGCGATAAGTTATCTCAATTAAGTTAGTTAAGCAACTTCTTTGTCACAAACTTAAATGTTATGATGAGAATGTTACCACTGAGCTGATTTGATGGCGAAACCGGAAGGTAGGCACGGGATCTCCATTATCCTATCTATATTATAAACGTAAATGTATGTATGTACGTTCCACTCAATCTCAAAAACTACTGGATGAATTTTTATGAAACCTTCCAGTTATGCACCTTATATATCAGAATATGACATAGGCTATAATTTATGTCAAATTTCATCCCTTTTAAGGGACGAAAAATGGGGAGAAACTTTGTAAGCTATAAATGCATCTCTAGGCGGACGCGCGGACGAAGTCGCGGGCAACAGCTAGTAAGTGCCCAACAATTAACTAAAAAATGTAAAATATGTTAACTTATTTTAACAAAAAACCGCTTCTACAAAAAGCCACTGAAAACTAAAAAAAAAAACTGCATAACATGACATAACTGCAAAAAACCACTCAGTCATTCAGTTTCTTAAATTTACCTACAAGTAACGGTTTTTCTACTCAATCTATACAATATATCGTATTTTTAACATCTGTAGTGCATTTTTTGTATGAAAGGCTGCGGAACCCTATAATGAGCATAGTCCGACATGCTCTTGGCCGGGTTTTACTATTTTATAATAGTATAGATATATGCACATTAAATATGTTTAATTACGAGCCAATAACATCGTTATTAACGACTGATTACTCCCGCAAATATCGTCCATTTGACTGGCGTGGCGTCATAAGCCGTTCATAATTATTATAATTGACAGAACATGGCAAAAAAACAAATACATAATTTAACTCGCACGGGTCAACGTTGATGCGTGCTTATTACATTACTACCACTAAAAAGCGATCTTTGTGTAAAAAGTATCCCAGCGTGCCCACGGGGATGCCTAGCTACTTATGTACCAAATATAATTTAGTTGTAATAGATTCTGTGGTAATAGTTCGAAACGGTTGACGCTGCAAAGACACATACATACATACAAAAATGATTTTGAAAATCACTTCATTGTGCAGAAATTTAATTTTTACGATTTTACAATAGTATAGAAGTTCGGTACCCGAAGTATCGTTTAACTGGTTTAAATACCTATATACCTAGCTTAGTAGGGCTTGTAAACAATCAGGTAAGTGCAGCTCTACTACTATATCGAAAGTAGGTAATCTATTAAACGCTGCCGTCCGAGGAACGATCAGATTGATTGAATAGGTTATTTTATTTGGTCACTGTCTCTCGGGGCTCATAAAGTTATTTGCTCATACATTAGTTTCCTAATAAACGATGGAGATCTGAAGAATCTTATCAGTATCAAGAACCATTAAAACCAGAGGACTGACACTTGCCATACTTTGCATCGTGTTTCGATCAATTCAGAAGATATTCTGGCAAAAACTAGATGGCGCCATAAAAATAAACATTTAACCATGTTATAATTGAATAAAGAAATATAGTATAGTAACAATTAGTTCGCAAATAGCTAATAATACATAAATCGTAACATTTAATAACTGACATATCGGAGAACGGCTTTTTGTATGGAGATGGTTAGTCTCCTTATTTTAATGGTCCTTGGCAGTATTAAGCGTCACCTTAGAGTTAATTGCTTAAAATAGGGTGTGTATACCTGTGATGAACTACTTAAGGCTAGTAGTTGATCACATTTAGATGATAAAGGCAGACAATCTTATTGCTCAGAGGTCCAGTAAAGGTAGATGGAAAAATTAAACATTGTTGAAAATGGTCATCAATTGGTGCCTTGTCAACTATAGCCATAATATAAACCTTAATAATGCAAATTTGGGGTTTGAAGCTACACCTGAGTTACAGTCTAAGTAAAGTAAGAATCGCCATGTTTGTAGATGTCTAGAATTTTTGGTCTCATTCAAAGTAAACCGATAAATTGGAATAAATTATTTTATTCCGGAATTACCAGTATTAAGAGGATTTTGTCCGCGAGGATATACTTTAAAGGATTTTTTGTTTACATAGATTAATGTGCAAATATAGGTACTGTGGGAGTGTAGCTCACAAATTGGTACAGGGTTCGGTAATAAAATATTTTTCATCTAGAAGACATTTCTATTCAGAATCTATCGTAACACTAAAACTATTAACTAATTTTAGAGCAAGACAGGTGTCATTCTTAATTTAAATCCATCATCGAGGTACTTTTAAAATACTCGCCTGTCAGTCTTGTATAGGTACTAGCGTGGAGCTTTGAAAACTATCAATGTGCTTTACAGTCTGCACAGTACCTACTTATTTTACTAAATACAAAAAGATATTCGCATTCTTAATAATAATTTCTGAAAGTAGTCCAAGTTTAATAAAACCGACCAAGTGCGAGTCGGACTCGCGCACCGAGGGTTCCATACAAATGTTCACTTACCCTAACTTTATTACCCGGTACCGGTTGGGTAAAGTTTGCACCTGATATCTATAGCATTGCATACAAATCAGGTGCAAACTTAACGCAACCGGATTGTTCAAATATGTTTTTTTCAAATAAATTAGCTAGTTAGAGACATGGCTATAATTTTCGTGTAATATTCATGTTTATTAATACAAATTGTGATCATTTCAAAATATTCGATTGGTAAACTTCGGAGATAAAGGGGGGAATGGTGTTTAAATTGTTCAAAAATGTGCAGATCAAGCTCTTTCATATGATACCCCATTTGACCCAGTAGCTAGACTTTTAATTTTTACCCCCCCTCATATTCACTGTTTTTTTAGGAAATAAAAATATATTTTTAAATATTTCCTGTGCAATACATGTGGGCTGACTATGTTTATGAATATTTAAAATTTCAAATAGTTAGCATCAGTCGTTTTTGAGAATTTGAATTTGAATAGTCGGAGAGACAGACAGACAGACAGACAGAGTCGCACCATAAGGGTTCTTTTTGTACCTTTTTGGTACGGAACCCTAAAACCAGAGCTATCAGAGTGTTTTAAGGTGGCGCTTTTATTATTAACAAGAATGTGCCCGCAACTTCGTCGTCAGCGGAGGAGAAAAAAACATAATCCTAAAAAAAGTACTCCTATAACCATCTGTGGATACCCAGCTATCCGTGTGCCAGAAATAGTTGAAAGCGGTGTAGTTGTGTTGGCGTGATGAAGCCACAACGACACCTACAAACATACAAAAAATCCAGAAATCTGTTTTTCGTCTCAGTGACCTTAAAATAGTCCGTATCACTTTTTTTAATATCTTCAAAGTACAGACATTCCATTTTTACAACTTTATAATAGTGTAGATGAATAATGTTGAGATATGCTTTTCTATTCCTCCGTTCCCGTGTGTACTATGAAATTTTGACCTATAAAGACTTAAGTTTCAAGTCGGGTACAAATCAGAAATAGCCCTTTCACTTCTCCTGCTCAAAAAGAACGCCATATTAGCTTCGCGAAGCGAGACTAAAATAGTACATTTAGCCCCTAGGGTTTAAAAGAAAGCCATATAATCCCATACCAATTTCTATGACACTGAAAAAAGAACTTGCGTCCAGCTACATACTCCTTACGAATAATTAAAAACAAACAAACCAACCTGATCAGATTGGCCAAACTTTCTGAAAGAATTGCTCAAACTGTACTTTTAGTTTTTCATGAAATATACAATTTAAATGTTAAGTCTTTTTTATTTTCTCGCAGTCGAAGTGAAAAGCAGAGTGTTTAACACGTGGCTAAAAGCCACTCACTCAGACTTATTTGTCATCGCTCACTTCGTGATTTCGTCCATTATTTGGACGTGTTGACTTCGTGTCATACTATTATTTATAAAGTACCTCATTTTAGTTTCGTGTAGCGGGGCTTAAGTGATCATTTTAGCTCCTAGGGTTTAAAACCGCAGCGCGGAGGCCGTCCAGCCAGCGGCTCCAGCGACAGCGCTCCGAGCCGGCCCCAGGACTGTAGGGTCCTAAGTATCAATATAACAACACGTCGCTTATGAATTATAAATAATGATTTTGTGTAGGTTTCCTCTTTTCTTACATTCGAAGTGAAAAGCAGATTTTGTAACGCGTGTCTAAAAGCATCGTGTCAAAATGGCTTGTTAAAGCCCCTTGTCATAACATGTAGGTACTATTATTCTCCACTTACTGATATTAAAGAGTTTAATTATAATCGTTAAAATTTTTCCAACACACGGAAGGAGCAGTTGAAACGCTCCTGGGTCTTACCCACCTATACATGGCCTATGTATACCAGTGACATTAATAAAAATGTATTCCATGTCAATCCGCTGATTGTTCATGTAGGTAACCGAAGCACGTTTTACTCTTTAAAGGGATTAGGTACGCAGCTGAAGCCATAATTGTGCGTTCGTGACCCGTTTGGTATCGATGGCGCATGCTTATGCTTCATGTTGTCTGCAAGTTAACTTCGCTTAATTTAATAATACATAGTATGTGAAGTGAAGTAATCTTTTACCAAGGGTAAATGGCAGTCCACGGCAACGTTTCGTCGAAGCGTGGCGGTGTGTTCGTGCGTTTGATCGCGTTGTGTTGGAAATGAGTGAGGTACCTGAAGTGGTGGTGCAAACTTGCAATGGTGTGGAGGAGCATGAGGCCGATGCTGAGGCTGACCAGAAACCAGATGATGGGTAAGGCTTTATAGCGAGTTAATTGTGCTTCGCTAGAATCAACCAAAATGGAATGATGTTTAAGAGTAAGCAAGGCCGAATTTTACCTTCCCTTACAAACGGAGTTTCGTTCTTATTTTAAAACTACGTGTTGGATTGAAACGAAACTTTGCATATACAATAACATGAGGTATAACTAGGCCGGAAACTAGTTTATATGCCTGTAGTTTATAAGACAAACGAAATACAGTAAAAACAAGTTTTGTATGAAAAACTTAAATTCGCTGTATTTTTTTACTATGGTATCTGAAGCAACATAAACTAATTACATGCCTGCATATACCTAAACTTATTCTAAGTAAAAAGTTTCAGAGCAAACTAGCCAGTCATTTAAAAATGAGAGCGTAACTACGTTTGTGTGGAGAACCGAGCTTACTGGGGACTCTTAATCATACTCATTGACAAATTTCTATGCAAGTTTGTCACTTAGGTAAGTCTAGTGGCGCGGCGTCCATAGAACTCGATTCTCACCGGCTTGCCCATTTTTTTTTGAGCCTGTCTGCTCTATTGCTTTTATAGAAAAATTAAGACACATTTGCTTTGGCTTGCCCATTTGTATTCTACGGTACTGTCTCAAGCAAGCTTTAAATATTCCCTTTGGTTGAATCTAACATTATATGTGTAGTTAAGTAGTCGAGCTATCAATACACAGATAATCTGACCGATGAACTGAACACGTCTATTTATAATCAAATGTTTCATTTTCAGCACAATAACGTGCAATAACCAATTTGAATTGGAATTTTCTATTTGTAGATTGGCCATTGACCCCAAACTGGGCTGCCGTGTTCGGTTTCCGAGTGACGTCATACGAGAAACGTGAGTCCCGCCTGCTCGCACCTAGTCCGGCTTTTTGCACACCGTAAAGATATCCTGTGACATCACAGAGCGTAGTACCTTGCTGACGTAGAACTGGCGAAATGCACTTTGAAGATGTGCGACGATTTGACGTAGGCTCTGACAGCAAAGGTTTAAATGGGGTTACAATTTCGCACCATGGAATTTTTCAAATCAATTCAATTTATTCGGAAACAATATACATTGTGTTTGAAATATAAACTAAGGAAGATATATGTAGGAATTAAATTATACAGTTAAATTTTTAATTGTATAATGTAATTACTTACAAGATTAACAAATAAAAATAAAAAAACCATACATACAATCACAACAAAAAATTACAATAAAATCAATTCATATCTAAATGTCTCATTAACATTCATTGCATTTTTATAAATTGGTTATAACGTTAAATTATGCTCGTACTTGTAATATGTCTATTAACTATTATTAACAATAAATAAAGTAAAAAATTACATACATAAAATTCCTTGCTCAGTGCGTTAAATATTTTCATAATTATCTATTAGGTACGAACTTTGAGTGCAATTAAGTTTTATTGAGGGACGAGATACACAATCTTTGTAAAAAATCATAATTAAATACATACAAATATGTATATTCAAATTTCCGGTTGCGATAAAGTGTTAAATAGAAACTAAACTTTCATATAATTTGTTTGGAAAGTTATTTTCACCATTCCATGAACTAGATACACAACAAAATCCATGAAAAATCGTAGATTTTGGCGGAGCCCTGTAATTTAAGTCTTCTACATTTATGCAGAGAACTTTCGAAGGAAGTGAAATTAATAAAATCGGCCAATTGCGAGTCGGTCGTAGGGTCATTTTATATTGGTTCCTGACATAAAAATTCATAAAAATTTAATAATACATTTTTCTCGCTGTTTGTTTCGTATTGGTTTAACCCAATACGAAACAAACAACTAAAGGGCTAGCTATCTTCATACCAAATTTTAAGTTTCTAGCTCAACTACAAGGGCTCCGTTTTTTTCCTTTAGCGGGATGGAACTCTAATTAGTCGTATTATGACTTAGTAATCCGCAATAAGAGCAGTATAAAACCCGTTCAAGAGCATGTCGGGCCATGGTCTGCTCTGTAAGGACGGATTTTTACTCGTAGTAAAATGAGCGCTAGTATTAGTCGCCTATGACTCGAGAGTCGTAAACCTAAGAGTTGAGAACAAATAAAATCTACTCGCAGATGGTAGAGTTTTTCCCTTTACCTTCGTTATAAGCATGTATACGATATACCATTTAAGATATTTTTACCAGATGTGCAATGTAATATAATTGCCATAACAACACTAAAAACAAGAAAGAAATTTAGGAGATGTTGACATTGGAAATATTTTTTCTTTCAATTACTTTTAAGCGAATTGTATTTGATTCTACGTAGTAATTTAGTTTGGTGTAGTCTAGTATAGTATTATATAATCTGTTGTGTAGTGTTTAAAATGTTTCATATATTATGTACTTAGTGAGAGCGTTTTAGGCAGTAAGTGTATGCCTAAATAGTTATATTAAGTTTAGTATAGTTTACGTCTCACATTTACTTCTGTTGTTTCTCCAATAAAATAAATAAATACGAGATACGGAGTGGGGAATACAGGTTTCGATCCATCTACACGTACTACATTTTGTTGACGATTTTTATTAATTCAGCTTATGAATATCGTCAGATTATATTTTTCCTATTATTTTTTCAATATTAACTTTAGGAAAAAACTCAACCACGCCCGAGAATGTCGAGAAATCGTTTTTTCACAAGTTTCTAACCCTCTCATTCCCTTATGTCAAGCTGAAATCGTCAGATTATTTCAATGCACACTTATAAGCATGTAATTAACTCACCTTACTTTTATCTGTCGCGTTCGATTACTTCTAATAATTTACTATTTTTTACTATTCTGATCCTCTGTCCTAGATCGTTGGCCTTATATATTGGGCTCCTATTTGGTGGTACTCAAAATGGTGCAAGGTACATGCTCTTATTTTATCCGCCGAGCTTCATGAAATCTCGAGATAAGCTTGGGCTCCCTTACTATAGGTATGCAGTTTCTGCGCGATGTTGATTTTACGACCTAGTCATAGAAATATGTAGCAGTTATGTGATGTGGTTATTTTTCAATGTAGTCATTCAATTACTAACCCTTGGTGATGTATATTTAACAAGCACAAAGATAAATCAAATGCGCCTACTCATGTTCATGTTTCACACTCAGGCTGTAACCCAGTGGCCGCTTTGTCAATTTTGTTGTTGATTTCCGACCACAGTGACGTTTAAAATGATTGTGCGCGGAAATGGAGCATTTGTCACTCTCGCTCATACTCACTTATATGTACTTGTATCAACCTCTCAACCTAAGAAGCATCTTTTTAGGATTCTTCTTCTTTGAAACTATTCAAAGCGTATCAATTACTCAATCAACACTGAATTTTTCGGAAACTGTCAGAGTTAACGGCGGGAAATTGGCGGGAAACTATAAGCCACTTCGTGCAATTTCATTTATAATGGAGCTTTTCACGGGAAAACAACGGGCTTTTTGTATTAAACAATTTTATAAAAAGATGATGAGACAGCCTCGATCCCTCGCTGCATGTATTAGCGAGTTTTCCAAGGTCTGCGTAGTCGATTGCAGGAGTGCCAAAGACGAGACGGGGGACATCTGGATGATGTATTTTTTTAAAAATAAATTGCAATTATCTGTTACTCGCTTAAATAAATAAAATATAGATCAACATGTATAGTTTATTTTTTTTCGATATTTCAAAAGTGCAAAAATTTTGGCCCACGCTATACCAAGTATGTCCGTCTGCTTGCCATCATAGTTTAGGAATCGTGATAGGCAGACACTTACAATATTCAAAGAAATGTGGCTGTGGCTGCTGTATAACAATGAATAACACTAAAGTTACCCGGGGCATGGATCTCATCTAACCTAGTAACCTAAATGTGGGCTAGGAGAAGTTAACTATTGTAATTTTACGACACTGTTCGGAAATGTGGTGATATTGCGTAGGGATGTACAATTGACACGGACCTTCTATGAATCTAGCAAGCAGGTCGACGTAGTTATACATGGCTAGTTTGGAGTAACAATATTAGACCAAAGAAAATGTGTAATTTATTCGGTAGTTATTGTTTTCTAATTCATTGTGATTTTGTGTGCGATTTTTTAACTGACGTCATACACAGGGGTTTTCGGTTTGGAATTGATTTGACAGTAGTCAATTAGTAGGTATAAAATCATTTCCGTTCCAAAAACCCGGGTTATGGTTAACGTCCATTTTGGGTTTATTGATGCCAGACAACATGGGTGTCGTTTTCCAGGTTTTTTGGGTGTAGATTTAAAAAAAACTGATCCAATTTAAATTAATTTGAATACGGCGAGTGTCACTTTTTTCGAAAACAAATCGTCACATATCGTTTACTAGGTTATGAGGGTACCAAATCCAAAAAATTTAAATACTTCTTGACCAAATGACATAAAATACGAACTGAATTTATGTTAATATGTTAAGAACATAAGAACGTGTAGTCTTGTCGTTAATAATTGCTCCGACTGAAATTTATTCGTATGAATATTAAGTGAGTATGAGTATTATCGGCCTTGATCTCACTTTTCCATCTATTGCTTACATTCCAGCCTCTACAACATTATACTATTAATCTGCTTTAGTGGCAACATCCCGTTTTCTTGTGGTCGCCGACAACACTATAATAAACGAAGATGAGACCTCAATTGTGTGCATTTGTTGTACCTTTAACTATAGACGGGATTCAACCAAAATAAATTAAAGCTTTAGTACTCAGATATCAAATGGTAAAATTAGGTGCATACAAATTCGACTACTACTTTTAACCCTCGACGAGAAATGTGATGATGTGCAGTGTGTAGTCTCACGACTTACTCATTTTGAACCAGCCCATTCTCACTTATATTCATACAAGCCAAACAAATCAAGCAAGTAAAGACAGGTAACAGTTTGCTGTGTGTAAAATATCGTTTAGTTGTGGTGATAATAGTTAAAACAGTCGGTGACGTTTGGAAATAATGGTTTTTTTTTATGGCATCGCGCTCTTGGCGCATTCAGCCAAACGGGGAAACGGAATTAAGAAAGGAAAATATAGCGTATGAAATAATGGTTATCTACGCAAATATCATTAGTGCTTTAAAATGCGTTCAGAAACCGTAGGAAATAACCAGCATTATTACAACCAATTTTACTATGAACACTTTCTTGTCTGTTGTAGTATGAGTTTAAATTTGGAACAGCTGTCAAAACTCAAGTTTATCCCTATTCTAGTATTCATAGATTTCACAGTAGTTGTTTTTAGCGATAACACTTGGGAATCGGCGTTTAAAAAAGCTGAAATAGGACTTAAACATATAAATGAATGGCTTAAAAATAACCTTCTCACATTAAACAGCTCTAAGACCAACTAAATATGCTTCACAAAATACGACACAATACACAGCCTCCCAAGGATATGGTACTAAAAATACATAATTGTAATGATGTCGATACTAAAACTTGTAATTGTTCCACCATCTCAAAAGTTTATACAACCAAATACCTTGGTATAGTCCTGGATCAACGACTCTCTTGGCATAACCACATAGATTACCTCAATGAAAGTATTAGAAAGTTAATTTGGATTTTTAAAATATTAAGAGATATTGCTTCTACAGATTTGCTAAGACAATTATATATTGCTCTTGCCCAATCTATAATCACTTATTGCATTCCAATATGGGGGGGAGCTAATAAGACCAAAATCATTGATGTGGAGAGAGCACAACGCTATTTGCTGACGGTTACGTTTTCCAAGCCTCGTAGATTTCCCACTGATGAGCTGTATCGTGAATGCAAACTATTATCGATAAGGAAGCTTTACATAGAATGTAGTCTTATAAGACTACATAAAAGTTTAAAGTATGAGCCAGTTAACACTAATTATCGAAGAAAACCATATGTAGCTCCATTACGACCTACTAAATCTAAATTTGCTAGGCGTCAATATATGTATCAATGGTCCAAATGTATAATATCGTAAATAAAATACTGAACATATACCCCTTACAGAGTCATGAATGTAAAAAAATGTTAAAAACATGGCTGGAAACACTAAACTATGACGAAACCGAAGTATTATTATTATGAAATGAAATCACTTGTATTAAGTTACCCACACATATATGCACACACTCAAACACATGATTTATAAATTTTAATATTAAGCTAGTCTTATTTAGTTAAGATCATAGTATATAAAATGCACGTGTAACTTGGTTATACAAATATTAATGTGGAAGAGCGGGACTTCCTGACACAAGTATTATTATATACTTAAGAGGAAATCCCAACACATTTTCAACAAAAAACATTTTCATTTTCATTTTCATAGATATTAAAACAGTTCTCGATACGAGACGTCAATTCAGTATGTTTTTTTAATATAAACCGCACGACATTTGATTTTGAGTGATATGAGAATAAGGACTTCATTCATTTGTCTATGATTTTTTTTAAACATACGTTTTGATGGAGAGTCGAATTGCCGCCATTAATGTTGTCATTTGTTTATTTTTTTTTTCAGTTACGAAAGTAGAATTGCTATAAGTTGTTTGTAATTTACATTAACGTTGAAAATATGACTAGTAGTGACTCCGAGAACTATATGAACATTGAACACCCAAAAATGAGAAGGCGTACAAAAAATTTTTAGATTGGAAAATGAACAAACGCACAACTTCGATGTGAACGAAAAAAATTGTTTCTGTATTTGTTCAAATTTTTTTTTTAATGCACTATCTATTGTCTAGATAATTTACAGGTAAGCACTATAGTAACAATGCAGGTTATTTCCGTACAGCTTCTGAACCAATCTTAGAGTGCTTATGATTTTGTGTGTAGATAAAGTAGTGTATGCATCTGTATATAATTATACCTTAAAACTCTCGTGTGATCCTATTATGAAACGAGAGTCAGCGCGTTCAGAAAACCACACTCGTATTTTAAGGCCTCTCATTATGTATCAGTTTCATAAACTACTATTAGAATGGTTTCAAATTATAATCTGGCCTAGGTGGCTGTATGGCTATTGACAGTCATCTTGTTTTATTCGCCCACACGTCTTAGTTTTAGATTATATTACATTTTAACATTGTTTCGGGACATTTTAGATATGGGACAAAAGCCAGATCAAGTAGCCCCCGGCATTTGCTGTCGTGTAGTAGAAAGTTTCGTGTCTAACAAAATCTCTTACATACTCAGTCCAATGTAACGTAATTTGACACCGCTTTTCGATCCTTAAAAGGTTCACGATTTAGTTAGTGTAACCTTTTCTTATTATAGTTCTGATCCTGATATTTTTTGCACATAAAATAGTAGATTTTATGAAAAAGCTTATGCTTAAATAAGTCATTTTGGCACCAGGTGACAAACAAGTATATCTGAGTCGTCTGCTTTTCACTTCAAATGTGGGAATCATAATGTACAAGTTATAAACGACGTGTTGATACTTAGGACCCTTCGGTCCTGGAGCCTTGTCACGGCGGCCGACCCCGATGCGGTGGCGCTGGAGCGGCAACCGCGGCGCCTGCGCTTTTAAATCCTAAAACGATCTCTTTAGACCCGCTACGCGAATGTAAAATAACGCACTTTTTCTCAAACATGCAATGAAATGACGTCATAACGTGCGTTAAAACAGGCTTCAAAGTATCCCGTTTCGGGCGGAACAACCTGAGACCACTGTAAAGGAATTTCATACAAAATTGAAGGCCTAGGCCGGGAAGTATTTTTTTTTTATTTTAATGTAAATATGGCGTCTGTGTCATGAAAAGTTTAAACAGCTGAATTATATTTTTTATTTTTTTCTAGTGGCTGAATGGTTATAGGACCAAAAATATTCGCGTTAATGCCTATTACACACGAACTGACATTAAGAACACAAATCTGTGGTTCATATGTTGATGAATAAATTTAAAATAATGTCTATACCAAGTCACCAGAGACCATAGACAATATTTTAAATCCTCTGCATTTATTTAATTTATTATAGAAATTAAGATTCTTATTATCATGTTATGTATAACGGCCCTAATAGGCTCTACTCAAACACACGCGAAATACGACCGACTTCCGTAAAAAGAAAACATTATGGAGGGATTCGAGGGAAAATTAGAAAATAACCTTTTGTCGTGTAGTTTTTGAGTAGTGTATTTTTTTATTTCATTGCATATGTTTGAGAAAAGCACTATACATGCCTCTGGCCGTGAAAAGTGCTTGCCGGCTTCGCATCAACCCGGGTGAAGGAGCACATAGCAGATGTCAAGCACCGTCGGTGTAATAGGTCTGCAGTCTGTGAACATGTCATTGACAAACCAAATCACTCAATTAAGTTTGATAAACCTTCTATCCTTGCCAAAAAAAAAGATATTTCCCCAGAATGCTACGGAGGCTATTGCGATTAAAAAGTCCATCCTAGTTTCAATAGAGAGGACGGATTGTCACTACCACCAGCTTGGGATCTTGTAAAACATTTCATCAAGGAACAAGCGAGACACAGGACTGCAATTTCCGAAAGGTGTAAAATATCTTACCTGTTTAAAAAGTAGATTAATAGTCTCTGTTTTTAAAATATTATAATTAGTAATGACACAATAGCCTGGGAGTTTTTCTTTGCAGCGTTTCTTTTCTCCTCAGTACGCCTCATTTGTGAAATGCTGCTTGGTAAATTATTAAAATAAAATAATTAAGCCCTTCTGGCACATGTGTAACTGTCTTTATAGCTTAGGCCCATCTGGCATGTATGTACACCTTTATTTGTTTTTTCAAAAATGTATAGTTTGCACAAATTGTAACACTGACAGAGGAAAATACATCTTTTCTCAGTCCACCCGTGACCATGGAAAGCTGAAAAGCTTCCGAAACGTCGGGAACTAAAATGAGATAATATACGCGATATAATCCGTTAAATTGTTTTATTTCAACAAAGGTTTTGTTACATATTTGTGTACATAAATAAATATTAGGGTGACACTTTTACACAAATCGAACTAGTCCCATGGTAAGCTCAATAAAGCTTATATGGTTATGAGTGAGTATTAAAAGATATATTACTTACATAAATAGGAAACATCACACAAATATTTGATTTTACCGGGATTAGACCCAGGATCAGGACCTTCAGTTTCGCAGGCAGGTATCGCTGAGTTAAACCGGTCGTAAAAACAAGTATATTTCGATTTTATTAAAAACTTAACAATAAAACAAAGGTACAAAATAACCAATCTCTGGCTCTAAGAAGAAGAGTGGCCCAGTTTAGAACTTGATACAAACGAGCAGAGTATACAATTCCGCTTTTCTCAAGCTAGACAAGACGTACGCAATTACTAGCTGCAAATTGGTCGCCATGATTACGTTCACAAAATATTTTTTCCTTTTCAGGTAAGTACGTGCAAGCGGCAGCCGAGGATTTGTGCCAAATAAAATACGGCTCGCCGGTGGAGTGGTGAGCAAACAGAATATGCGAGCAATATTATGCCTGCTCAAATAATTTCAACATACAGATTATTTTGGAGCCTAAGGAACGGTGCGAAACTATTCCGAATTTTTAGTTTGTTTTTTTCTTTTCGGTTTCCTATTTAGGATTATCATTCTTTTAAAAACGAATGTTATTTAATTGTACATTCTGACATGTCGAGATTTCTATATAATCGGTTTAAAAATGTATGTTTTTGACATGGTCTGTTCCTTCAATAAATGTAAAAGAAAATCAACCTTTTTTGTTATGTTTTGTAAGTATACCTATTCGCGTATTTTTTGCATGGATTTTATATCAAAAAACTTATAATTCAAGTGAATTAAAAGGAACATTAACAATCTCATGCTTACATAATACTGTTTGCTCGCATATACACAAAATTTGTAATTTTAATTTCACATAAGTAGATATGTCCAGAACAAATTGAACTACGAATTGTTATGAGGTACCTTTTTATGAGGTATTTTGATAACGGAACTTCTCCGGACAAGCAAGATTAGAACAGAATAGAACACTGAAGAAAAGGAACATTATTGGAGGTAAGTTACAAACTACCCGGAAATTGAAATGTCGATTATGATATTTATGATTTAAGTTAACCTTGTAACGAATGTCTTGATGGTAGGAGGTTAGTTCACAGTTTAGGTACTTTGATTACCTCCAGTAGGAAAGCGGTCAAATAAGTCGTCAAGAAAACTTCAATTATGGTATATTTGTAATTAATATGCATATCTATGTACTTACACGAAAAGAGTAAATACGTGACCGACGTTCGATTACTGACTGATGTTTTTTGTCATTAAGATTATATATGTAATTTTGTGTAGCACTTTTAGCTTCGGTTAACAAGAAGAATACAGCTACAGCTTATACATAAAGTTAGATAAATTAATGACGAGTAGGTAACATATTATTATGTGAGTGCAATCATCCATTATAATATATTGTATCACGCAACATACAAGTGTAAAGGTGTAGTTATACACGTATCATAACAGATTAATAACATTAATATCTGAACCCATTGATATATCTAGGCCTAATTTCTAGAAGCGTTTCTTCCGGCCCCCGTCAAGATTGTTCCATTTGTTATCTTCTGAGACGGCGCGCGAATTGTTACACACTTCGCACGCAATTGGGAATAACAAAAAAGGAGATATCAATCAGCTGTGTCGTCGATTCCGAACACACCACGCCAGCTGTCACATTCAATTGCGGATTATGACATTTTATTTTCCCACTTTTGCTATTAGGAACCGTTTCGATAAGAAAGCCTTCAATATTTCCTGAGTCACTGCAAATTTTGGGGAAACGCCTGTGCAAATGAGATTTTAATAGACGTCACATTAGAGGTGTTGTAGCCGCGTTTTGTAGACTGTAATGGAGGCCACACACCTGTAGGCGAATTTTAACAGATGATTTTGTAGATGTACGACCAATGATTGTTCGTATGTAATTTTCATTTGGTAAAATATAAGAATATTATTTGAACCAGAACGTGTAGTGATAGATTATGAGAGTATTCGCTATACTCGTTCTTGTGGCTGCGTCATCATTGTTTCACCTTAATGACCAAATACAGGAAGCTCCTAAAATAAAGCACAGGTGCGACCAGCTATCGATGAACTAACTAGATGTAATAAGCGGTCATCACCGCTTGCCTTATCAGGCACCGCTAAAATTAAACCCCTAGCATTTTGACGACCGAGATTTTCGTAGCGCTACGCGCGTAGCCGAGCGCAGCGCGCGAGTGTCTATACAGCGGGTTCGAGGTCGTGAAAGGGCTACACTTGTATGTCTCAACTAGGCTATCGTAATCATAGATTGTTTCCTTAAGACAAATTTGACTATCTCCCCCGTTCATCCCCTTTTATCAGGGTTGAAATGGGGATAAATGTGATATGAATTAAGGGCATTCAGAACAGGTTGTCAAAGTCTTAAGGAAACTAAGGGCGAGATAGACCCTTGAGGTCGGTGTAGGCGTTTGAAACAGCAATCGGAAACCGGTATTCTCTTTATACAAAATAACCGGTTTATTTTCGTTCAATTATGAGATTTTCGTATACAATAATAAAAATAAAATAAATAAAATATCATTTATTGCCAAGAATGAGTTACACTATAATTTGCTTATGACCTCCACACTAGACAAGGCCTGTCTCGTGGGGTCAATGTCAACAGTTACCATATGGAAGTAATTAACCCTACGCTGCTTCAATTTATTTAAAAATGAATGAGAATCCCATGAGTGATTCTGATTGTGCACCGTGCAAACTGACTACCTGTATGGACCTGGATGTATGTGTGGTGTGTGTGAGTGTGAATGTGTGTGTAAGCGAGAAATTTTCAAGAAGCCCTAAGGAGGTGTTCAGATTCGGCGTGGCCAAGGGATTGAAGCCAGCGTGTTACTTTGACTTTGGCTGCCCCAACAGCGCAGTCTTTGATGTTACAGACTTTTAGCATCTTATCATAAATGTGTGGTTGGAGGTGCTCAGAAAATCGTTTAGCGAAACTGGTTTTCGTGTGGGGGATGGGCACCTTAAAGACTCGTTTATCTTGTGAGTTTCCGTAGACATTTGTCTTGATGAGTTTATGGTGCATTTGGGCTATCAATTTACTTATTGCAAGCTTACGGATGCGGAGCACACTCATGTCTTCGTACAAAGCGGCCGTAGGGTATTGTCGAGGCTTTCTGAGGATGACTTTAAGAAGAAATCTTTCAGATCGTTCCAAGTTAATTAATACTGAGCCAGTTGCGCCACCCCATACAGTTATAATATATTTTATTAAAATTATAGAACTTGAATCAGGTGTTTCCAAAGATATTTTCTGCTAAATTGAGTTTTAAAACATTCCAGAAATTGCATGAATAGAAGATTAATAAACAGTGGTTCCAAGCCTAGGTTTGACATGAGAGGTTAATATAATGGTTGTACCTTATATTATCAAAAAAAGTTTGATCAGATACTTCATTTCGTCGACAATTCATTTTATCGAAAGCATTTTACTTTGAAACCGTTAATAATTTGGGATTGTTATATAAAACAAATCTAACCTAATGGCTAATACTCGACATTATGATATATTCAAGAATCATGAAAAAATTATGGTCTCAGGGGAAAATTAGAATTCTCAATGAAATGAAAAGTCTATGAAATAAAGCATTCTAGGAAACATTTGTCGATGAAATGGAAGGATACCCAACAAAATATTATATTAGTCAGTAAATAAATAGTCAAAGGTGAAATCCAGTACATTGAGTCATTCACTCACATCATCATCTATCACTTTTGTTACCTATTTATTCACTTCTATTAAGAGTATCTTGAGATCAGATAATAAATTAGCGCGATGTAGTATGTACCTAATTAGAACGTTACAAAATTTTGTTGCAAATAATTGGCCGCAGAAAAACCAACTCTGTTACTATAAGTTACGCACTGATGTGTTACTATCACGAAAAAACCATATTTAAAATTTTGGTAAATTAATAAAGAACTGTTAAAATTACGTTGATCCTGGTTTCATTGAATTACTCTGACATTTAGAATTTTATTCTAGACACATTCTAGATTTTTTTTCTTTTTTATTGACAATCCTTTTGGGATTTATCTTATTAATTATTTAAATTTTTAAAATGATGATTTTATCAATAATAAGTAAGTATTATACTTAAGTTAAATGATCTGATTAGGTTTTTCTGGGTTTCCCTAATCCTTGTAACAAATGTTGGATCATAGTGTATGTTTCCCAGCAAAGACTTCCTCTCATTGTAACTGACAATTCGAAAGTGCTTGTATCTCAGCCTACTTGAATAAAGGATATTTTGATTTGATTTGATTTGATTAAAAACACGAATAAGCTAGAAGGTGCCCGTAACTTCGTCAGCGGCGGAAAAAAAACATAACCTTCCTTTTTTCTTCAGCGTAGTTGCATAAAAAGTATCCTATAACCATATGTCGATGGATACCCAGTTACCCGTGTACTAAAAATAGTTGAAATTCGTTTATCCATCAGTTTAACAAAAAAAACGATTCAGTGACCTCCATGTAGTCTGTTTCATTTATTTTTGGAAAATATATTCAATTGATTTTTAAAAATGTATGATGTGAAAGTTTCTGAAGATGTATGGATGTTTGTTACTCAATGACATGTATGTTAATCATCAAACAGATATAAATTAAATACGAGTCGTTTCCAAAAAAAATACATACTTAAATTTGGGTAGCGTATACTATATGTATGTTGTATGACTAACTTTCTTTACATAAACTAATGAATTTGTAGTAGAAGTAGTAGTATGCAGGTATACCTAGGTAGGTCAGTATGTAATGTACTGACCGACATTTTAAAATATACAGTGTTTAGACTAGGTGTACCTAGTCTCTATAGCTATTCGTAGCGCCCGCACACCACAGTTCCCACACTAGGTACCGAGGATGTCGTGACATCCTACAGCCTAGCACAATCACGGTTACAGTAAGCATGCTGCCGTATAAGCCAGAATAATGACATGACATGACTTGCTACAAGTTACATACAGTAGTAAACGCTGTGCTACGATTTTGTAGCACAGAAAGCCTGCTCGTATAACGCTACGCCGTAACTCGTAGCACGTTCGATGTGTTTACCTATAATAATTGTGTTCATAGATAGGTATTTCGACCTACGTCGCATTTTTCCCAATGTTAAAAATTATTGGAGGTTAAAATTGGGTAAAGACACAAACAATTATAATTTCAGATGATGACATGGAATTTGTTAGAATTTCATTATTTTTGTCCATATTTATGTACGTAATTTTTCTGTTGACCTACTTTCAGTAAATACAACCAATGAAATGATTGAGATTACCTATAGACATTGCCTCCAAATTATTTCATTACCTAACGAAAAAATAGTTACGAGGACACGTTAAGCATTATTTTTGCCTTACATTACTGCGCACACACGCTACTTACATCTTACTAAAACTCGCACATTGTACAATCAATATATAGTAGTTAATACAACGTTTAACAACGGAACCCGAAAAAAAATCAATTTTCGTGTACTACGGTGAATTTCTGAGTGTTCTATGACATATATATATTTTTTTATTAAACTAATATTTTGTATTAGTCCTCTGCCTCACTGGGATGCCATGCCATGGTGAAGTCGTTAGCTACGTAAAAAAAATACAACATTTTAATTGTAAGCTTAAAATAAGTCTTAATCACAACGTGGACACCGTGTGTGGGTGCAAGTAGACGGTTTATATGTAAAGGTAACCATAAATAGTTCGCATACAAAGGTGGACCGGTGGCGAGGCCAGGCAAGGACATTTTTGGTGTAAAAAGTTCTAAAACCTTCATAAGCAAGATCCCGATAGGTGGGAGCTTCACTCATAGTATGTTTTCGCAAAATACTCATTTTCTCATGTTATCGGCTACGAGCGTAGCGCTACGAAAGTTATGGTCGTGAAAGTATTATAGTATAAGTAATCAAAAAAAAATCTCGCACTGCAAAAAGCCTCGTTTTAGTTTCACGTTGCAGGGTTTAAATGGAAACTGTAATTTAATTATAATAAATTATTTATCTATACTATTATAAAGTTGTAAAAATGAAATGTCTGTACATTGAAGATTTTTTTAAAAAAACGATTGTTATGGACTATTTGGAGGTCACTAAAACGAAAATAATCATTTTTTTATTTTTTGTATGTTTGTATATGTCGTTGTGGCTTCATCACGCAAAATCAGCTAAACAGATTTCAAATATTTTTGGTACACGGGTAGCTGGGTATCTCCAGATGGATATAGGATACTTTTTACCCGACTACGTTGAAGAAATATGACTTTCTCTCCTCCGCGAACGAAGTTGCGGGCATCTCATTGTTAAGAATAAAAAAAAAAAAAAAAAAAAAAAATTATGAAATTTTATGTTTGTATTCGGCCGTCCGTCTCGCTCTCCTCTTACGCAATATTTGAATGAGCGAGTGAGCCGTTCCATAATACCGAGTTCAAATTTCAAGCTTCGGAGCCTTCTGGCTTATTTAGTTTAGAAGTTTAAGTTTATGTTTTAATTTAGCTTTTCTATTTATGTATTTTATTAGGCTTGTGTTTTCTCTGAATCGCAGAGCGATCGTATCGTCGGTTGCCAGCGAATTTCAGATCAGCTTGACTCCTTGGCACTGCTCTGCATTTTCTGTCGCTTGTATAACAGGGAGTGCTACGAGGAATTTTTCGGGATGATCCGAGCTGCATCTTTCCGCCATCGTCCTACGCGACAATATTTTCACCCTCGCCATTTAGATGGTTGGCAGTCCACAACTGTGCGTTTTTCTAGAAATTTCCTGCCTCGCACGACTGAACTGTGGAATAAATTGCCGCCTGCAGTGTTTCCGGACCGACGCGACCTTCATGCCGTCAAGAAAAGAGCGTACTCCCACCTGAAAGGCCGGCAACGCACTTGTGAATCCTCCGGTGATGCAAGTGCCTATGGGCGATGGTAATCGCTTACCATCAGGCGACCCGTCTGCTGATTTGCCTCCTATGTCATAAAAGTGGAGTGTTTAATGCGTAAATGAAATGAATCACTTTTTCCTGCCATCCCTCGCGGTGGATACAAATGTTTGGATTAATTGTTATTATTTTTAATTTGACATTACCTCCAAAGGCTCCGAATTATCCAAATAATAAAAATTTATAAATAAAAAAGAACCGACTTCAGAATGAACTAAAAAGCCATAAATAATCTTTTATGTACGCTACGGATACATTTGAATCACCTTTTGAAGTCGGTGCCAAAGCATTCATTTATTAAGAACCGCGGCGGCGAGCCTTTAGTTATTATCTACCTACATATATATTTAGTCATAGTAATTCGTATTTTTGTTTTTTATTTTTAGCTTTTTAGTGATGGATTTTAGTAGTAATAAAGTATTTTTTAGAGCCCAGAATGGGAAGATTGAAGAGGCACTTTGCACGCATCTCGAGTCTTTGGAAGTAAGAAATGTAAAAGTTGGTTAGTTCATATTCATTTGTACCTTCCATCATCAGCTCAGTTTGTTTGTCTGATGATGACAACCAGACGAAAACAACTGAATAACTCTAGAAAAATATATGTATACAAAACATTGTTAGTGCCTATAATATTTGAGGTTTTCTCTCGATTTACCTGGTATTTCATCATCATATCCTGACTTGGTGATAAGGAGACTACATCAGGGACACACTATAAAGAATATGACTAACAGTCTTAACATACCTACCTATAATAGATGTTTTTTTTAAATATTATCCTTTAACTCTTAACCATTAAGGAGTTGTACCTTCCGTCATCAGCTCAGCATAATGAGATGATAACTACCATATGCAAATACTTAAATGCCTTAAGAAAATATATGAAAATCGTTATAAGTGCCTATAAAATTTGAGGATTGCCCTCGATTTCCCTGGGATTCCATCATCTGATCCCAACTCGGTGGCAATGGGACTACCTCGGGAGTATATCCTTTTAAATAAAATAAGAATTTTTAAAATCGGTCTACAATTGGCGGAGTAATCGGTGAAGACAACAACAACAAAGACATGAAAATGATGAAAACTCAAAATGGCGATAATGAGACGCCATATTGTGAAAAATAAAAAAATGAAAAACAACTTACTATATCTAATGGGGTATCATTGAATAGGAATTTGAAAATCATTATTAGGTTTTAATTTTGAATTACCAGTTAGGAACTATAACGATTTAAAGTTGGTTAGTAAGCCATTCTCACTAATATTTCATTTAATTGTAATAAATTTGTGCAAGCTTCTCAATAACCCCGACGATAAAGACTGCGATCAGTCCATGCTGTCAAATCCCTAATAGAAGTAATAGCGCCTGACTTGGCAGATATATTCAATAACAGTGTTGACTGCGGTGAGTTTCCTGATCTGATGAAACATAGCAAAATAACTCCTTTATTTAAATCAGGTAGTACCTCTGACCCCACTAACTTTAGACCAATATCTGTACTACCTACATTTAGTAAAATTTTTGAAAAGTTAATTCTATATCAATTGTTAAAACATTTTAATTTGAATAATTTGATGCATAGTAAGCAATTCGGTTTTACGCGGGGTCGCTCAACATCCAACGCCGGAGTTGAGCTCGTAAAACACATTTTCGATGCCTGGGAGGAATCGCGAGATGCTTTAGGCATCTGTGATTTATCTAAGGCCTTCGATTGCGTTAATCATGAGACACTGATCAGGAAGCTACACCACTACGGAGTTAAAGGATCGGCACTAAATTTATTAGAGTCTTATTTAAATGGTAGAATACAAAGGGTTGACGTGAATAGAAAGCGTTCACCGGGGTCATTAGTCTCTATGGGTGTGCCGCAGGGATCAATATTGGGACCTTTCCTGTTCCTTATCTATATAAACGACTTGCCACACCTCGTAAAGACCCACCATGAGATAGCTTTGTTTGCAGATGATACGTCTCTAATTTTCAAAGTCGTACAAAATCAACGATCTTACAATGACGTAAACAATGCTATCTGTGAAGTAGTAAATTGGTTTAATGTAAATAATTTATTGTTGAATGAGAAAAAGACTAAATGTGTTAAGTTTGTCACGAGTAACGTAAAATACGAGCAAGCAAGCGTTATAGTTAAAGGTGAGGAACTGGAACTAGTTAATAGTACAGTCTTTCTCGGTATAACATTAGATTCTAAGCTCTAATGGGGTCCCCATATTGCTAATCTCTCGAATAGACTGAGTTCTGCAGCTTTTGCAGTAAGTAAGATTCGTCAATTAACAGACGTGATAACGGCTCGATTAGTGTATTTCAGTTATTTCCACAGTATTATGTCGTATGGCATCTTACTATGGGGCAGTGCTTCCGACATTAATACTATATTTGTTCTGCAGAAGCGGGCTGTTCGTGCGATATATAAAATGAACTATAGAGACTCGCTTAGAGATAAGTTTAAGGACATTAATATAATGACAGTGCATTGTCAATACATTTATGAGAATATTATGTATGTACATAAACATATTACCGACTTTAAGAAGAACTATGATATACATAATATTAAAACTAGAAATAAGCATAAGCTCGCAGTGCCTGCTACTAGGCTCCATAAAATAAGGAGATCATTCATGGGTAACTGTGTGAGATTTTATAATAAACTTCCTAGCAGCATAACTGAGTTGTCTATTGGTAAATTCAAAAATATTGCGTAACGATAATTATTTTCTAAAGCTTATTATAGCACACAAGACTACATGAATGATGAAGCCGCGTGGGATTAATGTAAATTATAGCGTCATGTAGGTATATGAATAATTATTTTAAGGAATACCTAAGGTATTATAATTATTTTAATCTTAATTGTTTTATATACTCCGACATTTAGAATTTTATTCTAGATACATTCTAGATTATTTATTTTTTATTGACAATCCTTTTGGGATTTATCTTATTGATTATTTTAATTTTAAAAATGATGATTTTATTAATAATATTACACTTAAGTTAAATGATCTGATTAGGTTTTTCTGGGTTTCCCTAATCCTTGCAGCAAATGTTGGATCATATTGTATTTCTCCCAGCAAACATTCACTCTCATGTAACTGACATTTCGAAAGTGCTTGTAACTAGGCCTACTTGAATAAAGAATATTTTGATTTGATTTGATTTGAAATTTACAGACTTTTATAATTTGAACTAAAAAGTATAAAATAAAAAATTATAATAAAAAAAACAAAAAACCCATTTGCGTAAAAAAACTAAAAAGAAAAAAACAAGTTCAGTACCCTAGAAATTTGTTAAGTTATACTTAATGGAAATGTTTCATAATTCATGATCGATACTCACATAAAACAAATAATAAATTCTAATATGGAACATAGCGATTTTAAACAGTTGGAACCCATTGTTGGGAAAATTTGCGTCATCTAGATTTCTTATGGGTCCCGACTGTTTAAAATCGCTATGTTCTATATTAGAATTTATTATTTGTTTTATGTGAGTATCGATCATGAATCATGAAACATTTCCATTACAATTTAACAAATTTCTAGGGTACTGGACTTGTTTTTTTCTTTTCAGTTTTTTCACGCAGACGGGATTTTTGTTTTTTTGAATTATTATTTTTTACTTTGGTCTGCACAGAGACAGTTTACCAAGAAAAAATAAGAAGTAGGCTGTTTATTTTTTAATTTTATTACTTCCATACTAATATTATAAATGCGAAGGTGTGTCTGTCTGTTATGTCTATTACCTCATCACGTTTAAACAGCTGAACCGATTTGGTTGAAATTTGGTATGGAGATAGTTTGAGTCTCGGGGGAGGACATAGGCTACTTTTTATCCCGGAAAAATACCCTTATCCGCGATAAACGACTTTAAGGCGGACGAAGTCGCGGGCAGAAGCTAGTTCTATTATAAAGTTGTAAAAATGAAATGTATGTACATTGAAGATATTTTCAAAATAATGGCTGTAACGGACTATTTGGAGGTCCAAAAAGTTTTTTTTGGATTTTTTGTATGTTTGTTTGTGTCGTTGTGGCTTCATCACGCAAAATCGGCTGAACAGATTTCAACAATTTTTGGTACGCGGGTAGCTGGGTATCTTCAGATGGTTATAGGATACTTTTTACCCAACTACGCCGACGAAAAAAAAGGGTTATGACTAATTCTCCTCCGCGAACGAAGTTACGAAGTAAAAATGGATGTATACAGACGATTCTCGTGAACAAATGTCACGACAAGGTTTTAAAAAAATATCAAGAAAACCGGCCAGTGAGAGTCGGACTCGCACACCGAGGGTTGCGTACAAAATATACGCTACAAATAACTGTATCTAGGAAAATCGAGGGTTAGCAGAGCCCTACTCTTAAGCAAAATGTACGCGGTACTCGATCATTTTATATTGGTAATTGATTTACCAATATAAAATGATCTATTTATTAATTGTATATATATTTGTTCATGTATTGTATATATTTATGTTATTCATGTATTTAAAGTATATAAATATGTGTTTTTGTGTGTTATGTGTTGTAATTACGCAAGCCTCAGCACCGCTCACAATTTTTCTGCTTTGCCCTAAGGTTGACCGGTAGAGAATGCCTTATGGCATTAAGTTCGCCTATGGTACAATAGCTTTTCTTTTGTGCAATAAAGATGAAATAAATAAATAAATAGACAGACAGACCTAAAAAAATAGTTTTTCTGATTAATATTGTTGATTGTGCTTATAAGAGCTTCCTTCATCAGAAATTTCAAGTTTCTAGAATAACTGGAAGTACCCTATCAATTTCAAAAAGCGTCGAAATATACGTTTTTGGCGGCATAAACGACCGTATCTTTTTTACGTAAACTTTTCTAAGTTTAATTTTTTCACAGCTTCAAGGGACTTGAGTATATAGTTTTAATTTCAACTCGATACCTTCGCGCGTTCCCGAGATAAAGGGTCTTGACAGACAGACATACGGACGGACAGACGTACGGACAACAAAGGGATCCTGTAAAAGGTCTGTATTTTCCTTTTGATGGACGGAACCCTAAAAACGATACGACGTAAAATTTTACTATTTGCAGATTGTGTGACCATACAACGTGTACTATGACGTAATAATTAATAATGTATACTTTTGGGAAACTTAATGTTCCAAATTATTCAGGGATGGCAAATTATTTATAGCAATCATGAGTAATTAATTAGAGAAGATTCGCGTAACAAAAACTCACAAACAGCGAAAGTTCAGTACAATTGATATTTTTAAAGAGCTCACTATACAGTACCTAGCACCTCTTGTGGTGAAATTAAGCGCGGCAGCCCTCATTGCTATAGTATGTACCTACATTGATAGTTTGGTGTGGTAGCACCTAACGATTATCTATTTCAGTCCCATATTGAACAACTTACTTATTCCTGTGTCTATCCTTTAAATCGCCTCAGTAATTTCGGTTTCATCATGTTAACTAAATTTGTGTATTTTCCTTTCATTACATTGTTTTAAGTAGACTGTAATTGATTGTTTTACTATAAACCTTGATAGAATACCGAACAAAATGGATAAAACAACTTCTTCAGTACCTGCCAATCTTATTTTAAGAAAATTGTTTGGCCACGTTCGGGATCAATTGACTTGCTAATGAGTTTTGCAATTATGCGTAGAATTTATTTTCAACGTACAACCAGTTTAAACTTTACAAATTAATTGTTATGTTGTACGTTATAAAATCATATCCGATATTGACAATATCCAATTACAATATATCTATGCTTTCATTACCTAGCATTGTTTTATCGACTGCGTTGTCATAAAGGACCATTTAAATACGAGGGGCGTTCAATATATGATGAGAATTGTATATAAAATCTATAGTATGAAAGTACTCGCCAGTCCTCGCTCTTAACAATTTTTATCTATTTTCACATTTAAAAGAGCATCTCGGAGGCCAGAAATTTGAAGATGATGACGGCATGCTCGCCTCAGGGAATTTGGTGTTTGGAGAAAAGATATAATAAGTGTATACTAGAAAGGTGAAAATATCGACAAATAAAATAAAGTTTATTGAAATATGTCCGAATGAACATGCTATTGTATAATGTTTTACTATTTCTTACAGTTCTAGAAATACTATAACTTTTTCTTATTTTAAAGAAGATAAAGAATGAAGAATGGTAATGTCATTAAAATTATTCTTATCCATGACGCATCGAATTTGTTAATCGTTTCACTGAATACTTATCAGATGCTCAATTGACGCATGTTTGTTATCAAATGTATACGAGGATTCAAATATATTTAAAACAATAGCCGGATTATAGATATTAACATCCGTATAGTATCGTTGACGACACGTTTGGCTCAGTTGGTTGCACAACAGCTTACGAAGCTGGCAGTCCCGGGTTCGAATCCCGGCCAAGGCAAGTGTTTGTGTGATGTGATTGATGTTTTCCATGTATTTCAATATTATAATTTATCTATAAGTATATTATGTAAATATTTATGTATATCGTCGCTTAGTACTCATAGTACAAGCTTTGTGGGGACTAGGTCTATTTGTGTATGATTGTCCTATATTTATTTATGATTTACAATCATATGAGCCATAAGACGTCCACTGATGCCAGTACTGGACATAGGCCTACCCCAAAGACCGCCACCACGTCCGACGTTGCCAATATCCAGCGGACTCCTTTATCGGGTCATCAATGGATCTTGGGGGAGGCTAACTACGCTGCGTCTTTCGGTGCCTCTAAACCTATGCTGGTTGGACTTTCTGATAAGTGTGGCAGTATGAAATTAATACACGCTTCATCTCACTCTCAAGAACTCACTACAACTCATCATCATAAGAAACTTTAGAGCCAGGCTCTTGTCGGTGGAGCAGCTTCCATTTTTTTCTATCTTCAGCATTCGTTTTGACGTCCTGATACGACACACCGTCTACTTTCTCCTTGATTTGGTCTATATAATATCTCCTAGGTCCTCCTCCTTCCCTCAATCTTTCCTTCTATAATGGTTTTTATGTAATCGTCGTGTCGTAGCAAGTGTTCAAACATCTTTCTGTTTTCAATAGTTTCTAACAACGACCTTTTCTTTTCTACTCTTTTAAGCACTTCCTCATTCATTATTTCTTCCAACCGTTCCATATTACGCTGTGTTATTGTCCACGTTTTGCTTCCATGTAGGGCTATACTCCAGATGTTCCCTTTTATAAGCCTTTTACGAATATGGCCCAATATTCTGGCTTTGAATAAGCTCTTTTTAGCATTAAAAGCTTTCTTGGCTATGGCTATTCTAGCGACGATGTCCGGTGTACTTCTGGAGTCATCAGTGATAATGCTTTTTAAGTATTTAAATTGTTTGACTTGTTCTATTGGTATGTTATTTAGAGTGATTGATCTATGTCTTGAATTTGTTTTTGAATTGAAAATTGTTTTTGTTTTAATCATATTTATTTTTAATCCGAAGCCTTGTAAAATGTTATCCATTTTTGAAACTAACTCTTCTAACTGTGTTGGTGTCTGTGCAAAGGCTGCAATGTCGTCAGCAAAACGAAATCACTACAACTAAATTGTTTTTTGCCTGTCTTACCGTTGGCGACATCGCTGTTAAACGGTCGTAAAAGTGAATTAGTATAGTTACTTCGAACAAAAAAATCGATGTACATCAGCTACAAAAAGATATACACTATTAGTTCATTCAAAAATATCTTCTCTCAACTCTATCGTCAGGTAATAGTGTGCAGCGAAGATATTTTTAAACTAGGTGAGTGCTCGATACTGTCCCATTAGTTGGTACCTTCAACCTTAATTCAAAGGAATAAAAATGACAAAGTGTCAATGATTTAAATTAGTGTGTCATATATTGGAATGTTTATCTTATATCTTACTTAAATCCTTTTCTGCTAGGTTCGCTCTCCCTCCCACGCCCCAAGTCGCAGCAGGCCTTGTGCATTGCGCACTGTATCCCATCCTATTTAAGTGGTCGCGGATGGCATTTACGTTTGTGGGTTTGCGCTCCTCCCACACTATATCGATTACTTGTGAGGAGGTCTAGCTAAAAGTCAAGACCTAAAAAATATTGGTGGAGTAATAATAAAAATCTTTGTTTATTGGTCTAACCTTAAGTCCCTCTACTCGTATCTACATAACTAAATACGCACTTGCGTCATTTACTGTAGGGTTGATATAATATACAGAAATCAGCACCAACGATAATCCATTAACGAGAGGCATATCTCATGCCTCGTGGATAATGCGCTCTACAACCAGCATTATTCCTTAATTTATACACATCCTCATTTATTCACGTCAATGACATGTGTCAGCTGATAAGGTTCTAATGACGGTCAACTTTTATGTGCTCTGTGACCGAATGAATAATAAAATAAGGGAGTGAGTACGTAATAGTATCTTTTCTTTCTGGACCGTAGTTGGGTGCTTGGACTATAGTTAGGAGGTTTTACGGTATGTGTATATTATCTATATTTGTATTTTCTGGGTATGTATTATTAGCCTGTGTAATATATTTTATGCGTGTAGTTATTATTTGTCCTAAATAAAATAAAAATATTCTTGAATACTTTCCAGTTTTGCCTCATAATATACTTATGTTTCCAAATATTTCATTACTCAAAGGTTGTCTGAAAGAGATTGCTTCTTAGCCTTAGCCATACATACGATTATTTTGTTAACTTGTGACGTAAGGAGGTTTTGTATTGCATTGTCCTTAGACTGCTTTATTTAAATCACATAAAATCGCATTCCTACAGCCTATTCCCCGGTGTCAAAGTATATGACAAATATTTGTCGTATACTTTATTATATCTATCATGTCAGTTTACAATTAAATAGTCAGTGTGTTTGTGTTTGTGAAATTTTCATTATTATGTGCGTTTGTAAAAATGTACGTGTTTACCTTGCCACCAGCGGTGTGGGGTCCATATAGTCACAAAGGTACTGCCCACCCTCAACGACCATACCTCTATACAGGCACAGAGAAACTGCCTAATCTGAAGCCCTGATGACCATTGTTCCATGCAGGCACAGGAAGACTTTCTACCTAGGTCAAGAACCTTATGCACGTCACTGCTCGCCACCCGCTTAAAGTGCATGAAAAATTTCGGTGGCAATACAGTTTGCCATCTACCAAGTTAAAAGCTTTGAATGTAAGGTACGTATGGTACGTTATACAGGTACAGTGTCTATAGCTAGGCCACATGTTCGCGTGTAGGTACACATACTTACTAATTTACCGTGCCCGCGTCCAGTCGCGGAGCCACCGTGTAATTATGCCACGTGTACATTTTGATTATCTTCCACGTGACCTATATTATTGTGTCCCGTTCCTTAAATTCTACCCGAAAACATGTAGCTCGTTCTAGTGTTCAATTATGCGTTTTTTTTTCAAGCGGTATACACGGTCAAAGAAAATTTATGTAAATCTGAAACATTGTATTCGCCGAGGAAAAACTATAAATGTTATTTTATAGTCTGAGCGCTGAATCTACCGATCCTTTAACAATAAGATGGTATACAAACAAGGGTATTTTAGTATTCAGTATTACAATCTACACTTGGTAAAGTAAGACAATATTAAGAAAAATTCGCGCCGTAAGCTATTTTTCGTAAAAGATGATTAAAAGAATGTAACAATAGTCACCGAAAAACCGACGGTTCCTCAGCATTGTTTACGAGTGCGATTAGACATCGCTAAGCACGCTCGAAGCTTCGATAAACACTTAGCTTCGCTCAAAAGTGCGAGTCGGAATTCAAGGAATTGAAGGCAATAAGAAGCGCGGTGAGGGCGGTGAGTTCTCCCGCCCGTGCGGGCGAGGAGCGAGCGGCCGGGCGGGCGCCTCGCCTCTGGGAACCGCCGTTCGGCAGTCACCGTGCCGCCGCCGAGGGGACGCTCGCGCCTTCGGCTTAATACACCCGCGAACGATCCACGTGACGCTACCAACTTAACGAACCGATCCTACCAATCTCATACTTACTTTCAAAAGTACCATACCTCGGTACAAGTGAGTGAGGAAAGTTTCCACGTGTCCGTGCGGCTACCGTCATGTACGGCGGCGACCACGCGGCCGCGGCCGCCGGCTGACGCTTTCGCTGCACCATAATATACCATCACCACGTTAACTGGTAAGTATTTGCTATAAACATATAATCTTCTTATAATATCCTAATTTTAAAGTTGTTAAGTACTTATTATTTTGTTTTAAACTCCGAGCTTTTAAGAGTTAACGCTCGGCCTAAATTGTAAGGAATCAATTAAAGCCAAAATCGTGTCGTTTAATTTGTGGAATTAATTAATTTACGAACTCTAACACTGCTGCTTTGATATTAATAACTGTTATATTTAATTTCGTATAAAAAACGCTAGCTGACTTGGCCTGTTCAGGTATAATTTGGTGAATAGTTTATAGGGCAAGTTTCCCCCTTGGTTAATAAAGTAGGGTTCGGCAGGTTAATGCGGGTGTGAAGCACTCTAGTTGGTTTAGAAGAGTTTATGACTGTTATTCCATGTGAAATAAGGTTCATTAGGAAAATAGGCTGTTAACGCGTTATTTATTTGGTGTACGGTTATTGAAAATAACAAAAGGATTCATCCTTAACTTGGCAATTTAAGTTTTACGCCACATTATTAATTCTAAAATTAATTCAAACAACGCTTGATGTTACTAATAAACTCTGTACGCTGTATTTTACTAACAAAGCACCTTATTCTCATAATGTTTAATATTCTTATCACGTTTTATATACCATTAAATGCATTAAAAACAGTATTTTCTTTTAATTAAAAACCTGTCTTACTCCGGAGCTGTTGCTATTTAAGAAAATCGTGGGTATGTAACGTCGTAAAGTGGCATATCCATACTAATATTATTAATGCTAAATTATCTCTGTCTGTTACTTTTGCACGCTTAACCGCTAAACTGATTTAGGTGAAATTTAGAATGGAAATAGTTAAAGTTAAAGACCCTGAGAAGGGCATAGAATAGTTTTTATCCCGAAAATCAACTCTTAAAGGGACGTGAAACGCGGGCGTAGACACGAATAAACGCTAGTCTACTTTTTTATTGTAAGGAATAATTAGTTATTATCGAGTTAATGCTTAATAAAACTGTAATAATAAGTAAATATACCTATAGATACCTGAGTATGTATGTATATATTTACTTATTTTATGAGGTGTACAATAAAGAGTTCTATTGTGCACCACAAATAATGCATTTTAAAACACAGTTTATTGTAGCCAACAGTATTTTTTTAAAATGTGAAGAGATTACGGGCGTTGTTTATTATTTCTTAAGATTCAGAATCATGTATTGCATGGAAAAACAGTATAATTTTAAGTTTGTCAAAGTTATTTACATCACAATCGTTATATAAAGTAAAATAGTAATAACTGTTGTAATAAAAGGATGGGGTGGAAAATCTTTAGCTGCCGATCTTGAAAACTAAAGAATTATTTCGTTAAGTGATGTCAATTTCAAATAAAAATAGAAAACAACTTGTTTATCATCCTTGAATAGAGCGCTAATTATTTGAATGTAAAAAGGTATAATTAAACAAGCCAAACAAAAGAAAATTTGTTGATTTTACGCGCGAGTAAAACTGTACATTTATATCAGAGTTATAACGAAGCAAATACGCTAATTGGAGTATTATTTACTTGTGTACATTCGCCTTAGAATATATTAGCTGTACTCAACGTATAGCGAATGAAACAATAGCTTAATTAATAGGCTTACTAATTGTAAGTGCGTGACAAAAGTGTGAAAGCTTTTCACTGTTCTAACAAGGTTTGGTGGAAGTCTCGTTTAAGAGCTGCCTGGTATCGCTCGAGAACAAAAACAACACGGCAGAACACTTGGAAAGTAATCAAGTATTTGCAACGTGATAAGATTAAATTAACACGAAGATCTGCTGAAGTAGCCTCTCAGACGGTCTTTGGGATACGATAAAATCATAGAAAGGACATTTTTACAAAGATAACATCTAATTTACCCCAACACATAGAGAAAAGAAAACATTTGACTCGCGTCTAATGTATAATCGTTGTTAGGAAACTTTAAGCTGAAGATAATGTTTGAATTTTACAGCAGTTTACAATTTTGGGAGACAGATTATATCCAAACGGTATCCACAATTAGATGGAAACACACTCATACATTTATGAAACTTACGTTTTAGGGGGGTTGTGTTCATATTTTTAGACGTACCTAGAACTTGTGAAACTTTACTTCGATAAATAAAATAATTAATTGTGCTCTGAAATATACTACGTTATTTTAAACAAAGATTCACACAGTCATTAATTACACTATTACTAACCCTCTTAATGTTTAAGCTTTGAAGTATACGTTTGCTAGGAAGATGCTATGGATAGCGTATTATTTGGTTAAGTTTGGTGTACAGTAAAGGAAGGCATAACAAGTAGACGTCATCGGAGTAACCACTTGTTACTCCGTGACGCGCGGCGCTAAGTCGCGTAAGCTTCGTCAGTAGCGTCTAAGGCCGGTACGAAACCGTGCCGTGAAAAGCGATAGCCTTTTGAATAAATTTGTATTAGTATCAGACATAGCCTTTCGTATGAACGATTTCATTTGAATAAAGCTATTTAAGAGGGTGTATACCTGCTTAACTGGCAACGTCGTATTTTTTTGTTTTTCAATTCATTCATTACGTATTTGGTAGTTAAGCTGGCAAACTGCAAAATTTCATGATATTGCTAAAACCAAAGCTCTAAAAATTAATTTATGTGTATATCTTGTTTTGTAAGAAAATAAAGGAAGAGCGATGAGTACATGAATTAAACGCAAAATTAATGCTAAAAATGTAGGGTATGTATTGAACATATCTTTAAAATTCATTCAAATACCACAAAATAATGAAGCAAGAAGAAAAAATATGCGACGTTGCCAGTTAAGCGGGTATAAACGCTCTTAAACGGATTATATTGAGTATATTATTTCATTTTAAGTCCCGAATTCCCTGTGTTGTATTAGGAATTTTCTCGATAGTTCTTCAGTAATCCATTATATTTGCGAAAATTAACATCATTAAACTTGTAATAACATAACATGGCACAACTAAATAGTATATAGAAAATCCCAAGTAATCTAATGGGGAATGTTTCATTCAACAGAATAATTCAATAAAATTACAATATTTCTCAAGTTTGCTAGTTTGGGCGACTATTGTAAGTCCATTATCAAGTTCACTACAAGGAACCCCGCTGTCGTAATAAGTTTTCGCTACATACGCATTTTCCCATGCTATCTACTAAGGCTACGTGCGTAGCGCTACGAAAGTTTTGATCGTTAATGTGTCAACATCGCTTCCATCAGTAGTCGGACTTACTTAAAATGTTGTACATATTAGAAATCTAAGTATTAACAAAAATCTTGTTGTAATGCCATCCATTTACACGGTGACTATATTTTAGCCACGGTTTAGAGGTGACTAAATTCCAAGGGCCGATGTATTTTTAGAATCTAGGTCTTGTTTGAAGAGGCGTGATTTATAATTCTTAGAATCTGGTTGATTTACAATATTTGTAATACTCGTGAAAGTGATTAAAAAGATCTTTCATACTTAAAATGGTTTGCGTTGATTTATTGCGTTTTCTACAGTTATCTTATATGTAGGTACATGTTCGTTTCATACTTTGTGCTAAACTGATGTTTTACTTTTACGGCCGGGAAACACGATCAAACACGATTAATCATAATAATTTACGAACGAAATACAAACCGTGTAGAGGTAGCTGATAGCCCATCGAGCTACGCCCATACGTACTTTCTTCTATTTACTCTCTTTTTTATAGGTGTATTTTAATATTTCGCCCCTCGTTTACTTTAGCAAATACACCTCAATACGTGGAAGGACCCCATGTTGAACAATTCGCTCGCGAGCGAGTGACGCATGTTTACACATTAATAATTTCACAAATTCTTGCAGAGCTCAACACACCACGCATAATTCCATATAACGGGGGAAATGAATAGCTTTCGTTAAATAAACGTTTACCTATGAATAGGTTTTATTACATAGAAGTAACGGTTAAACATCGGCACGACAATGACTTTCAAGAATTCACTGACGAGTAAATCCGAAGAGGAAAAGGCTTTAACGTTTCCAACCCTTAGCACGCGTTGCGAGTATGTTTTAATGTTAACTGTCTCTATAAATATCTCGGCCATCTTGAAATAAGCGTGTGACAAGCTCGTGTTTCCATTCATTCTCACTATACAATCGTACTGCCGCATTTTAACAAAAACCTTGTATTATACTTTGAGAGCCTTTATATTTGCTGTCAGCAAGCTTGACAGACTCGTTAGGTACACTTTACCAATGCTTTTATGTGTAATATAAGTACCTAGTACATTTATTTTAAATCCTTTTGTATTGATGACAATATTTTATTAGACTAAAAGGATATAAAATGTCTTATGTTTCGACTTGTCACGACTAGAAGGAAAAAAGTTAGGTTCAGCCTATAACCGAAACTATTTCTTACGCTTAGGCTACTTCGGCTACCGGGTGCTTGCTCGTATTTAAATAGCTGTTATCGCTATACGCTAACCATCGCAAAATTCAGTTGTAATTTACTAGAGTTCAATCACATTGTTTTTAAATTGTTATCTACATTAAGTACCGAAATAAATGAAAATTTGTGTGTTAACACATTATTTTGCGTAGGTAGTCTTTTTCGGAGCAAACGGCAATGTTATTAATTATTTGGAATAGTAACCTCGGGGTATGAAGAGTTCTAAGTAATCATTAAAGAAGCTTTTACACTTCTAAAATCATAAAACAGATGTAATATTCTGCATAATTTGGATGATACAAGACGGGCATTGTTGCTTATTTAAGCATGTAATTTGAAGGTGACATTCCTAATGGTATACAGTTGGTTTCATTGCCAACTGAAACGTAAGAATTGAAATAAAGAGGCCGACGATAAAGATAACTGTATCTTTGAGAATTAGTAGGTCTGGTATTTTATTTTTACTTACGTGAAATAATGTTCATTTTGTTTAGTAAACTAAAAGTAGCTGTTCTGGACAAAGGGTCTGAGAAGGACTGACCCGTGCAACTGATCTTCTTGCGTGTGTAAATAATACAGTCATCTTTATCAGGTAACACTGCGGTCAAAATATGGTCCGGTTTGAAAAACTAGAACTAATGTGAAAGATAAACAAAAACATACATACACAAGGTTATTCTCTTACTAATCTTATTTTAAAGCAAAGATTGGATAAAAATATTTAAATAACAAACCATTCGATTTTTTGTGTGCTCTTATACCTCTGTTTGTGCCCTTTTTAGGGCGTACCCAAAGGGTAACACGGGACCCTATTACTAAGGCTCAGCTGTCTGTCAGTCTGTCTGTCCGTCTGTCACCAGGCTGTATCTCTTGAATCGCGATAGCTAGACAGTTGAAATTTTCACAGATGATGCATTTCTGTTGCCGCTATAACAAAAAAATACTAAAAATAGTATAATTTTATGTCTGTCTGTTTACATCAGTAACCAATATAAAATGATCGAACACCGCGTACGTTTTGCTTAGGAGTAGGGCTCTGCTAACACTGGATTTTCATAGACACCGTTTGTAGTGAATATTTACGGAATCCTCGGTGCGCGAGTCTGACTCGCACTTGGCCGGTTTTTTTACCTCTTATAAGCGAATTGAGAGTAAATGTTGGTTCTGACATGTACCCCAATACCCTCGACTATACAGATTTATCGTTACGAGTATCACATCAAAACCGAATAATCTTACAAAAGGTCATACTCGTAATATTCCATACTTACTGTGCAGTCTTCATCCAACTACCGTAATCGCATTTTAGACTTACAAATGCTTTTGAGGAGACAAATGAAAATTGCGCTTCGACATTAACAGATTGAGTTCTGTCCACACGGTTGCCAATGCAATCATCGGCATAACACGTTATTCCGTTGGCACGCCCGTTGGCACAGCGGTTACGTGTGCGCGATCGGACGGAGATTTAGGGATAAAAACCTAATTGGGGACGATCAGGACGTGACGGACGACGGTGCAGAATTATATAGGAGCAAACCCGCGCTCCACTAAATGACCACTCAACCTCCAAATTCATAATCATCGGACGATAGAAAATAGATAAGACGGCAATAATTAAAAAAAAAAATCTATACTCTATTGTAAAAGTTGTAAAAATCAAATGTCTGTACAAGAATCGTCTGTAAATGATATTTTCATACTGAAAGGTGTGTGTTAGTATCAAACTGTTCGAATGTCATTGAATAGCTTGACATCCGAAGATTATAAGATATTTTTTACCCACTTGCGAAAGTAAAAAAGAGATAACTTTTTTTCTCCTCAGAGTTAGAAAAAATTACATAAATCGACCTAGTCCCTAAGTTATGTTTGTAAAATACGCGACAAAAATAATAGAAGTATCAACCAGCCGTAGTATATACTCAAAACAAGATTTTCATAGAATAATGGGTGATGGGGGCGGGCGTCAAACCTCTTTGACCAACACATGCTTGACAATTAAATTCGTCACATTCAATGGTCATATTTTATTTAACTTTACATAGAATAAAAAAAATCATTTTCCTTATCCTCGGCAAATAATTATAAAAATTGTTAAACAACAAATGAAGTATTTACTTTATTAATAATACCTATAGCCTAGGTATAGGAGATTGTCATAGATGGATTATATAAAACTTTAATAATAGTCTTAAGACTGTTTGTTTCGGGTTACTTACCCTATTTTTCATGTCATTTGTTAAAACTGGATCATTTGGTTCAAATCGTCATTAGTACCTTTAGATACAATCATTTGAAAATATCAGTTTACCCTTTTGATTGAAAATCTATCGGTTTGAGTTGTTAGTCCATTTCTGTATACAACTTATATTGATATAATTATCAGTTTTCTTGTAGATGGACATAGTACTTAATTAAACATTAGCCACCTGTTGCGAACGCAACACTTATTTTATAAGTTTTAACTACTGCACTAAGGAGTACCGAAACGTTTATACGAGGCGCAGTTAGTATGCGGGGGCTTCTTTAAATGGGCCAATAATATTGGAACAAATACGACTTTCATCCCTACTACTAACCACCTAGCCGTTTAGTCAAATCTTGTAAATTATGACACACTACCTTTTCTTGCCATAGCGTAACCACCTCTGTTTGCGACCGCGGCACTACTTTTTGTAAACCAGTCCAATAGTAAATATATAATACAGTCCACAACATCTAAATTTTCATTCAAATAGTCGTCGAGTACCTGTTCTCGTCAGATCATCTGGCCCCGGCGGCTTCACATCATTCAAAGAAAAAAAAAATTAACAAAAAAATGCATTATTTTAGAAACTACGAACTTATATTATACCTCCGCATAACATAAGACCGCCTGTTGTTTCTCATACTGATTTAGATTTAAGTGTCTGATGTTATTCTCTTTTGGTTGGCTATAAAGAGTATCGTATTGTATTGTACCTCTTTTTTCTCAAGGGCTTAAAAAGTGGTGCTCCTTGATAACTATACCTAATGATGCTATTGCCATATGGTGATAATATTACTTGGAGTGCTGGATTTATCGATAAAGGAACATAAAATGATGCCCCCTTCATCATTGTGATGTCGAGCATGACAAATGTGTAAAATAATTTCAATTGTGTCAATGATATAACAAGAAAAAGAAAATTCACCTAATGCCACTTGACATAATCTCCGTTTATCTCCAATGATTGAACACAGATCATTATTTAGGTGATAACCACTGATAAAGAGTTGAGTGTTTAGGTAATCATACATTGATTGTTAGATAAGAATTTAAAGTCAATCTGAAGATAGCTCACGAAGAGTCACAGAACTACTTTTGATGAGAACGCTAATTTACCACGCTTAATTATTTCTTAATTAATTCATTAACTGACCAGAGATTGACCCCAGTATTACCGGGTGGTAAGTGACTACGGAGTTGATAATGTAGCCAAGGTAGGTAAGAAGCGAATAATTGATAGATTCAGGCGTTACTTTGCGGAATTCCATATTAGATTAATGGATCTAATTATAATTATAATACCTTTGCTTTTCCGCGAAATAGTGTCTTGGTTAGATGTGACAATAAATTGTGCTCACATGCGCATATTTTCATGCAGTTTTGCACAAAAAAATACGCATGCAAATACAACAAACCACCACCAGATAGTATAATCCTCGACACGTGTTTCGCCTCACCACGAGGCATCATCAGGAAATGCAGGAGATGTTGACGGTCCGGCGTTCACCCGAGAAAACGCTCGTATTTTTTTGTGGAACCTAGAAAATATGCGCATGTTAGCTCAATTTATTGTCCCATCTAACCAAGACGCTTATTGTTTTTAAAATAATATAATTAGTAACGAGGTAGTCTGGGAGCTTCTTCTGCAGCGTTTCGTTCTGCTCAGTAAGCCTCATTTTGTGAAACACTGCTGGTAGTTTAATTTTAAAATAAAATAACTATCTTTACGCATCTGGCATGTATGTACACCTTTATTTGTTTTGGGTAGTTTGCAAAACTTTGACAGAGGAAAATATATCTTTTCTCAGTCAACCCGTGAATACGGAAGCTAAAAAACTTCCGAAGCGTCGGGAACCCAAATGAGATACAAAAATGGCAAAAAATCTCAAGTTTTTTTTTTATAAATTCATACCAAGGTCAGAAATTATATACACAACGTAAATAATTCTCTCTATAAGTAAATTAGTTAATTTAATGTAAAAGCCTGGAATGGTTAATCAGACTTGAATAAATTATCATTTATGATGGTTAGTGTAAAGTAACATATACTATTATACTATTTATATACTTTACATACATATACTATTTTGTTAATGGGAAATACCATTGTGTGGTCAGATATTCAGATATCAGTAATTTGCCGTTTAGTTTTAGTGCCTATAATTTAGCGGTAGGTAACGTGTTTGGTCAATAAAAAAATAATGATTTCTCATTAATTGGTTTTTCTTGCTACTAATAATTAATTAAGAACACATAAGCCATTAATATGCAAATAAATAAATATCAAGAGGATAAATTATACATTTTAAATCAACTAATCGCTACTTCAATACCTATCGTGGCAGGTATTTTGGAACATGTTTCAAATACATACTTCCTTAGAGCTGAATATTATTTTAAAATTCGAATTGTACTTAGTTCGCTATTTCAACGTCAGGTATCTGTGGGTGGTTTATAGACAATGAGCTACTCGTATAGGCAGAAGACAGAAACGGCGGTAGTGCCATACTAGACGAGGAGCGAACACCCAGAGCCCTAATAGGGGAACCGCTTCAGCCTTAAAGAATTAAAGTACTGGAGTTTACGAGCCGTGTCATTACCGAACAAATTTTCATGCATTTTAGCGGGGGGCGAGGTAAATCCGAACAGCGCTGTACGCAAATATGCGTATTTCTACAAACGATCATAAAAGGAATCACTTACAAATAAAAAAATCACCCACACACTGATAATTTATCGTATAAACTGACCGGCGATTTCGCGATTACTTTTGCAGAGGAGAATCTATTCGTATGGCATCTCCAGTCGTTAAATGCTGTAAGGTTTCTCAGCCCATGATCTAATAATTAATATTTATAATTAGGATAGCGTTGCTTGAAGAAGGCTGAAAGGATGAGAGGGAATTTCCAAATAGGTGCCCTACCTATTTGGAAAATCCCTCCCTGCTACGAAGAAGCTACATAAGCTTTGGTGTAAATAAGGCAGAAACTAATGGTAAAAAGGGCCATATCGGGATTCATTTCGAAAAGAAGGTCGGATGTGCTTTTGTATACGTTTAATTTGCAGTTGATAATGGGGTTGATAGTGTCGTTATTTAGGTGAGCCTAATAAAAGTATATGACTTTGAATGTAAGTACCGAAATGTTTGGCACAACTGCATTAGACTTTGTTAGGATTTCGATTTTCGTTTCGGATGTTAGGTGACATGGTCAATAAAAATCACACTTATAAAAATTACAGGAAAGGCTGATGTCCGAAAATTTATCAATTATCAACTGCACATTTAAATGCCTCTCCGTATCATAATAGGGAGCCAGCTTTGAGGTACCACAGTTTAAATTTGTGATTTAGGTTGGAAATTATTTACGCATATAGTTTATACTTAAAAAACATATATAAGATAAGCTAAGTACTAATTTTGTAATAGATATAATAAGAGTTATATAGAAAAAAAATGACTGACTATTGAGTTTGTTACAGCATTCTTGTCATCAGTGGTCTCCTCTTGGAAAATGCCGTAGAGTCAGACTTGTAAAAATGCCCTTGCGCCTTGCGGCCTACTCGTATGTACAAAATAAAAAGAACAATATTTCATTATCCGGTGAATCGCTAAACTGAAAATGGCAGGTCCAAGCGGGTTTCCCTGTTGATAGCCCACTCTTTATACTTAAGATACTGAAATTATGAATTCCGTACCAAGGACCAAAACGAGAGGACTGTCAGTTGCCATACTTTGGATCGCGTTCAGATCGCAAGGCGCTATTCTGGCAATAGAGATGGCGCTTAAAAACTAAACATTGAACTATATTATAATTGAATAAAGAATCATAGTATAGTAACAATTAGTTCGCAAATAGTAAATACTGTGTCACGCTTGCAAAGATGAATAATTGTAAAAACCGGCCAAGTGCGAGTCGGACTCACGAACCGAGGGTTTCGTACAAAATATACGCTACAAATGGCCGTATCTATGAAAATCCAGTGTTAGCAGAGCCCTACTCCTAAGCAAAATGTACGCGGTGCTCGATCATTTTATATTGGTTACTAATATAGACAGTCAGACATAAAAAAAAACAGTTTGTTTTGTTGATTGTGCTATTCTTATAGCTTCCTTCATACCAAATTTCAAGTTTTTAGAACAACTGGAAGTACCTTATCAATTTCAAAAATTGACAAAAAACGTATATTTCGTCACTTTTGAAATTGATAAGGTGTTCTTTTGCGGCATAAACGGCTGTATCTTTTTTTACGTAAGCTTAGAAGCTTGTTTTTTTCACAGCTTCAAGGAACCGTAGACTTTGAGTATATAAGTTTAATTTTAACTCGGTACCTCCACGCGTTCCCGAGATAAACGGGCTTGACAGACAGACAGACGGACAGACGGACGGGCAACAAAGTGATCCTACAAGGGTTCCATTTTTTCCTTTTGAGGTACGGAACCTTAAAAATAATTCTTATACATAGATGGCGTTGTACAAATCGGGGAACAGCTTCTTGTATGGAGATGGTCAGTCCCCTTGTTTTAATGGTCTTTGTTCCATACGAATAAAGTATTTCATTGGGCGTCATTATTTTAAAGAAAAGCTGAAAGAAGAAAAAAGAAAAAAGAGGCAGCACAACCTGTAAACGCGTATTTGTTTTAGTAGTCTCTCTTTACATGAAGCGATGGGAACGGATAGATCAGTCTGTCGGTAATTGAAAGCTCGTAAAATAAGAGGAATTTAATAGCATAGGGATCGGATTTGCTGCTGGCGGAGGTATACTCGTATATACAGCTACCTGCGCCACCAAGGCCCTTTTTATATCTTTTTAAAAGTCACTTTTCCATAATACGTCCTGGATGGTACCTAATGGATTTAGAGCGTAATTATTCCAACTAAATTCTAATTTTACCTAACATATCGTGTATGTACACCTAAATGAGACATCTCCTGGTTATTTGCCTACACAAAGCATGTTATTCTTTTCATATGTATAGAATTTCTACTAATTATATACCTTTCTTCTCGAAACATGTTTTTTGCATATGTATTATAATAAAAGATCGAATTTTCGTGTCTCTAAATTCGAAAAGTTGATGTAAAATAAGTTTCGGTCGAAATTTAAATTTTTGTAACAAGATAGGTACTTGTATTATCACCATGCGTGACGATTGAAAAAAGCCCAAACTCGTTATTTTATTTTATTACGGAGTTCGCATGGCCACCATCCGGTTCTATTGTCAAATCAGCTCGATAGTATTTATTGCAATGTCACCGAACTTACATAAGTATGCCAAATTTTAGCTCAATCTACAAACGGGAAGTGGGTCAAATTTAACAATTGATTACAGACACCGGGCCAACTGAAACTAAATAAAAGCTTGTAATTAAAAGAAGGAATAAGTTCCTTTTCACTGTGTTTCCACTATTACGTCTTTTAAATAAGACTAGTCACTGCCCAGTTTTTGGATTTACAGCTAACATCCATTGATATTGATTGTTGTACACGGTATAACATAAAAATCAGTTAAGACAATCAACCAGCCGTCAGAAAAACGTACAGATAAGAAACAAATACCTATGTATTGAAATATATACAAGATCGGATGCCAAACGAAAGGAATAATCCAAAAAGCATTGTTATCGCATGCCGGTTTCCTTCAGGAAGACAGGAAGTTCTGTTGAGAAGAGCTTCTCCTTTTGTAGTACTTGAACGTAATGCGAGAGCTGTTATAGATCTGCCAGTGGAATTGTAGGTACCGAAGATTGTTGTCTTCGAGTGAAATTCAATTCGGCCGCACGCAGTGTGATCTGTCTGAATCGCTATTGGTTAAAAGGATACGATTTACGTAGAAATCTCAATGCAGTATAATAGAATTAAGTTTTAATGTAATGCAATCATTGTGTTGATTTATGCTCTTTTCTCACAAGAAAAGTAAAAAGTAGAGTTAAATATTTACTTTCCATGGTCACGGGTAAAAAGCTGAAAAGCTTCCGAAACGACAGGAACTCAAATGAGATAATATACGCGATATAATCCGTTAAATTCTAAGTAAGACGTGTTGTACAAAAACACAATCATTTTATTGATACAAGTAACATATTGAAGTAATAATTAAATACATGCATCCAAATCCACAGCGCAGGATTCGTCCTAACTACAAAATGAGCATCCGTTACAACCTTCGTCAAAATTATATACAACTATTTATCAGCGACAAGCTTCATCCAAATGATACATTATAGCAAACCGCAACACGCTTCGTCAATAACAAATAATAATCAAACTCCGGCCTGACCAGCACCTGGGGCAAACGTTCCAAAGATGCTAGCAGCATTGCCCCGCTGTATCCGTTAAATTGTTTTATTTCAACGAATAATAATTGCAGAAACAGAATAAAATATGAAAAAATAGAGTGATTGACGTGAGCATAAAAGCCATTATAATATAACAGTCAGATTGTAACTCATCAATTACTGTGTGGCATAAGACTCATTTTATATTTTTATATCGATATTTCTTCATCGATTAGCACGACATTTATGAACCGAGTTACGTGGTTTTCTTTCTATTATGTACAGGAAAGAGCCTAAGTGGTAGAAATATTTTATTATAAAGAAGGATAAGGTTTACACCAGTTCCGAAAATAACTATGTTTAGTGCCGAAATGTTAAGGCTACGTAAAAAATCCGTAAAAAAAGGATATCACAGTTTATACTGCTTACGTGTAGCCGATTACACAGTCAAAGTTTGATATTTTGACATCATTTAGATAAAGGTGTACATGGAAATGCTTCTAAAACCGTGTGTTTGTACATTAAATGTGATGCTTAGTTACGTAAATATGTAAATATGTGTGGTGACTGGTGCGTAATGTACGGGGACGTAATCACAATACCACCGAAAATTCATAATGCCTACAGTTTTTTAGGGTGCAGACAAAATCACGTGGAATCGAGGTAAGCAGTGAGAGTTTTTAACTCTATGTCACAATATAGTGTTATGAAACACGCGGGCTGGAAATTCCCACCAGCTGTGACTAGGCAGGCAATAAGGGAGCTGTAGCGGCCGAGACTGGTAAAGACTCGAAGCTACAAAGGCTAGCGAAGATGCTGCGCTTTCTTACTCAAAGGCAACTCCCGCAGCGCGGCAGACCGCTAAGTATTTCAGTTGTTATCATACACCTAAAATACTTAGCGGTATGCCGCGCTGAATTGCATTATAATCTTCGGTATTAAAGTTTTTGGGAATATAATCCTCCGGATTGTCGTCTTCAGGGATTATAGCTTTCGGGATTATTGTCTTCGAAATGTCATCCTATTGGTAAAACATATTTTCGGAATTTCAAACATTCGGTTAAATAAACATTCGACATTTTAATTTTCGGCTTTCCGTTCATAAGTCTTATGAAATTTGGTATTTTGAACTTCGGCATTACATATAATACGTACCCATATAGATGAAAATCGCTAAAATATCTACACACACATAGTTACTAAAGGGAGTAAAACTTGAGTAGATCTAGGAGAATGTTTGCCTTTGTGCTTGTAGCATCTGTTTTGATTGTATTTTCAACTGTTTATGCTATAAAAGGCGGTTTATACTATAAACACACACTATCAAGTGGATAAAATCACGGGTTAGTACTAGGTAAATTTTATTACAAAATATATAACGGAATCGGATTATACCGTATTCTAGTGAAAACAAATAAACAGATCGATAACTATGATAACGATAACTTGAAAAAAATAAACACTACAAACCCAATTATAAGGTCGTCAGTCGATAACGAAGTAATGATTCCGCTCCTTATTGTCGTATATCCAGTACTTCACGACAAATCATTGATAAAACCTTCTACTTTAATCAGCTTTGATACGACAAGTATCAATGATACATTGATAAGCGATGAAGAATACTGACACTGATTGTGATAAAGATAGTCGATGGTCTAGTTTTTGAAACAGCATGACTTGTTAATTGCATAATGAACATACCCTGGGGGTTTCGGAGTACGAATCATTGACATTAGCCAAAGAGTAGGTGTCGAGTTAAAAAACAGAGTGCACTCTAGCAGGTTTCTACCTAGTGAATAAATAATCAATTAGAAAATAAGTAATAATAATAATAGACTAGAGAATATAACAATATAGCCATTTAATCCAATAAATATTACGCTATTTTACAAAAACAAGCATTATTTCATTGTTGAGTATTCGTAGTAATTATACAACTTTTCCTATATATATTTCTTGTAGTATATTTATATATCTGGTATGGATACGTTGCTCTGCCAATGCTTTCCATAAATAAATACATGATATTTAAAACACAAAAAAATATTAAATTTTATAAAAGATGAAATCTTTTCAATCTTAATCAAATTAAGTTTGAAAAAATTAAATCCTTCAAGATTAATTTGCCACTCACAGTAACTTAATCGCCATTCAAGTAATTTAATCGTGATTAAATACGTATTTAATCCTCTTCTTTGTAAACACATCGTGCAACAATTGATTTCTTCAAAAAATTTAATTATGCACCTATTACAACTGACGACGTAGAAAGATCATTGAGTAGGTTAAAATATTTACAGCAAGACGCCGCTGCTTAACCGTTCCAAATATAGGAAAGATATTAATAATTCATTTCGAAAATCATATAAACTACTAAAATTACTGCAGGTAATTTTTTTGTTATTATCTCATAACATAAAGAAATAAAAGACATTTATTCACTTTTTGCATAGGTCCATAATTGGGTTTTGACTTATATGGTGAAGTATACAAGTATGCAAAACAATGAAAGGTAATAAGGCTTGGTACTAAACCTAAAATACTAGCATAGTTTACAATTCGCAGTGGGGTAATTATTTATTAGGCATAATATGATGTTTTGTCAGATTAACCTATCTATTGATCTCTACTCTTTAGCAAATCGTTCGTGCCCCGAAAACCCCAGGGTATGATAATGAATGAATGAACAGCGTATAGGTTTTTAAAGAGTCGGCCACACGCAAATATCCCTGACGTTGCAAACATTCATAGGCTGTGGTGACTGCCATACTTCAGGCAGGCTGTACACTTGTTTGCCACTTTTGTAGTATAAAAAAACTTGTATTTTAGTTAAATCTTACATTCTTAGACCTTAATAACATAAGGCCTACAGGTGGCCACTGAAGTGTTAGGCTGTTTCAATATATTATTTACATGTGAAAGTTTCTGAAGACGTTTGTTAGTTAATAACGAGTAAACCGTCAAACGGCTTTAGATCCAATTTGACACACAGATCATGGCCTAAACCTAAACCTACTTAATTACCGGTAGCGAGGGAAGCGTAAACGCTAGTTATTTATACACTTATGGGTAGCTACGAGTATGTTAAAGCACAGGTGGTAACCTATTTAGAGTGTAGAACTTCTACATACAAAACATCCAAGACCCAGGAACAAACATTTGTGCTCATCGTACAAACACATGCCCTGGCCGCGATTCAAACTCGTCAAAGGTGTAGTTAAAGTTTGTAAGATGATTTTTGGAAAAAGGTACTATTTTGCAGCAAGCACGCACGGAACGCCGCATCTTTTTGCATTTGTCGTGGCATTTGGCAGTAAATGCTGAATAGGTTATGGCGGTGCACGACCGATCCCTGTGGATCCTTCGCAAGGCCTTTTTATTTGTGCAACAGTGAAAATCTTTAAGCTGATATGATGATGACGATGGCAGTATAAGTTTTTTGTGTGGCGGAATACAAACAATACGATTGTGAAAATATGTTTTAATCAAGAAACAGTGCGTATGTGGGGTTTTTAATGATTACTAGAAGGCGCCCGCAACTTTGTTCGCGGAGGAGAAAAAGTCATAATTCCTCGTTTTTTCAGCGTAGTCGGGTAAAAACTATTTTATAACCATCTGGATATACCCAACTACCCGTCTACCAAAAATACTTGAAATCCGTTTAGCTGATTTAGTGTGATGAAGGCACAACGACAAAAACATACAAAAAATCCAAAAAAAAATTTTCGTTTCAGTGACTTCCAAATAGTCCATTACAATATTTTTTTTGAAAATATCTTTAATGTACAGACATTTCATTTTTATAACTTGATAATAAGTATATGTAGATGTTTGCGAGGTAATGAAGAAAAAAGACAATCATATGATTTTGCGTGTCAAGTGCAAACTATGCGCCTTAATACCCGCATTAATGTATGAACTGAAAGTAAAAAAAAATTGGTTGTCTGCGGTTAACGGACAATAATTTTACGTGATAACGTCATAGGAAAACATTGATAAAAAATTGCATACTGTACTTTTTGTTTTACAAATATCATGATAATAATCACAATTTTTGCAATTTATTAGTGGATCACTCCACTAGTGTTATTATTATAAATTTTTTCATTTGTTTCTGATCTTTGTTTATAAAAATTGCATACTTTTATGAATTTACAAGCCGAACGCTTAGGCCGATCGTGCCACTCTATCGCTTAATTTTACCGCACTCTCGCTTGCACGCTCGACTCAGGCGGAACGTGACAGCGGAACGTGACAATGAGTCATGTTTTTTTTTGCATGCAGCCAAACGTTATAACGTCAAAAAATCTGTCTTTAACTTTCATCCTTTTCCATTGAGATCAGCCCCCCTATATGTTTGACGCTAGCAATCAGAATCAAGTGTCATGATTTTGTATGGGCTATGACAGTTGATTGGGATACCAATTGTCAACATTTCGTTAAGCAATAACCCCCCTGATTAAACGTAGATATATCAGGGACTTCGAATGTAGAAGTCAATAGGTATTGATTCATCCTAATCAAACATTTAACTAACTACCTACCTAACATGAAACAAAATGCTCAAAGCGATTCCATATAAAAACGGACACGCAATATGTATAAAATTGAATCACAATAGTAACAATTAGGTCGCAGATAGCTATAAATAAAACATAATATTTAAATACTTTGTCCCGCTTGCAAAGTTGAATAATTGTAAAAAAAAACTTATACATTAGATGGCGTTGTACATATCGGGGAACGGCTACTTGTGTGGCGTTGTTCAGTCCTTTTGTTTTAATGGTCCTTGGCCGAAAGCGAAAACAATTTTCTCAACTCTATAGTGGTTAGTAAGTGATGGAGCTTTCAATTGCACCAATTCTCAAAGGGACTGTGAATTACATTATCCAATAAATGGCAACACTGGGGTGTCAAATGTTACCGAATTGAAGTAATTGTATTGTAACAGTTACGCGGAGAAGTAGGCAGTTTGTAGTTTGCCGAGCTTTGGGCGTTGGAGGCGAACATGGGAACGCTTTTGGCCCTCCCTTAGTTATACCTATTGCGTATGAGACGAGAAACTTGACTTGATTTTAAACATCACCTAACGCCGCGTACCTATCTACGTATAGTTTCAGTAGAGGTGTGTCAAGGTTTTCGTGAATAGTTGGGATGTACTCATCCCGAGCCATAAAGCAAGTGTAAAGTTTTACTGGTGTTCGTCTTTGTAAAACACTATTTAAAACTGTAGGTAGAAAGTTAAAAATACGACGGTTTACGTTACTGCAGCACAATGCTAGAAAATGTTTCGTTTAACAGTTAAAGTATGTACATTGTAGATGATAAATGTGTGTGATCTTTGTCGGGACGGACGTAATTAAATAGGTACATGTTCGGGGTCGATCTACTCAGGGTATAGTTCGTGGAAAGGTGAGTATCATTTGGTTACCCTGGTTTACGCAATTTTTTTGATACAAATTATATAATTCTTTATGACATAATCAGTATACTCGTAGAGGTAAAGTTAAAATCTTATTTCGCCTAATTAATTAAATTGAATATCCTACCCACGTTATTGCAATGACAACGATAACTACCAACGTTACTGAAAATTGCGCATTCTATGAAATACTATTTCTGCAAGAACAACATTTCGCGGAAATCAATTATGCGATACCTTCTTCTTATATCTGCTTCTGTTATACCACATGAATTTTATATAATTACAACTTTATAACATAAATCGCTCATCACAAGTCAGTTACAGTTACTGTAGGTGCAGAACCAATTTAAAGAAGGGTATAAAACATTTTTTTCATTTGTTTTGTAGCTACTACAAAATGTTAAAAAATATATCAAATCATAGAATACCTACTTGACATGACTACGTTAATACCGTTAAACTAATGTAAGGTGTAAAAAAACATCGATTTGAAATCGATTGAAATGTGAAACATCACTTCGTTGTGATGTATGATGAATTGTAAACATACACAAATAGAAACAGCGCAGTGTACGTAAAATATAAATAAGCATGTTGGTTCGAGAAACAATTTCTAAACTCGTTTTCGTTGTTTGTGAGAGATAGCTGTACGAATGTGAACCTTAATTTATGAGCTGTTTCATTAAATATTGCTCTGGAAAATCAATACACAAAGTTTGCTGCTAGTTAATAACGCTTTTAATGTACCGTCGTCTTATTTGTCGTCAAAATGTTGTCTCTGTAAATACTCATGGAAGTTTAAAATTATTAATCTCTTGTAAGATTTCTTCATTGGAAGATTTAAATTAAAATTGAAACATTTATGACATCATTGAGGCGATGCGAAACAAGAAAACTTACTCATGTAGGTATTAATTTTCTATTTCTGTTTTCTTTCTTTCTGGAGGACATAATAATTTCTAGATAATTAAGTACCAACTGCCATGCATACGAATTCAAAGGAATCCAAATATCTTATAATTAGACTTTGTACCAAGCTTACAAATATACTGCTATATAAAATATCTTTAAAGTAACTACAATAGCGTGGTTAAGAAATTCACTTTGCATATATTGTAGCCAGTCGATACCTTATATAGTTTCGCTTGTTTTTACGTTATAGCCGACAATGTTTATCTTTTATGTTACAAGCACTTTCGCTAACGTCTGCCAGCAAGTCGACAGAGGAGCTGGTACTACTGACGTCAATGTTGCTTTATGACTCAATCCGGCGTCGGGTAGTGAGCTCTCTCCCAGCTGAGTGCAGCCCGTGCTAAAAATATAACATCAATTTACATACATTTTTAATAGGCCACCTAAGGCGCCTCTGAATCTTGTGACCGCTCAACCGCGTCGCGTTTTACCGGAACAGCTTTGACATTGAATACTTTGAAACAATTTCAGTGTAAGCGGATACGGTAATGTTTAGTGTTTGTTATTTCCAGTGCGATCTCGTTCGTAGCGTTCATACACGTATCAATTGGCTAAAGTTTAGGGTTGTGTTGCGTAGAGTAGGAAAGTCGAGAGGGTCGGGAGCGTGGGTGCTCGAAACTCGAAGCTCAGGTGCTCACGTAATACGGTAACGAGCCCACGTCGTGTAGGGAAGAACGCGCGGAGCGTGCCGCGCGCGCCGCCGGAGGCGCGTCCGAGAAAATTCATACATTTGTAGGATAATGCTCGCATCAGTTTAAACGATCCACATTTTTCTACATAGGATATGTTTTCAACCCTTGTAGGACAATGCGTTTATCATATTAAGATAATCCGTAAAAAATAACCATTTTGTGACCGATAAGTATATACGTTAAATGTGTTTTTTTTTTTTATTTCGATATTTGAAGGAAAACCTTAAGGATATTTTTTTCCTTGTAATCGTTTACCATGGTATCGTTTACCTTATAATAGAGTCCGTCATTAACACGTTAACTGCCCGGCTAGATTCGTAATGAATTAATATATATTATATACATATACCTACATATAAATAGCTGTTACCCATCATAAAGCGATTTTTTGTATTTGTTTAATTAAGAAGAAAATAAATAGTACTAAATAAAAAATAAATCGATGTGTCAGTCACTCACAATAAAGAATTGAGTAGATATATAGTTTTAATTTCAACTCGATATCTCTACGCGTTCCCGAGACAAAGGGTCTTGACAGACAGACGGACAGACGGACGAACAACTTAGTGATCCTATAAGGGTTCCGTTTTTTTCCTTTTGAGGTACGGAACCCTAAAAACGATTTTACTATTTGTAATAGTACATTTTTAACTTTGGCTTATGATATTATTATATTTTGTAATGAATAAAGGTGTTTTTCAAATGCCGGTGTTTTTTTTTTTTTTTTTTCCAAAAAGGTGTACTGTGGGGTTGTAGCTGATGGTGGTATAAATAAAAATGAGCTGGTACGGGTTTGATGTTTTGCATTCAACGTCTGTCCTAAGACTTTCACATAATGGCATAAAGCTGGAACGAGACAGCTGACGTTCCTAATTCGGAATATATACTACTTTTACATACGGCCTGTCTCTTATTAATTGTGAAGGATTAAGACCTTCACAGTACATAACTTCATGCAACTTAAATTAACTCGCTAAACTGCTAAGACAGTTTCTTGGCGAGATCACGCTCATATCCATTATTTTTAGCTATATGCATGTGTGTTTATACTTATTTAAAAGCGCTTTCGTATTTTTGGTACAAAAAAGCGTCAGAAACGGACGTTGTTGTTTTTTTGACGGCGAGAAAATCCCTTAGTACCGCGTGCATATTTTTCTATTCTATCTCTAGTTCTATCCATTAATGTAATAGGCCATGCGGAGTCCGTATTGCCTGGGACAGTGTCAGTCATTTACATACAAGGAACGCTGCTAATGTGCCCGACGACTCAGTGCGGTCGTTTTAATTTGGTGCCTCTGTGTCAGTCACCGGTGACTGCCATGACCTTGAACAAATACACTTTTAAATGTGTATTTAATTTCAAATTACCTATTCATCCGGCAGTTGCAGATTTCAAGTGCCTAGAAAAAATATCTAAGTACCAGTCTACTTTTAATTTCTTAGTATGTTAGGTAATAGTAATACCTAAAAATTATGCGGGCTGTTTGCGCCTCGAACAGGAAAACTTAGTAACTAAAATTACGTAGAACTTCTTCCAAACACGAGCTGATTTTTGTATGTATTACTGTAATACATACAAAAATTTGCCCGTATATTTGTTTTAATCATGAATTTATCCAAAACGGGTTTGTTCAATCCATCGTTTAAAGTCTACGCAGCGTAAAACTTTTTGAGGCTTAATTCCAAAATGGCAACGCCAGCTTTATTGATATCCGAGCCAATGAGCCAATCAATTAGTGGTCCACCCACTCATTTATTTTTCGAACACTAATTTTGAGCATCGAAATGTTACGATCTAGAAATAGTTTTTACGATTGAAGAAAATTACAACGGAACCTTATTAATAAGTCCGCGTAGTGTGTCTGTCCTACCTAGGGCCTTTATGGATACATTTTGTTGGCAGAAGCCTAATGAAATGTTTTCCATTTTTCAGGCAGTGGTTCAATTCTGTTGGGGTCGCAGTTCAAACCTAACCTACTTTTACGGCAGCGATTCATTTCTGTTGAGGTCGCAGTTCTAACCTAACTGAACCCACTTTTACGGTAGCGGGGCGTTACCGTAAAGGTCGCAATTTTGGTCTAACTCTTTCATACTTTTCTGGAAGTGGCTCTTTATTCTTGGGGTCGCAGTCCTAACCTAGCCTAACCTAGTTTTCGGGTAGCAGTTCATTTCCGTTGTGTTCGTAGTTTCAATTTAACCTAATCTACTTTCCTAGTAGCGGTTCGTTTCTGTTCGGGTTGCAGTTCTAATCTAACCTAATCTATTTTTCCGATAGCCGTTCGTTTCTGTTGGGGTCACGTGATCTACTTTTCTAGCAGCGAATCGTTCTTGCAAACGCACGATTCACTACATGTACAATGCTTTCTAATGTATTATTTTCTGCACAAATAAGCAGCCTATGAACAGTTGGAAAATGATATATTTGATCAAAAATAGTTCAGTCATACGAAATTGATGGTAAACATTCATTTGAACAAACATGCTTCATTCAAGTAATAATTGTTTGCTTAAGTAAATCTTCTACCAGTGCGTATTACCGGTGATGACCTACGGAGCCGAGACGTAGTATGGGACGCTCAGAGTTACTCAGCGAGCTATGGAAAGGGCTATGTTTGGGATCTCTCTACGAGATCGAATCAGAAATGAGGAGATTTGTAGACGAACCAAGGTCACTGACATTGCAAACAGGGTAAGCAAACTGAAGTGGCAATGGGCAGGGGGGCACATAGTTCGAAGAACCGAAGGCCGTAGGGCAAAAAGGTTCTGGAGTGGAGACCGCGTACCGGCAAGCACAGCTTGAGAAGGCCACCCGTACGGTGGTTCGACGACCTGGGTAGGGTTGTGGGGACTCGGTGGATGCGGGTCGCCTCTATCCGGCCCATGTGGAAATCTATTGAGTGCCCTAAAGTGGACGTCCTATGGCTAAAATGATGATGAATGATGAAGAAAATCTTGGTAACAAATCAGTTGCTCTTATCAAAGTTGCTGTAATAATCTTCTGTCAAATAATATTTTGACGAAATGAAAATTTGGCAAATCAATATACCTAATATCTAAAAGATTATTTTGGGAAAGATATAATAAAAAAAAATGTGGGGATGAGAAAACCGATCAAAAAAAATCGGCAAGAACAGCAGGCTTCCTGCAGATGTGATGCATAAATATATATTAAAATAGGTCAAGTCTTTGTCAGGTTCGTGCTAGCGCAATATATTTTCACGACGTTAAGAAGTGTGTAGATTGAAATACCACATTTTCTATAATACCCCTGAAAGAGATAGAGTTACGGGACCCTTAGAACGCGAATCCGACTCTCACTTAGCCAAAATTTATAACCCATACATTTTAGCGGAGTTTAGTGAAATAGAATACTCACCACATTGCCGTCGTCGAGTCGCTTGCGCACGCTCTTTACGATCTTTTGGTGTTTCCGAGGCACTAAACAATACACATTTTATTAATAGGCGCATTTAATAGCCCCGTCCATGGCTACCTATTTCTGTTCGGAGATTTGGTACCATTGTTGTGCAATTGTTTACCGCGTAAAAGTACTGATTTGTCGAATGCTTATGTAAAATGCCGTTCAAATAATTAATCTTGGCTAAATCTAACTATTACTTTCTCTCGTTTCATTATATTAGAATAAGGACTGACTAAGTATATATTTGTACAGCGGACTGCAGAAAATAAAAAAATACCCATTAATTATTTTTTACCTATGTAGTTAAATACCTTTACTAGTTATTAATTGTGCAAGAGTTCAGTTGTTGAGTATGGTAAAAATAAACTTATGTATTGTTCCAATCCCCTCTCTTATTTTAAAATAATAAAAGGGTAAAAATATTTCAAAAAAATTATGCGTATAAATATAATAATTTTCTAAGTTTATATAAAGCATTCCGGTTGTTTTATTTATCTACGTCTAATTGTATTTTTCTCTCGTTTACATAAATTTTGTTTTTTTTTTTTACGAGATGTTCATTAAAAAGTTCTTGTATTCTATTATAATAGTTGTGCAACAAGAAAGTAAAGTTGTTTTTTGCTGCGAGTGCCGATTGTTAAATCCCGAGCAAACGAAGGATTTAAATCCTGAGATGATTATGATACAAAATGCAAAACACCAACAATAACTTTGGTCTCGTGTACCACACATACAACTTGTCACCTCAGCAGTGAGAACATAAATTATACACAATTGTAGGCGTTCTTTCAACCATTTTGTGAGTTTACGAGCATTGTCATACGTCATACAACCGAATATTTGTTGTGCAGCTGGAGTTAACATTAATAATTTCATTCCCCCAATTTTTGATATCTAGGCAGATTAATCAACATCATTAATTATGGTTATTTTTTATTGTTTTATTATTTACCTATATTTTAAATGTACGAAACAAACAATTATTACTTTGTGTTTGTGTTTTTAATTTCTCAGTCCTTCGTTTAAGCTAGTAAATCGGAGTTCATATTGTGACCACCGCCATTTCAGTTAGGCGATTGAGGAATTTCCATTGACATGCACGGTGCGGCGCAGTCATGTGTCATGGTCATGTCGGCTTTTCCCCGCGACAACATAGATGAATGGCCCTGGGACACAGCACTTTGATTTTCACCCCGACATTTCGCCTGACAGTTTTTCCTGCCATAAAATGCAGGTTCAAAAGAGAAAACCTTTCAAAATTCGGAATTTCTGTGAATATTATTCCGAAATATTTCGACAATCTGATAGCTGTTATGTCCTGAAAGGATAGATCAACCTAGGTTAGAATTACTTGAAAAGAAATGAAAAATGAAAATGATTCAGTGGAAAATTCAGAAAATGATTTTAGATTTAAATCCGAGCCCCTGCCCCTCAAAATAACGTGAACTTTAATTACCAATAAGCATTCGTCAGTGTTTTGTTTTTACCCGTATTTGAGCGCAGTCTTAACCCTTTTTAGTATTAATAGGTTAAATTTGAATAATAGAAGTACCATTGCTTAATCCGACCTTCATTAGCTCCTCGACCCGGATCCCAACTCGGAACTTAGCATCGCTAAAATCTCTCACCTTATTACTTATGGTTAAGTTCCAGGGACTTCACAATTGACTGAGCTTCTTATGCAAAATTGTAAGTTCTGAGTTTGGTTTAGTTTACTTTATGAGGTATATATATATAATTGCTTGGAATAGTTTGCCGCTAATCCGGCATCCTGCTCAGAAATGCTCCCACTGGCCTAAGACTTGGCTCGTTACATTACAACTTTTACAGTCGCCAAACAAAGTTATTGTCATGGGCGTCCTTAAAAAATGGCGTTCTAAGAAAAAAGTGTATCAGATTCTGCTGAAGACACGGCCAGGATTCAAAAAGGTTCAAGACTAAAGTCTGCTATTTGCTATAAAATTGGAACGAAATTTGAGCGTTATCTATTTCACAAGAATAGTCAATGTTTTTTCTGTCCGTTCAACTTTATCTATACTAGGTATTGTTTGTCGAGACAGAGTTTTAGATTGTAGCATTTGTAGCTCACGCAATCTCATACTACTATTTAATTACATGATCTGACTTTGTCTCTCTTGTACCTATGTTATGAGAAAGGTAGAGTTCCCTGTCGTATCGATCTTAAAGTTTCAGCTTTAAATTTCAAAACGGAAGGCTGCACTAAATGGATAGCCGCAATATAACCGCGTCCAATTAATTTTGCTGATGAGATTTTAATAATAGATCGAAGACGGGTTGAACCCAAAATCATAGCCATATCCCACAATATCCTAGACTAGAGCAATGTGGACCTCTATATACCGAAGGCAGAGGCTTGGCAATATAAAACTGTCGATATACCTTTTTGAGGGAAGAAATGCACACCATTGCATACATGTGCATGAAAATCATTTGTGACATGCGTGTCTCATGAAAACTTTCGCCATAGAAATATAAAGAAACAATTTCATTGCATATATTTGATATAAAGGTACATTTTGTGCTATAACGGTACAATGAAGTGACGCTTAAATTGATAGGCATTTGAACCAAATGAACGGGTACTTTGACAAACTGAAACGTGTAGGTATCAATTTAGCGAGTCCATTTCAGCCTTTGTTCTCTAAGATCAGTATGGAACAATATGTATATTGTAGCGTCCGCGTCATGTTCTACAAGTATAAGTGAGTAGGGTACATACATCTTCTGTTACCTGAGGCATATCTAAAATAAAATGGCATACTTACCGCACTTGTGGGTTAAGTCGTACCCGCGGGAATACGCAGTCGGGAAACTTTCTTTAAAAAATAAGCAAAAAGCTGAATGCGAAGCAATTTCGATGTAGACAGAGATAGGTAGGAGCACATGCAAAGTTGGTAGTAGTTAACAATCCCATTTGAATATTACACGGGATATGAACGACCCTCGCGTTCCTTCGTCCACGGCAAAGCTCTCGGGATCAGTGGATCTGAATCGAGATGCTGATAAGCGTATTAAATTACGAATCCAAGTTAACATGCGCTCCTTTGTGGTTAGTATAACTAAACGTTATAAATTAACAAGCTGGTATCGTCTTGGACCAGAAAATAAGAAAGAAAGAAATAATTTATTTGCATCCACACATACATAAAACAAAACAAAAGGTGTAAAATAATTGCGGCAGTGTGCAAGCAAAAAGGTAAGCTCAGCATGTGCTACAGCCGGGAGGCCGCAACGCTGGTTTTCAGCCAAAACCTTGTTGGTGACAAACGACCACCACATAGGTGGTCTAAGACCATTCTGTAAGACATCAGAAAATAATCACAATATATAAGAAGCATGAACACAATAATTTCAACTATAATTAGTTACTACAATTTCAATCCAATCGAATCAAATCGAATTCAATTCAATCGAACTTTAAGAGTGTGGCTTTCTGAACGTAATTTTTATGACATAAAGGATTTTTTAAACTATAAGTAAGATGCTGTGACATGAATTAAATTACCAATTATTGTATTGTACCATATATTGTATCCATAGTTAGTAATAGTATGACTGGTTTTTCTTTTAATTGCCTATCATGATAAGGAACCTATATAATATCGAATTAATACTGTCAATATTTAATCGTGATAATACTAAATTGTACAACTTCACTTCACCTACATAATTAATTTTGCTGTATAAACTTTTGTTAAGACACATTTGCATGCTGTTTAGAAACAGCTGAAAAAAGTGGAATAATATAATTTAAGACCTTTAACTAACCCTTTTTCCTGCAAATGAATCATATTTCATTTCATTTTTTACACTTATCGCAAAATCCTTGAAAGCATATATGCCTACCTACCTGCATTAGCACTAAAAACAATCATAATAAGTACAGAGATACGCCGCTCAGGTGCACTGAGCTTTTTGCATGAAAATCAGATGGACTTTGTATTTCAGTCTGAAGCTGTTTACTGATTTAGAGCTTCTGATAGGTGGTGGCAGATAGTTCCAGCACTTGGTAGCAGCGTATCTAAAACTGCCACGAAAAGCGGCAGTTTTGTGGGCGGCCATTGAGAGACGGAATAGAGCACCCCTGGTTTGGTACATTGTTTTATGTTTGAGCCACGTCAGTTTTTGATAAAGGTATGCTGGCCTCTCAGTTTTAACCAAACCGAACAACAATGTCGCGAGATGCAATTTACGCCTGGCTTCCATTTTAAGCAGATTAGACCCAATTAAATAGGGGGTGACATGTGCTCTAGGTGGAATAAAGAAGCAGTAACGCGCACATGCATTTTGAATGCGCTGAATGAGTCGTGTTCTAGCAAGTAAGCACGGACCGTACACTATGTCGACATAATTTAGTTTTGATAGAATTAACGATTAACAAAGACGAATGCGAAGATCAGTGCTAAGATAATTACGTATGCTATACATTATTTTCAAGCGATAAAACAATTTTTGACCGTGTTGAGGACATGATTTTCAAAGCGCAGATTGCTGTCTAGCAGCAACCCCAAGTTACGAGCTTCACTCACGCATTCTATTTGCTTTCCTGCCAACTCTATATTTGGGCTATTAGCTGATATTTTAGCGATCTGCTGTTTGGAGCCAAGTATCATACATTTTGACTTTGCTGGGTTCAGGACAAGTGAGTTTTTATCAGCCCATGACGCGATGTTTTTTAGGTCTTCGGTTATGTTTACTGTTGCCGAAAAGGTTTCAGTTGGTGGAAATGACAAGTACACCTGCAAATCGTCTGCGTATACATGATACCTACAGTTTTTAACTCTTTCCACAATATCGGCGCTATACAGTATGAAAAGGATCGGCCCGAGAATTGATCCTTGTGGTACCCCTCTGTGGACAGCATGAGCATCAGATTTCAAGGTGTCACCATTGTCCTTCCGTAATTCTAGTATTTGTAATCTATTACCGAGGTAACTATTAAACCAGCATATGGTTTTGGTATTAAACCTGTAGTATGATAACTTCGACAGGAGCAGTGAAATATTTATGGAATCAAAAGCGCGGGAAAAAACTAGAAGAGTTAAAATAGTACCCTCACCTTTATCTTGAGCGCATAATATGTTATCAACTACATCCAGAAGTGCCGTAGTTGTTCCGTGCCCTTTACGGAAACCGGACTGCATAGCCGGTAAAATGTTATTAAGCTCAAGGTAGTCGGTTAGTTGCTCACAAACAACCTTTTCTAAAACTTTTGAAAAACAGGGTAGTATCCTGATTGGCGTCAGCTCAGCGACATTGGATGGATTGGGGTTTTTCGGAAGAGGTTTTACCAGGGCAGTCTTGCAAAGATCAGGGAAAGTAGATGTTGCAACAGATGAATTAATAATGTGCGTTATTGTCTCTAATGATTCGGGAAGTGTCATAAGAATCATTTGCAATGACATTTGATCTATGCCTTTAGCGTTAGATTTTAGTCCTTTTATAATTCTTACTATGAAACTCAAAGGCACTGGTTGAAGCTGAAAACATGAGGGACTAAATCTGTTAAACTCATAATGAGTTAAATTGGAAATTGTAATGTCGCTATTTCCGGGTACATTTAAAAACGACTTATTAATAAGGTTAGGGTCATTAAAATGCTCCGGTAACTCTTGAGTATTCTGATTCCGAAGGACAGTAGATTTTAAATTCTTCCAAAGTTGTTTAGAATTAAGCTTATTATTATTATTTATGTTTGCTTGAAAATAAGCTCGCTTTTCATTAAATAAGGCGCAATTTTTGAAGAATATCTGAACCAGTTAGTCGATCTTTTTGGTGAGCTTCATTACGAAGTCCCATCATAAACTTAAAATTGTCGGTCACCTAGGTATAACTGCTCTCCTTTACACGAATTTTCTTAACAGGTGCATGAAGGTCAAAGAGGGTCAAAACATAAGCATTGAAAGTTTCAACCATGTCATTAACCCTAGTTAATGACGTTATCATTAACCAATTTATTAGACTCAAGTCTCTATATTAAAGTAATCTAACAGTATATCTTTATGGGGTCTAAAGGTTAACCAACGAGGAATAGATTTTTTACTCTTGAAGTTAAATTGAACAGAAACAATCGTATGCCTACCAAGATCTGGAACATTGTCTATAGCCATAGAGCGTACCTGGGTATCAGTACATATTATATCTATCAAAGACTCACTAGTCTCAGTGAAATGCGATGACTTCGTGACAATTTGTTTAAGACTCATACTCTCAAGAAACTTATTTAGGGATGTAGTTCTAGGCTCAGAACAGTTCACATTTATATTAAAATCGTCTAGCAATATAATGTAGTCTTGCGAATGACGATATGGACTCTGTTATAGCATTCCAAAAATGTTCTACGTCTTGTCATGGCGGGCGGTTAGCTGGCAAATAAGTTAAGAAGAAAGTAATGATGGTCCAACAAAGTAATCATTAATTAATGGATTGATAACAAAACCACATTACCACTACTGTAGTATAAGTATCTGAGGTTATTAAGGGTAATTAAACACCATAGAAATAATTCTAAGATCCGAGCTTAATAATTTGATTAACATAAAATGTCTGGGTAAAATCAGTCTTCAAGGGAAGCCCAAGCGTATTCATTTGCTCGTATTTAAAGAAAAAGGTGGCTATAAATCCTTGGGCAACCCGGTGGGAAACGACTTATATGGACGCCACGCCACTGACAGCTACGCTACTGGAGGACTTCAGTAGCGTAGCTGGTTCCAAATTAGGGATTTATTTATTTTTTTGAATCCTACAGGCGCCGAAAGGATATCCATTGTACTAATTCTGTATTACATGTAATTCAGCGATAAAGAAATTAATTTTTTCGATAATCTGCCGAGCATGGTCTTTATTAAAAAAAACATGTCCTGACGAATAGGACTCTAAATTCGCTTATTTCATCGTGGTTCATGTGTCGGTTTCTGACATTTAGAGACAGGATTCCCGACATTCTCGGCGGTCGGTACCCGCACATAACAAATGCCTTTTCCAATTTTAAAGCAATTTTCCTGGCGTAGTTGAAAAAGTGCACGCACTGCTACTTTTATTCTATAAAAAGGCCTACCACTTTATCCGCAGCTGAAATCGTTAATCGAACAATGCATCGTTATGTCCCAGTTAAAACGTTCGGCTAATAATAACCATAGCAGTTGGACTACACGTTCATATGCATAGATAAGCGTTATCGAACGTGTAAAGCCATTAATGTCATGGAATCGATTTACGTGATTTGGTAGATAAAGGAAGACGTCGCGTACCTATTGTTACGCATAAATACGCGACTTTTTGACTTCCTTCTTTGAATATGTATTACTGTTTTCCGCGGTTTCCTTCGCGTAGCAATTTTGCTCATCCGCGCAATTTTGGAATTACATTTTTCCGGAAACAATTGGCCTATGACTAAATATTGGGCCTTATATTGAACTTCTATGCAACATTATGCCTAATATCTGTTGCTCCATTGCTTTGCGAAAGAAGGACGAACCAATAAAAACACTTTTGCAATAAAGGTAACGATACGGAAGTAAGCCTACCCTTCTTTACGCAGATAAGTTCGCCTTTATAGTTATCTTTTGACTTACACTTACTTTCATTCTACTGGAAATTTCTCTCGCATAGCCAATGTATTCAGTATCTTCTTTCGGAGCCGTGTACTCGTACGTGTCTATGTATCAAAATCATCGACATAGAAAATGGGACTAAATCGTCTATCAATATGTTTTATTTAACACGTTTTGGGCGTTTTGTTAGGTCCATGATCACGAAGGTAGTAAAATAAAAAGTGTTCTTTAATCATTTGTGGACACCCGGCTACCCGTGTACTATATATTATATATTATATACTATATATTTAGAATTAGTTTAGCCGTTTTGGCGTAATGAAGCCTTAACACCACATACGCACATACAAATAAAACATTTAGTAAACTTCAAATAGTCCTTTTCACTTTTATTTGAAACTATTTCAATGCCCAACATTTATTTTTTACAACTTTATTATTTTATATTAAGTAGTAATTTCGTAAGAAGCTGTTAGGATTTATGTTTAGGCCTGCTGGAGCTGGCATGTTCATTTCCTTTGATCAAAGCTCCTTAAATAAAGATAAAAAATATATATATAGATATGGGTACCTAAGGATAGTTAAATTAATGCTGTTTATATACATACAATTTGCATCATTTGTAATGTATACACAGGCGTAACATCACCCCCAGGTAAAGTTTAAAAAATAAGTGTCTTATATTTTTTTATTTCTTAACTGATGGACTAAATTACATTTTTATTTTCGTACCCCGGCATTTTGCTTATTCTCATCTCAATACACCGAAAATATGCAGAATTAACGCTGTTATCCCCCTTGGTTCAACGGGACAGTGTTATTTACTGATTTTATCTCGAAAAACTCACGGTTATCGAGAAATTAAGTATCAAAATGTGCTTGGCATGATGGGCTAATAAGCGAGTAACTATATAAAATATTCAAGGTAGTACGGAACATTTTAAAAAGAGACGACGTATGCGGTTGGTACGCGCGAGCATCCTCTTAACTATTTTCGAACTATGCTACATTTCTGCCCATATATTTCCTCGGAAACAGGTATTAAAAAGTAATAAGATAGACAGAAAGTGCAGCTTTCTGGATATACTCTTCTATTTTTTATAGAGTGTAGTCTGCTCACTGGCAAAACGAAATACTTCTGCTTCCTTGACGACTTTGGGTTTTATTGTGTAAAAACGGCTTAGTGCCTACTTGTGTAACATTTTAGTCCTCGACCGAGATAATTAATGAGCTAGCTTTTGCAGTTATTGTTTTCGATTAGTTAGGTTAGGTTTGGTTCCTTTGCCACTTGTCAATGTAAAAAATATAATTAAAACATGCGCTACGCTACGAGAAATACACATTTCAAGATATCAGGAAAGTTCCAAGGGTGACAATGAACGCATCGGAAGCTGATCAAATTATTACCCAAAGTTTCCCAATTATATCCAATATTCACATGATTGGATACCAAACAAAACACAGGATATTCATGTTATTATACGGACAGTTATCCCGAAATAGAACATATGTATGCCTATCAACCGTATTCATTGAACCAATTGCATTAAAGTTTGCCGCGGATATACTCGTATTTAATGTATTCAAAATCTCTTAGCCGAGGAGATTAGCATAAATTAAGCCAATAAGCGGAAATAATTCGTGTAGTTTTCAAAATTGGCACGGCGGCGCTACCGTCAGTCGTTCTGATAAACCTCCTAAAAGTCCTCGGGTGTAGGGGCTTTGTTGATGTCAGGATTTTGGTTTTAATGACCCTTTTTTCAGTTATTTTCATTTTATTTCGAAAACCTTCCACAATACATGCTCAGTCGCTTTTAAAAATAAACTACAGTGAATTTACTATACATTTGGTTATATTATGTTTTATTGTTGGTTTAATAGTTTCAGAGAAAAATAATGTGATATTTTATAAAACTTATATAAGTTGAGATGCTCTTTGATCTGCTATATTTGCCATACACTTTCAGATCTGGAGCTGAATTTCGCTTGAGTTATTTATCGTAGATTAACACTGTTAATCAGTGAGGACCATCGTGCGAGGGGAGGCGGAGGGGAGAGAAGCTCGATTCCGCCGTGTTTCAATTAGAGCTATTTTACTTCAAAACCACAAGTCGAAACAAAAACGCTGAGAGGACATTGCCGAATACTTTCAGGTATTACTGAAAGAAGTGACATTAAAAGTAAAACTAATAAAATCCTTATGCCAGCACATCCCCCACACCTGAAAAGTTAAAAAAAATGTGAACATCTCAAATCTCAAAGAACCTTTGTAGCAATTTTGAAGACTTCCCCTGATTTATCTAATTTTCTCATGCTATCTGTGATTATTCCGTTTACCTAACCTATAAACTATGTTTCACAAACCTATGTGGAAATTTCTATGGCTATAATGTAACATAAGATAGGACAACGTTGACCAAAAAAATATCTGTATGCGACGATTGAACGCTATTAAATTCGCCAATGATAAAAATTCTTTGTTACGCTGATACTATTGAATCGTTGGTAGAGAGACGAACGACCCTAAAGGCGGTCTAATGAGAGCGCAAACAGGTTGGATACAAACTAGTGAACGACTTGTTTGCTCTCCCACCCCCTGCTTGTAGTTCCTGCCAAAGCTGAGTGATAGTTAAATGTGTAATTTTTTAGGGTTCCGTACCAAAAAGGTAAAAAAGCCTTAAACCCTTATGGTGCGACTCTGTCTGTCTGTCTGTCTGACTATTAGAGCGCCATCTCTCAAAAACGACTTATGATATATATTTGAAATTTGGAATATTTATAAACATGGTCAGCTCACATGTATTGCGAAGGAAACATTATAAAATATAATTTTCTTTTCTAAAAAAACGATCAATATGAGGAGGGGGGGCAAAAATTAAAAGTCTAGTCACTAGGTCAAGTAGGGTATCACATGAAAGGGCTTGATCTGTAAATTTTGGAACAATTTATTTTAATATTTTTATTGTGCTTAAATTTTGTTTTATTAAGGAAAATGAGAAAAAAATTACAATCCCCCCCTCCCCCTTCCTTAATCACCGAAGTTTACCAAACGTACAATCTGGAATTTTCTGAAATTAAGTAATTTAATATGAATATTACACGAAAATTATAACCATAAATTTATCTGTCTTACTTTTTTTTTATCACCAAAAATCATTTTTGAATAACCCAGTTTCGTTATGTTTGCCCCTCATTTGTATGTGACGCCAAAGATTCCTGTGGCAAACTTAACTCAAGCGGCAAGTTAAGTCGGAATAAGTGAAAGTTTGTACGGAACCTTCGGTGCCCGAGTGAAACTCGCACTTGACCGGTTTTTTTGTCGACACGTTTGGCTCAATTGGTAGTACAAAGGGCTACGAAGCTGGCGATAGCGGTCTCGCGTTCGAATCCTGACCAGGGCGGGTGTTTGTGTGATGAGCATGAATGTTTGTTCCTGGGTCTTGGGTGTTTTCTATGTACTTATATATATTATAATTTATCTATACATTAAACATATATATCTTCGTCTGTTAGCACAAGCTTTGCTTAATTTGGGACTAGGTCGATTTGTGTAAGATTGTCCATGATTATTATTTACTAGGATTTACTTCGCTCACATATCTGGCTTCGCACGCACGTCCAGAAATAAGTATTTATAATTTAATGCATAATCTGATCACTCAGTGTGCCAAGTTTATCTAAATCCATTTGACGGTTAATGCATTGTTGAGCAACAGACATTTTCACAAACCTTTCCATTTATAGTATTAGTAGGATATGTTTAAAATGTATTGTATAATACAAGAAATTGCAAATGGCAGACAGTCCTTGAAAGCATTCTCCAACACTTAACCTCAACAGGCCAGTTATGTGGTAGATACACAAAAAACCGGTCAAGTGCGAGTCTGAGTCACCCACCGAGGGTTCCGTACAAACTTTCACTTATTCCGACTTAACTTGCCGCTTGAGTTAAGTTTGCCTCTGTTATATATTGCGTCAGATACAAATGAGGGGCAAACTTAACCAAACCGGGTTATTCTCTCTTTCGCATTGATGAAAAAAGAGACCTTCTGTACTTGTATTTCTTTTGTGGCAAACATGCGCTTGAAGGTGAATTTGCTCTGAGTTTGGCTGATGGCATAAATGTTCGAGCTCCATGGAAAGTTTAGTCTCGGAGGGTCTGGTGAGAGAAACTAAGCGAAATTAGATTCCGAACAAAGCAAGATTTTCAACCGAAACCGAATTTCGGCTTTCGATACAGTTTCGGCTGAGACTGAAACTTTCCAATCAGTTGATATAAATTGTTAAATTATCATTCTATACAGTAAGTAATAGGTTCGTGTTTAATGAAAAAAACTAGTTAAGTGCTGATCAAACTCGCCCACTGACGATTCCATACTAACACAACACACTAGTTGTATAAATAAAACAATTTAAACGGATTATACCGCGTCTATTATCTCATTTGAGTTTCCGACGTTTCGGAAGCTTTTCAGCTTTCCATGTTCACGGTTAACTGAGAAATATAAATTTTTCTCTGTCAAAGTTACAATTTGTGCGAACTACCCACTTTGAGAAAACAAGTAAAGGTGTACATACATGCTAGATGGGCCTAATATGTAAAGACAGTTACTCATGTGCCAGAAGCGCTTAATTATTTTATTTCAAAAATAAACTACCAGCAGCATTTCACAACAAGGAAGAGGAGAAACTCCCAGACTTCCTGTCTAGGAGTTTTTCTTTGCAGCGTTTCTTTTCTCCTTTACCCTGGTCCGACATGCTCTTGGCCGGTTTCTTACATACCTGCTAATATATGTATATATAGAGGCGTCTATGATAATTGAAGAGTTCCGTCTATTTATCTAAGTAATATATCATTCATTAGGGTTTAGTTTTAACCATAATGTGGTGAATCAGTTAACGTCATAAATAAATATCTTCAACCTAGACACATTTTTTTCAGTCGGTCAAATCTATACTGATCTACTTTAACTCCACAACAAATGTAATAATCATGTGAACGACCGGTCAAAGGCATTTTAGATACTAAATTAAGAGGCTCTTAAAATTATAAACAAAATACTAACTCAAATATGTACAACCGAGAAAAAAAAAACAAAATTTACAAAAGTTTTGCCCATTTGTAAAGCTTATTTAAAAAACCAGGGTAACGAACAAAGGAGAAAATTAAAACAAACAACCCTGTATTAATGCTCCACTTTGGTTTCGAATCCTTGACTCTGTTTACTTTAAGTCTAGCTTTTGTTACATTACAACTTAAAACTTACAGCAATTTCATTATTCATTACATCTATTCCATACAGTCGCAAAAAAATGTATTTTTAGGGTTCTGTACCAAAAATTGTAAAAAAGGAAACTTTATGGTGAGATTTTGTCTGTCTGTCTGTTTGTCTAGCTCCTAGTTCAAGTAGAAGTATCATATGAAAGGGCTTGATCGGTACATTTTTGGACAATTTTCTTATTGTGAATAGATATTGTCTTATTAAGGAAAATTTAAAAAGAAACCCCCCCCCTTTCTCCCACCCTTATATCTGAAGTTTACTGAACGAAAAATCTGGAATTTTCTGGTATTATGTAATTTATTATGGTTATTACAAGAAAATTATAACCATACATCTATCTTACTTTTTTTTAATCACCAAAAATAATTTTGAATAACCTGGTTGCAGTAAGTTGGCCCGCTCATTTGTATGTGACGCCATAGATACCAGAGGCAAACTTAACTCAAGCGGCAAGTTAGGTCGGAATAAGTGAAAGTGTGTACGGAACCCTCGGTGCGCGAGTCACACTCGCACTTAACCGGTTTTATGGAGCGTTTCGATGTGTGTATGTATCTGTCTGCTTGAAATTTTGCACTGGTACAGCTGGGCATGCAAAATTTACTCGTATAGGTAGTTGATATTAGACTATACAGTAAAGACGAAAGTACGGTTATGCTTTTTTCCGCTTAGCGGACGAAGACCTTCTAGTTATGGAGAAGAACCACATAGACATAGACTGTTACAAAACGACCGACGTTTCGATATATCAATAAGATAGCGACAAGGAAAGTTCGGAAAGCCTGCTCAATAAACTGCTAAAATGCTTTTCTCTTGCCGTTATTTGAACAAGCGAACTAAAAAGATACTTTTCTACGCTCAATGACTGAGGGTAGCAGAGGGTAGCAGTTGCTCGAATAAGCAAAGCAGTTTGCTGAACTTGTTATATCAATTCCATTACTTTTTGTATTCTTAAACAAACTCAAGCAAATACGCAATTTATTAGGCTCCTACTTACTTTACCTGAATTTCGCTTGCGCTGCAATTAATCTTCTTTGTTAAAGTAGCTTGAAGTTGAGCAGTTGCCATTTGTTCTGTAATTAATCTTTTAGACACACTTCTGATTAAAATAGTTCGGTGATGCTGTGTTGTCTTGCCCGCCAGATATGTGTACTCGCAAGGTTTGGCTTTCATTCTATTTTCATTTAAATACTTGACATACATTGAGTTGATTTACCAATATGTCTACGTAAATTATCAACGAATTTTGAGTTTTTAAACAATAATAATGATAAAATTCGAATTCCCTTGTAATCTACGTGACCATATTAGAGATTGATATTTATCAACTCAATTGTATATGTGTACACAAATAATTATCCAAGTGGCCGCATTGGCATTCCCGTTTGTGGTTTGAGCTTCTCCCATTGTATCCGATTATTGGTTAGTAGGCCTAGCCGTCAAAGTCAAGTTCTAAAAGGAAGTAATAAATGTTTCCATACAATTTTACCAAATGTACAGTCAAGTGTAAAATTATGGTTGAACGCTGTATGTCGACGAACTGTAGTACATATTTACGAGAGGATAAAATCGATACATATTTTTACACTGGACTGTACCACACACAAATTGCTTGTTGAATCACAACAGTCCACCATTTTATTACGGCTCAGTGAAAAACCTGTTGGCAACTTCTTAAGTACCGTTACGGATTATCTTGCAAATACCTCTTATGTTTGCCATTACTTATACCCTATTTCTTATTACATGAAAACTACACGTCCCTTTTATTTGTTTAATAGGGCGATTGGGGACAAGACAAGTGGAGCGAAGTTGAAAGGTTAACTTTATTTCAACGCCTTTAAGATAATTTTCGGTAAAACTTTAGTTTCACGGTCGCCCGGGCTACCGGCAGTTAAGAACCTACCCTACCTACCTGACTTATGTTTTAAAAACATAAGTCGGGTAGGTAGGGTAGGTACTTAATCCGTGATCTGATCTATCTGTGCACCTGGTTTTTTATTTACCAAAAATACATTACAAAACATTTAAATATTTACTCGCCGAACTGTTACGTTTGATGGCGAGACGCGCTCAGTTTTAACAAAAAACATAACAGAACAACTAAACCTATCTCATCTATTAATCCATTATGTTCAGTGAAGTAACTAGCACACTGCAGTAGGTGTTTCACTGCATTTTAGGTAATATAATGTACTTTTAACCTACTGGTAAGAGTGTTGTCAAGAAGTAAATTCCAGAGCTTTGATTTTAACAGTGATATGCTTATTTTTGGTTCTTTTGTCTGGTTTTCAAACATGCAATGACATATTGACGTTGTGTTCCTTGTAATAGACCCCAAAGTCTCACATTTCGGGCGCGGCGCAACGAGAGGCACATAATGATAATTTCATACGAAATTGCGGGCCGCGGCCGGCAATGCGACCGTCTTTTGTTTCAATTCGCTCCGAGCGCCGCCACGGCGCGGCGAAGAGAACGAATAACTATGTATATTAAAATAACGTTTTAGTGGGAAAATAGTACATTATGATACGAGTGTGGTACGTTGGTAATTACACTCGAGGCTATGTCGCCGCGTATATAAAGCCGAGAGTGTAATGGCCAATGCACAAGAGTTTCATACGACGTTTTTCAACACACTTGCGAGGTAAAAAGCAAAAAAACAATCGTACCTTACTTGAAATTTGGTCTAGGTTATACGTGCGTTACCAGTCCTGTAGTCGCAAGTTTTAGTGGTTTTACATTAATCCGTCATGAGTACCTACCTTAAATGTACGTGCCTACATAATGATTATATTTTAAGTGTCATTGCTTGACACTATTTACATAATATTGACATTAAAAAAAAAACATACTTCAATATGAAATATTTGTAAATATTACATATGTCAAATCAAATCAAAATGGCGCGAAGCGACCGATGCATTTGTCTATGCGCGCGCACGAGCGTTGAGGCACGTTGAGGCAAAGGCTAATAGGCCAATCAGCCAAACATTAAAATATAATAAACTGAATAATTAAATCAATTTAATACAATCAAAATGTTATTCTGTTTAGAAAACTTTATATTTATTGAAATTAATTGCTTTTTACAAGTACCAGTTTCGATTTATTAAAAGATTCTAAAATATTTCTTGCACCTAAAACCTGTTTGCAGAAGTTTAAAAAAAAACTGTCATGAAAAGGCACTAGTGCGATTATGTAATGTAAAAAGCACGCGTGGGTCATGGACTGGATTACAGCCATAAAAGCGGTGTAATAAGAGCCACTTTACGAGCAAGTGTGTTGAAAATATTTATTAAATAACACATATTGGTTTTTATTTAATTGCATGTTGGAGAAAATCACTATTCAAGCCTCGGCGCGAACAGGGATTGTCGGCCTCGTATTTCTATATCGCAGCCTCTGCAGTAATGTACTATTATTAAATAATTACTACTTAAGTGTCATATCAATTATTTTTTCTTTTAGAATCTTTGTTAAATTAATCGATTGTATTACGCATTGTATCGTAATGGTTCCTTGTAAACATCTTACCGGTACCGTATAATCTAGTTACATTGACATAGGTACACTACATTAAATCACAGGTCGCATTTGCCTTCCAAATTTTAAATACATTATCCAGCATTGGAAGACACAAATTGTAATAGATAGTATCGTAAAATACTTGGAATCGAAAAAAATATTAAGTTGCATTGAGATCAGGGGCTCCCATTCTCTAACAGATATTTTTAGTGCTAAAAATCACCAATAGATAGCGCCATAAGTAACAATTTCAAATTAAGCAATATAAATATATCGAATTTAAGAGAAATATGGAACTTAAAATAAAAAATTGTATATTTTACGAATAAACATCCACATTAACACTAATTATATGCATAATTCTGATTAAAACAAAAAACCATTAAAAACAGATTTTCAACATGCCAATTCAAGCTCCGCTCGAGCTTTGGACCTCTCATATTTCTTTACAGTAGCGACACTAGATGGCGCTTGATCTGAAAATAAGCTTAAGATTGTAGACATTAGCCGAAACTGGTCGAGACACGCATGCCATTATCTTCGAACGATGTACATAAGAAAAGGACGGCATACATAATATCTCACCCCGTCTCCATGATGGTGTACTTCGAGGTACAAGTACGGTAAACAGCACGTGTTTCGTAACAATACAATACATAAATAGGCCAGTAGTGGACCGTGTATTACATTGACAAGTTTTGATAATTCAAAAGTGCTTGGCTTTTGTTTAGTGAATAAATAATGTCTATTTAGCTATTTATAAATAACAAATTTCAGAATAATATGTCGTATATTTATATTTTTCATATGCATTAAATATAGAATGGATGTCCGAAATGTTAATAACTGTGTGCTGATAACTATTTAATAATACTGTTATAGAAAATGTAATAAAAAAACTTTTATGGAACCACGAGATAAAACGCAAAGTCGTTATAAATTGAATAATACAATTTGGACACAGGTAAAATGATTTTTTATGAGTTTGTCGTAACTAGTTGAATCCGTATAAAAAAAATTAAAATAAGAACTGTGCTGAAGAATTTTTTCCTTCTTTTTTGCCAAATTTACTAGTATTGCATGAAAATCCTTAATTTCGCTATTAAATAATCTAATGAATCGATTTAATCGTCATACACTTTAAAAGTTTTATTTATTTTAAGTAACTTTGAATAAGACTTTTATTGTGCAATTTAATTCGAAATTGGCTAATTTCAAATTTTGCGCGTCGCGGCAAGAGACGACGTGGCGCCCGCCGGAGTTTAAAATGACATTGTAAGTAATATTTGAAAACAGATCATTATAAATGTATTGAATTAGCGATATAATTGGTACATATATTAGGCGTGTTTTGAATGATAAAATGCTTATTATGATTTTGATAGTAAAAATACGAGTAGGTAAGTATATAATAAGTAGATACATAACGAGTTTACGAGTAGTTAACCTAGGCTCAATCTGTTGCCAATTAATTCAACAAGTTTTGCATTACGAGCAGTGAAAAATCTGCAGAATGAAGAATACCTATCAAATTTTCATTATTTTGGCAAGATTTTAAGCACTCGTAGGTACTACTCTTTGCAACGTTTTCATGGGCGGACTAAGCTGATTGATTGCAATCAGTTGCCACTATCAAAACTAAGGTAAGTAAGATATCAGTTGACGATAGGGAATTTAATTTTATACCTAACTAGAAGGCGCCCGCAACTTCGTTCGCGGAGAAGGAAAAGTCATACTTAACCCTTCGTTTTTTCTTCAGCGTACCTAGTCGGGTAAAAAGTATCCTATCCGAAGATACTCAGCTACTCGTGTACCAAAAATCGACATCCGTTTAGCCGATTTTGCGTGATGAAGCCACAACGACACATACTAACATATAAAAAATCTAAAAAATATATTTTTCTTTTTAGTGACCCCCAAATATTCCGTTACGAAAATATCTTCAACTAGCTACTGCCCGCGACTTCGTCCGCCTTAAATTCGTTTATCGCGAATAAGGGTATTTTTCCGGGATAAAAGTAGCCTATGTGCCCCGGGACTCAAACTATCTCCATACCAAATTTCATCTAAATCGGTTCAGCGGTTTAAGCGTGAAGAGGTAACAGACAGACAGACAAACACACTTTCGCATTTATAATATTAGTATGGATATACAGAATAGTATAGATGACCATGACAAAAAGTTTGTAAGAAACTACAAATCGCATCAACCGGGGGCAGAGGGGCTATTCTGAAATTCGATATTCGAAGTTCGTATCGCGCCATCCCTCTCGCTCTCATGTTAATCTGTATTTGAATGAGCGAGTTGGCGCGATACGAACTTTGAATATCGAATTTCAGAGTAGCCCCTCAAGGCCGTATTGTTCAAGGCCACGTGGCGGCGGGTCGGCCGACTTCATACTTACATTTACGTGATTGGTCGAAATAGTAACACATCGCTGTCGCATCGCAGTCTGTAGTACTCGTCTCACTCAAGCAGTACACATCGTTTTTTATTGGCTTTTCGGCGCATTAATCTGCACTTATTTTATATTATAAGAAAAGAAAATGTAGTAAAAGCTATGGTTTAGTAGGTTTTTTCTATACTTTGCCAACGAAAAGAAGCACATCATCATCATCAGCCTATACACGGTGCCCGCGAGGAATGGGAAAGATTTTATAACCATGCATTCCTGAGGCTATTACGAGTAAAAAATTTAATATGAAACCAGGTCAAATTCAGCAAAAAATGAAACATAATCTAGTTAAGTCGATTTTTGTACATAAAAATTGAATATTTTATTTTTGCTTTCGCTTCTCTATGAAAATTATCCCTTTCAATAAAATGGTAACGATTTATTTTTCCAAAAAAAAGGATGAGTTTAGAGAATAGTAGCTGTCACTTTGAAGTCTGTCAATAACGACGCGAAACTAGGCAACATATGTGGCAACGTCGCGATAAAAAAAGCTTAATGTACTCACAGTACAGTAATCACAATAAATTGTTAACGTAAAAATTGATAATATCTTTAAAGCTAAGCCGGAATTGCCTGGGATTCATCATATAACAGTTTTTGCTTCTAATGACCTAAGGAATGCGTGGTTAAAGTCTTTCCCACTCCTCGCGGGCACCGTGTATATACGTCCCACTGTTGGGCATAGGCCTCCTCTCTTGGATGTGAGGGAATGGAATTTAGTCTCCGCGCTGGCCCAATGTGGATTGGAGACTTCACTTCACCCTTGAATTTCTTCGCAAGTAAGCAGAAAAGAAGACTTTATGAAAATATGCGTTTTTATAAAAATCTGTTCTTGCCTATTGACCCCCGTTTTCGGTACCTACTTTTAGTTTACTAGTAGCAGTACTTTGTTATATTCTTAATAGTTTAATATAAATAAGGTAAAATCACAAACGTCACGGTCTAATCGTATTTACAATAGGGTACATGCATGAATTTTTTAATCGCTTTTCTTAACTACATATCAAAATACCGTAAAAACGATTTAAATATGTGAACTTAAAATTGAAATCGGCCAAGAAATACGCATAATATATGCATTTTAAACTAGTTATTAGACAGAGAGGTTCGATATGCACTGTATGTGACAGTGCACTCCGGGCATATAAATAAACTCCATATTAAATTCTGTTTTGCAAGAAAGAGATAGAATTAAATGTTTGATGGCTTATATCTTGGTTATTTTTATAGCTATTCGAAAAAATATTTTTGTCTACTGTTTGTTACATGAATAAGCTTTAAATAAAGCAAAAATATAAATTCATGCATATTCCCTATTGTCGTGAATACGTGAATTGGATACCGACGACCCGAAATCTTGCTTGTCCTAAATTATTGTAAGTCACTTTCATTCTTAAATTGTAATTTTTGACTACGAGTATATAAATTATACTATTCTTTTGTTCCAAAATAATAGAACAAATTAATTTATCTACTCAAATAGTACCTAAGTTCGTAACAAACTAATAACTTACTAGCTGTAACTTAAAATAAATATAAATGATGATTATTTATAAACTTGATATCATTTTAGTTCATCTTTCGTGGTTGCAAATCTTAAATTTGGTACTCAGCGGTGAGAGAGTACCTAACATGAATAGGTTTTAATTTGTACTCGATCGGTAAGCGACCAGCGCGGTGCGGCGCGGAGCGCGAATTTTGATCTGCGAAACTATCTCTTTGTAATTTAAATAAATTGCATAGTATAAATCATCCTGTTTCCTGTGTGTGGTAGTTGAGTATATTGATAAGACCAAACTAGAAACAAAAAAGAACTAAAAATTGTTTACGATTTCTGTCATGGTAACTACCATTGCGCAAATTTTATTTTTATTTTAGCCAGTCACAAAACCTACAGGCAACATCCTAATTAAACAGGCTATACTTGAAAACCCACGAATCGAAAAATATTGATATTCTATGTTCTTAAGTAGTTGATTTAATTTGATTTGATATGGCTCTGTATGTACCTATTGTGTGTTTATAGTCGCATCAGCCATCACCAGTTTTATTACTGGCTATATCGATACTTAAGAATTTGTCCATCCAAGGATAGTAAAATAATACTGAAGTAAGTATGTCCGACTCCCCCTAAGCACCAAGTCAAACCAAAACTGACTTTTCTTTCATGTACGTGGACTGGGCTCGAAAGCGACGCATGAGGAGCATCACTTTTCTGCGAGACTTACGAATAATAAAAATAGGTAGCCATTTCCAAAGCTTCGTTCGCGTCGAACCATTGATAAGTTGGGATTAAGCGCCATCTGCCGACCCTGTGATGTCCTAGTTATCGTATCCCCAATTCTTCACTAGATGGCTATAATGTGCGCACGATCTCGTTATTGCCATCTGGCGGAGAACCAGGGAAAACAATATAGCCAGTTGTATAGCCAGAGTTAGTGACGTTCAATTTTGTTGTTCGACATTGTGTGTCTGTTCTAGTATAGTAGTCTGTGATTGAGATAAATAATTTCGAATGATTGTGTATTGTATGATATGTTGTTATTTATGTGGGATCACATTTCTTTTATCAGAAATAGAATATAAAATGGCTAAAAGTTAGAATTATGTGTATATTTTCTAAATGATCCCGAATTCGAATTTAGCCCAACGCACTTTACATTATGTGCACTTTGTAGTGTACTTAATTAAAAATTGTTTCCAGCGAACTACGTTTGTAAAACGAAAAACGAAATAAATGTCAAACACCCAGCCAATTTTACCAGAGTATTTTTAAGCTAACACGACACACAAAACCTTAACCAAACGAGTCCAGTGTGAAAGCCTAAAAGAGAATGACCCATTTTCTAACTTTCAAACATGGCTATCACGTACGAAAACCGGCTCAATATCTGTTCAAAGACGAGGGTAAAATAGTTTAGGGATTATATTTAGAAGTTCGAACAAGGTCCATAATTCCATTCCACTGACCGTTACAGCTGCTGGGTACTTGGGCACTACAATTAACGACTTTTCCGAATTGAGTGATGGGTCTTAGAAAATTAGTTTCGCGATCGTATTTCTTTTTTATATTCAGGGCAACTCCTTCATAAATGTTAATAACTAACCCATATATCATAATCGGAGGTAGAAATGTTTAAAAGAATAATTAAAAACGGACTGCCACATAAATCTTGTTTTAAATGATAACACAGGTTTTTTGAAATATGGCCACGGGGTCGTGCTACACGAGATAATCGGATAAGCAGAAGAGCTAGCGGGAATCCCTCTACACATGCTTCTTTTTTAATTCGTTTTTTTTTGCATTCGCTAAAAATATTAGCATAAATGAAAAATGGATCGTCCATCTAGAGAAACCAATTATTTAAATGAATATTCGTCCATTTCCAGCGTAAGGATTGATTTTTATTTTATACTAGTTTCTGGCCGCCACTTCGTCCGCCTTAAATTCGTTTATCGCGGATAAGGGTATTTTTCCGGGATAAAAAGTAGCCTATGTCCTTCCCCGGGACTCAAACTATCTCCATACCAAATTTCATCCAAATCGGTTCAGCCGTTTAAGCGTGAAGAGGTAACAGACAGACAGACAGACAGACAGACACACTTTCGCATTTATAATATTAGTATGGATAGTATGGAGTATGGATACGCCGAATATAATTCAAAACCGATGTCATGATTCAATGTCTACTTACTGAAATGTTTATTTAGTGCCCATATAAAATGTTGGTGCAGGCTAGACTTTAAAATATCAACGATTTGCGACTTTTTTATACTACGAAGGTAGCTAACAAGCGTACGGCCCATGAACGCTTGCCAGGGGCACTACGTGCATGTTGCTGAATGCTGACCCTTTAAAAACCTATCCACTCCCTTCTTGAAGAATCCCATACTGTAACCCCTAGGGAAAACCGCGGCAGGGAGCAGACATATAGACAGACAGACGAACAGACAGCGGAGGCTTAGCTATTTGGTACATTTGGCCATAGAAACTTACAAGCCGAAGGTGTTTTCCACTACATACGAGTATTAATGTACCAGTCTTACTCGTATTTACCACTGGCGTACATTTTGATTGTTAATTTTCCTCTAGAGCACGTTAATTGCAGCTTAGTGAATCGTGAATTTGGAATTTTCAAACGTGGCTCCGAGCGGGCTTCGTTACCTGCCTCCGATGCATATCTACTCATCTAGATACTTCACGTTTGATCTAACTTTGCACCACGATGCGTATGAATGAATATGTTATTACTAAGTTGCAAAGTATTCTTAAAATCTAAACTTAATTTTAAGATATTGTACGTTGGTTAGACTGTGTATTAAATTCAATTAGCGTAAGCGGAATAGCTTTAAAGTTGTATGTCTCACGCATTACCAATTTAGCAATACGAAGGCAATCATTAGATATGTTACAGTCAAGACTCTTTCCGGTTAAAACTACTTTTTAACCGACTTCCAAAAAAAGGAGGAGGTTCTCAATTCGACGGAATGTTTTTTTTTTTTTTTTTTTGGATGTTCACCGATTACTCAAAGACTATTTGACCGATTTCAATTTTTTTTTTGGTTTTATAGAAGGTACTTTCTAGTTGGTTCCATTTAATTTTGGTGAAGATCTGATGATGGAATCCTTGAGGAATTAAAGGAACTCCTCAAATATTGTAGGCATACATATAGCGATTTTGGTATTAAAAGAAACATAATAAGCATTTGCATTCAGAAAATGTAAATTGGTGAAGTGGAACTGATGCAGAAGACCACAGAATGCCATCGGAACTCCTCAATGATAAATGATTTACGGGTGGCGACAAAATATCTTGATTAATTTAGCTAAGCAACTTCATGGTCACAAATTTAAATATTCCTGATGGTACCATCGAATTGATTTGATGATGGAGCCGGAAGGTAGGCACCAGATCTATGTAATAAAATAATGTATCCTAGCCGTGTTTGGGCTTGTTCGAATCGTCACGAGATACACTTTTAAGTAACGATTAACTAAAAAGTGTAAAATAAATAAACTTTTAAACAAAAAAATAAAACCAACTCCAAAAAAACTAAAAAGTAAAAAATAACGCCATTATTCAGTTTCTTCAAATTACTTATAAGTAACCGTTTGTGTACTCAATCTATACAGTATATACAATTAATGTTATTTTGGAGTCGGTGCCATAGTGTCACAACTTACTAAAATCGTCAATTTTCAATATTTTACACATTCTTTATATGGCACCGAAACTGAATAATGGCGTTATTTTTTACTTTTTAGTTTTTTTGGAGTCTGTTTTATTTTTTTTTACTTGCAAAATTAAGTAGTCAAAAGTGCTTTTGTCTACAGGACAGGCCTTGGTCAAAACTACTATCGACTGAAATTTCCGCCAAATCTAGTTTTGACAAAGGCCTGTGTAGTCAAAAGGACGTTTGACTATTTTTCCTAGTCAAAACTAGTTTTGACCAAAAGTATCCCTCAAAATGTTTTATTTAATATTTGAAAGGAGTAACTAACCTAACCTAACCATATTTTTGGACAAAAGTAATTTTAACTACAACTCTTGGTGAAAAGTAGTTTTAATTACCATTCTTGGGAAAAATACTACTACTATTTTTACCGATATTTTACTAAATATTCCTAGTTAATAATGATTTTAACTACCAGTCTTGAACAAAAGTCATTTTGACTGATATTTTCCAGTCAAAATCGATAATAACCAAAATTTTCAAGTCAGAACTACTTTTAACCAAGCGCTTTAGTCAAAAACACTTTTCACTGTTTTTATTAGTCAGAAGTACTTTTAACTGGGAAAGTGTCTTGACTGTGCCAGATATCTAGGCAGCGTGTGAAGTCAAGTTCAAGCAGAGGATACTCTTTTGGCGAATCGAATGGGATCACCACAGAGGAAATAATCATAACCCTAACTCTTATTAAAAGGACCATTAAAAAAAGAGGACTGTCAGTCGCCATACTTTGGATCATGTTCCGATCGCAAGGAGATATTCTGGCGAAAACTAGATAGCGCTTTACAACTAAACATTTAATGATGTTATAATTGAATAAAGAAACATAGTATAGTAACAATAAGTTCGCAAATAGCTAATAAAGAATAAATCGTAACATTTAAACACTGTGCCACGCTTGCAAAGTTGAATAATTGTAAGTAATAATTCGTATACATAGATGGCGTTGTACATATCGAAGAACGGCTTTTTATATGAAGATGGTCAGTCCTGTTGTTTCAATGGGCCTTGGTAAAACACATCATTACCTTCCATTATTATTTCCACTCCGTTCAACGTTTTTCTTTCAGCTTTTTTGTCGATCCTTCGCCAGGGCCAAAACTCATAATAAATAAATTGTTTCATGTTTTAAAGTTGTTCGTTAATATTTTAATGTCCGAGTCGTTAATACCTCATTCATTATGTACTCTCATCGTACATTAAAGCATTAAGTTCATGATTACGACCGTCGTTTGGCAAATTAAAACATTCGTACTATTAACGAGTCAGCTAAAAGGGGAGATATTAAATTAAGAAATGGACCTTGCCAGTTCTAAAATAAAAATCTTTCAATGTTTTTTTCCAATTGAGTAAGAAAAAATATCATTAGCTGGCTTTTGGTCTCTCGCGTAGCGGAACGCTTTTAGCAGTCCAGCTCTGTCGGTATGTGTTATAACAGATTCTCAATCAAAAATATAAAAATTAAGCTTACTATCAACACCGCCGTTGCTACTGTATCATCATTTAGTGATATAGTGATCCAGGTATCATTGATATAACACCAAACAGATACATTCAAATATCACGAATATACGTCAAAGTAATGATTACCGGTACCAAAATACTCATGTTACAACATCAAATAGCTGTAAAACTGGGGCCACTTTTCATTGATAGAGACGTTTCTATCATGGATATAATACTTCTTATATCACTGAAATACAACAAGATCTGTTACGTTTTGTTAGTTGGGGTCAAAATGAGATTCAAAACTATTAATATTTCACTAATATTTCACTCTACAGCGAGATTCTACATTTTATCCGCATCCTGTAGTCCAAATTTTAGTACCTACAATCTATCTCCATTACGAGGGCAGGTTGTGGTGGTGTGTGTTAATATTTTCATTTTCACATATTTTCCAGTTAATGATAAATCTCACTAAGTAAAAAGCAGAGCGGAAAAAGGAAACTCTTTTTCTAGCTCTTATAAGTAGATGCTTATGGTTATAAGAAAATACGAACAAGCAAACGATCCACGTGAAATATCCTAGCATGGAAAGGAATGGTGATAAAATAAAAATACAAATTACCCTTAAATGAATTCATACAATCAGATTTCACACGTTACATTCATCCAGGTATAAAATGCTATAATAGTAGCTATCAATGAAGTATTTATATTTATACAGTTTTATTCGTCGATTCATGCATGTGATTAATGATCAATGTGGTTTTTAAATATACTATAATTATGAGGTTACGTTCTAAAAAATGTATGGAAAATCGATATTTACTTTTACCTCGTAAGTCCACGTAATAAATATAGGTAGTATAGGGACCTGCCTAAACATACGACATCCTCATCGTGACGTCAGTCTCCAACAAAATTGTGAAATCCCTCACCGACCACGGTTGCCGATTTGACTAGGTACAATTATTTATTTCCGATACAATAGGGGATATATAGGATATAGACATGTTTTTGAAGAAATTATATCAAATGTATATTAGTTTATTATTAAGAATATAATTTTACTGTTATTAGATAGTATTATTTAACTTCTAAAGATATATTTAAGGTAGGTTAAGCATTGATTTTCATATTTTAGAAATATAAAAATAAATACTGTTATTATTATTATTATTACGAGCTTTTATTTAACTTGCAATGTATGTATGTAATATGTTTGTTCGGGTGGAATCTTGCAAGTTAAATTTGACCTACTTCCCGGAATCCAATTGAGCTAAAATTTGGCATACTTATGTAAGTTTGGTGACAATGCAATAATATGATACCATCGAGCTGGACTGATATGATACTATTTGCTGCGGGTATGCTTAGAAAAAGCGTGCAAATGCCTGAAATAACTGTTTCGCTTTATGCTTGGAATATGATATGGTATAATATTTAAGTATTTTTTTCCATTTCGTGACAGCGTGATGTTATCCACTGGGTGCTTTCTGCCCCTACATACCACTACCTGTATTGATTAGCTGAATAGCCCGAGATAAGGGGTGGACTACCCCGTGCAATGGGGCCACCGATTAAATTGTGTCAACAGGGGTAGCTGAAAAGAAATAGTCATTACGCATTCTAATATTTAGGGACTACGTGTTTATTCTTTAGTAATTTCTTTATGATATTTTACAAACTGGGTCCTCTTAATATATTGACGAAAATTTCAAAAAAAAATTGTAATATCACAAAATTTTCGTTTCGTAGTATACCTTCTTCTTTTAAGTTGTACTTAACTTTATCATGATTTTTGAGAAAGTTGTCGTATAGAAGTCATTAGGGTAGGTGTGTTACACAGGATGTATGGCAGATCGTGTGCTAAATCACAAGGGTGAATAGGCAAGGTCACTTGCAACACATTTTGGGTCAATTAGAAATCGTCCTGCCCACGGAAATGATTAATACATTTTTAAATGTTGTCTCAGTATTTTCCAAAAATTAACCATTTTACTTATATATATATTTAAATGTGATAGCACCAAAGTGCTTATATTTTTTTATTTGTAGTTGCGTGTTCTATTGAAAATTGACAAAATAGTTGAAGAAACGTTAAAAAACCGATAGGGTTAAGTCCACGGTGACTCACGTTACTTCACAGTCACTATTCGTAACAATCTTGTATATTTGGTAGCTAATATTATCTATATTGAAAACCTGATAATAATATCAGAAGGGACATGGCTGCGAATAATTTATTTAATTACTTTATCTCCAACAAATCTCGAACTTGAAGTTTGGGCATTTTATTGAATCCTTTGCAAAAACTGCAGCCAAGAAGCTTGTGATCCTTTTCAAGGTGAGGCGGTACTTCACACCGGGACAGCTTCTTCAATTCTATAAAGCACAAGTCCGGTCGTGTATGGAGTATTGTTGCCATATCTGGGATGGATCTGCCAAATACCACCTGGCCGCCCTGGATTCAATCGACAGACTTGCCAAGAAGCTCATTGGTGACCCAGATCTTGTAGAGGCAAAGCTGCAAAGCCTCGAATACCGTAGGATGGTCGCCTGCCTTGCGGTATTTTACAGGATACATTTCGGGGAGTGTGCGGCGGGACTACATGAACTAATTCCACCTTCTCCATTTCGTCACTATGGGACTAGACGTGGATTTGGATTCCACCCTTTTGTTGTTGATATGAAAACGACTCGAACAAAGCGATTTGCTTCCACATTCCTCGTTAGAACGGCAAAAGAGTGGAACTCTCTTCCGGCACATCTTTTCCCGGAACAATATAACTTGGATCTCTTCAAGACGATAGTGAAAAGACACTATCTAGGTAAGCATGTTCCATCGTCGGCTTCATCGTCGCTTACCAACAGGGGAGATTGAAGTCAAATGCTTGCCTATCTTGCATTAAAAAAAAGATAAAAATCAGAGAAAAGTGGAAAATAACTTCGTGACTCACGCTACATAAAATGGACATGGAGTTTTATGCCTTCTACGTTTATTGATTTCCCTTTGGTTTTTGAATGAATTAGTTCTAACAAAATAACAAAACAATTACATAATCAATCAAGCTTCTTTAATTGTTAACCAAATTAAATTACATATGCACATTTCTTTAAATAAAATATAAAACTTTACGATCTCACGTTACATTGATTTCCTGACTCACATTACTTGCGACTACTTAGAATATTTTGATTATTTTTATCATTTCTAGCAAACAAATAGCACATTTTTTAATCATTATTATCATAATTATTACATATTATAAAGGCTATTATTTCTTGTTTTTTTATTTGGCTAGTGAGTTAATGACATCTTGTCTTCCCATTTCGGTGTTATGAATGATTAATTTGGAGACAATAGCCTGGTTTTCCTTTTAAACCTTTATCGAATGCTTGAAAAATTTGAGCTTTCTCCAACTTCCCACACTGCCAATACATTATATGACACTTTGATATGCCAGTAACAATTGGTGCCTTAGAAAATATTTTGTCTAAATCAGTTTCGTCCGAAACAGCTTCAATTTTCGTATTTTCCTTCATATTTCAGCTTCTACCTTCTTCTTTTTGCCCTCTCGGCCGCTGATGGAGGCATTGTAGCTATAAAATACATAAAAATAATTTAGTTACTTGCTTTACAGTTGTAACAACGCGAGTCACCTTGACTCACGTTACAAGGATGTCAAGTCATGCATTTCCTTGAAATAACACTTTTGTGGAGAAATAAAATCGATGATGATACCATTTAAGCCCAATCATATACATAGTTAAATATAAGTTCACTTGCCAAAGTTTTAGTACAGTAAATGAAAATATTAGTTTTTACGTTACTCACGTTACTCAAAGACGCGTAATATTCATTCACGTGTTACATCATTTATTTTCGTCTTATAATAATCGGGTTTAAAGTAACGCGTGAAGAATTTAATAGATAATAGATAAAATAGGATGACTTACCTCTTATTTGCGTATAAATAAGTGTAAATCTTAATATTCGTGACCACTTATTTTACGGTTTTAGTTGCTTTCGCAAGCAGCACTTATAAAGTCGAAGAAGACAACGGTTGACTTGTTATTGACATAATGTTATAAAATTTCTTCTTACACCCTAATTTGTTTATTCTACAATGAAAAACATTCCAAATTCAATAGTTAATTTTTTCATTGTCGTGTCCGAGTTACGCGGAATGACCCGATAGTCTTCGAACTCGAGACATTCAAATAAACGAACTATAAATTTGAATCGCCAGGCAAAATACCAATTGATTACTTCTGACACCGCCTGACAGCGATCTGCTTTTAATTTGGTTTAAGTTAGTGACCCATATACAATGCCTTAGGTTCGTCGTGCCAAAGGTATACTTGTTGTTAAAAAATCCTACCCTTTTTAAGTCGGCACGATACACTCACGCAATGTTTTGTTAAAATTTAATTGATTTTCAAATGGCCTTATTAGCAATATAATTTGCCTTTTTGTCTACATTTTGATATTAGCAAAAACCTAGATAATTGTTTAATAATTGTTATTGGGCATAGTCGAAAACAATAACGATTTAAGTTTAATATGAAGTTTCTCGAAAACGTTCTGCCTTAATAATTAGTAACCAGATAAGCCTTAAGACCCGGGAGTTTTAATTTTAATCTTTAATGGCTTTGCTCTTGCTACGATATTGGCTTGTATATTTTGCCAATAACGGCAAGTACCCTAGATATATCCACACGAGACCTAGTCATTTTATTAAGACGGGACACTACTGGTGTTTTTATACAAACGTTCTAGTTCGTTTCCAATAATATACTAGACGGTGGACACTTGAGAAACTTTGGCCGTGGGGGATAGTCTATGTCACGTACTTATAAATATATATATACTCGTATGGCACCCGTAGCGTCCCCTCTTAAATGCTATTTCAATATTAAGCGTCGGATAAGATCACTTCTTTTGTTACATTTCCTTTTAAAAAAAATTATTAATTAAAGCTGTTAATTGCAGGCTTAATCAGTTGCGCACTTAAAGCTTAACGAAGTGGCAATTTATACTCAGAAGGGTAGCAACAAGTTTAATTTGGAGACAATTCCGTGCCCCAATTATAGGCATAAGGTATAACTAATAAATTTTAAGTCGAGTGCCCTAAAGCGGAGTTTGCATTTAGATGCGACTTAGTATTTCAATATTGGGTAACCGACAGTGGGAGAATCTTAAAATTATAATTCCGTTTGAAATTCAGAATCGTAAAGCCAGCCGGTCTAATTAAAAGTTTGCCCACTTTCGGCAGCATTTAATCCACCTGCCACTCTTGGCGGCCGCCTATGTAAATCTGTGTTCATCGAGCAATTTTAATACTCACTAAGTAGGTGCATAAGGAAACCTGCTTGTATGTTAGGGTGTTACTAGAAAAATGTAGCGAGTATCATAAGCCTCTCACAGGATTTTTTTCGTCAAATTTTAAAATAAACTTTTCGTGATAATAGGGTTTATATCTGTACCGTAAATAAAGCAGTGTAGGGATCCAATCCTAGTCAGACCTAAGACTGGTTTGCTCCGATGATATTTAGGAATAAAACGAAGTCTTATTTATCTTGATATTTATGTGTTGTCTCCTAAAATGTGTTTATTCCAAATAAAAAACAAAAAATAAGTTCTTTATCAGCATTAAAAGTTAACCGAATTGCAAAAAAATACCATTCCGAGCGAAGCCCTGTGTTATATAGCTTTACATATACGCCGCTGGCATAAGCCTTAAATATATTATACCATCTGACCCTCAGGTCACTCCTAATCGCACTTGGCAGTTTTTTGCGGGAAAATAATTGTGATGCATTATTTACGGAAATGATAGCGAACTTTTCAGGTACAACATTTTATATGATAACAAACAGAAAGTTTTACTTGCTGAGGCTTTAAAAATCAAGATCGTGATGTTATGTTTTCTAGAAGATTAGATTAGAGATCTAGAAAATAGAGAAGCCTATTTCTATGAACTTGGAAGGAAAAACTTAGTCTATATACCAAATATTATCTAAATTGTTAGTGAATCCATTTCTGAGAGACCATAAATTTTTTTTTCTTAGTAAATAAATAAATATTGCAGGACAATTTTACACAAATCTAACTAGTCCCATGGTAAGTTCAATAAGGCTTGTGTTATGGGTACTAGACGACGATACATTTAATAGATATATTTACTTATATACATAGAAAACATCCAAGACTCAGCAACAAATATTCATGCTCATCACACAAATATTTGCCCTTACCGGGATTTGAACCCAGGACCTTCAGCTTCGCAGGCAACGTTACTCCCACTGAGCCAAACCGGTCGTCGAATACATATATGCTTAAAGTAAAAAGATTACTTGAATATATTTTATATCATGTACCTAAGACCCACGTGATTTTGTACGATAAAAGCAGATAAAATTCGTGAGCGCTAAGATTCTACTCTAATAAGATATTCTTTAAGAATATTGATAAATCGCATTTGCACGTTCAATGGGTTCAAAGCGTAAATAAAATCAGTGAACACATAACATCTCTTCGCGTCTCCGATTTAAAGGTACATCCTTTAACATAATATATTAGGCATCATTTTGTGTCGGAATATCGAGTTGGAACAGTAAACAAGAAATCCCGAGGGTGCTCAGTGCCAGACGACCCGCGCACATCGCCGATGTCTGCGAACCTTCCTTGCCAGCTCACTACCCGATAACGTCTTACTTAAGCAAAACCGATATAAACACTCTTGTTTTTGCTACACTACTTTTGAACATTTCGTTGTCTTTCTCGTGTAAGCTGTTTAGGAAAAAAATAAAGGAAAGACACAAATAAGATAAACGACAGAAAGTGTAAAGTGGTGACTGATCAATTATTAAAAATCAATTATATAAACGTGACCTCTTTACACTTCAAAATAAGGAATATTCATGAATTTTAATTTTAGCTTTATTAAAAGCTCATTTATGTAACAAACAGTAAACAAAAATGTTTTTTCGAATAACTGTAAAAATAACCAAGATATAAGCCATCAAACATTTCATTCTATCTCTTTCTAGCAAAACAGAATTTAAAATGGAGTTTATATGGCCAGAGTGCACGATGACGTAACAGTGCATATCGGACCTCTCTGTCTAATTAGTAGTTTAAAATGCCTGTATCTTGCGTATTTCTTGCTCGATTGCAATATAAATTTCACATTTTGAAATAGTTTTAACGGTATTTTGATATATAGTTAAGAAAAGCGACAAAATTCCATGCATGTTCCCCATTATTCTGGGTAAAGATATGGTATGTAGGTAATATAATAATATTTCAGTTAGTTACATACAGTCAACCAGTTGGAACCCTAGGCCACCATGGACCAATTTAAAAGGCATGGACCAATTTAATTTGGGGAGGACCGACTCTGTACACAACATATGCACAAACTTCGCAAAAATGTTTACGGAGGAGGTTGATAGAATAAAGCACAGCTGTAATATTGATTTCTTAGACCGCTCATTATACGTAAACAACTGTAATGTTTCGTTTAGGTATCAAAGAGTTCTGCCTGAAGATATCGAAAATATAATAAATAATTTGAACTTAAAAAAATCTCAAGGTTGGGACGAAATCAGGGTAAACGACCTTCAATACGTCAAAAAGGAAACCAGTCCGATACTGGCTAAGTTTGTAAATATGTGTGTCCAGAGGGGGGTTTACCCAGATGCTTTGAAAAAGTCCATTATCCGCCCAGTATATAAACAAGGTAGCCACCTGGATTATTCTAACTACAGACCAATTGCTGTTCTGTCTGTAATAAATAAAATAACGGAAAGGGTGATAGTAGGGAAAATTTGTACATTCTTAGAAAACAATAACATTCTATCCAATGTACAGCACGGGTTGAGAAAATCTCGTAGCACCTCAACCGCCTTAGCTCAGTTCGCCGATGATATTAACGACAAATTAAGTAAAAAAATGTGTGTAGCTATTATTCATTGATTTTAAAAAGGCTTTTGATACTTGGGACCACGAATTATTACTCAGAGCCATGCAAGAATGTGGGATTCGTGGTCCAACGAGTCAATGGTTCCGTAGCTATTTAACAAATCGAACACTACGCACTAAGGTAAATAATTGCACCGGAGAGGAAGCGAATGTAAGTTACGGAGTGCCAACTGGATCTGTGTATGGCCCGGTTGGGTACATCATGCACGTGAACAGCATCAGCAACGTCGTTGAGCACTGCTCCATCTACATGTACGCGGACGACACGTGCCTGGTGTACGCCGGAAGGTAACAAATTGAGATCCATATTATGTAAATTTAACAATATAAAACATTTCGCTGACAAGGGACGTTGCATACATTGTATCACGCGTTGGCTGACTCGGTGCTGAGTTACAGCTTGATAGCATATGGTGGCACTTTTAAGACTCAATTAGATAGAATATATAACCTTCAAACTAGATTAATTAAAATACCAAAGAAAACTGTAACAAACAATACGATAAGCTTTTTAAGAAATGTAATATACTGCCTGTGCAGGAAAAATACCGGAGTTCAAAATATGTGGAAAAAATACCTATACGCTAAGAGACTCGACACGAAAAAAATAAGTTGAACCGGGGGCCAGTAACTATTACGGTAAACGTACGAGGGCGTACCTAATACCGAGAATCTTCAATAATATTATCCCGGGAGGGTGACTTTACTAGTCAACGAAGCTTCCAAATTAAAATTAAACAGCTGTTTCTAGATATCTTTAATAGCGAGGTTACATAATACCGTCGTAGACAACACTCTATACAATTGTAAACAAATGTAAACTTTATTGCAACGTTTTAGAGTTCTTGGTGGTACAATTAACTATGTTGATGTTTGTTTTTAAAATGCGGTGCCTATTGTCTATACATCAATTGGAATATGTACCAACAGACTATCTAGACAAACGTGTTTAAGTTACTGCTCAATATATTAGTGAGTAAGGATCATTTAAATTTAAATTTAAACGTAAATTAGATATTGATAGATACAGATCCTGGCAAACTTCTTGAACAATAAGGGTTCCTTTTTTACCTTTGTACGTAAATCAGTTACTGCGCAGTCAAGGTTTTGCTCAAGATGTTTGCCGGCAACTGTAATGGTGGTTGGGTAGGTAAATGTTGGATAAGTGTTACGCAGTGGATAAAATAACAAAACCCGAGTGTATATATTTGCCAACAAACTGCCTTGCAGTTTGGCGAATTTTTTTTATGTATAAACGCTGTGTATATTTTGTGTTAATAATAAATAAAAAAAAGTGACGAAGCTGCTGCCCGCGACTTCGTCCGCCTTAAATTCGTTTATCGCGAAGAAGGGTATTTTTCCGGGATAAAAGGTAGCCTATGTCCTTCCCCGGGACTCAAACTATCTCCATACCAAATTTCATCCAAATCGGTTCAGCGGTTTAAGCGTGAAAAGGTAACAGACAGACAGACACACTTTCGCATTTATAATATTAGTATGGATATGGATTTATAAGATGTCAGTTTGTCATAGTTCTATAGTGGCTTAGGGTTCTACTTAAATGATTGACTGTGCGTAAGAAGATCTAATCTAACCAAAAAACTTTCCCAATAAACACCATTTTTAATTTCGTCCCTAAACTTACAAAGCCTTAATTGTATGATTATTTTGAAAAAATATGGACAATCACACATGAGTATCCTTGCATAGGGACGCTCATACTACACAAACATTTTATGAACATCAGTTACGACACGACAGTATGGCTCGTGCAGGCACATACATTTTCGTTTATGTCACGACTCCAAAAGAAATTCAATTTACCTTCGTGTAAGTTTTATACCAGTCAGACTTTGAGGTACGTAATATTTCAGTATATTCAAGGGCCTATAAAAGTAGGTTGAGATAAGGAATACGTTCCCTTTTCAAGATTGAAGTGATTCAGAGATACTAGGGTGACAGAGCGGGCGTGCCGTCGCGACGGCCGTCGCATGCCGCCACAGAATAGCTTCAGTCAGGGATTACGAAATACAAAAGCATACCACACTACATGCCGATACTTCGCGTATGTGAGGGTCAACAAATATGTTTCTAATAAGAATAAAAACATTCTTAGATGAATAACATACTTCGTCACACTTGTTACTTATTAGTAAACTTGTTCATAGTTATTAAAACAGAAAAACAATGGAAGTTATGTATCTTATTTTGGTGCCTGGGTGCATATGAAGATCCAAATTGAAACCATTCTATCATTAATTAAGTATCTCAAATATACCTTAACATGCAGGCGCCATGTTTTCCTGTGGCGTCTCTGCATGACTAAAGTATTTATTTTCCTTCGAGCAAGTGCATTTATTTCGGAAAAATGTAGGCTATATGTCTCAACCCCTAATTTCTTACCTATATGAAAATATCACGTCGAAGCGTTATTGCATGAAAGAACAGGTAGGTAGTAAATCAGAAGGTAGGCGTAGTTCCTGTAATATTTTCCCTGTGGAGCACAATAAGCATATGTTACTGGAAATCATTAGTGACCGTACTGCAAAAATGCAGATAGAAAATACTCATATAAAGCTGTAGGCGCGCTAAATAGAATTACCGTATTTATTGCCGCCAATAAAACGATCTGTGGATATGCCTCTCAAACAGTATTTTTAGTGCGTGTTTTTTGCTGTCGCGTCTGAGATCATTGTTTGATTATGATGTTTATGGGGAACTTCATATTTTATTGATATTCTATCAAATTCTGGTTAGGTAATATATATATATATGTGTCGTTAGTTTTTACCTTTGTTGTATTGAGAATGACTGGCGAGAGTAACGTCATCTAGATTGGCAGTTATTTTAAAGGTATTAGATTTCGATAGTGACAATGTTTTGTTTTAATACCATACTCTCTGGTTATATGTACATACTGCATAATTTAATTATATATTTTGAAATACAAAGAAAGACATTGACATAATTGCACTTATTCACAAAGAAAGTTCAAAGGACCCCCAAGTTTACGTGCAAAGAAGTGATATGTTATTTATTTTATTCCGTATCCCCTAGATACCATCAATTTAGAGACAAAAGGCGAGGTCCGCGTAACAGTGTATTTAGATGTAAAAAGCACATTACACGTGTACAAAGGTAGGCGCGTGTACTCGTAAAATACATGAGTAAGGTGGGTCCGACGATGTTGACCGTCCTGTGTTCTCGCGTTCATTCATAATTCAGCGCCACAGCAACAGCAAACGGACAATCGCAATTTCAATATTACTGCCTTAATAAATTATATCGCCATCAGCAGTGAAGCCTGATTAATTACTCAGACTAGTGTTCATTGAATACGCGCTGTATTCAGTCGGAGTGCGAGTAGGTTTTAATAATAAAGCCAGAATGAATACATATATACCGTTCTATGCAGCTAAGGTTTTTCGCGCGCCGCTCATTTCCTTTTCATAGAAACCTCTGCACTAGATTGTGGTCGTTATATTTTTTTAGATGGTTGCTTACTGTGAAGTTTCCATACTTAAATATTAGTTTTAATGTTGAAAATTATATCGTTTGCAAGAAATATTTCTCTAGTATATTACGTTCTGTTGCTTAAAGCTGAACGCAGTATTTATAAATTACGCAGCATTTTTACGAGTACAATAGATTCTTAGAAAAAAGGTTGCTTATAAAGTCAAAGTACTTAGGCACACACTTGTTAAAATGTTAAAGACTTATGCAAAAATGCAATCATTAAAAAGGAAAATTTCTTCTAGTATATTACTTTCTCGAATTTCATACTGGACGCAATACGCAGCTCTTTCCCGAGTACAATCGAATTCCATTATATTCGCCTTGCTTCGCAACCGCTATTGAGACTGCTTTCAACAAATAAGCCGGCCCATTACCGGTGGCAACTAAGCCCGGCCGCACACAGGCACGAGCGTCTCTCACCCAACCTACTGAAGCGTTACGAGTATGTCGAAGAAAATGAGTGGTCTGCAATGACTTTTTGGATTTCTTTTATAAATGTTGTTGAAGAATTATATGCTTTAACTGGGATTTGACCCAATATTTCCAATGGCTCTCTAAGGACCAATACGGTCGCCTGGTCGACTCGAGCCGAACTGGTCTATCGAAGCATTGGGCTCAGGCATCACAGCTTTCAACTAGTTGTTTCATTTCTAATGCGTCTTAAGGAGTCTTGTTTAAAATTAACTTTTGTAGAGTTGACGAAATATTGCCGGTCACAGCTTTTTCACAATCTTGGCCAGATAATAGGAGATCGAGTGCCACTGTCGGTTTTTCCGGGGGCATTATGGGGTCTGTGTTGTGGGCCATAATTTTAGGGACCGCTGGGGTTTCCCTTTTTATAATATCTATCTCCCCTATATCTGAATATTCTGACTTATGTTCAATTCTTGCGCTCGCGCTCCATGCCGTTAGTAGAGTTGAACCGGTTCAACACACTTCCGCTCTCGTTGTACGTTACGCAGTGCGTCCCAACCTTACTCTAAGTAGCCGCGTAGGGCAATCCCGTTAGTGGGTTTGCGCCCAGCAAGACCTCAATTCAAATTCAGGTTCTAAAAAGATCCCGACGAATTGAGAACCTCCTCCTTTTTTTGGGAGTCGGTTAAAAAGAAAAGTAATATTTCGTTAAGTAAATTCATGTTACCACGTTCAACATGAGTATAATAGAAAATAATAATATTAATTCCTAAACAAAGCATCGAGTAAATTGTGTTCATTGGTTGGGGTGCAATGGGAATAGCAAAGCCCACTGTAGAGAGTGTACTCTGCACTGTTAAGTCCTAATAATCCGTTTCTAATTGAGTTGCACTTCAGAACCGCATTACTGGTGAGGTGCTTGGGGTTTCAAGTTGTAACTACTTACAGGCAAGGCAAGGGTTTTAAGTTAAATAATTCGTTATGATTAAGGAAATAATATTTTCTTTTTTCTTAGAACAAAATTGCATCTTGAAATGTAATTCTAAATTCTTATCCGTAATACAAAACTATTTGATTGTTGGCTGTTTGGTTTGCCCTTTTTGCTAAGTGGTAAAAATGTATGTGTAAGCAATGCAGAAGAGACGGGTGATACTTGTTTTGAAGATAGTATAAAATAGGTTGGCTGCGAAAATAAGCAGTATATTAAGTACATGATATTTTACCGAATGTCAAGTTGGTTTATACCTCAGTCTCGCCGTGTTATTGAACTACTCGTCTTTATGTATCCACTATCCAATCATATAATAGAAAAGTTGAGTATGCACCACCATTTTATCAAATACTCGTTTGCCAGCTGCTGAAAAGATCAATTTCACGGTGTTTTTGGCTAACTCTGTTCGCCCAGCAGAGCAGTGTGACGCTCTAGTGTGAGTCGCTTACGAAAGATTCTGTACCACTGTGCGCAAAAATATGTTTTACACGTAGTAAAGTTTTTTTTTATTTTTTGTTATATCAGCTATATTCTGCGAAAATTTCAAGTCTAAGTATTTTTACAAACAAGAATTAGAAACAAAGGAAAAAAAAATCGTCGATACTGGACTTGAACCAGTGCCTTGAGCCAGACCGGGGCAGCACGCTCTACCAACTGAGCTAATCGACCATACTAGTAGTCGACGAATTTCGTCATCTGTTTATGGATCGCTGTATGGTGCATCCGACTCTTTAGCCGCAGAAGTGATAAACTTATAAATTGCAAAAATTGTGATTGTTATCATGATATTTGTAAAACAAAAAGTACAGTCTAAGTATTTATTACGATTTAAGAGTTAGAGCCCCGTGAAAAAAATATCGACAGATAATAGTGAATAAGGATTCTGTTGTACGTACCATTTGGGTAAGGAACAAAAAAACAAATCAGTTTGCTATGAAAAAAAATCTACATATTTCATGTGCGGAGTCTCTAACGCTTCAATGAGGAAGCTTAAGCCTTAATATTATTTGCAAATGGTTTCACGCTCCTCTAAAAACTGCGATATTTTCGCTAAAAGCTTATAAAGTGGCGGCAGTAAATAGATAATGGGAACTTTTAAGCGTGAGGAAATTTGTTTTTCGATATGGTTTAGGTACTTACTTTACTCGTACTAAGGCTTATAACACCACGAGTGATAAAGCTTGACTCTCGATCTCGATTAAGCTCGACTACTTGACAGGCGTAATCAGCCGTTAACTGTAACAGAGCATGATAATGTTTCTTACATACTCCTCTAGGGCAGTGACCCAAAGTGTGTCTTGGCATCCATACGAGTGCATGCCACTGATCCCGATTTTAAGCCCTCATTGCAAAAATTGGCCTGAATATATTGAAGAAAAATTCTACATGTTGACTTCACCAAAGCTTAAGACGATGCGTTGGGTATTTAACTAAAAGAAATTTAATTGAAGACATAAAAAGTACCAAGATGTTTCCTTATTGTTCTTTACACATATCTTCATGCACATTGAAATTTTGTAATTGTTTGTGTTTAACCGACTTCATTCTCAATTCGTCAGTTTTTTTTTAAACGGTTTACCTAATTGATTCGCAAGGTTGTTTATTAGCCAGCTCCCACTTATCCCCTAACGTGTTATATTTCAAACTTGCTTCCGCCCGCGACTTCGTCCGTCTTAAATTCGTTTATCCCGGATAAGGGTATTTTTCCGGGATAAAAAGTAGCCTATGAAGGACATAAACTATCTCCATACCAAATTTCATCCAAATCGGTTCAGCGGTTTAAGCGTGAAGAGGTAACAGACAGACAGACAGACACACTTTCGCATTTATAATATTAAGTATTGATAAGAATGATGACATCCACCTTCCAACTACAGTTGCGGCGAGCGCTCGAGTGGCTATGGGTACTTTCATGTGATACGATCACGTAGTGGTTGGTATACAGTGTGTTTAATATTGTGTTTCCAACAAACCCTCCTGTCGATGTATGCTGTTCTGATTTTGCAGTCATAACGCAACTAGCTATAAACACACATGCCGTGTTTATTTCTATCGGAAAAGCGCCGGCTCAGAACATCGTCTGCACCTAAATAAAGATGTGAAAATTACTTGACTTACCACTGTCCTCCTACCGATGGCAGTTCCTCAAAGTGTGTTACCCCGCAGATTGTTGATACTTCTGCGACCCTAAAGAGCTGAACTCAACGAGAATGTAAACAAACTTGCCAATGTATCTATGTAGTTAAAACTTTGCCGTTTACTCAAGAGAGTAACGATGTTGACTACAAATTTGATCTCGTTGTTTACACTCAATTGTGAATATTACTTAGTATGAGCAAAGAACTGCCGACTGCCTCGGCAACGTAACGTAAATATGTATTCTATCTATTTTTCTATACAATTGTATACGGCTAACGAGCAAGTAATTGGGGATATTAAGTTTCCCAAAAGTGTTCATATTATATATTACAAAAATATTTTTTCTCGATAGGACACGTTATGTGGACTCAGAATCTACAGATGGTTTATTTTTATGTCAATATTGTTTTTCAGATATCGTTTTTCAAATCCTGGAAGTGGCAATTGTTGATGATAATCGACTGTATAATTTTTACTTTAGTTTGTACAGATTCGCCAGTAAGATTAAAAGTTAGCTGTTGATATTATCTTTTTAGGGTTCCGTACCAAAAAGGCACAAAAGGAACCCTTATGGTGCGACTCTGTCTGTCTGTCTGTCCGACTATTAGAGCGCCATATCTCAAAAACTACTTACGCTATCTATTTGAAATTCGGAATATTTATAAACATAGTCAGCCCACATATATTGCACAGGAAATATTTTAAAATATATTTTTATTTTCTAAACACAAAACGAATATGAGGGGGGGTTAAAAGTCTAGTTACTGGGTCAAATAGAGTATCATATGAAAGGGCTTGACTTGCACATTCTTGAACAATTTTTTTTTTTGTGATTAGATTTTGTTTTATTAAGGAAAATGTGTAAAAAAACACCATCCCCCCCTTCCTTATATCCGAAGTTTATCGAACGAAAATTATGATATTTTCACAATTTGTATAAATAAACATAATAATAAAATATTACACGAAAATTATAGAGCCATGTCTCTAACTAAGTTGCAAAAAACCTATTTGAATAACCCGATTGCGTTAAGTTTGCACTTCATTTGTATGCAATGCTATAAATATCAGGTGCAAATTAAACTTAACCGGTACCGGGTAATAAAGTAAGGGTAAATGAAAATTTGTAGGGAACCCTCGGTGCGCGAGTCCGACTCGCACTTGGCCGGTTTTTTTTCTTATTAAATCATTTAGACCATAGTAAAAATTTATACAGTCGATTGTAGTGAACAAATGTCACATCAATGTGTGAAAAAAGAAACATCTATCTTTAAAATGATACGACATAAAGATCATCAATTTGTAGACTAGGCGTCCATGTAACGTATAATATGGCGTAAAAATATAAAAAGTCTGCCTCTGGGAAACTTAATGTTCCCAATTTTGGTTTTAGTATCGCGCATGTCACTGTTAAAGATATGTATAAGTTATTAAGGGCTATATTACCATGCTCGTTAGTTATTGAAGGATGAATTCGTTAAGACCTTATTTAAAACGTTCAAAAACTTGAATATTGATTATTTATTACATTAGGTTATTTTATTATTACCCAAGGCCAAAAGTATGGAAACATTTTTTTTTTCAATTCTATTTACAGTTTCCATTTACTATTTTTTTTGCACGTAACAGAAACTGTCCTTGCGGCTTCATCAGTCCAAAACGACTTAACGGATTTTAACTATTTTTGGCACACGGGTAACTCAGTGGTGATAGGATATTTTCTGCCTAACTACTCCGAAGCGAAAAGAGGGTTATGTCTTGTACTCTTTCGTGAACAAAGTTGCAGGTATCTTCTAGTCTATACTACTATTGGATAGGACTATTTTGAGGTCACTGTATCGAAAAATATTTTATGGATTTTTTGTATGTTTGCATGTATGTGTCGTTGTGGCTTCACCACGCCAAATCGGGTGAACGGATTTCTATTTTTGGTCCACGGGTAGTTGAGTACCCCTCAGATGGTTATAGGATACTTTTTACCAGACTACGCTGAAGAAAAAAAGGGGTAATGACTTTTTCTCCACCGCGAAGAAAGTTGCGGGCACCTCCTATTATTTTATAAATATCGAAAAGTACATATATATCACATATGTTGCCTTAAATTGCCACTTCCTAGAAAATACATATAGCAGCAGCGGCAGCGGGCCTATGATGGTTGCGTTTGTCACGCGATAGATAAAAAAATTAACAGCCGTCATTTTCCGACAAGTATATGTGAGTGCCAGTGACCGATGCCTTATCACGCTATTTAACGCGTAATAAACGTGGCCATCATAGGCCTTCAACATTTTTGAGATTCATACCTACGGGATAAATAGGCTGACATTAGTTTTTCCATTCCAATAAGTGTAACAACCCCGTGAACCTTTACACGCGTTATAAAACCACAGATAAAACGTATCGTTAGATTATCGTTTACGGGCAAACACTAAGAATAGGGCTCGTTGTATGTCCGGCTCCTGATGTACATAGGTCCTCCGGCGGCCGCGCGTGAGCGGACAGCCAAGTCTCTGAGGGATTTTGCATGCACCAGCCGGAAAGCGAAAACGAGTTAAGCTTACTTGTATTCAACGCTGCCGTCATCTTGGCTGCTGAATAATATTGTACTGGGCTAAACGCGTTATCCAAAGTGCTTCGATTATTCGAATGATAAATAAATTAAAATTTTCCTGTTAATCTTCCTATAAATTTACCATTATTATTTAAAACATTTTATGATGTAAACTTTTTTCGAATACTTGTCACATAGCATTTTCGTAGCTAAAAATAACATTTTTCGTAAATAATACTTTGCACATATTTTGGAAAAAAATATGTTTTCGGTAACAGTACGCGTAAAATAGATACCTATTCAATGGACTAAACATAATTTGTTATGACAAATTACTCATATTCCATTGAACATTTAGTATGCCCAAGACTTCATCCGCATGAAAAGCGTCGATAGGGATCCGTGTATTTTTTTGGGATAATAGTGCCTAGTCTATATCTTCTCAGACCCATATTCTTGTTCTATTGCTATTCCTATCTAAGTCCATGACAACCTAACGACAAATCAACAAACACATTAACGAATTTAGGTATCTGTAATCGAAGGTTTTGAAATTTAATAAAGAATTATTATTTAAAACCCGCATAAAATACATTTCTAACATTTAAAACAATCAATTTCAATTTTGTACGTCATGCAGATTTAATTTGAGCAAGTAATCGAAATATTATGACAGTATGCTAATTGTATGCATTACGATGGCCATTGGAGTGAATAATTCACCAAGAATATTCATATCAAAATAGTGATAGTTTATTTGACAAACCTAGGCACGATATATCAAAAATCGTTAATAAATAACGTAACAGTGCGTTTGTTTGGGGAATAGAACAAACAATAACTTTATGAAAAACAATATTGAACTCCCTCGAAACAACATTTCATTTGAAGTTATTTTCAGTTGAAAATTCAACAAGTTCTTAAACATGTATTGTATATTTCGTTTTTGGCTACAAAGTTATGATGTATGCTTATTGGCAGTTCCGCTGTTATAATGCGATGTAAATCAAACGGTCTTTTCGGCCGTAGTCGGCTGTTGACGGGAAATCATAAAGTTTATGGGCGTTATGACGCTTGACAATTCATTTTTCACGCCTGTCGCATTATATTCGTATTATCTTCATACTTCTTTAGCGGACTTTTTTTGGTTTATTCTGATCGCTTAATTCACTGCTCGATGTTATTCCTGAATAATGAGGACTAGAATTTGTGCTTAAAACTTGTTACATAATAATCCTTCGCTATAAAAATGTTAATTTTATTCATGGATAAAATTAATAATTAAATTTGAATAATGTTATTCATACTACGAACATTTTTAGATATTGTCACATAAAAAGTAGGTTTTAACAAATAATATATATAGGTACCTAGTAATCACTAATTAAGCCAAATTAGCAAATTTATTATTTTTGTACTTAGATAGTTACTTGGAAAGATACGATAAATATTTTTACGAAACAAAATAATCCTCTGACATCATATTTTGATCCCGGAAACCTTAGCAAGTCGGAAGTCAGCCATTTTTTAACCGGATGTGACAGAAAACGTCGGATATCAGGCTTATCCGGACTAAAAAACGAGGGTCACTGTGGTAAGTAAATACATTTGAAAGATGTGGGTCATCTGTAATGGGCGGAGTTTTATTATAATGGCTATAAACAGAACAATAACGATTAATAGCCACGTCATATTAAATTATTACCACAAAGGATTTATAATGGCTTTCTACTGAGCTCTAATGGATGTATCAGGTATCAGATGTTTTACCTCATCGGCGTGGTTCCAATAAGTCGTTAATTCGCAGCGTCATAATTTTATAGTAATGATTTTGTTGTGTTTCAAATGCTCACAAAATCATGAAATGATACCCGTCAAAATAAATATCGTCTCTTTATTTTTTAATCCCGTCTCTGAATGAATAAAATATTTGTGAAACTGCAAACTATTCGATCAGATACTGAATTGAGAAAATATAGAAAAATTTACACTCTCAGTATTTGTAAATTCAATTACATATAAATTATTGTGGTAGGTACTAGTGATTATCTAGTGAAGTGACAAGATCAGACAGACTATACGGAGGTGACGTCACAAGCATATCGCATCCATCTCAAAGAGATTTGCTCATGTACGAGACGATAGCGGAGCAGACGTTCGGGGCACTCATGTGATAGACGCCAGTTGACGGAGCTTCCACACAAACCTCTTCATAACTTTACCTGTCTGCCATATGTGTGTTGGCTATAATAGACTCCTCAATATACTTTAAACCATTAAATACAACGAGTATTCTTGTAGTGATATATGGAAAACATTGTCACAACACAACAAAACGGGGCTTAACACGTTGGCTGCCCACCATACTTCACCTAAAGTGTTGCTCCCACGCTCCATACAAATTTAGTGATCCCACCGGTGATGCTCACAGCATCGCCCTGTTACTAAGTTGCCATGAGCATCGCCCAACGGTGTCAGCACACGTTAACGTAAAAATACGTTGATTCTCTACATCCTATTCCACATATATCCTCTACAAAATAGCACTCAAAGTCTGGTGCAAAAAATAAACCCCAAAACAATACCCTGAAAAATTAGCTTTTGATCCCACTGGTGATGCTCTTGGCCACACAGAGAGGTTTACGTGATCCCACTGGTGATGCTCATGGCAGCCAACGTGTTAACCGCGCCCAGGTTTGTTGTGTTGTGATAAAGAGTCTTCACTCATCGTGTAAGTTTAAATGAATTTTATGGAAAGTATTTTTTAAGTGTGTTTCCAAGTCTGTTCTACTAGTTTTACTCTCTGTAAGTTGATAAAAGTTCGAGTGGTTCCATTTCTATTAGCTACTATCCTAAAAAAGGTTAGTAAAGGCCTTTATAGATCCAATCCAGAGTCTTTGTAACCAGTATTAGGGTAATATATTCTATTCAATGAGTGTACATTAGCATAGATTAAAGGCAAGGACGCGTAGCGCATTGTGTAGCTAAGCTATGCTACTTACGAGTTTGTTATTCGTATATCACTCAGGATAGTTTGTCACTGCCATACACATATGACATATAATATGTATGTAAGCTGTAAAGAGTCGTAAAAATATTAAGCGCGTATTAACACGCACGAGGCTCAACTGACGCGGTAATATATATTTTACGTGCATGCCGCTTATTTATTTAAGTCTGATGAATATTCATAAGGCACCTTAGTAAAGCCATAGAACTAGCATCTAAATTTTCACGGCAAAATTCTGCACTACTTGAGTGTACTCAGCAAAATCTTGCTGAACAAGTTTCTCTGAAGCTTCTATCAAGTTGATATTTTATTTAAAACAAATATCTCGAGTACTAAGTCTAGCGTTGGCTTTATGTATATAAAGTCACGTTTTGGTAGAAACTATTTTTTAATAGGCTATATTTATAGTTTAAAAGCCTCCCTTAATTGAAGCAAAATTAATCCAGAGTATTTCATAGCATTTTGAGTTTTCCATGCCGACAATTTCAAAGGTTTTAATATTGTTTAACATTTTAGTAGAGTTTTATATTCTTTTTACAGAGCTAAGATGCTGTGTAATTTTGACCTACTTCGCTTTTTATCTTTCCTTTGTTCTTACCTTGACATTTCTCTCGGACGGTTTAATTACTTCATAGCATTTAATACTAATAAAAAGATAATGTAAATAAAAGTAAGTGGATTTTCTGAGGTTTTACTTTTAACCGAATTAAAGTAAACAGTCAAGCTAAGCAATATTAAAGTATATTTAATTAATTTATCTTTTCTGTACATTGATTGGAAATGTTATTAAAACGTAAGTTGAACTTACACGTAAGTTTACAAAAACATGATACAGTTTCCACATAAAAAGTTGCACGTAATAGGTACATACTTAATACACGTGTACCACTGGACTCTCCGGGATTTTCAATGTGGATACGATAAGTAACTACTACTTGACTCGGAACGTGTTTAAAGCAACGTAAGACGCTTGCTGAAGGCAGACATGACCAATAGCCGCAAAGTAGGTATTATAGAATTCTGACGAATTGAAACTCTGTTTCTAAAAAATGTGTAACTCATTAATAAGTAAACCTATTTAAAGGCATTACCAGCTGAATGCTTCTGAGGTTACAGAGATCATCTACTCTGACAGACAGTGAGACTCACCTTTAAGCCCTGTCCTCGTGGAATTACAAAGCTGGTATACCCATTGAGCTATTATTACTACGTATAAAGAAGACGGCGCGAACAAAATCTGTGCTACAAGCGCGGCAGTGCGGGGCGCGCGCCGTCATACTGTCATAGGCGCGACACTGAGTGAACTGGGGCCGGCCGACTGCAGTTGTACGGAACACTAAGTGATTGGGCGGCGTCTTCTCTAGTATAATAGCTTAATGGGTATACCACATTAAGTAGACACTTAATAATAATATATACAGTCGACTATATACGAGAATATAATATATCTTTCTTAGGTATTATGCTGAGAGAACTCCCAATATATGATAGTATGATAGAGAGATGCTACTTATATTGCTGCAAGTATGCGTGACCACAGCACATATTCGTTCTGTCCGATTGATTTTTTTTTTTATACCTACCAAATACTGAAGTATTTGACCTCTATGCCAGCTAATTGTAAGTGTAGATGAAGTCGGAGATGAAGCATAATCGTCATTACATATGCTTATTCGTCTCTCATCTTAATTCTCGTCTCAAGTTGCAACTCATACTATTAATTAAAAAGATTCGCTGCTTCGATTACATTAAAGAACCTTAGGTGAGCTCTTATTGTAAAAAATAAATTGCTTCTCGTTTGTAAAATTACAGAATAACTCATTGGCTTTTCTTTACAACATGGCGTAAGATAAACGAGCTAATAATGGGAATGGATCACTTTGCTCTAAGGGTTCGAGAAAAAAGTCTAGCAGTGTCGTCTGCAGCGGCGATCAGTACAGCTCTTATCTGTTATTTGTGTTAGCTCTTTTCGCATTGGCATAAAGTCTTTTATTGGTTGAGACTGAACAGATGTGGTGGTTCAGTGGTTTCAAGGCGATTCTGGCGCTTCGACCGGCGCGACAAAGCGACGGATTACGCCGGTAGCCTTTTAGTGCGCACAACTGGCAAACTGTGCGGATTTATTTTAAAGCTGAAGATTTCAGCGTTTTATAGAGAAGTCTGTCAATATAAACGTGTTATTATTATTTATTTATGCTTGAATTACGATACAATGCAAATACTTTTTATTGCACACTCCACAAATAAAAATACCGATGGCAATTCACAAAGAATAAACAAAAAACATAATTAGAGGCACAATTACACAGCAGAGCCAGAGATGGGCAAAATGTAATCGATTAACGATTAAAATTAACCTACTCAATCGCGATGAACGATTAATTATTACGATTAATTAATCTTAATCGAATGAGTTCCGATTAATTAAATCGGATTAAATTGATCGTACATGAATATCCAGCGATTAAGTTTTTAGTCGATTAATTAATTTGATTAATTTAATAATCGAAATAAATAAGATATTTTTGTATGTCTAAGTCTCGAGATACGTACACGTAGGACTGCATTATAAAAAACTACCTTGCGTAACTGAAAAAAGTTTATGTCACACAGCACACTACAATGATTTTTCAAGTGTACACAGGACAAGATATATTGCATTTTAGTAACGTGCTCATTTGAGTGTGTTTCAACTTGTAATCGAGATTCAATCGTGAAATTTAATCTATTAAGCTGACGATTAATTAATCGTTAATGAAATCTATGTCGATTAATTTAATCGCGAATAATTTTTGACGATTAATTTTTAATCTCTGAGTAGAACGAAACGTATCACTTCGTATATGTTCGAGTGCAAGTATTTTTTTCAGCCAAACACGTCATATCATTTTCATAACAGGTAAATAATTGTGAATTTACTTTTGCACTGTAAAATATACTATTGTGAATTTAAAGTAACATAAGCATAACACAGAGGTAGCTTTTGGCGCCTGTCACAAAGTCACACTTTCAGCGCGGTTACAAGTGTGCTGTGAGTTCTGGCTCAGGCGCGTAAATATTCATAGCGTGCAGCACGATGCGGGCAAAACTACAGTGCTCTGCGACGGACTCAGAACACAAAGCATTTTCCCCTCACTAGCTCGGAAAGCCGTCTTTTATCCTTTAAGACAAGCGGGTAAAAACGCATTTTATCCACTAGTACGGGAAGAAATTTGACCTTGGAGCGTGTTTAAGTAGCTTTTGACTGATATCAATACGTAAAACGCTCACAATAATGGTTCGTTCGATATTAATTATCATTAAATAAATGTTCTAAGATGTTAATAAATATTGGTATTTAGCTTTATTTAATGATTTTAAGCTTAAAATTCCAAAAGAAACATTTGTTTTTTTTTTATAATGATGGTGAATATAATTCTGAACGCATAAGTTAAGTCGATGCACACAAGACTTATTAATTAGTAATCTTTCAAGCTCAGAGCCTACATTTTACTGGGGCTAACCTCTATAGATAGAATGCAAGTTGCATTTGATTCGGATGATATTCTACATCATTATCATCATCATACTCGTATCAGCCCAAGCACGTCTACTGCTCGAAAAAGGCCTCTCCCAAGGATCTCCACAACGACCGGTCGCGCGCCGCCCTCATCCAACGGTTTCCCGCGATCTTCACCAGATCAACGGTCCATCTTTAGGGGGCGTCCCCACGCTGCGTCGACCTCTACGCGGTCGCCACTCGAGAACCTTTCTGCCCAAGCGGCCATCGGTTCTACGAGAAATATGCCCCGCCCACTGCCACTTAAGTTTAGCAACTCTGAGCTATGTCGACAACCTTGGTTCTTCTGCGGATCTCCTCATTTTTGATTTGATCACGCAAGGAGACATTCTACATACATTGTAATTAAACTTTCTTGAGAATTTTGGAACATGAAACTTTTTAGTTTAGTGTATTCGTTTCAATTAACAACTAGCGACACCAATAAACTTTAAGCCAATTCAAAGGTAACCGCATTTACCCGGACCAGACACAGATTTCCTGTAAAAGAGCTATTATACAAACTAATTTTAATGTTAGATCTTGCGGTTAACGTGCTGGCGGGCAAATTGCGTCGTAATAGAGTGCTTTTACATCTAAAGGAGCAAAGATAAAGGAAGTTGCCTCCACAATTCTTGCTATTCTTGCGGCAAACAGTTTTAACTTAAGTAAGTAAACTTTGTTCACTGAGTTTTTATTTTATTATTAACAGCAATGTCATACGATATCGGACCAAAGTATAACAATAATTTTTTACAAGCTTTTATTTAACTTGCAATGTTCGTATGTACTCTATGAATAAATAAATTATCCGTTTAAAATTTTGGTTGGTAGTTATAAAAAGTTCTCTTCTCTAGCAGCCCAGAAGTATTTTAAAAGGCTATGTTTAATTGGATGTTTAATTTATTGTAAACTAGCTTCTGCCCGCGACTTCGTCTGCCTTAAATTCGTTTGTCGCGGATAAGGGTATTTTTCCGGGATAAAAAGTAGCTTATGTCCTTCCCCGGGACTCAAACTATCTCCATACCAAATTTCATCCAAATCGGTTCAGCGGTTTAAGCGTGAAGAGGTAACAAACAGACAGACAGACACACTTTCGCATTTATAATATTATAGTATATATAGTATATTATAGTATATAGTATATAGTATGGATAAAACAAAGTTGTATTTATTTTAATCACTGTTTTTCTAGTCTATCAACATATATTTGTTTAAAAAAAGTCATGTCTGTCAAGGTTATAACACATTTTATGTTTAAACTAGAAGGTGCCTGGAATTTCTTTCGCGGACGGGGACTACTCATAACAATCTTTGTGCTTCAGCGTAGTCGAATAAAAAGTATTTTATAACCATTCTCAGATGTTTAGCTAGCTATTCTTGTACCAATAAAAAAAATAAATAAAAAAAGAACCGACTTGAAAATAAACTGACGACACGTTTGGCTCAGTGGGTTGTACAACGGCCTACGAAGCTGACGGTCCTGGGTTCGAATCCCGGCCAGGGCAAGTGTTTGTGTGATGAGCACGAATATTTGTTCCTGGGTCTTGGATGTTTTCTATGTATTTAAGTATTATAATTTATCTATTTATTATGTATATCGTCGCCTAGTACCCATAGTACAAGCTTTGCTTAGTTTGGGACTAGGTCGATTTGTGTAAGATTGTCCCTGATATTTATTTATTTGATATTTAAACTAAACGCCAAAAATAATATTTTATGTAGGTCCGGTACGGAACACATTTGAATGACCTTTTGAAGTCGGTGTCAAACCATTCATTTATTACTATTAAGAACCGCGGCGGCGAGCCTTTAGTTATTATCTACCTACATATATATTTAGTCATAGTAAGTCGTATTTTTGTTGAATAAAGAATTTTATTTACTTCAGGTTTGGCACCGACTTCAAACGGTGATTCAACTGTGATCCGTACCGTACATAAAAGATTATTTATGGCTTTTTAGTTTAGTTTGAAGTCGGTTCTTTTTTATTTTTATTATTTTTATTTTTATCTTTTTACTGATGGATTTTAGTAGTGATATAAAGTATTCCTTAGAGCCAAGAATGGGAAGATTTAGGAGGCAGTTTGCAAGCACCTCGAGTCTTTGGAAGTAAGAAATGTATAATAATATATAATAAGTTAGTTAGTTCATATTCAATTGTACCTTCCATCATCAGCTCAGTTTGTTTGTCTGATGATGAAAACAACTGAATAACTTTAGAAAAATACACGTACAAAACATTGTTAGTGCCTATAATATTTGAGGGTTTCTCTCGATTTCCCTGGTATTCCATCATCAGATCCTGACTTGGTGATAAGGAGACTGCCTCAGGGACACACTATAAAGAATATAACTAACAGTCTTAACGTCCCTACCTATAATAGATGATTTTTTTAAGAATTATCCTCTAACTCTTAACCATTAAGGAGTTATACCTTCCGTCATCAGCTGCATCAGCATGATGAGATGACGACTACCATGTGCAAATACTTAAATAGCTTAAGAAAATATATCAAAAACGTTATAAGTCCCTATAACATTTGAGGATTGCCCTCGATTTCCCTGGGATCCCATCATCAGATCCCAATTTAGTAGCAATGGGACCACCTCAGGAGTATATGTTTTCAAATGAAAAAAGATTTTTTAAATCGGTGTACAATTGGCGGAGTAATCGGTGAACATAAAAAAAAATACAAACTGCCGAACATATAACCTCCTCCTTTTTTGGAAGTCGGTTAAAAATAGTTGAAATCCGTTCAGCTGTTTTTGACGCATTGAGATCGCAAAAACGTTCCGACGGAGAGATGGCTGCTCTTAAAAAGTATATCTTTTTTTTATGACATTAGTGGATTGCGCTATTAGGATTTTAGAATCAAACTGGATTTTATAACTTTATAATAATATAGAAGTTAGAATTATACCAAAACAATTATGAGGTAATGTTTCCCTTCGTTGAGTAATAATAATAATACACATTCTACTCGTAATTATAATGAGCCTTAGAAATGTACAGCTATCATATATATATAAAAAAACGTTAATTTAATGTAAGGGCAGAGATATAAAAAATATGAAAAAGTTAAAAAACGTTATCTTTTAAAAATACAATATACTTTATTGCAATTAAAAAAAATACTTTAGTTTTAAAACAGTTGCTGAAATGCGATTGAAACGCCTGTTTTTAACTATATAGCTTGATTAGAATTTATCCGCGACTTCGCCTGCATTACTGCGAATACTTATCTTATGTTTTAATTCAATGACCTGATTTAAGTATCGTAGTACCAAGTCTCAATATGCTTTCGACCATTAACGCGATATTGAGTAAAAGACGTTGAAACATCTTCACAAACATTTAACTTTACAATTATATAAAATAATAATATAGTAGGAAAAAAAATCAACGGCCTATTACGTCCCACTACTGGGCACACGCCTCCTCTCATGGATGAGAGGGAATGAGCTGTAGTCTCCACGCTAGCCCAGTGCGGATTGAAGATGTCACATACTCCTTTGAATTTCTTCTATATGCCTGATTTTAACTATATGTTATAGTAGAAAAATAGCATAGTAATTATTAATGAATATAGGTACATAATAACATAAAAGACGGGATCTTTTATGACACATACCACCTATCTTAGATTAAATTGGATGAGACAATAAATCTAAAAACAAAATGTTGTCCAAAACGTCAGATCTATTTCTAATTGTATCAGTGTACGGAATAATAATTGTTATACATATATTTCAATTACCTGCAAAAAATTATATAAGTTATGATTCTGATACTGAAGATATTGACGACATGTGAAAGCTCTTCAAGTTATTGTATTTAGATGAAAAAAAAAACTATAAAAATAAATCTATTTATATTTTTGGTTGTTTGACATATATATATATATATATATATATATGTGTCAATTATATATTATATATATATAGGTATATATTATATGAATATGTATGTATCTAAGTATTTATCTTCCTAAATTATGTCTGTAAATTAGTTGCACCGCCCACAATTTATCTGCTTTGCCTCAAGGTTGACTTGTAGAGAATGCCCTATGGCATTAAGTCCGCCTTTTGTACGATAAGTTTTACTTTTGTGCAATAAAGATTAAATAAATAAATAATATTTTTTTTGGTTGTTAACTGTATCTTTTTATAAAATCACAAACTGCATGTCAAAACCTACAAAATGAGCTAAAACACGATATAGGCTTATCTTGTTTAGCTTAGAAGTTACTATGGCCACTTTCCACTGCATCAGACTGGTATCATAGTCCCACATTATTGTTTTGTCACCGCAGATACACAAGTGTACCGGATTTGCATCCAATCAAACGTGAAGAAGTGGTTCTAATTTATCTTCCGACATTTGACGCGAAAAACATACATATATTGCAAGTTAAATAAAGGCTTGCAAAAATAACGGATGCATTATTTTTTACTCCGACTATACAGGGTGATCGATCCCAATGGGTCAGTATGGAGAAGTCAGAAACTATGAGAAATAGCGAAATCTGTTCTTAGGAACCATGGCATCGATTTTAGATTTAATAATAATGAAATATATTTTTTTTTATCTCATACATAACCGAGAATCGAACCTGGTAAATATCTCTGTAAAGAATGTTAAAAATTCCGCAAGTTTTCTCGTTGTTATTGTTGATGCCCGAATCATATTTAAGTCAAAAGAAACACATTTTTAATGAGATCTTGTTTAAACAATTGAAATAAAAACTCAAAAATAAGATAATTATTTTATTTAAGTAAATGTTCAAAATGTATCCCTTCTCCTGGATGAAAAGATTAATTAATTCTCTCTAGAGTTTAAAAAAAATGAATGCCATTATTATTAAATTTGAAATCGACGCCATGGTTCCTAAGAACAGATTTCGCTATTTCTCATAGTTTCTGAGTTCTCTCTACTGACCCATTTGGATTGATCACGCTCACCCTGTATATATTATTGTTATTTACTTAGTAAATAAGTTTCCTAGACTTAAGTCTTGGGACAAATTGCAGTCGCAAGGGAGTATCCACTTCTTGACTCTGTTCTACTAAGTTTAGGTAAATTATACTCTACCTTTTCCGAACACAGCAAGTATTATAATTGATATTCTTAAGATCACTCTTGAAGAAACATGAATTGGTTAATTAGTCAAAAATATTTGACATCATTATAATTATAATTTAAGCAACAACAGCATCAACGAAACCCTACATACGAGGGTATACATGCCAAAACTTCATCTAACACTGAACTTCTTAAACGCAGGGTGCGCACCGGTGGGCTGTCATCGCAAGGTAAACATTGTATACTATCAAGATGTCAATCATACCGTTTGCTTTCAACCTCTGTCGTAACTGGATTCCGTTATTTCCCAACCCTTTCCCAAGTTAGGATTGAGAGAACTGACAGCGTCACATTTGGTTAAAATAATTTTCCAGGCCCGAATTAAATTCCCTCGAGCTTTTGACATAACACTTTCTGTTCCAAATGTTTTGTCCTGAATACCGATACGAGGGACATTTGACATAATATATGTTTAACCTTAGGAAAAACTAACATTATTAATAAACTGCGTACCAGTAGGTAAAACTAAAATCAAAATTTGATATATAAAATCTTTTACATGGAACATACATAGCAATGTTTGTTTTGATTGTAATAATTATTTAACATTTAAAACAAATTAACAACTGTGTCGTTTGTACCGTAATTAAAAAGATTCTTGTGAGGAAACAGATTCAATGTTGAGGAACTATTATTAAATGACAATGACTTAGTTGTGCCTATGAGGAAAATTAAACAAATAAATTCATAATGGCACAACTATTCGTGCATATAGAATTGGTCTATGAGGAAAGCGTGAAAAAGCAGAACGACCCTTACACCTAATTAAAAATCCGCCCAGTGGCGCATCAATTACGTACAAGAGGATGTGTACAAGAACACGGTGGACTTTATGCATGGTGTAACAATACAAGTAAACTTTAATATACTACATATATATATTTTAGTACTTGCTTGTAATTATTAGTTACTTTGAGCTGACCGCGAAAGTCAAAAGAATTAACACCACAGCGATCCTTCTTAAAAAATATCTTATCTGTTTAAAAAGTACTTTAATAGTCTCTGTTTTTTTTAAATATTATAATTAGTAATGAGGTAGCCTGGGAGTTTTTCTTTGCAGCGTTTCTTTTCTCCTCAGTACGCCTCATTTGTGAAATGCTGCTTGGTAAATTATTAGAATAAAATAATTAAGCCCTTCTGGCACATGTGTAACTGTCTTTACAGCTTAGGCCCATCTGGCATGTATGTACACCTTTATTTGTTTTTTCAAAAATGGGTAGTGTGCACAAATTGTAACTTTGACAGAGGAAAATACATCTTTTCTCAGTCCACCCGTGACTGAAAGCTGGAAAGCTTCCGAAACGTCGGGAACTAAAATGAGATAATATACGCGATATAATCCGTTAAATTGTTTTATTTCAATGAGTAATAATAGCGGAAACAGAAGAAAATATTCTGTAAGAAATAGTTATTTGTTAAGCAAGGCTGCAAAGTTGTTATTTGGCGCGAGTGCTTTAATTGAGCCGAGCAAGCGAAGGAAGCTAAGATTGAACCACGAGCGGAACGAGTGGTTCAAATATAGATTCCTGAGAGGCTTTCAAGGCTCGAGAAGCCAAATAATTTTGCAGCCGTGCGAAACACACAACTTTTCACCTCACTAAATCGAGAAAATGTGTGATGTAATAAAACTATGAAATATATTACAAAAGACAAACTATTTTTTTCCATTTAAAACTAGTAACAATGAACCTACGCAACATACTAATAATAGTAATAACATGACAAACAAATAAACATATTAGCTGCGTTACGGCAGAGATCAGTAAATAAGCCATACTGGTCGAGTATGAGATACTGGACAGACCGAGTCGGAGGCTATAACATAATACGAGGCCAGAATGGCATTTACGGTCGGTGTTTTTTTTTTCAAAACTGTAACTTAAAAATATTTTAGAATAATATAATAAGCCCGCCTTAATTTGGATATATTTTTTTAACATGGACGTTGCGTTTAGTTATTTTGACGGTCTTATCATAGGAATCATATTTTTAATGTAAAAAATGCTTTTTTTTTTTATAAATAATGTTCATATAGTAACTGCTACTTTTTCAAAAATATATAAAAAAACTAACATTAATTTCTACTTGTTTCTGATATTGTACACGGTTTAATTATGAACAAAACGCAGCTTAGAAACTATTTCCGCGCTAACGTCATTTGCACATTGTTTTACTTTAATCGTGTATTTTTTTTAATCTGCCATGACGGTGTGCAATCTTACTTAATAATAAAAACAATTTGTCGTGCGTATATAAAAATAATAAATAAGTAATAACATATTTATCGTACGTAAAATAACGTTTTAAGATGGTTAATTAACCAAAAAAAAATTGAATCCATATACGACATCATCGCACTCTCATTTTAAGTCTTCGTACAGAGTTCGGTTTTGAGAAAAAATATAAATTCGAACTTCAAATGACTTTTGCACGCAAGCGTGCAATATTAATTTTTCCACGTAGATTTGGCGCTTTTAATGGAACTTTTCCGAGCGAGTGAGGTGAAAATATTATTATTATTATTCTTTATTCAGTAACAACATAAGTTGTGTTTGAAATACATTACATACAAATTACTAGCATTATCAAAATGATCGAAAATAACAGAATTATCAACACTCAATATATCAAAAATATCAAAAATAACAAAATTATCAATTATATCAAAATTTTCAAAATTATCGGAATAACAAAAATGATCAAAATCAAATACTTACAAATTAAAATATTTATATTATTAATACTAGTTACAGTAAATATGTTATTTAACACATTCACTGCGAGGAACCCGCCTAGCAGGCGCTCTGCTTGTCGACGCGTAGCTGATACCATGCGTTTTCCCGTATGTAGAGGAAATTTCGTACTTCGAAGAAAAGCTTGGCAGCGAAAGTGTTCAATCAAGACAACCTAACGTACATACTACGATAGTCATGTTATTCATCTACCTGAGCAAAATTTCTATTCATAGGTTCGTATTTGTATTCATTACTATTGAAGTGTTCATTCAAACAAAACGGACCTTTGAAAGTACATATCATCAGGATAAACAGCGGGAGCCGTGTGCGGGTGCTGCGCAATAACATGCTCTTTATGGTCAATGCACAAGATAGCCTTGGGCTGGGAAACTAACGGCATTTCTCCATTCGACGTCCTGCCCGAGGCGAACCGCTTTTAAATAATGGATACTCAGTGGCTTTTCCAATTTCAAAAGCTTTTCATAATATAAACTAAAATAAATTATTTTCCATTGTTCAAATGGGACGGGAACATAAAAGTTAAGGTTATAAAAATAATAAAGAACTTTTTTTACCATACATTGTTTTTATTTCGTTTTTGTACAAGAGATTTGCTGTAAGTTCAATAGCTAGTAAAGACAAAAGGCTGTAAGGCAAGAACAAGATTAAGAAAGCAGAAATTTTTAATTTTATAAAATGTAACCCTTCCAAGGAATCACAATTTTCAACTTACTTTTAAGGATTCAGAGCTGGTCCCCTCTGGATAGATATTATTTTAGACCCTTTACGATTTAAGTTTTCGTGCCTTACGCAATAAACTTTTCGAAATAAGTTTCAAAGTTAAATAGTTTTGAGCTGTGGTTGAGGGATCAATTAATTCAGTCCTCGGGGACTTTATTTTAGCGGCTATTTCTTTGACGGTGTAAGGTAACGACAATGTCACATGTATTATAAAATTACATAAAAGTGATTTACAATAAAATACATTTTTAATTATGACGCTTTTTATGCCACCCGTATCCCGTAGGGACGCCGAGACATACGAGTATTTTATCTTTTTAAACGACTACAAAAAAAGGAGATTAGTCAGAGTCTTTCTTTTTTTATCTGACCAATTTTTTTTTGTTATGAAGAAGGTATCTTCAACTCACTTTTATAAGTTTGGTGAAGAATTGACGATGGAATCTACGAGGAATCGAAGGAACTCCTCAAAAATATTATAGGCGTGTATTTTAAGAAACAAGTCAACATTTGCATTCAGGAAATATAAATTGGCGAAGAAGACCACAAAATGTCATCGAAACTCCTCAATGATAAATGGTTCACGGGTGGCGATAAGATATTTCGATTAAGTTAGCTAAGCAACTTCATGGTCACAAACTTAAATGTTCCTGATGAAAATGGTACCATCGAGCTGATTTGATGGTGAAGCCGGAAGGTAGGCACCGGAATTTTTTCAAATCAGTGTCCTCCAAATATTTCGTTACATAGTTTTTTGGAAAATATTTCCAATGTACAGACACTTCATTTTTACAACTTTATAATAGTATAGATAATTGCTATTTTGGATTCGGTGCCAAACATGTAACAAATTACTAAAATCGTCAATTTTGAACATTTTGCAGTTTCTTTAGATGTCACCGCCGACTAAATAGCCTTAAGTGTATATATTGTATACACTGAGTTGAAAGAAGGTTACTTGTTAGTAAAGTGAAGAAACTATATTATACAGTTTTTATTTTTAACTTTCTACTTTTTTAAATAAAACAATTTAACAGATTATATCGCGTATATTATTTCATTTTAGTTCCCGACGTTTTTAGTTTTTTTTTTTTATCATTTAGATACGGGTATTAATAGGGATAGAGTTGTCCGCACATATCGCTTTCTTGGTTTTGAGTTTGGTCTTCGATGAGCCAATTTTCGAATTTGTACTTCATTTTCGATGATATAATATTGATAAACATAAAGAGCAGTTTAAAAGTGAAAAAAAAACTCAGTATATATAATCGTTAGGCTGCGGGAATTACCTATCATGATGTGAAAAAAGATTTTTATGTAAAAGAAAGAAGACAATCAAAGTAGCAGTGTTTTAATAGTAGTTTTAAATAAATAAGTGCGGTTTAAGTGTTATACTCGTAACAATGTTCTCGCCTACTCTCAATAAGAATACCGTAACTATTAAATATCTCATAAAACTTTATTACGCAAGGAGTTTGAATTGAGCGAGCGTAAGTGGATAAGGCAACTTAAGCAGTTACGGGGTCACTTTCCCACAAGTTCCTTGCGTTTTTATTTTTACTTTTAATTTCATAATGGAGAGAAGTTTTGTTTCAAACATTATCTTAACCCTTATCTTGTGAGCGTTATGACAATAATGTCAAATTACATTTATTTTAGTATTTAAATGGCTACGTACAAAACAGGTTATCTCCAAACAATACACGAAAAGCTAGTAAGACGTCATTAATTGTTATAAAAATAGCATTCTTGATGACGTCACGAGCGAGCGTATGCTATGTGGATGACAGGTTTCCTGACAGATTGAATCAGCAACTCTTTTATGAAGTTTTAAAACATAAAACGCTGGGACTGAAATTTATAAGTGAAATACTATGACTTCACAGTGAGGCATAATTAAAGTGCTTTGTTTTTGTTGCTTCGCTATTTTTTAACAGTCAAATACATAGACAATGTCGGTTAATTTACATTAACTTCGGAAACACGTACTGTGCGGTACTACATTGTCTGAGTTGTTATAGTGGTGTGGTTGCGCGCGGCTGCGGCGGGCGGGCGCGGGGCGGGCCCGCGAGATGAGCCGCGCGCGCGCAGCCCGCCCCGCGCGCGATGCAACGTCTGCGCTCCACCTTCAAACGCTCGAAGACTCCCACGCCCGCCGACATGAAGACGCAGAGCAGCCTCGAGGTGCCCAAACAGGTACTAACATAGTTTTTCATTTCTCATTGGGTAGTTCTTTAAGTAAGTGTATATAAGGAGTAGTTGAAAGTGAAAAAAAAAAATTGTTGCTATTATCGTTGGACTGCCGCAGATACCTATACAGCCACACTTCGAACTTTAATTAAAAATGTATTATTACGAGATTTTACACGTAGTTAGTGGTGAAAAACACTATGTTCTGTCTCCTACCTCACCTCACCTACGGCCCGGCCTTGGAACTCACCCGTCCGTGTATTGCTTACTTTTCTGCCTCTTCAACAATGTACTATATTTTATCCAACCATATTCCTTCAGACGCAAAAAAATTCAAAGTGCTCAGTAGGGTGAGGTACATTTAAGTTATTCTTTTGATGGGTTATTTACTATAGTGTGTTTATGTTACGAAACGTCGCGCGCTTCGCTTGTTGTACCTATATAAAAAGTGAAGCGCGGCCGCTTCATGAGATAAAAATATCGCAAAAATTAACACATAAAAAAACACACTGTACAAAAGATATTTATTTATTCATTAACCAACTTACATTAACAGCAAATTGCCAAACATGAAAGTTATAGGTCACAGTATAAACCATAAAAATTATTAATAACATGATAAGCGTTTTGATAAGATTACACTATTAGGTAGATATACATTTCTGTTTTGATACATTTTCATTTTAATTGAATTTAATTAATATTGATACATAAAATAATAATTCTGATATTACATGCATGCATACGTTACTTAGTACTGTACTGTGGTAGGAGTGTTGATTGACTCCAAATAGCGAGTGGCTGTGGCCAGAAATCTCGGCTTTGAGTGCCAGAACAAGTCCAGAGTTGGATCATAGAGCAGTATGTTGTTGATGTGGTTCAAGGCCACGTACAAAGGACTTGTGCTTAGGGTTATTTTGGCGCGGGGAACCACAAACATCGGCCGCAGGCGGGGGCGGAGAGGGCATCTTATGTGTAGTGGAACCTTAAGCGATACAAATTATAGTAACGAGGGATTATTTACTGTGCCTCGTATCAGTTTAAAGAAATATTTTACTACATCAAGTTGTTTACGGATTTCAAGGCTTTGGTAAGAGACCATTCCTAGTACAAACAATGTTGGGTATAAATAAGGGAAGAAGCCATGAATTTTATAGTAAAGATATCGGACAAATGATTTTTGTACTCTTTCAATTAAAGTAACGTGTTTTCTGGTATATGATGATATGTGAACCGATTAAAAAGAAAAAATATATAGGTATAGACAGGTTCATACCTAGGAACTCCTTTCTTAACTTTTTGGTCCCTAAGACACATCAACATACAGGATGCAAGTGAAATACTTACATTGATACATTCATACAAGAACATGATTATCGGTGTATCAATATGAAACTACTTTCAAAAAATATATACGCGTGTATTAAGATGGTAGCGTTTATCATATTTTATATACGTGATAAGGCGTTCATCACATTCGATAGTGATGGAACTGACGGATCCTTTATTATTTTTAAATGTCACGCATAACATCTTGGTCATCTTATTCCTACTGAGGGTCTAGACAAAAATTTCAAACGCTTTGTATAGTTACATATTCTTTTATAATTTACTACAATACTTAAATAACTTCTGTATATTCCTATTTATTCAATTGGCAACGCCATACATTTAAGTGTTCGGTAAATCTGCTTACCACAAGGAAATTAGCTACAGAGTAAATAAAACCGCATCCTAATTCTTCAGATAGTTTGAAAGTTACAATGCCACAAACAGACAGGGGTTAAACTTATAACTCCTCTTGTTGGGACGCAACTTAACCATTGCTTAATTAAAGTACACTACTTTACTGCCTATGTCAAACTAAAAACGCATCTTTTCAAAATAAAAGGGACAGAAAACGGATAGGGGTCAAAACGAATCCACAATACTAAAATAACATTTCAGCTTTCAACTTTGTAATTTCCAAAGGCACGTTGGGATTTTACATGATATAATTTAATTTTGGAACTTCAAATTAACTGTATTTGGATTGTCCATCATTTTTAATTTCAAATTTAATGCGTGTGCGTTAATTTGCAATATTTTTTCAGTTCTTTCTTAAATACGTTACCTATTTGATATTGGGAGAAAATGTTCGTGCTTTGAGATCCACTGATTTAGGTTATTGTACATTGGGTATCATTCAATTTAGTCAAGTATAGTAGTTAGTGGTACATTTTCCAAATCTAAACATATTGTTAAGGACAAAATATATTGGACCATCAAGCAAGTTGACGAAATAGGCTTAAGATAACGAAACCAAGAAACCTATGGATACGAATAGTTGATTTGGTGTCTAAGGGTCATATTATATCAACAAATCCGTTAGCACCGAGTTCGACGCTGACAAACTTTTTGCTTACCTACCACACCAGCGTATAGAATTAATAATACTGACGCCTTGTCTGTTCCGCGATATTGGCAGCCTCTACGGATTTCCCCGTCAGCTCCGACACACTTATACTTCCTGACACTCGTCGACTGAGCTGCTCACGAGCGTGAATCCTTCCTTTTTCTGCATTTTGAGTTCGGCTGGTATATAGCTAACGGTCCTTTAAGATTAAAAAAATGAACTTTCCTTGGGATTTCTAATCTATCCACTTCCTAATTATAATATTATCTCAGTCATTAAAATTTAATCCCATTATCGCAACACATTAAAACGAGGCTTAATTGCGTATAAATATGATTTATGACCTTTCGTTGGTAAATCTTCGACGTTTAAGGGGCACTTTTTTCTCCTTCGAGACTATGGACGTGACGCGACGTCCGAAAAGTCGAAAAATTACCAACGCAAGGTAATTAAATAAATCATATTAATACGCGATTACGCCCCGTTTTGTTGTGCTGTGATAATGAGTGAAAATCGTGTAAGTTTAAATCCAAATTTAATCTATGAATGTTCAAACTGTATTTTTTCAGAGTACAAGTACAGTCACCAGCATTAATATCTGCCACAAGAAAGGACGCATTCATATCTTATACGACTCTATTACTAGGGCCGCGGCCGTTAGGAAGTGTCAGTTATTTTCACCCGCTTTGTTATGGCAAATATTGATGCCGGTGACTGTTCCTAAACTCTGAACGCAAAAAGAGGGTATTATAAGTTAATCTTGAATAAGATACACGATTTTTGTATCCGTCTGTGGCATCGCAGCTTCTAAACACTGATTCGATTTAGTTTGCTTATAATAGCGTTGCGTTATTTTTTAATTGAAATTAATAAACATGCAAATAATACTCGCAAGAGTCGCAAGTAAGTCCATCACTACATGATTCTGTCAATTTGTGTCAGTTGGGCTCGAGTGAGTTCATAAATCCCATGGGAAAACAGACTCGACTCGGATCGCTCTGGGCCAACGGCTGTTACTCATTACGAGGTACCCAGCCGATAGAACCTTCGTTAGTCATTGTACAGAATTTACGGCTCTGCCTGTCAGAGGTTTCCAGAGGGCAGATTTATTTCTCCATCCCGTTAATCGATAGGTGTATCTGTGCACAGACATTCCTCGTCTGCAATCCTCCCCACACTCAACGCCTTTGCTCTTGTCCCGTCGTTTAGAGCCTTACGTCAACTTGAATCCGTCCTTACGTACTCGTACCTATCTATATACTGTAAGCTAAGGTGAAGAGCCTTTCGGGGAAGCCGCTTCCATGAACTTTGAAGTGCTTGAAGAATATTTTACGATTGAAATAAGATTCACATTTTAACCTGATATGCTACGGGTAATCCATACTAATCCATACTAATATTATAAACGCAAAAGTGTGTCTGTCTGTCTGTCTGTTACCTCTTCACGCTTAAACCGCTGAACTGATTTGGATGAAATTTGGTATGGAGATAGTTTGAGTCCCGGGGAAGGACATAGGCTACTTTTTATCCCGGAAAAATACCCTTATCCGCGATAAACGAATTTAAGGCGGACGAAGTCGCGGGCAGAAGCTAGTAATATTATATTTTAACACGAAATTTACTTTTGCTGTACTTATGATAATACAAAAATAAAATAAAGCGTAGATAGAGAACAGATGAGAAAATGAATTCGAGTTCAAGACCAACTTTAAACCCACAAAGCCATACGTTCTTAAAGAGATAACGCGAACGCTTTGTATCAGGACAGAAAATTGTTAAACTAGTTTCCAGCCAATTTCGAGCTTTCTGACGCTGAAACGACGTTCTTTTTTTCCCGAGTTTAAGCTTTATTGCGACTATTACCGTAAATACCAGTGTTTCGTTTAAACGGAAGAAGTTTCCGAGACCGCGAATAATTTTTAAACAGAGCTTATTTCGTACAGAGAGGTAGTTTGCATGCATTTTACGGTAAACGACACTCACTTAAATAAATGATGTGAAATTCGTTACCTAGTATTATGCCTCGTAATACTTGTTACAAGCGTGTCCCTTCCTTGAACAAGCATGTTATCAATCGTGACGTGTATAATACCTATAGGTCAATGCATTCCAGCTTACTTGGTTAACCCGAATTAATTAGTCTAGACAACTATTAGTGTAATTTAAACGGCACGCCGTGTGGTCATGTGGTGCCTAAATGCTTTGGTTGCTTAAACGGAAAAAGCCGCTACTTGGTAATTTTTGAGGATTCAGTTCGTATCTAGTCGAAATTTTCTTTTGTTTCGTACTAGATTTCACCACCTTAAGATTTTATTTCAGTTTGTAAGCTGATATTTGAGCAAAAAAAAAGAAAAAAGACTGAAAAAAATGTAAACTTGAAAAATAATAGTAAAAACTAAATTTTGCATCTTTTGCGCAAGTTCTCGTTTATAGGTAGCTTATCAAACTTTGTCGAATTGAATGTTTGAGCAATTGCCACAAATAGACTGAGTACTCGTATACACTGTAATCAGGAGAATGATACTTTCTTGTAAGTAATACAGATTTTGGAAAAATGCTGGAACTATGTACGAACGTTTTACCAAAGAACGTCAATACACATTTTTTAGGGTTCCGTAGCCAAAATGGCAAAAACGGAACCCTTACAGTTTCGTCATGTCCATCCGTCCGTCCATCCGTGTGTCACAGGCATTTTACTCAAAAACTACAAGATCTATATTGATGAAATTTAGAGTATAGGTGTCTTGTGTAGGCCGCTACTTAGTTTGATAGTTAAATAATAAAAAATAATATTCCTTCATGCGTCTTCATAGGGAGCTCCGTAATTTTTTTTTTATTTAGTGGATATTTTCGGAAATAATCGCTCTGAAACTTGCATAAATTGTGTCCCCCCCCCGTCTATTATCTAAACCTTATGTCAAAAAACATAAAAAACAAAAAACAAAAAAAGCTTAATAAATTTGACGACAAGTTTGGCTCAGTGGGTTGTACAACGGCCTACGAAGCTGGCGGTCCCGGGTTTGAATCCCGGCCAGGGCAAGTGTTTGTGTGAGTGTGTGTGTGATGAGCACGAATGTTTGTTCTGGGTCTTAGATATTTTCTATGTGTTTAAGTATTATAATTTATCTATATATTACGTATATCCTCGCCTAGTACCCATAATACAAGCTTTGCGTAGTTTGGCACTAGGTCGATTTGTGTAAGATTGTCCCTGATATTTATTTATTTAAATAGTTTCAACAAAAAATATTTTGAACATGATCCGATGTACAGTTTTTGAGTTATTGATGTTGAAAAACGATGATTCTCAAGTGGAGACGCTTTTAGTGCACTTTTTCATATCGTATTTTATTCCATCTGTAGTGCATTTTTTCTTATGGATAGCTGCGGAACCCTACACTGAGCATGGTCCGACATGCTCTTGGCCGAGTTTTTTTCTAAGTAGTCACGATGTAGAAAAGGGTTCTAAGTACGTATCAATAACCGAACATCTACAAGGTGAGTCATTAATGTGAACAAAGCTCAGACAGATATGTTCTAGGAATGTCGTAAGTAGAGGTCAGCCATCTCTGTCTATATATTAGTTACGTGAAAATGTAACGTTACCTCGAATAGAAAAGTCTTTCTGTTGAAACTGTCTAGACGTCGAGATTTTTGTAAGACGAATCTTTTACGACTGGTAATCCTTATGGATAACGTTGGTACATCACAATCGAATTGTATTCTATGAAATCCGGGAGATTATCCCATGTCACCGAATGATGATCGATAAACACTATTTTGCTGCTTTTAAGATAACCCATACTTGCACCCGAAAGGATGTCGGCATTAATATGAACAACTTAAGGCGAGGAAAAAGGTCATTAAATTCAAATTTACTACTCTACTATATAGAATTCTGTAACTTTATCAAGCGAATATAAATAAGTTCCCTCTCTTAACCCTTGTTATCAATGCTCTGCTTATCCTGCCAGACGGCGTCCATTTTCCAATCCTCAGGAGATTTGTTTCCGGTAATATTTATTTATTTCACCAACTACAATTTTAGAAACGAATTTATATTGGTTATTATTACTATACTAGTTCATTACTCGTATATGGTGTCAAGCGCAACGCAATTAGCCATTACGCCGCGAAGTTACAAGTATTTACAGTCCGGCGGCCCATACATGTCTTACCGGGACGCCATAGTAATATCTCTAGCTACCATATGCTTACCGAATAAACAAATCATAATGGAATGTATGGAAGTTAATTCCCTTGACGCTTGGCTACATTTTTGAATGGGATTCGTAGCCGGCGCGGCCTCCATTGGCATCCTAGTGAGGCAGAGCTCTGAGATCCAAATTTTGTGCTTTCTGCACTTGTAAGGTGCCCGACACTGACACATTAATTGGCACCTTCAACCTTCATTAGTAGCGGTAGAGGTGACAAAATGGGTGTCAATAGGGAATATGCAATACACTTCAACGCACTTTTTAAAGGCCAAACTAAGAAAATGCTCCCTTCTCCTTACCTACGCTACACGCTCGATTTGCATGGGGCAGTATGGGGCATTTTAACGCCCATGCATTATACCTGACTTTGTATCTCCATTTTAACGTTTCTTGTGTCTAATTTTAATTGGGTATTATATTTATATACACTTACACTTCTTAGTCATAAGAAACTGTAATAGAATTGTATCACTGACAAAAATAATATATATGCCCTATTATTATTATAAAGATGCTATAGCTGGTTGGTTGAATTTAAGAGTCGTTTACTTTTTAACTATTATTTATTCTGTGATGGTGTTCAGGTGCGGTCGGCGTCGTTCGATGAGATTCAATTGGAGGCGGCGCGCGGCGCCGGCGCCGGCGTGCTGTTGGCTGTGCCGCAGCCCGGCGCGCGCAGCCGCTCCTTCGACTCCGCCGGCTCTGACGACTCCGGCACCTACCTAGAGGTAAACACTGTTTTCGTCAAATGACACATGTATCTAATAGGGACGTTAAATCATCTCAAATTATAAAGCCTACTGTAGTTAGATGCTTGGTAATCTTTCTTGGTATCTTGGTATCAACGTATCAAGAAATAGACAAAAAAATTCAAAACTTGAAAGTTACGAAAATTTTATGTTTTTATTGAAATCCAAAATTAAAGTTATAATTTATTTTCAGAATACTTATATTATAATACAATAATTGTATTGCAACCATTTAGATAAATGCAGTTTTCACGACATAAATGCCAATAGTTATTTGTGCAACAAGAGAGCAAAGTTGATTTTTGCTGTGAGTGCCGATTGTTGAATCCTGAGCAAGTGACGAATTCTATTATTGAATCACGAGCGGAGCGAATGATTCTAAGTTAGAATCCTGAGCGTTGCGAGTGATTCAACCGGTACGAGATGCAAATAACTTTGGTCTCGTGTGGCAGATACAACTTTTCACCTCAGCAGTGCTCTCTCGTTGCTCAAATAACTATTTTCTATACTATTATAAAGTTTAAAAATGAAATGTTTGTATGTGTCGTTGTGGTTTCATCACGCTAAATCGGCTAAACGGATTTCAACTATTTTTGGTACACGGGTAGCTGGGTATCTCCAGATGGTTATAAAATTCTTTTTATTCGACTATGCTGAAGAAAAAAAAAACACGTGTTATGACTTTTTCTACTCCGCGAACGAAGTTGCGGGCGCCTTCTAGTTACGATATAAGTTTGGTATCCTTATCGAAAAATAGGATCGATTGTTACCCTAAAGAAACCGTCGTCATCCGAATTTGGTCACAGCGGACCTAATTATGATGGTTGCACGCTACCTACCGCGATAAATAAATGACAAAGCAGCCGTCATTTTCGGACAAGCATGTGAGTACGAGTGATAAATGCTTAATTTCATAGTTTATTTATCGCGCCACAAGTGCGGCCGTCATAAACCTACAGGCTGTGATAAGTTACAATGAAGGGCAAGTTTTGTGTAATGGGCACGAATATTTCTCCCTAAATTTTGGATCTTTTCTATGTATTTAACTATTATATTTAGATTACATTAGTGGTTACTCACGTCATAAAAACAGAATTCTGCTTGACTAGCTTGGACTCTACTAATTGACAAATCATCACCAATCACGAGTGGATACCGACGCTGCCCGCGTCGTTTCGTAATGGACCGAAACATGTCGTTGTAGTCTAGCAACACTCGGCGTTACGACGTGAGTAGCCGCTAATGTAATCTAATTGTACGTCTGAGTCTTGCGGTACATTTCTATTATATTTATCTTTATCCACATAAAGGGTCAAATCCGATAAATCGGGAGAATTGGTTAACGAATAATTCGATTTATCGGGTTTGACCACTGAGCCTTCGTATAATGTGACTCATAACGACTTATAATGTTCACTGTACCTACTAGCTTAGTTTGGAACTAAATCGCTTTGTGGAGTGTTTTCGCAGACATGTACAGTATATTACTTTGAGTTTACCACTGACATATGCTTTTATTAACCGACTTCAAAAAAAGGAGGAGGTTCTCAATTCGGTTGTATGTTTTTTTTTAATTTTATTTTATGTTTGTTACCTCAAAACTCCGTCATTTACACGACGATTTGGAAAATTATTTTTTAGTTCATGAGAAGGTATATTCAAATTGGTCCCATAAAATTTTGGTGAAGATCTAATGCCGGGATCCATGAGGAATCGAAGGAATTCCTCGATTTTTATGAGTACATCTATGGCGATTTCGGTATTTATTACAGTACTTTAAGCATTTACATTTGAAAATCACCATTTGGTGAGAGAAACCGATGATGAAAACACCAGCCATCAGTTACCACTGAAAGCTCTACCAGTGTTATTTAATTCGCGGATCGCAATATAATTCTTTATCATATTTTGCTTAGAGGCAAAAATTAGTTAAGATCAGGGTAGCAAAGTGGAGCTGATAGTGGAGAGCCAGAGAACTCCTTAACGGTTAAGAGTTACAGGATAATTCTTAAAAATACATGTATTATAGGTACGTACGTAAGACTGTTTGTCATATTCTTTACAGTGTGTCTCTGAGATAGTCTCCTTATCACCAAGTCAGGATCTGATGATGGGATCTCAGGGAAATCGAGAGAAACCCTCAAATATTATAGGCACTAACTATGTTTTGTATATATTTTTCTCAAGTTATTCAGTTATTTTCGTCTGCTTGTCATCATTTAATGATGCTGAGCTGATGATGGGAGGTACAAGTCCTTATTAACGGTCAATCGTTGCGAGATAATTCTTTAAATATTATGGGTAAGTTGAGACTGTTAGTCGTATTCTTTTTTAACCAGCAAGCTACTGAACTTAACCATTTTGACCTAGCCAATTCTTATAATTTAGATTTTTATTTTACAATCAAATCCTCCTACAAATACTTTATATCACTGAAATCCATCACTAAAAGGCAAAAAATAAAAAAAATGAAATAAAAATGAACCGACTTCAAAATAAAGTACAAAGCAAAAAATAATCTTTTATGTACGGTACGGATCATTTTGAAGTCGGTGCCAAATCTGAAGTAAAGTTCTGTATTCAACAAAAATACGAATTATAAACAAAGATCAGAAACAAATGAAAAAAAAAAAAAAAAAAAAAAAAAACTCGACGATACTGGACTTGAACCAGTGCCTTGAGCCAGATCGGGGCAGCACGCTCTACCATCTGAGCTAATCGTCCACGCCAGTAGTCGACGAATTTTGTCATCTGTTCTTGCTTATGGATCTCTGTATGGTGCATCCGACTCTTTAGCCGTTACGAATTACTTTAACTAAATATATAGGTAGGTAATAACTAAAGGCTTGCCGCCGCGGTTCTTTCGTGCCATCTGTGTGAATAGTACCTAATAAATGAATGGCACCGACTTCTAAAGGTGATTCAGATGTGATCCGTACCGTACATAAAAGATTATTTTCTGCTTTTTAGTTGATTTTGAAGTCGGTTCTTTTTTATTTAATTTTTTTTCCATATATTGGATATTCAACTTTAACACTAATACAAAAGACTTTCTATTACAAACAAACGACGTTTAGACAGAGTGTAAGTAATATAAACTCTTTTACATTAGTGTTAAAATCGAATATCCAATGAAATAAAAGAATCTCTAACAAGTCTCAATCTGAAAAGATCCAAGTTTATTGTTAGGGGAATAAGTTTTCACCCCGGTGGTTAGCGAGAATTATGCACAACAGTTTGTGTGAGTTGATCTTTCGATTAAAATCCAAATATGGTCTTAATAAATTACAAAAAAATGGTTGTTAACATAGAAGTCGATACTGAAAATCACCTCAGATCATTACGATGTATAATCAATTTTTTTATCGTCTTATCTTCTGTCGTCACATATTCCAGGTATCCAATCCAATATCATACCTTTCTGTCCAATCGATTAACCACGTGTTATATCTTTCGATTCAAATCAAAGTCTCGTATTAATAAATTACAAAAAAAATTGTTTGTCTGTAAGGTCGGTTTACGAACGTTAATTTTACGTGATAACGTGGAAGAAAAGCCAAATGCTTAGGCCGATCGCGCCTCTCTATCGCTTTTTCTGCGCTTTCGCTTGCACGCGAAACGTGACAGCGGAACGTGACAATGAGTCATATTTTTTCGCCTACCTACCTACCTACCTACCCACCTACCTATCTACCCAGCTATCTACTCACCTACCTACCTAACTACCTACCTACCTACCTACGTAACTACCTACCTACCTACTTACATCCTACCTACCTCCTACCTACTCACCAATCGCAATCTCTATCGCCATTCCTAATAGAATCAATTAATTGAAAAGGGAGAGCAAAAGAAGGAATCCGAACGCTCTGCTCATTGTAAGGTAACGAGCAGCTCGTGACACTTTTTCGTGTGTGCAGCCGGTGTCCATCGATTTACAAGACGTTATCACGACAAAAGTCGATACTGAAAATCACCTCAGATCATTACGATCATACGATTCAATTGTTTTGTCGTCTTATCTTCTGTTGTCACATATAATAGGTATCCAATCCAATATCCTACCTTTCTATCCAATCGATTAACCACGTGTTATAGGTAACACGTTGTTTATTAATACATTGGATATCGATTGGATAGAAACGTATTTTCATTCGACCTTATATGAACTCGTAAACGTAAACATCGGCAGCAACTTCGTAACGAGCGTTGAAAAGCTAATTAGATCATTTCATAATTATTTGCGGTAAATGTCCAAACAAACAACTCGGTTTAACATAGTAATGTCGATTAAGTATGGCACCGAATCAAAAATTGGAATATCAATGATGTTGCCAGATTCATAATTACGAGTAGTCGCAAAGATTTTCCATAAAAACAACTTGGATTTAAAATAAAAATAATAATTAATTCTATAAGTTTAATAGATCAAATCAAATCAAACCAAATCAAAATATTCTTTATTCAAGTAGGCCTAGTTACAAGCACTTTCGAAATGTCAGTTACATGAGAGTGAATGTTTGCTGGGAGAAATACAATATGATCCAACACTTGCTGGAAGGATTAGGGAAACCCAGAAAAACCTAATCAGATCATTTAACTTAAGTGTAATATTATTGATAAAATCATCATTTTAAAATTAAAATAATCAATAAGATAAATCCCAAAAGGATTGTCAATAAAAAATAAATAATCTAGAATGTGTCTAGAATAAAATTCTAAATGTCAGAGTATATAAAACAATTAAGATTAAAATAATTATAATACCTTAGGTATTCCTTAAAATAATTATTCATATACCTACATGACGCTACAATTTACATTAATCCCACGCGGCTTCATCATTCATGTAGTCTTGTGTGCTATAATAAGCTTTAGAAAATAATTTTCGTTTCACAATATTTTTGAATTTACCAATAGACAACTCAGTTATGCTGCTAGGAAGTTTATTATAAAATCTCACACAGTTACCCATGAATGATCTCCTTATTTTATGGAGCCTAGTAGCAGGCACTGCGAGCTTATGCTTATTTCTAGTATTAATATTATGTATATCACAGTTCTTCTTAAAGTCAGTAATATTTTTATGTACATACATAATATTCTCATAAATGTATTGACAATGCACTGTCATTATATTAATGTCCTTAAACTTATCTCTAAGCGAGTCTCTATAGTTCATTTTATATATCGCACGAACAGCCCGCTTCTGCAGAACAAATATAGTATTAATGTCGGAAGTACTGCCCCATAGTAAGATGCCATACGACATAATACTGTGGAAATAACTGAAATACACTAATCGAGCCGTTATCACGTCTGTTAATTGACGAATCTTACTTACTGCAAAAGCTGCAGAACTCAGTCTATTCGAGAGATTAGCAATATGGGGACCCCATTGGAGCTTAGAATCTAATGTTATACCGAGAAAGACTGTACTATTAACTAGTTCCAGTTCCTCACCTTTAACCATAACGCTTGCTTGCTCGTGTTTTACGTTACTCGTGACAAACTTAACACATTTAGTCTTTTTCTCATTCAACAATAAATTATTTACATTAAACCAATTTACTACTTCACAGATAGCATTGTTTACGTCATTGTAGGATCGTTGATTTCGTACGACTTTGAAAATTAGAGACGTATCATCTGCAAACAAAACTATCTCATGGTGGGTCTTTACGAGGTGTGGCAAGTCGTTTATTCGATCATTTGCGTACCTACTATAGTATACATACTTGTTTTTGGGTTTATCTGCACTGCATTACGTAGCAAGAATAATTTGCTCATCCTTCTACTCGTAAAGAATCGTGTATTTTTCCGGAATTCGAGTAAACATATCTTTGCAATTATCACATCAATCTGTTAATTAGAATTTATATAATGATAAACCAACCATTACAGATTCGTATTATGAGTAGTTAATAAGGATGCGTGTGCTCTGATTTATCGTTACATACTTTAAGAAACAGATAGCAATATTCCATCTTTTCATCTTAAAATATGTATTACTAATAACGACCCAGCTTGAAGCACTTATAACATGGTCACTACACTGATTTGACAATGTCATACGTTCAAATGCGCATAAATTAATTCTCGAACAAGCTTCTGCCCGCGACTTCGTCCGTCTTAAATTCGTTTATCGCGGATAAGGGTATTTTTCCGGGATAAAAAGTAGCCTATGTCCTTCACCAGGACTCAAACTATCTCCGTACCAAATTTCATCAAAATCGGTTCAGCGGTTTAAGCGTGAAAAGGTAACAGACAAACAGACAGACAGACTCACTTTCGCATTTATAATACTAGTATGGATTGAATCCACACTGGAGGCATGGGCTCTTGACAAGGAATTGCGGGACCAACCATTGGGGCCACCCAGACAGGAAACGTATTAAATAGTTATTTGTTCTGAAAAATCTACACATCACTTCCATTGGTATCTCCAATAAAATAAAGGATGAAATTTTATAGATTGCAGTATACAATATCGCCTTTTCAACGTTGTCATTGTCACCGTACTAATCCTACAGTTGAAAACCTTTTGCGTTTGACAATTCACTCCTAGAATCGAAAGCTAGAAAGTATTTCTATAACCAAGTTTTAGTTTATCTATTTACTCGTGAATTTATAAATCGTAATGTTGAACTTTGAGTTTCTGGCCGCAAATACCACAGAGCGCGCTTGCTTTTGGATGAATTTTAGATTTGGAATATATTGAAGTAGAATAATAAAGGTGAGAATGAATACCGAATTATGATAATGTGAGCTTGAATGAGTACTCGAAAAATGCAAGGTTTTTAGGACATTTCATAGATCGAGTATAATGTATGATTAGATTACGCTCTAAGTTTACGCTAAGTCAATTGGGAGGATGAGTGGTGTCAAAATTTGTAAAAAAATTGTAAGATCCCGTTAAAAAAATAAGGAACTAGGTTAAGATTTTGAGTTCGATACCTTACTTGTAGCTCGTATTAAGAGCCTTTAAACTTGGATGGAAAATCCATTTTTAAAGTATGAAAATATTAATAAATAATAATACCATTGCATAACCCATGAAATTTACGGAAGGTAACTTTTGTTATGAAACCGTTTCGATAGCCGCAAGTTTTAACATAACTGCTGTACAAGATTATATAAATAGCTGCAGATAAATTAACTCCTCGCAGCGTTGTGAGTTTAATGCAATTCCGTAGTGAAAAATTTTGACTTTTACTTTTGGAACCCTTCTAGTTTATCGCCATGTCCGTCCATCCGTCTGTCCGCAGCTTGGCTCGGGGACTTTTAGTACTACAAAGCTATAATTTGTCATGGATAAACATATTAGATTAGTCACACCGACAAATTATCGTCCCTCCTGTACACGTAAAGTGGGGATGTTATTTTTTCTCGTCTACCCCATAGTGTGGGATGTCGTTGGATAGGATGAATATTTTAAAAATATTACGACTTTGTAAAACATTTTTTGACTACGGGATCTATCCCCATACATTTCCAGCTAAATGGTTAGTTTGGAATATGTGAAAAAATCGCGGTAGTAGTATAACGAATTTAAAAGGAAAAAATACCGCAGGGTTTACAACTTTTACAAGTTTACGAGTAATAGTCGACTGACTTATGAAATCTAGGTTGGAGAGGTCAAATTATCGTACAAAATCTATTGAAAATTACTTATATAATGTTGTTAGTTGTTTAAAAGAGGTAGTAAATAAAATTGTATGAACCACGTAAAATATACAAAAAATCCTAATAAGTTGTAATAAATATTTTGCACTTATTTGCATTTTAAAAACCTCATCTAAGATTATAAATGAATTAAGAGAATAATAGGCTAAACTAATAATAATGTTTATGATTTAATAACGCGTTGTAGTGACGGCGCTTGACAGTACTGGAACGTACGGAACCAGCGCGCGCGCGGGAAAAGGTCGAATCAACAAATCGAGCTCTTCTTAGTCCGCAGTATTATGGCGATGGGCTAGAAATTTCATTAAGATTATCTCACTCGGCATTTGAGGTAATACTAGTTCATTTCCGTGACTTCGACGGCATTTTGATTGACATACGGGAAACGCTTGCCCACCACTAATAAATGGATAAATGTAATACATAAATAACGGAAAACATTTCAGTTACTTAACTGATAACCACTCCATAATGAATTAGGTTTTTCTTATTTACTTATATCATGAATAATACCCATCTACTACCTAAACTCCCATATATAATTTACGAAATTCAAAAATCTGTCAATTCCCATCTTGTTTACTTATGTATTTAGTATTTCAACATCTATACTTTAGAAGTTGTAAAAATCAAATGCCTGAAAATATTTTCAAAACTAATATTGTAACGGACTTTTTGAAGGTCACTGAATCGAAAAAAATATATTTGTATATATATTTGTATGTGTCGTTGTAGGCGTCATCACGCCAAAGCGGCGTAACGGATTTCAACTGTTTTTGGTACAAGGGTAGCTAGGTATACAATCCACAGATGGTTATAGGATACTCTTTACCCGACTACGCCAGAGTAAAAAATAGGGGTAATGACTTTTTCTCCTCCGCAAACAAAGTTGCGGACACTTTCTAATTGTTTTATCAAATCAGGAATGAGAACTCGTGAAACCGGTGAAATTATTTAGGGTACCTTGAGTTTTATCGATAAAATAGCCTAAAATTTAGTGAATGGTTGTCCGTTCCGCACACGGTCGATTTTGGAATCAAAATACAATTCGGAGTATTAGATAAAGTTAATAATATTTAAAATAATGTGGTCGTTAAGAGTTCAAATGATCGTTTGCGCGTGCATGGGGCTAAAGCTATTGTAATATAAATAAGACCAAATGAGGCGAGTGTAAAATTATGCAAATAATGTTAATTCCATAGTTAAGGAAAAACAGATAGTTAATTAGTGTTTACGCTGCACGAATCCATTAGCCGAGTGCTAATTTAATTGAAGCTTAACATGGCCTCCATTGAACAACAGTAAAAAGGTACCGTGTTTATTTACATTGAAAATCGTTAAAATAAATAGTTATTTACAGACAACATTCGGTGCCTAAGTGCTTGAAAATTCCAATACACTAACTGTATTAATAATAATCCTGAAGAAACAAAGTTACGTTAGGCTATTTTCGAACAAACGTTATTTATGTAAGGTCCATTTATCAAAAACTAGAACCTAATCCAATAAATAATTTGCCGCGAAAGAAAAATGACCGTCTGCAACTTTGCACAATATTAACGATTATTTCGATATAATTTACTTTCACAATACAGTGACTAATGTGAGTTATATTTTGTTTCAAAATGTCTATCAATCAGCGAGCTAGAAGCGAAAACAAGGTTAGCTTACACAGTAACCCTATCTTCGACTAGGTCCCTGGTTCAAATAGCCAATGCAGTAGGTGCCATGAGTGTATGTTCCTATGTTTTGAATACTGTCCGTATTATGATGTTGATAATTACCCAGTAGATTAAGGTGTACTTAAGTTTCGAATTTGATTGGAGCTACACACTCTTTTTTCAGTTTCTGAACGATCTGAGTTTTGTTTAGGATTAAATACATATAGGCGTTGAATAATTGTTTTCAAATGTCGGTTTTTTTTGTGGGCAGGTACCGCGTCTATGGTCCCGCCGCCGTTCCGGGAAGGGCACCCCGCCACCATGCGTGCACTGCCGGCATATGGAGACGTGGCTGGCGCGGCGCAGCGAGGAGCGCACCACGCCTGACCGCCCACCAGCTTCCTCCTCCGCAGAAGACGACGACGACGACGATGACAGCGAGGTTGAGTCACCGCGCGTCTTGCTCGCGCCCCCGCCGCCTCCAAGGACCTTCATACCACCACCCCCTCTATCACCACCACCATCACCGGGCGCGCCTTCGTTCGAACTCCAACCTCCCAATGACGAGCCTCCAATACTCCCTCAACGCCGGCGCTCCATATCAAGACAAGAGGCGTTCTTCGTCGAACCGACTGGGAGTTCACTTGAAAACGTCCGAGCTTCGGAAGAAGGCGCATGCGCCGCGAAAGACACCCTCGTACACGATATCTATTTAGCTGTGCCGGAGCTGAAACGAGATCGCGCTGCGTCAGTGGATTCATGTTTCTCTAAAGTTTCTGGTGGTGCTAGGGCTGAGGAGTTGAGCGGTGGTGGGGATTCGTTGACAGTGCCCGGGACCGGGTTGCGGTCGCGCTCCGTGGACATTGTGCTGCCGACCGCCGAACAGTCGCGGTACAAGGCACTCGCGTTGACGTCTGCGCAGGCGCCGCCGCAGCACCACCAGGTTTCTGACGTCGCTGCTCCTGAAGATGTTCCGGACAGGTGAGTCTGGCAAATAAGTCGATGTTGTGAAATTAAATACTTTGCACAGTTATTGTTTTTTGTTTCTTTTTTTACCGCCGTTTTATTGTTTATTACTTATAATAATAATAAAAGCTTCATTTTGGTTCAATAAAATATACATTAAAAAGAAAAGTTTTGTGACGTCCTAGGAGTTGCTATACACCTGTGTCAGGAGAACTCGCTCTACTATCCAAAAATTATAAATTTTATTAGTAGCCTCAATAACTTAAACTTATTTTAAACATGAATGGCTTACATATGAAATTATACGAATAGTGGTGCCTGTGCGTCGCTGCGTCCCTACGTCACCGTCTGTTTGTGTGTCTGTTTTAGTTTACACCTTTTCGTTACGTGCCCATTAACAGTATTAGGTCTTCTATTTCATTATAATTTAGCTTTAGACTACTTCTACGTCAGTAATTCAGTATATTTTTTTCACTTACTATAATCTATTTATCAGTATCAGCTTTAGTAATGGACTACGGATGTGAAATTTAGAAATATATTTATTTTGGCACCCATATAAGTATTTGGTTTTCTACATTTGGTATTTATTTTCTTCTCTAACTGAAGTGATATTTCGATGCTTTGTTTAGCTTTCCCTTCAAACTTCCACATAACACAATTCTCAGAAACCTCTAGTGGTGTAGTCTCAGTGGTTGACGGATATGTGTAAATCACTCCGCATCGCTCGCCTACGCCGCTCATTGTGGCTCTGCTCCACTACTTAAGCCTGCCTTTGTGGTGGCATACGGCAGAATGCTCTAACGCAATCAAAGCGCGTTAACTTTGAAGGTATTCGCATATCCGACTGCTTGATGCGACGCAGCACTCGTAAATAATGTTCTGGAGTAATTATTATAGCAGCTACTAAATGTGGAAATAATTACATTACCACTTTCACGACTAGGAACCTGCTAGGTGGGCAGGCGCTCGCTCTGCTCGTAGCAAGTTTTCGTTTTATCGCACTTTCCCATGTTACCAACAAGCGCGAAGCGCTACGAAAACCTGGGTCGTGAAAGTGTTAAGAGCTGTTTTTCCCTTGGCAATATTTAATTACTATACTAGTAATTTTATTTTCGTCTTTAGAAGAGTATAGGGGGCCGGGGTAACAATTAAAGTCTCGAGTTATCTTCTCAAATCCATCACGCAGTTTGTTTATAGAGTCAAATATAGCACTTGTCATGTTACCTCAACGAAAAAATGGAGTGTTATATAAGTTTGGTGTGTTTATATGTGTATCTGTATCTAGCGCTTAAATAGTATGTAGTAGTGAACAGATATACCGATATTGATGTTATATTATGCAATAATATTTTTTCGATGGTGTTAACCACTAAATTTTTCGACATATTCCTTCATTAATCAAAATTAATTACCACAGAAAAAGAGATTAATTGAGAATATGCAAATTAAGTCTTTTCATGTGATACCCTATTTAGCCTAGTAATTTGACTTTAAATTTTTGCCTCCCTTCATTTGCAATGTATATGTGGGCTAGCTACTTGTATGTTTATAACTATTCCAAATTTCAAATGAATAGCATAATTAAGTAGTTCCCGAGATATAACGTTGCAACAGTCGGACAGACAGAGAGACAAAGTCGCACGCATAAGGGTTCCTTTTTTACCGTTTTGATACCGAACCCTAGAAAGGGACAAGTTTGTATTAACATAAAAAAGTCAAATACTCTTAAAGTATTTAATGAGGAAAATAGGCCAAATCTCGTAACTCTAGCGAAAAAAGTTGTGACATCTCGTTTAGAGTGAGTTTATTGGCACTTTTTTGCAATCTAGAAATCGCATAATTCGAAGTGCTTCTGCTTTAGAGAAATTACATAGATAAGATCTGTATTTTTCTTGTTTAATTTTAGTTTCTTTAACTGACTCCCAAAAAAGGAGTAGGTTGTCAATTCGTCGGAATCTTTTTTTACATATTGTTATTTTGTCTATCTTTATCATATATTCACTAACTTGCACAAAAATTAACTGAAAGAGATCCTTTATAAGTTCGTTGTGTGTACTTGTATCATCTACTTCGATTCTATTTGGAAATGTTTAGTAATCATGTATTCATTAATTACTAGGACGACAAATAGTTACGCTCCTTTTGGGGGACGACCTTTTTTTACTTCGGGGTTGACATAGTCTATCTAGTAAAACTAGGAAAAGCCGAACATTGTGCTTTGTGCATCAAGTCATTAGAGCCATCTAAGAGATATAGATATATATGCAATACTTCTCACTTAATGCATTTGAAATACTTATTAACTATCTATACTATTATATAGTTGTAAAAATGAAATGTCTGTACATTGACGACATTAAATATATATATATATATATATTGCAACTGACTATTCCGAGGTCACTGAATTGAAAAATATTGCTGCTCAAAAAGTACGTCATATTAGCTTCACGAAGCGAGACTAAAATAGTACATTTAGCCCCTAGGGTTTAAAATAAAGCCATATAATCCCAAACAAATTTCTATGACACTGAAAAAAAAAATTTGCGGCCAGCTACATACTCCTTACGAATAATTAAAAACAAACGAACCAACCTGATCAGATTGCCCAAACTTTCTGATAGAATTGCTCAATCTGTATTTTTAGTTTTTCATGAAATATACAATTTTAATGCTAAGTCTTTTTTATTTTCTCGCAGTCGAAGTGAAAAGCAGATTGTTTAACACGTGGCTAAAAGCCATTATGACACTCAGACATATTTGTCCTCGCTCACTTCGTGAGCTCGTCCAAATAATCACTTCGTGTCATAATGGCTTATTTTAGCCCCTTGTCAAACAATCTACTATTATTCTTATTTTTTTCATGTTTGTATGTGTCGTTGTGGCTTTCACGCCAAATCGGAATTTTTGGTACACGGGTAGCTGAGTACCCATGTACCAATAATAGTTTACCCTACTACTCTGTGGAAAGATAGCGGGGTTATGACTTTTTCTCCTCCACGAACGAAGTTGCAGGCGCCGTCTAGTAATATACATATAACTGATTGCTAATGAATTATTAATGAATTATAAAGCGCCCTACGGAGTTTCGAAAAATTACATGTATTGAAATAAAACAATTTAACGGATTATATCGCGCATATTATCTCATTTGAGGTCCCGACGTTTCGGAAGCTTTCCAGCTTTCCATGGTCACGGGTGGACTGAGAAAGACTTGTTTTATTTCAATGAGTAATAATCGCGGAAACAGAAGAAAATATTAATAACATGTATGTTTTCCAGGCTCGGCGGGAGCACTGCCCTACCTCCAAATTAGGGAAACCAATCGGTTTATTTTAGTATGGGAAAAACCGAGAAGATATACTTATTCAAACATGGTGATTTTACCAACATGGAATTATTCCGACCACGTCGGTCAGAGTACGGCCCGGCTCGCAGAATTGATTCACTATAAGCCTCCCTGTAATCACATGCCGAGTACTGTCCAGCGCCCGCCATTATTATCCACCTCGCTTCACTAAATACTAAAAGCTCTTTGTATTTCTATGGGTGCAGCCACAGAGATGTAAAAAATACTTTATAAAAAGTATTTAAATACAAAATGCAAATAGTTTTTTAATTAACTATTTCAAATGCAAAATACAAAATACTTTTGCTTTTTGTATTTTAAATACTAAATACAAAATAGGTATTTTCAAAATACATTATTTAAATAAAATACTTTTTGGTGAAATTAGGTTTCTGTTTTGTTTTGTTTCAACGTAATCGCTGATTATATTGTATTACAACACAATTTTTTTTTTTAATTTATTACCTGTACATCGATATTTGAAGAATTGATTATCTGATGGTCTGAGTCGAAAAATATAAGTATATTTCTTATGCATTTACGTACGTGTCTTAAGGCCTCATCACGTCAAAAAGGCTGAACGAATTTCATCAATTTTTAGTAGGTACAAGGATAGCTGAACATCCAGGGATGGTTATAGGATATTTTTTAACCTACTAAGCTTAAGTATAAAATAATGTTATGAGTTTTTCTCCTCCACAAACACTGTTCACCGCAACGAAACAGACGTCATGATCCACAGATAACGCGCGTTCGTTTTGTCACTTCACTAGGCAAACCCGCAAGGCTTCTAGCTTCTCTAGTGGATATTACCTAGTCGACTAATAGTGGCGAAACTTAAAAGTATTTTGTATTTTACAAATAGAAAATACGTCTCGAAAAGTATTTCAAATAAAATACAAAATGCTTTGTTCAAAAGGTATTTAAATGCAAAATACAAAATAGGTATTTTGTATTTTGTACTTGTATTTTAAATACAAGTATTTCAAATAAGTCGCATCTCTGTGCAGCCATTAGGAGATAACTATTTTCTCTTAATGACACAAGTTACCCGATACGGCAGAAAGCTTAGAACAAATTAACTTATCTCTTCGGATCTTGTTCGGGACTAGAAAGCTATATTTTCTTGATTTATTTTAATGATGAAGTAATAGCTCTTCGGAAAAGTTAAATTGTCCAAAGTCATAACCTAGAGTATAAGAACGTAATTCAATATTAAGTCTAGACACAAGTACACATAAATAGACCCTGTAACTAACTAGATCGTCTCGGCTGGCGCCCATTCTCGTCTTTTCTCCGGGGCAGATATAAACCGGATATCGATTGAGAGCAACAATAGAAAAATACGTGTATTCGAGTAATGCGATTTATATTTTATTCTGTGATGTGGACCTTGGTTTCAAAATATCAAAAGTTTGGGGCTGGTGAACTCATAAATTTCCCATCGTTATTTAGTGGAACTTATTGAATTTGTTCCCCATATAATGATGATACAATGACCAATGATACAATGAATGATGGTACAAATTTTACAGGTCTCAATTTTTGTTAATGTTAAATTATCATTGGTCCGTTGTTACTTTAAATAGGGACGAATGGAAGAAAGAGAGGGAGGCCATTGCCCAGAAGTGGGACAGTTCAGGCTGATAATAATAATAAATTTCGTCAGTGAAGGAAAAAACAATATAAACCCTACGTTTCGGAAGCTTTCCAGCTTTCCATGGTCACGGGTGGACTGAGAAAAGATGTATTTTCCTCTGTCAAAGTTACAATTTGTGCAAACTACCCATTTTTGAAAAAACAAATAAAGGTGTACATACATGCCAGATGGGCCTAAGCTGTAAAGACAGTTACACATGTGCCAGAAGGGCTTAATTAATTTATGCTAATAATTTACCAAGCAGCATTTCACAAATGAGGCGTACATACTGAGGAGAAAAGAAACGCTGCAAAGAAAAACTCCCAGGCTACCTCATTACTAATTATAATATATTAAAAAACAGAGACTATTAAACTACTTTTTAAACAGATAAGATATTTTACACCGTTCGGAAATTAAGGTTTTACAGCCCTGTGTCTCGCCTGTTCCTTGAGATGTATTACAGGATCCCAAGCTGGTGGTAGTGACAATCCATCTTCTCTATTGAAATTAGGATGCTTCTTAATATCAATAGCCTCGCGTAGCATTGTGGGAAAATCTTTTTTCTTTGGCAAGGATAGAAGGTTTATCAAACTTAATTGAGTGGTTTGGTTTGTCAATGACATGTTCACAGACTGCAGACCTATTACACCGACGGTGCTTGACATCTGCTATGTGCTCCTTCACCCGGGTTGATACACTGCGTTTCGTTTGACCAATGTATGAAAGACCACACTTGCAGTCCAGCTTATAAGTGCCTGCACTCTGCAAAGGGGTGCTACTCTTCACGGGTCTAAGGTATTGAGACACCTTCTTTAACGGCTTGAAATATGTTTTTATAGAAGCAAGCTTCAAGATGTTTCCGATCTTGTCTGTGACCCCTTTCACGTATAGTAATACGGCAGGTTTACGCTCGACTGTTGGTTTCTTCATACTGGGATTCTGCTTGAAACGTGGTATCTGGACCTCGTTGAATATAAACCCTCTTTTTTATTTAGCGTAGTCGAGTAAAAAGTATCCTATAACTATCTGGAGATGCCCAGCTACCCGTGTACCAAAAATAGTTGAAATCTGTTTAGCCGATTTAGCGTGATGAAGCCACAACGATACATACAAAAAGTAAGAAAAAAAAAAATTAAAACTTATTGTACAAAAGGCGAACCAGTTAACCTTAAGGCTAAGCAGAAAAATTGTGGGCGGTGCTGAGGCTATCTAAATATCTTCAATGTACAGACATTTCATTTTTAAAACTTTATAATTACTTAACTAGAAGGCGCCCGCAACTTCGTTCGCGAAGGAGAAAAAGTCATAACCCCTCTTTTTAGGGTTCCGTAGTCAAAATGGCAAAAACGGAACCCTTATAGATTCGTCATGTCTGTCTGTCTGTCTGTCTGTCCGTCCGTATGTCACAGGCATTTTACTCAAAAACTATAAGATGTATATTGATGAAATTTGAAGCATAGGTGTCTTGTGTAAACCGCTACTTAGTTTGATAGTTGAATAAAAAATATATATATTTCTAGGGGGGCACTCCATACATATAACAGAAACTGAAAAATTCAGCAAATATCTATGTGTGGCACATATTTCGACAGTTCTTTTAAAAACACTTATTATTTAAGGTTTCTAAGTTTTTTTTTTGATTTAGTGAATGTTTTCCGAAATATTCGCTCCGAAAGTAGCAAAAATTGTGTCCCCCCCCCCTCTATTTTCTAAACGGTATGTTAAAAAAATACAAAAAATTTACAAATATGAAACTTAATAAATACTTCCAACAAAAATTCCTAATCCTATAAGCACCTGGAGATAGATACCCAGCTACCCGTGTGCCTAAAGTGGTTAAAATCCGCTTAGCTGATTTAGCGTGATGAAGCCACAACGACACATACGACCTTATAATATAGTAAAGATGAGGGCGTTACGATGACTCTGTGTTACATTTATATTTCTATTCGTTTTCAACATTAGCGTGACAGAGGCATCACGTTTTAGTATGAAGCCATTGTCGGTAAAAAAAAGATCGACACAATTTTTCTGCTTTGCCCTAAGGTTGACCGGTAGAGAATGCCTCATGTCATTAAGTTCGCCTTTTGTAAAATAAGATTTCTATTGTGCAATAAAGATTAAATAAATAAACGACCTACTTGCACTAATTAGTTAAACCTTTCACTAAGCGGCATTTTTTAATGCAATTAATTAAAAAAAATCAAGCAATCGTAATTGTTTTGTCTCAAATATATAATGATACAAAAAGGCTTTTCCCTGATATGTATAACGCCATCTATGTATGAGATTTCTTTACAATTATTTAACTTTACAAGCGTGACACAGAATTTAAATGTAACGATTTATTTATTATTAGCTATTTGCGAATTAATTGTTACTATACTATATTTCCTTATTCAATTATAGAAGATGCCCGCAACCCGCAACTTCGTTCACGGAAGAGAAAAAGTCATCCCCTCATTTTTTCGTCAGCCTAGCCGTGTAAAAAGTATATATCTGTAGATACCCAGCTACCCGTGTACCTAAAATTGTTGAAATCTGTTTAACCAATTTGGCGTAATGAAGCCACAACGACACATACGAACATACAATCATACAAAAAAAATCCAAAAAATATATTTTTCATTTCATTGACCTCCAAATAGTCCGTTACAATACTTTTTTTGAAAATATCTTCAATGTACAGATATTTCATTTGCACAACTTTATAATACTAAACATCGTTAAATGTTTGGTTTTAAAGTGCCATTTACTTTTTGCCAGAATAACTCCTTGCGATCGGAACACGATCCAAAGTATGGCAACGGACAGTCCTCTTGTTTTAATGGTCCTTGCCATTACAAAGCTAAAACTATATCCTGTTCAATGTTCAACCCACACACCACGGGCACACCGGAGAAAGTGCCACAAAACCTTATATTTTATTGCACATACACTGTCCATAGATTATTTGAACTGCGCCCTAAAACCAGCTGAGCCGGAAAATCGGAAATTAGTCTTGTATCCGGAATTTATGGAACCACAGCGAATTTATATTGAACTGAGATTGAAGCTATACAGAACAGCAGTTTACAAGATATTTAGGTAATTCAATTATAATATGCGGACGTCGTTGTAAACATATACGTAGAATATCTATTAATTTATTATCACAACACTACAAACAGGGCTTAAGAGTCACCCGCAAGCTCGGCCGAATTTCACCTTCCGATACAAACGGAGTTTCGTTCTCATTTTAAAACTACGAGTTGGATTGTAACGAAACTTTGCATATACAATGACATAAGGTATATATAGGCCTGTAATTAGTTTATATGGCTCCAGTTTATAAAACAAACGAAATACTGCAAAAATAAGTTTTGTATGAAAAACTTAAATTCATTGTATTTTTTTTACTATGGTATCTGAAGCTATATAAACTAGTTACAGGCCTGCATATACCTTAAGTTATTCTAAATACAAAGTTTCAGAGCAAACTAGCTGGTCTTTTTAAAATGAGAGCGTAACTACGTTTGTATGGAGAACCGAGCTTGCTGGGGACTCTTAATCGCGTATAAATATGTTCTTGTTGTGATAATGAGTGAAAATCGTGTTAGTTTAAAGCAATGTCTATTTTGTACGGCGGTGTATTTCAGATCCAATAAAGACAATGTTCTGCTTTTGATGACGCAATTCTTTTCGACTCATACAGTGTCTACCTTAGGTCGGTTTAGATTCAAATATTTTTATCACAAACTCATTTGTCTGAAGTAGCCACAATACCTACAAGATAAATTCGAAAGAAATTTGAGAGAGCGGTAGGAAATAATGACAGCCACATAGTAGGTACAAGCCTAGAGCGTAGGCTTGCCAAGAGATTGGCTAGATTAGTGTAAAAATATACCCTGAATGAACATTATTATTTATTTTTAGATCAATTCCAAGACATATTGGCGAAGGCGTGGGATTCTCACTTAGCGCTAGATCTGTTCATCACTGGTGAAGATTTTATACTTAATTGCTTCCTTTTTCTCATTTGGTATGAAATAACCTTGTGTAATCAATGTTTAAACCACCATTAAAAAAAAATAGGAAGGGGAAATAGGAAAAAAGTAATAGGAATACGGACAAACACACGAAAACTGAGTGATCTTTTTCACTTCTCCTGCTCAAAAAGTAAGTCATATTAGCTTCGCGAAGCGAGACAATAGTACATTTAGCCTCTAGGGTTTAAAAGAAAGCCATATAATCCCATACAAATTTCTATGAAAAGGAAAAAAAAACTTGCGGCCAGCTACATACTACTTACGAATAATTAAAAACAAACAAACCAACCTCATCAGATTGGCCAAAATTTCTGATCGTATTGCAGCCCTTTACATTAAAAAGTAAAAATTGTCTATGGCCATTATTAGTTTTAAAAAATATATAAGCTGTCAATTTAATTATAAAGAATTGCTCAAACTGTACTTTTTATTTTTCATGAAATATACAATTTTAATGTTGTCTTTTTTATTTTCTCGCAGTCGAAGTGAAAAGCAGAGTACTTAACACGTGGCTAAAAGCCATTATGACACTCAGACATATTTATCCTCGCTCACTTCGTGAGCTCGTCCAAATAATCACTTCGTGTCATAATGGCTTATTTTAGCCCCTTGTCAAACAATCTACTATTAATGGTTCCATTTTTTCCTATAAGATACGAAACGCTGAAAAACTGGAATGTAATGATTAGGATTATAATTATTAAGCCCGTATATATTCCTAAAAAAAAGCTTTATTGTTATTTAGGTGTGAAATATTTTTTTTAATTTAAGATGTAATTGTTGACATTGTTTGCATTTTAATGCTGCCGTATTTAATTCAAATTGTATTGTATTTTTTTTGTGTTTGACATTGTAATTATTATTTTATATTTGATTTAATACTATCTTTTTAGGGTTCCGTAACCAAAATGGCAAAAACGGAACCCTTATAGTTTCGTCATGTCCGTCCGTCCGTCCGTATATCACAGGCATTTTACTCAAAAATCAAAAGATGTATATTGACGAAATTTGGTACATAGGAGTCTTGTGTAAGCCGCTACTTAGTTTAATAGTTAAATAAAAAAATCTAAAAAATACTCCAATACATGTAACCGAAACTGTTTTTTTTTTATCAAATATCAATGTGTGCCACATTATTCGACAGATTTTCTAAAAATATTTTGAGGTATCTAAAAAAAATTTTGATTTTGTGAATATTTCCGGAAATATTCGCTCCGAAAGTAGCAAAAATTGTATTTAAAAATATGAAAAAATATAAATATAAAGCTTAATAAATACTTTCAACGAAAATTGTTTCCAACATGATCGGACATACCATTTTTAAGTTATTGCCAAAAAACTGTGCTTCTCAGCAAAAGAACGTAAGTGCCGGGGAGTTACGCTCTTTTGTTAGTGTTTTTTTTTCATATCGTATTTTTTTCATCTGTAGTGTACTTTTTTGTATAAACGGCTGCGAAACCCTACATTCAGCATGGTCCGACATGCTCTTGACCGGTATTTTCTTATATGACAAGCATGATGTAAATACTTCTAACTTTGACTATCAATTAATGTAGCCAACATTCGCCCATAGCTGATATTCTTAAATTTCACGTCACTTTACCCTATTCCGTGATGGTGGCATTCACAGTTTATTTACCGCCTGTCCAATTTCATGTGACTAATGTGCATGTGCAACACGTTGGTCTAAAAAGGTTAATCAATAAAGGATGTTTGTGTTTTAAGTATCATTGATATCACATTTATTTAAGCAAGAAGAACAAACGTAATTATTTACCTTACATTGGTAACTCTCCGAGTGTGTGAAAACCGCGCAAGTTTAAAGGAATATCGTATTCGTCAAGACACACAAAAAAGAAGGCGAGGCACTAACCTACCTTTTCTCGTTTTCAGAACCGGTTTGTTAATTTTCAGACCCTCATAGCTTCGTCCCAGATAACACCAAAGAGTCCAAATTCACAGGATAAAATTAACTAAAACTTCAGCTCCTCGCTCAGCGTATCAGTATCGCCATACTGCTAGGAAATGCTGCTAGTATTTATAGCACCATGCCACGGGGGCCGTTTAGAATAATTTAATTTTTTGCTTTAGTTTTAGTCATTTATATCTATTAAAAATGTATCAATTAATTGATGAAGACCGTAACAAATAAAGCTTAAATTCAGTATTAAGTAAAAAACATACACCAAGTTTCATTGATCTAGCTTTTACACTTTAGCCTAAAATACGAGAATTTGGCCACTCACTCACCCATTAAAACCTCTTTGGTACTTACCGATTTCCAAGACATAATCTATGAAACAGCCAAGCCTTAGTTTTTAAAGCAAGGTTTAGGGTTAGTAAAGTCGGGGCTTAAGGGCTTGACTTTTCCTGGGATTTGATAACTTTTTTAAAGCGAAAGCGTTATGAGCTTGTGAGTCTGAGCCGTCAATTTTACATAAACAATTTTTGGCGGGATATAATTTACACTTCCAGATTACGAACACAAAAGTCATGTTATATTGAGTAAAATTTAACTACAAATTTAACTATCGATTCTTGCCTTTATTAGTTACTTTAGGCATCGATCGTTTATTTGTGGGATCACTTCTTGCTGGAGCGTTCAACGAGAAGATTATTCAAGTATAATACTTATTCTTTAGTTGTATTGCATCAAAGTCTCTTAGTTATATTATTTCAAGAATTTTTAAATTTATACCGTACTACTGTTAAACTCTGTACTATTAAACTCTGTAATCGCTGTAATATGAGTGGCTTAAATTTTATGCAAGGAAATAGAAGATAAAAATACAAGGAAGTTTGTAAACAGATTTATAAACAAAGTGTCCGATCCGCGTCATATTGCAAGGTGCTTTTCTACCCTCCGTTTGAGGTATTAAATGGGCGACGGAGAAATGGTATACTCAAAATTAATTGCAATTATGATACTGTTCCTCTTCCTATCCGAAGTTTTGATAACAACTTGCTAACCCTACAAGCTCTTGCTTCTGCTTAAAATCAATCAGTGGTGAAGCGTCAAAACTTTTCGTATTAAGCCCGGACCAAACTGAGGCCCAATTTCGTCAATCTCTGGTGCCATAAATGGCTGGCTACTGCTGTTACGCTATTGAAATAATGATCTTTTCTCAAAAATGCAATGAAATGTCGTCATTACGTGTGTTAACACAGGCTTCAAAGTATCACGTTTCGGGCGTAACAACTTGTGTGAACTGTAAAGGAATTTCACACAAAATTGAAGGACTAGGCCGGGAAGGATTTTTATTTTATTTTAATGTGAACATGGCGTCTGTGTTCATAAACAGGATAAACAGCTGATTTTTTTTTTAAATTTCCTGTAGTGGCGAATGGTTATCGGACCAAAAATATCCGCGTTAATGCCTATTACACACGAACTGATATTAAGGACACAAGTCTGTATGATTCATCTGTTGATGAATAAATTTAAAATATTGTCTATACGCACGTCACTAGAGACTATAGACAATACTTAAAATACTCTGCATTCATTTTATTTATTATAGAAATTAAGATTCTTATTATCAGGTTGTATATAACGGCCCTAATAGGGCTACTCGAACACTACACACGCGAAATACGGACGATTTCCGTAAAAAAAATATTGTGGAGGGATTGGAGGGAAAAAAATTAACAAATTTTGTCGTGTAGTTTTTTTAGTGGTGTATTTTTTTTTCATTGCATATGATTGAGAAAAGCACTATACATGCCTCTGGCCGTGAAAAGTGCTTGCCGGCTTCGTATCACTATCCGGCCTCCCTACGGTCGGTCTATACCTACTCACCCGGCAAGCCTTTCTTTCCCGGCGTCTGCAGTAATGTACTATTATTCTGTAAGTAGCCCGCAAGGACACTTTTACAAGTCTGACTCTACGGCATTTCCCACGAGGAGACCGAAACAAACTGAAGATTCAGTATATTTTTCTTAATAACTATTATCTATTACAAGAGTAAAGGGTAAAGTAAAAATATAATAGAAGTAGTAGTAGAAAAACTAATTATGATTATTAATAACAAACATACGAGTAATTATTATGGCGTAATTAGGCCTTAAGTACGTCCAAATTATAATTGCAACCAAAGAGTGAGCATAAACGTATTAAGCTAAGCGTCGTCAAATAACGTTTTTTCTTATATTGCTTTCTACTCGTTCATGGCTAGAGGAAGACGTAAAATAGTGTACAGTCACGACTAAAAATATGTATACGTTACGGAACTTATGTTTGGGGAGTAAAGTTCAAAAAAATATACATATTTTCAGACGTGACCGTACATACGACGTCCGGTAAAATAAATTATATCTCAGATATCAAGTCACGATCTAAGGCATGCACTGTCATGCAGTGTTACAGAGTTCTGATGATATTAAAACCCCATAGTTACAGACTTAGAATAACTGAAGAGATTTAATCACCTCGTAGCAACACAGATTAAATAAGGAACGAGTTTAACTTATTTATATTGTGGTAACATGTTAAAATCTCCGTCGATCGAGTGGATTTAAAAGTTTATTCACGCTCCTGGGGGCTTTACCACCGATTTTCTGTATTAGAAAAAGTACTCTGGCTCCATGAATTTCAAATGTAGTAAATTAAAAAGTAGCAGCAACGTTTCAGCGAACGTTTTTGCCGTACCGGTGACGTGCGAGTGACAAGCGCTCGCACGTTCAACAAATTACTTACTCCTTCCACAGCAGGATAATGAGCCATACCTGGATATAACTCACTTTCTCTAATACAAAAATGCTTCCCTGCGTGAAAAATGTTCATCAAAAAGCAAATTACTTTTAAAAGAAAAAGCGAAAACGAAATGAAGCAGAATTCGTTGCGGTAACTCATAATGGAATACGTCAGGGAATATTTAAACGTTTAAGAGAAAAAATATAGCCGTGTATGGCTTATTGGATAAGTAATTTGTTGCAATTTCAACATTGCAAATATACCTATTCGTAATACGCACATATTTTTCTGAAAAAGGGGATTTTAATAAACATATATGAATTCAAGGTAGGTACTACACTAACAACTAATTTCATAAGATTTTATTCGTTGGTATTGTATATATGTACTTATAGCTATTTTTAATATGGTTATAAATCTTATAATGATTTATGTTGATAATGAAATCATACCCTACCGCTGTTTTCATTACTTTTATATGGCGTTTTACATACCTACAGTTTTTAAAGCGCGCGCCGCGCCGTTTCACGGCCACGGCGCCGTGCCGTGGACATGGGGCCGAGCCCTTACTTCCATTGATTTTGTTTAGTTCGCTTTTGACCATGTTCCCAAAATAAACAAGTCAGTACGCTGTCTCACAGACAGTTGACTACTTAATTAATGATATTAATTATTGACCGTTCGTATTAACGTTAATGTTGATTAGGGATGGACCTAATGAAACTGAAGTATTATTGAGTCATAACCTCATTTAGGTACTCGTATTACGATGACTGCTACTAGCTTGGACTACTAAATAAGTATAGATTCACTTTCAATGCAAACAGTTTGTTAAAAAATTTATCTACAGAACATTTTTATACAAGTTGTACTTTAATGTGCTGTGGTCGATATTTTTTTCGTACAGAATCAAAGTTGAACCGATTACCCAGTGACGTGACGTGGTGCGAATAAATCGGACAGTCGATCCCTTACCTACATTCAGTAAAATATATGTATCGCGACAGAAGTTCCCGCCGAGCCGAGGGCGGGCTAAGGATGTGCGTCTTATCACGCCGACAGCGTAACAAATTGAAATTGAAGACCTTTTCAACTCCGAATGAAGAGTGCTTACGGTCTCGTAGCCTTCCGCATAAACATCACGTTCGAAACGAGCCTGCAATGTAATAATAGGGGTTCGGAAGCTAGAGACTCACTGTTTTTCTTTGCAAGCGTGAGCCCAATTTGTAAACGCCCTTGGTCCCTGTTCACTCGGCAATTCACGCTTTCAAAATGTAATTTACATTTAACATACTGGCTGAATTTTTTTTTTTAACGGGATTCTAAGAAAGAAAAAACACTGATATTAGTAACGTTGTGTCTAGTTAGAGAAACCCCCTGTGTTTTACAAAGAATCTCGCTGCGAGTTATAAGAGGTATACTCACGGGCCTTTCAGCCGTATTGCGCTCTTTTGATAAGTTTCTTCCAGAGATGACTTTAAACAATGGGTATTGTTGAGATGGCTAATGAAACCAACCTAAGAACTGCTCGCGTCTCCTAAATGAAACCGCGGCTTTTTCGTCAGAACAAATTGTAAAATTTTAGGTACATTGTTGCGGTGAAGGGCATAAGTTAAAAGGGTGTGCGTAAGTAGCTGTCTGATGATAAATCACTGGCATAAAGACGTTGGTCGCGATGTTTATTAAGCTAGGCCTTAAAGTGACGCTAATGAGTGTCGTGTTTGTGGAGAGGCTGGCTGAATTTATGGAGTTTATAAAAGACGCCGCGACTCGAGTAATTAAATTACAGACTCTTTGTGGTTCTCGAGTCATTTAAAAAACAATTCATTTGAATTAAATTTGTCTTAATATGGTTTTAAGCCGACAAACATAAGTATCAAAATGTTAAAACAACAGACACTGATTAAGTGGTTTTCAATAGACATTGACAAAATAACATGTATTTTTCGCGATCCATAGGTTTTAAAAAAACTTACAATATCTGGCCATTGTAAATGTATTACTTGATTTGTTATTTTATTGTGTTATTTTATTTTAATACAACATGAACACCGACCGTAAGGGTGGTGCTGTATTGGTGTACGAGGCCGTATGGTTTAACGGGAAACGGGCTATATATATAAGGTAAACTTCCCAAAGCTTGACAGTGTAATTCTAGTAAACGACACTCTGTTCGTCACATCTACTCATATTGTTACGAATTAAGCTTGAAGGTGCCAATTAATGGGACAATGTCGTGTACTGGGACATTTGCCTTATCGTATACGTCTATTACGCCGCTAAAATTAATGAAGCTTATACGTACCTACTCATCTCATAACGTAGACAGCATACCTATTGTATATTGTGGACTGATTCAGCAGTGATTGATCAACATCTATAAAAAATCTTGTGTATGTTTTTTGGTCAGGAATTGTTCAGCCACTGAACCAATGAGGTCACTTGATGGTAAAAATAGAAAAGTAGCTACGGGGTCAAAGGGTACCCAGTTGGCGCTGTAACGGCTTTTGTTTTGTCTTGAAGCAAATCAAATTACAATTGAGCATTTTTCTGGAAGAGTGTAAATAGTAGGTATGAGGAGGTATGAGGAGGTACATCAACTTTTTTCATAATATTTACTTTTTGGGTTTATCTTACTCAGAAGCGTTTGAACTTTCGAACTACAAGTTTGACTTGCGAATTACAAGAAAAAATGTTTCCTAAATTTTCATTCGGGATCGTCACATTTTTATATGATAAATTTTTAAATTTCTGTGAAAGTGACGCATTTACACACACACACTTGTATGATGTTATAATTAAAAAAAACCGGCCGAGAGCATGGCGGACCATTCTAAGCGTAGGGTTCCGCAGCTGTCCATACGACAGATGGACAAAAATACGATGTACGATATGAAAAAGTTACGTCAATTTGTTGAGAATCGCCGTTTTTTGGCACTAATTCATAACGGTATATCCAATCATGTTGAAAACAAATTTCGTTGGAAGTAGGTATTTATTAAGCTTTTATTTTTTTTGACATAAGGTTTAGAGAATAGAAGGGGGGGGGGGGTGCAATACTTACAACAGTATCCACTCTTCAAAAAAAAAAAAAAATTAGCAACCTCAAAATTATTTTAAAAGTACTGTCGAAATATATGCCACAGATTGATATTTGCTAAGTTAATTACTTTTTATTATTTAACTATGTATGTATGTATGTAGCGGCCTGCATACTCCAAATTTCATCATATACATTAAGTAGTTTTTGAGTAAAATGCCTGTGACAAACGGACTATTAGCTAAAATGGCAAAACGGAACCCTAAAAAGGATTCTGAATAAGGCAAACCCAACAAGTCAATATTCCATCTCAATTACCAGGAAATGCACACGACGGTTGACGATGTGACTAGACAACGGTGCATGTATCAATCGAACAGTCAGACAAAGAGAAGCGCAAGCTCTTAATAGCTGAGGCGAATCTTTGGCAGCATATTTGTGGAACCGATAAGAGGATGTGGGCGGAAGTTCGAGCAGTAAAAATAGACTAAATAAATAGTTTATAGATTGAGAAGTGGTTGGAGGGGCTTCGAGCTATACTTAATCGTCTTGCTCAATAATTCTGCTGGTTCACCAGCACATTACAATACCAGCCTTGGATAGGATTAGTGGTATCAAAATTTGCTAAAATTTCATAAAATTTATAGCACATACTTTTATACATATATCAGTACTAGCGGCCGCCCGCGACTTCGTCCGCGTAAATTTACGGTAAAACAGAGATATGAATGAGGAAAACTTTTTTCTGTCACTTGTCCGATGCTGTTAATGTTGGTAAAAATATACTCAGAAGATATTCAGCGACCAACGGATTTAGATTGAGAAAATGGGGATATTGAACATTATTCCTTAAGAAGGCAATACTGGCACTTCTTATTTTAACGCCTGCTAGACTATGAAACGAAGAGACCGGTGAAGTTCCCGACACTGGCCAAAATGAAATGTCCTAGAAGGTACCTCGGCGTTTCAAAAGGGTAGTATTTTATGGCGTAGCAAAAATATGTTGTCTGTAATGTCGGTTTACGAACAATAATTTTACGTGTTAACGTCACAAGAAAACCGGCTTCATAATTGTATTATGACACGTATTTTTTCCCCTCCCTCCCTCCCTCCCTCTCTCGCTCTCTCTCTCTTTTTCTCCCTCTCTCACTTTCTTTCTCCCTCTATTTCACTGTCCCTTCATCTCTCCCTCCCTGTGTCCCTCCCTCTCTCCCCTCTCTCCCTCTTCTCTCTCTCTCACTACCTCTCTCTCTATCTCCCTCCCTCCCTGCCTCCCTCTCTCCCTCCATTTCTCTCTTTTCTCTCTCTACCTCTCTCTTTTTCTCTCTCTCTTCCTCCCTCTTCGTGTTTTACTTTAAAAGTTCATTAATTAACACATAACCCACAATCTTTTTTCTATTTCAAGTTCCTAAGTCCAAAGATTTTACGTTGCACATACAAACTTCCATAACTTGTTTTACCTCCTTAGGGGATGAATTTTGAAAAATCAAGAATATAAGTTTTTTGATTTTAAACACACAATCTTTTTGCGAACTTTCAAGTTTCTAAGTCCAAAGATTTCACGTTTGACATACAAAGTACCATCCCTTGTTTTACTCCCTAAGGGGATGAATTTCAAAAAATGAAGTATATTAGTTTCTTGATTTTAAACCCACAATCGTTTCTCGAAATTTTAAGTTTCTCAGTCCAAAGATTTTACGTTTCCCATACAAACTTTTATCCCTTGTTTCACCCATTTAAGGGATTATTTTCGAAAAATCAAGAACACAAGTTTCTTAAATATAAACACACAATCTTTTTGCGAACTTTCAAGTTTCTAAGTCCAATGATTTTACTTTTCACATACAAAGTTCCATCCCTTGTTTTACCCCTTTAGGGGATGAATTTCAAAAAATTAAGAATATAAGTTTCTTAATTTTAAACACACAATCTTTTCACGTAATTTCAACTTTCTAAGTCCAAAGATTTTACGTTTCCCATACAAACTTTCATCCCTTGTTTTACCAACTTAGGGGATGAATTTGGAAAAATGCTTTCTTATCCCTAGCCTACGTTATAAATGTAATCGACTGTGAAAAAAACAATTTTCTAGCGTTAGTAGTTCGGCTGTGCGTTGATGAATCAGTCAGTCAGTCAGTCAGTCAGGACTTCTTTTATATATATATATATATAGACATTTACCTACATATGTGTAGTAATTTAAAATCGAATATTCACTGATTTCATTTAATCCCTTGATCGGTGTACACCGATCGCTTAAAGATTAAAACTGACTTTTAATTTAACTAATGCATTTTACCTCCTCTTTAAAGCCTTTATTCACCTTGGATAGAACTTGCGGCATACAATTTTATAATCCATAAAAGTGAGGCACGTAAAAAGTAAATTCACGTAGATGCGCGTCTAAATATTAAATATTTAAGGTTCTCTCGTAAATTTATGACACTGTAAATTACCCTGGAGTACCTTAAACAATAAACCAAATTGCATTTGGCGGTGTTGGTTAATTCTGCTTCCAAGTTCCTTGCTAATGAAACGGTGCCCACGTCGCAGCACTTTTTTTGAGCCAGGAGCTAACTAATTTCATTATTATTTACTTACTTTATTATTCATGATTTGCCATTTCACACGCCGCATCACTCAAGGTGTTCTAAATTTCCCACAGGACCTTAATTTTTATAAGCTGTTATTTCCTGAGTTAACGTACGGTGTACTTTGAAAAGCTTTTCCTTATGACACCTGATATTAAATATATGGATTTCAGGATCATAATAACAACAACAATTAATTTGTCGTGAACAAGTAATGGAGATTATTGAAGTAGGTACCTACTAGACATGTGTTTGTAATTAATTAATTTACGATCATTATAGAAGCAGCGCATAAATGCGTGACTATTTTTTTGTTAAAACTATAAATCTGTTTAATGTCGGTAATAAAATAGCGTTAATTTACAACAACATTTATGTTTACCAAATTATAATTCGCGTATTTAAAATAGACATGTATCCCAAATCGGTTGGACACGCGCATACCTGTGGTTTATAAATAGATTGATCATTTGGCAGTTGTCCTGCGGTGCCGTGTGGACACTATACGCGACGCGCCATGGGAAATGTCGCGTGCGCGGGCGATTCTACCGTTTATTTTAGGACCGAATCTGAAGCGATTGACGCGTCGACCTGCCAGTATCGATCAACTATCCTTGTTTTTCTACATACATAACTTTCTAGGCACTAAATCTTTCTACACGTCAGTGTTCACTTACCTTTTACAATCCTTCTCGAGTAATTTTAGATACTTATCCCGCATCACAAGGTACGAATCGCATTATAAGGGAATGCTTTCAGGAATATCTAATGTACCAATAGGATATTTGAGTGTAGAAAAATATATATATATATATAAGATCCTGATAAAACAAGCAAAATAAAAAACTAGATTAAAATTTTGAGTTCGATACCTTACGTGTAGCTTGTTTCATGAGAGATCTTATTTATTTAATATAATTAAAAAAACCATTTTATTCATACAAGTAACATATTGAAGTAATAATTAAATGCATGCATCCAAATATAATATCCACAGCGCAGGATTCGTCCTAAATGCAAAATGAGCATCCGTTACAACCTTCATCAAAATTATATACAACTATTTATCAGCGACAAGCTTCGTCCAAATGATACATTATAGCAATCCGCAACACGCTTCGTCAATAACAAATAATAATCAAACTCCGGCCTGACCAGCACCTGGGGCAAACGTTCCAAAGATGCTAGCAGCATTGCCCCGCTGTATCGCTATCGATATTTGCTGAACCAGGTACGAGCCAGACCTGGGGTCGCAACCTCTTTCCCTCAAACGTTGCCCTATTTTTTTATGAATGACTTGGCCACGGAGCACCATGGACCACTCGTCTCTACAGCTACCGGAACAATTTCGCATGCTTATGCTTAGCTGCCATTTCAGCCGCAGTTCCCGCTTTGCTAATAGTGTGCCCAAGGTGAGAGGGAGCGAATGTGCTGACACACGTCGCATCCCAAATAAGGCTACGACCTTTTTCCCATGGAACCAGTGTCAACCCGTCCGGTCTCCTACCATCAGTCCTACTAAGACCTTGAGGCTTCAGTATACAAGGCATATTGGCGGAGACCATTGCGCACCGTATGATGTCATTTATTGCGTAATGCCTTGAAAACCTACCAGCACTCCGAACGCAACTTAAGCCATGATGGCCATTCGCCTCAACCGATGCCCCACAAATACATTGGTGATGCTCGCACACCGAACACCCTAACCTAAGTGCTACCCCCACTCTTAAAGACTCATTATCCAGAAGTGTACCTAAGTGTGACGATGGTAATGCGTGCAACCAAGCTCCGGACTCCGGCTCCACCACAGCTCTCAATCGAGCCTCATCTACCCCGGATGCTGTTTCCAAAAGGCCGCCATAAGTCTGCCTGCTCAGTATGTCGTCCCAGGATCCTTGTGACTTCAAATTATCGGGTCTTGCATCATTAGGACACCGAATCTTCCACTCGAACAAAGCCTCCTGCAGAAAAGGAACTTCAATGTTGTCACCGTCCTCAGAAAAAATACGAGTGACAAGTTCCATGGATGCGTGTGTGGAAGCCAAAAATGTGACAAGCCCAATATCTTGTACTTGCCGAACTCCGAGCCCACCATAGCGAACGGGTAACACAGCCTGAACCCATTGCGACTCAAGAAACCTTACATTTAGTAACGTTTCAAGGCCATGCTGCTGAATTTGGTCAAACTCCAGAATTTCTTGAGGGAAGAGCCAAGAGGGCGCCATTCTCAAAATATAGGTCACACGAGGCATTGAAAAGGAGCTGCGCAACAAAACCAGAGCGACATGCGCCGAATGCGTTTCACGAGTCTTTTAAATTGGGTGGGAAAGTCCATTTTTAAGGTATGAAAATATTAATAACTAGTAACCATTAAATAACCCATCAAATGTTTTGTAACTTTTGTTATAAACCGTTTCGATAAACGCAAGTTTTAACATAGCTGCAGAACATTGTCCTTATTTTCCCTATACAAGATACGAGCGTGTGACGTCACATGCTTGTAGGCTTTAGTATGAGACATTTTTTGGGAAAGTCGTGGTCAAAAAATGTGCTTTTAACGTTGTTGTACCTCGGGGTGGGTCTATGATATTGGAGTAGTTTTTTCACCAATATTTATATTATTAAGACGTCGTTATATAACATAACATAACATAAAAAACAATTGTCGAATAGTCTATTCAGACTTCAGCACTAGTGCGCAACGTAATGATACAATTAGTAAGTTGCATTTGCATTTCAGGCGAATGCCCTCTGGTCAGTAAGGAAGCATTGTATTTAATTAATGATCAAAATCTTCAACAATCCAAGAATACAGGCGAAGGCTCCTGGTGAAGGAGCTCACTTAAGGTTACAGATCCCTTAAAATAAACGAATTACGGATGTCTTTGAAGTTACAGCGTGTAATTGTCATTGCTTTTCCCTTTATGTATTTATATACGTACTCGTAGTTTCCTCAAGAACTCGACCAACTGCTAATCCTATTGGCTACTCAACTTGGGATGTCTATCGCAGAAAATTGGGAACGTTAAGTTTTCCAGAGGTAGAAATTTTATATTTATTTCGTATTGGTTTTAGATGTATTTTTGTTAAAACCTCGATGTGATATTTGTGTACGACAAACGACTGTAAGTATACATTTTAACTTTAGTCTATCCGTACTCGATATTATAAATGTGAAAGTGTGTCTGTCTGTCTGTCTGTTACCTCTTCACGCTTAAACCGCTGAACCGATTAGAATACAATTTGGTATAGAGATAGTCTGAGTCCATGGAAAGGATATAGGCTACTTTTTATCCCGGAATAATACCCTTATCCGCGATAAATGAATTTGAGGCGGACGAAGTCGCGGGCCGAGGCTAGTACGTAGTATTTTCTTCTGTTTCCTTGATTAGGAAGCGATTACATTGACAGCTAACTAAGCTTTATTTTTTCTTGTTTATAAGAGTAAAAATGTGTACAGTCGATTGTCGGGAATAAATGCCACCTCGAGCATGTGAAAAATTATATCTAAACAACAATATGACATAAAAATAAACCATCCGTAGATTCTGAGTCCACATAGCCAGCATTAATATCTGCCACAACAATAGCGCGCATAAATATCTGACACACTACTCTATTTCTAGGGCCGTTAATAGGACGTGTCAGATATTTTCGCCCACTTTGTTATGGCAGATATTGATGCTGTTGACTCGAGAAAAAATATAGTATACCTTTGGGAAACTTAATACTCCTAATTGTATTGTTTCGAGGATTGGTTGTTTCCACCTACGTGCAAACATACATTTGATGAGCCGGGCGACCCAGGAGCAGTGCGTGTTGAAAACGTAAAGTTCAAGAGAACTTAATTTCGTAGCAGCCTTATGCTCACTGCATTCTTAACGTCATAAAATTTAAACTATCACCATCATCATCTGCCAAAAGACGTCCGTTGCTAGATATAGGCCTCCCAAAAATCGCCACCACGACCGCCTTCAGCGGTTCCGAACGACCTTCAGCAGATCATCAGTCCACCGGCCTATCCTAGCTGTATCATCCGGTACGCGGTCGCCACTCAAGAGCAAGTCGGCCTCAGTGGCCGTCGGTTCTACGAGCGGCCCATTACCACTTTCGTTTTGCAGTTCTTTGAGCTATGTCGATTACTCTGGATCCCTTCATTAAATTAAACCAATAAAATATAAAATAACTAGCTTCTGTCCGCGACTTCCTCTGCCTTTAATTCATTTATCGCAGATAAGGGATAAAAAATAGCCTATGTCCTTACGTAGGCTACTTTTAAGGCAGACGCAGTCGCGGTCAGGAGATAGTTATTTAATTTTTAATCCCCTGCCCCTGGACTCAAACTATCTCTGTACCAAATTTCATTACAATCGGTTCAGCGGTTTAAGCGTGAAGAGGTAACAGACAGCCAGACAGACACACAGACAGACAGACGGACTGACAGACACACTTTCACATTTATAATATTAGTACGGATAGTGAGCTACCCGTGATTTCATATATTATTAGTTCTATGATTCTCCTGTTTTGGCCAAGTTAGGCAGTTATTCTGTGCTTCAGGGTAGGCAGTTTTTCTCTGGCTGTATGGAGCCATGGTCGTTCAGGGTAGATAGTGCCTTTGTGCCTTAATGGATTGCACGCTACTGTATTGAGATGCATTCAATGTAGCTTGATTTGCATATTTTTTTATATTACTAAGGTGGCAAACAATCGTGCGGCCTGCCTGATATTAAGCAGTCACCGCAGCCTATGAACGCTTGTAACGCAAGGGGCATTTCGTGTGTGTTGCAGTCCCTTTAAAACCTATTCACTCCCCTCTTGAAGAACCTCATACTGTAACCTCCATTACCAGTTTAATGTAAAATAATGGGGTAATTTATACAAATTTATTGCAAATTTTCTAATCAATACATTATCCTGTATTCGGCTATTTTGAGATGTCTATACGAGTACAATACAATAACTCTTCATTGCACACCTCATAAAACAGATTACAAAAGAAAATTATACATTCAAGGAGAGGTTGATGGCAGGTTATACCTAGATCTACGTTTGAACCAGCAAGCCAAAGAATGAAACAATACGCAATAATTGGATAAAATGCTTACTTAGTCGTCCGCTGGCATTCCCAGTGCGATAATCGCCTGAAAGCCAATTGATTGCGAACAGGATAAGATTCACAATTAGGCCGGGACGTGTTTCCTACCTACTTGCTACTGTTTTGCTGACCGTGCTTAATCATATAGAGGATGGAAATAATTAAGAGTACTTACATGGAGAAAAAATACAGTAAATATTTATTAAAAATTAGCGAGTGCTCTTGCTTCGCAAGGATACCAGTGCATATTTATGCCTACTTTTTTTTCAGACATAATGTCGTTTTAACCTAGGCGAAACGTGACTGTCGCGATGTACACTGTCGCGCGCTTGAAAATTGTCACCGTTGTAACTTTTACACTATTTGTTCAAATTCCATAATGCAAAGGACACAATTTATGTAATTGAAATACAAAAAACGATAAAAGTATTTATTTTGTTAAGAATCAATTGATTACATTTGCTTTCGCAAACTGCTTTCACCTAAATAGTAGACATAATATGTTATCGCGGATTTTTGTAGACCTATTTAAGAGTAACAATCTCACCGTCCATTGTTTATGTGAAGGTAACTCTAACACCTTCCGCAACTTACGCCAAGATAGCTTTCAGACGTTAATATTTTCTTAAAATATTATTGTTATATTTTAGCCAATTTACACAAAACTTCAATGAAATATACACATAAACCTCTCTCGTTGATCTGTTCAGTAGTTTTTGAGTTTATCGCGAATAGACCGACAGAAAAACGCGGCAGGGGACTTTGTTTTATTAAAAGTAGGGATAATCTTGCACATAAAAAAACACTAAGTACATATGATTCGATTAAAATCTAAGCCTCACAAATTTATTGAGGACCTAACAAGTACGTAATTTACAATAACCATAGTGACTACACCGAATATAAGGACTAAAGGAAGGCTTATAGTTTGCATGTAACTAATCTGACACTACTTCCTTAACAATTAGTCACTGTAAATACATATAATAAGTATGTGCCAGCCAGTAGCCCCAAATTGTTCGTTTATTTAACTAGTCATGATATTAAGGGGGATTATCCAGCTACTGCCATACAAACACGTTGATAGGGGCTTAGCCAGCCAAAGCCGATATATGTGTTGCGTCATTAACGCATTACGCAGCATTTGCCGACCGACAAGGAAGTTCTGTTCAGTTAGTTCGGGCTCATTCTAATTAACAAACATTTGTTCGTCCGTCTCCCAGGACCAGTGATAGTATCAAATTCAATTAGTTACCCGACTTTGTGAAGCAAATTATTGACTTTGTTTTGTCCTCTGGTTTGTCGTTGTACCACAATGTTGTCATTGTCTTGTGGTGTGACATCATTTATTTTTGCATCAGGACATTTATTACGATTTGTGGTTTTAATATAAATGACACTTTATTCTAAAATTGCAGTATGTGTACGTACATGAAAAAGGCAGTACGGAGTGCAAATAATGTATGTTTTTAGATAAATGTCATAATGAACAACCTAATATTTGATGCGAATGTTAGTTAGAGTTATGTTATGTTAGCTAGAGTTCATTTCAAGCAATGCGACGAGTCAAACAGGTGAGCAAATTATTATTACATTTATTTATGTTTGATCTACGTTTGAACAAATTTCCTGGTGGAGATAAAATCATTCTTATAGCCACTGCCTTATTTATTGTTCACTCTGTATATTGTGAAAGGTGTAATAAGTCGAAATATCTACGTCACAAGAAATCAGAGATGGGCTTTCAAGAATAAATCATCATTCAAACTAACGCGCCTCAAGAATAAATCAGCGCGCCGTCATTCAAGAATAGCTTATTCTGACTAACCTGTTTAAGAATAATTCACAGCAGAAAAAATTGAGTGAGACTAATTTAGTCGTCATTCAAATAAATCAATCTATGATTGATTATTTTATATAAAATTGTTTGATTTTATGATTTTTTGTTTGTAAAAACTACACCTACTTGTAATACTTGTAGTATCGTTATGTTTAGTCTGTTAAATTTTTGAGTTATGCCTTTTATACCGTTTTATATTATGCATGTAAAAGACATTTTTTATTTCGTTTTTATTTATACTTATGTGTAATATTACATGTGTGTAATATTTATTTACCCCAGGAGCATTTAGATAGGGTACCACCAAATGGTCCTGATGATGGACCCTGGGGGTACCTAACGGAACTCAGGACTGGATCAACATAGACGAATGCTTTTTAGCTTAATGGACTTAGAATGAGGAGCAATTAGATAGGGTACCACCGAATAGTCCTGATGATGGACCTTGGGGGTATATACTAAAAGTTAATTTAGTTTTGTAATACTTTCGAAACACTAAAGATCACACTAATGTACGGCCAACACTGGTCATAAGTATATTAATAATCTGTTGATATATCATAATTACGACATAAAGTCGTTGTGTGGCACGCATAGGAAAGCACAGCGTGGGACGGCCCCCCACTAGGTGGACAGATGACCTCGTAAGGGTCGCGGAGAGTCAGTGGATGCGGTCTGCGCAGGATCGCACCCTGTGGCGAGCTATAGGGGAGGCCTATGTTCAGCAGTGGACGTCCGTGGCTGATAGATAGATAGATAGTGGCATGACTTGCTAAAAAACCCATGTCATACCACTACATATTATGTAGATACCTATACTCGAAAATCATTACATTCCCACTTGCGCAATCAGGAAAATATAAACAATAGGTTACCTAATAAACTAACTACAAATTACGTATTTCGGATTTTTTGTCAAAAATACTCATGACTTTGAAATTTGAATTAAGCATCTTACACTAAGTATAAGAAACTCGTTAAAAATAACATACATAAAAAAACACTAAAAATAATCATAATCGAAATAACAGTCATTCAAATAAAAGGTTAGTTTAAATAAGCGCTTCTCAAACTAATTCACTCAACACGTTATCGTCAATAAGAATGACGAATTTTTGAATTTAGTCTATTTCACGTCATTCAGAATGACGCGCTCAAGAATAAATCTTATTTGAATGAGAATAACGTTTGGCCGTTTATTCTTATTCTTATTCAAACTAATATTTGCCCAACTTTGCTAGAAATAAACAATATGTATTCAAAATTCTATGAATTAAAGAGCTATTTATTTTACGCTCGCTATAGATACGAAAATTATTTGATATACTCTAAATTATCAGTAACATAAGCAGAGAGTAAAGTAAGTAGCATAAACAAGTGGCCCAAATTGTCAGCTTGATTGACATGAACGACTCCAGAGGCCCCGCATACAAGAAGGATCGGTGCAAGATGTAGTCACTAAAGCCTTACGTCGATGTAGTAAGAGCTGCAATCATTTGTATCCGTTGATATTGCGAATGAATCGATCGTAGGCAAACTGTGTGTGGCGTAGTCTGAATTATTGATCTACTGTCAAAAATATTTGCATAAATAAACATTACTTTGTGTAACCAATTACGTACGCGTACCTAAATATATGCCTAGCTGTTCGTACAATACACGCTTGATCAAACGAAAACACATTCAGCGTATTTAACGCTTCTATTAATCAACCCCGTTTTAGAACGAAAGTAGGTGTAATAATAAACTGAGTATATTAAATAATATCAATGACCTTTTAAAACGTGTCCGGTAACAGACAAGTCTAGCAAATCCAAACTCGAGGTCATAGTTAAGTGTATCTTTGTAGACGCGAGTGCTATTGGAAGCATTTCTATTTCGGAGCGACACGAATGTCGCGTACGCAGTGTGTGACGGCCGCGACCACGAGCCGTCGCCGGCGCAGGTCTACTCCTTAGTGCGCGCGCGTGTTTATCGAAACAAACACGTAACCAAAACGTTGAAGTTATCGAAGATGTGATGTGCTAATGAATGTTTAGTGAACGACAAATGGATCGATGTTTATCAAAACGTGAGGTTATCTTTACGAGTGCGCGGTTTACGGTGAAACATTTTTTGGGGCACTACATAAATTCAATGTTGAACATTGCATCGGGTCAATGTCTATATTATTATAATACTTACGTTGTTAACAATGGAGGTCGACAAAAATGGCCGAGTTTTGGTTCCGCAGAACCTTGAATTCAATTAGAATTCCGAGCTAAATAGCTTTGGGCAGTTCGTTGCGATATCGACACGGAAAACTACATACATATATGAATTACTTATTCTGCTCTCCACGGGTTCAGTTTCACCCAATGTTACAGTAATTAGCTATTTCCAGTGTTATGGAGGCTAGGTTTCACTCTTATATATAGACTTGTTTTGTTTAGTCCCTGGCATATTTATCTATCTACGAATCTTGTTTATTACACTGAATTATATAAAAAAAAACGTTTTTAGATCAAATTATTTAAATAAAACCTGTGACATTTATTTCTCCTACAGTCATCGATGCGTGTTCGAGCTCATTATGACCAATGTTTATTTTTTTATTCAAATCGTAAGTGACTAAATCATAACAGGCTTAGATTGTACCTAAATGTAGATTGATATTATTTCGTAAATTATTAATTTCTTGCCGATATCGATTACTGGACCTTGAATGAAACAATTTAAAAATCCATTCATTTTATATGACATGTGTAGCTCGTGAAATGGTATTATTTTACATGCTTTTGTAGTCATGCGTGAAGGCCGCCATGACTCATACAATATGGAGACTCTTTATTTGAATTCTCCTTTTGTCGTCGCTGTAAAGCGAACGTTGGATCGTATTTTATTCAGACTGCAAATAATTTACCAACTGAATATCTGGTATGGTGTAGGTACCTATTTCGGTAATGGACTTTAAAATTTGGTATCGTGCTCTGTTCTGTACGATAAATCAGAATAACTTTCAACGTACCATAAGCACATTTTCAAGTTCTATGAATAAAGTTAACTAAACTTAGGCTTACGTAAATATATATCTGATTGTCGAACGTTGAAAATCGCGAAATGTAGCGTTTAGGTACACCTACCTATTTCGTGGAGTTTGGTGTACACGCTCAGTAATTATAAATGTTATATAATTATCATGATATTTGTAAAACAAAAAAAATAATTATAAATGTTATTAAGCTCATTTCATTACAACACGACCAGTTGTAAAGAATAATCTTCACAACGCATTTTCAGCGGTGTCTTTAGTAAATTATTTATGAACCGACATACAAATCTACTCGCTTGCCTAAATTCATTAATGGATGAGGTCTGTAATTAGTAATTACTACGTCTGAGGGATCGTTTGTTGTTTACTATATATAGGTACTCGTACCTGTACCTACCTGGTGTACCTACCCATACTTTTACTTACATATATATGTTAACGATCTGTTTGCAAGTGGTAATGCATGGCAGGTACTTAAGTAATTTATTTATGCCAGCGCAGCAAAAAATTATACGAGTTTTTTCGTTTTTTTAAGAACGGGAGTGATACAAATGTATGATAGGTCTTCTTCATTAAGTAGTCCGATTATGAGTAAAAAACTTGAATGTTTTACCTGCTCAATTTTTAGTAAAAGAGAAAAGTTATAAAAAAATATACTTACCTACCCATAAAACTATGTTGATTATAAATTATTAAATATTTCAAATCGTACCTAACCTAATTAATTGACTAAGTATAGTTTTTCTTTGCTTTTACATATACCTACCTGTAAATGAACCTGTAGGTGCATAAGTAAGTAAAGGCAGTTAAATATGTACCTATTGTACCAACCAAATTTTTAGTGTTTCATTTTATTTTATTACTTTATGTGAACTCTGACTGAAATTAACATAAAAATCATGCTTTCTGCCATTTTCATTTTTTTTGCTGCGATGAAAAGAGCAGCATTAATTAGGTAGGTACTGTCAGCTGCAAAAAGATGTGACTAGGTACTCCATTCAAAAATATCTTCACTAGACTCTATTACCCGTCGATTGATTTGAGAGAGGATATTTTAGAACAAACTAATCATGTACATCTTTCTGCATCTGGCTATACCAAGGTACTCAAATATTTTGATTAACTGAACAGCTATGACCGCTGTTCTAATTTAAGATAAAATAAACTACATACCTATTACCGAAATATAAATTGTATTGAACTTTGTTAAGTTTGGTTAGTTCAACTGCCGCTCTGTATGACCTTATATGTAGGTACATAAATCACTACTCATTAATAACACAACGAATATAAAACAATACTACTTTGCATCACATTACAGTAATATTTTATCGTTATACGTACGTATAATATATTATATGCGAGTATATAGTTATATACAAGTAACTAACGTAAATGGACGTGGTATTAGCAATTAAGTAGCTATGTTATCGTTCGTTATCCCCATTGAAAAAATAAACAACAAAAAGTACAAAACGGTAGGTAAAACAAGTAGGTAATTAAGTTTTTCCGTTCGGAGTTATTACTTTTTAATTTAGGAGTTCAGTCGTATCGGAAAATAAACCATAAAAGACTAATTGATGCTATGTGTGTACCTACTTGTCTGTAGCTAGGTACGTAGCCCGCATTCGCGAGTGATCGACGTTAATGTATGCCGAGATATCGGTGTTTGCACAGTGATATGCCGCCATCGCCCGGGCAACCCACAGTGAGCGCCCAACGCATTCCCGCCATTGACGAAGCCGTGTGCTCAAACTGACGGTGAAACTATAGTGACGTTAGGCCTCCGTAGCATGTAAGAAGTGAAGTGAATGCTGAGAAGTGCGCGTGATCAGTGTGCGTTACACAATCGGTGCGCCGATATGTTGTTGAATGGTGGCGTGAGCGGGCCTGTACAACGGAGACGCTCAGGTCTCTGCGCAGCTCGATGCTGTCGTGGGGCACGGGCCGGGCCGCGGCCAGCTCGAAGGCCCTGCCGCCGGCCCCCGGCCCCGTGCCCCACTCCAGCGAGGAGGCCGACGACGCCAGAGCCGAAGGCGCGCTGCTCGCGGGCGCCGCCGCCTTGGCTCGAAGGCGACACGCCATAAGGATCAAAAGGAAATCAAAAGTCGCTTTCAGAGTTTTAAGGTCTGTACTCTACATAAAACTGCGTTCTTTAGTTCTATAGAATACGATCAGTGGTTTATGTGCATCATGACCGCTTAATTAAACTGCTCACGAATCCTTATTCATGCAGATAATTAGTGCTTAGCTGTTTACCTTTCGTAAAATTATGTGCCTCTCAAAGAGCAATCTATGTTTAAATCAAAACAGAAACACTGACGCACGTGTTTACTTGTCAAGAGTAGATAACACCACAGCACAGGTGTGAGTGCGAGTGCGATAAACGATTTATCAAAACAATTTTTTTTTACTGATGGATTAACAAAACCTAGACTTGGTTCCAGGTGCACTGCAAGTTTTATTCAAGTGCCCACATTGATGGGGTCCGGGGCGTTATTGTAAGACAATTTAGGTCAATCAATGAATGGCCCTCATCGGCTCCATTGTGATAAAGTGCGGTGCCCACACGCCTGAATCGGATTAAATATTAAAATCGAATGCACGTGCGAGTGCTTGTCCAATATCGATTGATGCAGTTTAAAGCTTTGCGCGTATTAATTTTGCCTTGGCTAATTGTGAGAGAGCTCAAAAACCGATGAGTTACTGAATGCGATTTTTAGTTTGAGTTATACTTGTGCTCAATTTAGGAAAACAGGTTTTCATTTCTTATACTCTGAAATTACTGGGTAATTGCTTATCTAAGGAGTTTGTACAAATAATAAGCATTTGTTTTACGCGCCAAACTTTATTTTCAGAACAAAATTATTATGTGTTAATTTAAAACATCCATTAATGAATTGCGAAATCACATGAAAGAATAAAAAAAAAACTGGCACTTGAAATTTTATACGCATAAAAAAAAGACGGGAAAGTATGATTACGTTTCAAGTGTCTACCTATTACGGGTCAAAATTATGAGCCGCGACAGACGGACAAAAAAACAGCGGGGAGTTGGTCCCTTTATTTTGGGTACGGAACCCTAGAAAGTCAGTCAACGGTTGGGTTAGAGATACTTTAACACAATTATAGCTTTGTTAAAAGCATCTGGCTTAACGGGCACGTATTTAATAACAGTATTATTAAACTTGAACCCTGATAGCAGAGATTCATGGAAAACATGAATAATTCTCAGCGTATTCCATTTGATTATACAGCAAATACAATATGGATGTTGACTCGTGTTGAATTTTACAATAGGTACTGTTGTTATTTGATTGAAATAATGCAAAAACACCGGGTGCCTTTCATTTCGCAGAAAAACAAATGATCTATTTTCATATGACCGTTCGATCATACATATACTTTGGTAGAATTTTCAAATTATACTCGTATAACGACGTTACTTAAGAGATCGTTTATTCCATATTTCAAATAACAGTAACATTCATAATGATAGAATAAACGTCTAAAATATCCAATACACTTTTATTTTTATACTTTCGTATAATTAAAAAAATCTAGAATCTGTGGTACCTTCGACTATTTGGTACCTACTTAACTAACATTCTGACTAAGCGTAGAAAATGCTCCATACTAACTGTTTTCAATGAGTGACTTCATCATAGGTACACTGGTGTACCAAACTGATATGGAAATTTCTAACAAGATTCGATTTTTTTTAATGCCGGTCGTACCTTTTGATTTGCATGTAAAAATCAGTAAATTAGCTTAACTGTTAAGTCTCGCAATTCTAAGTGAATTTGATTTTCTGATTCGTTACTTCATGATATTTCAAGTATCATATTCGTTCCAAAAATAAATGGTACAACGTTCACAGCTTCGAACAACATAATATAATTTGAATGCATAAAATAATTAATCATTAGATTCAGATATAAACATTTCGTAGAAAATCTATTCGTATATTTTCATTTCTTACACCAACACTTGATATCCCTTTTTCGCAAGATATAACTTTTCGAAATACACTTACTTACAAATAATTTGAAAATGTAGGTTACTTTTAAATATTTTAAAATTATGTCACAATTAAGTGTATACTTCACGCGAAAATGATCTACCATTCTAAAGCATGATAACTTCATAGTAGCTGGAGTAAGCTGAATATATACATGTAAATTCAAATGTGTCTCCTGTGATATAGGTATATCTTATAAAATGTGGTGGATGGAGGACTACTTTCTTCTACCACTGACTAAATAAAGAGTACTTAGTATTCATTAATTGAGAATCATATCTGGCATGACCAGCATAAAAACCGGAAAAGTCTTTGATTTATTTGTATTTTTATTGTTTGTTGTTACAGTGGCACAGTAATACACATTCTATGAAAATTCCAAGTGTTCACTTATTCCGGTGCAACAATATGCCTGTGTTGGACAGACAGACAGACGAAGGACACTTAGTTACAGAATTCTGTATGTCACCTTTGGGTATAGTACTAAAAATGTAGCAAGCGAGAAGAAAATATGTGGAAATATGAGCTATAAGGCCGTGATTTCTACCATCTGTCTTTTGACACATGACAGATGATGTAAATAGTGATGAGGCAAAGGTGTTTCGATTTTCATAATAACCGATAATCAATGGTTTCCACAGGTAGTCTGAATCGATTTATGCGATTACTTATTCTGTATATTAATAATCCAATCTCTATATGTTTAACTGCTGTAAATAAACAGTATGTAAATAAAATCATGTCTGGATGACATATTTATTACAGGGGAGTATGGATGGTTATGAAAAAAAATTGTAGACACTGTACCAATACAATATGCGATATTATGTGACGCATTCCACTGGCTTGCCCACTATAACGCATCAGAAAACCATTACTTACTGGTTTTAGATGAAAAATAAGCCTAAGTCTGTTTAATGCAAGAATACCGTTAACAGCCTTAGTCTTTATTAATATCTAACAGTGTAAGTATAATGGAGTAACAAATATTTTTAAAAGATTCTGTTTGTATCGTTGTTTAGAGTTTTACATATATTTATTATATGCCCTTTGCTTTGTCGTATTCTAATACTTGTGTCCGTTAAAAGACGTTAAATTGTCGCAAGTGCCCAAAATGCTAGAGTAGGATACTAAACAAGATAAACAAGGAAAGCAACATTTATGGAAGTTCATTTCATACGCACGTGCCACACTAGCGCCATTGAGGACAGATTTGGAATTAATCACTGGTTTCCATTTCCATCCGCTGGACACTTTTTGACTATATGAGTTTGGCCTCCTTATCTCCATACTCCATGGTTCAGACATCGATACTGTTGATTACACATTAATACATGAGGACAGGTTTACACGTAATTTGTTTAATTTTTAAGTCGGATCGGATTACATACATGATTTGTTTGATTTTGTTATTAGATATTTGTTCAGTACCTCAAAGTATTCGATTGTCATCGATTTGCTCAATTTAATAAATTCGTAAAGATGGAATTGGCACGGCTCTAAAATTAAAAATTAAAAGTCATAGAACGTAACTGTTTGCGTATAATGATTTTAACATACGAATGTGCTAGAAAAAAAAAATATTGAGTTAGTTGGGGCTAAAATGAGCATATATATTATTTTTCAGTCATTGTGAAACTTGAGAACTATTGGATATTTTAATTAAGGCTTCGATAAAACGTGCACATTTGCGTTATATGGGTCCTGTCATGTGTCAAAAGACAGTTGGTCGAAATCTCGAACTTATAGTACGCAACCATTGGTGCACGAATACAACTTGCGAGTTACACTCCATCGAGACCTTATACCGTTTGTCTATACGTCACTTCTTCTTTGACACAGTTATCTCTATATAAGTAAAAATCGATTGAATAAATGTATGTCCGCGCATTACTTCATAACGGCTGCACCTATTTGGCTAATTATTTTGTGTCGCGTTTTTACTTGTCTAGACAATGTTTGCACGTGAGAAAATATATTAAAAATTGCAGGTAAATATTGTTGACTATGTTGTATGCTAAAAAGAGAGCGAGTAAGTAAGACAAAAATATAAGGGATCTTCAAAAAAAACATTACATGGTCCAAACAGTAAAGGTTTCCAAACAGTATAGGTGATCAATACAAATGGGTCAGAAGGGAGAACTCAGAAACTATGAGAGATAGCGAAATCTGTTCTTAGCCTTTACCGTGGAGTCGATTTTAAATTTAATAATAATGGCAATGTTTTTTTTTTACTATAGATATAAATAATATTTGCATCCAGGAAAATGGCTACATTTTGAAGGTTTACTTAAACAACAAAAAAACTCTTAATTTTGAGTTTTTCTTTCAATTGTTTAAACAAGATTCCATTAAAAAAGTGTTCCTTGTGACTTATGATTTTCACCATCAACAATAACAAAAAAATCATCAAAAAGACTAGCAGAATTTATAACATTGTTTAGAGAGATTTTGACCGGGTTCGATTCCCGGTTATGTATGAGTAAAAAAAAAATGCCATTATTATTAAATCTAAAATCGACGCCATGGTTCCTAAGTACGGGGGGGTTACTGTCTAACGAAATTTGGACACTTGTTATCCGAATCAACTGTCATAGCCCATACAAAATCATGACACTTGATTCGGATTGCGAGCGTCAATTGTTTTTGCTAACTCTCATAGTTTCTGACTTCTCCATACTAACCCATTTGGATTGATAACCCTGTATAAGTCTCATCATCTACCTTAGTACACCCGCGCCAAGCTGGGGCGGGCAGCTACTTTCAAATATTTTCAAACCACATCCACCCGTAACGTAGCCACCCGTGACATAGCTGCATATTCATAGACACATGTCATCTCGGTTATTGTAGTCTTCGGGGACAATCAGTGTGCGGTGCGGTACCTGTGGAGCGGCGGGCGGCGCGCGGCGAGTGGAATGCTAACTAGCCCCCACCGGATGCCATTGTGCGTCGCTTGGCTCGCTGCGTCACGCGTGATAGACTTCAACCATACATTAAATAGTGCAAATATAAAGCATCTCTTTTGAATTTGATGAGAGCCCTTTTACACGTCTGCATAATTCGGCCATTCATACTTCTATCCATATCCTTACTTCCTTATCCTTACTATATTATAAACGTTAAAGTATGTATGTACGTTCCACTTAATCTCAAAAAATACTGGATGAACTTTTATGAAACTTTCCAGTTATGTACCTTATATATCAGAATAGGACATATAGGCTATAATGTATGTCAAAGTTCATCCCTTTTAGGGACGAAAAAGTGGGTGAAACTTTGTAAGCTATAAATTGCATCTCTACGCGAACGAAGTCACGGGCAACAGCTAGTCTATACTATTATAAAGTTGTAAAATGAAATATTTGTATGTTTGTATGTGTCGTTGTGGCTTCAACGCGCGAAATCGGCTAAACGGATTTCAACTATTTTTGGTACACGGGTATCTCCAGATGGTATTAGGATAGTTTTTACCCGTCTATGGTAAAGAAAAAAAGAGGGGTTATGATATAACTTTTTTTCCTCCGCGAACGAAGTTGCGGGCGCCTTCTAGTGCTATTATAAAGTTGTAAAAATGAAATGTTTGTATGTTTGTATGTGTCGTTGTGGCTTCATCACGCAAAACGGATTTCAACAATTTTGGTACACGGGTAGCTGGGTATCTCCAGATGGTTATAGGACACTTTTTACCTGAATAAGCTATCGAAAAAAAGAGGGGTTATGACTTTTTCTCCTCCGCGAACGAATTTTACGTTACCCATTTTAGTTTTTCAAATGAATAACCAATATTCGACAAAGGTTATAAACATTTATAATATGTTTTGGTAACCAATTTATGGAATCTTATTTGTAAAAAAACATATATTCATTCATTCGCGCCATAATAGGGTGCCACAGCGGTAAATACCTTATTTTCATACACATGTGGAAACATAGATGACCACTTCGTTACTAGTTTTTTAGTTCTATACAGTTTTATATAAGAAAATACAGTTTAACAATGTCATTTTTTTGTGATAATCTGTCTTTTCACAACATATTTTTTACGTAAACATGCTTAAAAAACGGTGGCGCTCTAAAAGTGGAACAGCCCAATTATTATTAACCTGTTCCCTAAAGGTTTTACAACGCGTTGTCCTTTAGCGCTACGCCCAGAAATTACGCAAATACAAACTGACACCTTAGAGTATTGAACTACAGAAAATGGCATTTGTCATTGTCATTGCTGAACAAATGTTTTTTGCACTTCTAGAGGAAGACGAGGTAAACACGAACAGACGGAAATATTTCTATTGAATAAAAAGTCACATGAGTGATATCTCATGAATTGCTTTTTTTCTACTCGTGAACTAATCTGTGAATAAGAACTCCGGGAATCATATTATAAAGGCATACTTTTTAGATTGGACTTATATTACGACACTGAACTATAATACCTATATTATACAACTCCGCAAAGAACGCAGTGTTTTAGCAATTATTTTGTTAGCTATGTTTCATTTACATTTATGGCTTAGCATTTTTATTTATTTTACTTTTATATATTTATTAGTTATGTTTATGGTTAACTTGTAGAAAAAGTATTGTATACCATAGTTATATAATTCGCTTTTTAAGTCTCGTACTTTAATTAGGCCACTCAGCAAATTTCGTTGCCTAAACGCGGTACACGACTGAAAATACATACATTGTATAATAATTGCATAAAATATTATAATAATTATATCAGAATATATTTTAGTGCGCTTATGATATTGTATCAACAGCCGAGCTGGGGAGCGACTGAATCCAAGATTGAATAAAAGACGTTAAGCTAATGATAATTATGTTTTCTGGTATCTGAAACTAAAATCATTCGACGATCATTTAATATAAATTCATGTAGATGTCTGTAGTTCATTGGACCCGACTAAACAACAATTGAAACGTGTTGTGTACTCGTGGAGCAAATTTTAGCTTGCATTCTGCGTCTGTGCAGACTTATGTACCTACGGTGCAAGCGACTCATGCATACGTGAAATCAGCTATCCGCAGCAGCTCTAATCAAAATCTCGGAAGTAAACAGACGTTTAACGTTTAAGAACCACATCAAGACTTAAACCATTATGAACAGTAGATCTCTAATCTGCTACTTATCTATCAATAACATAACTGGTTCGATGGGTCAGCCTTGCCCCCCAAACCTGTGTTTACCTAACCTAATCATAAAAAAATAAAAAAGAACCGACTTCAAAATAAACTAGCCAAAAATAATCTTTTATGTACGGTACGGATCATATTTGAATCACCTTTTAAAGTCGTTGCCAAACCATTCATTTATTACTCGACTCGAATTGGGTAGAATCAAAGTATTTATCCATAAAAATCGAGAAGAAATCATACTCACAGATATTTTTTTTCTTGGCGAAATAATACCTTTACCCTCGCATCACCTTACCACGTGACGAAACAACTAACTTTCAGTGTTGCCAATGATGCGAAAAAAACTACTATGACTCCTTAAACTCTGTAAAACACGCAGTTTCAAATCGAAGTTGTATCCCCGGTTTATGTCACGGGAACGGGCGGCTGAAACGCACTGGAGCCACACCCCATTACCCGTCCTCAAGCAAGACAGATTTAATAAGCTTTAACATGATTTTCACTGTTACATTATAATAACTAATACCTATTTGGCTCTGACGCCGTTGCTTTACGTAAGAGGGAGTACCACGCCGCGCGTGCCAAGTACGCGGCTTCTGTTACAGTGTATCTGTCACGTGATGGCGCAACTCGTGACTAAATGTTTTATTGCTCTTGAACTCTTATGCAGTTGAACTTGAAAATAAAATGCCTTCTCACATATATTGGCATTGTTACACATATAAGCGTTTTAAGGTTCTGACAGCCATAGGAATCCAGGGGGCAATATTTTATGACAATGAGGAAAATGTTTCATGTATTCCTTGGTTTTTGAGCCTGCGGTTGAAAACCCAAGCCATACATGACACGTTCTTCTTCTTTATTTTGTGCGTTACTGAATTGTAACTCGAACTCGCAGCTAGCCAATTCAAATATCTTTTTACTAACAATACTATGGATCATGTTATCCGAAAATAAATAATTTGAACTTACCTCAGCGGCTCAAAAATGTAGTTTTTGCCGCGAAAAAACAGTATGCTAAAAAACGAACCGACTTCAAAATAAACTTAAAAGCCATAAATAATCTTTTATGTACGGTACGGATACATTTGAATCACCTTTTGAAGTTGGTGCCGGTAGCGCGTTGGCACGCCGCGAAGAGGCGCAGGTGACGTGATGTCATGGATGTGTTTCTTAACGGCTAGCCAGATTTTGATCGGAAGGATTGTATTTCCCTTTGACTTTGTCCAACAGTGTGACACTGGACGGGCTTCATAGAATACATGTTGTTAAAATAAATCTGAATAATCTGTACATTTTTTGGGCCAGGTACGTAGTATAGACGCAGGAATCTTGCAATTGCTGTTCAGCTGAGGTCACTCTGGCGCCCAAACTCGAATTCCACCGTAAATACCAGCTGTAATGTATTTCTTAAAGCTACATCACTGTACATAAAACTTTTAAACAAAAAAATAAAACAGACTCCAAAAAAAAACTAAAAAGTAAAAAATAACGCCATAATTCAGTTTCTTCAAATTACTTACAAGTAACTGTTTATATACTCAATCTATACAGTATATACAATTAATTTTATTTTGGCGTCGGTGCCATATAAAGAATGTGTAAATATTGAAAATTGACGATTTTAGTAAGTTGTGACACGATGGCACCGACTCCAAAATAACATTAATCGGAACTCCTCAATGATAAATGATTTTGCGGGTGGCGACAAAATATCTTGATTAATTTAGCTAAGCAACTTCATAGTCACAAATTTAAATGTTCCTGATGAGAATGGTACCATCGAATTGATTTGATGATGGAGCCGGAAGGTAGGCACCAGATCTATGTAATAAAATAACGTATCCTAGCCGTGTTTGGGCTTGTTCGAATCGTCACGAGATACACTTTTAAGTAACGAGTAACTAAAAAGTGTAAAATAAATAAACTTTTAAACAAAAAAATAAAACCGACTCCAAAAAAACTCAAAAGTAAAAAATAACGCCATAATTCAGTTTCCTCAAACAAGTAACCGTTTGTATACTCAATCTATACAGTATATACAATTAATGTTATTTTGGAGTCGGTGCCATCGTGTCACAACTTACTAAAATCGTCAATTTTCAATATTTCACACATTCTTTATATGGCACCGACGCCAAAATAAGATTAATTGTATATACTGTATAGATTGAGTATACAAACGGTTACTTGTAAGTAATTTGAAGAAACTGAATTATGGCGTTATTTTTTACTTTTGAGTTTTATTGGAGTCGGTTTTTTTTTTAAACTTCAATATTGATTACCTACTACTACTTCACACATCTACATAGTAGGAATGAACTTGACGCAGATTGTCGCTGTTTTTAGAATTGCACCCCTGCAAGATTGCTTCCTATTAAGCTGCTACGTATAATACGTATATTCCCATATTTACACACTACATATTAAGTTCACGTTTTATAACGCGGTTGTCACTTTCATAAATATACTATCAAACTAGGATATCAACCAAGAAGACGTGCAGATCAATTTTAAACTTTTATTGAAAAGAACGGATTATCTTTAGCTCCGAAAAATAATAGTCAATTATTTTTTAATCAGACAAGATTTATAGATATATCTTTACTATTCTAAAGTTGTAAAAATGAAATGTTTGTATACCTATTTGTATGTGTTGTAGTGGATTCATCACGCTAAATCGGCGTAACGGATTTCAACTATTTTTGGTATGCGGGTAGCTGGATATCTCCAGATGGTTATAGGATACATTTAACCCGACTATGCTAAACAAAAAAAAAGGAATGGTTATGACTTTTTCTCGTCCGCGAACGAAGTTGCGAGCGCCTTTTAGTATATAATAGTTATTCATATGAATACAAGTATTTACTTTTACCTCGTTATAAAAAGTAAAACGGGTTGTTAGAATGTCATTAAATCGAACTCTTTTATTAGTGTATCGTATATGTCTTCGTTGTCATCACGTCATAACGGATAGCTAGACATCCGCGGATGGTTAAGAAGCAAATAAGAGTATTATGACTCTTTTCTCTTGTGCGAAAGAAGGCACGGAGAGCCTCTAATAGGCGCATATATTTGTAACCCTTGCTTACAATAATTATAGTCCAATTTTCGGTTGATTGCTCAATTTTATCAGTAAACGTTGTATTTATCATGTGTGAAGCCGAAATAGTAAATGGTCAGTTAATTTGTCAAATCAAATATTTAGTTCACCTTTGGTCTGTTGCTTAAATTGATCATCATCAATTATTGACAAAGCCGATAGCCGTCGATCAACTGCTTGTCCACCCATCAGTCTACGGACGATGTTTTGGTGCCAGATTCAGTAAAATGTATTTACCATTGAACAGAAATCGTGCAAAATACACTGAATATTACACTCAAACATTGTGTAGGGTTCAGGAGTGTAATCCCATAAGATTGCAGCTGTAGCTTCTAGAAGCTTTAAGCGTATAGTTTAGACAATTTATGATATATTGTTAATCCCATTTGGCTCCGATGTAAATGATCTCTCAATATTGAGTATAATGTTTCTACATTTTATTATGATTGTAAATAGTTGATTATAATCACAGTAAATGTAAGGTTAGGTGCATCATTAAACCAAAATGCATCATTTACGTAGACATAAAGAAGTTATCATTTCACAGTCTCTATTTACAGTGAAGTAAAAACCTATAAAAATACGCACATAATTTGAAGGTTATTGTTAAGATATTTTATGAACTACAACTTTGGTTCGAATATTGAAAATTTCCTTAAAAATTATCAGTCGTTTGTAAATCAGAAATAAAATATTATTGACTCACTTTTGCACCTAGCTGTTTGTTTTTATGATTTTCGCTACACGTACATGAAGCGGTACAGAAAATAAACTTTAATAATGTTTGAAACCATGTGTAGCTGGCAATTACTATTTTTTGGAGCGGGCTCTAGGTACGTCTCATTTATTTTATAGTTTATCCGTGTGCCTATAACAAATTTCATTAAACGGAGACTAAACCTTTAACTCTTACTTGTATTGAAAAAGTTCCCTAGGACAAGTTTCTAAAGAGTAGTTGCTGAATCTTTCTTGTTTTCTGAAAGTACTTATAGACATGGTTTAGTATTATACACTGCCATGAAATTTAAATGTTAAATCAACAACTAAAATTCAGTCAAATCAATAAAATCAGTATTTGATTGAAATGTTCCATCAGTTAGCAGCTAAAGTATATATAATAAATTTAAAATTTTCAGACTGAAGGTAGGAAGTAATTATATTAAGTAAATACCTCTGGAATGCCGGAATAGTCTAATATTGTACTAAGTTGGCGCCTTAATGAATAACAGAATAATAATAAGTTATTCATGACCGCTAAATCATGCCTATTTTAATTATATCATACAATTATGAATTAAGCGACATTAAACCAAATATATATAATATACGAAGACTGTAGAAAGATATTTTGGGAAAACATAATACTCATAAACAGTTTTTGATATTGATGATGATAATTATTAAGTAAAAGTGTGTTTTTTCTTATCAACAATTTAAGACCCATAAAATTAAATTAACGACTGTCTCTGTATCACGATTTTCCGGGATTGAAACATCGTTTCATTAAAAGCTTTTCCTCAGGAGTTGTAAATTTGCCTTGGTTTTTGACAAAGTTGTCGTATAGAAGCCATTTGGTTGGGTTGATTTTATAACAATCCCAAAAAGTGATGGGTTCCGAGAACACAACACATGAATACTGTCGTTTCATTCAAATGGCACATCGTCGTTGCCGTTACTATTTAAAGTAATAGCACGAGTTTCAGCCCGAAAACTATCCCCGCTTCGCATGGAAATGGCGGTATCATTAGGTACCCACTATAACCGGGTCCTCGGTATACCCGCAGCTCAATGTAGAGGTCGGGATTTAAATAATTCAAAAGCCAGGTCAGGCCAACTACATCAAACTTTGCAGTTTTGTTGTACGAAAGTTGCGGACTACATCAATGGAGTTAGTGATGATGTAGCTGGAAGGATAGTTGGAAACTTCTTCGCAATCAATTAACCCCAAATTAGTGAGCTAATCCAGCATGAGGCAATGTTGTTAAGATATTTAATAATATTGGGATAGGGCCGGATTCTATTTGATGACATGATAACACAATTTTACTGTCTAACCAACAACAAAGTTTAAGGTTTAAGTTAGTTTTGAGGGTTCCGTAATCAATCCCTCATAAAGTTATCGATTAATATAAAATTTTACCGCGAATTGCTGCGATTGCTTGCTGATTAACAACTGGTAATGGCCAACACTGACGGCCGTAATCAGCCGTTAAAACCAACAGAACAAGGTGAAATTTACCGTAAGGCGTACAAGCACAGTGCAAGTTTAGCACTACCTAAAAACTGAACACGATTTAAAAATATTAAAGTTAATATTTTGAGAAACGGATATTACAAAATTTATAAAATATCAAATTTGCAAGTAATATTAAATTGAGACTCATTTTGTGAATCTATTTTGAAGGAACCCATAATTGTGTTTTTATGGTAACTAGTTTTTAAAATATTTGGGAACATGTGAAGTAACCACACGATCCTCTATAAGACGTCACTAGTGAGATTTGTGTCAGTCACATCGTCTAAATCCGTCTTAGTAATGGTACTTCTTATATGATTTTCTACGTCTTTGAAAAAAAAAAACAATCCAAAATTCAGCACGTGACAACGTGCTCTACTTGTGACTTACGCTGTTTTTGAATGAGGGAATTTTGTTTTTATTTTTGAAAAAATCGAGATTCTTTCAAAAATTGCAAAATATGTTTATATTTGTAACCAGTAAGCGGTTCTTCAAGAGGGGAGTGTAGGTTTTTAAAGGGTCGGCAACACGCACGCAATACCCCTGGTGTTGCAAGCGTGTTGCCGATTGAATGCCGATTGATGCTATAAAAAGAAATAGATTAGGTACATAAGAGTAGGTATAGGTCGCAATATTATACATCGTTCTATTAGGATTTTTGCAATCAAGTCTTTTGTCGGTGTAGCGGTATGGAAAGTTCATTTTACAATAATATAGCTGACATTTATATGGCTTTCCTGATATATTTTTCCATATAAGTCCTCCTCCTCGCATCGATTTCCTTATTACTGAGGGTCGTGATTCCCCGTTGCTAGGTAATCATGCGTCTATTATCTCTACAGTATTTCGCCACTTCGTCTTGGCTTCATGCGTTGTGTAAATTATAAATACACATCGTCAGCGGAGGACAATCTTCTAAGAAAAAAAATCAGAACACTTTTTTTCTTCAGCGTAGTCAGATAAAAAGTATCTTATAATGATCTGTGGGAAATCAGATACCCGTATAACAAAAATAGTGGAAATCTATTCAGCTGTTTTGACATGATGAAGCCGCAACGACATTGACAAACATACAAAAATAATAAAAATAATATTTTCCGATTAATTGATCTTCACATCACTTATATTTTTGAAAATATCTTCAATGTACAGCAATTTAAATTGTACAACTTTATAGAGGTAGAGTATGTAGTAAAACCTTTTGCTCTGGCGGTGAGTAGATACGGAACGTGGTGAAAACCGCCTCAGAAGTGGAAGGTTGCCGAACAATAAGCTTATTAGCATTGCGGTCGACGTAAAGCCGAAGGGGTTGTTTTATTATTTAATACAGTACGAGTACCTATACCTATACTCTCTCGCTGCTTGATTCAATGCCCGGCATGACTACGCGGTGTTTTGTTTCGTCACTCTATAATACCTTTATATCTAGATAGCCATATCCATTTATTTAGGCCGCGCGTATAGTATACAATGTTATCATAGTGATATGACATGTTATTAAAAAGCCGCTTTCGTTATATTATTAATAAAATATGTGATGTTGATGTAACTTTCATGGATTTCGTGTGTGCGACGTATGCTATGCTATTGCTATTACTAGAGACATCTCTAAGGTAAAAAATATTATTTTAAGAGCCCGATATATACAACATGCTCGTGAGGAACCCAAATAATTTTACCAGCGTATACCTGAGATCATTAAGACCAAAAATTTTACACTAACCCCAGGCAAATGTAGCTTAGTTTTAAAGATATAATCAACAAGCGTCGCGTCGCTATTGATGGACTTGAAATTGATACAGCTACCACTCATTAAAGTCATCCTTTTTTGGAAAAATTATCGTTATCATTTTATTAAAAGGGATAATTTTCATAGAGAAGCAAAAGTTATTTAAGTTTTATGTACAAATATCAATAAGATATAAATTGACTTGGGTTCATATAACATTTTTTTGGCCCTAATGACCTCAGATATACGCTGGTAAAATTATTTGGGTTCCTCACGAGCACATTGTATATTTTTATAAGTACCGACATTATTGTTACTTATTTACAAATTTGCGAATTTGCGAAATTTGCTTTTATAAGTCACCTGATAGTTTGTATAGTTATATAAATTTCCCATAGTGATAGAACATGGTCAAAAGGCTGAGTAAAAATTTGGCATAATCTAACGTAAGTGTACACTCAACTGTTGCATACAATATTTCACCATATTGCGCTGTGTGCCAAGCTTTTTGCTGCTTCCAAATTACTATGAAAATAAAAGTTGTTGATATTTTCATAGTAAACACTCTAGCAGGTATGATGTTGAATACAATTTCGGTAGTAAGATTTTAATTAATTACCGGTTACGACCTAGAAGCACTGTCATAGGAAATTAAATTGGCCCGCCAATCAAGCGCTCTCGTTGACCGAGAGCTATTGGAGCCGTTCCATACCAGAATTTTGGTTTATACAGGGTGATTTAGCGATTCAGGAGACGTGATCAATTTTAACAGACAGATAAGTTATTTTCTCTTATCATTATTTTTTTAATTAGAAAAACACGAAGTTTTAAATTATTAACTAGTAGTAGTCACACTATATTTCGAATATTTACGTCAACATTTTCACTTTATCTGTCAACTTAAATGTCTAATGTCCGGTTACTTTTTAAACAATTGAATCTCACTCATTTGTTGACAATGCTAAAATGTAATAATTTACTTTTTTTGTACTTAAAGTGCGATTATCATACCAGTTATTAGGAGTACTTATTAGATACTATGATGCAGAGACCATTATTATAGTGAATTATACGTTTCATTCACAAAATAAATTACGTGACGTACAATGTGTTTGACAAAAAACCGATCTGTATACATTTACTGAGTTATGAAGGGTTGATCCTTACGTCTCCTAAATTACTCTGTATTGACCGCCTTCAACTCCTGTAATGTAATGATTGAATACCTGTGGGCGCATGCCTGGCGGTAAATTGACGCAGTGACATCGTTGTGCCCAAATAACGGGGGATTAATAAAGTCATCTGTTAGCACTCAATGGCTAATGCCCAAAACCGAGGCTTGTTTGATTGTATCTGATGTACTTGGAGATATTTTATGTGAAGATAATAAAAAATATACAGAAATGCGTTAGTAATGCGATGCGTAGGTGCCGGTGATGGGCACTATGTTCGCAGAGCGATTTGACCATTTATTAACCGACTTCAAAACAAGGAGGGGGTTCTCAATTCGGTTGTATTTTTTTTAATGTTTGTTACCTCAGAACTCCGTCATTTACACGACGATTTGGAAAATTATTTTTTTGTTTATGAGTAGGTATATTCAAATTGATCCCATAAAATTTTGGTGAAGATCTGATGCCGGGATCCATGAGGAATCGAAGGAATTCCTCGAATATTATGAGCACATCTATGGCGATTTCGCTATTTATTACAGTAGTTTAAGCATTTACATTTGAAAATCACCATTTGGTGAAGAGAAACCAATGATGAAGTCACAAGCCATCAGTTACCACTGAGGGCTCTACCAGTGTTATTTAATTCGCGGATCGCAAGTAGATTAAGAAAATTATTTTTTCGGCTAAGAGTAGAAAGCTACAAGTTGATCCCATAAAATTTTGGTGAAGATCTGATAATGAGATCGATGAGGAATCAAAGGAATTCCTCAAATATTATGAGCACATGTATGGCGATTTCGGTATTTATTACAGTAGTTTAAGCATTACATTTGAAAATCACCATTTGGTGAAGAGAAACCGGTGATGAAGACACAAGCCGTCAGTTAGCACTGAGATCTACCAATGTTATTTCATTCGCGGATCGCAAGTCGATTTAGAAAATTATTTTTTCGGGTAAGAGTAGGAATCTCCTAGTTGATCCCATAAAATTTTGGTAAAGATCTAATGATGAGATCGATGAGGAATCGAAGGAATTCCTCAAATGTTATGGGCACATCTATGGACGATTTTGGTGTTTATTAAATATATTAAAGTAGAACAAGCATTTACACTCGAAAATCATCATTTGGTGAAGAAAAACTGATGATGAAGACACAAGCCACCAATCACTAATTAGGGCTCAACCAATGTTATTTAATTCACTAATCGCTATATAATTATTTATAATATTTTGCTCAGAGGCAGAAGTTGGTAAAGATCAGGGTAGCGTAAGTGGAGAACCAGAGAACTCCTCAACGGTTAACGGCCCTGATTCTGAAATAGCAACGTTCAGCTAAAAGTCGTGAGCAATTGACATTAGAATGCATTATGGCTGTAAGTGCCGTATACAAGTCTTAGATGTCATAAAAGTCGTGTATTATGTGTGGTTTCGATCGACAGAAGGCAGATTTCGTAGTCTTGTTATTTTCGTTAACGATCTCTCATCAAGTGGTAGATTTAATAATTTATTGGCGTCCAAATCTAACAACGCTATGCCTTCCAAAGCTTTGACACGGCTTAGTGCAACATATATTTGCCCTTTAGCGAAATTCTTTGTATCAAGGTCTATCACAGAATTCTCGAGGGTGGTACCTTGTAGCTTATGGACAGTAACAGCCCAACTTAATATTAAAGGTAACATACGACGCTCCACAACGCCGTATCCCCTTGTCGCTTGAAACGTAGTACATGATGGAGGTACGGGTATGCAACCGTCACTATCTTTTAACCTAAGACCAACAGTTTCATAGTCAAATTTTACGTACACGGCTTCCGGGAGCTCCCCGTCCTCCAGCTGATCTCATCTGAGGGCCGGGCATTTTTTTTATTATGCCCATAGATAGCTCCATTCACTACTATACTCTGTCCATCAGAGACAGAAATATTCCGTCTCACAACATCACTCGAGATTCTACGCCAAATTTGAGTTGCGAGATAATTCTTTAAATATTATGGGTCAGTTGCGACTGTTAGTCGTATTCTTTTTTATCCAGCAAGCTACTAAACTTAACCATTTTGACCTAGCCAATTCTAATAATTTAGATTTTATTTACAATAGTCTTATCTACAATTGGTCTTATTTATTTATAATAGGGCCTCCTCAATCATCCCATTCTGAGCTCTAAAAAATACTTTATATCACCAAAATCCAACACTAAAAAGCAAAAAATAATTTTTGTTAAATAAAAAAAGAACCGACTTTAAAATAAACTAAAAAGCCAAAAATAATCTTTTATGTACGGTACGGATCACATTTGAATCACCTTTTGTAGACGGTGCCAAACCTGAAGTAAAGTCCTTTATCCAACAAAAATATGAATTACTATAACTAAATATATAGGTAGGTAATAACTAAAGGCTCGCCGCCGCGGTTCTTGCGTGTCATTTGTGTTAATAGTAATAAATAAAAGGTTTGGCACCGAATTCAGAAGGTGATTCAAATGTGATCCGTACCGTACATAAAAGATTATTTTTGGCTTTTTAGTTTATTTTGAAGTCGGTTCTTTTTTTATTTAAAAATTTGTATTTTTTCATGCTACAACTGATTACGTGTCCTGATCCACCCTGTACTGGCCGCCTTTAACTATTGTATAAGTAACGAATACCTATCGGCGCGTGGACGCCGATAAATTGACGCAGTGACATCGACGTTCCGAAATAACGGGTGAATAATAATGCCTATATTTGCAATTAATAGACGAGATAGGTATACATGCACATACTTGATGTAAAGATTACAAAAACTACACAGTAACGTAGAGAGTTATCAAAAGACGCGTTAAGCGATGAGATTTCAATACAAATTTGCACCTGCTTTCGCGAGTGATTTAAGAGATCACCTTTGCTTTGCTTTTAAACGAAATTATACATGAAGTTGCTTTGTTACAACTTCGTGTATAATTTCCTTTATTTATACTCGCCACTGTTAAGATTTATATGAGGCAGATTTTGTACAGTGCCTCATAATTTAACTGTACTGATTAACCTAAAATCAAGTCGTATCAAGTAGCGAGTAAAAAAGAGGTTTTCCACATGAATAGTATTTTCAAAGATACTTTGATTTTAGAGAATAATTCCAAATATAACGGAAAACATCTACGATTTTTTAGCAAGCTACCTCTTTTCTTGGTAAAGGTACATCGTGTAATATAGGTACAAGTATACGTTATTTGCTCAAAGAAGCATTGCAAATTAAATTCGGAGAAAAAATACTGAAAGAGCTCTCGGTATAGAAAAGGGGAGCTATAAAATACTTGTAAGGAAAATCGGAATTTATTGGTTGTTCTTCGTATGGCACTCGGGGAACCGAGGTGTCGTTTGGCCTGATTTCACGGCGCGCCCGTTTTATGGCAGATAACTTTTATGACGTTTTTGTATTAACACCAAGACATTGTGTCAGTTCCGACCATAACCCTGGCACGAAGCGTTAAACTGTTAGAGCTCGCTCGATCTCCTCCGGCTAATGGAAGCGAGGCCTGGCCTAACTCTGTCCATTAGGTTTAATATCAAAGACATAGACAAGTTTCTAGCAATACGCCTAGGAGAATGCCATTAGACGACAAATCGCTCACATTGCGTTGGCATGCCTCCCATTTGTTTATACATACAATGAAAGTTATTATTTCTGTAGAAATAAAGACGCATTGATTTACACGATTTTGACTCATTATCATAAAACACCAAAACGGGGCTTAGTCGGCAACCAGCAACGGCAATCGGCAACAACAGGAACCTGAGTTCCTTCGAGACTATGGACGTAACGTTATGTTGAAGGATTCCCAACTAAAGGTAGGTATTTAAATAAATCCTATTAATACGCGATTGCGTCCTGTTTTGTTGTGCTGTGATAAGAAATAAAGAGGTTAAGGGATTGCAGTTGCATAATACCGATTAAGGAAGGGTTGCTACATTCTTTAAAGCATATCCCTGAAGCATATCCCTGAAGCTGAATAATTTATCTAGAAAAAGAAAAAAGTACGGTACATTCCTCCATCGACAACATATTACTTTTTAACCATGCTTTGGCTCAGTTGGTTTTACAACTGCCAACGAAGCTAGCAGTCCCAGGGTCAAAGTCCGGCCAGGGCAAGTGTTTGCTTGACGATTGAGCACGTATGTTTGTTCCTGGGTTTTGGATGTTTTCTATGTTCTAAAGTATTATAATTGTTCTTCGAGTGTGTTGTGAAGTGTATATTCGTTTAGTACCCATTGTACAAGCGATGCTTAGTTTGGGACTGTGTCGATTTTTGTAGGATTGTCTCTGATGTTTATTCAACGTGCGATCATATACATAATAAAAAAACATATAACCACATTTTTATGTTTCGAAAGTATCCCAATTTTACATTAAAAATCTATTTCATTCGCGATTCTCATTCTTTAAAATCGTAGGTGATAGCAGGCCTATGATAGTCATGTTAATCACGCGATAAATGAGATGAGTGCTCGCACTCACAAATTTGTCGGAAAGTGACAACTGCTTTGTCATTTATCTATCTCATGACAAACGCAACCATAATAGGCCCTCTCGTCACGGTGTAGAAAGTAATACAGAAGCAATATTACAAAGCGTATTTTCTATTGAAATAGTAACTGCTGTTTTTCTAGTGCGTTGTGATTGTAACTATCAATTTAAAAAAAATTGGTTGGTCTGTAAAGTCGGTTTGCGGTCGATAATTTGTAGCCCGGAGAACGGGTGGCCGTTGGAACAGTAAAGTCTTGGAGTGGCGAGCATGCATAGGAAAGAGCAGCGTAGGACGACCCCCGGCTAGGTGGACGGGTGACCTTGTAAGGGTCGCGGGGACTCGGTGGATCCGGTCTGCACAGGATCGCACCCTGTAACAAACTATAGGGGGGCCTATGTTCAGCAGTGGGCATCCGCGGCTGATGGAGTTCCTATGCGTACAATACAATACAATACAACAATTCTTTATTGCACACCAACAACAGAAACAGTACAATAGAGCCTTAACATAAAATACGGTACTTAACAGACAACCTTTGGGTAGCGGAAATGACATAAAATAGCGTATTATGTAGCTCTACAGTAGTTCTTTTGTGTTTGCGTAAATGTGCTCAAGTGTTGTATAAATTCAGTGAAATGTTAAATATATACAAGTGAAATGTCGCAATTGGACAAATTTCTGCGTCAGTTGGTGTCAATTGTCGCGTGTAATTGCAATTTGTCGCGCGGGACGCTTCGGAACAATCCGACCAAGTAGCTGATCTCCGCGCTGTCGAATTCAATTTATTTGTTCGATTGTCATTTTGTCTAATGCCTACGGGCAATTCCCGGAATCGTCAGATAGCGCCTGTAAATTTATCTTAAGGTTACGTATAGTACAATAAGGGCTTTAGTCATGGGTGTGCTCCGCGTCTCAACAATATATCACATGCGACAAGGCATCGAATACCGGTAATCCTTCCTTACCAAATAACGGGTATTCAATTTCGGTATCCCTCTTATTATTAAAGATTTTGTATTTTTAACCGACTTCCAAAAAAAGGAGGAGGTTCTCAATTCGACGGAATGTTTTTTTTTTTTTTTATGGAAGTTCACCGATTACTCAAAGACTATTTGACCGATTTCAAAAAAAATTGTTTTGGTTTTATGGAAGGTACTTTCTAGTTGGTCCCATTTAATTTTGGTGAAGATCTGATGGTGGAATCCATGAGGAATTGAAGGAACTCCTCAAATATTGTAGGCATACATATAGCGATCTTGGTATTATAAGAAACATACTAAGCATTTGCATTCAGAAAGTGTAAATTGGTGAAGTGGAACTGATGCAGAAGACCACAGAGTGCCATCGGAACTCCTCAATGATAAATGATTTACGGGTGGCGACAAAATATCTTGATTAATTTAGCTAAGCAACTTCATATAGTGGTCGAATATCTGTCGAAAAAGATCACTAAAATAATAATCTGTCTTTATCCAGTAGTAGTAAGCAGCCATGTTAAATCTAACATATAATGACCGCGCTCAACTTTGAGAATCATTGTAACGTCATTGTTACCTAATATATGCAACCACTGACATATACCCACATTTCCAATGGCAGGTAGTTAGATACATGCATAAATTACATACCTACTTATCATTCTCATTATCCTTCGTATGTAGGTACTTAAATAGGTAGTAACATCATGGAAAATTGCACTAAAATCGATCCAGTACGAGTTCTTTCAGAGTTAATCAAGAACGGAGAGACAGACACTATTGGGGGCATTTGTTTATAATTTATTTTAATAAATAAATTCTTTCAAAACAAACAATTTTAAAACATTTTTACATACACATATGTAAAAATGTTTTAAAATAATTTGATCAATAGAAATTGAAACATCGACAAATCCCACTATATAATACAATACCAACATGTACTTAATTGTTTCAAGAATCTTCTCCGAAGTACAGTCAACTGCAATAAGATATATACGATTAATCTGGTCAAAAATATCTTCGCTACAATACAATTTGCTAAATTGACTAATCTAACCGTGTGTATATCTTTCCGCAGCTGACTGTATTAGGTACGTACGTACATGGATTCACCGATATTCAAGACATTATATAATTTATACATTAGATAAAGCCAAAAAACTACTCATTCATGAACGCTATGGTAGTTCATGAATAAGGAACGTTCAACATGTATAAAGGTATGGATATATTATTCTGTATTCATGTCGGCGAAAGATGTTGAAATTTTACTAATTCACAAATGCTTTGTTATTTGTTTGGCCTTATTACGCTCTTACACAATAAAAATATAATTGTAATTGTGACCAATAAGAATTGCAATCAGTATTAGATTAATTGTGTATATAATTATTCAAGTTGTAAAAAATGAGTTTGATATTGAAGAGGCCATTCAGAATAATCGATCATTACGTTTTTTTTTTAATGTCTGTTATCGAATGTTCGGTATAAGACTAGCTGGTAACTGGAAATGTAAGGGAGATATGAGATATACTTTTATTACGAAGTAATAAGAAACTTCAGATTTTCCACCCTTGCGAACTATTGAGTCAATAAATACTCCTCTCACTGTACTAATAGGCCACGACTATAATTATGCGTGGCTTTAATTCAAGGTGAGTTTCGAGGTTGTTATCCAATTTCAAAATCAACTATAGAATTGAAATAATTACATCCCTGCTGATACAATCCCAGAGTATTTATGCAAAGAAATTTCAAGTGTGTACTAATACTGTTTTAGAGTTAGAGTTCTGTGACAGACAATCAAACGGAGGCTTAGTATATGGGTTTGATTTGGTAAGGAATCGTGAAAACGAGCTAGTATATAAGTGGCTACCATACTTATTGCCGATATTGCGGCTATTCTTGACAGATGCAGGCTTGGGTGACCGTTGCACCGCATCCATTAGCCGTAACCAGTCACTCCGCGCCGTCTTTACATATGTATAATGCACTCAAGAGCTTTGAGATATCGAGACTCGCTGGAGACTTCTCATGTGAGTCAAAGTAGCTCGTTTGGTATTATTTATTCAATTGTGATTGGCAAAGGTTTATTGGGCTCAAGTGTAAAGATCATTGATATCGTAATTAACGAATGAGATTGAGTTCTTCAATTACTATTTGAAGTTGATTGAAGTTGAAGGTACCTAAGGTTTCAATGAATACAAAAATCTACTTAAGTATTTTTGTCTGCATAATTCTGATTATTAGGCGTAGTGTAGGTACTTAACTCAAAATATAACTAATAACAATAACAAATTAACAAAAACTAAAATAGACTTCAAAAAAAAAACACTAAAAAGAAAATAAAAATACTGCATAGGTAATTTAGTTTCTTCAATTTACTTACAAGTAACCGTTTTTCTGCTCTGATCTTATACACTATGTACAGTTAATCTTATTTTGACGTCGATTTTAGTAAGTTGTGATATGATGGCACATCACTCACATGGCACCGACTCCAAAATAATTAATTGTACATATTGTACAGATGGCGTAGAAAAATTGTTACTTGTAAGTAAATTGACGAAACAATAAGTAAATAATTCAGTTATTTTTTGTTTATATTTTAGAGTCCGTTTTATTTTTTCTAAGAAGTTAATTTATTACAATTTGTAGTAAATCGTTACACAAAAGTATATACAGCTGGGACTTCCAAAAAAGGAGGAGGTTATATGTTCGATAGTTTGTTTGCTGTTTTTTTTTTATGTATGTTCACCGATTACTACGCCAATTGTGGACCGATTTTAAAAATTCTTTTTTATATTTGAAAGGATATACTCCCGAGGTGGTCCCATTGCCACCAAGTTGGGATCTGATGATGGGATCCCAGGGAAATCGAGGGCAATCCTCAAATTTTATAGGCACTTATAACGTTTTTCATATATTTTCTTAAGCTATTTAAGTATTTGCATATGGTAGTCATCATCTCATGATGCTGAGCTGATGACGGAAGGTACAACTCCTTAATAGCTAAGAGTTAGAGGATAATTCTTTAAAAAATCATCTATTATAGGTAGATCGTTAAAACTGGAAGTCATATTCTTTTTAGTGTGTCCCTCAGTCTCCTTATCACCAAGTCAGGATTAGATGATGGAATACCAGGGAAATCGAGAGAAACTCTCAAATATTATAGGCACTAACAATGTTTAGTATATATTTTTCTACAGTTATCAGTTGTTTTCCTTTGGTTGTCATCATTTCATGCTGAGCTGATGATGGAAGGTACAATGACCTAACCAACTTTTACATTTCTTACTTCCAAAGACTCGAGATGCGTGCAAAGTGCCTCCTCAATCTTTCCATTCTGGGCTCTAAAAATACTTTATATCACTACTGAAATCCATCACTAAAAAGCAAAAAATATTTTTTTTTAAATAAAAAAAGAACCGACTTCAAAATAAACTAAAACCCCATAAATAATCTTTTATGTACGGTACGGATACATTTGAATCACCTTTTGAAGTCGGTGCCAAACCTGAAGTAAATAAAGTTCTTTATTCAACAAAAATACGAATTACTATGACTAAATATATATGTAGGTAGATAATAATTAAAGGCTCGCCGCCGCGGTTCTTAATAGTAATAAATGAATGGTTTGGCACCGACTTCAAAGGTGATTCAAATGTGATCCGTACCGTACATAAAAGATTATTTATGGCTTTTTAGTTTATTTTAACAGGCTCAGAACTCAAGTTGGCCGCTGCAGGGTAAACATGGCCAGATGGGGTCTGCTGCGGGACCACCTAACCCAATGTGTGTGCAACACAGCACCACAATCCATGGCGCACCTGCTGGCGTGCTCGGCGTGCCCGTACTCCTGTTCGGAACTGGACCTGAGAGACGTGACGGTCAGGGCTGTCAATACCGCTGCCCACTGGGCATCCTTTTTTTGAGGAACCTCGACACGAAAGAAGAAGAAGTTTATTTTGAAGTCGGTTCTTTTTTTATTTAATTTTTTTTATTTTAATCGAGATATATCCCGTCGCCATCCGTAAATCACTTATAGTTGAGGAGTTCGAGTGACGCCATATATATTTCTGAAATATTAGAGGAGTTCCTTCAATTCCTCATGGATCCATCATCATCATTTCAGCCGTAGGACGTCCACTGCTGGAAACAGGCCTCCTCCACTGGCTTCCACATGGGCCGGATAGAGGCGACCCGCATCCAGCGAGCCCCCGCGACCCTAACCAGGTCGTCAGGCCACCTAGAGTCTTCCTACGCTGTGCTTGCCGGTACGCGGTCTCCACTCTAGAACCAGTTCTGCCCCAACGGCCGTCGGTTCTTCGAACTATGTGCCCTGCCCATTGCAACTTCAGTTTGCTTACCCTGTATGCTATGTCAGTGGTTTTGGTTCGTCTACGGATCTCCTCATTCCTGATTCGATCTCGTAGAGAAATACCGAGCATCCCTTTCCATAGCTCGCTGACTCTGAGCTTCCTTAAGAGGCCCATAGTCAGAGACCACGTCTCGGCTCCGTAGGTCATCACCGGTAATAAGCACTGGTTGAAGACTTTCGTCTTCAAGCACTGAGGTATGCTGAACGAGAAGACACTCCGCAGTTTCCCAAACGCTTGCCCATCCGAGTTGGATCCGTCAATTGATCTCTTTCTCGAAGTTGGACCAGCCTAACCGGATTGTTTGTCCTAGATAGACGTATTCGTCAACAACTTCGAGGACCGGTTACCAACCAATAATGGGGTGGGCACTATATGGACATTCGTTCAGTTCGGCAATTATTTATTTTCGGCACAGTTTTAAGACAGCATTGCGCAACTCATTACTGTTCCGAATATAAAAACAAAAGGCGTAACGATATTGTTTGCTCTTATAACATGCAAACAAACACGCTTTCTCTTCAAGATTTTTCATATTTCTAGGACCGCTTATTTACAATAGATTTAATGCGAAATTAGAGCTATATCCACTTAGCTACGCTCAATGCAAGGATACGTTACGTGATTCACTACAAAACATGACATACGAAGATACAGAGAATTTACTCACTGTCGTGAAATAAATGTTTATTTTAGATTTTTTATTATTAGTTTTGTGTAAATTTAAGTATTTAAGTTACCATACGTTCTATTATAGTTTTATAATATAGATGAATATTTATTTTATATTAAATAATGTAATATTAGGCTTTCCTTTTGCCTGAAACACAGGGGAAACCCTAGATCAGGATTTATAAAAATCTGAATTTAATTGTGTATTATAGAATTTAACCGTAAATGTATTTGTATTTGTATTCGACATGTTCATCTTAAGGCCCACCTGTTGGGATACTCTGTTGAGATCTTCGAGCATCATACCTAGATCCTCCAGCGCCTCTGCCATGACTACTATATCGTCGGCGAACCGAAGGTGCGTGATGTACTCGCCATTAATGCTGATGCCAAATCCTTGCCATTCCAAGAGCTTGAAGGCGTCGTCCATTGCGTCGTCCATTCCATTGCTTCGGAGATATTACATTTCTTTGTCTCACACCTCTCTGCAACGGGATCGCCTCCGTAATCTGGTCTTGTACTCGGACCGACATACTGGCGTCGTTGTACACACTCCTCCGCACCTCGACATACCGTCAGTCAATCCGGCATCGCTGGAGCGACTGCAGTACTGCCCATGTCTCGACGGAATCAAAGGCCTTCTCATAGTCCACAAACGCTAAGCAAAGTGGCAGATTATGCTCCTCGGTTTTCTGTATAACCTGCCGCAGCGTGTGTATGTGGTCTACGGTACTGAAGCCTTTTCGAAACCAGGCTTGTTCGGGAGGCTGGAATTCATTAAACCTGCTTGAGTGACGATTCGTGATGACCCTGGAAAACAATCATCATATCTTCACATAAATTAAGTGGGACCAATCACTTCATTTAAAAAAAAATCTAAATCGGTTTATAAATATCCGAGTTCTGACGTAACAAAAAAACGAATTGAGAACCATCTCCTTTTAGTTAAAAAACGGACTCTCAGGTCTCAATGAATTAATATCAAAAATGTAATACATACATAATCAATACTAAATTGACGATATTCGAATGGGTCAAAGACATCTATGTTACTCTAAATAGCACGTTTAAAACACACGGCAATTTGCGTCACATGTATTTAAGTACATTAATTATTACAGGATCAATCACTTCACAGCGTACCTAATTACATTTTTCCCGCTGCCTTTGATTCATGGATTTTACCAGGTTTGACTATGTTTAACAGCAGGAGTGTTATATAATTTGTTGATTACTAGCCTCGTAATCTGTAATGCGGTGTAAAAGATGGCTAGAGGGCATTTTATGTCACAGCGATAGGGGGGAGAGGGTCACAAAAACTATGATAAAGGGGCCCTCCAATATTCAAGAAATTACAATTTTGCGTGACGTAATTATATATGGACGGCCTCGAGCCGCGGAACAAAACATACACTATAAATCCATGGGACAATAAAACGCGTATTACATATACCTACTGTAGGCAGAGTGCTGACCAGGCAAGAATATGTAGAACTTAATAATTGTAAACTTAATAAGTGTAGAACAATTTTAAGGGCGAGATTGTCTCCCTTCTATCTGGCCTGGCCATCACCTTCAATGTTTTTTTGGAACTCTATTTGTGGATTTTCCTCGAATTTCAGGATCAGTGCGAATTCAAATTCTTCAAAAAAACCTTTTCTTTTGGTTTCGTTATTTCTGGACTCAAAGGATGAGTGATGCTTTGTTTGTATTATTGGTTTAGTCTAGGTCTGGGTCAAAGTTAAGCAAAATGTATACTTAGCAAAGTTTACCGCCGAACATCAAATTGATACTGTAACATAAAATTACCAGATCAAGCAGTATATCGACTCTGATGGATCATTTCCTGCCTAAACGACTGAAGATAACACGTAATTGTAAATCAACACCACCATCCATCCATGACTTCTTACTGTCATCACTACACTACTACACGCATGCGTATGAGGTTGCGGAGTTGCACGGTGTTCGATCTTTTTTTCCGGTTTAGGCTAAAATTATCTCTCAGGGCTAATGTAAACTACAATAAAATGTCTTCTGACATGCTAAAATTTGGTAAAGACATATCTGGGACACAATATCTCGGGCTCTAGATAGTCCCTATTAGGTAGACTGACATTAGCAAAAGGAATATTTAATCCTCTTCCGTATGTCATTAATCAGGCTTAGGACAGTATTTTAATATTTAATGTATTTGGGTACATCGAATACTAAGTCAAAGCAAAATAAACAATGTTACGCGTATTGCGGATTAATTTACATGTTTAATGTTAAGTATACTAATTTATGATTGTTGTATTAATAATAGGAGACCCCATTACAATTTACAATTAACAAGACAGCAATATACGGCTAAATAACAGCACTTGGGACATTGATATTGCTCCAATGATTGTTCTATGTATTATGGGTTCTGATACGGCACAAACAGGACAGCTGCCACCCAATGGAGATAATATCTATTGTCTCTAGTAGGTAATATTCGATCCTTTGTGTTAATTTGATGTCAGTCTCACCAGTGAAAATGATTCTAATTCAGTGGATTGAAAATATACACACGCCAATATGAGTACAAATGATCGGTCATCGGTCAGTCAATGTCGCGTCCTCGACCTTCGGCGAGACAAGAAATATCAAGATGCAAAGGACCCTATCTTCAGCGATGGCCTGCGTAGGATAATGAAGATCGCTGGGAAATTTATGGCGCATGGCTTAGGGATCGTTGCACGACAAATTGTGTAAGAGCAACCAATGTATGTCACGAAATGCAAACAATTGATAATAGTAGATTGTTTGACAAGGGGCTAAAATAAGCCATTATGGCACGAAGTAAGCGAGGACAAATATGTCTGAGTGTCATAATGGCTTTTACAGCCACATGTTAAACACTCTGTTTTTCACTTCACCTGCGAGGAAATAAAAAAGACTTAACATTAAAATTGTATGTTTCATGAAAAGCTAAAAGTACAGTTTGAGCAATTCTATCAGAAAGTTTGGCCAATCTGGTCAGGTTGGTTTGTTTGTTTTTAATTATTCATAAGGAGTATGTAGCTGACCACAAGTTTTTTTTCCAGTGACATAGAAATTTGTATGGGATTATATGGTTTTCTTTTAAACCCTAGGGGCTAAATGTACTATTTTAGTCTCGCTTCGCGAAGCTAATATGACGTATTTTTTGAGCAGGAGCAGTGAAAGAGTTTTTTTTTAACACCATCGATTATTTGCAATGTTCAGTAGACTTCTAATAATACTTATTCATATACTACTAAAGCTAGGTATGTGAGTAGTTACGATAATTTTCTAGTCTTCGCCAACACTTACTTGAAGAGACACATGACTTAACCCTCATCTCTGACATTGGTCATACGAGTAGCATGCTCTGGCTCCGTCAATAGCTAAGTATATTTATAATTTTACTGGATAAATTAACCCAGGTGCATTAAGTATACTACAGGTTATTATTTTCAAGTAAATGTGAGGTATTCTGTGCTAAAAAATACTTGAATATATTTTGCATGTGACATTCCATTTTTTGGCAACAGTGATGCGACCAACCCATAAAATCCGCTTAATGTGGCTAATTAATTCTAACCAAATTAATGGCGACAAGGGCTTTTCCTCTTCTATTTAATTGTTGTTTTAAGCCACATAAAAATTCATATTTCTGTACAGACTTTTCAGACGGAGTCGTAAATAAATTAGGCGCTAGTCCTTATTCCTTAGCGCTCTCAAAATATTTCATTTGACCTGCAATGTTTCCTCATTTGGCTGACTTTGCAGAATTTTAAACTCAATTATCAATTAACCTTTGCATCATTGATACTGAGGAATTACAATTGGGTCGGTCCAATTCGGCAACCCTCATCTTATAAACTGCCAGGGTATTAATTGAATTAAGAAATCAACTTGGTTTATATGCCTAAAATTTACATTATTTTTCAACGAATACTTTCGTGACTGGAATAAATGAAAAAACCAGCCACGTGCGGGTTGGACTCGCACACAGAGAGTACCGTAAAAAATATACGCTAAAAGAGGCCGTATCTACGAAAATCCAGTGTTAGCAGAGCCCTATCTGCTAAGCAACATGTACGCGATGTAGGGTCATTTTATATTGGTTAATGACATGGAAAGAGAGATATAAAAAATAATATTTTCAAGTTATCGATATTCCGTGAGTTGTGCTACCTTCGTAGCAAATTTCAAGTTTCTAGCAAGTATGGAAACACCTTTTTAGGGTTCCGTTTCCATAGCCAAAATGGCAAACATATATTTAAGTTTCGTCGTATTCTTTAGTATGTCACAGGCATTTTACTTAAAAAAAAAACCGGTCAAGTGTGAGTCTGACTCGCGCCCCAAGGGTTCCGTACACATTTTCACTTATTCCGAATTAACTTGCCGCTTGAGTTAAGTTTGCCTCTGGTATCTATGGCGTCACATACAAATGAGGGGCAAACTTAATCAAACCGGGTTATTCAAAAATATTTTTGGTAATTAAAAAGAAGTAAAATAGATAGATATATGGTTATAATTTTCGTAGTAAATTACATAATTCCAGATTTTACGCTTGGTAAACTTCGAAGATCAAGGGGGGAATGGTGTTTTTTTTCACATTGTCCTTAATACAACAATATCTACTCGCAATGAAAAAAATGGTTTAAAGCCCTTTCATATGATACCGTACTTGACCTAGACTTTGAATCTCCCCCCCCCCCCCCCTCATTATACGCCGTTTTTTTAGAAAATTTAAATATATTTTAAAACGTTTCCTTTGCAATACATGTTAAGGGTTCCTTTCTTTACCATTTTTGGCACGGAACCCTAAAAACTACAACGATTGATGAAATTTGGGATACCTCTAGGTCTTTCTTTCAGCAAATATTTTCGAAAATAATCGCACCGAAAGTAGCATAAATTGTGCCCGCTACTACTACTTGATCTATCTGTATGCCAAGTTTTATCTAAATCCGTTCGACGGTTTACGCGTTTTTGAGGAAAAAACATGGAATAGGACGAAATAAAATATAAGAGGTAGGATAGATTTCTCCTGGTAGTTTATTAAGTGCGGCTAGGCTACATTTCTTATTAATAACTAAAGTATCATCAATACACGCGAACTTCACATGAATTATTTTACTTCAATCATCTAGTGTGTGGGTGCTCAAATACATATCTATATTATTACGTCAATAGTTCGCTTTTTAAATACATCAATCAGTTTGTTCCTAAATACTTTATTGCACAAAACAAAAGTAAGTACAAATGGCGAACTTAATGCCAGAAGGCATATATATATATATATATATATATATATATATACATACATATATATCATATTGTGTATTATATACATATTATTCATTAATTAATATGCGTTTAGTTTTAGTAAATTACAGATTTTGTACACGGTGTGTACAAAATCTGCTGCCGCATCAGACGGTTCACTTTTCTTACAATGTCTTGGTTTATTTTGCAACGTTTGAACGAAAAGGGAAACAAAAATGCCGAATGAATTCATTAGTGAACCCTTCTAACGGTGTTGGATCGGTTCGCTAATGAATTCATTTCGGCATTCATTCAAGTGAGCCGTCTGATATTACCTTTAGTTTGTCTATCTTCTTCCTTTCTTCACTCTCTTGCTCAAAGGTTAACCGGAAGAGATCCCTTATAGGTATAAGTTCGCATTTGTACATGTATCATCTGCCTTAATTACATTGGTTATTAATAATAATGTGCAATAAAGTGTTTACATACATAATACTGAAGCGTATATTTCATTTTATTTTTGTTTTACAGTATTCAATGAAAATTGCTTCCTAAATTTGATTTTATTCATGCGAATGCGACCTTTTAAAAGAAAATGAAATATTTGTGTTATTTTTAGTTACATACTTTTTCCACTTCTCTCTATTGAAGGTATTTACTATCCGAATAGTTCGCTATGGCCGCAAATACCGGTAACATAACTTCAATTTCACCGAAATAGCTTTGTAATTGTTTGAATAACTTCGGCATGCAGTACGAGTACAATATCATATTTTAATATTGTCGTATAATAATGTTGATTTGGTATCATGAATTTTAATCGTTGGTCTGTAATTTTAAACAGTTTTTTTTTGTTTCAGGTAAGACAAACGGTCCGTCGCGTCGTAAGAGACTTTTCGTTCGATTTTTTTTATTATTATTACATAGTCATGTCACAATTAGGTAAGTATATCACGCGTAAATGGATACTCCTAATACAACCTTTACGCAAGAACACTAACTCTTTTTCTGAAGCGCATTTTGATTTCAATTTTGGTCAGATGTAGCCGAAAATAATGTAAGTAGGGAACGACTAAATAGTGATATACTTATTACATAATATTAACGTTAAGTTATTAAATAGTTATGTAGTTATCACGAAGTTTTGATAGACAAAGCTTTAAAACTGTTTTTAAAAACATCGCCATATATCAACATTGACCATATTAAGTCATACCTACTATTAAATAGTAACCTTTAAATGGATATTCTGATACTTAAATCCTAATAAATAAAATTAAAGAAAACTATGACTTCCACAGCCTTTTTTTTCACTAGCAATATTTGTATCTATATTTGTCTAGGTCAAATCGTTCAAAGTTAAATCCACTTCCTGGTTTCCGATTGTGCCAACATCTGGCATACGTATATAAGTTCAGTGACAATGCAATATTATAATACCACCGAGCTGGCTAGATGATGGCGCCGGAAGGTGAGCATAGGAACTCTGTAATAAAATAATCCAATCCTATAGTTTGACAAGTTCTTTCGTGACACTTCCATGATCTGCGGGCGACGGGGGGAAAGGCAGCAGGGGCGAGTAAGAAGTGTGTGCGCGACAGAGTCGTCGTGTTTCGCTGCGCGCACAAGTTTGGGCTCTTTAGAATCATATTTCGATGAGTAGTTTACGGGTAGTTGAAAAAAAGTACAGTCGGCTCATCACAAAATATAATTTTTAACAGAAACTTATTTTAAACATTATTGCACAATAAATGATCTATGTTACTAGTATGTTTTATTCGCCAACTGACGTCACGAATTGTAAATATACCTACATACGGTCATCACTAGTCACAGGCGAAGTTCTAGCCACATTTTATTTGTTACGAGTGAAAAGGTGACAAACATGACTTTTTATTTAAAACTCGCGAGAACTGTTTAAGTGGCGGCTCCAAAACATATTCGTTACTCCGCCTCCGTTTATTGTTTGTTAATTCAATCTCGAACGCGTAGGCGCACGTTGAGCTCATTCTTCGCGTTATTAGGCGAACGAGACCTCGCCTAATGCCAGTTGCGGTTTGATGATCGCGCGTAAATGACTGTGGTGTGACGTAGTGGCGTGGCGTGTACGTCACTGCGTGCAGCGGAGTGCATCGTGCAGCGGGGCCCGCCGTGGAGTCCCAGACTCGTGGGTCGCAACGTCAACTCCGGCCAAGTCGCGTTCGCGCTCTCCGCTTAGTCATGGCGCACGCCGCGATCGCCACACACCTGTGATAAACCACTACCTTATTCCCACATTCCGAAACTTGTGATAAATCTGTGATATTACATCTGTGATCAACCATGGGCTTTCTTGATGGTGTTTCGTTTTCCGTTTTCAAAAAGTGCCCCAATCTGAGGATAAGACGGAGGAAATTTCGAAACAGGTATGGCTTTAGAGGCAGATCGGAAGATGAACCACGTGTGATTGTTATCATTATCAATGATGTGATAGCGCTTATCTGTTTTGCAATGTGTACGGAGATTGGGCCGGTACTGCCGGTAGGCATTACAATAAAATAACAGTGTATTGTTTTGGATCGAAACACGTAACGACACAGATTGTCGACTATTGTGTTTTGATATTGATTTTCTGAGTAAACCTTGAACTTTTCCTTTAAGTTAATAATACAAAATTCTACTGTGTGAATATAGTGCATCATTATTAAGAAATCATTAAGTTAATGAAGGTTTCAAATGGAATAGTTCGATTAATTGCTTATACAATTATTATGTTTACAGTTATACTTTTTGATTTTGGTTTTTGGATTTTTTGTTTGTTTATTATGCACTTCTACAATGGCTTTTAAATATGTATGCAATGCAAATTTTAAATAATACAAAACATCACTTGACCGAAACATCTGTTACCGAGAAACGAAATCAAGAGAAGGCAATTCTAATTGAGCGAAAAATGTTTATAGTAAAAGAAAGGAAGAATTACAGACAGAATTCTTAAAGCATTCGTAATAAATTTATTTTGTGTTAAAGATATTAATACCGAGGCACGTTCGATTTTACTGCGGAGTTAAAGTATGTTTTCCTCGTCTGGCATTATAAACTTATCTCTATCTATAGCCTTCAATTTATTCAATAAAGCTATTTTATTATATTAATAATTCATAGAAACTTGATTTTAGCCTATAATATTTATGTTAAAAATTTAGCTAAATTGAAGATATCATCAATAAAAAATTACAATTAACATAAGTTAATTTTGCCATACAGGTTCTGTGCGTTTGTTTTTTTTTTTGTTTTGTTTACATATTATACGTAGGTACAGTATGAAATCTTGTTCTCATTTCTACACGCATGAAAGTTAATAAAACCATTGACCTAGATTTAAATCGCGCAATAGTTATTGAATATCCATATACCTAAATTCGGCTGGGTTTTGATTGAAAGCAAAGTGTCTCAGTAATATTTAACTATTGCATTAAATAAGTAAACAAGTTAAACAATAATTGCCGCACCAAAACCGCGCCTAGCAATGCTTTAGCTGCGTCTGTGAATTTTGCTCATGAAAAAAAGTTAACTTTTATTGTAAAAACAAGGTTTAAAATGGAATGACAAAATACGTTGATAAGAGGCAAAGCGGATTGCGGTCACTGTATTCATGGCAACACTATCTGCGCTTAGCGTAACCGTGGCCGTGACGCGGAAACGGATCGCTGACTGCGCTTGAATCGCACATTAAAATTTAAACTCTGATACCTACTGAGTAAAGTTGAAATTTAGTTCCTTCTTGGGATGAATTGAAATCAAAAACACAAAGGACTATTCATGACGAAACATCAACGTTTCCCTTTAAAATAATATTAAAACACAAAATCCGGCCGGATTTTAGGCTATTTTGTTATGTTTGTTATTCACAGTTTCTATTGTCAGTTTGCATGAAATACAAAACAATATCTTCGCCACGTTATTAAATCTAATGTAAAGTACATTAGGTATTGGTGTAGGTATACTTTGTGTTATCATCAACTACGTTACTGTTAGTGTTTAGTAATAGCGAACCATTGAAAATCTGCGTCACGGGCCACGGGTTACCACGGCAAAATGCTGAATGATGACCATTTTCAGCGCCGTCTGTTTATTCCTTTTTTCTATCGATTCTGTATGTACGTTTTTGCGAGTTGAATAAATGCGCTTTATTTATTAAAATCTTGACAAAACTAGTTGGTCTTAAAGGTAAATTACGATATAATGATATAATTTAAAGTTGTTATCAAACATCATATAAAGTGTGATCTCAGTTGTTTAATTAGGTCCGTAGTGCGGCAGGTAATCACGTTAATGACTCGGTGGTCGACCTTGGTGCGTCGGATCATGGCGCGTTCATGATTAAGCAAGGATTACACTGGCGAGATGTGTCACTATAGCGCTTATTTCGCTGGCTTTAAGGGTACATCTACACTATTCTACACTTATTTCCGGATGTAACAAATCGACCTTGGTCTTTGTTGGATTCGGCGTTGGTCATTGTTGACATGCCGAATCATTATAGTCTTGTTTATTATGTAGTTATAGTTTATTTTTAAGATAAAATCTAAAGGATAACTCAACAATTATAGTATGCATTTTGGAAATTATATCGTTAAACCAAATATTTAAGGTTGTTTCTTCGTAATTTTGTTGATATAATATAATACAATAACTCTTTATTGCAGCACACCTCAGACCCGCAGAGTAAAGAGAACAAAAAAAAATACATTCAAGGAGAGGTAAACAACAGACGGTCTCATCGCTAAGCAGCGATTGATACTGAGTTTATAATGAGTTTTAATAATTCAGCTTCAGTTTTGTTCAGGGTTATGCCCAATAAAGAATATGAAGATAATTGGCCTTTTGAAAACATGGACGTTTGACCATCAGAAAAATATTGGGGCAAGTGTTTATGTTTTTCTTTCATCATCTTCATCTTTTAGGAGGAATTACACTTTCAAGACACTGTTTTTATTGTAAAGAACGATCTGTTTACCTGCTGAAAACCTTACCTGAAGGCACTTTTACACAAGAAAAATATAGAAATTGTGATTGCACATCAAAGGTTTTCGTTAAAAGCGGCCGTCCTCTAGAGCCTGGGCAAGTTTTCGTGGCTTTGATGTCGAGTGGATCCGAACCGATGAAATGACCGATATTTCAAATGAATATACCAAACACACTTGTTATGTGCAAGCGTAAAACGGACGCCAAAACCATGTAGCCATGACTAATAATGACAAACGAATCGGAGACGCAACGTAGTCGCCACGTTATCCCGTGGGAGCCCTGTGTCAGTGCAACCCTAAAAACTCCATGTAGTACGTTTTATCTTTGTAAAAGTGGGACGATTTAGCGCCTACCTGCTACACTGTTTATATTATTTCCGTAATTCTTACTTTTATTTTTGTATTGAGGTAGAAGATACGTGATAGGGGCTTTCCGTACACCATGTTTGCCGTCTGATGAGCTAGGGGATTATGGCTAAATCAAGCGAATATGAGGCCATGTCATGAGATCACTCAGCTTAAGTTTTGAATTAGATCGGAGGGCACGGCAGTGCCCCCGCCAAGTCGAGCGCGAAGCAAACACTGCCGTACCATCCTTTACTGGAACCATTTCGCCGCATTTTCAGGCCCCTATTTGAGAACCTCTAGATAAGACCAGAACGCAGAAATTTTCGTCATCCTGTAAGCTATAATCACAAACTTAAAATCCAAAATTACAAGTCTGTAGGTAATATAAGTTCCGAATATAAGCGAAAGCAAAGTTTCTTCGCATTTATGATACTCACTCACTCACTCATGATCATCACTAACGTATAAAACTCACTCACTCACTCATGATCATCACTAACGTATAAAAAATATTCAACGGCCAAGTCACACAACATTAACTATAATAATAAAGAAATCGCAGTAAGGAATCTTAGACTTGGCACGACTTTGTCTAGATTTCATTACTTTTTAATAATAAACAAGCAGCTCCATCGAGACTTGCCTAGTTTTTTACAGAATGTTTTTGGTGGGATATAATATACTCGAGAGCAAAACTTTTGGGTTACCCTAACAACAGCAATAGGTATTTTATTTTTTGACACTATTTTTATTTTATACTTAGGTATTAGCAATTTCCGCGATCCTGTCATAAACGTGACAATATGCATAAATTTCTGCGATACGTAGGTCACTCAATAAGTTTTGAGATCCTCGATATTCGAAAATGGAACGAACCTGAATTATATGTTTTTAAAAAGCAAATTTATTTAAAAACTAGCTGTGCCCGTGGCTCCGCCCGCGTGGAATTCGGTCTGTGTCAGTAAGCGGCAAATTCACCCCTTTTCTAAAATATTATACAAATACCATTAAATTAAACTACACTCCAAAATCAATAGTTTTTCGCACTTATTTAAATTTTTGACGTGATTTAAAAGACAGAGTATATAGAGCTGTATATCGGACAATACAGTACCACTTTTCTATTTTTACGTCCTTGACTGTAGTACTATCTAAATCAAGTCTATGGCAAATATCACCCAAATCGGTCCTCCAGTCAAATCAGTCTAAGCATGAAAAGGTAAGAAATATAAACACATAGATATCCAAACTTCCTAACAAGCTTTCGAATTTAGGTCTAATATTATTTAGAAGTAAGAGTAAAGGAAAGGTGAATATAGATATTGAGGCCAAGTATTTACATTTCATTTACAGTTATGTTTATGTAAGCACAACTAAATATGTACCTACATATAATTATATTTACAATTACATACTCCAAAAGTAGGTGTGTAAAGTATAATTACATAACATTGACATTTTACAATATTTTTTTGTACACCACATTGTGAGCCTTCCCGACGGGCATCAGCACGAACAGCTTCGTGCAGTTGGTGACGCGCGAGCACGCCACGTAGAGCTACCCGTGTGAGAAGCAGCCTGTGCGCAGGTTCACGCCGGCGGCGCGCAGCGTCTGCCCCTGCGACTTGTTGACGGTCATAGCGAAGCAGACGCTCAAGGGGAAGGAGGGATAAGCACTTGAAGCGGAGCGGGAAGTTGCTCGGAATGAGGGGGGTGCGGCGGATGAACACGGCTTCTCCGGCACCGCACCTCATCAGGATTTGCGCCTCGATGAGGTTTCGCTGCAGCTGCACTACTTTTAGCCTGGTTCCCTTGCATAACTTTGGAGGTGACAAATTCCGAAGAAGCATGGTCGGAACTCCAACTTTCAGGGTTAATGTGTGTGCTGGAAGTCCTTAAGCGCTCAATGAGTTTAGGAACTCCATCAAGTATGTTGTGACGAAGCCTTCATCGAAGACAGTGAGAATGTAATTATATACTGCCTGTTCACCAACGATTTCCGCCAATATCCGCGCATTAACAGCTCTCTCACAAACCGAAGAGTTCTCACGTCGCATCACCTGGCTCAGGTCTCTGTATACGCTCCAAATGTGGTCTTCAACGGACGGAACGATGTTGCATAACGTCTCTGGTAATCGAATCAGGCCGTTGGTTTCCTCCAGAATTCCTTCTCCAACCTGAAGCAGTACCTGAGGGGTTACGCTGAAACCCGAAAAACGAAGTTCGTATAGCGCCATCCCGCTCACGCGAATACAGCTTAACATGAGAGCGAGAGGGACGGCACGTTACGAACTTCGAATTTCGGAGTAACGCCTCTGGGCAAAATCTTGCACATGTGAGCCTCCTCCTTGTTGATACCACTGAGCCACTTATCTCGTATTTTGTTGTATTATTAAATCAATTGTATTCAATTAAATTTGTTGCTATCCGTACCCCCTCTTCTAAACTTAGAGTTAATTTGGCAAAATGCCAAGCTATTAATTTTAGCGCCACCTGTTAGTTTAGCAAGGTACTCGATAGTAGTCGTAGGCTCGTGTAGCACATATTGGAGAAAAGTTTGCACCTCCTTCCTAAGTAGCGCCATAAGATTCAGGTGCAAACTTAACTCAATCAAGTGTAGTGGCTACCCCCCCTTTTAAGGGTTGAATTTTTACAGCCTGGCCGGGGATTTTCTCGACAGATTAGTAAAGTTTGCAGCAAAATCTGTTCAGCCGTTTTCACGTGATGCGCGCACAAATAAACAGACAAACAGACAAAAATTCTAAAAACTGTTGGAACGTGTCTTGTTATCGATTTTAAGAATCCCCGGCTATTTTTTTTTCGAATGTCTTATTGTAGACTTTTGACCCTCTTCAGCTTTATTATTTGTATAGATGGAACACAAGTTGCCGATTCGCTCCAATTTAAAAAATGAATATGTTACAGTCATTTTTCTAAAACGGTTCCCACGTTATTTCTTTGTAACGATGGAGCTTAACCGCGAACATTTGCGTGCTATGATATTTTATGATTTTCAATTTGGTTTATCTGAACAATTGTGTTTGCAACGATTGCAGACAGCGTTAGGAGATTCTGCTCCTTCACGGGCAACAGTTTTTAGATGATTCAACGAATTTAAAAGGGGTAAAACCAGCCTCGAAGATGACCACCGAAGTGGTCGCCCGCAAACAGCAGTAACTGCAGAAAACGTGTGGACTACTGAAATGATGGTGCGATAAGATCCACGAATAATATACAAAGACATAGAGAATATCTTGGGCGTCAGTTCGGGGAGCGTTAGCATTATTCTACATCAACATCTTGGAGTAAGGAAGCTCTGTTGTCGTTGGATACCACGTTTGCTCTCCGATACTGAGAAACAGGCTCGTGTAGATTAGTGTCGTGAGATGCGTCTACGATTCGACAACGGGACATTGCGGCGTGTATCGGAAATAATTACAGGTGACGAAACATGGATTTACCAAAATGACCCGGAAAACAAGCGGCAATCGTCAGTATGGGTCTTCTCAGAGGGAAAGTTACCAACAAAACTACAAAGACCTCTTGGCGTCGGCAAAAAAATGGTAGCTAGTTTCTTTTCACGGGGCGGACATTTATCAACATCAATGCTGGAAAATTATAGGTCAGTCAAGTAGCATTGCCGCAAGTTTTCAAAGCAGAGCGAGAGAGGAGACCAAAGACTCGACTTCGGGGAATCTTGCTGCATCACGATAACACCTCTTTACATACGTCCCTCAGAACAAAGTTGTTATAGAGAAAGCTGGGACAGAAACTTTACCACATCCACCCTACAGTCCTGACAGCTCCCTGCGATTTCTTTTTGATCCCGGTGGTGAAAGAAAAAATAAAAGGGAAGTTTTTTTCGAGTGCTGAAGAAGCCGTGGCTGCATATGAAGAAGCAATTTCGGACCTATCTCATGAAGACTGGCAAAAGTGCTTCCAAAGTTGGTTCAGACGAATGGAACTTTGTATAGAGAGTAATGGAGAGTATTTTTAAAATGTAAAATAAATAATACTAATATCTCCAATAGTTTTTTTTTATCTGAAAATTTATCGAGTGACCTACGTATCTCGCTCCATTAACGTCCTTTTTAACCGACTTCCAAAAAAGGAGGAGGTTATAGTTTGTATTTTTTTTTTATGTATGTTCACCGATTACTCCGCCAATTGTGGACCGATTTTAAAAATTCTTTTTTTATTTGAAAGGATATACTCCTGAGGTGGTCTCATTGCCACCAAGTTGGGATCTAATGATGGGATCTTAGGGAAATCGAGGGCAATCCTCAAATTTTATAAGCACTTAGAACGTTTTTCATATATTTTCTTAAGCTATTTGAGTATTTGCATATGGTAGTCATCATCTCATCATGAGAAGCTGATGACGGAAGGTACATCTCCTTAATAGTTACGAGTTAGAGAATAATTCGTAAAAAAAATCACGTTAAGACTGTTAGTCATATTCTTTTTAGTGTGTCCCTGAAGAGTCTCCTTATCACCAAGTCAGGATTAGTTGATGAAATACCAGGGAAATCGAGAGAAACCCTCAAATATCATAGGCACTAACAATGTTTTGTATATATTTTTCTAAAGTTATCAGCTGTTTTCCTCTGGTTGTCATCATTTCATGCTGAGCTGATGATGGAAGGTACAATGAACTAACCAACTTTTACATTTCTTACTTTTAAAGACTCGAGATGCGTGCAAAGTGCCTCCTTAATCTTCCCATTCTGGGCTCTAAAAAATACTTTATATCATTACTAAAATACATCACTAAAAAGCAAAAAATAAAAAAAATAAAATAAAAAAGAACCCACTTCAAAATAAGCTAAAAAGCCATAAATAATCTTTTATGTACGGTACGGATCACATTTGAATCCCCTTTTGAAGTCGGTGCCAAACCTTAAGTAAATAAAGTTCTTTATTCAACAAAAATACGAATTACTATGAATACATAAATATATATGTAGGTAGATAATAACTAAAGGCTCGCCGCCGCGGTTCTTGATAGTAATAAATGAATGGTTTGGCACCGACTTCAAAAGGTGATTCAAATGTGATCCGTACCGTACAAAAAAGATTATTTACGGCTTTTTAGTTTATTTTGAAGTCGGTTCTGCTTTTATTTAATTTTTTTTTGTTAGGTTTTTTTGTTCGATTTATACCTGAAATACTAGATTGTTTGACAAGGGGCTAAAATAAACCATTAGGACACGAAGTGATTATTTGGACGAGCTCACGAAGTGAGCGAGGACAAATATGTCTGAGTGTCATAATGGCTTCTAGACACGTGTTAAAAACTCTGCTTTTCACTTCGACTGCGAGAAAATAATGATTTTATAAAAATTTAAAAGTACAGTTTGAGCAATTCGATCAGAAAATTTGGCCAATCTGATCAGGTTGGTTTGTTTGTTTTATGTAGCCGGCCGGAAGTTTTTTTTTAAGTTTCATAGAAATTTGTATGGGATTATATGGCTTTCTTTTAAACCCTAGGGGCTAAATGTACTATTTTAGTCTCGCTTCGCAAAGCTAATATGACGTACTTTTTGAGCAGGAGAAGTGAAAACCTTATTGTTTTAACTGTCTAGATTTTGGCAGTTTAGGTGTAAAATAAATAAAGATTATGACAGGATTAGAAAAACTACACAACCCTGCACTGTTTCATGAAATATATTACGGTATTTTACCGACCCGACATTTTTGCCCTCGATTTTTCGCTAATTATCTTTACGCCAAACGCGTTTCTTCGACAGAAGTTTCTTTTTCGATTTGCTAACAGTTCTCTTTTATGTGATTTTACTATATTAGGAACTACGTCTTTCCTGGAGCTCTCAAAGCTAATGAGACTAGCATTTACCCGCAGCTTCGCCCGTGTTATTGAAATTCTTAATAACCTTCACCTCCTTACGGAATGATTTACGCGATAAAACTATTCTATGCCCATCTCAGGATCTCATACAAAATGTTTTAACAGACAGACACAGTTACTTTCGCATTTATAATATTTGTATGGATATACATGGACACTATATTTGCCACGGGACGAAGCTGAATGAAAAAAATGTATAAATGCAATAACCTTGCCTTCCCAGAATTCTATTTTGTTCCTTAACGCGCTCGGTCAATATTATGTGTGGCGTAACCACGATCACTTTAAACATCTACGCTAAACCGATTACCACCTCCTCGACAAACAAATCGTCCACATTTTGAATATTTTTTAAGCCTACATAAGTGTAAACAGTAACAAACCAGTGCGCTACATGAAATAGTCAACGATAAACTTAACGATGATTAGAAAAGGTGTTCGTTTATGTTCTTTTTACGCTCGGTTACATTAAATTTGTATATTCGTATCGATAAACTGCTTCATTCTGTCTACTTGCAGGCACCAAGAAGTCGTAACCTGTACTTTTTCATTTATAATGGATTGAAGTATGGATTAATATGGATAGTACACGAATTGCATTTTTAAAGTAATATAATTAGTTCATGTTCGGTTTAGGTGGGTGCAATATGTAACTTAAATATAGTGTTGAAAAATACAAACATATTATCTGTAAAACATGCTTTTGCGCTGAGTTTTGTATTAATGTCAGTGGTTTTCTAAATACACGCAAAGGCTTGCGTTCCGTGTTATTGAGCGATATTAAGATTTCTTTCTCATTTTTATTATTCAATAGGTTTACGAAAAGAGCACGTTTTATGCGATGGAGAGATACGGCACGTTTAAATACACGGATCTTGTTTAATAATACTATATTGTGATTTACTTCTTTGGAACGTTAATACATACATATAGTTTATTTTCAATTAAATTTAATGGCATGTGATGATGATGATTATCAAAATTAAAACAGTAACCACCGTCTGAAAACAACGCACGCCTCACTCAATCCTTCGTGGTTTCAATAGTTGCATAAGTCAAGAGAACAGTCATCAGGTAGAGCGTGTGCGTTCTGGCTCCGTCGCAAGAGATATTCAGATAAAACTGTTCCCACGAACAGACACGATACTAGAAAGCAAAAACACAATACTAAGTATATAATTAAAATATATCACCAGCCTCTCTCCAATTATGGAGCGCCCACGTCACTTAGGTATGAGGATATGCTGCCGATACGTAGATGCGGCGCGGCGACTTTACCGTGCGGGATTATACTACTAGCATTATGTTACAATATATGTGACAAATGTACCTAGAAAAACAACGTAATTCACTATGGCATACAAAGTTAGTATTTTAACGAATAGATCATTAATATATCCTATTGGTTAATCTAAAATCTATGTATTTAAGCAACATAAGTTATCGATATATTATGTATTACGTCGCTTAGTATCAGCGTAGTACAAGCTTTGCTTAGTCTGGGACTAGGTCGATTTAAGTACGATTGTCCCTGATCTTTATTCTGTAAGTAGGCCGCGAGGGCATTTTTACAAATATGTCTCTACAGCATTTCCCAAGAGGAGACCACTGTTGAGAAGAAAGCAGAAACAAACTCAACAGTCAGCATTGTGATATTTATTAATAAGACTTTTACAGTAGGTCATTACTTTACATATTTTGACTTGGCTATATGTGTTCGATCCTTTAATCCACTCGACAGTTAGCGTGTGGCCACGGACCGAGCTTGAACATCCCAGACAAAACAATGGTAGCCAGCCAAATATCGCCAAGTGAGTTAGCTGCTATACTATTTAAAGCCCCCAGCAAGCTCGGCCGAATTTCACCTTCCCATACAAACGGAGTTTCGTTCTCATTTTAAAACTACGACTTAGGTTGTAATGAAACTTTGCATGTACAATGACATAAGGTATATTATAATTAAAATTACATGTCTCCAGTTTATAAAACAAACGAAATACACCAAAAACAAGTTTTGTATGAAATACTTAAATTCGCTGTATTTCTGTTTTTACTATAGTATCTGCAACTACATAAACTAATTACAAGCCTACATATACCTTAACTTTTTGTGAGTACAAAGTTTCAGAGAAAACTAGCTAATAGTCGTTTTAAAATGAGAGCGTAACTACGTTTCTATGGAGAACCGAGCTTACCAGGGACTCTTAATATGATTGGTTTGGACTGCTGGCAACGTTGCTGTAGCGTTCCGATGAGGCACAGGACTTACTAAGCGTAAGCCTGAATGAGTGTTGTAGTACATACAGAGGCCAAGTTGAGATACGGATGTGATGACATGCCTGCCAGATTATGTTCTCGAATATTTACGAGCACGTTAAGCCCCCCGTTAACGGCGGCCGTAATATTTAAGATGGCATCGCGGGGCATCAAGCTGTAGGTGAAGATAAATTAATTGCGCAACTAAATCTTCCTGCATCGTAAATAATATTCCACGAGATTTTCTGCGCCTGTAACACTCATTCCGTAGTCTGGGTATGAAGGGGCATAACTGATATGAATTCTCGATTAAACTGAGCTCTGACTTGTAAGCAGAGCTAAATATGTATATGGTCTCGTCTTGGCAACATTTCACATGAAAATGTTTTTTGAGGGATTAAACTTACATTACCTCTATTTTCGTCAGAGTTAATAAAGAACCAGAATATACCAATCACAGCACAGGATTTTGAGACTTTTCTTTAGAAAGACCTCAAAGCTACCGTAAATTTAATGGTTTTTCAATTTCAGAACCCCATTATAACAAATACCTCCACAAACATTACATAATGGTAACTTCTGAGGCGTTTCCTAGCATGAGACGCTTGGCAGACAAGGTTTGCGAAATGTCCGTATGGCATTGGCAGTATAATGCACTTTAAGTGCAGCTTGCGCCCGCGACCTTGGCCGCATGTGCGACCGGTTCCCCTTTGTGGCTCCGCCTATACGCCACGCTTAGAGCCTCTGAAGTAAGTTGGCTTTTTACTCTATCAATTTCTACAAAATGAATATAAAGCGATTTCAAACTTCGCTTTTAGGTAGGTACCTGCACATATACACACCTTCTGTAAGTGATCTTATATCTTATCACACCGTACTACTTGTACTATAATTATGTGCCGAACAATGATAAATTAACAATATAAGAACAAACGTCATCTTTCCCTCCTCTTTTTTTAAATTAAAAATTATTAACATCTCGAATCTCTTTGTGATAAATTGATGATGTTATTTGTACACTCAGGTACCCACGAGAAGTAGGTACGAGAAACGTAACAGCGATAAAAAACTTTTTTGCGTTGCGCGTTTTACTACCTACACTCGAGGCTCTGTATATGTGAACATTGTGCTCTATAATCATCATGATTAAGGGAATTAAAGCAAGACCGCCTTTTCAAGTGCAACCTGCTGGAATAATAATGAAGTTACACCGTAAACACACGTAAGGTACTTTTATTATTTTTATAATCAAAAATATAGGGTTCGGTATTTTAAACATGAATAACCAAATCGAAATTGTACTGAACTGTACTTTAGTACCTCCAGCGGTGCCAAGTTAACTACTCGTACAAGTATATCAAAGTGTTGAAGTGTTTGCACGAAAACGCCACTATATGTCAATCAGTCCGAGAGTCAGTTAAGGAGATATTTATCGCTCCAAAACTTTGTACCGCTGCACTAGAATACATTTTCAAGACTCTGGACTGGGTAGGACTAGGCATCATACATAACTTACCTATAACTTGCCTACGATAATATTGGTCATGGTTGAGGCCGTGGAGGACTTCAGTATGCTCGATTGCTTGATGATCTGGGTATATAGCCTTCATGTGATTTGGTCTCATAATGAACATAAACAAAACAAAAATCCTCTTTACCCATGTCCAACCAATTTCTGTACAATCGGAGACTCTACACTCAAAGTTATGAATGACTATATATACAATACAATACAAGAATTCTTTATTGCACACCAACTACAGAAACAGTACAATAGAGCCTTAACATAAACTACGGTAGACAATAGGCGGTGTTATATATATCTTGAGAATGAGGTCAATCGCCAGAATCCGAATCAGCTGGGCAGCGTTTGGGCGACTGCTGCGCAATATCTTTTCGTCCAATATCCCGCAGCATCTCAAGACGAAAACCTGACTAGCGTGTGTTGCCACACAGCACACTAACATTGTTAGTCTGCTCAGGAAGAGGCCCATTCGATTCCACTTCTGATAAAGGCACAGGAGGCCCGGGGTCTTCATGAGGATCTTCCACCCGGTGATACATTTCGGGGAGTATGCAGCGGGACTGCATGAACTAATTCCACCTTCTCCATTTCGTCACTATGGGACTAGACATGGATTTGGATTCCACCCTTTTGTTGTTGATATGACAACGACTCGAACAAAACGATTTGCTTGGCCGTAGTTTACTATGACGTAACAGTACATGTCTCTCAGTCAAATCGCTGTCTATTTAGTAGTTGAAAATGCCTATATCGGGTTCCCTCTATGTCGCATACTTTTGTTTGTCCGAAACTGTTTTAGCATAACAGACTTGGCATATTAAGTTTTCGACGAATGGTAATGTGGCAGAAACTTTATTTGGCATAAGTTCTAACTTACCGAAAATGTGTTTGCCCGAAATTGTATTCGCATACTATTGTTTAGGCCGATTATATTTACGAATAATTTGGTTTAGCATAGTGGTATTTGGCATATTATCTTTTGTCCGAATCTATCTTGGCATACTTAGATTGCTACAAGAAAAGCAGGTTAGGTTAGGTTATAACTGAATCCCCCGCAAAAACGATCAGCTAGCAGAAAAGAACGTTAGGTTAGGTTAGAATTGCGTCCCTCAAAAAAACGAACTGCTAGCAGAAAAGTAGGTTAGGTTAGGTTAGAACTTCGTCGCTCAAAAAAACAAACTGCTAGCAGAAAAGTAGGTTACGTTAGGTTAGTATATTAGTAAAATGATGAATAAAAAATATGAAGACATGAATAACAAGGTTTTATTTTTAACATTAAATATACTTAACAAAAACAGTTGCAAATGTATAACATGCTAAAAGTATAATATGCCTATTTATTTTATGCGTAGACATGATTCGGACAAACAAAAATATGCGAAATAAATGTATGACAAATGAATATCTGCGTAATCAAAATATGCGAATCTTGATTATGCCAAAACAGTTTATGCGGAAAGTCAATTCTGCCTACATAGATTATGCCTTGCAAAATTATGACTAAAACTATTATGCCAAAACAGGGGGAACCGCCTATATCATGTGTATTTACTGGCCGATTTTAATTTCACTGTTTGAAATGGTTTTTACGGTAGGTACTTTGATATTACATTGAGAAAAGCGATAAGAAAAATCCATGCATTTACCTTATTAATTCATAATAAAATAAACGACATTAATATTACAGGCTAACGCTTAACTGGGTCTGTTCCTGAGGTATGGGAGCGGTACGGGAGGGGTGACAAGAGACGTGACGTGACGTGTCGTAACTGTCTGGCTATACATTGACGTTCCGTAAACACATCCCTCCCTTACCGCTCGCAGACCTCAGGAACAGACTCTGTTATGCGTTAAGCCTACAGTACAAACATCGTCAGCCACCACTTTAAAATTCAAGTAATTTATTTCAGACAAAAGTCCATATATTGTTAGTAACATTATTAAAACTTAAGAGCTATGTTAGTAGTTACAAAAATAAAAATGTTGACACGAGACTGGTTCCTATTGTAGTAGTGCTGACTCGCTCAATCCAATGTCTCATTATAGGGCAGCTAAATCTACCAGCAATCACCTTCAGGATGCCGTTTTGACTTCCCCTGACGCGACCCATAAGCGACGTGATTTTTTAGCGCATTATCGCGTGGAAACCGTCCGTATGCGTCGTGGCGAACATTTCCGACGCACTGCACCATTTTGGGAGTCTCAACAGCATTCTAAAGGCGTTGTTGTATTGTATGCGCAGGGCGTTGTAAGCTCGTTTGGTATACCGAAACCACAGACCGCTAAAGTAAAAAGATTGACAGAATGCTTTGAATAGTGTTATTTTTACTTCCACTGAGGATCTAGCGAATCTGCGAGCCAGCATATTACTCCTCACCGACAACGCCCTACGCTCCCTCTATGTCACTGTCATCACACAGGTCCTCCGTTATAATGTGGCCCAGGTACTTGAAGCGGTCGACAACTTTAAGTACAACCCCACCAAGGGACACTGGGGGGATAAAGTATGGTCTAATTTTACCTGCTTTAAACACCATAACTTCACTCTTGATGGCGTTGTACGAGATCCCATGCGCTGCGGAGTACTCCTCACACTTGGCCACTAACTACCTAAGAGCATTTCGCAGAAAAAGTTAACATTGTACTTTTGGGATACGACGCCTTAGCGAAAGCGATATAATATGACTCATGTTCTGATTTTTATTCGTTTCCCTGTTGCATACCCCAAGGACCCATAACTCGATCCTCGGCTGTATATCAAACCTTAAAGATGCAAACTACTTTTCATCCAAATACCTACAGACCTTTGTTTTGATGGTGCACGTAAACAAACATTATTTAATATTTGGGTTTGAAAGACTGGATCTGCAAGTTCAATATTGTTTTAACGTTTTTTGTTGAAAACCTAAGCATTTTATTTGGATTCCCCAAGGTTCACGAGACATTCTGTACAACACAATAATATACTCTTAGTGCCCAATAAAAAAGTTCTACAAAATAGTTATTTTACAAAAACCGTTTCACTAGATTAGTGCCTATACATTTTATTTTTAAATATTTGTAATCCATTTTGCTTAAGATATTAATTTTAAGTTCTGTATTATTTAACAATTTTTAAATTTTACAAACTTGTTAACTTATGACAAATCAGAACATCGAATGTTGTGACCGAATATAGAAAAATCCGTGGACGTTCAAAGTTCATTAAAATTGTATGAACCAGGTGCAACGAGCATACAATGTACTTATTATTTGCATGTCAAACACTTTCATCATCATCATCATCATTTCAGCCGTAGGACGTCCACTGCTGGACACAGGCCTCATCAATAGATTTCCACATTGGCCGTATAGAGGCGACCAGCATCCAGCGAGCCCCCGCAACCCTAATCAGGTCGTCGGACCACCTTGCGGATGGCTTTCCCACGCTGCGCTTGCCAGTACGTGGTCTCCACTCTAGGAACTTTCTGCCCCAGCGGCCGTCGGTTCTTCGAACTATGTGCCCTGCCCATTGCCACCTCAGTTTGCTTACCCTGTATGCTATGTCGGTGGCTTTGTTTCATCTACGGATTTCCTTCATCCCTGATTCGATCTCGTAGAGAAATACCGAGCATAGCCCTTTCCATAGCTCGCTGAGTAACTCTGAGCTTCCTTAAGAGGCCCATGGTCAGAGACCACGTAACGGCTCCGTAGGTCATCACCGGTAATACGCACTGGTTGAAGACTTTCGTCTACAAGCACTGAGGTATGCTGAACGAGAAGACACTTCGCAGTTTCCCAAACGCTGCCCATTGGCGTTGGATCCGTCGATTGATCTCTTTCTCGAGAATAACAAGGCGCCGGGTGATGACGGAATCACCTCAGAGCTTCTGAAAGCGGGTGGAACACCGGTACTTAAGATCCTTCAGAAGCTCTTCAATACTCAAGAATTATAGACCCATCTCGCTTCTGAGCCATGTCTACAAGTAGTTTTCCAGGGTCATCACGAATCGTCTTTCAAGCAGGATTGATGAATTCCAGCCTCCCGAACAAACCGGGTTTCGAAAAGGCTTCAGTACCATAGACCACATACACACGCTGCGGCAGGTTATACAAAAAACCGAGGAGTATAATCTGCCACTTTGCTTAGCGTTTGTGGACTATGAGAAGGCTTTTGATTCCGTCGAGACATGGGCAGTACTGCAGTCGCTCCAGCGATGCCGGATTGACTGTCGGTATGTCGAGGTGCTGAGGAGTGTGTATAACAACGCCAGTATGTCGGTCCGAGTACAAGACCAGAATACGGAGGCGATTCCGTTGCAGAGAGGTGTGAGACAAGGAGATGTAATATCTCCGAAGCTCTTCACCAACGCAATGGAAGACGCCTTCAAGCTCTTGGAATGGTAAGGATTCGGCAACAGCATTAATGGCGAGTACATCACGCACCTTCGGTTCGCCGACGATATCGTGGTCATGGCAGAGACACGGGAGGATCTCGGTACGATGCTCGAAGATCTCAACAGAGTATCTCAACAGGTGGCCCTTAAGATGAACATGGACAAGACGAAGATCATGTCGAATGTCCATGTAGCGCCCACCCCCGTATTGGTTGGTAATTCGAACACTTTACTGCACATAAATAATCCTTTAATTATAGACGTTACAAGTACAGAGGCAAATTTATCCCTAAATAGGGAATCTTTGAGATGAGCATTAGCAATTGATTGTAAATACGAAAAAGATAGGCTAACAAATCTTGTATAAAATATAAAACTACACGTAACTATTTAAGTAAACCGTTCATAAATATAGTCCAATGCCACATAGTAAAATTAATGAAAGCGCCTTTAAGGCCATTATTTTAATAATTCAATCATTGCAAATCATCCATTATCTCGATCAAGGCTTATAAAGATCCAATATTTAATTACCCCTCACAGCTCTTATACAGGTAGTAAAATGGAAATTTTATTCCAGCGATTTTCGTTTAATAGGTCTCTTAAGCCCTCCTCAAATTTAATTTCTTCATTCTTGCGACGGTTGCAGCCAGGCAAGGGTACAATCTCCATCTAAAACAGATCGTATCCAATATGCGGCTCCAAATTTACTGATAGGAAAATATAAACTTCCTAGTGCACTCAAAAAATCCTGAGCATTATGATAGTTTTCGTTAATTCTCCTTCATCTTTCTAAAATCATTTAAATACATACATGTCGAATTGGTACGTCCTTTCTTTGAGATCTGTTTAACACGCTCTATCTACTGTATGTAGCAATATAATAATCATAATCTTAAAATATTGCATTAAGTACCTACTTTTAAAGGATTTTAAAGGATTAAAAAAGATAGTCCTATTTTCTCACCATATCCCTTATCAATTACTTTCTCCAGTAGTAGTCTATGTATATAGACAATGTTAACTTTTGGAGGAAGTCAGAAGGACAAGCTTTATTAAAAATCTATTCTAATCTTCTATCTATACATATAATAAAGCTGAAAAGGGTCAAAAGTCTGTACATGGAAGATATTCGAAAAAAAAAATAGCCGGGGATGCTTAAAATCGATAACAGAACACGTTCCAACAGTTTTTAGAATTTTTGTCTGTTTATTTCTGCGCGCATCACGTGAAAACGGCTGAACAGATTTTGCTGCAAACTTTCCTAATCTGTTGAGAAAATCCCCGGCCAGGTTATAGGCTGTAAAAATTCAACCCTTAAAAGGGGGGTAGCCACTACACTTGATTGAGTTAAGTTTGCACCTGAATCGTATGGCGCTACTACTTAGGATGGAGGTGCAAACTTTTCTCAAATATGTTCTAAGAGCCGAGTACTTACTCTTCTAAACTAACAGGTAGCGCTAAAATTAATATCCTTTTGCTGAATTAACTCTAAGTTTAGAAGAAGGGGTACGGTTAGTAACAAATTTATTCGAATAATTGATTTAATAGTAAAACAAAATACGACATAAGTGGCTCGGTGGTATCAACAAGGAGGAGGCTCACATGTGCAACAATTCGCCCAGGGACTTCGTCCGCACAGAGATGAAATTTGTAGCCTTTTAGAAGGCAACTTCGTCAGCGAAGGAAAAAACATAACCCTCTTTTTTTCTTCAGCGCAGTCGAATAAAAAGTGTCCTATAATTATTTGAAGATGCCCAGCTACCCGTGTACCAAAAATAGTTGAAATATGTTTGGCCGTTTTTGCGTGATGAAGCTACATCGACACCTACATACAAACATACAAAAAATAAAATCGAATTAGTGACCTTCATATACTCCATCACTCATTTTTTAGATTTTCTATATTATAGTAGTAGATTATCTATATATGTTTAATGTACCGAGACATTTCATTTTACACCTTAATCTATCTATCTTCTATATTCTATGTATCGATCTATCTATCTATACATCTATACATCTTCTATCTATTCATATAATAAATCTAAAGAGGCTCGAAAGTCTTTACGTGGAAGATATTCGAAAACAAGTGGCCGGGGACACTTAGAATCGATAACAGAACACGTTCCAACAGTTTTTAGAATTTTTCTCTGTTTGTCTGTTTATCTGTTTGTCTGTTTATTTGTACGCGCATCACGTGAAAACGGCTAAACAGATTTTGATGCAAACTTTACTAATGTGTCGAGAAAATCCCGGGCCAGGTTTTATGCTATAAAAATTTAACCCTTAAAAGGAGGGGTAGCCACTAGACTTGATTGAATTAAGTTTGCACCTAAATCTTATGGCGCTACTTAGGAAGGAGGTGTAAACTATTCTCCAATATGTGCTACACGAGCCTACGACTACTATCGAGTACCTTGCTAAACTAACAGGTGGCGCTAAAATTAATAGCTTGGCATTTTGCCAAATTAACTCTTAGTTTAGAAGTACGTTTAGGGTACGGATAGCAACAAATTTAATTGAATACAATTGATTTAATAATACAAAAAAATACGAGATAAGTGGCTCAGTGGTATCAACAAGGAGGAGGCTCACATGTGCAAGATTTTGCCCAGAGGCGTTACTCCGAAATTCGAAGTTCGTAACGTGCCGTCCCTCTCGCTCTCATGTTAAGCTGTATTTGCGTGAGCGGGATGGCGCTATACGAACTTCGTTTTTCGGGTTTCGGCGTAACCCCTCAGGTACTGCTTCAGGTTGGAGAAGGAATTCTGGAGGAAACCAACGGCCTGATTCGATTACCAGAGACGTTATGAAAGAACGTTTTCGTTCCGTCAGTTGAAGACCACATTTGGAGCATATACGGAGACCTGAGCCAGGTGATGCGACGTGAGGACTCTTCGGTTTGTGAGAGAGCTGTTAATGCGCGGATATTGGCGGAAATCGAAGGTGAACAGGCAGTATATAACATTCCATTCACACTGTCTTGGATGAAGGCTTCGTCACAACATACTCGATGGAGTTCCTAAACTGATTGAGCGCTTAAGGACTCCCAGCACACACATTAACCCTGAAAGTTGGAGTTCCGACCATGCTTCTTCGGAATTTGTCACCTCCAAAGTTATGCAAGGGAACCAGGCTAAAATTAGTGCAGCTGCAGCGAAACCTCATCGAGGCGCAAATCCTGATGAGGTGCGGTGCCGGAGAAGCCGTGTTCATCCCCGCACCCGCCTCATTCCGAGCAACTTCCCGCTCCGCTTCAAGTGCCTATCCCTCCTTCCCCTCGAGCGTCTGCTTTGCCATGACCATCAACAAGTCGCAGGGGCAGACGCTGCGCGCCGCCGGCGTGGACCTGCGCACAGACTGCTTCTCACACCGGTAGCTCTACGTGGCGTGCCCGCGCGTCACCAACTGCACGGAGCTGTTCGTGCTGATGCCCGTCGGGAAGGCTCACAATGTGGTGTACAAAAAAATATTGTAAAATATCAATGTTATGTAAATATACTTTACACACCTACTTTTGGAGTATGTAATTGTAAATATAATTTAGTTGTGCTTACGTAAACATAACTGTAAATGAAATGTAAATACTTGGCCTCAATATCTATATTCACCTTTCCTCTACTCTTACTTCTAAATAATATTAGACCTAAATTCGAAAGGTTGTTAGGAAGTTTGGATATGTATATGTATATTTCTTACCTTTTAATGCTTAGACTGATTTAACTGGAGGACCGATTTGGATGATATTTGCCATATTTAGATTTAGATAGTACTACAGTCAAGGACGTAAAAATAGAAAAGTGGTACTGTTTCGTCCGATATACACCTCTAAGTATATACTCTGTCTTTTAAACCACTTCAAAAATTTAAATAAGTGCGAAAAACGATTGATTTTGGAGTGTAGTTTTATTTAATGGTATTTGTATAATATTTTAGAAAAGGGGTGAATTTGCCGCTTACTGACACAGACCGAATTCCACGCGGGCGGAGCCGCGGGCACAGCTAGAATTCAAATAAGGCTAACTAAATTACAGGGAAGTGTATAAGAGGTACTTAAATGAGGGGATAATCTCAGAATTAGAGCCGGCCTGGTTTGGGAAGCGTTGCCGGGCGGCGGTCTTTCCCAAACAGACTATTAATCTTTTTTTTCGTTCAATTGGATTTCTTTATTGGGTCAGACTTTAATAAAGCTGCGTTGGAAATGAAACAAAAACACTCTCTTTGAGCTAAAAGGACACGGGTTTTCATTGGAAACAGGTTGAAATAAATTTAAAGGCTTTGACAGAAGGGCAATCGCTTCAATATTGAGTGTAAAAAATACGTGACGGAAAAGGGTTATCTGAGAACTGTGATTTAATTGCAAAAAAATCCAATAAGCAATACCGATTTATAATTAAATGTAGCTTCTCGCGGCGACTTTGTCCGCGAACAATTAGAATTTCAAAAATCCTTCCTTAGTGCACCTCTATGTCCTTAAAAAAAATAACAAATTTTCACATTCCTAACTTGAGCTGCCTGGACGTCGTCTGATAATAGTTAAAGTCACGTTATTATTTTATAGCTATAGATCAATTAAAACAATTTTGACGTAAACCATGCAAATAAAAAAATATTGTAATAATTAAGACAATTCAACGCATGGCCTGCGTGACTTTACTTTCCAGAGCTCTTCATCTCCGGCCTTTAAGAGTCCCCAGCAAGCTCGGCCGAATTTCACCTTCCCATACAAACGGAGTTTCATTCTCATTTTAAAACTACGTGTTGGATTGTAAGTTTATATCTAGGCCTGTAATGGGTTTCTATGGCTCTAGTTTATAAAACAAACGAAATACAGCAAAAACAAGTTTTGTATGAAAAACTTAAATTCACTTTATTTTTTTACTATGGTATCTGAAACTACATGAACTAACTACAGGCTTGCATATACCTTTACTTATTCTAAGTAAAAAGTTTCTGAGCAAACTAGCCAGTCGTTTTAAAATAAGAGTGTAACTACGTTTGTATGGAGAACCGAGCTTACCAGGGACTCTTAATAATTTCTTGATATGCGCCTTTGTTTGCCGACCTTAACCTTGCTTCTAAACCGATTCAATACAATGCATTGTGGGGTCAAACAATTACCTACGAGGAGTCCTTGAGTGTACGAAGAACTTCTGTTGAAGAGTTTAGATCAGTAGGTATAGCAATTATTTCGCACTTGTAGGTAAAGTGAAAGTTTTTATTTTTAATCACCGACGAATAATGAGGGGTGCTAAATGTCACGCGTGTATCCTCTTTGTTTGTCTGTTACATTATAACTTAAACAGTTGGCCCAATTTGGATTTAATTGGTTTCTCCAAACAGTTACTGTAATGAGTGTTTTTAGCTATGGTTTAGTAAAATTGATTTAGTCGTTTGAGAATTAACAGCTTTTTTCTAGAAGTGCCGGGGATTTTTTTTCGGTTCACCGATTATTTTAATTTTTAATTTTGTAGTAGTAAAACTATAGATTTTTTATACACATATGCATTACGTATAGTTAAATTATTACGGAGAAACGTGGACGGGATTTAAATTAAGCAATACAGTAATTATTAATCTGTTGATTGAAACCGAGAATTTTGGAATGATTCGGTTATACTTTATTTTAAGACGTCCATCCATACTTCCATGCTAATATCATAAATATGAAAGTGTGTCTGTCCGTCTGTCTGTCTGTCTGTTACCTCTTCACGCTTAAACCGCTGAAATGATTGTAATGAAATATGGTATACAGATAGTTTGAGTCCAAGGGAAGGAAAAAGGCTACTTTTTAAAAATACCCTTATCCATGATAAACGCATTTACAGAAGCTAGTATTTTATAAAAGTAGAAGAGAGTAATTTTAATTTTTTGCATAATATACTGCCTAGAAATTATAAATGCACGATTCGCGCAGACATAGCCGCAGAAAAATACCATATTAATTAAAATAATAATTGTCTCTGAAATATCCGTTCCTTATTCTTGTTTTGTTAAATGAAAGTGCCCGTGACTTACATATTTAATAAAGTTCATTTACTCCGTTTATGCTAATATGAGTGTAAAGTAGGTCATTATTCGCTCACCTCTGTCAGCTGTCACGTTATCTGCAATGACCTACCTATATACCTATTGTAATAATGTATCTGTCAAGCTGTTGTACTGAACGTAACAAACAGCATGGTAGAATGTTGGTGTTGTAAGGCGTTATTTACAGTTTGTAGTTTCATTTGATAAGCACCTAAATTATTTAGGCTAAATATTACAAGGGCCATACCTGACTTTTTTTTCATTCGAATCTGACCATAGACGGAATTTCGTAGAAATGATAAGTGACTACGGCCTCTGTCTCTTGATGTTGGTGTTAGATCTAAAAATATGAATACATTTCGGAACTTATGTTTAGGGACCAAGATTCATAAATTTAGACATGTGTTAACTACACTGTCTCAGAAACAAAATGTTTGACGAAAACATTGTAAATTTTTAACATTACGTACATACAGACCAGCCCAACGGCCAAACACCATTTAAAAGTCTGCAGGTAACTATGGAAGGGCACAAGGCCTGACAGATTGGCGTATAAGTAAAAATCATTCATCATCATGATCACCTACGTCCCACTGCTGGGTATAGGCCTCCTTTTATGGATGAGAGGGAATGGTCTATAGTCTCCCCGCTGGCACAGTGTGAATTAGAGACTTCACATACACCCTTGAATTTCTTCGCAGATTTCCTCGCGATGTTTTACTTCACCGTAAAGCTAGCGGTAAATATCAAATGGCATTGGGTACATAAATACCGAGAAATTCGAACCTCGTGTTTGAAAGTCGCACGCTTGAACCACTCTGCTATCGGAGAAGTAAAGATGTCTTTGCTCAACTCAACAACAGCTAAACATAGGCAGCAGGAAAATGAATGACTTCAATTTTACGATATTTCCGGTATTAATAGCTAACTAGAATACCCTTTTATATCGACGCGATGGGTTAGCACTCGCGAGTGCTACGAAACTTCGTCATGTTAGACGCGGCTACGAGAACTTCTTGGACATACGTGTACGAGTACAGACGGTGCCGGCAGACCTGCAACGAGTTGCGTTTCTCGTTTCGTTTATCCTTAATGAGTGCAAGACTTTACGCAAAACGAGTAAACTCGTAATACAATCGATCGTTACAATGATAAAGACAAACCCCAGCACTCGTAGCAAGGCCGATGTAAAGATCATCGGCTTTTTGCTACGAGTTAATTATCTTGAATCATAGCTAAGAACATCTGGATTAATTAATTCCCTTTTCCTATACAAAATTGCAACAAAATCGCTTCAAACATAGGGCACGAGGTCAGTGCCTACAACTGGACTGGATGCTGTCAACTTGTTTTTCTACGTAGGTATTTGATTATCGCCTTTTTGGTGCTGTAGGCACTGGTAGGCAGATACGAGTGTCCATGGGACTAAAATTAGTGATCATAGAATTCATAGCAAGTCGACATCTGTAACTAATATATCGATCGTTCGTACATCTAAGTGAGTGTGTGTGTGGGTCGAGGCGACTAGAAAATTCATCACATACATCGGAGATACTTTAAAAAACCGGCCAAGAGCATGTCGGACCATGCTCAATGTAGGGTTCCGCAGCCGTTTATACACAAAATGCACTACAGATGAATAAAATACGATATGAAAGCAAAACACTAACAAAAGAGCGTACCTCCCAGGCACTTACGTCCTTTTGCTTAGAAGCGCGGTTTTACGACAATAACTTAAAAACGGTATCTCCGATCATGTTGAAAACAATTTTCTTCGCAAGTATTTATTAAGTTTTATATTTGTAACTTCTTTCATATTTTTTGAACGTACCGTTTAGAAAATAGAGGGGGGTGAGGGGGGGGGGGGGCTGAATTTTTGCTACTTTCGGAGTGAATATTTCCGAAAGTATTCACTAAATCAAAAAAATATTTAGAAACCTCAAAAAGTTTTTAGAAGATCTGTCGAATGATTTGCTACACATTGATATTTGCTGGAAAAAAATTTTTTCAGTTTCGGTTACATGTATAGAGTGCCCCCCCTAGAAATATATATGTCTTTTATTTGACTATCAAACTAAGTAGCGGCTTACACAAGACACCTATGTTCACCATTTCATCAATATAGTTTTTGAGTAAAATACCTGTAACATAAGGACGGACGGACGCACGGACTTTATAGTTCCGTTTTTACAATTTTGGCTACGGAACCCTAAAAAGCGACATCTAACTTACAATATCGCTTGTCTCAAGCGTGAAATTATACTAGTAATAAACCTCGCAGAAGCTGACTTTCGCAATTTTCGTTAGCGTGGAATCATGGAATACATAAGGCAACTTAAAAGCGATTTAAATAGGCCAGTACCCATCGAAAAAGAAGACTGCAATTTAAATAACACCTTATTTGAATGTCTTAATTATGTTCTTATTTAAGGCAAGCAAAAAATGAGTATACATAATATACACATATTGTAATAGAAAATTATTTATTTCAACATCGATATCGAAATTAGATACTGATATGACCTCCTTGAAATAGTTTCCCTCAAAATTAGTTCAATCGGACATTCACAGAACGCGAGGCACGCTTCAAATTCGTACACAAAATTAGCCGTCAAATGTATTAAACATCCTATCCTGTTTTCTTCTGTTTCCGCGATTATTACTCATTGAAATAAAACAATTTAACGGATTCCACCCGTGACCATGGAGAGCTGGAAAGCTTCCGAAACGTCGGGAACTAAAATGAGATAATATACGCGATATAATCCGTTAAATTGTTTTATTTCAATCCTATCCTGTGGCAAAATAGAGATCAGCGCTTTAGGGACTACAATTCACATAGATACAAATGTCAAACTTACCCCTAAATTACGCCCCACTGCCGGGCACAGGCGTCGTCTCATTATGATCTAGGAAAAAGTTTTTTTTTTTTCAAATGGAACCGACATAGTTTAGTGATAGTTTCTATAAATATAACAAGGCTTAATATTTTCTTCTGTTTCCGCGATTATTACTCATTGAAATAAAACAATATAATCCGTTAAATTGTTTTATAACAAGGCTTACCTTAAATTTAACGTAATTAAACATATACATACGGTAAATGTTATAACTAACATGCATGCAGTGCAGTTTTAAAAGTACTCAATTGTTTCAGCAGTCCTTTATTATTGAATTATTTTAGATTAACATTTACAATATGATGGTTATTGTTCCAAAATTTTATTTTTTAAATATTATTCTTCAGTGACGAGACTACCTCTCTAACTCTAACTCCTAAATCAGTTAATAACCATGTATTATTTCTTGTAGATGTGTGCAATAAAGATTGTTTTTTTATCGTATGTCAAGTTGATCCAATTACTTGAAGTCACCGAAAATAGTTTGTAAGATACATAAAAATAGGAATAAAGGTAAGATAAGACTAGATCGATATCAAGGATATAACGAACTGAAGAAAAGTAAGGAAAGCTGACCCCCATTGCTATATAGCACATACATAGCCAAGAGAGTAACTTAAACATAATATATGTACAAGTAAAGTTAAATATAACATTGGCAAAGTCGAAATAACTTTACACTAAATAAAGATTGCATTCAACTAAATTAGAGGGGCTCTCAGAACTACGCCGTCGACACTGAATTAACCGAGTTACGCCGAGCCAGAGTCGGGCAAAAAATATTTTTAAAAAGAATAAAAATAAAATTTCCTCTTACCTTACACCTTACTTACACAATCCTTTGTTGTTTTGGATACTCATTGATGTCATTCTTATTTGAAAAAAAGTTGCAAATCGTTTCTACAGGGCGTCATTGTAAATAACGTACCTAAATAATAGTAGATTGTTTTGCAAGGGGCTAGAATAACTCGAGTAAATAATTTGGCCAGTTTCAAGGTTACTTTAAATACCGTTCTTGCACTACGTCAAATTATTAGTAATTTAGTATATATAGTTTCTGCATTGGTGATTTGTTTATAGGATGTACAAAAAAAATATTGCACCAGATATTGTACACTGCGCTGCATGGAAATAAATAGTTAATTTTTGCCGCGTCGCAAAAATATCGCAACAAGATAATTTATTCGGGAGAAAAACCAAATAAATTAAATGGCTCTATATCGGAATCCCTAAAGTCTTTTGTCCTAATGTATCGTTTGTCCTAATGTATCATTTGCCATAACGCATTTTTTTCAGAAACCGTAAACTTTTCAGGATTGTTATAAAACAAACCTAACCTAACCTAATCTATACGACGATCTTTTAAAAATTCGGTTTCTGAAAAAAATGCGTTATGGCAAATGTTACATTAGGACAAACGATACATTAGGACAAATGACGTTAGGGATTCCGAATGAGACCCAAATTAAATATGATTTGTTTCTTATTCAACTAGACTTTTTTTTTTCGATCAATTACAATTCAATTCTCTGGCTGATGAATTCGAATATTTTATCCTTGATTAAATGTGAAATGTTTTATTCATACGAATGTTATCCAAATTACGATTTTATTCTTCATTCACAGTTGAGCAACTCTGCTCCGAGGCCGGTTTTATAAAAAGTACTAGAGAACTAAATCGTTGCAGGTCGCAGTTCCGTGTTGACATACGAATTCACTCGATGGAACGAACCAATTAGAGAAGTAAAATATTTTTACAGCGAGCTACGAAACGGTACTGTAATGGGTTGGGCAAACTGCAATATTTTGCTTATGTCGCGAGCTGATTAAGTCTGAAAACAAATTTTGTAGCTTGCATTTGCAAGCGTTGAGTAAATTCAGATGTCAACACGGGATCGGGACTTGCAGTGATTAGCGAGCCGAGCGTAAGGTAAACGTGCCAACGCTTGACATCGTAATTCCAACAATTGACACCCTGTTTGTCATTTCTATTGCAATGAATTAAGGTAAAAGGACCCAAGTAATGGTATACAGCAGTGCCAAGCACTGGGATATTAGCCTAGCACACTTTATACAATTTGACAATTAAGTACAAGAAGCGAGAACGCCCATAGTCTAAGGATTTTCTAAATCGCGTTGAATAAAGAATTAGAAAACTGTAATTCCGATTTTGTCACGTTATTATATTAAGAAACCTCCTAAACTGGCAAGGGTTTCAGTGGCTGCCCTTACTGGCCCTTTTAAACCTTTCATCCATATATTTCACAGGTACCATCATAGGATATGATGTATTGGTCATTTGGCAACAAAGGCTCATCCGTTACGGCTTATTCATTAATTAATTTGATTATTAATGCATTATATCTGGGTCATTTAACAGATTGGCTCGAGTTTCCTTCAGTCCTTTTAGGTTTGCGTACCAAAAAGGTAAAAAAGGAACCGTTATGATGCGACTTCGTCTGTATTTTCGACTATAACAGAGTTATGGTAAACCGTATTGTTATTGCCTACGATCACTGATTGCCCACTTCAATTTTGGGATTAATAATTAAGAATTACTTTAATTAATACTTAAATAAACTTATCTATTACATAATATATTATTCTCCATAAAAATAACGTTTTTCTTCATTTTTCAATCCCAAAATTGAATTGAACAACTACACTTATTTATTTATTTAGTTCCGTTGTGCAACGAAAATATTCAATACAGTTCAATGGTTCGTCGCACAGCTGAAACTGTCGTAAAAAAAGTATATAAGTTAACGAGTCCAACTGTTTGAACTCCACCCTCATGCATTTTATAGGTGGAATAAATGAACCGCTGCATTTAATGTTGCACGAAAACAGTTTTTACCAATCATAAAAATGCGTCAATAAATACGGCTAAATAAATATCGCGAAAGCCGTTTAATTTCCTGTAACCTTTGTTGTCGATGAGATGTTTTGACAGCTTCTAAAGAGACGAGGGCGAGAACCTCACGGGTCGAGTCTCGACATGAAGTAATTAGTGGTGGTTTTGGATGCTTCTTTAACTCATCGATATAAGTAAGTCCCCAGAGAAGAGAGAATTGCCAGACTTAAGTGGCAGTGGTACAGGGAGCAAAGCACATACGCGTACAGTAGTACCACAAATATAAGTTACATCGGCAATCTTCGACCACGCCGACGAGTGCTAACAAGTACCGGATTAAACCGAACGAATAAAGACCTTGTTGCAATAGTGCAACAAGGTCTTTATTGAAACGTACGGTAAATATGCAATGGCAGGTGAACTCGTGCTTTCGCTCATGGCGACCGACGCGGCGCCAGACTAAATGGCGGGCGCCGGCGTCGCGCGCAAAATTTTGGCTAATGGACGTTGAAGATTTTACCCGCGCAAACGCGCTGCCTTATAATTGGTTAATGAAATTTATTCAAAAAATGCTTTCTGCGCAGGTACATCGTTGTAACTTATATTTGTGGTATTACTGTAGAACCGATGGCTGTTCGGGCATAAAGTCTAACGGGTCTCTGAAATCTTATCAAGATCTCAGGGAACCGTTCGATGAGGACGACGCACGACCGGTCATTGTGGGGACCCTTGGGTGTGGGTGGTGGCTTTTATCAAGCCCAAGCAAGGTGTTTTTTCTAGAAAAAAGTGTCCAAAACCTCCATCTCAAGTTCGTTACATTTCAGTGTGATTTTTTTTTCTTGTATGAAGTTCGAATTTTTGAACGATTCTGAGTAAGATGAGCCTTGCGAACTTCTATTTGGAGAGTCTATTTGAAGAATTTCATGCCATAAAGACTACGCGTTGCTGCTGGCCTCACGATTTGTTTGCGCTCGATGCGGCATAAAAATCGGGTTTTATAGTCATCTTATCAAAGATATTGCTTGCAACCAGTGGCATGCGGTATATATAGGTACAAAGGCACGCCTACCTTGCAAGAGCATGGCTACATACAGGCACAGAAAAACTGCCTTCACAACCCCTTTGTATAAATCACATATCTTTCCAAAGCCCTATCATCAGTAGACTAGACATGTTAATTATACCATACATAAGTCAAAATGACGTAATAATTTCCTAGGATTAATTTCGGAGCGCCGCGTTGTTGATTTGTTTGCCATGCACACGGCGTTGTTTGAACGTGCCGCGCGCTGATTGGCCGAGTTGCCGTGTTAACTTTACCGCCAGATGCAGTTGAAAACTATCTAAATGTACATACAATCTTTCACTAACAGATACTTTTAATCTGGATTGATTGGGTTTTTTGAGCTGCTTCGTCAGCGTGGCAAAGGGCCAAACTTTTGTCCTAGGCCAAACCGTAAGATATGAAATAGTATTTTATGCAATCGTTAATGAATGGACTCCTGACAAGCAATTTCGTGACCCATACAGGGAATGTGTTCAGAGAATGATTGGTCCTAACTGGTCATAACGCAAAAAGCAATATTGTTTGCTTTAGTCAGTCATGTGTTTTAGATATTGCAATAGTAACTCTGTAAATCTGTTAATATTCGTAACCCCGTCATACAGTTTTAACTGGCCATATCTAAAGTGAGCTATTACGAGATTTTTAAAAGTAATCTTATATCAATAAAATAAAAAAAAACTAATTAATATCGGACAACAGAGCAATTCATAATTGAAAATGTTTCATTTTTCAGACCAATCCTTTGTATTATGCAGTTCGAAAGAGGGTATTTTTTCAAGATATACGTAATTTTTATTTTCCTCCAAAGCCTCCATTTCGAAGCAAAAAATCCAATTTAGAGTTACTCATTCTAAAAAAAGCGTAACCGCCATAATGACGTCATTTAGTGGATGATGTGTTGCCAACAAAGAAAAATGTTATGTTTATCAAAAGACTTCCATACACGCAAACGATTTTAATAACTAAATCATGTCGGTAAACCTACTCAGATCTGATTTCGTAAATTTAGTCAACTAATGTTTGTAAAATAGAGCCTAATTGGCCAACAAAAGTCTAATAATCTGCTTAAATACACCAAACGGGCATCTGTCGTGCGTGTCAGCCGTAATATTACCAAGAGTACGAGTACTTATCTATGGAATTGAATATTGACGTTTAGTGATAGTTCAAATATTTGTTTACAAAGGCCGTTTCCGATTAAGGGAAGCAAAAATGCCCTTTAATATTATGACTTAGTTTTTTTTTCTACAGTCAGTTACGTCTAGTAGAGTAACTGTGTCAAGTTTGGTTGAAAAATTCTTTGCGGTTCCGCAGAAAAAAAATAAAAACGGAAATAACGAAATATGGTTTTTCTCCAAAACTATTTAACTTTAATGTACTATTATTTTTTCATTCTGTAAAGCTTAGTCAAGTTCATGTTTTAAGTGAAAATGGTATTTCTATATCTAACGATTATGTAAAAAAATATGTAAGTCAAAATTTAAATATATATATTTTTTTACTTTTGTGAGAGATACCACTCTAATTGACATTTCAAAATAAGCATTAGTTAACGTCCTGTAACACATATTAATTTGATGGATAAAATCGGAAAGCAACTGTGTCAAAATGAAATAAATAACTGGGTTGGATTTTATTACATTTTATTAGTAAGCTATTCTAACACTTCCAAATAACCAAAGCATACATCCTCTTTACAAATGAACAAGATTTGACAGTTAGTGACATTTGCCTTTTATTGTTATTGAAAATGACATTATTTTTCTAATAACATAAAAACCATGCATATATTAATCATTTTTGCTATTTGCAGGTATATAAGCTTTACTTAACATTATACCAGATTATCAATTTAAAGGTTTTAATCGGACACTAACTGTAAAATGGAAATTAAAAGACTTTTCGGTTATGACTTCATTATCTTGAAATTGTAATTACAAACTATTCTTTTTTCGCCACGCATTAATCCTCTTTCTACCGAAATTCAAATAAATACAGATTATGACAGTAATAAAGATGAATTGTTTTTTTAAATGTAACATGACATTTCAGGGACATTAGAAAGATAACTCGTCTTTACAAAATGAATTCTAAAGCGAATACTATCAAAAAAATATTTAGAAAGAAACCTACATCATTATATCACCTCGCAATGATAAAAGTAATTAGTATTATAGAGACAGACCACTTTTTCGAAGATTCATTGTCTTTTTTCGAACAGGTAAGATTATGATACTATATTAGCGTTTTTGTTTTAGCAAGATTGATTACGTATATTTTACTTTGTTGTATTTTATTTTGGTGTTGTTCACACATTGCTGCTATTGTTTATTATTTATCGCACGCAAGATATTTGTCCAAAATCGTTCGGCCTGCTGAAACTTTAAGCGGACTTTTTTTGAATCACGGAATTCACGTTACTGTCAATGAAGATAGCGATGAGGATTAGAATAAGTGTATTTTTTCATTATACGTAACTAATAAGGTGTCATTTTCTAGCAAATGTCACTGTAACTGTCAAATCTTGTTTATTTGTAAAGAGGATGTATGCTTTGGTTATTTGGAAGTGTTAGAATAGCTTACTAATAAAATGTAATAAAATCCAACCCAGTTATTTATTTCATTTTGACACAGTTGCTTTCCGATTTTATCCATCAAATAATATGTGTTACAGGACGTTAACTAAGGCTTATTTTGAAATGTCAATTAGAGTGGTATCTCTCACAAAAGTAAAAAAATATATATATTTAAATTTTGACTTCCATATTTTTTTACATAATCGTTAGATATAGAAATACCATTTTCACTTAAAACATGAACTTGACTAAGCTTTACAGAATGAAAAAATAATAGTACATTAAAGTTAAATAGTTTTGGAGAAAAACCATATTTCATTATTTCCGTTTTTATTTTTTTTCTGCGGAACCGCAAAGAATTTTTCAACCAAACTTGACACAGTTACTCTACTAGACGTAACTGACTGTAGAAAAAAAATCTGTCCATTATCACGAAAGGGCATATTTTCTTCCCTTAATCGGAAACGGCCTTTGAGAAATTTCGGTGAACATGTCTCCGGCAAAAACTAAATATTTTTACGTAAAAACGTTTAAAATTACGGCTGTACTGTACGTGTGCTGGAAAAAAGTTATTTGCACTTCCTCTAGAAAATAAAGCAGAATGGTGTCTTGCGGGTGGATGGGAGTGTGTGATGTGTTATGCTCAAAGCTACTTCTGTTACTGTTAGCTTTAAAATAAACGATTAATCTAACTAAATATATGTTTTATTGTTGACACTATACAATGTAATTTTGACTTCCCATAGAAAATATGCAATCAGCTGATTTATTTATTTATTTAATCTTTATTGCACAAAAGAAAACTTATTGTACAAAAGGCGAACTTAATGCTATAAGGCATTCTCTACCAGTCAACCTTAGGGCAAAGCAGAAAAATAGTAGGCGGTGCTGAGGCTTGTGTAATTACAAAAACACATATTTATATACTTTAAATACATGAATAACAAAATTTATATAATAAATACACAAATATATATAAGGTTAATAAATATATAACATATATATATATAGCGATGAAACGAATTAAGCAGATAAAGTAAGAGTCATCGGTTCTGCCAGCAAAGAAGTTGCTCACGGACTTTTTGAATGCAAACTTATTCGGGGCCTGTTTGATTTTAAGAGGAAGACCGTTCCAGCGGCGGATCATGGGGAGCCGATTTTTTTTTTTCATATTTCGATCTATGTTCCTTGGGGAAAGTTGTTTAGTATCATGTTCAAAATCATCTCGCTGGGGGAAAACAACCACTAAAATTTCACATTGTTTAGGAATTTATTTCAGATACATTAAAGAGATATTCTATTTATTTAAACTTTATTGCACAATATAAAATACTACAAAACGGTAATCTCTTACAATTTGTTTCACACGCGATGCTCTGGAGTCATACCGCGTTGCACAAAACATATGTTGGAGACTCAGCGTACCTCCACGTCCACGTACCCCACTGCATTATCGACTTAAGTGTTGCGTTGTGATTATGATACTTTTGGCACCCCAATACTTATCACAGCTTTGAGTATATTCCATTCATGAGCGTCTCTACTCGTGGCAAGTTTGTGCTATCAGCTTGAGTGAGTCAGTCGGAGTTCTTCATTTCTCAAATCCGTGGAAAAGTAGACTTTTTAAAGGGTTAGAACCAATATCCGTGGAAAAGCAGAGTCGCAATAGAACAATCGTAAATGGGAAAATAGTGCACGAACGAAATTTGAGCAAGACAAAGCAATTACATATTTGGATTTAATTGTCAAACGTGACTTAGTGACAACCGGAAAAGAGACTTTTTTAATCTATGGAAGGCACAGACCTGCCATCCTCTAAATGATGTCTTCTTCCGGTTTAGCACTTTCAGCTATTTTTTTCGAAAAATAGGAGAAAAAAAATCTTTAAATTTTCTTTCGGATTGTACATGCATTTTTCTATACATTGGAAATAAATTTAGGGCTATAGCCAAATATGAAATCTTGTCAATTGGTTAGTAACATTGACACTTACTACTACTATACTATGTGTTAGTTCATTGCGTAAGACGTTAATATCCTTGTACTATATAAATGAAAAGGAATTGAAGTAATGTATGTCCGTGGTCCGCGCATCCTTTAGAACGGCTGCCCTATTTATATAATTATCCTTTTGCAATTGTATTCGACAGATTTCAGTTCGTCCCTAATATAACTAAACACGAGACGTAGTGGTACTTACATGTTTCCAGATCACAGGTCAAGATACACTGGTCCGTCAAGCAGGGTGTCAAAACTGACTTAAGAAAACGAAGCCAAGGGCGAGACCTGTGAAAACGAATAGTATATGTCGCAGGGAAATAGCCAAAACAGAGATTAGAACAAATTAATCTTGTGAATAAATGGCCTGACTATTACCGAATATGCGCAAAATCCTGTCGCAGTTCACGGCTCTGGCTTGAACTGTCTGTTTCCTAAAATGTCTGTTTCTCAAAATGGTCGTCTTCCTACGGATGGAATACATGATTTAGACATTATAATAAGCGGACATTTTAGGAAGCAAGCCATATCTGAAAGTGTACATAATAAGAAGTGAACATTTTAGGAAAGTGTCGTCATAGGAAACAAATAGCAGACATTATAGGAAAGGGACGTTCGTTGAGGCCATTTTGAGAAACATAAATTTCAAGAAACGGATTGAACGAGCCTGAGCCGATCCGACGTCTCCCCTTAGCGCTAAGATTGCTACTTTCTGCTCAATATTTTAATTTTGTTATAAACCTCATATAAAACAATATCCAATTCTAATAAAGGAGCAATATTTGTTTTTTATTTAATACAAGCTTCTGCCCGCGACTTCGTCCGCCTTAAATTCGTTTATCGCGGATAAGGGTATTTTTCCGGGATAAAAAGTAGCCTATGTCCTTCCCCGGGACTCAAGCTATCAGACAGACAGACAGACAGACTGACAGACTGACAGACTGACAGACAGACAGACACACTTTCGCATTTATAGTATTAGTATGGATGTTTGTCAATGGGCTTTCGAAGACGGCTCTTCACGGTTTCGATGATATTTACAATATAAAGGTTTACGGGTATGAAAAATCATAATAAGCACGAAACGTATTATATTGATTCCTTCTATAGATATCCATATATGTGTTATGGAGTTATGAGTACCTACTAATAACAGATCAGCATGCCAATAAATGCCACCACGCAAACACTGCATATGAAATATACATTCCAACCCAGCAGTAATAAAATTATCATACTAACACAGGACTCGTGTAGCAAAGGCACATTCAGCTACTTTGCTTAAATAATCCTATCCTAAAATATAAATGCGAAAGTGCATTTGTTGGTATGTCCTTATTCACACTATATAGATAACGGGGCAACTGATTGAGGGGAAGTGGTGTCATTAAAACACAATAGAGGCTGAGGAGTGGCATGGCTGACGGCATCAGATACTTCGTAGCATCCAAAGCGCCAAATACATCGTCACCTTAGAGCATTTAACCAATGAAGATGTCATACGGAGACATTCCATTACCAAGATAACATTTAATAAATACTTTCAACGAAAATTGTTTTCAACATAATTGGATATGCCATTTTTGAGTTATTGCTGAAAAACTGCGCTTCTCAGCAAAAGAGTGTAAGTGCGTTGGAGATACGCTGTTTTACTAGTGTTCTTTTTCAAATCGTATTTTTTTCATCTGTAGTGCATTTTTTGTAGGAACGGCTGCGGAACCCTTCACTGAGCATGGTGCGACATGACATGCTCTTGGGCTTTTTTTTTATTGTGTGAGTTTGCAGGAATAGGAACCTTTATTCCCAGGTCTTCACTTTCCCAATTTTTCACATGCCCCATTTTTCACTTCCCCAGATTTTCACTTTCTCAAATTTGCACATTTTCAGATCTTCACATCCCCAAATCTTCACAATGGCAATTTTTCACATGTTCAGTTCTTCACATGCCCGATTCTTCACATTTTCAGTTTTTCACGTTCCCAATTAATCAACTGCCCAGTTCCTCAATTTTCCAATTCTTCAATACCCGACAAATGACAAGTACATTCTCATCACATCAATGTGATAATTTTGATTTAGACTAACGTGTATATACACGTTATCCTCTAGAAGGATTAATATATGTTGTCCAAAGAGAGATTTATGAAGTAGAGCCCTACGGATTTTTGATGTAAGTGGGAGGGGAGCTTCAAAGATGGCAGTCAACCTATACATTTTAAAATAAGCTGACTCCTTTTTAATATCCGCTAGGGCAAGTTCGGTATCATTTTCATATAGAATGTAAATGCCGAAATATTTTTTGATCATAAATTAAATTACCGACTCAATAAGCGTACAAGTGTGAAATAAATAATGTATTTTTCACTTCTGCTCAAAAAGTACGTCATATTAGCTTCGCGAAGCGAGACTAAAATGGTATATTTAGCCCCTAGGGTTTAAAAGAAAGCCATATAATCCCATACAAATTTCTATGACGCTGAAAAAAAACTTGCGGCCAGCTACATACTCCTTACAAATAATGAAAAACAAACAAACCAACCTGATCAGATTGACCAAACTTTCTGATAGAATTGCTCAAACTGTACTTTTATTTTTTCATGAAATATACAATTCTAATGTTAAGTCTTTTTTATTTTCTCGCAATCGAAGTGAAAAGCAGAGTGTTTAACACGTGGCTAAAATCCATTATGACACTCAGTCCTATTTGTCCTCACTCACTTCGTGAGCTCGTCCAAATAATCACTTCGTGTCATAATGGCTTATTTTAGCCCCTTGTCAAACAATCTACTATAAAGAATTTGTGAAATAATAATGTTCTAATATACTATCATTATTTTGTATCCTAGATAGGGTAGAACATAGCTGGACATAATAAATGCACATGTACCACCAAACATAGCTAAATGTTATGTGTTTACCTATTGTTCACAAATAAATTATTTTGATTTTGATATTAATGATAAAGGTAAAAAATAATGATAAAATTGAATTAATTTGAGTTTTAGATAGGAAGGTAACGTTTTTTATTTAAGTTAAACAGCATAGAGTTAGCAGTTGGTTACTTATTGTTCCATAAAAATTCTTTTTTTTTACTGATAAAAAATTGACGATTCTAAAATGTCTGTTTTATTATTTTTTTATTAGTCCTTCTCTGACTGTACTTTGCGACACATATTGACACTGAAAAACTTGGCATGTGAAAACCAGAGAGCTTGAAGAACTGGGACAGTGAAGAATTTGGCATGTGCAGAACAGAGAGAGAGAAGAATTGGGACTGTAAAGAACTGAGCATGTGAAGATCTGGGAATGTGAAGATCTGAAAATGTGTAAAATTGAGAATGTGAAGATCTGGGGAAGTGAAAAATGGGATGTGGGATCACGTAAACCCCTGTGTGGCCATGAGCATCACCAGTTGGATCGAAAGGGTGTTTTGGTTTATTTTGTGCACCAGAGTCAAACTGTGAATGCTATTATGTAGAGAATATATATGGAATAGGCTGTAGAGAATCACATTATTACGTCAACGTATGGTGACACCGGTGGGAGATGCTTATGGCAACTCAGTAACAGGGCGATGCTGTGAGCATCACCGGTATAGGATCACTAAATTTGTATGGGGCGTGGGAGCAACACTTTAGGTGAAGTATGGTGGGCAGCTAACGTGTTAATGCTTTAAGATAGTCACGTATCTTTATGCTCATAAGAATAAAGGCATCTTGCAATATATTTGGGTCTTTGGATGCTACTCACTATTGGATGGTGACTGTACCTACCTATAAACTCCAGTTTCCTAAATTGCACCAAATTAACAATTGCAAACCAACTGCCTTATTTACCAAATGAAAATGAAAAACAAATGGCTTTTCACAATTTATTTCAGAATGAATCTTGTCCAAAAATTTTACAAGCGATTACAATACACATTTAAAATTTGTTAATGTCTCTAGGCCGTGGATAGTATTTACACACTTACTTCGGAGAGAGAAAATGCAGTTTCTTGTTCTTGACTTGCTTTACATTACACGTTCATTCGTCTTCAACTCGTACCCTAGCTATTCACTAGAGGACCAATGTCGGTAGCGAAGTCAGCCGAAACGACAAGGCCTGGTTTAGCTAGGAATTATCTTGCAAAGACGCACAGCGTTACCTGCAGACCCTTGTTAGGAAATGCGGTCAAACCTCTCAGAGAAGAATGATTTTCTGATATTGCTGCCACCAAGTAAGGACATTTGTCCACTAGAGAAAAAAAAAATTAAACACTGAAAGGTTCGACGACGGGCACCGTGCTATAGTCCACCTTGGGTTCGGCCATGGAGGCAGCCAGCTGGCACTTGCAGCACATCCAGTTGTTGGTGTTGGGAACCATCTGTTCGCTGCTCAAGCATTCCAGGTGGAAGTGGGAAGAGCAGCCGCTGCACTTTATCGAGGCGCAACCTTGTATGGGGCGTTTACAGAATGCGCATTCCATCTTCAATATTGCTGTAACAAAGAAAAACATTGTACTTTGTTACTCAAATGTCAAGTTACTCGTAAACGCAGCCACCGCTAACTTATGGGAACCACGAGGCGTGAAACGAAGTACTGTCTCGGCATAAACGATCTACAAGACAGATGTATGTTTACACTACTATACGAGAAACAAACCGGTTAATAAATAAATATAGAATTTCTCTACGTCCTCGGGTAAATACTTACAAATTCACTTTGTTGATTCAACGCACGAATACCTACAAATACTGAGATATGACGTCGAAGTACTAGTAAATTAGAACATTTTAACTAAATAATTAGATATGAGAAAACATTATTGATATTTTGATATTTTGAATTAGATTTTGTAGCTTTTTGTACAAAGTATTTACAACATGACAGGTTAGCAAAGAATGAATAATGAATATTCGAAAACAATTTATTTTGAATTTATTAAAATGGAACACATACTATTTTCTGCCAGAGTTTTAAAATGTGCTCTCTGTCTCTTTACTAAAAAAAAGTTTGTATTTCGAGAGGCTATAAGTGAGCGAATGAAAGTGCACTAGTTTATGCCTTCACCTCTTTTTTTTTAAACATGATGTCACTGAATGTCATTGCTATAAATAATTATTTATCGTATCATTTATAAAAACAATTATATTCTCTGAAATTTGAGACTGTCTCAAAGACTTTTGTAGTGTAATTTACCAATGGTGTTGTAATTAATATATCTTTAAAACTGATGCTGGCAAAAGTCTGGAACTGTCATTTCTCTTTATATAAATATAAATAAATCGTATCATTTATAAAAACAATTATATTCTCTGAAATTTACTTTTGTATTACGGTTGATTGTTACTTTTGTGGTGAGGTTTCTAAGAAAGTGACTTTCATACAAGCCGCCAGTACATCCATGAGTTGCATTACATTAAGATGCTGATGGAATTCATTTATGAACTCTCCCAACTATGAAAATAAACATCATGATTACTCTTCTGGTTACAGAGAGCACTTTAGCTTATCATTAAATTCAATATCGCACCGTTTATGCAGCAAATGAATTTCTATTTATGCCTTTGTGATATACGAGTTCGAAGTACTTACCTACATAACATAGCATAACATGCCTTAAACGAAGAGGCGCCAGAACTCCATGGCAATGGCTGGATGACCTGGACTTATTTGGAAAGAACTGGCCTTATTATCTGGCCCAGATGTAGCAGACATTTGAGATCACGGGAAACAGAGGGAGAGGTCTTTGCCCAGGAGTGGGATATTACAGGCTTGTATTAAGTAATAATAATCTCATAAAATCCTGTTCAATATTCTCGTTAAATAGCGTATCAGCTCAACGATTCGAACAAATGCATTGAAAAATAGTTTAGTTTATTTCAAATGTGTCCTTATCTGTAAAATAAAGAATGTTTCCAGTTTATTTTCGTTTCTATTTCAGTAGTTCTCCGAGCGCGACGATGATAGCATGCCTCGGTGCACTTACTGTGAGACTAGTATTGTTGGACAAAAAGGAAAATATAAATTATGAAGACGTACACGGTAAGTGTTAGGACACGTCGACAAGCAGCGCAACTTAGTACCTAGTCTCGTTAGATAATAATAAATGAATGTTCGAAACAATTTTACACAAATCGGACTAGCCCCATGGTAAGCTCAATAGGGCTTGTGTTATGAGTACTAGACGATAATAAATAAATATTACGGGAGAATTTTACACAAATCGAACTAGTCCCATGGTAAGCTCAATAAGGCTTGTGTTATGGGTACTAGACGACGATATATTTAATAGATACTAGAAGGCGCCCGCAACTTCGTTCGTGGAGGAGAAAAAGTCATAACCGTTCATTTTTTCTTTAGCCTAGTCGGGTAAAAAATATCCTATAACCATCTGGAGATACCCAGCTACCCGTGTACCAAAAATAGTTGAAATCCGTTAAGCCGATTTTGCGTGATGAAGCCACAACGACACATACAAACATACATAAAATCCAAAAAAAATATTTTTCGTTTTAATGATCTCCAAATAGTCCATAACAATCACTTTTTGAAAATATCTTCAAAGTACAGACATTTCATTTTTTCAACTTTATAATAGTATAGATATTACTTATATACATAGAAACCATCCAAGACTCAGGAACAAATATTTATGCTCATCACACAAATATTTGCCCTTACCGGGATTTGACCCCAGGACCTCAGCTTCGCAGGCAACGTTACTCCCACTGAGCCAAACCAGTCGTCGATACATAACCTTATATTATAAATGACGAATATAAAACTATAGACTACATTTAACTTTTTTTTAGTTGCAAAATTACAATAAGTATTTTTAACCACTGATTTCCATGAAAAGAAAACTACGTCATTCTCTAAGGGCCTTAGCGCAATTCGAGGAGGAACCAAATTTAAAAAGTAAAACATATCTTCATATGTGGGCTTATTGTGACAAGTGTCGTAACTAGAGATGGTGAAAAGCGTTACAATTCAATTTCAATCACCGTGACTCTCGTACCAGTTGTAAAAAGAAACACCCATGACTAATCCTGAATTACTACTTTAAAGTTACTTACTGTAATGTATTCAGATCATTTTACCGTGATTTTATCACACTTGTTGCTCACATAACCTACGTGATTCTGTAACGTTCCGTCGTGACCTGACACAATTATACTTTTCTAGACGGCCGATCACTTGATTTTTGTTATGGTGTCGTTATTATTAGCCACCACGAGTAATGTAAACTGCCAATATGATGACGCGTTAACACTTTTTTTATAATCGACAAAAAAAGCAAAGTGATTCTCTTTGTACCGCCTACAGATCACCATTTGCTAATATTGACGACACGTTTGGCTCAGTGGGTTGTACAACGGCCTACGAAGCTGACGGTCCTGGGTTCGAATCCCGGCCAGGGCAAGTGTTTGTGTGATGAGCACGAATATTTGTTCCTGGGTCTTGGATGTTTTCTATGTATTTAAGTATTATAATTTATCTATTTATTATGTATATCGTCGCCTAGTACCCATAGTACAAGCTTTGCTTAGTTTGGGACTAGGTCGATTTGTGTAAGATTGTCCCTGATATTTATTTATTTATTTATTTATTTATATCTTTTTTTTTTAAATTAGGGACAAAAAATCTCAAAATAATGTTAATGTGTTCAGGGAGTCCAAATCTATGCGTGACATTTCAATTGTAGTCACTTTCAAAAAAGCGGCCAAGTGCGAGTCGGACTCGCCCATGAAGGGTTCCGCAGCCGTTTATACAAAAAAATGCACTACAGATGAAAAAAATACGATATGAAAAAAAAGCACTAACAAAAGAGCGTATCTCCCCGGCACTTAAGTCCTTTTGCTGAGAAGCGCAATTTTTTGGCAATAACTTAAAAACGGTATGTCTGATCATGTTGAAAATAATTTTCGTTGGGAGTATTTATTAAGTTTTATATTTGTAAATTATTTCATATTTTTTGAACATACCGTTTAGAAAATAGATGGGGGGACACAATTTATGCTACTTTCGTAGCGAATATTTCGGAAAATATTAACTAAATTACAATTTTTTTGTAGAAACCTCATAGTGTTTTTAAAAGTTCTGTCGAAATATGTGCCACAAATTGATATTTGATGATTTTTTTTTTTTTTGTTTTGGTTACATGTACGCCCTAGAAATATATATTTTTTGTATTTAACTATCGAACTAAGTACCGGTTTACACACGACACCTATGCTCCAAATTTCATCAATATACATTTTTTAGTTTTTGAGTAAAATGCCTGTGACATACGGACGGACAAACAGAGACAGACAGACATGACGAATCTATAAGGGTTCCGTTTTTGCGATTTTGGCTACGGAACCCTAAAAATGAGATGTTGTCCATTGTAAGGATCATTTATTGGAGATTCTACAGGCTGGTAATTATGTACTGCGTATATACAGGTAAGCTTTTTAGGGTTCCGTACCTCAATCGGAAAAAACGGAACCCTTATAGGATCATTTTGTTGTCCGTCTGTCCGTATCTCTGTCTGTCAAGACCCTTTATCTCAAGAACGCGTAGAAGTATCGAATGAAATTATATTAATGAAATTAACACCATATATTCCGGTTTACGGTTTCTTAGAGCTGTGAAGAGATGAAACGTCTACATTAACGTGAAAAAAAGATACGGCCATTTATGCCGCAAATAACGTTTATTCGACACTCTCAAGGGAATCATAATGATAGGGTAACTTCCCATTGACATAGAACTATTAAACTGGGCATGTAATATCGTGACATATTACAAATCAAACATACAAAATCTGAAACAATCTGTACATTTGTAATTAAATCATAAAAAATATAGTCTTTTTCCAAATACATATTTGGACAGCCCGGTTCCGTTAAGTTTGCATCTCATTTGTATGCAATGCTATAGATATCAGGTGCAAACTTAACTCAACCGGAACCGGGTCATATAATAATGTTAGGGTAAGTGAAAGTTTGTACGGAACCCTCGGTGCGCGAGTCGGACTCGCGCTTGGCTGGTTTTTTTTACATGAAACTGTAGCGCTACGAGTCAAGAAATAGAACACGCGTTTGTTACGCGTACGCGGTGTGCACGTTTACTAGCGGTTAATGTCTCTCACAAAGCGGAAGATTACTTTCAAACCGCATATTATGTCGTCATAAAGTTGACAATATTTCAATATAACTTAAGTTTGACTACCACCATCAAAATGTTATATTTTTAATATGTAAGTTTAACACCTTTGAACGTGCATCAACCTAAGTAGTTTGTATGGAGATACGACTGATGGATTTTACAAAGGATGTATGTAACAGGATAGCCTTTAAAAATCCCAAAGCCTGGAGTTTGAAACTAGAGCCAACCGATGCCTGTAAAACTGTGCAACACTATGCACAACTTTTCAACACTCTTTACCCTCTGGGAGCGCACAGCAGTTTTTTGTTTTTCTTCAAATGTATTTAAACAACGATTTTTTTTTCAAAATAGTTGTAACTTTAAGGTATCATTTAAAACATATAAGCTCTCTAGAGTTATTTCCTTTTTTTGGAAACACATAAAATTTAACAGCCTGTATATCAATTCCGGCTTGTGATATAAACATTTTGTTCCCAAGTATGAACCAACATGTAATCTACATCATATTCAATTCTTCTTAGCAAAGGTGGAATAGTGCGAAATAAATTAAAATTGCTTATAAGCTCACAAAAAGGAAGGTTTCACATCTATAAACGCCTGAACTGATGAACTCATTATGATATTATACCATGCTCCATTGGTAATATTTATAGATTTAACCGTCATCGAGGACCATTAAAACAAGAGAACTGTCAATCGGATATCCAGGCAGAAACAAGATGGCGCTTTAAAACTAAACATTTTTCGATGTTATAAATGAACAAAGATACAGTAACAATTACATTGATTTAAACTTACACGATCTTCACTCGTTATCACAACACATCAAAACGGGGCTTAATCGCGTCTGTATATGATTTCTTTAAGTACCTTTCGTTGACGAAACGACGAGAAACATCCTTTCGACGTTTCGGACGTCGCGTTAAATCCATGGCCTCGCAGGAACACGAACGAAAGGTAATTAAATAAATCATATTTATACGCGATTAAGCCCCGTTTTGTTGTGTTGTGGTCATCAGTAACAATTAGTTAGTAAACAGCAAATCCATACTATCCATCCATACTAATATCTGTCTGTCTGTCTAACTGTCTGTCTGTTACCTCTTCACGCTTAAACCGCTGAGCTGATTGGAATGAAATTTGGTATGGCGATAGTTTGAGTCCAGGGGAAAGACATAGGCTACTTTTTATTCCGGAAAAATACCCTTATCCGCGATAAACGAATTTAAGGCGGACGAAGTCGCGGGCATAAGCTGGTAATAAATAAATGGTAATCACCTCAATAAAAGATTCTCAAGGATCAAGGGTCAGATGCAGAAGGCAGTAATCCTAGACACAGCCCGCATCTTCCTCTCTGTGTAGTCCTAACCACTGCCCCGCTACCGGCGGCACCCTAGGTTAAGTTTTTGTAATGTATTTGCTTTTTATATTTTACTTTTTATATACCTACTTATTGTAATAAACCTAGCCTAAGATTGAAGATAAATAAAGATAATAATAAATGGTAACATTTAAATACTGTGTCACGCTTGCAAAGTTGGATAATGAAAAATAATAATTCTTATACATAGATGGCTCTGTAAAAATCGAGGAACGGCTTTTTGTATGACGATTGACAGTCCTCTCATTTTAATGGTCCTTGTAAGTCCGCAATCTCCCCACAAAATGCATCATCATATCATTTTTGGTAATTTCGAATGCTCTCGCATGATATACCATTGTACTCAGAACGTATTAAGCTTAAATCAAAGGCCTCAATAGTATAGTTACTTTACTGTGCTCATATATCGGTAATATACCAAGATAACTTAGGCACCGAGCATAACTTTTACGAAAACACGACTAACTACTAATAACCTCTTTACAACCTCGCTGAAACCTCAGATTTATGTATACCTACTCACATGCTATGCCAGTAATTAGAAAGGGCGCTATCGATGGCAAGGCAAGATATCCGCTGCGGGCGTTTTGACAGCCGTTTGCGGCGAAATTACATCGCTTTGTATCTATGCTGAGACTCCCGGGAGCGCAGTCATGAATAACCCTCGAAAGGACTATGAGGAGTTGGAATATTCAACTTTGTACCTACCACCGGAACTTTATCTACCAATACGACCAACGTAGAGGATAAAATTGGCATTGCTGATTACTTATCACAACAAAATGACAATATAATAATTATAATAATTTTACGTTTTATAATGATTTATTTAACTACACGAAACTACTACTTTTTGTCAGGTGCATTGGTCTCGATGAGTCCCGTATTGTTGTGATAATGTATGAAAGTGGTGTAAGTTTCATTAAATATTTTGAAATTTGGACATGTATAACGAAATATCATATCGAGAAGGTTTTTTTAAGCTTGTTCTTGAATACTAATAATAATACAATAATAATACAATACTCTTTATTGCACACTAAAAGAAAATAACAACAGACACTTAAATCTAAAACAGTATGAGAAATGATAAACAACAGGCGGTCTTAACACTAAGAAGCGATCTCTTCCAGACTAATGAAATTTGAATTATAAACTCAGTTTTCCTTAAAAATGTACAAATTTCGACCACATTTTTTGCGTTTGTACCTATTCTGTCTTATCTTTTTGCTAATCAAATCTACCTAAGTGAGGGATCGCTGCCAGAATTTAAGATGAACCCGGTGCGATGCGAAGGAATAGAGCTTGAAAATAAACAAAGTTTCCGAAATACTGGCGGGTGCTTCAGTGCCTCGAGGGAGAAGCCGACTGCGAATAATACTGAAGCAAAGTTAGCAGCGTTGTAGCTTCTGCGTAGACTTGATAGTACCTACTAACAATTATACACTTTATATATATATACAAAATAGTGTGTTCTTTATAAAGGTTTTTTAGGCTTTATTCTCGTTTGTATAATGTTTGTTATGGAAATAAGCAATCGCAATCATTTTTGTTTGTTGGCACAGACGCACAGCCGAAGAAAGCGGTGGCGCTCGGGTGCTGCGCTCGACGCCCGATTGGGCGGACGGCGCCGTGAGTGGCGAGCACCTATGGTCGCCTACCTCGGTCTCCGGCGACTGCTGCTACGTCGGCGACGCGGAATGCCAGGTGACACTGCCACAAGCTCATAAGCCACTAGATCCCAGACTACGAGTACATCTGTGACGAGCACCGCAGGTCGCCTATCTCAGTCCCCGGCGTCGTCTAGGTCGGCAACGCGGAAAGCCAGGTGACACTACTACAAGCTCACGAGTGACTAGATTCCCGTCTGGAGCCGCGGCGAGCCCCTTTTGTCACCCATTTCGTTCTCCGGCGACTTTTGTTGTTTATGGCGGCGACGCAAAATGCCAGATGACATTGGTACAAGCTCACGAGTCACTAAATACCCGACTGGAGCCGTGGTGATCACCTCTAGTCACCCACCTCTCCGGCGGCTTCTGTTATTTACGTCGGTGACTATGGATGCCAGATGACACTGTCTCTGGAGCCATGCATGCAGCATCCTCGACTAGAGGCATAGCGCTATGGCGAGCACCGCTGATGGCCCACCTCGGTCTCCGGTGACTGCTGCTACGTCGGCAACGCAGAATACCAGGAGGTACTGCCATAAACTTACGAGCCACTAGATCCTTGACTAGAGCCATTGCAACATGGTTGTCACCGCTGGTAGCCCACGTAGGTCTCCGTTGATTGCTGCTACGTCGGTGACGCGGAATGCCAGGTGACACTGCCACAAGCTAACGAATCACTAGATCCCCGACTGGAGCCATTATGTCGAGTACCTCTGGTGACTTAGACGTCGGCGACTGCTGTTAGCTGCTGCTGCTGCAGAATGCCAAGTGACACTGCCACAAGCTCACGAGTTACTAGATCTTCGACTAGAGCCGTGCCGAGAGCCACTGCACAACCGGCTCGGTCTCCAGAGACCTGAAGTCTTCGACTGATGCCTTACGCCTTTGCCCGTAAGTTGACATCTTTTCGCTGATATAATGACTATGACTGCGATAAGCTTGGAACAAGTCAAGTACTTGTAGGTACTTAACTACTTAGTAATAGTACCCAAACACAGACAGAGGCCGTGAGCGGGAAGATTAGACATTGAATTAAAAGAATGCCACTGCTATTTGTTTTTTTTCCTTGGATAACATTCACTAATTATTTCTCAACTCTACACCACGACTCACAAAAAGTCTAAGTTGCATGAACAAATGCCGGCATGTGTAAACGATGCGGAGGGAAATTAATATTAACTATATAAAAATTTTTTTGCACGACTAATTTAGAATAAAAATTGCTTGTGTATAATAATATGCTGCTACCCGTATGAAGGTAAGCTATAAATAAAATTAAGACCTATCATATATAGCTAAATACATTATATAGTGCAAACATTACCCGCAATGTAATAGAATGATCATGATGTTCGTGATATAACGTAGATGATAAATTTTGAAGTATAATACCTACCCTTGTCATCGCGCATTCCGAGTTTGTGACATCATAATACGTGCACCAAAAAATTATCCGCAATAGCCAATATTCTCGCGTCGTAATCCGTCCGGCCGCGCGGTACCAATAAAGATTTATGTATCTTTAATACTTTTGCCGCACAAAACATTAAGCGAATATGGGGAAGGATATATCGATTTTCACAATCTGTGGGAAATCAAATATCATTTCGTAGGAGGTGATTAGTGGGATTAACTTGGTTTACCCTTGTTTGGCCTAACAACATTTTGCCTAATTTCGGTATAAGCATAAATTAGGTACTCACTTTATCTATTTTTTTATTTGAGTGAAAAAAAATACATTCCCTATTTTAAATAATTTTATATCTCCTAATTATTATTGAACTAAAAATTAGGTTGCTTAAAATAATTAATTTATTGAACTAAAAATTAGTTCTTATTATTAGTATAATCTTATTTCGTATAGTGTTTGACATAATTATATTTCATCTAACGTACATGTCGCATAATTTTATTTAATCTAATCTTTGTTCAGCCGAACAATTCCGTTAGCGTTAGTAAATGCTTAAAAAAGCGTAGTATTATTTAAAAATCAGTTCTGTCGCTTCAGGGGGCTTCTATTTACGCTCTGAGGACGCAAAGTTACTAACGAACCTAATCAGACGAAACTACGCGTGATTTAAAGGGTTTTTTTATGCGGGAGGGTATTTGCTTTTCTTGTAGAATTAGTACTTTTCAACAAGTGAAAATACTTAGAAATAAAACAATACTAAAGCTAAAAGAAAAACACAAAACGATATATACAATATATACAATTACTATAAAAAGAAAACCCCGTCTAGAAGGTCGGCCTGCGGCATGGACCCCATTACGCTGGCGGCGTTACCTCTCTGGATCGCGAGAGCGATTGTCTGTGAGAGGTACACGCCAGCTCTGGGGTCCCCCGAGATGCGGACCAACCGTGCCGACAGGGCCTTCATGAATGCCTTCATGTCGGCCGACCAGGGTCCCAAAGTTTCAACCGCAAGCGCCGCAAACTCGTAGTCTTTTGATAAGGACGAGTATTTGCGGCGCTTGAGTATTTGGGCCTGGTCGGCCGCTGCGCCGGCTTATAGTCGAGTTGCCCGAATGTGGGACCCGGATTTTTAGTAAAATAAATATTTGTTGTAACCTAACAATATTAAGCAATTGCATACGTCTATCGGCAAAACATAGTGTTTCGCAATACGCTTTAGCCTTAAGACCTATACAATGTACCTATGTTTACGAATAAAGATATTCATTCGTTTTAAAAAAAATAAAAAACAAGTGAATATTATGATAATTAAGTCGAAGACAGTAAAATCTAAGTAAAAACGTTATCCGGACATGTGTTGACTAGTTAAAATAAGAATTGGCAAAGTGATTTTTAAACTAAATAATGTTCAACAAAACAAGAGTTATGTACAATGGTCATTTAGGATAAAAATATTTCGAAAAACTAACTATTATGTCAAATTCATACTTATAGTAAAAGCTGTTAAGACAAGCTGAAATTAGACAAAAAGTTATTAGACCAATCGAGGGAATACCGAATAAGTTGTCCATATTTACAAGCTTTTGTAAACTTGCCGTGTTAGTATAGTATGTAACCTTGCAAGTTAAATTTGACCCGCCCTGGTTTCCGATTAGGCCAAAATTTGGCACACTTATGTAATTTACGTGACAGTACAGTATTATGACACCATCGAGCAGATCTGATGATGGAGTCGGATAGTGGACATAGGAATTATATAATAAAATAACGCAATACTACCGAGTTTGAGCTCTGTAGAATTGTCTTGAAGCGTATTTAGCCATTGTTTAAAGGAAAGTACAGTCGGCCGGAAAGATGCTCTATTTTATCCTTCTGCTAAAATAGCGCATCACGTTAAATGTCCAACATTAAAAACAAAAACAAAATATTTGTAAATTTGTTGTTTTATACCAACGACGCAAAAAAATACTATTTTTCCGTTTGTCTTATAACGCCTCGTAGTAAAACCAAGGTACTACACGGGTTAAAATGAAATTGTATTATAATAGAAGTTTATATGCAATTTGCAGAGATATTCAGTAGGCATAACATGACGTTTTCCCAGGCTAAACTGTCTGTTAATATCTACTCTTTCTCAAATCATTCCCGCACTGAAAACCCTGGGGTATGTTTATATTTGTAACTAGAAGACGCCCGCTACTTCGTTCGAAAAGGAGAAAGCCATAACCCCTCTTTTTTCTTTAGTATAGTCGGGTAAAAAGTATTTTATAACCGCCTGGAGATACCTAGCTACCCGTGTACCAAAAATAGTTGAAATCCATTGAGCCGATTTAGCGTGATGAAGCCACAACGACACATACAAACATGCAAAAAAAAAACATTTTAGTGACCTCCTAATAGTCCGAAATTTTTTTTTTTTTGAAAATATCTTCAATGTACAGACATTTAATTGTTACCACTTTATAATTGTATACATATAGATATGATATGGTACGAGTGGCAGCTGCTTTTTCTTTCATCTTTTGTATTGATAACATATAAATACCTGCTCTATGTGTTTCAATGTTTTAAAATGAAGAAAAAAGTAACTAAGTGAAAATGAGGGTAGCACGTTCAAAATACTCTAATAATAATAAGCATTCAAGAATAAACGAGAAGCTGTAAAGGATGCGAGTACTCGTTTTGTAACGCGGAGGCTCCGGGAGTAATTCTAGTGAGAAATTATTTCTCTCGCCGGTATGATAAGAATAAATTTTCCCTTCGGAGATTTACAGCTCATGTCAATTTACGATTACACGCGGCGTTTACGACGCCGACGCACGACTCGACGAACATTTCGCGCCTCACGAGGAAGATGTAATGAAATTCAGTACTAGGTTTTCTTTACATTGTACTCAACTTTTTAATATACCTGAAAGTTATAAACATACGTGTGCTAACTCGGAGCACGTTCATGCAGGATATTGTAATATTCTCACCTTTTATAATCCATTTTTGGGGTTCCGGACCAAATATGGTGAAAAAGGAACCCTTATGGTGCGACTCTGTCTGTCTGTCTGTCTGTCTGTCCGACTATTAAAGCGCTAAATTTCAAATAGATATCATAAGTAGTTTTGAGATATGGCTCAAAACTACTTATGATATCTATTTGAAATTTAGAATATTTATAAACATGTATTGCAAAGGAAATATATTTTTATCGCCTAAAAAAACGACGAATATGAGGGAGGGCAAAAATTAAAAGTCTAGCTACTAGGTCAAGTAGTTTCATATGAAAGGGCTTGATCTGCACATTTTTAAACAGTTTTTTTATTGTGATTAGATTTTGTTTTAGTACGGAAAATGTGACAAAAAACACCATTACCCCCTTTATCTCCGAAGTTTACCTACCGAACAAAAATTTTTGAAATATTCACAATTTGTATACATAAAATAACACGAAAATTATAACCATGTCTCTAATTAGCTAATTCTTTTATTTTAATTTTGAAAAATACCTATTTGAACATCCCGGTTGCGTTAAGTTTGCACCTCATTTGTATACAATGCTATGGATATTAGGTGCAAACTTAACTCAACCGGAACCGAGTAATATAATAATGTTAGGGTAAGTAAGATTTTGTACGGAACCCTTGGTGCGCGAGTCCGACTCGCACTTGGCTGTTTTTTTTCATGGTGGTGATATCGCGCCTTTAATATTAGTTAGGTATTTGGAATGGGCAATTATATGAATATAAATGTCGACATCACAATTATCGCTATCTTATACTTGCAATCGGCTTCGCAATTTTGACACATGTCATATGAACCGTATTTGTTTTTTTTTAATGACAGTTCGTATCGCAATTGGATTGTTCTTACACTACACAGTTCCGTATTTTGCGGGAATCGACATTTAAAACTAGTTTAAAATATATGCACAATAATACAAGCAGTACAATATGCGTAAGTCGAATAGCGTGCGACAAAATATCTAACGAATTGGTTGTTTAGCAATACGAAAGTGATAACACTGGTACTTTTAAGCCACCTAAATACCGAAATAGTCATACCTATCTCATGGTTATTGGACTGATTGTATATCTATTTGCAAAGTCGAATGCGAGCCCTGGAACGTGCTCCGAGTTAGCACGCGTATGATTATAAACATAAAAAACTCTCACGTAGCTAGTACAACTTAGTCGCTCGTTCGTATTATAAAATTGTAAAAGTGAAAAGTCTCTACATTAAAGATATTGAAATAAAACTATTTTCAGTTTTATTTCAATGAGTAATAATCGCGGAAACAGAAGAAAATATGATTAAAGATATTAAAAATTGATTGAAACGGACTATTTGTAAGTCACCGAATCAAAATATATATTTTTTATGTGTCGTTGTGGCTTCATCACGCCAAATCGCCTTAACGGATTTCAACTATTTTTGGTACACGGATAGCTGGGTATCTCCACATGATTATATAATACTTTTTAGCCGACTACGCTGAAGAAAAAAACAGCGGTTGTGACTTTTTCTCCTCCGCGAACACCTTCTAGTTGATTATATAAAATTTTGTTCGCAGCCCAGGGAGTAGATATCGACGGCAAAAAGTACAAACGTAGTAACCGCCAATGGAAGCCATCGGCGGTTACTGCGTTTCTGCTTCTTGCCGTCGATATTGTGATTGCAACGTCTTACTCAAGGTATTCTATTGAAATACACCGTATCACAAAAGCAGCTTTTCCTTTGAAAAAGGTTTATCCTACGCATCCTTCGAGTTCACAAATCTCTCACGTACGTATTTTATTTATTTGCTTTTAGTTCTAACGCTTTCGTAAGCCTGTCACTACAATATTGCCATTGAATGTCGAAGAAGCTCACCTAATAAATAATCTATACCTAATAAAGCTCATATAATAAATATTACAGACATATTAATGTTACGATTTACTAACAGTTAGTATATAGGTCGGTACAGAAAGGCGACAGGGTAAGAAATTGTAATATCCTCGGCAGCCATTAGCAAGTTTCCTGCCTATTGTGTGACAGCTGTTGGTGGGACGTAAGCGCCGCGTAGTTGAATGTAAGATTAATGAGCCGCCTCCACCATTATCGCGGCGGTGACCCGTCACTGTCGCTATAACAAAAGAGTGTTCGAGTTCATACAGCCATGCAGCCAATCGCCGACTAATCGCTACATTAAACAACTTCGCGTCCCGACGCGCCGTCGTCCCTCTCGGTAACACTTTAGATTTCTAGACTTCTAAAACAAGTAGATAAAGTTTTGCTGCAGCGAAATTGTAACACGTTGTAAAAGTGTATAGGAGCGCTTTAGTTGTTCAAGTGTTTTAAGATGCCTAACACATTCTAAACGCCGATGAAATTAGATTCCCTCCGTGCAATTTAACGTTCACCTTAAGGTGCGTCCACACTTGTATCATTTGCTCGTATCCGATCACCGTGCCGTGGCATGACTGCGTATCGCGCTGCTTGGACGCTCACTGTCGGCGCGCCGATCATGCCGCACTCGTCCGATATAAGTGTGTGATACGCGTAGCAACATGGATTTCGAGCGATCGGATCGGCGCAACTTCCAAACGCGTGATCGTGACACGTGATCATGCCTCGCGACGATGATCGGATACGGGCAAATGATACAAATGTGGACGCACCTTCAGTATTTTTCCTCATATACTGTCTGATAGCATAACTCATACTGCAGAACTGTTGCTGCCTGTTGTATGTAGTTCTTATTTTTATAGAGAAATATGTATTGTCAATCGTAAGCATCACTTGAAATTGCCTAAATTATTTTTTATCTATAAATATTTGTATTGTACCATGTATTCAATTACAGATGTAGTGCATAATTGTTTTCCATCGTATTTTCACGGAAATGTACGAACGTGTCTTGCTATTTCAATCGGTCACAGTACAAAAAGTACTGAGGTTGATTGAAGTTAGCATGACAAAAACTAACGTTTCCGGGAAAATACGATGGAAAACAATTATACACTACATCAGTAGTTTACTGTAAGCTTTGTCGTTATTTGAATTAATAAAATTGAAGTCTCACGCACGCCTTTATTCAATACTCCGCCTACGCCATCACAACAAATTTTAGACATGAACTGTTAATTTGGTATTAATTCAATAATAACGGTGAATTTGTTGAACAGAAACACGGGTCCCGCATGAAATGCTCGGCGTGCAAGATCGTCGCGCACCAGGCGTGTATCGACATCCTCATGGACCGCGTGCAGTTCACGTGCAAACCGACCTTCCGCGACGTGGGCGTGCGGCAGTACCGAGAGCAGACCACCACGCACCACCATTGGGTGCATCGCCGCTCAGAGAAGGGCAAGTGCAAGGCTTGCGGCAAGGTAACGTTAATTTCTTTAAAATCATTACATCAGAAATTCATTAATTTTATACCCTATTGCTTAAGTATTTAGAAAAGGTAAACAAAAAAGACATTCGACTTATGTAGGTACCACACATAACAAAAGATTTCTTTGATTGATTAAATGAGCTCTTTTATTTACCTTTTGTTAAATAACTAACGAATAGGGTATAGTGTGTTGTGAGTAATGTTAGACAGCTTCAGCAGCTTATTAGTTTTGGAATAGCACATAAACAAAATAGGCATGAAATACGAGACTTTATTATAATTTCAATACACGTCGATCGACGATAATTATACTGCCGTACATTATTTCTTAATCAATCAATAGAACTAACCTAAAAAAATATTTGCAATCCATTTTTCTAGTTTTGTAATTATTCAAAGTAATGTTATTTTTGCAATAATTCAAAGAATATTTAGTCATTGTTGCCAACTGGTAGCGTGATGGAAACAAGACTGATCGTAAAACTTGAGGTAGTTTTGAGTGGCTAATTTTTTCCCGACTGATTTTATGTCAATGATTAAGTTATTTAAAATGCTGAAACTGAAACACATCAACCATCAAAACAATCACAGTAGCCTAAAATATTCCTCCATTGTTAAAAACCTCTACGTGTTAATTTTAACTACGAGAAATTCATTAAAAAAGTCACAGGAGGGCCCCGACTTGGCTTAATTAGGTCGTTAATAAATTAACGCAGCTATCTAATGGCAGGTGGACCTTTTGGCCGGTAGAAGCTTCGTGTAATTTCAGAATAATTGAAACCGTCAGACATTAAATCATTGTTAATTTATGGGGCCTTACTCTGACCGTGACCGGTTATTCAGAATCATATTTCATTTTTTAACCCCCGACGAACAGTGAATGAACAAAACATAGAAATCGAGCTTCCTACAAAATTCGAGTGTAAAACGTGGAAAACATCTGATACGAGTATTATAAAGTTGTAAAAATTAAATTTCTGTACATTCAAAATATTTTCAAAAAAATGGTTGTAATGGACTATTTGGAGGTCACTGAATTATAACACTATTTTTTTGTATGTTTGTATGTGTCGTTGTGGCTTCATCACGCCAAATGGGCTAGACAGATTTCAACTATTTTTGGTACACGGGTAGCTGGGTATCTTTTTACCCAACTATGCTGACGAAAAATGAGGGGTTCTGACTTGTCTTCCTCTGTGAAAAAAGTTGCCGGCGGGTATAATATTAGAACTTATAATATAATACTACAATATATTCGCTCACTTTATATAGCTTGTTTTGTATTTCAGTGAATATAATGAACGAAAGATATAATTTCAAAATATCTACTTTCGTAAAGAATAACGTTATTAAGATGAAGAGAATATATATATATATATATATTAATTTATATATTTTTTCATTCTTTTAATTAGTTCGACTTCTTACTAACCCAATTCCTGTTTCTAATAAATTCATACGATAAATAAATAATTAAGATATAATGCAAATTTATATAACGATTAAAGAGTATCACGTTCATAACACCTAAGGCTTAAAGCACATATTATTCAATTCATCTGATATCAAAAAGCATAATGCTCGTATAGTATAAACTATCTTCTTGTTTATGAATTTTCTTTTTGGAATAATTCTATATGGCATGACCAGTATACGCATAATTATAATTGAGCATAAAGTGTTTTTGCATAACCAAATTTTGCATATACCTACGTATAACGCATAACTATTCATGGCCGAATATTGTTTATTTATTTGTGAAACCCGAATGGTCCAAATGCAGGATTATACATTCGCATAATTTATCACGCAGAATAATACATCTTTCAGTTTCAGACATTACATTTTCATTCTATGCGAATTTTACGCTTCGCCGCCATGTAAAAACTAGACAGTCCTTTTGAGTTCATTTGGACGCCCGGCCTTTAGCGACAATGTTAATTCATAGCATCAGTACTTTGAAAAAAACTCGTATCTCAATGTAATAGAACGAAAAACGTGGTAACTCCATTATATGACGCTATGCACTTACTGCCTTTATTTTCAGGTAAGTTTCAGATACAAGCTTTTTTCAAAGTAGTGACGATATGCTGACACAGAACCGAATTTTTCCACCCCGAACCCACGTGGTATTGTCTGTTCTACCTCTAGAATGTATATAAATGCCTAGAGGACCGAAGGGAGGGCAACCCTCACCCACTGTTTCAGCGCTCGGTGGACGCGCTTTGCTTTCTTACGCCAGGGCGGACACACATTCCGCCGCGAAGGAGCAGTGTAATGTGTAGTCTCTTGTAAAGGCGGAATGAAAAACAACATCAAGAAATAAAAATCATATTTTGTCAATAACAATGTTAGTGCATTTAATGCTTATATCATACAATATTAGGATATATAGGGTGGGTCATACATTTTTGTAAATAGCAGCACTGAATTTTTCGGAAACTGTCGGAATGAGCGGCGGGAAATTGGCGGGAAACTATATGTCAATTCGTGCAATTTTATTTATAATGGATCGTTTCACTGGAAAACAACGGGCTTTTTGTGTTAAACAGTTTTATAAAAAGATGATGAGATAGCCGCGATCCCTCGCTGCATGTGTCAGCGAGTTTTCAAAGGTTTGCGTAGTCGATTGCAGGAGTGCCAACGACGAGACGGATGACATCTGGATGATGTAATTTTTAAAAAATAAATTGCAATTATCTGTTACTAGGTTAAATAAATAAAATATAGAAAAACATGCATAGTTTGAATTTTATCGATGTCTCAAAGGTGCAAAAAAATTTTGGCCCACCCTCTAACCATGACAACAAATGTGAGTGTTAGTACTTAAAACATTAAGGAAGATAAGTTTTTTTATATTCATAACAGCATTTGACCCCAGAATCACCCGATGGTAAGTGACTACGGGGTTGAGGACGTAGCTCGCTGGTTCAGTAACAGCTTATTCACTCTTGCCTTGAAGAGACACAAACTATAATTTTCCGGAAATACACACGATGGAAGTCAGTTCTATTCCTTAACCGTTCGCATAGCTGTAAGTATTAGGACATTCAGGAATAGAGCAAAAAATATTAGCGCACTTGCATTAGGGCAAGTTGGGTTAGAATAAACTAGGATTAGGACAAACGTTATTATTAGGGAAAAACAATATAGGACAAATCATTTTAGGGATTCCAATGTACCTACTCGTAGATACGTTGTGCTTCTATGTTTTTTTTCGTTCGCTGCCGACGAAACATGAAAAGTGTTATGCTTAAGTTTAACATGTGTATATCTGTGGCATCGCTAATGGTGAACATTTTTGTCTGATAAAAGGCTTAACCGAGAATGTTTCTGCCTATGATTCAAGATAATCGGTTTCACTGTTAAGAGTATCAGCTTTTTTCTTGTGTCATAAGTTTTTTATTTCAACTGGTTTTAGCGATTATTAATGATTCATCACACAAAAACAGCACAATGCCATTTTTTCATTTATTTGTTTTTCGTTTGTTCTATCCGCGAGCACTTCTCCCATCGGATACATATATATACATACTATTTAGAAGGTGCCCGCAACTTCATTCGCTGACAAGATAAAAGTCATAACCCCTCTTTTTTTCTTTAGCGTAGTCGTGTAAAAAGTATCCTACAACCATCTGGAGATACCCAGTTACCCGCGTACCAAAAATAGTTTAAATCCATTTAGCCGATTTCGCGTGATGAAGCCACAACGACACATACAAACATACAAAAAGTCCAAAACATATTTATTTTCGATTTAGTGACCTCCAAATACTCCGTTACAAAATGTTTTTTGAAAATATCTTCAATGTACAGACATTTAATTTTTACAACTTTATAATAGTATAGATATCCCATTATAGGTCTACATGTGTTTTGCACAACTTATTTAATAACTGTAGTAACGGAGCACACTTTAAAGCGCGATTTGGAAATAGTGGGTTTACTATGCATTGTAACGTGTTGTTAATTAGTTTTGTTACGAAAGCTTCCTTCACCCACAATCCAATCTTATGATTTCACAGGCTTTAGATATATTTATATCTAATCTATTCACATTACATCTATTTATGATTAGTAAAAAGGATGAATTACCTCTATACCTACTTACATTTATATCGCCAAAAGTTTTGCCAGTTACGTACCGCTTATTACAAAACCACTAGCATGACCCCGTGTACAGTAAGGGCGATTGAGTATAAGGAATTTTACCGTCCGGCAGTCCGATTTTGCACAAACTACAAACTAGTATGGACAAACTAGAAAAATCGGACGCTGGACAGTAAAATTCCTTGTAGTGCACAATCGCCCTAAAGGAAATTGAAAGGTGTACCTTTTTCGCTCTTGTCACAATGACAATAAAGTACGTGTTTCAGCTTCCCTTACTCTACAATGGTTTTTAATCTAACGATAGATTAGTTTACCGGTCTAGCATGATTTCGTCATAGGCGTGTTAGTCACACTAGTATAAGTAGTAAAATCAAAATAATTAGACACAAGACATAAGACGTCATAACTTTGCTATATTTTTTAGGCAGGTATCATAGTTGAGGTGTGGCCAATTTCAATTTAAACCTTTAATTAGGGCTAATATTGTTGTTGTCAATTATATTAATTAATTTTTCGAAATATCCCACATCTTGTGACACTACACTACAACGTAATTTCTACCAATTGATAGATTTATGACGTTTGATTAAAATAAGAACCTGATCAATCGAGTTTTGGTCGGTGAAACCTATTTGTATACACTTGAATGGCAAAACTTGGTCTAGACGTAAATTTTCATCTAAATCGTTAGAACCGTTTCCGAGAAACCAATTACATATGCTCATTTAAACAAGATATTCTTGTACAGCATGTACCGAGCTTTGCTCGGTGAGTGACACCTACATATCTAGATGAACTTGAAAGACAAAACTATGACTAGATATGAAATTCCATCTAAATTGTTAGGGGCTTTGCCAAAAAACCAGTTCCATGTCTAGATAGGTTTTACTCAACGAGCAAAGCTCAGTTACCCAGGTTTTTTTATCCAGTAGGATAACTCATTAATAATATGCATGTTGCCGGGGGTACGAAATTTATAATAAGAATTAATCCGTCAGTTTGTTATGTTGCTTTTTCTAATTAATAAAATAAGATTCAGATACCTACATGTCATTAAATTATAGGAGATGAAGGCTCGTGACGTCATAATTTTGTATAAACTGTACAGAGACGTAACGTCACACGAAATTTTCTCCAAATGTATCGCCGTTATGTTTTGATTACTTGAAAAATACGTCTTCAATATTTTTTTATTTATCTATACAGACAATAAACAATTAAAATTAGGTCAACATTTGTATTAAGTTCATGCGGATTGCATGAATATTTTACTGAAATTTAGCTAGCAGTAATTTCCCACGTGTATATTGAAGTCCGGCGAGATCACAGCCGCCTTCAGGCTTTCATTTCCCACCCTTTCATCTACTCGCCAACTGTACAGTGAGTATTCAATGCAGCTATCCGTCTCCAGACTACTATGAAAGAGAACGTCATTAGTGTAGAGTTAGGGTTGATTTTGGACGTAGTATCCAGTCGAACGAAACGGTTTGCTTTATCATTTATTATGCGAACTACTAGGAAAGGGACTCGCTCCCATCATCGTGTAATTGTAATTTGGGTATCATTTGTACTAGTGTGATACATGCTCAGGGCCTGCTCCTGGGAAATACCGGTTCTCAAATTCCCGGGAAATCCCGGTAATTTCATGGTGTCGAAGGAACCGGTACCAAAGATTCCATTCCGGTTCTCCCGGTTCTTTATTTAAATTACCAATGTGCGTTTTTTGCAACAAGCTGTGCGGGCGATATTTTTGACACATATTTGTGTATCTTAGTGGTACTTTATAGCTTAATAATACTATAATAATTACAGATTTTAAATTTTAATGATTGAGGTGTTGTAATTGTAAGGAATTGGCAACTTTGTACCTGCGAGCTAAAGCGAGAGCGTAATAACATCTTCCTTGTCGGACGCATGGACTCGTTATTTGTTATATGTTGAGGATTGTGGACTTGTGATTCTGAATGTAAGGTGAGATGAAATGCAAAAAATTGCTCCAGAATCTAGTAACGGTGAGAATGATTACAGAAACTATGAAACCAACATTATTTATTTTGTTATATGCAATGAGGCCAGAGACCTGCATAAGAAAATCCGCTCTATGACCAAAACTTTATCTCCCAACTCCTGGGCCATTGAGGATAGGGAAGGCGGAGTACACTGTGAGTTAGACAGCATATCTAACGTTTTGAAAACCTATTGCCAGGCCTTGTTCTTCGATGAAATTTTGCGAACACTGAACCCAAGAATAAATGTGAATTGGAGCCAGACATTCTAGAATCTGAAGTCAGAGCAGCCATGAGGCATCTAAAAAATGAAAAAGCTACCTACTGCATCCGATCGCAACCATACGAGCTTTTGGAGAGATTGGTGTTACCATTTTTCACAGACTGTAGCAAAAAATGGAAAACGGGAATTTGGCAAAAAAAATGGACTCACACGGCATTAATTCCTTTTCATAAAAAGGGCTAAAAAAACCAAAGAACTTACGCCTTATTGCAATGATCTCCCATGCCAATAAGATTATGTTTCACATCCTTAACGAAAGGCTGAAAAGCTTCCTATCTAAGGAAATAGCGCCAGAATAGGCAGGGTTCGTTAAAGGCACAAAAACCCGGAAGCAAATATTGATTGTCCGCCAAATTATCGCGAAATCTCGGGAGTTCAACAAACCTCATATGCTTTGTGGACTTCTCGAAAGCATTTGATTCCGTAACATAGCCTAAACTCTGGGGTGTCTTGTTACAAATCGGTACTCCGAAACACCTAGTAGATATGCTGAGACGCCTCGACGAAGATGGAACGGCATCAGTGAGGACAGATGAAGTCTTCTCAGACAACTTTCACCCTAGTGCTGGAGTTCGACAAAGGTGCATAATATCGCCACTTTTGTTCAATCTGTACACTGAACTGATTATGCGCATATAACCCTTGAAGACTGGTCAGACGGCGTTACAATAGGCCAACCTACGCTATGCCGACGACACTACCTTGTTTGCCTCTAGCAAAAGCAGCATGGAAGAACTTCTCTTAAAAAATGAAGTTTCAGTTTGGACTTTGATTTGAAGATTAACCGCAGCAAAACCAAGATCATGGTTGTCGTCAGAGCTAACAAAAACTTGCAAAACATAACACAAATAGCTAACTGCGACGTCTTGCAATCCTATGTGTACCTTGGGGCTCTAATCTCGAATCAGGGAGGCTGCATCGAAGAAGTCAAACGACGCATGGCTATGGCTTGGACTGCTATGGAGAAGCTCAAGAAAATATGGAGAAACCGAAACATAACGAAGGCAACAAAGATCAGGCTCACAAGAATATTAGTTTTCTTGCCATTTTCTTACGCTGCTGAGACATGGACTCTGTGGCAGACCAAAATCAAAAAGGTAGACCTCCTAGATATGTGGTGCTGGAGGAAAATGCTTGGGGTTCCGCACAATCGCCTCTATCCTTGAAGAACTGGACATGAAGGAACGTCTGTCTAGTATGGTGCACAGGCGAATCCTCAAATACTTCGGTCACGTGAATTGGCGCGGAAATGAGTCCATAGAACGCCTCGTCGTGCAATGGAAGGTGGAAAGAAAAAGCCGCGGGGCAGCTCGCCAATGCGATGGACAGACCAAATACAGGCGGCTGTTGGTGGGCCGCTACATGAGTGCACCCGGATGGCTGCAAACAGGCAGAGGTGGCAGGAAGTGATGCGACGAGTCCTGTCAAGCGTAGCGTAGCGATAAAGAAGATTTAAGAAACGACTCCTAAATATATTTTTAATTAATATCTTAAACATAATCATCATCATCTCCCTGCCCTTATCCCACTTACGTAGGGTCGGCACAACATGTTTTCTTCTTCCTCATGTCCTCTATCACACAGTCCCTCTATCGTTTTTTTGGCCTACCGATCGCTCTTCGTCCTTGGACACTCATCTCTAACATTCTTCTACCAATATGTCCCTCATCCCTCCTCATTACATGCCCATACCACGCTAACGTACTTCTCCTCATTTTGTCCGTCATGGGTGCTACTTTCAAAAATTTATATCTTAAACATCTAAAAAATATTGCATATTTTTTGTAATATAAGTACTGCATCATGGTTTACTTAGATTTCAATATTAAAAAAACATACGTGGTATTGAGGAACCGGGAAGAACCGGGAAATGAAATTCTTGGACCCGGACCGGTACTGCAGGCCCTATACATGCTCGACCCTGTAGCCTCCTACCAATGAGTTTAAACCGGGGTCACTTTTAGAATTAAAAAAAAAAACAATCTAGGAGTATTGATTTGTACGACTGCACCAAATTAAGTTTGAAGAAACGTATTCGATCTTCACTTCCTAAACTATATTCCTAACTACTGATTAAATGTTCCTTTCCCGCACATACACCACACACACAACACACACATACACGAGCGCCCTTCTTCTAATATTTGAATTTGAGCATGTGAAATGGTTTTTTTTGTCATAATGTACTTATTTATACTTAATTGTCGCTTTTATGTAACTTATTTTTTTTATTTATTTATTCATTAAACAAAGTACATATTTCTTATTTCTAACACAGTTTCGTGCAAAACTGTATTGTACAGTTTGACTGCAGGCACGAGTCTCTATACTAATAATACTATAGAAGATTTATTATTTATATACAATTATAAGATAAACGAATATATTTGATGCTAACTTTAATTAAATCATTTTACTCAAGCGACTGCAGCAAATATTTTTTCAGGGCCTTTTTAAATTTGGGCTTGCTTGGCTCATGACGTGAAGGAAGTCTTTTATTTAAAGTTCTATCTTCGAAATAGTTCTTAACGCGTGGTACTTCGAATTTGCCCGCGGACACCGATCGAGTGCCATGCTTGTGCTCTATTAATATTGGATTATGCTCCTGGTTGCTATGGTTATTAACTGCTAGTAGGTATTTATGTTTTAAACTAACTCGGAGTATTTTACAAATTTAAAATAATTTTGAATAGTCTCCATTACAATTATTTTTTGTCTTTTTATTTACAAGTAATTTTAAGAATCTTATTTGCAATGCTTCTAATTTATCAATGTAAGATTTAAATGTAAGTCCATAGCAATCAAGAGCATATCCCAATATAGAATCTACTATTGCGAAGTATAGGCATTTTAATATATTATTTGGAACTTTGAAGCTTAAATGATAAAATTTGCCTAAGAGAATTCGTAGTTTGTCACATACATAATTTATGTGTTGGTGCCACGAAAATGCGGTATCAACTTTGACTCCAAGATATGTTACACAATCAACCTTTTTCAATCGGTTTACATTGGCAATTTATGAAAGTATTGTGAATACATGTGAAACTGTGAGTGTACATGGGCAAAGATGCATCTGTGATATGTAAATAAGGAGATTGAATAATGAGTAGTCTTGTTTTTTCTGAGTTTAATATTATGCCATTATCATGGGACCATTTAACTACAGCATCTATATCCTCTATCCCATTTATTCCACTAAATTGTACTTTTGTGAACATCTCTTTTTATTGGCTTTTGTTGTAGTATTTTTAAGTGACGTTTAAAGTTTTGTATTGCTGTTGATGCCCCAAATAAATAAATAATAATACGAAAAAATAGTTATCAACGAATGAGTACCAACATAGTTTCAAAATAAAACACAGTTCAGTCGCAGCGAGTCTTTTAAACACGGACATGCACAACTTGTATAGCTGACTACGTAGTTAAATTGTGCTCATCACGAATCTCGTCTATCTCTGTATTGTTATCTGAATAAATTAATCATATTATTACGGGCGGCAGACGGAGTCAAATTATATAACGCAGCTTTCTGCAAACTGCAACGGTACCCAATTATTTCCGTCACCAAACATCAGTTTCGTTACTATCGTACGATTTGCGAGACAAAAAGCGAGGATGTAAAGACAGGCGATATCCCTAAAGAAACAGCATATAAACAATTATTATAGGCGGCAACAACAAGGATTTAACAAACCGAGTTCCTTCGACACTAAGTATAGAAATATAACGCGACACTTAGAAATGTCTGAGAATTCCCAACACACGGTAATTAAATCAATCATGTTTAAAAGCGATTTAGTAATGTCTTGTTAATATTATTATTACGTGTGTAAAATTTGTGTAATTTTAAATCAATAGGTGTGTTTATAAGTTAAGTTTAGTACTTCATTATAATGAATTTGTAAAATTAAGTAATTCGAAAGCTATAATCAAATACATACACTGCAGAGATGTCCAATTACTTTCCTAGAATACACCGTGAACTGCTTTATTGTTTCCTATGTTTGGTCATCATATTCCCACCAACAGAAATTAATTAAAAAAGGGGCAGTGCGTTTTATAGGTAAGTTGTGCATCGCATGCTCGCACGCTCACACTAGCAGGCATGTACAATCATCAACGTATGAATTTACTTACACCTTAATCCATTTGAAATAAGGTGAAAAATTATATACATCCTTGTCGCTGACTGTGCCAGGGGTATATGCAGATATTGTGCCGTGGAGGTGCAATTAAAGTACAATGCAGCTAGCGTGTCGCTCGCCCCGTAGCTTCCCACCGTGCATACAAACTGGCTGCCATATGTATTAACTTACATTATTCTTACAATATTATATCCCTCGCCTCCCCACAATGTGCTATCTCAAAATACCACTAATTTCTGTCAAATAGCACATTGAAAAGATATAATTGTAAAAACTACAACATACACAGATTAAACGCAATTACGTATGAAAAAGAGGGTTAGGATTTTTTTCACCCACTCCAACGAAGTTACGAATGATTTCTAGTATTTGTATATTTCATTATGTATTATTATGATGTTTTGCCTATTCTATACCATCCCCTGATACCTACTTCATATTAGCCCTAACGTTCTGACAGCCGATTGACACGTACATAAATATGATGTACAGCTACTAAATAGCTTTTAGTTATTTTAGTTGATAGTGTAAAATGACCATCCACATCCAGAGCACATGTCGCGTATGCGCCAGTTTACAAAAACGCGCGCGTCTATTTACGAGGTATGATGAGTATACGATCAGTTCGCGTGCCGCTCCTGCGCCGACCCGCGCAACTACAATTACTATGAGCGGTGCGGGTGCTAGGCTAGCGCAGCTAAGCACACAGTCACATACACTACTTCCTATTACTGAGGTGAACGCGTGCAGCACACGCGATTAATGTGAGCTTTGCGCGGGTGGCTTTAATTCGCGCCACTATAAATACGCGCGGAACGGACGCTGCGCTAGCGCTGCTCCACTGCACACTGCACTGTAGTTGTAGTTGCTCGCGCAAGGCTCGCATCTAGCGCGTGTACTGCACACGGTCACCTCAGTACTATACGTCGAAGTAGTGTCTGTGTGCGCACTCGGAAAGCTAGGGTTTGGTGAAACTATATTTTGTGCAATTTCTATAACATCTGTGCTTGTTCCTGACACAATGATTATTATAGTGGAACAGCGCTAGCGCAGCACCCGCGCCGCGCGTAGTTGTGCGGATTAACGCAAACCGCGCAAGGCTCGCATCAAGCGCGTGTCCTGCATACGCTCACTTCAGTACATCGGAGTAGTGTATGTGTTTAGGTAATAGACAAGCGCTAGCGCAGCACTCACGCCACGGGTTATTGCCATCTGTTACCTCGAACTTGTTACCACTAGTAACAGCTAGAAATTTAAATTTAGCTCCAGAATCCTGGTTGACAGCATACAGTACAATCTCCTTTTTCCCCGGTGATATCGTGGGGAGCTTACGTGGGCTAGGGCCGCTAGGGCAATGACACGATATCTATAACTCCCACAACATGTCGTTATCGTCGAGGGAAGTATAAAAGCGGCTCCATACATTACGATGTTTTATTTCGTCGAACGACAAAATTCCCAAAAAACCGACTATTTGCGAGTGTTGAGCTTGCGGCGCATTTGGCAGATGTGGATGAAGCTGAAGACAACCTACATGGAGAACAAAACAGATGTTATCTCTTGAAGTCGTGTCCTCCAAACCACCACCCGACATAAAAATTCAGCACCCTTTTGACACATGCATACTGGATGACCTTTTAAAAACTCAACTTTAAACCGAGGCAAGTAGAGATTTCGTTCTAGTTGTTTGTTTTGCTTCCACACGAAAGTTCCACGTTCCACACGTTCAAAGAACTTCAACTCGCGTTAGTCAGCCAATCAAATCATGTTTTGTTTTGACATGACACACATTTTATGTTTATATCCGTTTATAAATCCCTTAAAGGATCTATATGATTTTTCGATCATTCTTATACCAAATGGCAAAAATAAGATGCAATATTGTTGCCCGAACAAAAGTGGCCGCAACCGTGAGTTGCCAGCATTTGAATTGGACTGTGGATTCAAATAAAAATATTTTTATATAATAAAATTACATTCATGCATGTTTTACCATAGTATAGATATAATGAGACGAATTGCACAGAAACTTGAAAGTCTCGGTGAAATTTGGAATGAGCACTCCGCACAGACGGCTGTCTTGGCCCAGAAAAAAAATGTAGTCTGGCCAGTGACTCGTTACAAATATGTCACAAGGATTTTATTTATTGGGTAAACTTAACAATGGCGTGGCATCTCATAGGAAACACTCAAATAATCCGAAATATTTTATTCCGAATTTGATTTTTCCGATTGTCGAAATTCCGAATTTCATATTTCCTTTGAATTAAAATAGGTATCTATTGTTGAAATGCACGAAATTTAGTTTACCGAATATCAAAAATCCGAATTTTTAATATTCCGATGTTTATAGCCCCGAAGAATTAAAAAGCCCGATGTTTTAAAACCCAGAAAAATATAATCTGAATTTTAATTATCCGAAATGTCATTGCTAGTTCGGAATTTTGACATTCGGAAATATAAAGTTCGTGAGTTTTAATAATCGGAATTTTGACATTCAGTAATATAAAGTTCGTGATTTTTAACAATCGTAATAAAAACCGAAAACTGTAGGTTAGTTTAGGTTTTTATTGTGACTATGTGAAATGCTTGCTTGCATGTACACAATTGACAAAATGGAACATGGGCCAAAAACCGAAAATTGTAGGTTAGGTTATTCTGATGATTCGGACTTATGTTTAGTCGGATTTATTATTAGTCGATGTAATGATACTCGGAATTTTAAAATTCGGCATTGTAGTATTCGAAATTCGTACTTTTGCTATTTCGGATTCAGTCGGACTTCTTATTGTCCGTGTCCGGTGTATTGAAATTCGGAATTTTGAAAATCGGAAAAGTAAACGTTAGACATTTTTAAATTTCGGATTTATGATATATCTCAATCGTCATATTCGGAATTTTGATCTATTCGGAATTATAAGAATCTGTATTATAATTTCGTGATTCTGAATATCGGAATTAAATTTTCGTATTTGTGTAGTGTACCCCGTCTCATGGCTTACCATCTTATGACTAAGCCGCAGCAAAGGCTATTAAAATGCTCAAATGCTGTAAAATACAGCAGAAACATTTACAAAGACTGGGTTAGAACAAAAAAGGCCTTAGTGGCAACCATGTACCCAAACGCAGCATGGCAATGCCTGCAAAATGCTGCGATCGCAGAACCGTTGGAAGAAAGCAGCTCACGACCGGTCGTTGTAGAGATCCTTGGAGGTTGGAGGTGGGTCTATGTCCAGCAGATGATGAAATTTACATCGCAATTAGTTTGTGTGCGGAATGAGAAATTAATGCCTTTATGCGGACTTTATAGCTGATAAGAAATGTATTGCTATGTACGTCTATGTCTTCCATATGACTGCATAGTGCTCATTAATATTGTATATATGACCTCATACGCAGCCGCGATGTGTAATGCGTAATCCCTTGACGTCATAAGCACGAGGGTGTTTTAATTAAGATGTATTAACAACTAACCCTCATCACCATTTATCTATTAATACTCACATGACGATAATTTTATGCATCTTACGTCTCGTATTCTGCCATAAATATCTAACGGTAATACGGTACGATGTCATAATGTGCCCACGTGAAAAAGTGTCTGATAAAATAACTGCGTAAAGTATCAGTATCTAATATTATACTTTTTTAGTAATAGAAATATGAGAAATTTGTATAAGTTTGTGAAATGTTTTACACTTATTTAGATCCTTAAAAAATCATTATCGAAATCGCGATTACATTATAATTTTTCCATATTAATAGTGTAGGGAGATTTGTAACGTAGCTTAACATGGTGAAAATGTAAGTAAAGGTTAGAATAATTTAATATGTCCTGAAATTCCGCGGTAGAAGTACTAAAAATGTGTATCCAATCAAACACTGTTGGTAGCCTTGAATATATTCTACGCGATATTGATTTAAGCAAATTAGGTATAAGGAGGCTGCCAATTTCGTGGTTAATTTAACAGTCCATAGGGATTTTGAATCTTCATAATCCGCGAGGCTTTTATTTGAGCGCATAGCCTGTTAAATGTAAACGTTCGATCTATCATTGGAGGCATAAACGGTGACACGAGTGCCGGCTCTGGCTGGCGTTGTTACCAACGTAGTTCTTTTGGGGCTAGATTTACCTTATTTTGAACTGCTTTAGCTCCTATTAATTTTTTGCATTTTTTTTGTCATGAATGTATAAACATCGTTAGATAGTATTCTACAAAAAAATATTTTTATTGGTTTACGGACATTGTCGTTGGTAAAAATGACTAATCCAATGATTGAGTTTTTGTATATAGATACAAAAATCTTTATTTTTATATATATGTAGGTACCTACTTTCATTATTGCTGATTAAAGTAGTTCTTGATGTTAGCATTTTTTTGGCACAATTTTTTTGCATAATCTAAAGGAATACCAGAATTGGCAACACGCACAGTTGGCTAATGTCGGCGGGCGTTGAGCGCTCTCGGCCGACACGCTGTCACGTGACAATCATTTGCATTTGCCTCGCACGCGACACGGCACGCCACGTCGACTCAACGCGAAATTAAAACTTCATTTTTAATGACGTGTTAGCATATCGCCCACATAGCGGCCACGATTTAAACGTAAAAAACGGGGTTTCTAGGTTACATTGCTACTATTCACGCGCTTTTCATATGAGTAATGATCAATCTGCAGTTGCAGCTTGCATTTATAGGGTATTTGTTTTGTTTGTGTTTTATGTTTTTGACCGCATGTGGTATGTTTTGCATGGTTGTTTTGTTGTCAGTCATTGCGGCGCCGGTGTTGCTGGTGGTGTACACATTCGCAGAGTTCTGTAGACACGGCTCATAAGAGTCATGAGATAGACCATGATCATGACTCGGACAGTGTGCGTATATCTCCACAAATGCTTTGTCCGCTTATTTGCTCTTGTCTCTGCAAACAAATAATGTGATTTTTCAATATCTTTAACGTATGATTATTTTGTCAACAGTCCCTGCAAGCGAAGCTATCATTCAGCTCAAAAGAGATCGTAGCCCTGAGTTGCTCGTGGTGCAAAGACGCCTACCACAACAAAGAAAGTTGCTTCAATCTTCAGAGAATAGGAGAACAATGTTCGCTGGGTAAGTGTATGTATAGTTCATATTATGTACGCACACCGGATATAAATTATAAATAACTGAGCTTATATGCACAGTAAGCTTCAAAGCAAAGTGTTGCTTATTGCTAAAGCGAATGGATGATATTTCTATTTATGAGCTAGAAGTATTATTTTCTTACTTATTTCTGAACCCCGTAATACATACGAGTGTGAATATGGTAATAATTACCTATTTTATCGTTAACAGGTTTACAGAACAATATCATTGTCCCACCGTCATGGATTGTCAAGCTACCAAGAAGAGGCAGCTTTAAATCTTCGTTAAGAAAATCGCCGAAAAAGAAAAATGCCTCGAAAAAGAAAGGGAAAGAGTCTAAAAATGAACAGAAAACTTTTGTGATCAAACCCATTCCCACTGCGAATGTGAAGCCAGTGTTGGTGTTCATTAACCCGAAGAGTGGAGGCAATCAGGGTGCGAAGCTGCTGCAGAAGTTTCAGTGGTTGCTCAACCCTCGCCAGGTGTTCGACCTGACGCAAGGGGGACCGGGCCCTGGGTGAGCATCTCAGACTTGTTAATATGTATACTATACTTAAATAGTTGTTCTGTCATGACTGAGGATCGGGACCTAACCTAATTGTTCATCGATCCTTTAGTCTTCTGAGTTGCTAGAGACATAACACATTAAGCTTGATCACTTTACATCAACTCACAGGAGTTCATCGTTTTTGCCCCTATATATTTATTTATTTAATTACGCGACTAACAGTCAAAATTCTAAACTTGCATGGGTATTATTATTACGGTAAATGACCTGGAGTACCATAACTTGAGGTTATATTATAAATAATACTTTCTTCTGTTGCCGCAATTATTACTCATTTAAATAAAACAATGTTAACGGATTATATCGCATTTATTATCTATTTTGAGTCCCCAACGTTCTGGAAGCTTTTCTGCTTTCCGTGTTCACGGTTTGACTAGGAAAAGGTTTATTTTTCTCTATTTAATCATCTTTTTATGCATATCATTCACTCATTCAATCTATTTATGCCAGCTCTTGTCAATCGACCTGTACATTGAATTAATTTAAAAAGTCATACGGACTATTTGAAGGTCTTAAATCGTTTTTTTTTTTTATATTTTGTATGTTCGTATGTTTCGTTTTTGGCTTCATCACGCCAAAAAGTCAAAACGGATTTTTGACTATTTTTGGTACATCGGTAGCTCTGTATCCACAGATGGTTATTATTATAGTTTTTACTCGACTACGCTGAAAAAAAATAATTGATTATGATTTTTTTCTCCTCCACTGACGAAATTGCGGGCAGGTGCCTGAGGTTATTTATAAATATATTTAGGAACGTGAAGAAAAAATAAGGTAGGAGGTGAAGCAGCAAAAATGCACTAATTACTAATAACTAGTTGTAAACCGCTAATAGACAGTCTATTACTACACAAGATAAGAAGTTGATTTCTAACACGTTGCGCAACCATGAAGTTTTCGATTATTAAAATTTGACAGTAACTAGACAATGCTATTTGTATTTATTGCAGATGACATAAATATTTCAAAGAGTTTTTATGCTCGACATATATTTTCTATGCTACCACATGTTATAAGCAATGGATAAATATCACTTTTAAGTTAGTACAAACATTATTTATAAGTTTTATTTGGTTCATAGTTATGACGTTTTCAATATAGTTTTATAAACGATCAAACTGAGAATGGTACCTATCTAAAATTTCATGATACGTTCATAATTAACGCTTTCGGTATTTGGTACGTTTTGTAGTTAGATTTAATTTTTTCTTAAGAGTGGAAATCTAAGCGAACGCATTCAACTCTTCCCCAATTTTATCGAATATATTTTTCGACTTGTTGCAAGATCAGAGACATATGTGTCGGGATTAACTTCATATTTTGAGTTTAGCGTAATGTGACGTGATGCCTAAGAACAATCACGTGATCGTGGCGATAATTTATACTAATATTATAAATGCGAAAGTGTGTCTGTCTGTCTGTCTGTCTGTCTGTTACCTCTTCACGCTTAAACCGCTGAACCGATTTGTATGAAATTTGATATGGAGATAGTTTGAGTCCCGAGGAAGGACATAGGCTACTTTTTATCGAACGAAAAGACGAAGTCGTGGGCAGAAGCTAGTGAGTATATAATTCCACTAGCTTCTGCCCGCGACTTCGTCCGCCTTAAATTCGTTTATCGCGGATAAGCGTATTTTTCCGGGATAAAAAGTAGCCTATGTCCTTCCCCAGAACTTAAACTATTAAATTTCATCCAAATCGGTTCAGCGGTTTAACCGTGAAGAGGTAACAGACAGACACACTTACGCATTTATAATATTAGTATGGATTAAAACTTAATGTCTCTTTAGAACTAAGTCTAGTTATTTGTTTGAAATGTTAGCGATGTTCGCATATTATATTCGTTTAGTAAAACACAAACGCTAGAAGATACTGGAAGTTGAAACCAGGCTAATTCCATTACTTTGCACGTCGAAACAGTCATAGAGTAAATTTGCTTTAACTAGTCAGCTTTTCATCTCCTAACTTTATATATGTACTGTACTAGAAAATGCCCGCGACTTTCGTCAACGGAGGAGAAAAGTTCGTTTTAAAAATAATACAAGTAATTAGTAATGAGGTAGTCTGAGAGATTTTCTTTGCAGCGTTTCTTTTCTCCTCACTACGCCTCATTTTGTGAAATGCTGCTTGGTAAATTACTAAAATAAAATAATTAAGCCCTTCTGACACATGTGTAAAACTGTCTTTACACATGAGGCCCATCTGGCATGTATGTACACCTTTATTTGTTTCCTCAAAGCGGGTACTTTGCACAAATTGCAACTTTGACAGAGAAAAATATATCTTTTCTCAGTCAACCCGTGAACATGGAAAGCTAAAAAGCTTTCGAAACGTCCGTTAAAATTGCGTTTTAATTTTGGAGGAGAAAAGCTTTTTTTCTTCAGTGTAGTCGGGTCAAAAGTATCCTATAAGCATATGGAGATGACCAGTGTATCAAAAATAGTTGAAATACATTCAGCCGTTTTGACGAGATGAAGCCGCAAAGACACATACAAACATACAAAAAATAAATGTTCGATTCAGCGACCTTCATATTGTCCGTATCACTTATTTTTTTTAAAATATCTTCAATCTACTATCAGACACACTTATAGTGACCATTGCTCGACCTTATGGACATATAGTTTAAAGTGATGGTCACTAAAGTGTGTTGCTGCGTGTACAGACATTTTATTTTTACAACTTTATAATAGTAGGTAATATAGATGTAATTTTCTGAGTTTATACCTTTATTGACCGTTATTATAATGATACCATACAGTACAACCTTTGACATTTGTGTAAACGTAACTCACGGCTTCCTCTGGCGTATAAAATATCCCTGTACACGACGCGTTCTATGTTTCCTATATAGTTACGAAATGGAGACGTTTATCAACTCATAGTCCGCGGTACCCAACAAAAACCTGTATAAAATAAAATGTCAAACAATGTGATTGGCGTCGTGGGCGACCCCATTGCTGTTTATATTTTTGGTGACGGTTGGTCTACTCCTACATAGATATATAGATATATTTCGTATCATGTCATATCCTTAACTTTGTCTCTTTTAATTTAATATAGAAATTTGAGGGCGAAATATTGCACGGTTTTGTAACTCTGTTTTCTAACTTTAGCGATTAAAAAAGACGAGCAGTGCCCCAGATGGGATTACTTGAGGAGAAAAAAATAATTCAATTACCTATAATAGAATTGGACTTTACCTTTCAATACAGGGTAATATTAATTTGTAGATACAAGAGTATAAATGACTAGATTCTGCCCGCGACTTCACCCGCCTTAAATTCGTTTATCGTGGATAAGTTTATTAATCCGGGATACAAAATAGCCTATTTCCTTTCCCGGGACTCAAACCATCTCCATACCAAATTTAATTCAAATCGTTTCAGCGGTTTAAGCGTGAAGAGGTAACAGACAGACATACAGACACACTTTTGCATTTATAATATTAGTATGGATTTAACTTTTAGTAATTGAAAGAAAAATCTTTACTTTACGATCGTTATCATCAGCCAATATACGTCCCACAGCTGGGCACAGGCCTCCTCTCACGGATGAGAGGGAATGGGCTGTAGACTCCACACTGGCCTAGTGTGGATTGGAGACTTCACATACACCCTTGAATTTGTTCGCAGATGTATACAGGTTTCCTCACGGTATTTTCCTCCACCGAAAAGCTAGCGGTAAAATTCGCTGCTAGAAAATCAAAGCGACAGTACTTATACAAAATGAAAATCGCTTGAAATATAAATTCTCGATAAACAGCAGAGCATCACTATTTGAAAGATTTTTGATTTTGTATAGTGTCACTTTGATTTTCAGTGAGCGAAATATCAAATGACATTGCATGTCACAATTTTCGCAAAAACTAAAATGTTGGTAAGTTAATAATGAAAATAAATATTTCTATGACGGCACTTCATACATTTAAAAACTCCATAGCTATTTTTAATTCTTTTTCAGCAAATATCAATGATACATAATTTGACAGTTCTTTACCGGTTGTTTTTTTCACATCGATTTTTTTCATCTATAGTTCAATCTCTTTGTAGTAACGGCTACGGAACCCTACACTGAGCATGGTCCGACATACTCTTGGTCGGTTTTGTTAAGATTCATTTATTTTTATTATTTCTTATAGTAGCCACATTCTGTGAAAATTTCAACTGTCTACCTATTCAAGAGTTAGAGATCTGTGATAGACAGATCCACATACAGCGAAGTCTTAATTAACGTTACATTCGTACCCTTCGGTACGGAACCCTAGAAAAGATTAGATACGCTTTCTATATCGTGTACCTGTTACCATTGGTCTGGAATATAGTGGGTATATATCTAGACAACACCCAGTCCTAATTTAACAGTATCGACATAATGTATTGACATATGAACAGAGGCTTTACTTTCATTCAATAGACTCGAACAGTTATTGCATGAGTGCCCTTACAAACGCGATAATTGTTGTGTATTGTAGAGAGTTCAAAGCTAAGTGAATTATTATGTACCTCCATCCTACCGACTAATTTGCCAGACGATGTTAAGCCCGGCTCCTTTTGCGAACAATTTAATGACTGCTGAAGCAAGGAAATGCTCAAACTCACGATTATATCATTTATTTCCGACAAAAGTCAGCCATTTCAGTTGTAGGATAGAAACCTGCCTGGTTTATTAAATAGAGTATCTCAGGATTGATTATTTCATTTGAATGTTTGACAAATCTGTAGCTATAGTGTGATTTGCTTTCAACGCAAAAAAAACATCTCGAACGCGTTTGTATTTATGTCACAGGGAAATTGCCAAAATAGAGACTAAAACAACTCGTTTTTTCATTTCACCAGTTTTGTTTAGTGATTTGATAAAATCCCTAAAACATGTCAGTGTGTTGACGAAACGATCTCGCAAAGTCAACTTGTTTTATACTTTTACTAGACATGCTTAGTGAAATGATAAAGTCGCTACTGTAACATGCTAAACAGTGTTTTTGCACCCAAATAAATTATCCGTATTTGCAGGTCAGCGGTTTAAGAAGTATTCCTGTGAAAAGTCTAAAGTACAATGCAGATTGATCAAACTTAATTGTATAGTGAAATGTAGTATCTAGGTACATACTTACGTCATTTCACTGATCCAGTTCAGACATTTGATCAAGTCACCAGGTGACTTTATCACTGAATTTGTCTAGTGAAATGATAAAACGAGTTGACTTTGCGAGTTCATTTCGTCAACTCACTGGCGTGTTTCAGGAATTTTATCTAATCACTAAACAAATCTGGTGAAATGAAAAAACGAGTTGCCTTTTTTGGCAGATCTCGTCATTTCAATAAACTAAACTGATTCAGGGATTTGATCAAATTACTGATTTTTTCTAGGCAAATGATAAAATCGATTTGCCATTTTAACATCCTTCGTGATTTCGTCATATCCCTTAGAGATTTGTTAAAATCTCTGTTTTGACTATTTCCCTGCGACATTTATACGAGTACCTACGCAAAATGAAAACACGATAAAGAAGTTTTGTTGCGTTGGAAATGTCAACTTCAGGCTGTGATGTCATAGATCGATTTAATTTCAATTCCTACAGGGTGTTAGAGACAGCTCTGACTGACACTTTATCCTAAGCTGGAAAATAGTGGATATTTCTTTCAGAAAAATCCAAACTTTCCCTCAATGATTTGTTTCTTAATTTTTTTACGTAAACTAATGTCATTTAAACCATAACACCGACCTAGGGTTGCAAATAGAAAAAAAAACAGAATGTTTTTTAAAATGTTTTTTTAAATTTGAAAAAAAAACAAAATGTTCTTTTTTTATGAAAAAAAAACATGAAAAAAACCCTGGCACCATTGTTTTTTTTCTAAATACGGTTTTTTTTTCAGAGGAACAAATAATACGATAATAACGGTTTTTCGTAATTTATTTATATAAGTAACTTAAAACTAAGTACATTAAAGTAAGTATGTAAAAAAAAACTTTGAACTTATTCACTCGAACTAGAACTATCAGCAGCACTATCAACACTAATTCGGTCAGTATCAGAATTTTCTGCTTCTTCTTCTGTCTCGTCTATTATATTGTCCATAACTGTTTCTTTTTCTGGTTCCTCTTGTATTGCAGGCAAAAGATTTTGAGATTGCAATTTTAAATTGTGATCTACCACTACAGATTTCATTAATCTTAGTTTTAAAAAACCAGTTTTTTTTATTTTATTAAATGACTTCATTTATTTATAGTATATATTATATTATATAATATATAATATATATATATATATATAATTATATATTAATTAATAGTTAACATAAAATCTAAAACAACCGTATACATAAAAGTATTAACTGCCTTGCAAATTTTGGGATTTCGTACTTTTGAAAAAAGCATATTCCAGAAAAAAAAACTATTTTTTGCAACCCTACACCGACCACGCAAAGGAAAGCGCGGCGTGGAACGGTACACGACTAGGTGGACGGATGACCTCGTGACGGTCGCGGGGAGGCGGTGGATGCGGTTTGCGCAGGATCGCACTCTGTGGCGAGCTACAGGAGAGGCCTATGTTCAGCAGTGGACGTCCGGGACTGACAGATAAAACCAAAACACTACATTTTCATTCAAAAAAACCTCGGAAAGTAAAACAATGTACTGTGTAAAATACAGAAAATCAGCAATGCATCTCCAACACCTATCTACTCGCGGTCAGGTCAGGTCATGCTAAGCGCTAAGCTTATAACATTATTTTGGTTAGTGGGTCATATTATAGACTATTATGCATCTTACTTTTTCACTGTAATCGTTTTCTATATTGGCTTAGATCTCTTCGATTAGATCTCTTCCATTAGAAGTGATACTATAAACCAATTTCCTTGGGATCACGGGGTGATCAGTTAAGTCTTCAGACGTGGAACGCGATGCACGCGTTATTGCCCCGCAGCGGTTTAACGGGCAATCGATCGCGACGATATTCTAACTCATAAGGTTTCAGGCTAACGATTTTTCTCGCTTTTGCATTCAAATTGGATTTCACTAGAAATCACTTAAACCGATTTTAACCCTTCTCTTACTGTATTTCTAGATTTTTAATAGGTTGGGGGGTGGCAAATATGTCAGTTGTTACCAGATCTTTCCTGTATTAGGTTTTTGGATAGCGCAATAATTATTTAACATCGTCGTAATTTTTTGCTATTTTACCTTCTTGAAATGCGTCTTTTCACTCGTAGAAGTTGAAACTAATTAATCGTTTTATTACAGGTTAGAACTGTTTCGTAAGGTGCCAAACCTCCGCGTGCTGGCGTGCGGCGGCGATGGCACTGTGGGCTGGGTGCTGAGCGTGCTCGACCGCATCGGGTCGCGGCCCGCTGTGGGTGTGCTACCACTCGGCACGGGGAACGACCTCGCCAGGGCGCTCGGCTGGGGCGGGGTAAGGACCCACATCATTGTATACAATCGATGGCATCGTGGGCTGGTTCCTGAGTGTGGATAACCGCATCGGACCGCGGACTGCTGAGGGTGTGCTGCCGCTCGCCAGGGCACTCAGCTGGGGTGGGGTAAGGACTCACATCACCGTTTAAATCGTTGGCACTGTATGGGTACTGAGCGTACTCGACTGCATCGAGCCGCATCCCACTGTGAACATGCTTCTGCTCGGCCCGTGGAACTGCCTTGCCACGGTACTCATCTGTAGCGAGGTAAGAATTCATGTCAACAAATAACATCATCGACCAGCGCTAAGCGTGCAGGACCGTATATGGGCTGCTGGTCCCAATTTACCCATTATACTAGTTTACACTGGGTTGACCTAGCCTCCTGCCCAGTTAGTAGGAGGAATTTAAATGTCGAAAAACAGCACTGTGACCGATGGATACTAAGGGAGAACTATCGGCAAGCTATTGTCGTTACAGTAAAAATATCTAAAGTAACTTGATGGTCTATCAAAATCACAAATAAAACTAGAAATTAACCAAAAATGCTCCATAGTGGTCGGAGTTAATTAAAAAAAAATATTTTTATATTCATATGAGACTCCTTAGCTTTATTAATTATTAACACGCTTTTATTAGATCAACCTGTATGTAACTATGTAATGGAATCTGAGGTAACTAATTTAACCATCTTCCAAGGATCGTAGCGTCATGAAAATTGGCAGCTGTATGTAGTTCTGATGACAATACAATAATATGATACTGTCGAACTGATCTGATGATGGAGCCGGAAGATATGAACTGGAACTTCATGATGGAACATCGTATCAAAACTGTGTTTGGATTTGTTAGAAATGTCTTGTAAAGCGTACTTTTCTAGTGTTTTTAAAGTATTAATTTAATTTCTCAAAAGATTTCATTCTAATGTTTATAGCCTGTATGGATTAGGTAGTACATATTTGACGACACGTTTGGCTCAGTGGGTTGTACAACGGCCTACGAAGCTGGCGGTCCCGGGTTCGAATCCCGGCCAGGGCAAGTGTTTGTGTGACGAGCTCAAATGTTTGTTCCTGGGTCATGGATGTTTTCTATGTATTTGAGTATTATAATTTATCTATATAGTATGTATACCGTCGCCTAGTACCCATAGTACAAGCTTTGCATAGTTTGGGACTAGGTAGAATTGTGTAAGATTGTCCATGTGTTATTTATTTATTTATTTATATTTATTTTTAAATTTATCCGTAGTAGATAAAATTTACAGCCTATGCGGTAACCCTAGCATTTAAAATGAACGTATTTAGTATGATATAAGATAATCTATAACCACTTGAGAATCAGTAGTAATAAAAGGGTTAAGTTATTCTGAAGGCTTGTACGTTTCATGTGTGTTACGCAATTTGTTTGCGTGTGTTGATTTAGGCTTACGTCTTAAATCAACAATATAAGCAACTGTTATGATTATCCCCCGTAGCTTTGTGTCGTATAACGTTAACGAGCACATAAACAAGGTATATTACTCTGAACATCAACATTTTATTATTGGACAAAACGATGTACAAAACTCCGAACGAGGAGACAATGACAATGACGGATCCCTTTTAACTGTTACAATTATGTTTCGTAAATTTATTTTCATTCAGAATTGATAGACATTGTATTTTAGTGTATTGAAGCATTTTTTTGCCGTCTGCACCCCATCAGGTTTCAATTTCGCGTAAAAACAAAATTAAGAAAGATCTTTTGTATTTTTATACGGGTTTTCAGCCAACAATGCTTAAACTGCCTCCCTTTGAAATTGATACAATCAATGCCCTGCTGCTAGTTGCTGTTTTTAAATATACACTCGCGTTTAATTATGTGGAAACGTAAACACCGACTCCGGGCTCTAACATAAATAGTTGTAGAGATTTTGTAGAGTATCAAATATAATAATATTAATAATTTAATTTATATGCGTTTTGAAACAGATTTTATATCGATGGGAAATACACATCTGTTCGGAATGCATTTGTTTAACCTATCCTCTTTACTTCACGGGTGTTGGCAGTGTAGCTTTCTGTCGCTGTCTTTTTTTTTCTTCGGTTTTATCTATCGACGAGCGCTACAGCAAATATTATTATGTGTATCTGTTGTGTTATTCTTCGTATATGTTGTTATTGTCTTACCATATTTATTTTCCGATTTATTATATTGTTATTTTTTTTTTTCAAAAGCAATATCAAAATATAACTATATAGTATTTGTATGCCGTATCAAACACTTGTACTTAATGAAAATAAGTCAGAATCTTGCCATATCAAAAGGTAGCTATGACTATTGTAGCGATTATTGCTATAATAACAGTAAAGGAGGACGAGAGGCGATGCCTTTTGCCCTGCAGTGGGAGTAATGAAACAATTCAACAAACTAAAAACAGAGTTAAGGAATATTTACGAATTGCCTTATTTCTAATCCCTAACGGAAAAAGGAGGTAGCATTATAGCTCTTGTACGGGCGGACTTTTGATTTAGTTTGTGTTTGGAAGATGACTTGACCGAGAGAGAGCCGTGATAAAAAAAATCTTGTGAGTCATTTGAAGATCGTTAGCTTTCTTCTAGATACTTCGGGGGTTTTGTATCGTTTCAACGGTTACTTGTTAACACAGGGTTACGAGGACGAGCCAATATCGAAGATCCTGGCGAACATCAGCGAGAGCGACACGGTGCTGCTGGACCGCTGGGAGCTGGCGGTGGAGCCGAACGCAGCCGCCGCGGGCGAGGACACGCGCAACGCCAAACCGGAGCTGCCCCTCAACGTCGTCAACAACTACTTCTCCTTCGGAGTTGATGCTCATATTGCTCTTGAGTTTCATGAGGCGAGAGGTGAGTTTCATGGAAACTTGAAGTCGCTCGTTCCTTTGTAACCACCACGAGAGTGACTGGATGGACTACTGCGATCATGATACGACTACTTTTCATCTAAAGTTATCGCTCATATTGCTCTTGAGTTTCATGAGGCAAGAGGTGAGTTTCATGGTAACGAGAAGTCACTCGTTCCTGTGTAACAAGAACGAGAGTGACTGGATGCTCTACTGCGATCATGATACGACTACTTTTCATTTAAAGTTATCGCTCATATTTGCTCTTGAGTTTCATGAGGCGAGAAGTGAGTTTCATGGTAACGAGAAGTCGCTCGTTCCGTTGTAACAAGCACGAGAGCGACTGGATGCACTACTGCGATCATGATACGACTTCTTTTCATTTAAAGTTATCGCTCATATTGCTCTTGAGCTTCATAAGGCGAGAGGTGAGTTTCATGGTAACGAGAAGTCGCTCGTTCCTTTATAACAAGCACAAGAGTGACTGGATGCTCTACGACGATCATGAAACGACTACTTTCATTTAAAGTTATAGCTCATATTCCTCTTAATTTTCAATTTTTTTTTTATTTTGCCATTAAAATGATCTTGTAAATCGAGAACGAATGAAAAAAATGTCGTGACTCTATCTATACAGGTACGAATACCATTTATTACAATAACATTTTAATCCACAATAAATGTGAATCTTTCATAAAGATATTATATCCTCTATAATTTTTTTTTTAAATCACCCAATAGTAAAATAAATATACAATATTTTTTCACTTGAATGAAGAAAAAAATTGACAACAACTATCTACATAAGCGTACTTTGTAACGGCCAAAAACAAAAGACTTGTATTTACAGAACAGCTTGACTGCCCCCTATTAACAGATGACGTCATAGCTTATGCCCATTTTGTATGGGGTGTTTTAACACTCGGTAGATATTGCCTGAATTCGACTGTCATTTCTGACGTTCCTAGTGTTCAATCCCTGTTGAACCTTATATGCTTTATAAGCACTAGAAGGTGCCTGCAACATCGTACGCGGAGGAAAAAAGTCATAACCCTTTTTTTATCGTCAGAGTAGCCGGCTAAAAAGTATCCTATCTGTGGATACCCGGCTACCCGTGTACCAAAAATTGTTGAAATCTGTTAAGCCGATTTGGCGTAATGAAGCCTCAACGAAACCAAAAAAAGTGTTTTCAGATTCAGTGACCAAATAGTCCAAATAGTCCGATACAATCATTTTAATGAAAATATCTTCAATGTACAGACATTTCATTTGTACAACTTTATAATAGTAAAGATACAGATTATCCTTATGGGAACCTGAATTCACTGACTTATAAAAAAACCGGCCAATAGCATTGTCGGACCATGCTCAGTGTAGGGTTCCGCAGCCGTTCATACAAAAAAATGCACACTACAGATGAAAAAACGATAATTATTTTCACCCTGATCAAATATACCGTTTTTGAATTATTGCCGAAAAACGGCGATTCTCAACAAAATGACGTAACTGCCGTGGAAATACGCTCTTTTGCTAGTGCACTTTTCATATCGCATTTTTTCATCTGTAGTGTGCAGTTTTTGTATGAACGGCTACGGAACCCTATACTGAGCATGGTCCGACCAGCTCTTGGCTGTTTTTTTTTTCATGGTTTCGTGGTTGGCCCCACAGTAAAAGTTGCTCAGTGTGACCCGTCACCCCAAAACCACCTAGTAGGTAAATTCCTCGAAAACGTAAACAATATTGCGCGCAATGTTTTCTATCATCCATTCGAAGTTTAATATGACTATAATGATTGTATATTCCCGGAATTCATACGATTGCGATTGAAAATACGTGGGTAGTTGATTTTCCGTATGCAAATTACAACGTGATAATCTATTCCATTATAAAGTTGTAAAAATTAAATATCTGTACACTGAAGATATTTTCAAAAAAAGTCAAACGGGCTATTTGGAGGTCACTAAATTGAAAAATATTTTATTTTTATTTATTGTGTGCCGTTGTTTCATCACGCGAAAAACGTCTAAAGGGATTTCAACTATTTTTGGTAAACGGGTAGCAGATGAATTATAGGGTACTTTTCAAGTGACTACGGTGAAGCAAAAAAGAGGGTTATGGCTTTTTCATCCTTTACAAATAAACCGAACTCGTATTTTTAACTATACATTTTCTGGTAAAACGTGAAAATTAACGTCAAAACTCGCTCATTGCGGTGGACGGCACTTCACTAGATTAAATACGAGCCACATTATTACGCTGCATCTTTTGTTTTCTATATAAAGAGACCAGACGTTTGTTGTTTATAAATGGCTTCGAGCCCATAGATGTAGTTCCCCGGGCCTATTCACTCGTGCCTTGAATAAACGTATGCAGTTTACGTAAACTGTATACATTTATCAGAATATACAACACGTGTTGCATTGCATATTTCCCCATGAAAAAGAAAATATTGCCAACCCTAATTACCTGTCACGTCAATGACACTGAATTTTCATAATTTATTTTAAGAGAATATCATCATCATCTCAGTCGTAACACTCTTTACAGAGTGGTTCGCCATGCTGCATCTCCCTGCTATCAGACATTCTAGAGTAAATACTGGTGTACGGGGCTTTCCACTATGACTCTTATTCGCGCGGTATGGTTCCCTCGATTCTACCTTGCACGACAAGACGCTGTATGGAGTCATTGTTTCGCCGTTACAGAATATAACTGTTTATTGCCGTGTTTAATAATATTTAAAAACGTTTACAATTTCAATAGAAGCAAATCAAACCGCTTTAAGTACTGGCGTCTAGTATCTTAAATAGACAGAAGAAAAATTATGGTGTCAATCCGCTCCTTAGTTATTATTATTTATTATATCTAAAAGTTTAAAACGAACCCTGTTTTTATTTTTACTGTTAATAATTAAGAAGTCTTTTATGGTTGTAGTTTTTTACCTCTCAGGTGGAATTAGGTAAAATTGTAAATAAGTTTCTGGGGAGTCTACTCTTTAGTTTTATGTTTTGCGTTTCAATGATGATTATTTTATGTTTTATGCAAATTCCTTCTTTTTTGGGTCATACTACGGTTTTCAAACATGCCAACGTTCAATAGGCTCTTTACAAGGGACCTTTTTACCCCCTTTCGGCTTTAGGGGTATTCTTGTAACAGTCTGTATGGGCAGATTTTGTTCTTTTAGAGGCGCACCCGGAAAAGTTCAACTCTCGGATACGGAACAAGCTTTTCTACGGCACGGCGGGCGGCAAAGACCTGATGCAGCGCAAGTGGAAGGGGCTGGCGGACTTCGTCACGATGGAGTGCGACGGGAAAGACCTCACCCCCGTTCTTCGGGAGCACAAAGTCCATGCTATTGTTTTTTTAAACATTCCAAGGTGAGTGTAAGCTTCGTAGATCTTACGTTAATTTCAGATCTTAAGAACACTTGATATTTGACATTTAAATTCAGTCCTTGACTACACGAGTTATTACTGATATTTAAATACAAACTATAAAATTTTAATTATTTAGGAGTGGTAATGGGGGAAACGAAAGACAATATTATTTTATTACCTACCCAATACTGGCTTTGAATCGACTGACATAAGCTTAATTCCTAGATTCTTACAGTTACTCATAGTATGAAATGGCAGATACTTTTTCTCGTTTCCGAAATGCCTCCCCAACCCTATAGGAAAAGTTGTTTTGTATTGACGGGTACTATAGGTAAAAAACTTGTCTAAAGCTCATGTTGTATGTAGTGGTGTACAAAATTGGTATAAAGAACTTATGTCATTAAAGTAATATGGAAAGTTAAATTGTCTATGCGGATATTGCGGATACGCTACTTCTACATACTAGAGGCGCTTTTTTTACCTGTACCACATGTTAAAATAAAAAAAAAACACACTCACACAGAAAACACGGTGTATAACAAGATATAATAGTTAGTTCCTACCAAAGACCATTAAAACAAGCGGATTGACCAACTCCATACAAAAAGCCGTTCCCCGATATGTACGCACAACGCCATCTATGTGTAATAGAATAATTATTTTTTACAATTATTACCTTTGCAAGCGTGATACATATTTAAATGTTACGGTTTATTTATTATTGGCTATTCGCGAAGTAATAAAATTGTTACTATACCGTTTCTTATTCAATTATACCATCGTTAAATGTTTAGTTTTAAAGCGCCATCTAGTTTCTGCCAGAATATCTCCTTGCGATCGGAACACGATCCAAAGTATGGCAACTGTCAGTCCTCTTGTTTTAATGGTCCATAGTTCCTACAAAGTACCTAAACCTGAAGCGACTATTATTTGCTAAAATAATTACCGATTCCATCGGCAAAAAGTTACATAAATGTTAGGACACAGCATGATGTCCGCTTTTCGGGACTCGGCGGCACGCTGTGACCGCTTTATAGATAACAGAAATAATCGTCAGCAATTCCAAAGATCACTTCATTAATTGCGTTGTTGGGGCTTTTAAGCGCCCCACAAAGGGAAAATGAGCAAGGTGATTTGTCTGTACATCTATTGTTTCAAAGGCACTGAAGAGCGTTGAGAGATTTAACAGGACTCTGCTGATCTTTGATTTCCACTTGTAAACGGAAGACTTGCCTTCATATATCTTTAAATACTATAAGATTAATTAAAAGTGTTTTACGGAGTCGATCAAGTGTTATAGATAAAATAAAACAATATAAATTGACCGTCATTCACATATTTTGCATAGACCACAGATTAAAAATAATTTAATTACAAGTATGATTTAATTTAGTGAGGTAATAAGCATGTACAGAAACAGTCTGTTAAAAGTTAAAAACCAATCTTCTGTTTCCGCAATTATCACTTATTTAAAAATAAAAATAAATAGAAAACATCCAAGACCTTGAAGCAAACATTCGTGCTCATCACAAAAGCACTTGTTCTGGTCGACATTCGAACCCGGTAATACCCAAGTAAAGTATAGAATTCTTTCAAACAATAAATAGTTATTTACAAGGGCGCAACGTTGTATTTTACCCGCGAGTGTGGAATTGAAACAAGAGCAAGCAAGGATTCTATAAATAGTTGATTTCTAAAATTGAATCCTGAGCGTAGCGAGTGTTTCGACACACGAAAATTTGTTGTTCACCTCACTATAATAGCGAGGAAAGTGCTACGTCCAAAAAAACAGCTTATAAAAAATAAGTCTTTATTTTTACACATTATAATCATCATCAGGTTAATTAGAATATCATCAATAGAAAAGGTTTAAATAAAATTTTGTTGACAATGTTGACATTTCTAACTATGCGTTTTGTAATTGCATCGACTCTACTTATGTGTTTCAACAAATAACTTAAAATCATTAACTGAAGGTAAATACCATTTTTTATTAAATTCTCAAAGCATTTATTTAATGATAATTAATATCGAACGAACCATTATTATGAGTGTTTTACGTTTTGTTATTTGTCAAAAGCCACTTAAACACGCTCCAAGGTCAAATTACTGTCCCCACTAGTGGATAAAATGCGTTTTTACCCATTTGTCTGAAAGGATAAAAGTCAGCTTTCCGAGCTAGTGAGGGAAAAGTATTTTTCAAAGGTTTTTTTAGCGCTGTACTTGGCAGTTGCATATCAAACAGCCGTGTTGTTTTCGTTGCAAGATTGAGTTTTTCGAACGACAGTTTAGTGTGTCGGTCGGTTATATGTATTTCTTTAGATTCTGTTCTCCACTAAGTACTTTTTCTAAAATGTCAGATTGCTTTGTAATTTGAACTCTTAAGGGAACCTACTTTCTTTGCACCCACGACATGTACCTAAGTTTTGCTTCTCAGTTTATACTGTTACAACATATTGACCTTTAAATTGAATATACTTAGAACACATACATGACGTTAATCTGGCTTTACATTCGACCGGGCGATGCCAATAATAATCCCCACGAACTTTTAGATGGCTTCAGAACCCTGAACCTTACGAACCCAATACGATTTGTAATGTTTGAATATTGAAAGTATTATATTTCAACTTTCTTTGAACCGATATGTATATCAAAATACAAGGATAATATTAAACCATAATATTGTTTAGTCAAAACTTTCTTTAAACTCTTCTATTTCCTCCAAGAAGGTAACTTCGTAGGCAACTTCGTTCCCGGAAGAGATAAAAGTCACAACTCTCTTTTTTAGTTCAGCGTATAGATGCACACACTGTTATAGGATATAACAGTGTGTGGATGGCCAGCCACCCGTGTACCAAGAATAGCTGAAATCTGTTTAGCCGTTTTGGCAGGCTGAATCCACAACGACACATACAATTATACAAAACATAAATTGATTTAGTGACCTCCAAATAGTCCGTTTCAGTCATTTGTATATTATATATACAAATGACTGAAATATTCTAATGTGTAATATTATACTAGAAGATGAAGAACTTCGTACGCGGAGGGGAAATAGTCATTAGGGTCTTTTTTCTTCAGCGTAGTCGGGTGAAAAGTATCCTATAACCATCTGGAGATACCCAGCTATCCGTGTACCAAAAATAATTGAAATCTATTAGGCGATTTGGCGCAATGAAGCCATAACGACACATACGAACATACAAACATACAAAAATAAAAAATAAATATTTTCCGATTCAGTGACTTCCAAATAGTCCGTTACTATATGAAAATATCTTCTATGTACAGACATTACATTTTTGCAACTTTATAATAATTATAATAGTATAGATTTTATCTTACTCACAACGAGACTTTTTCTGAGAAAACAAAGTAAACTGGTGGCTCAGTTTTAAATTGTCAATATAACTTGGTAAGTAACAGTTTGTTGTTTTATTATAATCTGCCCTGTCTACAAATTGTTGTTCCCTTCGCTATGTTTGTAGTAGGACTAGTAGGGCTTATTTGTATGTATTCTATCACGCCTAAACAGCTTAACGGATCAGATAGAAGTTTAGGTATACGTTGTATTTACTTAGTTCCTACAATATATTGGTTCTGTGGGTTTCAAAGACTGGATATATGCCAAATTTCAAAGGGGACATTTCTGGAATATTATATTATTATTATAATTGATTCGAATAGCATTATAAGCCTTTGGCCCAGTCGGGTTAATAAACGCCCGTTGTGTTGCTACGAATTTGAGTCTAAATAGACACGTGGTTTTTGATAATTGTATATCCATAAATGTGTTCATGTCTAGTTCCTGTGAAGCTGTTCAATCGATATTTCTTTGTTTTTTTCAACGGGTACTAATTCGTATTCACAAATATTTATTAGCATTTTTCAGCACCATTATCCAAAATAACTTTTTATTCGTTATTTAATATGAGACTGCTTGTGACTGAAAAACGTAATTTGCAGTCACAAGCACAGTATTAGGATCAGCAATCCAAATGGGTCAGTGCGAAACGATAAAAGGCAGACAAATTTACCACTACTTACAACAACTTATCATTCACAGTTTTATCTTTAGTAGTATCCGTATATCCGTATTGATGTTGATGTTTACGCTCGTTGTTACAGCTACGGGGGTGGCACGCACCCGTGGAACAAATCCGGAGGCGCCGTCGAGCCCTCCACCGAGGACGGCCTTATTGAGGTTGTAGGACTCACCACATATCAATTGGTAAGATCACCTACGACACAATGCGACCATCAGCCTAAAATAAACTACATTAATGGAAAAACCCGGCTAAGAGCATATCGGACCATGCTCAATGTAGGGTTCCGCAGCAGTTCATACAAAAAAATTCCCTACCGATGAAAAAAATACGGTATTAAAAAGGGCTAAAGTAGCAAAAGAGCGTATCTCCACGGCACTTACGTCCCTTTGCTGAGAAGCAGAGTTTTTCGGCAATAACTCAAAAACGGTATATCCGATCTTGCTGAAAATATTTTTCGTTGAAAGTATTTATTAAATTTTATCTTTGTAAATTATTTAATTTGTTTGACATAAGGTTTAGAAAAAAGAAGGGGAGGGGCACAATCTATGTAACTTTCGGAGCGATTATTTCCGAAAATATTTACTGTATTTTTTTTTTTTTTAGATACCTCAAAATGTTTTTTAAAGAACTTACGAAATAAGTGTCACACATATATTGATATTTGCTGTTTTTTCAGTTTCGATTACTTGTATGGAGTGCCCCCCTAGAAATACAGTTTTTTGTTATTTAACTATCAAATTAAGTAGCGACTTATACAAGCCACTTATATTCCAACTTTGAGCTATATATATCTTGTAGTTTTTGAGTAAAATGCCTGTGACATACGGACGGACGGACATGACGAAACTTCGTCGACGTTCCGTTTTTGCCATTTTAGAATGCATGCTACGGAATCCGAAAAAGAACGGATCGCTCCTTACGCACCACGCCGTGTATCAAAACACTCATAGTTGAATGTAGGCATTCAAACAGAGGATAGTGCTGGTTACATCCGTCGTAGTCGTAGAAATATCCACCAAGCGACCGCAAAATAAGTGACGTAGGCGAGGCAGGTTTAGACGATTTGCACGCATTCCTCAAAAGAAACTATGCAAATTAAAGATACCTTTCCGAGCAGGCTAGTAAAAAATATATTTTTTACGCCCATGATTTCTTATGGCTTACAAAAATACCTCTACGATTCAAGTGAAGTTCGCAGAGTATCTTTTTTAATTCCTTTGCAAACTTTGTCGTTGGTGGCTTGTGTACAGATAACTTGGGATAAATAAAAGTTATAAAAGGAAAAGCCTTTTCATGATCTTCTTAGTAGGTAACCGAGCTTAAAAAGCGTTTAAAAATAAGTAGGTACTTAAGATTTCGGACCAGATAAAAATAACCAGTTCACAAGAGCTGATTTTGGGATGGGATCGTTTGATTTACAGTCTGTTGCGGCTTAGAGAACAATAAATCTCGGCTCTAATAGCATTAGCGGCGCAACCGAAATATGGTTACAAGGTGTGATTAATGACCGTCCAAATGTGTCGGCCGCTTCTCACAAAATTGCACATTGGGCCGCAACTTGCTTTAGGCCCAATACAGAACAATTAGTTACCCTAACGCACGAACATTACTCATAAATTATTATTCGAGTTCTTGTGCCTACCCATGTTATACTCGTAGGTGCGAATGTGTGTTTGCAGTAATGAAGCAATGGTTATATTTTGCATAGGGGCAAAGCGTGGGCAAAAGAGAGACGTATTCTATTTTTATCCTTGAAAATAGATGATTACGATTATACATTTTCCGTGCAAACAAAGCCGAAGAGCAAATTTTGTATAACTTTTTTTAGAAAAACCTTGTAAACGTTCTTCTTAAATTTAAATATTTGGTAAATTGAGATGAATACTGCTTTTATGAGACCGACCAACAATAGCAATTATTTTTAAGGTATTTAATTAAAGGGCGGAGGCTTTTGTTAGACAGTGTACATCTCTAGGCTGATATGATGGTGATGATGATTAATTCAAAGTTTTAAAAAACACGTGATTTGAGTCATACAGCCAATCAAAGTTTAACTTTGTAGTATAGAGCTGTTGAGGTCGATCGTGACTTCAGTAGTCATTATCACCGTACTTATAAAGTCGTCATATTTTTTTGTGTAGCCGTTGCTGCAAGCCGGTGGGCACGGCACCTGCATCACACAGTGCAAGACGGCGAAGATCGTCACTACGAAGGTGATACCCATGCAGGTGGACGGTGAAGCCTGCCGGCTGGCTCCATCTGTAATCACTCTGCAGCGACTCAACCAGGCCACCATGCTCGCCAAGAGGAAACCGGGCAGAGCCACAGCGCCGTGAGTATTTGATTCATTGTTTATTCTCAGAACTGCAGAAAAGTTGTGTAACTTGGCTGCTACAAAATTAACCTAGCATCTGGTTTTACATGTTAAACCTCCCATCATTGAGAGCCTATAGATATGGCACAAACTTGTTCTCACCCGACCTTATCACTTTTCATTCACTACTGCGACTTGTAAAAGGAGTAAGAGATTATGGGTCAGGTGCTAAGTAAATTTGTTACCTGTAATTCGAATATAACACGCGACTTTTTGTAACGCGACAAATGTTGTATCTCCGCTCAGGTTCACTTTATCAACATTCCCATTTCGTCCACATTCTCATCCCTTCCACATTCCCAACTCGTCCACATACCAATCTCAAATTGTTTACTTCCTATCTCGTCCACATTCCCACCTCGTCCAAATTCTCACATTGCCAAGTCATCCACATTCCTAACTCGTCCACATTCCAAACTCGTCTACAACCGAAATTAGGACTGTAGGGCTATCCGATATCAATTCAATCACTCGGTTGTTCACTGGAGTAAAAATATCGATTGTATAAATATGGTGTCATTACGTGGATGTGTTGAGAAAATGGGTGAGTTGGAAATGTGGACCAAATGGAAATGTGGACGAGTTGGGAACGTGGACGAGATGAGGATGTGAACAAAATGGGAATGAGGACAAAGTGATCCAAAGCTTTTCCATCCAGTACAGTGCGAACAAGACGGGCGATGCATTTCCACACAATTAGCAAGGTCCAAGACTAGTTAAGCTGGAAAGGCAGATTGCTAATCCTGCCGGCTACAATAGTCCTTTTAGTGTCTTTGACCCTTTCGTTTATTAACGTCCAGAATTATTACAAACACAGATTACAAAGCCCCATTATCAGCCTATAAAGTGAGGATCTTTTAAAATACAGGGAATTTATATATATACGATACTATATACGTATAATTGTGGATGTTTATATGGTCTGTACGAGGACGTTTTAGAGTTATCAGGAAAATTAACACTTGGAAAGGCCATAATCGGCCCCTACATTAAATTGACTGTGTTTTTTGTGTGCGCCTCTTATAGTGAGGATCCGATTTAATATAAGCTCCGATTTACTAGCGAAAGCCGACTATGGCCTTCATTACCTAACTATGACGAGTAAATGTGATTTCACTCATCGTTCATTTTGCAGATCTATGTGCGACTTTAAGGACTTTTATTCAGGCCGTATATTTTTTTTCCTAATTAGAATTTCCCCACAACTTCATCATCGGCAGTGGAAAAAGTCTTCACCTATACCCGTCTCCCCCTTATACACCTCTTTTTTAATCAATGGATAAATGTGCAGTTACTGCTTGTATCAAATGGTTGAAATCTGTCAAACGATTTTAACATATGGATACAATCAAAACCCGTTTTAACATTTAGATACATTTTATTAGCAATTCGAACTTTCGTGGGCTTATAAAGTATGTAATTGGAAGTTTTGACAACTTTACTATATATTATAGGCTTACCTACTTTCACATTTTCTATTCTTAACTGTTTTTTATCACATTGATAATGACAATGCACAGTTGTATTAACTTAAAAACGCGTATTTTTTAAATCATTATTCATTCTGGAACGGATTGCTTTCCGTAATTAGGATATTATTTTATACATAGAGACGGAAATTGTATATCCACGGGATACTTCAAAACATTTCAAGCCATTGTTCGACCAAAAAGGTATCCCTTTTAAAAATTCTAAACAAAGTTTTCCTCTCCCCTTGTTTCAGTCAAACGACATTAGACCAACTTTCTCTCACCGTGAATCTCATTACAATGGTTGATTACGAGCGCCATCATTATGACAAGGAATTACTCGCTAAAACAGGTAAGGATCATTCAATGAAGTTCATTACGCGGAGTAAGAGCGTGAAGAGCTAATTAAATTCTTTATATTCCAGCGGAAAGGGTGGGCACTTTAGAGGTAAACCCCGCCGCTGACTTGGAGCAGATTCGAGGCCTCATTCAGAACATGATCAAAGAATCTCAAGCCTACTCGAACCTCCTCGACTGGTGGTTCCTCGACTGTGAGTTCACTACAAACAATTTTCCTTTTATATTTATTTAAGTATCTTTCAATTTGGCAGACCTTTTTCTTTGGCAAGAGTTACATGTACAAAAGTCCCTATGAAAGTTTTGAGTTTTTTTGCCGGCGTCATATCATAACCAAATCAATAAATCGCACAGTAAAATTCAGAAAGCCATGGAATAACTGAATTAAATCACCTTTCCAACTTTCAGAACCCTGTTACAAAAAAACAACATTGGCCTGATTGTCTGTTAAAATTTGAAACTGATTTTATCCTACTTGTACCCGGTTAGATTTCAACCTTATTAAAAAAGCTGATCATTAAATATATTCTTAAAACTTCTAGCGGTAACAGCGGAACGATTCTTTCGAATTGACAAAGCTCAAGAAAACCTACACTACGCGACGGACATCGGTCACGAAAATATTTACATCCTAGACGCAGCGCCGATGACGCCCGACACAGAGTCCACGGCGCACCCGGAGACCACCACGTCGCTCGACCACACCGGCCCCTCCATGTCTCTCGAGACCACAACCGGCCTCTCCGTATCGCTCGACATCTCGCAGAGTGTCGACACCCCCAGCGCAGGCGTGTCGCTGGATGTCCCTGAATCTCATGCTAGGTAACCAACTAAATTTCCATAAAAACCACGTCTTCTTCGAATATGCTGACTTAATTTATTGAAAATTGCTTAGGTTTCTAAACTAGAGTTAAAACTGAGCATATTAGACTTTGTGACAACACTGATTGTAGAATGTGCGGTGAAGAGGCTGAAACAATGGATCATTTACTATGTGAATGTCATGCCCTCGCCAGACAGAGAATGAAGGAATTTAGTGTTGGGTACCCAAGGTCAAAGGAATTCCAGACGCTACCATTGGCATCTATCATCCGGTTTATGGAGATGGTTACTCAATGATTTGTAGTAAGAAGGGGTAATTACACAAAAGTTCCCACTGGGTCGAAGTGTATCCGTAAGGACCCCTAGTAATAAGATAAGATAAGAGCAAATTAGCGATACCTATGTTATAAAAAAAAACATTCAAATCGCTGTATGATTGGGAGCTGTGCTGCAGATGAACGTCTATAGACTACATTACGATAACAGAAAGGCACACATAGACTTCAAACATGCTTTAAATCCCGTTGTACCGTTGGAAGTTCAAGAATTCCCTACGTAGTACTGTTGTTATGTAACAATGTATTTTTCCAAACAGTGAATCTGGTCTGGGTAGTCCGGCCCGAACATCAGAAGAAATGCTGACTCCTCAAACTCCTCCACCGTCCTTTCCCATGCCTCCGACTCCAAAATCTCAAGCCCCTCCGACTCCAAAATCACAAGCCCCTCCAACTCCTAAAACTCAAGGCCCTCAGACTCCCAAAGCGCAAGCTCCTTCCATTCCCAAGATTCAACCCCCGCCTACTCCAAAACACGTGGCGACGAAAGTGTCTCCAGCAACGCAGGACTCGAATTCACCGCCGCTGTGCACCAGTCCACTGTCAAAAGAACACCAACCAACACACGATTCCATCGCTCGATTCAAAACGTAAGTCGTCTGTAGTTAATTAAGTATACGTATGTGTGTGCGTATTCTAGTTAGCTATGATTGAACACTTCGACATTATGCTGCCATAACAAATCAAATCGAACTTCATGTAACAACTTCCAGCGGCATAGCTACGAGCTGATGCTACAGTATGACTTAATATAAATGTAAATGTCGAAGCCGTCAATTGGTAAAAGTGTTGTTAATACTTGGCGGAAATCAAAGAATTATCATATCGCGGAACTCAGTACAGTTGCGCGTTGTTTAGAGTGCACGCTTTAAGAACTTATTTTTTAGAGCTATGCGGGTACGTTTATTAACTATTAACTTACCCCAATTAGTTACACGATAGTTGAATAGTTGATGTAATGACAATAGTTGTATAAACTGCACGTCGCACATAAGCCATTTTGTGACTGAAATCTGCACTCTATTTCTTCTTTCTTCTATTGCATGCAGCATTCATGAAAAACTTTTTGGACTTGATCAGGAAGTGTTTGGCTATAGGTGAGGAGACACTTTATTTACTTTTAAAGTAGTTACTGTAGAGTAGTAGCATAACGGTCATATTTATTCCGTTCTAGCTTCTTCCCGCGACTTCGTCTGCCTTAAATTCGTTTATCGCGGATAAGGGTATTTTTCCGGGATAAAAAGTAGCCTATGTCCTTACCCGGGACTCAAACTATCTCCATACCAAATGTCATCCAAATCGGTTCAGCGGTTTAAGCGTGAAGAGGTAACAGACAGACAGAAAGGCGGACAGACAGACAGACAGACAGGCAGACAGACAGACAGACAGACAGACACACTTTCGCATTTATAATATTAGTATGGAAGTATGGATATAGATATCATAAAGCATTTAGCAGAAGATGTACAATTACCTAAATATAACATTGATGGAATGTAGGTAAAGCTAAATTAGTTATCTTAGATTGTACCTATTGAGATTTGCGTACGTTTATTGGAGAAGTAGACTATTTTATTTAAATAAGTAGGTGGCGGTTTGTTTGCTAATAATCTCGTTTTTTATTTCAGAAATTTACTGGAGAAAACATCCGACACTCTCTTGAAGGCGGCCAAAGTTGGCGACTTGAAAATGGTAAGATTCGCTAATATTTAAGATTTTTAAGTCGCAAACTCTCAATCTTAATCCGTTCCGCGGAAAATCATACTCGTAACATCATATAAAAAAAAAATTGAGTAAAGTTATTTTAAAAGCTATAGGTTTTAAAATTGTTAAATTTGCTTTATACGCTAGAACACTTTCAAAAAAAGGCATATCGTACAAAAAGCGTTCCAAAGAAGGCCTGGTTGTTGATCAATTCAAGAATATCAAGTATCATTGAAGCCAATGTAAAGGCAGAGTTGCATAAGTTTAAAGTTATCCATCATAAAGTAACTGCACATGATTTAAAAAACAATTGGGTGCGAATTTTCCATAGGTCAAGACTCTTCTGAATCACTAGTTACACTTTTTTAATTAACTAAATACTTTAACCAGATGAAGGAGCTACATGCGGCAGGCTACTCCTTGCTATCGATCGACGCCGTCGGTCAAACCGCCTTACACGTTGCCGCTCGATACGGGAATAAGGAGATCGTGAAGTATCTGATCGCGTGCGCGCCGACAGCCATCTTAAACATGCGCGACAACGAACGCGGACAGACGGCGTTACATAAAGCTGCGGCGCATAAGCGGCGTGCGATCTGCTGCATGCTTGTGGCCGGCGGTGCTAGTCTCACGCGGCAGGATCACGCCGGCCTGACGCCACGGCATCTAGCACTACGGGCGGAGGATCACGACCTCGCTGCTTATTTAGAAAGTAAGTGCTCCTTAGAAGACCGATAATATAGTTCTGCTGTTCTTTAAAGCTACAGCGCACAATCAGAGGCCATTTGCAGTTAAACTCGCAAACGAATCATACAAGATTTTCATTCTACTTTGCGATATTCGAGGGTTTTACTTCTCACAAACCAATGAACACCTAAAGGTTTCACAAAAATGCGATCCCAATTTGGAATAGTGCAATATGGAATGTAACTCAAGGTTGCGACTCAGATTTGCAATTAGTTTCATTGTAAATGTGAAAGCGATATTTCTGGTGTATTTCTCAAACTCAGAACAAAATAAAAAAAAACCTAATACAATTCGACGGTATCTGGCCAAATACTTGTCAAATTACCGTTCTGATAATTAAAACCTGGCCGGATACGCGCAGCAGTGGGATTTTCGTTGCAGATCTAATAAATTATTATTATTTGGTAGCGCTCACCTGGGCTGAAATTACGTATTCGTGCACTACAGAAAGCCTTCAATACATACTATTTCAACTTTTTTTATTAAATTTGTATACATATATTAAAGTACCTATAAATAAGCATGCCATTATGGCTTAATGGCGTAAATACGGGTTTTTAGATATTATTTTGTCACTAGCTGACGTCTCTGTGGCTGATGTTATGCTGTGATTGGTGGATTTTGATTGCTCAAAATCCCTTTTTAGGGTTCTGTAGCCAAAACTTAAAAACGGAACCCTATAGTTTCGTCATGTCCGTCCGTCATCTGTCCGTCCGTACGTCGCAGGCATTTTACTCAGAAAGTACAAGATGTATATTGATGAAATTTGGAGTTAAGGCGTCTTGTGTAGGCCGCTACTTAGTATGATAGTTAAATAATAAAAAATAATCCCCCCCCCCCCCCTCCCCTCTATATCGTATTTTTTTTCTATCTGTAGTTCCTTTTTTCGTATGCGGACGGCTGCGGAACCCTTCACTGAGCATGGCCCGACATGCTCTTGGCCTGTTTTTTTAGTTGGTGACTGGAGACAAGATGATTTTTAAAATCCGTCATTCTTCAAATAAGTGCAATATAACTAATCAAGTACTTATATTGAAATAATACGTTTCATCGACGTCTAAATTTGTATCTTTTTTGCTTGGAACATTGTGGCGTCTGAAAGTAATTGATGATAGGTCCCTTTGTTATCTAGATAGGCATGTCACGCTACAATCCCTCTGTCGTCGTGAATTTATCTCAGTGTTTACCAGAATGAATGCGCGAGTACTGCCAATTCTAAGAGCCAATGGACGCAATTTCTTTCGTATTATTTGGACATTTGCAGTAAAATGAGCGCTTCTAAAGTTTCGAACTTTATTGCTGAAACTTCTCTCTATTTCAGGTCAGGAGCATTTCCAATTAGTCTCGGAAGACCTAGAAACAGCAGTTTGAAAGAATAAACTTGGGGGCAAGTTTCCCAGTGATAACGACGGGCCTACGCCGAAACTATACGCCAGGTGTAAATAAATAAGTGATAGCCGTTTACACTGTGTTGTGAGAATACTTACATATTATCTATTTAATATTATACTCGAACACCAAAGTGATATTTAGATCTTTTGAAACTTAATATAGTTAAATGTTTCGCTAAATATATCTTGGCATCGAAAGAGATGATTGTTCAGATTAATAAGTTGAGGTGTGATGTGAATGTGAATTTACCACACGGTAGCTTGAAGCTATCACTTAAATTGATATAAATAAACCTACGAATGATTATGGTAAGCTTGCTAAAGTCTGGGATCTCGTTTCTTGAAGATCATACAAATTGCAATGCGCATTTTCCTTGAGAATTTCTACTGATACGATGGCATTAATGGACAGCTTGAGACCACAGGAGTCGCCTTCAAGCACATTCCTATTCCTACTTAAGATACTTGAGACACGATTTAATAACGTAAACTATCGGTTAAAACGAACCCACTCTACCTAAGTATCATTAATCTGAAAACCGTTGTTAAAAGTGACTAGTTAATTAATCTTCTCAATGTCTGAAGTAGGAACGGCGATTAGAGTTGAAATTGAAGATGGCCCCAACAAACTAAACGTTAGGTATACAGACGGGTTTAGGGGATAATGCTTAACGAAGTTTCGACACGGTTGCACAGTTCATGGTGAAATATCGGACATTAAAGGCAAACAAATGGCTGTTAGACCAATTTGACTCACGTTTAATTATGTATACAAATTAAGAGAATCTTAATGTCATGTAATAATTGAGTTGTATGGAATCAAAGTTAACAACATCCACTATTTTTAATGTGGACGTTGCTGACTTTGCTTCAATATGACTCAATTTACAGTCATATATATTACCTGTGGTTTTCTCTTCCAAATTTAGCTTTGTGCCTGTGAAGTGTACATTGAGAATATCCACATGTTTCAGTATAAATCAATTATTCAGTGCGTCGCTACAGTTCCAGGCTTAACTATCAATCATTTTATCTTATGATGATCCAGACTGTATTTTGCTTTTAATATTATACTATACATAAATAAGTAGATAATATTTACGACACTTATTTTTAATCTGAGATTCTCCAATTGGGTAAGTATAAGAAATAAGAAAAATATTTCATTATAGGTACTGAGTGTGAACATATTGAGGAAGGCTGGACATTTTAAACTGGCCAGATGGCACTTGAGTGGGCTGGGCTGATGTTATCCGTCTCTTTAATTGTCATGTGCTTGTGTGTACTACCTTTCAATGAATTATCATTTAGAACGAGTACTTTCGCACATCTTATTTATCTTCACATAAACAAGTCTAACTTTGAGAATCCGTTGTTCTATTCATAATTTTTTAACGAGTTGGTATGCTTTCCACGACAATAGATATTTCAGATTTGTCAAGAGTTATAATTTATAATGTCAGCTCACACCACACCAGAGTGGGTTCTGTCCTGGTGGGTGAATAATCCTGGTTTCCTCAATCGAAACCGAATCACATAATAATGTAAGCAAATTACTATTGAATTTTATTCCTCGAGTACAATAATATTTAAGCATTCAACTATAATGCAAATATGAGATAGAGTCCTTGTTTAATATTAGGTACCTCGAATTTTGACATAATTATATGAAGTTTAAAAACATATAACTTTTTCTGTAACTACGTACCTTATTTAAAATTAGGCATGTTTGTAACATGCTTCGGCTGAACTAACAAGTTATTCAGTAGTTGCATGTACCTAAACTTATTGTTACATTTAACTTGGTTGCCTAAAGTTACGAGTTTAATTCGATTATTTATTTAATGTGTAGTTAGTGCATATTCTATATTTGGCAATAATAATAATTTCTAAGACTAAAATTTTCTCTAAATGTTATTAAAGCAACACTGCTGTAATCGTAACCACTTCTATAAGTAATTGATCTCAACGTCTTGCGTTTAAAACGTTGTGTGTTTTTATTTAGTTTATACTCTCCAAATTGAGTTTCTTAGTGAAATAATTTGTATTGTTTATCTGCGTATAGTAATTATGATTACTTACTATTTTGATATACATTTCAATTCTGTGTTTATTCATAAAAAACAGTCTATAGTTGATACTTAGTTTTATGAGTACAGTAATACTGGACCTCAGAGAGAAGTTACTTTTATATATATATATATATATAAATACACCGTGCTATGCAAACCCGTATAACAGGCGGTTTTTTTCTGCAATTAACCATAATATCGCATCGCACCCTTGCTTAATAAATGAAGGTGCACTTATCTAGGATGTGATTCGGATGTTATTTCTTCACCTTTATAGATATTTGAAAATGTATGGAGTGTATTGTATGAATCGTTTTATTTAATTTAGCTTTGAAACTGTGTGCATTATTTTATATAGGTGCGTGGTTACGCGCAGTGTTCGTATGATGTGACTCCAAGAGTACTAATGTTACCTACCTTCTATATTGTGTAATGCCAATACCTCGACGTGTAGACGTACTTAATAGTTTAGTGATTAATTAACGAATTTACTCGTACTACTCGCGAAGAAGCGAACAATGAAAGACAAAGCTGTGAGAATTTCGGTCATAATGTAAAAAGTAAGTTCATTTTTATCTTAAGCAAAAACGATGTACTGTACACCATAACGCTGTTTTGTGGATTTGTTTGTTTGTAGATATATTAAGAAGCATTGTTGTTCACGGCTAGTTTAAATATTTACTTATATTATGTGCAGGCCCCGTAATCAAGCTGGAAAACCTGTGGCAGTTGTACGCTAGGGTTGACAATAATGGGCGAAACTCCGAGCGTGTTGACAGCTTCTTTCAATCGCCACAGTTGTCAACATGGTTATCAACTCAAGGGAAAGACTTGTCGTGATAACTTCTCTCAAAAATAAACTCTGCCGGTCTCTCGGTTTCATAAAAAGTTAATTCTCAATATTATTTAAGTTAACGATATTTACTGAGCGTACAATGGTCAAAAATAAACACCATAATAACACTGACGAGGCCGATAATACGAAAAAAATATTGTAATATTAGTATTAGCACCATTCAATTTATTATTATAAATAACTCTTATGAGATTTATTCAAAAATAAACTAACACAGTTTAATTCCAAAGTAAACTATTTTTTTTTTACTACTTAAATATCTGAACCTAACGATGTGAAAAATAAATTACCATGTTTTTTTTCCAATGCAGCTAAACTCTGTGGCCTACTTTTGTAAATCCATTTTAAATACGAAAACAAACGTTCCACATCCACCGACATCAACGATAAAAAAAAATCTCAATCACCAACCCTAACATACAATTCTCATTAGCCACTCTTCTAACCAGTTCGATTGCGAGGTCTGATTATATGTTAGACATAAAGGCACCTTACACCGAAATAAGCTGTTAATTCCTGAAGAGCTAGCCCTACTGAGCCGACGATCTTCATCAAGCGATAACCTATCACCTATCTCTTTCCATTCACTACCACCGGTGTGAGATAGATAGGCAATGGTGATTCGTGAGGAGCTGATTCGCGGCCAGTTGTGCTAGCCCCGCTGTTCGGCTGTATCTTCCTGTCACGTGGCTAGTTGTGACCTATCCTCACAAACATATAAATGTACCTATGAGATAAGTCTATTGTTGTCCCAAGTCGCAAGTTTGTTTAAAACTCAGAATCAAAATATATATAGAATAAGATTACATAGTTAAACTAAAGCTATCACGTAAGATAGAGCAGGTCGCGCCTGCGCCAACTCTGTTAGTGATACTTTCCTACTAGATGTTATCCTAGTCTTTGTACCTATACTATACTGGAGGCCTTCGTGTAGTATATATATTATGATAATTCTTAATTATTAAAAATTAAATACATTAGTATTACCAATTTCTCGACCAACTTCTTTCTAAATGATTTTTTAATGTGGATATCACTAGTGTAGATTACTTATATAGAGGTATAAGCACTGAAATGTTTATATGAGTCAAACTTTTGATCCTCTTATCCTTATTGTCATTGTTTTATTTCCATTTCTAAATTCTATAAGAATCGCATATGAAGAACCGGTCACAATTAGTTAGAAATACTGAGTATTGAATATCGATTTTTAAATATATATACGAGTATGTACATTTAAACCACTTGATTACTCCTTACTAGTAAAAGAATCACTTTAGTCACTGACGTCATTGGCGGGTATACTCCCGATCGGATACTCGTAAGTCAAAATGATGCCAGTCACAAAACCAGCAATATCTATATTAAATTATGACTTCTTCTAGTAAAATATTGTAGGCAATTTTTACATTATGTCTAAACCAAAATATACAGTGTGTAAATGGAATACGAGTTACTTATAAAATACTTCATTAAACATGCATATACACTCAAGAGTAAAAAAATCGGGTCACACAAATTTAAATAATATCAATAGGTTTTTAAATTATTTGACACTAGTTTTATTTTCATAATATACTATTCTTCGTAATACTCATCTATATAAACATATTTCGTGGTCCTACCATAAAAATATCAACATGAAAAAATGTCGATTTTGCAATATGTCGCTCCTTTAACGCTTTTATTTTTCGTGGATTTTTACGAGTCCAATATAGACTTGAGAACGTTATTTTTTTAAATGTTATTTTTGTAGTTAAGATCATGTCGGGACTAAAAAACTGTGCAACCCCGCAATGTTTGTAGGAAGTATAACGGTATTTTACCGACCCGAAATATTTGTTCCTGAGTATACTCAAAAATATATATACATATTTTTTGTGATATATATCACATAAAATGAACAGTTATGTCACAGTGCCCATTGATACTAAAGTGTTTATTTGAATTATTTATTGGGCTTTATTGCCGGCCAGTGTTCGTATTTTTTTTTATCGTTTGTACTCCTTAAATTGATGTCCGTATGTAGTTAAAAATATTAACCCATATCCCATTTACATGCTGTGTACGGGAGGTGTGTCAGTGTTTTGGTAAAGCATTATATTTGAGAGTTATTGTAATGAATTAGATATGACGTCGCTTTAGTATTCATATTTTTATTTATTTATTAAAGTGACCTTTTGTTTGTAGCTAGCGGCATTTGTGTAACAATGCTGATTTCTTGTTAATTAATGTATTTGTTGATTTATGAGTTTAGGATAAGAAATTGACGTGAAACGGGGTTTTACCGTTGCGTTGCGATGATTGACTGGGTATATACGTGCGAACTTGCCGTGTATCACATTGAGAACGTTATACAGTCAGATTTACTGGTATATTTATTCTCGAATACTTTATAAAAAAGTATTATAAAAGACACCAAATAAAATATAAATTTCACTTAGGTATTTAAGATCTTATGTACATTAAATACGAAATATATAAATGTGATATAGTCGAAGTTGGTATGAGTCGAGTCTCAGTCGAGTTCATGAAAACACGCTAGTAAGCTGCTGGTACTTATGATACCCAAAGCTGTAGTTGGAGCTGTTTTGTGTTATAATTATAATTGAACAAAGTAATAACACTACGTAACGCCTGGTGTTCGTCCCCGGGACTGTGGCGTCGGCGCGACTCATAGCAACTTACTGTACTACCTTTATGATATGATAGCAATTTTTGAAAACCTAGAATATCTAATATAAAACTTATACTGAATTTTTAGTCTCCCTCTATTTAGGTAACTACTATCATATATAAAATATAGAAAATTTGGGAAGTACCTAAAATGAAAGTAATTTAAATAATGTTTTGAGAGCACTTGTTTCATTAAGTACATTATTTTTGCACTCAATGAAATCACTATTTTAAATAAAATATTAACGAAGTACACTGAAAGAACAATAAAGTGAAGTACGACTTAATCGGATTTTTTTTTACATATCCTTACCCTTAAGCCATGGAGCCCTTTTAAAATCACTAAAAACACTTCACATACATAAATACACATGGACTTCTTAGTACACTTGAAACTGCTCTAACAATTGAAACTGTACAGTAAACACTAATAGCCATCCTCGTTTTTTAACCCGTCTATTACTAGCCGACCAACCACTCTGTCCACCTGGTTGGACGGTTAGTAATTTTTTTTCTTAACCAACAACCTGGTTGGTTGGTTGATATTTTTTTTTCTTAACTGACTACCTGGTTGGTTGACTCATATTTTTTTTCTTAACTGACTACCTGGTTGGTTGGTTGTTTTTTTTTTCTAACTACCAATGTTCGGTTAGTTTATTTTTCTCAACAGACACCTTTTCACTTAGACAAAACTTTACCATGTCTCAGTACCTACAGTTGTTTAATTTTCTTCAACATAATTATATTTGTACGTCTTTAAACAAACAAATTGATTAGAAACAAAATTTTATATGCACCAGATTGTTAAAATATCTTAAGCTAATACACTTGAAACCATAAATTTTACAATTTCCATTGGCAATTTCATAATATTTACAATATCTTGTATGTGGTACAAGTTAAAATCGCATAAATTATCCTCCGCTTCAGCTACTTCTTGCCAATTTTGTTCTGGGCGAAGGTGATACATGCAGGCTCGCGTTTCAAGTGATAAATACAAGTTGTATTTATAAAGCATTTTAGCTTTTAACATGTTTGGTATGGTTTGAGTTTGGTTCGGACAACCGCCAAAGATACAGGAATCATTTTCAGGCGTTCTTTTTAACATCATTTCAAGAGATGAGTCAGGTTCGTCGATAATCGATGTTAAATTTTACTCGAATTCTGATAAATGACAGAACCCTGACCGACTGACAATTGAATTTTTGAATGGAGGTCAAAGATGGAGTTTTTAGCATTTATATACCATTTCGGAAAATACAGAAAATGGTCAGTCATGATTCATGATATGTATTTTCAATCAATTGTTTTGTATACCTACGTACATATTTCTCTAGTATCTGATTGATTTTAGTTCTTATCTCGTTATCTGTTAATTATATTATGATCCTCTTTTGATCGTGTACATACATATCGTACCAGGAAGAAGGAAGCAGCTATGCAAGCTTTACTTAACGTTTTCCCAGGAATTGATCTGCATGGTTGCTACTACCATTTTAATAAATGTATATGGAGGAAAGGTAAAGAATTAAATCTTACATCGGGAAAGCTTACTCGACGCATTATTGCTCCGGGTGCTGTACTACCTTTGCTGCCCCATAATAAAGTGCTCGATGGCTGGGATTACATAAAAACAGAATCAGTCGAATTGGACAACGAAAACCGCTTGTCAATCTTCTTCAGCTACTTCGAGAATTACTGGCTCCGTAGCGAGGAGTTTATAAAAATATGGACAGTGTTCGGAGAACAGCATCGTACGACGAATTTTCTTGAAGGTTGGAATTTTAAACTGAATAGTAATCTAGGAAAGAAACAGGTTAACATTTTCCAATTACTAAGTTTCTTGGATCGGGATACGGCATATTATACGGTATGTAGTAAGCAGATAATTGAAGACAAAGCACCTACAAAAAGACAAATTTCGGATATAAAAAATGATGCGTACATATTAAGATGTCAGATGCAACTTTTAAATGGTGAGATTTGTGTCGGTCATTTTTTATAAAAAGTTAAGTAAGCAATTCATTGCATGAATAAACTATTTATGTAAAAGCAGTCGTGTTTCTTATAACCTAATCGAACAACTGTAGGTATGCCAGGCGGTTTGTCGGTTGGTAATAGACCGATTACCAACCGACAAACCATTAACTAATGCGTAAATAATTGGTCGGCTAATACTAAAAATTCATATAACTAACCAACCAACCAGGTTGGTTGTTGGTTAAGAAAAAAAATTACTAACCATCCAACCAGGTGGACAGAGTGGTTGGTCGGCTAGTAATAGACGTTTTAACCGACGCGACATCAGAGCTTTTATTTGATGTCCCTCCCCCTCCCCAATAGTAGCACCTTTATTTAACCGACTTATATATGTGTACCAAATTTCAACTTAATCGGTCCAATAGCTTCGAAGCAAATGAAGCAGTGACAGAAGCACAGACAGACGAATGATCTTATAAGGGTTCCGTTTAATCCTTTTACGGTACAGAACCTAAAAACTAGGTATACGATTACACTGATTCTGCAATTGAGCACCATCAAAGTGTTTCTTTGGCACTGACTTCACAGTTTTAAAGCCGGTTCGCGATAAATAGGTACAGACATTCCATAACGAAATTACATTTTCATAAAAAGAGGTCCGAAAGCCAATTATAATGAAAAGGGACTGTCGTCAAAATACACCTTTCAGGGATAAGCTTCAAAGTAAATAAAATATTACTTCACAAGATAAAAAATAATCAAAACACGAATGGAAAATCATTTTCGGCTACGTAGTCGGGGAAAGAAAATATGAGTTTTTCGAAGAAAACGCTTGAAATTCTACGCTATAGCCGTCTTGGGAATCTGATACAGCACTATTTTGAAAGGATAATTATATTTTAAGTTTTCCCTGAATAAATTACAAAGAATTATTCTAAAACGAATTAAAAAAATCTCAAAGAATAATAGTTTCACCGCTCTTTCCTTAACAAACAAGAACTGACACAGTGTTCGAGATGGATCTTCTAATGCAGACAAAATATCAGTTTTAGTTAGACGTTTATTTTTAAGGATCAGTAGGCACAGGTCGGGAGATTTCTGGCGAGTGAGTGATAACCGTCTAGTATCTTAATAAAAGAACACTACTTATATAACAGCCAGGCTTATACAGGGCAATTTTTTAGTCGTGAATCAAAATATTACTTTCCGAGGCTACCCACAATGACGATCAACTTTTAGTATGAGACCAACATCGAAATCATTAAAAAAAATTTGAACCTCCCATACTAACCGACTATAGCTTCAAGTTTTGCACGGAGAAGTTGTTTTTGTTTACTATTTCGAAATTGGTCCCATACTAAAAGTTGATCTTCATTGTGAGTAGCCTCGAAAAGTAACATTTTGATTCACGACTAAAAAATCGACCTGTATATGGTTCAACCTATTTGCTACAACACTGGCCCTTGTATCAATATTATATTTTCTTGACGATCCTTTTGGGATTTTTTTTTTTTTTATTATTTCATTTTTATAATGTGTATTTTTTTATCATCAAATTTTCATCAATAATTTGCTCTAAAAACGTGTTGTAAATATCGATTCAAAAGCGCTTGTAGGCCTACTTGAATAAAGAAAATTTTGACTTTGAATATAAACTGAACATCAACGTACAACTTGTACCGTCATCAGTTCATTGGTATGATGACCAAAGAAAAACAAATAACGACACATTCCAGTTTTTAATTCATATTGTTGGAAAGAGCCACTACAAGCATTAATGAAAAAGGACACTGGTCATTTAAAAAAAATTACAACTCTCAAAGAACGATCGATAAAGTAGAAATTATTTGCCGTTTTGAACGTTACAGACTATTAGAATGCTGACTGTATACGAAGGAAAATTTCAACGATCCCCAAAAATAGCCATTTAAGAAATAAATTCACGCATAAAAAGCTGTTTATTGTCGAAAAGCTAATAAAATAGTTAGTCAAGTATGTTAATGCAGCCACGGAGAAGTTTAACCTCAATGGATACCCTGCGGGCTGGCCCGGAGCGCGCCCTTTGCAGGCTGTCTTTTACTGACAGATTTCATAAATACGTAATGCTCAATAAAACTTTTACTGAAATCCTTGAAAAAAAAAACAGATTTAAATGCCATAGCAAATTGGACTGTATAGATGAATTACCCAATATTTTGTTTCCCCAGTCGTTTTATTACCATTCGCGTTTTTCCCCAAATTGCTTATTTTCCATTCGTCATTATGGCCGGCATTTAATTTCTTACCCGTTTTTTTTTCTAATCGTATTTTTCGCTAAATGCATTCTTTTACCAGTCCGTATTGTTCACATAAGCATAATTACGCATAATGGTTATTGGTCATACATTTTTGCGCATAATGTTTTTACCCATAACAGTTAAGAGCATACATTGTAATGGTCATAAAATTTTTGCGCATAAAAACTTTAAGAATAAATACGGATGGGCATAATGGTTTTGCGCATAACATTTCAAAGCATATTATACAATCGCCATAATAGTATTACAAGTTAGTTGTCATAAATTTGAGTAAACGTATAACGAGGATTTAACTCCGCGGCTCGCTCGCTTCGCTCGCTCGTTAGTGTCGCAGTTCAACCTAACACTCCTCCTCGCTTCGCTCGTCGTCGTACCTAATCTAAGCCAAGTCGGACGAAAATAAGCAATTTGGAGAAAAACGCGAATGGTAATAAAACGACTGGGGAAACAAAATATTGGGTAATTCATCTATACAGTCCAACCTAACCCATTAATCTAGTTCTAAGGCAGGTCCGACTTGGCTTAGATTAGGTACGACGACGAGCGAAGCGAGGAGGAGTGTTAGGTTGAACTGCGACACTAACGAGCGAGCGAAACGAGCGAGCCGCGGAGTTAAATCCTCGTTTTACGTTTACTCAAATTTATGACAACGAACTTGTAATACTATTATGGCGATTGTATAATATGCTTTGAAATGTTATGCGCAAAAATGTATAACCAATAACCATTATGCGTAATTATGCTTATGTGAACAATACGGACTGGTAAAAGAATGCATTTAGCGAAAAATACGATAAGAAAAAAAAACGTGTAAGAAATTAAATGCCGGCCATAATGACGAATGGAAAATAAGCAATTTGGGGAAAAACGCGAATGGTAATAAAACGACTGGGGAAACAAAATATTGGGTAATTCATCTATACAGTCGCAAATTGATGTAAATTTGTTAGTCTAAGATTTCGATTTTTTCTTTAACAATTGGCAATAATGTGACATTTATGTGTTTTGAGGTTTGAATTTGTCGTTGAATATAGCCAGTAAATAGCGGAAACTTTATTGTAAAATAACTTTAGAAGGTTCTCTTTAAATAAATAGACGTTACTATATTTATTTAAAGCAAACTTTCTAAAGTTATATTGCCCGGGCTGCTTTCGAATCCGCGCTCCCAAAAACAATTAAAGGATCGATCACGCCGCTACTCAATACACGTTGACGCACCTTAAACGCAGCGACATGACTTTTTGTTACGATTATTACGCATGCCTCCCACACCGGTGCTCAAAACACGCGGAAGGTGTGTTATTGTACAGTGGAAACGTGATAAATCCCGTCATCGCGTATACGCAGCATTAAGCTTTGGTGTGGTAGGACTCACGGTGTGGTCGATGGTTACTATTCTTGGTAATTATGTCGAAAAAGCTCCTGTATCCCGTCAGCCTTTAAGGATTCTAACAACATAAATACCTATTTTAAATAAAAATGGTATAAAATTGTTTATTGAATTACGGCCCAAAGCGAGCACCGGTACTGTAAAGGTCCTCAGCCGCTCTGGAAGGTGAGGTACTTGCCTCCTTTTATTTAATGCTGCTCCCCGTCGCCATGCTCGCTTCTATCCGACAGAATGTAACACGATCACGATATTGCCTAGCCTCGAAAATATACTAGAACGTCATCACTTTGTTTTATAAGACTTGAGATAGTTTTATTTACCGATACCCGCTGCTAAAAACACTAAGAAAATACTGTAGCTAAAAATACCAAAAAATATTTCACAATACAAACAAATGTTCGCTATGTATTGATAGTTAGCTTGAGTACACAGAGAAGTTATTTCCCAATTTATTGTTTTCGGTTTCCAAGTACGCAGATGTCACAAGCAGTTGATCGTGCTAACGGTTTAATTGAATGTTTACTCCGGGATTTCAGTTTATCAATTATCGAATTGGCACTTTGTGGAGGTGAGTTGATTTTCGTTCGCGGCCCTCATTTATAAATCAAATTGGAATTAAGTCAAACAGAGCAGAGTTGTTTGATCGCGTCAGGTTTTATATCAGATTTAGGGGGAAGTATATAAATACGGAATAGAGTTTGGCTCGCTCGAGTTTTAAAGTGTACACTACCGTTTTGACCTGGATATACTAATCCCACCTAGATATATGGAATATAGATCTAGAAGAAATTTAATTTATATCTTCAATATTGTGATAATATTAAACTAATTTTTAACCATATGGGCCACCAGACGGTCCGGTGGACTTATTTACGGTAGGAAATTATGTCACAGGTCTTCAATGTTATGTTTACGCCATAAATTTTTTATTAAGATTAGTAAAGTCAGGGTTTAGGGGCTTGGCTTTTTCTAGGATCTGATAACTCTTTTACAGCGAAAGCGTTATGAGCTTGTGAGTCTTGGCCGCGAATTTTACATGAAATGTTTTTGATGGGATCTCATTCGTAAAGTGCCCTACTTTTTTTGTTTTTTGTGGCCTGTTGCGCTACTTGAGCGTCAGTTATTCCTTTTTCCATCGTCCACTCTATCTTTGTATTGAAATCCTTGGTTGCATACCAAATTTCAGCATTCTACGACATCAGGAATACCCTAGTTTTACTAGTTCTGTATGAAAACCTGCTTCCCCCATTTATAGTGGTGGGAGGGCGAAAGTAACAGATTTCTTTATTTTTCTGTTCTTTGTATGTAATTCCTAGGCTCCATGCCAAATTTCAGCTTTTTAGGACATCGGGAATATCCTAGCTTTACTAGTTCTGAATATAGACCTGCACTTCCTTTTATAGGGGTGGGAGGGCGAACATTACAGATTTCTTAATTGTTCTCTTCTTTGTATGTAAATCCCAGGCTCCACGCCAAATTTCAGCTGTCTAAGGATATTAGGACTTTCCCATATTACTCACTCACTAATCAAAACCTATACGGTACTTACCCTAGAGGTTTTGATGAGTGAGTGGGAAAATCGTATCAATAAAATCTAAAGTATAAAACCTAGATCAATAAAACTTACTGTAGTTTATGTTTTCTCTAACTACATCCTGTGAATTTGGGCTCTCTGGTCAAAGGGTTTGAAAATGAGACGAAACCATTCGAAAAAAGATAGGTAATGCCCGCCTTCATTTTTGTTCGTCTTAGCAGACTTTATTTCCTTTGAAACACATATTTATAGTTATGATTTAAGTTCCGTAGAAACGCTTACCTTCTAGGAGGTAGACTTAATCCCGTCTGTCCGTCCGCGGCTTAGGTCAGTGACTCTTAGTACTGAAAACTGTAATTTGGATTGAATATTCGTATTAATCACGCCAACAAAGTAGTAAAATAAAATCATGGAAGGACTTCCTTAGATGTTTTTTCTCATTTACCCCATGTCATTGAATAGTTTTTCAATAGTTTTCAAGGTACGTGAGTAAAAACCAGTTTTCGATTCAGGACCTCGTTAGCGAAATGTTAAGTTTTAAAATGATAATTTCGTTAAAGTCAAGTTTTTCAATTAATTTATATATTGAGATTTCTGAATATATAAAAATAATTGATATCTCAAAAATTACATGTTTTCAGACTACATGTAATAGGGTACATGCATGATATTTTTTATCGCTTTTAGACTAAATATCAAAATAACGTTTAAACTATTACAAAATGCGAAATTAAGATTAAAATCAGCCAAGAAATACGCATAATATGAGCATTTTGAACTAGTAATATGACAGAGAGGTCCGATATGCACTTTTACGTCACAGTGCACTCCGGCCATATAAACTCCATATTAAATTCTGTTTTTCAAAAAAACACAGAATAAAATGTTTGATGGCTTATATCTTGGTTATTTCTATAGCTATTCGATTTTTTTTTGTCTTTACTGATTGTTACATGAATGAGCTTTTAATAAAGCAAAAATAAAAATTCGTGCATATTCCCTATTATACCTCTTTATAAGTTCCAATTAGGCTCTACATTCGATGGTTAAATTCTGTCAGTTTGCTCGTTCCCACCGTGTATATTTTTGTAACCTCAACAACGTCTGAAAACGAATGTGGAAGAATATCTGCAATCAGTCTCCATTCTGTTCGTTGATAAGATAATTTGATGCTCCCGCGGGGCAATTTATTCATGTTTTGAGTTATACCCGGCTGAGAAACTAACATTCCTAGGCCTACTCTTCACAACGAAATAACAAGCCTCGTGTAGTAAATCCAAATTATGCAACCCTTAGGTATTATTATTGTTTCACTTTTTTATTAACAATTACTTTGCGTTTCGTTCTGGTGTGCGCGACATTTTTTGAAACCCTAAAGTTTAGAGGGCGGTAAAATTAAGGGAAAACATTTAAATGTTATCCTATTTATTTTATTTTATTAAAGCTATTATTTGGCCTACCGATTTTACCGAACTTATTTTATTTAACTTATTACCGCGCATCCCACATGGCGCATATGTACTCGTTTAGCTACACTATGTTTTTAGTTCATGTCAAGCCTAAAGCAACCTTGTAAGGACTTCGAAAGATCATAGTGACCTTTTTTCCCAAGACAATAAAACTTTCTTACCTACGTATTATAGAACCAACTAGAAGTTTATTACTAAGGCGATCTAATCTTTTTTAGAGACATCCATGGGCCGGTTTTATGTGGTGTGTTTCGTCAAATGAAATATTCACTTGACCTGCGCGTTTGTGCTAATTAATATTCCACGTAATTGTGCTATTTAATTAATCTAGGCTTTAAGTAATAACTGACTCGCGATAGACATATACGTCAAATCAAATCAAAATCCTTTATTGCACTCATGTTAGTATGAAGTTCTTAAACTAATTTCTTTGTTAGGTACAGTTCCACATTCATTTTTTGAATTATAAAACATTTACCGTCACAAACATAACAAAATTTCTAGGGTACTGGCCTTGATTTTTTTTCTTTTTTGTTTTTTTACGCAGTCGGGCTTTTTGTTCTTTTTTTAAATACTTTTTAATTAAAATTTTAAGTCATTTAATTGCACCATCTTTATCTTGGGGGTTATTCAGAAACTTGTACAGATTTATTACAATTAACTGAAAATTTAGTGAGAACGGCTTCCTAACCAACTTTAAATCGTTATAGTTCCTAACTGATCATTCAAAATTATAAAAGAAGAAACGTAATAATGATTTTAAAATTCCTATTCAATGATACCCCACTCAACATAGTACTTCGATTTTCATTATTTTCTTTTTCACAATATGGCTCACTATCGTCATTTTGAATTTTCATCATTTTCATGTCTTTAGTGACATTTGGACAATTAAGAAGAATCGATTGACGTAAGAATCATCAAAATCGGTCTACGCGTTTGGTCTCTAGAGTGCCAGATAGGAACAAACATAGATACATAGACTGATAAACACATTACCCTCCTTTGCGTCGCGCAGTGGGGTAAAAATAATGCTCACTGTATTTTAATGTCTTTATATACCGTCAACTTATTCGATAAAATCTTGATCACAGTCTACTTATAATGGAAAAGTCGCAGTCTACATATACTGGAAAAACATATACAATTAAAGTACCTACTGTGAAAGTTAGAAAGAAATGTTAGTCCATGTTTGATATTCCTACCGAACGCTGAAAATGCAATCTACGAACAATTGCTCGTTTCGTGGTGTACCTTCTAAATTTATATGAAAAAGCATGTAATTTCCAATTTTAGTCATGAAAAACCGCGTTTAACTACATGGTTTCCATACAAATAGTTTGGCAGACCAAAACTAATGAGGAACATCGACATAAATGAAAATTGAAATATGGGATAAGGGTAGTTAGGCTTCAATTACTTTGGGCTTGGGCCATTAGAACTTCAGATCGGGCCGATGTTGAAAATGAAGCCTCATTACATTGATGGGAATTACACGACTTTTCGATATTAGGCCTATTAGGCTGCCAGATATCATTAGGCATTGATCGTTTATATTTATTGAAGATCAATCCATCAACCTCATTAATTTAGTCAACCTTACTTCCATAGAAAGATACCACCTTGTCTATTATATAAGTAGTTGCTGAAACGATTAAAAACACCCGATATAGGTACCGAGAAAAAAACTGATGGCTGATCTAATTATTTATACTTATTCTAAATTTTCATTTCAGGCAACACAACAAGGTTAAGAATACTGACAATAAAGTCGTTATTCTAACAAAAAAACCGGCCAGGTGCGAGTCGTGCTCGCGCACCGCGGGTTTCATACAAAATATACGCTAAATAAGGCCGTATCTATGAATATCCATTGTAAGCAGAGCCCTACTCTTAAGTGGGTACGCGGTGTGGGGTAATTTTATATTGGAATCTGACATAGACACACAGACATAAAAAAATAAAATATTCAGATTTATTTCGTGGGTTGTACTATTAATATAAGAGCCACCTTCATACCACATTTCAAATTACTAGGACAACTGGAAGTACCCTATAGGTGTTCCATGGACTGTATCTTTGAATTGCGTTTACTTAGAAGCTTCATTTTTTACAGCTTCAAGGTACCGCAGACTTAAGTATATTACGTTAATTTCAACATGATATCTCCACGCGATCCTGAGAAAAAGGTCTTGACAGACAGATGGACAGACGGACAACAAAGTGATCGTATAAAAGTTTCGTTATTTCCTTTTGAGGTACGGAAAATTGATTCATCTGTTTAAGACTACAGTGCTACAGACAGACACCCTGATGAACAAGGTGAACTTATAAAACCCCTCTTCTTGCATCAAAAGTTCAATAACTAAGGTTTTCGTTACTTGTAGTTAAATAAGTAAGCCGCATTGTACAAACGGCACACAACGCTATGATACAAATACAAGTTTATTCATCATCAAATATATGGCAGAATCATGTCACGTACGTGCTCTACCTGTATGACTCTGTAGAGACATTCAAGTAAGTGAATAAGTTAATTTTCGACATTGCCATCCCCACACGCACATTCTGTTCTCGATTTTGTAACAAATTAGAAGTAATTCTGTTAGACGCTCTCGCCAAATTACTGTTCGAGAATAACCAGGTAACGACAACTGGAATGATGTCATTTATGTTACGCGAGCGTAGTTTCCGAACACATTTACATCGCCATCTGCTCTTAACTTTAATTAAGTACTCAAACAACTTAAGATTATTTGGTCGTTTGACAGTAGACCAAGTGGAGCCACTGTAAAAATCTAGCATAGAGCAAATGATCCAACGATAATTATGTCTAGGTACAAACTGAGTGTCATTTAGTCCTGAATGATTTACTTCACTGGTCAGAAAAAATAAAAAACTGATAAATACAAGTCATCAAACCATAAAACAAGTTACTTGCAAAAATTCCCCGCACAAATCTATAAATATACATAAATATGTGAATAACTTATAAATAAACTTTCAATCCTAAAAGTATATTGAGAATTAAATTAAATAAAACTAAACGAAAAATGTAATTAAAAATTAAAATAAACTCTATATTATCAAATAAAAATTAAAATAAACTCTATATTATTAAACCCGCGGCCATGTTCATCTTGTATTATACTTAAGTGTATTTATTCTCTGCAAGTTTCGTTTGCTTACAAAGGCTTACGTTTGTTTACATTAACGGAACTCGAGAAAACTTAACTGCCTTCACTAAATTATTAACATTACTGAAAACTGGGAGGTTACAGAAGGAAATTGAAATACTTACCCACCTATTTTGCTCTTGTCACAATAACAATAAGAACTAATACCTAACTACAGAACATTTTAAAATTTAAAAACCCCCCGACTTGTTCCATTAAAAGCTGAATATCTTGGAGACGAGTGCTCAGATTTTCATCAAACAAAGTTAAGAAAACTCGGGATAAAATTATCTATGACACAAAAAAACCGCACTCAAATCGGTCCATCTGTATGGGCGCTACGATGCCACAGACAGATACACACATACACAGAGTCACAGAACGTTAAACTTATAACACCCCTCTTTTTTGTCGAGGGTTAAAAAGGTACATGTTTCAGTTTCCCTTGTACGTGTACCTACTTCCTAGCCGCTTCATCTCAAAGTACTGCCATGCCACCACGGAATGTTTTTTCTGTCCTGTAAATGCCACAAGTATTTTATAACTAGCAAATATGTCACATCGAACTAGAAAGCAGACGTTTGACATGGGGTTGCCCTCCTATTTCCATATCATATTACATTAGTGAGAAACTAATGTAACTTGTAAGGAATTGCGACGTAGGTCTGTGATATTGAATTTTTAATACTTAAAAGGTCATGTGCACACTACTCCACTTCTCATAATTTACGGCTCGTTTATTTTAAGGCATTTTAGCACCCCAAATTTTGCCCCAATGCGTCAAAAGCAGGATTAAATGTACTGTTCTTGGAGAACACGCAAAGACCAATATGGTCCAGCTGTACCCAAGGATCATCTTTCACAACACGCCTCAGGTGCACATCATTTATATATTATCAACAATCTGTGTCATCGCTGTAATCGAGACCCCAACCTGAGAGCCTCATTACGAAAGTTTCTCGTGCGGAAATTATGTGAGACTTTAGTTCAACTTTGACTTAATGAGTAGAAATTAGACAACGTGACGTTCTTCTACCGCAATCCCTTGCAAAGTTAGGCAAGTTACAGTTGTTGTGGGTGTGTTGTGTGAGACAAGCTAATCCGGGCGCTTCGCGAAGGCGGCGACACCCGTGTCAATGTAATGGCGCTCGCGACCTTTGCTCCGGAGCCTGACATACCTGTCAGGGAATCAGCGACCCGTCCGAGCATGGAAAATATTGCGTTAAAATAAATAAAAAAAGGTAATTCGTTTCCTGGACCTTTTGCATAATTTCCAACAATGTTGTGGATCATAAATAAACAAGATAGTATTTCAGAGAACTTCTTACGATGTAGATATACCTAGCTAGTGCCCAGGATTAAGACTGTAAACTAACGTAATATTCTTTTAAGGGCGCTGAATTGTCATTATTTCCATTTGATCTTTCTCAAGTCCCGTTACATTGTTTTCAGTGAGCAAAAACTCGAAAACGTACATAAATGTAGCCAATAACATAGAAGAAATATCACGAAAGCTTAAAAATAATGAATAAACTGTCGAGAACAGACGATTTGCTTCTTTTCATAAAATCTTTAATTGACGCGTTTGAATGTCCCGCTATACAGAAGCGCGATAAACAATTAGTCGCTTTGTGTTGACTACAAACCTACCTATACTGTAAAGCTGTCGGTTGGTGTTTGCTGTACTGGTTGGCTTTGTTAACCCCGGCGCCGATAGCTGTTGTCTATTTCGTGCAGAAACTGAAATCTCACAGGGATTTCGAATAGACATCATGTAAACCTGCAACGTTCTCCGTTGCACGGAAATTAAGTTAGCAGAATGGTGGTGATTAATAGTAATTCACATACCTCTTTTGCTTTACAATACGAGATTTTTCACTCCTTATATTTAAAATGCAGTTAGTACCTAATATGGTAGATTTAACGGTGTACACTTCCTTGACAGAATTTAATTTGCCCAAATTTCAGCTGCCATACATTTCAACTGCCATAATGTTGTTTCTAATAATTTCGTATGCCATATTCATTGTTTACCATATTAATCATATTCCAGAATATTAATTTCCCACAATATTAATTCCAATAATCTCAATTTCCATAATCGTTGTAATCCATTATGACATGTCATTTGCCATCCATCTTAACTGTTCGAATCGGATAAGTAGGTTTGGTTAAGAGACTGAGCTTAGTCCACCTATACTATATCTACCTACTAGTGCTGCTCTAGGTGAGAACTAGCGGGGAAAGGCAGGTAAAGGCAAGTCTGTGTCGGTACAACGACGAGTCAAGCGAGGAGGGGTTTTAGAAAGAATATTTACATATACTATACTAGGCATAATTATCAGCGTGAAGTAAGAAACATTATCTATTTCACCTTAACCCCTCGTATGCTTAGACGCGTATCCGTGCCAGTTCGTGAACTGCGTAAGCACAGATACGTTCCAAATGAACTACGCTGAAAGCCTCTACTGACGTAAAGTTGCCGCACCGAGGTATCAAATTCTGAAACGATTAAGGCAGTTCGGACTTGGGTTAGATTAGGTACGACGACGAGCGAAGCCAGGAAGAGTGTTAGATTGAACTGGGACCCTAACGAGCGAGTGAAGCGAGCGACCCATGGAGGTCTATATCGAGTAGTCGAAAAACCCAAAAATCATATTTACATTCATGCATAATTCAAAATGCTTGCATGCTTGCTTGCATACTTATTGCTTGCTTACATGCTTGCTTGCTTGCATGCTTTGCTTGCATGCTTGCTTGCATATACACTCGTAAACAGTCCACTATTACATCAAAATGCTTGCAAGTATTAGACTTTTTCGAGCGCCTACCGATATTCAATAAGTAATGATTCGGAAAGAAACCGCATTTAGTATGGCGTTTAAATATTCTATGAAATAATATTATTGCACGTAATAATATGGAAAATAATACGTATGGCATTCGTTCCATTATGACATCTAATGTTCGGGAATACAAGGATATGTCAAATGACTTTTCTAGTAAGCGAAACATTCGGGAAAGTTAAATTCGGGCAAATGAATATTATCGCATATGTTGGGCAAAAAATAAATAACCAGATTTAACTCTATGGCAAGGGTTAGAAAGAACGGCAACACGCTCTGAGGGGCTACTCCGAAACCCGAAAAACGAATTTCGTATGGCGCCATCCCGTTCACTCAAATACAGCTTAACATGAGAGCGAGAGGGACGGCACGTTACGAACTTCGAATTTCAAGTTTCGGAGTAACCCCCCTGGCGCGTGCTGTCAATAGCAGGAACGGCGCCCGCAACATAACCGTCCATCTCCCGAGCGCGAGCGCACCGAAGGACGCATTTCAATATCCTTATGTTGATTTAAACATTATATACGAATTTATATACGTCCACGTGGGAGAACCAGAGTGATTGACTCGAGGACCGCCACAAATGATAAGCGAAACGAGTCATGTTAGCTTGTATTACGTAAAACAATCAACTACCCTTCCCCTTCTCATATTTTTCATCTTCTGTTATCCGTGTCGAAGGCCGAAACACCATTGATTATCATTTGCATATCTAAAGTAACAGTTACAAATGATATAAGAACTGAAGTCATCTTGTTATAAAATAAACGTTATCGTAAGTTAAATTCGAATGTAAGTATCCTGATGATGTTACGAATGTTAATGTTGCTTAAGCCCGAAGGTGCTAAATCACGGTATTTAAATCTGACAGCGTAAACCTTTTCCGTTGGAATAGGCGTAGGTGTGTGCCATTATTGTATTTTATGACTTTAATAAAGTGAGCTCGTATATAAAAGAGCAGCACCAGGTGCAGGTGAAAAATAGTCAATACAATATTTTCCAGTAGTGTACATTAAAATACTAATTTTCTTTCACTATTTGTTTCTGTGTAATATTTTATGTATATTATGTGTGATTTAATGATATCGCTACACATTAGCGCGCATCAATGTGAGACCGAGATACACTGACGTTATTCTAAAAGTGCTGCTGGCCTTTTCGTATTTAAAAACAGCAATGTATCTTCGCCTTCGTATCCACTCACGCCAAATTGTAGTGCCGGTATAATTAACCTAGGACATGACTTAGGCATAAAGGTATATTATTTTTTATCCGCATAAAAAAATGAAGTGTGATAGAAAAGATTGGTAATCTCTGTTATTAAAAGTTGGATTTTTATTACCAACACGTGCTGTGCGCATAAAGAGAGGAATGCATAAACGCGGAGGTGTACTGTCTATATTATATTATAACATTGACATTTGACGTATATTTATATCACACTTTGAATTAAAATCCGACAAAAGTAGATGAAAAATTGGTTTGATTAACTTGAAGAATTAATTAATCAAAAGAAAAGTTTAAATAAAAGCTTCTTTGCTAACTGTTAGCTAATTTTCATGTATCTATACATATTTACTCGTATCTTAATAAACATTTAATGCATTTATATTTTAGGAGAAGCAGCGATCTCCGCAAAATTTTGCAAATTCCACAAGGCCGTCTGCGAAACTTGAACATAATTTCACTATAGCCAATTTCAATATATAACAAAACAAAGTACTCTGTGAATATAGCGTCTTAAGGATCCTGTCGAAATGATGGATGAATAGTGCGTTGTTATGAATTATTTTGATGTGGCTACATGACAGAATTTATTGAAATGCTTTAAATATGCAATTGTGCATCATATTAATAGTTAATTTTACCTACGTAATCTACTGATAAAGAAAAACAGTAAAAAAAATGGCGACTTGTCTGGACCGAACATTTAAAAACTACCACCACTCTACAATATATATAATAAAAAGCTTCAGTTAATGACTTGAAAGGGTTGCGTGGTTGTATTAAAAACTGCTTGTCAAGCCAAAACTTTATAACGTATGTCACTCGATAAATTTAGAGATAAAAAAAAAACTATTGAAGATATTAGAATTATTTATTTTTCATTTTTTCAAAATACTCTCCATTACTCTCTATACAAAGTTCCATTCGTCTGAACCAACTTTGGAAGCACTTTTGCCAGTCTTCATCAGATAGGCCCGAAATTGCTTCTTCATATGCAGCCACAGCTTCTTCAGCACTCGAAAAAAACTTCGCTTTTATTTTTTCTTTCACCACCGGGAACAAAAAGAAATCGCAGGGAGCTAAGTCAGGACTGTATGGTGGATGTGGTAAGGTTTCTATCCCAGCTTTCTCAATAAACGCCTTTGTTCTGAGGGACGTATGTGAAGAGGCGTTATCGTGATGCAGCAAGATTCCCCGAAGTCCAGTCTTTGGTCTCCTCTCTCGCACTGCTTTGAAAACTTGCGGCAATGCTACTGTAGTATGCCAATCAGAGTTGACTGACCTATAATTTTCCAGCATTGATGTTGATAAATGTCCGCCCCGTGAAAAGATACTAGCTACCATTTTTTTGCCGACGTTACGAGGTCTTTGTAGTTTTGTTGGTAACTTTCCCTCTGAGAAGACCCATACTGACGATGGCCACTTGTTTTCCGGGTCCAGGACACCAATCTACACGAGCCTGTTTCTCAGTATCGGAGAGCAAACGTGGTATCCAACGACAACAGAGCTTCCTTACTCCAAGATGTTGATGTAGAATGATGCTAACGCTCCCCGAACTGACGCCTAAGATATTCTCTATGTCTTTGTATGTCATTCGTGGATTTACTCGCACCAACATTTCAGTAGTCCACACGTTTTCTGCAGTTACTGCCGTTTGCGGGCGACCACGTCGGTGGTCATCTCGTTGCAATATTGACTTAGCCCAATGTTACAAATAATTACTTTGCATAGTCAAGGCAAAAATTCGTCAGAAATTGCAACAGAAACCGGTGTAAGCGTAAGTATTATTTTTTACATTTCTTTCTAGATTTTTTATATTAGTTATATCTGTATGCTAATTTAATAATGATTATACATTTCTGAAAATTGTTACAGAGGAAAACAGTTGTGTTATGTGTGCGATAATTCACAGAAGAAGGATCATATAGGATCTGCACCGCCAAAGGATCGGTAGACCTCGACTTATAAGCGCACAACGGCGTCAAAGCATGGTCCAGGAATATGAAGAAAATGGTTTTCCACCAACAACCCATTACACCCGTTTATTTACCATAGGCGTGGACACTGTTCGCCGTGTTCTCCACACAGTGAGGGTTTACATCCTCGCAAGCATGCAGTCAAACCCTTGCCGACTCCACAGTTCAAAGAAGCGAGACTAAAGTTTGCTCGAGAATACTTAAATGCCGATTGAAGTAATGTCATTTTCACTGACGAAAAAACGTTTCACTAGTCAACACGGACGTTTTAGCTTGTGGCGTCGAAATAATACGCGTTATAATAACGATCACTTAGTGCCCAATGTGCAATCTGGTCGCATTGCAGTGAATATGTGCGGTTGGATGAGCGGGGCTGACCCGGGAGAACTCGTCAGAGTGCCCAGTCTGGATAATTGCTGATTACGTCAATGTGCTGGAGGAGACCATGATTCGAAATGTGTATCCGGAGGAAGAATTACCCATAATTTCATTTGTGCAGGATAATTGTCTTATACAACGTTCCCAAAGTGTGAGTGAGTGTTTTCGCCGGCGTTATAATATAAATATCATTTCGTGGCCTGCTAGATCACCAGATTTAAATCCCATTGAAAACCTGTGGCTATACCAATGAAGGACAGAAGTAAGTGGAGTAGTGTTACACTGATGTTTATTATTAGTTAAACAGGGCGTCATTGCGTTGTATATTTTATTTTTATATTTTTCTATACTATGATAGTAAATAACTACATTTTTATACTACAAAACGGGACTCAATCACATATTGTTTTTTTTTGCATATACGCTATTTTGTGACAGTATTTTACAATATTTTTTTCATCGCTCAGTCTTTGAATTGTTAAGTATTGATAAGTTAGTAAAACAGTAAAAGGTAAATCTTAGAGTGCGTTCGCCTACAATGATAACCAGTCTCAGATTTGTAATTAATTGTATTCGCTCATAATACTGTTTTGTTGAAGGGAAGCTTCAGTCCTCTTTCCAATTTTGGAAATGAATACTTAAGCTATACCCTCAACAAAATCTTAAGAAGAGATTTTACTTAAATTATAGATTAATAAATTGTGTTATTTATCTTAAATAAATATTGTGTAAGAAATAAAGTTATTTTTTTTCATTTCAGAGATGTATTATTTCTAGTTGTAAGTATAGATAGTTATTAATTGGTTGTAATAAAAAAAAACCCTACTTTTGAGGAGTATCATTATAAGAGAGCCTGTGACTATTTTTCTTTTACCTTACCTTTTATGAATACACACAGTCAATTGTAAATTTTCTTGTAATAACTATATAATTTAATAATCATACTAATATTGAATCAGTATTTCGATTGCTATAAGTTTAGGTATTCATAGTCAATATTCAGGCAAAGATCCAGGCACAAACAATGATTATTTTGTTTCAGCCTTGTCTATGTATCAATTGACTATCTCTTCATATTATATGATATTATAATAGATTTTCATCCTTGAAGACTTTCAAACAACTAGCAGCGCAACTTTTTTCGGAAATTTGCATCCAAAGTAGAGTATTTTCCAAAGGAGGGTATTCTAAAGTTCCACCTTGCTTATATCATTTTTATTAAAGTATGGTGCCGTAATATTTATGTCATCGCATATGTTATTGAAATGTGGATGAAGTTAAGTATGTTTAAATACCTCGTAGTTTTATGAAGAAACAAAGTGTAAATGGCGGTATATTTGCAATGAGTTCTTGTTGCAGAACAGACTCTGTTCTGTTACGATAGTAATAATACGCTTGAAAGATAAATTTTAAAACAACCTTACTTAAAAAAAAAAAAACATTCCAACGAATTGAAAACCTCCTCCTTTTTCTGGAAGTCGGTTAAAAAGAAGCGTGTTCCAAAAGTTAAATACAGGTGCCATTTTAATTTCAGTAGAAGCTTTTCTTTAATAGTAATTATATTTCATCCATGTAGTAGATTATTCTATTACAGAACAATTTTAGTGCTTGTGAGACTTACATATCAACAAACAAAGCATTAAATTCTTTTTGTTCGTTCTGATAACAACGCCATCTAGTTTATTTTCTTGTAACCATCATGCAATGCTGAGAGCTACGTGCTCTTAGCATCTTAAGACAGCCAAGCGATTATCGTCTTTGCCATGTCCATGCAATTATGCTGTTGATAGTACATTGCGTGCCCAGTGTAAAGTAAGAAGATGTATCGAGCTTGCGGGGATCGCCGTGAACATAAAATTGTCGTTTTCACCTGACAATTGTCACGATTGTGAAATAGGGGCCTCGTATACGTTTTACCCGTTTGAATTTCAAATGCTGGGTAAGAATAAATACAAACATTGTTCCATAGAGTGATGTTTTGTTTTTGTTTTGGAGGGAAATCGATTAGACTAGTGAGACTAGACTGTCCTCTGCTACATAGTAAAAGGCTGCTGGGCTACGTAACAATAACAGTTCGTGTCCGGAGTACATCCGGAGCCTACCGGAAGCGGGCGCTCGCCCAAAATGCCCGGAATGGTCCGGGTGCGTACCTAGTGCCACACATCCGTTATAACCCAATTATCGGTTTATTTTCATTACGGAATTCTCATTTACAAAGCTGAAGGATTCGATTGTGAGTAGGTAAGCTACGACCAGACGAAAACGGACACGGCGGATATGAATTTCCGATTGTGTGCATCACACGCAAATCTAATTTATGCAAAGCGTGATTTTGTTAACGTGATTCCGTTTTTCGCCAACAAAAAATAACTTATTATGAAAAATAACGTTAAACTGAGTATTTGTATTGAAATAAATTAAAAACACGTGCCTTACAACGACTTTCATATACCGTACGTTGAATCCATTGGAATTTTCTTAATTTTTTCGGATTTAGTGTAGTGTAGGCTTTTTTCATAAAAACCAATGAGACTAACTATTATCTTTTCTGGAACAGAGTAATTTGATTGGAAACTTATAGCTGGAATGGTTTTATTTGTTTCATTTAAATATGTCTGTGATTACTTTTTTGAAAAGCACTAATAATCTGACTGAGTTAACTGGTGGTAAATTGTTTTAGTATTTAAGTAAATATTATATATTATTCACGTTTTGGACTGGTCTGTACCTTGTGATATGCAGGTACCTTAGCTTAGATAATAAATAAAATTGAATTTGAATTAATTTTCTTATTCTACAGATTAAGAGTAAGCTCGGTTCTCCACACAAACGTAGTTACGCTCTCATTCTAAAACATCTAGCTAGTTTGGTGTGAAGCTTTGTACTTAGAATAACTTAAAGTATATGCAGGCCTGTATTAGTTTATGTAGCTTCAGATACCATAGTAAAAAAATACAGCGAATTTAAGTTTTTCATACAAAACTTGTTTTAGCTGTATTTCGTTTGTTTTATAAACTTGAGCCATATAAAGTAATTACAAGCCTAGATATTATGAGTCATGTCATTTTTTATGCAAAGTTTCGTTACAATCCAACACGAAGTTTTAAAATGAGAACGAAACCGTTTGTATGGGAAGGTGAAACGATGGTTTAAGCATGCGACTTTAAAACAGGCGGTCGTGGGTTCGAATGTAGCCTGTATCACTGAGTTTTTCGGAATTTAGGCCTGTCATCTGTCATTTTATATTTACCGCTAGCTTTTAGGTGAAGGAAAACATTGTGAGGAAACCTGCATACATCAGCGAAGAAATTCAGGGGTGTATGTCGTGTCTCCAATCCGCGCCGGACCAGCGTGAAGACTACAGTCCATTCCCTCTCATTGATGAGTGCGGCCTGTGCCCAACAGCGGGACGTAGGCTGACGGAGATATGATGGTAGGTTTTGCTTATACAATAAACTTATTGTACTTCAATAATTATATGGATAACCAACAAATTCATTAACTTTTAATTCAATTAATATTTATTATTATCTTAGCCTATAATTAGCCTTTATATTTTTTGTTTACTCTTTTCTTTATTTATTTAATCTTTATTGCACAAAAGAAAACTTATCGTATAAAAGGCGAACTTAATGCCGTAAGGCATTGTCTACCAGTCAACCTTAGGGCAAAAGAAAAAAATTCTGAGTGGCGCTGAGACTTGTGTAGATATAAAAACATGTATGTAGACGTATACATAAATACATAAATAACATAAATAAATAAAATACATATACGTACTTACATATAAAATAAACATATATATAGCGATGAAACGTATTAAGCAGATAGACTAAGAGTCTTATTAGATACTAGATGCGCCCGCAACTTCGTTCGCGGAGGAGAAAATCATAACCCCTCTTTTTTTTCAGCATCGTTGCGTAAAAAGTATTCTATTACCATCTGGAAATACCCAGCTACTCGTGTACCAAAAATAGTTGAAATCCGTTAAGCCGATTTAGCGTGATGAAGCCACAACGGTACATCCGAAAATACAAACATTCAAAACATCAATAAAATATATTTTTCGATTCAGTGACCTGCAAATAGTCCGTTACAATATTTTTTTTGAAAATATCTTCAATGTGTAGACATTTAATTTTTACAACTTTATAATAGTATAGATTATAGTCTTACTTGTAGAATTATAACTATAGAAGTAATAATAAAAAATAATAAAAAAACCCCCCCAACTTGTTCCACTAAAAGCTGAATATCTCAGAGAAGAGTGCTCCGATTTTCATCAAACAAAGCTAAGAACACTCGGGATAAAATTATCTATGACACAAAAAAAACCCTCAAATCAGTCCATCTGTATGGGCGCTACGATGCCACAGACAGATACACAGATACACAGAGTCACAGGCACGTTAAACTTATAACACCCCTCTTTTTTGTCGGAGGTTAACAAAGCGAAGTACTTGTGTGGAGAATATCGAATTATACGTAAAAAAAGCTCCGCGTATTGTTTTACCTTAATTCTGTTTAAAAGTTGTAAACGCTATGCGAAGAACAGAAAATTAAAAGTTTTGTTTTACCTTCCATCCCATTTAAGAGTGAATGAAGTCTTTCACATGAGCTTTGCGTTAGCCTCGACTTATAAGTAGGTATGTGTAGCATTGCTCCCCGCGGAGCAACTAGGGTAAATTAAAAAATAAATTTAAGGCGTTCGTGGATCGGGGTCACGAGCCTACGTCAGCCGGCTTGCTTGCATATGGCAAGTTACTCGTATGTACTGCGTACCTCTCGCTTTGCGAGCTCTTTTATTACATTAGAACGTTACAACATGTGTAATTATTTATGAGTGTTCCAAATATAGTTCCTCTGTTATACCGGATATCATCCCTTTAAGGGGATGAAAAGGGTACAAAATATGGGTAATAAATAAGTGAATCTGGACATTTGCTTGTCATTGAATCGAAAAATATTTTCCATTTATAATGATCGAAAAGTGCCTCATTAATTTCGCGTAGTGGCCTTAAAAGTGAAAGATCTAGCCCCTAGGATATCTACATACTTTTTTTTCTACATGATCGGCTACGCGCGTAGCGCTACGTTCTCGTAGTCAGTGTCAGTCGTGAATGTGTTAAAAGCGTAGCGCGGAGGTCGCGCCGGCTGTAATCACTTTGTGTTAAAATTGTTTTAGCGCTTTGTCATACAATATATTATTTTTGGATTTTATGTATGTATATGTGTTTTTGTACTCGCATCATGTTGGATGAATTTCAAATATTTTGGTAGAAGGTTAGTTGGTCGTCCGAGGATGGTTATATAGAATACATCGAAAAGACTTCGTTAAAACTAAAACAGGGTTACAACTTTTTTATCGTCCGTGAACGAAGGTATGGATACCTTCGAAAGAAAATACATAATATCGTTATTGGATTGGATTGAAGCAATTAAAATAAATTTATGTGAAAAAAAACCTATTTACGGACAAACTAAAGCCAAAGATTAACTTTATCTCCTTATCTATTTCATTACAAAATAAAAAAATTCGTCATTCCTATATTATTTATATTTGAAGTATGAGAAATACAAGCATCTAATACTTAAGTAAGTAAGTCTATTTACACGCAACTGAATGAGTTATTCTTATGTCAATCAGATATGAATGATCATCGTAAATATTAATATTACTAAATATATAAGTGCCAGTAGCAGGTTGAATAACGTCTTATAAGTAATTAATCTCATGTCATCTGATAATAGGGATAATGGAGGTGACGTGTAATTCAATATCTTACAGGATTACTGACATTATATTTATTAAACACTAGCTTCTGCCCGTGAATTCGTCGGCCTTCAATTCGTTTATTGCGGATAAGGGTATTTTTTCGGGATAAAAAGTAGCCTATGTCCTGCCCCGGGAGTCAAACTATCTCCAAATCCATACCAAATTTCATCCAAATCGATTCAGCGGTTTAAGCGTGAAGAGGTAACAGACAGACAGACACACTTTCGCATTTATAATATTAGTATGGATTGATTTAAATTTCCACGACTTTCATCATGTCGAAGAATTAACAATAAATAATGAAATAAATCACATTTATACGCTTTTAAGTCCAGATTTGTTGTTTCGTGATAATTACATATATTATTTGGGAACAATTTATATTTTTTTAAACCATATATTAAAAAGTAGGTAATCGTCAAAGCGGTTTGAAACTGGATTGTTCCGGAAACATCTAGAAAATGGCGGATGGTCTCCAAACGGCTGAAACAATTTTCCTAATAAATACACATCTATTACTGTTGTTCCTTTCAAACAAGACAACCTAAATTAAAATCGGATTATGCATTAAGGAGCTACAACGCCACAGACAGACACACAGAGATACATACTTACAACACCCCTTTTTTTGCCAAGGGGTAAAAATGGTTGCAACCATTGATAGTTTTTATGGTCAGAATTTCTTTACGTTTTATTTAACGGAACACTAAACGAAATCCAAGATGCACTGACCCAACACAATTTTTTGAGTGTCAATTATAATAACAGTATCTATTATTTTAATATAGCTAAGAGATTTGTTTATAGCTTCTAAAATAACTTTATCCAATGACATAACGAATATTAACTGTAATGAAGTTAGTAATTCAATTGAAGCTGACGTACACTCAAATATAAATAAGAATCGCAAAGATGAGCTTAATGATTTCAGCCACAATAAACGTTTTAAATATAATTTATACTTTTCAGAAATGTAAGCGACAGAAAAATCGATATACGCTAAGTCAGAGATTACGTAATGAAGAGTAACCGCGCGTTGTCCCAACAACAAGCTTTTGAAATGTAGAGCGTAGAACCCTGTTGCCCACTGCCGTCGCCGTTTACCAAATTATCATCCGAACAAGAAAATTAGATCTGCAATATGAGGTAAGATGGTTAGTGTAGATATTAAAAATAAACTTTTTAATATCTCCGTAAAATATAATCCGTCTCCAAAACAAACCACTAAAAAGTAAAAAAATAACTACAACGTTTTACTATACTCAACTAATCTTATTTTGGCGTCAGTGTCATCTTAGGAATGTGTATAATATTGAAAATTGTAGGTTTTAGTAAGTTAGCACCGACTCCAAAATAACATTAATTGTCTAATATATTTAGACTAAATTAGTTTTAACTAAATTATGTAGTTTTTATATCCAAAAATGTTAATCTACTTATCTACTACAAAAGAACGAAACGCAAACAGGAAAATGTATTGTTACTTAAAAGTATCTCGTGACAATTTCGACAAGGCTAATCACGGGTAAGATTAGTTATTTGTGCAACCAGAGGGCAAAGTTGTTTTTTTTGCTGCGAGTGCCGTTTGTTGAATCCCAAGTAAGCGATGGCGTCAAAGCGTAGCGAGCGATTCTAAGTTATAATTTGAGCGTAACGAATGACTCAAACGGTACGAGACACAAATAACTTTTCTCAAACATGCAATGAAATATTGACATTGTGTTCCTTATAATAGACCTCGAAATCTCACGTTTCGGGTGCGGCGCGAGGAGGGGCACATTATGATAGTGTCATACGAAATAGGGAATATGCATGAATTTTAATTCTTGCTTTATTTTCATTATTCATGTAACAAACAGTAGACAAATATAATTTTTCGAATTACTGCAAAAAAACCAAGATATAAGCCATCAAACATTTCATTCTATCTCTTTCTAGCAAAACAAAATTTAATATGGAGTTTATATGGCCGGAGTAGGACGTGCAGTACCGGGTCCGCTTCCAAGAATTTAATTTCCCGGTTCTAGGCAAGACCGGAAAAATATGCAATGTTTGTTATATGTTTGTTCAAGATATTAATTAAAAATAACTTTAGGGGTCGTTTCTTAAAACTGGGATCTTCTTAGTCGCTACACTCTTGCCAGAGTGGTCGTGGTTATCATGTAACACCCTCGGCAGCTGACAGGACTCGTCGCAGCGCTTCCCGCCACCTCTGCCTGCTTGCAGTCAACCTGGTGCACTCATGTATCCGCCCACCAACAGCCGCCTTTATTTGGTCTGTCCGTCGCGTGGGCAATCTGCCCCTCTACCTTTTTCCTTCCACCTTCCCTTGCACAACGAGGCGTTCTATGGACTCATTTCCGCACCAATTCACGTGACCGAAATATTTGAGGATTTGCCTTTGCACCATACAAGACAGACGTTCTGTGATGCCCAGTTTTTCAAGGGTGAAGGCGATTGTGCGGAACCCCAAGCATTTTCTTCCAGTACCACATATCTAGGGCGTCTACCTTTTTGGTTTCGGTCTGCCTCAGAGTCCATGTCTTAGCAGCGTACAAGAAAATGGCAAGAAAACGAATGTGCTTGTGACCCTGATCTTTGTTGTCTTTGTTATGTTTCGGTTTCTCCATATTTTCTTAAGCTTCTCGATTGCAGTCCGAGCCATAGCCATACGTCGTTTGACTTCTTCGATGCAGCCTCCCTGATTCGAGATTAGAGCCCCAAGGTACACATGGATTGCATGACGTCGCAGTTAGCTATTTGTGTTATGATTTGCAAGTTTTTGTTAGCTCTGTCGACAATCATCATCTTGGTTTTGCTGCGGTTAATCTTCAAACTAAACTTCAAACTGACACTTTCCATTTTTAAGAAAAGTTCTTCCACGCTTGCTCCGTCTGTGAAAAATGGTAACACCAGTCTCTCTAAAAGCTCGTATGCTTTCGATCGGAATTTTATAATTTCCAGTAGCTTTTCAATTGCAACAAGGTCTGGCAATAGGTTTTCCAAACTTTAGATATGCTGTCTAACTCACACTGTACTCTGCCTTCCCTACCTTCAATGGCCCAGGAGTTGGGAGATAAAGTTTTGGTCACGGAGCGAATTTTCTTGTGCAGGTCTCTGGCCTCATTCCATATAATAAAACAACTAAATTCGGTCTCGTATTTTCTGTAATCAGTCTCACCGTAACTAAATTCTGGAGTTATTTTTTGCATTTCGTCTCACTTTACATTCCCAATCATAAGTCCACAATCCTCATCATATAACAAATCACGAGTCCACGCGTTAGACAAGGAAGATGTAATTACGCTCTCACTAAATGGCTCGCAGGTACAAAGTTGCCAATTCCCTACAATTACAACACCTCAATCATTAAAATTTAAAATCCGTAATTATTATTAAGCTATAAAGTACCACTAAGATACATAGATATGTGTCAAAAATATAGCCCGCTCAGCTTGCCGTCCACGCAGCTGGGCAAAACAACGCACATTGGTTATTAAAAAAAGAACCGGGAGAATCGGGATGGAATCTTTGGTACCGGTTCTTGTGACACCATAAAATTCCCGGGAATTCCCGGGAATTTGAGAACCGGTATTTCCCGGGAGGACGCCCTAGGCCGGAGTGCACGATGACGTAACAGTGCACGTCGGACCTCTGTGTCTAATTAGTAGTTTAAAATGGCTGTAGGTATCTTGCGTATTTCTTGGCCGATTTAAATTTTAATTTCACATTTTGAAATCGTTTTTACGGTATTTTAATATTTAGTTAGGAAAAGCGATAAAAAAAATCATGCATGTACCCTATTGCGGGCCATGTCCTGCGTAGCGTAGCGTAATTAATAACTTGAACGGAAGCATGTCTGCTTTTACCGTCATCGTTGTGCTAGGCGGTAGGACAGCGCATCGTCCTCGGCACCTAGCGTGTGGGTGCTGCCGCGCGCGGGCGCACGGAGCAGCGGTAGTGTGCCTAGTCTACACTACATGTTTATTACAGTCAGTCAGTTGGTATGTTATCTGTCGTCCTGCAAAGCGACCTTCTTTTGTTTCACGTCGCTCCGAGCGCCGCCGCGCGCTGGAGTGAGCCGCGCCACCGTGCACCGCGCCGCCTTTGCGATATACCTAACTTATGTATATTCAAATAACGTGATAGTGGAAACTATTTTTTGTTTTTTATTTCATTGCATGTTTGAGATAAGCACTATACAAGCCTCGGCGCGAACAGGGATTGTCGGCCTCGTATCTCTAGATGGAGAACGCGTGGAGGTATCGAGTTGAAATTAACACCATATACTTAGGTCTACGGTTCCATGAAGCTGTGAAAAAATCAAAATTCTACATGAACGTAAAAAAGATACGGCCATTTATGCCGCAAAAAACGTATATTTCGACACTTTCAAGGGAATCGAAATGATAGGGAGATAAGACTTCCCGTTGACATAGAACTATGAGATTTAGCAAATAATATATATACTACAAATACATATAAAAATCTAAAAACTATACATTTGTAAATTTGTCGCGATCTATAACTACTCGTCCGGTAATCCCCTATTTCGCAGCCTCTGCAGTAATGTACTATTAAACACGATTGAATATTCACACCAGAAGTAGAACGAAGGATGCTACTCAAGCATTTCGATAAAAATGTTTTGTAATTGGTTGTTGACTTCATACTATCTTGCTACTCTAACGCCATTGAGGACGGATTTGGAACTATTGTTTACTTCTTTCCGCTGGACACTTCTTAAGGTTAGAATTTTCAAGATTTATTGGCAATTATGTATTTTTTTATGATCGAATTATTCAATCATTTTCTTTTGAACATAAAATATAGTTATTTTATTTCCTTATTGTAAAAATAAAATTATATTTGGGTCATTCTCTTTTCATTAACAACTATAGTTTTTCAAATAGATAACCAATTTTAAAGAAAAGAGTTATAAAATTAACATGCTTGGCATAAGTTTCGTAACCGATTTATGGACTCTTATATACGAAAAGTCATACATTGATTATTATAGCCATAAAATCCGTAGTTAGTTAGTAGGTTATAGCCGACAATCCCTGTTCGCGCCGAGGCTTGTATAGTGTTTTTCTCAAACATGCAATGAAATAAAAACGATATTTTTTATTCAGGGTGGGACATTTAGATCGGTCAGTATGAAAAAAATTGAAACTAAAAGACATACTTAAATCTCTTCTTAGGAACCATGTCATCGAATTTAGTAATGAGAAAAACTGGATTCATACATCATCATCATCATTGTTATTTTAACATACATAGTTATTCGTTATTTTCACCGCCGCGTCGATGGCGCGCGTAGTGAATTGAAACAAAAGAAGGTCGCTTTGCTGGCCATGGCCGGCAATTTCGGATGAAATTACCAGTATGTGCCTCTCGTTGCGCCGCACCCGAAATGTGAGACTTCGGGGTCCATTATAAGGAACACAACGTCAATATTTTATTGCATGTTTGAGAAAACATTTTTTCCTTGCATCGTGTATTTTTTGGCATTATTATGCAAATTTATCTTACGCACTTATTTATTATAGTGTCGCCACCAATTTAACGCCTTTTGTCGGACTCTTTGGATATATAGAGATTAAAAACTCCTTAGTCCATGAGTATAGTTCTTTTTTCGGGGTCTAATTCGAAAATCTAAATCGAATTGGAATCCTTCCTTACTATATTATAAACGTGAAAGTATATACGTTCCACTTAATCTCAAAAACTACTGGACGATTTTTTATGAAACTTTCCAGTTATGTACCTTATATATCAGAATAGGACATAGGCTATAATGTATGTCAAATTTCATCCCTTTTAAGGACGAAAAAGGGGATGAAAATTTGTATGGACGGTAAATATTTTTTTACTTTAGGAACTTGAAATCTTGGTTATATGCTTCTCATTTAAATTACTAAAATATCGAGTTTTGGGGAAAGACATAAGCTAATTTTTATGCCGGAAAAATACCTTTTATACTCGATAAACGAATCTAAGATGGGCGAAGTCGCGGGCGGCCGCTAGTGTTCTTATAACTCGCGTTCTTTATATGGATATGAAAGAGGCAAAATGCATCGAAGTCCAAATATTTCGAATTCGGTCATAGACCCAGCACTGAAAAATGTCAACGCGGGCCATTCTAAATAAAACAAAAGTTACTATGCATCACGCTCGCAGCAGCAGTAAAACACATTTTACACACTGTTAGTTCGCAGCAAAACCTGTATGTTTGAGCTCCTGAGGTGAAAACGCTATTTTATTAAACAGATTTAGTGCCTAACTTTCCGGTTTTATCATCTAATCAATTCGATGGTACCATTGTTGTTAACAGGACCATTTCACTTTTTGTTTTACAAATATCATGATAATAATCACAATTTTTGCAATTTATTAGTGGATCACTCCACTAGCGTTATTATTCAAGTCCAGTATCGTCGAAAAAATTTTTTCATTTGTTTCTGATCTTTGTTTATAATAAGGACCATTTCAATTTTCGAGTATGAAGTACGAGTAGCTTAGCTAATGACTTGTCGTCGAAGAGTTCCAATGACCTTCTATGGCCATCTTCATCAGTTCTACTTCACCAATTTACACTTTTTGAATGCAGGTACTTAATTTGTTGGTGCAGGTTCATTAAAAGCTGCACCTTGGAAAAAAACAAAAAAAAAATGACCTAGCTCTGAAGCAACAAACGTAAAAAAAACATGCAATCGAATTGAGAACCAAAACTTTTTTGAGACTGTTAAAAACTAGTGAAATTACTATAGCATTATACCTGTTAATGCTCAGGCATGCAAGCCTGCAAAGAATCGCAAACAATACCAGCAAAATAGATAGATATAAAATGTTGCAAAGTAACCGAATGAATGGTGCTATTAATTATCGTTCCGTTGATAAAATAATATCGCTCAAATAGGAGTTTATATGTCAGAATGTCAGATTATGAGCAACAAAGAGGCACACCCACCGATCATCCCGCTATCACGCGTTCGAACCCTTTTCGCCGCGACTATGATTCCTAAAATCTACATGAAAGCGACTTCCTTTGTTATCGGCGGCACCAACGACGTACGATGACAAATAAATCAATCAACGAGATATTTCTAAATAACATTGATTGATGAACCTTTATCAAGTACGTTTTAGCTTCGATATTTTTACTTATTAAGATATGGCCGGTTTTTCTATAAATGTTATGTAACGCGTGAATAAGCTGGCATAGTACACTGAAGTGGCATTTAAGCCCGTAGGGTTGCCTTCGGTAGGACAATAAGTCAGGAGATGATGCGTATAGTGTTGGTGTTTGCAGCACTGGCGTTGGCAGTGGCAGCCCTGCCGGCCCCGCTGCCCGACCCAGGAGAGCTCGCCTACTTTCTCAATGAAGATGACTGGGATGCCTACCAAGACGCTTGGCTGGCTAACGAGTATGAGAAAAAGGCGGCTAACACAACATCTGCCTCCGCTGGTAAATTGTTTATTCTCTAAAATTTGATGTAAGAACATTTGTATATTCTAGGAAATATTTTGCGAATCCTAAATATCTTGCACATCATAATGGTAAGTTCATTACACGGCAGTAAAAAATAATTCTTTACACTTTATTTCGTTTACATGACGAGTGTAACGTAATATTGTGAATTTGTTTTCACCCACTTCTTACGTACCTACGCATTAATTATCTTGGCATTTTAAAGGGTGTGCTCTGAGGGTGAATGGTGACCTGGGCCAGCCCCAGCCCGTATATATGCGTAACAACCAGTTCGTGGAGGCGAACGGCGCCACTGGGTTGGTCCACCTGAACACGGGCGAAGAACTCCTCATTGCCTGCACTGGCTCCGGTAGAACCATCGTGCACCCCAACCTCGTCGTTCAGAACCAAGAAGCTGTTAGTACCTTTATACAATTAAAGAAAATAATTTACAATACAACTTATATAAGATAAATAGCCCAGGTTGGAACTCGTGGACAGGATCTCCATAAGACTAGCACATTCCCCCTCTGGATTGATATGCCAATCCTTTGGCCAAGAAGCCAGACAATCTCCAGTGATATCCCACTCCAATCTGCAATTATCTCAAAAGCAGCAAAAAAGTACTGTATTACAGATGTAGTGAATTTTGTCGGAAAAGTTCATATTTATCTTACTGTCTCAATTAGCTTACAGAGGGTAAGAGGCGGTTGACATAGCAAGATAAATAAGAAGTTTTCCGACAAATACAATGGCAAAACATTAGTCACTACATATATACATGGTTATATTTTACACTTACAGAGAGCGGCATGTGTTAGAGATAACCTAGTGACCGGCGCTGGATGGCTGAATGGCGACAGCGAATTCGTTGGATTGACGTGCTCTTCCAACTCCCAGTATGAAGCCCGAGAGACCGCTGCGAGATGCTACGGCAACAATGTTGTGATCGAGTATGTTTCATGATCGAAAATTTCACAAGAAACTTGAAAAATAATGAATTAATACACTCATTTAACATCCAAGAATTTCTAAATTGATTAAATTATTCTGTTACTTTAGGATAGGTTTCGTAGTCACTGGCGTGTGGCGGCCTACGTTGTTGTCTTGCTTCGATAAGAACCGTTTGGAAGTGCTGTACGTATGGTATGAGCAGAAACCCCAAAACGGGGTGCATCAGACAGGTGTTACTCGTCCTGGCTGGCTAGGTGAGTCTACCACCAGAAAGTTGAATACCTATATATGATACTTGCAATTGCATCGTATGTTTTAAATCGATTACTAATTTGCAGTTGGTGGAATGTACCCTGGTGTTGCCGGCGGCATCGATTCTCACTACACACAAGCCTCGCAGATTGTCACCATCGCGAATCTTGTTGGCCAAGAGATGGCTGACAAGTATATTCAGTTCAACAGTCGATATCTGGCGCGAGGTCACTTAGCTGCAAAGACCGACTACGTGTTTGCTACCGGCCAGCGTGCTACCTTCTTCTTCGTTAATGCCGCTCCTCAGTGGCAGCCATTTAACAACGGCAACTGGGACTGGATAGAACAGGTTAATCTTTACTGAATAAACTTGGAATATTGCTTACTAAAGTAGGAATTTCTTCTAGATTTGAGCCATTTTTTCTCGAGTAAATCGTTAAAAATATTAGGAAAACTAAGCATAGATCACAAAGCTGTCGGGCTTTCACGAATCAGACTTCTCCATCTCAATCATAACACTAACAGTTCATATCAATGAAGAAATCGTTACTTTTCAGCATTATACTTCTTTATAGTCGGTCGGATCGGTCTATAAAATTCTTTGCAAATTTTAATCTGTTTGCAGAACAACCGCGCCCGCATCGCAGCGGCCGGGTACAACACTATTGTGTACACCGGCACCTTCGGCGTGGGTGTTGTCCGCGACGCTAACAACGTACACCACGAGCTGTACCTGTACACTGATGCCAACAACAATAAGCAGCTACCCGTGCCCCGCTACTTCTACAAGGTAAACAATATCTATTTAACAATTTTTTAAGTGAGGGTGTGGTCCTCGACACCAATAACCTACACCGTCACACAAATTATGTCATACAATTTCGTCACACACGTACACATTTTCGTCAAAGTGGCTGTAGATTTTAAATTTCTGTGGCTTTTTGAGCTATTTGATGGAGATCCTGGACTTCTAAGGAATACTCCTGAAATCTCATTACAATCTACAGGCATTTCGGCAAAAAGCTATACGCAAAAGTGATTCGGATAAACGCTTGAATTGATCCGTCTGTGTTTTAAGTTCATCATTAGTGACTATCTTAATGCATATGTCTCGCTCCGAAGCAACTAACAGGAGGAATGAGTAAAGCTAACTATAACTTACAACCGTCCTCTATTGCGGAATCGTAACAGCAACAGCACCGTGATCACATGATTAATATCTGTCAATCCCTCTGCCAATTACGTGATATTGCAGCTTACGTGTTGTACCGTTGCTTGTGCTGTCGTGTCGACGAACGAATCGATAAAAGACGAACATTAGTTACTTCTGCAAAATACGAAAACATTGGATGGCTTTATCTAGCTACGTATTACCTGATTTTTTATAACTAAACGCAAAATTACATACGAGTAGAAAATTATAGAATATAAAGTCAACTCCTAAATAACATTAATTGTATAAGTATATTGAGTTGAAAAAAGCTAAATAAAACTAAATAGAAGGAACTAAATTTCTTGATTTTTTTACTCTTTAGTCATTTTCTAGGAGTCGGTTTCTATGCTTTTGCTAAAAAAAATCTCTCCCAAAAAAGGAGGTGGTTATCAATTCGATTGTTTTTTTTTATGTTTGTTACTTCAGATCTCCGTCTTTTATTTGAAAGGACGTATCTCCGAATTGGTCCCATTTAATTTTAGTGAAGATCTGATGATGGGATCCAAGAAGAATTGAAGGAACTCCTCAAATATTGTAGGCATACATATGGCGATTTTGGTAGTATTAGAAACATAATAAGCTTTTAGAAACCGTACGTTGGTGAAGAGGAACTGATGAAGAAGACCATAGAAGGTCACTGGAACACCAACAACGATTAAAATAGCTAAGCTTCTTCATAGTCGCAAATTGAAATAGTCCTGGTGAGAATAGTACCATCGAATTCATGATGAAGCCGAAAGATAGGCACCGGATCTCTGTAATAAAATAATGTATCCTAGCCGTGTTTGGGCTCGTTTGAATCGTCACGAGATACACTTTTAAGTAACGATTAAATAAAGGGTGTAAAATCAATTAACTTTTTAACAAAAAATAAAACCTATTAAAAAATCAAACTAAAAAGTAAAAAAATAACTGCATATTATGCAGTTAAAAGTAACACTGTCGAAATATGTTCCACACATTGATATTTGCTGTTTTTTTTTTCAGTTTCGGTTACATTTACATAACCTATAGAGCGGCTCTCCCAGATTTTTTATTTTTATTTAACTATCAAACTAAGTAGCGGCCTATACAAGACACCTATACTCCTCCTCAAAATACATTTAGTCGTTTTTGAGTATAATGCCTGTGACATACGGACGGACAAACGGACAGATGGACGGACGGACATGACGAAACTAAACGGTTCTCTTTTTGCCATGTTGGCTACGGTAAAAACGTACAGTGGATCATAGATCCTTCTCCTTTTTTTGAGTTGGTTAAAAAAATTGACTCGTCCTTCAAATTTTTCAGGAGTAACGAAGTAATTTCAAGTTTTCAGCGTGTGTATAGAAGTCAGCGGTTTCTTACTCACACTACCAATTGTAATTTCATTCCATATCGTTACCACGAATGAGCATAAGCGTTATAAATACTCGTATGCCGTAGAAAGATAATGGGGAGTGGATGAAAATTTTAAAATCGCTTGTTTTTTTTATGAATAGGAATAACCTCCCTCATTCCTGGAAAAAAGTTACAGACTTTTCTGTTTTTCTTTGCCGTTTCGTAATAGCGGCCACTGCTATAATTGTAAAAAAAAAAAAAATTATTGTATTCTGTGAAAATTTGAAGTGTCTACCTATTACTGTTCAAGAGTTAGAGCCCTGCATCAGACAGACAGAATCGACTTAGTAACAATGTTCCATTGGCAGGCTTTTAGTTAGGAACACTAAAGATGTTCATTTCGCCCACTTGTAGGATACATTCGTTCCGTTCGTAATTTAGTTTTAACGCGCCTGACACATAGACACTTAAGAGTCCCCAGCAAGCTCGGTTCTCCATACAAACATAGTTACGCTCTCATTTTAAAACGACTAGCTAGTTTACTCTGAAACTTTGTACTTAGAATAACTTAAGGTATATGCAGGCCTGTAATTAGTTTATATAGCTTCAGATACCATAGTAAAGAAAAACAGTGAATTTAAGTTTTTCATACAAAACTCGTTTTTGCCGTATTTTGTTTATAAACTGGAGTTCGTTATAATCCAATACGTACTTTTAAAATGAGAACGAACCTCCGTTTGTATGGGAAGGTGAAATTCGGCCGAGCTTGCGGGGGACTCTTAATAATTAGCGATTTTGACATCTGACATAATGTGATAGTGATTTATTTATTAAACAATAATGATTTCCAGGTGTTCTACGAGCCATCCTTACGCCGTGGCACAGCTTACATAGGCATCAACGACATCTACGCCTCGGAAGAGGAAGTTCGTGCATGGACCTTCTGCACGGACCGCTGCCGGAACAACCCCGACTTCAACTGGCTGCGATGGCAACCAGACCGCATCAACATCGGCTACAGTTTCTGTTGCGAAGTCGACGATTTCAGGCGCACCGTACCGCATCTGCCCGCGTTCCAAGTTGATGGACTTTTGTTCTAAGCAGTAACATTTAACTAGATCTAAGTATAATTACCTCAATGCTACGGAAGTGGCGTCAATGGTGTCACCGTCTCGATGGTCTTGGTCGTGGTTTGTACGCGACTAAGTCCCGTTTTATTGTGATAATAAGCTGTAATAGTTGATATTTTGTATTAAATTTTTATACTCCTGCATACGTTACTGTATTCTGATTTGAGCACAATTTCATCATTACATTACACTCATCTTCAATGGTCGACACTGACAAGCGTAAACAGCCGCTAATAACTAACACAGTATGGTGAAAATGGGCCTAAAACAAATAAATTGAAGCAATAATTATCAGTGGCTCTGTGAGCTGTAGATCTTTCAACTCCGCCTTTGAGACAATTAAAAAAAACACATAATTTTCGAGCCTACTCACAAAATTTCACAAGAATTGGTAAGTAATTCGATCTTTAAAGAACACCGGACATCCGCCGGACAGGCAGACATACGGAAGCATTTTTGCCCAAGCTGAAACGGAGACGCTTCGCTCGCTACGCTCGCTCGGTCAATGAAATAAACCAATCGTTAGTGATTCTGATTAGCGTAGTCAAACCAATGGCAGGTAGGTATTCTAATTTTATCTCCATGATGGCGGTGCTAATAAGGAATAACATGGAATACCTTAGATACTTATACCTATACCATAATTAATAATATTTGATAATGGGACTAACGAGGCTTGGCTGCCCGAATGTCCGGCCTGTATAAACATTTCCCCTAATTCTCTCATTCATTATATTTGCCCCGTGGCGTATCAACTCTGCACTCAGAAATGGTTCATTATTTTTACTTTCGTGAATATATTATGTGAATTAAAATAATACTTATCATTTTAGTGACCAGCAAACAATATAGGTAATCGTCGTAATCGAACTTATAAATATAGATTACTGAAATTATCCAATTTTTATCTTATTGTTATCTGTGCCACCTTCAAACATCATGAAGTGCATAATGCAATTAAACCTCATAATCCTGCATTGTTTTGTTTGCTGGTGGCATGATAATTATACTGATTAAAATGTGCATTTAATTACCATGCAATTAATACACAAAAATACTTATTTGCATAATATCAAGCAAAACTAAGCGTAGTAAATACTTAGTAAGTTAATCGACTTACATTTCCTTAAGTACTATTACAACGCCAACTAGCCCAGCATACTAAGACGTGGTATAAGTACTTACATATCAGCTATAATGTGTATATAAACATGTGACGACACAAAGTGTTAGGTTTTAATTGGTATAACGTAACTTCAAAGTTACCAGGGCTGGGTGGAAAGAATGCGAAACCACAATTTAAAAAAATCGGCCAAAAACATGTCATACGAAAAAATGCACACTATCATCACAAGAATCGATATGAAAAACTGCACTAGCAAAAGAGCGTATCTCCACTTACGCCCTTTTGTTGAGATGCACAGTTTTTCGGCTATAACTCAAAAACGGTACATCCGATCATGTTGAAAACAATTTTCGGTGAAATTAATCAATCAATCAAAATATTCTTTATTCAAGTAGGCCTAGTTACAAGCACTTTCGAAATGTCAGTTACATGAGAGTGAATGTTTGCTGGGAGACGTACAATATGATCCAACATTTGCTGCAAGGATTAGGGAAAACCCAGAAAAACCTAATCAGATCATTTAACTTAAGTATAATATTATTGATAAAATCATCATTTTAAAAATTAAAATAATCAATAAGATAAATCCCAAAAGGATTGTCAATAAAAACTAAATAATCTAGAGTGTGTCTAGAATAAAATTCTAAATGTCAGAGTATATAAAACAATTAAGATTAAAATAATAATAATACCTTGGGTATTCGTTAAAATAATTATTCATATACCTACATGACGCTATAATTAATCCCACGCGGCTTTATCATTCATGTAGTCTTGTGTGCTATAATAAGCTTTAGAAAATAATTTTCGTTTCACAATATTTTTGAATTTACCAATAGACAACTCACTTATGCTGCTAGGAAGTTCATTATAAAACCTCAACCAGTTACCCATGAAAGATCTCCTTATTTTATGGAGCCTAGTAGCAGACACTGCGAGCTTACGCTTATTTCTAGTATTAATAATATGTATATCACAGTTCTTCTTAAAGTGGGTAATATTTTTATGTACATACATAATATTCTCATAAATGTATTGACTGCACTGTCATTATATTAATGTCCTTAAACTTATCTCTAAGCGAGTCTGTATGGTTCATTTTATATATCGCACGAACAGCCCGCTTCTGCAGAACAAATATAGTATTAATGTCGAAAGCACTGCCCCATAGTAAGATGCCATACGACATAATACTGTGGAAATAACTGAAATACACTAATCGAGCCGTTATCACGTCTGTTAATTGACGAATCTTACTTACTGCAAAAACTGCAGAACAGTCTATTCGAGAGATTAGCAATATGGGGACCCCATTGGAGCTTAGAATCTAATGTTATACCGAGAAAGACTGCACTATTAACTAGTTCCAGTTCCTCACCTTTAACCATACAGCTTGCTTGCTCGTGTTTTACGTTACTCGTGACAAACTTAACACATTTAGTATTTTTCTCATTCAACAATAAATTATTTACACTAAACCAATTTACTACTTCACAGATAGCATTATTTACGTCATTGTAGGATCGTTGATTTCGTACGACTTTGAAAATTAGAGACGTATCATCTGCAAACAAAACTATCTCATGGTGGGTCTTTACGAGGTGTGGCAAATCGTATATATAGATAAGGAATAGGAAAGGTTCCAATATTGATCCCTGCGGCACACCCATAGAGACTAATGACCCCGGTGAACGCTTTCCATTCACGTCAACCCTTTGTATTCTACCATTTAAATAAGACTCTAATAAATTTAGTGCTGATCCTTTAACTCCGTAGTGGTGTAGCTTCTTGATCAGTGTCTCATGATTAACGCAATCGAAGGCCTTAGATAAATCACAGAAGATACCTAAAGCATCTCGCGAAAGTACTTATCAAGCTTCATCTTTGTAATTTTTTCATATTTTTGGAAATACCGTTAAGAAAATAGAGGGGCGGGGGCACAATTTATGCTACTTTCGGAGCGATTATTTCCGAAAATGTCCACTAAATCAATTAAAAATTAGAAATCTCAAAATTATTTAAAAATATCTGTCGAACTAAGCCACAATAGACATTTACAGATTTATATTTTTCAGGTTCGGTTACATGTATGGAGTGCGCCCCTAGATGTTATTATTTTATTATTTGAACATCAAACTAAGTACACAAGGCACATATTCTCCAAATTTTATCAATGTACATCTTGTAGTTTTTGAGGAAAATATCTGTGACATACGGATGGATATGACGAAACTATAATGGTTCAATGGGTTCCGTTTTTGGAATTTTCGTTACGTGTAATTTTATCATATTAAAATTATTAATTTAAAAAATACACAGGTTTGAAATGCGGCAGTTTTCCATTTTGGAGAAAACGGAGGTTTGTGCTGTTATGAATTTTTATGCTTTAAAAGGGAAAACGTCCACTCAAATTAAAACTAACTTTGATCGTGTCTTAGGGGATTGTTCACCTTAGTTTAGCACTGTTCAGTGTTCACACTTGGGTAACGGATTTCAAACGAGGACGACAGAGCTGTAATGACGCTCTCCGTAGCGGAAGACCAAATGAGGTGACCTCAGAAATGGTCACTAAAATATTGTACTAGAGGACCGTCGATTAAACCTTTGGGACAAAGCAGAGATTGTAAATTTCTCGTCAGAACGCATTTTTAACATACTGCTTTGTACCAGATGGGTGCCGCGGCTTTTGAAAAACGAGCAAAGAAACAAAGGGTTAGTATTTCAAAGGAGTGATTGTAGATCTTTAGACGGAACTCTATTGAATTCGTAAATCAATTCATAACGGTTGATGAGACTTGGATCCCCCATTACACACCCGAAACTAAAGAGCAGTCCAAGCAATGGACAAAAAGTGGCACACCCATATCAAAGAAGACGACTTTGACCGCTGGCAAATTATGGGCAACCGTAATTTGGGATTTTAAAGGTGTAATTTAATTGGATTATCTTGAAAAGGGAAGAACAATAACTGGTACAAATTATGCAAACCTATTGCAAAAACTAAACGACGATGTCAAGTAAGGAAAGAAAAATAATTGTTCCACCACGATAACGCACCGATTCACACGTCAATGGCAAGAGGTTGTGTTATGTATTCATTTTAAACAAGATATAACGTAACTCAGCATGTAATATATTTTTCATATATCTGACAAGTAAGACAAGAGTGACAGTCCATGTTTTTCAGTAGCTCGCATAGACAACACAACACCTCCACCCTAAATGAGTGCACGGCGCCCTAAAAGCGTGCATGGGTTCACGATGTAGGTACTGTGGTGCCCAGCATCTGGTCCGTATGCCTCCGACAGATCCCTCCCGAATCTGTCTCGATTTCGTAATGTACTGCTAAACATAAGCTCATACGGGCTTTTTCCAGTACTGGTGCTCGGCGTTCTCAACACACGTTCCTTTATATCTAGAAGTTTGGTTTGTGGATTGCCTGGTTCATTACTAATGCTGTGAAGGGCCCTTTTAATAGTCTGCACATATCTTTCCGCCTGTCCATTCGTCGCCGGATGGTAGGGCGCTGAAGTCTTGTGCACCACTTCCCTATTTTTTAGGTATGCTTCAAATTCAGCCGAATTGTCGACCATTGTCAGAAACCAGGGTAAGTGGAAACCCAAATGTCACAAAAAGTTCCTGTAATTTTCTAATACATACACCATACGCTTGTCATCGTTGTAGTTGGGAAAATTTCAACCCATTTTGTGTAGGCATCCACGATTATGAACAAAGAATGTCCCTTATATGGTCCCGCAAAGTCAACATGAAGTCTCTGCGACGGACCTGTCGGTGGTGCCCAGTGATGTAGTGTAACGTGTGCAGGATCATTCTGGTGTAATTTCTTCAATTTCTTTGTCCATATTTTTTCAAAAGACATAGCCTCGTGCCAGCAGTTTCATTCTCACCATAGCGAGGTGCCCTGAGTGTAACTCCTCTAATACTCGGCTTCTCAGAGCTGAAGGAATCATGACTCGTGATCCCTTTAATATACATCCGTCCTGTATAGTGAGTTCTTTATCATTGTAACCATACCGTCGTGCCCAACTTTAAAGCTTGTAACAGATGATTATATTATATGTCCTTTAGAGTTTCCTCTGCAATTTTTGTACAGACAATTGCAATCGTATTCATTTGATTCAGTTGGAATGCTGCATGTACGTCAATTATGTTTGGTGCTATCGTATCCACTGGAAATCTTGACAAGTAGTCGGCATTACTGTTGCCATTTGAGGTTCGATATTCGATGGTGTAATCAAAACCGGAAAGGAAGTGCGCGTAATGGAAGAGCCTCATGGTACTCATGGCTGGCAGAGTTTTGTGTGGATGGAAAATTGCAGTCAAAGGTTTGTGATCCGTGACTAGTATGAATTTTCTTCCGAAACAATATTGAAAAAACTTTTTTAGTCCCCAGAATAGCGATGTAGCTTCCTTATCTATCTGGCTGTATTTTTTTTTTATTGCTTGTCAATGAGCGTGATGCAAAGGCTATAGGCCTCTCGGTAAGCGATGTGATAAGATTGCTCCGAGTCCCAGGGGAAAAACGTCTGTCGCCAATACCAAAGGTTTTTCAGGGTTGAAATGTGTCAGTACTCTATCGCTAAGGATTTCTATTTAATTCTCTCAAAACTTTAATTACATTTCTGTGTCCATGCATATTGAGTGCCTTTTTTTAGTAGATTATTCAGGGGGTTTGAAATTGTAGCTAAGTTTGGTACACATTTGTTATAATAATTAGCCATGCCTAAAAATTTTCGTAGTTCGTTTATGTTGCTGGGCGGTTTTGTGTCCTGATCGCCTTCATTATGGCTTTATTTTTACGTAGGCCAGTCCTGTCCATAATATGCCCCAGGTATTCGATATTCTTCTGCATGAAGTGGCATTTCACTTTATTTAGTTTTAAGTTATTTTCTTTCAATTTCCGTAGAACTTGTCTTAGTCTTGACAACAACTGTTTTTCTGAAGCTCCTTGTACGATGATGTCGTCGAAAAAACATTTTACTCCGGCTATACCTTGTAATAACTGATCCTTAAATTTTTGCCATAAATTCGGTGCCACCTTAACGCCAAACATAAGTCTATTGACTTTAAAAGTACCCTTGTGCGTACTGAGGGTCTGCATCATAGCGCTGTCTTCGTCCATCATCATGTGTAAGTAGGCCTGACTCAGGTCTAATGTACAAAATATTTCTCCCCCATTCATCTCTACTAGAATGTCCTCTATTATAGGGATGGGGTACTGTTCATCCCTAATAACCTTATTTAATGTGACCTTATAATCTGCGCATAGGCGTATGCTGCCATTTGGTTTGACAATTGGTACCACTGGTGTCCCCCACTCTAAGTTATCAATCTGAGTAATGACTCCTTGGTTACACAATCGCTCTATTTCGTCGTCCACCTTTTCCTTAAGGGCATACGGAATACCTCTCTGCTTCACAAAAATCGGCGTAGTGTTGTCGGGCAGTATTAAATGCCCTTTGTAGTTGGGTATGGATCCCAAGGTACCATCGAATACCTCGGAGAATTCAGTAAGAAGCGTGTCGAGTTCAGGTTGTATTTTCGACGTAACTTGGTTTATATTTGCCAAATCTAAGTTTATTGATCGGATCCATGCTCTGCCGAAGATAGCATCTACGTCTTGTTTAATAATGTATAGTTTCCCGTTAAAAGATTGGTTTCCGTATTTGCATGTGACATATGTCACTCCGAGAGGTGCAAAAATTTCCCCGGTGTACGTTTTCATAGTGATGTTTGTTTTGTAAACCTTGCATCCTGTGTTTAATTTCTGGGATTTCTTTTTTCGATATTGATGACAAAGCAGCTCCCGTATCCACTTCCATTTGTATGTGCTTATCGTTGAGGTGCACATTTATCATGAACTTGTATGTGTTATTAGATCGTATTAAGTTCATATCCCAGGGAGTGTTGTCATCAACTGTATCAGACAAGTTATCCGCGTCTGGCTCTACATGTTCTGGTTCGATTTGATTGCTTCTTTGCGTCGTTTGTAGACACACTCGTGCAAGATGTCCCGTTTTTTTGCACTTGTTGCAGGTGTCTTTTATGCTTCGACATTTGTTAGCTTGGTTGTCATGAAATTAGAGCTTTATTTCCCGCTTTAGGTCTGCCGTAACTCGAATTTGCCTGGATCGCATGTAGGTCTTGATTGGAGTGATGAGCAGATGACATATAACTGCTATCCGACTTTGCAATCTACTATTGAATAGTAGTCGCAGTTTTTACTACTTCTGTAAAACTTGTCACGTTTGTTTCTTGTAAAAGTTTTGTTCGTATGTCATTGTCTCGTAAGCCTCTTATAAATTGTAAAGTAAGAAAATTGTCACAGATTGACTTTTTACAATGGCTACATGTGAACTCGCAATTCTGACCTAATCTTTTTAATTCTGATGTGTATGCCATTACTGATTCCTCTGTGGTTTGAACACGTGTAATGAATTTGTGTTGGGACGCCCATAAACTTGGTTTGGGATCTATATACTCTTTCAATTTTGTTACAAATTGGTCGAAATCTAATTCACACGGATCGTCGGGTGCACAAAGATTGTACGCTTTCTGGTGTATTTCTGGAGGAATGGAGCTGAGAAGCATGAGCGTCCGAGTTCGGAAGTCTTCACAGTTACTTAGTTTCAAGTATGTTTCCAATCTTTTACAAAATTTGTGAAATTTTCACGTTCTTGAAATGGTTGGAAATTTATCTTGGGTTGGTGGACAGGTGTGTGTTCCCGGGTACCTTCATAGCTCCGCGCGTGTTGAGGTGCTGAGACGTAAATAGAAGGAGAACTCGGTGTCGAGCGTAAGCTGTGTAACTTTAACTTGAGTTGTAAGAAACTTTCTTCGGTTGTATGTCGTTGTTCAATTTCGGTTTCTAAATTTTCACTTTGTGCTTCTATTTCGGTTTGAATATTGTCAAATTTCTTTTCGTAGTTTTCGAGGCTTGTAAGCCTTTGACTTATCCCAAAGTCTGATGTCACGAATTGCGGTTGATGTAATTGAGTATGTACTTTTGTAAATTGGTCGCGTATGGACGCGCGTAGGTGAGTTAGTCGTTCTAACTCCTCCGCCATCGTCGCCAATGTTATGTATTCATTTTAAACAAGATATAACGTAACTCAGCATGTAATATATTTTTACATATATCTGACAAGTAAGACAAGAGTGACAGTCCATGTTTTTCAGTAGCGCACATAGACAACACAACAGGTTGCGAATGCAAAAATTTAAGAATTACGGTTTCGAATCCCATCTGTTCCAGAATTTAAAAAAGACCAGCATCGAAGTCATTAACTCCGTTAACCCCTTGTATGTATACGCTATCTACAACTCTATGTTGAAATTTCATATAACTTCAATTTAACTGCCTAATTTTTGACATTACATACTAGGGGTTATTGGCTATTTTGAGGGTCTTGACAGAAGCGTCTATGAAAATGGAATAATGGCACTAGAGAAGGGTTGGTCTAAGTGGATTGAACTAGAAGGAACATATGTAGAAATATAAATTCAGTTGATTTAAATACTTCGGTTTTTTTCATCTTCATTTAGGATACTTAGCAATCAGCCATAGTAGTTGATTAATTGATCGTGAAGTCCATGCCGAATAGCCACTTATTAATTATCATGTTGGTGATTTCTTAACACGTCCTTCATTTTTAATCAATATAAATCACGCTGATCATCCTGTAATCACGCGTTTGTACTTTCATGTGCATACACGTATCACAACTGTTCTGCGTTTCATGCAATCAGGAAATAAATTAAATCGGACAGTAATCCTAATGATAATTATGCAGGCATTAGCCTCAAATTAATCAAGAAGATTATAATCTAATCATATTTTTGGAGCTGACAGTTAATCCGTGTTAGCCCAGACTGAAGTTATGCGCTACAAATTTATTTTTCGTGTATTTATTAGTACTCGTAAATGCATACAACCTGTTTGATGGCCGAAATTACAAGTATATAGAATATTTTTATCCTCTATAATACTGTACTTTATATGCCAGTATATTTTTACCTATCTCTCTATTATTTAAGGCAAGTTGTGACTGCTGAACCTCCTTAGTATCTACAGTTTTTGATTTTGTAGCAACATTTGTATTTTGTAGCAATATATGCATAGGTCTTCAAAGTTCAAAGCATTGCAAATGCATTAGATATTGTGGAAGGTAGAAGGATACGACCCGTATTAGATTAAGTAGCGAAAGCAGCGGCAGAAGACCCGCTTGCGACCGATGTACAGGGTGACAGGCAATATTCTGCAAGCCAAAGGACATGGTTCAACCCACTTTTAGAAACATCTCATGATAAGAACTGTGACAGCAATTAATGTCGAAAACTGAAAAATGCAATATCAGGTAATGGAGCTCTTAAGATCGTTGGTACCGGGCAAAAATGTGGTGGTCTCTAGAAGCTGGAAGTCATAAATGTTATGCCAAAGAATGTGGTTACCAATCTAATTGCAGAGACTCAGCATTATCACGAGAGATTGCACACCAGAATATGCGGCACATTCGAGCATTTGTGAAACGAGAGTTAGAGCTACCACATAGATGAGACATTTTGTGAAAGCTGTTTATTTGGAAAGTTACACAGGCCGAAGTTTGGAACAAGAAGTAGTGCATCACTAATTGGCGAGCTCACGAACAGCGGACCATTTCTCAACTTTCAAGTCAAACGATTAAAACTAGTCTCTGTAATAATGGAGGAGAATATGACAATAAAAACGTCCGGGAGATCCTTGCTCAGAACGCGATGATTGCACTTTAGTTGAAACAGCAAGAACTATAATGTACAGTGGATAAAGCTTTCCTCGAGCGCTTTGGGCAAATATTGAGCGCTGTGGCAAATGTCATAAACAGGACTAATCCATCCAGTGTTCATCCAGTCACCCCGTTCAGAATATAGTATAGGAAAAAGCCGAACGCCAGCGTAGTAGTGTAGCTCACTTAAAGATAGCTGAAAGCACGTGCCCTTTGTTAAGTACTTGGGTACATATGCAATGAAACCACCAGCCGATTATAGACTGATTTAATACTTTCTTGCAAGCTCTCTGAGACCTACCCGACATACTTATGTACCCACATAATATATATATATATTGACACCCATATCCTCAAGCAAAAGAGGCTTACTAAGGGCGACTCTGGTTACGACAACGATGACGGTTATTCTTGAGAGGAGGTTGGCAATAGGTTGGGAAGAGGTTGGCTCCGCAAGGTCGAAACTTCATTTGTGGGGAACTGTGTACGCTTCTATAACAAAATACCTACCGATGTAGTGAATTTACCTTGCAGCAAATTTAAGTCCCACATAAAACGTCACCTACTAAACAAGGCGCAATACTGTCAATGACTTTTTAGACGATAAAAATGTCTTTAAGCCAGTAGTTTAGTCTTGTGTATGTAAAGTAAGCATTATATTAAGAGGTAATAATAGTTCGCATTTAATGTAACATGAGAGCACATTTGTTGTTTCTCACCGGGCAATACTTTTAGTGTTTAATGCCCGGCAGTGTGAGCATGTCATGCTCGCTTAAAGGTCTTTGCTTACGGTGGCGTCGTTGATCGGTTCGCAACCTTCCCTAAAATATGGTTGAGGTAGGCGATGGCTGAGATACGCGTCATGCTTGTGAACGGGTGCCGTTTGTGGGGTCCGGTCTGTTCATGCTAGCAAGAGCCAAATTAATTGTATTCCTAGTAACTGCCTACCAGTGTTTAATGAACTAACGTGAGAGACTTCATCCTGTATAGGGATTGCAATCCAGATTATCCGAAGTTCGAAAATCCGGTGTTGTCCGAGTATTGAAAATGCAATTATTGCATATTTTAACAAGTTTTAATTTTTAAGATAAATATTGCGTTTGAACGCACCTGTTAATTTGTGTTATTATCATCGACATAGCTGCATAGCTGATCGACATAGCTGATCACGCCGAACAAAAGTCATTTAAAAAGTGCTTAAACTTTACGCCCCCAACCATATTTTATTCTAGTTAACCAGTTAAATAAATAATAATAAATAAATAAATATTATAGGACATTATTACACAAATTGACTAAGTCCCACAGTAGGCTCAATAAGGCTTGTGTTGCGATTACTTAGGGAACGATATATATAATATACATATTTATAAATACTTAAATACATAGAAAACACCATGACTCAGGAATCCGTACTCATCACACGAGTAAAAGCCCTTACCAGGATTTGAACCTGGGACCATCGCCGTTATCGGCAGGGTCACTAGTGTCACTACCCGTACCCACTAGGCCAACACCCAAAGCTCCGGATTTACCGACTTTGGCGCACATTGAGATGGCTGTGTATGAAAACGGAGGTAAAATGGGCCCAATTTTGTCTTTCGTTTATTTCCTTAGTTGTCAGCATACTCGCCTACAAGTGTTGAGCCAGAGAGAGTGTTTCCCGCAGCTAGGATGCTGTGCAACCGCCTTAGAACTTGTTTAAGCGACTCGACACTAGACTCGTTGGTGTTTTTAAGTTATCACTTTTTGAAAAAAACATAATCCTGAATAAAAACTGTTAATAAAAAGATGAAGAAAAAATTACATAGCAATGTTAGCCATAAAATTGTTTTTGTTAAAAATTTGCGTAGCAGTGTACGCATAAACTTGTTTTAGTTAAAAAAAATGTGTAACAGTATACGCATAAACCTGTTATTGTTTTAAACATATTGAAAAGACTTTGATTGTGCCTAAAAAGACTGATTATCTCTAATATGGTCGTTTTTTTCTTCTTTTCATAACAGTAAAAAAAAAACGATCTAAAATCCGGATTTTATCCGAAGTTCGGATTTCGGCCTAGCTATTATCCGAAAATCCGTATTTCCCAAAGGGGGGCCGGATTTGCAATCCCTAATCCTGTACTCGATTGAAGTTATTCATTTTTTATTTGATTTAGAGTCTGTATACATCTCTAAGAGTTTTGTTTTATATATATCCTTAAACATTTCTGAGGATTTTAATTAACTAATTTTATCTTTTTGCATGTTATGACGCCTAGAGACCATATACATCTCTAAGAAAGTTAGATGTAATAATTTTATTTTGTACACTTTGACCCCTAAGAGACCTGATATATTTCAGTAAAATTCAATCAAATTATTATATTTAATTTTATCGCATGTCGTGACGCCTAGAGACCTTAAACATCTGTGAAAAAAAATAGTTTATATTTTATATTAACATTGATCTGGAGAATTTGTACATCTCCTTTGCGTTTATCAATTATAAATTAGTTATAACACAATTGTAACAGTTTTACGTATAATAAAGACAATATTGTAATAGTTAATTGGTACACGCATATTAATTGTTTATATACTCTGACATTTAGAATTTTATTCTAGACACATTCTAGATATTTTTTTCTTTTTTATCGACCGTCCTTTTGGGATTTATCTTATTAATTATTTTAATTTTTAAAATGATGATTTTGTCAATAATGTTGTGCTTAAGTTAAATGATCTGATTAAGTAGGTTTTTCTGGGTTTTCCCTAATCCTTGCACCAAATGTTGGATCATATTGTATGTCCCAGCAAAGACTTCTCTCATTGTAACTGACAATTTGAAAGTGCTTGTATCTAGGCCTACTTGAAAAAAGGATAATTTAATATGATTTGATTTGATTTGAATAGGTAAACCAAAGACCGGATGGAATTATGCATTCCAATTTGAATCACTGGCTTTTGTATTCTAATCAGGCCCATTTGTAACTCTGTTGACAGCCGCTGATATAGAAACCACTCGCTGATATATTTATAGATTTATTGTATATAAATGTGATATTGATATGTGTTATAGTGTCCAAAGTCCTCCAGATCTTCAACAAAATTTTATGGGATCAACTTTGAGATTCCTCTGAACCGAAGAAGTAATTTTCGAAATCGACTTGCGATCCGCGAATTAAATAACACTGGTAGAGCATTCAGTGGTAACTGACGGCTTGTGTCTTCATCATCGGTTTCTCTTCACCAAATGGTGATTTTCAAATGTAAATGCTTAAACTACAGTAATAAATACCGAAATCGCCATAGATATCCTCATAATATTCGAGGAATTCTTTCGATTCCTCATGGATCCCGGCATCAGATCTTCACCAAAATTTTATGGGACCAATTTGGATATATCTACTCATGAATAAAAAAATAATTTTCCAAATCGTCGTGTAAATGACGGAGTTCTGAAAAAATAAAAAAAAATACAACCGAATTGAGAACCCCCTCCTTTTTTGAAGTCGGTTAAAAAGTTGAGTTAAGTCAGACTTCTTAAAAATAGTTTCAATAGTACGAGGATAGCCCGATTCACACCGGGATTTTGCACTACAACAATTACAAAAAGTTTAAACATCGAGAGTGTTAAGGAAATACCAATAACATATTTTTTTCACGAGTTTTTAGAAATTTCAAAACCTTGGGTACCCACTAGTATCTAGGTATTTAGTATTAAATCGTGCAGTGCAGTTTTGAGGCAGAATCTGGTGAAGTAAGCCTCCTACACCCAGTACCTATAGTGCCTTCTAGAGAGTTAAGTACGTAACTACCTAGGAGGCGCTTGGTATGAAAGATGATTTGTAGTAATTAGGTAGGAGTGTTCTCTCAACAGACAACCGTTAGAGCGGACTATTTCTTCAATAGCAACAACATTCAAGAAGCAAACGCAACGAGTGACAGGGCCTTCTACTTCCGATGATAATGTACTTATCTGGTATTCGGCAAACTGCTTAAACACCGTTTTTTTTATTTAAGTCAATACTTACCTACTCGTACATTCGAATCCTTGCCGCAGAACAAGGACCATTAAAACAAGAGGACTGAACATCTCTATACAAAAAGCCGCTCTCCGATATGTACAACGCCATCTATGAATAAGATTTATTATTTTGATTTTTTTACCTTTACAAGCGTGACAAATTATTTAAATGTTACAATTTATTTATTATTGGCTGTTTAAGTGTTTACTAATTGTTACTGTACTACGTCTATTTGTACAATATAACATCGCTAAAAGTGTAGTTTTAAGGTACCATCTAGTTTTTGCCAGAATATCTGCTTGCGATCGGGGCACGATCCGTAGTATGGTAATTGTCAGTCCTCTTGTTTTAATGGTCCTTGCCGCAGAATTACAAATTTGATACGTCATCAATCGTCGTTATGCTGTTGCCGTTTACTACGTTGGTCTTCAATTCCCTGATCGCAATATCGATGCCCAGAAACAAGAGCAAGTAGGTATATATTACTCGTATTTGAATGCCTAAACCGAACTATCTTAAAAACCATGGTTGAATTTATGCAAATTATCAACGTCTCATAGGTAATTGGCGAATTGATAAAGAATTACTAAATTGGTGAATTCACTTTAATTATAATTCCTCGTCATTTTAACAACAGTTAGGTATAATCTATATTCGATCAAGGCCAGCTTAACAGACGCAAAATTTTATCAGTCAGTTTAAAAAGATAATCTACCAATATAATCGCCTACACTACCGCGACGGCCACACACCTACTGAAAGACGCTCATCGAAATGGTTCGCCTGGTGTTGGTGGTAGCCGCACTGATGGTGGCTGTAACAGCCCTACCTGCTGATCTTCCTGACCCTGGTGAACTAGTGTTCGTTCTTAATGAAGATGACTGGGATGACTATCTTGACGCTTGGCTTGCCATCGAGGAACAAAAAGGGAACAACGCCACCAACACCGCTGCTCGAAGTGGTAATGATTACTTTGTGTCCTTTTGATTCGAACCAAGAAAGTATAGTAGGAGGGAATAGTTTCGACAGTTTCTTTCGTAATGTGTTATCATACACCGTGATTAGTATCCTCTTCTGATTCCGAGATTATGACCCATTTAAATAAAACAATGTAGCCAGATTAGATCGCGTATCACATTTGAGTAATATACGCGATATAATCCGATTAAATTGTTTCGTTGAAATATACCGTTTTTTTTTCCTTTAATTTTAACAGGTGGTAGTTTACGTCAATATAAACTACTACTTTTCCTATGGTGAGACATTTCGGAAACGAAAAAAACTGCAATTTCCTACATTTTAGTTGACTTACAACTAACGCATATGAAATGGCTTTGTTCTTTTGTTTCCAAAATGTCTCCACATATGAAAAGTTGTTCGTATTAACAGGTACTACTACCACCTGTTAAAATTAGAGGAAATCACAAAAACACGGTGTATATTCGAAGAACGAACCTAAATGTTGGTACTTACATATTATAGGTACTTAAATGACTGATTTAAGGTAAAACGAATTATAATTATGGGTGTACTCAAAGCATATTTAAGAAACCTTTCATGCATAATAAGGTACGACGGTTACTTTCAGCGGATTATCGAAATTATATTAAGCTTTATCGCTCTTTGGCAACTTTTAATGCTGTTTCATTAACCGCCAAAATAGCAATCAGAAATTAGACAATAACTACTTGCTACTAACAAATACATTGTAATCAACAGGGAATACGCATGAATTTTAATTTTTGCTTTATTAAAAGCTATTTTAGCTATAAAAATAAACAAAGATATAAGCCATCAAGCATTTCATTCTATCTATTTCTTGCAAGACAGAATTTAATATTGAGTTTATATGGCCGGAGAGCACTGTGACGTAACAGTGCATATCGGACCTCTTTATCTAATTACTAGTTTTAAATGCCTATATTATGCGTTGGCCGATTTTAATTTTAATTTCACCTTTTGAAATATTTTTAACGGTATTATGATATTTAGTTAAGAAAAGCGATAAAAAAAATCATGCTACATGCATTGCCCTACTGGCAGTCTCCACTTGACACTTATTAAAATCTAATGGATGATAAATTTGTTCACACAATTATTCGTGATTGAACAGGCTGTACCCTGAGAGTGAACGGAGACCTCGGCCAGCCCCAACCGGTATACCTGCGCGGTGGCAACTATTTGTCTGCAAATGGCAACTCGGGTCAGATTACGCTAAACACCGGAGAACAAGTCACCATTGCCTGCACTGGCGCGGGGCGCACTATCCAACATCCCAACCTTTCATCATCTGGACACCAGACTGCGGTTAGTATCCGGGTTTGCTCGTAGTGGCGATTCCCAAGCGCTTGTCCATTTTAAGGCATCAGTCAACTTTTTTCTAATGCTAATAATTTTCTAATGATAATAGAATTAGAAAAAGTGAGCCAAATCTGATCGGGCTTACCCAGAGATATATTTTACGCCACAGCAATATGTGCTTATTCAGTTCTCCAGAAAATTCTAAAACATTATTTAGGGCCTATTCCACTATATTCCAATGGGTGTTAGCACTATTGTACAAAGTGTTCTTGCGTCAGCATCGGCTTCGGCTCTAATTCCAAAAGCAAATTCTATGAGTGTTTTTTTGAGAAAAAGACTTCACGTAACTCGAAGAGTTGTAGAGCTCAGTCGCTAGCATTCGGCTTTCAAACCATCCTCGACATACCTGAATGTTCAACTTAAGAGTCCCCGGTAAGCTCGGTTCTCCATACAAACGTAGTTACGCTCTCATTTTAAAACGACTAACTAGTTTGCTCTGAAACTTTGTAGAATAAGTTAAGGTATATACAGGCCTGTAATTAGTTTATCTAGCTTCAGATACTATAGTAAAAAAATACAGAAAATTTAAGTTTTTCATACAAAACTTGTTTTTGCTGTATTTCGTTTATTTTATAAACTGGAGCCATATAAACTAATTACATACCTCATATCATTGTATATGCAAAGGTACGTTACAATCCAACACGTAGTTTTAAAATGAGAACGAAACTCCGTTTGTATGGGAAGGTGAAATTCGGCGGAGCTAGCCGGGGACTCTTAAAGACGCTTTTAGAAAACAGCTGCATTGGCATTCAATACAGAAATCTAATGATATATGTATCACTTGTACAGCGGTAATGGTCACTTTTAGATTGCTACGTGCGTAAACAATAATCTTGTCTCTGGAGCTGGCTGGCTTAACGGTAACCGTGCGTTTGGCGGTCTTACATGCAGTGGACACGCCTACCATGACGCCATCAGCAGCAACAACAGATGTTACAACAACAATTTGCTTATCCAGTAAGTGTTATTCGCTGCCTTTTTCACCTTCTTTTGTCCCGGTATCCTCGAGCTTCGTACATTCAAATTTAAACTGAGTATGTACTCATCTGGTTAAATGTAATTTACAGGGTCGGATTCATCGTTAACGGTTGGTTGTATCCTCTGTACGTGTCTTGTTTTAACCAAAACCGCCTGGAAGTTCTGTACGTGATGTATACACAAACCCCTGCCAACGCTGTCCACCAAACTGGTGTCGATCGTCCCAGTTGGTTAGGTGAGACCTACCAACATTAATTCTAATCAAAATCGAATTGTTCTAATTACGCACAAGATAAACACTATACAGTTTATTATTTACAGCTGGCAACTGGTTCCCTGGACTGGCTGTGAACAATGCTTACACTCAAGTCCAGCAGAAAATCGCCATCGCCAACATTGTTGGCCAAGCTCAAGCTGACAAGTACGTGACCAGCACACAGTTCTTGGCCCGTGGCCATTTGGCAGCCAAGTCGGACTACGTATTTGCTACCGGCCAGCGAGCCACTTTCTGGTTCGTCAACGCCGCTCCCCAATGGCAGCCGTTCAATGCTGGCAATTGGAACTGGCTGGAACAGGTAGATTTTTGAACAATTTAGAACCTTCTTTAGTAACACTTTAGTAATTAGGCTTATTTTGATCAATAAGTGATATAAAGAAACTACTTTGGTTGAGTGGTCCGAAAATAATGTTGGCTTCCTAAACGATAGCACATCACTTTTCCAGCCATGGTACAGATTCTGGCCTATTATCGACTTGAAGTTACGCAGATCCGCGTCGATCATTTTCAAGTGATCTTTCACCCGGGCAGCAGTATATTGGCAATACCAAGTTAATTTTAAGGGCCCGTACTAAAAAGGTAAAAAGAAAACCCTTATGGTGCGACTCTTGTTTGTCTGTCTACGCGGCTGTTACAGTGCTATATCGCAGAAACGGCCTATGCTATCCATTTTTTACCGTTATTCTTCTTTCGAATCTTTTAAGTGTCAACATCGCATCATCCCTTTTAGTATACTAGTGGCTCTATGAGCTGTAGACCTCGCGAGTCTTTTAACCAATTTTGAAAGAATAAATAAAATTTAAAAAAATAAATAAAACCGACTCCAAAAAAAGTAACAAATAACGCCATAATTCAGTTTCTTCAAATTACTTACAAGTAACCGTTTGTATACTCAATCTATACAGTATATACAATTAATCTTATTTTGGCGTCGGTGCCATATAAAGAATGTGTAAAATATTGAAAATTGACAATTTTAGTAAGTTGTGACACGATGGCACCGACTCCAAAATAACATTAATTGTATATACTGTATAGATTGAGTATACAAACGGTTACTTGTAAGTAATTTGAAGAAACTGAATTATGGCGTTATTTTTTACTTTTTAGTTTTTTTGGAGTCGGTTTTATTTTTTTGTTTAAAATTTTATTTATTTTACACTTTTTAGTGAATCGTTACTTAAAAGTGTATCTCGTGACGATTCGAACAAGCCCAAGCACGGCTAGGATACATTATTTTATTACATAGATCTGGTGCCTACCTTCCGGCTCCATCATCAAATCAATTCGATGGTACCATTCTCATCAGGAACATTTAAATTTGTGACTATGAAGTTGCTTAGCTAAATTAATCAAGATATTTTGTCGCCACCCGTAAATCATTTATCATTGAGGAGTTCCGATGGCATTCTGTGGTCTTCTGGATCAGTTCCACTTCATCAATTTACACTTTCTGAATGTAAATGCTTAATATGTTTCTTATAATACCAAAATCGCTATATGTATGCCTACAATATTTGAGGAGTTCCTTCAATTCCTCATGGATCCCATCATCAGATCTTCACCAAAATTAAATAGGACCAACTAGAAAGTACTTTCTATAGAACCAAAAAAAAAATTTTGAAATCGGTCAAATAGTCTTTGAGTAATCGGTGAACATCCATAAAAAAAAAAAAAAAAAAAAAAAAAACATTCCGTCGAATTGAGAACCTCCTCCTTTTTTTGGGAGTCGATAAAAACAGAAACTGAATAGACAAAAAAATATATATAATTATCGGACCTGCTCACAAAATCGACTTGCTTGAAATGCGACCAGAGAAGACTGCCGGACATCCAAAGCATTGTTGTCGAAGCTGAAACGGATGAGGAATGACCCACCATTTTCCTAAGCACGTTCTTCTTAAATTTCATCTTAGATTTTAAGTTTATTTTCTACTTACCTGGAAAGTATTCCGAATGTAATGGAACTTTAACTGGTTACTTGGGAATATACACTAAGAAGACTGTCCTAAGTTTTGGACTTCAAGGACCCTGTGCTAACTTGGAGGAGGAAAACACCTTAAAATTTTCAGACATTATCAAATGTTGACTTAAGTATATTTCTTAAACTAAGCACATTTTGTGTATCTAATTGTGTGATAATGTTAAAGCATATTAAATTTTCTACAAGTTCGTTGGAGAACCAGACTTTCCGGGCCCACCAGACTTTAAGGGAAATACAGCCGATCAAATTTAGCCAAGGTTTCTTAAAATGTAAAAAAAGCGGCCAAGTGCCAGCCGGACTCGAGCACCGAGGGTTCCGTACAAAATATACGCAAAAGCGCGGTCGTCTATATCTATAAAAAAACAGTGTTAGCAGAGCCCTACTCCTAAGCAAAATATACGCGGTGTGGGATCATTTCATATTGAAAACTGACATAGACAGACAGAGGTTAAAGCTTTCTATATGCTAAATTGCATCTTAATCGGTTTGGTAGTTTAGCAGTAAATTAGTAATAACGAAATAATGATCTTTATTCTGTTAGTAGGCCGCAAGGGCACTTTACAAGTCTGACTCTACGGCATTTAGAAGAAAGCCTAAACAAACTCAACAGTCAGAATTTTTTTCTAAATAACCCTTATCTATTACAATATTTGTACTTACCCTATCTTAAAGATATGTTTTTAAGTATAAACTCACTGCGTAGTTCCCCAAGAAAACATACCAAAACTTATCAAATTTATATATATATAAAAGAAGAAGTCCTGACTGACTGACTGACTGACTGACTGACTCATCAACGCACAGCCGAAACTACTAACGCTAGAAAATTGTTTTTTTCACAGTCGGCTACATTTATAACGTAGGCTAGGGATAAGAAAGCATTTTTCGAAATTCATTCCCTAAGTGGATAAAACAAGGGATGAAAGTTTGTATCGGAAACGTAAAATCTTTGGACTTAGAAACTTGAAATTTTGTGAAAAGATTCTGTGTTTAAAATCAAAAAACTTTTATTCTTGATTTTTCGAAATTCATCCCCTAAGGGGGTAAAACATGGGATGGAACTTTGTATGTGAAACGTGAAATCTTTGAACTTAGAACATTTAAAGTTCGCAAAAAGATTGTGTGTTTAAAATCAAGAAACCTACATTCTTTTCTTCTGTTTCCGCGATTATTACTCATTGAAATAAAACAATTTAACGGATTATATCGCGTATATTATCTCATTTTAGTTCCCGACGTTTCAGAAGCTTTCCAGCTTTCCATGGTCACGGGAGCACTGAGAAAAGATGTATTTTCCTCTGTCAAAGTTACAATTTGTGCAAACTACCCATTTTTTGAAAAAACGCAAATAAAGGTGTACATACATGCCAGATGGGCCTAAGCTGTAAAGACAGTTACACATGTGCCAGAAGGGCTTAATTATTTTATTCTAATAAAATTATTAGAATAAAATAATTAAGTTGGTAAATACCAAGCAGCATTTCACAAATGAGGCGTACTGAGGAGAAAAGAAACGCTGCAAAGAAAAACTCCCAGGCTACCTCATTACTAATTATAATATTTAAAAACAGAGACTATTAAACTACTTTAAACAGATAAGATATTTTACACCGTTCGGAAATTAAGGTTTTGCAGTCCTGTGTCTCGCTTGTTCCTTGATGAGATGTATTACAGGATCCCAAGCTGGTGGTAGTGACAATCCATCTTCTCTATTGAAATTAGGATGCTTTTTAATCTCAATAGCCTCGCGTAGCATCCTGGGAAAATAACTTTTTTCTTTGGCAAGGATAGAAGGTTTATCAAACTTAATTGAGTGGTTTGGTTTGTCAATGACATGTTCACAGACTGCAGACCTATTACACCGACGGTGCTTGACATCTGCTATGTGCTCCTTGACCCGGGTTGATACACTGCGTTTCGTTTGACCAATGTATGAAAGACCACACTCGCAGTCCAGCTTATAAATGCCTGCACTCTGCAAAGGGGTGCTACTCTTCACGGGTCTAAGGTATTGAGACACCTTCTTCAACGGCTTGAAATATGTTTTTATAGAAGCACGCTTCAAGATGTTTCCGATCTTGTCTGTGACCCCTTTCACATATGGTAATACGGCAGGTTTACGCTCGACTGTTGGTTTCTTCATACTGGGATTCTGCTTGGAACGTGGTATCTGGAGCTCGTTGGCTCGAAGCGCACGTTTGACATTCTGTAACTCACCAGTCAGATGTTGATTGTCGCAGATACCCCTGGCTCTCTGAAACAAAGATTTACCCACTGTAGCCAGTTGACAGGGATGCGTAGGTTTCCTATATACAGTATGACCTATGTAATTTTTAGGACCTCTAATTACTAGCACATCTAAGAATGCAAGTGAATTTTGATTTTCCAACTCCATACTGAATTTAATTTTACTATGCATGGAGTTCAGATGGTCTAAGAAAGCTGAAACACTAGATCTAGGTAAAATAGTAAAGGTATCATCTACGTATCTTTTAAAGATCCTCGGCTTGACAGGTGCCAATGAAAGCGCTCTCTCCTCGAAGTCTTCCTTGAAAATATCGGCGACGACAGGAGACACCGGAGACCCCATTGCCACACCATCAACTTGCCCGTAGAATTCACCATTCCCACTCAATCAAGTTTGATAAACCTTCTATCCTTGCCAAAGAAAAAAGATATTTTTCCAGGATGCTACGCGAGGCTATTGAGATTAAAAAGCATCCTAATTTCAATAGAGAAGATGGATTGTCACTACCACCAGCTTGGGATCCTGTAATACATCTCATCAAGAAACAAGCGAGACACAGAACTGCAAAACCTTAATTTCCGAACGGTGTAAAATATCTTATTTGTTATAAGTAGTTTAATAGTCTCTGTTTTTTAAATATTATAATTAGTAATGAGGTAGCCTGGGAGGTTTTCTTTGCAGCGTTTCTTTTCTCCTCAGTACGCCTCATTTGTGAAATGCTGCTTGGTAAATTATTAGAATAAAATAATTAAGCCCTTCTGGCACATGTGTAACTGTCTTTACAGCTTAGGCCCATCTGGCATGTATTTACACCTTTATTTGGGTTTTTTCAAAATGGGTAGTTTGCACAAATTGTAACTTTGACAGAGGAAAATACATCTTTTCTCAGTCCTCGCGTGACCATGGAAAGCTGTAAAGCTTCCGAAACGTCGGGAACTAAAATGAGATAATATACGCGATATAATCCGTTAAATTGTTTTATTTCAATAACCTATATTCTTGATTTTTCGAAATTCATCCCTTAAGTGGGTAAAACAAGGGATGGAACTTTGTATGTGAAATGTGAAATCTTTGGACTTAGAAAATTTAAATTCCGCAAAAAGATTGTGGGTTATGTGTTAATTAATTAATTATGAATTATGGGGAGAGAGAAGAGGGAGAGAGGGAGGGAGGAAGTGAGAGAAGGAGGCAGTGAGGGAGATGAGAGAGAGAGGAAGGGAGGGAGGGAGAGAGGGAGGGAGGATGGGAGGGAGAGAGAGAGGGAGGGAGGGAGGCAAGAATAGAGGGAGAGAAAGAGAGAGAGAGAGGGGGACGGAGGGAGGAAGACAAAAAATAGGTGTCGTAGTAAAATTATGGCGTCGGTTTTCTTGTGACGTTAACACGTAAAATTATCGTTCGTAAACCGACTTTACAGACAACCATTTTTTGCTACGCCTTAAAACCTACCTACCTACCTAACCTACCTCGACGTTTCAAAAGGATAGTATCCTTTTGAAACGTCGAGGTACCTTCTAGGACATTTCATTTTGGCCAGTGTCGGGAACTTCACCGGTCTCTTCATTTCATAGTCTTGCAGGCGTTAAAATAAAAAGTGCCAGTATTGCTTTCTTATGGAATAATGTTCAATATCCCCATTTTCTCAATCTAAATCCGTTGGTAGCTGAATATCTTCTGAGTATTTTTTTACAAACATGAACAGCATCGGACAACTGACAGAAAAAAGTTTCCCTCATTCATATCTTTGTTTTTACCTAAAATCTACGCGGACGAAGTCGCGGGTGGCCGCTAGTTTAAAAATAAAATAGAAGGGAAAAAGCGAAATATAATTTTTATAAAACAACTTACGTACGTTAATAGGCAGACAGAGTAACAGTATATATTAATAATATTTTCATCTGTTTCCGCGATAATTACTCATTGAAATAAAACAATTCAACGGATCATATCGCGTATATTATCTCATTTTAATCCGTTAAATTGTTATATTTCAATGAGTATATATTAATTTTATTTCTAATTTTAAATTTTCCTCATCCGCAAGTCAAAACAAGGTCCTCGAGGAAGAAAAGAAACAACCCGTTAAAGCTCCATTGAATACTTTCCAGCTACATTCGCCTTTTATTTCGATTGGATTATTTGAAGTTTGCACAATAACTAATGTTGCAACCTATATTTTAAAATGATCCTTTAGAACGCTCGTGCTCGTATCGCCGCGGCCGGCTACAACACTATTATCTACACCGGCACGTTCGGCGTGACCCAGCTGCGCGACGGTAACAACGTGCTGCGCGACATCTACCTGCACCGCGACGCCAACAACAACCCGCAACTGCCCGTGCCCCTCTACTACTACAAGGTAATTTTAATGAAAATGTTACGTTTATTTGTTTTTAATGAGGGAAAATTAACACCATATTAATATATTTTGTGGTATACATACAAAGATTAAAGCTTAAAACACGATTGCTCTTGCACTTGGTCACACCAGGAATCGAACCTGGTACCTTTGGATTTCCACCAGCTAGCACTATGCTGTACGCCTCGAATTTACCCTTCAGCTTTGACCCCCGTACCAACTTTCATTCTTTTCTACGAGAAAATGTATTACACATGTTTACATTCCGATTGCACTCTATTTACAGCAGTGTCAAATCGAACGAAGAGATGGGGCTGTTATTAGTATTTTGCATGAAACACAAACTTTATGTTTCTGTGTTTTTAATGTGGGAAAATTTGCACCACGATATTTTCTATTGTAATGTAGATACAAACATATCAAAAAATTCAAGTCAAACAAATAATTATTTTGAAATACTTATTGAACATCGCACTTTATAGAAGATCACATAAGTAGCTCTTTTTTCGCTTATTTCTGGAGCAAAGCAGCATTGTGTTTTAAGATTAAGAAAAAAAGTAAGAGAACTGAGAACCAATGTAATTACTAGCGCGTTCTCCCATCTAAGGAATTTCCATGTTACTTCGGTGCCCGGGGTCTGCTTTCTTCTTCTATAAATTATTAATCTTAATTTTCATGATTACGCACCTGCACTGCATTTGCATGCATAATGCATGCAAATGCAGCATATCACACAACTTCAAATTCATGATGCATTTGAAGTTGTGTGTCATGTATGGCTGCAGCTCTGGATGCCCATCCTATGGGCTAGGAGCCTACTTCACTAAATGGTATTTATTTAGATAAGAAGACGTCTCTTTTTACATCTATATGTATATTGTTATAGGTCATCTACGATGAATCTAGGCGCCAGGGCACTGCCTTCGTCAGCATAAACAATCCCTACTATACGGCAGCGGAGGCCCGCGCCCTGACATTCTGCACGGATCGTTGTCGGAACAACAACGCCTTCGACTGGATCAGGTGGCTTCCTGACCGTATCGACCTTGGATACAGTTTCTGCTGTGATGTGAACGACTTCCGGAGGACCGTGCCGCACCTCCCAGCCTTCACTGTTAACGGTCTTCTGACATAAGTAAGGTTGGCAAGGCAATTGATGCACAAACATGACATTGTAAATAAACTAACATGTACATATACCTATGCACTTCTAGTTTTATTATTTTATCATTTCTATGTAACTAGTGTTAGTATCAAGTGATCTATAATGCAAGTGGTCTACGGCCTCCACTCACCTGAAAATCATTTGGGTAAAATTGCAGTCGGATACGTAACCGGTTGATAGAGCAACTTCTCGCAAAATTATTTCGTTTACCGTCATATTATCATGGTCTAAATAACTGACCGCCTACGACTACGAAGCAACCTGTCTTAAATCCAACGTTCATCTTTTAACTCTTTCGACCCGGAACCACTAGCTTCGTAGGTATGCCTTCTTCTTTAAAAATATAATGTAAATGCAATCCTTAATATTGATGGCTGAAAACAATATAACTTGGCTCTCTTCAAAATGAGAGTGAATAGGCACTATCCAGATAAGAATGCTCCATCGTCGGCTTCATCGTCGTCATCGTTGTCGACTTTTTACTTAAATCTCACCTGCTAACAGGTGAGATTTAAATGCTATGCATGCCTATCTAACATATAAAATAAATAAGAAGTAGGTGAGAAAATATACTTAATAAATAATAACGAAATTTACTTCTAATATTATACAAGTGTCGTTCCATAAGTGGCCTGTCAATCCCAAATAACAAACCTTTTTTTGAGAGTTAAACGCTTTATAAAATTTCGGACGAGTTGCTTTATTGACCAATTACTTTTTAACCTATAAACGAATTCGTCTAGATGATCTTAAGACAAGTAGCTAAAGAGACCGGTGACATCTCAGACAAACAATTTATTTGTCTGGTTGATTTTAGACGAGATGCTTTATAGACCGATTACGTATTCAATTATCTGCAAATTTACCCAACCAATTTTTAGGTTAGTTTATACCGTAGACCACTTGCGTTTTTAAACACTTGATAGTAACCCGTTTCATTCATATCTTGCTTTAGCTGATCAGTGACATCCTTGTGTAAACAATCAAATTATATTTCATTTTGTCTTTTGGAAAGATCTTTCACATGTTTCATATGTATATACCGATAGCAATATTGGAACAACTTTGTCCACCAAGTAAGAACACGTTGGTTTAATATGCACATGTGCCGCTACGGGCGTTGCTAAACATTACGCTGATGTCTTTAGTACATGTACGATGTGCTGAACACCGCCAGTGGCTACCACCGATCGACTCTGTCCGAGTATTGTAGATAAAAATAGTAGTACGTCAACGTGTACAGTGGGAATATATACGTACACCACAGGTGCTGTAAGATATTACCAGACGCGTCACAACAAAGACTGAAAGGTATAGTTCATTTGTAATACGATGGTAACAAATCAAAATCTTTGTTTTATTTTCGCTCTCTCATTTACGTCCTTCAAGTGAACGAGTGCTGATAAATTAAGACCCTTTACATGGTATTATAATACTAAATTTAAATGAGTAATAATCGCGGAAACTTAAGAAAATATTATAATCATAGTTAATTATTTTAATTAAAATGTCATTAATATTAGGTACTAATATCTTGAGCAGACCGAGATGATTTACAGTGAAGAGGCTTTATTATTTCAGTGATGTTTACTCAACCACCAAGCCTTTGAACGCATTGCAATAGCAGTGCACTAGGCGCTATCCGATATATTGATTTCATAAGCAAAAAAGTGCATACATAACTACTAAATCGTTACATCTTCCAGCACTGCTAGAAATAGCACACATAATTCAATATTTCCAAACGCAGCCAAGAATTATTCAATATGAAATTGATAAAAACTCCATAAGTACCAAACTTACCTACTAAAATGTAGCTCTCGTTAAATTCGTATACAATGCGAGACACAACAGTACCTTGACTTTACCTAAGTATACATCTGATAAGAAAACCCTGATAATTTACATTGTGCAAGGTGTCGCCACACCCTCGCATCTCGCCTATCAGACTGCCATTACGCGCTGATACCCATTTTTCGCAGTGCACTGGCGTGTACATTATAATTATAAGTAAATTCGTAAAACTAAACGCCTTACATAAATGTATTCTTATGAAATCAGTTAATTATTCAAATTACGCACTAATTCCTAAGATGTATATTTTTTATCATAAGCAGACTAATTGCTTTGGATACAAAAACAATCAGCGGGGTATTAATTGTGATTGATTAATCTTTATCAGTATTTTTTCGACTAGTATATACCATGATTAAGATACGGTTTTATATAAAATCTTTGTGCACAAGTTTGAAGATGACATAGTCCGTTACACTACAGTAGAGTTAGCAGGGACACGATAGGTTCAACTACAAGATGACGCGTATAGTGTTGGTGGTTACAGCTTTAGTAGTGGCAGTGGCTGCCCTGCCCAGCGGCTACGATCTCCCGGAGCCGAGTGAACTGGTGTTTGTATTGAACGAAGATGACTGGGATGACTACCAAGACGCTTGGCTCGCAAACGAGTATCAGAAGACGGGTATCAATGCTACTTCTGCTCGTAGTGGTAAATTATTTTTCTTAACCTTAGGCGTCTAAGGCGCCACAACATCGCAGTGTCAAAACCAAAGTTGAAGTTTATGCGAGTGACGGGTTTATCCGTCATTGGAGTTGAACATATGGTGCGAATATATGCGTCATAGACGCTCTTTAAATTTAAAGTTTAATAATAGAGTAATTTAAAGTATGTATGCCTATTATGCAAAGATTGTTATTGTTATTGTTGAAACAGTGGTTGTGGCCGACATGTTGTGTAAGCTTCACTATCCGTGACTATGTCCGGCGGTTAAATGATACAAAGGGTATGCCTATGTTATAGGTTGTACCATCAGAATCAACGGGGACCTCGGCCAGCCCCAGCCCGTGTACCTGCGAGGCGGAAACTACATGGCGGCTGATGGAAACTCGGGACAAGTCCGCTTAAATACCGGTGAACAGGTCACCATCGCCTGCATCGGCTCTGGGCGCACTATCCAGCACCCCAACCTCGCGACGTCGGGAGTTCAGACTGCTGTTAGTATTAGTATAAATAGTTTTGTAACCTATTTAGCTTTCATGTTAATTAACGTATTATCCGAACACCATAAACAATTAAATCACCAGCAACTGCATTATTGATTTATAAACATAGACAATGTAAATTTAGACTTGTTGTCAAATAAAAACCGTTGCACTTCCAGACTGCTACGTGTGTGAACAACAATCTTATGTCCGGAGCTGGCTGGCTGAGTGGCAACGGTGCGTTCGGAGGTCTGACTTGCAGCGCGCACTCCTACCACGACGCTGTCGGCACTAACAACCGCTGCTACAACAATAACATCATCATTCAGTAAGTTTATAAAACAATTACCTTACTTTTGCAAGAAGAATAAGATGAAGCTGAAAGTGAGCGCCTTGCTCAACTAACGGTTTAAATATAAACACAAGCAAACAAATCTAATGATTAGGTAATAAATATAAATGATTCCTATTTTTTTACGTCGGTCTAAAAGTATAACCCAAAACAATTAGGTACATACATACCACTTCAGCTATGATTTATTTGCAATTTACAGGGTCGGTTTCATTGTGAACGGATGGCTGTATCCACTGTACGTGTCATGCTTCGACCAAAACCGCCTGGAAGTTCTGTACGTGATGTATGAACAGACCCCAGCCAATGCTGTTCACCAAACCGGCGTCGATCGTCCTAGTTGGTTAGGTAAGGCATGTTTGTTGTTACACCCTGTAATTTATTCTATTCCACGTCAAAAAACACATTGACCTCAGGGCTTATCAATATCTTAGATATGAATGATTGCAAACTCAACGTACAAATACTAATCTTCATTGTTTTGTCAAAATATACCTACTCTATAAACGGCCATATCTATGAAAATTCAGAGTTAGCTGAGCCCTGCTCCTAAGCAAAATGTACATACACACACAGTGTATGGTCATTTTATATTGGTTAATGACTTAGTACAGACAGACATAAATAATTAAGATTTTCAGACTTTTCTCATTGGTTGTGCTCTTCTTACCGCACTTCAAGTCTAGGATAACTGGAAGTACCCTATAGATTTTAAGTTCACGGCAGTTTGTATGAAAACACCTTTAATTACTATCTTTTGGCCGCACAAAAATAACACTATACATTATCATTATTCCTTCCAGCTGGTAGCTGGTTCCCCGGCGTCGCTGTGAACACCGCCTACACCCAGGTCCAACAGAAGATTGCCATCGCGAACATTGTCGGGGCGGCCCAGGCCGACAAGTATGTCACCAGCCACCAATTCCTGTCACGCGGTCACTTGGCGGCCAAGTCTGACTACGTGTTCGCCACTGGCCAGCGCGCTACATTCTGGTTCGTTAACGCTGCTCCTCAGTGGCAGCCATTCAATGGTGGCAACTGGGATACGCTCGAACAGGTAAGCTAACTAAAACTTTATACAGGGTGTCCTGTAATTATAATAGCCAACCTTCTGACCAGGGTACCATAGTCCGGTCTAGAAAATTTACTTTTAGGTTTAAGTCCCGTGGTTTTCGAGATAATTGGACTTTTCTTTTTTTTTATATTTGGGAAGATTTTCTATTTGATATTTTTATCCATAGTTTACTTTACATGGACACATAATCTACAAATAGTTTATTTTTATATCGTATCGTTTTTAGGGTTCCGTACCAAAAAGGTACAAAAGGAACCCTTCTGGTGCGACTCTGTCTGTCTGTCTGTCTGTCCGACTATTAAAGCGCCATATCTCTAAAACTACTTACGCTATCTATTTGAAATTTGAAATATTTATAAATATGGTCAGCCCACATGTATTGCACAGGAAATATTTACAAATATATTTTTATTTTCTAAAAAAACGACGAATATGAGGGGGCCAAAAATAAAAAGTCTAGCTACTGGATCAAATAGGGTATCATATGAAAGGACTTATTTATTTATTTACATGGAGATCAAACAGCTTAAAATATGTTAGTAGTAACTTAAATAGTAATAGCGAGCCAATTACAGGATCTCACTTGTAGCACCATGACCTGCACATTCTCAAACAATTTTTTATTTTTTTTATTGTGATTAGATTTCGTTTTATTAAGGAAAATGTGAAAAAAGAACACCATTCCCTCCCCCTTATCTCCGAAGTTTACCAAACGAAAATTTTGAAATTTTCGCAATTTGTTTATAAACATAAATATTACACGAAAATTATAGCCATGTCTCTAACTAGCATTTTTTTTTTTATTTGCAAAAAACCTATTTAAGCAACCCGGTTGCCTTAAGTTTGCACCTCATTTGTATGCAATGCCATAGATATCAGGTGCAAACTTAACTCAACCGGTACTGGGTAATAAAGTTAGGGTAAGTAAAAATTTGTACGGAACCCTCGGTGCGCGAGTCCGACTCGCACTTGGCCGGTTTTTTAGATATATTTTTAATTTTAATTTTTCTTGCTAATCTGTACAAGATCTCAGTAAGTAGTAGATTCTGAGTCCACATAACGCGTACTATCAAGAAAAAACATAATATCAATGCCTCTGGGAAACTTAATGTTCCCAATAGGTCCCTTTAGGGATTTCTCTTTAATGACCACGTAGGTCACAAATAAAGAGATATTACATTTATATTTTTTTTTGTTTTACATAGGTACATACTTAGTTTTAGTTTATTGAATAAGTTGGTTCTGAAAGTTTTGGGCTTATCAACCTGCTGAAAATGCTTCTACTAATCCCAGCAATATAAACATACCTAGATGTTATTTTTGAACTTTTTTGTAGACTCAGCGTGCTCGTATCGCCGCGGCCGGCTACAACACTATTATCTACACCGGCACGTTCGGCGTGACCCAGCTGCGCGACGGTAACAACGTGCTGCGCGACATCTACCTGCACCGCGACGCTAACAACAACCCGCAACTGCCCGTGCCCCTCTACTACTACAAGGTTAACATTCACTTACCTACATTACACATACCTACAGCACACACACTTGGAGTGCTCGTTTAGGCGTTACGTCGTAAGTCATGTATCCGTCCCACCTACTTACCCGTATCGACACTGACAGCTGAAACACCGTCAGTCCGTCATTTACCTTCGATGACGCAGCAGTACCGCTGTAATAATTTACCTCAGGTAACGTCAACATTTTATTAGATTAGAGATTTCATTGAACTTGGACGCCACCGCATATATAAGTATTAATGGAATTGACAAGTGTTTTTTGCTAGTTAACCAAAGGTGCGAGATTGCTTGTCTCTATAATATAACATGTCTTTCAATAGCAAATGTATCTCCAAAACGCTTTAAATTAGTGTCAAATTTACCAAGTATATATATAGTAATTCAATGCACATTGCGTTTTTTATACGCACCATCTCGGCACGTTTTAGGAACGCGTGGACACAACGTCGCCAGTGCGTTTTTCATTCCATATAGCTGCGTTGGTACAGTCACCAGCATCAATATCAGCCGTAACAAAGGGGGCAAACATATCTGATACGTTCTTACGGCCCTAGAAATAGAGTCGTGTCAGATATTAATGCGCGCTTTGTTATGGCAGATATTGATGCTGGTGACTGTACTGACTCGCGTGTGTAAGTACATATATGTATTGATAGAAACGCGCGTTGAGGCCCAAACTCTTTAAACAACGATAAGGCATAACATTAATGCGTTATTTTTATACAGGTCGTATACGACGAGGGCAGACGCCTGGGCACGGCCTACGTGAGCATCAACAACCCCTGGTACACGGAGGCGGAGGTCCGTGCACTGACCTTCTGCACGGACCGCTGCCGGAACAACCCCGCCTTTAGCTGGCTCACGTGGCAGCCAGACCGCATCGACGTCGGCTACAGCTTCTGCTGCGAAGTTGACGACTTTAGGCGCACCGTGCCGCATCTGCCTGCGTTCCAAGTCAATGGACTCCTGGCTTAATAATACTTACAAATGTATATAATATAAACATTGTAAATAAATAAGCTACACGCAACATTAGTTTCGTCATTAATTTACACTACTTACGGTTTGATATGCCAAATGGTATGGAAAGCGTCAACTTTTTTTGGGAAGTCTGAGACTATAGGTCCTTTAGTCTCAGACTTCCGAACAAAGACGACCTATTGAGCAAGGAAAAAGAAGAGGACTCGGGATTGGAATAATAATAAACTTTTATTAACCTTACGTGCATTCAAAAAAAAAAAATTGATGCCGCTCTGGGAGGCTGAAGAAAAAAAGGTCACTGAAAATTATATTGCAGCATGAATGCTACTCTCTGAGGCCGACTGTACTTTAATGTAGTCGTATTTATTGCAAATGTAAAAATAAAAAAGTTACTAGCTATCCCGAGAACTTGTATGCTTTCCAATTCCAAGGGATGAGCAAAATACATTTTTCACGCGGATGAAGTAGGAAAATGTTATAACAATTTATCGCATAATTACGGATGCTACATAAAAATAAAAATAAACCGACCAAGTGCGAGTCGGACTTGCGCACCGAGGGTTCCGTACAAATGTTTACTTACCCTAACTATATTTCCCGGTACCGCTTGAGTTAAGTTTGCACCTGATACCTATAGCATTGCATACAAATCAGGTGCAAACTTAACGCAACCGGGTTGTTCAAATAGGTTTTTGCAAATAAAAGAAAAAATAGCTAGTTAGAGACATGACTATAATGTTTGTGTAATATTTATGTTTATTAATACAAATTGTGAAAATGTAAAAAATTTCGATTGGTAAACTTAGGAGATAAATGTAAAAAATAAACACCATTACCCCTGGTAATGGTGTTTATTTTTTACATTTTCCTTAATAAAACAAAAACTAATCACAATAAAAAATATTAAAAAATTGTTTAAGAATGTGCAGGTCAAGCTCTTTCATATGATACTCCATTTGACCCAGTAGTTAGTTGTTTTTATAGAAAATAAAAATATATTTGTAAATATTTCCTGCGCAATACATGTGGGCTAACCATGTTTATAAATGTTCCAAATTTCAAATAGTTAGCATAAGTAGGTTTTGAGATATGGCGCTTTAATAGTCGGACAGACAGACAAACAGACAGACAGAGTCGCACCATAAGGGTTCCTTTTGTACCAAAAAGGTACAAAAGGAACCCTAAAAAGCGGCCAAGTGCTAGTCGGACTCGCCTATGAAGGGTCCTGCAGCCGTTTATACAAAAAAATGCACTACAAATGAAAAAAAATAGGATATGAAAAAAAAACAGTAACAAAAGAGCGTATGTCCCCGTCACTTACGTCCTTTTGCTGAGAAGCGCAGTTTTTTGGCAATAACTTAAAAACGGTATGTCCGATCATGTTGAAAACAATTTTCGTTGGAAGTATTTATTAAGCTTTATATTTGTATTTTTTATATATTTTGAACATACTGTTTAGAAAATAGAGGGGGGGCACAATTTTTGATACTTTAGTAGCGAATATTTCGGAAAATATTCTCTAAATCAATTTTTTTTTTAGAAATGTGTCACACCATGATATTTGCTGATTTTTTTTTCAGTTCCGGTTACATGTATGGAGTGCCCCCCCCCCCCCCCCCTAGAAATATATATATTTTTTATTTAACTATCAAACTAAGTAGACGTTTACACACTATATCTATGCTCCAAATATCATCAATGTAGGTACATCTTATAGTTTTTGAGTAAAATGCCTGTGACATACGGACCGACAGACAGATAGAAATGACGAATCTATAAGAGTTCCGTTTTTGCCATTTTGGCTACAGAACCCTAAAAAGCCAAGTGTGAGTCATTCTCCCGCACTAAGGGTTCCGTACACATTAAGCATATATAAGCATATTTATACATATACTTAAACAAGAATACAGCAAACTCGGTTATGTAGTTTAAGTTTGCACCTGGTATCTAGGTATGGCCTTATATACAAATGCGGTGCAAACGTAGCCGGGTAATGCAAAAGGTATTTATTAATCTTTCCTGTGGGAAGGGAAGGGGAGGACGTTGGATTGTCTCATAGGTTTTTAACCGACTCCCAAAAAAATCGGTTGTATTTTTTTTATGTTACTTACTTTAGAACTCCGTCATTTTCCTGTCTTTCATTTCATTCAACCTCACACACTGTTATGTTTTCTGGAGTTTAGGCAATAGATGTACATTTTAGAGTCACTGAGTCACCAAAATTCAACTTCCCAGGAAATGGCCTTGACAGACAGACACTTACTTGTTCAGACTTCCGGCAATTCTTCTCCTAGTTTTTGCTTTTTTAATCAAAAGTATTATGCTGTTTAAGGTAGCCAGTTATTATAAACTACACATTAGATGGACTACAATTATAAATACAAAATTATTTGAAAATGTTAATTATGTAACAGAAAAAATACACATTATTATTTAAAAAAGTATGATAAAAAAATATTGATAAACGAATGGCAAAAATGTAGTGCTACCATATAGAATCTGGCTAGACAAATATTGTTGACAGATATTTCCTTGAGGTATTACCAATTGTCTATGATTTAAAAAAAACGGCTTAAAGTCTGTAGTCAATTTATGTAATTCAAATGATCCGCGGTTTATTTACATGCGAAAGGAGAATATAAATAACAGTCTAGCGCTAATCCCCTTTTAAAAAACGTATGAAACATAAGCTAGCTGCTATAGCGGATATATCTATCTTGCTCTAACGGCGGTATCCCTTTCTCACTCACTACACATCCGCCATTGTCGGCCATGATTTATGTTTACGTTTCGCGGGCTTTTTGATTCGTGCATTTTTGTGTTTGTATTTGTTAAAACTAACTTATTTCGGCGTAACAGTTACGACCATAACTTGGTTACAACCCGTATTCTGTGTTGTACATCAAATATGAACTACAAAACGTGTGAGATTTGTGGTATAAAGGCCGGTTGTGTTGGCGGTCAAAACGAACATTTATGGCTAAATATCCATTGGATGAAGATAGGTAAGTTCAAAAATGTATTTGTTTTTCTACTTGACACATAACGCATGTTTCTTTAGAACTTAAAATAAATTCTGGAATAAAATAATATTATTGTAAAAGTTAGTGCGGTACCCAGATAATATCGATATTTTTTCTAATTAGCTTTTATGCCCTGATCACACGTACCGAGTAGAGTGGCGAGAGAGTGTCTTCGGCCGAGTGCTCGATTCGTGTGTACTATGTGACGAGTACTCGGCCTAGTACACGGACCTTGGTTTGTTTACTAGGCCGAGTGCCCACCCCCGCACTCCTCTCAGCATACCCTGCGCCGACTCGCTCGCCACTCGGCAGGTACGACACGATCACTCGCCAGTAGCGTCGTCGTAGCGAGCGGCCGCCCAACCGCGCACCTCTGGCAACGTCCTTTTGTTTGTTTAATTTTATGATTATTTTGATAAAATGGCTAAGTGGGACAATGAGACAACGAAAAAGTTTATACAAATATACAAACAGCATCCGTGTTTTGCTTATAATAATGAGTGGACATGCATAACACACTTTCGGTTGTTACAGAATCTTCTACGGAAACGGTATCTGTGAACCAAATAGCCCCTCAAAAAATCAAGCTACTGAAAAAATTAAAGAAAATCAAATAAAATTTATAAAAGAAAATTGTTGTTATTGTTTACTACAATCATACTTTTCGTAACTTGTATTTTTCCTGTTAAAACGGTTTTAGCAGAAGAAAATAGTACTAGTAATATAACGAAAGCTTAATAATTAGTCGAAAAGCAACGCTATTTTTTTTTCAAGTTATCGTTGTCGATAAAAATGTCTAACAGTTCGCATCCCTTTTTGTTGCTCATGTTGGCAGCAGTACCGTCCACAGCTTCCGTCATCAAGCTGTCACAATTTCTGTCCTGTTGGTACTGTATACTAGCTTACGTTTCTTACTACTCAGAATGTTAAGTCAGTGTTTGGTCGATGTATGGCACTCCCGTCTCTTAAAACGTAGTGGTTATATTCTCTTTCATAAATAAGAAATACTAACAATGACTGTACCGAGTGCAGGGTAGCAAGCTAAATCGGCGCCCAGGGCACGTGACCAAACTGCGCCCTTTTATAAATTATTTTACCTAGGATGTCCTAAAAATATTGACTTTGTTCTAACGTTAGATGCTTAAGAAGGCTTGCATAAACTATTAAAAATTTGTAAAATGAAATGTCTGTACTTTGAAGATATTTTCAAAAAATGTTTGTAACGGACTATTATGACGTTAAAACAAAAACAATATATTTTTTTGTATGTGTCGTGGCTTCATCACGCCAAATACTTAAACAAAAAATTAAATAAAAGGGTCATTCTTCGAGACAGCGATTTTTGCCTTATTCCTCTGTCCTTTTTTATTTTTGAATTTTGACCAATAAGGACATACTCTTGTGAAAATAGATTTATTTTTAGACATAATTATGGTTTTGGCCCACATTTTTGTGAACTCATTAATAAAATAAATTCATTTTAATTTTTGGGTCCAGAGGAATAAGAAATTAAGGTCCATAGGAATAAGAAATGTCAGAATAGGTTAACAAAAATATTAAAAAACCTTATATCTATAAAACATATATTATACTTTTGTTCACAAAATAATTAAAAAAGTATTCTAGAATCATTTTTATATTTGTTCTTATTAATAACATCCAGACTGTAAAAACACTAGGTGCTAAGAAGGTCTAAATTTAAAACTTATTGTTATTAAATTTACTCACTGTACTTACAATTAGTGATTAGATTATATTAATCATAACGTTATCATAATCAGTTTTAGTCATTATAAGGATACATAGGAACGTCACCGGTTCGTATTAATCGGACGCTTATTAAAAATTAACTAAACTTACATAGTTATGGCTCTTAAAAATAAACAAAGTACCTATTTATTTCTAGTACGATCAAATCGAACTGTTTTAACAAAAATATTCTAAAATAACAAAATATAAAAATTCTTATAATTTATAATTTGTTTTTATTTTAAATGACATATTTTTATCACAACCATTAATCGACCCTAGTAAGAATCTCAAATACCGTATACGGCTTCACAACACTAGGGCAATATATATTTTCAGTACTCATGTAACTTAAAATTTATAAATACCTTTTCTGTCGTTTTGACACATTGTGTGCAAAACCTTTATTAATTTTCTATGTAAGATAGACGCTACATTTATAAATTTACACTACAGATTTGTCAAAAATTTGTGTGACAGAAAGACGAACAGACATACGAGTCAAAGTTCCGTTTTTTTATTAAGGTACTCTAAAACATAGGAAATCACTTGATAAACTACTCTTCTTTTTGAAACTCAGTTAAGAAAAACAAGAAAAACTTGGAAAATTCTTATTCCATTGTCCAAAAATCCATAGGAATAAGGGACAGAGGAATAAGAAATTATCGAAAAAAAGCCAATGATTCTTAATGTGTATATACAACGCAGCTGTCGTTAATAATATGAATAGATAGTACGTAAAGCAGTTAATTAAGCAAAATAGTAAATTTTTAACAGTTATACAAATCTAAAAAAAACGAACAGAGTAATAAGAATGGTACCTGAACCACGGACAGAGTAATAAGATATTTACCTTCGTAACTCCGGAGCCACGTGCAACAGCCGACACGTCCACCTCGTACACGTTCGGAGCGCGACTGATTTACTGGCCGCGGGGCAAGTTTGTCTACAATCTTCAATACGTTTACGATACAGGCGAATAAAACCCGCGCCAGAGAAATAAGAATTTTGTCGCGGACACATTTTATTTCCTAAATTTTAAATACAATATTATAGATAAAAAAATACTTGTTAAATTTTAGTAATATAATAACTAATAATGTATACATGTTGTCAATCAAAATATTCGTTAAGTTGACTGAATTGAAGTTGTCATCACATGTTTTGAGAAAAATGGAGAGCGGACACGACAGAGTAGTAAGAATAACGGTTTGTTTTTTTTTATATAAAAATCTAGAATGAGCTTATACTAAAACCGATCGATGTCCCAGTCGACAACAGATATAAAGTATCTCTGAAAAAAAAACAGGCTTTTAAACTAATGTTTTCAGTGAAATAAGCCCCCGGACATCGAAAATTAGGGTCTCGGAGAATCACCCAAAAACACTACGATTCAGTGTTTTCAAAATAGTCCGCTAAAATTTTTTTACGTTTTCGTAGCCAAAATGGCCAAATCGGAACCCTTATAGTTTCAGCATGTCCGTCCTTCCATGCATCAGTCCGTATGTCACGGTCATAAATATTACACCAAAAAGTACAAGATATATATTCATTCAGTTTGGAGTATAAGTGTCTTGTATAAACCGCCATACATGTAACCGAAGCTTTTTTAGCAAAGATCAACGTGTGGCACGTCTTTCGACAGTTATTTTAAAACCACTTTGAGGTTTTCGTAAAAATGTTTTTGATTAAGTAAATATTGTTGGAAATAATCGATCCGAAAGTTGCATATCTTGTACCCCTCCTATCTTCTAAACCGTATATCCAAAAATAATGAATCTTAATAAATACTTCCAAAGAAAATTATTATATCCGTTTTTGAGTTGTTTGCGTAAAACTGCGCTTTTCAGCAAACGGACGTGGGCCACGAAGATACGCTCTTTTGCTGGTATACTTTTTCACATCGTATTTTTTTCATCTGGAGAGGATTTATTTGTAGTAACGGTTACGGGTTACGTACTCTGAGCATGGTCCGATATGCACTTGGCCGTTCGAGCAAAAAAGCGACATGGCCGTACCATCACCATCCTTTTCTCGAAGCAGGTCAGGCCATTTTCGACCCCCCTATAACTTGGTTGTGGATAAAACTACACCCTTGAATTTTCAATAACCAAGCAGGCATTGTATATACACGTTATTTTTCCAATTTCATTCAATTTGAAGCAGTAGTTTAAGAATTATAACTAGTCAAAGTTTCTTAATTTTGTACGTCGTCATCAATCATCAAAAGTTTAAGGCACTTCTAGCTGACATAAAAGCTTCAAAATTAGAATGCAATTAGTGTTTAGTATATAAATGAAGGAAAAACTAATATATTTTGCAATTTCGGTCCGGTTTTCTAGATACACTAACTACATATTTTGAGAATTATTTTCAATGTAAAGACATTTCTTTTTTACAACTTTACAATAGTATAAAAGTAGATATTTTATACTAGAAAGTTCCAGCAACTTCGTCGAAAGGAGAAAAAAAACATAACCCTCTTTTATTCCTCAGCGTAGTCGAGTAAAAAGTACCCTATAACAGCGCTAGCATCATGACATTCCCGCTAGAGCACTCGCCGAAACATTAAGCGCGGGCATCGCAAATGGATTTCAATTGTTCGATATAGGTATCTTTTTTTAAGGCTCACTAACATTACTTACGAAATTAGTGGCATAAAGTTTAGTGTCTCAAAACTAATTAGAATCAAATCCTTACATGTAAAGTATGTACATTAAATTTTACAAATATCACCATTTTTGTAATGTAGCTAATAGGGCCAAATTCCTAATTTCGTTTGTCCTAATGTATCGTTTGTCATAACGCATTTTTTTCTGAAACCATAAATTCTTCAGGATCTTTTACAAGATCATCGTATAGATTAGGTTAGGTTTTATTTTATAAGAATCCTGAAAAGTTTACATTTTCATAAAAAAAGCGTTAGGACAAACGATACATTAGGACAAACGACGTTAGGGATTCCGATATAGATCCGTAGCTAATAATGTACGTACATTGCACTACACATAACATCCGCAATCTGTTCTGGAAGAAATGTACAGTAGGAGTTAAGTAATCTTCAACAGAGTTTTACTTCGCCATATTTGCGAATTTGGATTGTATTTTTTTAAATAGGTACTTAGTAATTTTCGTTTTTTGGCCCCCCCTCTTGACGGCGCCCAGGGCACGTGCTCTGGCTGCCCCACCCTCGCTACGCCACTGACCGAGTGAGGTCTGCAAACTATTTTTTAAGCTCGTAAATAATTACGATAATTTGCGAAGCCGACGTGAAGCATTTGACAACGAGAAACTGCAATGTTTACAAGTCGTAAACAATTTAGTAGATTGGTGCTCTATAAATATTTTAATACTTTATGTACTAGTTTTAACATTTCCCTGTAACTATGATTAGGTACGTAAATTTATTAATACCTGACAAATTGTGCGACAAATTACGCGATTTAGTTGGATGTCAACTTTCTTCGTGTGTGCGCTTCTGTACCACACAGGTGCACCGCATTCTGCTCACGAATATACAAGCGCGATAGAAGAAGCCCGCAGAACGTCAGCACGAGCGCCCCAGGAAGTGCCAGCCAGCCTATTTATGAGGTTCACGCGAGTTTTACTTTTTGGGCTAGGTTATCCAAGTGAGTCTTGTAGGTGAGCGACCGGTCCAGTGTAATACCCAGGTATTTTGGGATGGAATTGTGGCGGAGTTTTAGTCCGCAAAAGATGACGTTTACCTCTCAGTTTGCTAGGCTGTTTGAAAGATGGGATGCCACTACTTCAGTTTTGGAGGGGTTAGGGCAAAGTCTCCATTTGGCGTAGTACCGGTTCAGGATGTCCAGGTCTTGCGTGAGCACTGATTCGCCTGTCTTGAAGTCTCTTGTTTGAGTTGTAAGTGCAATGTCATCAGCGTACAAGAACTTGTGGCACTTAGTGTTGGGCATATCACTGGTGTATCTGTTGAATAGGAGTGGAGCCAAGGCTAAGCCCTGCGGAGTCCATTTTTAAGAAGTCTGTACTTGCTTGCTCTACCGTCCAGCAGAACTTTAATCTGCCGTGGCCTCATCATATTTCCTAAGAGGCGAAGGATTTTCGTTGACGGGATTATCTTGCCTACCTTGTGTATCAAGCCACTCATCCATACGGTGTCGTACGCTGCCTTATGATGTACAAAAGCAGCTAACGTTTTCTCCCCTCGCTGGAAAACGGCTTCTATACGGCTGCTCAGTGCCAGAACCTGATCCCTAAAGCTTCTTCCAACGCGAAAGCCCGCCTGCTCTGCTGGGATGTTTCTGCCTACGGTCCCCTTAATACGGTTGTATATAAGCTGCTGCAGCAATTTAAATGTTACGCTTAATAGTGATATCGGCCTGAAGTTAGCTGGGTCGTCGGGTGTTTTTCCGGGTTTGAGTGTAACTATTATCTTGGATTTCATGAACTCCGTGGGAAGTATGCCAGACTCAGAAATTATGTAAGCGACTTTGAGTGCACGTCAACGTATATTTAACTTATTTCCTTAGGTTTAGGTATCTTACGTGTTAACAGAAAATCAAAAATATTTTCTAATATCAAAATTATAATTCCTACTACACAAAGTGTAGACAAGATTTTTTAATTTCGCGCCAAAAATTTGGGTAATATTTTGCTAGCCAGAATTTAATAACGGTAAACTTCAAATTTACGCGAGTCGAGACTAGAGCGACATTTTTTAGGCACATAGTCTACAACAACCTTTATGCCCTTTTATACTATCTGCGGTCCTTCACATCTGTGGTAATAATTTTATATTACCTTACCTGTGGTACGATATCTATGTATGTTGTGACTGATAAGGAAATAAGAAAGTGTTTTCATAGAACTTGTTTAGAAAAATATACTGCTAATAAGACGTGAACGCCCATTCTACTCATAGCGACTTATTTGTATACTCTCTTTCCTGCAACATGGCAGAGGAACCGAAACCAGTTAAAGAGGAAGACTTGAAGCAACTAAAGGAAAGGATGAATTTAATAGTTAGTGCTGATCCGGCACAGTATCACAACGATTTCTCTCTGCGAAGATATTTGCGCGCCTTCAAATCTGTGGATAACGCATTCCAGGTAATTTTTCGGTTTTGATAGGCAGAATTAATTTTAATTTATTGATTTTTGCTCCCGTTTACGTCCTGTTTACCAGTTCTATTAGTATGTACTTATAAAATTATCGCTAATTATGTGCAATAACAAAATATTTCAGGCTATTATAAAAACAAACAAATGGCGCGCCGAATATGGCGTAATTGAATTGCACAAGGACACAGAACTAATAGAAAAGTACTCAAGTAAAGCAAGAGTGCTGAAGCACCGAGACATCATTGGACGGCCCATCGTCTACATTCCTGCTAAGAACCATAGTTCCAATGACCGCAACATTGATGAACTCACAAAGTTTATTGTCTACTGCTTGGTAATTAAATAGCAATTAAGTAATTATCCTGACCTAAATGCATGCAGTTAAATAATAAGACTTCTTTTCAAAAGTTTTCCTATCCATCAATCAGATTTTGAAAAACTAACTCGCTGGTCCACAATGCATGTTACTTTTATATGAGGGAACTATGAGCTTGGCACTGAAACATTAATTCAGATTTATGTTCCATGCCAAAATCAACTGGAATTATTCTTAAGTTTTAAATATTTACGTAATAGCATATAAGTAATCAACTTTTCCCTTTACTTTCATTATTTATTACTTGAGTTGATAGTAACAGCAAATAATAACAATGAATTTTTAGATTACATTGGACTCATATTGTAAAAGCCAGGTATTGCTTGACATGTTTAGCATTGGGGTCCACTCATATCACTTAACTATGATCCTCAGAATAGACAGAGACATGTCAATCAGTACTTGGCTCTTACTATGTGTTACCGCTAATATAATGTACCAATGACATGCATCACATGATTGAACAACATACATGATATTCTTGAATTATTTGCAGTTTAGTTTTTTCCAAAGCATAGGATGGTCAAATGCCTTAATATATTGTGATATAGTTCCAAAACTAAGATTGCAGATAATAGGCAAGCGGGCACAAAATTGAATGAATACTGTCTATTTAAATTTTAGGAAGATGCAAGTAAAAGATGTTTTGAAGAAGTTGTTGACAATCTGTGCATAGTGTTTGACTTAAATGGGTTCACTCTATCTTGCATGGATTACCAAGTGCTGAAGAACTTGATATGGCTGCTCAGTAGACATTACCCGGAGAGATTGGGAGTTTGTCTCATCATCAATGCCCCCACTTTCTTCTCAGGGTGCTGGACAGTTATAAAAGGATGGTAAGTATTTTTTCATTTATTCCTCCATTCACTAAAAGATGCTTTTATAATTTATTGTTGAACAACACAACTTTATGGACACAATACACCAAGATGTATAAAAGTCGTATTTTAATGTACCAAGAATGTTGATATTGTGAATGGTAACTTATAGAAGTGCCCAATCCCACATCCCATTTTACATATTTAGTGTTAGTGACAAACAAATCATAGCCATAACCAGACATTGGTTTGACTTTGTTCAATTCATGCTGCAATTCAAACTAAGAATGTAGTTGAGATTCAACATAAACAATAGCATTGGGCATTATTTCATTTATAATGAATCTACATCTTACACTAAATCTATCTGAATATGGCATACGGATCTGGAATATTAACTAATAAATAATTCAATAATCATATATATCTGAGTCAATCTTATACAAATCAACAAAGTCCCAAACTAAGCAATGGTTGAAATAAAACAATTTAACGGATTATATCGCGTATATTATCTCATTTTAGTTCCCGACGTTTCGGAAGCTTTCCAGCTTTCCATGGTCACGAAGACTGAGAAAAGATGTATTTTCCTCTGTCAAAGTTACAATTTGTGCAAACTACCCATTTCATAAGCAATGGTTGTACTATGGCTCCTAACCAACAATAATAATGTTCATCATAATTTCCTGTACATTGCATTATCAAGAACAAAATATTAGAAAGTGTAATAAAACATACTTTTTCTCAAACATGCAATGAAATATTGACGTTGTGTTCCTTGTAATAGACCCGGAAGTCTCACATTTCGGGTGCGGCGCTACGAGGGGCACATAATGATAATTTCATAAGAAATTACGGGCAAAGGCCAGCAAAGCGACCTTCTTGTTTCAATTTGGTCAGAGTGCCACTGCGCCGCCGACGAATTACTATGTATATTAAAATAACGTTTTAGTGGGAAAAAAAAATGTATTATATAAAAAATATTGGTTTTTATTTGATTGCATGTTTGAGAAAAGCACTATACAAGCCTCGGCGTAAACAGGGATTGTCGGCCTCGTATCTATAGATGGCCTCGTTAACTCTCGGCCATCTATAACTACTCGGCCGGCAATCCCCTACTTCGCAGCCTCTGCAGTAATGTACTATTATTTTCAGGCTGGATGAAAACACTTCGAGCAAGGTAACATTTGTCAACTCAGAGATGGATCTATGTAAGTATTTGATACCAGACATCTTGCCAACAGATGTTTAACAGATACATGAGTGGTATCAAGGCCAGCCATTTTGATAATAGATTTAAATAACGACAAGGCATTTTACAGGACATGATACATTTATTTAGGTAAAAATCATACTTAATATTACTGTTTATATGTAAGAGTTAGGTTAAAGGCTACTAATATGATGTTAAACTATAGAATTTAATTTCAATGCCCCAAACCAAGGAATTATTGCGGGCAGTAAAGTCACATCAAAGTTTAATTTTGTATATTTATCAATATATGAATCTGTGTTGTAGTGAATGCTGTCTGTCAAGAGATTCATTGACTCAAGTCAACTTAAAAATACTTGCAAGTTCTTGAACTAAAAAAGTGAAATGGCAGTAATAATTCTGGTTTGTTATTACTTACATCACACTTGGTACAAGTACTATTTGTTTTCTATATATATCTATACTAAGTGAATCACTTAGAGTAGAATTATTCCTTTAGCGATATATTTGCCTTTCCTATTTCATTGTTAAATTGTTATTTTTAAAAGACTTAAGGAGTTTATGACAGAACAATTGTTAATATTAAGTTGTTTTGTTATGTATAAGTAGGTAAACCTGATGACACCAAATAGTCAATTTGTTATTTGAAAATGAAATATATTTTCTTCTGCATATAAAGTATATTTAAAAAAGCGTTTCAAAATAATAGTTATTTTACTCGGTTCGACTTTTCAGTCCTCAGATAGAGTATACCATAAGGTTAACCTTTTGAGCACCATATTCTGCAAAATCACGTTATACTAAATTCGTGGCTCTGACGCCAGCGTCCGCATATACCAACCAAATTTCATTGTTCAAAAACTCCGAATATAATATCAATGTCTGATTCTGCTATTACTATTTTATTTTTGAGGGTTCATTTTATTTTATTGCCTTGGCGTCTCGATTACGTCGTATTACTTCACTGCTTGACGCTCAAAAGGTTAAATTGTTTGTCATTATCTTGGGACTGAAAAATCTGTTAGTTACATAATTATTGTATAGGTTTTATTACTGACTTAAGATGCTAGTGAGTGTTGCACCAATTATCTCATTTTTTCTTACATACAACTACCTGTATCCAAATGTATTAATTTGTTTGTGGGGTAGGTCTACACACGGCGTCAAAGAAATCGCACATCTTAACATTTTTCCTTCAGGCGGTTAATAAACCGTTTATTATATATGACAACGTATGACTATGGGGACCTCATTTGAAAGGTAATGATACCCTGTATTTAAATATGTCATAACTTTGACTACCAACTCCATAAAAAGATTTTTTTTTGGGAATAACGAAACGGCGCGCATTAAACTACAAAGATGAAAAACACAACAAAAGCAATGCCTAAAACTAAACTTAAAACCAAGTGTTGCCTCCAGCTCTCTGTGTAGCTTCCATGCTGAAGTCATGAATCTAATGAGCGTCACGATGCGTTCTTGAGGGAATTTTGTTCCATTCCTTAATTACGGCATCATGAAGTTCATCCACAATGGCAGGAGCGTGATCACGCGACCACACCCACCGTTTCAGCTAATCCCAAAAGTGTTCGATGGGATTCAAGTCAGGGCTCATTGCTGGCTACTGCATAACGGTCATCCCAACCTCATGCAGGTAGTCCCGAACAATCAACGCTGTGTGGGAGCGGTGGGTTTCATTCATAATATAAGTAGCTATGTAGCGACTAGCAGTCAGGGATGCTTGACCAGGAACAACTCCAGTCCGGGAAACTATCACGAGATCACTTTTCCCACCGATTGAAATGCTGCTCCAGAAAATACAGGATCCACCGCCATTGCTGACGGTTTCTACGGTGCATTGTATGAATCGGTCCCCTATACATTACTACGCCTGTCGTTGGTGTCAAGAAACTCCCTCGTCTCGTCACAAAAGGAGACATTCTTCTATTGCTCAAAAGTCCAATGCTCGTGCACTTGGAAAAACTGCCGTCCTGCAGTCTGAAGCTCTGTCTTCAATTTGGGGCCAGTAGCAGCCGTATGGGGCAATGCCTTATAGTCTCACAGCATTCTTATAACCATGGAGAAGCTCACTGACGTTGAGCTGATCGAAGCTGCTGCTGCAGCTCAACAGCGTTGTAGAAACGGTTCCACAAAGAGATCAACACAATACACCGGTTGTCTCTAGAGGAAGGACAACATTCTTTCCCGGATTCATGCCCCCTGATGTAACCACTTGAACCGATGGAATACTCATCGCACTTGGTAACGGTTCATGTTCAAATGCCGAGCAACATTAGACTGCCCTAACCCAGATTGCAGTAGTGCCACTACTGCAGCTGCTGCTTCCTCTGCGTGGTATCCATTATTGAGGACTTTTTAATATAACTGATTAACGCGTATTTCGGCACTTTTTAACTTGTTTGTACGTTTTTAATTTGTTTTTGGGTAAGGCCGCGGGCGTTTCAACCGTCGGTTCTTTTATGTTACGGATATTCTTAGATGCAATGACAAATGAATCAACTTTAAATGCAGACTTGAAGTTAAGCTTACATTGTAACTGTATTTCTAAAATTACATTACATTCGTCATTGTATTTGTGAATATTTCGTAACATAAAAGCATCGGCGGTTGAAACGCCCGCGGCCTTACCCTTTTACGGAATCAAACGATTCGTGTTTTTAAAGGTCATTAATTTTTTTATGCTTTCAAATGATACTAATATTGATAGGGTACAATCAATAAGTTAAGTGTTATATTCGCTTGAAAGGAATTTTAGAAGTGCCATTTTTTTGGCCCCGAATATATTTGACGCGCAATATTGCAATGACTTGTAAATTGATGCATTTACAAATAAGGGTTCCTTTTTTACCTTTTTGATACGGAACCCTCAAAAACAATGTCAATTATGACTATGACAAAACTGTGTGGTTGAAATTATTTGGAATGTCCAAAACATAATTAAGGAACTGTTTTTGCCACTTTTGATACCTTATAGTTTCATCTGTAAATTTGATTCGTATTGGCATGCATTATTTGGTTATATCACGAACTTTTCAAATTAATTTCAGTTGTACATACAGTCAAGGACAAAGATAAATACTCACCAAAGTTCACACCAAGTTTCAAGAACATGTACACATCAACTCTGCTGTCAAGGAATTACGGTTTAATATATATTTTTGTGGTGTTTACTTATCTATGCCATTGACTGTACAATTTTAAGGAATTTTCTATTAAATATTTAAATTATGTATCCTTTGCACTAGTCAGCTGCGAAACAAATATTACAATTCTACTGCCCCTTACCATTCGTATACAGAGCGAAAGGGACGAAGCGGGGTGACAAATGTTACTCGTATAGGCCCGCTGATTGCCAACTCCTGAGTTCATGTCTATGAAAGTTTTGTTAGATTTAGTCATTTACAAATGAATTGCCTAAATATTGAAATACTTTTCTCCTGTCCCGAAATTAGGTATATTATTCTGTATTTCTAACTACAGGGTATGTTTCAACTAAGTAAACAGTGCATAATATTCATAAGAGATAAAGGAATAGTATACTAAAATTTGTTAACAAGGGCGTGATTAAAACATTAACTGTAAAAACGTACTTTTAAGCTTAGCCATACTTAAGAGGATACTATTTATTTTTAACCAACTTCAAAAATGGTTCTTAGTTCGGTTATATTTTTGTTGCCACGTTTTATCTACTGAAATTTGTTAAACGGAACAATAGGGATAATTATGACATATGGAATGTCGTGACCTAAAAATATTTATGAACGATGTCTAAAGACATTATACATACGATGTTACATCTATTATATTATAAAGTTGTAAAAATGAAATGTCTGTACATTGAAGATATTTTCAAAAAATTGATTCTTAAGGACTATTTGGAGGTCACTAAAACGAAAAATATTCTATTTTTTGTTATTTGTGTGTTTGTATGTGTCGTTGTGGCTTCATCGCGCAGAATCGGCTAAACAGATATCCACAATTTTTACTACACGGGTAGCTGGGTATCTCCAGATGGTTATGGGATACTTTTTACCCGATTACGCTGAAGAAAAAACGACGGGTTATGACTTTTTCTCCTCCGCGAACGAAGTTACGGGCATCTCCTAGTACGCCATAATTATGGTGTTCGCTCTCTAGTCTTAGTCATAGTAGTCAGTACCAAGTATTTATTCCTCCAAACTTGATTGGCTGCGACGTAATTTGCTAAAAAGTCTGGCAATTTAAAATACTGATATACAGTGTAACATCACAAACATGAGCAGAAATCTGTTATACATATTTAGTACCTCATCATTTTCTAATTTTCTTGATATATGAACAATATTCCAAACGCCAAACGTGCGTTTGTGTGAGCGCGTCGTTATCTGGCTATTCAGGAGGGAGTCAATGGGTGTAATCATTAGAGAATAAACTTTTGCTGAACCACCAAACTACATCCTTCACCTCTTAGTTACTTACCATCAGATGATACTGGGGTCAATCGCTGGTCTTTCATTGAATATAACCACATTTTTTAATTTTCTTAAAAAAATCTAAAAACGCGTAGGGGACGTTCGTCATTAAGAGAATCGTATGCTTCCTTCACATTTTCTCGAATATTTTCAAAACTAAATATAATAAAATAAAATATTTTTTTTTGGGTCCCTTAATAATTAAAAAATTAGGTTTCCGTACTTTCGATTGGATATTACATGAACAATCTAAAATGTTATCAATTGTTTGCCCTCTGGTTAGCTGAAGGCACTTTGTTTTGACATAATTTTCTGAAAACGTCACTTCCCGGTTTTAAGAAATTATATCTAAATAACAATGTCATTAAAATGTACCATCCCTCGATTCTGAGTCCACATAACGCGTACTACCGAGACGGTATATACTATGAACACCTCTACTCTAGAAAAATTAATGTTCCCCATTGCATCCCCCGACGAAATCCTGTATCCGCGCCTGGTCGTGATGAAACATGTTATATTTGCTCTAGGTAGGTACTACTCCTGAATCACATTACGATCGTATTGATTTTGTACAATATTAAAATAGTGTTTAATTTTTTATTGCTGATCATTTTTGCCGTTCAATTTTCTCAAATTATTCATGTTTCGATGTTAACCTGTATAAAAATCGTCATGATACTAATAATGGTCATTTGTTAATTTTAAGTTTTCAAAATGTTGGATTATTACGTCGAAATAATTCGCAGGTATTGAAAGAAGTCATTACTATAATCGAATCGGTGACATCTACTCAATAACGCTGGTTATACATTTTGGATCATCATCATATCAGCCCAAGGACGTCGACTGCTGGACAATGGCCTCCCCAAGGAATTCCATAACGACCGGTCGTGCGCCGCCCTCATCCAATAGTTTCCCGCGATCTTCACCAGATCATCAGTCTGCCTTGTTGGGAGCCTACCCATACTGCTTCGTCCTGTACGCATACATTTTGAATGCATGAAACTTCTTATTTAAACAACAAGCATGTAGTTCACCTAGCCTGTCGCCCTCGGATCGTTCGTCATACACGGTTAACACAAGTCTATTAAATATTAATATCAATACTACATTTTTACCTAAACTTGAACCCGAGACTTAAACCCCACTCTCCAGGCTTAAAAGTATTCCGAAGCTCTTCGTTTGAAGTTGTGTTTTGCGCTATCCCGCTCACTCAAACGTTCTTAAATAGTAGTGCGATAGAGACGACATGATACGTACTTTGGATAGATCTCATAACCTGCGAATTGTTACGACTTGAAATTAATTCTACTTTTTTCTAAGTGCCATTCCATCTTTATGGCTTGCTTTGAGATTAATTCTAAGTAGTATATAAACTAAGTAAAATAATTGATGTATTTATTTATATGTACCAATAAAGCAAATTAATTTATTCGAGTGTTGATTTAATATCAATGCTGTACATTGATTCAATAATCTATAGAGCCGGATTTAGAGGGCGGAGGGGCCCCTAGTATTTTTCCAAATACATTAACACTTTTTTATTTCATTTGGGGGGGCCTGTAGTCCCGGTGGCCCTCCCTTAATCCTGGCTGTACATACCATAACCGGAACGCTTAAGGCCAGTGGCGTGGGCCCATATGGGCACAAAGGCACTGCCTACCCTGAGCGAAAGTGCACGCCACTGTTTAGGGCTCTGTACTCGAACCATGTTCGTCAGACCGACATCTCAGCACGTCCCGCGCCTCTGATTAACAACAATCATACGAGCTGGTTTGGCAACTTCGGCAACTTGGGCATTTTCATTCGGTGCCGTAAATATGCAGAAATTGATAACTGCACCTGATAATATTGTACGAATACTGCGCTGTAATATTTCCTATACGCCGTAAACTTGTACAAACCTTTAATGGTGTAGGAATTTCGTATACCTACATTCTTACAAATTCATATGCATGCAAGTGTTGAACATTTTTACACTGACCATTAACCGTTGATGTTAAGTTTAGTTGCATTTCGGGAGAGAATCCAGGAAAGCGACTCACATATTCAGAATGTTCCTGTGAAGGGCAAAGACCTAAGATTTTTGAAAAATAATAAGACATTTTATGATTACAATTATTTTACTTGACTTACTAATATTACAAAACAGTTATACAAATTAATCACTGTACAATCCGAAGCGTGTTACCACTAAATGGACTCATTAATGTTACACAAGTATTCCTATCATATTGTACTGTAAAATTTGTTTTCGCAAGCCCCGTTATAAAACCACAATTCTCACTTTAACGAATTAACTAAATTGACAATTCAGCAATCTTATTCCAAGATATTTATAAAGAAATCTAAGGAGACTTTAATGATATGACTGGCAGCAAAGATACTGCTCCCTTTATACGGGATTGCTAGTTCCAGTCAGTCCAGCCACAATAAAATTTCAAGTCTACAATAAGGTTTTTTTTATCAAATATTAAGTCTCGCATGTACCTGTACTTTGTAAATTTTCCTAAAAGCAATAAATGTCACAATAACGTTGGCACAATGTCAATGGATTAAAAAAGACAAGACTTTTTTTTAAATTATTACCGCAATACCGTAGTAATTTCTGGAATGTGGCTATATTTAAAATTCAGTAACAATAAGTTTTCTTTCCATAAATTGCTCAATAAATGTTCACACACAAATTATCACACATTTTATCTGCCCTTTGCTCAATATGACTAGGTTATTTTCTATAAGGAATTTACAAAAAATATATGTTTCAAATCTTTCAATACAACACACCTTGGAATGTTTTGTGATATCTTCTGATTTACCTCGTAATTATTTACAAAATGTCAATGTCAGATATATAAGGTTTCTAAGTGTAGTCTATCTCTGATATTGCTTTTATCGGGTGTGGAAGCACTCCTGAATGACTTGACTTCTAGCATAATAGCGTACTGTGGAAGGATGGTTACAAAACCCGGATTCTACGTAAGTAACAAGCATAATTATCTAGTTTAAGAACGTAGTTCCTACGAACATATACTAGATAAGTATACAAAAAAATACCATCGCTTTCGTTATACTACTCATGGCCTTACAAGTTAAATGATGCATGGAACAAATATGACAACACTAAGATAATCATAAATACTGGTTTATCGTAAAATAATGACTACATGTACAAAAATGTCACTATATTATCTATAAACTAACTTAAATACGTGTATAATAGTCTTTTCATTTACAGTAGAACTTTAATGGGTAATGATATGATAAAATTTATGAGACTGCAAATGAGTAACAACTACAGCTGAGTTAGCGGGGGAACCGCGGCTCTCGCATGGGCAGTGGACGGCGCTAGTAGTGAGCTTGGTTTGTCGCAGCCTAAACTAAAACGAAATGTCAATTCGTTTGTGAATCAATTCCTTCCCGTACCTATCAAATCGTGTGTTTATTGTCTAGATTCGCTGTCAGATTGGCTCCAAATCTCTTACCAAAATTCTCTAGCTCTGTCGGATGAGATCATAGTTTTGTCGAACGCAAATACGAACCACAGGGTTCGATGGTATCATTTTGAATAGAACGGTAATTTCGCTAAGGAACAAAATAGAAGCGTCGCAGATCAGAGGTGCGGAGGTGACAGGCCGGGCATAAACTGGAATCCATAATTCGACGGAGTCATTTGACAGCTTATCAAAAATGTTACCACAACACTAAGAATGCTGCGTCGATACTTAGAAACGTTAAGGTTGAATAATTGTCAACGTCAAATGGAGTAGAAACCCAAAATATAATATTAGGGTCTTTTCACAAAAACGTGGACCCCCACTTAGTGACTCCGATTATGGACTTTATGGGTTTGTTTTACTCAGAATCAAAAGAACTATCTAATTTGATAATAGAAAAAATGTATCCGAAAAAAGGTCATTTCTTTGATTTTTTATGTGTGTATAGTGATATGGAGACACAAAAAACATACGGTCTGATTTTTCATACTAAAGTTTGGGTATTTTTTTTTTATGAAGTTGATAGTGCCCTTTATCTGAGTAAAACGAACCCAAAAAGTCCATAATCTCTAATCTGAGACAACAAGTGGGCGGGGGGTTATTTTTTTTAAGTGGTTGTTTTTCTGTGGTTCGCATATAGTTTTAGATCTGATGATTCGACTGAAATATCGCGTCGAACTTCCGCAGAGTAATTCGATCCGGTGCGTTACCACCTTGACTTTGAATTTTAAATAATTTCGAGGTGCACAATAGAGAAGATGCAATGCGTTTATTTTGCATAAATACTGTATTAAATAACCATAGAAATTTCAAAGTGAATTACTTTTTTTTCTTGTCTAAAAGAAGAAATTAAACATTACCTTGTTTGTGATTCTTCACGGTTCAATGAAGGAAAAAATAGACACATCAACGCTTTTTTAATGGCCAAAATAAAAAAAATGCTCGTATACTCCTAACCTCCATTTGTTACATGAGTGACAAAGTGGATGTCATATGTGTCGTTCGATTTGTACGGGGCGTTTCAACGCCCAGCCGTCACACCTGACTGAACCTCGATTTTAACGTTTCCAGTTCTTAATTCACATATACATTTCTTAGTCACAAGGAACCGAATCGAACGGTAGCATTGAAAAAAATGCATCTTCTCTATTTAGGCGGTAAAATGAAGTTACCGACGCCGGTAAGTACGGCGCGCTGTCAAACAAGTCCGTGGAAGTATGCACCCTTGCGCAGTGTACACCGCTATATCCTCCGCGGCCTACACGGGCTCGGCGGCGTGCACGCGGCGCGCGCGCGGCAGCGTGGTGTGCGCGGGGGGCGGGGCGGGCGCGGGCGCGGGCGCGGGGGGCGGGGGGGCGGGGCCGCAGCAGCGTGAGCAGCAGGCGCAGTCAATCGGCCAGCACGGCCTGCGCCACGGCCGCCAGCTCCTCCTTCAGCAGCCGGAACGACGGCCGCTCGTCCGGCGTGGGCCGCCAGCACGCGCGCATCACCTGAGGGCGAGACGTGACATGTTAAATCGGGTCCACTGCGACATGTTATGAACTAATAGTACATTACTGCAGACGCCGGGAAAGAAGGGCTTGCCGGGTGAGTAGGATAGTGATAGGAAGCCGGCAAGCACTGTTCACGGCCAGAGGCATGTATAGTGCTTTTCTCAAACATACGCAATGAAATAACAAAATACACCACTCAAAAAACTACACAACAAAACAATTTAACGGATTATATCGCGTATATTATCTCATTTTAGTTCCCGACGTTTCGGAAGCTTTCCAGCTCTCCATGGTCACGGGTGGGCTGAGAAAAGATGTATTTTCCTCTGTCAAAGTTACAATTTGTGCAGACTACCCATTTTTGAAAAAACACAAATAAAGGAGATCATGGAGAGCTGGAAAGCTTCCGAAACGTCGGGAACTAAAATGAGATAATATACGCGATATAATCCGTTAAATTGTTTTATTTCAATGAGTAATAATCGTGGAAACAGAAGTTTTTAAAATTTAACACAACAAGTTTTTAAAATTTTCTCCAATCCCTCCATAATGTTTTTTTTTTACGGAAGTCATCCGTATTTCGCGTGTGTAGTGTTCGAGTAGACCCTATTAGGCCCGTAATACACAACCTGATAATAACAATAAATGCAGAGGATTTTAAATATTGTCTATGATCTCTGGTGACTTAAGTATACACAATATTTTAAATTTATTCATCAACATATGAACCATACAGATTTGTGTTCTTAATGGCAGTTCGTGTGTAATAGGCATTAACGCGGATATTTTTGATCGGATAACCATTCAGCCACTAGAAAAAAAAATAAAAAATATAATTCAGTTGTATAGCCTGTTTATGTACACAGACCACGGTGATTCCGCTCCCGTACAAGGGCGGCCATAAATACCTCAACTCCAAAAAAAGCCATTTTTTCGATTTTAAACTATAAAGGGTTATTATACAAGCATGAAATATATCATTAATAACATTTTTAGACATTTATAATAAACTTGTGTGACTATTTTTATTAAAAAAATATCTGTAGTCAAAACCATTTTATAAAACGTTATTATTTTAAACATAAAGCCATTAGATAAAAAAAATTTGTAATTAATGAAAACATAAATGAAACAGCATACTACATAAATAATAAAAATATTTATTTCAAGACTATTTACATATATACAAATAAGGTTATATTAAAACAAAGCGATTACTTACTATTTATACATTCAATATTACCTACTTACTATTTACACACAACAAGTCCAATACAGATTTAGACAAAGAACTTTTTTTTTTAACAGGTAACCTTCTCAAACTTGATATTAGGGGATCTGAGTGAAGAAGAAGTCGATTAATCAAATCAGTATTAGTCAAAACGCGGTTCATTTTTCGTGTGTGATCTAGTCGAAATGCTTTATAGTATTTGTTACTCGCTTCAGCTGCTTCTTCAGACAGTTCTCCTATAGACAGTAGGCCGTGATTGATAATGTCAGCACCATGAATCAAAATTTTGTGGACAGAAGCAGGCAAATAGTACCATGGATATTCGGCAACTAATTGCCGTGCAGTTTCTAAAGCGAAATCTCTGAATTTTGTCGCATCAATGTTATATCCCGAATTGATACACTGAAGTACAGTCCAACAACGATCTAGGAGATCCTTCTTAATACCCGTAATTTCAGCTGAAATATCTGAGCTTGAGAAGAACCGCCTAGCAGTGTTGCCATCGTTCGATGTCCCGCTTCCGCCACTTTTGGGTTTATCGATAATAAGACCTAACTTTTCCCTAAATTGCGATTGTATAAGTTTTTTTTTTTCAGCTACAAGTCGTTTATCGCTATCAGACCTAGCTTGCCATTTCTTAACCTCTAACTTGTAAGCGAGATGAATGAAATATTCAAAAAATCGGATCAATGCGTGAAGTGGAGACATGCCATATTCATATTTACTTTCGTCAGTTGCTTTGCACAAACATACATCAATTTGATTCATCTCACTTGGTAAAGCTTTACATATATAACATCTAGTTGAAGAAACATCACTAAGTGCATTACACACCTTACCATCGACCATAGTAAGTTGTAAGCTATGATTAATTGTGTATTCGCATGCATTTGTCTTGAAGATAGTCGGTTGCAAGTTACTTATTTTCTGTTTGAAATAAGTCTCCTCTTCAACTGATACTGCAGTTGTTTCCTTAAAAAACTGAAAGCGAATAGGTCTGCAGTATCGAGTTGAAGAAGGACGAGGATTTTTCCACAAAATGATTGAGTTTTCCTTATTATCCGGGTTTAAAATAAGTTGAAGCGGTACATATGAAGTAACAAACAAGCTACTATCCACAAGAGAAGAATCTGAGAAAGTTTGTTTGTATTCGCTATGTCCTGTACTACCATCAAATCCCCATTTCCCAACCAAAGATATTTTATTTAAAGACTGGTCAGGTATTTTATCTAAAATATCTTTTTGAGACTCAAGAATCCGAGTGGCAGTGTGATCTAACAAACTCTGAAGTTCGACTTCGGCTGATGATTCAGTAACGGCTACAGTTGTAGGGTAACATCTCTTTTTAGCCTTTACAATGCGTTGATAGGAAGGCATACAATCTTTCAGTATATTATTATGTATAAAATTCTTAATTAATAGATATTGCTTTCTAGAAATCTTACCTTCTGCAATAAGTGACAAAACTTTGTTTTCGTCGACTTTTGTAGAAGTTAAGCTGGAATCAGCAGAAGCATTGAGCAGTGTATTTACAGCAGACTCGTCAAAATTAGATAGTTCCGCCAGTCTCCTTCTTTTAGTGCGTTTACTACTTTCATTAAAGTTTTTCCTCGGACGGCCACGAGAAGTGGAAGGGGAGGGGTCGACGTTATCATTCTGCTGAGAAATACGCTGCTCGATACTTTGGATCACATCAATGTATTCTACATCATTAAGCCACTCTGCATATTTATGTAGAAATATAGACTTTGTACATCTTGTTTTTTTCCAATAACATGCAATTCGTTTACATAAATTCCTTATTTTAACCCTTAAATTCTCGATGCCAATATTTTCGATGTTATCCGAAATAATTGATGTTTCCGTCAGTGTAGTAAAAACATGTTGAATTTTTTCTGTATCAGTTCCTTGTCCAGAGTGCCAAATATCAAAAACACTACGTTTCGAAATAGAACACCTTAAAAATGTACCTAAAACAAAGATAAAAACATTTTTTAAAAATCGGATTTTTTTCGGCTACCCTACTCTTGTTCTTTGAAACCCCTTTTACCTAAGAAGAGGTCAAAAAAGGTCGATGAAAGTTACAGCCCTTATTAAGGACACTTCCATCTATAACATAATATATGTGTCAAGTGCGGCAAACCTCGGCATCGGAGTATAACTCTCAATGAAATCATACTTCTTAAAAATTAATCGTAAACGACAGACCTCTACTAGAAAATTATTTTAAAATATAAGCACGCATATTTATATATAAAACATAATTGAAAAATAAAGTACATACCCTCTTCTTGGATTTCCATAATAATACCACGTGGACACACGCAAATAATAATAATAGTACACAATAACAAAGTGATTAAGTTGCGGCGACAAAAACACACTACTAATTAGGGTCGAGATGCGTTCACTTTCGTTGCACAAAAGTAAATGATAATAGTACTTTATTGCTGTGCTATATATAGTATTTAGAAGATTGTCTATCGGTGAATCATTTTACTTACTTTTTAGTCCAGGATACGCTCATGACTTTTTTCGATTTATGGCCTACGGCGGAATCACTGTGCAGACGCCATATTCACATAAAAATCAAAAAAATATAACTTCCCGGCCTAGGCCTTCAATTTTGTATGAATTTTCTTTACAGTTCTCTCAGGTTGTTCCGCCCGGAACGTGATACTTTGAAGCCTGTTTTAACGCACGTAATAACGACATTTCATCGCATGTTTGAGAAAATATTGTTTTTAATACAGCTGCAAGTTAAACAACTTTTTGTAGTTGTGCCTTTACTTACATGACTAGCGCGGGGAGCCCCGCGATTACGCAGCGTAGCGTAAAATACCTACCGGAGACATCAGCCCCGACACCGCTTCGGTATAAGTTGACACAATTCCAGCATAATTACGTCAACGTTAACTTTATGATCGCCCCGAGGGTGCAAAAATTGCTAGTTTTAGAGTCTCTTCTTATGTATCTGTCTTAGTATCGAAACACAAAAAAATGAACTTTATGCATAGGAACATGTATATATGATTATGTGCTACGAACCGGATTAGACGTTAAAGACGTCATAAATGAAGAATTAACGAGATAATAATTTCAGAAACCCTACGTATATCAAAATAGAAACATGAAAGTGTGAGTGGTTGAATAATGTGAATTGCTTTACAGATGAAACAGATGCTCTGGTAGAACATATACGAGATCCAGTTATCCAACAAGAGGTTATGAATAGTGTGAATTCATACAACCCTGTGGAAGTGGAGAGAGGAGGACAGACAGAGACTAGAATAATGGCGGTTGTAGAATGACGATGGTGTGTAGCGAGTTTCTTTAAAGTATCTAAAGAAGTGCGTTTTAACTCTGACAACCCATCCCACATGAATATTTATAGACTCGGATAACAACAGATTCGTTTAAGTACATACCTTATCGAAACGATTACTCACATTATAAATTTCAGGTAAACAGCCAATGGGCTTTTCTAGTAGATGTCCTCTTTGCACCATTTCTACGACTTCACTGTTTTTCATCCGCCCATACGGCACTTTGCCACATGTGAATACTTCCCACATCAAAACACCTGTAAGAAAATATAAATTTCTGTATAATAAGCATACACAAAGATAGAAATTACACAAGCATTTATATACAGAATGCGCCGACGAAATCAGATGAGCCGATATGGAGAATTCTATTATTGACCTCTAATAAAATTCTTCTCTGAGACTTCCTTGAGATAGAAGGACGACATCTGCTAACAAGACGGCAATGGATGGACAGGCATTGAAAAATGGAGGGTTCTAGGTCTGAAGACAGACGCATTAAAAGCAACTATGGAAGGATGGGATCTATATTATTAAGTGAGTGACCCATATTACGGATATTCCATGATAGAAATCTCCAATTGAGAACGGTAGTTCCCCAAAGTTGTTAGTATTATACATTTAAAAACTCTAATGGCAAAGGCATACTATAGGGTAGAGGACTATCTAACAGACAAAAATGGCTAACTTACTTTTACCGAGACACGGTTCTTATAAGATGACATATCAAACGTACGTAAGTTTTTTTTAAAAGTCATATGTTGTTATTTTTCATCTCTTATATTTTTACTTAAATAAGTTTTGATATGTTTACTTGGAGAACTACGCATTGAGTTTATACTGAAAAAAATATATTGAAGATAGGCTAAGAACTAATATTATTATTATTACCATTTAGAAAAACAAACATACTGACTGTTGAGTTTCTTTTGGCTTTCCTCTCAACATTGGTTACCCCTCATTTAGGAAATGCCGTGAAGTCAGACTTGCAAAAGTGCCCTTGCGGCCTACGTACAGAATAAAGATCATTATTTCATTATATTTTTCTTGACACTGCTTGCTATTTGAACTCACAATGTACAAATAGTTTATTTTACATTCAGAGTGACAATTGAGAAAAAAAAATCACTATGAACACCTCTGGGAAACTTAAGAGTCCGCAGTAAGCTCGGCCGAACTTCACCTTCCCATACAAACGGAGTTTCATTCTTATTTTAAAGCTACGTGTTGGATTGTAACGAAAATTTGCATATACAATGACATGAGGTATATCTAGGCCTGAAACTATACGCCTGCTACTACTTTATATGCCTGCAGTTTATAGAACAAACGAAATACAACAAAAACAAGTTTTGTATGAAAACCTTAAAATCGTTGTTTTTTTTTTTACTATGGTATCTGAAGCTACCTAAACTAATTACAGGCGTGCATATACCTAAACTTATTCTAAGTACAAAGTTTCAGAGCAAACTAGCTAGTCGTTTGAAAATGAGAGCGTAACTACGTTTGTATGGAGAACCAAGCTTACTGGGGACTCTTAATCTTAATGTCAGAATTGAATAATATAAGCTTGTTGGTTTTAAGTAATTATATAGTGACTAACCGAAGGCCCAGACGTCAGACTTGGAAGAGAAGCGCGTGTAGTTGAGCACCTCGGGCGGCGCCCACTTGATGGGGAACTTGGTGCCTCCGGAGCTCGTGTACTGGTCGTCCAGCACGTACCGCGCCAGCCCGAAGTCTGCCACCTGCAACACGACACATGGTGTTAAGAGCGCTTTCGTAATTATGGCCATAAAAACCTTAGGAACGGATTTTTGAAGACGCATTTTGAAGAAACAGAAAAGGTATTCTTTTTATTTTATTTTTATTTGTATTTATTTTATTCGACACACCAACAAAGTACAAGGTTATTATACATTCTATAAATTATGATTAGTTATTTGCATAAGTCAGTTGTGTAGCAGCCGCAAATTTAAGTAGCACTGTTAATATGACAACTAAATTCACCCGATTACAGATAGCAGTTTTTTAAAGAGCGCGCGACATCTTAAATTTACGCCCTTGAAATTTTATGATGTCATATGAAAACTTAGTTGTATAAAATGTTTTTTCACAACCGGAATATATCGTTTTTTTTAGACTGCGATCTCAAATTTTCGTCATTTTGTGCGTATATGTAAGTCGTTCTTATTTATACCGTATTTTTCAATACAATCTCACTAAAAATACAGAGATTATCTCAGTATAGTTGAATTATTAATATTATGCATCGGACATTACTATAACTACATAATTTGTAGCAACACAATTCCGTGAAAAAATCAAAACTAATTAAAGTCTGGGCCAATTGCCCTATGGGAAAAATGCGTCTTATGATGACGTCTTAAAAACGGAACACTACATCGTCCCCCGCTCATTTTACTTTAGTAACGGTTCCAAACATTAAGCGGGGAAGTGTGGTATGGGAGGTAGTTCTAAAGTGTTCAGAGACCGTCAAATATTTAGAAGACGCATGTGTCCCATAAACGCAATTGCTCCAATTTTTAAACAATCTTTTTTTTTTCAAAAATTCAAATTTGTATAAATATTCGGCTGCACGCGCGGGAAAAACCCTCATGCGTCGTGATAGGGCTCTTGAGTAATCCGCTATTGCTCGCAGTTACCAATATCTGCACTGGTTACTTCGTGACAGATCCATCCATATTACTATAAACATGTAAAAATTAAATGTTCTGTACATTTAAGATATTTTCAAAACCAAGAAGACAATTTTTTATGCAGTTTCAACAAAAAAAATACGCATGCAAATACAATAAACTACCGCCGACAGTATAATCCTCGACACGTGTTTCGGAATACTATATTAGATTCGGCGTTCGAGTTTCTCAGGTGGACGCTGGCCTGTCAACATCTCATGTATCTCCTGATGGTGCCTTTTTTTCAGAAACTGCATGAAAATATGCGCATGTGAGCACTATTTATTGTCACATCTAACCAAGACGCTATTTCGCGGAAAAGCAAAGGTAGTAAAACGCCTAAATCTATCAATCATATTTAGTCACATACGTTTGTTTATTTTTTTCTATTACGTATTCACAAGTAATAGTCCTCGTAGTCCAAGCGACTGCTAGCGTTTCGGAACAGGTTTTTAACTAATGATTTGGTGATTTTTTATCTAAAGTTTCACCCAGTTTTACATTGGATTCAAACTCATTCGTAATTTACTTCTTTTTGTTATATGAACTTATTTCAACTTACTTTTACAACATTTTCGTCTCCAACTAAACAATTTCTTGCAGCCAAATCCCTATGAATGTAATTATGCCTTTCTAAATACGCCATTCCTTTGCAAACCTGGAAACAATACAAACACGTTAAATTTTAATTCACACAACTAAATCTAATTTTAGAATGCACCGCGGTAAGGTGATTAAGAATAACTTTAGTCATTTTTAAATATTAAAATCGTTTTACGTCTGACTAATTTTTCGGGTTACCCTCCTTTCACACAATACATTTTCATCCGATATATTGATTCTGCATGGAATGCACTGTTATGGGACTGTGTGACTAGTGAGCGCATCACACGTCGCACACCCACCTGTAGGCACATGTCCAGCAGCACGGCGGGCGGCAGCTGGTCGGGCGAGGTGCGGCGTAGGTAGTTGAACAGCGAGCCGTGCCGCATGTACTCCGTCACGATATAAATTGGCCGTCGCTTGGAGCACACGCCGTATAGTTGAACCAGGTTCTGGTGTTGAAGTTTACTGCGAACGAACAACGCTTGTATAAGATTTACTAATTTCATAGTTTTTTTATTTCAAGTCATCATCATCTCATCCCGATCAATTCGGGTCACGGCGACTGGACTATATTGTTCTGGCTAATGAGAGCGTCGCCTGTGAGCTCTCACGTGGCTCACGTAGCCAATTTTTTCAACAAATGTGCGGCCATACTCGCTGCAAGCAGCACCGTAGCGCTAAAATTGTACTAAATGACTGTGGGTGTTTAGCTCTTCGTGCTTCGAGATCACTACTTTTTTCCTCGAAGGCCGCCGAGGTCTCCCGTGCTGAGAAGTGGTATGTCCGACGATACACCGGCAGAGGTACTCACGTCATAACTTTGGCCTCCTCGATGAAGTCGTCCTCGGACATGGTGCCCTCCTTCATCATCTTGACGGCGGTGTCGGTGCAGCCGCGCCACCGGCCGCGCCGCACCACGCCGAACTGTCCCGCGCCCAGCTCCTCCAGTAGAACCAGTTCCGAGGGATCGATCTCCCATTTGTCTGAAACACGTGTTCGGTAGCGTTAAGACCCCATTGGTATAATTAAAAATAGAAATCTTTTTGACGTTGTATTTGTAGGAAACAGAAACGATATTCATAATTCTAATTAGTTATTTGCATAAGTCAGTTCCTTATTTTGTAAGAAGCGGCCTCAAATTTGAGTAGCACTGAATGATTTAACTAAATAAACCCAATCACCGACAGTAGTTTTCTGAAGAGCGCGCGAAGTCATACGTATGAATGTTGAAACTTTATGATATCTTATGAGAAACTAGCTGTTTAAATGTTTTTTCACAACCAGAATATATTCTTTTTAACACTACGGTCAAAATTTTCGTTATTTTGTAAATTGTTCTTATTTATACCGTATCAACAAACTCAACGAAACTTATGTTTCGGATTTTTATTAGTTTTGAATTAATAATATAATGCATCGTACATTACATTAAAGTAGATATTTGTAGCACAATTCAGTGAAAAAAATGAGAACTTTGTTAATTTTATTATTCAAGTTGTATAAATATGCGGCTGCTCGCGCAGAAACAGCCCTCAATACCGCGCGACCGTGTTTCGTAATAGGGCACTTAACTAAAGCGCACGGAGCGCCCCACAGACCAACGACCGCATTTGATGACAATGAAAAAGCAAATTACACTGTTCTCAGTGTCAATGAGTTTATGGAAAATATCTAGCCAAGCAACGGTAACGGAACGTAATTTTTGCCGTGGCGCTGAAAGAACAACGCGGTCATGTGTTTAAACCCTTATAGAGCGTCTATAATATATTTCCATTGTAGAAAACCCTCATTTCAGCGGTGCGGTGTCGCAACGCGGTTATGTGTTTAGGCCGTAAAACATGTGGCGGTCAGTGAAGAGATAAACGGACTAACTGACGTTAAGCCTAGTTAATAACCTAGTATTTTAGTCTAGTAGCGAGTAAATTAGTTAGTAATTAAGTCGAGTCGATTTATTTTATTGTAGAATAAAATGGATCGACTCGACTTAATTTTGGCAGCAGCGAAAAGTTTACTACTAAATTACTCGCTACTGGACTAAAATACTAGCTTGGTCCGAACTAGGCTTTAGTGCAGTGTAAAGTATCGTTAGGCTCTCTTATATACATAGTTCCCGCGACAGAAGCAGTAGTGATGTGGGCACACTCACCGTGGCTGAGGCCGGCGGTGGGCGGCGCGGGGCGGTCGCAGGGCGTGGTCTTGAGCCGCGAGCACAGCCCGCCGCTGTTGTGCTTGTGGTAGTTGATGAGCTCGGGGATGGAGGCGCAGCAGTGCTTGTCCGAGAGGTAGAACTCGCCGCGGCTGTTCTGCTTTATGTGGTAGTGTTTGGTTTGCGCGTGGTTTCTGCAAAGTACCATTCGCACTTGAATACCGGTACTAATAATATACGGCTAGCTTCGCCCAAGTCTCCCTCCCACATACTATTTCTGAGTTTTTCAAGAAGCTTGCACAACGGAACATTTCAATTTTATCGGGTTTGTATAGTTAATTACGGCTAATGATTTCGGTCATATACGAAGTAGCAAATGTATGATTATCTCAACAGTAGGACTAAAGATTCTGTTTACCCTAGCATTCTTTGTCGCAATATACATATAATCTATTTAAAGTTACGACGTAAACCATAAATAACTCTGTAGTAGAATATTGCCTACATACAACTAAATGCAAGTCCAATCACATAAATCGATTTAGAAACGGCATGCACATTCATTGTAACTCTAAAGTGCGCGAGCTAAGACAAGTGACAACAAGCCGCGTACATTGTGGCAATAAAGAAATTGCACGACGCCAATCGAACTGAATTTGAACACCGTATCGTCATCTCGTGATGCAAAATTGACTATACGTTAATTCGTTTGAGTACTAGTGACGTCACCAAGACGTCATATAGGATCGGTTACGTCTAAGTCGTTAGATAGTTTTCTACGGTGCTTGCTGGTGGAAAGGTTTGACAGGTTAGATAAGTAATCAGGTACCAGGTTCAATCCCTGGTATGACTACGTGAGAGAGCATGTCTATATCACAAAAGATAATAATTTGGTGCTAATTTTTCCACATTAAAAACATAAACACAAAATTATTGTTTCATATAAATATATTAACTTAAATTCGTTCTGATAATATTTTTAAAGCTGAGATCAGTTGTCTATCTGACTGTCTGTCAAGGCCCTTTTTCTCAGGAACACGTTGAATCAAGTCGAGATTAACATCAAATACTTATGTATGCGGTGCCTTGATGCTGTAAAATAATCAAGCTTCAACGTCAACGCAATCCAAAGATACAGTAATTAAAAAAAGTGTTTCCAATACAAATTGCCGTCCATGCAAAACCTAAGGGGTAGTTCCAGTTGTGCTAGAAACTTGCAATTAGGTATGAAGGTAGCTCTTATAGCACAACCCACGAAATAACTGAAAATCTTATTTTTTTCAATGTCTGTCTGTCTATATCAAAAGTCCAATATAAAAAGACCCCACATGCGTTCATGTTGCTTAGGAGTAGGGCTCTGCTAACACTGGATTTTTGTAGATACGGCCGTTTTTAGCGCAATTTTATTGTACGGAGCCATCGGTACGCGAGTCCGACTCGACTCGCACTTGGGGTATATTTTTTATTAACACCGCAAGGAAAGAGTTTATTATGTTTCTATCGACTGAAGCACTTTTCACGAAGCTTACAACTATTACGTTCTTATTATTGAACCTTTATACGACCCGCATGCTTTAGGCTGCATAGCTTGCCCAAGAAATATACATACACTAGAAGGTGTATAAAAATATCGAAGATATAAGCCATCAAACATTTAATTCTATCCCTTTCTAGCAAAACAGAAGTTAATATGGAGTTTATATGGCCGTAGTGTACTATAACGTAGAAGTACATGTCGGACCTTTCTGTCAAATCGCTGTCTAATTGGTAGTTTAAATGTGTCTGTTATTTTACGGTATTTTGATATTTTGTTACGAAAAGCGATAAAAAATGTCATGCATGTACCCTATTAATCAAAATGCTTACACTTTGGTGAAGAGGCTGAGCGTGTACATGCCCTTGGTGGAGGAGTTGCGCACCACGAAGCAGCCCTCCTTGTCCTCCTGTTTTAGCAGCGACTCGGCGCGCTGCCGCGACATCTCGCCTACGTACCATCTGCGGAAGAAGCGGCACTTGAGCATTTCTAAAAAAGTTTGCACAAAAATCCCATACACCTTAACTTTCACTAAAGTCGTTAACATTCCTATTTGCTAACATAATTTTTTTAATGGTAAGCATTAAACTATTGATATTTTTTTTGATTGAGATTTTACTGGGTTCACATGTAAGTCCTTAATTATACATATGAATAAAAAACATCAATAAAGAAACAATAATCATCAAAAATATTCGTTACAAATAGGAAATAATGGTCTGTTAATGCACAAACTTATTCAGAAATGCACACTTAAAATAACACGACAACACAAACCCATGGCTGAATGAATGAACAGCGCCAAATAAATGAAAGTAGTGAAATTGCCAATACTCTGATAGTTACATTTCAGACCACAAGAGTAATGTAATGAAATGAAATGATACTCTATCCATACTAATATCATAAATTCGAAAGTGTGTCTGTCTGTCTGTTACCTCTTCGCGCTTAAACCGCTGAACCGAATTGGATGAAATTTGGTATGGAGATAGTTTGAGTCCCGGGGAAGGACATAGGCTACTTTGTATCCCGGAAAAATACCCTTATCCGCGATAAACGAATTTAAGGCGGACGAAGTCGCGGGCAGAAGCTAGTTAGTGAATAAAAAGGAAAATTATAATCCTTTATTTATTATTTCCTTATCGTCAACAAAATAATTTGACGTCAACCATTGAACCAACTGCTGCAATTCATATAACTATCTTCATTATTCCGCTGCAGCAGCCTTAAAATGGCAAAAGTAGAATATAGAATTTAAATATATAATATAATCTTCAATATATAGGTTAAAGAGTATTTATATCACCGGTCAAACTACGATGCCGAGTGTCCGAAATTTGAAAGATTCTTTAGGCAGGTGTAGATGAAAGAGAAAGACTACTTACTCATACTTCTGGAGTCCTAGAGTTTCCTTTTCTTTTACGTAATTACTAGGGATGAATCCAACTGACCTGAAGTAGAAAAAACAAACATAATTAGGATTTTTTCTAATTTTCAAAGATGAATCCTTCCCTCAAAACTTATAAAAAAGCTTTACACAAATAATTAATTATTCTAGTAAATTTCCTTGATATTTTTAGAGCAGTTAGAGAAAAGTTTGGCACTTCATGTTATATTTGTCTTTGAATAGTATAAAATCATCCATAAAAGTATTCGAAGGGTAATGCGAGATTATTGAAGCAAACTTTACTTACTCTAAATAGGATAACGTGTTATTTCGTTTAATCAGTCACTAAAAGGTCTATGGCCTTATCTTGTTTTAATCTCAGAAGTTGCTAATCTTTCTTAGTCTTTCTTAAATTAAAACTACAGGTATTACAAAATTCTGGTTAAAAGGGATACTTTAAGAGTTTTATTTATTAGAAAGGTTGGCCATTTATCTCGCACTAAAAACACAAGGTGGCCGAATGTAGAGATAGGCCATGTATGTTTTTATTTAATTCGACTCACCCATTTTCATCCTTTACTTTCCACCAATGTTCTTGGGAATCATCGATTACCTCGTACTCTGCACCCTGTAGTCATAAAACATACAAATAACTTAATATATTGTACTAGAAGGCGCCCACAACTTCGTTCGCGGGGGAGAAAAAGTCATAACCCCTCTATTTTTCCCATTAGTATAGTCGGGTAAAAAGTATAGTATAACCATCTGGAGATATCCAGCTACCCGTGTATCAAAAATTGTTAAAATCCGTTTAGCCGATATGCGTGATGAAGCCACAACGACACATACAAACATTTTATTTTTGCAACTTTATAACACTATAGAAGTATAAAATAAAAGTTAAGTAAAAGTACCTACCTTTTCCAATGAGAGATCCCCACTTTCAATTGCCTTAAATGGGTATAAGGCGACCACAACTTTATTTCGTTGTTTTTCCTGAAATAAAACCAGCATTTTAGTTAGTGACTAATTTTAGAGTTAACACATTTTATTAGTTATAAATTAGAAAGCAACGGATAAAATGTTATAAAAACCAGTCAGAATTATCAAATATACCTACTTGATAATCGGTTTGGTTGCTTCTAAAAAAAATCACCATCATTTCGTATTTGGCATGTTGGTAAGTGGCTCACCTTAAGTTTAGCTGAGGGAGTACCGGGAGGCGCGCCGCCTCCCCCTGGCATCGTGACCGCCGCTGTCACCGCTGTAATCAACAACAAACACATAACCATCAAGATCGTGCAACTTCATCTGCTAGGCTATTGAGACCGATCATTTTTATGTGGTCAGAGCTGCTTCTGTCAATAAGGTAAAATTGTTATGCACAAAGTTAGAATTTTACGCCCAAATTCAAACAGATTTCTTTCCGTATTCCTTGAGAGCAAGTCCCAGAGTGACACTTTATGAATATTGGTAACTTTTCGCTTCTATATTTACATTTGGTAACTAAACGAAGAGATCATTGACGAGTTCGAGATAAGCGGGTAAGCGTGTTAATTTGAAAGGGTCCTGTCCGCTTGAGCAATGGACTTGCAATCCCAGTGAAAGCAATACCGATAAAAGTGGCGGCGCACGGTGCGAAATTAAGCGCGAAAGTCAAATCCGATCAGGATATGGAATAATTTAGATTGTGTCCATAAGATATACATGTTCATATAAACCAATAACCTTTGCGAGGGAGAACAATTACGAAATACCTACTTATAATTAACAACAATCATAAATTGATTTCGAAATGTGTAAAAGTGCAACGAGGACAGACAACTATCAAAATGCAATAAGGCGCACTGAACTAAACCGAATCGGACCGGTTCTGCGGCAAACTGTATACGACAATTAATTTGACCACACGATGGTAAGAGGTACCGCGTGTCATTACGCAAAAGTATGTCACATTTAGTAATAAACGTGTCGTGTGGGTAAAATGTGACGATTTTAATCCAACACATTTTTCACGGTCTTATAGAATTCAGCCCAATGAATAGATTCCAATTCGTTCTGCGCGTCTTTAAACTGCGTAGCGATACTCTGTTATTATCCTATGGTACTAACAAAATCATATGGTAATTTCGGTCTAAGTAAAGAACAAAATCACATGTTTGGTACAATTCGCAGACTATTATCTGGCGATGAAGTAGACATCACAGTGCCGGCGCTATGTATTTGTCAATAATTATACAGAGTAGCATATTCACGCTAACCTTGATTTGTGCATTTCATGCAAACACTCGAGATTATTGTTTGAACTTCACTTACTGGAAATAGCATCGAGAAGAGTTTCAACATTTATGTAATTGGAATTATTTTATAGGTACGTTGACTGAATAATATTATACAACTACAGAACAGAGTACGCGTTAGTTTATTGCCTAGCTGTAAATACGAAATAGACGAATTTTAATCACACCAGGCATTATATACCTCTTTAGGTCTGACGTAAGAACACAATAACATTATTAGGTGATACAGGTTATCAACAAAAACAAACCATACACCACCGGTGATTATGACGCAAGCGTACACGTAAATACAAAAAACATCACCAAGACACGAATATTTTTTCACTTTCTAGAATTTTGTTCTCCAACAAACCTTCCAACACCAAAGTTAATATAGATAACTTTTAAACTGATGAGATGACAAGTCGATGGTAAGCCTTATGAAGAAACTTCGCATGAATTCTAACCGAATCATTAATGAGCATGTCATATACACAACCGAAAACACTTTAACTGCACAGAAAACAACACTTTTGCTTGAATTACACAAACATCGTTACAATACACCTGACCAACACAAGAAAGTGAGTGCAACGAGACGGGTGAACGCAACCGTCGGCGAGGCCGTCGGATAGAGGTCACCCTAATATCCGTACCCTCAAGCGCAGGCAGGAACGACGACAGCGACAGGCACGGGATTTTAGACTTCTTCTTGGTGACCATGGCTTCGGGCTCGGATTTGTTCTGCAGCATGGGAACGGGAACGGCCGGACGTCCGCGCGCGACACTCCGCTGCGACTGCCGACTAACGTGTCAATGTACCGTATCCGCGGTAAAGCGCCCTACACACCGCACGCAATCATGTCTGCCAGCACGATGGTTTCTTTAACAAGCGGTATATTTGTCTAATATATTGTTTTTTAATTGGTATTTAATTTAGTGCAATGTGGAATTCAGTCAGCAATTAGCCGACGCGGTTCGTTTGATAAATTTATTCTCATAATACTATTAAAAATTAACTACTTATTAGGTAAAGCCTATATTATTTAAAAAAGGTATCAGTTTTGAGCCTACATTTTATATTCGACCCCATTATTAAAGCCATTTAGGCATTCGGCGATCATTAAAAGTAAAAGCTTCCCAAAATAAGACAAGTAAAAGTCGATAAACTAATCACAAAGAGAGACGAGGCTTTACATTCGTCGAAGCTACGTAGCGAGGCTTCAAAGATGGTCGCGGCCTACATTCACCATTCGACGCGGGCGCAGGCGGCGTTCGATCTCGCTTTCACTTGTTTACACTAGACGCGATAGAAAGAGACGGATTAGATATCGTACGTCATCAACGATTAATCGACTGGCTTGGAGTGTATAGCGTAGCATCAAGCGTATGGCAGCCTTCCGCAAGAATATCGCAGACGCATCACAAATAAATCGTTCTACCGAACATTTTCCTTGTCAGATCGGCAATTTAAACAATTAGCCTGATAATGTATTACACGGGGTTTCTAACGAGGAAGGAAGTACGCGATCACGGATACTAGTTCACCTTAGGTGCAAACTTAAATCAATGAAAACATCATAGTTAGCCATTAAACGATCAAGCGTTACATAAATTATACGCACAAAATCATTCATTAAACTTTTTCGAATGGGGTAGTTTTCCGAACTCAACATACATTAATCGAAATGGACCATTTTTTTTAAATTACGAATTAAACAAGTTACAGTTATGTTTGCCCATTTAAATAGTTAATTATAAATATTTAAGTTAATAACTTTTATCATGCGTACCGCAAAGGAGTGGAACTCGTTGCCTGCGAGTGTGTTCCCCGACCATTATAATTTGGGCGTGTTCAAGACAAGAGTGAATAGGCTGTTTCTAGACGGGCATGATACATCCTTGACCGCATCGTCACTTAACAACAGGTAAGATTGTGGTCAAATGCCCATCTATTTTATAGTTAAAAATAATAATAATAACCACATAAAAGGAGCAAGTAGACCGTGACACGTAAGGACACACACACAGCATAATTTATTTTTATCTTACTCATTTTATACTATACCAAAATTATTTTAATAATAGTATAGACATGTTCAGCGCAGCGTTTTAACATCACATAACACGTAGCTGATTTGACTAGTCAGTACATAAGCCTATTAAATTTCACTGTGATATCGTTTATTAAGATGGTAATGGTAATTAAGATATTAGAAGAATTTATCTGTTTTATAAACTTATTGGCCAGCGAAAGCGGATGAATAGCCGACCGGACACCAAATACTACATCATAATCCAAGTTAAATTATATAGATATACAAAACAAAAAAATGACATCCCAGAAATAGTTTAAAAACTCGTTGTTTTAATAAAAAGACGCTATTGGGACCATTAAGTTTCCCAAGGATGTTCATTTCTTTTTTTTTCGGTAGTACCTACGTGTTATGTTGACTCAGAACCTAAGGATGGGGTTTATATGTTAATGTGTCATATTATTTTTTAAATATAATTTTCTTTATCCTGTATAGGCATTTGTTTACGACAAATGACTGTAAAACAGTTCGCTATTTATTACAAACTATCCAGGCTTCCAAAAATTCATAATCGTTTATTATAATTAATTATCATTGGATTTCATTGCGTTATACCGAGATACCAAATAAACAAGTAACGTATTGTTTCCTGCCTGCAATTTTTAGTAAGACGCGCGCATAACATCGCGCTCAATTCAAATCCTAGACTATACAGTCGCAATAAGCCCCTTTGCTATGGACTATCTATTAATTTAAATACGAATTATATTTTTTAAATTGGAAAATCGAGACGTCGCCCATACAGCGGCGACTGAGGCAGCCACGCAAAAAGTAGACACGAGTGGCGCACACGAAAATACACATCATTCATTCGATCTCTTTATGATGCAAAATCGACATTTGATTTGCCCCGAGATTATTTAGTTTTAATTTCCTCAGCTTCAGATTGGTTGATATTTGTTAGTTGTTGTTTATTGACACATTTAGAAGTTTAGGATTGTAATCCCAATTAAAATTTCGAGTTTGTTCACTTTATTATGTATCAACTTACGTAGGTAAATAGTTAAATGTACCCACCCTGTCCGGGGGTGCCCCTCATGATGAGTCACTCAACTGCTTGCCGGGAGACCATGCTTTCACTATAATATCACATCCCCAGAATACTGGATGCACAGTTGGACTAGTGACACTGTCAGATCGTTTTGTACTGGGATAGTGAACGTGTTACTAATATATAAGATAAAATATATTTACCGAATTCAATCTAAGCCCTCTATATACAAGGTCAACTCACTAGTCCCTGGCTTATGTTCCATTGCTAATCACTCACGGAGTCAGCGGAATACATATCGCCGGTTAAGAGTAGGTACTAACTCGAGAGGAAAGATACTTCAGGCAGCTTAAGACGGATTAGTTGCGGTATAAAGAACTCCAACGACACCGACTTAACTCTGCGACAGTGCTGAACATAACCTAGATAACCTACGTGCGGGTTTGTAGATCTTGAATTGCGTGGAACAGTCCTCAGTTTGTTGCGTGGATCAGTTTAACTTAAATCGCACTGGATTCTAAAATAGTAATTGTTATAATTATACCTATAATGTGCTACTTTTCCCTTAAATCTACCTCATTATCTAGTGTATCTTAATTGGTTTTTGAAGTAGTTACAAGAAATTTATAAACTCTAAAAACCAATGATTTAGACAGTTTTTTTATAAAATAAAAAATTTGACTGCATTAAAGCGACTATACCGATACGACGATGCGATTATTAGAGTTACATTTCTACGCCAAAAACTAAATGCTGTAAGCACGCCGGTTTTTTTTACTTCAACATTAGGTCTTTTCGTTGAGACTCGATAGGAGCTTTTAAGCTTAACCTAACGAAGCTTCTATGTGAACCGAGGCCTACCCTCTTGCCACCCGAGTACAAAAATCTCTAGCATTATCTATGCTTAACTAATCAAATCGTCTGATAAAAGCAGGGAGGTCTACCAAATTATTTTTTTATAGTTGTCGAAATATAGGTACCTACTTGACAAAGAAAAAAATATATATTCTATATATATTTTTTTTATCTATAATACAAACCCCCTTTTATCTGTGATCGGTAATCTGACTATAATGATTGATTATATTGATTGTATATGTAAGACACAGGGTACAGTCACGGGTGTTCGCAGGAAGCGAGCGGAGCAAAAGGGCCTGCAAACGATCTGGTCAGTCGCAGTGGCTTCTTTTGGAGAAGCCATATATAACCAATGGATATATTTTGTCTGTTCCCGGAGAAAGTTGATGCTATAAAAACCAATTGACAATAGGAACAAGTGTCAAAATATGTCAACGCCACAATGCCTATAAGCTATAGGTCTTCTTGAAACCTCGTCGTCGCCAAACTCCCACGCCACTCTTTCACCAAGGTGACACTTGGTTCATAAAATTTTTCACCTAAAGTCAATAAGTGCGAATATATTCAAGGTACTCACGTTGTACGTTAATATTCCTGTTCTCCTTGAGGTGCTGGAGGAGGTCTAACTCGGGCTCCGGCAGCGGCCAGACCGCGGCGAGGGCGCAGCCCGGCGCCGAGCGCCGCTCCGCGTCGCAGCACGACCAGCAGCGCGCCCACGCTGCCGGATGGTAGCGCGCACGCGCCCGCCCGTTCGATATGCACACTGGTGACGACAAAACATTGCTAATACTTCAAACTGAGTGCCATAACTTGAGCGATGCCAGAATAAGGAATATGCATGAATTTTAATTTTTGCTTTATAAAAGCTCAATCATGTAACAAACAGTAAACAAAAAGAATTTTTCAAATAACTATAAAAATAACCGAGATATAAGCCATTTAACATTTTATTCTATCTCTTTCTAGCAAAACAGAATTTAATATGGAGTTTATATGGCCGGAGTGCACGGTGACGTAACAGTGCACGTCGGACCTCTCCGTCTAATTAGTAGTTTAAAATGCCTATATCTTGCGTATTTCATGGCCGATTTAAATTTTAATTTCACATTTTGGAATCGTTTTTACGGTATTTTGATATTTAGTTAAGAAAAGCGATAAAAAAGATCATGCCCGGAAAACATTTCATAATAATTGCTACTCAAAGTCATTCTTGAGATGGCGTACCAATTCAAGAATTACTTCACACTTCTTCACTTTATATAGAAAAATATGTATTATGGCATTTTGTTGGTGGAAAACTGCGTTTAACTTAATGGTTGCCATACAATTACGGTTTTATTGAAAAAACAAGGATTTTATAAAAGTTTAAAATAGTTTTTGGATTTAAAAAAAATCACAATCTTTTCGAACAGAGAACTATATCAAAATAGAAGGAAAGAGTTCGCCGATTTATATGAGAACCCAGCGTGTAACATTTTGCGTAGGTACTTTGACGTCACGACTGTAATTTAGTGATGGGAAACATAAGGCGCGCGAAAACAATTCAAAAGCATCGATTCACAGATCGATTAGAACACGGCACTGATTCTATACACAGGGTGGAGCGAATTTTCTTTTTTTCGAATTTCGAAATGGACCGTATGCGAAAAGATGCTTTATAATATACTGAGTAAAAAATATGTTGGGCGTTTTTTGATATTTTAAAGATTTGTACTGCCGCAAAAACATTGAAGTTTTCAAAAAAAAAAATTACGTAGCGTTTGTTTGTATGGGATAAAGTCAATAAAAGAGCTTAGACATGTCCAAATTGTGATTTTTATTATAATATTTACAGAGAAGTATGAAACAAACCACATAAATTCGGTAGTTGTAGTGTGAGAAACTATATATATACCCCGCTAACATGACAAATTTTTCGGTATTTCATGCAAATTTGTACTCCTTTTTTAGTATTTAAAACGGGCATTATTTTTCGTGGTTCCAGCCTTCTTTTGATGAAAATATCTTTTCTTTCTGAACGATAAATCGCAGCAGCAGCTTCACTAACAATTTTCACACACCTTTCAGTTGCCTGAGTATGACACTGAAAATATGGAATTTGTGGTAAAATCTTGTGATTGATTGCATCCGGATTTGCAATGCATTCAGAAATAATCTGTCGATATATATTTCAATAGAGGTGGCTAAGATAAAGAAACAGCATCCCAGTCGATCAATACAGTGTAATATCTAGCCTCAAAGTTAAATTTCGGCAAAACAAATCGCCGAATGAGACCGGACGATGCGGTTTCTTTTTTCCTTAGTTCCAGTATAATTTTCAAGGCTGAAATCCTAACAGATCTTGATTTTTCTGCAAGCGTCGATATTAAGATATTCTAAGGATGACCAAAATAACCATTTCTCTGATTAACAGGGTCAACTATTTTTATTAATGAATCACTCATATAACGAGAAAGCAAAATCGTTTAGTGCAAATGTTTGGCACCATAAATGAAGTGTTTTGAGTTTTAATAGTAAACCACATAGGATAATATACTTTTAAGATAAAGTTTGTCTTTTTCACAAGAACAAGAGGCATGACATTTGCATGCTGCAATATCAAATAGTGGTGTGGCTTCTATTTTGAACTCAGACAACTTCTGTTTGTAGCTTGCAGTGTTTTTGTCTAGAAGCGTATGATTGTAACATTCCTCTGTATTTATTGTGATAGTTTTTAATTCTCTTAACTACAGCACGAACACCAATTGTTGGAATTGAAGCTAACTCCCATTGTTTTATCGCTTTCTTCGCCACTTCTGAGCTTGAATCACTAACTAGATTTGCAAACTGGTTCACTTTTCTTCGACTTATCCAAAGATCATCATTACGTCTTCATAAGTCGGTGTATTGCCGACTTATGAAGACAAGTTTGGAGGCAAATCTCTTCCATCACCGAATATTGGATATTTAAAATCACTACGAAACAATGCCATAGACATGGCATGGCACAATAATAACAAATAACCGATTTATATATAATACACTTTAGCTACTGTCCCAATTTCAAACCAGTATTTAATCAACCCGGTACACTACTAATCAATAACAATTTTATCGTAACTAAATAAATTATAACATTAAAGTGTAAATTTCTCTAAATAAATAGAAGGTAGTAATTACCCGGTTGAGTAAGTTTGCACCTCATTTGTATCTAACATCATAGGAATCAGGTGCAAACTTAACGCAATCAGTTAGGTAGAACAATTACGAGTAATGTTTGATTGACTTGCGGCAGTACTAAAACTCAAATTTTTGAAAAAATATTTATATACCTATAAAAGGTGATTGATGGAGCACCTTTTCCGCACTGGGCCATTCAGCATATGTAAAAAAAAAAAAATCTCCATACAGCCGCGCTCCACCCTAATACACAGCTACCCCTACCACACCGCGCCGCGGCCCCGCCGCTGCTGTCAGTCACAAACAAAAACAGTCGGATAACAACATTAGAAGCGGGAGGTTGCGTGCGCGCTGCGCGGCGAAGTCCAAAACATCGGACCACTGAAATATGTTTCTGTGCATCGGATGTTAGTTTTCGTTGTGAAAAGAAGTAAATATATACCTTTATTCGTGTGATGACAAACGATTTACTCGTACATAATTGTCATTCAATGATATTACTCAAGATATTGTGGGTGCATGTTTATCGATTCAAAATATCGATAAGAACCGACAGAGGAAATGATAATTATTTTCGACAGAGGAAAAGAGAGAAACCTGAGAATTTCAAATCGAAAAATATAAATGTAGGTAGGTACCTACCAATAAATTGCGTTACATTTGTCACTACCTACTAATCTACTCTACCTATTATCTGTTGCACAAATTGTAATATTATTAAGATAAAATATAACACGCACGCACATTTTTTTAAATAATATTTAGCCTCCTGTAAATGTATACCTTTTCATCATTTGACATCATCACTACATCAATAGTCGGATTAGCTACACTGATTACTCGTCGGAACTTTGATGGGCCAGTAAAGGTGTCTGTGGAAATGTATAGAATAATTCCGTCATAATCCTGTTTTTTGTAGGAAAACATTTTTTTACGACTAGTTGCTTCACTTCAATACATTAATTTTTAATACGAGGATCATAATAATATAAAAACGTAATTATCATTTTCTCTGCTTTCAAAATAGATTTTAACCGAGTAAGAAAATCGCAGTCTACAGCACTATTCTTACTTTTGACAGAAAAAATGAGAAATCGACCTTGAACGTAACTCGACAATTTGAATAGCATATTTTTACATCGCTGGTTTTGAACGCACGCCAAGTCTAGCTTGTCAAATTAAAGCCGCAATGGAAAACTAGCGGACACACAATCGCCCGCTACTGTTTTGAAGAAAATAATAATAAAAAATGTTTTTTAATTATTTACACATATTTTGGGACAAATAGTACATACCGATGAAAAGAAATACCACGATTAACAGCTCCAACTTTATTGGTAGTTTTTGGACAGTTAATTATTGAACAACGAGTCATTTTGTTTTTTAAACCTGACGTCGCACGCAGACCGCGGTCGGGAGCAGACTGATGTTCGCGGCGAGCAAGTCCGCCGTTGGGGCGAGTTTTCGCCACGCGAGGTACATACACTCTTTCCTTCTATCTTGATATATTTCTGTGTTTGCGTAGCTTTGAAGTTTTGTAATTCAAATTCATTTAAATTATTTAGATTTTTGTTGTTTTTTTTTTTCATGATGCAATAGTTTTTTTTAATTATCTAACTACAGTAGGTTGTAAACGCTGAAGGCGATCAGAAATTACATACTAGTCGGCGCACTGGGCAACTGAAAACCAATTTACGACGCAGGTTAGGTGTAGCTACAGTTACCTGCAGTGAAAAGTGACCCCTATGCCATACAATACAAATACTTATGGCAGGGGGGTCACGTTTCTCTGCAGCTGACCGCACATCTACACTATAAAGTTGTGAAAATTAAATGTCTGTACATTGAGGAATTTTTATTTACAAAAAATGATTGTTATCTAGGTTTTTTTTTTTTTGCATGTTTGTATGTGCCGTTGTGGCTTCATTACGCCAAATCGACTAAACGGATTCCAACTAGGTACATATTTCTGACACACGGGTACGGGTAGCTCTACGGAGGTATACACAGATGGTTATAGGATACTTCTAGCCCAACCAAGCTGACGAAGAAAAGAGGGGTCATGACTATTTCTCCTTCGCGATTTAGCGGGCTTTCTTTTGCCGGCACCTTTTAGTATCAAAATAAAATCGATAAAAGATTTAACTGTACTCTGGCCTGTCTGTTTTCTGCTACAAAACGACATTGGATTGCATAGTAAGTACCGTGTCAGTATACATATTATGCAATATAGGTGAGACATTAAATCTAAGTCATCGCAGAAACAACCTACTAATTGGTACGTCTAACAACGGGTGAATCGGTTAAATACCTCCGACAAATGATAACTTACTAACGGCTAAACCGATTTTCTTGAACCATGACTAAAAACGATCTCGATTAAGTGACCTTTCGAACAAAAACTAAATAGAAAGCAGTTCGTCATTTAGGAGCTACGATGCCACAGAGACACACAGAATCATCGAGATACAGACACACATATCAAACGTCGTCAAACTTAAAACACCCTTCTTTTTTCAACAGGGATTAAAAAGGAAACCGAGCGTAAACAATTGCCTACCAAGTGCGACGATATAGCCACACTTTAGCCATAAATTGAAATTAAATACTAATAGGTGCATCTAGCGATCGGGGGTAAAAATAACTCAAGCGAGTTTTGAATCCCGCTCGAAAGCACGGTTTAAAGCGATCTGCAAACAAATCCGAACGAAGACGTGACAATGAACCATTTTATTAATTTGGTAAATGAGGGAATATTTAAGACTCTAAATGCAATTAACGACGCTTTAATTATAACATAATTATAAAAATATATATTACAAGGTGCAACTTCGTCAGCGGAGGATAAAATCATAAGGCTCTTTTTTTAGGGTTCCGTCGCCAAAATGGCAAAAACGGGACCCTTATACATTTGTCATGTCTGTCTGTCTGTCTGTCTGTCTGTCTGTCCGTCCGTCCGTATGTCACAGGCATTTTATTTTACTCATAAACTAAGAAGAATAAGATGTACATTGATGAAATTTGGAGCATAGGTGTCGTGTGTTAACCGCTACTTAGTTTGATAGTTAAATAAAAAAATATATATTTCTAGGGGGGGGCACTCCATACGTGTAAACGAAACTGAAAAAAAATTTTTTCAGCAAATATCAAGGTGTGGCACATATTTCGACAGTACTTCTAAAAACACTTTGAAATTTCTAAAAAAAAAAAATTGGTTTAGTGAATATTTTCCGAAATATTCGCTACGAAAGTAGCAAAAATTGTGTCCTTCCCCATTTATTTTCTAAACGGTAAGTTCAAAAAATATGAAAAAAATTACAAATATAAAACTTAATAAATACTTCCAACAAAAATTGTTTTCAACATGATCGGACATACCGTTTTTAAGTTATTGCCAAAAAACTGCGCTTCTCAGCAAAAGAACGTAAGTGCCGGGGAGATACGCTCTTTTGTAAGTGTCTTTTTATTCATCTGTAGTGCATTTTTTTGTATAAACGGCTGCGGAACCCTTCATGGGCGAGTCCGACTCGCACTTGGCCGCTTTTTCTTCAGCTTAGTCGAGTAAAAAGTATCCTATAACCATCTCCGGAGGCCCAGCTACCCGTCTACCATTTTTTTTTGAAATCCGTTTAGCCATGTTGGCATGATGAAGCCACAACATCTACCAACACACAAAAAATAAAATAAGTAAATGATTTTCGATGTGACCTGCAAATAGTCCGTATAACTTTTTTTAATCTTCAATGTACAGACATTTCATTTTTACAACTTTATAAATAAATAATAAATAAATAAATAAATATTACGGGACAATTTTACACAAATCACTCTAGTCCCATGGTAAGCTCAATAAGGCTTGTGTTATGGGTACTAGGCGACGATATATTTAATAGATATATTACTTATATACATAGAAAACATCCAAGACTCAGAAACAAATATTTATGCTCATCACACAAATATTTGCCCTTACCGGGATTTGAACCCAGGACCTCAGCTTCGCAGGCAAGGTTACTCCCACTGAGCCAAACCGGTCGTCAGGTCAGGTTTTATAATAGTGAAGACGTACTATTTGTCGTATATTACCAAATTATCATCATTATTACGCCCATCAAATATACCTTAAACGTAGAGACACTCAGAAATCCCTTCCGTTACATCGCGCCAAATGCCAAACAATATTCTTACATCTAGTATCTGGCTACAAAATGAAAATGCTTTCTACAATTTCGCAGCTGGCAACGTATTCCATCTACGAAGTAGGAAAGCAAATTTGCCTGTATGCAATGAAACCAAATACCACAAGCGACTACGTTTTTCATTTCTCCAGCAGCATTTCAATACAATGAATACAGTACAGTGGAGTGAAAATGGGTTTTCCATTCCTGATTTATATTTGACTTGACTGTATGTGTAAAATTATTTATACCTTTAGGAACGTATGCATCAAGAAAATATTCAAAATCGAATAAATATTATTAGGCTTGTGTGAAAGCATAATAGTGTTAACTCAGGTAATAGTGATCCCACCAAAACATAAATGTAAAAATAAGCCAAGTTCTCATGTTCCGCCAATGATTTTTGGTACTATAGATTGTTAACAGTAAAACCAATTTATTGCCGCTTAATGCATTTTGAATCCTAATTGAGCAGTTTTCTTAAATATTCAACAGCTTTATACTGTAACATACTGAATAGAAAACTGCCAAGTTAAGGCTCAAAATGCATTAAGCGGCAATAAATTGGTTTTACTGTTAACAATCTATAGTACCAGGATTGACACCTTTTCAGATACATGATGATGTTATGTTTATGCACTTACTATTGGTGTAACATGACAACTTGGCTTATTTTTAATATTTCTGTTTTGTTGGGATATCATTACTTTTTGATAGGTAGTGGATACCAACATACTAAAGATATTTTTGTAAAAAATATTTTTCCTTGAACTTGACCCACGCTTTTCATTTCCAGACCAATATTTATGACCATTCTTATAACTGACTATGTATCCACATAATTACCGAGCCGTATGCCAAATTTCAACTTGTAAGGTTATCTAGAAGTGAATGAGTCACTCAATCATTAAAATGACGGTTTTTAAACGTTAATAATATCAATAACTGAATGAGCTACATGTATGAAATTTTGGATTCTAGACAATCCAAGGGGGCTTTAATAACTGAAGCTTTCATATGCATGTGGGTTGAATAGGTTTCGAGTAGTGAAGGGGTCAAAAGCAGCTCGAAATGGTTCGTGTAATACACACGGATGCTGCGATTGCTGCGTCGCCAGTTCTTTTTCTTTGAACTTGGCTGGACACGCCGCCGCGTATCTAGATCAATTGGGTCATTAATTTGCAATTTTCATCCCTCGCCTCAGTTAGCGATCTACTATTAACACTCACGAGTCAAGGTAATGGAAATTTCGAACGCGGCAAACCTCCTTGGCACAATACTGGCCAGTAATAAATTGTATCGGGAAAATTAGAGTTCCACGATTGTCTTTTGTTTGTGGGAGACAGGTCCCGACTCGTTTGACTTGAACTTGTGCTGCGCAAATTATGAAAGAACTGAGATTTAAAATATATTACTAATTAATGTGCTGTTACAAAACTCTAAAACTGTAAAAAATTTACAGTATTTCGCAATATTGTGTAAGATTAAATATCTACAAGGGCTGCCTCTTAGCAGGTACATTTTGTATATAGTTATTTATATTCATTTTCGTGTATTGTTCTGTTCAACTCAATCCAAGTCTTATTTCTTTTTCACTGGTCTTAACCATGAAGAAATAAGGCTTGGGTTGATTGGAACCACCCATTAAGTGGAGCATTTTTACAGCCCTTTCTTTTTCGCTGAAGTTTTTCACTGGAAACCTATCTGCAGTCTACAGTCGCACCTCGGCCGATGGTTCCATCCAATGCCTTCCTGGAAAGCTGGAAATGGATAATTTTAAAGGGAACTGAATCTCCACAACCGTCCTATCTTCCTACTCCGATAAGGCCAGTGATATCCATTTAGTGCCGCGTACTGACTGAATCCCGTTTAGTTTAAGTTTTTTATTTGTATATAGTCTATTTTTATTATATGTTTAAATTACCACGTCCTATCTTTTATTCCCGACGACTAGCCGGGCTACAAGGCACTTCATGTTTCCAACTCTATATTAAAATTCGACATTTCCTTTGCCGATGCACGGCTGAATTTCACAGCTAACAATGAAACAATAAAATGAATTCGAATTTGTTCCACGGCTACACATATGAAAGAATTTGTGGAAATTAGAACGCCCATTTGCATCTCACATACACTCTAAACTCAGATTTTTAATTCAAGACCAAAATTTAACGTCAACGGGCGAACTTTCGCTGTGATCACTGCACTTACCCTAATATTACTGTCTGCATAATTTCTCACGATGCTCTACACACGGCGACTGACAGAAACAGATGGCGGCGCATCATCCGAGAGAGACTGTTCCGAGAAGATGACCACGACCCTCAGCAATGAGGAAACCGTCGCAAGGAGGAGGAGCATGATTTCTCATTCATATTTTTATGAAATAATGTTTATTTGATGAAATAATCAAGATGAGAACTGTCAGATTTTGGTCTTGAATTAAAAATCAGAGTTTAATGTTCCAGTGAGGCATAACGTAGGAACGTAATCCATTATCGTGAAAACATTACGGTTGAAGCGAAAATGCTTCGATGAAAAGCCGTGACCATCAGCATCGGTTTAATTGTAATCGTCCAAATTTCAGATATGTTTTACCTTCGGGAAAAGAGTGATGTTACAAGTTTAACATGTGTATCTGTGTCTGGTTCTGATCAAGTTTTTTTTGATGCATAGGTGGCAGCATCGAGTGGAGTCTTAGCTATGTTAAAAATATCGGTTCAGCTGTATGACTATTATCAGATTTTTTTTTCTAAATGGGTTGGCAGTTTGTTTATTGGTTCAGAGATAACTTGTCTTTTTTAAACGTTTATGCTACTGTCAACGGCAGAGAAAAGTAAGTGCTTTACAAGATTGTACAGCAGAGTTGCCGACTGTATCGAATTTGCAAAGCTCACTTTTCAACTCTATATGATAGTCTTGATGATGAATACGAGACAGTCAGGCCGTATATAAAAGTAGTATGTATTTAAATTAAGAACGACAGCTGTCTCGTACCAGCTTTAGGTCAGTAGGACCTTAGTCTGTAAGCAACGCTTGAATAGGCAAGTTCTAAAACTAAACTCTGCCATTGTATTTATTACCACGTCTGAGCTACATCCCCCACAGTATTAAGGTTCAAAATCAACAAATCGCGGGTAAATAAAGTTCAAAAGTCGCGGAATCGAAAGTGATCTCCCCACTTTATATTATAATTGGGTCATTGCATGATTTCTAAAAACAAAATTCCTATGTAAGAAATCCTAAAGACAAAACTCCGAAAATAAAATTGTCTAATGTACGAAATTCTTAGACACATTCTAATTGCACATTTACTTTTAATCTAATGATCACATTTTTGAACGACAATATTCCTTCGTACAAAACGTTTAATGACAAATACTTAGAAATTCAAAATGTGTAGTCCTCAAAGTAGGATGTACAAAAATACGTAATGATTTCCCTTATGGTTAGAAGCGACGCGGCATCCACGACAAACGAGCAGAATAAGTGTTGTGTATCATATGTGTGTCGTAGCAATACATGGATTATAAAAAATAACTAGTACTACCTTAATTTAGTTTATTTCTTTAGGCATTTAAAAGAATGTAAACAAAAAAAAAACACGGCTTAATAACAAAAGTAATTTCGATTTTAGAAATTATGCTACGGACTCTCATACATAATATACTTACTTAGTGGAGACGGCGGAAATTGTGATTGCTATTGCGAAAATAGCATATTGTTAAATTAAAACTCGAAATGATTTATCAAATATCACTATTGTTCACATAATTAAAAAATAAATGTTTGTTACTACATTTCTAAGTTTGCTTTATCTTTTTCTATACTAAAGGTAGTAAAAACATTTTTGTTACGCTAATCACTGGCACACAACGCACATCCTAAACTAGGTGCTTAAGATTGATATTCGAAATAGATCCTTAAAGGACGGAGAGCTGAACTAAGAAATTATTTCCCGTAAATAATTGATCGGCATTGACGATGAACGAATCACTGGTGCGTGTCAGTGCGAGCGTCCCTCCCTAACCAACCCTACAGGAAACGAAGTCGGCGGGGCGCTTACACCTCATTATTATAATCATATGTATTGATCACAACCAGAGCCACGATACACTGACACACTTTTACTGAACGCATTTATACTATATTAACAAATACCTATTATTGCGAATCCATACTAATATTACAAATGCGAAAGTGTGTCTGTCTGTCTGTCTGTTACCTCTTCACGCTTAAACCGCTGAACTGATTCGGATGAAATTTGGTATGGAGATAGTTTGAGTCCCGGGGAAGGACATAGGCTACTTTTTATCCCGGAAAAATGCCCTTATCCCCGATAAACGAATTTAAGGCGGACGAAGTCGCGGGCAGTAGCTAGTATACTATAAAAACCAATTTCACAATTTGTGACTATTTTTGGGAAAACGTCCCACTTTGTCGATATGGAGTTATGAGTAGTTCCTAATACTACAGATCATACGCTATCTTTTGGTGAAAGATATAAGTCTCTAGGTGCTATAGTTATTTCTTCAAATTTGCAAAAGTGAAAAAGCGACAGTTGAGAAAACGTTGGTTAAAGTTTGGGACGGCAAAAAACACACTTGTTATTTGAAATTATGGAGTGGTTAATATCAAATGAATTGGCATACTTTAAGGATTTCAAATTAGTCAAAATAATGTATGTAACCTTAGTAGTTTGTATGTTACGAAGGCTTGAACATAAAAAAAGAACGAAAATATGTCAATCCTGAATATGGGTTTATTTTCTATATTTATAACATTACACGCAGATTTATCATTAAAGTTGTATTTATAAATGTATTCTCATGTTAAAAAAGACAGAAATAATTCTATGGATCCCTTTAGTTAGTTATTATTTCAAAAAGTTAAGAAAAACTGAATTGAAAAGTACAGCATAAAATAATACAAATGACAAGTGTTTTTTTAATATATTACATAAGATTACTTAAAAAACACACTTATCAAGCATAAAAAGTATTAATATCAAATTCTAAATACTTTTTTATGCATTATAAAGTTTAGTGATTTTCAATAGATAGCGTCCCACTTTGTCGATTTACTAAACTTTAGTGCTTGTTCAGTGAAAAGTATGTGTTTGGTATATTTATCCCATTTTATGTATGAGATAAAGTTTTCTTATTGTTTATCTAATAGTCATTGATACTAATGTCGTTTTTTTGATCTTTTTTTACGGAATTTGAACGGAATTTATTTCCGACTCAAGTTTAGTGCCCCACTTTGACGGTTTGGTTTCGTTCGTATGGACATACGCTAAAAAATTACTACAAGTATAAAATCAGCTTTTAAAACATAGGTGTAATGTTTTTCGAGTTAGTATTTAAATAAATGTTATTTTATATCTATGGGCTAGTTATATTTTTTTAAATAATACTGTTTTTTATTTAGCGGAATCATCGATAAAGAAGTCCATTATCGATGGTTACCCAACACTACTATTCATATTTCGTATTTTTCTTTTCTCCTGCTCAAAAAGTACGTCAATATTAGCTTCTTGAAGCAAGACTAAAATAGTACATTCAGCCCCTAGGGTTTAAAAGAAAGCCATATAATCCCATACAAATTTCAATGACACTGAAACAAAAACTTGCGATCCGCTAACAAACAAACCAACCTGATCAGATTGGCCAAACTTTCTGATAGAATTGCTCAAACTGTACTTATGTTGTTTGTTTTCATGAAATATACAATTTTAATGTTAAGTCTTTTTTATTTTCTCGCAGTCGAAGTGAAAAGCAGAGTGTTTAACACGTAGCTAAAAGCCATTACATGACACTTAGATATATTTGTCCTCCCTCACTTCGTGAGCTCGTCCAAATAATCACTTCGTGTCATAATGGCTTATTTTAGCCCCTTGTCAAACAATCTACTATTTTTTATTCGTATTTTTTATGCTGTACTTTTCTATTCATTTTATTTATTATATTTACTTTTTGTCATAATAATATATATCTTGCAGTATTAATTATTATATAATACTGCAAGATATATTTATTTGAAAACTTCCACAAAACAAGTGATATAACCCAAGGGGGTGGGGGGGAGAAGGGACAAAACAGAAATTCTAACCTCGATAAAAGTAAATAGTTACATGTGGAACGTTGATTTTTATACAAATCTTACATAATAACGAATTAAAATTCTGAAAAAAACCGCGGTTTTTGAACATCAACTAAGAGTGGTTTTTTTTTAATTAAAGATTTTGCCACATTTTGATACATTACTTTTAGAGCAACCTGAGCGCAAAGTTGAGTTTAATAACGGTTATATTTATTACTATTACTAACCAAATGGTTAGTAATAGTATTAAAAATAATAAACAGTTCCTTTGTAAGTTAATTTTCAAATATTCAGTGACAACATGCAGAAAAGGAAGCGTTCAAGTATTACGTAACGAATTTGGGTGGAGGGGGAGTCTTGTAAAACGTTAGGATGTGCAGGGGCGGGAGAGGGTGTTCTCACACGCCTTTTTTTAAAACGTGCTTTTTCTCAACATTTCAAATGAAATGACCACTTAAAAATGTTTGGTATAAATGGTCACTCCTTGGTGGTTACTTCACGTTTTACTAGGGGGGAGGGTGGGTCAAAATTGCGTTACGTAATACTTGAACGCTCCCAAAGACATACTTACAGCGGCCATTTTAGTTAATCCGTCAGTCCATCACACGACATTCGTTATTCGTTGTCTGACGTTTGTAGAATAATGTGCTTCTCGTTGTTTGTAGTTTGGTATTGTTGCATTCAAAAAACATTTGGTCAATAAAGTTCGGATATAAAAAAATAAGATGATTTACCCCTGGCACGTTACTTTGACGTTGACAGTTGTATGTTTGCATTTATAATCTCGAATTCGATCTCTGCCTTTAGTTTAAACCTAATAACTTGTTTCTGAAAATATTTTAATTAACGTCATTGATCACGACATCCGAAATGTGTCTAACTCAATCTTAAACTTATCGAAGGATCAAGAACAACCGCGGAAAGCTTGCGGATTAGGAACTTTGCTCTAATTCTACCCGCGAACTGATTTGTTAATAATTTCAGAGTAAAATTTTATCTTGCTTAATACTGTCAAAAGGTCCTTGCCGGCTACCGGAATCCGAAACACGGCCGGGCAATCAATACGGTGAACTCATTCGCTAATGGAACGTGCGCTTTTTCCCGAAGTAGATGTTAATAACTAGCATTACTTTCATATTTGTAATTTCACTACTACCTCCTCTTAAAAGGAAAAACAAAAACTACAAGTTCGAATCCAGTAATACATCTAGCACAACTTTAAAGCGCGACTTGATGTTGCTCGACAAATATTTGTCACCTCTTTCCGCCGATAAATAGGTTGACTGAGGCCTATTTCCTTCAAAATTAGATGTATGGGAACAGTTTTTGTAAATAATATAAGGAGGGACTTTCTTCGTTTTCCTTTTTTTATTATCTTCATCAAGGCCTTTAAAACGCAAAACATGCCTACTTCTAACCATATTCAACAAACGTTAAGTAGACTAAATAATAATTACATTACTAAATTTGTCTATTTATTTGACGACAATTTGTATGTGCCGAATATACGTCAAATGATACTAAACAGAAACGAGGGACGCGAGATGAGACCTTTTGTAACACCCCGTCGGCGGAAACCATAAACATTTCCGTCATGTAAATGCTCTAAATCCCCTTCTATCTTCGAAGTAATACTCTGTTCCTTAAGAAAGACTATGAGTCACACTAATTGTCTAAGTCGTACTTTCCGTAACTTTACGCATATAAATGGTGACGCGCGTAAAGGGAAACCATACATTTAGCCTAACGGTTGCTGAAAAAGAATTTTGTGTACTAGAAGATGCCCGCAACTTCGTACGCGGAGGGGAAAAAGTCATAACCCTCTCAGCGTAGTCGGGTAAAAAGTATACTATAACCATCTGGAAACACCCGGCTACCCGTGTACCAAAAATAGTTGAAATCGGTTTAGCCGATTTTGCGTGATGAAGCCACAACGACACATAAAAACATACATAAAATCCAAAAAAAAATTTTTTCGTTTTAATGAACTCCAAAAAGTCCGTAATAATCATTCTTTTGAAAATATTTTCAATGTACAGACATGTCATTTTTACAAGTTTATAATAGTATAGATATGTATTTCTTACCTGATCTGAGAGCGTTGATCCACTGCAATCGTTCGGTGTGGCTGCCAGCGACGAGGTACAACGTGTAGTCCGTCCCTCGTTCCGTGTATCCCACCTGTGCACACTCTGCCATGTGAACCCGCACATACAAAACAATGAGTCTTATGGAATGTCTCTATAGCCCTGTGGCTAACAAAGCGAAGGGTGGCTCAGGGTAGAGATATCGAACGTCGCGTCTATAAATCAAAGAACGGACCCATTTCACATCAAGATAACTCTGCGTCCTTCACTGCTGTCACTATATTTGAACTGGCTTGAGATATTATGAGATGTTCTTTTAATTCTTTGGAGTTTTTGTTTTATCTTGTGAGCCCTTAGTGTGATTTAGAGGGAGAAACTTTTTCCTTTAAGTATTGTAGTATTCGCAAATAACGCTCATTCTCTAGTTATAGAATTTTTTGCCAACATACGTGGTTCAGCAGTTAGGTGAGTTATCATGTAAGGTTAAATGTCAGTCGACGTAATTAGGGACAACAAAGTTGGACACACCAATAACACAAGGTCTAACATTTCCTAGTAGGTATTTAGTTAGAGTTTGCCCCACTTGTTTGGTGATGACAATTATTATGTATCGGTTCAAATACGCCATACGCTACCCAATCTCAATCATCTGGGTCTTGCAATTAGCGGCATTAAGGTGTCTCTCGATCTTGATCTACGAATTGATGTAGTCCAAAAATCAATTTTTACATGTCTATCTCATTTAATAGACCGCTTTCATGAAAAATAAATGTACAAAAGTAAGGTAAATCATTTCGCTACTTCATCTTCCTTCCAAATTGAAGATATGCATAATATATGAAGGCTTGCGATTGCGAAGTTTTCCGCGTTCAGTCTGAAGGAGCCGTATCTTGAACTAGGGAGCCTATAGAGGTATAAAGTAAAAAGTTTGGAAGAGTTTAACGCCTTCGTACAATGGCGCTGCACCCGTGGAACTTATTTCCAACTGGCTTGCCTTATACATAGGAATTAGGGTACAAAGTCGAGTAGAAAGACGATATCAAGGAAGTCTGTTTTTCGGCTAACCTACTAAAATACAGCTTCGACAGGTCCCGTACCCAAAACGATAGGAGAGATGCAGGGTTGGGCAGATTAAGGGCCCTAGTTTCAAATAGTAATTTCCATACAATTTTTAAATATTTTCTAGCATATGACCCTGCAACAAGTTCTGAATATAATAGCCTTGATTGATTTTTGCTCTCCGATCAATGAACAGCAGTGGTAGTTTGCCCCTAGGTGATATTGCACCCCATACCATGACTGCCACTTTGAAATCGGCTAATTTGTCTAATAGAATATCCTCTTAAAATCAAACAGGCCCCGAGTAAGTTTGCATTCAAAAAGTCCGTGAGCAACTTCTTTGCTGGCAGAACCGAAGAGTGTTAGTGTATCTGCTTAATTCGTTTCATCGCTATATATATATATATATATATAGCGATGAAACGAATGTATTTAAAGTATATAAATGTGTTTTTATAATAACACAAGCCTCAGCACCGCCCACAATTTTTCTGCTTAGGGTTGACTGGTAGAGAATGCCGTATGGCATTAATTTCGCGTTTTGTAGAATAGGTTTTCTTTTGTGCAATAAAGATTAAATAAATAAATATCCCTCAATAAAGCACCATAAACACGATATCGTTGTTGATGGACTATCATGCAATTGGAAAATCTTTTTGTCAGAAAAAAAAATGTATCGCCCTCATGCCAAGATAACAACTCCCTGCATTTTTTCACTTTATCTTTTTTCTATCTGTTAATCCATGTTTTTTTTTGTAGGCCAAATAAATCCAAGATCATGTCGTGTCGACTCATTAATCGTCGGGATAATTTCAATTCTTTTACGAGTTTACTTGCACTTTGGGCCTACATTTTGCCGAATACGTTCACGAACATTTTTAATTATATTTCTGACGCGAACAGATGGTTCTCGACCAGACTTGAGCTTGATTTTTGAAGATCTCGTGTCTAATCGCTTAATGGTCCGCGATATGAACCTTACATTGATATCTAAATGTTTTAGCTTCTTAAATATGTCGCACGTTGGAATTTTTACTTGTATAAATTTACAACGAGCTATGGCGTTTCGCGTACATTGTTGAAAACAATATAAAAACAAGAGATTATCAAGTTGACGTCTAGAAATCATAAAGACGAATAAATGTTCGATGAATAATATAGTGAAGAAAGACAAGCTCAGAGCAAACCCTCTTTCAAGAGTATGTTGCGCAAGCATATCTCTAACTAATGAGAGTGAATTGTCACCATGTTGTTTTCCACGGGTACTTATTTTATTATTTATGTATGTATATTATAACAAGTATTTAAAATATGTATTTATCACATAAAATATTGATTGTGTATATTCTTTTCTCGTCTAATATATCGATTACGACGATCCTGCACCAAATTCGATTAGGGCCGATGGTTGACTGGTAAAGAATGTCTTAAAGAATAAAGTTCGTGAGTTGTACCATTATTTCTTGTGCAATAAGGATTAAATAAATAAGTAAATAAAAGTTACATTATATTTAAGTAACAAACCTAGGACACTTAATCTGCCCAACCCTGTAATGTAATTTCAGTTAAATAATTATAAATTACTTTCGACCCACACCTCGAGGCAATCACTAGATGCCAGGATCAAATGCCTGGTTCAAGAGGCGGTACTTTAGGGCAAAGCGCACACCGTTAGGAAGGATTCCTCTTTCTTCCTACGACCTTAACCACTGATATCTTGACCCCAGCTCCTTTGATAAGGTTGTTACTTTTGGAATGAATATCGTATTTTACTTTTGGTATAAATATTGACGAAGCCGATCATTGTGTTTAAAAATAAATAATGTGTTTAATTATGCGAAAGAGCGTAAATTTCCCGAACCACGAAACAGAAGACGTAGCGTGGTCGACCACACACAACAGGTTAAGGCCGTTTTGTTACACTTAATAATTAAAACTCAAATGTAATGTTTTCCTATTTTTTTACGGTCATCTTGTAGAACCCATTAGGTTAGATTAGGTTTGTTTTGTAACAATCCCGAAAAGTTCATGGATTCCGAGAAAAAAGCGATTACGATTAACGACAATTCGGACAAACGATGAAATTAATGAGATACGACCTTTTTAGGGTTCCGTACCAAAAAGGTAAAAAAGGAGCCCTTATGGTCCGACTCTGTCTGTTTGTCTGTCTGTCTATCCGACTATTAGAGCGCCATATCTCAAAAACTACTTATACTATGTAATCGAAATTTGGAATATTTATAAACATGGTCAGCCCACATGTATTGCGAAGGAAACATTATAAAATATATTTTTATTCTATAAAAAAACTACCAATATGAGGGGGGACAATAATTAAAAGTGTAGTCACTAGGTCGAGGTGGGTATTATATGAAAGGGCTTGATCTGTACATTTAACAATTTTTTTGTGCTTAAATTTCGTTTTATTAAGAAAATGGTTAAGTTTGCCCCTCATTTGTATGTGACGCCATAGATACCAAAGGCAAACTCAAGCAGCAAGTTAAGTCGGAATAAGTGACAGTTTGTACGGAACCCTCGGTGCGCGACTAAGACTCGCACTTGACCGGTTTTTTTTTTAAGTAGTGATGATTAGTAATATAGGTAATGTTAGAAGCCGATGATATCTCACAAAACTTAACTCTAGATCTAGTAAGCCTAATCAGGGCCTAGATTCAGGGCGCGTCCTATTATGCGTCACTCGACGCGGCAGGCTCATCAATATCCCGTGTTAGTGATAATGATGCTGAGGCCTCACTGACATCTACTCAACCTAATTTCTGCGAGAACTTAGTCATGTCTCTCATAAACTTGACAACTACAATATTGCGGGTGAGTAGAACCCTTATAGTTTCGTCATGTCCGTCCGTCCGTATGTCACAGGCGATTTACTCCAAAACTACACGATGTATATAGAAAAAATATTTCCATACATGTAACAGAAGCTGAAAAAAAAATCGGCAAATACCATCGTGGGCACACATTTCGAAAGTAATTTTGATGAAGTTTTTGTCAAATAAATCATTTTTGTGAAGCTTTTATTGCCGACTGTACTTTTCTTTAAACATCCATCAACTACTCACCGAGACTATTCTATAGAAGCCAAACTCGGTAGGATTGCATATTCTATTACAGAGTTCCTATGACCACCTTCCTGCTCCATCATCAGATTAGTTCGATGGTATCATATTATTGCATTGTCACCGAACATAAGCCGGAAAACGGGAAGTAGGTCAAATCTAACTTGCAAGATTCCAACAGAACAAACATACATTGCAAGATTTGCAAGTTAAATGAAGGCTTGTTAATAGTTTAAGGTTTGACCGGCTCTTTGCCAAGTTTTTAGACTTAAACATGTATAGTTTTTTTTATATTATTTCTTTTATAAAATAAATCGCTACAGCCGTATTAAAGACTGTATTGATAATTATAGGGACAAATAAAATGTGACATACTATACACAATTTATGTATTTAAATGTTGCTGTTGTTACGTGATGTATAAAAAAGATATTTTAAGCATATTATTAAGTGTTGAGGTCTGTTACTTCTGATTTCTGGCGATTTTCCGAACTTATCTTCGTACATGCTTCATGACAACACTAACTGTGACAGTTTTGGACGCTTTTACCCAGTCCTTTTTAAATTTGTGTACGGAATCCGCTGCCGAGAAACGTTGCCGAAGTATCATCTTCATTATAGCCCAGTATTCCTCGATTGGTTGGACTTCAGGGTAATTGGGTGGATTCATAGACTTGTCTACATATTGGATATCGTTGGTTTCCATCAATTTTTTAGTGCGAGTAGCACAATGGCAACTCGCCAAATCAGGCCAAAACAAAGTAGACTCTCTATGGCGTCGAATCATGGGCAAAATCCACTTAAAACGTTTCTTAATGTAAACATCAGTAGTCATTGTAGAAGTGGTAATGAACGGTGTGGATTTCATACCGCATTCACGTATCGCCTGCCATACCATTGCCTTAGATCCGAATTTTTCAGCAAAAATTGACGTTTTACCCTCATCCGGAGTTGTTCTCCTTTGCGGAGAGTAAAGTATTGTGGTCCCGGTAGTACTAAATAATCGAGTTTCACATAGGTCTCGTCATCTTGTATTATGCACTGTTTATTTTTGGTCAAAACAGTGTCGTAAAACTTTCTAAGGCGAGTTTTTACGCTTGAGGCGTTTTGGTTTCCGTTGTTTTCGATAGGTCCTAAGTTGTTCCGCTTCTTTGCCCTCTGGGCCATGCCTACCGATGTTTTACACTTTCTGGCCTCATCTCTTATTGAAGCTTTAGGTGATTTTTTAATTGTTTGGCATATTTTGGAATCCATATTGCGATTATGTGAACCAACTTTTCTGCCGGTTTTTGGCTTATCATTGAAGGACAGATCCTGACAATACTTTTTGATGGCATTAAAAACGGCAGAACGACTCACATTCTCAATTTTCAATCATTCTTGTGGAAATACCTTTTTCACGGACGTATTTGTCCACGATCAGATGTCGTTGCTCTGGTTGTGAGCCCTCTCATTTTGCGAAATTAAAATGAAGCAAGTAAAAAGTGTTTAAATATGTGCTCTACGACATGTCATCTGACACATATATGTGACGTTTATATAAAAAAAAATGGATTAAAAATTGTGGCCAGGAACAATTGTCCCTATAATGAGTAATTAGATCTATCCCCGAAATCGTTAATTCCGCGTAGCAAACTTTCCATTCGCATTTTTCCCCGCACGAAATTCTATCCGCAACTTTTTTTTCTCATTTGCTTGCTTCCTCATTCTTAAATATGGCCAAACGACATTTATCACAATATTTCTAATTCTTAAACGATATTTTTTCTATAGCAAAAGTTTACCAGTCGTTTCTTTTTACATTAGTTTTGTTTCTTACGTGATACTTTTCCTAAACTCAAAGATTCCATGTAATTTTTTTTCGCAATACTTTTGTTTTATACGCGATATTGTTCCTGTACAAAAAAATATCCCACTCTTTTTTTGCAAAATTTGTTTTCCCTAAGCGATAGTGTTATAGATGTTTTGTCCTGCTTCGGGCACCGGCACCGAACGAATAATGTTACAGAAAGCTGGCACAAAAAAAATAATGCCAGAATTAATAAAATCTATAATCTGTTTTACTTTGTTTCGCAGCTAAAAGCTGAGGCAAATGTTGTCGATTTTATTGTTTTGCAAAATGAAATGGGACGCTACGTTTATCAGAAACGGAACGAAAAATATACAGATAGACACTAAAACACAAAAAAATGTGTACAATTTTCACATTGGTATGACATCCATCGACATATGTATTCAACAACTGTCATACTTAAAATACTAAGTGGTGATTGACTCTCATCAATCTTTAGCCACAAGTTACTTTATATTCTACTGAGTGCATGTATTTGTATTGAGATAATCGTAGGTACCTACTAGCACAATAGCTTCTGTTGAGTATACCTACATATAGCTCGCCAAACGAAGACGTGAAACTGCCTGTTACTGCTTCATTAGGTGAACTAATAGGAAGATTTTTTTGCTGCTGCTTTGGTTTTAAGGTACTATATTAAGAAAACAATTTTATCAAAATATTATTACACTGTACTTTTTTGTTTTTTACAAATATTATGATAATAATCACAATATTTGCAATTTTTGTTAGTGGATCACTCCACTAGCGTTATTATGATAAACAAATGAAAAAAAAATTCGACGATACTGGACTTGAACCAGTGCCTTGAGCCAGACCGGGGCAGCAAATTCGTCGACTACTGGTATGGACGATTAGCTCAGTTGATTAGAGCGTACTGCCCCAGTCTGGCTCAAGGCACTGGTTCAAGTCCAGTATCGTCGAATTTTTTTTTCATTTGTTTCTGATCTTTGATCGATATCGACAACATTTGCCTCAGCTTTTAGCTGCGAAACAAAGTAAAACAGATTATAGTTTTTATTCATTCTGGCATTTTTTTTTTGTGCCAGCTTTCTGTAACATTATTCGTTCGGTGCCGGTGCCCGAAGCAGGACAAAACATCTATAACACTATCGCTTAAGGAAAACAAATTTTGCAAAAAACGAGTGGGATATTTTTTTGTACAGGAACAATATCGCGTATAAAACAAAAGTATTGCGAAAAAAAATTACATGGAATCTTTGAGTTTAGGAAAAGTATCACATAAGAAACAAAACTAATGCAAAAAGTAACGACTGGTAAACTTTTGCTATAGAAAAAATATCGTTTAAGAATTAGAAATATTGTGATAAATGTCGTTTGGCCATATTTAAGAATGAGGAAGCAAGCAAATGAGAAAAAAAAGTTGCGGATAGAATTTCGTGTGGGGAAAAATGCGAATGGAAAGTTTGCTACGCGGAATTAACGATTTCGGGGAATAGATCTAATTACTCCCTATAATTATCGATACAGTCTTTAGGTCCATATAAGATTAGAACAAAGCATTTTCTTCTGATCTATCCTCTTTTGTTAGCAAATACAACAACACTTATGAGAATGCCCCAGCCTTGAAACGCACGTAGGGCGTGTGAACTCGAAAAAAGAAAATGTTAACAAACACGTAAAAATCCAAAGAGAACTGTACCAAAAGCAATGCAATTAAAACCGTAAATTCTTTAAAGCTGAATATCGTTATTCCCGCTCTGTAGAGCAAATTTTCAAGTGACCCTCGTAAATTGTTTGCAAAATGTATACCCAAGTAGGTATAAGGATTATGAAACAGGTTAAACCTTTAAACAAATTACATTGCGTAGTTAATTGACTTTAGAAAGTCAACATTTAGGTAAATTTTAAACTCAGGAGACTTAAATGTCTCTAACTGAATCAACAAGCAAACTAAGAACAACTTTAAATTGGTATTTACTAATTTGATATGGTACAGGATGGTTATAACAAACCAAATCTAAGCATACATGATGTTTAAAGAAAAACTAAACGATTACACTAAGGAGATCGAATTTCTAAGCTGTGTAGGCGTAGGCTATATGGCCACTAAATATTTTGAACAAACCTTGTACCTATCTAAAACCAAACTTGTGAAAAATGCAGTGAGTGCATACCTACTAGCGCCACATAGAGTTACAATTTATTTCGTTGCAGCAAAATGGGGTGTGATATTTTTTTTTTTTTTCAAAGTAGTGAAGATATATTTATTATACTAGCAGCCGCCCGCGACTTCATTCGCCTTAGATTCGTTTATCGGGATAAAAGGTATTTTCCGGGATAAAATGTAGCTTATGTCTTTCCCCAAAACTCGATATTTTAATTATTTAAATGTGAAGCCTATTACCAAGATTTCAAGTTCCTAGCGTAAAGAAATATTTACTGTCCATACAAATTTTCATCCCTTTTTCGTCCCTAAAAGGGATGAAATTTGACATACATTATAGCCTATGTCCTATTCTGATACTTAACTGGAAACTTTCATAAAAATTCGTCCAGTAGTTTTTGAAATTAAGTGGACTATACATACTTTCACGTTTATAATATAGTAAAATATCCCGCAGAAAATAACCTGTCATTCCAAAAGTAACTTTATATACAACGATCTATGTTCATTTTTTTGATCATTTTTTTGCTGCTATCGTGCCATACAATATAGCTATGCAAAATGAAATATGGCTGCTAGCCCTGCCATCTTATTTACGAGGACGCTAACTGTCATTTATTAAGACAGGAATATTCAGAAAAACGGATAAAAACAAAAAAGAGGGATGAAAGAAAAATGCCCCATTTGGGCCGGGGGTTAGCAAAGGTTGCGGTCTTTTGTATGACAAACTAGTGTCAATAGAAAGAGTTATTTTTGTATCATATGCCGTGCTTATGGTAAATCCTGGATAAGCGAATGATTTTAATTTCGAATCCTGAGTGTAGCGAGTGATTCAACCGCACGTGATGCATTTATACACTTTTTTTTTCTCCTCAGTAGTGAAAACATATATTACATGTTGCAATCGGTATTTCAATTGTATGTATATTTTTTTTGTCAGACAAACTAATTACAGCTTACGGAAAATACTAATCTGATTTCCCCCTACTTTTTTACACGGAACATTCACTAGGTACCAAAACATATGGGTACTGGAAATTGTTTATAAAAATTTAAATGTTTATTTATTGTTTGTCAATATTTTAACATTTTAAATGTACGAAACAAAATAACATAAGTAAGTACGAAATAAGAACTTGCATTTCTAATTTTCTTTAAGTATGTTTGGAAACTGCACCCATGGAAATAGGTCAAACTATTTTTATTATGACAGGAAATGGTCAGAACGATGTTGCCTCGGCATTCGAGGATTATTTTTCCAACATTGTAATGAATACTACAAGATATCTTCAATCATCTGCGACCGAAGCCCATTTGTTACTTAATGTTAATTTTAACAAATGCAATGTAAGCTTTGAATTTAGTCAAGTAAATTCAATAGACGTTATTAAAACATTCAAGTCACTGAATTTAAAGAAAACAGAGGATTTATGGGGAACTTCAGTAAAAATTGTTCATCTAGCCTTGATTTATAATAATTGCATATCAGAGGGCGTGTTTCCAGATCTTATGAAACTTAGTGAAGTCATACCTCTTTTTAAATCAGGTGACTTGAGTGACTTGACTAATTACCGTCCGATATCTATACTACCTGTATTAAGTAAAGTTTTCGAAAAGTTAATGTTGATGGATCTGCTGGGACACTTCAATAGAAATAAACTGCTTAGTAGTAAACAGTTCGGTTTCACAAGGGGACGTTCCACGGCTGATGCAGCATCTGTACTCATTAAATATATTTACGACATCTGGGAGAAATCTTGTGATGCAATTGGAGTTTTTTGTGACCTTTCTAAGGCATTTGATTGCGTTGATCATGGTCTATAAATGCCTTAAGCCTTATGTCTTCATATCTCAGCAATAGAACACAAACAGTTGTTGTAAATGGAACCCAATCCAGTGGAGATGCAGTTAAGTTAGGAGTGCCACAGGGCTCTATCTTAGGGCCATTTCTATTTTTAGTTTATATAAATGACTTACCATCTATAGTAGAAAATCTTTCTGATATAGTACTATTTGCTGATGATACATCATTCATTTTCAAAGTTGACCGGAAAGCAACAGACTATGCCGAAATTAATAGTGTACTTGTTAAAGTACTTGACTGGTATAATATTAATGATCTGGTATTGAATGCTAAGAAAACGAAATGTGTTAGATTTGCTTTACCGAATGTTAGAGCAGTGGATTCTACTATATCGCTCAATGGTGAATGTTCAGAAATGGTGGATAGGGCATTATTCTTAGGTATAACACTGGACATGAACTTGCAATGGAGTCCCCATTTAGCAGTACTTGCAGGTAAATTAAGTTCAGCAGCTTACGCTATTAGAAAAATTAGACAATTGACCAATGTTGATAATGCTCGCTTAGTATATCATAGTTATTTTCATAGTATCATGTCATACGGTATTCTGGATTGGGGGAAAGCAGCTGACATACAGACTATATTTGTGTTACAAAAAAGAGCGATTCGTTCTATATATAACTTGAACTCCCGTGACTCCTTAAGAGAACTTTTTAAAGACATCAACATATTAACCGTAGCGTCCCAATATATTTATGAGAACATTATTTATGTTATTAAGAACCTAGAGTCTTTTACTAAGAATTCAGATATCCACAATTTTAATACTAGAAATAAAAACAAAATCGCTATTAGAAAGTTCCGCGTTCGTAAAGTTGCCAAATCACTCGTAGGCCAATGTATACATTTTTATAATAAGCTACCAGATGATGCTTTGAAATTATCGTTTCCAGCTCTCAAAAAGTACTTAAAAGAGTCCCTAATGGCAAAGGCTTATTATAGGGTAGAGGACTATTTAACAGACAAAAATGCATGGCCCAGAACAGAAACCAAATAATTTACTTTTACCGGGACACGGTTCTTATAAGGTGGCATATCAAACGTATGTAAGTTGTTTTAAATAAAAATCACTATTTTGCTTTTTTATATTCTAGATTTTTTGTTTACTTTTATAAGTTTTGATATGTTTCCTTGAAGAACTACGCATTGAGTTTATACTCAAAACATATATTTAGGTTAGGCTAAGCACGAATATTGTAATAGATATAAGAGTTATTTCGAAAAAATGACTGACTGTTGAATTTGTTTCGGCTTTCTCCTCTTCAGTGGTCTCCTCTTGGGAAACGCCGTAGAGTCAGACTTGTAAAAGTACCCTTGTCGCCTACTTACAGAATAAAGATCATTATTTCATTATTTCATTATTACAAGTTGAAAAATGTAAAGTATACCTAGAACAATTATATAAAATAATTCTATTGAACATAAATAATAATGATATAACTATATTTTATATTTAAAAGGATGTTGATTTATAATTCGATAATAAAAAATTATAATCGTAATTAAATCTTTAACAAATGTTTTAAAACTTTATGTATTACGCATAACCATTAATTATTTTTTCGAGATCTAATTCATAAATCAAAATTCGAATTAGCTTGGTCTTTCCACTAGGTTTTTTTATGATGAGAGGAAAGAGATAGAGCACTATAAAGTTCAAATATTTCGAATTTTGTATTCGACCCAGTACCCAGCACTGACAAATTAATGAATTCTAAATTCAAAAAATGAAAAGTTACTTTGCCTCCCTCTCGCAGCAATATCCCATTTTGCACATACCTAGTTTGCTCGCAGCAAAAGCTTCATGTTCGAGCTGTTAAAGTGGATGATATCGACGATGGAAAGGCAAAATGGGATAAGCGACAGCTTGGTGGCTTTAAGTAATAGTAATATACCCCATTAACTCATTTAATAAGGTGTATAACTCAATGTCTCGAAAATGTAGCTTATCTCATTTCTCCTTTCTACCGTCGATGTATAGATGCAGAAATTTGTTGTCGGATTGATTGATAGGGATTGCTAACGTGTCAACTGTAATTTAGGCAAATTAGTGTATTTTACCTGAAAGGGATACCTGAAGAGTGGACTCTTGTCGCTGTCTCCCTCGGGGATCTGCTTGCTGAGCTCGCCCAGCTGCGCCTGCTCGACCGTGTGGATCGTGTCCGTCTCGATGCGCCCGCGCTCCTTGCGCTTCTACACAACACACCATACGGTTAAACCGCGCGCATGTACATACATGCATGATATTATAAATTCTATTCAACTCACATCCACCAGAGACTATATCAGAGTATCTTTTAGATCAGAGGCATTAGTATAAAACTACCTTAAACGCAACAAGCAATCGGTGAACCAACAACAAAACCCCGACATGGATCATATGGGGACGTATGGTAATGGGCACATATCGTATGAGAGCTTTAAATTTAAATTTGGGCTTGTTGGAACATTCCTACGACTTTTCGTTGTAGTGTTGAGTCAGTTGTTACCACCTTGCTTACAAATTTAGGCACATTTTTGGGAGTATAGAAATTACTAAATTTTGTAACTTTTGTACTCAACTTATACTTTTTACCCAGTGTTTTATCTTCATACCTTTTATTTTGCAGAAGTCATCCTAAATATTTTTACGATTTTGCATATAAGCTAATTCGGTCCATTTTGACGGTTTGTCTATATCGTATGTACGTGATAGTTTTAAAGATGCCTAAAGTTGTCTACTTTTTTTCCGATACGGTCCTAGTACACAATCGATCACCGTAATCTAGGTTATATTTTACCAAAATTGCAGCCAGTTGATATAACGCTTTTTACACATACACTTTGTGCAAGTTCCTTTTCCTTTGAGAACCGTTGAATCATATTTTTTCATTTTTAATGCCTAATTATCACAATTCAGTGACGCAAAAATCGTTGAAATTCGGTTCAATTTGACGCTTCATCGCCGAAGCTTCAGAGTGTACTACAAAAAGCTCACGCTACAGAAACCACTAATTGAATTCGATAAAACTGGAGCGCGGCGCTTCCAGAGCATTTTGCAGGTTTAAACGAACGGGAATATTTCAATACATTGGAATAATTTCATATCCAGCAGGTCCGATGATAACTGAAGCGATGCCATCGTCTGGTCAGAAAATTGAACTTCCTGGTCAAAAAAATTAACTTCCTGGTCAGAAGAAGGGATATGTGATAGTTAAAAAGCTTCTGATCGGATGTTTGTCGCTGTCGATTATTCTTGCCTTATGACTAACAATCGAGAGCCATAAAGAGCACGTGCCACGCCACGGGTATTACGTATACGAATTGTCCAGTGCTAATATTATTCAAAAAGATTTTCCTTGGCTTCTAATATTGAATTCCCTATTAGTTCCATTTGTACAGAATATTTGCTGAACATAAAAAACTGACATAACAGTAAAAATAAGCTTATAAAAGAATGGGCGTAAGTTTAAAATGGAAAAGTTACAGTGAAAAGCTAACGACAAAAAAGAAAACCACTAACACTAAATCCTTAAATGAGCCGGGCGGGCGTTCGGCTGAAACATTCACGCTGCACCGACCTCACAATGCAGCCGCTAAATTGGCTGAGTAGCGAAACTCCAATGCAAATTAAGTAGTTTCGTGAAAATAGTTGACGTATGTGGCCAGTGCGAGGTACTGGGCGGATATTACCGGGTCGCTCGTGTGTCTAACGTGTGGCGAACGCGATAAGGAGGTAACTGAAGCTGGCGAACAGCCAACCACTCACCGCACGTAGCAGATGACGCCAATTATGGACAGACAACATAGTGGAATTCCCGAGTCACAATTTCGAATGTTGCCTTTTGACAGAGGCTTTGTACGCGTACACTTTGGTATCTCTCTGGATGGACCATGCATTATTGTTAGTTAAAGAGTAGATTATGAAACGTTCTTCTCCATAAATTCCTTTAGTGCAAAAAATTACAAACATTCGGACAAATTACACTTTCGTAACGACTGGAACAAATATTCTGAGAAAGATCCTTTGAAGTTAAGAACCATACCCATTTATTTGTTGCGAATCGAAAATGTAATAGAGACGATGCATGATTTTTTATTTTTGCTTTATTAAAAGCTCATTCATGTAACAAACAGTAAACAAAAATATTTTTTCGAATAACTATAAAAATAACCAAGATATAAGCCATCAAACATTTCATTCTATCTCTTTCTGGCAAAACGGAATTTAATATGGAGTTTATATGGCCGGCGTAGACTATGACGTAACAGTACATGTCGGACCTCTGTCAAATCGCCGTCTAATTAGCAGTTTAAAATGCCTATATCAGGCGTATATCTTGGCCGATTTTAATTTTAATTTCACTGTTTGAAAGCGTTTTTACGGTATTTTCATATTTTGTTGAGAGAAGCAATAAAAAAAAATCATGCATGTACCCTATTGTAGCCCGTATCCAAATTGTAGGCTCACATGTCCGTTACTATCAGGTGAAAGAAAGGCAAATATAATTGAAATGTCAGTAGGGCACACATAACGAAATATTCCTGTCCACAGGCCAACATAGAAGGGGTAGTGTTGCTAGGAGTATTGCTTCAAACTGTTGTGTGTTAAGTCATAATAAATTAATCGCAAAAACTAAAAAATTCCGTTTTCGTGATTTGCACTTTATTTATTGTCTGTGTCCAAGACACCATGTTAATTCAAATACGAATAAAATAAATCTATGAACGATGACGTATGTAACATGGATAGTCTAAGGTTATCATGTCAGTTGTGGGACAGTATATGCTGGAACCGCGCCAATTTGTAACAGATGACACCAATTTCGGCTTATAAACATTCAACTTAGTGAAATTCACTTACAATAAATCGATAAAATTGTATAAGCTGTGGATAAGCGTAGATTCATGCTGAACTTAATCTCAATCATGTCAGGTATATTTCAAATGATTGGCTAGGACGACACGGACTCTGCATTACCTGCATACAATAAAATGTGGATATACAGGTAAATCTACTGACTATAATAAACATGAGAAAATTCTAGTTTAGGTAACCAGAATAAAGTTAACATAACCAGATTGTCGTGTAATATCACACTAACTATTTTGTCGACTTTACTACAAAAATCTGGTAATAGCTTACAAGAATATCTACCACAGTTAACATAATGCTGGTACACATAATTAAAAATTGTGTATTGTGCACATGCACAACCTATCTGTATCCATTACAAATAGGTTTTGTTAAGTATAACGGAATTGGTATCGTTCGTAACACCATGCTTTATTTTGGAGATTACGATATTTTTAAGTAACGACTAATAGATCATTATAGAGTGACTATTAACAAATTTGATGCAAATATTACCAAGTTGAGATTTTAGCAAACTATATATTTTTTTACACTTTTTTACTTATTTTGTGTTTACTACCAACATTGTGGTTAGCGATTATCACATCAAATGATTAAGTTTACTATAATAAGAAAATAATATTGTTCAGTTTACTATATTTTTTTGGTAATAACAAAAATGTTTTATTTTTTGCTGCAATATTCAGTAGGTGAATGGGTCTTTAAAAAAATATGTACATACATACTTACCTTATTGTTTAAAAAAGTTAAAATCTGTCTATTTAGTCACAAAATTTTTATATAAGTATAATTTTCGCGACTCAACTGACAGATTTTAACTTTTTCTTAATTAACAACACGGTAGTTATGTAAACTGTTTTAAAGACTCAATTACAGCAAGCTTGTAATACAAGCAGTCGTACTAAAGTAAAGATACCCTCTGCGCCAAGCTACGTTATTTACTATTTTTAGAATAAATGCTCATTACTCATACTTTTTCTATCAGAAACAGTACCTAAACAAAGTGATTGCATGACGTAGAAGGAATTTCACTCTCCGGGCGTTAAACCTACGACCTTCTGAAATTAGAAGGACCATCTATGAGGGTTTCTTGAAATCCAGGTGGCAACACTCTATCATCATACCAAAGTATGATTGATGGATATTGACACTTCTAGTCAAAAAGATCTGACGCCAGTGTCACCACTTGGTGATTTTTTAATTTCAAGATACACATTTTGTATAAGTAAAATGAAGACATGGTCAACAACAGTTTTCAATAAAACAAAACATTAAACGTTTGTGAGTTTATATTCATGTTATTTGAAAATCAACATGGAGGTCTTACATGTTAAAATGTACTCGGCCAACTGCCAGGATTTCAATAATTTTACAATGTCCTTATCCATTTCCTGATTTGGAACACTTCTATAATATCTATTTATTAAACTAATCACACTATTTGTCACAGTCAATTGTCTATGCACGCGTACGTACTGCTCGCTCCGAAAGATGAAATGATAAACAAACCAACGGCAGCCAGTCGTTGTTGCCAACCAAAGTTCAGGCAATCAATACAATATATTTGCAAACGTAAGCAACATTTCGTTTGATATTAGATTCACATGTTGCACAAAACATTATATTATGGTACTGATAACATAATCTGGTAAACAGTACTACGAGTATATGGATATGGTTATTTAAACATTTTTTCTACTTGCGTTATTTTAGAGACAACCTAAATATTGTATTGTATAATTATGACACCTAGCAACAACGAATGAATTATGGGGTAAACAGTAATATATGAATGTAGCTTATTTAAACAACAATATTAATTTTTGTTACTTGCGTTATTTTAGAGACAACCTAAATATTGTATTGTTTAATTGACAGCTAGCAACAACAAAGGAATTATGGGGCAAACAGTACTATATGAATGTAGCTTACTTAAACAAGAAGAACAATTTTTGTTACTTGCTTTATTTTAGAGACAACCTAAATATTGCATTGTTTAATTGACAGCTAGCAACAACAAACGAATTATGAGGTAAACAGTAGTATATGAATCTAGCTTATTGAAACAGCAAAGATATTTTTAGTTACTTACGTTATTTTAGAGACAATCTTCAAGGCGAAGTTTGGCTTTGCGAGCCATATTCTTCGAGCCTTTCATAACCCGGCTAAGAATAATTGACGGAGTCGCTGTCGCCGAACACGGCGAGGAGGACTATATATATATATATATATATATTTAGAGACAACCTAAATATTGTATTGTTTAATTGACAGCTAGCAACAACAAACGAATTATGGGGTAAACAGTACTATATGAATCTAGCTTATTTAAACAGCAAAAATATTTTTAGTTACTTACGTTATTTTAGAGACAACCTAAATATTGTATTGTTAAATTGACAGCTAGCAACAACAAACGAATTATGGGGTAAACAGTACTATATGAATCTAGCTTATTTAAACAACAAAAATATATTTTGTTACTTGCGTTATTTTAGAGACAACCTAAATATTGTATTGTTAAATTGACAGTAGCAACAACAAATGAATTATGGGGTAAACAGTACTATATGAATCTAGCTTATTTAAACAACAAAAATATATTTTGTTACTTGCGTTATTTTAGAGACAACCTAAATATTGTATTGTTTAATTGACAGTTAGCAACAACAAATGAATTATGAAGGTATACTTTACAAGTATCGAAAGTTTCTCTCTACAATAATAATATGTACTTATAAATAGCTATGAGTATTGTTTACTAAAATGTGTTTACTATAATATTCTGGCATTTATTAAAATACGACTATTTGTTGTTAAAAGTCAATACGGTAAAGTTAACTTAATTCTGTTTCTTTATACCAGAATGAAATTTACAATATGTTCTGGTAGTATTGTTATAATAATTTCTTTCCGTGGCAGACATACGTTCCTAGGACGCCGGTTTAACCGACCTCTTATGGAGCGGCTTTTGTGGAGTGGATCCTCTGAGGAATCGGGAAGGTCTTTTGCATTCCTTACTAGAGGATTCCTATGGTGGGGAGCATTATCGAAAAACCGTTTACGTGATTTTGAATATTCAGACGGAAAAGATAATGCAAAGAAATAAAAGGATGAGTTGGGATCTCTGACACTCGCAAATCGAACGAAACGCGATACGGTGGTTGATTTCTGTGAGAACGTGCTCCTGAGTTAACAATATCATTTCGGCGGAACGCACTTTGTCGACACCAGGTGAGCTTTTAATTGATGACACCTTTTGGCGCAGTGGGTTGCACAACGGCCTACGAAGCTGGCGGTCCCGGGTTCGAATCCCGACCAGGGCAATTGTTTGTGAGATGAGCAAGAGTGTTTGTTCCTAGGTCTTGGGTGTTTTCAATTGTATTATAATTTTTCGATATATTATGTATATCGCCTGGTACCCATAGTACAAGCTTTGCTTAGTTTAGGACTAGGTCGATTTGTGTAAGATTGTCACTGATTATTTATATTCTGCTGCGCACGAGGACAGCGAACGCCAGGAAGGCCATCTACACCTCCTCGAACACCCTGCTCACGGCAGTGAGAGAGTGGGATGCCAGCCCACTTCACCAGAGTTGGAGGGGCTACCACAAACCGGTAACCGCGGGGACGGGGTGATCCGTGGTAATCGGTTTTTATTTGCTGTTATCTCTGTTAATGTTTAGTTTGCTTAGTATATAAGATCAGTATTATTATTTATTTATAACTATGGACCAGTTCTGAAATAAATTATTTTTATTTCATTTATAAATTTATTTACTTATTTATTATAATTGCGACAATAAACAACTACATAAGTGATACGAACTATTTGAAAGTCACTGAAACAATTTTTTTTAATGTTTGTATGCGTCTTTGTAGCTTCATCGCGTTAAAACGGCTGAATCCACATATGGTTATAGGACTTATACCTATAGGATACTTTACTCGACTACACTGAAGAAAAAAAGGGTTGTTTTTTACCTCTATAAATCTTTTCATTTCATTTTACGAATATTTACGGATATGTCCATATTCTTAACTCAATCTTACTGTGACTCGGCGAACTCTACTGTCGGGTCCAACTAGGCCAGTGTAACAGCAAAGTTCTACCACCGACATGCCGCATCACTCGTGTGATCAACGTGTGGCGGAGAAGATAAAGCCACTGCTGGCTGAATGCCATCCGCGGGCACTCTCTCCACGTAACAGATGACATCAATTACCGTCTGCATACTGCTACCCAGCGGGATTCCCGTGTCATAATCATGAATCAAATTAAATATGAATTTATTTAAATATCGTTACAGCGGCAGTTTATGGTAATTACGTCACGCATATGAGCCACTCACCGCCACACATATGAGATATTTTTTACGCGTTAATCGCTCCCAACTATGTACGAGTTTTTTTACGTAGAAATTCTTTTTCAAAAAAAGCATAGGACAAATTCCGATATTTTATTCTAAGAATATTAAATGGTACAGTAATTGAAAAATAGAAAAAAATACACGTAAGTGAAGTTTCAAAAACCCTTTTAAAATAAATAAGATAATTATCACTTTGTTTAATTTTCATACTCCAAATAAAATTATGTTTTTTACAAGCTCAACTTGGAGCGATCACTAGTACCTATAGCGGAATAGCATCGAGATAGGAACTCCCTATATCTTTCGCTCCCTTACCTAGTTCTCTCATTATTTGCATCGCCTTATAAAAGCCTAACTGTGTCGCAGTAAAATAATTTTCGAACATGTTTGAGTCATACAATTGAAACCGAGAAGCATTTCTGAAAAATGTATACTTTAACTGTAAATACTTATATTATATGGATGAGAAACTGGTCTAGTTCATAGAGAGTAATCGGTCAACCGATAAAAAACACGGACACACCTAAAAAACACTTAAAATGTTTAAACGGTTGGACCGATTTTTTAAATACATAATAACACTCTCAATTAAGTCCTATCAGCACAAACAAAGTAATTCAAAATCGGTCCATCCGTTTAAGAGCTACGTTAGCATAGACAGACACTGCGATACAGACGTGAACCTTATACTCCAGACATTTTACAGACGCTACGCTAGTATGGTTCAATGGAAATAATTGATAACAGCTGAGTTTTCCAGTGTAAAGGAGACATCTGAATTGTAGTATTTTAATTACGTATACATATAATCCAACAAAATATGAGTCAAAAAGATAATTAAATACAAATTTTTAAAAATCCTGGAGTTTAGGAAAAAATATGAATAGTTATTTTCTTCATATTGATAATTTATAAAGTAATATTTGCTCCATAACATTATAAGGTGAACACAAATAATAACTATGAATGATTCAATAATATTTTTACCTACATATTATTGATTGTTTTTGTGAACTTATGACATATATTAGCAAAGCCATACATTTTATTGTTAAGTGGCTTTTCGTGTAAGTATTTTGTGAGATTTCACTTTTTACCGATTATAGATAAAAATAATGTTATGCTTACAAATAAAAAATACTACTACTGCTTTTAATATTAAAGTCAGCCAAGAGCATGACGGGCCATGCTCATGCTCAGTATAGGGTTCCGCAGCAATTACTACGTTATTATTATTCGATGTTAAAGAGTGTACCAGCAAAAGAGCGAATCTTCATGCGACTTACGTCTTTTTGTAGAGAAGGGCAGTTTTCGGGCAATAGCCCATAAACGGTATATGTATATCCGATCGCGTTGAAAACAATTTTCGTTGAATGTATTACCTAATCAAAAAAAAATTTTTAGAAGTCTCAGTGTTTTTAAAAGAACCGACGAAATAAGTGACACTTATTGATGTTTGCTGAAGAAAAAAATCGGTTACGGTTGCATGTGTGTTATTCATCTATCAAACTAAGTAGCGGCTTATACTCTTGTATAATTCATAATAATTTGGAGTATAGGTGAAGACACCTATACTCCAAATTTTATCAATATACATCTTGTAGTTTTTTAGTAAGTATAATGCCTGGGACATGACGGACTGACATGCCAATACTATAAGGGTACCGTTTTTGCCATTTTGTGTGTCAATGTGCATTTTCATTACACTCATTTAATTTCAGTTCAGACAGAACAATTTGTCTTAGAATATCTTATAAAATTGGAGTAAAAAAAAAAACACGCTAAAGGTGAATTAATATTTTGCGCAACCGTAAAATGGCTGTTCTATTATAACACCCCTGTTTTTTTGTCGGAGGTTAAAAAGGCTCATTCATTACCCGTAAAGAGGAATGTGTAGGTTAGACTGGTTCATAAAGTTACTGACACACAAAGCGACTTCATTTTAAGAACTTGTCAAAAAAATACCGACTAACTTTTTTAAGTCCTTATCTGTCTACGAAGCAGGCAATATCGACATGAAACATAAATCTCACAGACTATCCAACGATGTGATCGGAAAGGATATTGACTCGCCGGTAAATGAGGTTGCCTACTCAAACACCGCGGCGGAACCGAGCAATAAAACCGCTAAGAGGATTTCCCTGCGGGAGGTGAAGCGTCTCTGCGACAGGAACTCGTTGAACCGATGCCCGCACCCATTCCTGATTGACTACTGAAGCATTCCAAATAAGGGAAAATACCAACCTCATAGAAAGTTCCTTTATCAATGCCTCAATAGTTTGACGTCGAGTTCAACTACAAAAAGCAACATAATTCCGACAATTTCAGGAAAATCCCTGTAGGGAAAACCAATTATAACGCTGATAAACAACTTACTAAAGACGTCACAACTCAAAACGAAGTATTAAACAGGGTTTTAAACTTTCCGAAAATTCATCGAATGAGAAAGTTACGCACTGAAATAATCAGATTCTATAACTTTCTGAGCATTGTTAAGTATTTTCATTATCATCCTATTGTTTTCTGAGTTTAAGAACAACAAACGAAAAATAATTTGGTTAACAAGATCAGTAGAGTTCATGAATACGTCGCAAACTAAACCAATGTTTAAAGTTTACTTTTATCTACGGAATAACAATTGACAGACGTTATTTGAACAGTATAGTGTAAATGACGAATAGATTAAAGTTTTGCAACTTATCTTTGCAAATCCCTATAAATCGATTTCAATATAAGGAACGTCAGATATATATCTAATAGTTTTACAACGTCCATCTTAAGAAAACTAAGATTAAACGTCAAGAAACTGAAATAATTGGAGCTTCAGAATATGGAACAAAGTAAAATAAAAAAGGAAGACGTACACGAGCAAGTAGAGATAGATCCTAAATTCAAGAATTTAAGACGAGTCCCACGTAAGAACGCTGAAGGGCTGTAAGAAAACCTGCCTAAGGATCGCAAAGGAAGGAATAGTTTACAAGACGGAAATAAATTTATAATATCCGAGCAAGAAAGATTGCAGGACTGGGCGAGTGGCGTGAAAGAACTTACTAAATTCCAGTGCCCTTTCAGGGTTCATGTTTTGGACCCAACAACCTAAATATAAAACCTATGTACCACATGATTATAATGCAATAAATTATGTTATTAATTATTATGAAGATAAGAAACCTTTTCAGTGGGTGGATGTGGACTTGATTGATTCAGAATATTTAACTAACCGAATTTGTGTTAACACTATCAATCATCCACAAGTGCGTAGAAACAATACAGTCACTATACTCGTACTGTACAATTGACGACTCTCCCAAATATTACTACATAGACGCTAGAACGGCATTACAAAGGGATTTCCACAAAAACATGACATGCGAGTAACAAAAAGCTGGAAACCCTAAGGCACAATCACAAAAGACCCACAACAGAAAAACGCCGAAAGCAACAGAGAGTGAGTCTTTTGAAACAATTAGCGCGAGTCGGGGAGAGCTCTCCATTAAAATTGCTCGAATAACGAGGGGCCGCTCACGTGCGAATGCAGTGCCGTGACTACACATACATTATACATTAGTGAGGGTAGTTCCCTCCATTGTGCGGGTGATTGCAGTGTACACTTCGCGGCCCGAGAGTACTCCGTAAAAGCCATCGAGGAGAATGAAGCGCGGAACGGGATTACACCAACAGTTTGAGGTGTTATGAAAACAAATTAGTGATGCGGACCGATGTAGTTAAAATCTTAATATTTAGTTATTTCATGCGAGTAAAATAAAAATTGTTCGAAGGATAAAATATTGTAAAAACATCCAACACAGTATTGTAAATACGATCCACATAGACCTTATAATATAAGAAACTATCCAGTCGTACATTAGAAGAAACATATAAATATTGGCTTCTAAAACCAGTAATAAGGGACAAGAAACAGCCCATGAATGATTTTCGTAGCAAAATAGATAGAGTAATCGACACATCAATTAAATAAGACAAGTTACCACTTCAAGCCTCGTACAAAATTGGTTCTTCGTAGGCGGATACTGTAAAAGGAATGCGAACGAATCTGGCAAGACATCCGCTGTCTATACGTGAATAATAAATTAGAGAAGCGTTAAAACGTATTACGATGATCACGGTTTTAAGTGCGTGCAGATATAGAGATATAAGTTTGTAGTTACCAGTATTTGGGGTGCAGTGCGTGGTGCGAGATTGCGAGTCGAGCGGCTCTACCACGGAGGCCGGTGCGGAACTGAACTGGCGCCGGGCGCCGCGGGGCGGAGACACACCCAACTGGCACATGCGCGCCTCCGACTCGCTCTCTACGGCTACAACCCTAAATCGGTTCCCGCAAACCTTAAGAGTTCTCGATACCACAAACATATCTTATGAACATGAAAATAGTACCACACTTCGTAATGTTTTCTAATTTAATGAAACACTCGTCCCTTAGTGTTGCGGCACGGCAATTTTAAATATTGACATTATTTTGTTTTAAGTAATCATAAGTTCCTTCAAGCGCGAGTACCTACCCAAATTCGAAGGGGTGAAAAAGTCATACGCATAAGTTCACACACTCGCCATTGCCATACAAATGGGGATTATTCAAACGCTGCTTGGACCGTGAGGCTCGTTGGTGTTGGATAAAAAACACACAGGAATACAATATGCCCTTCAAGCATTGAATATAACACGTCAATCATTATTGTCTAATTTTTTTTTGTTTCACAGTATTAATATCAATTTATTTATAGATAATAAGAATTAGTCTAAAGACAACGGAAACGGTCTAAAGACTAGAGGAAGCGTATCATAGCAAAAAACATACGGGGAACCTGCATAGGTATTTCAGTAAGAAATGTTGTAGGCTATTCGAAATTCCATAAAAGCATCTCGTTCGACTTTGGGAAAACCCCAAAAGAGGGACCGACGATCTGGTCAAGACCACGGGAAACCTTTGGATGAGGGCAGCGCACGACCGGTCGTTATGGAGATCCTTGGGGGATTTCTTTGTCGAGGCAGAGTACGTCTTTTGATATGATGATAATCGGACTTGATCGTTTCCAGCAATAGATTTTGTGACCTGTATTTGTAGGACTTAATCCGATAAGATTTTATTTAGTCTTTATGTAATTCTAGGTTCATTTCTACCTAGGTTTCACCTTGATATCGAAAACAAAATAGTAACAAAATCGGTCAAAGGGTCATCCTGTTCATGAATCATGCATCTTCCGGTTATATGGATGGTACTTTACATACCTATACCTGCCTATATAATAGGTATGAGACGGACATAATAATAAACATGCCCTCCTCAAAGGCGCCACGGTTGGCTGACTCGTACCTGCTTATTATTAACTACAGGTACAGATAGGTAAACTGTGTTGCCCGATAAAGCCTAATAAAAACCCCTTTGGAAATGTAGATTTTTTAAACTAAAACAAATTTGTAGTTCCAATACCGGTACCCGGGCAATTTTTCCGCACATACAGAATACAGAATTTATTGGTAAAAAAGCAATACAATTTTACAAGTCATTATCATTAAATTCATACACCCATAGTGGTTCATTTTAATTCTAATTTAATCAATTATTTAATTTTGTTACACCATTATATATTATCATATTTCTTAATTACTTAAATGTCCATGTGATGGGTCAGCGATCTGTTGCCATGAACTCATCAATGCTGTAATAGGCTCGGTCCAAAAGCAGTGATTTTAATTTGCTTTTAAACAGGACGTCACTTTCAGCGTCCTGTATGTCAGGCGGTACGGCGTTGTAAATTTTTGGTCCAAAAACGCACATCAACTTTCGAGATTTGGCAAGCCGGCGCCGTGGGGCGAGCAGCAGCCTCCGCCTGCGTGCGGGGGTGTCACGTGTAGTTCCGCTTATTTGGTACGTATGTTTATTTAATCTTACATACACACATGCTGTCAGGATGTATATGGACGGCAGTGTCAAGATCTTGTGCTTCTTAAACAAGGATTGGGCTGGGTGGTCAGCGGGCTTTCCATCGATTATACGCAGGGCGCGTTTTTGAATTCTGAACAGTCTGTCACGCTCGGCAGCTGTAGCCCAGAGATCGACACCTTGAGTAAGAAAACACAAGGGCGTTCGAATTTAAGTGAGTGCAACCGTGGGTACAAGATCCGTCGCACAACATAAAATAAAAAATAAAAACAGCCAAGCGCACGTCGGGCTGTCGGAATCCACATCATCATAACAAATTTATTAAATGTCATTAACTATTGTCCAGTTTATGACAAACTCTAGGGATGTAATTGGACAATTTGGATGTCCCTACAATAGGTTATTAGATCATTCACATTGAAATATTTTAATGTTTGTGTTTCACTGGTATTTTTATCTACTCGAAATAATATCGCTAAATGCCAAAAAAATTTTATCAATTGAAAAATAAACAAGTCGCACCTAACTAAAACGAAAATCGCCATTATGGGACGACATAATAACAAAAGCAAACCAACGCCAAATGTGCATACTTACTGCTAACGGCGTTTCTCTGTGAACTGGTCAACTTTAAGCATGTTTTGTCCCGACAAATAGTCCCCTACATAATGTCATTCAAAGGTAAATAATTTTATTTGATTAAATATTTGGAAAAAAGAAATTAAAAACATCAAAAATACTATATAGATATAAAGACTCATTGTATGAATCTTATTGAAGCTGTTTTAAACATGAGACAGATGGCTGTACGCAAAACTGTTAAAAAAGCGTGAGCATTCGTATTTTAGGTGTACCTTTATTTAAATTCAAGAACAAAAACTCTTATATAGTCAGTAAATATTGCAGGAGTCTTTAAATATTTACAATATAAATAATATTTTTAATGAAATTATGAGATACAGATTATTTTTGGCAGGGGACTGTTTTTATGACACTACAGGGCACTGTGTTTAGATTTCTATGAAAATTAGATGTATAATATATAATAAAATATAATTTAATTTATTAGATACCTATTGTACATTTAACAGGGGTAGCTTAGGTAATTGAGTCGTTCTTCTTTTTGATTTGAGACTGAATAGATTCCCCTTTAATCATATTAAATACGGAACAGATTACACAGTTCTTAAATTATTTGAAATGTTAAATCATGATTGAGGATGATGAGATGAGATGTCTATATTTTAAATTTAAAACAAGACAATCTCAATAACAAGGTACCGCACGAGTTTAGAGCAGGGGTCAGCAACCTTTAGAGTAGGATGAGTAAAAATATACAATTTACAAAATTTCAAAGTTTTTAAAGATCCACAATTTTTTTTATTTGCCAGCAAGAAATGGTATTTATATATAACTAGCTTCTGCCCGCGACTTCGACCGCCTTAAATTCGTTTATCGCGAATAAGGGTATTTTTCCGGGTAAAAAGTAGCCTATGTCCTTCCTCAAGACTTAAACTATCTCCATACCAAATTTCATCCAAATCGGTTCAGCGGTTTAAGCGTGAAGAGGTAACAGACAGACAGACAGACACACTTTCGCATTTATAATATTAGTATGGATAATAACCAATCTATAGAGCCACAGCTTCACATGAAATGAGCCGCATGTAGCTCTGGAGCTACAGGTTGCCAACCCCTGGTTTAGGGAATTGGAAGTATCACAGTCCAAGAAATAAATGTATCCTTTAAAGAACATGCCTCTATTTAGGACATTCTAAAATTTCTAAAAACATTGAATGCATGTTAACAGTTTTTTTTAAACGAAATTGAAATAGAATGAGAAGGTAAATCCCTTGTAATTTATAATAATAAATCCCTTGTTTATCCGCAATATCATTTTCATCATTATATATATTGATTTCTATGGGGAATAATGCTCACAATTCTTGATTCAAATTTCTGGTTTCTGTAATGCTTAACATTATCGGCTGGTTGCCTACTGACATAGCATATTGTAACATCCTAAAGACGTAATCTAAGCATGAAATTAACTCACCTTATAACCTATAATGATTTATTGATCCTCCTTAGCAGCACAAAAATAAAGATAATTGACATTAGGTTATGTAATCACTTGTTTAATAGTGGCCCTGACACTATTGTACCATGCAACTCTTTACCGGTAAAAATGCCACATGCCAACCAAAATCCAGTCGAACAGGTTGGTAATGTCTATTCATAATTTTTATGACTACCATAAGTCACTTTCTCAGGTGAGAGCTACCACATTATCTATATCTATTAGGATTTTTAGTAGCATCCTTATACCAATTACCAGGCCTTCATTGGCAAGTGGGAATGTGGTACCTTTCATCTGAGAATGCCACAAACAAAGTAAGGAATATAATTTTAAATACAAATTACTAACCATGTTTGTTCCTGGGTCTTGGATGTTTTCTATGTATTTAATAATTATAATTTATATTATGTATGGTATTTCCTAGTACCTAGTACCAATGGGACTAGGTTGATGTGTGTAAGATTGGCAATGATATTTATTTATAATTATAGTTCCTTCACAGACAATACCAATATCACCAGGCCTAAATCAACCAAAATACTTTCACAAGTGAGATGGCTCATTAATTTGTGACATATTGTTTATATCTCAAAGTGTTCTATATTTCGAATTTCTTGTACCTAACTACCATAAAAATATGCAGCAGTGTTACTGTTAAGTGCAACCAGCGTGTTAAATAAATAAACATCAGTATGCTGGAATAATATGAAACTTTGTTTTTGATCATTTTAAATATATCAACTGCCATAAATAACTTGATTATAGTTGTATATTTTTGAAAATTATATTGAATGAATAATGTGACTTTAGGAAACTACCAATTTAAACCACAGTTACAGTATCAAGTTACATGCAATCGTAAAAAATCCAGGCTGGCATGTAGGGATGTGGAAAGATTTTGGTGGGATCAAAGAGCAAAACTTTCATAAATCCAGTTTTAAATCTATGATATTGGAGGAGGGTAATTACTCTACCTCCGGCCATTGACGAAATGTGCAAGTATGTGGTAACACTACACATACTGCCGGTATGTATAACAGGGCACCCTTACCCCAAGCCATAAAGAAAGATTTTTAGGAAATAGAAGTAATAAAAACCATCCTTAAAACAATACACCCCACACAACAGTCAACTTTGTGATGCAGCTGTATAAAAAGGTAACTTATTTTTGTATTAAGATTTACTCACCTCATTGCCATTGTCATAATAAACAAGTGCCCGGCGAGTGAGAACAAGCCATCTCTCCTTATAGTTAACTGGAGTAAAATATTTCTTATTTTGAGATCTCTTTACCATATATGTCTCACAAATAACCTCATCTTCATCCTTCTTCTCCATTGTTAGCTGAAATAAAAAAATGTTTCCTTTATGTCCATCTAAAACAATAATGGGATTGTTTTCTTTATTTAAGTTATATTATATTTATAAATAGAGAAAACGTGTGAATAACAAAAGATATAACTATTTGATGAGTGTTTAAAATTAAATCTTCAAATGCAGTTGAAATAGTGTACTATAGTTATCTTCCCGTGTGAATACTGAGGACACAATCCACTATTATAGCTAGGTACATTAATACTATACTTATATGGACATTTACAACCTGCTGCCTACATCACAGAGAGCAGGGTCTGCTTAGCAACAAAATCGCGATTCGATCGCATATAGCCGTTTCTAAAACTGGCGTGTATAGAATATAATAAAACCACTAAACTTTGTGTAACCCGGTACAATGCAATGCATATATATTAATATTGACACATTGAGCGACATTCCTCTGAAGTGCCTGATCAACAGAGATCACTAAAAAACAATAATTATTGTGAATATGGAAACGAATAGATTTAATTAAGACTATGTTTTAGGAATAACAAGTTTTTTACGCTGTCGTCTTTACCAAATAGGAATAACACTCTATGTAACCGGCTAGCCAAGGTTTGAAAAACTGAAAATACTTATAACGGGGAAAACCATAGCTCTAAACCTACCAAGATTAAAGGAGGTCCATAACCAGGAAATTACTGATGAGTGTCGTAACAGGCAGCAACACTTTCTTAACTAGAATTTTTAACAAATTCCACTAATAGTAGTCATACTCATACAATACAAATCTCACTCGAGTCAGCTTTGCAACGAAGAAAAGACAACAAGATCATAGACAAAACAAAACAAAACCTGTCAGTAGAAGTAAAGGTACAAAATAAAAAAATCAAGTCATTTTTTTATTTGTTGATGTTTCCCCACTTTATTCAAAGACTGTGTGACCTGAACAATTTGTTTAAACTTCTTTCTTACTGAGTGACTATTTATTAAAATCGAAATATTAATGTGGCTACATACCTTAGTTTCTTGCCACTTATTTAACACAAAATTATATTAGTCTATGGAATAAAATATCAAGTTGAACATTGACTATCCATGGTCACGTCAGTCAGTGTCAAATAAAGAAAAGTGTACTATTGTTCTAACGCAGATTGTTGTAATTTTTATTTTATGCATTCAGTTTATAAACATTTTCTTTAATCCGTAGTAAATCAAACTTCAATTTCGTAGTATCTCTATAGTTCAGTTAAGTATTTACAATGTCCTCGGAAACGGCTCAAGTTAGCTCCTTGCCTCTACCCCCTATGCAATATATAAATTTTTACACTGATGATAATGTGAGACGAAATAGGGCTCCACTACCGCCAAGGCCTATTCATGACTCGTATTCTATGTTTGGTCACCCCTTTAATGCTGACGATACTATCATAAGATCACTGGAAAGTCAGGTAAATTAAATTTTGTGTTTAATTTTCTTTTTATATTTGTCTCATATTATATCAAACAAATAATTATTTATGTACTTTATCAGGGCTTCAGAAGATTATATCCAATGCACTTTGACAGACGAAGAGAATTGAAAAAACTAAATCATTCTTTGCTGGTAAATTTCCTGGATTTGTTAGATCTCTTGGTACACTGCCCTGATTCACCAAAGAGAGCAGAGAAAGTGGAAGACTTGAGTTTATTATTTATTCACATACATCACCTGCTTAATGAATTCAGACCTCATCAGGCCCGAGAAACATTGAGGGTTATGATGGAACTTCAAAAACGCCAAAGAGTGGAAACTACACTAAGGTAATTAAGTAAAGTTAGTATTTGTTTATTGATCACATTTGTTTGCTTGTTTGGTTCTTAAAATGTCTCTCTGTTCCAGATTTCAGAAGCATTTAGATAAAGTCCAAGATATTTTACAGAATGCTCTTCAAGGCTTGCCAAACCAAAACGAAGTAGAATCTAACTTCAAAGTGCCCATTGAAATACTGGATCACATGGCTGGTGGTTCGGGTGATGGCACAAATGCTGACCCCTGTTATGAATTGGATCGCCTTATGTGTAATGTTGTTGATAATATGAGATAAGCTTTAGTTCTTTAATATTAATTTAAGCAATAAATATGGATTTATACTACTGCTATGTTAAGTCTTATTTATTTTTATTTATGAGAGCTGTAAATCACATCCATCTACAAGAAAGCCAATGCTATTAACCCCTTGTATGAAGATTGCAAAGTCAAAAAATTCCAATCAAGCTAAATTACATTTTAGAGTTTAAAAACTGCATGTCTAAGTCCAGGGGTTAAGAGTTTAGGGCAGTGACAGAAAACCTGCAGTTTTTGCTCAACATGAGTGGCCAATTCCATAAGTCTTGGCAAGTCAAGTGATTATGTAGATATTTTCATAACAATTTTTTTTATACCTAGTATACCTATTAGCTGTTATTTTACTGAGTCTATTTTCCTTGTTTTTCTGCATAACATATAAGCATATAATCCAATAATTTGAGCTTCAATTTCACTAGCAAGACCACTTTCAAATGGTTTAATTTGCTTTGTTATTCTGCATAATAGAATTTGTAAATGTGTCCATTTCCTAAAACAATAATCATTGGTAGCATTTACGAAGGCTGCTTGGAAAGTTTTTAACTGCTCTCTACAGAAATTATTCCACACCAATTTTCTTAAGTCCTTTTGTATGTGCTTGCAAGATGTTACAAGAAAAGTATAATTTTTTATACCTACGAACGATTTTAGCTACCAAATCCCTAACAACTGTACTGGAAAATGCCCGTAACAAATTCTTAACTTAGTTTTGCCGCTTTTCATGTAAAAAATTATTCATTTATTTTAGTACTCATTTTCAACACCAGAGGGGAAACTCGAAATTCAAAGTTCGTATGGCGCCATCCCGCTTACTCAAACACAGTAAACCATGAGAGCGAGAGGGGTGGCACGTTACGAACTTCGAAAATCGAGATTCGGGGTAAGCTCGGCCATTCTCACTTATATCTGTTCTTATATTCATGCAATCGAAACAAAGTACGCGAGAACGAAGAACAAAGTAGAGACAGGGAAGATTCATAGTTTGTAGTTATAAAATTTGACAAACACATTATCGCACCTTTAGAATTATAGTGACCTAATCCAAAATTTCACTTTTATTCGTAAAGACTTCGAAAGAACATTCTCCACCATTTGAAATTTTCAGTTAGGTCACTATCATTCTAAAGGTTTGATGTATCGAAATCACAAGCGGGCAGCTAGAAACTTTCGGAATAGCCCTTGCATAAAAATGTTTACTAATGTCGCATTGCTCTACAGAACATACATATTTATTTATCGTACATTGTTAATTTTTTTTATGTGAAATATTCTTTACTAACCAGTTCTGATGAGAAAAAATTAGGTACATGGTGTGATGAATTTGATCTAGTAGGTCCAACTAGCAAACTTTGTGAGACAAAGAGACCTTGTGTATTTTTACTACCTGCACACGTTAGGGAATGTTCTTCACAGTTTGATAAATAAAACATAAAATTAAGAAATAAGTGTTTATTATTCTGAAGTGACCCACCCACATAGAGCTGGACTTCTTTGTTCCAAAAGAAGTTCTCCAAATCTGTAGCAGGACTTACTGCAAAGGGCATAGGACTAAGACAAATCATTTATATATTCTAGTTTTCACAGCTGGAATTCGACTACAAAGTTCTTCAAATTATTAAGATTAAATCTAAAAAAAACTAAAAAAATTAACACTTAAACAATAATAATTTACTTTGCAGCTATAAAAGTAAAGTCAAATTCCAACTGATGAACAAATTATGAATGAACTACATACTTACAATTCTGTGCGATCACTGATGGCGAAGGCAAACCTCCAACAGAGCATATTATATTAATGTGCTTATTGAAATAATACTTACAAATACAGTTGCCGCTATATTCCTCCGTAAATCCAAATAATATTGGAAATCATACATCAGCAAGGAACGCATAACTAGACAGGACAGGACTTAAAGTTAAAAACATACATACCCATTTCAACAATCAATGCTTACTTCTTCTCTGCAAACAGTGCTCTAGCAAAACTGAAACAATACTACAGAATCAAACTCTTATAAATCTGCGAGACACTGAACAACGAATTCTCCTGTAAAGTTCAATAAACATCAGCCAATGAGGCGTCGTCACTCAGTCGGTCAGTTGTGGAGATGAAAAGTCTGTTAGTACGAAGGAAAGAACCACCTAAACAACCAGTTAAATGAAATAAAAACGATGCCAATACGCGACGATAAATCTTAATTTTCTTCCTGTAGAACCAATGTACAATTGAATGTGTATTTTAATCTTCAGCTTGTAGTGCCAAATCTTCATGTACGAGTTATGAATAGAAGTCCATCCCGGTCTTGGATTATAGAGACAAAATTTTCTTGGTTTAAGTTGTGAGGAGTTGCACTAATTCATATAATTATGAGAATCTATGTCATTAATTGGAAGGTAGTCAATAATTTCAATTTAATAATTGCTGCGCCTCCTGAAGGGTGCGCCATTGGTTCTGAAATCACGTCTTCCATAGCCCCCTCCCCTTCCCCTGCCTGGATTTGGTCCCGTGAATCGTCCACTGTTGTTTAGCCTTGAGCTGTATTTGCCTGAAGGTGGTATGTACATTTTTTGGTTTCGATCGCCACTACGTGCTCGCTTTTCGGGTGATGATTTTTCTTCGCCATTATCAAACGTGATAGGTCTGTGTCTTTTTGGAGGTGATTGTTTATCATCATCTGCAGACGTCACCGACTGTTTTTCCTGAAACAGAAGTAAATATTAAGAATAACCGTAATCTATGCTTTAAGTCATGGAAACAAAGTGAATAAATGTAATAGGCAAATGATAACAAACCTCTTTTTCAGTCTTTTTAGACAAGAATGAAAGTTGAACTCTGCTCTTGAAACTTGGTGGAGATCTGAATATGTCACGAATGAGAGTATTAATGTTGGAAGTTGTCTTCAGTGCTGCAAGCTTGAGTTTATTTTCTTCAGAATTAGCATCATCTCCCTTCTTATCCTGAAACCGAGAAAATTACGTTTAAAATGTACCTTAAACTGCAGAATCATCAATTCATTTTGTTCTTTAATAACAGGCCAATATAATTTAAATGTAAATTACCTTTGTAACTTCCTTCAACTTTTTGATGTATCCTTGAGTTAATCGCGCAGTGTACTGCAAACGCAAGCGAAATGCTTTTAATCTTGCTGCATCTGTACCAAGTGCTTCTGGGGCTTTCCGACAAAGAGAGTGAAGGGCAAACAGAGCACACTCCACATGAGAGAATTGGAGAGACGGAGCAGACTTGTTGTCCTCTGGTTTAGTCTCATTGTTTTCTGATTTATCAGCATTTTCTTCTTCACCAATTGGTGCTTCCGGTAAGTAGTTCTGCAAAAATCAATTAATTAAGTTATTAATATGGGTACATATAAAGAAATTGTCTCCTTTAATATCCTATCTTTTATGAAGGAAAAGGACTAAAATTTACTATTATTGGTAGGAAAACATTGAATTACCGGTAGCTTTGCTGTTGTTAAGTTTAGAGTGAATAGGAATTATTTAGGTAAGCATGCTCCATCCTCACTAAAAACAGATCAGTTTGAAGTCAATTTTGCTTTTGACTTTTGCAATCAATTCAAACAATACATAAAAAAACTTACAGTGAGTAAGTTGTAAACAGTGTCAATCTTCTCTTGAGGTTTCTCTAGTTCTCCACAGTGTTCAGTTACTTCTGCAAATATCTTCAGGAGTTCTAGCTTGTAGTCTGATCCTCCTTCTGGTGAAGCTATGTCACTCCACTTTGGTAGCACATAGTCACAAAAGAAGTTGACAAACTGGGTTGAATCTACTTGAGCCTGTAAAATACCAGAAATGTTAAAATATTATGTCAGCCAAATAAGTAATTTATAATAACTATAGTCTATTTCTTTAAGTATTTAAAAGAATATTAAAAAAAAAACCACCACAAGTCTTAATTAGCAGAATTACAGGAGCCACTTGGTTTTTAATTAAATTATTTTAAATACTTCAAGAATGAGACTATGGTAAAAAGTTTAAATCAGGTATCCTACCGAAAACAGAGGTAATGCATGCTGAGTACATTGTATGATCCTTTCAACATATTCTGAATCTTCCGGATGCCAATCATCAGGTGAAAAAGCTAATGCTGCCACAATCTGCACCAGTTCCTTCTTGCCTGCTGGGGTTTTGCCAAGTCTCGACCATGTCAAAAGATCCATAATATGCTCAAACTCTTCTGCAACTACATCCTGAAATGAAAAAAAAAACAACTATAGTCACTACTCTGGAAAAACCTCACTGGAATATAAAAATAGCCTATGTCACTCCCACAACCGAGACTTAAGTAAAGTATAGTGTGACAACGAAGTAGGCAGTTGTACTAAAAAAACGTAACCTTTCTTCTGAGGTTAAAGTTGATAAGAAAAATATATTAAACATGACATAATGCTACTTAACACATTCACTTCGGCATTTAAATTAACTTGCATTTAACCATATCAGTTAGGGGGTTGAACCGGTCAAAAGACCCCACACCGCAGTGAACATGTTAAGTTAAGTTTCTTAAAGTATACAAGTTTGATAGCACAAAAATTTGGTGTAACTTAACCATAATCATAAATAACCAGAGGTCGGAATTCTCATGGCACTTGAGCCGTCATAGGGATTTCTCAATTATCGACTTCCGATATTCTGATTATATCGATCCATTATATAACACAACATATTAAAGAAGATTAAAAGTAGAGTTAAACAACAGGCGGTCTTATCGCTAAATATATATGCAACCAAACGAAAAGAATGAAAAGTTAACAAAGTCACATTTAATCAGTTCAGTTTAGTGTTTTATCAAATTCATGTTCTTAGTCTGCTTGTTGCAATCTCTTATATATCACGTAAATTTGAGTAACAATCACGAAAAGCTCATAAGATATTATTATAATTTCAATTTAAAATTTTGCCAAGAAGTTCCAGGTATCCAGAGCTTATTTCGAAGAGATCACTCTTTAGCAGTAAGACCACCTGTTGTTTACCTCTACTTTTAATCATCTTTAATAAGTTGTGTTCTATAATGCATCTATATAATATGAATATTGGAAGTCTCAAAAGTGCCAGTGAGAATTCCAGCCTCTGTAAATAACTTATTTGAATTTACAAGCATACATACCTCTAGAATTTTCTTGCATTCTGTAATAATAAGTTCTTCAACTTCCTTATTGATGATATCTCTTCCAAGCTGCTTGACTTTGGTGGCCAAAAACTTAATGCACCTCTCTCTAACAATTTCATTCACCACCTCCGCATCAGTGTTTTGATGTATTTGGGAAAAAAGCCCCACTAAGGCACCTTTCGGGTCACTCTTGACAATTGATAGCAGAGAATTATGAACAATATTAATCTCAGTGGCATCTTCAGACTGTAATAGTTGTGCCAATATATCAGCAATTCTTTGAGTGTGTTCTTTATGATCCTTACAAAGGGTAGGCAAGTCTTTGATAGCTTGTTTGCGTATCTGTAAATATGTTTTATAGTCCACAATTGTACAAATAAATACAGGTTATATACATCCCTACCTATCCATATCATTGATTATATATATTATACACAAAAAATTGAAATAGTTCTAGATTAGCAATAGCTATGCATGATAAATCTAAATATGACAATATACGGATGAGCAGCAACAAATTGTGCATGTGGTGATTATTTAACGATTGGTTAGAAGTGTCAGAACTATGCAACCAGTCATTTAACTTCATAAAAATGAGGGAACATTATAATTAAGACATTACTTTTATCAAATTTTTAACAAACTATAGATTACTTACAGCCACATCATCATCTTCACAGAGGTCAAATTGGGCCTCAATAGCTTGCTCGGCTAGGTTAGGAAAGCTATTGAAGAATTTCGCAATGAATTGTGACGCTAGTCGTTTCTCCTTATCTGAACCTTTCACAGCCGCTAGAATTTCGGTGTATTCTTTTTCATGCTGAAAGTATATCAAGAATTAGCAATGTACAGTTGAACAATAATCACTGAAATAAATAATGCCTTAAAAATGAGGACTTACTTTGGAGATGTCATCTTTAGCGTCGGCTAAGATACCATAATTTTGATATAACTTTTCGATGTTATCGGAAGACATAGTTACTATTTTAACTGTAACTAGATATAATATTACGATGGACACTGAGAAATCACACCACTGATTAAATCGAGCACTCAATCCAATCACAATTAACAGCAAAACTAGTAAATAGCAATAGACAGCGACCCGTACCGAGATCGAGACACATACGCCATTATAATCAGGGTTGCCAACTGAAGACTTATTAATTCACTGTGTGTTAATGCTAAAAAAAAGTGCTAAAAATAAAATAAACGACTAAAACAAGTGGCAAATATTAATTTCTTTAAGTCTAAAAACTCTAAAAGGCTATGTATATAATACATAAATTAAATGATTTCGATTACAGAGTGAACTTTTACGGGTTACGTCATAATGGCACAAATGCCACCGATATTTATAAATCTGAATAGGCCAATATCGATTTGACCACTGTGGCAAAACTGACGTTGGCACAAGCTGAGAGCTGCCATTTTTAGGGTACCGTACCAAACATGGTAAAAAGGAACCCTTGGCGTGGCGCGATTCTGTCTGTCTGTCTATCCGACTATTAAAGCGCTATACCTCAAAAACTACTTATGATATCTATTTGAAACTTGGAATGTTTATAAAGTGAGAGCGAAGAGTGGGCTATTATGGAGAGCCGCTTTGCTACGTTAAATGTAAGGGGAGGAAAGAATGATAAAATAGATGACGTATATCAGATGATGGATGCGAGAAATAGAGAGATTAATGAATGTTGATGAAGCGGCAGTTGTATGCCAGGACCGTAGCAAGTGGAAGGAGGTAGTCTCTGCCTACCCCGTAGTGGGAAAAAGGCGTGACTTTATGTGTGTATGTAATATTTATAAACATGGTCAGCCCACGTGTATTGCGAAGGAAACATTACAAAATATCTTTTTATTTCAAAATAAACGACCAATACGAGAGGGGCCAAAAATTAAAAGTAGTCACTAAGTCAAGTAGGGTATCATATAAAAGGGCTTGATCCCTTGATCTGTACATTATCGAACAATTTTTTTATATTTTTTTTTACCATTCCCCCTTTATCTCCGAAGTTTACCAAATGAAAAATCTGGAATTTTCTGGAATTATGTAATTTAATATGCATATTATACGTAATTATAACGATGTATCTCTGTCTTTATAATCACCAAAAATAATTTATGAATAACCCGGTTTGGTTAAGTTCGACCCTCATTTGTATGTGACGCCATAGATATCAGAGGCAAACTTAACGCAAGCGACGGAATAAGTGAAAGTTTGTACGGAACCCTTGGTGCACGAGTCAGACTCGTACTTGACCGGTTTTTTTAATAATACTAATATTAATACATTTGACATTGTGTACGAATTTGAAGGGCTCCCTACGGTCAGCGAGTTTTCCATTGAACTATTAATGTTGACGTAAACTATTCCAAGGAGCTTATATTGATATTGAAATAAGAGGGGTTACTCCGAAACACAAAAATCGAAGTTCGTAACGTGTTGTCTCTCTCGCTCTCATGTAACGCTGTATTGAGTGAGCGGGATGGCGCCAATCGAACTTCGTTTATCGCATTTCAACCTTGATAGTCCATATCATAATTGTTTTTGAAAATATGTTTAGTTGTACCCAGATTTCATTTTTATTATAACCTAATAATAGAAAAGATATGTAAAGCGTTATTATGGTTTATGCCTAAACGTAAACAAACTTGGTAAGTAAAACTTTGCTAAATTTGCACCAAATGGGATTAAGCTGGCAATATTTAGACATGCCACAGATAATTGTAAAAAAATGGCCGCCTATAAATTCGCGCTAATAAAGTTCAGGCTGGGCAACATGATAAACATAAATACCACGAAGAAAATAATAACATAATGAAATAATGAAAAAATAATAATGATCTTTATTCTGTAAGTAGGCCGCAAGGGCACTTTTACAAGTCTGACTACGGCGTTTCCCAAGAGGAGACCAATGAGAAGAAGAAAACCGAAACAAAATCAACTGTCAGTCACTTTTTCGATATAACTTTAAATTTATTACATTTTTGTACTTAGCCTATCCTAAATAATATTTTTTCGATCTATTTACAATATTTACATAATAGGTGTACGACTCCTGGGCATCCTTCCATTAAGATAATCGATGTTTTATAAGTAATGTTAATTATTTGAAAGGTAGAATATAAAGGATGTCCCAAAAAGGACGCAAGATTTGAAATTGATGAAAAACATTTTTTTTTCGTTACTATATATTTGTATATAAAATCTTGAAATACATAAAGTAGGCTCATTTGTGGAATAATACGTCAGGCAAGTGTCCACCTAGGCTTTGCTAGCACATATACACTCTTTTGCCAAAATTTTCTATGACCATTTTGCATAGAGGCGGCTGAATTTCTCCGAAGCATCGTCGAATTTCCTACTTTAAAGCATGAGTGGTTGTGGGCCTTTGGCATAGACTTTAGACCTTAAATAACCCCATAAAAAGAAATCTAAAGGCGTTAAATCGCAAGATCTAGGGGGCCAATTCTGATCACCGAATCGAGAGATCACACGACTAGGAAATGTTTCCTGCAGTAATTGCATCGTTGCTCCGGCTGTGTGGCCCCGTCTTGTAACCACATTGCTTCCACATCGATATCCTCTAATTCGGCTAGAAAAAACCTTGTTATCATGTCGCGATATCGAGCTCCATTAACAGTAACTGCTTGACCGGCCTCATTTTGAAAAAAATATGGTCCAATAATGCCTCCAGCCCAAAATCCGCTCCAAACGGTGATCCATTCCCGTTGTGGATGCATTTGTTTTTGAACAATCACATGTGCGTTCTCCGAGCTCCACATGCGGCAATTCTAACGATTAACAAAGCCATCGAGATAAAAATATGCTTCGTCGTTAAAGATGTTTTTTTTTTTTTAAATCTTCATCCCTGTTTTGGCGGTTGACAATCCATTCAACGAACTCAAATCAAATCAAATCAAATCAAAATATCCTTTTTTCAAGTAGGCTTAGATACAAGCACTTTCGAATTGTCAGTTACAATAAGAGAAGTCTTTGCTGGGAAACATACAATATGATCCAACATTTGTTGCAAGGATTAGGGAAACCCAGAAAAACCTAATCAGATCATTTAACTTTAGTATAATACTTACTCATTATTGATAAAATCAACATTTTAAAAATTAAAATAATCAATAAGATCAATCCCAAAAGGATTGTCAATAAAAAATAAAAAAACTCTCTTAGCTGTCCATGATCCTGAGGCTTCAGTTCTTGTGTTATTTGAACTTTGTAAGCATCGAGATGCAGATCTTTAGTCAGTATACGCTGGAGAGAGCTCTTTGAAATTTAAAATTCTTATCCACGTTGCCTAATGGATGTTCCTGGATGTTCACGGACATTCTGACGCACTGATTCGATATTGCAATTTGAACGGCTTGTTTTTGGACGACCAGTGGAATGAACATCATGAATTGATGCACTCTCCCTGAATTTTGCAACCACTCTGCTCACAGTTGATGAAGTCAAGTCAATATTCCGACCATATTTTGCACGGAATTTTCGAACCGTACCTGTCAAACTTTAATAAAAATATTGTTCAATAATAAAAACACGTTGATCTTTCGTATAACCCGCTATTTTTGCAAACCCTAAACATGCTGTCAAATAGGTTCTTTTAGGGTTGCCAGCACTAAAATACAAAAATGGCGGCAAATTGAAATCTTGTATCCTATTTGGGACACCCGTTATTTGTAACACTTTTATATGGAATAAAGTTAATTTGAATGGTATGTAAACTTACACAGTTTGATAGCCCGGGGTATTACCATGACATGTAATAGTTTAGAATATTTATTTTGCATTTTAACTTTTTTGAAACAAAATATCCGTACTTTAGCCGTAACTATGCTTTAGTACTAGACAGCATGGATAGATGCCCATACCCATTAAATTGATTTAATTCGAAAAGCTAAAGCCAGTCCTAAAATACTCCTAAAAACTTTAATAGGGAGAAACCGATTTTCTTATAATGCTCCAGGCTCCGTACTATACTAAAGTAGAGATTGACAGGAAATAAGATCTTCGTATACCGCCGTGTCACTCTCTCAAATACAGTTTAACACAAGAGCGAGAGATATGGGACGATACCAACTTCGAATATCGAACTCCGACGTAATCTCTTTCATACTTTATACCAGTTTTAGACCTTCCGATTCTATCCGATCCAATCCTAACTATCGGATATTGATGATATCGGTATTGTGCAACAGATCCCAATTTTTAGGGCCTGTAGCACAATACACACAAGGTGAAGAACGGGTTTTAACACTTAATATAAAAAGTAGATGATCTATATGCGTTATTGATCGTTTACGCTACGTAGACAAAGGCTGAGCCTTAAAATTATGGAGTGTAGAAAATTAAGGAGGTCAATCTCTGTATATTGTACTGCACCTCTAACACAGTGATACGTGATAAGGATAAGATTTAAACCCAAGTACCCAAAGTCCTCCTGATTTCATTAATTACAGGTTCAGTTTCTAAACGCACTTCTTAAAAATGTTGTATTATAGGAATGAAATTCTTGTTATTTATATCTTCTGCTACACAACATATTGATTGTTTTGTACTTTTAAAACCACAAAAGATTATTAAAATTACCATATACACATAATTTGTGACTGTTTTTCGGAAATCGTCCCACTTTGTCGATATGGAGTTATGAGTAGTTCCTAATACTACAGATCATACGCTATCTTTTCGTGAAGATATGTCTCTAGGTGATATAGTTATTTTATTCAATTCATAAAATTTGCGAAAGTGAAAAAGCGACAATTGAGAAAACGTTGGTTAAAGTTTGGGACGGCAAAAAACACACTTGTACTTTGAAGTTATGGAGTGGTTAGTATCAAATGAATTGGCATACTTTAAGGATTTAATATTAGTCAAAATCATGTATGTAGCCTTAGAAGTTTGAATGTTACGGAGGCTTGAACATGAAAACAGAACGAAAATATGTCAATCCTGAATATGGGTTTATTTTATACTAGCTTCTGCCCGCGACTTCGTCCGCCTTAAATTCGTTTATCGCGGATAAGGGTATTTTTCTAAGGAACTACACGTTCGAACTGGCTCGATGCCCCGTTCCCCGCCACCAGTGTTGTTCCATACATTTCGGCAGGTTGGCGGCTGGCGCCCAGCACGTGATACAAAAATCAGGCCGAAATAAACATGAGTCTTTCTTGTAATATTACATTAATATTTGTAAATTTCCACTCACTTTTTCTCCCTAATTAACGGTTTCAATAACGTATTGTGACTCCAATCCATATCCATACTAATATTATAAATGCGAAAGTGTGTCCGGTTGTCTGTCTGTCTGCTACCTCTTCACGCTTAAACCGCTGAACCGATTTGGATGAAATTTGGTATGGAGATACTTTGAGTCCCGGGGAAGGACATTAAGTAATTTTTATCCCGGAAAAATATCCTTATCCACGATAAACAAATTTAAGGCGGACGAAGTCTCGGGCAGAAGCTAGTATTTTATATTTCATTTTATTTATACGCGTAGTCGGTGGCGAATAAGGCCTACAAAAATGACCTATATGCCTTATTGCCCGCTATAGCTTGGGATTTCTTTTGGGCCTTATGTTCCTCCTACTTTGTATATCGAATTTTGTTTGTTTTTATATTGTATTTCGGTATTTTAAGTTATTCTACTAACTTAGTGTGCATAATTAATTACTTATTTGTTATATTTTCAGTTTACGATCACAATGCCTCCCAAACGAGGATTGTGGTCCGAAGGTGCCCTAGTGTTTGCAGTTGGAACAGTTAAAAGAAGCACGCTAGACTTACCAAATATATGACGTGTAATTGTTTTATTTTTATGATATAAACGTAACGTAGTAGGCCTTCTACCTATAGTATAATAAGTATGGCCTACAGTAAAATAAGGCCTTTAGGGCAAATCCAAAAAACATATTTAAATTTTTTTTTGGTATCAATAATTGCTATTTTTTTTATTATTTTCTATGTTAGGTAGTTAAAGTTTGAGACTGATTATCTGTACCTATACATGTTAACTAGATTGCTATAGTTAAGAGGAATATTTTGATGTCATTTTGTACTAAATATCCGTACAATGACCCATATTACAGCTCAATAGAAGAATATAAATGTATTTATTATACTTAATTAAGAGATTATTGATCTCGACAACAAGTTTGTTTTAATTATTTAAATACGTTAAGATCTTAGGCCTTTTTATACCACCATATTATACTAAGGCCTATTAGTAGGGTTTTAAAAAACCTGTCACTGTATGTCTCCTTACCGGAATTAATGCCATTTTTCACGTTGATTGTATACTAAATGAAATGAAAGATTGACTAAAATATAAATATGTTGATTAAATATGCTATTTTATTTAAGTACCTTCTCCCTTAACTCGGCCTTAATACCTACCCGCAAGTACCAAATAAAAAGATTTTTTTTTATGAGCCGTTTTTTTGCATGTTGCACTTTCCTCGATATAGTCAGGTGAAAAGTTTTGTGTTACACACGGGTGAAAAGTTGTATTTTACTTCTCGTGTGTCGAAACACTCGTTCCGCTCAGAATTCCATTTCAACTACTTATAGAATCCTTTCGCTTGTTCTTGTTTCAATTCGATATACTCACGGGTAAAATACAACTTTGCACCCTTGTATAACAAATAACTATTTTCTACTATCTCGGAAAACTATTTTTTAACTATCTCGGAAAAGTGAAATCTGCTAACTCGTTTGAAGTTCAAATTTATATATTTTTTTATAATTATCTGTATGTTTATTAAGTTATGGGTGTCTTTTGTAGCTTCATTTTCTCTAGTTTTAATGAGGCTATTACAAAACATGAAACAATTAACCTGGATTGGCTGGATTAGTTACATTTTTTTACATCTCACATTTTGTCATTGATCAGTTGATCGCACTTGAACTGGTTACTATGTACTTACAGTCATATAAAGTGTTTATAAATATACATTACATATAAATTTTGTCGCTGCAGTGGTATGAAAAATAATGTGTTTCACACCGTTCACACGGCTCCAAAATTATTTGGGTTTTCGTGCCTTGAAAGGCTCTTTACGCCCAGGAATCTAGGCTGTAGTAGATAGTAGGTATGGTACAGGTACCTACATATCTAATATTGTTGGTTTCCTTCTCGTGCTCGGCTTTGTAACCCGGCTGTGTTACAAAGCCGAAACTTAGTTTCTATGTTATGACAGTGATGAGAGGGTAAACTTACATTGGCACCTATTTATTTTATTTTATATACCTACTTACGTTAATGAGGTAGGTACAGTCAGCGTTAAATAGTCTGTAGCGTCCAAAGTACCAAAAATATCGCTACACAACTTTATTTTTATGGGCATAAAGTTGTGTGACGATATATTTGGCGCTTTGGATGCCACAGACTATTTGACGCTGACTGTACGAACATTGTTAACTGCTGTTATTGTTTAACCGATTTTACATCATATCACTAAATTTAATTAGGTAGGTACCTACTTTAATTAGGATCTCCTACCAATAGGTATTCTACACAACTTTTTCTTACTAAAGTGCTAATCTTCCATTACTGGGCTGCGGCCGACTTCATTGCCCTTGCCAGGGTTTCGGTGGGTTCATTATTTATTTTTGAAGTAATTAGGCAAATGAAAATAACACCGCGGCCGGCGTGCCGTCGGGGCGGGACGTTCGGAAACGGAGTCGGTCATTGGTCGGAGCAAAGCCCGCCCCAAGCGCGCGCTAGCGCCCCTCCCGCTGCTGCCACCCGTTTTCGTTCGTTCATTTCGCTCCTCAGTCGCGATTGTTATCGGGCGCGAGGTGGTATTTTTTTATTGTCGCGCTCCGACCGAGTGTAGTGACAGCAGTGTATGTGCGATGCGCGGACGGTGATCGAAGCATGGTGAACTACGTCAATCCGCTCGCCATGTACCAAGGCAAGGGGCAGTACAGCGCGAGTGGCTGGTACGGTTGGCAACCGCAGAACTTTGAGGAGCAGCAGTGGTGCGCGTGGAACGGGCCACCGGCCGGTGGCGAATGGGTGCCGGACCCTCATCACTTCCCCAAGCGGGAACCAGGAGACCGGGAGATAGGGGAGATGCCGTCGCCGGCGAGAGGGGACCTCGCGAGCCCTGGAGAAGGCTCGCCAGGCTCCAGGCCGTCGCAGCCGCCGGCGGCGCCACGGTCGCCGTACGAGTGGATGAAAAAACCCAACTATCAAACACAGACCACGCCAGGTTTGTTTATTTATTTTTATTGTATACATTAAGCGTACTCAAATCGGATACAAAGTAATGCATTAGTGATTTACAATACCAGAAACCTACCTCGATAAGACTACCACCTACTCAAGCACACAAACATAAAGGCACACTTATTGAACATTACGTTTAGATATAAACATACGACCAGTACCTATTTTTATTATTCTTTGCTTAGGTGGGTTTCTATCATTGGCGGTTTACAGGACAGAATTATGATAAAATTGACACATAGTACAGTTAAGTTGCAATCTCCCCAGTTAAATTTCTATTCCAACCCAAAAAGGAACGTTTTGGTTATATCGGGAGCCCGTTTCACAAAAGTTTGTAACTTGTACCTGGAAGGTGGAACTCTCTTTAAATAAATATTGTTGGAAAGAGATTTCTGCTTGTCATACAACTTGCACCCTTGTTTGGAACGTTAAAGGTTACCTATTTTGTTTATAGGCATGTACATTTCGGAAAAGAACACTGAAGAACCTATTTCCCATTTGTTAGTGCGGTGGGTGATGATGATGGGTCAAGTCAGTCGAGACGAGAGGGTTTCACACAATTCAACTCTGTTGATTCAAAAAACTACAATCTAAGTTAAGTAGGTAGGTATGTTTTTTGCTGATTAGTGGGTACCGACTGCTTGTTTTTTATTGTTGCATAGGTAAGATTACCAACTTAATTATGTAATACCCTACCTTTCAGAATGAAGTAGTTGTTTACTATAAATAATTTAAAGCCTATTTTTCATTTTTCCCAGAGGGATTGAATTTATTTTGCTTGAAACTTATTGAAAGAACCTCTGTGGTGGTGATTTTATAATAATTATGGCTACATGCGTACGCATTTAAAAAACTGCCCGAGAATCTCATTTAATCAAAATAAAAAATATCGCTTAAGTATAGGTATTTATTTTTAATGTAGTTCATGGCGATTATGCATTTTTTTAACTGTCAGTAGTTGCGTTTATTAGATAGGTATCTATTACTAACCAATGTTCCAATGCATCATTTAAAACATTACCTCTAATAGTTTTCGAACATGCGTAGGTAGCTGTCAGCCATTTTGTTTTAGCCAAAGGAAAGTCAAAACAAACCGGAAGAATTTATCTAGGTAGGTAGGTACTTAGGTACGTAATGTTATTTAAATACCTACATATTGAACCCTAATTTGTAGCTTTGAAATAGGTAGGTACCTTACTTACCTATCTAATCTACATGCATTTGGCTATTCTAAGCAGTGGCGTAGCTTAAGCGTAGGCGAAGCGAGCCCTCGCCCACGGCCTTGCACTTAATAGGGCCTCTCGCGAAGCCCCCTTGTCGATGGTGTTGAACATTCTCTTGAAAGAAAAAGGGCCCCGCTGATACGACTGACCCCACGTCTAGATTAGTCCACGCTACGCCACTGATTCTAAGTGTAGTTTTCCAATGACTCCAATCCTTAGTTAAAAATCAGAAGCTAGCTAAGCAAGTAAATGTAGAAAAATAGAAAAAATAATAATTTTAGACATTTTTTTTGCACTTAACTACCTACTTACAAAAGTATGCATTAAGTATTATTATTATTAGGTAGCTATGTTTAGTAGTTACCTACCTTAAGACTAAGTTTATTTTTATTACATTCGTGATATCATTTGTATGGAAATTTTATTTCTAGATAGGCTAGGCTAGGTTGCAAAATGCCTTATTTTCTTGGAAACGAAAATAAAATCTGCCATTCCCTAACATTTTGGTTGAGTTACTACCGTGTCCGTTTTTAAAATTAAAGGAAATAAAAAAAACGATGTGTTTTATGCATAAAAAAGTTTTTAAGTCCATTTCGCGAAAAATGGGTCGCTTCGTTAATACCTAGGTGCTTCTTCTCGATCAAGTTAAGAAATACCTATTTAAGCAATGTAACGATTTGGTAAATACCAATGAAGTAATCTCGAGCTCGAATTTGCCCTCAGTGGCAAGCGGGAGCACCATGAAAAATACCGCCCATTTTTTACAACGAAAAAATTATTGCTTTGCTGGCCTTGGATTTTTGCCACTTCTTATAATTTGCCGTCATGTTAGTAAAAATTCACGTTTTACTAACATGAAAACATACCTAATAGTCGTGTCCTGCAAATCAAATCAGTACAGTAATTCTACTATGTTGAATGAATTCAGTTTTTCGCCTATTTTTTATGTGTGAATAATCGATTTACGAATAGAATCGATATGTCGCAAGAATCGCAAAGGGCCTAATAAGGTAAGAAAATAAAGGGCTTGTTTACACTTTGCTGAAGTTAGTCACTAACGACAGGAAAGTATTAGCAATACGCTGGAGTGAGAGGCTTTAACTCCCCTCTCCTATATCCTACCTAGAATGCTAAATTCAGAAAAGCCCTTAAGAAGCAACAAATAGGCGAAAAAAGGTATCCCCGACATACGTGATTGAGACGGACTCGGCATAAGTAATTTAAACAATTGTATTTAAAATTTACTTATGTTTTGGATTGTTGACCAATGCCCTCCAATTGAGACCATATAATTATATAGCACACCAGCGCAACGTAAGGTATCGAAAACTTCTTCAAAGTGAACAGAAATAACAAAGATCTCGTTTTTGAATTCTGATTCCTGTTCGCAAACTATATGCAGTGCGTTGATCTCGTCGACGTAAGACCTGCCGAAATTAAAACCTCATTTAAATAAAACAATTTAACGGATTATATCGCGTATATTATCTCATTTGAGGTCCCGATGTTTCGGAAGCTTTTCAGCTTTCCATGGTCACGGGTGAAACGGAAAAACCTGTCTGCTTGTAGTAGCATGGAATTCACAGCTTCACTGATTTTGTATTCTTTGAGTTCAGTTGAGTTCTTCAGTCGATTCAAAATTATTTTGCTCAAGATTTTTGGAGAGGCTAGTTATTCGATGTAACCTCTTGAGTTGTTTCAGTTACTAAAGTCTTCTTTCTCAATCCTGTCGCTTCTAGTAATAGGTACTTTCTTTCCAGATTTCTCCTTCCTTCTGTAACAGAAATGTTGTTGACACGAATAGGGCAATACTGCTTTCGGCATTTCCTCCATTGTCAGGTCCGCGAGGATTGAATTTCCATATTCATTTCTGACTCACTGACTGCTAAGGTCTCTGGCAGATCTTTCAAGGACTCAATCATGACTACTTCGTCATTAGTGTTTTAGATGTGTGCTATGTCTTAACTCGAGACCTCTTTACGACTGCGATTTTTCGAATACGAATTTTTGTTATTTAAAACATTATGTAAGAAACCTATTTCGATTAATATGGTTTGTGTTATAATTTCTTAGCACGATTGATATAATCTGGTTGAGAACTGGCTATAAGTATTAATATTATATTAAAATAGATTCATCCGTACAGATCATCATTGCCCCGTCAGTTTTCGACCGGGTGGTGGAGAAGTGGATATTCTATAAAAACCGGCCAAGAGCATGTCGGACCATGCTCAGTGTAGGGTTCCGCAGCTGTTCATACAAAAAAATCTACTACAGATGAACAAAATACGATATGAAACAGTGTATTAGCAAAAGAGCGTATCTCCAAGGCACTTACGTCCTTTAGCTGAGAACCGCAGTTTTTTGGCAATAACTCAAAAACGGCTCGACCGATTTTATTCAATGTAGTTTTCATTGAAAGTAGGAACTTATAAGGCCTCATTTTCATGATTTTTTCATTATTTTTGACGCGCGGTAGAAAAGTTAGAGGGGGTGGGGGGACGCTATTTTTTGGATTTCCGGAGCGTATAATTTATAAAACTGCTGACTTACTCAAAAAATAATGTTTGGAGACCCCTATTATTTTTAAAAGACCTATTCAACGACACCCTCCACATTAGTGTTGGAACGAAAAACAAAATTCACCCCCATTTTAGAGGCGTACGAGAGGTATCTGAAACAAAGTTTTTTTTTTAAACCAAATTTCAGCTAGTCATAGTACCTTAGTAACCTTTTTCCGCACTCCTCGGGGTGTTATCTTCTTCTCAGTTGCTTATACTCTTTGCAGTGCGGTCCTGGTGAACTGCTTAGCACTATCAGGCGCAAAGGTTGATTCTACTGGTAGATCTCTTGATTCGTAAGACGTTCTAGGGCAGTAATTTGTTCGAGAATCTGCCCACAGCCGATTTAACCGGTCTATGCTATACATACTTGTTTTCTATCTCTATGAAACAACAAACACGTCAACATCTCTCTGTTGTTTCGTAGACCTACTATACTGTTATGTAACGAATAACAGACGTTAATTAAGTTATACATATTAGGAATTTTGCAGATTTGCGCGCGACGCACGAATCAACCAAAAGGTAGGCTTATGTATATATATTTTTAGTTCCCTACTATTAATATTGACGAAATCGCTACAAGCATTTAACCGCAAGCATTTTGAACCTGATATAATTCTTAGGCTAGCTAGTTACATCAAGCATTTTATCAACCCCTGCAAAATGTCAGCTTTCGGGTAGATGATTTCTTCTTTTTTGTAGACAACGGCTGGTGACGAATGCCGCGATAATTTAGAGAAAATTAGTAAGTTACAATAAATAACGCTATCATATCAAATATTGTAGTGATAATTTAACATTTAAAATAAGTTTTAAAAATTGTGTTTTTCAGTAATTAGTACCATAATTAAGATGATATAGGGGTAAGAAGGGGGACGGGCGGGACAGAATCAACGTCAATCATAAATAAGAACGACACATTTGAATTTCATTTTGAAAATCAAAACATTTGAAGAGTCGTCTCTTAAATTATTAATATTCTTATTTTGCATATACCTCGGTATAACAAAAAAGACTGTTTATTATTTTTGCTATCTATGCTAAGCACCCGCCTCTAATTTCGTAGAAAAACAATTGTTATGCTATATTTTCATATGACCGAATATAAATTACGTAGAATTATTTTTCTACCAAATAATATATGTTATCTAATGGTTCATTCTATGCATTGAAATGATACTATACTATACCTAAAGTTGTTCGATGCAGTGTATTTGCCGTTTTGACCTAAATCTTACAGACCTATATATTGTTTATGAAATCCTCGATTCATAATCGACTGATTTTCGGGTTGCCAGGCAGATAACTGAGTATTTGCTTTAAATAATAATAAAACATTACTATACAAATAATATAACATTTACTGGCAATTTGCACAAGCATAAAATATAGGTATATTTAAGGGGAGGAATGAATGATAAAACAGATGAAGTATGTCAGATGATGGATGCGAGAAATATTGATATTCTGTGTGTGAATGAGACAAAGCGAAAGGGTTGTGACAGCACAAAATGAAGATATTAATGAATATTGATGAAGCGGCAGTTGTATGCCAGGACCGTAGCAAGTGGAAGGAGGTAGTCTCTGCCTACCCCGTAAAGAAAAAGGCGTGATTATATGTATGTATAATATATATTTTATGTAAGTGTCTGTGTGTCTGTGTGTCTGTCTTTCGTTTAGATAGGTAGGACTGTAACACAAGCCTGGAGTTGTAACGTCAATACAAACACCAAACTCACCTTCGCTTACAAATATTTGACAAAATGTGCCGCGGAAGACAAATTATGAACCCTTGGTTAACAAGCAAATAACGCCAGCTAACAAATAAATTAAACATGTGGGTATTTCAAATAAAACGGTCTTAGATGTTCACGATCATTGTGGTGATATCAATCTGCGATATATGACAATGTGTGTCTAGTTGTTTGTTTCTTTAATTTAAACAATTTTTTCTATAATGCCTTGACTTTCGCCGAACTTGAATCTAAGACTTAAAATTCAATGGATCAACATCACATCTCCGCGTGTGATCCATCAGGACATTTTTGTTTATTATGTTTCTACCCATGGGACCTGTAAATGGATTTATGTATTTCCAACTGTTGTAACCTTGTACCAAAATAAGAAATCTATGTACCGTACCAATACTTTCCGATATACGATACGACGGATATGACTGATAGACGGCAATATTGTTGACGTTAGATCCACAGCGTTAGATCAGTATAGAACTTCGGTATTCATGAAATATTCCTATCAAGGAATAATTACCTATTTAAAATGTCATGCCAAGTATTTGAGGTAGAACCTTTATCAAATGCCCGAATACGACTAACGGTTAAGTATACCTACCATGCTTCGACCGCATTCAAAAAGATAAGGCAAAACAATAGGGAATATGCATGAATTTTTATTTTTGTTTTATCAAAACTCATTCATGTAACAAACAGTAGACAAAAAAAACTAATAAGTAACTATAAAAATAACTAAGATATAACCCATCAAATATTTCATTCTATATCTTTCTAGCAAAACAGAATTTAATATGCTGGAGTTTATATGGCCGGAGTGCACTATGACTATGACGTAACAGTGCATGTCGGACCTCTGTCAAATCGCTGTCCAATTAGTAGTTAAAAATGTCTATATCATGCGTATTTCTGCGCCAATTTTAAATTTAATTTCACTGAAAAAAACAACAAGTCCAACATTGAAATCATTTTTACGCTATTTTGTTAAGAAAAGCGTAAAATAATTCATTCGTGTACCCTATTGCCACGTAGACGGAAATCTCGATGGATAGCTATCGTTCACTCTAGTTCACTCTCATGGCACGTTTCCCGAAGGTGCAATTACAATGACATGTATAGAAGTTGTTGGGTCATACTGAATCTTAGTATGAGTTAGCGTTATGCATCTTTCCTGTGGACACCCGAAAGTTAAGGGCTTTAAATACTAATTTTTCTTAGTGCCTATAGGCGATGTACAAATTGATTAATACTCTAGATCTAAGCGATAAAAATATCAGTTATATATGTACCCAAGCCCTTAACTATTGCGTTGTCCACTGGAAAGACGGCGAAATTCTAGAATTAGTATGACTCTGTTATGCTTTCTAGCCTAAAAGTAGACATTTACTTCACCAATTAAAACATCTCATTGTAGGTAAAGGTATGTTTTGTCTAGTAGTGATTGACTGCGTTATAATTGTTATTAACATCTTAATCCCGTGATTCACAATAAATACACATGACTATTAACTCCTTAGTTAAGTACATCTTTTTAAATATTTCTACAATAAAATTTATCTCTGTCGTTCCCCGCGCACAAATTGGTTTGCTTTGTTTGCGCCCCACCCGGGCCATTTTGTCAAGCCGAGCCGCGACAATTATCACTGAGTATAACATTAGATGTTATTTTGCGTTTACTGAAACGGCTCCGTGTTAACATTGTTAACGCGTGTCCTGGGAGCGAGAGCGAATGTGCAATTAATCCCGGGAAACAGGGAACAGCGCGACAATCACGCCCAACGGCGCCCCGGGGACCCGGACAAGTTAAATCTTTGCCAGCCAACTTCACTGGCCGCGCCATGTAATTGCACTTTATTTCAAGTTGGTGCAACTCGATGCGACGAAGTTAATTTAACTTAGTCGGATGTCTTGCGTGCACTTTTGGCGAAATACATTTTGTGCGGGCGTAGGTAGTTCATTATTGTGTAAGGTCTTTGTATCTACATTTGGCATATATATTTACGAGTATGTACTATTGCGATCAATATTATGTTATTATACCTTGCATAAATAAATGCAAAATGTTGTGTTACTCATATCTAACCGGTCGTACGCAATTCTATTAAGGATTGAAGCCTATTACTACATTCGGAGCGATTATTACTACATTGTAGGTACCTTTATGTTTTGCTGAAATCATATAGTTAATTAATTTAAAAAAAATAACTAAGTCTTGACTCAATGAGTTTGGTCTTTTTTAGGGTTCCGTACCAAAAAGGTACAAAAGGAACCCTTATGGTGCGACTCTGTCTGTCTGTCTGTCTGTTCGTCTGTCTGTCTGTCTGTCCGACTATTTAAGCGCCATAGTATCTCAAAAACTACTTATGCTAACTATTTGAAATTTGGAATATTTATAAACATGGTCAGCCCACATGTATTGCACAGGAAATATTTAAAAATATATTTTTATTTTCTAAAAAAACGACGAATATGAGGGGGGGTAAAAATTAAAAGTCTAGCTACTGGGTCAAATGGGGTATCATATGAAAGGGCTTGGCCTGCAGATTTTTGAATATTTTTCTTAATTTTATTGTGATTAGTTTTTGTTTTATTAAGGAAAATGTGAAAAAAAACACCATTCACCCTTTATTTTACCAATCGAAAATTTTGAAATTTTTACCATTTGTATTAATAAACAAATATTACACGAAAATTGTAGCCATTTTTTTTACAACTAGCTTTTTTTTTTTTTAATTTGCAAAAAACTGATTTGAACAACTCGGTTGCGTTAAGTTTGCACCTGATTTGTATGCAATGCTATAGATATCAGGTGCAAACTTAACTCAACCGGTACCGGGTTATAAAGTTAGGGTAAATAAAAAATTGTACGGAACCCTCGGTGCGCGAGTCCGACTCGCACTTGGCCGGTTTTATTTTAATACTAATCTTAAAAAATATATCTGGTCGCTTTCAGCAAAACTATTACGGTCTTAATTCGCAGTCTGATTGTGTCTGCTTTCTAAAGGACAAAGGTCAATTGCAAACAATATGATATAAATAATTAGTAAGAAGAGTTACTAAGTATAGGTAAGGCATAGGCGCAGGCATCGCAAAACAATGTATTCATCTAAGGTATTTGTTCTCTGAATCTACATTGTTTTTACCTAACCGGATCCGCGGCCTCTCCCCGTTGTTATCCTCGCATGTTTGCACAACCCGGGCGAGTTTTTGGAAATCAATCTCCATTTGTCGACATTCACCAATCCTCGCGGCGGGGGTGACTATTTACTGTCCCATTTCACACTTGAGATACGAAATCGCTCGATCAACGCCTTTCAAAGCCTGTCACATCGTTACCAAAACTATGAATGGGGATTTAAAAAAATACCAAGAGAGTGTTGAAAGCTTTTACTTATGGCTCTCGCCGCTGTGGTTACGCATCCTAGGGGAGTTTGTCGCAAAAAATCAGAAACGAACAGTAGGCGGATTATTGTTTATTATTGTTTAGTTCGGAACTAATCGTTTCAACGTCTTGTTTTGTTAGTCACTTCACTCCCTTGCTGTCGAATGTCACGCTGAGCGTGGTTGTCTATTGAAGAGTTCGTTGAGTTTCATCATTCGTTATTAGTGTTACTGGTGTATTATCACAAATTCACCGTGTGACACGTGATACTGGTGTGACGTAGACGCAATTGTTTCCGCTATCCATCATTGTTGTTATACCTATTTACCGATTTCGATCATTCAGCAGCGTAGTTCCAAAGTATGATTTATAATACCAATCTGCTTATCATCGTCATGTCATAATTCGACCAAAACCCAGAAGACATCATCTTTAAAATCTATGCTCCCGCCGCTTGTGTTTTTTACCGTTTCATTATGTGTTTTACATAGGGGTCTTTGTCAATAAAAATGTTAAAAGTGATAGCGATAATAAATACAGAATCAGTACCTACTTTCAAAAGTTTTCAATTACCATACATTTCTGAAATCTCTCGGCGTGGAAACTTAGAAATTTTTATTCATATTATTAATTAACGTTAAAAACATTCGTAAGTACAGATTATCCTTGTCTGACTCGCACAATATTATTTTTCCTGTTAGGTATTTTTTATTTGTGATTAATTATGATTATGATATTAACTTCCGTGGTTGTGTCTAATACCTATTTTGAGACAAAATAGTCACCATTATTGCAATTTTTAACCAACGCTTGTTCGTATCCATATTCTTCTTCACTTTTACCTGCGAATGTTATATTGAACTGTAACATTAAGTGTGAATAATGTATATTGTCTTAATTTACATGCTGTCCAATTTTAACTCCCTGCCTAGTTTTCTTGTTCTCAAGTTAGGTAGGTAGGTTGAAGTCGCTTGCTTAAGTCTCTTTCCATATTACTTATTCACATGAACCACAACCACACCACAACGCAGCGGCAAAAAGTGGTGAAGTAGTGGTTACGGGTGAATAGTTGCGGCGCAAGCTTCTCGCAGTTGCTTTGATGTGGTCGGACCGACCCGACCACACGGTTGCGTCTGACGGCGAAACTATTTAAGTATTTGTTTTTAACCGACTCGTCGGCATCTTTTTTTAATTGGTCACCGAATACTCGAAGACTTAATTTTTTTTCGGTTTTATAGGAGTTATCTCCAATTTGGTCCCATATAATTTTGCTGAAGATCTGTTACTGGGATCCATGAGACTCCTCAAATATTGTAGGCAAACATATGGCGATTTTGGTATAATAAGAAACATAATAAGCATTTGCATTCAGAAAGTGTAAATTGGTGAAGTGGAACTGATGAAGAAGACCACAGAATGCCATCGGAACTCCTCAATGATAAATGATTTTCGGGTGGCGATAGGATACTGCGATAGCAACTTCATAGTCACAAACTTAAATGTACCTGATGAGAATGGTACCACTGAGCTGATTTAATAGTGGAGCCGGAAGGTAGGCACCGGATCTCCATAATAAAATAATGTATCCTAGTCGTGTTTAGGCTTGTTGGAATTGTCACCAGATACACTTTTAAGTAACGATTAACTAAAAAGTGTAAAATTAATAATTTTTTTAACAAAAAACAAAACCGCCTTTAATTTTTTTTAACTGAAATGCAAAATAATTGCTGCATAATAAAACTATCGCCTGACCACTGTGGTACGTACCTACGTCTGAATAGACTCTTATGTAGAATCAATGGACATAATACTAACAAACGTTCATACTCCCATTCGTTATAACGAAATCGAATATGTAAAAGTGGGAAGGTATGTAGAAATCTAATACCCATTACGATGCAGACAATGTGGGTGGAAGAACAATTGATGGTGCAAGAAGAATACGTCGAGACGGTACTTTTAAAATTTTAATTCTATGATGCCAAAAATAATAATTTAGCCAGAATAAAATAGGTATTATTATCCAAACCTACGCGGACTACTTCACAGACCGCAGCCGGCTGCCAGTGATCCATTGGCACATGAATTTCTTTAGGAACACCGACCATAATTGATTGGGATCTAAAGTAAAACCTGATAGGCATGTATTGAGTATAAGCGCGCCATTTATGTTAGTAAGACGACGCCGCGGAGCCGAGTGGGGTCCTAAGTAGACGTAAAGCGCGCATAAAGTTAGCGGGCGGCCCTTTACGGCCCGCCCAGCCGCCTCCACTTGCCCCCTCCGACCTCCGTCCCCTTCTACCCCACGGGAAGCCACCGGATAAGTTAGTTCCTCTTTCCCGGGCCATGTTCTTCTTTAAGGGTATTTCGAGTAGGTACGTAGCTATTTCTGTACACAGTCGATGAGTCGACGATTCCGTGCACGGACGAAATAAGTTAATACTTTTTGCAGAAAAAACTGAATGAATAGTATGTAAGTACCTACTGTAACTAGTCTAGCTAGCCAGTTAATCGTATGGTGCGATTATGCGGTATTGTAACACTTGTAACCCTTAAATATTTGCACTAGGTTAGGTAGGTATACTACTTGTATACTATAATTTAATTATATCGTTTTATTTCTTAACACCCATAAAAGACAAACTTTTGATTTGGGTAAATAATCAACTTAATCCTACTGTGGCCTTGATTATGATTTCCACTTACAAAGGTTAAGGTTTAAGGTACACTATTTCAGCGTATTTTATGTATGTAATCACTTTATTGTACATAAGCGATCACAAAAAAAATTGGTTTTACAAAACACGGATATGTACATAGACGAACTTATCCCTGTGAGGGATCACTTCCAGTTACCCTTAACGCAAATGAGAAAAAAAAGTATACGTCAAAGAAGAAAGACAAAGAAACGAATTAGGTAATATGCACAAAAATATAACCAAAATTTGAATACACAAAATATGCACAATAAACGAAACTAAAATAATTTGTTTTCCTTAATAATATCCAGTGGGCGTGCACAGGGTTTATTTATAGCCAAGGTACCTAGTCTTTCTGTGCCTAATGGAGCCATGGTCGTTCAGGGTACCTATATAGGCAGTTTGTCTGTGCCTGTATTGGAGCTTTGGTTGTTCGGGTAGGCAGTGCCTTTGTGCCTCTATAGACCACACGCCTCTGGTAATATCGCCAAATTACCTATATCGTTGTCGACGACTGTACAAACGGTTCCATGTTGCGTACTTGTACGATATCCTAAAAGCTGATTGTCATTTTTCGAGCTTAAAAGGCAGTATGTTTGCTGTAACCGTCGTTGGTGTGCTAGGCCAGGGGTTGACAAACCGCAGATCGGGAGCCGCATTGCGGCTCTTTAAAGGGTCACTAACGGCTCTTCGAGTTCCCCTTAAAAAAAAAGTCCGATTAAAATTTGGTATAGGTACAGTACAGTGATAAACATGAAACAGAAAACTGCGGCTGTTTGAGCTTTCGATTAATCTATATTGTATCTGTGCTAGGCGGTATAGGATGCCACAACATCGTCCTCGTGAATTTTGAATAGGTCTCTTTTTTGTCTACTCTTATAAATATGACTATATTAGGTTTTCCATTTAACATAAATGAATAATAAATGAATAAAATAAATATTACAGGACAATTTTTACACAAAACGGACTAGTCTCATGGTACGGCTTGTATTATGAATGATTACTAGACGATGATATATTTCATAGATATATTACTTAATATAGGTACATAAGGAACATCCAAGACTGAGAGACACATATTTATGCTTATCACACAAATATTTGCCCTTACCGGGATTTACTGACTTACCCAGGACCGCCAGCTTCGCAGGTAGGGCCACGACTGCTGAGCCAAACCGGTCTTAAACATAAATAAATAAATAAATAAATATAACGGGACAATTTTTACACAAATCGAACTAGTCCCATGGTAAGCTCAATAAGGCTTGTGTTATGGGTACTAGACGACGATATATTTAATAGATATATTACTGATATACATAGAAAACATCCAAGACTCAGGAACAAATATTTATGCTCATGACACAAATATTTGCCCTTACCGGGATTTGAACCCAGGACCTCAGCTTCGCAGGCAACGTTACTCCCACTGAGCCAAACCGGTCGTCATACTATACAATATTGCGTAAACGTATATTTTTTGTAACTTTCGCGAAATTTAAATTACTACCTGCCTAAATAACCTAGTACCTGTCATAATTGTACTTCCTGATAAGATTTTAGTACTTATGTACCGACTGACATATGTAAGTAGTAGGTATTTATATTATTATATGCAGTTTATTCATTATTATATATTATACATATTTATATGATGTAGAAGTAGTCTATTATTATGCTTTTGTTATTTTATTGTAAGCAATGCTTGAATCTTGACTATCATGCGTGTTCGAGGAGTGATTTGTGGTGACTTGCGATGTTATTTTTTGCGAGCTGAATTATTATTTCTAGTAATTATGTTGAAGCGCTATTTGATCTTACCTGCATAGTAAAACTATAACCATGAAACTATCTGTGCGATGGCAAAAAATTTCAAAGATAATGTAGGTATATATATTGCTACTAATTCACGCACCACGCAACTGATATAGGTAAATTAAAACACACGAAGCCACGCGGCTGAAACAAAACGTCCACTCACCTTGTAGTACAGTAAAAACACAAGGGAACAACTGCACACGATGACTGCGTCCACATTGATATCTTGTCAACTTTCTTATATTGTCCTAATTATCATTATGTCCAATGTTTCAAGTCTCAATTCCTCCACATTCCTATACCTACCTATCGTAAACATTTTCGCTCTTTACTTCACTGGATCATATACCTACCTAGGAATGTGGACGAGTTAGGACTGTGGTCAAACATATGGGCATGCGGACGAGTTGTCCGTGGGCGTAGAAATCTGGACTAGTTAGGAAGCTGACAGGGTACCTACCTATTGATGTTTGTAAATGGCATTATTGACAAAATAAAAAGGTGTCAAAATAGGAATGTGGGTCATCCATCCTTAGCCTAAAAAAGCAATCAACGTCAACGTAGTTAGGTATCTTTTTATCGTGTATATGTGATTCGATGATTCATACTTATAAGTATTATGTAGGTACCTTAGGTACAAAATTCGGCGTACTTGACTGTACTTAAAGGAGGTATCATGAGTTCTAAATAGAAATGCTTAGAAGGTGGATATAGGTTTTTTTTATACTCTGCCTCCTTAATTTGTATTTCCCCGACCCGGCGGAATCTTGGCGCCGTAAACTGTTAAACAAACAATAAACATAACATAACGTAACATAGATCATTAAGATTTTAGATAGGTAAATTTTGATAAAATTTAATTATTATTGCTAACATGTTATGACTCACCGCGCTATTCACCCAGCAGTCTACCTCGATCGAAAACTAAATGTGTAGTTAGATCGACGCTGCGATTAATGATTATGCACAGCAAAGTAATAACGATTACACGTGTATCACATGTCGAACATAAAATCGATTGTTTGTTAAACGTGTTATACGCTAGTGTGGAAAGAAAACAATCAAATAATCGACAGTTTATCATAGCTTTGTCGGCCTGCCGAAATTCAGCGCGATAAATGGCCAAGTACGCGATAATCACGACTGGTGATAGCGGCACCTTTGAATATGTTGACTCAACCGGCTCGTATCGCCAGGTTACCTTCTTGTAAGCGCTTGTAATGCGGTTTTGATGGAAGAGGGCGCGGCCGATAGGATAGCTCCTATCACCTTAAACACTTGCGTCGATCCTGATATTATTTCAGTGCACTTACTCTAATTTTGTGTTGACATCAATCACTTTCCGAGATGAGATTTGATGTGATTGATACTTACACTTATCAGAAGTGGTGTTGGCGTGTTTCTGATTAAATAGGAAAACAATTGAAGTAGCATGAAGTAGTTTAAAGGAATAATCATAGCATAGAAAGAAACATGGCGTTGATAGAGATCCGTACTGTACCTACCTATTCTAGTCTAGGAGGATCACCTTAAATTACGCGTATACCCATAAAATGTTTCTTTCGGAAATAAGCAGATTGGTCATAACCTCATAAACCTTGTGCGAAATGACTAGTTTAGACTGTGTATTGGGGAGTTTATAGTGAATGGTTGCGTGAATGCTTCATAAACTTTATTTTGCTATTGGGCAGAAATAATAAAGTGCTACACATGTTATATTTCAATAACACGAAATGTTTAATCCATACCTATACATGTACAGGGTGTCCCTTAAACCAACGCCACAATTAAAAGGGGATGATAGAACGGCTCATAAGCTACCATATTAAGTAAATTTGACCTTAGTAAAAAGTACATGGTTTTCGAGATATTGGCACTTTTAAAAAACTCGTGACTTGATACCCTGCGGCAGTATGTCGATTTTGCAAATTTAAGTATTTCGTAAATCTGTTTTTTGAAGGATGTTACCAAAAATATATCCTATCGAATGTAATTTAAATTTATTACGTGTCATGATGCTTTGTCGGTAAAAATAATTAAAAAAAAAACGAATTAAAGTAACAATCAAAAGTGAAGAGTTCTTTACAAGTGCCAATATCTCGATAACCATGAACTTTTTATTAAGGTCAAATTTACTTAATATGGTAAGTAGCTTATGAGCCGTTCTATCACCCCTCTTCATTTTGGCGTTGGTTTAAGGGACATCCTGAATATATAAACACGATATGTTCTGTCTGCAACTTAATAACAAATACTTATTTCGACTTCATTGGCAATAATAATAAAATAAGTATCAATAAACTCAACTTTGGCATAAAAGTAATTGAAAAGCATTCCATAGGTCAATTTAGTTTGTAGTATATAACTACTTATGTTCTTTCTGTCTTATGTTGTTGATTGGGTTTTTAATTTACCTACAGAAATAAAAACCAACTTCACCGTTAGAGCATAGTTGGACTCAGATGTTACTGAAGTAAGTGGTCCACCCGTGACCATGGAACGCTGAAAAGCTTCCGAAACGTCGGGAACTAAAATGAGATAATATACGCGATATAATCCGTTAAATTGTTTAATTTCAATAAGTGGTACGAGTTTCGAAACGGAATCTTAATTTGAAAACTATTTACGAAGCAATTTCACATATAAAAGGGATAAAAGGGGGCGCGGAAGAAAAAAAGGCAACCCATTGTATGCTGGGATATAGAGATGGGATCTATGTACTCGTATTTAATCACGAAAGAAAGTCACGCTAACATTACAAAATCATGCGAATACACCTACTGACCCAGTTATAGTGACATTGATGCATGGACCATTATGTAATCCATGAAAATTTGCAGCTAATACAATACGTGTTTTATAATTTTATTTTATTCGCGATTTTTGTTTAATTTATGTTTTTTTTACTGACTTCAAAAAAGGAGGAGGTTCTCAATTCGTGGCAATCTTTTGCCTGAAACTCTGCAATCCAATAGCCTACCTCTAGACCAATCCATACTAATATTATAAATGCGAAAGTGTGTCTGTCTGTCTGTCTGTTACCTCTTCACGCTTAAACCACTGAACCGATTTGGATGAAATTTGGTATGGAGATAGTTTGAGTCCCGGGGAAGGAAATAGGCTACTTTTTATCCCGGAAAAATGCCCTTATCCGCGATAAACGAATTTAAGGTGGACGAAGTCGCGGGCAGAAGCTAGTTTTGAATAATTTTATCACGAATATTAGTCCTCACTGACTAACTCATTATCACACTCAACCTTGAACATAGTAAGATTATTTACGTCACACCTGGCCATAATGTGAGTTTTACCGCACGCTACGCGAAGCGTAAAACTCGCATTATGACCAGATGAAACGTAAAATGGTATACTCACCAAGGGCAGTAAAAAAGAAAGCCCTCTATCGCATATTTACAACCCTCGCCTGCGGATCGGGTCACAAATACCTGCGATTTCGGGCTTTCTTTCTTTTACAGCCCTTAGTGAGTAATGTAGGTACTATTTTTACACAGATGTTCGCTTTTGCTTAGGCTAATGGTAAAGACCGGTAACGCTCAGTAGCAAAGCCGCTGCATGGTATTTGCTAGGGAGGTACTGCCTAGTACCTATATGCTGCGTCGTGTTGTACCTATGAATAGACTGGATAGTTGTATTCGCGTATCTTGCACACAAAGAATCCATAGTTTGGACCAGTTGCAAAGCATAAAGCAACTCGTGTCTTTACATGCAATAAATTTGAAGTATCAGGACGTAATATTGTTTATGGAATACGTTTCGTCTATTACATGGGTTTTGTGCGGTGATCGATATATAGATCAAATTAACAAGCATTGGTTAACAACATTTTTTAACAAAATAGGTATTTTTCATAGGATAAATGATGGTGAAGGGTCCGTGCCTTCATCATCATTTATCCTCATCTTAACTTAACACGTTCACAGACCAGTGCCCCATACATGGGTCACGACGAAATACCTTTATAAGTCCGTGCCCCACTCATGGTGGGTCACTGTAGACCGTGACCGGAACCCATACGTGGAGCATGGATGTACGAGGAAATAGAAACATTTTGTATGGGGACTGTGAACGCGTTAATACATTATTCTAAGCGTTAGGTTAGGTTAGCTTAGGTTAAAAAAAGCAATTAATAAGGGAAAGTTTGATATTCAGGTCCTAATTATAATACACGTAATACGACAGACCGTGCAGCGATGGTGCAAAGCCCTCGCTCACCCCGTCTCCCGGTTTATCTGCTGCATGTTATTTGTGCGAGATAAAGTCTGACTAAACACCGCCCTGGCCGCGCCCGCCCGCGGTGTTTGTTCACCACAAACACCTATGATTTTAACAAAAACCCACCATGATAACGGCCACACTTATGATCATTCACATAAGCTATCACGTAAATTAACTTGTGACCTATAATGTCACGCTAGGACATGGACAAGATGGCAAATTTTGTTATTCCAGGAAAACCTGGAGTCACCGATCTTAAAACAAGCGCATGGCTTAAAGTACATAACAGATGACTAAGGAAATGGTATTAGAAGTTTTTTTTATTAATTCAACGTGGTTTTACTTTTAACCGGCTGACATATGCGAAAACAGGATACTTACTCGTACGCGCATCTTAAAAATAAGCGCAAGGTTTGAAGTACATAACAGATGACTAAGGAAATGGTATTAGAAGTTTTTTTTTTTAATTCAACGTGGTTTTACTTTTAACCGGCTGACATATACGAAAACAGGATACTTACTCGTACGCACATCTTAAAATAAGCGCAAGGTTTGAAGTACATAACAGATGACTAAGGAATTTGTATTAGAAGTTTTTTTATTAATTCAAAGTGGTTTTACTTTTAACCGGCTGACATATGCGAAAACAGAATACTTACTCGTACGCGCGTCTTAAAATAAGCGCAAGGTTAGAAATTCAAAACACATGACAAAGGAAATGGTATGAGAAGTACTTTTTTTTTTAAAAGTAATACATATCTTTAAGTTTCATTCAAATACCACAAAATAATGAAGCAAGAAGAAAAAACATGCAACGTTGCCAGTTATGCGGGTATAAACGTTCTTAACGCTAACGTTCCTATCTACACATTTAATGAGCACACGAGTCGTCAAATTGCCAGAATTTGGATTAACATTTATCAATTACAAGTTTGTGTCGTCATCGTCATGCTTGCTCTTTATCAGTTGTTATCGCTAAAACGAAATTTCAAATTGCGTTTCTACACAAAACCCAACATAGGAATAGGGGACGGGTCAGGCGCCCACCATGACCCTGTTTGCTACAAAAATTAACGCCTCCTATCAAATCTTTCATCGCCTATACTATGCAGTTCATCTGTTTGCCTTACCAGTTCTGGCATCTCTTTTTGTTTGCTCCCCTAACAGGAAATTTATTTAAGTTATAATTTTCTGTCATTCAGCCACTCTAAAGAGTTATCTATAGTCTACACTTTTTATGAAGTCGTGTAAGGAAACATGTCAGTGTGTTGACTTTTGACCCCTTGACTGACAAAGAATGTGTTTCAAACAGATTTTAATTTAAGTGACATTGAACATGTTGATAATGGCTCTTATTAAACGAAATGTGGAAAAATAAATGAGTGAAACGTTCTTAATGCAATGATACAATACGAGATTTTAAAACAATTACATATCTTGAGAATAGTCAAGTACTCCACCTATCAAAAGATCAATAGTGATATCAAAATGAAAATAAAGATTGTTGAAATTGTTCTCGAGTCTAAGAGCGTTACGTGACATGTCTAATTCTCCAGCAAGTGACAAACATAATTTATGAAGTTCTTAATACCGAGATAAGGGATATTTACACACTCCGAGTACACATGCAGACACCTCAGCTATGTCTTAGTGTTATGTAAACAGATCTACGTATCTTTGTAATTTTACTCGTTGAGAAATCTACAAGGCAGATAAAATTGTTGCGATAGGTACGAAAATTAACTGGTTTCTTCGACGTATGAAGAAAATTTTCTTTACGGATTTCCCCGATGATATGAGCGGTATTAATCTTGCGAAAAAAAATTGAAGTAAGTTTATGTTTGGTAAATTGGATTATCCGTAAATAATGTTCTTATTAAATCAATATAAGTAACCGATAAAAGAGTAATTTAACATTATCTGTATGTATTAGTGGCAGCTTCCTACCTGTCACAAGTTTTCTTAATTTATTTCTACAGATTATGAAATTCTTACACATTTTACGAAATGCCGGGATTTTAGAGCAAATCGTTGCCTTAACTTATTCTAAGTACAAAGTTTCAGAGCAAACTAGCGAGTCGTTTTAAAATGAGAGCGTAACTACGTTTGTATGGAGAACCGAGCTTGCCGGGGACTCTTAAGTACCTAAGCACATCGTAGGAAGGTAAGTTCCTTAGGTAGCTTGAGATGCCCGAAGGGAAAAGCGCGTAGAACTAGGAGCGTAGGACTCCGCCAGACAGCCGAATTGGGAAAAATGTTCGTTTTTTCTATATTTTTTGGATAAAAAAGGCTATTCTGAGGTACTACTTCATACATACTTTTTTTTTTACTTACTACTTTCATGCGTTTTACATTTGACTGCGTTTAATGTTTTTATTGTCTAGGAAATATTTCGAGTGACATCACTACCTACTCTAACTGACGTTTGTACTAGGGTTGGGCAAGGACAAATAAAAGTCAAAATTAAAAACACGAATAACTTATCCGTGATATCATACAGTTTTAATCTGATAATTGCAAACAGTTTATTAAACCAATTCCTCGACATAGTGTTTCAATGACCATTCTTTGTAAAAAAATGATCCCAATTGCGAAAATAATTTTGTATTTAACTGGCTGCGTACAACCTACATAATCAATATGCCCAAACATAGCTAAGCAAAGATTCCGTCAAATTTTATCGTTTGAACGATACGGGTGTTAATTACCTAAATCATGAAATGGCGGAGTTTATTGAAATGCCCAGGAATTTCATGATCTGATCAATGAAATGATCAGCCTGCGACATGTATATTCATCATTTTTAGGTCATGAAGCCATTTAATGGGTAGAGAGTGTGTTGATATAATAAAATAAGCAATATAAAGCGTGAAGAGAGCGTGATTCATGAATATACACTGAAAGAATTACTAATCAGTTTTCCTTTATCATTGTAACTTTCCAAAGGTTGTCTAGAAGAGGTCTCTGTTTAGGATGACCTATTGTTTTCTCCTTAAATGTATTATTTTTTTGTAACTACTCTGTTTTGTGAGGTGTGCTGTAGTAGAGAGTTAGGATATTGTATTGATAAGTATTGTGTTGTTCTGTAATTTTTCTTTCTTTACGTGCCTGCTATGATTCCCTTCGGCTCCAATTTGGGTGATTTTTATCTTTAACTTATTATTGCTTATTCGTTATTTACCTACTTAGAGCATTTAACTTCTGGAGACGACACACGCACACACTTTTTAGCGGGAGACGATGTAAACTGTTAGAGAAGTATAGCGTATTACTAAAAAAATATCCCTATATCTAAATACATACAATAAAAAACACCTACAAATAAAAAAAAAAACACTAACAATATATCGTATAATGTCATCTCCTGTGGTTCAATGCTCTATACGGGTGCCCCTTGAAATCTCGACAAACTTTTCATCGAATTTCATTTGATCGAAAACGATTCATAGAATATTCAGTATAAATATTATCGCTTGGAGTATTATGGCTTCATCGACTTTTCATTACATATTATAACAATTATTAGAGCAATGATATAGGGAATTTTAAATGCTTAAAATTACATTTAATAGATTATTTTAAAGATAGAACATCAAATAATTTATATTATTTCATCAACGTATTATACAACTAATTCATTTCATACTTAAAAACATAATTTAAGAAATAAATAAATAAACTCAAGCAAGTATAGACAAGGAACTTATGTTTGAAGGCTTGTATTCTTCTGAAAAAGAAAAAAAATACAATTACTATTGCTATATTAGGTTAAGTTGATTCGCTCCCTGAACAGTTAGGTTAGGTTAGAACTGCGTCCCTAACAAGAATAATTCGCTCCCAGAACAGTAGGTTAAGTATTCTACTTTAAGGCAGGTCAGACTTCGGTTAGGTTAGGTACGACGACGAGCGAAGCGAGGAGGAGTGTTAGGTTGAACTGCGACCCTAACGAGCGAGCGAAGCGAGCGAGCCGCCGAGGTCCGACTTGCTTCCCAAGTAACACAGGAAGCATTTTAATAAACGAATAGTAAACTTATGTAGAACTTAAGGCCCGTAAGGTCTTATATAAGTTCACCGAGCATCTTGACACATTATATTGGCATTTCAAAACCGTTCTAATGCTGGATACTGTATAGCGGTTGGATAGTGGCATATCAAAATGCTTTTGTAAAGCCTTTAGTTTAAGTGCAGCAAACCACAACGCACCTGTACAGCTTTCAGCTGCTTTTAGTGCGTTTGGATCTACAATAGCATTTTTAAGTAGTGATGAAATGCGTAATGCTGTTTAATAGCATAAACATGAACCATTATAATGCCACGTACATACGTTATACAGCTTTGAGCTATTTTTAGTGCCCTTTGTTATGCAATAGCACTTTTAAGTGGAAAGTAAAAGCCTAGAACTGCTGAACAGCATAAACGTGAATCAATCTAGTGCTTGCATTTTTAAACATCAACTGAGTTCTGATGTACAGCTAACAGCTCTTTAATCAAATACACGTGAGTTATTGTAATGCGTGAAGCTGTACATACATTTATTTTACTGTATTCGTTAATTCGATTTGTTGGCCATATTGTGGAAAACGACAATTGACTATCAAAACAACAGCAATTTTTATGTTGGACGTATAGATATTATGTTTTTTTTTTGTTGACAGCACCATCACGTCATTTTAATAAGCCACGCGCAGGAATAGTTATGTAGATAATGCGTTCAGAAAACCTTATCAACCTCTTAGCAAACGTATTCAAGTTGTAAAAAAAACTGAAGTGGGTTTTATTGTATTGCTCAAGGATCCCCAAAATTGCGTTTAAGTAATGGCACTATTTCAGTCTAAATCAACTAGTCTAAGTCTACTGGTATGCCGGTGAACCCATATAGAACTACTTTATAGGCTCTACAGTGGTTCATCAAAAGTCTTCTTTCTGGCCTGTGGCTTAATAATTGTTCACGTGTGAGTTTTTATACTACTGGCGGCATTAATTTGTCTTTTTAAAGGCTCACCGGGCTGCTATAGACCGACACCATTTTGTAAATATTTTGTAACAAAAAAATAATAATATTCAGACCTATTTATAAAAGCATAGACCTATATAATGATGATATAATTTAATTTAATACTCGCCAAACCAACACTGTTATGTTCATTATGCAAAATTCGTTCTATTCTAGGAATACACAATTGTTTTGGTTATTTCACACGTCTCTTTATGTAACATTTTATATCAAAACCCCAAAATTACAAAGGCGCGTGAAAATTTTGAATGAAACTTATATAGACACCTGCTTCTGCCCGCGACTTCGTCCGCCTTAAATTCGTTTATCGCTGATAAGGGTATTTCTCCGGGATAAAAAGTAGCCTATGTCCTTCCCCTGGACTCAAACTATCTCCATACCAAATTTCATCCAAATCGGTTCAGTGGTTTAAGCGTGAAGAGGTAACAGACAGACAGACAGACAGACAGACAGACAGACAGACACACTTTCGCATTTATAATATTAGTTGGGATTTACAGTAAACTACATTGCGCAGTAATATTTGACGTCATGAAATAACAAACTCGTCAAACACATTTACCCAGTATTATAAATTTTGTTTTGATGCAAATCAATATGGTGTTCAGTTTCGACCGTCTTTGTCCATATTATATTGCGAGACAAAGTTGTTAAATTACAACGTTAATTGTATTATAACATTTGTACCCAGGGGTATTAGAGATGTTTTTGCAATGATGTAGGGTTTATTTAAGTTCTAACTGTGAACACTTAAATTGCTTCAATAATTCTTTTACTACTTTCTAATGTTAGTTTAATCCTTTTGTAATGCAACTAACATGATCATTATCAGGCAGCGAAACTTTGGTGCCGATGACAGACGTATGACGTAGCGGTGCATACAGAGTGTTTATATCTAGAATCATTAATCACTAACAACGTATTGACCTTTTTAGTTCACGGATATTTTATTGACGCTTGAGACGGCCAGTACTTATAAAAACATAATTACTTAACTGTCTTTGTCATTTTCATCAGAAAATTATCGAAGACAATATTGTACATCGTTTTAGTATTTTTTGTTCGTGAATTTAAGAAATGTGAATTAATAATACAACAAGTATAATTAACATATTATAGGTATCGCATGACCGTAGTCACCATGGAGTCTATGCAGCCGTATTTGCAGACGTTTCCTTTTTTAGTTGTTAAAGATGAAAAATTGTTTTGCTCCTGCTGTCAGCAAAACTTAACTGCTAAACCAAGTAATATAGAAAAACATTTAAAAACGAAAAAGCACATTGAAAAAGAAGGATCAAAAATGACACAACAAGACTTATGAATTTACAATATGGATTTAACAAATTTCATGATAGCTTCAAACATACCTTGGAAACAATTGCAAAATAAAAACTTTTCTGAATTTCTTCAAAAATGCATAAGCGGACATTATGCAAATTCTGTGAGTATACCATCAGAAGCAAATTTAAGACAAAACTATTTGCCAAAAACGTTTCAAAAGGCTTACGCTTCCATACGACAAGATATAGGTAACTCCTATATTTATGTAAGTGTGGATGAGACGCAAGATAGATTACAGCAAAACGTTGCGAATGTAATCGTGGGAGCTCTAAGGGAAGGTAACGCGAGCAGGCCGCATATTATCGCTTGTCAAGTTCTGGACAGAACTAATAACGTCACAATTAATGATTTAGTTGTTAACTCGCTGAACAAACTATTCGAAAGTGCCAATTATCACGACAGAGTGGCCTTATTCCTCACTGATGGAGCTGCGTATATGCTAAAAGCAGGCCGCATACTAAACGGCATTGTTCCTAATATGACCCATGTAACGTGTGTTGCCCACGGATTTAACCGTATAGCCGAGACAATTCGAGGTTTATACGATGATGTTAACGAATTAATATCAAGTATAAAATCGGTATTCTTAAAGTCACCCTCAAGAGTGTGAGTATTAAAACAGCTTTATCCAGACATGCCACTACCACCAAGACCCATTATAACGAGATGGAACACGTGGATTCAGGCCTGCTTATACTACAGGACATACTTTTCTGAAATTACAAATGTTATTAATGCACTAAATGAACGAAATGCAGCCAAAGTAACAAGAGCAAAATTAGCTCTTCGCAAACCTGTGTGAGAGAAAACATATGTTTCATAGCAGAAAACTGTAACATATTGGTTGATTCTACTAAGCAAATACAAAGCTCGAAACTGACATTGAGTGAGTCATTGCGTGTTATTAAAACTGTCACGACAAAATTATCTAAGATTAGGTTACATTCCAAAGGAAAAAATATATATCGGAAACATAAAATAATATTACAGAAAAACAAAGGACTACAAATCATGAAAAATATGGCTGACTTAAACGATCAAACGGAAATTTGTCTCCATGAATTCTCAGAAAGAATGAACTTGTGGCGTTTTTTCAAATATGCTCCTATTACTTCAGTAGAAGTGGAAAGATCATTTTCAATTTTGAAGTGGATTTTTACTAGCACGCGGTGTAACATGACTCCTAGTAGTTTAGAGCAAATATTGATTATCAATTTCGAATTCAAATATAATCAATGAATAAACCTATTTCTACCTAAATCTTTAGCCTATGTCAATGGCAGTTATTAACAGAAGAAAAACATTAGTCTGGTCTATAAATGTAAATTAAAAGCAATAAATCATTGTCACTGTTCAGGATAGGTAAAAATCAGTCGGTTCCGAAATAATTACGTGACATTGCAATGGAGAGTATTGCCAATATTAAACCGAAATCTTCTTCAGTACTTAGATAAGAAGGATGAATACGATTTTGCTACTTTATCAGCATTAAAATATAGACATATCATATAAATACATTGTTGTATCATTAATTCAATGAATTAATGATATAACAATTCAATCCATTTAATGAATGTCATTTATTGTTTTAGATGCAAAATTTTCATGGATGGATTTGGGATTTCAACTGTCTTTACTGAAGAAATCGATTTGGATGAAAAAGGGTTGACTTTCAATAGTATTTGCTCCAAGTGCGGGTATAAGGATTTTGAACTGAACAGCGACAATTTGTATAACTGGCGGGAGATTCGAGATTTATATTGTCCTGAATGTACGTGTCAAATGTATATAAGTATGTAAATAAAGAAGAAATTTGTGTTTGAATTTAAGACGTTCTGTTCTAAATTTGGTTTGTTGTTTTTCGTTTTCTTGTGAACATAATTTTTTTTTCAAATACATTGCCCAGTAAAATGTTGTATCTAGATAAATAAATATCTAAAAAAATAAATAGCCTTTCTTGTCACTATTTTTTTCGCTAACGATATATAGATATATATCGGCACCGCACGTTCAACGCTAACGACTGATATATGCATCGAATCATGCGAGCCGAAAGCGTCCTGAATTTGTCTTAATAAGGTTGAATATGAAGTTTGACATTGCTATTAACTCGGCGTGCTAGTGACAACTGTTGCATATGTCAAAGCGTGGTAAAGGTAATTATGTTGTGTAAAATTTTTAAACACACCCTATATGCCAATTTATTTGCGTCATAGTGATGTCATCGGCACCAAAGTTTCGCTGCCTGATCATTATCAATAATATTGCTAGTATAATGCGTCTGTACGGCGAGTAGCAACTTCATTGACCTTAATAATGCTTCGTTAATGCGATTGGCAACTTCAATGACTAAAATAATGCTGGGTTATTCCCACCTGTTACCACCAACTTATCACCAGTGGTAACAAATGGGATTTTTTTCCCACCTGTAACCACTAAATAAATTGGTGGTAAAAACTGGAAAAAAAAATCCCAGTAGTTACCACCAATTAGTTTAGTGGTAACAGTTGGAAATTTTTATTACTATTAGTTGCCACTGGTAGAATAGGCTGACAGCCGACACACAGTGTTTTTTTGACCCTCATTTTGGGACAGCCTGTTTTTATTGAATTATCGAATGGAGAAATGTATCACTAATGCTGCTCCATCGCGTGGTGTTTTAACTGAATCGCAATCCCTTTTTAGCTATGTCAACTCATTTTTTTTGGGTTATAAATATGTCTTTCTTCTGGGTTAATTTTCGTCTTTTTATGTGGAACTGGAATTGAAAATGAGATTAGTAATTTTTATTTAAAGGCATGTGCCGCAATTATATTAAAAATATGTATTGTTGCTTATTACAATGTTTTAAATTTTTTTTTTGGGAATATTAAAAAAATAAAATACTGAAGTATTTTTGTTCAAATTGAGAGCAGTGTGTACTGTCGACATATTAAAAAATAGTTCTATTCTATCGCATACAATTATTATAAAAATTGAATTTATTATTTTTATAAGAATTGAAAATTAAAATGAATGTGGTGGTAACTACTGGGATTTTTTCTCCCCACCTGTTACCACTAAAGGAATTGGTGGTAACAACTGGGTTTTTTTTTCCCCAGTAGTTACCACCAACTAGTTTAGTGGTAACAGGTGGGATTTTTTTCCCCATTAGTAGAGGGAAAAAAATTCCCAGCTGTTACTATTGGCGACAAGTTGGTGGTAACAGGTGGGAATAACCCATAATGCTTCTTTAATGCGATTGGCAACTTCAGTGACCATAATTATGCAAAAATAATGCGCCTGTAATGCAATTAAACAACTATTGTAAACCTATTTAGGATCTTAAGCTGTTTAATGTTCATAATGCTACTAAGTATAGTAATACTAACTCAAAATGCGAAAACGATACAGAATTGCTGTAAGTCGGCCATTATACTGCTTTGATGTGTTACTTGGGTTACGATATGACTTTATGGCGGGTCCTGTTTTGCTATTGAATAAGTAATTATTGAAATACTTTTCGGCAGTAATCTAGTTCTAAGGCAGGTCCGACTTGGCTTAGGTTAGGTACGACGACGAGCGAAGCGAGGAGGAGTATTAGGTTGAACTGCGACCCTAACGAGGGAGCGAAACGCCAGAACCAACTTCCGCCTAATAACTCCCTAACAAAAATCTCTCTAGTAGTCTCTCAGGTTGTCGATTTTCTACAATGTAAAATTTAAAACAAAATAATGCAATATGAAATAAAGATCTGCGAAATTAAGTATATACTTAGTAAATAATATTTCTACAGATTAAAAATCGGTGTTATAAAAATACACCATTTAACTGTTTGATGTAATGAATATTCGATCAAGTGAAAAAATGTGTATCGTTGACTTTGAACTGAAATTCGATTAAACGTTTGTCGAAATTTCAAGGGTAAACCGCTCTATACCTATGTTGTAGTAGAAAAATTTCAAATTTCAAAGTAAAATTAAATCGAGTAACCTACGGTGCCCAAACATCGTCGCTTACTGAGAGCCAAAAGTCCAAGTTGAAGATTTGCCAACGGGCCATGGAGCGCACCATTTTAGGGGTGAAAAGGACGGACCGCGTCCGAAACACCACGCTGCGCTCCAAAACACGCATAGCTGACGTAGGTAGCAAGACAGCCAGGCTTAAGTGGGATTGGGCAGGCCACGTATGCCGGCCGTATGCATCCAGAAAGATGGGTCAGTTTAGCCACTAAGTGGGTTCCTAAAGATGGACGACGCAGACGGGGCAGGTCCAGACGGAGATGGCAGGATGACCTAGACGCATTCCTCAACAACTGGCCGGAATAGGCATCAAACAGGGACCTGTGGAGATGCGATGGAGAGGCCTTTGCCCAGCAGTCGGGCACAAATACAGCGTAGTAAAAAATAAAAATAAATCGAGACCAATTCGCTAATCTATTTTCAAGGAATCCAAAAACATTTATTCTGTAGTAGTTTTGAAAATATTGGGGAAAATGTGAAGGAAGTATATGATAGATACAATGCGACATGGAATATTTAGCGCGTAATTTAGACAGATATACCTCAACATCTATCAATCATCCGAATATTCTCCATTGTTCATACACTCTTCCTGATATTCCGTCAAATAGATGTGTGAATCGTGCAGTGTGGTCTAGCCCATAACCCCTCGGTAAGCCGGCGCGGCGCGGCCTCTCTGAGTTTCGCCGCGAGGATTAGCTTATCGTCCCTGGGGGATTTGCCCCGCTCCCGCCAGGACGACGACTCGTTACGAGAATATAAAAGACTTTCCAAACGATAAAACCGCGAATAAACGAGCATAAAGAGAACGTGTAAGGATTGGCTTTGGTATTTCTTTTAGATTTGAAGTTGGGCCTGGCAGCTTTGCCAGTATAATTTCACGGCGTGATTTTTGTTCAATACGTATTCATGGATTTTAGCATACTTTGTTTTCGAATCTCAAATCTGATACGATTGCTTTTTGTTTCTGTTTAGCAGAGGCGTGGCGTCAGGAAAATTATAAACAGGTGGTTATATTATACCTAAGCCTTTCCTTGGGCAACTTGGTGGTAATCGGCTTATATGGACGCCACGCCACTGCTTTTTAGAGTCCTTCAGCTGGGCAAAGGACTCCTTCCGCTTTCAATTTTCGGCAAATTTTTTCCATTCCTTGCGAAAAATCGAAATTGTTCCTCCATCTCTATTTTGTAATATAGCTTAGTCACTTGTAACTTACCAGACATTTTTTTTGTTCGCAGGTAAAACAAGAACGAAGGACAAATACCGGGTGGTGTACAGCGACCACCAGCGGTTGGAGCTGGAGAAGGAGTTCCACTACAGCCGGTACATCACCATCCGGCGGAAGGCCGAGCTTGCCGCCAGCCTCGGGCTCTCTGAGCGACAGGTATGATAAGACATTTATTAGGTTACCTATATACTTAAATACTGCTTTACAATAACAACCACAGCATCATTTTAATTTATTATTGGTATACATTTGATTTTAATTTTAACGATTTACTACTCTTGATCTTTTTATTTTGACGTGTGTTTTTCGTTCTAATTCAATGTTTATTTCATGCTACTCGTAATCTGTTAAGTAATCATATTTTACTAGCTTCTGTCCGCGACTTCGTCCGCCTTAAATTAATCAATCGCGGATAAGGGTATTTTCCGGGATAAAAAGTAGCCTATTTCCTTCCCCTGGACCCACTATCTCCATACCAAAATTCCAATCGGTTCAGCGGTTTAAGCGTGAAGAGGTAACAGACAGACATACAGACACACTTTCACATTTATAATATTAGTATGGATTGGTCTAGAGGTAGGCTATTAGGCTTAGTATGGATTTCATATGTGTTTTGGCTCGTGCAGTGTGCATAATCATTGCTTAACATAAATAAAATAAAATAAACACCCCGTGATTGACCGATCTAACCCTCATTAGAAAAAATGTTTAAACAACCGAATAGTTTAACTCTTCCTATTTTGGAGTCGTTTAAAAAGTGGATTTGTGCACGTGAGACCTACGTTGCCACAAATAGAGTTAACATAAAGACATAAGTTACATAACTTTTCCTTTCTATGTGAGGTTAAAAAATATGTACTCAATAAACGTGCCAAACGAGTCTCTTAATGAGACTTACCAACAAGTATTTTTATCATTGCCCATGGACAATTATTTAATTTTTTTAAATGATGATTTTATCAATAATATCATACTTAAGTTTAATGATCTGATTAGGGTTTTCTGGGTTTTCCCTAATCCTTGCAACAAATGTTGGATCATATTGTATCTCTCCCAGTAAACACTTCTCTAATGTACTGTACCTGACAACTCGAAAGTGCTTGTACATAGGCCTACTTGAATAAAGCATTATTAAGCGGAACATTAAATAAACACCACAGAAGAGACGCAAAGTAACTCCACAGTCTGCATGTAATTTATTTCGGCACAACCTTCATAAAATTGTATTCATTGTTGCAGGTAAAAATCTGGTTCCAAAACCGACGAGCCAAAGAGCGCAAACAGGTAAAGAAACGGGAGGAGGTCGTAATGAAAGAAAAGGGAGATCACGCCTCGCTGCAACACGCGCAGTTACACCACGCGACGATGCTCCATCACCAGCAGATGATGAACGGCATGATGCACCATCATCACTATCATCAAGGGGTCCTGCAGGAGCCGCTGATGCCCGGCGTGCCCCCGGTGCCTCTTCTGTGACCGCACGAACAATACTGTGCTCACGATGACACCTACGGATAGTGACTTTCATGTGACAGTGACCGCTAGTTTGCCCAGTGTTGACTGTTTGAGAATCACAATTTTCTCTTCGCCATGATCTTTGAATTTGTGATAAAATAAGTGCAATGTTCTTGCGGGAATATTAATTATAGTACATATTATCATCGAGAGTTCCGAATGCCAGTTGGCATTTTTGTAAATCGTTAACGTCGAAATGCCTTTTTAGATGTAAGTTTTCACGCAACTGTAACATCCAGGAGCCGTATAAAGGTTTCGGCAAGTATGTTTGAGAATTGGTTTTTTTCCCACTGCGGAGAAATTAATTTTAATGAATATAACAACATATTTTAAATACCCAGTGGCTAAAGAATCAGTGGTCAAATACTAAACTCTTGTGAGTCTTACTCAGATATCCTGATCGATAACGCCTCTAAGGCTTTATGGTCTGCCTGCCCGCGAGACGTAGGTACGGATTATTCTAATAAAGAGTTGTAAATATAGATGCCTATATATTTTTTATAAATAGTAGTAAATACTATTACTTTTACAATTATTTCTCAAAGCTACAAGTGTTAACCGCGTAGTAATCGAGATTATTAATTATGTTCGTTGTTACTTAATTTCTTTAGTTAGAAATTAGTGTCATTTTATTAATTTTTGAGCGTTTATGTTTTATTGAATCATTGTATTAAGTGAAATTAAATTTCATCAAGAATCTCTTGTAAGCTATTTAATTGCTAGGCCAGTAAGTAGAGGCGTGTAAATAATCTACGTATACACGGAGCACCCTATTACTGCATTTGTGGCCTTGAGAAGTATTCAGTTTTGTTCAAACCAATGCGTCTATAGGATGTACTAATCTTTCCTGGACTCTCGGAGTTTGTCTGAATGTGTACAGGTAAGAACGATTTACACAAACGAATTTTACAAGAATCATTCAGACATCGTGTTGAGGAATTGGAATGAACAAGGCTAAGTTTGCGGACTACTTTTAAGTTGAATGAGATTATTCTTAGGCGTAAATCTGTAAATATTAGTTTGTATTTTAGGCTAACTGTATTCGTATGCTAATTTTCATAACTTATCAAAACTTAAGAAAATCGTAAGGTAATGTAATAATTGATGGTGAATCGTTAGCAATTATTTCGATGATTTTCAGTTATTACTTAAGTATATTCAAGTTATTTAATTGATGGATGATTGTTTAAAGACTAATCAAACTCCATATTTCCCGTTTTAGTAATGGCGGTGCTAAGTAGTTTGTTTTGGACGGTTATACTCAAAAGTGAACAATTCTTAATTTATATATATATTCAATCAATTGTTTGAAGGATCCAGCAAAGGGCTAGTATAGTTTGTGCTTGTTGTATTGGAAATGTTGTGTTGATGTTTGAGAATCGTTTGTGGACACAAGAATTGTTAGTATGTACGCACCACTATCACGGAACACGTTTGATAAACTAAATAAATTCATGTTAATCTATATGTTACGTTTTTTGTCCTGTTGCTGATTTCCTTTGTATCTCATATCATGTACTCAGTTATATGGTGGGAATTCCCGTTTTTGTACCTGAAGGTAACAATTTTCGTCGAATTGCTTAGTGACTGAAATAATCTATAAACCTTTATTTTAGTAAGAAAATGCGGACTTTTGATGGAATGAATCGTTTTTTACAAAACAGCGCCCACAGCTGTAATTTACACACATTAAAATTTGTTTAGTTACAATTTACTCTCAATAGACAACTAAACTCTGCTGTCAATATTTGTAAATAAGCAGCAGGGTTATCACATCGCAGACCTTTTTCCTAATGACAAAGAAAAGAAAAAAAAAATCTATGTTCAAGAATTCTAAAAGAGATTTCTTAAGGTAATACGAAATATTTTTACTACTATATACGAAGTTTGATACGAAGAGAATACCTAAAAACACCAAGAATTAAAAAAATATCAAGACATGAAATTAATATCAGTAATATTAACGTAAGTAAATCTAAGAGAGTTGATAAATATCAAACTCCAACGTGGAACTATAATATTTTTAAAGTTTTAATAATGAAATGTCTGTACATTGAAGATATTTTCAAATAAATTATTGTAACGGACTATTCGGAGGTAACTGAATCGTTTTTTTTTTGTTTTTTTTTTTATGTATGTGTCGTCGCTTCTTCACGCCAAAACGGTTAAACGAAATTCAACTATTTTTGGTACACGGTTAGCTGGGTATCCAATCCACAGATGGTTATAGAATACTTTTTACCCGACTATACGCTAAAGAAAAAAGAGGCACATTCTACTTTCTACATAAATTAGTAACGGACTCGGTCTTTTTTTCTTGTTTGATAATATTCAAATTCCGTTACTAATTTACGTGGAAATATTGGAGTTTGATATTTATCAACTCACTTAGCTTTCTTTTTATTACACGAATAATAGAAAGAACACAGTAACTCAGTCAGGGCATGGGAAGTTTAAATAAAAGCCCAATTATGAAGTATTTTCATGTTAGTTAAAAGAAAACGACTAGACAGGAACATGTTTTCCCACCAAGCCATTGTGTATCACTTAGTTGAAAGGTCATGGGACTGAGACTACACAATATACAGGTAAAGGAAAGCCGTAGTCACTACAGTACAGAAATAACACGGATGCAAAAGTACGTAATAATCTAAAATAGACAATGAAATTCAATTGCTCTGATGTGCAATGAGCAGTGCCAGCACCAAAAATATCACGGTACGAACACATTCTCTAACCGTAGGACTCCCAGTCGACCGGTACAAATTGGGGAAATACCTAATCGACCAATAGGTAAGTACGACTAAATTGTTAATGAACTAGGACAACTAGGTGGTGGAACCTTTGAAAAGAAGTAAAGTAATTTGAGGGTTGACCTCGATTTCCCTAGGACCCCATGATCAGATCCTGAATTGGTGACAACGGGATCACTTCGGGAGTACTTACACTCTTTGGAACAAAAGAAGAATTTTGAAAATCAGTCTAAAATTTACCGAGAAATCTGTGAAACTACATAAAACAAACATACAGTGGAGTGGAACATAGAACCTCCTCCTTTTCAAAGATATGCTTAGGTTATAGATTACATTTAAATAATACTCACATGAATGAGAGTAGATACAGCCCTGTAAAGAGCTACTCGCATCGAGGCGTGAGGAGGAATGCCGCTAACTGGAGTGCAAACCGACGCTTATTGAGAGCATTTCGATGGGCGCTACAAAGGCGCCGGCGCACTCATCTCGCCGCTGCGCTTCCGGTCATCCTGGGAGGAAACTACTGACTGTTCAGGAAGCTTAGGCCCTTTACAATATTCTATCTATCTATCTATCAGCCACGGACGGCCACTGCTGAACCTATGTTCGGCGTCCTTGGAAATGCGCAGAAACCCGTCACTGTTATTTTTTACTTTAAACATCTTAAGGAATAAGATTGATAGCGTCTGCGTCTTAGGAAAGATCCTTAAACTTAAGGTACCGGACGAGTATCGCAATAGGCGACGACAGGTGCCCCTTCTAGCAACAGTAACCTGTCGAACTAATTCGTACCGCCACTCACACATCCCCCGCGCGGTAGCGCTTCTCAACTCCGTGCTTGCGGCGTCACCACAGTGAGATGTGTTTGCGACTGGGACGGTGCAGCTGATGAGTGAATGGAAGAGAATGTTAGAGAGGAATGACGACTGACTATGTCAATGTGCATTAATTTAGCCTCAACTAATACTAATTAAGAATCGATGTAACGCCATGGAATTCTCCGTAATGTTACACCATTGTGATCCATACTAATATTATAAATGCGAAAGTGTGTTTCTTTCTGTCTGTCTGTCAGTCTGTCTGTCTGTCTGTTACCTCTTCACGCTTAAACCGCTGAACCGATTTGGATGAGATTTGGTATGGAGATAGTTTGAGTCCCGGAGAAGGACATAGGCTACTTTTTATCCCGGAAAAATACCCTTATCCGCGATAAATGAATTTAAGGCGGACGAAGTCGCGGGCAGAAGCTAGTTCTCTATAAATAAATAAATAAATAGGCCTCCTAGTTCCTGAGATCCTGAGCAGACCGCATCTACCGACTCCCCGCGACCCTTATGCCCGGAGCACACCTACCGAGTAGAGTGGCGAGAGAGTCACTATAGGTTCCCAATCTGTTACTAGGCCGAGTACCTCATGTACTGGACGCCACTGTACTCGTTAAGGTGTGCTGAGGGCATTAACGAGGCCGAACGACGATATCTATACTACAGTAGAACCCCCTTAATACGATTTCGTTTAATACGATTTCCCGCATATACGCCCTTTTACGCCGGTCCCTGCAACTTTAGGCTGTTTTCATAAAAAAAAATCACGGTTAATACGACTCTTATCCCGTTTAATACGCCATCTAAATTACCCACCTTGCATTGCAGTTTGTAGCAACACCTCCAATTTTGTCAAAAGCTCAGGCGTTGTCAGATTTAAGAGACGTTATGTATCGTCTATGGGTAACAGCGCGGACCATAAATTAAATTATATTGAAAATCTTGTTGCAGCAAATGCATCCGCATCTGTCTACGTCAAACGAAAATAAGTAATTACTTCAAGTACAACAGAAATTATTGTTATTTAATACCATGCAACACAAACATAATTTATCTTACAAAAATACTACAATTATGTAGGAAAATGAAAATAATACTGGTTTATATTTTCACGTTCAATACGATCTCCCGTTTGAGACGCTTTTTTTGCTAGGTCCTCTCAGAATCGTCTTAAGTGGGTTCTGCTGTATTATGGACTATTTGGAGGTAACTGAAACAATTTCATGTTTATTTTTTTATGTTTGTATATATCGTTGTGGATTTTTGGTACACTGGTAGCTGGGTATCCACAGATGGTCATTACTTTTTACCCGACTACGCTGAAAAAAAAGAGGGTTACGACTTTTTTCTCTTCCGCGAACGAAGTTGAAAGAAAGAAAGATAATAAATTTATTCAGACGCATAAACAAAAAAAAACAAATAACAAAAAAAAAAAAAAACAACTAAAACTATGCGCTGAAATGGTCCCACCTCAGCATAATGCTAGCTCGGCAGCCTGCGCTGATCTTCCGGTTAGACCATATGTGGCGCCACGGAGAGCTGCATGCACGAACATTATGGATGTCATTATCCTGAACGCAGCCGACAGCGACCATCGACCGACGAAGCAGTCCTGTCAATTGTCAGTGTCAAGTGCAGGTGATGTACCAATGGTAGCGTCTAGAATTCCTATGGCCTTGGGTACCCAACATCAAATTCCTTCATTCTCTGTCTGGCGAGGGCAGCGCCTTACCTTACTTTATTAGGTGGTGATAATACCTAAAACAAAAAATAATGTTGCGGGCACCTTCTACTGTTTAATAGATATCTACTTATAATTAGGAAACATCCAAGTCTCGGTCATAAAAATTGCTCATCGCACAAATATTTGCCCTTACCGGGATTTGAGCCCAGGACCGTCAGGTTCGTAGATCCATAGGTACTGCACCTATGATATAGGAGCAGTACCTATGCGAAATAGCTTTCTTAGTGCGTATTTGTAACGGGATGGGTGTTCTTTAACCCCCAACGTAGAGGGGTGATATAAGTTTGACATGTGTTTGTAGGTATCTGTCTGTATGTCTGTCTGTGACATCGTAGCCCTTTGAACGGATGGACCAATTTTGTTTTTTTGCGGGGTTGATGTTTCTTTTTTCACATTTTCCTTAATAAAACAAAATATAATCACAATAAAAAAATTGTTCGAAAATGTGCAGATCAAGCCCTTTCATATGATACCTACTTACCCTATTTGACTAATAAATAATTAAACTAAATAATTTTTGCCCCCTCATACTCGTCGTTTATTTTAGAAAATAAAAATATATTATTAAATATTTCCTTTGCATTACATGTGATGTTTATAAATATTCTAAATTTTAAACAGATAGCATAAGTAGTTTTTGATATATATGGCGCTCTAATAGTTCGATAGACAGACAGTCAGACATAATCGCACCATAAGGGTTCCTTTTTTACCTTTTTGTTATAGAACCCTAAAAAGACTGTCACCCTGACTGCAAAAGGCAAAAGTGCAAACAGTAGGTCCTACCCATACCTATTGGTACCTAAGTATTTTTACGTCTACACGTAAAAACGTAAGCGTAATTCGTATAGGCAATTTGACGTTCCATATTAGAAAAATGACATAAGTTCCATATACATTTTGTACACTACTACGAGTACATAGGTACAAGAGGGGCTTTACTTAAGTTTTTACCTATACAGTAAAGTGTAAAAATATGGGTGGACTATAGCTTGACAAGTTCTTTTTGACACTTCCATGGTGTGCGGGCGACGGGGGAAAGACAGCGGGGGTGGGTAAGAAGAGTACGCGCGGCGGAGCACGGTGACCCTCCCGCGCGCACACTTCTGAACTTGTCAAGCTATACCTAATCCTTCTCAAAAATATGTCCCATCGCTGTTATGTCAACGAAATAAAGTTGTGGTACATATTTACGAGAGGATTATTTCGATACATATGTTCTTGATTGTACAACACATGAAGCCCTTTGACTAGATGCTTTCAAGGTCGACCGATCTTAGTATGAAATTGTGTGGTGCGATCTGGGCCTCATTACATAGATGCTATAATATAAAATAGATAAGTGCGAAGGATTAAATATTTGGCTTGGAACTAGGAGGGCACCTAGCAATGATTCTTAGTATTTTCTTCTGTTTCCGCGATTATTACTCATTGAAATAAAACAATTTAACGGATTATATCGCGTATATTATCTCATTTTAGTTCCCGACGTTTCGGAAGCTTTCCAGCTTTCCATGGTCACGGGAGGACTGAGAAAAGATGTATTTTCCTCTGTCAAAGTTACAATTTGTGCAAACTACCCTTTTTTTTTTTTGAAAAAACACAAATAAAGTTGTACATACATGCCAGATGGGCCTAAGCTGTAAAGACAGTTACACATGTGCCAGAAGGGCTTAATTATTTTATTCTAATAATTTACCAAGCAGCATTTCACAAATGAGGCGTACTGAGGAGAAAAGAAACGCTGCAAAGAAAAACTCCCAGGCTACCTCATTACTAATTATAATATTTAAAAAACAGAGACTATTAAACTACTTTTAAACAGATAAGATATTTTACACCGTTCGGAAATTAAGGTTTTGCAGTCCTGTGTCTCGCTTGTTCCTTGATGAGATGTATTACAGGATCCCAAGCTGGTGGTAGTGACAATCCATCTTCTCTATTGAAATTAGGATGCTTTTTAATCTCAATAGCCTCGCGTAGCATCCTGGGAAAATATCTTTTTTCTTTGGCAAGGATAGAAGGTTTATCAAACTTAATTGAGTGGTTTGGTTTGTCAATGACATGTTCACAGACTGCAGACCTATTACACCGACGGTGCTTGACATCTGCTATGTGCATCTGCTTAGGTTTGAATATGCCTCTAGGGCAAGGATCCATCAGCTATCAGTTCAAGCGGCCTTTAGTTGAAGAGCTGCAGCGCTCTAGTTCCTGCTTGGACTATCTAACTTACATTTTAGCGAGAGGTAGTCAGGCATACTGAGAAATGTTTACTTAGTTGTGTTAAGGTAAGTACATGTACAGCTAGCCCAATAAACCTTACGCAGTTAGGCATAATATCCTATCGTGTAACCATCATTAGCGATCGAGTACAAAAGACAGTAGGTAAGCTCAAAAATTTCCTCGGGTGAGCCAGAGACTTTTTATTCAACAAAGTGCTCAAATTATTTGAACTAGGCAGGCTTGTACGAGTTGGGTTCTACAGGGTGTTTGGTAACAGGGTGCAAAGCTGAAAGTAGGTGATCGTTTAGGTCATTTATAACATTTTAAGCCAGACATGTCTTAGACAAATGTTATTCCTTTTTTTCGACAATACTGGAAGTTTTCTCTGAAAAAATCTTAGAAGTATTTTTTGTCTAAGACATGTATGGCTTAAAATGTTTTAAATGGCCTAAACTATCATCTACTTTCCGCTTTGCATCCTGTTACCAAACACCCTGTATATACGTCTCGCTGTAAATGAGTGACATATCAAACAAAATTATTAAATTATACGGATATTTCCTAGCAACATGGCTGTTTAATTTTTCAAGTCGTCAATTTTCTCAGGATTTTATGCCGATTCAAATTCCATGGGAATTCTTGATTCCTAAATCACCGCCGGCCACAAAACTATACGACATCGCTGACACAGAGGCCCGACTCGAGCAAACAAGCATGCTGCCATGTCATGTTTGCTCGCCCTCGTTGTTTGCCCTTTGACAGCAGTCTCACAGGTCGTTAACATATCCCGCCTAACTGGACGACCGCGTCAGATTAAATCATCAGACTAGTCATTAGACAAACCAAATAGTGATGACACAGACGTGACGATGCCGGAAAAGGATTCCTTCATTGCTCCGTGTAAGCTTAATAACGACACCAAATTTTATTGGAGCACACAACATAATGACCCGATAACTCGTAAAAACTTTGCATTTCGAGTCATATTTTTGATGTTTTAGGGTTCCATTACCAATAAGGTAAAAGAGGAACCCTGACGGTGTGACTACTTTTACCTGAATTTTTTTACACTCTATCCTGCCTGAGGCTTTGTGGCTCCCGTGGGAACTTCGAAGAACTTTTCCTACGATTGATCTACATCATGAAGGGGTATGATTGTTAGGTCCAAAAGTTGACTGGGACTCAGAGTCATACAGTTTGTCAGGACTTCTAAGTCCTACTGCTGGACAATGCATACATATCTAACCGACTATTTCTAGGGCCGTCAGGACGTGTTTGATATTTTCGCCCGCTTTGTTAGGGCAGATACTGTGATGCTGGTGACGGTTCACGAGTAGCTGGACATCTACAGATGGTTGTAGGATACTTTTTATCCCATTATGCTGAAGCAAAAAAGAGGGTTATGAGTTTTTCCTACTTCGCAAACAAAATTGCGGGCACCTTCTAGGATATAAAAGATATATTTACTAAGTAGCTGTTGCCCGCCACTGCGTGCGCGTAGAGATGAAATTTCAAGCCTATTATGTGTTTTTCTGATAAATATCTACCTAAACAATATTATTAGAAAGTTTCCTGATCAGTCGTTTTTAAAATCAAGCGAAACGTACATACATACATTGGCACAAACTTTCACGTTTATACTAGTGTTAAGATTAGGTAACATCATATATACTATATACATACATAGAAAACATCCAAGACTCAGTAACAAATATTTATGCTCATTATACAAATATTCGCCTTATGTACCGGTATTTGAACCCAGGATCGTCAGCTTCGCAGGCAGCAATACTCCCACGGAGCTAAACCCGTCGTCTTACCAACTGAAAATTTATCAAGACGTCGGACTCGCGCACCGAGGGTTCTGTACAAAATACACGCTGAACGGCCGTACCTATTACCTATGAAAATCCAGTGTTAGCTTAGCAGAACCCTGCTCGTAAGCAAAATGTACGCAGTGTGATAGATAGGTAGACGGGTTCCTGGTCTTGAAAGTGTTAATTTCAGCTTGATATTTCCACGCGTTCATGAGAAAAAACCCCACGAGTAAAATCCAATATTAACTGAGCTCTGCTCAGTGCTGCTGCAGTGTGATATCAGTTTACATTGGTTACTGATAATAGACATAAGAATTTAAGATTTTCAGATTTATACGTTGGTTGTGCTGTAAGAGCCACCTTCATACCAAATTTCAAATTTCTAGAATAACTCGAAGTGACCTAGGGTATTTTCGGTTGACGGCAATTTGTATGGAATCACCTTTTTCTTATGACTGTATCTTTTGATTGCGTTGACGGCGAAGTTTGATTGTTTCACAGCTTCCAAGGACTGCAGACTTGAGTATTGACTGTTGGATACGAATTTTAGATTGATACCTCAAGGCGTTCCTGAGAAATAGTCTTGTGAGGTAAAACCAGCTGAAAACCTGAAATCACTACGGCTTTCCCAATGATAACAGTTTAGTCCTGTAAACGTTAGTTACGTTGTTGGTTTTTCCGAGTTTCTTAAAACTTTGGTTATCTTTGACGCACTTTTATAGCCGAATCTTAGTATCTATGTAAACTATTTCCATTAATTACGTTTCCTACATAAACCTAAGTATACGTCGCACGCGGTGCTGTACCTACGCCAAGAATATTTCATCTTTCTTTCTCTCTCTGAATTTAATATTTGACTCCTGTACCCACTTTGATTTTGCTTAGAGCACGCTGCTGGAAAGGCTGACACGTTGGACCGGTAATCCAAAGGTGCCGGGTTCGATACCTGGTGCAACTATGTGCAAGCGCGATTGTGTTTTTCTTTGCATTTTGATCTTTGTATCTATGTAGGGGAAGTCCAGGCAAAGTAGATAGCCCAGGAAAAGTTCAGTCACTTGGATCATGATGTCCCTTTTTATCGTACACAAACATATTTAGCGCACCGTCACGCGTCGTGCGAGAAAAAATATTCAAAGAAAAAACAAAAAAAGTCACAATTCATTACGAATCTAATGTACTATATTTCAATATACGTATTTTCATGATTACTCGTGTTTAATGTCATGCAGTGGCATCCATGTACTTTTCCTGACGCTACGCCTCTGATGTGATGTTACTGTTTGGGCTTCTTTATGTTTTAAAAGTGCCTGTTTTTGTGCTGAAATACCGTAAGTTTTATTTAGGTATTGTTTCACTCGGATTTGATTTAAGGTTAAATTAGATTCAACATAGGTACCTATCGGCCAAAGCGGATACGGGTAGAGAGGATACGGTCTTTTACTTTTTATATCCAAAAAATATCAGAATCAAAAGGAAATACAGCTACAGAGTATGTAAATTGAAGGTGCGATGGCTGACCAACAGATTGTTTTGCCTATGGAGACTCTGTACCTGAAATTAGTAATTCGACACGACTTTCAAGCAGTAAACAGCCAGACGAGAAAATGTTGATCACAAACAATAGTACTGAAGCAAACTGTCCTAAATCTATCCCAAAAACCGGCCATGTGCGAGTCGGACTTGCGCACCGAGGGTTCCGTACAAAATATACGCTACAAACGGCCGTATCTATGAAAAGTCTTAGCACAACCCTACTCCCAAGAAAAATGTACGCGATGTTCGATCATTTTATATTGGTTACTGACATAGACAGAAAGACATAAGATTATTCTGTTTTTATTATTTGTTGTTATAGCGGCAACAGAAATACATAATGTGTGAAAATGTCAACTGTATCACGGTTCATGAGATACAGCCTGGTGACAGACGGACAGACAGACGGCCGGACAGCGCAGTCTTAGTAATAGGATCCCGTTTTACCCTTTGGGTACGAAATCCTACAAACCGAGCACCTCCGTTATTCAAAAAAAAATCTACCGGGTCCTATCCATTTTGCCTGGTGGGGTCGGCCAGAGTGCATAGTGGTACCAACTGTTAAATTATAAATAAATGTAAGTAACAAAAAGTCATAACCTCTCTTTTTTTAGACAGCGTAGTTGAGTAAAAAGTATCCTTTAACCATCTGGAGATACCCAGCTACCCGTGTACCAAAAATAGTTGAAATCTGTGTAGCCGATTTTGCGTGATGAAGCCACAACGACACATACAAACATACATAAAATCCAAAAAAAAAATTTTTCGTTTTAGTCACTTCCAAATAGTCCATTACAATCATTTTTTTGAAAATATCTTCAATGTACAGACATTTCATTTTTACAACTTTATAATAGTATAGATGTACTGACTGATTCGTACTCAGTCATTATTATATTCTTTTGTCTGCAGGTTTTCTTCCCTAGTAAGCTGTCAAAAATTTAAGGTATCCAATTTGCCCGGTCTTCCCCTATGTCACAATGCTGCTGTTATGAACATGCAGTTGGTAAATTGACATTTTAGGAAACAGATATAGCCATTATATTTGGATTTATAAGACACTATTATATGTCAATGTTATATTTACTTGAGTTATTCGTATGGTGGCTAAACTTAGAAAAGTATTAAAACGAATTAATTGAATGCGATTATCGAATAAAAACGCAACATATCGCACGTTCTACAATACACATAATCACCGGAAATCGTCAACAATTTTAATAACACCGAGAAAGAAAATGATAAAATTACGTTATCTTCGTTTCAAATTAATATACCGGTCGCGTTGCTTTCATCGTGCCGTCATGTTCATCCATTCGACCATTGACCGAGATTATATTTTGAACCATTCACCACAAAATGGGTAAAACATGATCCAATATTCCGAATCATCTCCAGGCTGACCAAACTTATATGTAGAAATAATCCGTTTACGGGATTGTATGAAATGAGTTGAGATTTTAATGACGCTGCCTGTGTATTTCATAAAAATACTGACAACTTTCTGATTCCTTTTTTCTGTGGAACTTTGTTCGTAATTTAAGAGCTACGCTTTTGTCAGTGGAGTAATTGCCAAACTTTCCTATCCACACGTTCAAACCCTCTGTGTCCTGATCCTGATACTACACAGTGCCTATTTTCTTCTTCAATCTATTAAAATAAGTTAGGCTTTCCTTGGCTCCTTCTTCAGTTAACGTTGCCTTCCAGAATGGCTTTCTTTGATGAGAGTCTCCTCCTTAAAATGACTATATTCTCTTTGATCATCTCAAAACATTGCGTCCTAATCGAGTCATTATGATTTCTTGAAAACACCTCTCGATAACAAATGTAGGCACTCGACTCGAGTATTAGCAGATAAACAGCCGTTATCAGGTGTAAGTATTCTATTTAACTGGGCAGGTTTAATCCCTTGGATTGATATCTTGATAAAGTCCGGATTATCGGTGAACATGAAAGCGCTTAAATGAATTTTTAATCCCATTTTCCTGTCGTCACTAGCCATATCGACCTACGTAACTACAAAGTCCTCGATTAGGTAACTCAAAATCTGTAGATAGGTAATTATGAAGTATACGCCGCCCCGCCATGAAACGAGGTATTTACCTGCGTTTACTTTGTAAGGTAATAACAACCCTCGTTTGTTTCCAAATGGGTATTAAAATGTAACGGATTTTGGAAAAGCCGACAAATAAATATTTGTAGTGAGTATAACAATTTAAATGGATGCCTACCAACCCAAGTAGCAATCAAATGTCTTTAAAAGGGATTGAAGATATCTTGAAGACAATTAGACGAATTCTTGCTGTTGTCTTGGTTACAACCATTATGTCCCTGAAGATATCTTGAAGATATGCCCCAAGACACAGTTAAGACAAAGTGGGCACAGTATTTAAGAAAAAATCAAGAAAGAGACTTAAGAATGGAGGCTTAACCGATCTCCATACTTCGATTTCAAGATATCTTGAAGGTTGTCTTAAGTCCAAGAAATAAACTTAAAGATATCTACAATACTAACTTAAAACTATCATCAACACTGAGTTCCACAAATTCAAACATCTCTTAATAAAGAAAATTTTAAAACGTTTTTTACTCATGGAATGGTATTTTAGAAAACGTGGCAAACTCTTTTACTAACAAGATAATTCATTGAAGGTTTATCAAAATGGCGATCACTTAACTATTTTTTACGTTTAGAAAAGACCGTTTTATGTCCCTATAGGCATTTAAAAACTACAACGCATGATTGTTTATCGTGTAAAATTGATCGAAAGTGCTATAAAACAGACGGGCTTACAAAATACTGGAAAAAGAGCAATAAAAATTTTGAATATATTTGCTAAATGAAAATTTTGCTTAAATACAGCGCAGAATACTACTTTTCTGGAAATGTTTGAGATATAAATGCAATTATTATTGCTAAAACAATAATCCAACTTCAATATACTTTATTTTTTATGAATTAGCCTCGGAATGTTTCATTTTTTTTATTTATTAAAAGTGTAAAATGGCGTTAAGTCTTATTATTCTTAACGAAGTATGACTTTAGACGACACTGATTTTGGAAGGTTACTTTAGATAAAGTCTAGACAAATTGCATTTGGAGTAGTACCGGTTTAGAGTTATTATACTTAACTTATACTAAACGCCGAATTAGTGTAGTTCTACTTAATACTTAATGGGATTTTATAGAATCTTTCGTTTGATTTAGTGAATGCAAATTGCCGTTCAACTTATGGTAATGTTTATGCAAGAAAAACCATAACCTTATATAATATGTAATATTCATTCAGTATATCCTGTGTTTAAAACGAAGTCTCACTCGTCGCACTGCTAACGTTTGAAACACTTGGTCGCTTACAATTTGACGATATTTATTATATTTCGGAACACGACGACGAAAACCTTTCTTATCTTTTTATTTTTATTATTTCATCCATTCCATTAATTGGTTATAGTTTGTTGAAAAACGTCCCGTTAAAGCTATTTTCACTTACACTTGATTACATTTAGTAAAAAATTAATACAATGGTCTTCAGAGAGGCAATTCAAAGAGCTTGGTGTAACAATCACCTTAAGTTTATCAACAAAATCAGTTTTTACTTTGCAATTCTAAACTGATACTTGAATTATACCATTGAGTCTTAAGTGAGCCTTAAAATAATTTGAGTTGAGTAAATAACGCATTTTTAGACTTAATTGTAGACAAACTTAATACTAAATAGTTTTTAAAATACTTAACTAGGTTTTAGGTATTCTTAACTTGCTAAAGTAGCGGTAGCCTAAAACTATTTAGTTTTTAAGATTAAAATTACTTAACAGAGTCTTTTTGAATTTAGCTAATTCTTATTTTAGATAAAGTTTAGATATGTAAGATTTAATCACTATTCTTGTTTGCTACTTGGGAAGAGAAAGGACACGATGAGGAGTATAGCAGCAAGCTGGAAAGCCCGGATGGAAATTTTGTGGCTACTGCATTATGCTACTGTATGAAACAGTATTTTAGGCTTCGGAAGACCGGTGCTTGGTACCTACTCGCAGCTCTACTCTAAGGATATAAACAGGTTAACCGGTATTTTTATTTTCTACTACTTGTACAAAATCGGTTTGAGGAAAATTGTGATATAGAGGTACTTATACGTAGGTATCTTTGGATTCATTAAAGTTCTTAAATGGATTTTTACATTTATGGATTTGTAAAGGAGGGTAATGTGTGTACATATATGCACTTATGCATTACATAATATTTGTGTTCGTTACCGTCGCGGTACATTTTAGAATTCCAAGCAATTAAGACTAATAAGCCTACTTATTACCCGTCTGCCTACACTATACCTCAAATATTAAGTATTGTTGCAAAAATAAGCAATCTTTTCGTACTTACGTCCGAAGCGTAACTAATTGCAACGGTTATTTCACACATAAGAGAATAATTAAGTGATACTCGTAGCTTTAATCTCACAATTTGGGTTTTACACTGATTCTGTTCTTTTTTACAACTTTACAATAGCAAGATGAAGTAGGTATAAGGTTGTAATTTTCCTGTAATATTGTTGTTAATTTATACAATTTGAGAAAATTTCAAAAATGCAACTTTGCAGTAATACTTACTCCTCGAGCAGTTAACCGTCTCCTGTCATTAGGTTGTATAAAATAATCATATAACTATATATCATGATCCAATGAGAGTATAGACTCTCTACATATTAAATATTTTTCGACACACTTGCTCGTAAAGTGGCTCTTATTACACCGTTTTTATGGCCGTAATCCAGCCCATTACACGCGTGTTTTTTACATTACATAATCACACTAGTGCCTTTTCTTTTCATTACAGTTTTTTTAAACGTCAGCAAATAGTTGAACAATAAGTTATAAAGTTTTCTATACAATAGTACATATGGTACGTTGGTAATTATACTCGAGGCCATATCTTGCGGCCCGAGTCGTAGACGAGGGCTGTATAAAGTCGAGAGTCTAATAACCAACGCACACGAGTTTCATACGACGTTTTTCAACACACTTGCGAGGAAAAAAAGTAAAAAAACCGGCCAGGAGCTTGTCGGATCATGCTCAGTATAGGGTTCCGCAGCCGTTCATACAAAAAAATGCACTACAGATGAAACAAATACGATATGAAAAAGAGCACTAGCAAAAGAGTGTATCTTCACGCCCTTTTTCTAAGAAGCGCAGTTTTTCGGCAATAAGTTCAAAATGGTATATCCGATCATGTCGAAAATAATTTTCGTTGAAAATATTTATTAAGCTTTATCTTGGTAATTTTTTCATATTTTTTTGACTTACGGTTTAGAAAATAGAGGGGGGGGGGGGGCACAATTTATGCAATTTTCGGAGCTATTATTTCCGAAAATATCCACTTTATCAAAATGTGGTAAAAATATCAAAATGTTTTTAAAAAATCTGTCGAAATATGTGCCACACATTTATATTTGCTGATTTTTTTTTTCAGTTTCGTTTACATGTATGGAGTGCCCCCTTCGAAATATATATTTTTTTATTATTTAACTATCAAACTAAGTAGCGGCTTATACAAGACACCTGCACTCAAAATTTCATCAATATACATCATGTAGTTTTTGAGTAAAACGCCTGTGACATACGGGCGGACATGACGAAATTATAAGGGTTCCGTTTTTGCCATTTTGGCTACGGAACCCTAAAAAGAATTGTGTACCTTGTGTACTTCGGTACCTAAACAATCCTGTAGCCCGAAAGTTTTACATTAATCTTTCATCAGTACAGTACCTCAAATTTACGTGTCTATATAATCCATACTAATATTATAAATGCGAAAGTGTGTCTGTCTGTCTGTCTGAACCGATTTGGATGAAATTTGGTATGGAGATAGTTTGAGTCAAAGGACAAAGCATACTTTTATCCAAGAAAATTACCCTTCTCCCCGATAAACGAATTTAATGCGGAAAAGGCGCGGGCAGAAGCTAGTTTATTATATTTTAAATATTTGCTTGAAACTATTTACACATTATTCACATTTTTACAAAATAATCATACTTCTATATAAAATATGTGTAAATATTAGGTAAAAATGTCAAATGAAATCAAAATTGCGCGCTGCGGCCGGTGCATTATAGTCTATGCGCGCGCAAGAGCGATGAGGCAAAGGATAATTGGCCAATCAGCCAAACATTAATAATATTATAAACTGAATAAATATATTACGTGACGTTTTAAAAAAAACTGTTATGAAAAGGCACTAGTGCGATTATGTAATATATAAAACACGCGTGTGTAATGGACTGGGTTACGGCCATAAAAACAGTGTTATAAGAGCCACTTTACGAGCAAGTGTATTGACAAATAACATTTTGTTTGTATTGAATTGATATAATTATTCAGTTTATTATATTATTAATGTTTGGCTGATTGGCCAATTAGCCTTTCCTTCATCGCTCTTGCGCGCGCATAGACAAATGAACCGGCCGCTGCGCGCCATTTTGATTCGATTTGACATATTTAATATTTACAAATAGGTATTTCATATTGAAGTTTTATTTATTATTTATAATGTGTAAATAGTTTCAAGCAACGATATTTAAAATATAATAATTATGTTTGTATGTAAATTTGAAACACTGATGACGGATTAATGTAAAACTTACGGATTATAGGATTGTTTACCCAAGTACAACCTAGAAGAAATTTTAAGTAGGTAAGGTACGAAACTTTTTTTGTTTTTTTCCTCGAGAGAGTATTGAAAAACGTCGTATGAAACTCATGTGCATTGGTGGCTATATTGCAGCCCGAGTCGTAGACGAACCCCACTCGTATCATAATGTACTTATTACCTAATGTCCAAATACTATAATTATGTAGTAATAATACTATTTCTGATATTGGGCCATAGACGTTCCAATGATCGTAAGAGGTAAGGATTTACCAGAAAAAACCGGTCCGCAAAACAGACTATTACTGGTTACCTACCACAAAAAAAAAGAAATAAAAAAGGATCTACAGGTGTCGCTACTAAAATAATATTTAAATTATTATAGATTTTTGTGTGAATGAATTCAGTAGTCTTTTTTGTGGTGACGCGAATCAAAAATTAAGATAATTATTTCAAAACGTGACAAATCCCGAAAAAAAAAAACATTACTTACAAATAAAACACAAAAAATTCGTAAGACATCTGTCAAAATTAGGATGTCGATACTCAGCACAAATATGCTCCTCATTAACAGAGGTGCTTACAAAAAAGCGGTCTATTTCATGTAAGGGCCCGATTTACTATACTATACTTAATATGGAAAGCCGATTAGGTGTAGCCTTTATTTTTTAGTAAAACGGAAGAATTCTCAATAAACAAATTTAATAATATTTTTTTTATTACCTGTCAGCTGTCAATGAAAATACATGTTTAAGGATGTAGTGACTTAAAAAACCTATATACTAAATAGGCTACGCACTGACCTATATTTTTGGAGAGGGATCAGGTTCAAATCCTATAACTTTTAACTATATGTAGTTTATTTTAGTCTTAGCCTAGTTAGCATGTTTGCTGTCCACAGTTGGACATAGGAATGTCCTTTAGAACGCCACCTTCGACAGAGCTGTCTTCGTGTTTCATAAAATAAACATAATCCGATAGGTTTAACAAAATCTTCTATAGCCAGTGAGTAAGAACGAATATTAGGTAACTTATATATTAACGTCTTAAGTTTGTATCTGCCTGCGCACCTGACACGACCAATACCATTAACACTGAATTCTAAAAAGGTCAGATGATAAACCGAAACGAACGTGGGCGTCATAAATGTATCTCCACCGCACAAAACTAATTTCCATCAAAGTTCCGCAGATTTCATTCAATCCGGCATCTTGGTATGAATATGAAGACCAGCCTTCAAAATTGATACAATAAAAAACACCGCTTGCATGGGTGGGTTAGTACGATTTTTAGGTACGGTTTTTATTATGTAAACTTGTAACCGTTTTTAAGTGGCATCGACGCTAGTTTATGTTTTCAACATGGAACTCGAAGCATGAATAGGTATGTGATGCGATTTGACGTGGAGTAAGATTTATATTTATAACCCCTCTAATTTATTGTGGGCAATAAAATACGTCGAAACCGATCTGTTTGATATCGTTTACCTGGCGCTGGCGATGCCAAAGGTTTTAGCTATAAGTGTACACGCGGATACAACATAGTTTAATTAAATTAAGATAAATTGAGACCAATTACACCGTAAGAACATTTGTGCCTGGGATCATGATAAGTACCGGCTATGAATAGCGCGTTATTATTATTATTAATACGTACCTACATTGAGGTTGTACATATAGTAGTTCACTGAATACGTACGTTTATTAATGAGGATTGCGTAAAAAGTATACCAAATTTAGTTTTCTGGCTGGCTTAGGATTGAAAAGGGACTTAACGGTATATTTTCCTAGGTCATAAAAAGATGCAAAATCATTTAGGTAGCAGCCGACGGCACCGTTAACGTGAGCCGCTCTGTTTTAGCACGTGATAATTTTGCGAAAGGCAAAAAGGCGGCGTAACTCAAAGCGAAAACGCACCGAAAAGGGCGTCCGCCCGTCAAAATATGTACAAACTGTGGCCGTAATGGGATAAAGACTAAACAATAAAAAAATGGACATCTTATTTAAAAGTATTAACAATACGCGGGCCGGCATTCGTGCGAGGTTGCCGGCACAATGACGGGTTTTATGACGTCGTAAAGCAACGTCTTTGTCCGGCACGGTCGATACTCGCGGCTAAACGGAGTAGGCCGACAAAAACGATTTACAAAAATGCTTCTTGGGAAAATCGTAGCCTGTTTTATATAACGAGATTGCGTAGATAAAGAAAATTGGATTCAGGTTTTTTAAACAACTCCGTGTGCCTTCTGACGTTTATGTAAATAACGTTGAATGATGAAAATCATCATACGTAAATAACAGCGAAGGGTTTCTTTCAAATTGTGTGGCTGAGAACGGCTACAAATTATTATAGGTAGCATGAGTTTAAACAATTACAAAATGCACGTGCAATAAAAAAACGTGCTTATTTAATTTGTTATCTCCTATCGCTGTAACTCCGGTGGCTACGGCAAAGGTAAAAGGGTAGATACCTTTATTTTGTACACATTTGTGAAGTTAAACCCCTGAAGCTCATTGTCTAAATGGCCGCGAACTACGGGAAACTCCTAAAGTAAGTTAAGTCCATTGTACTAATTTCTCAAAGGATGCCGAAACAATAGGAATCGGGGAATCTTTTTAACTCACTTATCGATGCAAAAAACCAACAAAAAGGTTTTTTCAACAAACGTAAAATTCATTTGCATATTTCGGTTGACTCTGCATGTCTCTACCAAGTTTCAAAATATCTATGAACAAATAATACTTAGGTGAATATGAAATACTTCAGGTAATTCTAGGAATTAAAGTTTGTAGCACAACACAACATTGGTAATTGGTAGTAACAGTATTACTGCCATTAGAATGTGTATGTACTTTTATTATTCGCTAAATTGGGAACATTGTAGCGTTTACAGAATTATAAACAAAACCGTAAGGTGTGTTGGGGGGTAAGACGAAAGTATGGGAAAGACTGAAATTTTACCGAATAAAGTCCACCTTTCGAATTTAACCATACTTCCGTCTCACCCCAGCGCACCCTATTACCCACTTCGTGCATAAAACTACGGAGAGTGGTAAATGGGAAGGGAGAAGTCTATCCTTGCATTAGACTGAGTTAGGTCTACTTAGATATAGTAATTTCTGACGCATATCAAAACGTTTCAACATATCCATTGCCACATACATTGCAAAAACACATAAATATAACCAGAGATGGGCATTAATCGATTAAAAAGTTAATCGTCAAAAAATAATCGCGATTAAATTAATCGACAGAGGTTCGATTAACGAGTAATTAATCGTCAGTTTAATTGATAAAATTTCACGATTAAATCTCGATTTAAAGTTGAAACACGCTCAAATGAGCGTTTTTCAACAGAAATGTGCATGTTGCGAAAATACAATGTCTTTTCATGTGTAGGTACACTTGAAAAATCATTCTAGCGTGTGCTGTGTGAAATGAACTGGTGTCAGTAATACAAGGTGGTTTTTATAGTGCAGTCCTACGTCTACGTAACTCGAGACTTAGACATACAAAAAAATATCTTATTTGTTCCTAATATTAATCGAAAAAAAATTAATCTAATTATTTAATCGATATCTGCGATTAATTTAATCAGATCAAATTAATCGGAACTCGTTCGATTAAGATTAATTAATCGTAATTTTAAATCGTTAATCTTTAATCGATTACATTTTGCCCATCTCTGGATATAACCAATCTTCGAGTTAGGTATATATTGTGTACATATATTTACGTAACCCCTCGTTACAGTCTCGAGCCCGAACGTACAGCAGGGCTAAGTCAGGAAAGGAAACCACTTATATTTTAATAAGAGCTGCGATTATGCCCCATAAAACGCTGTAAATATGTAGTTAGTTCCCTGCCGATAAGCAATTTGCGAGGCGGCCGGTGCGTGCGAGCCGTACCTACTACTGTTTATTACAACTGCAAATCACTTCTAACCTAACGTCAGCGCCAGTTACTACTACTATAACTTTATATTATTTATGATTTATACTCGTAGGTAAAACACGCTAGTTTAAGAAGTAGTTCAGTTCTGCGGAGCCACTACACTATACTCGTACTAAATACAAAAGTGTTGTGCTTCCAAATCAGACGTGCGTGTAGGTATTGAGAGTCAAAGGGGCCTAAAAGTGACATTGTTAAATGATTTTTTTACAAATAAATTAATTGTTTAAAAAACACTAGAAAAACACGCTTTACAAGACTTTTCTGACAAATCCAAACTCAGCTACGATACGATGTTCCATCATGAAGTTCCAGTTCATATCTTCCGGCTGTATCATCAGATCAGTTCGACAGTACCATATTATTGTATTGTCATCAGAACTACATACAGCTGCCAATTTTGATGACGCTACGATCCTTGGAAGATGGTTAAATTAGTTACCTTAGATTCCATTACATACTTAGTTACATGCAGGTCGACCTAATAAAAGCGTCTTAAAAATAAGTGAAACGGGCTTATTGAATGAAATTATTTCATTAAAAAAAAAATGTTGATTTGTGTATTTGTAGAACTATAATGATAATAATGAATTTCAAAAAAAGAACGCATTGTTTTTGCAATTATTTTTTAGCTGTGTTTCATTTATTGTATTAGTTTATGGGATACTCATAGAAAAATATTGTAAACTATAGATATATACAACACACGTCTGGTCTAAAAGCGCTAAACTTTTGAAGTTTTGACTACCTTTTGCAAAACAAAACAAATTTTTAGGTAAATAGCATATTGCGTAAAATACTATTAAAGTGTAATAAACAAGTACGGAATGCTATTTAAATGAAATTAGTTTTGTTTTGCAAAAACTAGTCAAAAGTTTAGCGATTTCAGACCAGACGTGTGTTGTATATTGAGCAGGTCGAAGGGGTCTAAAAGTGAATATAAATAAATAAATTTAGCAGACGGTGAGGAGTACAGAAGGCTTCTTATTTATTCAGAAAGTGGGAAGGTCCGTTGTTTTCGAAATTTCAACATTCTCGAGCATTTTTGATTTCAGTAGTAATATAATTCAAAAGTAATAGAATTGTATATGTTTAGTTTTATTATTTTATGAAACGTTATTAAAAAATCGGCAAAGTATTTGTGCACAAGGAGTTCCGTACCACTGTACGATAGCGGCGTCGACGACGGCAACACGCACAAACATGTGATACCTACATACAATACAGCTCTACAGCCGGTCTAGCACAACTCTCCGCGACTACGCTCGTCGCGCGACACAGCTTCACCCGTCTTTCTCGCATTGTATTGAAAGGAAAGAGACAGACAATCTTTGTCGCGCGACAAGAGTCGCGTATCACAGTTGTGCTAGAGGTGCTGGTCTATAAAAAGGTAAGAGCATTTTTATTTGAATGAGTAATAATCGCGGAAACAGAAGAGCTTTTTTATTTTTTTATGAAATTTTATGTAAATAATGCACATCAATGCAAAATAGGTATGGTACTTTACCTATCTTAAAAATATTATAATGCTTATTTATTGATTGATTAGTCTATATTCAATATGACATTATAAAAAAAACTGTGATTTCGAATTTCTAAATTTAATGGGGAACATGCATGAAGTTTTCTGTCGCTTCTCTTTACTAAATATCAAAATACCGTTAGAACTATTTCAAAATGTGAAATTTAAATTGAACTCGACCAAGAAATACGCAAGATATAGGCATTTTAAACTACTAATTATACAGAGAGGTCCGATATGCACTGTTACGTCATCGTGCACTCTGGCCATATAAACTCCATATTAAATTCTGTTTTGCTAGAAAGAGATAGAATGAAATGTTCGATGGCTTATATCTTGGTTACTTTTATAGTTATTCGAAAAAATATTTTTGTCTCCTGTTTGTTACATGAATGAGCTTTTAATAAAGCAAAAATTAAAATTCATGAATATTCTCTAATACAGAACAATAGACCGAGGATCCGTGACTCTATCGGGTTGTATACCAGAAGATGATTCGCCACCCGAAACAATGAGTTTTCATTTAAAAATCACTGTTACAAGACAAGTGATCTTGACCAACTCATTACGAAAGTCTCCTATGAGCGCCTGCCCAGTTAGTCAAGCTTTTTAAAATCGCTTTTTCATTATCCCAACGTGGAATCCGGCTGGGTTTGTTCAGCGTCAGACGCACCAATTTTTTTTATACATGCTTCCCCATTTTTAGGGTTCCGTACCTCAAAAGGAAAACACGGAACCCTTATAGGATCACTTTGTTGTCCGCCCGTCTGTCGGTCTGTCTGTCTGTCTGTCTGTCTGTCAATACCCTTTATCTCGGGAAAACTTGGAGGTATCGAGTTGAAATTAAAACTATTCAGGTCTACGGTCCCTTGAAGTTGTAAAACAATCAAACTTCTAAGTTTACGTAAAAAAAATATACGGCCGCTTATGCCGCAAAAAACGTATATTTCGATACTTTTTGAAATTGATAGGGTACTTACAGGTTGTTCTAGCAACATGAAATTTGGTATGAAGGAAATCAACAAAATAAACCTGAAAACCGTTTTTTATGTCTCTCTGTCTATATCAGTAACCAATATAAAATGATCGAGCACCGCGTACGTTTTGCATAGGAGTTGGGCTCTGCTAACACTGGATTTTGATAGATACGGCCATTTGTAGCGTATATTTTGTACGGAACCCTCGGTGCGCGAGTCCGACTCGCACTTGGCCAGTTTTTTGATACTGGATCAGCAAGTGTGTCCATTATACGAGTGTCCGATTTCACCCGCACCCGAAGAGTACTCAAAGCTCAATCTTTGCATTTCAGTGAAGTTTTTGCTCAGTTCCGTATTCTCAGATGACTGTCCATGTCAGAAGAAGTGCCAGTACAGGGCACATACGGGGTCATTTACCTACATACTGAATTAAAATAATCTAGTTATTAGGCTCTTACATTTTTTGTAGTGATACACGTACAAGACATAACAAACACTAAGCTATTTCTCGATGTACGAGTATTTGAGTACTTCATTTTCTTTGATAGTATTTAAGAAATAAAAACAATACAACAAAAATACCTAGCTGACTCGTAACAAATGACTTGGCTTTATACCCAACTCTACAGAATTCTTAAAAATTAAAATTTCCATTTTTACAGATTGCCACATATTCTTGTAACTATTCCCAATTCTCTAGAAATAAAATGGAATCTCGGACAAGTATATTGTTTCGTTTAGTAATTGCAAAATACATCTACTGTTTTGTGAGATTTATGCGAGTTCGTAGAAACGGGAACCTGCAGAAATGATAATTACTAATCTGTAGAATTGGGAACCTGTAATGAAAATCAGTTGGAATTGGGAATAAACCTTGTACAGTACGATTACTTTGAGTTTACCACTGACATATGCTTTTATTCCATTGGATAATAATTTTAACACTAATGTAAAAGAGGTTATATTACTAACACACTGTCTAAACGTCGTTTGATTGTAATAGAAACCCGACCGAGGTGACTTGTGACAGACGAGAGTTGTGACATCGTCGATTTTTTGGAATCTATTAACTGATAGCGAGCTCGCAATAGCGCGCGGTTGTTAGTTAAAGTTTCGAGCTAACAAACGCGCACTGTTACAGGTCGCTAACCGTTAATAGGTTCCAAAAAATCGACGATATCACAAATCTCGTCTGTCACAACTGACCTCGGTCTCCCCTACTAACATTATATGGCAGAGGGGTCACGTATCTCTGCTGCTGACTGTACATAAATTCTAGTATTTTCACAACAACGTGTACCCGTTGAGGTTCGTTCTGCTCAGACTCAGAATCAAGAGTACTAGGTATCGGTTTTTATGCTTAAAAATTGTCCAAATAAAATAGTTTAGTGACGCCCATACAAAATGTACCTACCTATATGTATACACTGTTGTCACAAACCTGACAATGTGATTTTTCATACACATGTCTGGGATATGTTTTATTCATGACATCGTTAGTGTTCTTGATTTTGATTAAAATGAGCTCAAAAAGTCCATTAAATCCAAAAACAACACGTGGGGTGTACGCTTTTTTGAATATGCTTTAAATACACGGTTTCGAGATTTTTCTTCGTTTATGACGGATCACGGCAATACGTCAGTGAGCAAACTTGGCGACGCAAATCGCTTGGTGTCAGGTCACAGTGATTTACCTAATAATAGAAAACCAGTTTGGAGCCGCAGAACCAGCTCTGCAGAGAAATCACTAATTGTTGTCCTTTCGAGCTTACGTCTAGTACCCCAAACAACGACGAATATTTCCGATTCCGAGTTTACATTCTAGCAATAATAGGGTAATAGTTTCCCGGATAAAAAAAAAATGTAATTCGTCCGTCAGATTAAGTATCAAAAAATATTTGACACGAATTTTTCCTTTTGTCAATCAATCAAAAAAAGACAAAGATACTCGAAGCGCGTCAAAGTTTGGTAGTGGGGGCGCATGACGTCGGGCCGTGCGAAAAACGGTCGCACGGCGTGGCATCACGGGGACCTTTAACGGGTCATTTCTTCATCTTTTTTTGTGTAATTGACAAAAGAAAAAATACGTGTCCAATATTTTCTGATAATCTAACTGGCGGACTAATTATATTATTTTAGGACACAAGCCTATTCTAACATAATTACATTCTTATGCACTTTATGGAGAATGATAATGATAACTCAGGTGTGTGAAATAAATATACGTATATTCTAAAACTCAATCGGTATTATTATTATTAAAATATAGAGTCGATGCGTTGATTTGTTCTTACGGGATAGAAGAACAAACCTGCAAACATACTTTGCATCCTAAAATATTATATTTGAATGTTTTTCATTCAATAACGCGTTAATCATGAAAGACATTTAGATAAAACTTGACACATAGATTTAGTCATGGATAAAAAAAACATACTGTTAATCGGAGTTAAGGTATAAAATATAACTCACATTAACCGGCGCGAAGCCGCGGGTATAATTAAACTAGCTTATAATATGTATAACAACTGAATCTTGTATTAACTTATCCTATTAGTCTAATACATGTACGCAGACGGAGGATTTAGTGGGGATCATCAACTCCTTTGTTGATTTGTGTATATCTGCATCCTATTGACCATTCAAAGTTATTAGACAAATTAAATTTCTCTTGTCTTGCGACTGTCATTTTGGTATCCCATTAGTATGTAATTTGTGGCACTGCCAGGTTTGCATGTAATTATTAGGCAATTGAAATTTTGTCTTTTGTTTTACCTCTTAAAGAGATTGTCTGTCATTGTATGAATAATTGCTGCAAGGCAACTAAGTAATAACTTAAATAGTTAAAATCTACTGGAGTCAAAAAAAATAGATTCTTTCAATCACTAACATCAGTGGCTTTTCGGGTTTAGCTATTTGTTAGGACAACAACAACGTTTGTGCAAAAATAGGAGCCAATTTTTTTTATATGAATATATATAAGTGGTAAAGCTTCGATTTTTTCCATACCGCCCAGTTCTAGTTTATGTGATATAAATACAATTAGTTGTGACTCTTCCCTATACCCCTTCCTATCTCTAATGGTTTTTGAGTTCCCCTTACTGATCTGATATCACAGGCGCGGACTGTGTGCTCACCCTAATTCTTTCTTAATCTATAATGTACTAGAATTCCACAACACATTTAGAAAAAACCTGATAAGTTTATAAAGGCCGTCAAGGTCAAATTTCAAACATAAAACATATATAAATCGGTCTATCCGTTCAAGAGCTGTAATGACAGACACACAGATATACACAGATCAGATCAACCTTAGTACACTTATTTTTTTCTTCGCGGGTTCAAAATGATTTTTCAAGTTATGCAGAGTCTCGTGCGCATCAAACTTGGCTGGTATCAACTAAGATTTGTATAAATTGGCAAGTTGATATGGACAATATGAAGACATCAAAATTTTTAAATGCCTAATTAAGATGTCATGGACAGTTAACATATTCCATGCATATTCATTTGTTATTAACTATTCCGTCCATGAACTTAATATTTTATGTAATAGACTAAATTTTTTTTAAATCTAAATTACTTTGATTCTTTTCCCTTTAAGATCGGTATTCTTTAGGTTCTGTATGGTTTTAACTCAATTCCAATAATATACCTGTAACTTTTGCTTTACACTTAGGCAATTTTAGCTTAAGAGTTTTACCTTATTTATTTAAGTTTACTGCACAAAACAAAAGTAAGTATATTTTAAGTGCACTTTATGCCAGTTGGCATTGTCTAACCAGTATAGTAGGTACGTCAATAGGGCCAAACACCCAAATATAGATGCGTGAAATTATTACCTATTGAGATTTTGAAAAATAGGTCTACAAGTGGGTGTGAAGTGGGCTATATTTTGCTGTCGGTTTTTTCTCAGTACCTACTGACGATTAAAAGTACGGTCAAGGAATTTAATTTGTGTACCCTTTCGGAAAAGGGAAAGGGGAAGACCAAGAAGAACATATATGGAGCGAATAAAAGTTTCATCGTATAAAGAAGAAAAAGCGGAATGTAAAATAAGCTGGAAAATTACTCCGCTGACAAGAGCCTAGCACTTAAATATATGATAATGACCCTTTCGTACATCCCCTTGGACCCTTTAGACAATGATATGGAATCTCTATCGGCTTTCATATTGATTTTGACTGTGACATGGTACGAAATGGTATATAAATTAAATTTCTTGACTGTACTTGCTGATTTGTCGAACTATAGAGTTTTAAGGTATATGTAAAACGCTAAATAAATAGCGACAAATCCGGAAAGGACATTTAAATGGTATTAACGAAGCAAGTCCTCTGCGCCTGTATACGTACCTACGTGCGATGTCCACGCGTCGGGTTGATATATATATAGAGGATAACGCCGCGGACGCAAACAATAAGGCGCGATAAGTAGATTCGTCGGCGCGTTTCATGTGCGCCTTTGATGGGTAATCCGCCGCCGCCTACCGCCGCCTACGCCTCCACATACCGTAGACCGGAGCCCTACAAATTAAATACTAGATTGTGTCACAAGGGAGGAAAATTATACATTTACGGCGAGGTAACCCAAACTGAGCGGAGTATCATAAATAATAGGAAACGTAGAAAGGTTCCTAACCCTCTACCTATGCAGCACGTGGAGAGGACCTATAGCGTGGGAACAGGGTTAAAGCAACAGCCTTCAAGAGGAACTTAGTTTTACTACAGTCCACTGCTCCCGTCCTGTATTTGAAATTTCCATGAATCAGTATACAAGTATCGAAATATTTTTAAGGGTAACATGAGAGGTAGTGTCCATTGGTGTCGAAGAGGTCCCAAAATTCCGATAGGCTGCGGTATTCAAATTGATTCGTAATTTCCATAAGATGCGAGTAACCGATTTCTTACTCGAAAAAAAAATCCGACGAATTGAATCTCCTCCTTTTTTGGGAGTCGGTTAAAAACATTATTTTTATTGGCGCTACTTACGAAAAGCACCACGTCATTTGGATCAAAGAATCTATTCAAAATAAATAAGCATCGCATATATACATACTTAGGTACCGACTCATCTATTAACTGCTAAAGAAAACATTTTAACATTATACAATTTGTATTATTGTGAATGATTTGTTTGAGTAGGATATCTATTTTGTAACAGCTATTGCGACCAATAAAATGACGTATGTAAACAATTATGTAATTCAAACAACCGTCATAATAGCCAAATATATTTAAAACACTTCTAAAATATAAAAAAACCGTAATAAACATTGACTTAGTTTGGTATATTGTTTTATGAACTTAGAGCAATAACAAGTTTTATTGAGTTACTCGGGAGGATTATAAAAATCATTGTTATAGTACATCCATCAGAAACGCTTGTAGTAGGTAAACGATATACGTAATGCTATTCAGCTATCTGATGTATCGGTCACTTCAATAAAGCTTTTATTGCGGTTTAATTAGCATTGGCACGCCAACGTAGTATCTGGTCTGGATCCGTCCCAAACGCGTCATCCGTGTCAAGGCGACTCGTAGTTTACTTCAAAGCCAGCTCAATACTGCATCGCTAAATGCCAATAAACTGGTCGTTCACCAATTTTACGGTAATTATTGTTGGTTCGCGGCGATTATTCTACAACTAGACGATGCTAGGAACAATGACCACGCTTAGTCGTTTAGTGACCGATGCACGATGCTGGTGCGTAGCAGTCCATAAAGTCGGGTGACGCCATTTTGTTCCGAGCTGTATTTTTATTGAGCACTGTATAAATTTATGGAATCATCTTTGAGTTGTATGGACTTCTATGTCTGGAGTCGGTTTCATAACCGTTTGGAATATGTTCGAAATAAAAATGCCTTGTAAAATAAAAGTGTATATAATTACACTCGTTTTAAGACTTCGATTGCTGCATTTGTTTAATCATTCGTTTAATTAGAATTATGTAAAATAAAATACTTTTTTATAAACCCCATCTAAATAATAATACCTAATAATAATTTATTTCAGACAACATTTACATTTAAAGCAATCAGTGCCATAAAAAAAACCTGCACAAATGCAATATTTTTTCGAATAAAACTATTTGTTATTACATGTGTGAATTTAAACGTAGCTATTGTTGCGTCCGTGTAGACATAGTTTTGCGATGTTTGCCTTCATGGTTATGGGTTGTTTATGGGAGTTTATCTGTTTCGCAGGTGAAAAGTAGAGACGATTGTCTACCTAATTTTATAGTTTCTAAAACGTAAATAGGTACGGTCAAGGAATTAAATTTGTGTACCCTTTCGTACCTTGTCATAGTGACATTGATATGGAATCTCTATTGGCTTTCATTGATCTTGACTGTGGCAAGGTACGAAATGGTATACTTATTAAATTCCTCGACTGTACCTACTGACATTGGTATGAGGACGGGGCCTTTAAAAATCTCACAGTAAAACTATCACCGAGCGTTAGGTAATTAGGAATCCACGTAACGTGATGTGCGAAAATGTCGAGATCATAGCGAAACGAAGAAGAGAATCTTACGTTCGAAATACAAATTATATTTTCGCATCGGGTAGTACGCTTTGCTCCTATATTTATTTGCATTATTATAATTGCTACCGGCGGGTTGTATAAGTTAATTAGCTGGAATAAATAATTCTGAATTAAAATAAGTCGTGGGCGCGGCAGCTGTATACAGCGGGCATGTGGATACATAATGGCGGCGAGGGCTCGTTATTTTCTGGTCAATTGCCGCTTTACGGCGCCCGCGCATCCCGCTTCCAATTACTGCCCAGCCGCCAACGCTATAAACCGAAAACCCGACATTATAAACCTTATATCAAACACCCTTTTCGACGGCAATCTGCTTTACTCCATATTCGTAAGATATAATTTTAAATCAACGACGCAACGCCGGATACGACGCAATTCCACGTCAGATGCAAATTACGCTTAGGTAAAACGTGTCGGTCCGTCCTGAGCTTTTTTTATAATTATACCGGGCCGGTTACTTGGAAATGCATTCACGAGAAATCGGAGAGGGTTTCTTGATGTTTAATAGGCTTAGATTAAAGTTAAAAGCCGGGTCGGGCCGGGCCTATTAAATGGTTCTCAGGGCCGCGGGCAGATACGAGTATGTACTACATGGCTTAGCTCTCATTAGGAAATGGTACGATAGAGGAGCAAAAAATATCCGTGGGCTTGAAATCGTCTACGTTGTATCAATTAGAGGTTTGTGGTTGATGTCTTTTTTAACCCATTTCTTAGGAACGACAATAATATTTAACGTTCGTATTCCAAAAAGGTTCGGCTACCTTCTTACAAATAATAAGATATCAGTAATCCCCTTTCATGACAATAGGCAAAACCCTCCGAAGTCTAATTAAGCGAACCGAAATAAGGAAAACAAACAGCTTAAAAGAATAGAGCTAACTCTATTCTTTTAGATAACGAACATTGTATTTTTTCGGCAAAACTTATCCAGTTTTTGGTCTACGTCTATACAATACAGATAATCATAGATTATTGTAATTTTTTTGGAACGAAGCGGGAGGTAGAGAAGATACAAGAAGTTTGACCTTTCGCGATACCTGGGTGCGCTAAAGCTTGGGCATTCGGGGCAAATTTTCCGTAAGCCATTTTGACTATTACCGTAATATTCATTAAGTTTTGCGAGAACAATTAAGTCGGCGCCGACAAAGGGAGCTTTTTGAAGTCGCCGCAGCATCCGCTTTCTCTGAGATAACTCCGGATGTGACGTGGCCTTGTCGGAGAGAGCTTTTCACGATTACTCGATAAATTCCTACCCTAATGTAAGCATTTTAATTTAAATGTCTTTGTCTGGAGAATATACGTGACTCACTTGATAAACACAATTGGAAACATTAAGTTTCCCTGAGGTGTGATATTTTATATTTGTCTAAGGTACTATTATATCCATACTATTATAAAGTTGTAAAAATGAAATGTCTGTACATTGAAGATATTTAAAAACAATTATATTGTGTTGGACTATTTGGAGGTCACTAAATCGAAAAAAGTATTTTAATGGCTTTTTGTATGTGTCGTTGTGGCTTCATCGCGTCAAATCGGCTAAATCGATTTCAACTATTTTTGGTATACGGGTAGCGGTATCCCGAGATGGTTATAGGATACTTTTTATACGACTACGCTGAATAAAAATATAGGGGTTACGACTTTTTCTCCTCCGCATTCGAATTTGCGGGGCACCTTCTAGTTAATTCATTCTGTTGGATTGAGTAAGTATCCTGCCTTCTTGATACTATCACAATTGAGGTTGGTTAATAATTGAGTCCACATTGAAGACTGCTTCCAAGCGACCATAACGCTTGTCCCCGATGTAGAACAGGAGTTTAATACAGTATCCTAGTGGTAGGTTATACCATACCTACATTTAATATAGGTACCTTACTTTCTCGGCGTAATGTACAGATTGCCGTGGCGTGGATACAAATTCTAGAAATGGTATTTTTTTGTTTGTTAGATAGCTATTACTTATATATTTTAAAACCTCGAATCAGTTTGATCTATATGGATTAGAAAAATAATACTAAGTATATGCAAGTCTGGGACTTATTAAGTAGGATTTTTTTCAGTAATTACCTACACGTTGCTTTTTGAGAATGGCGATTAGGAATGCCTGTCTTAATTAAAGTAGTAAGTAGTAATGCCATACGATAAATAAATTAATTAAAGTAACTAAGTAATTATATATGTACATAATAATTTTACTTTCCATGCAGTTTCGGTTAGATAATAGTGCAAGCTTAAATGCTGTAAATAAGGTTATTTCACATCGGATATTTGTGCTCTTTTTTTTAACTTAACAACATCATACATATATATTTAGGTGTATATACAATAGGTGTAAATAATGTTCTTCTACATATTAAGCCTAAAAGTTAGTTATCTACTATGGTTTCTTATTAATGTTTAAGTAGGTAGAGGTAGGTACAACCTTTGTAATTACAATTACATTAAGAAACGGAATTAAATTGTCATCAATGTCAATTGTCATCAAAACTATTAGTGTGCATCTTTATCGATCCGCGGTACAATCAAATTCCGTAAATCCGCGGAGCCATAGCGAAGGCGGGCATTGCAGCGTGCATTTCAGTCAGTTTCTTAGCAACTGTTACAAAAAGAGGGAAGGAGGAGGGAGCGGGGAGGCCGGGGGCGTTCGTAGCGGGCCAATAAAGGCGCACAGTAAATCCACGTAATTTAGAGCGGTCGTAAATTATAGTTCCGCTATAAACGCGGGCCGCGTACCTGCCGCGCCCGCTGCCCGGGCGTCACGCCACCAGAGAATAAATCAACAGACGCGGCTGAAGCGCGTTCCGGTATGCGATGCCAAAACCAACCAGATAGTGTGTATTATCTGGACGGCAGTCTTATTGAATGGGCCGAGATGTAAAATTTTGAGGAAAAATTGATATTTTTTCTCAGAAATGGCCCTTGAGAGCCGTTGCATGGAGACGTGCGTTCAAATCCCGCTCGAAGCATATATTTTTCAAATTACAACTAACACTCCCCAGAAGTCGTCTCGCTCGAAGGGGCTCTATGATCCAGACGATGAGATCACAGTAGCCATCGGGAGGATGTCAGCTGCGAACTTTTCGGACGATGAAGTCTTAAGGTGCGTCCACATTTGTATCATTTGCCCATATCAGATCATCGTCGCGTGGCATGATCGCGTGTCACGATCACGCGTTTGGACGTTGCGCCGATCGGATCGCTCGAAATCCATTTTGCTACGCGTATCACACAGTTATATCGGACGAGTACGGCATGATCGGCGCACCGACAGTAAGCGTCCAAGCAGCGCGATACGCAGTCATGCCACGGCACGGTGATCGGATACGAGCAAATGATACAAGTGTGGACGCACCCTTAGAGTCAACCCCGCCAGCGGGGTCGCTCAGGCCGTAGTTTCGCAATCTCCCCCACGCCCTTTTTTTCTTCTCTCTCTACCCTGCCCAACTCTAAGTGGCCCCGGGTGGCATTCCCGTTTCTGGGTTTGCGCTCCCCCCACTGAATCCGATTACTGATCCAGTTTAAAGTCAGGTTCTAAAATTAGACTGGATTGAACACGTCTACCGAATGCATGAAAAAACATGCCGAATGCCGAATTAATCACAAGCTCTCATCCACGACTAGATGATTTAATTTGGATGCATTTGACAAGGACTGATGAGTTCACGCCCAAGATACGTAAGAGACGAAAAGGCGATGGGAGGCCTTTTGCTCAATAGTATAGGGCACAAAAATAGAGTAGAAAAAAAAACAAAACATATAGGATTAAAAGTAAACAGTAGTTTAGGAACATAACATCAAATATTATTATTGTTAGAGTTCACGAGTCCATTTAGGAACACGGCTCGCTTGCTACCACTAGCAAGTTGCCAGTTGAACTTTGCCTGCACTCCGTAGTTCGTTGCTAGCAGTACAAAAACATACAAATATAATACATATACATTAATTTATAAATATATGCTTATGGTAACGTTTAGCATGAAACTACTTTAATGACTTGTTATGATACCATGCTCAGTTTTAGTTTGTAGGTATTGCTTATTATAAATGTATAGTATATAATATCTAAGTGTAGTTGTATCGTATAGCAACTAAAGTAGAAGGAGTAAAGACTATGAGGTAGATCACTCATGCGATGGACTGTCGAGAAAAACAGTTAATTGTTCTGTCTGAAAATACGCAAAAAATTATACGCATTAAGCGGTATTAAAGTGACCAAAAACTAAAAATAAGGAGATTAGGCAGCATTATGACGTTTTAAAACTACTTTTCTTTGTACCTTCATATCAACTCTCTCTCTAAACATTTTGACAGTTTATAAAAAGGACTTGATTTGATCTGTCAGTCAAATTCCGCACGGACGCGATGGCAAAATCATCGTGAGACGGACAACTACAGTCCCTCATGCTGACCAGCACGACCGATATCTGGCAAGATCAAATCTATAAGAAGACAGTTTTATTTTTTATCCAGGTCGATAATAAACCTGGCACCTACTACGTGGATATAAGCATCTAAATAGGGTACATGCAAGATTTTTTTATCGCTTTTCTTAACTAAATATCAAAATACCGTAAAAACTATTTCAAAATGTGAAATTAAAATTAAAATCGCCGAGAAATACGCATAATATAGGCATTTTAAACTAGTAATTAGACAGAGAGGTCCGATGTGCACTGTTACGTCACAGTGCACTCCGGCCTTATAAACTCCATTTTAAATTGTTTTGCAAGAAAGAGATAGAATGAAATGTTTAATGGCTTATATCTTGGTTATTTTTATAGCTATTCGAAAAATTATTTGTGTCTACTGTTTTTTACATGAATGAGCTTTTAATTAAACAAAAATAAAAATGCATGCATTTTACCCTCTTCACGAACTATTAATATCAAACAGAGATGTAAAAGATTTGATTTATAAAGGTTTATTTATTTACGTTAGTAAATTGCATTAAAATGCAAAAAAGAAAACTTAATTTAAGTAATCGGTTTTACTTAAGCCCCATTAGGGAGGTTCAAAAATGTTTTTTTCGATTTCTGGTTTGAACGTCTATTTTAAGGCGAAGAGATGGGGAAATGACCTTGCTCGTTCGGCCCGAACGTAATACTTCGAGCGCGCGCGCCATCTCGTACATATTAGATGCTCTCTCTCGACTCGTCGTATCGCGCATTGACTAGTTGTGAACTATCGACTCCTTTTGCAGTATGGTGGCGCTTGTTTTGAGGCTACTTTATTCCAGTTTTTTTTTGACCTTGCTGCTTGCTGAAATTATGTGTTGTGTCAAAAGATTTTTGTTTGTGCCTATTTTAAATTATGGATTCGGAAGAATATAAAGAGCTTCCGGACTGTCAACCATTTTCCAGATTCTTATGGACCCTGGGGGTATCTACTGGTATTCAGGATTGGATGATCATTGGTGCATGGTGGTGGTGGATAGTGGTGGTGGTGATGGTGGTGATGATGGTGATGGTGGTAATGGTGATGATTGGGATGGTGGTGATGGTGATGATGGTGACGGTGGTGGATGGTAGTGGATGATGGTGGTGGTGGTGACGGCGGTGATGATGATGATGGTGGTGGTGGCGTTGATGGTGATGCTGATGATGGTGGTGGTGGTGGTGGTGGTGATGATGGTGGTGATGGTGATGATGGTGACAGTGGTGGATGGTAGAGGATGATGGTGGTGGTGGTGGTAGTGATGGTGGTGATGGTGGTGATGGTGGTGATGATGATGATGATGATGATGATGATGATGATGATGATGATGATGATGATGATGATGATGATGATGATGATGATGATGATGATGATGATGATGATGATGATGATGATGATGATGATGGTGGTGTTTATGGTGATAATGGTGGCGATGATGATGGTACAACCATCATCACCGTTACCACCATCATCACCACCACCATCACCACCACCACCACCATCATCCACTACCATTATCCACTACCATCCACCACCATCACCATCAACACCATCAGAACCACCACCATCATCACCATCAACACCACCACTATCATGCAACCACCACTACCATACCACCACCATCACTACCATCATCACCACCATCACCACCACCACCACGATCACCACCATCATCACCACCATCACGATCACCACCATCATCACCATCAACACCACCACTACCACCACCATCACCACCATCACTATCATTACCACCACCGCCACCGTTCTTGTTCCCCAGTTTTAGGGACTCAAGAATCCAAGTAATTACGTAGCACGGAGCGACTCACGCCGCACAAAACACCCAGATAAAATGTCTAATAACACAAACAATAACATACAAAACAACATAACAAATCTCCGAAATAAACAACGCCTCAAAGACTACCGGTTCGTAATAATAATAAACACAGAGTACCTTGATATAAAGGCATGACGACGGGGTCTGAAAATCAAAATTCTAATTAGTCCGTCAGTTAGATAATACAAAAATATTGGACACGTATTTTTCGTTTTTACATAATTATAAAAAATACTCAGATAAATCGCGGTAAACTTCACGCGGGCTCGTGACGTCACTCCTAAGTAAAATTTGTACTTAAGTGACGTCACGCGACATTTTGACTCAATGTTTGGCTCTTTATTTGTCGGGTTAGTAAAAAAAAGAAAAAATACGTGTCCAATATTTTTATTACAAAATTTGCACCATGTGTTTTTTTTTATTTGCCAACAATGTCAACCTCTTTTCATTTATTTTTTCCTGGATGGAAAATTGCAGTCGTAATCTGTTTGGTCCTAGCTAGTTAGCTCTGAAACTTAAAATAAGTTAAGGTATATGCAGGCCTGTAATTAGTTTATGTAGCTTCAGATACCATAGTAAAAAAATACAGCAAATTTAAGTTTTTCATACAACTTGTTTTTGCTGTATTTCGTTTGTTTTATAAACTGGAGCCATATAAACTAATTACAAGCCTGCATATACCTTATGTCATTTTATATGCCAAGTTTCGTTACAATCCAAGACGTAGTTTTAAAATGAGAACGAAACTGCTTCTGTATGGGAAGGTGAAATAAGGGCGAGCTTGCCGGGGACTCTTAAGTTAGGTGTGTTATTAGGTTAGTATAATAATGAATGGTTAACTTATTCTTCACCATTTCGGTACCTATATGGATTCAGGAAGTACCAACCAACCAGATACCTGATGATCTGGTAAAGTTAATGGATGGAGGAACGCTTGGAAATTGTTGACATGGATGAAGGAGACTGTTACATAAGAAAATCTGTGAAGAAATTTAATGCTTTATTTCCATTCCTAATTGCAATCTGTATCTATTTGCAATTAAGCTTGGAAATTAAGAGCCCTATCGTTTTTTGGTGAGAATAAGCGGGGAAAACGGATTTTTGACGGATTTGTAAAACCTCAAATATTAGTAGCGTTGAATATTTATTTATTAGTGAGTAACGTATCGTTACCGAAGGTAGAGGATTAATTCGTTGTGAATCACAAGCGGTCAGAGCGGCTACTCTGAAACCCGAAAAACGAAGTTCGTATGGCGCCATTCCGCTCACTGTAATATAGCATGTCATGAGAGCGAGAGAGACAGCACGTTACGAACTTCGTTTTTCGGGTTTCGTAGTAACCTCTCTGATGGTCTAACGGATAGGGCGCTTTTCCGGTATAACAGAGACGCTGGTTCGATTCCGGCTTAGACTGCAGTGGATCGCAATTAATTTTTCTTTTCTACTTAGATCTTTGTATCAGTATCGTATCAAAAAATATGTGATGTTTTCACATTAAAAATATAAACAAGCATTCTAGTATATTTTTTTCTTTAGGTCAATCTTAACCTGACTTTACTTCATCTATAGGGAATATGCATGAATTTTAATTTTTGCTTTATTAAAAGCTCATTCATGTAACAAACAGTAGACAAAAAAAAATCGAATAACTATAAAAATATAATATTTTCTTCTGTTTCCGCGATTATTACTCATTGAAATAAAACAATTTAACGGATTATATCGTGTATATTATTGTAACTTTGACAGAGGAAAATACATCTTTTCTCAGTCCACCCGTGACCATGGAAAGCTGGAAAGCTTCCTAAACGTCGGGAACTAAAATGAGATAATATACGCGATATAATCCGTTAAATTGTTTTATTTCAATACCTAACTATAAAAATAACCAAGATATAAGCCATCAAACATTTCATTCTATCTCTTTCTAGCAAAACGGAATTTAATACGGAGTTTATATGGCCGGCGTAGACTATGACGTAACAGTACATGTCGGACCTCTCTGTCAAATCGCCGTCTAATTAGTAGTTTAAAATGCCTATATCTTGCCTGTTTCTTGGCCGATTAAAATTTTAATTTCACATTTTGAAATCGTTTTTACGGTATTTCGATATTTAGTTAAGAAAAGCGATTAAGAAAATTCATGCATGTACCCTATTGCAGTCGGTTAACGATTCTTGCATTATCCTGTGAAAAAAGGTGGAAGTCAGTTTATTGACGTAAGTAAACAAACTTAAACCAATCCACATAGTAGTGCAACTTGAACTGTGACCGCACTATAACAACGTGTGCCTAACTTACATTACGAAACATTCTAATCACTTTGAAAAAGGTCAGGTTAAATACTCAATTACACTCGTTTCTTTAAAGTTAAACTTCAAGTCAAGGTTTTACGTTCGTGTGTTAAATTTAACTTAAAAATACTAATTATGCCTTTACATTTTTCTGCGGAGGAAATTGTTGATATGATCTTTGCCAACGAAGAGTGCAGGCGAAACGGGAATGCCGCTCTTCGTCTGTACTCAAAGGGGTTTCACACAAGAAGGGAGCCCAGGAATGCCCGTGTGATCGTCAATGCTATTATCCGAATGCGAAATAACAATCAATTCATGCCGATTGGCTCGGGTGGGCTTCAACGTCTTGACGTGAGAGAGGAAGAACAGAAGAACATTGGACTATTTTCATAACCAGCCGGATTCTAGTACGAGACGTGCAGGACGCATTTTAGGCATCAGCTGACATTATGACATTTTAGTAACTAGTTGTCATTGATAAGATTGTAAATAAATAATACAGGAGTTTAAAAATAGCGGTTTATTTTTCCTTTTTTAGACTACCATAAAAAGTTTCTAGACTTCTGTAAGCTCGGTTACCATAACCATATTTCTGGTCTAAACATTGAGAAGAAGATTGAGACGCTCCTTTCGTTCAGTTCATACTGTAATATCCTTATTTTACAGTACGGCCTCAAATTTTCGTTATTATGTACATATATTATATCATAATCTATTTTTTTAGTGACTTCAAAAAAGGAGGGGGTTCTCAAGTCAGTTGTATGTTTTTTTATTTTTTTTTATGTTTGTTACCTCAGAAATCCGTCATTTACACGATGATTTTGAAAATTATTTTTTGTTCATGAGTAGGTATATCCAAATTGGTCCCATAAAATTTTGGTCAAGGTCTGATGCCGGGGATCATCCATGAGGAATCGAAGGAATTCCTCGAATATTATGAACACATCTATGACGATTTCGGTATTCATTACAGTAGTTTAAGCATTTACATTTGAAAATCAACATTTGGTGAAGAAACCGATGATGAAGACACGAGCCATCTGTTACCACTTAGGGCTTTGCCAGTGTTATTTAATTCGCGGATCGCAAGTCGATTTGGAAAATATTTTTTTCGGTTAAGAGTAGGAATCTCCAAGTTGGTCCCATAAAATTTTGGTGAAGATCTGATGATGAGATCGATGAGGAATCGAAGGAATTCCTCAAATGTTATGGGCACATCTATGGCGATTTTGGTGTTTATTAAAGTAGAACAAGTATTTACAATCGAAAATCATCATTTGGTGAAGAGAAACTGAAGATGAAGACACAAGCCACCAGTCACTAATTAGGGCTCAACCGGTGTTATTTACTTCACTAATCGCAATATAATTATTTATCATATTTTGCTTTGAGGCAGAAGTTGGTTAAGATCAAGGTAGCAGGACCAGAGAACTCCTCAACGGTTAACGGCCCTGTTTCTGAAATAGCATCGTTCAGCTAAAGGTCGTGAGCAATTGACATTAGAATGCATTATGGCTGTAAGTGCCGTATAAAAGTCGTAGAAGTCATAAAAGTTGGGACAGTTAGTCGTATTCTTTTTTAACCAGCAAGCTACGGACTTAACTATTTTGACCTAGGCAATTCTTATAATTTAAATTTTCCATCAGTACCGCGTGAGCGCCTTTCTAAATATATAGGGCTCTTATTATCTAGGTACTGCATCGTTTTTGACACGCTTTTTCACTATTGCGCAGCCTTGGTTCTTTGGAATGACCAGGCGCATCCTTTAGCCTCCTTAGACACATAATACTTATTACTTGTAGAGATTTATTTGTATTGTACCGTCTTATGTGGAAACTGTGGAAACTCATGGAGTGTGTGTGTATACCTATACGAGTATATGGCACAACTTTATGCAAAAGCTGCATTATTTAAGTAGAGAAAATGAGTGCAGATGTGCATTGTGTGGCCACGCTTCGATTATCATTCAACCCTTCGGGTACCTGCACTAAACCCCATGACGCCATCTTTACGATTACGGGCACATTATCTGTTTTATTTGACCTAAAACCAACAAAGAGATAAAGGTTCCACATTTACGCCGCCAAATGTAAATAAATTATCCAGGGTATTGTGCGCTCCCCGGATTGTCTAAGTAAACTAAGGATAGGTATAGTGCGTCGTAAATCTTCGGGGTCGCGTCGTGTCGCGCGTTAAAGGGTTTGTTTTATAGCTAACGTCTACGATGCAGCGATAAGTGAAATGTTACTTTTATTTAATTTTGGTTCGGATTAGTGGTTTTATGTTAGAACTAGCGGCCGCCCACGACTTCATCCGCGTAGATTTTAGGTAAAACCTGAGATATAAATGAAGAAAACTTTTTCTGTCAGTTGTCCGATGCTGTTAATGTTTAAAAAAAAATACTCGGAAGATATTCAGCGACCAACGGATTTAGTGAGAAAATGGGGATATTGAACGTTATTCCATAAGAAGGCAACTGACACTTTTAATTTGAACGCTTGCTAGACTATGAGAAGAAGACACTGGCCAAAATAAAATGTTCTAGAAGGTCCTTCGGCGTTTCAAAAGGATAGTATTTTAAGGCAAAGCAAAAAATGGTTATCTGAAAAAGTCGGTTTACAAACGATAATTTTACGTGCTACCGTCATAAGAAAACCGACGTCATAATTTTACTACACCATTTTTTGTCTCTCCCGCCCTCCCTCTCTCTCTTCCTCTCTCTGTCTCTCCCTCTCCCTCTTTCTCTCCTCTCTATCTCTCCGTCTCTCCCTCCTTCTCTCTCCCTCGCTCCCTCCCTCTTCGTGTTTTTCTTTAATAATTCATTAAAAAATATATTTCTGGATAGCTCTACTCATTATAAAAGCAACCTGCTGTCCTGCTGACATGTTTCTAGCCACAGCTTAACATTAAAAATCACACAATACTTATGTGAACTTTCAAATTTATCTTAACCCCTTCACGGGATGAATTAGAAAAGATGCCCTTATCAGTGTTTTTTACTGTACATTAGGTTGTGACCGTAGTTTTAAGCGTCTAACTTTAAAAGCGACATGTTTCCCATACAAACTTACAACTTTTTTTAACTGGGATGATTTTTTGTAGCAACGCTAAAACATTTGTTTTTTTAGTAAGAAACCTTTATACAAAGATTCAAGTTTATAACTTTCCAAATGAACGATTTCTATTAAACGGTTGAACCCCCATTTCACCCCCTTAAGGGTTGAATTTCGAAAAATCCTTTCTTAGTACACGTCCACATACTATAAAGAATATACGTTCCAAATTTTATGCTTATATCTTTAGCTGCTGTGAGTTGTCTGTTAATAGGTCAGTAACGCAAGAGTTTTATAATATGTATAGATAATTCTTCGGAATAAAATTTCAGAGTTAACAAAACGTGATGATTATCTATTTATTGTTGAAAAGAACCCGTTTTATTAACCCCCGATCAAAAAAGAGGGGTATTATAAGTTTAACGTGTCTGTGACTCTGTGTATCTGTGTATATCTGTCTATGGCATCGTAGCGCCCATACGGATGGACCGATTTAAGGGCAGTTTTTTTTGTGTTCTAGATAATTTTATCCAGAGTGTTCTTAGCTTAGTTTGATGAAAATCGGAGCATTCGTCTCCAAGATATTCAGCTTTTAGTGGAACTGGATCTCTGCCAATGCTGAAGCTATTAGGAACTCCAAATTTTGTTGTTATCTTCAAGTTTAGCAGCATTTGCTATCTGACTGATTAAATAAATGAGGGTCTCATGATGATCAGCTACTTGTGTCTGTGGCATCGTAGCTCCCAAACGAATGAACCGACTTTCGTTTAGTTTTTGTGTCATAGATAATTTTATCCCGAGTGTTCTTAGCCGTGTTTCATGAAAATCTGTTCAGTCGCTTGAAGATCATCAGCTCTTTAATAGTTGATGAGGGGATATGACTACCTACTTCCATATGTCCTAACTATTCGAAATTTGGTACCGTATCACTTCAACGATATTGAAAGAACATGGTAAGGTAACCATAACATTAAATAAGTATGACATGTTAGGGTAAGGTTTAGATTTCGAAGGTGGGTAATTAAATGGGATCAATTTAGGCTCAATTAAAACTGCCGCAGAGTCGAAACGACGCGACGCGTCAATTTTTAAACTCTTTAACGTTCAAATTCGTATGACGAAAAAATAAGAAAACCGCAACGTCGTCCGAGTAAAACTTTTCTCATTGCCGTAGTCGAATATCTAGTACCTAACTAAGTTACTTACTCAACTAACTAATCACTATAAATACCTTCCTAATATTTATACCTTCTTTAAGAAGGACAAAATAAAAGTAAAATTAAAATTTTTAAAAACCCCCCGACACAAAAAATAAACTCTAAAAACTAACAAATAATATTTTAAACCTATTATAATTATTATCGTCACATATATTTGTAAGTTTAAATATTTTTATTTTCCAAGCGTCGTCGCGTCGGGGGACCGACAAGTGAAAAAAACAGGTGTCGCAGATTGCAACAAAAGAATTTACTCAGAAAAATTTGCAATAACGACACAACGAAACTTAAGATCCCTCGTACCTAAATGTAATTCGTAATAATTAATTAGCTGTTGTTGGAAAAATACTTTATATACTTTAGCGGTCCCCCGACGCGAGGACGCTTGGAAAATAAAAATATTTGAATTTACAAATATATGTGACGATAATAATTATAATAGGTTTAAAATATTATTTGTAAGTTTTAGAGTTTATTATTTGTGTCGGGGGTTTTTAAAATGTTTAATTTTACTTTTGTATTTATCTTATTTTTAAAACATACTTTGATACTAACGTGTCAAATTAGTTTCCTAGCAACTGTTTGTTGATATAATTCTTTGCAATAGAAATGTCACAATTAACAAACTTTGGGGTTTTCCAAGGCTTTCCATTTATCGTTAAAAAACCCATGAATGAATATCCTCGAAAATTATAGCCTATGACCTATTCTGATATGTAAGCTATATTACTGAAGAGATTTACGCAAATCTGTTGTGTAGTTTTTGCGCAATAGTGGAAATACATACTTTCACGTTTATAATATAACTAGCAGCCACCCGCGACTTCGTCCGCGTAGATTTAGGTAAAGCCAGATATAAATGAAGAAAACTTTTTTCTGTCTGTTGTTTGATGCTGTTACTGTTTAAAAAAAAAAGAAACTCAGAAGATATTCAGCGACCAACGGACTTAGAGTGAGAAAATGGGGATATTAACATTATTCCATAAGAAGGCAACACTGGCACTTTTAATTTGAACGCCTGCTAGACTATGTGAAGAAAATACAGGCGAAGTCCCCGACACTGGCCAAAATAAAATTTTCTAGAAAGTCCCTCAGCGTTTCAAAAGGATAGTATTTTAAGGCAAACCAAAAAATGGTTGTCTGTAAAGTCGGTTTACGAACGATAATTTTACGTGCTACCGTCACGTCAAAAGAAAACCGACGTCATAATTTTACTACGACACAATTTTTTTGTCTCTCCCTCCCCCTCTTTCTCTCTCACTCTATCTCTCTCCCTCTGTTTCGTCCTCTATATCTCTCATTCTCTCCCTCTATCACTCCCTCTCTTCTTCCCTTCGTCCCTGCCTCCCTCCATTTCTCTGACTCTCCCTCTCTTTCTCTCTCCCTCTCTCTATCCCACGTCTCTCTATCTCTCCCTCCCCTTTCGTGTTTCTTCTTTAATAATTGATTAAAAAATATATTTCTGGATAGCTCTACCTATTATAAAAGAAATCTGCTGTCCTGCTGACATGTTTCTCACAGTTTAACATTCAAAATCACACATTATTTATGTGTACTTTCAACCCCCATCTTAACTCCTTCAAGGGATGAATTGGAAAAGATGCCCTTATCAATGTTTTTCACAGTACATTAGGAGGTTGTGACCGTAGTTTTAAGCGTCTAACTTTAAAAACGACATGTTTCCCATACAAACTTACAACTTTTTTTAACTGGGATGATTTTTCATAGCAACGCTAAATGATTCGTTTTTTTTTATTAAGTAAGAAAGCTTTATACAAATATTCAAGTTTATAACTTTCCAAATGAACGATTTCCATACGACGGTTCAACCCCTATTTCACTCCCTTAAGGGTTGAGTTTCCAAAAATCCTTTCTTAGTACAAGTCCACGTAAGTACTATAAAGAATATACGTTCCAAATTTCATGCTTATATCTTTAGCGGTTTAGGCTGTGCATTGTCTGTCAATAGGTCAGTAACGCAAGTTTTATAATATAATATGTATAGATAATTCTTCGGAATAAAAAATTCAGAGTTAACAAAAAGTGATAACTATCGATTTATTGTTGAAAAGAACCCGTTTTATGTTTTTATGTTATTTTTAAATCATACTTTTGTAACAAAATGTTTATCATTCAGAGATGATCGCAAGTCCAAAATGTACAACGGGCTATAATCCGGCTATATGCAGATAATACTCTTATTTGTATAATACGTTATATACGGAAGGTGTGTTCTTTGCTTAATCGTGTAGGTAGTATTACTGTTGCTAGGTTACCAATTGTTTATTCATTATTTAGAAATCAAAATGTCACAATGTACAAAAGGTCATGTTTTCCATTTATTGTTTAAAAAAACCCCTTTTATTAATGAATACCCTCAAAAGTTGTAGCCTATGTCCTATTCTGATATCTAAGCTACATTACTGCAGAATTTTACATAAATCTAATGTAGTTTTTGCGTACCAGCGTAACGTAAGTACACTCTCACAAACATTCACGTTAATAATATAAAGTTACACGAATAGATACTAACGTGTCAAATTGGTTTCCTAGCAACTGTTTGTTGATATAATTCTTCGCAATAGAAATGTCACAATGAACAAAACTCAGGGTTTTCTAAGGCTTTTCCATTTATCGTTAAAAAACCCATTTTATGAATGAATAACCTCAAAAATTGTAGCCTATGTCCTATTCTGATATCTAAGCTATATTACTGAAGAGTTTTACCCAAATCTGTTGTGTAGTTTTTGCGCAATAGTGGAACGTACATACATACTTTCACGTTTATCATATAGTAAGGAGTAAAGATAAGGATAAGGAAGTAATAGTTAAAACCATTAATTATAAAACAGTTTTAATGCAAAAGTATGTAGTTGTCACAAAACATAAGAGTCAACTAACTAGCGCGCCATCTCTTGACAGCTCGCAACATTTTAATTACTTATTTAATAACTTTTAAACGAATTTAATGTTTTACACAACAAATATTTGGCTATAAATCACTATTCTATTTTTAAAAGATAAATCTATATTTTAAGACCTATTTAAGCGACATGAAATAAACAAGTCGGCCCGGCAGTATGTTTTTAGAAGTACTAACAGTTAAGATCCGGTCAATGGCTACTATATCATTAAATAATTAACTTATAGAAACTAATAAATGGAACATAAGTAAAACAATAACAATTCCAAATGTCGTTTTCTAACAGAAGTAAGGATAAGGATTAGGATAGACAGTACCCTGTCTATTGTATATATTTAAGTACATACATCTATAAGTTACACGAATACAAGTATATAAGTTTCACTTTGTTAAAGCATACACGTACAGTCGGTACCTATAGACTTGCAAATCTGTTGTTATTTTATTACGTAGAATGTGCAAATATTTAATACACATTGACTGGGCAAGTTCGTAATGGAAAATTAAATAATACCTATCTCCAATTTCTGTGAGCACAATTATTAGCATATCCATATTTACTATTTTACTATTTACTATAATATTATATTATAAATGCGAAAGTGTGTCTGTCTGTCTGTCTGTTATCTCTTCACGCTTAAACCGCTGAACCGATTTGGATGAAATTCGGTATGGAGATAGTTTGAGTCCCGGGGAAGGACATAGACTACTTTTTATCCCGGAAGAATTCCCTTATCCGCGATAAACGAATTTAAGGCGGACGAAGTCGCGGGCAGAAGCTAGTAGACATATACATACATACATTTTTTTTAGACGAATATGTTGTCAAACTAGGCTTTTTACGATGATAAAACCTACTAAACATGACTCTAAGACGTACGCGAATACAGAAATGCTTTCAGGGGGGAGGTGCAAATAAAAATAAAATGTTGACAAGTGTGAATTTTTAATTAGTGACCCCATTGTCCAGTCCGCGCTTGCCTACAGAATAGCATATCAGGGTGTGTATCTATCATCGTTATGTACTGGTTCTTTAAGGTTTGTCCCTAAGCCCTATCAAACGCGATACTGCAGCGCATCTGGCATGTTCGCAGAGGCCGAGGCACACGTTGTTGGCTTTCAGACTAATAAATTTAAGCGAGTAGCCGTAGCAGCGAGTTCTTTATTAGAACCTTACTTTGAACTGGATAGGTCGACGCACTGCGTAAGGCACAGCAACTGCGGAGGTAGGTTGAAGCAGCGAGTTGCTCGAAATCCACGTTGATACGCGTATCACACACTTAGATCGGACGAGCAAGGCATGATCGCCGCGCCGACAGTGTGCGTCCAAGCAGCGCGATTCGCAGTCATGCCACAGCACGGTGATCGGCTACGAGCAAATGATACAAGTGTGGACGCACCTTTAGATCCTGCTTAGGTAGGTAGTTATTGATGGTAAATTAACGAAAATTTAGATTCATCATCAGATCAGTTCATTATTAAATGTAATATACATCTTACTGATTATGGTAACTTATTTAACTAAGTATTTTGCTAATTGGTATGTCACATTCAAAAATACGTTCCAATTTAAAGCCTTGACAGAAAAAAAATATTCTAGTCTTTTAAACTTTCGGGAATAACAGGGACTTTATCGATTCTGACGAAATAAAAGGGTTGTTACGAGATTAACGTGTGTATAGTCAATGTGTGTCTGTCAGTGTCATCGTAGCTCCTAAAGAAATGATATTTGTCTATTTATTATTTTCAGAAAGTTTATTTTATTTTCGAGAGTGTTCTTAGGTATGATTCATGATAATCCGTTCAATCGTTTGAAGATAATTCGCTTTTTTTCTAGGTGTGTCGGGGGCATTTTATTGTTTCTTTAGTTTATAATGATTAATTGTTTTATTCGATAATTCTGTGATAGTCTGCTTACCTTTATTGCGGAGTTAGCACATAAATGTACAGGTCTTATATATTTGCAGAACAAACAGTAATTTCTTCTAACATACTATACCTACAGTTTAGCGCTATTCTTTACCCTTAGACGCCTGAGGCTGGATTTCACCAATCGTTTATTCCGAGAATTAAGCTTATTCTCAAATAGTTATGTCAAATTAATATGGAGTTTTGACATTACTATCCAAGAATAAGCGTTATTCTGTGAATAAAAGTTTGGTGAAATCGAGCCTGAGGTATCAATAATACAATAAGAGAAACAAGTGCCAATCGAATTTAATTAAAATTAATACTTTATTGTTATGTCAATATTTATTTATTATATTTATCTTAGTTTAAAGTGAATTTAATAGATACTGCATGTTGTAGGTAAGGGTGAATAAAATTTATGGGTACGAGTATAAGACTTGGAATAACGAAGAATGAAATCCAAGATTCTGGAACACCTCAACCTAGATCTGGTAACGGTCCAGCTTTCGATTGAGGTGTTCCTGGAGTTTTCAAACGTATCAGGGTTAGTTCGAGTTCATCCTGAAGGGACATTGGTGCAGCGTGCTGATGAGCAAATCCCGCGGGATCCTAATCAATATACGAACGAGATTAGTCCCTCATATTGCATGCGGTATATCGGGATCCCGGTATCCCGGTATTGCATTCCCTAGTGAAAACACTGATCTATTGGTTTTCTTCCGTATCATTTTCAAGTGTATTTTATCTGTTTTCTTTATTTTTAACATACTTTCTATGTTATGTTGGGATATTTCTAGTCTCTAGGTATGTGTTGTGTTTTCTTTTGTTAAGACCCACGTCTGACAACCGTAAGTCATGCAGGGCAGGATGCAGGAGTTGCTGATGCGGCTTTTTAATTTAAGATCAGTATTTATTCCATGATGGATTTATGCGATATAATTTTATTGATGTTACAAGGTAAATATTCCAGTGCTCAACACTGTCCCAGTAGTTGGCATCATCAACCTTAATTAAACAGGGTATATCAATTATAGAAATTACGCGGTGCATTGATTTAAACTTGTACGATATTTATTACTCATTTATTATCGCGACACAACAAAGCTTAATCGCGTATAAATACGATTTATTAAATTACCTTTTGTTGGTAATTTCGAAGTTTCGGACGTCGCGATACGTCCATATAAGTAGTCTCGAAGGAGCTTTTTTCTTCTTTTTATAGGGAAGAAATGAGGTTCCCTTGAGACTATTGACGTAATGCGAACTAAGTATACGCGTGATAATACAATTACGGTGTCAAGCATTGGAACGTATTACCTCAAGTAGGTATATTGAATTTAAAAACACGATATGTCTCTTAGCTACAGCACAATAGTCGCATCGCATGGAAAACATCACGGTAGGAAGGCGTCATCCCGTCAATGCACGTTTGGCATTTGGTGTTCGGCGAGCTTTGTTATCTGCGATCGCCCCGCCCCGCCCAGCGGCCGAACATGGCGGCCGCCGCGCCATTTATATCCCTAATGAAAACCACTCTTATAATTAATTCACAGCAATCACACGAGCCGCGGCACAGCTTTTATGTTTATTGTTTCCATATCATTTTAAAGCACACATTTTGATTTCTCCAGAGTGTCACTGCCATTATACTTTATTTGGTAAATGTTTGTTTAGGCATTATCTGCTGTTATGATTATTGCTTAATTGTTACGCAACTTTTCACTTAATAATACGATACGGACCAGTAAAGTTGCATATTTGATAACTTTGTGCTTTATTGTTGTTCAGTTCTATTACAGTACCTACCTTTATGTAGAGTAGCTTCTTCCCTTTTTTCATTTTGAGCATACATTTATTTAAAGGTTCAACTTCACTTAATTAAATAATTTTAATTAATACCTGAATTATTCCATTGGGAGTCCATTTCCATAAGTATGATGTGTGCTACACCTACTGCGTGTTGTGTCTTAACTAGGTAGGTACTTACTTATTACACACCTATAAAAGTTATAATCATAAGTATCATAACTTGAATGAATTGAACAGGATAGCAAGGACCATTAAAACAAGAGGACTGTCAATTGCCGTACTTTTTGATTGTGCCCCAAATGCGAGGAGACATTCAGGCAAAAACTAGAGGGCGCTTTAAAACTAAACATTTAGCGATGTTATAATTGAAAAAAGAAATTTAGTACAGCAATAATTAATTCATAAGCAGCTGAAATTGCAACTTTCGTTTCCATGTTTTTGAAAAAAAAACTTTCATCACTAGCAAAGTAGGCGGATTTATATGTATTTTCTTTCTTTCCGCTGCCGTCTTTCGACGTAAACGTCAAATCCGAAATTGAATTTTCGTTACGTTTTGTGTTACATTGAAACGTGCTTAGATGTAGAAAAAGTATTGTATGCAACGTTGTACAACTAAGTCAAGAAACGCTCGTGGCGTCTTTCTTTACAACTCACGCCACTCGCCTTTTTTGACCTCTCTTATATAACTAGGTATTGCATAAAATAGGTACCTACTATTTTATTCACATACCTACCTAAAAATGCAGTAGGTTTTAAAAATAAGTTGCATAGAAACAAGTCAGTTAATTCGAAGAAAACGGCTTTGCCGCCCACATGGGTTTATTTGAAAACTATCTTCACTTTATATACACAACCCCTAGAAACTCCAGCTCATATGCTGCCAAATGTAGAGCTTGTCACTTGTCACCTGAAGAAAAGAAGCCAAATGCCTCATATATACCAGTAAGTACCTACAACTGGCTCGATTACAGATCAAATCGTTTTAGTCATGCTCTAGCATTAAAAAGTGAATTTTAATAAAAACCGCTTACCTACCTAGATTCGCGGGGCACTAAATCAAACCCGCCGACAATTAGCGACTGCGCGACAACGCAATTAGCGTCGATCTGGCCGATAGCAACTCTGTTGTCTTAATTACCTTGCGTCATTATAACCTGAAAGTGTAGGAAACCTTGTAAATACTCTGACTTAAGTAATTTATTTGTGGTGAGAGTGCCAACTGCCCAGCTGTTGACCTCTATGGAGGAGGAGTTCTGACCGAAGAGTGTCGAACGATGCGTGGCAGTTGTTTGAAATCACCTGCATCTGTAATCTACGTATATTGAAAACCGGGAGTGATGTGGGAAACGTGTTGTAGGTACCTATATGTCCTCTGCCTCACTGGGTAACGATGGTGATGTGGCCAGCTACGGTAGCCAAACAATTCACACTGAGATATATGGCAGCTCACTCACATAGCGACGGTTTGGCGACGTCAAATAGTAAAGGGCGGCGTCGCTGGCGACAACAGCATGGCGTTCCAGTGATGCAGAGGCTTATGTTTCTATGAGATGACTGCTGTAAGTGGCATTTATGACCTTAACTAGTTGGTCCGTAAACAATGGTCGATATAATTCGCTGTACACGAGTACAAGTGTTTGAGTTTGACCATTACGTATGTATTTCCAGTGACGACTTTTACGAGTATTAATGGTTTACGGCAGTGAAACGTGATCACTTATGCACTTAATAGCCTCGTAGGAGTATTCTTATCACAGGCTCAAAATCCCTCAAGTGCAATGGAGACAGCTATGCTCAGTTTCTCTGCGAGATAGAAATATAGGACTGAAGGGATACGTAGAACAGACAACCAACATATCAAGCCACATTTTTTTTTGCTTCACAGAAAAAAGCATCAGGTATATCGATCTGTACTTTAGTTACTTATTATTATCACCTAACCAAACTTACATGAATCACAAACGGTCGAATAAGAGTTGGTTGTTTCCGAGAACGAAAAAAAACGACATATGCGTTGGATTAAAATAAAAACGTTTATTTTTTGTGACTGGGTGCGTTGTCCAACTCAGGTAGAAATGCGACCGTGTCCCTCGCCATGCCACTCCCTTTCGGTACAATATGTTTTTTTTTTTACTTTACTTTATATTTTTATTAAGATGATCGATTTAATGAAATTTACATATGAATCAGTAGTACATGTATGTACCAAATACTTATTAATTTTAGCTAAAAACTTGTATATATTGTATTTACCTAACTGAGTCAGAAAACGGGTAACGTTTTTCAGGATTACGCGATCGATTACACAAACGCGATTCTACCTATGCGTCATTCTACACAATATGGATTCAACATAACTGCACTTTACTGCATTCTTAATTCCACACAGCCGCTATTTTAACGCAATCGGGATTCAACCTATTCGTGATTCTACAACACAGTATGGGTTCTACGCAACTGCAGCTTACTACATTCGTGATTCCACACAGCCGCTAGTTTAACGCAATCGGGATTCAACCTATTCGTGATTCTACAACACAGTATGGGTTCTACGCAACTGCAGCTTACTACATTCGTGATTCCACACAGCCGCTAGTTTAACGCAATCGGGATTCAACCTATACGTGATTCTACAATACAATATGGGTTCTACGCAACTGCAGTTTACTATTTACTACATTCGTGATTCCACACAGCCGTCCCACTCATTTTTTTTCTCGAGTTTCGAGAATTCTCGACTCCAATTTCTCGAGTCGTCTCGACTCTCGAGTCTATGGTAAGAAATTGTAAATTATCGCTGAAAATAAAATTAAAAAATAAAATAAAAAGCAGAATTATGTTATTGCACTTTGCACTACAAGTTAGAAACACAAAACAAAATTAAAACTCTACTTACAAACATACAAAAACTAAAATCTTACAAAAAATCAACAATTAATATATTTAAAACATCAAATGAAATCTACTTTTACAGTCTTTTGATCAGACATCAACTCCGAGATCTTTACTTCTAACAAGGCTAGACTTAAATTTAAATAAGATTATGACTAGGAATCAAATGCAAATAATACAATAATCATCACAAACAAACGTTTTTCCGTAGCCTCATAAATATTAAATTCTTTCCTAATTAAACTTTTCGTGACTTGGTGTGGATCACGTTCAGCTGGAATCATATCTACTTTATGTATAGCTTTTTTTAATAGTGACTCAAAACTGCTGGTGCCTTGTTCTTCCAATTCATTCATGTACGATTGGCTGCTTTGACAATCGGCAGTTGAGGTTGTTGTTGACTTGCTCAGAAAATGCCTGTTATAAATACCTTCGGTGAAGTTTATTAAAGCAGTTTTACTGCAATTTCTGTCACAACTAAAATATGCCACAGGATCGTGCGGGTATTTGATTAAGCAAATCAAATGAACATTTCGCCTGCCTTTAATTTTGTTATTAGGATTTTCTAAAAATCGTTTGACTGAGTTAATGTCCATAGAATATAATATCTCAGTCAGCACGTTTAATATGGCGGCGAGTTACAAAGCGTGCTAGTGAGAAGTCCGCTGCACGTGTTTAAAGTGCGCGGCGTTATCAATGTTAAAAGCGGCAAAATAGCGAGCTTGACTTTAGCCCTTATTTCGTGTTGGCCGGAACTCGAGAGTCTCGAGAGTCAGCTATTTGTTTCTCGTCTCGAATGTAGGCGAAACTCTCGAGTTGGTTCGAGTTCGAGAAGTCTCGAGCAGAAACCCTAATTGTCACTTATACTACTTTAACGCATCCCAATTGTTGCATTATGGTTACTTTAGTGCGACAAAGTACTAAAATGACCACCTACTTTTGCTGTTGGCTGTACTAAACTCCAACTGAAAACTTTTTAATTAATACCTATTTAAATTGTTTAGGGATCTTTTTTTCTAACCTAACCACAATCATGTATGTTTAATGTACAATGTATTTATTCTATTACAAACCATTACATAATTATATTTCCAATATTAACTATCAAACCAATATGCAAAACCCCATTAGGGGACGAATTAAATAAAAGCAGTTAAATTACTTTTCAAGTTTTTAATGAAGACTCCTTTTTCGAAGACTCAGATCTCTTACTTTATAAAAAATACATGTTACCCATACTAAATTTTAACCCTAATTTAACCCCCTTAGTGGATAAATTTCGTAAAACGGTGAAATAAATCTTCTTAGTTTTTAAGGAAAACTCCATTCGCCAAGACAGATCTTTAACTTTAAAAAAAATTGATCTCCATACTAACTTTTAACCCCAATAGGGGATGAGTTTCGGAAAATCCCTTCTTATTGCTTGCCTACGTTGTAAAAGTATCATAGGGTGCGTTGGGGCTTACCCCACCTTTCGAACTTCGCCCTCATTTGGTCTTTACCTTAGTAAAGTAAACTAAGGTAAAGACCAAATGAGGGCGAAGTTCGAAAGGTGAACTTTATTTTAACGCCTTTAAGAGCATTTTGGGTAAAGTTTTAGTCTTTCACATGCTTCTGTTTTACCTTACCCACCTTACGCACCTTACTGTAATAAAATCAAGTTTCTAGAGATTCAGTAATTTCGGTTCTGCGTTGATGAATCAGTCAGAACTTCTTCTTATATGTATCATATCTATATAGGTATGAATCATATAGATATATATAGATACTAGCTTTTGCCCGCGTTTCCGTCCGCCTTAGATTCGTTTATGGTGGATAAAGGATTTTTTTCCGGGATAAAAAGTAACCTATGTCCTTCCCCAAATCGAATCGAATTATCTAGCAGTTTAAGCGTGAAGAGGTAATAGACAGACAGACTAATAGACGGACACACTTTTGCATTTATGATATTTTACTAATTAAAACGTTAAATGCATGAAATTATTTGCTCTCCATATAAAGCTTCATGCCCTTCTTCGTCCCTAAAAGGGATGAAATTTGACATACATTATAGCCTATGTCTTATTCTGAGATGTAAGGTACATAACTGTAAAGTTTCATAAAAAATCGTCCAGTAGTTTTTGAGATTATAAGTGGAACGTACATCCAAACTTTTACGTTTATAATATTATTAGGATTAGGATAATTCTGACTAGGAGTTTTATAATTATAAATAATTCTAATTTTTTCCATTATTTTTACCAAATGTTAAAAGCAAAACACCGCTCAATGACACAAGATACTTAAACAAACATGCCCAATCAAATTTGAAATTGCTATTAAAACAGTTTGCATTTGTAATATTTCGCTCGCAGGGCCCCCGGGGCCATTTGTCGCGCGGAACTCCCGGGGGCCCCGTTACCGCTTCGCTGATTTATCCCCGCTCCGCTCCCGCAATACATCTGACACATAAATGTCTCTTTGCTTCCTTTAACGCGGAGTGGATTTGTTAGGTATGGCATTATGCGGGGCGGAATGGAGCGCTTTTGCTACTTTCTCGTGAACCGCGAGGATAAGAAATGCGGTTGGGTATATTTTTATGTTTAAGGTTACAATTACGATTTCACGTTTTTCAGCTTTTTTTCGGGTTCCGTACCTAAAAGGTAAAAAACGAACCCTTGCGGTTCGACTCTGTCTGTCTGACTATTAAAGCGCTATATTTCAGGAACTAATAATGCTATCTATTTGAAGTTTGGAATAGTTATAAACACGGCCAGCCCAAATGATGAAATTCTAAAATTATTGCAAGCACATAAAAGGAGGTGGATAGGTTATACGGACTCCGAAAATGGCGCACCAAAACTACGCATATTGGCAAACCTTAACTCCGTCTCGCGCACAGAGTACTTTGTTATATATTGGATTATGCGTCAAATAAACAAAAATGCTGTCATGCATGATGAGAATTTGCACTAATTACTCAATAAAAGCGTCTAAAAGCATTTACGATTAGTGTGTTATTGCAATATTGTCAGATTTATGTGTGCATAAGCCTGGCCATTTTTACACGTGGATTATCGTGTAGGTAACCTCTTCTATATTATATCATTGATTGCATGGGATTTTATTCATTCTATTTTTTTTTTCATGAAAAATGACCAATGTGTCAGGTGGGCCCAAATTTAAAGTCTCAAGCTACTAGGTCAAGTAGAGTATCATATAAATGGGCTTGATTTGCATATAGGTACTCAAATATTTTTTTGATATTTTAAGGTGGTGAAATTTCGTTTCATTAAGGAAGATGTGGAATTAAATATCCCCTTACTTACCTTCGAAGTTTACCCAGCCAAAATTGACATATTTCTAATATAAGTTTTGATAAGTAAGTGTTCCGTGCTAACGTCAAATATCATACGCTAAGAATTAACCGACTTCAAACATTGAAACGCTGTACGAGTCAATGCATGAATTACAAACATTATTGAAATTGCTACTTTGTAATATTTGAGGAGTCTCGTCAATTAACTATTGCTTCGAGATATGATAAGGAATAATCGCTGAAATGATGTATATTTGCGATCTGGTTGCCGTCGGTCGTCTTCATCATTGGTTCCGCTTTACGAAATGTAAGTCTTCAAGAGCAAATTCATGATTCAGTACATTTTAGCGGCTGCTATACTTATCGTTTAAAAAAAACAACGGAGGAGGATTCTGGTGAGTCTGGGGTGCTCGGTTCTCAATTTGAACAAGATAAGACTAAGCATTACGAAATAGCTTAAACATTTGTATTTAAGTATATTTGAACTCTTAACGACCTTATAACTGCGTTCGATAATATGCAGATAAGAGCAGTCTGTCGCTCGCAGTGATTGTGAACTGATTGCTGAACCGTGTAGACTGTAACAAGCCATGTCGCATTTAATAACAATTTCAGCAGTTAACGAATTGGCCGGCGATCAGTTTGAGTGGATGTTTGGCAATGTGATAGAATTGTGTACTGATGCAGCGGCGAAGGTGAAGGCGGAGCGACCGTTTGCGAGCGTGGAGGAGCTTTGCGACGCGTTTGCAAAGTATTTGGATGGTCTTTCAGAAAACGGTAGGTGACTTAAACATATACGTTTTTCACTCTTTATCACAACAACAAAACGGGACTTATCGTATAAATATGATTTGTCTAATTACCTTTCGTTCCATTATTACTTTGACGTTTCCAACGTAACGTTTCCATAGTCTCTCTACTCTCTATCCATGTAAATGCTCCATTTTGTTTTGTTGATAACGGTAAGTAAATAAATGCAGCCAGTTGCAGCTACCACCTTGCCATTCATAATTATATCGCAAGAGATAATACTATTTTAAAGCTTACATTGGCGTGTAGTTCCATAATGGCCTATATTCATATCATAGGTGCTGCACTGCCATGAGAGCATTTCGACTGCCTATCCTGACATAAAATTCTACGCATGTCACTGAAATCCATACGTCATGCATAATGTACCAGATTCGAAATAAACATCGATTTTCGTAGGTAACGAAAATTATGACTCAATAACTGCACGTAAGATCTATTTAACCCTCGGCGAAAAAAGAGAGATGTCTGGGAATGGAATGTAGGAGTTGCGCTGTAACAGACACAACGCAGCTCCTAAATTTCAAGATAATCGGTTCAGACGTACGAAGATCATCAGCTTCTATCGAGGTGTCCGGGGTTTCAACTGTTACTTGTTATCTATGTATCTATTGAAAAAAAATGGTTCGGTCATATTAGGGCCTAATGATGACGTTGATCTTCTTCTTAGTCATTCCTTAATACGAAGACCATTCATTATCTATAGATTGACGACGATCAGTGCCCGTTTTTAACGTTAATAGCTACAAAGAATATCAATGGACATTTCCAGTATCTAGTCACAATGTTTTTTTATACTATGAAGATGAGTAAGCTGTCACCGTAGCCTAAAGATACTCGCAACGCCAGAAACATTACGTGCGTGTGGCCGACCTTTTAAAAACATATTCACACCCCTCCCCATTACAGAGAAGGTAGTAGTTCTGAAACTACATCCCGACCTAGCCGGACGGCAGGCAGCGCGCGGTGAACTGACGTCAGAGTCCACCGCGGAACAACGCAGCGCAGGACTGGACCACCTGACTGCGGAACAGAAGACACTCATGGACTACAACAATGAGAAGTATGCTGCATTCCTGACGTAGATGTAGTGGTACAGTAACTAGACTCCGACTTAGCCGGGCGGCTGGCAGCGCGCGGTGAACTGACGGCAGAGGCCACACTGAGGATCAACACAGCGCAAGCCTTGACTACTTGAATGCCGAAAGGAAGACATTCATGGACCAGAACAATGATAAGTACAGTCACCGTCATAAATAAGTGATGATTCCTGTACCTTGTCGCTTTTAATCGTTTGACAATTTCGTATGACATTTCAAACACGACGTTAAAACTTAAAACAAGGTTACTAAATGATAACTTATTTATGCCGGTGACTGTGTATGCTGCATTGTTACCCCCTAGCACAACTGTGACATGCGACTCTGTCGTGGGACAAACATTGTCTATCTCTTTCAATACAGTGACAGAAAATAGAGTGTTGTCACTTTTCTATCATCACACCTCAGAAACAACGAAAATCATCACTATCTTGATGCATGGCATCTCATAAAGAAACAGGCATCAAACTCATTTCTAGCATGAATTTGCGAATGAGCTTCGTTACCACGGGTAGGTGGTTCCGTATCGCTATCAGATGGGATTCTTAAAGAAGCGAGTAAACATCTTTGATGTTTTGCCACACCTGCCCATATCCATGGTCGACGGTCACCACTTCCCATCAGGTGGTTCGTGTACCTCTTTACCACTTATAATTAAAACCAGCCGAGGGCGAGTCGTACTCGCGCACCGAGGGTGCCGCACACAATAAACATTTGCTAAAGACTTTGTCTGACGTTGATGTAAGAAAGATAATTGCACTCCAGTTGTTCACTTCCCACTCCTTTGTCCTCGCCTTATCCCAGTTCAATTGGGGTCGGCTCTCCTAATCAATCTTCGCCAGGTCATTCTGTCCTGGGTCGTCTGTGGATCTAGTTGGGCTGCTTGTAGATCTTTATTAATGGTTGCTGTCCATGTTAGTCTGGGTCTGCCTTGTCCTCTTGGTCCGGTTTCAATGTCGAGCACCTTTCTTAACATGTGATCTTCTGGACGCCTCATAACATGACCGTACCACCTCAGCCTAGTCTCACGCAGCTTTTCCGGTATTGGTCTCACTCGAAAAGTGCCGTATTTTTTTTTATTAATAAATCAATCCATTGTAATTATGTTACTATTTTTCTCCTGTTGCCTTTCACGACACGACTAAACAAGATACATCATGAGGTTACTAGCCCCATCTATCTCCCTTCGCCTCAAACACTTACGCGAGTATAGAGATGAAAGCGATTTGGCATACTTTGTAGTTTCATAATATTCCGCTAGAGTAGTCGCCACAGTAGAAATTATAAGTTCAAAAATATTTTACTCAAAAAAGCAAAAAATAAAAAAAATAAATAAAAAAGGAAACAGAATTATCTCGCAACTCAAATTGGCGTAGCATCTTGAGTGATGTTGAGACGGAATATTTCCGTCTCTGATGGACTAGTGAATGGAACTATGGGCATAATAAAAAAAATGGCCGGCCCTAAGACGAGATCAGCTGGAGGACGTGGAGCTCCCGGAAGCCGTGTACGTAAAATTTGACGATGAAACTGTTGATCTTACGTTAAAAGATAGTGACGGTTGCATACCCATACCTCTATCATGTACTACGTTTCAAGCGACAAGGGGATACGGTGATGTGGAACGTCGTATCTTACCTTTAATATTAAGTTGGGCTGTTACTGTTCATAAGCTACAAGGTACCCTAGAGAAAGCTGTGATAGACCTTGATTAAAATAATTTCGCTAAAGGGCAAATATATGTTGCACTAAGACGTGTCAAAACTTTGGAAGGCATAGCGTTGTTAGATTTGGACGCTAACAAATTATTAAATCGACCACATGATGAGAAATCGTTAACGGAAATAACAAGACTACAAAATCTGCCTTCTGACGATCGAAGCCACACATACATGATTTCTACGGCTTTTATACGGCACTTACAGCCATAATGCATTCTAATGTCAATTGCTCACGACCTTCAGCTGAACGTTGCTATTTCAGAATCAGGGCCGTTAACCGTTGAGGAGTTCTCTGGTTCTCCACTTTGCTACCCTGATCTTTACCAACTTCTGCCTCTAAGCAAAATATGATAAATAATTACATTGCGATTAATGAATTAAATAACATTGGTCGAGCCCTAATTAGTGACAGGTGGCTTGTGTCGTCATCATCACTTTTTCTTCACCAAATGATGATTTTCGATTGTCAATGCTTGTTCTACTTTCATAAACACCGAAATCGCCATAGATGTGCTCATAATATTCGAGGAATTCCTTCGATTCCTCATTGATCCCGGCATCAGATCTTCACCAAAATTTTATGGGACCAACTTGGATATACCTACTTATGAACAAAAAAATAATTTTCCAAATCGTCGTGTAAATGACGGAGTTCTGAGGTAACAAACATAAAAAAAAAAATACAACCGAATTGAGAACCCCCTCCTTTTTTTAAGTCGGTTAAAAATATTTATTTTTACAGGTACAAAGCCAAGTTTGGGTTTCCCTTCGTAATCTGCGCGAGAGAGAATAAGATCCACTCGATAATAGAAGGTTTACAGCAGCGGTACAACAACAAGCGCGAGCGAGAAATACTAACAGGAATCAATGAAATTAAGAAAATCTGCAAACTTAGGATCCTGGATATTGTCAAAGAATGAAGAGCTCTGCAAAGATAGATATCAATGATGAATGAATTAATTTTAGAATATAGGGTATTTATTTTAAGCATTGTTCAAGTTTAAGGGCATTTATATTTTGAAAAGTTTGATACATGTTCCCTATTGCTACAAATTAAGGTTTCAGATGGAATTTACCTAACAGATCTTTTTTTGTTTATCTTGGTTCATGTACCTATACAGGGTGAAAAGTTAAGATGGGTCAATATAGGCAGCTACTGACAATTAAACAAATGTGTTGGGGAGAATGTCCACAAATATAACTTTCTACATTCCTAATATAATTTTGACACCTTAAACTATAATCCAGTAGTTGTATCCCCACCATTATTCTATCTACTAATACTAACATTAATTAAATTCCAAATAAAAACATTTCATGAAAATACATACTTTTATTACATAAAGGCAAAATTAAGTATATTAAATATCTCACAGAAGTCCTAGTGATCTTTCGACAACAGCGTGGGGTTGGCCGGCCACTTCGCACAGATCTGGGGTGTTGAGGATGTCTTCGAAGCCAATTTCAATGTTCCGGCCATTTAGAACATCCCGTTGGAAGTTTGAGCTGGGCAGGAAAGGTAGACGGCCAACCTGGAATAGAGAAAAGTTAACTTTGAAATTGGTCTGTATGGGCGCAAGATATGCAAAATAAAATTGCATACACCCTGGTTTTTTTGACTTGTGTTAACTTCAAGGCAAGGCACATTACAACAAGAGGACTGTCAATAGCTATATTTGGATTGTCCTTCAACTGCAAGGGGATATCCAGTATTAAAAATAGATGGCACTTTAAAACAGTACAGTAATAATTGGTCACGCTTGCAAAGTTAAATACTTGTAAATAATAATTTTCATACATAGATGGCGTTGTAAATATTAGGGAACGGCTTTTTGTACATTGATTGACAGTCCTTTTGTTTTAAAGGGTATACCCATATGTTAAATGACTTAAGTCATCTTCAGTCAAGCCATATGTTAAATGACGTAGTCGACAGGGATACCCATGACCAGTGAACTGTCATAGTGAGTACTTTATATATTGACTTTCAATGTCATACATTAAACTTTATGACACAGGCACTGGCAATTAATCTGACGCCCTTTCATTAATAGTTTTAGACTTTTTTCACTATGTCAATCAGTAGCCACTTTTGTTGCAATTTCCTTCCACTTTTGTATCTTGTTTCCTCAAAATAAGAAAGGTACATATTGAGTATTCAGCAACAAGACTGCCAGTTGTTTATCTCTACTTTTAATCTTTTTAAATTTGTGTCTTTTATATTAATGTATTTCATCAATATATTGTATAAGGTATACCCAGGTAACACCAGATCAAAAGAAATGGTATATACCTTATATCGGAAGTCCATAAGTGAGAACTCAGTAAAGACAGATGAAGTGCTACGAAAATTCCAGGCTCTGCTCATGATTACACATTTGAATTTTGAATTATTTCACAGGATTGTTATAAAACATTATCACAACCTAACACTCACAATACCCAACAATCTTGTAGAACCCATAAAACTAGGTTTGTTTCATAACAAAACATTGATTTAAACCTAACACGATTTTCACTCATTATCACAACACAACCAAGGGGCTTAATCGCGTATAAATATCCATTTATTTAATTACCTTTCGTAGGTAATTCTTCGACGTTTCGCACGTCGCGTTACGTCCATGGTCACAAAGGAACTCCTTTCATAGTTCCTTCGAGACCATGGATGTAATTACCAACGAAAGGTAATTAAATATAACCAAATTTATACGCGATTAAGCCCCTTTGTTGTGTTGTGATAATGTGTGAAAATCGTGTTAGTTTAAATCAATGTTTTGTTATAAAACAAACCTAATTTTATGGGTTCTATAAGATGACCTTTTCATAAATTTTGAGTCAAAAAAATATTTAAACAAAGCTTCAATAATCTATACAATAATAAAGCTGTAAAAATTAAATGTCTGTACATCGGAGATACTTTCTAGAAGATTGTTGTATCACGCCAAAACGGCTAAATGGATTTCAACTAGTTTTGGTAAGAGTACTTTTTATTCAACTACACTTTTTTTTCTACTCTGCTGACGAAATTGCGGGCACCTTTTAGTGTAGTATAACACTAACTTCTCTATTCTATGTCAAACACAAAAGTTGTTACTCACATGCCTCAATCATTATAGCATCAAATTCGAAGTTGGACTTAATCGTTACCTAATATAGGTTAACAATAATAAGGATAATAAAAACTATTTTCTGTGGTATTTTATAGAAAAACTTTTCAATAGTAGAAATATTAGTCAAAAAATATTATTATTACAGGCAGTTGCAGCAAGTGATGGTGGCTATATCCAATTTATCTAGTCTATATTCTCTGTTCAGTGGTAGGCTTGTCCAATTTGTTTTTGAAGGTATTGACATTAGGTGCCGAGATTACATCATCTGGGAGCTTGTTACATGCGCTCACAACCCTGTTGCCCAGAAAGTGTTTGTATGGGATGTTGTGTGATCTACGAGCGACTGGCTTTAAGTGATGGCCCCTCAGACGGACGGAAAATTGGTGGTATTCGAATCCTATAAAAAACACTTCAATCTCTTAAAAACTCCTTCTCACAAAAAACACTTGAGTTCAATCATCACACCTAATATGCTCACCAAAGGTATTTCATCTTACCTTATTTACAAAACTCATTTCCATATTAAGCTTCATGGGTGCATGAAGACCTTGGACATTTCTGAGAATTGCCATGTTCATTTTCCCTTCATTCAGGTGATACTGGAATTGAAAACATTATATATATATATTACAATGATCAATCATAGAGTGGACTTCTATGCTATTATAAAAAAGTTAAAAAAAAAATGTCTACACATTAATATTGTGAGAAAATACACTCACCGGCAAAATAATTGGCCCACTCATTCGTTTTTGTATACAATTGTATAAAATATAACGTTTGTCACCAAGTTACACAAAATAAATAAATTATTATTATTATAAAAACGTTACTTTCAAAATCATGCAGTCCAATCGAAGCGAAATGGGCTCTTGAATGCTAATAACATTTTTTAGGTAATATACTCAGCCTTAAATCGGCACAGCACATATTCTTTTTAAATTTCCAGTTTTCTTTATGCAGCAAGAAAAAAAAACAATGTTTACTGTTCCATACAAAATGAAATAATTATGTACTAAACAATGGATTAGGGATTTTTTAATGCTAGTCTGCTGGCAAATTGAATATTTACAAGGACACTCTGGATACGGTTTACAAGGACACTCTGGATACGGTTTTGAAGCACAATAAGTCAGCTAAATAAAGAATCAAGTGAATCTGACTTAGCAGTATAATTCCCAGAGTACTTTTTGTATACAATTATGTGGAAGGAATAAGTAAGTCAATTTTTTTGCCAGTGAGTGTAGTCACAAACTTTTAGTTATTCCGACTTAACTGACCAATTGAGTTAGGTTTGCCTTTGGTATCTATGCCGTTGCATACAAATGAGGGGATATTTAAATAAAACAGTGTTATAAAAAATGGTTTTTGAAGATAAAAATAATAACCCTAATAAATAATTCAAGAAATTTTCAAATATTTCACTTAGTAAACATCAGATACTCTGTATAACTCTTCCACCCCTATGATCAGAAGCTTTTTTTATGCAAATCATGTTGATCAATTGCTCTGATAGTTGTGTTATACCAAGACAAACCAACATTGCGAACAAGATTAGCAGTTGCAGATCCGTGAAAAAACGCATATTCTTTATAATAGCGTAATTGCTATCACGCTACACATCTCATTCAGGATGACATCCTAAAACAATCTACCTTTGTCGTCTACTTCCATTGATCGGATGAACGCGTCAGGATACTTACATTCCGTTCAGACGCCTCCAAAGGATGTGCGATGCCGATGTTTGCCTTTGTAGCTCCCAGACCTGCTGTGAAGGGATCGGGGATCCCGAACGGACCTTCCTGCACTTTGATGTTGCCTCCCAGCTCTGCCTTCACTTTCAGTGGTGGTAGAGCGAAACTCTGCAAAAATCCACATTATTCCATAACCCTAACCATTATGTCGACCAGTAATCACAAAGTTAATGCACATCACTTATAAAAACGTTAATCAACTTACCATTTTGAAATTTTCTTGTTAATAGAAAAGTTTATGAATAAATTAATTCAGAATTTCACCGAATGAAAATTGTTTAGCCTCAACAAGTTTGGATCAGCAAAATCTGTCAATTCACCGTTTGTTTTTTTTTTTGTTCGTAGCGGAAGCTTGCCATATTAAATAAATATCTATTGACATGACAAGTATGAGGGATAAAAAACACAATCATTTGCAGCTTTGTTTTTCTAATAAAATATTGCAAGACAGGGGCAGCAGAGCATACAAAGCAAACAGTGCTATGTTTTATCCTATTCTTATTGATATCAAGTGAAAAATAATTATTAGCATTCGTCCTCTTTCAGTGAATGAAATTAAACTGACAATTTGAAAACCTTCAGTGGCAACAGAAAAAAAAATACTTTTCAGTCACAAGTTTGTTTTATCGCATGGCTTATTATTAATTATTGCTAATTTTGTTGTAATATCAAACGGTATTTTTTAAGAATTATTTTGATTTTAATTTTTAGGTTAAAAAATGGCACCGAAAAAAGAAGTGGTATGTCATTATGTTTAATTTTATAATCCATATTTATTTCATTTGTATTACGTTATTAGCTTGGAATTTGTACCACTGCAGAAAAACCAAGCACTAGAAATGGCAAGCTGTATTAGAATCGAATTAAATACATATTTCCTTTACATAGGTACACCTTTAGCGCGAGTTGAGGTACACGTATCACGTAAATGTACAATGGGAATACCTAGCATTTCTGCAAAAGCAACTATAAAAAAAACTTACAAAGAATTTATCGTATAAACTGACATGATATTTGTTCAATATGCTTTGCCAGAGAGGATCGCGACCGGGTTGTCTATTGTTTGCCCTAAATTTATATGCAATAATATTGATTTGCTCGAATTTCTTTTGCCCGAATTTCATTTGCCCGAATCATGGACCTAAAAAATAAACGGACGGAGTCCATAGAACATTAAAGTGAAGCAACCATAGTAAGTCAGTATCTGTCAAATCGCTTGTCCTTACGAGAGACACACACACACATTCAAACCCAGGGGCGTATTTTGAAATTTGGCGCCCTGGGCCAATAAGTTTAGCCGGCCCAGTAGTTAAGGAAAAAACCGGCCAAGTACGAGTCGGACTCGCGCACCAAGGATTGCTCCGCCGCCCCTGGCTGTGTACCGCCGCGGGCAATGGCCCCCTTGGCCCTAGGGCAAATACGCGCCTGTTCAAACCATAGTTAGTCAGTCGGCTGCCATAACTAAACGAGACTCCGTCGAATAACATCTTTCAGGATGATACAACACAATATAATTGAAATATGCCGTCTGGCTGGCTTCAGTTGAATGTTCTAAAGAAAGCTTATTTTATAGGTCCATGGCCCGAATGTTTGTTTACTAGAAAAATCATTTGTCATACTCTTGTTTTCTCGAATATTAGATGCCACAGTGATACGATTGCCGTAAGTATTGTTTTCCATATTATTAAACGCCATAATATTATTTAATAGAATATTTAATCGTACTAAATACTAATTCCGTCCGAATATTTTCACTCTCTGTAGCTGTAGGGTCGCAGTTCAAACCTAACCTAACCTAGTTTACTGGCACAAGTTCGGTTCTGGCGCTTCTAGTTTGTTTAGTTATGGTATATGATATTATGGCATGTGATTAATATGGTAAACAATAATTATGGGAAACGTAATTCTACGAAACAAGATTCGGGCAGTGGAATATTATGGCAGATTAAATTCGGGCAAATGAAATTCTGGCAAGTAAGAGTATACCACGCGACCGTATGCGCCATCTCCGATGGTTTAATACTCTGTAGTCTCTATTGTATTGCCTTCGTGGTTGCCTCAGTTTCAAATAGAGTCGGAATGTTATTCTCAGGGTTATATTGTGTTGCGATATTACATCGCTCGAGTAACGATCCCAAGAACTATAGAGAAAATCTTATCGAATTGTGGTGGTAACGAAGCGAGATTTCGTTACTACTTTAAAAAAAAACGTATTTCATTTTGCTCCAAATGAAAACGCAGTGAGTATATATGGACCTAGTGTGTACTTACGTCGTTTTTCCAGAAGTTCTTTCGAAATACAAGCATTTTTCAAAGTAGTGACGATTTGTATGGATAATTATTTTCAATACAGTGCGAGAAAGACTGGTAATGTTATGTCATGCGATGCGACAAGCGAAGTCCTAAAAAGTTGCGCTAGTTCTGTTGGAATACGATGATGTTCATAAGGTTGCTTAGGATTGTTAGGAAAGTTATTCATTGTATGATTACGTATTACGTAGGTAGGACCAATGCTTATCTAAAGATGTGTATTTTTCTTGATTGATGTCATGCTATTAGCGTTGAATTTGGAATAAAAAAATGTACATAATAAATAGTGAATATAAATCCACTGTTTTAATAATCCGACAGGATCCCGAACAATTAATGCGCCAAAAGTTTCATGCCAAATGCCTGTTTCGAGCGCTCGGGCGGCTTGTACTACAGAACAGGTACTGGCTCATAGAGGGCGTTGATGAGTACGAGGGTGTGGACGATGTGAAGCGGCGCGTGGAGCAGGCCGTCAGGACCAAGGCTAAGAAGAAACAGTTGCTGAATATAAACGTTAGATGTCGCTTTTATTAACCTTTAGCAATGTAAACACAAAGACTCGAGTCGAGATGAGGTCGAAAGTGTTGCAGTCCTTTTCGTATTACAAACAGCAATGTATGTCACCTGCGTCTGCACTAAGTCTAAGAGTGACATTGGCAACGACAGCAGAAACGCATGCGGCTTTAGCCAGGTCACCACAACACCTTAAGTCAAAGTGCTTCAATTAACGCAGCTGGTACTTGCTCTTATAGCCTTCAGAGCTTATAGTGGTCGCAAATGGCTCCTGGGGCCCATTTCAATAAAGCTTGTAACTTGTATTACAAGCGGAAATGTCTTTCCAACAATAGGTATGTATTAAAAAGTGGACTTCCACTTGTAATACAAGTTACAAGCTGGGGCTGCTTACAAAAGCGAGTAATTTGTATTCCAAGTGTAAATCTCTTTCCAACAATACCCTACTTATGTTGTTAATCCAAAAATGACAAAACATTACCCACCCAGCTCCTAGCGAAAGTCACAGTAAAACAGGAACTTATTCGAATTGAAATCATCTATTAAAAAGCATTATAAGGTGAATGGGGAAAGGATGAACATTTTCAAAAATCTTGAAATTTTGTTTATAGGTAGGCCTCTAAATAAGCCTCCTTATTGTCAGAAAAAAAATACAGATTTTTCTGTGGCTTAGAAAAAAATAAAAAGATGAATAGGTGTTGGTGGGCCTATATGCCCGCCTTATTCGGTACGGCAAATGCAGCATTGATATTTTCGATTAAAATGGCTGTAAATGTACTGTTATTCTTCAAGTTTTCGTATATAATTACGCCAGGTGACTATTTCATTTCACATTTCACCGTATAAGGCAGGTATATAGGCCCACCAACACTCTTTAATTTTTTTAATTTTTTACTAAGCCATAGAAACATCTGTAATTTTTTCTGACGATAAGGAGGCTTATTCCTACCCATAAATAAAATTTCAAGATTATTGAAAATTTTCATCCATTCCTCATTTGTAATAAATTATGTTGTAAGTATTAAATCTGTTAATTAAGAGGATCACGTAACTATCTCACCGCAAAAATGGAGAAGATTATTGACGTATTAATTATACTCATGTTTTTGTATGTAAACAATAAGTAGTATCTTAGAGCATATTAAAGTATAGATGCAGTTAATTATAAGCACATAATTTCGCAACAAATACCTAATTTCAGGATAAAGCGTTACTGAACAAATTCGCTGAAGAGCGAACAACACAAGAACAACAATACCTCTACCGTATTTTGGGCGGCTTGAAGTGCTTCAAACGATACCCTAACGTACGTGACCTAACTACCGTTTATTCTATTTATTTGTACATAGATAGCAAAACTTTGTTGGTCTTTGAAATGGGTCTGGGGTTCTGCAAGAAGCGAGGAACAAGGGCATTTAAGGCATTAACTATCAGGCTACGCCCCCCTAGGAACAAATTTGTATGGATGTGTCGGCACATGCAGTAACGTAGCGTGGGCTAATCTAGACGTGGGCTCAGTCGTATCAGCGGGGCCCTTTTTCTTTCAAGAGAATGTTCATCATCCACCCATTAAGTGCGAGGCCGTGGGCGAGGGCTCGCTTCGCCTACGCTAGCTACGCCACTGGGCACATGTACTTGCTGCCACTGATTGTTAAAGGACATCAACGTATGAGCCACTGCTCTGGCTATTTACTGCGATGACTACTCATCAGTTGACTCGCCTGCTCGTGCAACTCCAAGTGAATAGCAGCTTGCAAATTTGATCACAACCAGAAGTTTGAAGATTATGTGAGGGCCGCAAGAAGCCACTTGAAGTTGGTAAGGCATTGGACATACTTCCAGTGGCTTCCTGCCACAGACCATTGTCCAGTATTGGACATATTTCGGCTGAGATGAACGAAGGTTTACAAGACACGTACATGGGTGAATCAACTTTTTTTGTACTTGGTTACGACTCCTGAGTCACTCTTTAAAACTACGATTATAAACGACATGTAATACAGGCAACAAAAATATTATTTTCAGGCCAATATAGTCAATTTTTCGAGGGCCTATGTCATCGGTATGTTAATATCCTAGATTTTGTGCATCTTTCTAAGTAACTCCTGTCACTATTGTCTGAGTCACGGGCAGAATAACCTACAAGAAAAAGTTGATCCACCTATATAACAACGTAGCCACGGACCTCCGCATGTTACAGGTTTTAAATGTTCAGTGATTTAGAGTAATAAAAAAATTAGCATGCATCTTAATATTTCATTGCCGTTGTTACTTTTTCGAACAGAACCACATCTACGGATTCATGTCAAAGAATATTTTCTGTTGTTCTTAAAAACACAATTAAACCAAGGTTCAGTGATCGTTATCAGCAGCCTTAACAGTGATTTTTTTGTTAATTTATTATTTTATCACCCATTAGAATGTGAAGAAAAAACTGGCAGCGGTGACATACTTCAAATACTATTGTCCCAACCGTGTCATCGTGCGACAACACCAGGAGGCACACGCTCTGTACTTCATTGTAACCGGAGACGTGACCGTCAGCCAGATGGTCTACGACGAACTTCTGCAGAAGTACGTTTCTGTGGACGTCGGCACCATGACTGCTGGAGACATGTTTGGAGAAGTTTCGCTGCTTCATAACATACCGAGAACTGCTACCGTCACAACTAATGGTAAGGGGTTTACTGTCACTTCTGCTACAGTAAGTCAACTTTGGATATATATAAAAGGCCCAAATTAAGTGAACAATAATGTAAAGGTCCACTCGGATCCATAATGGATCCTACCAAATGGATTTTAGTGGACGGAGGGGTGTATCAGAATATATAAAAAAATATTTTGGATATTGTGTGTTGGGCAGTATCAGCCTCTATAATAATTAGAGGCTGCAAGTGATTACAGATGTAGTGCATAATTATTTTCCATCTTAGTTTCTCGGCACATTTCGTATTTGTCATGCTACTTCAGTCAACCTCAGTACTTTTTGTACTGTGGCCGATTGAAATAGCAAGACACGTTCGTATACGTTTTCGTGAAAATACGATGGAAAACAATTATGCACTACATCTGTGTTTTAGTTGCTATTTTCCATCAGGTTAAGGTATGTGTTGTGTTTATGATACATGGTACTGGAAAGTCAGTATAATATTTCTTATAGGCCTATGTCCAGTAGCCGTCTTTTCCGAATCGCGACGATGTTCTGAGTATATTTTATTAATTTTGTTATGCCTTTACCATTGTAGTCGGTCGTGAGTTCCTTAGAACTGTTGAAACACCAAGATTATGCCTAATATATTTTATATCGATAACTAAAATAAGTATTTGGAATTTTGGCAAGGCTAATGGCAAATTTTAACAAGTTTTAAAGGAATACACAAATCAAAAGGACAACTGACTGCGTATCTCGCTAAAAAAATTTTTGGTAGCAACGCCTTGGTAGGTAGTCAATATTTGTTTGACGTAGCTAAGTAACCAATCGTGATCCTGGCCAGACATGGATTACATTTTAACTAGTTGGGTATATCAGTCTCAGAAACGTCTCGAAATGCTTTAAAAATCTGTAGATAAATACTACAGCATTATTGAAGTAATATTAGGTCACGGAAGTGTTTTTAAGATAATTTATAAGATTTGGCGGGTTCAAAAGTTTAGTATCCCTTACTTTTTTAAACAAGCCCTCGGTTAAGAAAGTATTTCGCATCTAGATTGTTTTAATCGATAGATCATTGCGAGTTGTTGGCGTTGATGAGGGAGGACTTTAAGAATGTGCTCCAAGCGTCGGTGCAAAAACAATGGGACGAGGTCAAGCGGGCCATGTCCGCGTTCACATATTTTGACGCACTTGACGAGGTAAAGTACAATGTATAATTTAATACACTTTCATACAAAATAACAAAAATTGTAACACTACGGAAGGGTCATGTATGAAATTGGCCAGTGTCCATATGCGTTACTTGTAGAGTTACTTGCATGAAGTTACTTGTAGATAATACCCAAATTGTATCATTTATTTTCTTTAAAAGCGTAGCTGGACATCCGAGTATGATTACACGATACTTATTAGGGTTCATCCAGAAAACACGCGAGGTTTCTTGGGCTACATTTAGACCCCACGCACGAATGCACGTAACGAGGCCCACCTCATAAACTGGGGCTTTCGATAGAAATGGAGGGCGTTCAACTGTGACACAGAACGTTCGAACCATATTAAATAAAATGCATTGGCCTTGTTTGAAAAATTTGTAGTCGAATTAAAAAATGTTGACTTGTTATTTTATTTCTGAAACAGGTGGCTAGGCGCGAAGGCTGTATAGTGGCCAAGATGAAGTCGTACGCTCCGAATGAAACGCTGCTCGGGGACGGCGTGGGAGTGGCGAACTTTGTCTACTTTGTCCTCTCGGGCCGCTGCCAGATGATCGAGTCGCTGCAGATGATCGTTACTACACACCTTGGACGAAGTTTTTACACTTTGTATGACCCATATGTATGTAATATTCTTCACCGCTTTCAAATTCTTAGATTTCTGATGGATAAGTTGATTAGCTATTATTTAGTTTCCCCCAAAGATTTCTATAACGAACGTTAGCATTCATAATATCATTATCATTTCTGCATCCATCGGCTTTCGGCGAGCCTTAATCAGGTCGTTGGTTCATCTTCTGCGGTTTAGACTCATGCAGCGTCTTTCGGTAATATTTTGTCTTTAAAATGGTCGTATCAACAGAGTGAGGAGTTTAGTTTAAAAGAACTTAACATATATCAGTCTGTAGGTATTGCCTTATAAAACACAAAACAGCTGTTGTTGAAGCTAAAAATATTCACTGTTTTTTCAGATACCCGAAGAAGAAAGTGAACAAGACTTTGATAAGAAATGGTTTGCTGCGTATAAAAATAAGTCTAGTCCAAGTAGTAACGAAATTAAACCTGAAGATCGGGAGACGCCATTGCAAACAGCAAGCAAACTTCCCGGCGTTCTCAAACATAAAAGTTCGGTGAAATACAGCAGCGAGAGCAAAGAACGCCCCTCGGTGACGCTCAGGGACGTGACGCCGAGCGGGAGCGAGGGCAAAGAACGTCCTTCGGTCACACTCAGGAATGCGACGCTGAGCGACTCGGCCGAAATGAGCAGCATATCGAAAGTGTTACTACAGCCTCCTAGCGAATCGGAGGCAAGGCAGTCTGTCAGGTGAGATAGTCTGTTGTAACAAACTTCCCGGCGTTCTCAAATATAAAGTTCGGTGAAATACGGTAGCGGGAGCAAATAACGCCCTTCGGTGACGCTCATGGACATGACACCAAGCGGGAGCGATGGCAAGGAACGTCCTTCGGTCACACTCAGGAATGCGACGCTGAGCGACTCGGCCAGCATATAGAAAGTGTTGCTACAGCCTCCTAGCGAATCGGAGGCACGGCAGTCCGTTAGGTGAGATAGTCTGCTGTAACAAACTTCCTGGTGTTCTCAAATTTAGAAATTCATATAAATTCGGCAGCGCTGGCGAAGGGCGGCTTTCGGTCCCACTCATCAGGGATGCGACGGCAAGACGCCCAACATATTGGAAGTGTTGCTGCAGCCTCAAACATTTTGCACTGCTAAGCTAATTAGGGATGTAGTGAATGCAGATATTTTGCGACCCACAACCGCATCGGCTCGAAAAGTTCCTCAAATAGCTTTTCGGAGCGATGACGACGCTCCCGGGCACATGGCACCAGGACCGAAGGGTTCTAAGTATCATTATAATAATACGTCGTTAAAGAACGTGTGCTATGATTGTTATGTGCGTATGATTACAAATAATGATTTACCATACGTTTTCTCTCTTTTTCACATTCGAAATTAAAAGCAGAGTGCTTAACTCGGGGCTAAAAGCCATTTTGTTGCTCAGATTTTATCTGTCGTTAAACAGTCTGGAGCTTAACTGAAAATCAGCGTTTACAGTTTGCCGTGACAATTAGATCTACCAATAGATAGGTAAATTAATGACAATTGCTTTTTTTGATGTTTCAGGCTGAGTGTGGCCCCAATTTCCACAACGCCACAGGATAAAGAAGAGCACTCAACTGATTTGCGAACTTACTTCATGCAGGTTAGGCACACTGCTGTTATATGAAAATGCACGTGTTATTACGTCACGTAAGTTTGTTGTCTTTGAGTGTCGAAGGTGTTGGACGGGGGCAGCAGGAGACTAACTTCAGAACGGAAGTTCAGATACGCAAACTTACGCGTCGAGCGTGAGATCAGCAGGCCTATGATGGTTGCGTTTGTCACGCGATAAATAAATTACATAGCTGCCGTCACCATCTGACACGTATGTAAGTGCGAGCGTGACAGGCGCGTTATGATATAATTTATCGCGTGATAGACGCGACCATCATAGGCCCGCAGGAAAACCTTTGTAAAGCAAATACATCGCGTCCAGATCATCCGTCTAGTCAAATGAACACAAAGTAGATATTTACTTACCACGGCGGTTTTCTAATCTCCATAATATGATTTTATATTTACTTGTATGGTTATCCTTTTGACTATTAGAGCATTTAACCATTTTAACTAGGACATATGACAACCCGTGTCCATACCCGATACATTTTTCATGCTCTTGCAGCTGGAAGCGAGGTAAACACGCACGCATATTCCTATTTCTACAAACGCACCCAATAAAACACGTCACTTACAAAAAATAAAAATACAAACTGACCTGATTTATGTCATGTACTTTGGGAAAGGGGAATACGCCCGTGTGCCATCTCTATATGGTTACATGCCCTGAGTTTAAAAGTTTACTCCAAGCAAACATCATCATTTTCATCTGCCCGAATTAGCTTAACACTTAAGGTTTGTGATGTAAGTCTTACACTTTTGTGATACATATTTTCTAAAGTATGTTGCTTTTATAGGCCTACAAAGCTAAGTCTGTACAGGTTGGGGTGTACGTATTTTATTTATTTATTGAACAAAGACACATATTTCTTATTTCTAAGACAGTTTCCTGCAAAACTGTATTGTACAGTTTGACTGCAGGTATGAGTCAACCAAACGTTGAAACACATCAAAAATACCTTGGATTTTCGATAGTTATGTTGGGGTTGCCATATTATTTTAACGTAGACTTCTGCAGACTGTAGATATATATGCAACGTTAATCTTGACAGGTGGTAATTTTCAACCCTGGGTCAACCTTCGGTTTTGGTGAGAACATGCGTGACCGTCGTATTGTTGCGCTTACGCCGGTCGACTGCATGCTGTTGCCGAAGATATGGTTATTTCAGCGTAACACGGCTAACATTTGGACGCGCATACAGCATTACCTTGAAAAGAAGGTGAGTTACTGACCAATCACGCCGTTGCTCAAAATACGATGACGCACCGTAGACGCAATGCAGTGTAACGTTCTCAACGCATACTGTTCACGCTGGGGCTCATGTTTATAGAACCTGACTTTAACTGGGGTAGGTCTGGCTAGGCCTCCTAGATATCAGTAATCTGATTTAATAGGGAACGCATGAAAATCGTGACGCATAAGACACGTCACTGCGTTTATGGCGCGGCAGCGTATTTTATGCAGCGGGTGTCTTTCACTTGACTTAGCCCCAATTTAGTTCACAAGTCCTTATGTCCCCTCCTCTCATCGTTTCCTCATTGCTGAGGGTCGTGATTCCTAGAGTAATCTTTTTCTTGATTATGCTGCGCCACCTGTTGCTATCTTTGGTAAGTCATTGAAGGAATTATCACAACACAACAAAACGGGGCTTAATAGCGTATAATTATAATCTTATCCACGATTAAGCCCCGCTTTGTTGTGTTGTGATAATGAGTGGAAGTGAAGATGGTCAGATGTCATTCCAGGCAGTCCGTCCATACTTAGGGCCCTGACAAATACTGTAGCAGAGACCTGAGCTGTATTTAATTAATACAAGTTATGTTAACAGATCCCCACGAAGAAGATGCTGTTTAAAGAGTTCGTGTCGTCGCGAAAGTGGCAGGACTTCCGCGAGCAGTTGGTGGCGGACGTGGTAGCCCGCACCAATACCGTCAACTTCACGTCTGTGCACGACGTGCCTTACTCGATACGCATTGAGGAAATGCTCGATATTTAGATACGTATTTATAGATTTAAATAAATAAACACGCCGCAATTTCATTGTTTAATTTACCTAGAAACTATTTTTGACAAATCATTGTTCGAAATGCGTATTCTTATTACTTACGAATTGCCTTTTAGTCTATTAATTACACTGCTTACGGAATATAAAAACAGTGTTATAAAGAAAACATTTTTCGTGGCTAAGTAAGCCGATTTCCACATTGGCTTACTTAGCCACACACGCCACCACAGCACAGGCTTGACAGATAATTATATAAGAACGGTGTGCGCGCGTGGCGCGCGCCCAAGTGCCGAGCACAAAGTGCAAGCATGGGCTCCTGGCAAGCATTTGCGTCTCATCAGATTCAGATCTTTATTAGTAAATAATAAATCCCACCAAAAACATTGTGTAAAAAGCTAGCCAAGTCTCGATGGAGCTGCTTGTTTATCTCTAAAAAGTAATGAAATCTAGACAAAGTCGTGCCAAGTCTAAGGTTCTTTACTGCGATTTTTTAATTATTATAGTTAATGTTGTGTGACTTGGCCGTTGAAGGATACACAAGGGTACAAAACCAGGTGCTCCATGACACCATTGCACCAATCGTTGACGGTCGGACGGTGTCATGAAGCACCTGGTTTTTGGCACGACTTTGTCTAGATTTCATTACTTTTTAGAGATAAACAAGCAGCTCCATCGAGACTTGGCTAGTTTTTTCCAGAATGTTTTTGGTGGGATTTCACTTCTTTTTGTAGAAACGTGGGCATAGACCTTCGATTTTTGACATCAAATGAAGCGGCCCACCGAGTTGAATATTTTTTGTAATCGTCGTAAGTCGATCTCTAATAGTTTGGTTGGGCTCTTGTGTTTTCTAATCAGGGTCACCAGGTACTCCAGATCTTCAATTATCCTAGTTTTATAGATTTCCCTTTATGTGGCCATTAAACCCTAGCTCTGTACCAAATTTCAGCTCTCTGAGTTTACGGGAAGTACTAGTTCTATTCTGATGATCATGAGTGAGTGAGTGAGTGTCATAAATGCGAAACTTTGCTTTTGCTTAACTTCGGAACTAAATGACCTACAGACTTGAAATTTTGGATTTAAAGTATGTGATTGTAGCTTACTAGATGGCGAAAATTTCTGCGTTCTGGTCTTATCCTGAGGTTCTCAAATGGGGGTCTGAAAATGCGGCGAAATGGTTCCAGTAAAGGATGGTACGGCAGTGTTTGCTTCGCGCTCGACTTGGCGGGGGCACTGCCGTGCCCCCTGATACAAGTTATGTTACATCGATAAATAATAGTGTATTATATAGTAAATTTTATCCAAAGGTTAGGTTATACTTAGCTGTCTAACTAAAACTCGACAGTTTTAGGTTATTGATCTCTCGATTTGTTAGTAAACTCATTGCTAGGACATTCATTATCTTTTAGAATAAAGGCCTAGATAAGGAGCGTCTGTTATTCCGACATTTGCCTCCAAGGCCTTTTTCGAACTCGTCGTAGCATCCGGTCTCCTGCCCCTTCCGTGCGGAGGGATTGTCTTCGAGCATAGAGTGACAAAAGAAACGGACGCTTGCGAAGTTTCTGACATGAGGACATTGTCATGTGTAGTTCGGCATGATTATCCTTATAAGTGTAGAATTCAGCTACAAAAATATCTAAGTAATGAACGCATTCTTGAATAACTTAAGTTATAATTCTGTGTATAATAAATAATTGAATCCATATTAAGCTCATTTATGAGTTGCTTCGTTAACTCAAAGGTTCTGACGATACATCACAATAGTGGAGATTTTTTTTATCAAATTGTGACGTCACAGCCTTTATGTGGCTTTTTAATGTTCACTTACATTCTTCAACAACTTTATTCCGAACTGTTTTAGCCACGATGACGTATGATTATTTATTTAAATATAATTACTAAATTATGTGTCTGTCTCATAGTACAAGTTAGCTGTATTTTCGTTTCATCTATTTGCAAGCAAAATTTATAATTTGTGACGCACTTTGCCCAAGAGAAGCAAACTATTTTAAAAACTTCTTAGTTGCTTAACATCCATTAAAAAAAAAACAGTCATCAGTCATTCACAACGAATTTGTTTTGATACGTGTTTTCTTCTTTATTGTATTTTTATTTATCATTTTGTTGTTATAGTATTTTTTTATTTTATAAACTGATAATCTAGCAAAATGCCACCGAAACAAGATGTGGTATGCAATTAAAATACATATACGATTTAGTTTAGTGAAAATACGGGTGAAACCCAAAAAGTTGGAGCGTCGTAAGCCGTAGTTAAAAATATACAAACCCCACGAAAGTGAAATATTCCGTTCTGCGACGAAAATATTCAATACAGTTGGATGGTTAATTGTCCGTCGCATTATGGAAACTAGAAAATTTAATTACATGAGTTGCCATGTCTAACCTTTTGAACTAAGTACACCAATTTGTGAAGTTAGATAGGTTTCCGTTCATATTGGGTTCCTAAGTTATTGTGGTTATAGTCTGATAAGTGTCAATGTCTATCTATATGATTATGCGAAGTTCTAACAGGCCGACCATTAGTTTATATTGAGAACAGTTTTAAAACAGCATACCTCAGTTCCTTACAACTCTGAGCATAATAACAAAAGATGTAAAGATATTGTCTGCTCTCAAAATATACTAAAGGAAACACGCATACTCATCTAGGTTCTTTATTTTTCCTTCTCTAACCATTTCAATTGCTGTCTGTTGTTTTGATTCCTCTCCAGTTTGGACTGGCCGTTTCATTTATTTTCTTCCCACCTCTTAAATCACCTTCATATCTATCAATCTCTGGGGTACTAATGTGTTATATGATTTTGCTCCATTATTCTTGTTTGCAACTTAGTAAGTGAACGGTCTATCTTGCCGTCTGATTCTCCATGGAACATTGACAGTGCTTTAGCATATTTCTCATGGATTACGGCTTTCTTTCTTCTCAACAGTGATCTCCTCTAGGGAAATGCCGTAGAGTCAGACTTGTAAAAGTGCCCTTGCGGCTTTCTTACCGAATAAAGATCATTATAGAAAAGGTAAGGAGGCCAATGTAATATACAAAAACAGATGAAAAAGTGTCCACCTGAAAGCAGTAAATAAAAGTTCTGAATCCGTCTAGAATGGGTCTAGAAGGGCAAGATAGTATGAAGTTAACAACCAATTATAATTTTATAATTTATCGAAATGCTACTCAATCCTTTGTTTTTCTTCTGATGGAAATATTAAATCGTGTTCAAAATGATTTTTCTCGTCTCGTTGTCGATTTTATGATTCCTATCATAATGGGTACTAGGCATAATATGAACATAGATATAGAACAATTATAATATATAGAAAACATCCAAAACCCAGGAACAAACATTCGTGCTCATCACACTTGGGACCGCCAGCTTCGTTTAGTTTACTACCATCTATGCTCAATTTTCTAGTTGATTCCAGTTCATCTTCCGAAAACGGTTTTCTAAAACTGCGGAGAACAGCTTTGGAGACAGCGTGTCTCGCATATTTAATTACTAGCTTCTGCCCGCGACTTCGTCCGCCTTAAATTCGTTTATCGCGGATAAGGATATTTTTCCGGGATAAAAAGTAGCCTATGTCCTTCCCCGGGACTGAAACTATCTTCATACCAAATTTCATCCAAATCTGTTCAGCGGTTTAAGCGTGAAGAGGTAACAGACAGACAGACAGATAAACAGATAGACAGATACACTTTCGCATTTATAATATTAGTTAGGAGTATGGATTAAAGATTGCGCATTGGGGTTTCCAGTAGTATTTTTACTTTGCTTTTAGAATATATCTTTTTTGATTATGTTTACGTATAGGGTCCCTAATGTGGTTTGTCCTAATGTATCGTTTGTCCTAACGCATTTTTTTCAGAAACCGTAAATTCTTTTAAAAGATCATTGTATAGATTAGGTTAGGTTTGGTTTGTTTTATAACAATTCTGAAAAGTTTACAGTTAAAAAAAATGCGTTAGGACAAACGATGTTAGGGATTCCGATATAGATCCTTAATACGTTTACGAGTAGTGTTGGGATTCCTTCGACTATCGAATATCGACTACATAATGGCATTGGATAGCATCAGTTTTAACCTCTTAAGACCCTGCGTATATAATTTGGTCCATATTCAAAACTGAATTTTTTGACATTCTTTGCATTACAAATGGTTACTTTTCCAACGCCATAAATTTAGCTTTAGTACTCTCAGGAGTATAAAGCCATATAGGAAAGTCTATACAAGCAAGAAATTCCATCAGTTCCATAAGTAATCAGTATTATATTATATATCATAAATACCAATAATGTATACCTACTATTATAAAGTTGTAAAAATAAAATGTCTTCAATGTACAGACATGATTTCAAAAAATATTGTATTTTTTTGGATTCTTTGTATGTTTGTATGTGTCGTTGTGGCTTCATCACGCCAAATCGGCTAAACGGATTTCAACTATTTTTGGTACAAGGTAGTCACTTTTTACCCGACTCCGCTGAAGAAAAAAGAGGGTTATGATTTTTTCTCCTCCGCGGACGAAGTTTGTGGGCACCGAGTTATTAAAATTATCACATTTTCTATGGTAGTTGTGTAGGTACAGTCAGCTGCAAAAAGATAATACTTACATGATTAGTCCGTTCAAAAACATCTTCACTAGATTCTAGTAGTTACCCGTCAATAGAGTTGAGAAAATATATATTTGAACGGTCTTATCATGTATATCTTTTTGCAGTTGACTGTAGCTGCCTTGTTACTTAATCAAGATTTCTGAGATAATATTTAGCTTGATTATGTATTATGTTATCAGTGTTGATGTTGCAATCAAGAAAGCACAAGAAACAGCATTAAATGCATGAATTATCCAACAGGATCCGGAAGTACTAATGCGCCGAAAATTTCTCATCAAATGTCGGTTTCGAGCGCTTGCACGGCTCGTGCAAGCTAACAGTTACTGGCTCATAGAGGACGTTGATCAATACGAGGGCGTGGACGACGTGAAGCGGCGCGTGGAGCAAGCCGTCAGGACGAAGGCTAATAAGAAACAGTTGTTGACTACAAACGTTAGATGTCGCTTTTATTAAATTAATTTAATTTCATACCTAAGCATAACGCCATACGCTTTCTATATAAGGTGCGTTAGAGTTAGACAGAAGCGCGGAGAAGTTCGAAAGTTTAATTTACATCAACGCCTTTAAGACCATTTTGTCACACTTCCGTCTTACCCCAAAGCACCTTACGTTCATATTTTTACTGTACCATCCAGTATATATAGCTAAGAAACGCCTCATTAAGGTGTACATCTGGAGCATTCCTTTGTATGGAAGTGAGTCGTGGACACTGACACAAAGGGACAGAGAAAGGTTAGAGGCATTTGAGATGTGGTGTTGGAGACGAATGTAAAGAATTAGCTGGACCGAAAGGAAGACCAATGAAGAGGTATTGAGTATAGTGAACGAAAAAAGATCCATATTGAAAACTATACAAAGTAGGAGAGAAAAGATGGTGGGCCACCTGATGCGACATGACACTTTCTTTGTGAACATTCTGGAAGGTAAAGTTAACGGAAGAAGGGGAAGAGGCATACCAAGATTAACCTATTTTAATCAAATAAAAGAAAAAGTGGGCACTGTGTCGTATCAGGAGACCAAAAGGCTAACAGAGGATAAGGAAGAATGGCGATCACTCCACCGACGAGAGCGTAGCTCTTAAGTTACTAACGAACGAACCATCCAGTCACAAGGCTCTCTCTCTCTCTCTCTCGCTTGCACACATCAAACGAGTAAGCCTTGTGAATTTATATAGCCCGACCAGGAAAATAAAATACCTGCTCTGGGGGCGTTAAATTTGCAATAATTATGGCAACACTAAGTATGATGTACCTATTAGTCATGTTGACATCTAGGTCGGAAATGAATAAAATCTTATCCTTCAGACTTTCCATACGAAAAATACTTTGTCATATTGTAAATAAATTTTCTTAAGTGACTTTTAATAGTTTCCGGCATTTTAACGCACAAATAACTCACAATATCCCAGAAATAGACCATACACAATAAACACCTCACTTTGACAGCAATTGGCAGATGGCTTTAATTACTTCTGTAAAGTTACTATTGCTAGTTGAAGAAATTAGTTCTAATAGTTTTCCGCAATATGGCGAAGTTTTTTATTTTCCTGGACGGGCTTTACCATCCAGTGGCCTCAGTCACAAGGCTCTCTCTCTCTCGCTTGCACACATCAAACGAGTACGCCTTGTGAATTTATAAAGCCCGGCCAGGAAAATAAAATACTTGCTCTGGGGGCGTTTAATTTGCAATAATTATGGCAACACTAAGTATGATGTACCTACTAGTCATGTTGACATCTAGGTCGGAAATGTTATTTAGAGGAATAGAATCTAATCCGTCAGACTTTCTATCCGAAAAATACTTCGTCATATTGTAAATCACTTTTCTTAAGTGACTTAATAGTTTCCGGCATTTTAACGCACAAATAACTCACAATATCCCAGAACTAGACCACGCACAATAAACACCTCACTTTGACAGCAATTGACAGATGGCTTTAATTACTTCTGTAACGTTACTATTGCCAGTTGAAGAAATTTTCCGCAATATGGCGAAATTTTTTATTTTCCTGTTCGGGCCTTACTATTAGGTATATATTCTGTGGCAGACGTGCCTTTTTTATGGTTTCTATTACACCCATTACCAGAAGTCGTAATATGTAGTGCCTATTTACCTAAACTTCACGGGAGGACGTAATTAAGAGTGGTTATAACCACCAGAAAGAATGAATTATTTTATTGAATGCGGGATTTCCCGGATGAGTAATTCTTTATAGACATACCTGAATTCACCCGAGTCAGTCCTATGAGTAGAGGTTCAATTCATAACAGCTGGCATGAATGGATTGAACGAAAGTAATGTCACTTATCACTGTGAGTGGCAGTGTGAGTGCTGTACTTATACAGGGGTCTCCTGATATTTTGTAAACAAGTAGGTACATAGCACGTTTACGTTATTCAAGAAAATTTTTCTTTAAATATGAGTAAATGAATACGCTCCGACTTCCCTTGTAATTTTCTTGACGCCACGCCTGTAATAGAAATATTACATGTAAAGCAAATGAAGTATTTAGTATGGTATTGAATAATTTCAGGATAAAGCGTTGCTGAACAAGTCTGCCCAAGAACGAACTCACCAAGAACAGCAATATCTCTATCGTATTTTGGGCGATTTAAAGTGTTTCAAAAAATACCCTCGTGTAAGTGGCCAACCTACTCAAATTGTGGTTTAACCTTTATACAATAGAAAATTGTATAGTAGAGCTTTATACAATAATACACAAAGCTTTATACAATAATACACAAAGCTTTATACAATAATACAACTTATCATAAAAAGTATGGCTTCAACAGGCTTGAAGCCCCTAAGCCCTGATTTTACTAATCCTACACCTTGGTTTCAAAAGTATGGCTTGGCTGTTTCATACATGTATATTTAACAATATTATAGTCAATATCGTGATAATATTATTAATTTGAATTCCTCTCTATGAAACGGACAGGCTGTGACGTAGCGCCTGGAAGGGAGCGGGCAGCACGCATTTTCGTACATATTTTGCTACCGTTCTGTAAATCCCCGGCCAGTAGTAGCTCTGCGCAATCTTTTGTAAAGTTTTGTTCGTGCCCAAATGTCCGGCGCTCGGTATGTCGTGGTTTTGCTTTAAAATTTGTTCTCTTTCTTCCTCTGGCACACATACCTTCCATTCCGTTCCTGACCTTGCGTGAGTGTTGTATGTTGGATTAATTATTTTTCTATATAATTTGCCGTCCTTTAAACAATAGTCTAATTGCTGAGCATTCCCCGCTCTTATTTCTTCTATTTTCCGAATGTACCAGCTCTGATCCTGTGACGCGCAGACCGGGTTCCGTGATAATTCGTCTGCTATCATACGTCTCTGTGTCGGAGAGGTACTGGTTATCTGGAACGATGCGGTTGACTGTGAGTTACCTTCGGTAGGCTGGCTCGGTTGGGTTACGACTTCCTGTATCTCCGACTGTTCCTTTTCGTTCTCCCATAATGCTTGCATTCCCACTCTGCGCAGGACATCCATGCCTATGATCGTGCATGTGACTGTCGGAAGGAATCTTATCCATTGCCTTATTTTTGTCCCCTTAATTTCTATGTCCACCAGCACGCTTTTCTTTACCTGTGTTGTTGTCCCATTCGCCAGGACTATACATCTCGGTTTGTTCACTACCTTGGCTGCTTTTGCCATGCAGTCGTTGTATATCCTTTCGTCTATGTATGTGTTTGTAGATCCTGTGTCTACCAAACACCTGTACGTGTTCCCCATTATTCCTGCTTCCAGGTACATCCGGTTATCTTGCAACTTTTGTTCAATGGCGGTCTCCAGGAGTTTCCGCTTTTCGCCTCGCCGTCTGTTACAACAATCTTTACTCAACGTACCCGGTCTCCCGCACTGGCTACAGAAGACTTGCCTTTTGCCTCGGCACTCCCTCATACTATGTCCTGGTTTCCCGCATGACCAGCAGCATGTATTAGGGTCGTATTTCGGGTGAATTTTTTCGGTCGCTGGATAATGTCTTATTCCTTTTTCCCGTTGCTCGTTGCTTGTCCCGGCTCGTGTTCGAAACGTTTCCAACCTTTCTGCTCCGTCCTCTGTGTGAGTGGACGGTTCATGGTGTGTTCTTCGCAGGTATGCTTCCTCGTTTGATGAGGAGCATATATTCTCGAACTCGGCGGTTAACTTAATAAGCCCGGGTAAGCCTTTATAATCTTGTTCCTTGATATATAGCTTATAATCTTTAAGCATGTTTTCATGGATCCGGTATAGCTGTTGCGCTTTTGCTAGCTTTCCATAGCGCCTCATCAACGTCTGCAGGTCGGTGACATAGCTTGTAAACTTTTCTCCAAACTTTTGTTTCCGCGCGACGATTCTCACTATGAGGTCTTCCTCGTAATTGCCTGCAGTATCCTGGGAAGTGCCCGCAGTATGTCGTCCCGCTCGACGTCGCTGGCCTCTATTAGTTCCTCGAGTCTTTCCAGGAATTCTATCGGTTACCTTGAATGAGAGGTTCCACTCTTTTATTAGTTTTGACAGGTTGTTACCTTTTTTTTCGGGTTCGGGTTCGGACATGTTCGGTTGATCCTTCTTTCCTGGTGTCCTGAATTCTTCGGTCTCCTTTAAAACCTCCACTAGATTTTTCCTTATTTGCTGTACTGTCAAACCTTCCACAGGTAGGCCTCTGATTTCGGTCTCCTTCATTAGTTCTGGTTTCTTTAAACGGTAAATCCTGGCGGTAGGCATCTATTAGGTACCCTAAACTATCTCCTAACCCCGGATCTGGATTAGTTTTCTAGCGGCCCTAATTGCCCTAACTGCTTCGGATATAAACGGTAACAGCGGACTTTACTTAATGTAAATCTAATTTCTTTAAGCGATAAATGCAGGCGGTAGGCGTCTACTAGGTGCCCTAAACTATATTCTTACCCCCGGATCTGGATTACTTTTCTAGCGGCCCTAGTTGCCTTATCTACTGCGGATATAAAAGGTAACGGCGGAGTTTGCTTAACGTAAATGTAACTTTTTAAACGAATCGAATGTCTAAAACTGGGACCTAGGTCCTCCTAAATCCTGCCTTGTTTGAGCTAGAAAACTCCTGTGAGTCTTTTAGTTGGGCGCCAAATGTGACGTAGCGCCTGGAAGGGAGCGAGTCCTGGTTCCAGACGCTAGTTTATATCCCTCGGTCCAGACGGGATCTGGAGGGTTTCCGAGCTAGCTCAGGTTAGGAAGGCAGGGATTGTGGGTTAAAGCAAACACTGGTTTAACTTATCTAAAATCAGAGGGTTTTTATGCCTGTTTATTAATTTATATAGAGCGTAAACCTAGTTCCTACGGGACTTTGAGTCCCGACCACACGGAGGGTTAGTGTCCCGTCGATGGGACACTAACCCTCAGTGGGGTCGTGGTGTTAGTACGCGGGAGCAGGGGGCGGAGATCGATACCCTTCGTGGTAAACCACACTCAGTCTCACGATGCGTGAACACACACCAAGCCCGAGGTATGGTTTCCCGGATTGTCCCGTGCGACAGATGCGTGGACACACACCGCGCGATAGACAGTCCACTCGGAACGTAAGTACTGAACTTCCCCTCGGTAGTGACAAGAAGCGTGCACACACTCCGCGCTAGGGATAGTACAGGATTCAGCGCCGAGTCACCGGGAGAGCGACCTGATACCAAATACTAATAACGGGAAGGACCTAAGCGTCTCTGGGACGCGGGGGGAGCAGCAACTTGCAAGAACTCGTGGTTAGGCCGCGACCTGCCCACTGGAGCGCTGACAAGCTACTGCCGCCGTGCGTCGTCGTCGTGGTCTTCTACACATACCCCTTCTGGGCATGTAGGGTGCCATAACAGGGCTTGGCCCTTTTTGACAGAATCTGCTCCGTCCGCTACTGCGGGCGGGTCTTCTTTGGTTGCCTCTTGGCAGGCGTCAGATAAAGCTGCGGTGGGGGCGGCCGTTGTTCGGGTCTTGCGACTGGGAACTGGGGGCCTCTCTGCGGCTTTATTTTGGTTGTTGGGACGTTTTTGGTGTTGTTGTTGGTGCTGCCGCTGCAGTGTCTTGATTTGTCGCCAGTGACGGCGATTTCGACGACTGTTGGCCTCTCTGCGGCGTTGAGGAAGTTGGCCTGTCTGCGGCGTTGTGGGATCCTGGGCGAGCAGGGGACTAGGGTGGCGGAATGAGCTCTCTTGGGAGAGCCCGGCTTCTTCTGTCCGGGGGACGCGCGTGGAGCGGCGCTATCCCGACGAGCGACGGGACTGTCGAGGTGTCCGCACGGTGGAACATGGCGCCGGATAGCTGGCCGATGAAGTCGTCCAGTCCTTGCCAATTGAGGTCTCGGTGGATTGTCTCGTTCCGCATATAGCGCGGAGCCGAGACAATGGTGCGCAGGGCCTGGTTCTCCTGCGCACGCAGCCTTTTCTTGCTGGAATCTGACGTCAAGGCGTACCATGCGGGTGCCGCGTAGGTGAGACGGGATCGCAGGTACGTCTTGTAGATCCCCAGCTTTGTGTGCAGAGGGAGGCTGCTGGCAAGGACTGGTCGGAGAAGGGTGCGCGCAGACTTCGTCCGCCGTGCGGTGATCTCGACGTGTCGGTTCATGGTGAGTCCCCTGTCAATTGTCACGCCCAGGTACTTTGTCGTGTGCGTCCACACGATTTCTTGTCCGAGCAGTTGGAGAGGGGTGGGCTGCTTGCATCTGCCTGTTATGATGGCCTGCGTCTTCCCCACATTGACTGACATTCGCCAACGGGCAAACCATTTGGGCAGGGCGTCAAGTGAGCGCTGGATCTTGCGTGCCGCGTGCGTAGGGTTCATGGACGACGCGTATAGTGCCGCGTCGTCGGCGTACAGGCCCAACTTGACGTCTTCCCGCACTGGTAGGTCGTCAGTATATAGGGCGTAGCAGGCCGGGGACAGGCAGCTTCCCTGTGGAACGCCCGCGAGGATCGGGCGCTCCGTGGATGTGGCGTTTTCCACCCCCACATGGAATCGCCGCTCGGACAAGAAGGATGCGAGGATCTTGACGATGCGCCGTGGGGCTGGAGATGTGGACAATTTGAAGAGTAGGCCCTCGTGCCATACTCTGTCGAAGGCTTTTTCCATGTCGAGGAATACTGCTACTGCGGCCTCTTTCTTGTTCATGGCCGTCGCCATGAAGTGCAGTACCGTCGACAGCTGCAGAGTCGTGGAGTGGTTCGCTCGGAACCCGAACTGTTCTGCCCTGGGCTCGATGTGGGGCTGGAGGAGGTTCAGCAGGAGCTTTTCGAACACCTTGGAGAGGGTGCTCAAGAGAATGATCGGGCGGTAGCTCTCAGGTTTCCGGGGGTTCTTCCCCGGCTTTGGCAGCATGAAGACCCGGCCAAGTTTCTATGGTGATGGAAAGTGTCCGGAGCGCAGGATCCCATTGAACAGGCGTGCCACCGCGGCAGTTGCTCGCGGTGGCAGATGGTGAAGTGCCATGTTCGGGATCGCATCGGCGCCCGGTGCCTTTCTTGGCTTCGTGCGTCTCATGGCTCGCTGCACTTGACCGGGTGTGAAGTAGAGAGGGTCCTCTCCCGCCTCGATCGGTGCCGCAAAGTAGCTCTCCAGGTGTTTCTCGACTGCTGAAACGTGCTCCACATCGTCAGTCGCGTTCGGTTGAAATTGCCTCTCAAGGCAGTCGGCGAAGAGTTCCGCCCTGTCTTCCGCCTTATACCTCGGGAGGCCGTTTTCGTCGTTGAGAGGGATGGTTGCCGTTGGTGTCAGGCCGAGTTGCCGGCAGAGACGATGGACGGAAGGCATGTCGCCGTCCACGGCTTCCAGGTGTCTCTCCCACCACTCCGCAGCGTGTGTCTCCAGCTCCTTTCTTACACGCTCCAACATGGCGTTAAGGGACGCCTTTAGAGTGGGACATCGGGACCTCTGCCACTCTAATCTCAGACGGCGTTTGCGCTTGATAAGTTCCTGGATCCTAGCAGGGAGCGGCTTTCGCCTTTCGCTGGTAGGAACGGTGTGCGCTGCAGCGTTGAGTGCCGCCTGGATGTTGGAGGTGAGGCTGGTGGTGGCGTGCTCGACGTCGTCTGCTGTGGTGACCGGTATGGTCTGGGATTTCTCCTCCATGGCCGCCGAGAAGGTCTCCCAGCAGATACGTCGTCCTGGCTTCATCGGTGTTGTGGTTGGCAGGTCTCTGATAACCATCAGGACCGGGCGATGGTCCGATGGCAGGTCGGGCAGGACTTCGTGAGTGAAGGCGGCGTATACGTCCTTGTGAATCGCGAAGTCTATGACATCTGAGGAGTTCCCTTGTGCATAGTGGGTATGGTCCTTAGGTCCTGTGATGTCATAGTTGCGATCCACTGCTGCTTGCGCTATCCTCAGGCCCGTCGCATCGGTCTTGGTTGAGTGCCAGTCCGTGTGTTTGGCGTTGAAGTCCCCTGCCAGGAGGGTCGGCGTAGGGGACTGTAACAGCCCGCATAGATTCGTGACTATGCATTCCGGCGGTCCAGGGGGGCGGTAAACGGCGAAGAGGCGGAGTTCGTGCCCGGAGAGTTGGAGTTCAATCCCTAGTGCGTAGATTGACACGTAGGGGTGGTACGGGATCTGTTGGTGCACGATATTCCTTCTCACCAGTACCGCTAGGCCTCTGTAGGCTTTCCCCTCAGGGGAGACCTCGTCTCTGCGGTATACAAGGTATCCGCTGACCTTGAGTGGAACGCTCTTTCTCAGGCATGTTTCGCTGACCAGCATAACATCGATCTCCTGCTCCCTGACGAAGTTGCGGAGCAGGCCAATTTTGCCGATCAGCGATTGAGCGTTCCAGTATACCACTCTCAACCCCTTAGGGTGCTGGTTGAATGTTGCGGTGGAGAGTGGTGGCGGCTTGTAGGACGGCGCTTGTGGTGGCGGCGTCCTGAGAGGAGGCGAGGCTCAGCAGCTGCGTGATCAGCGTCAGCATGTCGGCAGCGGCATTTGGCGCGGCGTTCTGCTTGGCGAGTATGTGTTGCTGCACAACGTTTCTGGGTTGCGCCGGTTGTGGCGGTAGCGTTGCGGGCTTCTTCTTCTTTTTTTTCCTTTTGTTTTTTGACTTATTTGTTGTGTTCGACGTCTGCGTGTTTGGTTTGCCTTCGGCGCGAGCCGTGGGCTGACCCCTTGTTTGGGGGCCGTTGGCCGGCGCCATCAGGCTTGCTGGCGCCGATTCTGCCACCGTGGGCACTTCCATGGCCGCACGGGTCTCGGGTCCGGGGCGGGCGGGCTTCGTAAGTGCGTATGGGCCTGCTTTTTTGTTCCGGGCCTCTCTCCGGAACACTTGGCAGCCGATGTGGTTTGCTGGGTGCGGGCCTCCGCAGTTTGCGCAAGTGGCAGGCGCCTCCTTTGGTCGAGTGCAGTCCTTCGCCTTGTGCGGCCCCGCGCAGCGCACACAGCGAGATGGGCGGTGACAACCTTCCGATGAGTGCCGGAAGCCCTGGCAGTTGTGGCACTGCGCAGGGCCCCTCTTGCTCCTCCAGGCTTCTATTTTAATGTCAGGCATGTTTAAGAGCTCATCGATCCCGTATATGCCGGCACCCTGTGCCGCCGTAGTGTTGAGCTGTGTGAAATACACGCAGCCCGGGCGTCCGTTACGTGCGACGATGGGCCGTATATATTCAGCTTCGTAGCCCTTCTTGTGGAGGGCCTGCTTTATTTCGTCCGGGGGTGTCTGGATTGGCAGTCCTCTTATGGCCACCTTCAGTCTTTGGGCTTCCTTTGTATTGTATATGTGAAATGGGGCCACGTCCTGTCCCACCTCATTCTGGAGATCAATGAGGAAGGCTTGGACGGCCCGAAACTCGGCGTCGGACTTCGGCGTAAAACGCACCCCTTCCCCTGCGGGGGTAACGTTCGGCGGGTGGCCGAGTTTTTCAGCCAGGGCGCCGAAGTGCTTGGTCCAGTTCGGCAATCTGTCGACGTGTATGGGCCTGTATTTCTGCTTTTTCTCGGCTTCTATTTGGGGTTGTTGCTGTTGTTGCTGTGTCGGCGGTGCGGTGATGGGGCCCGAGGGGGTGGGTCTCTTGGCGCACTGTGTTTTCGCGGCTTCGACGTAGTTTCTGGCCGGAGGGGTGCTGGTTGTAGGCAGTGGCGGCTGTTTTGCGGCGGCGATTTTTTCTGTCGGTAGTCGTGAATCGACGTTTTCCCGACTACCGACAGAATTATGAGGCTTTTGCGGGGGTGAGGGGGGTCGCTGGAGGATAGCGTAGGTAGACCTACGCCTTGCGGCGCAGGCCTACCCTCCCTGTTTCCCGTCTGGGCAGCGGCCTTGGCGTTCTGTGCCGACGGGATGGCTGCTTTTTGTGGCTGTATCTTTTGATTTTCAGCTTCTTGATGTTTGTTGTTCGCGCCTGCCGATTTTGATCGGCGGCGTAGTCTGGGGTCTGTAGGCGGTGATGTCTGCCTACAGGCACGCTTGCCCTCCTCTTCCTCTTCAGATGTAGTCGGGCTGGTGGCTAACTTCCGTTTTACAGCGGCGGATGCAGTAGGTGAGTCAGTCGCGTGTTGCTGACTGAGTAGGTTCTGGTACTGGCGGTCGTCCGGGTGGAGCTCCTCCTCATCATCCCCCAGTTCGTTCGCCTTGATGCGTATGTAGACGGCCATCCAAGCCATGAGGGCCGGCGACGCTACGCCCATCTCGATCAAACGGGCTACCAAGATGCGGTCACGATCTAGGCATTCCCGTGGCGAGGGGGGCGGATCGACGCTAGACATCGGTGGCAGTAATGTGCCGGGGGCCGCGGCCGCGGTGCGCCAGTGGGATGGCGTAGCAACGGCGAAGCGGGGCTTCTGGGTGTTTGTAGGGGTCGCTGGAATATCGGCGGCCTCTTCGGCGTCGGCGTAGTGGTCGGCGACGGCTTCGGTGATGTTGATTTTTTCTGTCGGTAGTCGTGAACCGGCAGATTCACAGGTACCGACAGAAAAGTGCGGCTTCGGTGTGGGGTGAGGGGGGACGCTGGTGGACAGCGTAGGTATCCTGGCGCCTTGCGGCACCGATCTACCCTCCCTTTTACCCTTGGTGGTGGCGGCGGCTGGGTCCATTTCGAAAATTTTCGAAAAACGGTCCGAAAAACGGGACTCTGCGACGCTTATTCTAGCCGGCTATGCCAGACCCTGCATGGTTTCCCCCGGGGCGTCCGTTTGAGCGGGACCGGGTTTCACCATACAACGAAGGCACCGACTAGAAAGCAGCAAAAAATGCAGGTATCCCCTCCCAACGGTCGAGCGGTGGGGCGCTGTTCGCACGGCGAGTCTTCTCAGAAGGCGACGGTGAGCAGCAAAGAGCGGTGTTGGAGCGTCCGAACAGTTTGGGTTCCGTTGGCAGTCCTGCCGCCATGCGGTGCGCGGCATCAAGCCTGATGAAGCCATACTTTTTAAGATAAGATGTAGGGTCCGTAAAGTCAGAGCTTGAGGGCTTGACTTTTCCTGGGATCTGATAACTTTTTTACAGCGAAAGCGCTATGACCTTGTGAGTCTTGGCTGCCAATTTTACACGAAATGTTTTTGGTGGGATTTGTCTGTCTGGAGTAAACTCAAAAACAACTTGACCAATCTTACTGCAGTTGTCACTTATGTATAGTTTCACTATGCCTGTTGGTTTTACGCTGCAAAGATACATATTTTGGGTTCAGAGAGTCATTTCACTTATTGTTTTGAAAATATTTTCAATGCATAGACATTTAATTTTTACAACTTTATAATGGTAACAATGGATGATTGTGTCATCCCACAGAATGCGAAAAGAAAGCTTGCGGCGGCAACATACTTCAAATATTACGGTCCAAATCGGGTCATCATACGACAGGGTCAGGTGGCACAAGCCATGTACTTCATTGTGACCGGAGACGCGACCGTCAGTCATTTAGTCTATGACGAGTTTTTAAAAGAGTACGTGTCTGTGGAAATTTCTAAATTGACCGCTGGAGACGTGTTCGGAGAAGTGGCGCTGCTTCATGGCGTTCCAAGAGCTGCTACCGTCACAACTGACAGTAAGTTTACATAGGCCATAAAGGTACGGACAGACGTGCTCAAAAAAAAAAAAAAATCATGCTCATAACATAACATAAGCTTGCTTAAAATTTGCATGCTCTACAACTGTTCACATTTGCCAACAAAAAGCATGCTTGTTTAGGCATGCTTATTTATGAGCATGCTAATTTTAAGTTTTACTCATATTTAAGTAAAAAGGTGGTTATAAGCCTTTCCCTGGGCAACTCGGTGCTGGGCATCGACTTATTTAGACACCACGCCACTGCCATCTTCTTAAGTGTACCAACGTCAAAGGTTAACGTAAGTGATTTTTTTCTCTATAACACATGTTGTGTTTGCCAGTCATTGGGTAAATACTCTAAAATGTGAAGTACCTATTGTATAAATGAATACCTTTTGTATTCTAAAGAACCTCAATTCGGTAGGATTTCGTTATTTTTTACAGAGTTCCTTTGACCACTTTCCGGCTCCATCATCATATCAGCTCGATGGTATCATAATATTGTATTGTCACTCAACTTACCTAAGTATACCAAATTTTGACACAATTGGAAACCAGAAAGTGGGTCAAATTGAACTTGCAAGATTTGACCTGGCGTAAGATTTTTGGTACACGGGTAGCTGGGCCTCCACAGATGGTTATAGGGCAGGGGTCGGCAAGCTTTTGTGAGTGTCAGGATGGCAGGTGTACATCAACAAATGGAACTGCAGTATACGTCAGGAGTTAGTGAGTCGGAAGAGTCAAAAACTACAATTTACAAAATTTAAAAATTTTTGAGGAGCCATAATTTTTTTTCTGGCCAATAATAAATTAATACTAAAAAAAAAAAACGAATCTATTCATAGAGCCGCAGCTTCACATCCAAATAGCGGCATGAGGCTCGCGAGCCGCGGGTTCCGACCCCTGTTATAGGATACTCGACTACGCTGATGACAAAAAGAGGGTTATGATTTTTTCCCCGCCGCTGACGAATTGCGGGAACTTTCTAGTTCATTATATATTATATACTAGCTTCTGCCCGCGACTTCGTCCGCCTTAATTCGTATTTTTCCGGGATAAAAAAAAAAAAAGTAGCCTATGTCCTTCCCCGGGACTCAAACTATGTCCATACCAAATTTCATCCAAATCGGAAAGGCGGTTTAAGCGTGAAGAGGTAACAGACAGACGGACAGACAGACAGACAGACACACTTTTGCATTTATAATTTTAGTATGGATAGTATGGAAGTATGAATATTGAGTTGAAAAAACGTTAATTGAATAGGTTAAGTTAAGCTTGCAAATACAACAAACTACCACCAGACAGTACAATATTCCGCGACACGTACTTTGCCTGTCTTTTCGGGGGACTCCGGACAGTGAACATCCTCGTGATGATGCTTCGTAGACAGGCGAAGCACCTGACAATGGTGGTGTTGAGGATTATACTGTCTATGTAGACCTTTTTATAGTTCAGGAAAGAGTGCGTTTAAGGAAATACCACGTTCCTATCCAGGTTATTTGTATCGGCAGGTCACTGCGAGCTTCTGGCTCTGATGAAGGCGGAGTTCAAGTATGTGCTGCGCACGTTGATGCAGCGGCAGTGGGACGAAGTCAAGCTGGCGATGTCTACGTTCACATATTTTAACAGGCTTGATGATGTGCGTGAGTTTTAGTTAAATATACATATATTTATTAAAACATAAATGATTTTCCTATAAAAGGTACGTAACTTTTTTTTTTAAAGGTACCTAATCTACATACATATTATATCCAAATCGTAGTACCATTTCTGATAATATTTTAATAGTACTGGACCTGTCTGCACAGTTCAATTGAAAAATTCGCACATTTCAGAAGTGTTGTAGGAGTCTTAGTAAGTATTTTAGACTTGGGTGGATATACGCCACCAGTTACGTTTTCCAATTAGGATGTCATCAATTTTAAAAAGGAAATAAAAAAAACGTTGTCTGTTATAAACCTGGTGGAGTAGGTATATATTGCTGATTTCAAAAATATACCACACCATATAAACTTTTAGCCAGTTGCTTCGAAAAAAAAAAAATATTTTTAAATATACCAAGACTACGACATTGTAAGTGTTTTTTTTGGTGTCGTTAGTCTTACGAGCTTGTTTGGCTTATCAATCCAGGATTGATTGATGCAGGATGGGTATGCGTAAGGCACAATTTATGCAACTTTCGGAGCGATTGTTTCCGAAAATATTCACTGAATCACATTTTTTTTTACCTTAAAGTCTTTTAAAACAACTTTATGTGCCACTCATTGATATTTGCAAAATAGTTTTTTCAGTTTCGGGTTTTTGAATGGAGTGCCCCCCCTAGAAATATATTTTTTATTATTTATCTATCAAACGAGTACCGACCACTACAACACACCTATATTCCAAACTTCATCAATATACATCTTGTAGTTTTTGAGTAAAATGCCTGTGACATACGGACGCGACGAAACTATAAGGGTTTTGTTTTTGCCATTTTGGCTACGGAACCCTAAAAAGATAAGTCGTTCTTCCGTTGTGTTCCATTAAATAATCTTTTATTTTAATCACAGATAGCCATGCGTGAAGGTTGTATAGTGGCCAAGATGAGGACGTATGTGCCGAACGAAGTACTGCTCGGTGACGGCGAGGGGGTGCCGAATTTTGTCTACTTTGTTCTCACGGGCCGCTGCCAGATGATCGAGTCGCTGCAGATGTTCGTTACTACTCACCTAGGGCGCAATTTCTACTCACTATACGACCCTTACGTACGTACTATGTTTAACGTCAGGCATGTCAAACTCGCAATCACCCTTACTTAATGCTTAGTAATAAATTGTAATTAACTTGCCAACCAATTATTGGCACTGCCCGTATTGCCTAACGCGTTTGACGCTCTCGTTATCAGAATAAAGTGTCATGATTTTGTATGGACTATGGCAGTTGTTTCGGATACTAATTGTCAAAATTTCGTTGGGCAATAACCCCCCTGGTCTGAGGCCACGGTCGTTCTCACCCACCTCCCGCGGCGGGTACCGGCTGGCGATAGATGCTGAACCCCGCGGACAGCGGGTGTTTGGTCGTTCTAGAAATCGGCGGTGAACAAAACGACGGCTTCAGTTAAGTTCGTCCTGTTCTTTGCGAGCGTCCACGCGTCACAAGGCTTCAAAACAACGAAGGACGCCGCGGGTAGCGGGCCGTGGTCGGGGGCGGCGGGTTGTCGTTGCACACGTTGTGTTCATGTTCATAGAAATAAAATAAATTAATAGTTTAAAAAACACTAGAAAACACAAAAAAAAAAAAAAGACTTTTCTAACAAATCCAAACACAGCTATGATACGATGTTCCATCATGAAGTTCCAGTTCATATCTTCCGGCTCCATCATCAGATCAGTTCGACAGTACCTACCATATTATTGTATTGTCATCAGAACTACATACAGCTGCCAATTTTTATGACGCTACGATCCTTGGAAGATGGTTAAATTAGTTGCCTTAGATTCCATTACAAAGTTACATACCTACAGGTCGACCTAATAAAAGCGTGTTAAAAACATTCATACAAGAATGTAACGACCTGAAATATAAAATTTAACACATAAAAAATTTCTCAAGTCATACAAAAATGTTACAAAATGCGATGGAAAATTTGGGACATATTCTAATGTACTTATAAACGATTATACCCAGGGCCGGATAGATAGATGTGTGGAGGCCTTAGGGCATCAAATTATTTTACAAATAAAATGCACATTTTATTTTCAGTCAGTTATTCAATAAATAATTTATTGCGAAACCAAATAAATTATTTTAAGTAACATATATAAATATGATCAAATATAAGAATTATGCGAAATTTAATTTTAGCGTTAACGAACGGAATCTGCCGAGCTTTTTTAGATAAATAATCGTTCATGATTACGTTGAAATCAAGTTCCCGCAGTAAATCACTTTCAACGCTCAGGAGAGACAGTTTCGATAGACGGTTTTGTCCCATATCGTCGCTAAGGTTTTTTAAGACGTAAAACTGGCCGCCCCGTTTCTCCGATAATTTGTTAAACAGAATTCGGTATAGCTCTGTACTTGCTATGAAGTCTATTGTGGGGGCCTCTATTTTGTGGAGGCCCAGCGTCCTAGCCCCGGATGCTCTCCCCTAAATCCGGCCCTGATTATACCTACGTTATAGCTAAGCCCAAAAAATCAATATTCTGAAAAAAAAAACTAATGGAATCGCCTTCTTGCATTTAATAGTGTACAGAATTGATGTAGAATTTGATGTAATTTTTATAATATGCAACGTCAAATTGTCTGTCTGCCCGACTCCGACACTTAATAAATACGCTTTCAGAAAATATTTAGTCACTGATGTCTTTCATCCTAATGCATCAAGAAGATAAATTATGGATGCAAAAAAAGTGAAAGGGTAAAAACTAACATATAATGTCCTTTAGGTTCACTTAGTTCGCATTCCCATTTTGTCAACTTCTAGCTCGTCAACAATCCCGTTTCGTTCACATTGAATTCCCAAATCGTCCACTTCCTATCTCGTCCACATTCCTACCTCATCTACATTCCCAACTCGGCCACTTTCCCTAGTCGCTAACATTCCCAAGCCACCCGTACTACAAATTCGACCACACTTCATAGTTAGAAACTAGATATTTAATGTCGATTAGCAGATTATTAAAACAAACAACGATTTGTAAAAGTCATTATACTTTGAAGTCGGTTAAAAATATCAAATATCTAAATTAAATTTGTTTATCTGTTTTGGTAAAACCGTGTCAAGAAAGTGGACTATTTGAGAAAGTGGACAACGTAGGAAGTGGACCAATTGAGAATGTTGACAAGATAGGAAGTGAATGCTTCGGGAATGTTGACAAAATAGGACACTGGACGAAATGGGATTGTTGACAAGCTTGGAAGTTGACAAAATGGGAATGTGAACGAAGTGAACCTAAAGGATATACTCTTTCGTATGTTCCGTTAAGTAAAATTAATCATCTTTCTTTTAGATAGCTGAAGAAGAAAGTGAGCAAGATATTGACAAGAAATTGTTAGATTCGTACAAAAACAAAATTAGTACCTCGAATGATGATAAATCAGGGTCGTATATGTTTGGAGGACTTGAGCGATTAGAGGGAAAGATGAAAGGAGTTTTGAAGTCTAATCATTCTGTCGGACTCGTCGGTGAGGGTAAAGTGGAGGGGAGACACTCAGTCGCACTTACAGAGGACTTGACAATCGATAAGTCTTCGCAGATTCTACTGCATCCTACTACGAGCGAAATGCCTGTGAGACAATCGGTCAGGTTAGACCTCGTCTTCGTCTATTTTTATACTAATGTATGCAGGGGTTTAAAGCCGGATCCGATATGCATGGAAGCTCTGGATAATACGGATCTGGATCAGAATCTTATAATTGAAATCGGTTGAGATCGGGATTTGATTGGTTCCTTTTTTGAATTCCTTTAAAAAAATTAGCCGATGTCACCCGGACCATACTAACGAATCGGTTGACAACTTATCAAAAGGTGTTGAGTAATTTAAGCGCTACCGTGAAGCATACATCAACACACACATACATATTACATAGACTAAAATCCTAACCCTTCCTTTTGGCTTGGCCGTAGTAGTCGTGTAAAATGTAGCCGGATTGCAAATCCTATTATGTATTACGTATAAAAGGAAAAGTCCTATTTTACAGACTAAGTCATCAATAGCTACATTATTCTTAGGCCATTTTTTTCAAAATGTCCGCTGGGCGAATCTGGGCAAAGCTATGACAGTATCTCCTAAAATAATTAATAAAGGCATTAATGTTGTCATAGGAGTCCCATTCTATGCCACGGATGCCACGCGGATGATAGTGGGAGTATAAATACAGATGGTCTCTCTTTTGATCATAACGAAAGCCACCTCTTACATGCTATAGTTAGTATTATTTTGGGGAAGGTCTTTAGATGGACGCTTTTTTCTTCAAGAACTTGAAGAAAAAAGCTTACCAGAAGTAATCGGACTTAGTGGGGTGGGTTTAACGGTTTGAATTTACTGATTCCTAGTAATATATTATTTATTTGTACAGCCTAGATAGGGTAGGACATAGTCAAATGTAATAAATGTGCATGTACTACCCAATATAGCATAAAAATGTTTTCGCAAATAATTTTAATTTTAATTTTTATTTCCTTAATATTTTCTTCTGTTTCCGCGATTAAAGGCTGTCCCAGAAGTAAAGAGACAAATTTCAAATTTCGAACTAGTTAAATTTTTTAAAGAAATGCTGTCATGGCCGCCGTAGGCTTTGTATCTGTCAGATTAAGCGGGAATTATGAATGTATTTTTAAAGTTTTGCAAAAACTTTGCAAGTGAACACGAAGTATTTGCAAAAAGAGTTATTCAATTTTACAAACATCATGGTAAAACGGACACGATACGTCATTTTTCTCCAGAGGGAGTCAGAAGAACTACTTTATATCGAATTATAAAACGTTTTGAAGAAACTCACGAAGATATTTATAAAAACATTCCCGGAAGAAAACGTTCTGTTTCGTCAGCTAAGAATATAAATAAAATAAAAAAAGTTTATAAACGGAATCCCTCGATGTCTGATAGAGTTGCTGCGGATAAATTGAAAATATCGAAGTCAAGTATAGCTCGAATAAAAACACATGACCTACAGCTTAAAGCGTTTGCAAAATTATCTGCTCCTAAATATATTAAAGACTAGGAAGTGCGTGCTAAAAGAAAATGCCGAAGAGTGTATGAAAAAACACTGAGAAAAATTCTTATAATCGATAACGAGACGTACGTGCCCGTGGACCCGTTGGATGTTCCTGTGAAGCATTACTAACATGCGAAAAATCGGGACGCTGTAGATTATTTACAAAAAATCATACCAAAGGCCAAATTTTTCAACAAATACCTCGTTTGGCAAGCCATAGACCAGAGTGGTAATACGTCTGAACCATATATTTGCACAGGGTCTATGAACGCACGCATTTATCTGAGAGAATATATAATAACGCGATTGATTAATAAATAATAATAAATAAATAAATATTACGGGACAATTTACACAAATCGCTCTAGTCCCATGGTAAGCTCAATAAGGCTTGTGTTATGGGTACTAGACGACGATATATTTAATAGATATATTACTTATATACATACAAAAACATCCAAGACTCAGGAACAAATATTTATTGCTCATCACACAAATATTTGCCCTTACCGGGATTTGAACCCAGGACCTCAGCTTCGCAGGCAACGTTACTCCCACTGAGCCATACCGGTCGTCAAAAAGTGATTCCCTTCATTGATAAATATTACCACAGGGAAGAAATTATATTCTGGCCGAATATAGCGTCATGCCACTACGCCACGGAAGTCACCCAAAATTTAGAGGCTGCGGGGATAGATTTTATACGAAAACATAATAAAACCCCAAATGTTCCCCAAGCTCGTGGTATTGAAACGTGTTGGTCTTTATGCAAACGAGAATATAAAAAACAATCAGAAAAACCCAAATCGTTGGCTGCTTTTAAACATCGGTGGACTAGATTGGCTAAAATTGTGGCAACTAGGTCAGGAAAAGCTGTAATGAGGCGAGCAGCAATAAACCAAATTTAATATAAAATAGCAAATATGATTGTATTTTTAATTGGACTTAATGTAAACGTTTGCACTTTACTATATTATTTCATTAAATATTTTCACTTGAATCTTATCTCTTGAATTCTGGGACAGCCCAGTATTACTCATGGAAATAAAACAATTTAACGGATTATATCGCGTATGACCATATGTGAAAGGGGTCACAGACAAGATCGGAAACATCTTGAAGCGTGCTTCTATAAAAAAAATATTTCAAGCCGTTGAAGAAGGTGTCTCAATACCTTAGACCCGTGAAGAGTAGCACCCCTTTGCAGAGTGCAAGCATTTATAAGCTGGACTGCGAGTGTGGTCTTTCATACATTGCTCAAACGAAACGCAGTGTATCAACCCGGGTGAAGGAGCACATAGCAGATGTCAAGCACCGTCGGTGTAATAGGTCTGCAGTCTGTGAACATGTCATTGACAAACCAAACCACTCAATTAAGTTTGATAAACCTTCTATCCTTGCCAAAGAAAAATGATATTTTCCCAGAATGCTACGCGAGGCTATTGAGATTAAAAAGCATCCTAATTTCAATAGAGAAGATGGATTGTCACTACCACCAGTTTGGGATCCTGTAATACATCTGATCAAGGAACAAGCGAGACACAGGACTGCAAAACCTTAATTTCCGAACGGTGTAAAATATCTTATTCCGTTTAAAAAGTAGTTTAATAGTCTCTGTTTTTTAAAATATTACAATTAGTAATGAGGTAGCCTGGGAGTTTTTCTTTGCAGCGTTTCTTTTCTCCTCAGTACGCCTCATTTGTGAAATGCTGCTTGGTAAATTATTAGAATAAAATAATTAAGCCCTTCTGGCACATGTGTAACAGTCTTTACAGCTTAGGCCCATCTGGCATGTAAGTACACCTTTATTTGTTTTTTCAAAAAAGGGTAGTTTGCACAAATTGTAACTTTGACAGACGAAAATACATCTTTTCTCAGTCCACCCGTGACCATGGAAAGCTGGAAAGCTTCCGAAACGTCGGGAACTAAAATGAGATAATATACGCGATATAATCCGTTAAATTGTTTTATTTTATTTCCTTAATTTAAATTAATAACTTCTTACCGTTCACTAGATTTTGATATTCGAAAATCTCTATTTTTATTACTGAATGACCGACTTTGACACTACCAGAGGCGTGGCGTCATCAGGAAAATGACAAGGAAAGCCGTAGCGTAATCATTTACTCATATTTAAAGAAAAAGGTGGTTATAGCCTTTCCTTGGGTAACCCACTGGGAGTCAGCTTATATGGACGCCACGCCACTGAAGACTATTTACTTCTTGATGACTCAGAAAGTTGAAATTTGGTGTGGAGGTATAAATAGAAAGAAAAATCAAGAAAACGTCACATACCTACTCACTTGACAAAAAATAATGATATCCCATCAAAAACATAAATGCGAAAAAACGTCAAGTCATAAACGACGACAAATCAGTCATTTAAATAAAACAATTCAAACAGATCATATCGCGTTTATTATCTCAATTGAGTTCCCGACGTTTGGGAAGCTTTGCATCTTCCTTGTTCATGGGGTCGTCTGAGTAAAAATATATCCCATCAAAAACATAACATGTAAAAAAATTGCCAAGTCTCGCAACCTTTTCTACCACAAAAAGTTGTGAGATATAATAACCAAGTCAGTTAATTTATTTAGTAGTACCTATCCAGGGAAGGATCTACCCCACACCTTTGTCATTCATAAATGTTCACCGAACTAACAACATGTTATTGTGCCGGTTAATTTATTCAGTAGTACCTATCCATGTGAGCATCAATCCAATACTTTTGTCATTCATAAATGTTCATCAAATAAATGAACTAGGAACATGTTATTGTGACCGTTTTAGTGACCGTATCAATATAACACATCTTCATTTTTTTTATAAATGAAACGACTTGGCCAATCGCACACGGCAATAAACTACATACAGCAAACCCTACCTAATTGTATTAGCCTTCTGAACGTAAAATTGGCCCGAAAGGTGATTGAATTATGTTGCCGTGCGATGGCTAAGTCATTTTATTTATTAAAAATATGAAGATGTGTAATATTGATACGGTCACTATAACGGTCACAATAACATGTTTCTAGTTAACTAATTCGATGAACATTTATGAATGACAAAGGTATTGGAGAGATGCTCACATGGATAGGTTCTACTGAATAAATTAACCGTCACAATAACATGTTGTTAGTTCGGTGAACATTTATGAATGACAAAGGTGTGGGGTACATCCTTCCCTGTATAGGTACTTCTGAATAAATTAACCAACTTGGTTATTATATCTCACAACTTTTTGTGGTAGAAAAGGTTGCGTGACTTGGCAATTTTTTTACCTGTTATGTTTTTGATGGGATCTCATTGCTTTTTGTAGGCAGTCCTTCTTTCATTCTTTTCGGGTACTACTTGTACGTTAGCTACCAGTTTTCTCAAAGCCCACACCCTGTCTTTGTGGGCTTTTTCCGAGGCTTTGATGTGACAATTTCTGACCAGTCTGGACTGTAAATGCTTCTGAGTCTATTGTATTCTGAAATTGTGGATTCCTGCGCTTTAATACTACCGAAATCGACATTAACTACTTACCGACTTAGACCCTGGCTTTTATGTATGGTAATAGAAAAAGCTATACATATGGGAAACTATTCGTGATGGACATGAGCTCTATTGATAATTTCAAATTTAGTTTTTACTGGACCAAGATCATTTTATCTTTCTTTTATTTTTTATCTTTAATCTTTTAACCTTTATCCTTTATTCTTTACCCTTTATCTTTAAGTCTATCTTTTATCTTTATCTAGTATTGATCGCTGCAGATCAGGTATCTGGTATGGGGTAACGGGTATATCTGATATCTTGTTTCTAGTATTTAGTATCTTGTCTTTTCTTTCTTGTCTTTTACCTACCCCCCTTTCCCTCTCTTCTCCTTTCCCCCTTTCCCCTCTCTCCTTGCCATCCTTTCATCCTCTCCGTTCTCCTCCTTTCTCTTTCTTTCTCCCTTCGTTCGGGGGATGAAAGGAGGGGTCCTTTCATCCCGCCCCTCCGCTTCCCCATTCTTCCACCTCCCCATTTCCACCTTCTTTTCACCATCCTTTCCCTCTGCTTTCCCTCTCCTTACCCGTCCCCACTCCTTTTCCCCTCATTACCACTTATTTCAGTCCTTTATTTCGCTTTTAAGTAACGTAAAATTGTATTGTTTATCTAAGCTGCAAATGTAACTTTGTAATTGCATACATTTCTATAGAATTACAAATTTATTTATGCACCTGTTATATCTGGAATACCAGTCTGAAATTGCAGAATGTTTAAGTTTTCTGGTGCTTTACAGACTAAACAATAATAGGGCTCAAAATTTGAACCTTGTAAATCTGCTGGAAGTACCTTAGAATTTCTATGATCGGTGAGTGAGTGAGTGACAAAATTAAGGAACTTTGACTTGCAATAAATCTTTAACTATAAGTTATAATTGGCTGTAATTTGGAATATACGTAAGATGTATTGAGCCCTCTTGGTCACTGAAAATTCAGGCTTCTAGCTTCATCAGCAAATAAATTACAGGGGGTCGAAAATGGCGTGAATGGCTTCGAGAAAAGTATGGTACGGCGTGCCTTTGTTTTGCTCGTCTTTGTGCAGACTGAGGACTGTAAAAGCAGTCTGAACCCCTTTCGATAGCTTTAAGAGCAGTGTAGGTGAAGTAGAGAATAAAAAGTCACAGTTTATATCGAAATCCCGTTCCTAAACCAATACTTAGGCTTCCTATTTTAACTATGATATCTATCTGACTGAAGCTAATTCACTTGATGATTGTTTCTTGTAAGTATTTCCAATGGCTAGTAATAGTACCGATAACTTTGTAGTAACGACAACTGGATAGTACGGGGACTATCTTTATATTTGTGTGTTTATTCGTATGCCACATATAGTGGGGTTATTGCCAATGGAATTAGCTTCGTCTTTTATAGTCGAGCCGTATATTGGTTAGGGAGGGGGTAATTTTATTATTTCTCAGAATTATAATTATCAATTATTGTGCAACATATTGGGTTTTCATGGAAAGTTACCAATGTTATGGTATAGTTGCAAATGTTGTGCAATTCCTGTGGAAAGTTTACATACATCAGTCCACTATGTAATTTATCGCCTTATGGGCTTTATACAATTGATATTTAACTTGAACATATGAATATTATTCCTTTGACGGTTAAGTCAAAGCAATGATTTCATATCTTTCTATCGGGGTTAGATAGAAAGGTATGAAATTAGTTTATTGAACAAATCATACTTTTTATTAACTTATAAATTATGTAGGTATTTCAGGTCTTATTTTAAGTCTATATAATATTATATTTGTAATTGTGGGGTCATTCGGTACAGACTTGGTGGGGGCACTGTCGTGCCCCCAGATTATTCTCTGTTAAAGTTAAAATTTGTGCCAACTACCCACTTTGAAAAAACTAATAAAGGTACATACATGCAACAGAAAGGCTTAATAATTTTATTTTAAAAATAAACTACCAGCGTTTCACAATTTTTATGAAGTTTGCTGGAGTGAAAGAAACGCTGCAAAGAAAAGTCCCAGACTACCTCGTTAAAAATTATATAATTTTAAAAACAAAGAAGGCTTTGTTGTGACTGGATGTAGTTTATTGGGTTCCCCTCCGTTAGCCCGAAAAACTTTCGTCCTAATTTCATTAGCCCTAATTTTGGTAACCCTAAAATCACAAACCCGAATTTTCATTCATCCTAATTAATGAATAGCCCTAATTTCAGGATCCCGAATTTTCATAATGCCTAATTTCATCATACCGAATTTTCACTAGCCCTAATTTGCACTTAGCCGATTTTTTTAAACTACTAATATTATAATACCTAATTATGTTAAAACCTACATTTTATTATACCTAATTATCTATAAACCTAAATATGCCTTTAATGGATAATTTCAAAAATTATTTCCATTCATTCATTACCACTCGTTCATTTGCTTAAGTTGCGGAATGCGGGTAAATCTAAAACATAATACATAGGTAGTTACGCTGTCGTGTATGTTTTCATAACAGTGAAGCGAAGTATTTAGTAAATATTGCGTACTTCTTAAAAATTAATTAAAGCGTTTATACTTAATCGGTATAATGTGTAGTATAATTATAAGTAGGAAAGGATGTACCAAATTAAGTATTGATAAAAAGGATGTACTAAATTAAGGATTCGCATTCGAGAAGAATAGGGAAAATGGAGTGAAGTTTTATTGGGGTTGTGAAGAACACAGGAGAGTGAACTGTCGCTCGCGTGTTATAAGTGTCTATAATCTAGACGAAAATCGACACGATATTCAATCTCACACTGATCACAACCATGAACCTTGTGCACAAAACTTGCCAATATCGGATATTATGCAAGATTTGAAAAATAAATCTCGTGAAGATATTCACGCTAAACCATCGCAAATTCTGCAGAGTGTATTGAAAAATGCAAGCCCTAACATAATTGCGCAGTTACCTTCAACAAGTGCGTTGAAACAAGTTGTGTATAGGGAAAAAAAGTGACAAAAGCTCATAAATATATTGGACCCACAGATATTCTGTTTACTATTCATGAGAACAATTTACTCTTGAATGATGAATGTGTAGTAATAAAAGATGCTATATTTAAGGATACCAAAAGAGTTACCATGTTTTCCACAAACAAGTTGATGACGCGTTTAGGCAAAAGTAAAATGTGGATAATGGATGGTACGTTCAAAAGTGTGCCCAGTATATATTTACAATTATATACATTCCATGCACGGATCATAAGAACTGCGAATCAGTGCCATTATTGTTCGTTTTATGTTCCCACAAGGACAAGGAGACATACAATAAAATGTATGATTTACTATTTGAATACTTTGATGAAAATAACATCATATTGGAGGTAAAATATTGTTTGATGGATTTTGAACTGGCCGCAATACAGAGTGCACGCCAAAATTTGCTGGATGTAAAAATAAAAGGATGTATGTTCCATTTAGGTCAAATTATATACAGAAAAATACAGTCAAATGGACTGACTAAATTATATGGTACTAACTACGATTTCTGTATTGAAATGAAATGCTTGCTGGCTTTGTGCTTCTTACACCATGACAAAATACCAAAATTGTTCCATGAATGAAAACAAAATATATCACAACATTGTATACCTATTGCAACATGGTTTGAACATAACTATGTTCATGGAAAAAATAATAAACCACCAAAATATCCTCCAGCGTTGTGGAGTACTTCTGAACTGAATGATTTAAACTTTCCACGCACCCAAAACAATGCTGAGGCCTGGCATAATAGATTGAATTCTATTATCAATAAAATGAACCCTGGATTTTACCATCTAGGAACAGAACTTGTCGCGGAGGCAAATATTTCAGAAGGAAAAATAGAAAAAAATCTCAACGGTGAGCCATGTGCAAAACGCAAAAAACAACATAAATCAAAAGAAGATAAAATAAAATCAATTCTTCAAAATATTGATGAATACGAAGGTATTGAACTACTAAAAGCTCTCGGTTCCAGCTTGTATCTTAAGTAATTGTTAATTCAATGGTTTGTAACCTACTCGTATTTGTACAACACATTTTTTTTTTGGAAATAAACGCCCCATTTTCTCTGTATTTTGTTTGTTCATTTAACCTATATATTGTCTGTCACTATTACCTACTGGACAATCTAATTCAAAGTTCATTATGTGACCGCTACGGCGCTGCGGGAAAAGCAGCCCTATCGCCTTAGGTAACAAGTGGCAGGCCCCCAAACTCACCTCCGCAGCATCGGCTCGCACAAGCGGGCGCCTACCATTTGTTACAGCGGGCGACAGCTGCTCTCCCTCCGCGCCTCCGCTTTTGGAATAACACTCTAAAGTTAGACAAGACCACGTGGAGTCGGAATTGCCATAGACTCAGGATGTAAGTACATAGGAATCTTTTGACCGGAATCTTTTCTCCGCTCGCTCCGCTATACATTGTCACAATAGAAACCTAACCTAACCTACAGTTTTCGGGGTTCAGCCAATTCGATATTTGTCCAAATCCGTATTTTCTGTTTTAACGTAAAAATAGGTTTAATAATCTTTAGTACTCTTGACATTTAGTGTCAGTAATGATTAGGTCTAATAATCATTAGGTTTGGTAATTATTAGGTTATTTCATATTAGTATTGTTGTTTATTAGTACAAATCATTATTAGAGTATTCGATTATTAGGTCTAACAACTAATTAGGGTATAAAAATTAGGTGATATGACATTAGGGCTTATGAAAATTAGAGCTAGCGTTGGTAGGTGTAATAATATTAGCACTTGCGTTATTAGGTCAAGTAGGGGAGTACCAGTTTATTGTTTATTTACACAAAGAAACTCCGAGCATAGCCCTCTCCAAGTCGCTCTATCGATTAGCAATAAGTAACAATACAGATCATTTTCAGCTATTGGTGAACGTTATGCATGATATGAACATCGTAGTTCATATCATGCATAAAAGAGCTCCCTAGATCGTCTAGGGAGCTTCGAAAAAACTTGGTTTCTAGTTAGATCCGATTTTATTAGCAAAACCTTTAACGAACTTGACATTGGATAATTATCATTCACTGATATTTCAGATTAAGCCTGTCTTCCTCGATGCCTAAGGAGAAAGATACTAAAAAGCAGAAAGCAGCTGATTTGCGGACTTACTTTATGCAGGTTTGACGCACTATAATGATGTTTGACATTGATTGGTTGACTAGGAGAAGACAAGATAATTTTATTTCACTATAAAAATTACAATATAAATTTGCTTGCGTGTTCAAATTATACGAATATATAAGTAAATGCAATGATATAATATAAAAAGAGGTAGATAGGTAGACACGATAATCCACGTGTAAAAATGGCCAGGCTTATGCACACATAAATCTGACAATAACGCAATAGACGCTTTTATTGAGTAATTAGTGCAAAATCTCATTATGCATGATGGCATTTTTGTTTATTTGACGCATAATCGAATATATTATACTCGTAACAAAGTGCTCTGTGCGCGAGACTGAGTTAAGGTTTGCCAATTGGCGTAGTTTTCGTGTGCCATTTTTGGAGCTCGTATAACCTACCTCTTTTTATGTTATATCATTGAGTAAATGTGTTTGAATTAAGACTTTATATTACACCGTGATTTATGGCGAAGTGTTACGTCGTTTTGATGTAATTTGTACTGAAAGTGATAGCAGGTATTGCACTATTTAGATTACTATAGTAGTACTATACTTTTACAAATTCAGTAGTGGTACTGAATTTGTAAGAGTATATTGCGCCACATAGGTTTCGAACTTTCAACCCATCTCCCGAAGATCTTAGTCATGAGCGCGTTCGGTTGTTGCTATGACAGTCTGGCTACTCGAAGCAGGAGCGGGCGGCAAAGGCAACGGAACTACCCTCGTTCTAATTGTTATTTATATTGTCAATAGTAAGTCTGAATCACCCGGTAGTTTTCTATAGTATTCTACATGCAACAATCATATAAGAATCTAATTTCTATGTTTCTTGTTAGGTAGTCATCTTCAACCCTGGCTCTACTTTCGGCTTCGGTGAAAACATGCGAGACCGGCGTATTATCGCGCTGACACCCGTCAGCTGCTTGCTGTTGCCGAAGGTCTGGCTGCTGCAGCGAAACACGGCTAACGTCTGGACACGTATACAACACTATCTTACGAAGGCGGTAGGTACTAACACTTAGAACATCTGCCATCAGCCAAGCAAGCTCAAATTTAAAAGGGCCCTCAAAAAATATTCGCTGCAGATGCTTATGTGACATGATTAAAGTTAGCATCCAGTACATTCGTGTATCTTATAATGCAGAGATATTAATATTGTTTATAAATAATAAATAATTATACTAGTATAGAGATTATGATTATACTAGTTTTGTTAGTATATAGAGACTCGTGCCTGCCGTCAAACTGTACAATACAGTTTTGCAGGGAACTGTCTTAGAAACAAAAATTAAGTACATTGTTTAATAAATAAATTAATAAAAAAAAATATCACTGTTTCATCAGTCTATCAGCATCCGCCTAGGCGCTTACTGCTGCAGAGGAACACAGTCAACATCTTGACATGGTATACAATCACTATCTTGAGAAGACGGTTGGTATTAAAAATAAGAATATCTACATTCCCAGACCCTGTCCGGTACCGCCCAAACAAAATGGGTGTCTATTTAATACTTTTTACTTCGAAATTTGAAAAAAGTACCAAATATATGAACTCATTTTATCTGCTGATTCGTTATACTTAGGTCAGTTACCGTTTTCCTCTGAGCATGGTGTCGATAGTAAAATGTTATCTTGAACTGCAGGTGAATCTCGAAATGGCAATGGTAATGAGCTCTAAGTCTATTATTTCGAAACGATTTTAAAACTGTACGGAATATGGTTACCGTTGCAAAATACTTGTGGATTATTCCTACGTTCGGAATTCCTGTTTTAAAATCGCATACCGAATGAACTCCTGTTTTCTACTTCCTAAATACCAAAGGAAAATACTAAAAATATACCTACTTTAGTAGGTAAAGCACGCCTTTAAGTCTGCATTCCAAACTATAGTTCTAGTTGCGTATTCATTGACTGTTTTATCTTAACCTCTCCTTACTAATGAATATTAATGCAAAGGTTTTTCCAATGCAGCTGAAACATCAAATGTAGTCCTAATTGTTTTTCCAAGTTGGATTTCACAGTCTAGGTATACAAAATAGTGCGTAAACAAATGACAATGCCGTGTTTGTGTATAAATTTCACAGATCCCCACCAAGCAAAAGCTGTTCAAAGAGTTTCAGTCGGCACAAAGGTGGAGGGAGTTCCGTGAGCAAATGGTTTCCGACGTTTTGGCCCGCTCTCACGCCGTCAACTTTACTTCGGTGCACGATGTACCGTATTCTGTACGAATGGAAGAAATGGTCGATATTTAGATTATCTATTTATTGTTTTTAATAAATTATAATACAATTAACGTTTTTACTTTAATAACTGGCTTTGCCAGCCGAGAAGACGAGCTACTTGATGGCAAGTAACGCACAGTCATCAAGACAAGACGGGGTATACAAATGGTCACAATAAATTATTTTACTATAACCGCGTAAATATCACAATATATTACATATATAAAAAGGGGGAGCAGTTTGACTGTGATATCACACGCAAGTATTTTCCTATAAAATTCATACTAACCGGTCGTTTTGACGTTCAGAAAAAAAACTGATTTCAGCAAACATCAAATAGCGTCGTGCATGAGACAGAAAAAGAGGAGTCAGTTATTTCGTCTTGAATCTTGATGCCTGTGATAAGTCAATAGTCATCAATCACCAGAGAAGCTTATATCTATACTATTATAAAGTTATAAAAATGAAATGTTTGTACATTGAAGATTTTTTCAATAAAATATTGTAACGGACTAAGTATTTGGAGGTCACTGATTTGAAAAATATTTTTTGGATATTTTGTATATTTGTATGTTCGTACGTATCGTTGTGGCTTGATCACGCCAAATCGGCTAAGCGGTGTCAATTATCTTTGGTAGACGGGTAGCTGGGTATCTCCAGATGGTTATAGGATACTTTTTACCCGCCTACGTTGAAGAAAAAAAGAGGCGTTATGACTTTTTCTCCTCCACCGACGAAGTTGCGGGCTCCTTCTAATATATATATATACAATACAGCCGACCTTCCAATACCCCGTTGTTTGCTTCTTGAAGAACCTCAGGTCATAGCAAACCGTCTAATTGTGTCCTGTTGGGTTGTGATGTAATGTTAGTCACAACTCTAAAGTGATAGTCGTTTCCAAAAACTTGTTAACAATAAGTTTAACGCCAGAAAGTCTACCTACCTTTTTGCAAAGTGTTGTATTGTACCATACAAGGATGTGCCTGTACGTGTACAGCTAGTCGCGGAGGCGGCGCGGGGGAGCGAGGCTGGGCTGACAAATCGACTGGTTCCGGATTTGCCTACGTTATCGTTTAGAGCCAAGGTTCAGTAGTATGCCGTGCTTAATCAAAAAGGCGTTATAGCTTTGGCACGACCAACATTTATGACCCCTGTTTATTTCGAACACAGTAGGCACGCAATTCTTATCCGGGTAGTTGAAAAATGCAATTGCATCGTTTTGATTATGGGTGAGCGCTCTGAGCGATGCGCAACTAGCTTCCTATTCTATGCGCAAGGCTAAAAACTGCGATCGAAATAAAATGAAGCTACAGTACCTACGGTGGAAGAGTGGACTGATCAGTTATCGATGAAAATATTTTGTTGAAACCTCGTATAAACACACATCTACTAAATGAAATAGACTAGTGGAGAGAAGATATCTGCTACCGACTTTTACTGCTAGCAGAGAGTGGACAGGTAATATGACAATTGTTCACCATCCAGGCGTAGTATAGATCGAAAAGAAGGCTTATGTTACATAGGTCTCCGGTCATGGTACAGTCAGCTGCAAATATATAATAAGTTATGAACGCATTTATAAATATCTTGGCATGGAGTCTAATTGTTATAGGAACAGTGTTTTGTCGAGATATTTCTCAATGCATTCGCTACTCAGATATTTTTGCAGCTAATTGTGGCTACTAAGTTATTTATTACGCACTATGGGTGACATAGTGCGTTTATTTTCTTATGATAGGATTGATAGGTAGGTACTTGTCACACTAGACGGTACACCGTAAAACCAGTAAGTCACTCAGGTCAAGTGGTAATTTATTTTGTTTTATTATCGGTTATGTCATTGAACGAGACTTGCAGATAAATATTTTAAACCTTGTTCACCTTCAATGCACTGTTTATACAAAAGTCAAGTCCCGCGTGCCTTGTCTTACCGTGTATAGCAAATCTGGCGAACGAGTATACTTACTCATATTCCACTTTAACAGTTATTAAATATTTCATATCGTAGCGCATGTCGGATTAGCCACTATTTGAGGGTTGAACAACACTATCAATGTCGCTATATAATATTTAGGTACTTATTTCGTCACACAGCCAGAACTTTAAGATGATACATTTACATGTATTATATATAAGTATTATTTCCGTACCACAAGCGCAAAAACAGTAATTTCGGTCCTATTGTAGACGATTTTATTAACTAGAAGGAGGACTTCGTTAGTAGGGAAGGATAAAAATTATAAACCTTTTTTTTCTTCAGTGTAGTTGGATAAAAATTATAAAACTTTTTTTTCTTCAGTGTAGTCGGATAAAAATTATAAACCTTTTTTTTCTTCAGTGTAGTCGGATAAAAATTATAAAACTTTTTTTTCTTCAGTGTAGTCGGATAAAAATTATAAAACTTTTTTTTCTTCAGTGTAGTCGGATAAAAATTATAAAACTTTTTTTTCTTCAGTGTAGTCGGATAAAAATTATAAAACTTTTTTTTCTTCAGTGTAGTCGGATAAAAATTATAAAACTTTTTTTTCTTCAGTGTAGTCGGATAAAAATTATAAACCTTTTTTTTCTTCAGTGTAGTCGGATAAAAATTATAAAACTTTTTTTTCTTCAGTGTAGTCGGATAAAAATTATAAACCTTTTTTTTCTTCAGTGTAGTCGGATAAAAATTATAAACCTTTTTTTTCTTCAGTGTAGTCGGATAAAAATTATAAACCTTTTTTTTCTTCAGTGTAGTCGGATAAAAAGTGGTCTATAAACATCTGTGGATGCCCAGCTACCCGTGTACCAAAAATAGTTGAAATCTGTTGAGCCGTTTTGGCGTGAGAAGCCACAACGACACATACCAACATACAAAAAATAAAAATAAAATATTTCCTGATTCAGCAGTGACCTTCAAATAATCGTATTTCTTTTTTTTGGAAATATCTTCAATACAGACATAATTTTTTCATCTTTATAATAGTATAGACTACATAGAAGGCAACTTCGTTCGCGGCGGAGAAAAAATCATACCTCTCTTTATTTCTACAGCGTGGTCGGGTAAAAAGTACCCTATAATCATCTAGACATCAAATAAAATCAAATCAAAATATGCTTTATTTAAGTAGGTATTGTCAGTTAGAAAGAAATAAAGAAAACTTACATTGAGAGAAGTGTTTGCTGGGAAATCATCACTTTATCTAGGAGATAACCAACCCTACCCGCTACCCGTGTACTAAAAATAGTTGAAATCCGTTTAGCCGATTTGGCGTGATGAAGCCGCAACTATACATACAAACGTACGAAAAATCCAAAAAAATATATATTTCGATTGAGTGACCTCCAAATAGTCCGTTTCAATATACAGGGTGTATGGCAGAGCGTCTGCCAAGTTTGGGCCAATTAACACTTGTCCTGCCCACGGTGTTTTTTTAACTATTTTTTTAATTTTATTTCGGCATTTGCTAAAAATTCACAATTTTGCTTACTTATCTTTTTTTTAAAACGTAACTGCACAAAAGTGTTTGTATTTTTCAAATCTCTAATGCATGCGTATCCTATTGAAATTTTATTTTCATTTAGAAAGGAAAAAAAGTTATGAGCTGAATAAGTGTGAAGGAAAGAAAATAAAAATCATCGAGCTCAACTTTATGGCACAATTAAAAAAAAAGTTGAAATTACTCAGATCTTCCAATATCATGAAAGCTTCTTCAGTTCATGACTATTCTAACGGTATACCAGGAGGAATAAAAGTTCTTACAAAAAATTAAATTTTGACAGAAACTTATATTCGTTTTACTTGGGCCAGAATATTAACAGCTGGAGCAAACTATGAGTTCGGTTGTTGCTTTTATTGATAGTATCAATATGGCAATATTGAAGCCACATAGTATACATTGCATATAGCGTTTACTAGAAACTTCGACTCGGTTACTCGTTTGGCCACATCTATAGGAAAAGGTGTGATGACGAGACGCGTCCCACTATCGGGTATGACGTCACCTTGTTACTAATAAAATAGTTGGCAGATGCGGCGTTTGGGCCTAGTTCGTTGAGGTACGAATGAAACTAAACAGAACTACAAGGGAAAGAATATTAATCTAGTAAATCTAGGGCTGCCATCTTGACTATAGCCGAACCCGGACAAAAACTTCAAAAACCCTGAATATTTAAAGGAAATCGCATCTTTCCCCGGACATGCTAGATTTTATTCAGTTCAACAAGGTTGTCCCTGATATAAAAAGAGTCCGGGTTTTATCCGGACACATTTTAAAAACCCGCCCGGACGGCCCACGGACGGCTTCCAAACTAGGACAAATCCGGGGAAACCCGGACGGATGGCAACCCTAAGTAAATCTAATATAATAACAGACTGGTAAACCATCCGCCTACCTTAGCTGGTGGTAGTCATTTTGGATGATTTTTAGTCAATACAAATATCCCGTACTGCTACTTAGTCATACTATTCGGGCATTGTTATAGGTACAAGATCTTTGACAATGCCCAAATAGTATGCTTTTGTTAGCGAAACAATCAAAAGATGAATGTTTTGGACTGGTGCAATTACAATACCATTTAATTAACAGTTAATAAGGTCAGGATTCAGGAATGACAGGAATTAAGCTGTTTAGGTACTTATTTCTTCGGTTTTGTCACTTCTCTATCTCTATTTATTGAATTTCTATCTTCGTCAAATCTACGAGTATAGTACAATTAATAATAATAACACAGGGAAAATCTTACACAAGTTGACCCAGTCCCAAACTAAGCGAAGCTTGTACTAAGGGTAACAGACGACGATATACATAATATATAGATAAATGATAATACTTAAATATATAGAAAACATCCAAGACCCAAGAACAAACATTCGTATTCATCACACAAACATTTGCCCTGGCCGGGATTCGAACCCGGGACCGCCAGCTTTCGTAGGCCGTTGTACAACCCACTGTCGCCATTTGACAATTGACTTTTAGAAAGCCGGTTCTTTTAATATGGATCCGTCTTTGACGATTTTCATTTTTGGAATAAAGATATTTGAGTTTACAAAAATGTAGGTACCTATGTATTACCTAGTTCAAACCGCATCGCAGAATCTTCAGGCGCAGTAACCTAAAGGTGCTTTTCCACAGACGAGGCGAGGTGTGACGAGGAGGGACAAGAATTGAAATAGCACCGTCCTATTTCCACTAAAAATTGTTCGAGCCAGCTCGCGATTGATATTTAATAGGCATCACGAGGACTAGGACAGTTGCACAGTTCTATTGCAGAGTTAAGTCTACGTACGCAACAATATGTAAATTTTTACACCGATAAATATTTCAATTCTCGTCTCGCACATCCTCGCCGATCCATATTTCATTTCCACCGAAGTTCCGCTAGGCAAGAATTGAAGTTTTGCCATGTAAATCTCGCCTCGTCTCGTTTCGCCCCGCTGGTGTAAAAGCATCCTAAGCGACCGGTTTTGGCGCGGGCCCACGCAACACCGGAGTCTCCGATACAGACCAGAGACACGCATTCGACCGCAGTGCACCGCGACGACCGCGCGACTCACGACGACAGCCCCGGCTGATCGAATATACGACTTAACAGTTACCTAATGTAAATAAACACTTCTAATTCAAATAACGCTAATTCTATTGTTAACTTTGATAACGGTTGATAGTCATCACGGATTTATAGTTCGCTTGGGAGTTTCATACGGTGAGTCCTTTTGTTTTTATATTTTTTAGCCGACTTCAAAAAAGGAGGAACAACTAAATTCAGCTGTATTTTTAATCGAATTCATCAAAGGAGGATATCAATTCGACCTGTATGCATGTAATTTTTTCTTGTATTGAAACGATTATCTCTTAAAAATTATAATATGTAATTTGTGTAACTATCTGTTTGGTTAGAGAAGCCGAATAGCATTATCAAGTTGTAGTATGTAGTTACTTTATTTTACAGCTGGAAATGTATGTAGGTTGGGCTTAGACTAGATTTATAACTAAGAACATTAAGAAACATAATATAATATAGAGGAAAATATATCTTTTCTCAGTCAACCCGTGACCACGGAAAGCTGAAAAGCTTCCGAAACGTCGGGAACTCAATTGAGATAATATACGCGATATAATCAGTTAAATTGTTTGATTTAAATGACATTATGAAACATATAAAATATAGGTACATATTTATTTACTGTTATTAAACAGTAGGTCAATCGTTACGACATCATGTGATCTTCTAGATGTACCTATGTGTAAAACTGAACAGACTTTTTCGTTGCGTTTGGCTTGCAAACGAACAACAAAATGTGATACATTTGTATTCCATTGCGTACACTCTGTTTTCACTCCGTCGTATACATTTTATTTTGGACAATATTTCACTCTGTTCTGCGTAGTCGTTACAAACGTAGTAAGTCGGCTGGTGGCAAACTGTACAGGCAGTATTTTACCGACTCGTCTCCATTTGCATACTCATGTAAATCAGTTTGCGAACTGCTATTTATTTATGATTCCATCAATTAACATTTGCTAACAAATTCGCCAATAAGCTCAGAAGGTTCTTCCGTGTGCAGTCCTTAAAGATAAGCATCGATATTTGCTGAATATGATAATGCTAGTCAGGAGATTACCCGTTCAAAAGGGTGATTGTTGTTAATTTGTTCTTTGTATAGATGGTTCTTTGTACGAAGGGGACATGCATGCAGTCGAAACGATCGGTGACGACATGAGTCGCTCGGCAGGTTATCGGTAAACGAGCTCAATTGAGACACTTGTTTAGATAACCGCCGAGTTATCGCATCACCTAGACAAATCCATAATCTAGAGCTCAAGGTCGAACTGATCATAAACAAATGAAGCGTCTTTGTATGAAACAACAACAATTTACATCTTTAGATAGTATTTCAAAACAAACTCTGTTTAAGTCGGAATACCTTAGTTATAAATAGCACGTGTACCTATTCGCGAAGGTTCCATGGGGCAGCAATGAGTGGCCCAAATACAATTTTATTCATTTTTCACGGCGACAGAGACTCGCACGTCCTGGCACTGAACTTTTCTTTCAGCTTTCAGCTACCTACGGCAGACTCGTAATTTTGCTGTCGATAAATATTTATTGGCTTTTTACATTTACTTTTGCAAAAGAAACGTGCAGAACAAGGTATGCATTTATCAGGCCATTTATTTGCGAATTCGACTAAGCTTGCAAGTGATTAATCTTTTCATATCCTACGGAATATTTTGATCAAATTAGGTACTATCATCTGTTGATAATCCATAAATAAATGAAATGAAATAGGGGTTAATAGGGATTTCAGCCAATTAGGTCCTACAAGTATTATGTTATGAAATTAAAGTGAAAACTAACAATCAATATAAATGCTATTTTGTTCGGTTAAAATCATATCGAATACGAGAAGAAGGTCTTTTATTAAAATACCGTTGGGCGGCAGGAGGTTCATAATAAACTTGTATAGTACTAGCTAGGGAATAAAATAAGTTTTACAAATTTTCACATGCCATAAAGGCCGAATATATTAAGGATCAAAATGTTTTATAACTATACCACCTTATGTACTTACTCTGTGAATAAATGATGATTTGATTTAATTTGATTTGTAAGATTATGTTTAGACATTTCAACGGTGTAGTAGGTACTTCTTATGCAAGAAGACCTTTACGGTCCTTAAACGAGATCACCAGTTACTGCAAGTACGATTAATTCGGCCTCGTTTTTATAATAAGGATCGAATAAGGATACATTATAGTAAAGCAATGACGAGGGGAAAGGCTAAGTAGGCACAATGATAAATCATAGTTTCCGTCATTTGTCAGTGTGGGCCGACAGTGACGCGTCATCAGCTCATGTGGGTGGCGAAGGTGGTAGTGAATCTTGGTATTGAACTGTCTTTATTAGAATTACTGCGTACATATTGTACTCTCTTACCTATCTTTATTAACACGCTGCCTGTTCGGGTGCCCCCATGGTGATCATGCAATTGCTTGTCAGGAGTCCGTGCCTCCACTCCACTGTGGAGTCACTTTTCCATCCTGGATGCGCATTTGGACTAATGATATTGTGATATCGTTTTGTACGGGGACAGTCAAAATTTTAAAAGGAATTTACAACAGTATATACTAATGTGTTTCTTTCGTTTATAGCATTGAAATTACGCTAATTATATAAGCAATAGAATTTACTTGCGGCTTTGGCTTAACAACAATAAGCTTATAATAATTTTCTTTTTAACGAAAACTTAGCTGTGACCTTTAGTTTCAATACACCATAAACATATAATTAAGCAACTTTACTTTTCACTGCTCATTTGAAAAACTTGGCAGTGTGCCAGAGTAGAGTTTACTCTACATTGCTACTGCCACGGGTATTACTTTAGCATTTAGGTAGCTGGGGTCATACACAGAATTCGCGTTGTATTGCAGTCCGTGCTAGGTTTAATTTCACCGTGTCCTGTTAGTTATTAAGAGCACATTCGTCATCATCATTCGGTCGTCCTTATCCCATTTACTTAGCGTTGGAGCAGCATGTTTTTTCTTCCATAACTCTCTATCACCCGCCATCTCATCACTCACATCCTTCCTGTCTATGTAGTTTCTCACGCAAGTCATCCATCTTTTCCTTGGTCTACCCTTTTTCTTACATCTCTCCACATAATACCCTTCTTGTCACATGACTTTGATCTCTCCGTATAACGTGTCCATACCACTGTAGGCGATTTATTCTCAGCTTATTGGCTATAGGTGCTATTTTCAGGCTTCATTATACGGTCCATTCTCATCAAGTCACTAATGCATCTCAACATTCTCATCTTTTCAGGCTATTAACGGTTAATAATAATGTTAAATGTTATATAATTGCCATTGCCATCTGGTTCAAACCCAAATATTCGAAATCAGCATACACGAGTGCATCAAATAATAATAATTCTGTATTTACATGTGTAGTTTTGGTTTCTTCAAACGGATACAACGATTTGGATGAAATTTTGGTGTTACCTCGGAGCAGCTCAGTCATCCAGATTTTAAGCTTATAGCTCCAGCTTTAGGTACGTAATAATAGGACTAAAGTAGAAGAGGTGGAGTCATTGCACGATGACCATTTGTCACTGACAAGTATTGCCACAAGATCTGCTTTCAAAAGGCAAAGGTGCTATGTCTATACCAGGTTCAAGTATCCATACAATCTTATTCCTTTAGACATACAGATAAGTTGTGCTACATTAGCCGTAAAAGGGTAGAACGGCTTTCTAAAGATCGAATAGGGGCTTTGTTTTTTGTATAACGATTACGACGTAATCGAGAAGTCTCCTTTCACCTAAGATGTGCGATGAATTTAACATTTCCGCGTCCATTTATTTTGAAACATATGGTGAGCTGTAATACCTTATAACTATAAAAAATAAAAAATATAAAAAACCTCCCGACTTGTTCCACTAAAAGCTGAATATCTTGGAGACGAGTGCTACGATTTGCATCGAACAATGCTAAGAACATTTAGGATAAAATTATCTATGACACAAAAAAAACCGAACTCAAATCGGTCCATCCGTATGGGCGCTACGTTGCCACAGACAGATACACAGTCACAGACACGTTAAACTTATACCACCCCTCTTTTTCGTCGGGGGTTAAAAATAATCATACTACGAGAAATATTTGCCAATTAGAAAATGTATCCAGATATATCACTCTCATGAGCTTCAATACAAATAAATAGAGGTAGTCCTACTGGCTGTGGTGAATGGGTCTATCGCAAGGCGTTTAGTTACTTAGTTCCAGTTTCAATATTAAACTAACTGAATGATATATAGGAAACTTTTATCACTAATGCCTATTAGCGAGTCAGGGATGACCTACAATTTATCTGCGTCAAGGTCGTCATTATTTCATAAGCTAATGTCATTGAATTCATTAGCTTACGTAGTCAAGTGTGTCAGTTACAAAAAAAATGATTTAAATAACCATTATTATGTAATAACTGATAACACGCTCTAAAATACAAAATTAACGGAAATACTAAAAATTGGGTCGAAACTGGAAATGACTCGTCCCACTAAAAATACAGTTGCATAAATGACTTAAATAAAGTATGACGCCACCTCAGTGAACGATACACTTAATACGGGCTTTAAAGCCCAATCAAAGAGGCGGTTTGGTTAAGTATAGTTGATAATTATAAACATTATAAGCAGATGAAGTGTGTTCCAACTGCAACTTGTATGAGAGCTACAAGCCAATAGGGATGATTTTTGAAGAGGACAATCGATTCTGTTTTTGTAGGAATCAAATGTGTATCAAATGTGGATTTGCCCTTATCTGACATACACTTTTTTGTCATAATCATCATTTAGCATAATTCATCATTTGGCATAATGTTTTATTTTCTGAAAACGTAAACTTTTCAGGATTGTTATAAAACAAACTAAACCTAAACTAAAGCAATTAACAGGATGATGTCTTAAAAAGTCCTCAAAATTCTAGTTAAAAAAAAATTGATTATGCTAAATGAGGATTATGACAAGAAAGTTTATGCCAGATGAGGGTAACCGGTGTATATGGGACTAAATACAAATAGAGTGCTTTAACTTTCAGGAATGATACTTAAAGTTTGGTATTTCTAATGTGCGCTGAAAGTGTTTCATACTAATTCACGTCATGATTGAGTTGAGGTAAAGTCACCAGCATTCATATCAGCCTCAACAAAGCGCGCATATTTTCGAACGCTATGTTGTGGGAGATATTGGTGCATTCCACCAGAACGTCTACTTTGTCCGGTACGTGACGGCTATGACATGACAGCTACCTTAAAAACATATAAAAAGTCCAAGAATTCACTGCCAATACCAAAGCCAAGTTATAAAATATTGACATACCAAAAATGTATTTCCTAACTTTCTTAGAAGTATGAAAAGAATGGCGTCACGTGTCATGTAACGTTCCCGATATTCTGGTGGAATGCACCTATTGATGCTGGTGACTGTACTATATAGAAAAATCAATATTTTGGCATTTCGGTCATGAAAAACTACGTTATATACAACGTGCTCATGAGGAATCCAAATAATTTTACCAGCGTATATCTGAGGTCATTAGGACCAATGTTATATGAACCCAAGTCAAATTCAACATTTTTTTTATATATCTTGTTGACATTTGTACATAAAACTTAAATAACTTTCGCTTCTCTATGAAAATATCCCTTTTATAAATAAATAAATAATAATAAAATAAAAGGACATTTATTTACCAACAACAAACAAACAAACTTATTTTGTATTACAAGATTTTGTAGCTTATAAACTAGTTTGTGAAGTAAATTGGATTGAGACTCAGCGAGACCGCTGGTTTTCAGTCTCCAACCAAAACTTAATAAAATGGTAACGATTATTTTTCCAAAAAAGGATGACTTTAATGAGTGGTAGCTGTCAATTTGAAGTCTGTCAATAGCGACGCGATACTTGGAAACATACGTGGCAACGTCGCAACCAAAACAGGTTAATCCACTTTAGTAATCACAATAAATTGTTTACATGAAAACTGATGATATCTTTAAAACTAAGCTAGATTTGCCTGGGGTTCGTGTAACATTTTTTGGTTCTAATGATCCCAGGTATACGCTGGTAAAATTATTTGGGTTCCTCACGAGCACATTGTATACTGATTCTGAAAAGAGCTTTAATTGTTATGATCGGATACAGCGTTTTTGAGTTATTGCCGAAAACGGCACTTCTCAACAAAAGGACATCAGGGATACCATGGAGATACGCTCTTTTTTGGAGCACTTTTTCATATAGCACTGTTTTCACCTGTAGTGTGCATTTTTCATATGAACTGCTGCTACACCTAAATTGAGCATGGTCTGAAATGATCTTGGCTGATTTTTCTTTATTTCATGGTGATGCATTGGTATTTTTTTTCATGTAACTACAGTATGCTGTAAAATTTAATATGAAGCAACATCACTATGATGACTGTACGCCGCCGTACAATTTTTACATAAACATTTCGAGTTATAATTTTGTAATGGTGGGAAATTTACAAGATTGTCAAATTGTAGCTCCAATTAACATAGTTCTGTTTAATATAGATTTTCACTTGACAGTCATTAACGAAGACAACATTGTAGTGACAAATTTTTATTCTTGTAGAATTGTAATACAATACTTATGAAGAAATGTACGTCTCGTGAAATGTAAACATCAGTAGCCCTTTTTTAAAACACCTATATTAAATCGTTTGAAGAAGTTTACAAAGTGAGTATTATAGAGAAACACCTCTTCCTACAATTCTTTAAAAAGCTAGTATCAACGTCAGATTGCATCGCACACATAACCAACCGAAATCAATCATAAATTTCATCAATATTAAAACAATCACGTAAAATAACAATATATCGTGTCATATAACCGGCTAAAACCTTACACAATTCTGACAGTAAGTATATAGTTCATTATAGTCTTTGACGTAGTTTATTGGGTGTGACGTTAAGTAAATCCTTATTGATCTAACATTTTACTTTTAAGACATTATTTAATGATTTGAACGTCTCTTGACTTGACAGGTCGTTATTTATTTGTCATAAATCATAATTGTCAATGCGCGCAAGATATAACTATAAATCATATATTTTACATATTCTCAACTTTTTTGCTTTATTTTTTTTCAATTTTTATAACGAAATAAATACCCTAAGCTCAGAATATAATTTATCACAATAGAAAAATATTTTCTAAAGCAAAAATGTCAAAATCTGTTCTCACCACGGGCCAGATGCAAAAGGTTAGTATTTTTTAAAATTCTATTTAATGGCACCCTGGGCCGAGCCCTTGCCAGTGCTGGAACACGGGCTAGGTAACCTAGGACCATCGGGTCTAGATCGGGACGATGGCAGGAGCCCAGATGGCATGACCCTTGTTCCCTGGAAACAGGGAAGGCTTTTAGTTTGGGACGCCACGTGTGTCGACACTTTAGCACCGTCCCACCTTCTAGTGACTTTCGTCAGGGTTGGTTCTGCTGCAAAAGCTGCCGAACACGTCAAATGGCGCAAATGTGCGAACATTGACAGTCGCTACATATTTGAGCACGTTGGTGTCCTGGGAGCAAAGTGCGTTCGACGACGTAGAGGTGACGGGTGTCAGAGGGTTGGCTCATATATGTCCCAAAGGATTTCTATCGCTATTCAGCGTGGGAATGCGCCAGCCTTCTGGCCACTCTACCCCCAGGCACCGACTTAGGCTCTGATTTTATGTAAAACTAGAAGGCGCCCACAACTTCGTCAGTGGAGGAAAAAATAATCATAAGCCTAATTTTTTCTTCAGCGTAGTTGATAAAAAGTATCCTATAACCGTTTATGATGCCCAGCTATCCTTGTACCAAAAATAGTTGAAATCTGTTTAGCCGTTTTGGTGCGACGAAGCCACAAAGACACAGACAAATTTACAAAATACAAGAAATCTAAAAAAAAATTTAGATTCTGTGGCCTTTAAATAGTCCATATCACCTTTTTTTTTTTTTTAATCGTCTATGCACAGATATTTAATTATTACAATTTTATAATAGAACAGATAATATAAGCTTGCACGTTTCGTATTTTTGTTAATTTAGTTGAAGTATATTTATTAATTAGAAGGAATTAAATACTCTGTTAATTAATTTGTATTGTCAGCAGGATTCTGGATTAGGGTCTGATAGGGATGATCTTTAGAAATATATTATTACCGTACTAACTAGATTATTCTCGTTAATCCATACTTTTCATACTGTGACTTACAATTGTAAGTAATGTTATTATTTTGAAAGTAACTCTATCTGTGTTACTTTCTGATTATATACTACTCAAAACGGAATTTTCTGTTCAGTTTTTGTGGTTAAAATAAACTTATTTTATCACAACTAAAACAAAGAAAACAATTGACTATTTAATTAATCGATTATTAGACTAAACAAAAACAAAAGCCTCTTTAGCTGGAGGCTTTATAAATATTTTTTACTAACTAATATAAAAAAAAGCTTTTAAAGCTGATCCTACTTAATTACTTTACTATGCTTGGCAAACCTTGTGCAAATCGTTTTCATTTCCAAGAGTTTTACGATGATTAGGTAGTAAATTGCTTTAACTGACTGAGCTCCAATTTTATACTTACATATACAATTTTAATCATTGGTTCTACATTCCTTTAAGTAGTATTTAATTGCTTTTTCCGTGAGGATTGCCTTATTAATGTAATGGTGGCACCACACTGTGCCGTATTTTCCAAATGTTCGTATTGTATATCTTTGTTTTCTATGTCAAAGGGACGCAATACGGATATTTGACAAATTCCATGAAGTGTGTGTGTTGTTTGCAGCATTATGACAATCTAGATGAAGGTACTCAACAATCCCATTTACAATACGATACACTAAGGCATGGCATTGTTTTTAGTCGTGAGAACGGGATATTTTTGATATCAAGTATTCTTGTATTATACGGCATCTCAATTTTTCGTCATTTCCATTTCTCTTGACTATGTTGTCCTCATAACTAATAAGTTGTTGTTATTGTACTGTAGGGAATATTCCTGTATAACTTGAAATGATTCGATAGATTTAAAATATTTTCCTTAAATTAACACGTCAAAATTCAACATGTGCCTTGCATTGTAACCGCCGCTTTAGGTATTTGATTGTGTCATGATTATAATCACGATAACTTGTCTTGCTTGATAGTATTATTCAAACCGAAGAAGACCATTAACTCACGAAGTAAGATTTATAGCTATAATCAGGGTATGACGGCATATATTAACACAACCAGTCAAGTCCTCCACGTCACTGTTTACCAAATAGAGGATCTTCTCACGTGTCATGACTTAATTAAATTACTATAAACTGTAAAATCATTTGCATAAACACGGAACACGAGACAGCTTCCTCTCGCATATTAGAATTAAATTCTGGTTGGCTTATTTTGTTGCCATATTCAAATACAACAAAAATAATATACAAAGTGACCACGACCAAAATTGACGTGCATATATAATACTAGAAGATGCCCGCAACTTCGTTCGCGGAGGAGAAAAAGTCATAACTCTTCGTTTTTTCTTCAGCGTAGTCGGGTAGAAAGTATCCTATTTCCATCTGGAGATACCCAGCTACCCGTGTACCAAAAATACTTGAAATCTGTTTAGCAGATTTTGCGTCATGAAGCCACAACGACACAAACAAACATACAAAAAATAAAATATTTTTCGTTTTATTGACCTCCAAATAGTCCATAATATTTCTTTTGAAAATATCTTCAATGTACAGACATTTCATTTTTATAACTTTATAATAGTATAGATAACATATTATTTTTCCCTTATCCCAATGAATTCAGAGTCTAATGCGATATGGAATCCTCTGCTCCCTACCGCTTCATTTTTGTTTTCTTCTTCCAATAGCCTGCTATTTCTTTTTTTGGTTTTTTGTGAGAATTATGGTCAATTCTATAATTTCTCTTAAAATTACACATTGAAGCTTATGTCGCCATAATATGGAACCTTATGGTTCTGACCTTACCACCTCGGTTGGTCTTTCAGGGTGCTTGTTTGTCATCGCGATTTGGTATTTTTCTTGCAATCTATTCATGCTTGTTGAACCCTCCTTGGAGCAATTATTCTTTGTAGCACCTAATCATCTAAAGCTGTGTAGCGAAATTTATCTTCCATCCATCCTCACCACATAGATGGTTGGCAGTCCACAACTGTGCGTTTTTCTAGAAATTTCCTGCCTCACACGACTGAACTGTGGAATAAATTGCCGCATGCAGTATTTCCGGACCGATGCGATCTTCAAACCTTCAAGAAAAGAGCGTACTCCCACCTGAAAGGCCGGCAACGCACTTGTGACTCCTCTGGTGATGCAAGTGTCTATGGGGGATGGTGATCGCTTACCATCAGGCGACCCGTCTGCTCGTTTGCCCCCCTATGCCATAAAAAAAAAAACAGCTAATTGAAACAGACAAATATAAAACAAAAGCTTAGGGTTAAATATTAGCAGAATACTTATTTCGTTTATAAAAGTTAAGGGGTTTTGTTACATTGACAATGACTTATGTCATGATGCTCTTATCAGACCACTTAAAGGTATAAGTTCGCAATTCTGATAGTAATTTAAAATACTAGTATAGTTTTAATAACATCTTGGTCTCTTCGAATAAACGTGAAGATGCTGCCTTCTCCCCCACTGCGCAACTATATATTGCTCCACTAGTTGAGCAGTAGTACAAAGTTTGTATTACCGAATATTTTATGCCCCATTATATGACCATTTTTAAACCCGACAAAAAGGAGGGGTGTTATAAGTTTAACGTGTCTGTGACTGTGGCATCGTAGCGCCCATACAGATGGACTGATTTGAGTGCGTTTTCTTGTGTCATAGATAATTTTATCCCGAGTGTTCTTAGCTTTGTTTAATGAAAATCGGAGCACTCTTCTTCAAGGTATTCAGCTTTTAGTGGAACAAGTCGGGGCTTTTAATTTTTTTAATTTTCTATAGTTATAACTCATATCGTTGGACCTCCTTATCTTATTATAATAAAATAACCGGCAACATTAGGTCTACATACAACCCCGAGGGTCACTGTACCGTACCTCGTCGACTTGGAAGTCGGTACCCTGCGAGGAAGCCATGGGCGTCCGCCAGAACCCCTGGACACCGACGAAGCGGCGAGGTCCCATTGCTGCAGAGACCGCCAGTCCCGGCCCTGCAGTGGTCTCTTTACCCTCACTTATTGGTAACTTTTAAGGGAAATGAGTTTGAGCACGTTGATTCGATCTGTAGTGTGCACTGCGTACAAGTGGATATATCAATATTGTATGTATTAGTGCCTGTTTACTCGTGTATATTTTTTTAGTTTTTCTTCCATTGTTAACTTTAGTACTTACATATTTATCGATGGCGTTTTTTTGAAGTATGCATACATTTGGAGTCTTACGAACATTTTTGTTGACTATACTTAAATATTACATATACAGAAGTGCCCACGCACTGCATTATTGGTAAAAGTAATTTTTAATGCCTCAATTTTAACTTTGCTGTAATAGTTGTGCTTACTTTTTTACTAGTATTTTACGTTTTTTGCAATACTACTACAATTTTTTCATGCACATTCATGTTCACAAAAACAACATAGCATTCCATATAAAGTTGAGCCTGACATAAGCACATTTTTGTTGACTGTAGGTGTCTGCCAGCCTAGTAAGTTTTTTATCAAGACCTTTGTGATTTGTCTGTAAACACATTGATAAAGAAAACTGTAATCGATAGTAAGTAAGTACCATTAAGGCAATAAGTGTACTCACCATACTTATTTATAGCAGCACAAGTAGATCATTCTGGAATAATCAATGCACAGCAATACGCTGACAAACATTGAGGTACATTCGTACACTTGGCCGTTTATGTACATTATGTTTACGGTCATTTCTTTTGTGAACACGCCAGTTTCGGCGTACTATTGTTCGCGTGCTCTCGCGTCGCTGACATCACCGACGAGGTTGAGATTATCGCGGCAAACACCAACACGGCCTCGCACTCCAACATATTGAAAACATCGTGACATCATCATATACCCAATGTTGTTCGTTCGAATTCACGTCTCTTTCCTTTCTAAAAAAAAAAAGATCTTTGCGGCAATAATTTACCAATTTAACTTGGGAATATTTATGTGTGGAACGAGATGTTATTTGTATTGATGATGTCGTCGAGTTTAATTGTGATTCGATAGATTGACTAGTTGATGTGTAGTAGGGGACTTAATTGGTGCTATTTGGATCGGCCGTGGGCGCGAAACATTGACCCTGACCAAGGTGAGCTCAGCCTAAGAGAGCGAGATACAATCGTTGACTAATCTATATAGTGATAATCTAAATAGGACTCATTCGAGTCACAATATTTAAATCTTACTTTTCTAGGTCCATTTATTATTTGTACATTTTGGATCATTGCCAGATTTTGTTGCAAATACCTTATTTATTAGTGGGCACTTTTTTTCTTGCTGCACCACAAATAGCCTATTTCACGAGCACTATAACTACAGTTTACAATAGAAGTTGCACTAAATAGCAGTTAAGAGGTAAAGGAGTCGGAAATTACTTTTTAAAGATATCACTTATTTAAAAATGACTCGTATTTATCTGGCATGACGCACGATGTTTGATTTTTGAATTGTTAAAAAAGTCGAGGCATTCGAGTCTCAGCTTTTGAAGTTTTAGTTGATCAGAGCATCAGTTACAGGAGATTTTATTCATCGCAGGTAAACCACCTCAGGAGTCTCGGAAGGCGCGAGCACCTGCATTCACCTTCGGGCAAAAGTTGGAGCCTCCTGGCGTGAGTGCCACCAAGACCGGCCCTGGTCCTGCCTCTTACAACACAGAAGGCATGACAGCCAAGGGTGAGCCTCACAGAACAACGTATTTGAAATGGAAATAATATACAGGGTGTCCCAAGAAGTTGTGATATACTGAAGCTGGGAGGTAGAGGTCCTAGAGGGCTATCTAAATCACCCCCATGTATGTTCCGCGATTTTGTCGTATTTTCGGAGTTATGACTTTTTTTTTAATTTTTCACCTATCGCCGAGTACGATGAGATTTTTATTTATGGTGACGTGAATTATTGCGGTAGATGCTTGATTTTTTTGTGTGCTAAGCTGATAAATAGGCCAATTCAGTATGGTAACATTTACTATCGTTAGATCTTTGAATGGAATAAAAAAAAGTTAAATGATAAAATTACCCGATATGTCCACAACTTCAAGAGGCTTTAAAAAGATAAAATCACATTAAAAAAAATTAGCTCTAGGTCCTCTACGTCCCAGCTTTAGTATATCACTACTTCTTGGGACACCCTGTATAGTTGCTCAAGTAGGTGAACTCAAATCTTCGTTTGCGGAAAAAAATAACAATACTTACCCTATTTTGTAGCGTAGTCGGAAAAAAAGTCGAATAAGTCTTGGATGGAGGATAACTGGATATCCTTAGATGGTATGTCCGGTTATCCTTGTACTACAAATAGTTGAATTCTGTCCAGCCTTTTAAACGGATGTGGTCGCAAAGATACATAATCTACATTAAAAAAAATAGATTTAGTGACATATCCATTTTCTGGACGATTAGCTCAGTCAACCTGATTCACATTTTTTTTAATGAAAGTATCTTTAACTAGTAGCTTCGCGGAGGAGAAGGAAAGGTAAAGAGTATCCTACTACCATATGTAGATGCCCAGCTACCTGTGTAAGTACCAAACAAAGTTAAAAATCTGCTTAGCCGTTTTGAAGTGATGAAGCCACAGCGACACATACAAACATACAAACATACATAAACATACGAAGAATCCAACACTTTTTTTTTTCGATTCAGTGACCTTCAAATAGTCTGTATATCAGTTTTTTTTTATTCCTTCAATGGACAGACATTTCATTTTTACAACATTATGATAGTATAGGTATAAATTCTAGCTCTTGCTTGAGACTTCCTCCGCGTAAAATACGAATTACAAGTACCCTTCGTTAGTAGATACACCTAGGTCTGTCCTTTTCGTCTGTAAAGCAATATGTTTTTAAAATGTCATAACTTCAGGTGCTTAGGCTGTGAGTTTTCAGACAAAAGTTAAGTCAAGTGACTGTTTTATAGGAAGGGAAGATACATGTAAATAACCGTGCCATAAAGGCGATGATGGACGTTCAAGTAGGTGCTACTTACAGTTCGAACACTTTATTTGCTTAAGTTCAAGTACTTATGACTCACGAGCGAAAAAAGCTGTCGAGCCATAGAAATCATGTACTTACTCGCACTTATCCGATCGGTCTTCCTTGTCGATTGACTTTTAAGGTTTTACGTTACATATATTATTGTAGCGATTTACCGGTTAGAAGTCTTAAGATTGATTGGTATAATTATTGTGAATGTGAAATCGAAAATGATGTGAGCCTGTCATGACAATGTTTATGTTGATGTAATTGGAATTTATGTTCTCTAGACAGAGGCAATCACGTTCAATTATAATAATTGTCATTGAGTGGAGGGCGACTGGTGCGAGCTCTAAATGTAATTTGATATTGTTAATATATAGTACTTATAGCCGATACAAAGTACTACGCCTGCCATAAAAGTTCTATGAAAGAAACAAATGAAGGTTACATACATTTTACTATGTTCCTTGACTTTATTGATTAAAAAAAATGCCCAAATGCATGTCCGATTCGCGCAATAAGAATTCACTGTACGCAAGAGCGCAAGCAAAAATTTTCAAATATCAGACAGCGGACATAGTTCCGTCGGTATATTTTTGATAGAAACTATAAAAATGAGTGCCACGTATTATAGACATAAAAACAGACTATAGTGTAATAGTGATTTGAACCAATGAGGTAACTGCACCCATGCAATCGGGAATTGTCAGTGAACCGCTGAAGCGTGAATACATTCCACAGTGACGGTTGTCGATATATTGAGCAGTCATCTTGGGAATTACTGCTTGGTAAACGTGACTGTTCAGTGCATTCCCGTGCATTGCATGTTACTCGTATCTGGGTCGTTTTTCTTTGTACTTGTTACCACAATATTGGCTGTGACTACGCTTGTCGCGCGACACGGCGTCAAACGTCTTTCTCGCACTACATTCAAAAGAAAAAGGCAGACAGTATTTGTCGCAAGTCAAAGAGTCTTGTGTCGCGGTTGGGATTAGGGTTGCCACGAGTACTATATTATATAGTATCGTACTATATTGCAGTCAATTGTACTATATATTATAGAAGAATTATATAGTACGAAAAATACTATATTTTCATTGCTAACTCCACTGTTGCACTTTTTTTCCATAAACATCGATTAAATCACTCAAATGGTGTGCAATAAAGTGATATAGGTTCGTAATATGTATATAATGATTAAAGATCATGAATTATTGAACGTATACTATTTTCTTTCCTAAATTTCCCAAAAGTACTATATTTTGGCGACGTTTTGAGAAAAATACTAAATTTCTTAAAAAAAAGGTGGCAACCCTAGTCGTGATAGAGATGCAATAATTGTTGATTTGACTCAGTGAGGTAACCGCAACCGTGGAGACGGGAATTGTCAACAAACCACTGAAGCGTGAAGGAATTCCACCCTGACAGTTGTTGATATATTGAGCAGTCGTCTTGGGAATTATAGCTCGGTCAACGGGACCGTTCAGTGCATTCCCGTGCATTAAATGTTACCCGGCCGTTTCTACGTCGTTCTTCTTACTTACCAGCAATCGACTACTTGTCCTCTCCGTTATAAACACAAACTTAGTATTTTTTTCACTTTTTTAATTTGATATTATCATTTACAGTATGTAATTATAAACGTAGTGGACAATATGCAGCTCAGTGATTCTTCTTTAATTTTGATCTGAAGTCGATAGAATAGAAGAATGAACCGTGTGACATTTTATTACTCAGGGGGTTCTCAAAAACATTGAATTACACCGCTGGAACAGCGACCCAAAGTGGGTCTTTGATATTATATGATGATCCCAAGAAACCTATATTAACTTTCAATCCGTTATTTTTACCAAGTCAGTAGAGAAGTAGTAGCAATGATGAACCACTTTTAATTATGATTGCTGAACTCTCAAACATCTTATAGTCTTAATTCACACCTAACTTCAAGGAGCGTAATTATGTTGTAAACATAATTACGCTCAAAACATAACAGAATTATTCCACGCAAAAAGTAGCATGCTCGTAAGTTAAACATCAAGTGGTCCAATTATGCCGTATGGTGTTTTCTCACGTCCATACCAAGTCAGACAAGAGTAACGTAGGACAATTATTCAGCAATTATCGTGTTATCGTCAGTAGATAAAATGTTACGATTAGGTGCGTGTTGGATGCACTTTAGTATAGGTAAATCCAAAAGAGAGTTGGCACGAATGGATTGAATGAAATTAAGTATGTCACCTATCAATATGCCACTGTCTTCGAGTATAGACATTCGGTATTTTTTCTACTTTTTATGGTAATTAATGGACATGCTTATTTTTCCACATAATAAAATGCAAGCTTTAATCATTATAAACAAAAATAAATATATTAACGACTGTGAATTCCTGTGACTTCTTAGTGGTGAATTCCAAGAACTTTGCGTTACGAGACTAGTTTAGTCTGTGCCAATTTTGACAACTACCTATTTATTTCATATTAAAGTATCAAGGTATAAGTGTAACGTACATTTATATGTTTACAAATTTAATTTAGTAATCTCTTTGGGGAACTACATTTTTTATCCAACTAGTTTTAAATTAGGTATGCTTATACACTCCTTATACGGTCTGCACATAAATATTTCATTCATCCATTCAATATTCGTGCCATCTCTTGTGTGTTTGCGTATACAGAAGCAATTACACCGTCTGCCGCCTACAGACGGTTCCTCTCCGATGCAACCGCCAGCGGCTTTTTGCTCATATCCGGGATTCTGTAACAATGGACGTTCATTACAAGATAAAGTTTCCTAAATACTTAATTTAAAACGTATTTGATTATGCTTGCGGAACCATGCAAATTTCAGGGATAAAAAATAGCTTAAGGTGCGTCCACATTTGTATCATTTGCCCGTATCAGATCATCGTCGCGTAGCATGATCGCGTGTCACGATCACGCGTTTGGACGTTGCGCCGATCCGATCATTCGAAATCCATTTGCTACGCGTATCACACACTTGTATCGGAAGAGTGCGGCATTATCAGCGCGCCGACAATAAGCGTCCAAGCAGCGCGATACGCAGTCATGCCACGGCACAGTGATCGGATACGAGCAAATGATACAAGTGTGGACGCACCTTTAGGTCCCGGTTCCGGCTCATATTTTATCTCTATGCCAAAATGCATAGCATGGCAGAAGGCTTAGAAACCATTCAACTAACTAATACATATAAGCAAAGATTGTTTGAGCTTTACATTATCATGCTTCAGAAATAGCAATGCATCAACATAAAATGACAATTCGTCGACTGCGCGATTTTATACAATACAAGCTAAGCATTCATAAAGGAATTATTGTTACTTAGTGTTTTTGAAATACTAAGTTTTGTTTTATGAAATTTCGTCTCGAACACGATATTCGTCACTATTCCTATTTAATAATCTTGTTAAGTAATTTCAACAGCTAGGCATTATTTATGGATTTCGCGTTAATTTGTGATTCATTCCGCGACATACATCCCCGCTAAGTGGGTCATGACTGCAGTCTTATTAGCATAAACGACATCGTCTGCAGTGTTTACATTCGTCCCTTTGAATACATTTAAATAACCTTGCGCCCCGTTGGCGCGGCGGCACCGCCATTTCCGCGGCGATTCGGCTTGTTTGATTGTGCTTTACATGCGAAAAGCGTATTAACTGTAGCTTTTTGTTTATGGCTTTATTTGTCTTAGATAACGGATTTTTTAAAATAGTCTTTCATTATCATACATTTAGGAGTCAAAGGGGGGGAGGGGGGGCACTTTAAACATGTAACCGTACCCCTATAAATATCAGCAGACATCAACGTGTAGCACATATTTATCAGTTCTTTAAAAACACTGAGGTAGACGTAGACCTTCAACGAAAATTATTTTCTTCAATATGATCGGATATACCCTTTTTGAGTCTTTGCCAAAAAAACTGCGCTTCTCAGCAAAGGAATGTAAGTGACACGAAGGTACGCTCTTTTGCTAGTGCGTTTTTTCACTTTTCACATCCTATTTCTTTCCGTCCGATATGCTCTTGGCCGGTTTTATAGATTCAGAACATCATCTTCTCACATAATAAATATGTATGTAATAAAAAATATGCAAAGATTTGTGTACAAATATTGTCAGACTTGTTTGAGTGGTTAAATAAAACCTGCGGTTACGACAGATGATCACATCGTAACACCGCACCGCGGGGCCAAACAATGATCACATAAATATTTCATACTGTTCGGGGAAATTACTCATATTATTGTTATTGTCTACATAGTTTATTAGGTGAATAATAGGACCTTCATATTCCAGATGACACTAACTATTCATAATAGTTGTACATTTACTTCCAGAAGTAGGTAGGTAAGCTTAATAACTAGCGTGGGCTCAACAATTGGTATTCATTGAGTCAACATTCAGGTCTGTTTTGAATTGATATCTGTATTTGCGTTGAATAGAACATAAACATGTTACATTATGTTTCATCCACGCTTGTAATTGATTATTCATGGTTACTGAAAATACAAAATCCAATTACGCATCTCTGTACAGTCAGCAGCAGATAGTTCGTAGCATGCAACACGCCAAATACATCGTCACGATCTGTAAGCCCATAAGAATAAAGACGTGTTGCAATTGCAATATATTTGGCACTTTGGATGCTACTATTTGATTGAAATATTTAGTCGTGTAAATCGGCACGCACTAGGACTATCAGACCGATTTATGCAGCCAATTAGTAGCTATTATTGTGCCTAATAAATTGTAACGAGCCTCAGATAGATTTACAGCAGATGGTAACCTTCCTGCTTATTGACATTGAAAATAGGACACATTTCATTTTAAAAGAAGAACACAAACTCGTCCCGTGGCATTCGTTTCTGTTACTTTCGAAAAGAAATTGAGGCCGTGCATACATTAAAACTTTTTGAAAAGCGATAATCGTTATAATATTGACTATTCTCGGAGATTAAAAGGTCGCTTTCGTGATCATAACAGTAAGTTTCATTGCATTGGGCCGATGTCGCCAAATAAGTCCGTATGGACGAAGGTGATCGGCAGTGAGTCAGAGGCTGCGTAGGCGCGGGTAGAGCCTTCGGTCCGTTTCATTCGGGATCAGCAGTATCACCTCAGTCGGACGCGTCGTCTCACTAAACAACTGTGCACGTAGTCGTACATCGCGCTACACCGGTCGTGCTTAACTTGATTCCGTGGGGGAAATTATTCGTGTGAGTGCTAGTGTATTACTAATTCTCTTGACAATTTGCTTGCTTGGTTGGCTTAGTTACTTTAGCAATACTGGTTTTAGTCACATGAGAGTTTATGGAGTTGGAATTGTGCTCTTGGTTTCGGAATAATCGCCGAATGAACAGTTAGTTAAGTAAATCTATTAGTTAATTTAAATATCGTGTACGTATCGTATGGTTACGCTAAAAGTGCAGTTTCATTGATAAGTATATTATCGCAGTGAATCATCAATCATCATCTATATTCAATCTTTTTTGCGAGTTGTCCTTGAAATATTTTTACAACTCTTACATAAAAATAAGGTAGATATGTGATTTGTTGAGTAGAAGCAAAAGTATAGCAAGAAATTCGTGATGTTCGCCTTTTTTCATAATAATATTTACAATAGGAAAAAATCGTGATGTACAATTATAAGTACATAACATACTTACATTACATTACAAGGATCACCCGTGTGCCTTTTAACTTATGAAAAAATATCAGTTTTCCAAGATAGGTTCCCTTGAGGTACCTATTATGCTTTTTTTTTATTTTATTTTGGTACCTATCCATTACTGTACTCGGATTTTAAATACGTATTGAACGTCAGATACATCACTACGAACATCGGTTTTCTATTATCTATTAATGCCCCTAGTACATTGCCAACTGGTTATTACAAACAATTGAACGTCAACCGATCAACAATTGATCGACAAACGACCGACGTCGCGTGGGTGTGGCGAGAACTAGACATATAAGCTTTAGAAGTACTTACTTCAGAAATCTCGCGTTCTAGACAAATTAATTCACTTTTTCGAGTTGGTTGTTCTGTAGCGAGACTTGTTTTAAAATAATCAAAAATAAATAAAATCACATTTAACGGCCGCTAAATTATCGGCTGTGGCATCGCACTGCTGGACATAGGCTAACATGGCATGTTGACTGGTCCGATTGTCATCCAGCTCCCAGCAAGCCAGAAATCTTTGAGCCGATTGAACATGAAGGACACTTTATCGAATAAACTGGATGTTAGATCGCTCGATGGGTTCGGTGGTACTGTCACGCACGGCGGGCAAGGCAACGACAAAAATGTTTCCTTCATCAATCTGAAGTGGTTCATTAGCTATATGACGCCCTTGTCCAGCTCCCAGCAACAGCAAACCTCACACCGTCAGTCCAATAAAACGTAAGGTCTCACTCACACTCTCAACGTTCCCAGCGTTCCCAAACAAGATTTTAAGACGCAGCGCACACTTTTGCATTGGAACGGAGTCTGTAAATTTGCTTTATAAGAGAGTGGAAGTCAGGTCGCTCGTTGGCTCCGTCGCAGGATGTCAGGATGTCATCTAAATCGTATACAGAATGTAGCAGCCCATGGCATGCCAACTGGCGTGATTCTCTCCCCACATCCCCAATTTACCCAGCCTCCCTTACCTAGCAAACCTCACACAATATGTACGTCCCATGGAATGTAAAGTGCACTTAGTGGGATGGATGTCAGGTCCGTCGGTGGGCCCCGCGATGTCGCTCTAAGGACTCTGGCCGAACGCCGTGTGCGCTGACGCCAGCTCCGTGCAAATATGAGCCGCTGATACAGATACTAAGCCATGCCCTGAACCAAACATCTTTAAGGTTGATAACATCTCAGCCTTTCCTTTTTACATGGCTCTGACATGCGCAGCAAATGCAACAGCAGCCTGTGCTGATGGAAATTCATCATCATTAGTTGTAGCTGCGCCATTATAATGTGCTGGATGTTAGGTCGCTCGGTGGGTCCAGCGGCGTCTCTTCACGGGCGCTGGCCACCGCCGCGCACGGCGCCGACGCCTGCGCCCTGCGATTACGAGCCGCTGCGCGCGTCGCGTGCGGTTCTCGATCATGCACCGGCATTCTCTATCGGCCTGCGCGTCAGCATGCCGGAGGCGCAGTCAAAGACACCAGGTCCACTGCGGATTTATATTTAGTTCGCACAGTAATTTTATTGTAGGACATCAGTTTTGGTTTGTAATTTTGTATTGTATTTTACTTTACCTGTCCATTATTTTACTTTTGTATTTTTACGTAATCGTTTTATCGATCTGTAGTTATATCGTTAGTTTTATTTTGCTATTAGTTTTTTTTTCAATCCTTGGACCAGTATTTATGGTTTGGCAAGGATCATCATGGAATTGTCTGCATTGTAATCTCGATTTAGCAGCTATCACCAGTTTCATGTCATTTCAATACACAATAAACGCATATTGCACGTGTAGGTACTACGGAACATCTATGTATATTACAATTCTATGGCTACTTTGAGATCATAAATGCACTTCCACAGCGCACTGGTTTATTGTTAGGTAAAAAACCTACAGTATTCATCGTATTATTGTGCATTGCAAATATTTTAGTAAGGAATACGTTACAACTATTTTACAAATCTTATCTGTCACGAAGTTTTATGTCTTCCAAAAAAAGAAGGAGGTTCTCAATTCGTCGGAATGTTTATTTTTTACTCCAGTAAGTGGCAAAGTGGCAAATGAGTACATGAGCCAATTGGTAGGAACAATGCATCGACGCCCATGGATAGGTGCAACACTAGCAGAAATTATCGAAATCAAGTTGACGTAAACATAAGTAGCGTCAACACGCTTTTATAATTAAAAAATATACTGTTCCGCTGCCTTAGTAACTCCATATACGTACTGAAACGCGCAATCGAGCCATATAATCCTTACATGTCCTTGATGCTTGGTTAAACAGGGGGAATGTGAGTTGACTATGATTATTTTGCATTAATGTAGAGTTAGTTCAGTGCAGTAGCAGCATTATCTATCCTACACAATGTACTATTAACAACCAAATTACAATCGAGGTATTACTCGTATTATTTAGTCGATTTGCACACCACACTACATCCAAAAGTCGAACGAATCATAATCATCGATTAAGAACTTATATTGTAGATTCCGTTTTTAGTACAAAAGGAAGCTTTTGTAATCTTCATAATTCGCTATATCGCCATTAGCTTAACTACTAACTTCATGCGCGACCCGTTTGCGTGCGTGTCATTTGAGTTGATATGAATAGTTTGAACGTCACATTACCAGGCAAAAGACTGTTGAAGCAAAGGTTTTATTTAAATTGTTTTGGAGTATTTCCGTTACTGCGCGTAGTTAGACCTACCAATTACAATGTAATTGTTTTAGATATGCTTCAGTTTTTGTTTGAAAATGGCTTCATTATTTAATTAATATTACGATAATAACGAACCTGTTTTCTGAATTCCAGCACCAAACATCTACTCCATGCCGCCAGTCCTCGGCGAGGCGAAAGAAGGTAGCAAGCAAGCGGCCCCAGCCTTCAGTATCTGCGGGCGCCCAAAGAACATCGACTCGAAGACCCCCATGCCTGGACCAGGCACTTACACCACCGACAAGGCAGTGACCGCGCTCAGCAAACGACCGCCAGCTTACACCATGGCCCCTAGACGAGAGTTGAGGCATCCTTCTGAAGCCATACCTGGCCCTGGTGTTTATTGTCCAGAGAAGGTAATATTATATCATTTTTGCTATCAGCCATTCGGTCATACGACCTCTCTGTACTAACTGCAATAATAGGACAAGCGGTCGCATGTTGGTGTGCGCATGTCACGCTGCAGATAACATCTATATCCTTTTATCTTATCGAACTAAAGAGAGGGATCAGGCCATTATCCAAAAGTGGACGCCTTTCGGCGTACATGATGATGATCACGGTTTAGGCTAAATAACTATCAATCAGACGATGCTTCCTGGAGAAAATTAACAATGCAACGCACAGAACCACGATGTTCACATGAAGTCATGAATTAAATTAATAAAAAAAGTGGTGCATGCTAATTACATTTACACTCTATTGCCAAACTATTGTTGAGAATAAAAAGAGCCTGGAGCTTGTTGGGAATTTTGAACTATGACCACCTTTTAGCATTACTTACATTACCAATATTTGCAGTTACAACATAAAGTTAGGTTTACCCTGCTTGAATTTTTTATTGTATTCGTTTTCTACGATTAGGCAATCACCCATTTAAATAAAACAATTTTGACGAAATATAGCTGTTATTTAATTGATTTTCCATGCTACTTTGAAGCAATTTCAGGAGTGTCAATCCAGGCGTCTGATCGGTTCATTCCGTAGTCAAAGCTCAATTCATTTTCAAATTTACTCGTTCAATTAATACGTGACCTCCTCTATGAGAGGGTATTTTTGCGAGGAGAAGTCCATTAGGTTAAACTGTTAAGACTGTATTTAATAGCGCCTGCACATTTCACTTTGTTTACAAACCTACGTCGTTCACATCTTTTTATTCGATTAACCGTCATTATTTCACTGCCACTAACCGTTTGCTAACTGAAATTCTTCTCGTGAAAATGCCTGAGATCGTAGCTTTAGCTTATTGTTTTGTCACTAACATTAATACTGGGCTACGCGCAGGTGTGCGTGAATCTTCCCTGGGCGCCGGCGCATACGTTTGGCATTCGACATTCGCAGTACGTTGGCCAGGCTGCACACTACCCTGCTCCTGAAGAGATCTCCGTCATTTAACCTGTCCGTAATCTGCATGTCATCATAATAATCAATTTCCATATTCGCATTTGCTTTAACGTTTTACAACTTGTATTTATATCATTGCTGACTTATTTTAAGCAAATTTCTGATGTGTATTATCCATTCTACGTTATAAATTTAAACATTATAATATAAATTTAAAACAATGAAGTTACGTAGGTAGTTTTAATTGTTTAAAGTAAATTTAAACAATATATAATGCAGGGTGCTTTTATTTATTTACAAGTCTGAATCGGTGTTGGTCGTTTGAATGCTACAGGTACTCTTATTCAATTTAACCTGTGTTATTTTGTACTTAGAATACAGTAGACACTTTTCTTAGTTGTATAGCACTTCGATTTGTTTTGATAATAGAACTAAACAAGTATAACTAACAGGTATTTAGATACTAAGTGTTTTAAATAATACATACATTTCTATAACTTTTCAGGATGCCGCAGTGCAACAAACGAAAACGTATAAGCATACTTTTTCGAGCAGAAGCAAGATTAAAAATGGTGATCAAGTTCCTGCACCTAACGCGTACTCGCCTGAAAAGGCTGACAGGTTGTTGAGAGCAAAATCGCCTGCCTTCTCATTTCGAACCAAAACAGAGGTCACTGTTTCACATAACGCACCGGCTCCTAATGTCTACTCGCCTGAAAAGGCTCTCAACTCTTTTAAAAGCGGACCAAAGTACACTTTGGCAGGAAAAGGCGTTGCCGAAAAACACGATTCAACGCCAGCGCCTAACTCTTATAATCCTCAAAAAGCTGATAGAATCTTGCACGAAAGTTCTCCCTCCTACACGATGCGCTCTAAAGATGTAGTAGATAGAATTGAACAAACCCCGGCTCCTAATGTTTACGCTCCAGAAAGTTCTATGCATATGCTCAACGGAGGACCTAAATTTACTATGTCTGGCAAAGGGGCTAATGTGAAAATATTAGAGACGCCAGCTCCTAACTGCTACGCTCCAGAGAAAGCAGATAAAGTATTACACGAGAGCTCACCAGCTTATTCATTTAGAATTAAGGAGGAAACTGTTATTCGAAGTGAATCCCCTGCACCTAACGTATATGCTCCAGAGAAATCCATGCGTATGCTAAATGGGACTCCCAAATTTACGATAAGTGGAAAAGGAGCCATAAGCAAAATCGAAGATACCCCGGGGCCTACAGCTTATTGCCCGGATAAGGCTGACAAATTGCTTCACGAATCGTCTCCGTCATATACGTTTAGAACAAAAGATGATATGAGAATAACCGACTACGTCCCTGCTCCAAACGCTTATGCGCCAGAAAAATCAATGCATATGTTGGATTCTTCTCCAAAATACACCCTAGCAGGAAAAGGTGCTACTCCAAAACACGATATTATACCGGCACCCAATACCTATAATCCTGATAAAGCAGATAAACTTCTTCATGATTCATCCCCAGCTTACACATTCAGACCCAAGCACGACATGGACCGACCTAGTGACACACCAGCGCCTAATATGTATGATCCCCATTTACTGGATGGCACACCTAAGTATAGTTTATACGGCAAGGGCCTCGATGGCAAATATCCGGATACTCCTGGTCCTAACGTATATAATCCGCATTTACCAGATGGAACTCCGAAATACACTATAGCCGGTAAAGGACATTCAGGAAAACCATTTAATGGTCCAGCACCTAACTCGTACGATCCTCATCTACCTTCTAACACTCCGAAATTCAGTTTGACTGGTAAGGGATCAGATGGGAAGCCTTCAAACACGCCTGGTCCGAATTGTTATGACCCACATTTACCGAATGATTCTCCAAGGTATACAATTGCTGGCAAGGGTCCGGATGGAAAGGTGTCTGACACACCTGGCCCTAGTAACTATGACCCGCATTTACCTAGTAATGGCCCTAAATATACTATATCTGGTAAGGGCCCTGACGGAAAAGTGTCTGATACACCTGCTCCTAATAACTATGAACCCCATTTACCTAGCAATTCTCCGAGATATACTATATCTGGCAAGGGTCCGGACGGAAAAGTGTCAGACACGCCTGGCCCTAATAATTATAACCCACATTTGCCAAGTTATTCTCCAAAGTACACTATCTCTGGTAAGGGCCCGGATGGCAAAGTTTCAGATACACCTGCTCCGAATAATTACGACCCACATTTACCTAGCAACTCTCCGATGTATACAATTTCCGGAAAGGGACCAGACGGGAAAATTTCAAACACACCTGGACCAAATGCTTATGATCCCAACTTGCTACATAATTCTCCCAAATTCACAATCTCTGGTAAAGGCCACGACTCTAAGCCTTCCGATGTTCCAGCCCCAAATGCGTACGATCCTCAAATTTTAAACGGAACTCCTAAGTTTACAATGGCCCCTAAAGAGAAACCGGGAAAAATCGATAACACTCCAGCTCCTAATATGTATCACCCCGAAAAAGCTGATAAGATGTTAATGGAAAGCTCACCCTCTTATAGTTTTAGAGACAAACAGTCCCTTCATAAACCAGATAATACACCGGCACCTAATTCGTATGACCCAAGTAAATATCATTACATGCTGGATGGTGTTCCAAAGTACACATTTGGTACTAAAGGTCCTGCAGAAAAACATGATAACTTCCCGGCCCCGAATGCTTACAATCCAGATAAAGCTGATAAAATGTTGTACGAAACTACAGCAGCTTATACGTTTAGACCTACTATTGAAGGTGGAAAAATAATAGAAACACCTGGCCCAGCTGCTTATCATCCAGAAAAGGCTGACAAAGTCTTACTGGATAATGCTCCAAGGTACTCTTTCCGCATTAAGACGAATCCACACAAACCAGACAACGTTCCTGCACCTAATTCATACAACCCCGACAAAGCTGCTAAGCTCTTAAAACCGAGCGCGCCGCAGTACACTTTTAGGATTAAATCTGACGCTCTAAAAATTCCTGACACACCTGGTAAATATTATATAAATTTTTCATTTCGTAATTTTGCGTCTTTTCTGTATGTGTACGAGGGTTGCTACTTATATATCCGGAAACAAAAAAACAAACAAACGTACACGGCTGAAAATAGTTTTATTGTTTTTCAAAGTATTCCCCTTGATGATCTATGCACTTTTGCATTCGCGTGAACCAATTTTTAAAGCACTTCTGCCACTCCGCCTGAGGTACCTCCATAACGTGTTGTTTGAATGCGTCGACAGCATCTTCAGCGGTCGAAAATCGTTGACCGCGTAATTTATTCTTTATATTTGGAAATAAATAAAAATCGTTGGGTGCCAAGTCAGGGCTGTACGGCGGATGACCCGTTAATTCCACATTTTGACCCTCCAAAAATAGAGTTGTTTCGCGTGACGTATGACAGCTGGCATTGTCATGATGAAGAATGATTCTTCGTCGCTGGTTAGTTTTACGAATTTGTTCAAATACTTCCGGTAATGGTCGCGTACCACTCTGAATTAACCGTTCTACGGTTTTCTAGTGGCACTGTAGCTACATGGCCATTAATACCGAAGAAGCAGGCCACCATTTGTTTCAATGTACTTTTTGCACGAGTAACTTTCGTAGGGTTCGGCTCATTTTGAAACACCCATACCGTTGATTGTTGCTTCGTTTCGGGATCGTATGCATAGATCCAGGATTCGTCACCTGTATAGATGTTATAAACGGCTTTTGAGTCACCACGGTTATATTTTTTTAACATTTTATTGCACCATTCGACGCGAGCATGTTTTTGCTCATTTGTTAAGTTGTGGGGTATCCAACGCGAACAAATTTTTTTTACAGCCAAATAATTATGTAATATGCTATTAATGCTGGTCATAGAAATACCCAGAGTCGCCTCTATCTCGCGGTACGTAACATGTCGGTCGTCCATTATAAGTTTTCGCACAGCCTCGATATTTTGTTGTACAACGACCGATTTCGGGCGACCTGCCTTAACTTCGTCCGTAAGCATACTACGTCCACGATTGAACTCACTAAACCAGTGATACACAGTAGTTTTAGATGGGGCTTCATCACCAAAAGTTGAAGTTAGTTGATCTATGCACTGTTGTTGCGTTAAACCACGCCGAAAATCATAATAAATCATAGCACGAATATTTTCACGAGTGAGTTCCATTCTTGCTGCGAGATGACATTTAAAACCCGTCAAAAACAAAACACGAGCGTTAATAAGGAAGAAAAAATATACCTTATATACTTAAAAAAGTTCAAATTTTACCATGGCGGTCAAATATGCTATTTAAGAAGATTGTAATCCCGGTTTCCGGATATATAAATAGCAGCCCTCGTAATAGTCGATGCTAATACGTATATTTTTATTTCAGCTCCAAATTTATATACAATTCCGACACCGGTCAAAACACCGCTGTACACCATATCGGGCAGACACAAAGAGCCTATCGATGAACGTCTAAAGGTGCCTGCTCCCGGCGCTTACAGCCCAGAGAAAGCAACCAAATTTGTGCTGACTTATTCCCCTCAATACACTTTTGGGGTCAAGATCCAAACATCGAAGTTCGCCGAAACTCCTGGTAAGTTCCAAGTATCATTTATACTACTAATACTAACACTCTGTGAAAATCATAAAATACACTAGAATAAAATTCATAGCAAATTCTAAATAATAACATTTAAAGATAGATAATATAAGTATGACGGCCATCCATCTCAACACAGAACCACAGACATACATCACGTACAGTCAAGGGCACCAATATGTATACACCACGAAGTTTCAATAATATGTATACAGGTCTTATTATTATGGCAGTAAGGTTTATGTGTACATATTTTGGTACTTTGTGTAGATATTTATCTTTACCCATGACTGTACACCACCCAGCTACTCGCACTCACTCATGTAAAAATTGACCATTTTCAATATACTGTCATCTTATTTTCTTCTGTTTCCGCGATTATTATTCATTGAAATGGTCACGGGTGGACCATGTCTCCCGTGACCATGGAAAGCTGAAAAGCTTCCGAAACGTCGGGAACTCAAATGAGATTAATATACGCGATATAATCCGTTAAATTGTTTTATTTCAATAGTGTCATCTTTTTAAACTAAAAAACATCTTTTTTAAAACTCAGACATATTTAATCCTTGCGCCAAGGACGCCTAAAGGTGTTACTGTGCAGAATCAACCTATTAACGGCAACGTCTAATTTCGCTCTCTTGCGACAAAGAGTTTGGCTTACGAATGACACTTGGACGTAGTTAAGGGAAAAGGATCCAACCCACACAAAAAAAATATTCAAATTTCGAACTTTGTTGTTACACAAAAAGTTGAAATTTGGATGACATTTTCTTGTGGATAGGATCCTTTTCCCTCTCGTAATAAAGGCGGAGTACTGCATGTTTTGGACTATTACAAGAATATCTTATATGTCCTTTTTGCACTATTCCTCGGAACGAAATAGACCGAAACAGTATTGGACAATTATTGTTACTGGTAATTTTCAAGTTTGGAAAATTTTATCATTGGCTCCATTTATCATTTTTAGGGCAAGAAAATTGTTTGCCTTCGACATTTGTCTTTTTTGGACATTGGTCGTGCGAAAGATTTTTATTTGTGCGTAACCGAATTACAAAATGGGCAAAATACTTTTTTTTTCTTACTTTCGGTAAGTTGTTTCCATTTGTGTTTCAGCACCCAACACTTACCGGATACCATCAGTGCTCGACACTCCCGTGTACACGATATCGGGTCGTCATAAGGTTCCGGTCGACGACCGAGTCCGTGTACCCGCGCCTGGCACCTACTCACCGGAAAAGGTACCAAGGTTTTTGAAAATGTTTACTGCGGAAAGTAGCATCAAAACTCCTAATAAATATTGTAGCAACGCTGTAAAAGTTGTACATTCTTGCGAAAGCGTATTATTTTATTACATCAGGCGTTTGTACGAATAAACTGGCTACATAGTTAAAAATCATATTATATCCAGGGATCGGAACCGGTATTTTTTTAATCTGTTAAAATACATGCTATTTCTGAAATGTTTTAAAACTGTAAAGTTTAGGAGAGGAGAAATTAATCACCAAACACCTGATTCAAGTTCTAGAATTTTAATAAAATATACGAAAATCTCGTAATTGAAGAAAAAAAAGAATATTAATTTCGGATATTTTCTATGAATAAAATACCGGTTCCAATCCCTGATTATATCTGTTTGAAATTATACTGAGGAGTAAAATTATTTAATGCTCTGTGGTCTGTCATATTAAAAAAATATAATGGTCACTTTATTAATATTCACCGCATAAAAGGCTACGCGATGTTAATAGCAACTCCTGAATAAGCATAAGCAATTCACCTCACATGCAGGTATCGTACTATCAATATCGTATTTCAGCTTAAGTGACTTTTATTTCTCTTTTAGGTGCAATTGAGTAGAACACCGCAAATAACGTTCGGAATAAAACATTCGCCATTACTGGGACAATTGAAACCAATACATGATACAAAAGAAACACAGAACCTACAGCAGAGTACTCGAACTGTCGAAGTTAAAACAACGACTGTTCAGAATAATATGGTCAATGGAAATGAGGACTTCCAGAGGACAAGACAAATTGTAGAAAACGTAACGAACGACAATTCAACACAAAACATTGTAAACGAATCACACGAAGTTAATACCGTTATACAAAGAACGCGAACCCCTGTAACTCAAATCAGAGCAGAAAGTGAAATAAGAAGTTCGACGGTTACCCCTGAGCCGGTTGTAGAAACTTTGACACAGGAAATTGTGTGGGTACCAGAGAAACCTATTCGGCGAAACTCGTACACGATTGACAAAACAGATGGATCAGGATTTTTGGAGCATTATCAGCATAGTGACGTTATTCCAGTTGAAAATGGCGTGCGTAGAGTGGCCGCCAGTGGAGAGCGAGGAGCCTCATGCAGCCAGGAGGTGAGCGAAGCAGTGATTAAAAGAAATGGCTTTGAACAAAGCGTGCAAAAGAACGTTACAAACGAAAGCGCTCATGAGAAAAGTCAATCAGCTACCGAGGAGGTCAGACAGGGTACTGAGGTGAAGCATCTTGCGAATGGAGGTATCGCAAAGACCACTACAACGACTACTACTAGGAAAGTGGGCACTGCTGCGAAGACTGCAAAAGCAACCACCACGGTCACACGCACTGCTACCGCAGTGACGTCTCGTGACGTCGGCGCTAAGTAATCGGTTGCTTGATATTCTTGATGTTATAAGCTTGAGTTAAACGTCCTCGGGCGGCTCTGACGATGCACACAAACAAGGTGCAAACCCTGCAAATTTAGGCAGAATATAAAAGTGTGCTCCTAAATTATTTATATTAAGTATATAAACTTTCCTAAAATAACTTTGAGCATTTATTTAGAGTGCTTGAAAGTTTACAAGTAAGAAATTTTAACATAGACTTATATGAAGTAAAATTAAAATTGTGTCCATCGTCCTCATCAATAATATTAAAATAAATGTAATGCATTCGAAGTTAACACATACAATAATTCTTATCTATGCAACGACAGAAATATAAAAATATATATTGTTTATCTTGCCTTTTTTACGTAAGGACACAAATGTTTAATGTGTTTAATTTATACTCACTCATTGTTACTAATGTTATTTTATTGCATTATTATGGTATTGATATTTTAATTTTAATAAAGTTTTATAAAAAAATTGTTTTATGATTTTAGACCCTTCATGAAATAAAATATACCAAACAGTTATACAGTATGTAAACTTACTAAAACTATCCCTTTAAGCCAGTTGATGGCCATGTCGATATAAGCGTCTTACCACATTTTTTGCTAGTGTGTGTTGAATATTTTTAATTTAATTTTCTCATTGTATAAAAATTATAAAATCTTACCTTTTTCAAAGTCGGTTAACCCAAAAAGTATCGTCATGTGATATTTAATGTTTACGTCGTGACAGATTAATGCACTATGAATACGTTAATACCTACTTGATTTTTAATTATCTGTTCATTAGTATAACTTCTCTTTTCATACCCGTTTTACGCTCTTGTTTGTCCATGGCAGCCAAATTATTTTCAATTTATCATGTAAACAGCATCAATTCATGCTTATTTATTAAATGCCATTTCAATTTCACTAGTGTCACTTCAATGTAAAGATTTCTTTTTTTAATTATTCCAACAAAAAAGTTTAGCTAGGAATGAAATGTCAAGATTAATTTTCAATGAGATGTTTCTTTATTACAATGAAATGAGGCTGTAGGTTGTACAAGCTTTCAACTAAATCAAGCGACGTGCTTCGCAAAATCCAAATTTGATGCGTAGCGTTCACGAAAACAGCCACCGTCGCTTGGTTCAAGTAACAACTAACTCATAAGTGTGCACATAGCCTTACTTTAACTGACATTGCATGTATTGAACTTGAAGTTATCTTGACAACCTGATGACAATGTTACAATTGTAAACAAAGAATACAGGATGTTAAAATCATGAATGATTTTTTACCACACCTTATTTATCACCTAGACATGTCCGGATTTAAATAAATGGTTTTAGTAAGTTTACATACAATACATTAGTTCATCAAAATTATGTAGTCTGATTAGGCCAAAATAAATATAAAAAGAAAGTTTGAAAAAAATACTAAGTAAAAACGCAGTAAGTGTATATTCTTCCGTCATTTTTCTTATTATACAAGCTTTTTTAGGGTTCCATACTCAAAGCGCAAAAACCTTAATGCAATGCGATCAGTGAGCGTGCTCGCCGCGGTTACACAACGAGCACACGGCGATTTACGAGCGGTTTGCAAGCGACTCGATCAGTGAGCGTGCTCGCTGGGATTGTTCAAAATGCTGATTGAACGTCGCGTGCACGTTGCGCACCCGCGGCGACGACATTACGCACAAGTGGCGATGACTCTGGCTGCGCAGAGTAAGCGAGCTCATTCAGCAATAGCGTCGTTCGCAATACGCTCACATAACGCTAGTGTGATAAGGCCCTAAGCCTTCGCTGTCTGTCTGTCTCTAGGACCGTAATAGGTAGACGCTTGAAATTTTCACACGATGTGTAATACTGTGGTTGCTATATATCTTTTTTAATTCTGATAAAAACTGGCCAAGTCAAATCTAACCTGGATTCCAAATGTCATCCTTCTAGGTCATCTGGAAGTAGGTTAGATTTAGGTACTATATGTCAGTCAGTCAGTCAGTGCTAAAATTTACGACTTTTTGACCTTCATATCTTTATAACCCTTTGAGCTAGCTTTATAAAATTTGGGCTTCTAGATGTCCATATGAATATAATTAAACACACGTAGTTTTATGTGTTTACGTTAAAGAAGTTTTGAGTTATAGAAGGGTCAAAAGTGGCACCAAGTGGTTCGTGTAATATTACACTCGGCGCTGGTAGCCTGTTCCTTTGCTTGAACTTGGCTTGACACGCTGCCGCGTGTCTAGATTTAGGATGAAGAATATGTTTCCCATGGAAGGCTTTTCCGCTAGCTGTATTGGCAGTTTTAGGGGGTTACCTTCGGAATCACTAATGTCGTTTGTCCTAATGCATCGTTTGCCAAATGTATCATTTGCCATAACGCATTTTTTTCAGAAACCGTAAATTTTTCAGGATATTTTAATATATTGTCGTATAGATTAGGTTAGGTTTGTTTTATAACAATCCTGAAAAGTTTACGGTTTCTGAAAAATATGCGTTATGGCCAATGATACATTAGGACAAACTATACATTAGGACAAATGACGTTAGGGATTCCGATATAGATCCAGTTTTAGGACCTGAGGCTACTCAGAAATTCGAATTTCGAAGTTCGTATGTCGTTATCCCGCTCACTCAAATACAGTTTAACATGATCGCGAGAGGGATAGCACGTTACGAACTTCGAAATTCGGAATAACCCCTCTGACTTTAAACTGGGTGTCTGGCTAGACTTTACTAGTAATGGATTCAGTGGGGGGAGTGCAAACCCACAAACGGGAATGCCACCGCGGCCATTTGGGTTGGGACGCAGTGCGCAGCGCAGATTGGCAGTATGGTTATAATTCCTCATATAGTTCTGTCTGTCTCTAATATATGTCAGTATACTCGTAAGTGTGAAAGACTTGAGTAAATTACGTAATATTTACTTATTGTTGAAATAAATATTGCAACGGGTTTTTTGCAATCGGAAATGAATTTGCCAACAAGTACTTCATAGTTAGTCATCGCATATAACTTCTACGTGTGCTTCATTCATTAAATGTTTAAGTGTTCCATTTATAGCTTTATCCTCAAAGACGTACCTATACATTTTTTCTATGAAGTTAGCAATGTAAAGTTTTGTTTGAGGGTAGTGTTTAATTTAGCATGTTTGAACTTTTATGAAAGTGCATGTATGATTTTATGCAGTATTAAAATAAATATGAATAGATTTTTTTTATGGCTTAGTTACACATTTGTTTATGTCTGCTATTCTTTGTCTATAACTAAGTCATAAAAAAACAAATGAACGCGCCGTACATTTTAATACTATGGCAGTACGCTATTGAAAAAAAACGGTCAAGAGCATGTCGGACCATGCTCAGAGTATAACCAGTGCATTAGCATAACTAAAAAATAACAAAAAAATAAAACCCACCCGACACAAATGAACATAACAACAAAATTTGGAGTTCCTAGCTTCAATATTGGCTGAGATCCAGTCACTTGTTTCACTTAGAGCTGAATATCTTGGAGACGAGTGCTCCGATTTTCATCAAAAACAGCTAAAAATACTCAGGATAGAATTATCAATGACACAAAAAAAACCGCACTGTAATCGGTCCATCCATATGGGCGCTACGATGCCACAGACAGATACACAGATACACACATACACAGCCACGTTAATCTTATAACACCCCCCTTTTATGTTCGGGGTTAAAGAGAGCGTATGTCGAAAGAAGCGCATTTTTTCGGCAATAACTCAAAAACGGTACTTATATCCGATCATGTTACAAACAATGTTTGTTAAAAGTATTGATTAAGCGTTACCTTAATAATTTTTTTCATATTTTTTGGACTCAAAAGCGTCGTGAAATAAAACAGACTTGTCATGCGGTTTATAATTTTTTTGTGAAAAGAAATGAAAACTAATTGAAAAAAACAAACCCTGTATTGTATCAAGTTGTTGAAACGAATTAAAAGCTGTTCACGATAAAAAATAGTCAAATAGGGTAAATAAGGGTCTAAAATCATAAAACATATGAAATGTTCAAAAATCTGTACATTTTTGGGCATTTTTTTAATTGTGATTAGATTTTATTTTATTGAGGAAATTGCGAGAAAAAAACACCATTCCCCCTCTTTTTCTCCGAAGTTCACGAAACGAAAAGTTTGAAATTTTCATAATTTGTATAATTAAACATAAATAATTCACGCAAAACAATTAAAACAATGTCACTAACTAGCAATTTTTTTATTTTATCTTCAAAAATCCTATTTGAACAACCTGGTTGCGTTAAGTTTGCACCTCATTTGTAAGCACTGCGATAGATATGCATACTTAACTCAACCGGAACCGGGTTATAATGTTAGGGTAAGTGAAAGTATGTACGGAACCCTCGGTGCGCGAGTCCGACTCGCACTTGGCCGGTTTTTTGTTCATTGGATTTTGTTTGGAACAGTTAAGACTGTTAGATAGATACTTATTTACCTACTACTTTAATCCATTTTCTGTATGATATTTTTCAAATGATTCCTTCTATACAAACATTACTTTCAGTGCTTGAAGTGGAAATTCTTCCTGGCTACCCTGAGTAGAAACCAGTAAGCTAAAATAAGTTTTGGTCAGATGATGTTTCACAAAGCGTAAAGCACCTTATTAAAATGTAAATCAAATTATGGTTTTGTAGTATTAAGTGAATGACTATTGTAAAATAATGTTGTCAGAAAATTATAAGTATGTTGGACTGTATATCGAAAAAACTGATACATGGTCATACATTTTGATACTATTGTATTTTTATTTTAAAGAGTCTGTCCGGAAAGAGAAGAGTCGTGGCAGAAACGGGAATTAACATTACGAGTTTTACATGGCAATCGAACTTTAGAGACCTGTCTTATAAAAAATAAAAAAACTTCTGTCGTTTATGTCATTGTGTATATTTTATATGCATATGCATATAAGCGCATGTATAAAATGATTTCGAAACGTGGCAAAAGCGTGTATACTTAGTTCAACAAGGAAAATTATATTTAATATTATTCGGTTTCGTCAGCGGGAAAAAGTGGCTAAAGGCTCCACTATCGACTTACAAAGAGTCACAGAACGAGTGTCCGCTATGTCGGGTATTTATGCTGTATTCATGCTGTATTTAATATTAATTTATTACCTACCTATTTAATAGTACCCCTAAGTAATTAGTCTCCGACACAAGATCGGTAAGTGTATTCATTCAAAATATATTTATTTACATAAATATACAGATCATTCGTGATTTTAAAATAACGCTGACAAACTATAATTACGTGACAGTGTTGTCAGCATAGCAAAAAGCATAAAATAGCACTGGCGTATTTTATGTTGTGTAGTAGTTTATTAAGACTGAGATTATCATGACCCGTGGTTTGGAAATGAGACATTGAATACAGGAAACATCACATGAAAAACTTATACCTACTGCGCACAGTCCGATATGCTTTTGGGCGGTTTTTAAATATTAAATCAGAATTATTTCAAAAATGTAACAATTTGTTCGCATTCTACTTTTTTCCGCTATTTGATTTAATTGGAAAAAAGGCTGGTTAAAAAAATTTACGCTGTCAATTAGGTACAGTCGACGTTAAAAATATGTTTACATTTTGCACCTCATTCCATTGTAATAAGCATACGTCGCACTCCAGTGGGCATTTTGCGGGTACGTCATTTGGTAAAGTTTAAAAAAAAATATATTAATTTACTAGTATACGTACTTAGTATTTGTTAAAATACCTGTTATCATGTGTCAATCTTATATTGACTACATAATGTGTCAAGAATCCTATTTAAGTGGCCACATAAATTAAAATAGATAGCTGGCATACGTCATTATGTCGTTTGTAGTAGTATTTGTTGGTGCCGCGTGTCGTCAGTATACTCGGCTATTCCGACTACCACTATATATACCTTCCTAACGTATAGCATTAGTTACTAAAGAATTGAAATTGCATATTCCAAATACTAGGTAATAAATACTAATACCTTATTCTGACAACTCGAAAATTGATTGACTTATTTGTAAACCTTATCTGACGTGACGTGACGTATGGTAATAAGAATAAGGCGAAAAGTGTAAACATATCTTTGACAGCGACTGCACCTTTATTCCACAATTATTCAATAAGTTTATACTCGTAGACTTGACATATATATATTCAATTCAGTTAATTAAAAACAAAAATTAAATCCAAGTCCAAACGGAATTTGAATTTCATCTTGCTTGATAAAGAAATCGAATTCCGTTGTTAATTTATGTGGACATATATTGGACCTTCAATTTTATCAACTCAATTACTGTTAACTATGTTCATCATTCATCTACAAGCATTTAGATGACCTATTCAGATGTTTAATTGCGTTTTGCCGATTGTTGTAACTTTGCAAACTTGAAATAACTGGCTGAAGTTTGCAGTCTGTCCTTTCAGGATTCTTTTTCAAAAGATAAACAAAAAATATGTGACTTGAATCATTCAACCAAACGGCCCAAATTAGGGTTTATCGTAACATTTGAGTAACCCGGTATGCATGCAGCCATCGAGCTTGTACGGACAAAAAATACGCCGACTGACGTGTTTGTAAATGCTCTAATTATTAGCTCAATTTTAACATTCATAGAACTGAAGAGGAAAACACTTCTAACAAATTATATTCTGCCGGGGCCCGTAAGCCTTTAGTCTTCACATTACTTATGAATATGAATTACGTTATTCGTACAACGGAAAAACCGCTCAACAAATAAAACACGAACAATATTAGTCGACTCAAAAGTTATGTATTTTATTTAATTATCAAAGTCACATTTTTTTATCACTGAGCGGATGTTTTTAAGTGATAATTTGAGCAGTTTACAATGAAACGGAAGCTTGTATGGAATGTGCAGGATAACTGGACAGTGAACTGATTCTGTCCCACTTATACAATGGGTGTTTTCTCTGTCGACTGATAAAGCAGGCTAACGAGTGAAAAAAACATGTTTTGTATTGTGTTGTGGCCAATTATGGCTAAATAGGGACGCATGTCACAAGAAATAGTCATTATAAATGATTCATGGAAAACTATGCGGAGTTCCGCTACTTATATTATAATATAATATGCAAGAAGGTGTCCGCAACTTCGTTCTCGGAGGAGAAAAGTCATAACTTCTCTTTTTTTCTTCAGCGTAGTCGGGTAAGAAGTATCCTATAACCATCTGGAGATACCCAGCTACCCGTGTACCAAAAAAATTTGAAATCTGTTAAACCGATTTGGCGTCATGAAGCCACAACGACATATACAAACATACGAAAAATCCAAAAAAATATTTTTCGTTTTAGTGACCAGGAGTAGTCCGTAACAATAAATTTTTTGAAAATATCTTCAATATACAGACAATTCATTTTTACAACTTTATAATAGTATAGATGTTAGATTCTTGTTGATTGCAACGAGAATTGTTTATTGAACACAGGTATACATACCTTTAATAACACCGAGTAGAATAAAGCAGTCGAAGTCCAAAGCATCACTCGGCCCAATTTATTCCTAGGTCCTAGACCCCGTCAGAGTGTATCAGATATTTTAGACTACACAGCACTCCACCACACTTCCTTCCTGTAATAATGTAATGTAAGCCATTTATTGTCACATTACACGTGAATGCTCCCAGTAAAGGAGTGTCCTAATGTTACTTTGCTTTGTACCTACTGGTACACGCTAACCATTGCCTTAAAGGCTATCATTATAAAGATGGAAGCTTATTATGCCATCTACAAGAATATGATCAGAGTTTAAAAAAAAAATACTGTAAAACATTATAGCTTGTCCACAACCAACTTCCCTAACCAACACAAAGCTAACTACAATTCATACGTGAATGAATATGGATATTCAAGGATTGAGTAGAATTTCTTGCTACTCTTGCGGCATTTTAGACGGATATTAAACTATTATTTACTGCTTTCCGCTGGTAATTTTTCCAGCTGTTTCTCTATATCAGATTGGCCTCTGTACCTTTTGTATACTTCATGCGTCTATCGGGTTAAAATGAGCCAGCAACATGTCGCCTGCCAACTTCTATCTTCAGCAAACTGGCTGTTTCCTGTGTCAAAACATCGTTGTGTTTGATATATACGCGACGGCACGTATTATTTTATTGCCTATTATGATGGCTATCATATATATTCATCTAATCTTCAACCTCAATATAGCCGATGCGAATGTCCAGCGAGATATGTCCTGGATTTTATTATGCGACACAGTTTAAACTCCAACGGCGCCGAATGACGCAGCAGTTGTTTACTGGGTATCAACATTACTATGAAATAAAATGAAACTATTCATTTCAGGCAACATATTATCAATAACATACATATTATTTATAACAACGAGTGTAAAATACATCGTGATGTAGTAGCAGTACACAAAGGCCTCACCCCTCTATCGTTGGCAAATGCGAAGTGAAGCTTAGCATCGTACTGTGGGAGTGTAGCTGTACGAGCCACGTCACATATCCCGCCGTCTCGGGGTATGGCCGAAGGCCGCAAAACATAACTACTGGCCCTACCTGACATAAGGTACCCCGCGCCTCCACCAACTTGTGGGAGTGTAGCAGTTGGTAGTAAAAACAACAGTAACTAGTTACGTATTTATTCTTTGAGATCCAAATCAGTAATGAATATTTTTTACATTATGACATTACAAAAACAGAGACGGAAGATATTCCTCATTCGAATTGGTCATTCGAATCTATTATTTAAAATAACAGCCAGTCTATGAAAAAGGTGGCTGTACACGAGCCACCTCACAGTACCTCGCAAGGACGTATGAAGGAGTAAGGAGCTACGCGGGAGGTTCTACAACGCCCTTACAGGGCCTGATGTAGATCTGCTCTCATTGGTGAATTGGCAAGGTTTTAGCGATTTCTTCGGGGGAACCGAAGGTTTGGCCTGTGCAATTGCGGACGAACTTATCATGAACAACTACCGGAGATATTATCCAGAAGGACGGTACGGTCGACATTTGTCGGGCATGTCGCTGTCCCGGAAAGTCACTCAGGCAAGGCATTATCATCTCTGGTTGTTCTCATCTTGTTTATGGGGAGTACTTACACAGACATAACCAAGTAGCCAGGATTATTCACCAGCCACTTGCTGTTAAATACGGTCTTGTGGGATCTGAGGTGCCGTACTATAAGTATGCACCGATGTCAGTTCTCGAAAATGGTCGTGTCAAGCTCTATTCGGATCGATCAATCATCACGGACAGGACGCTGGGTTAAGGGTCAGATACAGAAGACAGTAATCCTGGACACGGCCCGCATTGCAGCCTTAACCTCCGGTAGCTTGAGCCCTGCCCCGCTGCCGGCGGAACCCTAGGTTACGTTTTTTTTCGAGGCCAGGTTTCAACCGCGGAAACGCCGGAACATGACACCTTTCGGCCAGAATTCCTTCCTTTGTGTAGGCCGCGAGTTAATTTGCCTATAAATGAGTCCGAGTGAGCCTGCTTACCCACAATTTTCGGGATTGAGTTAATGAATGACGGGTACAAGCTCGAGTATATGTGAACCACGAAATCTTGGGATAAACTTTATGGATGATGGGTACACAGTGGTGTAAACTCAAAATAATGTGAACCGAGAAATCTTGGGATAAAGTTTAAGGATGATGGGTACCAAGCGGTCTAATAAACTCAACAAAATGAGAACCGATTAATCTCGGGATAAAGTTTATGAATGATGGGTGCACAGAGGTCTTATTTAGAAAAGATGTGAACCGAGAGGTCTTGGATGAAGTTTATGGATGATGGGTACACACTCAGTACACCGACCTAAACTCAAAAAATGTTATTTTTTGAGACAAACTTTTACTGCCGACTATACTTTTCTTCGAATAGCCGTCAACAACTCAATAAGACGTTTCTAAAGAGCCGCCGAACCATCTTCCAGCTCCATCATCAGATCAGCTTGAGGGTATCATAATATTGCATTGTCATAAACTTACGGAAGTAGGTATGCCAAATTTTGGCTCAATCAGGAACAAGGAAGTGGGTCAAATTAAATTTCAAGATTAGACTCAGACAAACAGGGCAAGTTAAATAAAAGCTTACAAGCTTGTAAAAATAGAAATAAAGGCTGATGTTATTTTGCGGTCATGTAAGTACAAGCTTGTTGCAGACTAAACAGACAGCGACCAGATGTTGTCACCTTCAATTAATTAATTATTCCAGTTCAAATTTACCCACGCTACATTTTATATTGTAGATGACATAATTGAACAATTTGAATGAAACAATATGGTAGACTCATGTTATTATAATATTATTATTATGAGATAGGTCCTAATGTTTCATTCGCCATACATTTTCTCACGATTAAAATAATTTTATGTCTATTTATAATTCATAATTTATCTCCGTTGTGTATAAGGGTAGTAATCCAGGAACTATCAAATACATTTTTGAATTTATATCGTAGGAGCGTGTATTTAGTTCATGTGTACCTAGGGTTTTAGTATAAAAATACATACATATAAAACTATATTCCGAGTAAGAATCTAATCATTTTTTTTTTAAATGGAGATTTTACGAGAAATGGAGAGGTTACCCTCATCAGGCATAAACTTTTATCATAATCATCATTTGGCATAATGATTTTTTTTCTGAAACTATACAATTTTCAGGACTTTTTTAGGCATCATCCTGTTAACTGCATTAGTTTAGGTTTGTTTCATAATCATAACAATCCTGAAAATATTACGTGTTCCGAAAGAATGCGTAAATGATAGCACCATTACAAGAAGAAAACTTAAAAGAGAGAATTAAATTAAAATTACCTTAAATTACAGATTGATAATAGCACTTAATATAAGGATACAATACAATGGTGTTGCCATGTCCGCAACAAAAGGCCACAACTCAGCATGATACTACGACATCGGGATAACATCGCAGCGCTGGTCTTCCGTGGGGCCCGAGGTTACGTCGCAATTTAAGTAAGCCTTGCTAGTTTTAACGAACAACTTTTTATTTGATAAAATTCTTTACATTATCGTTCATAGGTTCCTATGGGTTTAAATTCCTTCTCAATATACATTTATACTTTTCTTTGCTATTATTATGCAAACGTATATAAATAAAGTAACAATAAATCTCATAACTCCATAAGTTACCTACAAAGTAGCAACTAAAAACTACTTGTTTTATGCTACGCCAGTTTTACTATATCGATCGCATTTTATTTACAAATTTCGTCACCACCCCACCCTGTGACGTAAATTGAAAGAAGCATGATGCTTCTGACGTAATGCACACCGTTAGATTAGCTGGTGAGGTACTCACTTTGTTTTTCACAACTGACCCGAATTTTACCGATTCATGTATACTTGTACATTAATTGTGTGTTTAGTAATATGATTCAAAACGGATGTGAACGCGGAGTTTTCTTCCTGCCTAAAAAAACAATTTTGCAGTGATAATGGGTCGGAACCATGAATAATGTAACTATCTGTAGTCTTTATCTTTTTTACGATTTTTCTGTTGCTCCACTCACATCTTATGCGCGTTTTGATTTGGAGACCATCAGTTTTTGGAAGATAAAAAGTAGCTTATCGTCCATCCAAATTTGACTTATGAATCTTATATTTTCTACCTAAATGCAGCATCTTGATAAGGTTGCCTCTGTACGAAAAAACGACTAGCCACTACCCAAAAAACACGTTTAATATGGGCAAAGACAGGTATGTATGATGTGTTACAACGAGGTATGTATTTAAAAAATCGGCCAAGTGCGAGTCAGACTCGCTGATCGAGCGTTCCGTTCAAAATATACCCTTACAACGGGTGTATCTATGAAAACTCAGTGTTAGCAGAGCGCTACTCCTAAGCAAAATTTACGTGGTGTGGGGTTATTTTATATTGGTTACTTACATAGACAGGCAGACATGAAAAAATGTTATGTTCAGATTTATTTCATGGGTTGTGCTATAAGACCTACCTTCAAACCAAATTTCAAGTTTCTAGGACAACCCTTTTCAAAGGTCCCTTGGACAGCAATTTGTATGGGTGCATATTTTTTAATGATATCTGTATCTTTGCATTGCGTTGACAACGAAGCTTGCTTTTTTTACAGTTTCAAAAGACCGCAGTCGTATTTATGTTAATTTTAACTTGATACCTCAACGCGTCTCCAAGAAAAAGGGTCTAGACAGGCAGACAGACAGACGGACAACAAAGTGATCCTATAAGGGTTCCGTTTTTTCCTTTTAAGGAACGGAACGCTAAAAACTTCCTGTTTTGGCAGAAATCACATCCTTTCGTAGCAATCATGTTTATAGTGCCACTACCATAACTTTTCTCTATCTTAAAAGGCACGTCCGAAGCTGAGAATAGCAGTGACAAATTTCAACATCTATAAATAGCCACCTTACTAGCGTAGCGACCTCATTCAGCTAGTTGTATTACAAGATTGCACTATGCTGCTCCTGTTGCGATTCAGAATAAATTCAAGAGTTCGACTAAAGTAATCAGTGTAATAGGATCAATCTTAAAACATCTGGTTTTAATACGAGGTTTTGTGTTGTCATTACTTTTTTTTTGTTTACAAGTACATCTAAAATAAGAGTTACTAAGTATACTGTATCGTCTTTAGAAATTATTTCGTCTCCATTATAAACGTGACGGTATTGTTACGTAACAGGTGTTTTTTCATTTACGTTATAGCAACATTTAAATAAATTTTCAAAAATCTGGCCACTTTGCTCTCGGTAAATCAATCTCACCACACAAGTATTGTGACTTGACCGTGGTTTAAGCATTTTGAAACGGGCAATAAGTCACTTAGATAGTGATTATTGCAAGCGAAATAAAATGTTGTAAAGAGTAACAGTGGCTGATAGAAAGCACAGCTCGTTGGAGTTGGATAAAATTATTTGCTTCTGGACCCACCGGTCCTGTCCCTTATAAAACGTAAGTCAGTAAGTACTGTTTCGTACTAGGGGGGTGGGTACCTAGGTACGTAATTGAAAAACACTTTTAAAACCAATGAATAAGAGTAGGATTTCTTTCCACACAGTCACTTTACGTGAACACACTTAAAACATTCTTCACTTATTTCATACTCGAACTCTCCTGTAGCAGTTGTTTCTTTTCGTTGTTATCGGTTCGGCTTCCCAAAGTAAACTGATTCGCGGCACTTTTATATTTTTTAGAACCTGTCTTTGAACTGGATAGGTCTGGTTAGATCTCCTGACCAGTAATCGGATTTAGTGGGGGGAGCGCAAACCCACAAACGGCAATGCCATTCGCGGCCACTTGGAGTTGGAGGGTGGGCGTAGGGGAGATTGCGAGACTACGGGCTGTGCGACCCTGCCGGCGGGGTTGACTCATAGACTTCATCGTCCGAAGAGTTCGCAGCTGCCATCCTCTCGATGGCTGCTGTGATCTCGTCGTCCGGATCAGAGAGCCCGTGTCTAGGACGCCGGGTGTACCGGCCTCTTTCGAGACGACTTCTGGGGAGTAGATCCTCTGAGGGATCGGGAATGGTCGGAAGGTTGTAGGCTGCCTTGGTTGTAGTAGGTTGTAGGCTGCCTTCCTAATTAGGGGGTTCCTATGGTGGGGAGCATTGTCGAAGAAGCGTCTAGACGCTTGTTTGAGAAAACCATACATGGTTGAAATTTCCATGTCCTGGTGGAGAGTTAGGTTGGACACATACCATGGGGTATCTGCCATCCTACGCAAGAACCTATTCTGTATGACCTGAAGAGGCTTTAGCCTGGACTTAGACACGTGAGCAAAGGTTACACTTGCATAAGGCATAAGAGGACGGATACCAGTCTTGTAAAGTGTCAACTTATTTCTAAGTGACATTTTACTCCGCTTGTTAGTCATCAGACTAAGCCTATTCATGACGAAGACCGCGCGGCCGCGAACGCGCTTAATGTGAGGACGGGAGGTCAGTTTCTTGTCAAGTGTAACGCCAAGATATTTAACTTCGTCCACCCAGGGGATGGATCGGTTAAAAAGTCTAACTGGCTCTAACCTTCTCGTAATGTTCTTAGTAGTAGGATAGAAGAAGATAGCCGCGCTCTTTTCAGGATTGACTTCGATACGCCACCGAGAGAACCATTGACCTAAGCCATTGATTGCTTCCTGTAGGTACCGCTGAATAAGAGCAGGCTTGCAATGAGTCGCATAGAGACACGTGTCGTCCGCAAACAACCCCAGATGCACCTTGGGGTGCCTGGGAATGTCATTCGTGAACAGGGAGTAGAGAGTGGGGGACAGCACTGAGCCTTGCGGGACGCCAGCGCGGATGGGATGAGGGTCTGAGTATGTTCCCTCCAAACGGTAGCGAAAGCTTCGATCCCTTAGGAAACCTCGTAGTATGAGTACGAGTCTGTCCGGCATACTCATCGCGTATAGCTTGTATACTAGACCGTTATGCCAGACCTTATCGAAGGCCTTTGCCACATCGAGAAATATCGCACCGGTTTTCAACCCTGAGAGCCTAGAGAACCCGTCCAACACGTGCTACGTGATACGGTGCACCTGTTGGACACACGAGTGTCCGGATCTAAAGCCAAACTGCTCGTCGATAATGATCGAATGCTCATACGTTAAGTTGAGTATTCGACGGAGTATGATCCGCTCGTATAGCTTCCCGAGGGAGCTGAGCAAGCTGATCGGCCTATAACTACTGGGGGACGTGCGGGGTTTTCCCGGCTTGTGAATCCCTATCACCGTCGCACACTTCCATGCGGCTGGAAAGTGGACGTTGGTGAGGGCAGCTTTGAAGATGCCGACAACAATTAGGACCAAAGCTTCGGGTAGAAGCTTTAGGATACGGTTGGAGACGCCATCCGCACCTGGGGATTTCCTGAGGCGTAGTCCCTTGACAAGATCACTGACCTCCCGTATAGTAACGGGTTCAAGTGGGGGAGCTAACAGAGGGGTTTAAGACCTGTGCTCCACTTCCACGCGATGTGGATTCCGTCGGCGTACATTGAGACTCTAAACTGCCCGCAAGGCATTCAGCTTTCTCGTCATCTTGTAACGCGGGGGTTGGGTGATCCGGACGATCCAATGGCGAGATGGTACGAACTGTGTCGGATTTAAGAGATCTCGCTAGTTTCCAGTAGGCCAGATGACTAGGCATTATCTCTTCCAACCAATCACAGAATGAGTTCGCCCGAAATTCCTTAGCTTCCTGCGGCACGGCGCGTTGTGCTTATTTATACTGCTCTTGAGGTCATTTGGATTGTTTGATTGAGACATAAACAAGTCGTTCTATAGGGACCTATTACCCAGTATTCGATTGTTTGGGAACCTTCCGACTACCGTCTTGCTCACTCTTTTCGCGAATGTTCGGACGGCGTACTTGTATGCATATAATGCATCTTTGTCTTGATCATGCTGTCTCTGTCACACCCTTATGGAATGTTCTCAGTATAGCTGTCTCTTTTTAATCATTTCTTTCACTCCCATTGAAAATTTCGACATATACTGTAATGGACTTCAAATGTCCATAAGGGGTCCTGAAAACGCCTGAAAACGGGTTTTCAGGTGATGTCGTCACCTGATAGAGGGTGGCCTGAAACGGACTGAAAACATGTTTCAGGCGCCTGAAAACAACGGCAACTGGGGTTTAATTTTGATAAACTGGTATGTGATAAAGCACCCTCTGAAACGCTATTTCAGCCAGCAGAAAACGCCTCCAAGGCACAGAAAAACACGATCAAAGTTTTGCACCTAAGCCACCGTCGTAACAGTACTAAGAAAAAAAATAAGGCCTATGGTAACCTTATCAAACTTTTCATTACGCAAATGCAACAAACGAAAATCCCATAAAATTCAGCCAGTCAAGGATCGAACTCGCAAGTTTTGGCTCTAATGAAAGGCGAGGTAATGAAGTGTGGGCGACGCTGACAGATTGACACAGCCCTCCACGACCTCGATAAAGCGAATGGGTATTTGTCCCCTATGAACGTTGCCACTAATCAGGTACATAATTGAAATGCAATTTACGAGGGGACTGACGAGGTGCGTGCAATGGTATAATTACTTACCTAGACCATGTGTAGCAATTTAATTAATTACAAAACTTATTGCGATTTACGCTTTCATATGTATATATATGAAGCGTTTCAATAACGTGAATATGCTTAATTGCCCTGTAACGTTGCATTTTATTGTGCTTTGAGTACCTATACTAGTATGTATGTAAATAGGATTTGTATGGTAAGAGTAAAATTCGTGTAACTGAATGTATGGTACTGTTGATCTGGTTTTCTTGTCCCTGTCAGTTACAGGATTAACAGAGGACAGGTTACAGTAGCTTCAAAATAAATAACTTGATCTATCACATTTCAATAAAACAATTTCACGGATTATACCGCGTATATTATCTCATTTCAGTTTCCGACGTTTCGGAAGCTTTCCAGCTCTCCATGGGTTGACTTATTTAAATGAGTATTGTTTTATTTAAGTGAGTAATAACCGCGGAATCAGAAGAAAATATTGATCTATCACATTTGAAATTGTTGTTAGAAGCGTAGGTATCTCACAAAGAAACGAACCAAACCAAAGTATATCATCAGTAAAAAACCCGACCTTTCGAGAAATCGAAAAATGTAGACGTAAAATGCCGAAAAGCATGCCGAAGGAATATATACATACATACATAAATAAATGCAGGGCTTGTAACCGGTTACAAATAAACCAGTATTTTATAATGGTATATCGTTTAAATTTAGTTTACGTTCGGACGAATTGATTCGGGAACTTTATTACGCTTCCTGTTTTGCGCTCCGAATTATTAACCGGTTAGAGCGATATTCTTGCGATCGTAACCTTTATTATGGGTTATAGGCTCTCAGAGTGTGGATCTAACCGGTACGTAAAATAAACTGGGTTTACAAGCCCTGATTAAATGAATATATAGGTACAGTCCAGTAGGTGTAAAAGCTAGGGAGTTATTTAATTTGCATTACACTACGTCGATTCTCTCTCGGAAACTCGGTCTCTCAACTAAAACGAAGGATGTCGAGAGTAATGAAAGGCTAGCGGTAATGAAGTCGAGCCCGGCTGATTGACGCGCCCTCCCCGGCTCCAAACACGTCGCCGCTAATCAGACTTCTACTCTAATGCAATCTATCACTTAATCTGCTGTAAATATATACCACTTAATGCGGACGTCGACTACTGTTATAGTTTCTGGTGACACGAATAACCACGTACGATGTGATGTCGTAGGTTACAAACAGGGTCGTAGGCAACGTAACGGCGGCTCCTAAGCTACTACCTATAAGGTGCCTCCTCTGTGCGGTGGCCTTTTTTTGAATTAAAAAGAAGTGTCCATACATACCTGGCCTGCTTTATATATGCCGTGGTTGACGTCTAAATTAAAGTGTTTAAGTGGCAACCGCCACCTCCCCCGGCTACACGCCGATAACAAGATTTCTACTGAAATTAATCAAGGTATATCTATAACTTAAGATGGTGCAATGAAATAAGATATTTTATGTTCTTCCCGTGTCAATTCGTTTAGGTCCGCTGTGCATGATGACATCATTAGATGTGGTACTCAAAGCATTGGGTGCGCATCACTAATTATGATTGTGACGTAATTCTGATCCACAGCCGGGAAGAGAATTATGCATTCCACCAGAATGTCGGGTATGTAACGCCATTCTTTTCATACTTCTAGGAAAGTTAGGAAGTAAATTTTTGGTATGGCAATATTTTATAACTTGGCTTTTGTATTGGTGGTGAATTCTTGGACTTTATATATGTTTTTGAGGTAGCTGTCATAGCCGTCACGTACCCGACAAAGTAGATGTTCAGGTGGAATGCACCGAATACCCAGTTTTATTGTGACTATATATTATAGATCTTATATCTGAGATCTATCACTTAACTCACATGTCATCAACGTGGAAGGTGTGGGTCGGGAGATGACAGATGACATAAGTAATGAGATGTGTGTGGCTAAAACAACTTTAGCTAGTAATTGAGCTGGCTTACTAAAGGAGCAATGATCAAATGCGTAGCTTAAAAGAAGGGTACGGGCGCTTGGGAATTGTGATTTACTTTGCATTTTATTACGTCGACTCTCGGTGGAAAACTCTGGTTTTTAACCGACTTCCAAAAAAAGGAGGAGGTTCTCAATTCGACGGAATGTTTTGTTTTGACTAAAGCGATGGATGGCGGTAGTAATGTAAAGCTAGCGATAGCGAAGTCGCCACCCGGTTGATTGACGTAGCCCTCCCTCGGCTCGATAATCAGATTTCTACAGCGCGTGGGTCTCAGAATCAATCACGCTAAAACCAAAAATAATACCGGTGCTCTTTCTTTGGAAAAACTATCAGCGATTTTATCTACCTGGGTACCTACTATTTAACATCAATAATGCATTCTGTGAAAAGGACATCAGAAGGCGGATTAGAATGGCCAACAATGTAATGACCCAACCGCTAAGAAAATGGCGTGGCCAAATCATATCATGTAAGACTAAAGTGAAACTGGTCAGTACTTTAGAATTCTTCATCTTCAGTTACGGGTCAGAAACGTTGACTCTAAAGAAAGCCGATCATAACCATATCAATGTTTTTGAAATGTGGTGCTGGAGAAAGATGCTGCAAATCTCCTGGCTCTATTCTCCGAGAGATGGAAGTAAAGGCTTGACTTTCCACGATCTGCCTCCTTAGGATTCTGGAGTGCTTTGGCTACATTGCCCGAAAGAACGGAAACAATCTCGAGCAGCTGATGGTCACTGGCAAGATTGAAGGCAAGCGTTCTAGAGGTTGTGTGTCTTGTAATTTTTTTATTATAAAATAGCTGCATTATTTTAACATAATTGTACGAATTAAAATTGTATATGGATTAATATTTGTACGCTAGAAATGGCGATAAAATCAATTATCTATAAGATCTCCATGTAACCCGTTCATCACAAATAAATGACTTTGACTTTGAGGTTGTAGTCCAATAAGATGGTCAGACCAAGTCCGCTCATCGCTAACCATACGATGCGCTCCACAATGCAAAGGACAGACATAGGTGGTGAACTTCGGTCAAAAAAATGTTACTAAACAACAGGGGCATCACGACCCTCAGCAATGAGGAATATGATGTGACGAGGAGGTAACGTCGCCAACGAAAAAATGAAAGCTGATATGATTCTAAGTAACCAGGACTCCAAAGGACATAAGTCCGAGATTACACCAGTCATCAATTAGAAGTATTATAACATTACTTTCTTTTTGAGTCAGATCAAGATTCTCTATTTTGATAGGCGAAAAATTCAAGACGGGCGAGTAATATGTCTAAAGTGAAAATGAGAGTCTCGAGCCGTGCCTATGTCTAACTTATCTATTTCGAGGTATGGCATGAGTATGGCTCAAACTTCTTTCAAATGCCACTTAATGCAGTTCGCAAAGCAAAAATGATCATATGGCCATGATATAATTAATGTAATCGTATGTTTCGTTAAATTAGAGATGTCGCCATGCCTCGTCTCGTTAGGTATGACGTTATATTACGTCAATATTCTTCCCGATCTGCATGGCTACTACAGTACACTTAAGCAAATAATTAATCTGTCTGACCGAAAGAGGAGTAATGGTTAAAAGCGTACCCAAAAAAGAGGCAAAAGCGCCAAGCAAAGACGATGATTAACATTAAATTTCATTACGTTGATTCTCAGTGAAAAACTTGATTCCTTTAGGTACTAAAACTATGTTGGTTACAATGCTTGAGGTGTTATTGTTTTATTGCAGCTCAGGATTCAGAAAATGATTTTTTTTTAAAGATATTTTAAATAACCAGGTATGATGGCAACGTCAATACACTCTCTGCACAACTACAATGTTTGAGTTCTGTGGCTTCAATGTTGAATAGTTCCATGTTGATAGGACATTTTAATACAAAAAACGGAACGCTTTTCGTCAAGTCCGTCCGTCCGTTCGTCCGTTCGTCCGTAGATCACAGGCATTTTACTCAAAAATTACATGATGTATATTGATAATATTTGAAGTATAGGATAGGTTAGGACTTGTATAAGCTGCTACTTAGTTTGATACTTAAATAACAAAAAATATATATTTCTATATAAATCTATATTATTCTGTGGCACTCCATACATGTAAACGAAACTTAAAATAAATCAGCAAATATTAATGTGTGACAAATATTTCGTCAGTTCTTTTAAAAGACCTTGAAGTTTCTAACAAAATGTTTGATTTAGTGAATATTTTTGGAATTAATCGCTCCGAAAATAGCATAAATTGTGTCCCCGCCCTCTATTTTCTAAACGGTATGTCCAAAAAATATGGAAAAGATCACAAAAATAAATCTTCTCACATTTTTTTCATCATGATCGGATATACCATTTTTTATTTATTGCTAAAAACCTGCGCTTCTCAGCAAAAGGACGTACGTGCCGTGGAGATACGCTCTTTTGCTAATGCACTTTTTCATATAGTATTTTTTTTATGTGCAGTGCATTTTTTTGCATGAATGGCTGCAAAACCCTACACTGAGCATGGTCCAACATGCTCTTAGCCGGTATTTATTTATTTATACTATTATAAAGTTGTAAATATGAAATGTCTGTAAATTGAAGATATTTTCAAAAAAATATTGAAACACTATTTGGACGTCACTAAATCGACAAAATATATTTTTTTAATTTTTTGTATGTTTGTATGTGACGTTGTGGCTTCATCACGCCAAATCGACTACACGGATTACAATTATTTTTGGTACACGGCACGGGTAGCCGGGTATCTCCAGATGGTTAAAGGATACTTTTTATTCAACTACGCTGAAGAAAAAAAGTGGCGTTATTTTTTTTATTTTTATTTTTTTTATTTATTTATTTATTTCACAGATTACACAGCTTAACAGTGAGATACCAAGGCGCTGTGAAATGCATACAATGTTAATCTTAAATACTAACATTAAATTGTTTTATACAATACAACAATAACAATATTAATAGGTAACAGAAGACATACGATCATCCATCGCCTCACATAACCTCTTACATTCATCACAAATCATCTTCCAACTGCTTGCAAAGACATCGCAGTCAGGTGCTGATCTGAGAAGCGCGTTCAGATACTGTAAAGCGCGAACTAACGGCGATTTCCGGTACGCCACAGTGCGCGTTTTGGGAACTGCCAATAGATCGCGATCACGTGGTCTAAAATTAAATTTTGACTGCGACAGAGAAGGCACGAAGATGCGAACCAGTTGCGAGACCAGTTGAGGACAGTCTGAATCCCCACGCAATATTCGGCATGCCCCAGTCACGAGTGCATAATTACGCCTTGCTTCTAATGAGTTAAAACCCAGAGAGCCAAGCAAGAATTTTGTCGGGTAAAGAAAAGGATAACATCCATAGGTTTTGACTTTTTCTCCTCCGCGAACGAAGTTGCAGGCACCTTCCAGTATTATTATAAATACTTTCTAAAATTTCTAAGTAAAAAAGAAACTATTCTCCTACTGTTTGGAGATTCCTATTCGTATATCAGTTTGTTGTTAGTTAATACTTTGTGAAATCTCTGGGAAACGTTTCGTTTTACTTTTATTTTCTCTCAGTGTCTGCAGTGCAAAACTTTCTGTATCTGATTTAATACTGTGCGGTTCAGATAACTGAAGTTAAAGTCTCTTATGTCTCACGTTTAGTGATATGACAAAGATTTTATAATATCACTGTACTTGTCTAGTGAAATGATAAAACGAATTGACTTTGCGAGTTCGTTTCGTCAAATCACTGGCGTGTTTCAGGGATTTATCAAATCACTAAACAAATCTGGTGAAATAACAAAATGAGTTGCCTTTTTTGGCTGATTTTGTCATTGCACTAAACTGATTCAGGGATTTAATTAAATGGCTGACTTTTTCTAGACAAATGAAATTCATTCGCCATTTTAACATCCTGCGTGATGTTGTCATATCCCTTAGGGATTTGATCAAATCTCTGTTTTGGCTATTTCCCTGCGACATATGCATCGCATACCCTTAATTTAGTTTAATTGACAAGTCACAACACTAGCACGTTTATTCTGTCCGCTGTGTGGGCCGGCTTCTAGCGTCACGGGACTTTTTTTATCGCATGATAATAATAATTACCCATCTCTTTAGATTCAGTACTGTAAGAGAAAGACTTATATTGATAACTAGAAGATGCCCGCAACTTCGTTCGCGGAGGAGAAAAAGTCATAACCCCTCGTTTTTTCTTCAGCATAGTCGGGTAAAAAGTATCCTATAACCACCTGGAGATACCCAGCTATCCGTGTACCAAAAATTGTTGAAATCTGTTTAGCCGATTTTGCGTGATGAAGCCACAACGACAACGACATATCCAAACATACAAAATCCAAATAAAAAATCGTTTTAGTGACCTCCAAATAGTCCATAACAATCAATTATATGAAAATATCTTCAATGTACATACATTTAATTTTTACAACTTTATAATAGTATAGGCACAGCCCAGCTGATAAATTATGTTGCTATGTCCGGGTAAGCCTGGTCCACAAGCGAGAGATTAACACCACATCACGCACCGTGCGAGAAACGTTAAGCTCCAATCATGCCAGGACTACTCTCCCATCTCATTCCCTTGCTACGAAATTATATTTCTATACCTACACTCGACCTATAGCTAAAAAACTTAACAATATGTAAATTTAAGTATCTATGGGTAATTCAAATTCAAATAGTTTGTTCTGCAAGTAGGCCACAAGGGCACTTTTACAAGTCTGACTCTACATTTCCGAAAAGCACTGTTGAGAAAAAACCAAGAAAACTGACACAAACTCAACAGTCAGTCATTTTTTCAAATCAACTATTTGTACTTAGCCTATCTTAAACATATATTTTTAAGTATAAACTCAATGCGTAGTTCTCCAAGATTCAAATTCAAATCTTTATTCTGTGAATAATAATTTTATACCATGGCTTATTGACAAAACTTGCGGTAGATATATATATATTTTTGCTATGTATTGGAAATTAAGTAAAATGAATATTTTACAAGGCAAGTTAAAAGCTTCTAATCACGCGGTAGAGTCTGTGCGGAAATAGAAGAGTCGTGGCAAAAACGGGAACAAACATAATCAATGTTATATGGCAATCGAACCTTAGACACCTGTCTTATAAAAATAAACAAACTTCTGTCGTTTATATCGAAATACAAATTAAATCTCTTAATTATTTATTTATTTATTAACTAATTATTCAAAAAAGTTACACAGCATTACAGTAAAACCAAGGCACTGTGAACTACAAGAAACAATAATAAATAGAAAAACTTAAAAATTTGTTGCGACGTAACTCCGTGGCTTCGTTGCGTCGTCTGATCTGGTGTAGGATTCGGCAGATTGCCCCTGCACTGCAAACCGCAAGTGCAGACTTCTGGCCGACTGGTGTAGTATTTAACTACACCAGTCGGCCAGAAGTCTGCACATGCGATGGTGTCCTGCAGGCGGCACGTGCACCACAAACGAGCTGAAGTGCACGTAGTGGCGGGACTGCAGCTGGTGCACCCTCAGCGAGAAGCCAGTCTTATGGCGGACGAACCACGTCACGACGTCATCAGCCACAGCGGAGTGATGCAAGCGCGACACGTAGAGCGCCTTACTGAATTATATGTAATTGTGTATTTTTATAAACAAAAACCGCAAGGTTGATGTATAAAATAAAGTCGAAACGTGATAAAACCATCCATAGTTCAACAAGGGAAAATATATTTCATATTATTCGGTTGTATAAAGAGTGAGAGATTTTTCATATTAGCGGGAAAAGGCGGCTAAAAGCCCCACTATCAACTTACAAAAAGGCTCAGAACGTGTATCCGCTATGCTAGGTATTTATGTTGTATTTAATATTATTACCTATTTAATAGTACCGGTAAGTATCAGTAAGTATGTTCATTCAAACATGTCAAAAAATAACGACAAGATCTTAAAAAACTGACAACCGATAATTACGTTAAAAGTGTTGTCAGCATAGCAAAAAATCCCACGACTCTTCTCTTTCCACACACTCTAAATAAATAAAAAATCGGCCAAGAGGGGTCAATGTAGGGTTCCGCGGCCGTTTATACAAAAAATGCACTACACATGAAAAAAATACGATATGAAAAAAAAACACTAACAAACGAGCGTATCTCCCTGGCACTTACGTCCTTTTGCTGAGAAGCACAGTTTTTTGGCAATAACTTAAAAACGGTATTTCCGTTCATGTTGAAATCAATTTTCGTTGGAAGTATTTATTGGGCTGTATATTTGTAAATTTGATCAATATACATCTTATGGTTTTTGAGTAAAATGCCTGTGACATACGGACGGACGGACGGACGGACGGACATGACGAAACTATAAGGGTTCCATTTTGGTCACTTTGGCTACGGAACCCTAAAAAAACTAAATATTTGACTAAATTTGTTGGTGTTTCTTGGATTACAAATAGTAAAATTTAAGTGAGTAAAATTACAGATCATACTTTTCTTCTAAGCGTGCAGCGTCACTGAAGGATAAAAATAGAAAAAACTAGCGCAGTAAACTTTTTAAACAAATTATATTCGAAATTGTTATATATTTTCCGAAATTCAAAATGCATAATTTGTGAAACAGTAATTACCCAACATTTCGGATAGTGTACGCAGTTAATGGATGGGTAAAAAAGACGGACGTAGTAGGAAATTACTTCCCGACAAAGGTGTTTTTTCTGGACATAAGCCATGTTTAATTATGAGTAGGTTAATAATGTTGATAATGCAGACTCGTGAAATTTTCTGGTAAGAGGGCGTCGTGCTTAAGGGCCTCAGATTAAGCAGATGAGAACTTGAGATTGGTGACACATAAGAAACGAGTCCATAGAGCGATGCCATTACGTCATATATTATTATACATAGTGGCTCTATTATTCCGTTGTTAAGTATATGATACAGAAGATTGCCAATTATGTATACGAGTATATATGGCGCATATGACATCATTATTTTATTGTCATCTGGCATCTCATTCGTATTTTGAAGAGATTCCAACGATATTTTTCAAGCCCGAGATTTTCGACGGTCGTGTTTCAATTTCTTTTACTTTTTGTTAGACATATGATTGCTATACGTTTGTACTATCGTCTAACATCATTAGGATTTAATGACTATAAGTCACTAAAACTTTAAATTTTAATAACAGTTGTTAAATTAATTCCTGTAGTTCTAATTTTAAAGAGCATGTTTTCGGTACTGCTGACTTAATTCATCAAGTATTCTGTCAGTTTGGTGGCTAAAAACTGGGCTTCAAGTTTTGATTGTGTTTCTCCCCAGACTGAATCGTGAGACTCTATATCCACTCCTCCACTCAAAGCGAATGTATATCCTGGTTAGGCATATTTATATGAGATTCATGGTGGGTTGTTTTGTTGTTGTGCCGCTCTTAAGTGCGCTCGTGTGTCGCTTATGGACCTAATCTTGTTAGAAAAGGTAAGAGCACACTTAGGGCACGACATTCATAATTGCTGGATATGGCTGCAGGTGGTCTGTGTCTTCAGCTCATCCCGCTTTCTATCAAGGTCTTCACGACGTTCGGCTTCGAAGTCGGTCACCTGTTGATGGATGAGCTGTCGCCACTCGGGGCGTTGAGGAGCCTTCACCTCCAATTCAGAGGGCTCTAATTTTGCACCGTTTCAGGTGCCTTTTCAGAACATCCTTGTATCCCAGGTATTGGCCACCACATTTACGCTTACCGTACTGGAAGCAGAAGATGCGTTTCGCCACTCTACTCTGCGACAGACGGGACACCTGCCCGCACCACCAGCTGATCAGAGACACCTTAAAGCCGCCGATATTTGCATGGTGTAAAACGTTCGTGTTCCAAAATCGATTACGCCATCGTCAGACGAAGAGATAATGCTCAGGTGTGTGTAACACGTGTCATGCGAGGTGCCAACTGCTGGTCAGATCATCGTTTTGTTTTGAATAGATGAAACTGGCTCTCCGTCGACCTCGTCGAAAGAATATAGTAAGACCCATGCGCACAAATATTGAAGAACTTCAGCTGATTGATACCAAAAGGAGAAGCATACTTTCAAGCTGTAGTTAGTGCTTTTTAGCATCTCTAGATGCTGATGACGGTGCCATTGAAGCCATGATAACTACTTACAAAGAACCTATGATTAAGTATTAAATTACTTCGCCACGTGTATCTTACGCATACATAATATGTCTTTATCTTCGCAAAGTGTATAAATTGCTTCGTAGAACGTATCGTATCATTAATCATCTATTAACAAATATTTTATCAGTCCAATATCTTTGTCCATACTTGCCACGGTCAATATATTTTTCTTTATTAATGAAGATATTTCTTGGTAAACGTTTCATTGATAACTAATATTTGTGCGGGCGTCTAATGGAAATTTATGTCTAAAAACCCTTTTATCTATCTTAATTTTAAGATGTATTAATGATCTGGGTTTATATACTTAATACTTACAAAAAAGAACACGAACCTCCATTTAAATGGGTGGGCATATGTAGTAGTTTCTTAGCTTTTAATCCTAATCCTTATCCTTATTTCCTTACTATATTATAAACGTGAAAGTATGTATGTACGTTCCACTTAATCTCAAAAACTACTGGACTAATTTTTATGAAACAAAGCAGTGGGTAAATTTTGCGTAAATCTGTCATTATCACTAGATATGACTTGACTTGGCTTATGATCCTGTGTCCCCTAGGAGGGGCAGAGGGCGTCCACAGTGACCCAGTGATCTCCATCCCGATCCCGAACGGTCTTGAGCTTCGCGCTTGATTTCATTTCACTCCATGTCTTCCCGATGTTCTTGGCTTCATCGAGTATGGATCGCCGCCAGGTTTGTTTGGGACGACCACGTTTTCGCTTTTCTTGAGGGTTCCAATCCATAGCCTGTTTAGGGATATGCTCGGGCCCTCTTCGCAGTGTGTGGCCAATCCAGTTCCACTTGCGGCGCTTGATATGCTGGTCGATCGGAGTTTCACCGCAGCGTGCTCGGAGGTTCTCATTTGTGATTTTTCTCGGGCAAGTAGATTCCGAGTATTCGACGAAGACATCGGTTGAAGAAGACTTGAAGCTGGTGCGAGGTGAGCTTGGTTACCTTCCACGTTTTGCACACGTATACTGCACCAGATATACTTACGCGTTATGGTTTTCAATACGGGCAGAACCAATCATAAAAATATGCTAATATTTAAGTCGTTGGCTAAACATATTGATTCCTAAAAAAGTTTCGAGTTCATTTGTAATTATAAAAAAATGCAGTTGGTGATGAAATTTGCAATTTGATTATTTTATTCCCAGGTGTAAATTGAACTTGTAATTACATTTTTTATTCTAAGCACACTTTTTTTTAAATATGCAAAGCTATGTTTATTTTTGGATTAATGATATTTTATATTATAACATAACCACGAGTTTATTATAATACTGACGGTGTATTATATATTTATTTTCCATTCAACTGTCTCGATTACTAAGTCTCAGTCGAACGGTTTGTTGTTAGCATTTCTGGGTGTATTAACATGTATTTTCTTACAAAGGGTGATTAAAATTATCGATGTTGTCGGTTGTAGGCGAGTTACCAAGGCTTGTGAAGGAATAGCGACAACGACATTTAAAATAACGTCACGCGACAGGTCAAGGCTGGGTTTGGGCAGGCGACTCCGTTATCGTTCTGATGTGAAAGGTAATGACAACTTACGAAACTAAAACTGAGTTACTGCCTTTTTCCTCTGAGCAGCAACTATAGCCTACGGTGCCCTTGTGTATGGCAATTGTCATTAAGACCAATTTGTAGAATTAATGTTACGTTGCCAACTTGACTACTTGGCTTAATTAAAAAATATTGTATTATAGGAAACATGAGTTTTGGGAAAGTTTTTAGTCTGTACTTAATTGTCGTTCCTTATCAACTTTTCTTAATTACTCTTGCTCGCTTAGTTACTTACTTAAGACTCGTATTCGTATTTCTGGAGAACATAAATCAATTGAAAGTATATACTTATATTCTATACTATTTAATGTATGTTTAAGCGAATTTTAATCCTATGCTATTCTAAACTTTACTGTCTGTTGACAGTACAATACACAATGAACGACTTAAAAACAATAGTTGCGTTATCTATACTATCATGAAGTTGTAAAATTAAAAAGGTACATTTAACATATTTTCAAAAAAATAAGTTTTTTCTTTTTTAAATAAAAGAACCGACTTCAATATAAACTAAAAAGCCAAAAATTATATTTTATGTACGGTACGGATCACATTTGAAGCACCTTTTGAAGTCGGTGCCAAACCATTAATTTATTACCATTAAGACAGATGGCACGCAGAACCGCGGCGGCGAGCCTTTAGCTATTACCTACTTATATATTTAGTTATAGTAATTCGTTTTTTTTTTTAATAATAGTACATTACGGCAGAAGCCGGGAAAGAAGGGCTTGCCGGGTGAGTAGGTATAGAAGAGAAATATCCACTCAAAAAATTACACGACAAATTTGTTTTCAATTTTCCGTCCAATCCCCCCATAATATTTTTTTTTACGGAATTCGTCCGTATTTTGCGTGTGTAGTGTTCAAGTAGACCCTATTAGGGCCGTTATGCATAACCTGATAATAAGAAACTTAATTTCTATAATAAATAAAATAAATGCGGAGGATTTTAAATATTGTCTATGGTCTCTGGTGACTTACGTATAGACAATATTTTAAATTTATTCACATAATATGAACCATACAGATTCGTGTTCTTAATGTTAGTTCGTGTAGTGTAATAGGCATTAACGCGGATATTTTTAATCCGATAGCCATTCAGGAGGAAATTAAAAAATATAATTCAGCTATTTATCCTGTATATATAATATATTGTATATTTCATAAAAAACTAAAAGTACAGTTTGAGCAATTCTATCAGAAAGTTTGGCCAATCTGATCAGGTTGTAAGGAGTGTGTAGCTGACCGCAAGTTTTATTTTCAGTGTCATTGAAATTTGTATGGTATTATATGGCTTTCTTTTAAACCCTAGGAGCTAAATGTACTATTTTAGTCTCGCTTCACGAAGCTAATATGACGTACTTTTTGAGCAGGAGAAAAGAAAAATACGGAATATGAATAGTAAGGTTGGGTAACCATCGATAATGGACTTTTTATCGATGATTCCGCTAAATAAAAAACAGTATTATTTAAAAAAAAAATAACCGATGTATATAAAATAACATTTATATAAATACTAACTCGAAAAACATTACACCTATGTTTTAAAAGCTGATTTTATACTTGTAGTATTTTTTTAGCGTATGTCCATACGAACGAAAACAAAGCGTCAAAGTGGGAGACTAAACTTGAGTCGGAAATAAATTCCGTTCAAATTCCGTAAAAAAAGATCAAACAAACCACATTAGTATCAATGACTATTAGATTAACAATAACAAACCTTTATCACATACAATAAAATGGGATAAATATACCAAACACATACTTTTCACTGAACAAGCACTAAAGTTTAGTAAATCGACAAAGTGGGACGCTATCTATTGAAAATCACTAAACTTTATAATGCATAAAAAAGTATTTAGAATTTGATATTAATACTTTTTATGCTTGATAAGTGTGTTTTGTAAGTAATCTTATGTAATATATTAAAATACACTTGTCATTTGTATTTTTTTATGCTATACTTTTCAATTCAGTTTTTCTTAACTTTTTGAAATAATAACTAACTAAAGGGATCCATAGAATTAGTTCTGTCTTTTTTAGCATGAGAATACATTTATAAATACAACTTTAATAATAAATCTGCGTGTAATTTTATAAATATAGAAAATAAACCCATATTCAGGAGTGTCCACTTTTTATGTTCAAGCCTCCGTAACATACAAACTACTAAGGTTACATACATGATTTTGACTAATTTGAAATCCTTAAAGTATGCCAATTCATTTGATACTAACCACTCCATAACTTCAAAGTACAAGCGTGTTTTTTGCCGTCCCAAACTTTAACCAACGTTTTCAAAATTGTCGCTTTTTGACTTTTGCAAATTAGTAGAAATAAAAAAAAAATACTTTAGCATCTAGAGACATTTATCTTTCACCATAAGATAGCGTATGATCTGTAGTATTAGGAACTACTCATAACTCCATATCGACAAAGTGGAACCTTTTCCCAAAAACTGTCACAAATGATGATTTTCGAGTGTAAATACTTCTTCTACTTTGATAAACACCGAAATTGCCATAAATGTGCCCATAACATTTGAGGAATTCCTTCGATTCCTCATCTATCTCATCATCAGATCTTCACCAAAATGTTATGGGACTAACTTGGAGATTCCTACTCTTAACCGAAAAAATAATTTTCCAAATCGACTTGCGATCCGCGAATTAAATAACACTGGTAGAGCCCTCAGTGGTAACTGATGGCTTGTGCCTTCATCATCGGTTTCTCTCCACCAAATGTTGATTTTCAAATGTAAATGCTTAAACTACTTATTGTAATCAATACCGAAATCGCCATAAATGTGCTCATAACATTAGACAAATTCCTTCGATTCCTCATGGATCCCGGCATCAGATATTCACCAAAATTTAATGGGACCAATTTGGATATACCTACTCATGAACAAAAAAATAATTATCCAAATCTTCGTGTAAATGACGGAGTTCTGAGGTAACAAACATAAAAAAAAATACATACAACCGAATTGAGAACCCCTCCTTCTTTTGAAGTCAGTTAAAAACGGCTACTTGAAGGGAGGCTGAAAATATTTTCTTTTCCAATTTTGTATGTTTGTACGTATGTGTCTTTAGGGCCCCATCACGGGCTAAACAGATTTCAGCTATTTCTGGTATATGTAGATGTGCATTCAGCAGATGGTTTAAAATTTTTGAAGTCAAAGGTACTACAAAAGATATATTCACTTTTCGATCTTATGGAAATGCAATTAGGTAAAAAGTGGATACATGTCTTTCTACTTGACTGCAAGGCTCTGCAATGCTGCTAATTGTTTAAAATGAAATAATTGGTTAAAAAGAGATTTTTTTATCGGTTTATAAATGACGGAGTTCTGAGGTAACAAACATAAAAAAATACAACCAAATTGAGAACCACCTCCTTTTTTGGAAGTCGGTTAAAATGGTGAGGGTTGTTATGTGTGAATGTGAATTATGAGTAATTTCTCGTAATAATCCCAATGCAACTTATTAAGGATCAAGCACGAGTTATACCTAATTAAATTGCGGGTCAAATAAACTTGTACTTATTTGCTTCCAAATGTTTAACCAGAGATCTTTTTTATTGAGTCTTTAATTAAATTGAGGGTTGGGTTTTAATCGGTTACTTGTTCATTTGAGGAAAAAACAACGTGTTCACCTTATCAATGAAGTGACAAAAAACCCACAGCAAAATTGATCAATGTATGCAAAAAATCTCGACGCCAATCAGTGAGCATGACAATCACGGCGGGGCTATTTTGGGAGAACACTCTAGCCTCTTGCATTACAATGAGACATTACAAGTCATGTAAGCACAACGGTTTTTTTAAAACAGCTCCAATACACAATGCTAATTTCAGCAATAGGGAAATCCTCAAATACTTTGCAATCACTTCATTCATGCATTTCAGGTTGCAGGCTCCTATAGGTACGCAATTATAAATCTTGACCTGGTGAAGACGCAGGCCACACATGACAATTTTTACCTTAGCAAGAATTAACCAAGGTAAAAAATTTACAAATTTATTTAACATCAGTCTTGTGTACGTTTAGTTTTGTACGAAGGGGCACTGTTGCAAGCAATAACAGTAATTTCCATTCAATTTTCGGATATTTTTTAGCATATGACCCTGTAATATGTTCTGAGTTTAATAGTCTGAATACAGCAGTGGTAGTTTGCTCTTAGGTGATATCACGCTCACGCCCCATACCATGGCAGCCGACGCACCTTGAAACCGTTGTACGTACAGCTAATTTGTCTACTGGAATATCCCTCAATGAAGCACCATAAACACGATCATTTTGTTGATTACTATCTTGCTATTACAAAATCTTTTCGTGGGAAAAAATAGTTTCATAACCCTTATGCCAAGCTAGCAACTCCTTGCATTTTTTCAGTCTAGCTTTTTTCTGGGCATCTATTAATCCATGATTTCTTTTGTTTTTGGTAGGCCTTTAATCCAAGGTCATGTTGTAATATACGACTCATTGATCGTCGGGATATTTCCAAATCTTGAGCGCGACATCAATATCATCAGATCAGCCAAAATACTACCGTACCTTGCTAGATAAAGGCCGCCCTATAGAATCATCATAACGTCCGGTTGCGCGTTGCTCTAACGGTTTTCTGAGTATTGACCAAATCGTCGGCCCTCTTTGTTACACACATTGGTATGTTCGTGGTCATCATTCAAGAACCTTTCCATCCTTATATCTAACGCTTCTACAAGTAATGTACCCCGCCCACTGCCACTTAAGTCTGAGTGAGTTATTTTATTTACGACTGCGATTCTCCTGCGGATCTCCTCATTGCTATCTTGATCTGTTACTGGTGACTCAGGTTATATTAACTATCAGGAGAATCTAAAACTATTTCCCGTTTTTTTTTATCTTTTCTTTTGAATGCGGCATTTTAAACTTGAAAAAAAAAAAACTCAGACTAGGCTTCAGTAAATTTTCACTCAAAGCTTACTAAGTTAATAAATATAAGCGGCCTTCTTTAATTCATTAGTGTTGGCTTTGTCACCGGTTTTGCTAAAATACATTTATGATAAAGCCACAGAAGCATAAATTACGAGTATGAATCGTAATCGATAATTTATATTTTGAATATCAAAGTGTAAAAGTTTATTTTACGACCTTAACCTGAATCTCTGGACTTCATATTTCCCATATGCTATCCATCCATATCACCATCCCTGATGTGCCTTGTTTTTACCCGACTGCGCGACGCAAAGGAGGGTAATGTGTTTATCAGTCTATGAATGTGTGTATGTATGTATGTTTGTTCCTATCTGGCACTCTAGAGACCAAACGCGTGGACCGATTTTGATGACTCTTACATCAATCGATTCGTCTTAACTGTCCGAATGTCACTAAAGACATGAAAATGATAAAAACTCAAAATGGCTATGATGAGATTACCATTTAGGAACTATAACGATTTAAAGTTGTTTAGCACGCCGTTCTCACTAAATTTTCATTTAATTGCATTGTAATAAATCTGTGCAAGCTTCTCAATAACCCCCACGATAAAAGATTGAGAAATTGTCTGACTTTTATAGTTTTAACTAAAAAGTACAAAATAAAAAATAATTATTAAAAAAACGAAAAACCCGACTGCGTAAAAAACTAATTAAAATTTTCCATTGTTGGGAAGATTTGCGTCGATCTAGATTTCTTATGGGTCCCGACTGTTTCAAATCGCTATGTTCCATATTATAATTTATTATTTGTTTTATGTGAGTATCGATCACGAATCATGAAACATTTCCATTATAATTTAACAAATTTCTAGGGTACTGGACTTGTTTTTTTCTTTTTAGTTTTTTTACGCAGTCGGGTTTTTTGTTTTTTTTTTTTTATTTATTTTTTATGTGTCTAATTAAGTAAGTGGTATAAATTAAATTATGCCTTAAAAATAGTATTTCCGTCATAAATTCATGTATCAAAGTCGTTCATTTATGAAAAGCTTACGCTTAGCTAAATTATTATTTTTGTAAGAATTATAAATATCTCCAATTCTGCAAAATGCTTTTCATCACTTGCAACAACATTGTTTACATAAATTCCGTAAGATTAAACACAGAATTCTTCATTTGGTTAACATGACTCCTGTGGTACTGACGAGCAAAAGCTACTGATGGGTGTCTTGGCTTGTTACCACGTGAGTTGAATGCGGCACAAAAGGAGTGTCCTAGTGTTGTGACGTAGTCGGTGATTAAACTGCATTCTAGATGTGGGGAGTAGAGCAGTAGATTAATGCGACCAATTCACCTCAGGGCCCAAGTTCAGTTGTTGACTGCATGTAACACTTCACAGGTATGGTCACAGCGAGAACTACTTAGTGCTACTTAGTGGAATCTTTTTCACAATCGAACTGTGCCATAATATGACGTATTTATTTTGAAATTGATATTCTTGATCACAGTAAACTCAGTTGTGAAGACATGCTAAAATATTCAACATTTTCCTACGCATACCTACTACTGTGTTTTTGACTGTATATTTATTAATAACTTCACATTCCGGAAGGAAAATTCGTAAAATAAATAAAAACCGCTCGCGGCTAATTGCTAATATCTTGAACAAATAAATAAACATCACTTCAAAGAGAACAAACGCTTCTAACTATTCACTTGGCATCAGTTATAATAATCTCATAGATAATTTATGTGAGAAAGGAATCTCGCCCTTTTAATCTAGGCAATGTGGTCAATGTCGAAGTTGAATAAATCTCTTCAGTACCTAAATTTAAGGTCGGTAGTGTCGGTACTCTTGAGCTCGAAATAGTCTCATCTCGAACGTGATCTACAATTGCTCGGTCATTGACCCGTCGTTCCCAAGGTGAAGAGCTTTTACGTAGCCATATCATATCTATTCTATAGTGTACCATAAACATTGCGTAGGTAAGTGTGTGGTAGTGCTAAAATATATATTCTCATATTTACGTTCATATTGCAAAGTAAAAATTCTGAATATTGGAGATATTTTCACGAAAATTACTAAATTAAAATATTTGACGTTATCTGAAAACAAGCTCGGATGTAACACTTAAAACAGACGAAAGAAATTTACCCAGTTATGGTCCATGTAAATCTACTCATCCAAAATTGGTTCGAGAATACGTTTTATCCGACGATAGTGAATCAGAAAAGTTAGTGAAAAACCTTTTTATAGTGAGTGACATCGCCGTTGCATTACGATGCATTGATATAGGCATTGCAATCGATATAAAATATTTATATGTAAAGAAAAGAATTTAAACGGATTATATCGCGTATATAATCATTAGAGTTCCCGAAGTTTCAGAAGCCTTACAGCTTTTTAATGGTTTTTATTTAAATCAGTGATAATCGCGGAAAAAGAAGACAATGTAAATAAAATTTTAACCAACAAACATAGAGTCCATAGATAGCTTACTATAAGAGGCTTTTTCATTATTACCTACACTTTCCTAAAATAAAGGCATCTTTCTTGTTTGTTGTTCAAAAGTACATAAGTATCAAGCGCGTCACGCCACGCTCACTGATCGATAATTTGACATAGGATCCTTGTGCGTACGTCAATCAACTTTATTTCATTTCTGGGAGTATTTGCATTTAAATCTTGGTTAAAAGGACGAAATACTCGTTCGATTGCATTATTGTATTGGCAAACTAGGTAGGTACCTACGTAGAAACCCGGACCAATTTCAGATTACTTGGTTTGACATTCCGTATGGATTTTATTTATGAGAATCCCTACTTGACTTTTATTACACAGGTCAAACATGCCCTAATATTTCATCCTATATTACGTAAAGTATCTGCAACACGTAGAAAATAATACACTATGAAAATTGCGTGTAGCGTTGCTAATAACGTAATGAATTCCATTAATTTTACTTACGCGGTAGTTTGCGTTGTTAAAACCATGAAAGTGAATATCCATAATTTTAAATAAAGGCAGGGCACATTAGGTAGGAAGTTCGGAACCGTACCTCACAACGTCTTGGTATGCCAATTTATTACTTTTACTAGCTTTTGCCCGCGACTTTGTCCGCCTTAAATTTGTTTATCGCGGATAAGGGTATTTTTCCGGGATAAAAAGTAGCCTATGTCCTTTCCCGGGCCTCAAACTATCTCCATACCAAATTTCATCCAAATCGGTCCAGCGGTTTAAGCGTGAAGAGGTAACAGACAGACAGACAGACACACTTTCACATTTATAATATTAAGTATGGATTTCATAAATATATTTTGGAACCTACTTCTTCTGATATCGTCTATGTATCTATCGTTTGAGTTCATCGTCACTCTTAAGATTGTTCGCTTATCCTCATTTGAATTTATCTTTTGCGTAGGTACATTATGTAATGTACTTACCAATTAGGGGTACAGAACTTGGAGTTTGCCACTCAGAACTTTTCGGTCTTAATCAACAAAATTCGTATTTCCGCATAGAGTAAATATAACTCTACATTGTACTCGCAAGTGATACAAACTTTGTTACGAAAGATGACTAATAACATTCAGATCTAATTAATAAGTAAAGAAACATGTAAGCTAAATTGTGTAAAAGTGGGCTATATTTGTCATTTATTGGAAATATGGCAGTAATTGTAGTAAATAAACACTATTAAGACAATTTACTTTCAACCAGTAATTTACTATTTTTTATGTTTTAATTAATTTATTCTTGCGATTTAATTATCAAATAAAGTAATATCTGTGTATTTTGAAAGTATCCTATTGTTGGGTATAACAATAAAAAACAGTTGAATCGTTTTAGCGTGATAAGAACACAATACCTTTCCTACATATCGAGAGGTGGCCTTATGTTAGCATCTGTTATAACATCTATATTAGCGTCAGTATTTTAAGGAGGTCGGGAACTGTGGTTATTTTACACAATAATTATTTGTAGGTATTGGTAAATCGAATCAAACAGTAAGAGCCTACTGACACATTTTACGTTATGTACAGGTGGCAGTAATTAAACGTAAGTTAAGGTCGTCAACTTTGTCATTAACGGATTATATACTAAAAATAATTGCAAATCCACGCCATTATCAGTTATCGCATTTTATATCGAAATGTAAACACGAATGGAGATAGCAGAATTTCGGGAGATCTCATTATCAAGTTGTCCGTAAAATGTACGTATTTTGTTTTTGATTGTGCTATCTATACAGCACACACTACAGATAATTTTCAAACAACACACATTGTCCTATTGTAGATAATATTATTATGATCGAACGACAATTTAACGTTAATGTAGTACCTAAAATGTGTTTGACATATGAGTGATGCAATTATAGACAATGTCGAAAAACAATGACGGATCACAAAGTAGGTATGTGTAGGTAGTAGTGGCGTGGCGGCCATATAAGGCGATTCCCACCGGGTTGCCCAAGGAAAGGCTAACCACCTTTTTCTTTTAATATGAGTAAATTAATAGGCTCCGCCTTCCCTTGTCATTTTCCTGATGCCACATCTCTGGTAGGTAGATATCGTTGGTGCCTAAAACAGATATTTCCGCGTAAGTAAAGGAGTCCAAGTTAAAGAAATCTGCAGATAAATAAGTACTTATATTTTTTTATAGGTACTTTATTAACAAGGAAACTAATTTCTGATAAAAAAAAAACAATTCTGAAGATAGTAAATGGTCTACAAAATAAAATAAGTGAGGATGTAGTTTTTCATATAGCCGTATTATGTATGTAAGCAAGTACAAAGGTATTTTTATGTATACCTGAAACTTGTACCAAGAAGCATCCAGCTGCAAAACATTTGGTTCATCATGTTTTGCGGTTAAATATTCCCGTGATTGATTTCATACCTACTTTCTCAATGCAATGCTATTCCAGGAAAACTGTTGTAATTAAATAAATTGTGCAAACAAGCTAAACAACTGCAAACACAAGCGGTGTTCTACGTGTGTTTACAATATTTCACTCGCCATGGCGCAGGGCCCAAATTCGACGAAGCATTGCGATATCTCCAAATTACTCAAATGTTTAAGGACTGCTAGTATAGTGAAATGTCAATAATTGATATTAGCTGAGTTTTTCTGTGTAAAGGGTACATCTTAGTTCTAGTAATTATGTTTATACGTAATCCAATAAATGTGAGTTAATTAGGTATGTATTGAAATAAACATTTTAAATAAAATTCTGAAAGTAATAATAATAGTTACTGAATTATTCTGCATCTTGATAAACTAATGTTTGCTCTATAACCTAGAAGATGAATTGCTTACTTATTACTAATTGTTTCTATCAAATTAGGACACATATCAGCAAAATTCAACATTTTATTGAATAAGTGGCTTTTCGCGTAAATTTTTTGTGAGATTTCACTATTTACTGATTAAAGATAAAAAATACAATCACAATCCATACTAATAATATAAATGCGAAAGTGTGTCTGTCTGTCTGTCTGTATGTCTGTCTGTCTGTCTGTCTGTCTGTCTGTCTGTCTGTCTGCCTGTCTGTCTGTCTGTCTGTCTGTCTGTCTGTCTGTCTGTCTGTCTGTCTATCTGTCTGTCTGTCTGTCTGTCTGTTACCTCTTCACGCTTAAACCGCTGAACCGATTTGGATGAAATTTGGTATGGAGATAGTTTGAGTCCCGGGGAAGGTCATAGCCTACTTTTTGTCCAGGAAAAATACCCTTATCCGCGATAAACGAATTTAAGGCGGACGAAGTCGCGGGCAGAAGGTAGTTTTTTAAATAAAAATATTGTTTTGATCCTCATTTACCTACTTCCGGATCTAAATTTTGTTCAACTCGTGTACCTATATATTTTAATAATATCTTAGAGTATGTTATAAAATTGATTTAAAAAAAAACACGCTATCATGAATTAATGTTTTGCGAAATCGTATAGTGACTGGAGTAAATTGATAAATATTTAAGCCACATCACGGACATATTGCGGGTTAGGGTCATTATGCACTCGTGTTAATTTTAGCAATTTTGAGCTTTAGCAATTGTCACTAACAATATCACGGAGATATCACGTTCATATAACGGTCATATATCGTTTTTTGCTATTCGAGCCGCATGCATTAATTGCCATTGACAAGTTAACGTAAAATACAACAATTCTGTAATGCGAACTAACAGGAAAAACAGTACAGTTAAGATTTAACAAAAACTACAGCAAACAATAGGCATTTATAGGAGTTATGGATGAATATAGCAGCATTAGATACAAATATTGCTTGCACTTGGTTCACTTTAGTTACGAATTTTACGCCTATCAAAGGAGAGCATATTTATATCAATGAAAAATACATTGCAATGGTTACTTCGAATCAAGTACTTCAACTAAAGTAGACGTATACAGATGATATCCCAGACATATCTCGGACAAATGTGATGTACCTAGTCGAATTAAGCCCCAGCAGGCGCTCTTAAAATAGAAATACTTTCTAGCATATATAAATTACTAATGGTTCAGTACAATATCTGTATACCTATTATCAGCAAGTACGCTTCATGAAGATATTTTTATCGTCGGAAACAACTCTGGAAATGCTCTCCTGAAAGATAGGATTGAACATTGGTGTCGACGGTTGACGCTGGTTTGATATTAAAATTTATGAAAGTTAATTTGGGTTGAAATAAAAAGTTTTTTTTTTATACAGTAGTGTAACAACAAATTGTAGCAGTAATCAAGAAATTAATATTTGTTAACCTATTCGATTGAACAAATAACTGCAAATAAAAAACAATACTAGTTTAAAATACTTGAAAGAAATGACCTATATGTTTCTAAAAGTAAAGCGGTAAAAATCAGGGATCTAAACTCTTATTTTTTTCATACAAAATATCCGATTTAACGATTTGGTTTTTTCGTTCAATTACGAGATGTTAGTATCTTTTTTTAAATTGTAGAACTTTAGTCAGATGTTTTGCGATTAACTTCTCTTCTCCTGAATACAGTTTTAAAATATACCAGAAATAGCGTGTAATTTAGCAGGTTCAAAAAATACTGGTTCCGATCCCTGGTAAAAAGTGTATTTAATCATTGGGTTGTATCAATCACCGATTTTTATTATTCTTGCAAAATTTCGTGGAAACTGTTTGATGATTTTCAGATGCTTTATTAGAGGCTATTGTGGATTCGCTCGCTATTATGCCACAAAAATTGTGCATTTAAGGCTATTAAAAATAATAATATTTATTTTCGGATATCATGATCCCTTTGGATCATGTTGTTAGTAACTAATCAATTAATGTATGACGTATAGCTATGTTACAGCACAATCATAGACAAATTCAATTACTGTTAATTGTAGGTAACAGCACTAACAACTACTTAACAGTGTAGGCTACAGTAATGCCTAGCTATAGGGCAGTCTAGACTGCAATGTGGTTGGTGCTTCATTTTATGAAATTAGTTAAAATACTTTTTACACCTAGTAAATATAATTAATATCGAATCAATTTTTTGTGACAATAATTGACCGACACCTACTCGTATACCTACGTTCCTATAGTGCCCGTGATAGTCGTTTGATCAACCTTAACCTTATCAAACATGGAGTACCTACCTGATTTTAGCAATTTTACGGTACCTGCATAATAACGTTATCTCGATCTGTTCGCGTGTATGATAAAGTAAATTTGTCGTTGGTTTTCTGTTATCTCTAGTATGATATGCAGTGTGGACCGGTTGCGTCGATCGGCGTTCGGTGTATGGCGAGAACGCCACAACACACAACCATGCAGCATTTCGTTGCTGCCGCGCCGCGAGCCGGTCGCGTCATCCTTTTAACCTTATCACGTGGCTCGTAACAATACTCCCAACAACTTGGTTGACCTTTTGTATTTTACAACAACGTTTACGCTTGAATAATATTTAATTAAATATCTCCATGACGTACTCAAGTTTAGTTTTTTCGATTAAATCAAGGTGACTCAGTGAAACATAGAAGTGTTTACAAAAGTGTTCTGTTCTCAATCTTGACTTTACTGAGTATTAAGTCTGTGGAATTTGTGATTCTATAAATAGATGTCTACGTTAGCGTACAACTGTGCTATGTGATTATGGGTTTGCCATTTGGATGTATGCAAGCTAAATAAATTACGATGTAAACAAAGACACGGGTTGCTGATAAGTTTGCCAACTCGGTTGAGATTCTTGGTTGAGGATCCGTCAGCGTTGCCTCAAGATGATCGACTTTTGGGGCTGGTGCTCGATAGCCCTCCTAGTGGTCATATCAGGTTTGATCTCCATTATTACTCTCGCAGTGCCAAATTTAACTATCCATGTTTAATACACGCAACTTCTATCCCTCGATCTTTTTAAGTCTTCACTTGTAAAACCTGTTTAAATTAACACACCTTCTTATAATCTTGATGCACCTTGTTCTCGTATCAGTGTTAATCCCAAAGCCTTTTCTTGAGGTGTTTTTAATGATAACATAATATTAGCACGAAATGTATCTACCTACACTTTACTAACTTTGTAGCTAACACGACTAAAGTCCGTCATGCGTAATATAATTCACGAAATTAGTAGGAGATTATGTGCGTCAAAGATATCCTCAGCAGAGGAAGTATATTCATTACTCGAACTTATTAAATAAATTGAAATAAATAGGATAATGATAAGTAGTTTACCGACCGTGAGTAGCCAGGTGTGTGCTATGAGGGTCAGAATAAAGAAGATAATTTTCCTTGTCAGCCGTTCTTTTATAATTTTCACAAATTAATAAATGCCACGTCACTGCATCATAACTTAATTGTCCGCTTTTACAAATACAGTTACATCGAATTGAAGAAATGTCAGCTTAACCGTTTGAGTCAATGATTTTAACGTAGGTAGGTAATGGATAATAATGAAAGCGGCGGATTAAGATGTATAATATTCAGCAGCCTATTGATGACTGACCCCTTAGGGTAGGGTTGCCAAATAATGTCAGAGAACTAAAATGATTTTTTGGATGTTTTATAAACATACTTTTTGAAGCTACTTGCACAGTTTAGCATTATTCTCAAGTTCGGATATTTCTTTTTTAAGTTTTTATATATTTTTTATATATGACCTAAGAAAATATTAAAGAGCGATACTGTTTTTAACAGTATGGTTGGGAACCCTACCTGAGGGGCAAAACAATGAGCAGATTAGTGCGAGTTCGAGTTGGCAAAAGAAAACTCAGGGTACTTGCGATATTAATGATTAAAAAATAAAATAAAATCTGTCATTGATGATTATATCTTCGAATGGAGTGTACAAGTTATAAATAGATAGGTATATAATATACCTACCGAAGAATATTAAACATATATGATCGTAATAAAAACGCTTACCCAGGGCCTTTGCTATTCAACCGTTTTATCCTTTTCAAATAGATATACCTACCTAGATGTTCATTTGATGTGCTGTTAAAAGGATTACGGCATAATCACAATAGGTAGTTCTTTTCGGACGGCGGGTTTCAACAATAGCAATGAAATTTACATAAAGTCTTCAGCTTCTTTTCATAAGAATATTCATAGCTTCACCCCCATTGAACTATATAAAGGTGAGGAACAAACAACGATGAAAAAGAAGAAATTTTAGGTTGGGATAATGGATGGTTAGGTAGTCTATCACCTAGTAACTATGGATATACAATTTACTACTTTTGTTTACTAGGTATCTAAATAACATCATTTAGTACTACCCATCGTACCCACCCGTTATAGGTATCTTGTTGTAAATTAAAACCGAATCCTAATAAAACAAGTGTACAAACTCTCACTCAGAATTGTATTTGTATTTATCGGAAGCAACGCAAAGATTGATACTTATCGCAAAAATTAAATTGTTGCTCCCCAAATAAGAATACTAAGTAGGTATATCTAAGAATAAATTATAAGGGTAAGTAAACTGTATTGGAATGACTGGAATAAAGAAAATGCAATACTGTTACTATATATGTTACACGTGTTAATGTACCTAAGTAGGTACCTATTTATTCACTACTCTTCGGTAACGATTAGGACACGAGTTCTTTCATTTTATCTATCTACGTAGGTATAAAGGTGCTTCATGTACCTACATTTGTTTGATAAGGAATCACATATCTACTTATAGGAAAGCTGAATGACTCCACAAGTACATTGATATATAGTTCTAGGACGTGTAGGGTTACCATATTTTTTTGTCCTGAGATTTCAGGATTTTTGGGCTCTTCTCAGGATTGCGGCCGGATTTAGCAAATCTCAAAAATCTCCGAATTTTTTGAATTTTCAATAAAATACCTATATTTTAAAGATTTTTTTAATAAAAACTTAAAGCAACTAAAAATAATCTTTCTAAAAGATAAAAATCTCATACTGCAACAAAATCTCAGGATTTTTCTATAGAAATCAGGCCTATTCTCCGGGCTTTTGAATTTTTCATTTGGTAACCCTAGGTACGTAACAGGGTGTTACTGCTAGGCTAGGTATTACCTATAACATAGGTAAGTAGTTTATAAATTAGTAATAGACATACTAGGAATCGGCATAGGTATTTTACAAAGGTAGATTCTGAAAGAAATATATAATAGGTAGTTCATTAAAACTCGCAACATTTTAATAGCCACTAGAAAAGGTTTTGGAATGACACTGATATTCTTATAACAATAACTTTGCCCGCATCTGCACACAATGGTCCATAGCGATGCCCATGCCCCTATGATCGTGAAATAGAAATTGAGCTTTTTGTGATTATTAAAGGGTAATTAGTTACTAATAAGTAAGCTTGCTACGACTTATAACATTTTGGCAGCCAAGCGGGAGAACTGAGCCATATCTGAAGAAGAATTTGCTGTTTCTCTTGAGCGCCCAACGTCGTTTGTTTACCATTTATTTTCCTCTCAAACAAAACATGATATTTAAATGCTAACAATTATCTGCAGATGAAAACAATGCAGATTTTACATATTTTTATAAAAAAATATGTAACTACCGTTTCGGAGTAACAGTAAAAAACGATGTTTTTAATATTTTTCCGAAACTGTTAACGTTTTTTGATCTACAAATATATGTAATAATCACATTGCTGTTTTCTGCAAATATTATGTGCGTTTTTTTAATATTCATGTTGAATGATGAAAAAGTGGTGAAAACTGAGACGCGGTGAGCTCAGCAGAAGGCGTCCGCCTTAATTTTGCCATGGGGTTTGGATTTGTTGGTCCGCTTCATATCGGAACGCTTTGCGAGTGCTATATATTGTGCTCCGTTGTTTGTTATTAATTAACAACAGTTAAGTCGTGCAAAATGATAAAAAAATCGGTAGCAACGGATCGAAGCAAATTTATCGAGTGATTCTGTCTTACAATGTTTTTATCGTACAACCAAAAAGTCGTCCATTATTCTATTAGTATTTCGGGTCATTTAAAAATTAAAACGGCTGTAACTCAATAATTTATACATCTGATTGCCTTTAAAACGTTATCTGTAAACTAAGAGCTTGAACTTAAAAGGTTCAACTTGTTTAAAGTTTTTCCGAAACAAGTCCAATGAGTAAGATGTTTGTTTTTATACACTGCGACAACTCAGCATCGCAGACTATACTATGGCGTCTTCTGCGTGACTCATAAATGGTTTCTCGTAAATATCACGTACCAATGTCTAAGGGCATCTTAACGTTGGATGACTCATAAACATTTTACATCAGTTACTTTGTGTATTGGAAATATCATGTTGGTTATTATTGCATTTTAATAGGAAGTATGTCAAACACCATGTTTTATCATAATATGACGACATTCGATTTCAAGCATGAATGAATGTGACGGATGTACGAGGGTCACCAATTATTTAAGCGCTTTCACGGCCTCACTTGTCTATATCGATTTTTTGTGACATTTGAGCTATTTGGAAGTGATCCCAGGAGATAGTTTAAAATGTCATAAAAACCTTCAGTCGAACCGTTTCGACAAATTGATGCGGAACTAGTTTGTACTCTTGGGTACGAGTATGAATAAATAATAGATCCTTATTCTTCGAAGATAGGTTTAGGATAGTGTAGGATTATAAGGTATAAACCGCTGCTTTTTTTCTCATAAACGCGCATCCTTTAAACAATTTATATATAATTAGCTTAAAAAAATATATAACCGCGATTCTACATACATACGTATTGGTTTAGTCATAGCGTACCTATAGGTAATAATATCATTTTAGTCATTATCGCGATTAGTCATTCTGTACCGGATTTCCGATATTAATCGCAGGGCAGAAAGCACAGATGGATCCGGAGACAATATCTCCCCGTGAAGTGTGCCTAGGTTAATTTATTTGTCTGTGGCATTAATATGGTTAATTCATGTAGATTGTAAAAGTTATTTTCGTTAATGTGTAAAATAAATAACAGTAAAAATGCCCTTGAAGTGCCCTTAACTTCTACGTCAGATTTGGCAATATAGGGGAGACCGAGGTGAGTTGTGACAGAGGGAGACGCAATAGCGCGCGTTTGTTAGTTACATTTTCGAGCTTACAAACGTGAACTGTTGCAAGCTCGCTAACAGTTAAAAGATTTAAAAGAAACTGGCCATGTGCGAGTAGGACTCGCGCACCGACGGTTTCGTACAAGATATACGCTAAAAATGGCCGTATCTATGAAAATCCAATGTTAGCAGAGCTCTACTCATAAGGAAAATGTACGCGGTGCTCCATCATTTTATATTATAGTAGGGAAGTAGATAAATAAAAATCTATTTTCATTTTGGTAATAATAACTGCCTTCGCATCCATCTTTAAATTAGTATGGAAATGTCCATACTAAATGAGCGCTATGATGTTTTATTTAATACTTCAAATTCTATGTCAACGGAATGTAGTTTTTATAGTTTTAGAAAACTTAAATAATATGATGAGTTGACAAGAAAATACAAACATGTTTTTTTAGTAGTTCATACATTTTGTGTTTATTTGATCGAACTGTGGAGGCAATTGAATGAAAAGTAAACATATAATAAAAATATCTACAGATTATTCAAACCAAAAGGCAACTTTTTCCATCTATTACATTTCAAAACCGTAGACCTGAGTATATAGTTTTAATTTCAACTAGAACGGACAACAAAGGGATCCTATAAGGGTTTGCTTTTTTTCCTTTTTAGGTACGGAACCCTAAAAATCAACGATGTAACAACTCTCCTCTGTCACAAACTCACCTCAGTCTCCCCTACATTACGATAATGTATATCCTCGCTGATTTTAATAATTTCAGAATTCAAAATTGCATAATAAATAGATAGGTAATGTATATGTCTAGTTTTTCTAAACAATACAATCATAAAACGTATTTATTCTGACGGATTTTTATAATATTATATATGTTTTCGTAAGAACTTACGAAAGCGCTATAAAATACCGTACAGTAACTTTAATCGTTAATCGTCAATGTATTTGAGGGTAGTAGTAATCTGGAAAATAGGTTCATGGAGAGGTAACAAAAATAACAAAGTAAAAACATGTCATAGACATGTCATTTATCTCCTATTCTCGTTTTGTCAGAGCTGTGGCATTTAATGGATTTAGCGAAAACTAGCAACGTAAAAAGGGGACATTTATTTTTTTGCGCACAATAGATGAAAAGAGATATTAATTTACTTTCCTAACGAGGTGGCTACTTTTCTTCTGGATAAATTAAGAAAAGTATCGAATCATTTTTAATCGATCCACACACAGTGAATGTTTTATTTACAATTTGGAAATGTTCGAAAATTGCAATTGCAATAAATGTCTAATTTATAGTATATTTGATTGTAAGAACATATAGTATAAATATTATATCTGTGTTTACACTAAGTTATTAAACAAACTAAAGTTTTTTCCTAAGCATTTTCGTCACTTTATATAATCCTTATGACATCAAAACTCTTATAAAATATTGGAATATTATGAATAGCGAAACTGAAAATAGGAATCATTTCTTGTCACATTAAAATCTGTCTGTATGTCTGAATTTACCTTTGTTAAATTTCCATTATCGTTTATTTATCATTTAAGTTGACAGTTAATCTTCAATTCACGATCTATTCAAAATCATTATCATCATTTTGTTTTTATCGCGTCCATCAAAGCGTGTCCGGTTAAAAACAAATGATAGTTACCCACTTTAAGGCTCTTTATCGTTAGGGTTACCAGTTGCATCATGTAAGTCAATGTGAAAAAATAAAACGGGTCAAGCAAGAGCATGTCAGACCTTGCTCAGTGTAAGGTTGCGTAGCCGATACTTGTACTACGGATGAAAAAAATACGACGTGAAAAGTGCTCCAGCAAAATAGCGTATCTTCATTGCAGTTACGTCCTTTTGTTGAAAAGCGGGTTGAAAAGTTTTGCGGCCGTAACTCATAATGGTATATCCCATCATGTTGAAGATAATTCTCATTAAAAGTATTATATTAAGGGTAACCTGTTTTTAAAATATACGGTTTAAATTAAAAGATTAAGGGGAGGACATAATTTATGCTACTTTAGGAGCGAACATTCCAAATAAACTTAGTGTTTATAAAGGAACCGTCGAAATATGTTTTTTTTCAGCTTCCGTTACATGACCCTAGAATTATTTTTTGTTATTTAACTACTAAACTAAGCAGTATACAAGACACCTACACTCCAGATTTCAACAAAATACATCTTGTAGTTTTTGAGTATTATTTCTGTGACATACGGACGGATGGATATGTCAAAACTATAAGGGTTCCGTTTTTACTTTTTTACTACAGAACCCTAAAAAGAGCTTATAACTTGAGGCTTAATGACACTCAGATTTGTGTAATAATGGTTCGTTTAAACTACTCGTAGTAAAATATACTATTATTTACTTGGTACAATGTATTTCATCCTGTGCAGTAGGGATAGACTAAGCTCTGCCGAAAAGTATAAAGGTATGAAACAATTCACATTCGCTCTTTACTACAAACGTAACATAGTCATTAACATTAAGATGAATTTTATAAAATTCCATCCTTCAAGGCGGTTAAATAAAAACGTTTGAACGGAAATTTCGTCGCACAAATTGCACTTATCCATACTTAATATTATTAATGCGAAAGTGTGTCTGTCTGCCTGTCTGTCTGTTACCTCTTCACACTTAAACCGCTGAACCGATTTGGATGAAATTTGGTATGGAGGTAGTTTCAGACCCGGGGAAGGACATAGGCTACTTTTTATTCCGAAAAAATACCTCATTCGCGATAACCGAATTTAAGGCGGACGAAGTCGCGGGCAGAAGCTAGTTATCTATACTTATAAATTGTCGTTATTATTCCTGATTAAATATAAAAAAAGCTTGACATGAAAAGCAAGCGAGTTTACAAATTAAAAAGAACTTCAATTTAGCTTTAAAAAAATCCGGAGGTTGAAATGACTGGTAGCCCTACTTATCGCTAGTATTATTATCATACACGATTTTTTCTCGGTATGATACTCAGTATCAGGTGTTGTATCGCGATACAGGCTTTCAGCCCGACATCTTAAATTGAGACAAACATCGTATTGTCACGTGATTTAATGGAACCTTGAGATATTATCATCCTATGCTCATTTTTATTGCATAGCTGAAGCGTTCATTATCGCTTGATTCACGTTTTTTATAGTCATGGTTCTACAGTATACTTATTGTAAAGATGCTTGTATCTGTAAACCAATATGAAATTTAAATTCATATTTCATTGAAATAAGAGTGCTTTTAGGTGAGCTCGAATATAATGGAGGTAATGTAGAAAGTTAAAACATTTACCTTATCGGCTTGTCTTTGCGTAGATAAAGTCGAGTCCACAAATTTGTACACTTATTAAAATATTTTTGTCAGTATTTAAAAACAATTATAAAGCAGTCGTATCTTATTGTTGTAGCTATCTTTGCCAAGAAAGAGAACCACAATTAAATATATTTTAGGCACCTTTAAAATATTCCGATACTGTTTTAGGTACTAGTCAATTATTTTAATTAGAAAATAACTTCAATGTAGAGACATTTAGTATAGAAATGAAGATTAAATGAATTTACAATAAGATCGTCGATTGGTTATACAATTAAATTACAAAGTACCTTACCAAATAAAATATATACACACACATAAGCTTCAAGGTATATATTTTTTAAATTTAAAATGAGCTAGAACATGTGGAGAAATCTTTATTTGGATAATATTAGGGTGGATGACTTTTTTTTTATGGATAGTAATGGATAAATAGCATTGGTTAGTCAGAGCTATGTTGTGTAATATCTGACCAGATATTTTTACTCATTTTGAAATTGCCACCATCATAACCCTGTCAACTGACTGACAGAATATTAGTCGTATTGTTCAAATCAAATAATATTATTTTCAAGAATATGGTACATTTGGTTAGTATGAATTGTCTTAGTGTGAGTTACGAGTATTCGGCCAGTATTTTCGTAGAAATGTTATATTATATTACATATTGCTAACAAAACAATAAATCAAAATAATATTAAATTTAAATCAGATGTAGGTACTTATTGCCAATTAACATGTCAATCACTGACACGATTTTTTTGCACATGTCAATTAATATACAACCGTAAATAAATAGTCAATTAACATGTTAATTAAGTACTTTAACTAGAGAATTATTGTGATTATCATGTCAATTAATATTCAAAATAATTACCATACAAAATAACGTGCACCTTTATAAAACATCTATATATTTTACACATGTTTTTTTTTTAAATCACTTGCCATAGTTAGAGTTGTCATAGTTTAAAAAATCAGTTACAGAATAAAAGCATTCACTTAGTAGAAATTTAAACATCTATCAAATTTAAACATGGATGTTCTCCTAGGGCACCCCAGAGGTGCAGTGCAGAGGGTCTTCATAAGCTCGCGCCATATCTTCCTATCCTCAGAATCACTTTGGCCTCGCTCCAGCTCAGTCCAACGCGTAATATATAATTACATTTTCTACTAAACAAACAAGAATTATTAATATCATTATAAATTATAATGCATTCAAAATTCCTTATAAAACCATTACTAGGCAGACAATACACTTCATTGCTGAGTTATGAAAGGAAATATCTCATTCAGCAACAATTTTAACATCTGCAGGATGCTCGCTTGGACTCATATCGAAACATCCGGCTGGCACTTACCAGTAACTGGCACGTATTATAAAGATTATGCGCTACCTATCTTTGATACGAGTATGACTTAATTTTTACATAACCATCTGACAAACTTTTGTTTTAGAATACACTGCGTATGGTTCCGTAGCCAAAATGGCAAAAATGGAACCCTAATAGTCTGTCCTAACAATACGAAAGGGCTCTTAATGCTTAGCAAGCAATAATATATATTAATAAACTAACTGCGTTAGGTAGTATTACCAATTAGAAATTGATAGCGTGTCTAGGCAAACAGCATGTGAGCTCCCGAAGACGTCATGTTGTCACTTAATGTGATGAGATGACCTCTATCTAATCCATCGATTAGCAGAACCACGGGAGCCTAATCACTTAATTGGGGATCTTTTTCGGAGGTTGATATGACCAATAATTGTTATAGTTGTTGGTTCATTTGTTGAACCTGTAGGATTAATTTGCCGAATGTTGACCGCGCCTGTGGCGCGCCCTATGAGCGCTGCTAATTAATAGCTTCGATAGGATGGGACGAGCATGCTACCAGCTCATGTTACAACTGCCATTAGTATTATAAGCTCACCACGACGCTCATACTTACGCCTGCCGGTTAAAAGCCCATCAGCTCACATACGATACCTAAGACTAATCCTATCTGAATACGTGCCCGCCGAAGTTTGTAGTTGCAAATCGAGAATACTCAAAATACGACAATTTTCAAACTATTGAAGCACCATTACCGTACTAATCAGTACTTTTGTCAATTAATATGACTACTTCAACGAAAACAGAGGAGGTGAAAGTTGAAAGTAGGTATTCAAAGTTACATAAAATGCAAATATCTTTCTAGCTTTTGCTCGTGATTTCGTCCGTGTATCATTTTGATTTCAAAAAATGCTTTCTAAGAGCACGACTGTGTCTCTGAGTAGGTGTTTCAAATTTTATATTCCTACTTTCAACGGTTTAGGTTGTGAGTCGTCGGTTATTTCATGAGGTAGGTAGGTATAGCACATTCATTGGCTAATTCAGGAACACGTCAATAACACGTTACTATGCATAAATTTGTGGTCGTTGTTAGTACCTTTTCGTAATTTTTACGATTATGTATTAAAAGTTGAATTACTGACAACACTCAAACAACATAAGAATATTCTTAAATTCATATCTAGTCTTTAAATTTAATGGTACATACCCTCCCTGTATGTGTATCTTTTTGACTAAAGTAAGGTACAATAATGCTTACAATATAGACAGTGGATAGTCGTTTAGTAGCACCGTTCATTTTCGTAAATTTAGTTATTTGCATTTTGTGACTTTCGGCCTGTAAAATACGTGTTAAAATTTTCGGTATACGAGTCTGATTATCATTTTCAGATGCTCAACAATTAGACGGTCCTATTATTATGTCGCCTAAAGAAATACTATTACAAAAAGGTGCGAACTACTCCATACACTGTAAAGGGAAAAGGCCGTTAAAATTTAAGATTCAAGAAGGGGGAGAGGAAGACGACGGGAAATTTAAAAAGATACTGAGAAATGTGGCTCCCTCTGACAATGACTACCAGTACGAAATAGCGTTAGATCTTTACAACGTCGATCGGTTCGCAGTCGGCTTCTATGCCTGCCATGATGATCTGCTCGACGAATCGCAAATCTTTAACGAGATGTTGGCAGAACCGAACGACACCGAACACATTTCCTACACATACGTCTACGTCAATGGTGAGACTGACTTTCTTTGCTCTAGTCTCATTTGCAATACTCTACAAACTACACATGACATGCGCAAATAGAATAACTACTTTATGTCGTGATTTTAGATTCGGAAAATTTATTAGCGCCAATGAGAGAAATTGTTTTTGTGACGAAACTTGGTTCCAAGACAGTAATCGAATGTAAACCAACATTTCCTGACATACAAGTTAATTTGAGCATGGTACGTATAAACTTTAGACGTAATGAAATTGTTGTATTTAAGTAGGTTCATGACACATTATCATTTCAAATTTGTATTGTATTTCCTAATACGGAATTGTATGTAAATCAAGTGGTTAATCTGTTTAATAAATACGAAGACGATTTTCTTACAGCATTTGCATGTTAGGTATAAAATATTAACAGGGAATGATCACGCCTTTGCCGTCCATATAAATAAATAACCACTAATTTTGTATCAAATAGTATTTTATTATATATTTGGTACATCATTAATTTGCATGAGAAAAATACCAAAATAAAGTATTTCTAGCCTGTTGAAAATATAAAGCTTTTAGCTAAGATGGATTAATCTGAATAGCATGGTTATCATTTTCATAAAAAGTCATTACATCTTTAATATCCAGGAGTTCATTATGAGCGAATATAATCCTAAAATCGGATACATCTTAGACAGTACAGACTATTTGGAGATAGAACCCATGACGGAACTGATTTGTGTGTCTGGGAGGAACGGGTTACGAAACGAAACCAAAATATATTTGGACATATGTAGGTGTTTAGACAAAGTGCTAATTTTGATTAACATACAAATGTATACTTGCACGAAAATGGATAGTGATTTCCCATTCTATGTAGAATATAGACCTACATATGAAAAAAAAACATTTAAGAGTGTATCCGTGATGTTCATTTATTTAAATTGTCAAAGCGGGGTAACATTTTCGTGAAAGTGGTATGATATGTTTTTCCATTTTAACATACTCGTACTTGTGCATTATACAGAAATTATAGAATATGTGAAAAATTAACGAAAACAAATTGTTGAAAATTGAAAAACATATTAATGTTGTAAATAGTATAATTTAAAACGTTGATACTAACCATACACAATTTATTTGACGATGCACGAATGTGATACAGCTGGAGAAATCAAATCAAAGCAAGAAATCTGACATACTAAAAGTAAACAAGATTGGGTTTATATTAACCAAGGTGCGTAAGGCGCGTAAGTACGTGTGCGAGGCGCGCCGCGGCAATCACAACGCTACGAAAAATGCCCGCATTTATTTACGTCATAGTAAGTCTTGTCCAAATTGATTGTAAGGTAGTGATGACTTTATCACTTGAGGTAGCATGGTATGGTGGTTGTACTCTCTGTCAAGTTTTCGTACTAATATTTGTTTGTAGATTGACAAATCTTTGTTTCATGTTGCCTGCTTCTTGCTTTCTCCAATTTCGTTCTGTCTTTCTTCAGTGTGTTGCTATGTTTTGTGTTATTTATTTTGTCTGTGCACATTAAAACGCCTAACTAATATTATAACTTGATTCATATTTTATGCAGTTTTTTACCTATAAATGTATATTATATGTTTTAAAGACGTAAAAGCTGAGATGGAAAACTTTTCAATTACCTTCAAAGACCCTAAGAGTTTTATTAACACCTGCCAAATTTTTATAAACTCTTGGGTGTTATGTTTTTTACAGACTTGGTATACCGTCTTTAAAGTCTAAAGTAAAACACATGCTATTTACAGACGACATCTCGCTTTTAAATTTTTTTCACCTAGTTGTATTGGATTTAGATGAAGAAATTTAGTGTAAATGATACACATTTTTTCAATTGCACTGTTCAGAATCTATCTCCTGCTTAGAAGTTTAGAATAAATGTAACAAGTATTCTTATAACTTATTTATAATTTATGTTTTAATTTTTATCAAGTTATTCATAATACAATGAAATCAATGTTTCAACTAAAGGAGGACCAAAAAGACAAAATGAAACCCTAACATTAACCAAGTATTCTTTTTCCGATTTACTCGTCGCTTTTATCGCCGATATGTTTCTAGTATAAATTGATAGTTTAATGTCCCAGTGCTCGACACATTCCTAGTAGTTAGCACTTTCAACCTCAACTCATAAAGGTGACAAGTAGGGTGTCAAATATTGGAATTATGATATCAAACATTGGGACCTTATTGCTAATCCCAAAATGAATTGATATTGAAAGTCCTCATAATCATCCTGCTCCTGTGTGCTGTTACTCTTTAACTTGTACCAGTAAGAGATCGGAGACTAGAATGGAATGGAGTAAAATAATAATTTAAACGTTTTTCGTTTTGTATGAGAAAATTATACTATTAGAATTGGAAGTGACAGCTCTGAGACTTCGAACATTTAGTTTTTATCAAAAGTTATTATGCTGGCCACTATTGCTCTTATTCTTATTATCACTATGCAATATTAAAACTTAGAAATGATTTGAATAATTACCAGTAATTACATGGAAAGAACGTGAATGAGCAACGGAATGCAAGACGTGATGGTTCTTATTTTCGTTTTTTGGCCCTTTTTAGTGAACTATTTCATTACATTTACTTAGTGCTTAGGTAAAATGTATATTTCATTCTTCTGTAGTTTAGGTAAATGTTACGTAACTTGTTTATGTTATCGTTTGTTTTATGAATTTTATTAATGACTTTGATGTATGATTTTTCTTTGAACCATTCATTATTTTTGCAGCTACTCCAAGTGATACGGAAAAACCACGAATATTTCCGAGGCAAAAATATTTCCTCCAGAATGAATCAATTGTTCTGAATTGTACAATATCATATACCGCAAACACAGCTATTGTACTAGATTGGAAAATTCCACGCCATCTGTCTGAGGTAAGGTACTATTTTTTCAGATATATTTCTTTTATTCGGCTCCTTTCACTACAAGATCCTGAAACCGGGATGCCTCCAAGTCATCCGGAAATCTCTTTTTTAGTTTGCATCTGCATCAATGACCTTCTAAGGAGACTTACTATGTACAGTAAGCGTTCAAAGTAGCTGACAATTTTACTACTGGCATATGTTAAATTGTATATTGAGAATATCACTTACTTTTGATGCCGACTGTACCTAACAGATCAATCAATGGTGATCTACGAGAAACTAAATAGTAATACTGAAGTTTACTGTATGTACATCTGTTATTCGATTCTTGCCTATTTAATTTTCTTCGTACCATAATCATAATCATAATGATCATATCGGTGTACCAATCGCCGATCATTTCCGTCATTTGCAATCTCTTTCACGTCGTGGTAAGACATAACCTTAACCATCCCTTTATATGCTCATAGTAATTTCGTCTTGGCCTTCCTCTGCCTCAATTTAATTCCCTCAATTTTTCCTTTTATGTTTTAGCAGGTTATCCCAGCTTAGCAGATTTAAACCTATTTATTGAACCAAATAATTAAATTGTGTACTGTAATCATTCTAGGTTGAAGTGATCTCTAACGAAAATGAAATCCAGAATGCCCTACTACTATATAAAGCTATACGGGTTCATAATGCTAGCGTTTATGATGATGGAACATATATATGCCAAGCAAGAAAAGGCAAAGGTGAACCATCGAATGACAGTCTTATTGTAACATATTTGGGTGAATATATTTTTTTTTACTTCTCACTGTTTAACATCACTCTCGACTCGTGTTATAACTGCAATTTTGACAATTTGCAACGGTGAATTCAGGGTAACCTCACTACACTACGCGGAGCTGATTTTAACCTACTTAAGGTAACCAACCTTTCGCAACTTCAAACGTTTTTGACCGAATTTTAATTGGGAACGTTAAGTTTCTCTGAAGGTGTGCTTTTTATACGTTTTCCCGACACAGAATTTACCTATGCTACTTTAGGAGCGATTATATCCGAAAATATACACTAAATCAAAATATTTTTTACGAAACCTCAAAATGTTTTTAAAAGATCCTACATAATGTGCCACACAATGACATTGAATGATTTTGTTTTTCAGTTTCGGTTACACGTATGGAGTGCCTCCCCTTTTAAATTTTTAACTAAGTATTAAACTAAGTAGCGGCTCACACAAGATTCCTTTACTCCAGATTTCATTAATGTACATGTTTTTGAGTAAAATGCCTGTGACATACGGATGGACAGACGGACGGACAGACATGACGAAACTATAAGAAAACATTTCGACATAAAAATAAGATATTTGTATATTCTGAGTTCACAATATATCTACTATCGGGAAATAATATACAATCACATCTGATGATAGGATTTGGACAAATCATTAAAAACCCGAGGCACAAACATTCACCAACTGAAAATATTCAATATGAATTTTCGGAGAAACTAAAAATAGTCCAAGAAACTAGAAAAAAATATATTTTGGAGTTGAGATAGAGACACATTTCTGGTAGGTTTACCCTTTACTGACCGCTAGAACAACTATTAAACTACCCGAATCTTATTTTGTGACTCAGAGCGTTTAGGGTAGCAGATATAACACGAGTCAATAGCTTTTCAAATTACAATAGTATTATATCTGTAATATGGCCATATCTAGATATGGCCATGGTCAGGTTTTAAGAGTCCCCCGCAAGCTCGGCCGAATTTCACCTTCCCATACAAACGGAGTTTCGTTCTCATTTTAAAACTACATGTTGGATTTTAACGAAACTTTGCAAATACAATGACATGAGGTACATCCAGGCCTGTAATTAGTTTATATGGCTCCAGTTTATAAAACAAACGAAATACGGCAGAAACTAATTTTGTATGAAAAACTTATATTCACTGTATTTTTGTTACTATGGTATCTGAAGCTGTATAAACTAATTACAGGCCTGCATATACCTAAAGTTATTCTAAGTACAAAGTTTCAGACCAAACTAGCTAATCGTTTTAAAATGAGAGCGTAACTACGTTGGTATGGTTTAATACTGAGCTTGCTGGGGACTCTTAAGAGGGTAGGCAAATTGTTGGCTATAGTTCATTTGTCAGGAACCTTCTGATATTCAGTTACTTTTAAACTTAATCGTTAAAAATGTGTTGACGATGTTGTATTAATTTGCATTTTAATCTGATGTACATTGTCATAGAGATTTTCATTCAATTTAACCAGTAGAAGTAGGTACAAAATTAATTGGTTAGTATAAATTTAAAAACCGCATTTCGGTATAAATTCTTAATATAAACGTGAGCTGAAATGACGGTCGGAGTGTTTTAAATTAAATTTAAACTTTATTGTATTATATTATTTGTTTCACTTACGTTTCAGAAATTATTTTAATTGTACTCTATTACAGATAGACCATTTTTGAATCTCAGCCGCTGGACCCAGGAGGTAGTGACGACAAAATCTTCTATATTCAGATTTGCATTTGACTTAGAAGGATATCCTCCTCCGAAATATAAATAGTGAGTATGACAATTATTTTGGCGCAGATATAAACTTATCTTACAACTTCTGTATAAACGCAAATATTATATTCGACATTGATATTTATACAAGTATTTATTCAAATCAAATTGCCGTTTTGTGTAATTTTTATATAGATATGGGATTCTCGATTATTTGTCACCTTCTGAGAGTGTCCAATGCTCTGTTGTTAATTTAGTCGTCTGCTGAAAACTATTGAATTATTTATTAACTTCGCAGTTTCAAGAATGATCATACACTTATTGCTAATGGTACCAAGTACGTCTTCAAAACATTTGGTCCTCGGGCATACCCTCAATTGGAGATCTGTGATGTAAACATCGACGACACGGGAAATTACACCATCGTGGCAACTAACGCAAACGGAACAAAACGGATCACAAACCGCTTGTACGTGGAAGGTAAGAAATATTCTGTTATCTACATCGATATCTAGGATCTTAATATCAGTATTATTAATGGAACTTCAGTATTTTCCATATTAACAGAACACCGATCCTTATCGTAAGGGTAGTAACCCTTGAAACGATGAGGATCGGTTTTCTTGAATTATTTATAACTTAAACAGTCGACGAAGCCACCTGTCAAACACATTAAACTAGATCAAGATCAGTCACACACAGATGTACAAATACACTAACATACTTACAACACCTCTCTTTTTTGACGGAGATTATAAAATAACGGCATTCAAAGCATTAGAGTATTTTGCTATTCCGAAACATTCAACTCATTGATGATTAAATTGTCTGTCGTTTAACTTGCTTAATATAAGGTTTAGTTTAATAAAAAACAACCATAAACTACACATGATGAGAAATACCTAACTATATGATAATTTATAACATTTTTCGAATGCAAATGCTTGACTTCTTTCTTACTTACTTACAACTGAGTACTCTTGCTTACTGCTCTTGGCGGCTCGTTTGTCTCCCATACTCTCTGGCCAAGCCAGCAGCGATGAGTGGCATTGATCTCCCCCATTATATTGGGCACAGCCATCAGCTATTCTAACTCCTTTTTATTCCGTTGTCTCCAGCTTCCATCCTCATCCCTTATTTGTCCTAGAATTTCCGCCAAATTTTGCTTTCAGCCACTAAGAGCTTTTTCTCTTACTTCGGAATCAGTGTCCAAGCATCACACCCATATTGGCGTAAGTGAGTCACCCTGTTTTAAACCAGTGACAACCTCGAAGTCATCCTCGAACTCATCTGACAGATCTTTACCTGCCCTAACCTTCATCTTGCTCGCTTTAGCGGCAACAGCAACCATTGTCACCAATGGGTTTGGTATACCAACTTATTCCTTAAAATTCTAAAATCGTAAGATGATGATTCGATTAATTATATTGATGCCTATAAAATTAATCAGTTCACAATGGACAGAGAAATCGGTGAACATAAATAAAAAAAAATACATGCAGTGGAACGTAAAAAGTTAAAAATTCCGGAATATTGCGTATCTTTTCCCCCTTCTCTCTGATCTGAACGTGGGCTCTTACTTTGTTTTTCTAACATCCTTGTTGAATGCATCATTTCACTTCGTACATTAAGGTAAACTAAACACCTACCTTTTTTGCTCTTATCACAATGATAATAAGGACTAAAAAGGTCGGTGTTTCAGTTTTCCTTGCTGTACTTCATAATTGTGTTTCCGTACCATTTGTGCCAAAATTTTATTTAGCGGTTATGGTTCGTCTGTAGTATTTTTATATTGAAGTTAAATCAATAGGTACCTAAGCATGATGGCTTATTTGTTTTATTTATTGACCCTTAATTTCACCAGACAATTAAAAATAACCTAATTCAACCCAGAATCCTAACTTTAAAATGAATTAAAAGGTTTTGTAAATAAAATCATAACAAATTATAAACATAATCAAATTGAGGGTTAAAATATTAAAATTTAAAAAGGACCGTGCGGAACTATGTTAACTAATTAGTCGAGACTCTAAAGATTTGTACTTGCAACGATAGCTTTGGTTGCAGAAACTGTAATGGATGTATTTCTTTCAGATGTTCCTCGTATCACCTTTGATCTGAGTGAAGGGAGAAAATTAAAAGGCCAAATAGTAAGATTAATCTGTGAAGTAACTGGATATCCGTTACCAAATGTAATGTGGAGTTTTATAGATGACGAAACAAATAGTGTCGCCAATGAATCCGTAAGTACTGACTACTATTTAGTTTGTTTTCTTAAATGGATTCAATCTCCGCTGCAAAATCATGCCTAACGATATTGGTTTGTAAAAACCAACTAATATACATAATCTACATATACGCATCGCATAGACGAAATATATTTATATACCAGAAAGTTGTTGAGTCCTGTTGTTAATGGCTAGGACTAGAGATGGAAAGCAGTGGAAGGACCTGACATTCAAACGTTCAAACTTTAGCGGATACTGTGGGCCCATGCATCAGACACTTAAATCTTACTGAAAAATGGCTAATTATGCAGTCTCATAATTAAATAATGACGTCTTTTAGACGACCATACGATAGTAGAGTTGGCGCAAAGTAAACAACCAATGACTGAATGTGTATCTACGATCTCGTCGGTCTGGTTTGTCTGTCGTACAGGGTTACGGAACTCAGGCTGCAGTTGAAGCGTCAACGTCGGAGCATGGTATTAATTAGACAAGGTAGTCTCTTCACGACGATGGGCTGAGATTACGTTACGCGCATAGCGCTTTGAGTACTGCATTGCATTGCTCCTACTGACGTCATTAAGCGCCGGTTTCGTACCCAAACTGTCAAGGGAAAAATAAAGCTTGTTTCATTTATTGTGCTATGGTACGAGCAATAATCTGCCCGGCCAAAGAAGGGAAAAAACACTAGGGAATGATGATTATATTAGTTTTATATAAATTGGAAATTAAGTAGTAACTACTAAGATCGTCTTCCATTTCCAGGGTAAATTAAACGTGGAATCCGAATACAAAGTAGTATCAATACTTGATTTGAAAGTAAAGAAGTCTGGTACAATTATATGTAAAGCATCAAATAAAGCAAAAGGTGCTTCCAAGCCGAGAAGTTTTCTCGTCGACGAGATATATGGCGGCTTCGGCGTTGAAAACGGAGGGAAGACATTAATGGAGGTTTCTGAGGGAGAGTCGTTGACTTTAAGATGTCTGGCGTCAAAATACGATTTCTCGGCTGTGGATTGGCAAACACCAAATGAGTATGAAATGACAGATGCAGGTAGGACAACACTTCAAAATCATTACAATTTATGTATAGGATAGTTTCACAAACGTGGATTATTATCCAAGGTTAATCTATGGTTAATTTAATTACGTACCTTATTAGGTGCATTGAGATAATTTCGAGTATAGAGTAATTTTTCAAAATTACTCACAATCCCTTCATATCAAAATGGCTTAGCAACGCTGACCAATTTTGAGCCATCCACTACTTAGATGTCCAACAACGTAGTGGCATTGCAGTCTTTGGTATTTGATTTATGGCAAACAACATTTTAGAAATTGCTTCGCATTTAAATACATACTAAGTCTACCCAATGCACCTTAATTATAATAATCCATATACCTTGAATAATTAAAGTAAGTATCTCAGCGATCAATACTGCCTCATTATTTGGTGCCTTCGACCTTTCAAGCATTAGGGGTGATAATAAGGTGGTCAAACAGTGTAACGTTTAAATTTTATTCGAAAAAAATACACGATATAGTATTTTTATTTCCATAACAAAATCATACACATTGAAAATAGTATCTTATATTATAGAGTAGAATGACAGTATACGTGATATAATTCCCTATGATTCAAAATGATTTCTATGATTTATTACTAGAAATTTCCTCTCATTCATTTGTTATTTATTTTTCATGCCATCGTCGGAGCAGTGTTTAAAAGTAATAGTTCAATGTCTCTCATTGCAACGTTGCAAATAAACACGTTGTCTGTAAGCCAGACTGGTAATTACACATGTATTGGACTGAAAAATAATGGAACGGAACAAGAAGAAACAATCCACATACAAGTTGCAGGTAAAGTAAAACAAACGCACCTATTTATAGCGCTATGAATAACACGTTTTGTGCCTTAACATTTCAGCTACATTGTTGCGCCATTTGCACGCATTTGCTCTATCCCGGAAAAGTTTTTTTTTTTTTTTAAAGAAAACCGTCCAAGAGCGATGCTGATTTATACCATTTGTCAAAAAAACCTTCTGTCTTTACTCAATGTATTAAAAAATATATTACGAATAAAATATAAATAGTTGAGCGTTACTTAAAACATAAAAAAATCTATGTAACTATGCTGACCGAGAATATGAAAAAAGATGTTTATAATCGTACATCATATACATTGCTTCAGTTTCATTTGAGCATGGTATAATACAGGGCGGAGTTTAGGTACAGTTAGACAAATTTTAGGAATTTTAGGATTGAGTAATTTAGCTTACAATACGGTTGTCTTATTTTTGTTTCAGTCTAATTTGTATATATTTCATTGTTACATATTGTTACATTTTATTCCGTTTCTTTTTTGGTACTTGTAAAACAAATTCATGTTCGTTAATCGTGAATAATTTGACAGGCATACGAGAACCACAAATAAAGGTCCCTGATCAACACATAGAGCAAGAAGTGATACCATTCCAAGAGGTTGTTACACTTGTTTGCGTAGCAGAAGCTATCCCACCGCCGGAGATCACGTGGTATAAGGTAAGTTCATTTAGCATTGTGTTTTTTAAAGCCTTTTATTTTCATTGATCCAAGCGCGGATTTTGTGTGGGTGGATTCGTTAAGGGGATGGTCGATTCGTTTAAGAAGTGCCTTTTTTGTAAGTTTAGTGCTCCTAAAATTTTAGATTAGTCAAAATAAAGGGTGTTGGTAGATACTAAACTCCTCATTATGTTTTCTTGAAGAACTACGCATTGAGTTTATACTCAAAATATATATTTAGGATAGGCTAAGTACAAATATTGTAAAAGATATGAGTTATTTCGAAAAAATGACTGACTGTTGAGTTTGTTTCGGCTTTCTTCTCCTCAGTGGTCTCCTCTTGGGAAACGCCGTAGAGTCAGACTTGTAAAAGTGCCCTTGCGACCTACTTACAGAATAAAGATCATTATTTCATTAACAAAACAGTTGTCATATAAAGCCTTTGGAATTTGAATGAGATTAGATATATATGTTATTATTTTAAATACAACTACTATTTAAATGTAGATACCATAATATACTCTTCACGTACGAGTACGAGTTTTTCTCATTTATTTAGATTTAATCGAATTTGACATCATTACGACTTCTATTTTTACAGGGTATCTCCATGGTAGAAAGTAATAAAGTAAAAACGCAGTATTTGAACTATAGCACGGTTAATTCTACGTACACATTTAAGCAAAATGTTACTGAAAGTGTCGACTATGAATGCGTGGCCAAAAGCGGTAAATATGAGGACAGGAGAACCTACCGGGTTACTGTGAGTAAGTATTATAATTGGGTGCTTGAAAATAGTTTTAAATGAGGTAAGTATTATATACGGTGTGGAACGTATAAATAGGTCAGTAAGATCAAAACTGACATTTACTCCCCGACTATAAATTTTAACAAAAATCTTTAATTCCGAACGGCAAAACATATCATTTTCATGTGGTGCCATGTACTCTCTCTCTCTCTCTTCCCGACTATGTATCCCACACGGTGGTGGGGTCAGCCTTCCTTATCTTCCTTCTCCACTTCGCCCTAGCCCACATGAAGTCGTCTTCGGAAACATAGTCTCTCTCCTCCTCCTCATGTCTGTGAGCAACACATTTGTCCAGGTGGTCTTAGGTCTCCCTCTAGGTCTTTTTCCGGAGACGGACAAATCGAGCACAACGATTCTAGTACAAAATACAAATTCTTTATTTAATAAAAAGCACTTCATTACATAGTGTAAGGGATGGAGCCTCCCATTAAGCATGTTATTACCTGTGTCGGGAGGCGCCGCTCTTTATCAAGATAAAAAGTAATATTTTAGTAGGTGCAGAGTAAAAATAGAAACTATTAGTGTGAAGACAATAACAATTACAGATTAACAAACTACGGTCGATTATTAATACTTATTGTAAATACTAACAATACTTAGGTACTAGTATCAGACACGATTATTAAGATATTCGGTTTATTAAGTTGTGTATGTGTGTGTGCGTGTCTGTCCTCATATCTAGTTTTTATGTTTAATTCCGTTTCAGTAGTAGCTGACCTCACTAACAAATTTATGTCTTCCACCTTGTAGAAGTTAACCGTATGCTGTTTGCTGTGCATACAAACTGTTGTGTTTGTAGATAGTTCTTAGTGTCCTTTGGGAGTGGTACCAACTAAATTATCTTCAATTAAGTTCCTAATTAGTTAGCCGGTTATTTGCTGCTACACTTACTCGTACCTTTTCCCGAATAAAATACCGTGTACAATATACATATAAATGTACAGCAACAACTATGATTATGAAGGTCGAGAGATATTTTTATTTTAGATTTAGTGTTAAGATTAGAACTATTTAGGTACACTTGTATAACTTCTGAAGGGGCACGGCAATATTGATTTACATTTTGCTATGACCTTCAAAATTCGAATATGTTTTGACAAGACAATTTGTCTGGCAATTTGATATGGCTGATTAGTGATTAACAATAATATTCAACAATGATAACTTTACATGCTAGAACCTAACAAAGTTGGTTATAAATAATTGATCTTATCTATACTACTATTATAAAGTTGAAATAATGAAATATCTGTACATAGAAGATATATAAAACAAATATGGGTCTATTGCGGCTATATGTGTCGTTACGGCTACATCACGACAAAACGGATGAATGGATTTTAACCATTTTTGGTACACAGCTAGCTGGTCATCCACATATGGTTGTAGGATACTTTTTACCTGACTACGCTAAAGAAAAACAGAGGGTAATGTTTTTTTTCAACTCTGCTGACTAAGTTGCGGGGGCACTTTCTAGTAGAAAATAAGGACATATTGCCAGTCATTTGCTTAGGACGCCACGCAGTTGCGATATTCACATAATAGTAAACTAATAATTTTCTACCTACTCGTACACTCACCAGCACAGCATAAATATCGGTCACCACAAAGCACGCATCAATATCTGACTAAACCCTATTTCGTTAGGACATATCAGACAATTTTGCCCTCTTTATTATGGCAAATATTGATGCTGTTGACTGTACACAACACTCATTAAATTTTCTCTCATACAGAAATGCTAAAAGAGCCGCTTGAAGCAAAATACATTGGCATTATAGGAGTTATAATATTTGCATTGATACTGCTTATATTGTACTTGACTTGGAAGATAAAGAAAGAAAAACAGTTCAGAAAAGAGTTGGCGGCGGCCGGGCTATTATACTTCAAAGAAGGCGCTCCCAAGTCACTCAATCCAGAGCTAGGTATCGACGAACAGGCTGAGCTGCTGCCGTATGATGACAAGTTCGAGTTTCCACCAGAAAAATTGATATTAGGTAAGCGAAAAAGAAGGTAATCATCCAATCTAACTTTTAAAGTTCTAATGCCACATCAAATACAGAATTGAACGATCAAGTCTTGTTATAATCGCGTAAGACACGAATTCGAAATGTATATGGATGAATGGAACAGGCAGGCTGTTGTTTACTCCTACGAGACTGATTGATGACGTGGTTATGCCCCCATGCCCAATTTATTCTCTCTCCCCCGCCCCTATTCGGGTTGAACCGGTTCAACCCACCTGCGGAGGTGGGTTCTTGTGCCTGTTTGTGGGTTTGTGCTCCCTCCACTGAATCCAATTGCTGGTAAAGAGGCCTAGGTAGGTCTACCCAGTTAAAAGGCAGGTTCTTAAAAAAATAAGCCACCGGAAGCCGCTGGATATACGTAGTTACTTTAAGCAGTAGAGTCTCCGGACCAAATATTATTTCAGATTTTCGAGCATTTGTTTCTAAGGGCGTATTAAGCGGTTTAATTCTGCATGGACCCTTGCTGAATCTCTCAGGAATATCCTGGTATTAACGGCAATTCTGTAAACTGTACCAAACTTGCACAAACAACCCAAAATTTCATTAAAATCTCTGGGACCTAAGCGCTTGCTGCATGTCACAGATTAGTGATAGATTTAGAGATGCTGTAAACTATTGATTAGACATGTTATTTCTCCGTAGGTCCCCAGTTAGGAGCAGGTGCATTCGGTGTGGTGTATAAGGCGGAGGCACGCGGCATTATCAACGCTGAAGACAGCACCACCGTCGCTGTGAAGATGGTCAAGAAAACTGCAGATAACATTTACATCAAAGCCCTCGCTTCTGAACTTAAGATCATGGTGCATCTCGGGAAACACATCAACATTGTTAATTTATTAGGCGCGTGTACGAAAAATGTTGGTAAACGTAAGTTATGCTTTATGACGTTTTCATTCGTCTTCGATTGGGTCTTTATTAGAATACGTAAGTTGACTGTCACGAGATGCTTAGAATAAAATTTTAGTCACCAGTTTCTTTTGCGTACTGAAATGGCTATGTTCTTATGTTACGTATTTTTATATCTGCTGCGTCTGCTACTAAACAATGCAACTTTTTTAAATTTCGACCTCCTTGATGTTGCGTGAGGAGGTCATCAGAGTACGTTGTTTGATTCTGTAAGTCCCGCATATATTTTTTTGTTGATTTAATCAGCTTTATTTTTTTATAAGGTGAACTGATTGTGATCGTGGAGTTCTGCAAGTTCGGAAACATCCATAACTACATGCAACGACATCGGGACGTGTTCATCGATCAGTTGACCGACAACAAGGAGAAAAGTCAGGGGAACATCAACCGTGGCTTTTCATGCAGTGGTGGAGACAGCGGGTATACCTTGTTTCTTATTTTAGACGATTAAAATTGGTGACTTTCATGATCTTCACCATTGAATTCACAACTACATGAGACTGTGGCTTGTTTGTTCATCGACCATTTCTAATGCAACCAACCGACAATAATGAGAAAAACCAAGGGAATGTCATGGGGAGGAGGATATACCATTCCCTCTTTTTGTGACGCAACTAGAATTGGCCTGTGACTTCTGTAACCATGACCGTTGAATTCTGCAACATTGGGTAAATTCATATCTATATCCGATATTCTCAGTGACCAGCAAGATGAAGAACCGCGGAAACGTCAACTGAGCCTTTTGATGCAGTGATAGCGAAAACAGGGTACAACTTGTTTATCTTTTTGTACTACAACTACAATTAGTTTGTGGCTAACATGATCGTGATCGTTGGGTGGTGAGAGCTAGGCTTGTCGGTCAGGAACTAAGAACTAAACGGAACGAAATCCCGTCACTGAACGAAAGGAACTAGTTCCTAGTAAACGATATTAATCGGTCTTCGGTCCATCAGTAGTAGCAATTAGTTAACGGATGACCGAAACGGAGCGAAAGAGTGTAAAGAACAAATTTTAACAAGTCGATCGTTGTGAACGAAACAAACGAGACTCTTTCAAAGCATCATTTTTTTTCGCGCCGTCTATAGATTGGAATGGTCACAGATCTTGAACTTTACTCCTGAACTAAAGGAACTAAAAAACCGAACTAGTTCCTTTGACTGATTGACCGGGATCGGAGCGCTTCCTTAAAAGACCGAGTGGGCACAACTCTAGTGTAAGCTCGACGAATCCATAGCTACATACAACGACATCGTGGAGATATGTTTGTACACATCCCCACGATGTTTGACGAGACCTTTTGTTTGACGACGTGTTGGCCAAAAAGAATCAGGGTAACGCCGATCAGGCCTTTTCATGCTGTGGTGGAGTTTTGCAAGTTCGATTCCTTTCTCAGTGGTGCCCCAAAAAATTGCGCGGTTGCACATTTTGGCTATGAAACCACGTGTCACGATTTAAAAATAATATTATTATTTGTATCTCACATTGAGTCACGGGCTCGTTTATGTCCCGGATTTTTGAGAGGCTTGCGTGGGGATATGGATCCAACACGTAGAGGCCCTTTCGAGAAGTTTGCTGTGGCTGTACTTCTACTGGGACTCGCTCCTGATCATATCAATAAGAGAATACGTCCATGAGCAGGTCCTAGCAGATGTTGGAACTATTGCATTTTAAGGTAAGAGATGTCGGGCTATGACATTGAAGTTTGGATGGACTTTTTTTTGTCTATTGCAATAGAAATATGTCACCCGCCATAACCACCAAATCGATCGTTACCTGTGGCGGGTGGTGACTCGCCACTCACTTGATGGGCCCCCGTAATTGCCGTCAAACAAGACAGCCGGAAGCAACACGGACGGGAGGGCTCAGGGGTGTCGAGAGGTGTGCTGCGCTTTCTCCGAGGTTACTCGCGGCGTTATGCCATTTAGCACTTCCACCCCTGGAGCATATAGCTCTAACGCTCCTCTCTGGACAGCCAATGAAGGCAAGCCAGAGCTGAGAGTCCTACGGGTCTTCTTGGGTATCCACTCCGGCCGATGAAGACACACCGGAGGCGAGGACCCTGACCGACTCTCTGGAGATCTCGGGTCCGTGGGGTCGTCACTCCCCAACAGCCACAAGCTGCCCTGCGGCCATATTATTATATTATTATTGTAAGCCCGTTTTGTCCCACTGCTGGGCAAAGGCCTACCCCCTCTTCCTCCAATCCACCCTATTTTGTGCAAATTCCGGCCAATTTTTCAAAAAGGAGTCCAGTTCATCCCGCCATCGCCTATGTGGTCTGCCGCGTCTCCGTTTTGAGCTTTTAGATCTCCAATCTGTGGCGACCTTGGCCCATAGCTCACTCGGCATGCGACAAACATGACCAGCCCAGTCCCACTTTAGCCTTGCCGCCTTCCGAGTTACGTCGAATATTTGAGTCTTGGAGCGCAGCGTAGTGTTCCTGATACGATCCCTTAATGTTACACCCAATATACTACGCTCCATGGCTCGCTGGCAGACCCCGAGTTTGGACTTCTGAGCTTCTGTTAAAGACCAAGTCTGAGCACCATAGGTGAGAATTGGCAGTATGCACATGTCCATGAGCCGCCGTTTTAGTGATAACGGGAGGTCTCCCTGCATCAGGTGTTTCATGGACCAATAGATCCTCCAGGCGTTTCCAGTCCGTCTTTCGACCTCTTTTTCTTGTCTTGCCTGAGAGGAAACTAGTTGGCCCAAGTAAAGGTATTCCTGGACATATACAATTAGATCGACGTTTATCTCAATCCTATGTTTTGGGCAGGTCATAAGCTTGGTCTTCGACATATTCATCTTCAGTCCAACCTCGAGGCTTGCGTTGCTTAGGTCTTGAAGCATAGAATGTAGCTCGGATGCTGTTGAAGAGAAAAGAACGATATCGTCAGCGAATCGAAGATTCGTCAATCTTCTCTCTCCAACGACAAGGCCCCTCCCCCCAACTCGGCGCAAGCTTCCGGAAGACGTGTTCCAGTGTGCTGGTAAAAAGTTTAGGCGATAGCGGGTCTCCTTGCTTGACTCCTCTTTATATGTCGAAGAAAGGTCCAGTGGACTGTAATTTTATTGCTGCTGTACTATTTTTATAGATGGTAAATAATAATATTATAACACATTATTATTTTTCGGGATTTAGTCAAGCATTTTTTTTTTAAATTTGGAAAAAATATCCTTTGTTTTAAAAAAGAATACTATTTTTTTGATACTCAGCGCAAAATCTATACAAAAAAAACAGAGTCTATTTCATGTAACGGCCAATTTACTATTGAAAGTCAACTATAGTTTTTTAAAACAATTTATATTCAAGTTAAGTTGCACGAGTTTGCGTATTATGTAGGACGTAGGTAATTACATATATTAGGCAAGAGGGAAAAATGCGGACAACGGAAGGAAGCTACTCGATAACAGTTAAGCGCCACCGACTACTAAGTAATGAAATAATTACCATTCAAAATATAATATTTTTTATCATTATTTACATTGAAATTTAGATAGGTACATTAATTTATTTTTATAATAGGGTATTATGTACTTGCACTTCATTTGTATAAGATTCTCTTTATATTTCTTTAATTCTCCCTATTTTTTTTTCAGAATGACTTCTGACTGCTTGAACACCAATCAAACGCAACAGACCGATCACACGTTCCTCAACACCGTTGCCAGTAACCGCTCAGGGAGATTGGGTAATATATATTTTTTCAAGAATAAAAATGTAAAATACGTATATTTTATATTATACAATGGTTTTTTTCTTTAAAGCACACAAACTACAAAAAACTAAACCGTCAAATGGGTGAATTTGGGAAACGCATAACAAAAGACAACGGTTTATAGTATGACTCAAGTTCCCCCATCCGACGGAACCTTTCAAAAACAAATATAGAATATTGACTGTCTCTGTTGGAGTTAATGACAGTCTGAACTGGTAATCTAAGGTTCACCTAGATAGAGAGTTCGTTTTCAGTATGCAATCTCTAATCGAGTAAATGTGAAGTTGAAACGGTCCAATCCACATATAAAGTTAGTCTTCTAGTGTGTTTCACAAATCAGCGCTATTATTATTTTTTTGTATGATGTTTTATTTTCACACATAGAAAGAATCAGCTACTTAATTAATGTTATAATAACAACTATTACCTCAATATGGACTAATATATTTCTTATCAGACAAACCGAAGCTACAATCGGAATCTGAAAAAGGTAAAAATTCAATTATCTTAATATTTTCTTCTGTTTTCGCGATTATTACTCATTTAAATAAAACAATTTAACCGATTATATACGTATATTATCTCATCTGAGTTCCCGACGTTCTGGAAGCTTTTCAGCTTTCCGTGGTCACGGGTGGACTGAAAAAAGATATATTTTCCTCCGTCAAAGTTATGGAAAGCTGAAAAGTTTCCGAAACGTCGGGAAGTCAAATTAGATAATATACGCGATATAATCCGTTAAATTGTTTTATTTAAATTCAATTATCTTGTTTTGCACCAAATGAGATACTTACAGTCAAGATCATAAATAACTATATGTTACATTATTATTATATTGATGTAAAATATATCTACAATAAAGGAGATAGAAACATATGTAGGTATACCTGTATTTGCTCAAATATACGCGAGTATTTACCTTTAGTTATAAAATAATTTGATACTTGTGTGAATATTTTCCCTCTCCGCGGTACTGACAGATATTTACATTTATTCACAATACTAGCTACTTTACGGCTCAATACTTTTATACCTTAAAAATTATAGCTATTTAGGGTAAATCGTAGTATGATAACGTAGTGTTCCTTGTTTTAACTAATAATACGAGTCATATCTATTGTTTCGCATTGCATCTCTGTTTTTTCCTTATCAAGTTGTTTGACGGATATAGTATCATGTAATAGAATACCAAATACCATGTTATATTTGGGGTTTCCGTTTTGTGATATCGCTTATTCTATGAATGACATGCGTAATGTTTCCATTTACGTACATTGTAATTAAACATTTCCACTTTCGTGTATACTCGTACTTATTAAATAAGTCAGTTGAATAATTGAATTGTAATAACTACACCTCAGTTTTTTAGGGTTCCATGCTCAAAAGGTACCTACACTAACGGAACCCTATTACTAAGCCTCTGCTGTATATCTGTTACATTTATCAACTCTTCAACCGTTAGTTCTATACCTATTTGACACTTGAAAATTTCAAAGAATGTGTATTACTAATAATTATAAAATAAAATAAATAATTTAATGTGAGTTGTACGGCATAAGAGGAGTAGTCAATGAGTGGCTTAGGGATTATTTGAATGGAAGGACCCAGTTTGTGGAAATAACCCAAATTGACTCTGCCAACACGATTTCGTCTCATAAATCTGTAACCAAACTTAATAAGGTAGGAGTGTCACAGGGGAGTATCCTGGGTCCCCTTTTATTTTTACTGTACATTAATGACTTACCGAATATAACAAAATTTGACTGCACTCTTTTTGCAGATGACCTATCTATTGTCATACCGTGCTATGATGCTAAAACTTATAACAACGACATTAATGGTACAATAGACAATATTGTAACTTGGTTACAGAGCAATAATCTAAATATTAATAAAAATAAAACTATATTTATACAATTTGTGAATAGGAATGCTAACAAACAACCTCTTGCACTAGCCTTTTCAGATCAGGCTGTGACAGAATCCTGTCAGACCAAATTCTTAGGAATATACTTAGATGATAAGTTTAGTTGGAGTGAGCACATAAATCAACTATGTAGCAAAGTAAATTCCTTTGTCTACGCTCTATGGAGACTAACAAAGATTAGCACCAAAGAGTCAGCTATGCAGGCCTATCATGGTTATGTTTGCTCTAAACTAAGGTACGGTATCCTTCTTTGGGGCAATTCTTGTCACGCAAAGCGAGCCTTAATATCACAAAAACAGTGCGTCAGAGCGATATGTAACGTAGATGTCTTGACATCATGTAAACCCTTATTTAAACAGCTGAAGCTTTTAACTGTGCCCTGCATGTACATATATGAGGTTTGTTTATTTGTGAAATTGCATCCAGAGCTATATAAAAAGAATAAGGACATATGTAAATTTAATACTAGATACCCTAATCGTCTCGTTATTGCTGCTATAAAAGCGAAACTATATGGGAAAAGTACCTATTGCATGTCAATCAGTATTTTTAATCGCTTGCACGATGACATTAAAGAATTTCCAGTGAAAATATTTAAAAGCAAGCTGAAAAAGTGGTTAATAGAACAATGTTTTTATTGTATTGACGAATACTTCAATTATTTTAAAGACTGACTGATTATTTATTACATTTGAGTACTTAGTTCCAATTAATTTTTAGTCGCGATAGTTCTGACATCTAATATTTATAGTCTTGACATTAAATACATATATAGTGATCTGGAAATTTAGATTAGATATTGGTAGAATATAGACCCGGCTTTTATATTGATTATGTGGAAGCTATGACTGCATTTCTTGTATTTTAGTTAATTGAAAGTATTGATATTGAAACTTTAAATCTTGATTATAAATGTATACCGTAGACATGTAAGTTATTTAGAATAATGGTGTTGACATTGTTATAATTACCTACTTATTTTTACTGCAACCGATATTGCAATTGTTGGTTCCAGTAACCATCTTACTGTATTTCATGTTTTGCGTGCCAGCTGCTGGTGAAATGTGCGTGTTTATTACTATATATTTGCAATGTATCATCTTTTGTACCACATTTCAAGCAAATAAAGATATTATTATTATTATTAATGGGAATACAAGAAACGTGTTTTGTGTTCTTAGCGTTATATTTTTTGAATTTGTGATACACGTAATTTTTTTACTTCCTAACAAATAATAAGAATAAAATAAAGTTAGGAATTAAATTATGTGGTAAGAACCCTTCGTGCGCGAGTCCCACACTTACTGACGTTGACTGGTTTCGTACATTTCGTTTCATACATTATGATTATTAACTTGAAATATTAACTTACTCATGTATTTTATCCAGTATCTGAAACGGGATACGTGCAGCCAAACTGGCGTTCGAACTATGAAAGCGATTACGTGTATGAGGGCCGCAAGCCTCGACCGCTGACTTCGCGTGATCTGCTCGCCTGGGCCTTCCAGATCGCGCGGGGCATGGAGTACCTCTCTAGTATGAAAGTGAGTTTAAACTTATTCCAATACATTAAAACCATTTACGCATTGAGACGTGATATGAGCAACCAAACTGGCGGTCGAACTACTAAAGCGACTACGTGTACGAGGGCCGCAAGCCTCGACCACTGACTTCGCACAATGTGCTCGCCTGGGCCTTCCGGGTCGCGCGAGGAATCGCGTACCTCTCCCATGCATAAAGTTCTATTATGTAATGAAGCGACTGCGTCTATGTGGGTCGAAGTCGTAACTCAAAACCGTGGAATATGCATGATCTGGTCGCCCGGGTCCTCCAGACACTTGATATATAGTTCGCTTCAATACCTTTGACCTCGAGGTGCCGCTCCTAATTCAACTGCGGTAGCGACTACGAGTATAAATAAGGGTCCCTTTTTTACCATTTTTGGTACTATACCCTAAAACCGCGGTCAAGGAGAAAATAAAAGATATGCAGCAGAGAATTATCGTATTAATCCAACTGAACGGACCAAATGAAACAAGTAGTACATCGTAACTGATCGTAAATAATTTAAAGTTAACTTATGCAGAAAATATTTCTTTCGTAATGAATAGAGTTTAGAAGTAAATCCCATCTTTACTCACGGTTTTTGAAGTTTTATTTGCTTTCTCGGAATTGTTGTAAAAAAACTCGTCCGCTATCAGAAAAAATGTTAATCAAAGTGTTATTTAACGAGATCATTCAAGACAGTAGCGTTAGTCGTAAAACTCAATAGAATGAATATAAATTTCAGTAGTTAAAGTCGTTGGGTCATCGTAAAGGATTTATTGACTCTTCCAAAGATTATTGTCGATTATCTACGACGAATAAATAAGATTAACAGAAAATATTTAAGTATGTTACCTACGTTATTTGCTTATATTCTCCCGTCTAGCGTCGTCCTCGCATGTTATACGATTCGTATAATACGAATTACATGCTTGTAGTGATGTATAGGTATGTCTGCACGATTGGTATCTGTTACGAGTGGGTGTGGGATTGGAGATTACTCGTTCCCTATAAGTGAATGTAGGTAGATATTGTACACTATATAGCAGAGCCGTAAATGGACAGCGCTACAGACCTGTTTACATATCGAATTAAGGCTGATATGTGCGCTTATGTTGCTGATACTAGTGCTGATGTGTTCACAGATTCTTCATGGTGACTTAGCTGCCAGAAACATTTTACTAGCCGAAGATAACGTCATCAAGATATGCGATTTCGGTTTAGCCAGAAGCATTTATAAGAATGACGAATATCAGAAGAAAGAAAACGTAAGTAATGCCATTTTCTAGAACATTTCAACTTCTATAGAATAACTAAAGACGCGATACAAAATTTTATAAAATTTGTATACTAAAAGAATTGCGACTATATAGAGGTTGGGGGAGTACAAATGTAGAAATGCCCCAATAGATCTCCTTGTTAGTGTTGTCATGGCGACAGATGGTGTTTGTTTCGTGTTCGTCATAAATAAAAGCCATAACGTTTTAGTATCTTTGTGTATCGGTTAATTTGATCGTGTTTGGCAGGCAATAGAGCTATTTATTGCTTGACCACTAGTACATTATACTGTCGGTCGTGTCCCGTGGCGAAGGCGTGATTCGTTTTTATCGCAAAGCTTGTTTATTAAGGGAGTTACGATCTGCTATAACACGAACAATACTTCAAGATCACGTCTTTAATGAGGTCAAATTGTATTTCATTTGCCGTAACTTTCGTAGTCTTGAGAAATTTATTTATTCTAACGTAACAATAAGTATTGCCATTATCACAATACAACAAGCGGGGCTTAATTGTATATAAATAGAATTAGAATAGTATAAGTTTAAACCAATAATTATCGGCGTTTATGAAAAATAAGAGTAAAATCAAACGTTTTCTTTTAATGTTTACAATGGTTTATCCTTAAAGCTGGTTAATTAAATCAGTGAACGCGTTTATATTAATAACTCACGTTATAGCATGTTATGAGTTCAGTGACTGTATGTCGTGTTTTTAATTTTATTAGTATAATAATCACATCCAATTAATACTTTATATAATTGATTAAACTTTTTTAGCTTTGCACGATAATAACGTTTTTATTTAATTTCCACACTCCTTAAAGATATATTTTAATAAGATTTTTCTCAGTCTAGTTATATTTTGTTGAACGATTAGTTTAACCAATTAAGGACTAATATAACAATACACAGATATAATATTTTTAAATACCGCTTGCATTGTTTCTTATCATTGTATACTCTAATTAGGACAAGAGGAAATTCATTTAAGTTTAAAAACCTACTCAGAAAAGCAATTATAGATTAAAAAAAATGGCTTATTTATAGATTAAAGCGAATAAAATGATATTTTAAAATTCGTTACGTATAAGATTTCGCTTTGGTTGGGGACATTGTGTAGTGTGATTTGGATACAGACGTATAGTTATATGCAATTTGTTCATTAACAACGAACAGTTACATCGTGACATGTGGGGCAACTGAAATCTTTGTAACTCATTTGTACTAACTACGTGAGTTTAAACTGTAAAAGTTCTTCCACACAGCATGTGGCATGTTTTGTAACGTAAAATTATGCTTTGTCATAACATTTTTTTAAGTTCTTTCTTTTTACTGTAAACTGACGAGTTATACACAGTGTTTGCTAATTTTAGTCACATTTTGTTATTAAGCTTATGCAGCGAAATGTTTCATAACAATGATATGGAATGTATAAACATACGTCCTGTAACTGCATACGTGTAACTGGCTGAACGATGTGTGCTGCCAGCACGAAAGCCAGGCATCCTAGAACTTAATTCCTACCGACATGCCTACATCACTCGAACTGAGAATTTTTCTCCAATTCTTGAAAGAAAGCAAGGAAGACCTACTTTAAAGTTTTTCAAAATTATGCTCGGTAGGCACTTCGTAACTGACGGAATACAGACACTCATATTCACTAAATGATTGAGGACTGACTTTTCCTAAAAGGATACACTTGTGTGCTCCACATTATTTAGGTGAAGATCAGAAACTGCATTTTGGCGTATATCAAATTGCAGAGTCCTCTACCAGTGAAGTGGCTGGCCATAGAGTGCATGACGGACCGCATATTCTCGACGCAGTCTGACGCGTGGTCGTTCGGCATCGTGCTGTGGGAACTGTTCTCGCTGGCGAAGACCCCGTATCCTGAGATCAGTCCACAGGATCTGTTGCAGCGGCTACAGGCTGGGTAAGTGACAGCTATTACCTAGGTAGCCAGTCAAAACATATACTTACTTCATTGGCATCTAAAGATCTTGGACTTGGACAGAAGATAACGCCATTCTGAGTCACTTCTCACCAGCAGGCCAATGTTAGTTGTTAATAAATGAATAAGCCTCCGTCACTTTTTGACACGTTTGATTACGAGAGTGATTGAGTAGGATGACGGCACCAATCATGGACATGTTAAGTAGTAGTATCCAATAATGGACAGCAAAGATACTTTGCTCTATGACTTATGAGTTATGACCCATCATTCATTGACTTTACCCGTTAACGAAATTCAGTTATCCGACCTTTTTTTTTATTGTTCTCTATGATCTATTTTGGCCTGTAGAGCCATTTCAGAGTTACTGGAGTATGTGCCTCGCTCCGAACGAGCTAGGCACCGGACAGTTATCTGAACATACAGTGTTATAGTTTAAAAATGTAGTATCCCTTACTTAAAATTTTGCATTTACGGAAAAGAATCATAATTGGGTGCTTGTCCAGTACTGGTGGCGCTAGGGTGACGTGATCATCAGTATTGGACAAGCCCCTAATTATAATTTTTTCCGTCTGCAGGTATATAATGTGATGCTGTTATTGTTGTTAGCCGCAAAACTTGTAGAAAACTGTTCAGTTCAACAATTAAGGGGGGTATAACAGAGCTCGTTCTGACCACATACTTTGAAGGATAAGGAATTTGCAATGCGTTATCTTTGATAATTATGTTTACTGTATTAAACAAACTTTAAAATAACGAGATTTTTTTTCTAGTCTAAAAGATGATAAATAAATTTAAGTATTACGGGACAAATAGTATAGAATAGAGATTCTAAACTGAAGAAATTATGATTTTAACACGTGCCTTGTTTGGGTGCCCCCAAATACTCACTCCACTGCTTGTCAGGAGTCCATGCTTCGACTAGGGGGTCACGTCTCTATACTGAATGCGCAGTGGGATTTGTTTGTGACATAGGTCTACCAGTTCACTGAGACTATCTGCGGTAAAAAAGAAGTGCGAAGTGTGGCGACAAAAGGGTTAAGGCAAGCATGCAGTGGGGCGCTTTCCGCCCGCTACCGTCAAACAACCTTGACGCCCTAACCTCGCGTCTCCTCTTACCGCAGGCGCCCTCACAGTTAACCGGTTTGCCTATAAGATATTAAGCTTACGTCAGGGGTAACTCATCTCGTAAAAGCCGAGTAGTATTCCATATGTTTCGCTCCATCCCGAAAACATTAGTCATAAGACACGAGTGGACCGCGACGCTGTCTCTTTCACAATGCGCGCCAAGGCTGTGACAGTCCGGCTACTCGAAGCACGCGCAGGTCGACGAAGACACCGAACTACCCTCGATTTCCTTGACATTTATATTGTAAATAGCAGGGTTGAACACGACACTGACTACATCAGACTCTAAGAGCAGCACTCGGATTTTACGACATGAATAACCGCTAATGTAATCTAAACATGTCTGAGTCTCACGGTATTTTTTAGGCCTATAAGATGATTATTTAAATTTTTATAAACTTAAAAAAATATTGTTTTATTTTATCATCTTATACTATTATAAAGTTGTAAAAATGAAATGTCTGTACATTAAAGATATTATTTTAGCTCCGAGGCTTCGAAAACAGAAAAATCCACTAAGCAGAAAAAGCATAATAAATCACCAACCTCCCCAGCAGAAGCTCCTAGTATTAAGATAGGTGACTGTACTTCGGAAGAGAGATTACGTGAAAGAATAAAGCAAGAACTGTCGGTCACATTAACAAGCACCATCAAAAGATTAGTAACAGATCAGTTACTAAGTATTAGGGAAGAAATGACAGGCTTTCGGGAGTCAATGACTTTTTTAACGAGCAATTTGAGTCTATTAAGAGGACAGTAGATGAACAACAGACCACTGTCTCCAAGCTCACCGATGAGAATCACCAGCTAAGATCGTCAATCCAGGATCTGAAAGCACGCATGGAAATTGTAGAAATGCATATGAGAGAGTGTAATATTGAGATTAATGGCGTTCCTGAAAATAAAGCGGAGAATCTTCTCACCACTCTTGTGCAGCTCTCCACAGTAATCAAGAACCCTGTGACTAGAGACGACATTCAACATGTAACGAGAGTTGCGAAGCTTTCAGATAACAATGACAGACCGCGTGCGATTATAGCAAAATTCAAAACACCACGTCTGCGTGATGCAATTTTGGCTGCAGTTTCCAAATTCAACAAGGAAAATGCCAAGGACAAATTATCTTCTAAGCATCTTGGAATTGGTGGAACTAAAGTTGTTGTCTATGTGGCTGAGCATTTGACACCCGCGGCTAAGAAACTTCATGCAGCAGCTAGGAAGAAAGGCAAGGAACTCAACTACAAGTACGTGTGGCCCCGATATGGACGCATCTACGTCCGCAAGGACGATAGGGACCAGGCCTTGCTGATAAAATCTTTGGATAGCCTGGATCTTATGTATTAGGTAGTTAATATCTTCTTTGTGACCGAATCGGTGAAGAATTTTAAGATGTTCGATATTTATTACCAAAATGTCCAAGGTTTAAGGACAAAAACGAATGCAGTACTGAAAAACATCCTAAATATACCTCCCCCGGTTAAAATTGACTCACTGTCTCGTTTTTTGACTAGCGTAGATACCGCGTTGTCTCACACCGACGACTTTATACTTGTTGGTGACTTTAACTTGGGATTCATACATTGGAATATCAAAGATAACCTGAGGCAAATGACTCCGTCTAATTATAATAATAATTTGGGTTACTTATTAATTGATTTTATGGCCACGAATAACTTGCACCAAATAAATAACATAAGTAACAGTGATAATCGCCACTTAGATTTAATTATCACGAATATGGAGTACATTGTGGTTACAAAACCTTCTAATGTACTCAGCAAATGTTATCAAAACCATCCTTGTTTGTTGGCAACTGTTTCATATAGTGACATTAGTTATTTAAAACCTAAAACACATACAGAATATAATTATCATAAGGCTGAATATAGTAATATTTTAGACGTAATCAAAACCATTGACTAGCAAAACAGATTGGTAGGGCTGAGAAGAGTCAATGAAATGACCAACAAGTTTTATGATATACTTAATGATTTGATTGTCAGATTCGTACCAAAACGATGTATCAAAAGTTCCAAGTATCCTTCATGGTTCAGCCATGCACTAATAAGGCTTCTAGCAGAGAAGCATAAACTACACTCAAGGTTTCGTAAATATCAAAATCCTAGAGACGAAATTGAGTATAAGTTACTGCGTAAACGGTGTCATACATTATACGACGAATGCTACAAACATTACAAACAAACTATAGAATCAAACATCCCAAGTAACCCCAAGGCATTTTGGAACTTTATAAAGAATAAGAGAGATCGTCGATCAACTCTGCCCGCTAAAATGCACTTGAGTGATGGGACTGCGGACACTGGGCTGGGCATTGCTAATTTATTTGCTAAACACTTCTCATCTGTATATAGCTCAAGATGTGCCAATAAGAGTGTGGCACATGATGAATCTATTATAAGCAGCAAGTATATTGGTAGGGTGCAGTTTACTGAGTCTGAGATATTGCGTGCTATAAAGAAACTTGACAGTTCGAAAGGTGCTGATGGTATACCACCACTGTTTGTTAAGCGTTGTGGTTGGGCGTTGTCTTTACCACTAGCCCTAATATTTAACCGCTCTCTAACCGAAGGATGCTTCCCTGATATTTGGAAAGAGACAAGAATTGTGCCTGTTTATAAAAAAGGGGATGAAGCTTTCGTTGAGAATTATCGGCCGATTTCTATATTGTCATGTTTCTCAAAACTATTTGAGTCTCTTATACATCCTTTACTATCAGGGTTAGCAGAAAATTGCATCTCTGATCACCAACACGGTTTCAGACCTGGTCGCTCAGTGGAATCTAACCTTGTGCCTTTTGTTTCTGATTTGTGCTATCAAGTGGATAGAGGTGCACAGGTAGATGCAATCTATACCGACTTCAGCAGCGCCTTTGACAAAGTCGATCACGAAATCCTTCTTCAAAAACTAACAAAGTTTGGCGTAGGCGGTAGTTGGCTTAAGTGGTTCGACTCCTACTTCGCCGACAGGCCACAGAATGTCGTTGTGCATGGATACAAATCGGAAACATACTATGCTTATTTGGGGGTGCCTCAAGGATCACACTTGGGACCGATGCTGGTCCTGGTATTTATTAATGATATTACGCATCATATCAAGCACTCGAAGTATTTGTTGTACGCTGACGATTTAAAACTGTATAGATCTGTGGCGTGTGATAGAGATGCAAGTCTGATCCAGATCGATCTAAATAATGTGGTATCATGGTGCAAGATCAATCGTATGACTCTCAATGCGAAAAAGTGCTACTTTATTAAATATTGTAGAAAGAAAAAACCACTTGTAACGAGGTACGAGATAGGCGGCGTCGAATTAGTGGAAGTGAACAAAATTCGAGACCTTGGTGTAACACTCGATAGCGAATTAAAATTTCATGCTCACATAGACGTTATAGTCAAAAAAGCTGCGCAAATGCTTGGCTTCATAAGAAGGAATACCAATGGTTTCAAGCAGCTGCAAACTAAAATTGTACTATATAACTCCCTAGATCGCAGCCATCTCGAACCTGCCTTAGTGGTTTGGAGCCCTTTCTATAATGTTCACTCGCAACGCGTTGAGAGTATACAGAGAGTCTTCACAAGATATGTGGCGTTTGGTACCCCTGGGTTTTCGCATAGAAATACGTACGATTGTCGTCTGTATAAATTCGGCATGGATAGCTTGCGCGATCGGCGTCGAATGCTGGATTTCTGCTTCTTGCACAAGGTAATTAACGGCCAAATAAGATGCACCGACCTGCTTAAGAGGATTTCGTTCACTTCGCCTCGCAATTATCCCAGGCGCCCCATAGCGAAACCGTTTTCCGTACCCATATCCAGGACTAATCTTGGCTTGCAGTCACCTTTGGTACGAATCTGCTCAAGCTATAATGCTTATATGAATAAAAATAATCATTGCCTTGACATTTTTCACGACCGTTTGGCCGTGTTTAAATCTAAAGTATTGCCAAGCAAGAGGTAATGGTTGTGGTACCTACCTCGCTATGTTGTGTTAACTTTAAAGTTAAATTCGATGTTAATATTTATTTCTTTCTTCTTTTCCGTGTGTTCCTAAGTTTTGTTTGCATATTTAAAATTCTTAAATTGTTATTATTATTAACTTTTTAAATCTCACTCCATAAATATGTTTAAAAAGCGTTATGTACACCGTTATTGTTGTGTATATCAGATGTAGATACCTATAATAATATAATTAATGTGAATGTTATAATATATACAATGTAGCTGTACTTTAATAATAAATACATAAATAAATAGATATTTTCAAAAAAAATATTACTACGGACTACTTGGAGGTCACTAAAACGAAAAATATTTTTCTTTTGGATTTTTTGTATGTTTGTATGTGTCGTTGTAGCTTCATCACGCAAAATCCGCTAAACAGATTTCAAAAATTTTTGGTTCACGGGTAGCTGGGTATCTCCAGATGGTTATAGGATACTTTTTACCCGAATACGCTGAAGAAAAAAAGAGGGATTATGAATTTTTCTTCTCCGCGAACGAAGTTGCAGGCGCCTTCTACGATTTTAATAAATTCTAGAAATCGCGCGAATCTTTAAAGTTAATACTTGAAAGATTCGGTTGCAGTAATTTTGAATGGATTTTAAATATTATCCTTTAAATTGCAGCCATCGCCTCAGCAAACCAATGTACGCGGATGAGCGGCTATACCGAGTGATGAGGTCGTGCTGGGAGCAGAGGCCCTCTAAGAGACCCACCTTCACTGAGCTTCAAGAGACCCTGGGCTCATTCTTAGAGGATAATGTGCGCAATGTAAGTATATTTTACGATACAGTTTTATTTCTGTTTAACTTTGGTATGCTGAAGCACTGATCAGTGTCAGACAACAGTTTATCATGAAGTCTAAAATAGATAATAAGCTTGTAACTTATTCTGCACTGATCAGTGACTAGACTACGCATACCAAAGGTTAAATATGCTGTCATGATAAAAGTCCACTGACTGGTCAGAAATATGTCGAGCATTACTCGACTTTGACAACATGCGTTCTTTCACCTATATATATTTAGGTCTCATGAAATGATTAATTATAACGTACATGTTTTATATTCACCGCTATGCATACAAAATATTTAGGGGTATCTAAGGCTGGAGTATACAGCATTACTTTATATAAAAAACCGGCCAAGTGCGATTCGGAATCGTGCAGCGAGGATTCCGTGCAAAATGTACGCTAAAAACGGCCGTATTTATGAAGAATTCAGTGTTAGCAGAGCCCTACTCCTAAGCAAAATGTACGCGGTGTGGGGTCATTTTATATTGGTAACTTACATAGACAGGTACATCAAAAAAAAATTGATTTACAGATTTATTTTGTGGTTCGTGCTATACAAACTACTTTCATACCAATATTTCAAGTTTCTAGGACAACTGGAAGTATCCAATAGGTTTTTCATGGACGGAAATTTGTATGGAAACACTTTTTTTAACGACTGTATCTTTGAATTGCGTTAGGTTTACGTTCGAAGGCTATAGCTTAAATTTTTATAGCTTCAAGGGACCGCAGATATTAAGTAATTGATGTAAAATGTTACACTTGATACCACCCGGCGTTCCTGAGTTAAAGGGTCTTGACAAACAGACTGATGGACGGACAGACAGATAGACGACAAAGTGATTCTAAGAGGATACCGTTTTTTCTTTTTGAGGTATGGAACCCTAAAAATAGTATATTTGTATGTTTATATCGAGTGCTGTGTTACTGTAACGACTATGCTTAGAAAAATAGTAAGTCCAAAACTAATTATAAAATAGGGATGATGACTTCCTTGTGAAGATGATAGTTAATCCTGTTATTGTAGGGATCAAATGTCTATATGGGACTAAACACAAATAGAGTGCTCTAAAAAGTCAGAAATGATAGTTAAAGTTCGGCATTCCAACATAGCGCTTAAAATGTTCCACCTTGATTGCTACTACAAGGTTTTAGCCATTTTGGTGGTGAAAAACTTCGCTTAGCTACATGATTGCCGTATAATTATTATTTTATTGAATAATAACATTCTGAAAAGGGATTTAAATTTGAATTTGGATTAATAACTTTTTTTGGCCACATTGTAACGTGTGATTTAAATGATGACCCTGATATTGAGAGGAAGCGTAGGGCGTTGACGGTTCGAAGTAATATGCTTGCCCGTAGGTTCGCCCGATGTACAGAGGAAGTGAAAACGACGCTTTTCAAAGCCTATAGTCAGTGTTTTTACTCGGGGAGCCTATGGGTTAGATATACGAAACGAGCCTACAGCGCCCTACTCGTCCAGTATAATAACGGCTTCAGAATGTTGATAGGGTTGCCTAGTAGATGTAGTGCCTCTGGTATGTTCACGATGGCACACATAGACACGTTTGAAGCCGTTATTAGGAAAAAGATCGCCTCATTGTTGAGTCGGGTGAGAGAAAGCTCTAACACCTTGCTTGCAATTAGTCTGTCAGGTGCCGTCACGGAGTCACTGGTAACTTTAACGGGCTATATCTTCATATATTTTTTTATAATAAAAAAATAAAATACGTATCCAATATTTTCTGATAATAACTTGCAGACTAAGTATAGTTTTAGGACACAAGCCTATTACTATATGAGCCATTGCTCAATTCAATTGAAACTTCTTTCTTCCAGCATTACGTGGAACTGAACCAGCCATGCGCCGACAAGAACGCGGATCGAGTCGGGGAGAACTACTTGGTGCAAGTGTGCGCCCCTGACTATCACAACCAAGTGACGCCGAGCCCCCACCACTACGCCAACGATGCCACAGGCTTCTTCTTTGGTGTCAACCCGACGCCAACCACCGTACAGTTACAACATGGTAAGACAATTATTCTAATAATATTGTTACTCGCACATTTCTTTCCATTTTTAGGCTCTATTGCTTGCAAAATACTAAAATGCAAATAAAAAACAAACATTTAAAAAATATTAGCCTATAGGGTCTCAAGCTACCGGTGGTTAGGGCCGCAAAGAGAGATAGAAACTTTTAGACGATGCACGGCGTGTCCTTCTGTATTTGACACTTGATTCAGCCATCTAGCAAGTCTCTTGAGTGGTTGATCGAGACTCTTCGCTATACTACCGTTTGGCGAAACGACTACTAGGACGTGATCGTCCAATCAGTCATTATTATTTTGTAACTCCATTTTGAGTATACATATGGGTCCCGGATTTTTGAAGACTTCGGTGGGGACCTGGATTTAACACGATAAGGCCCCTTTGAGATTTTTGCTGTGACTGTACTCCTGCTGGAACCAGTTCCTGAACATATCAATTACAATACTACGAGTATTCATTTATGAACAGACCCCTGCAAATGTTGGAGCTATTGCGTTCATTTGTTATTCATGTGTTATTAGGACTATTGCAATAAGCATTGGTCACCCACCATTACCATCACACTGATCGATTGTCTGTAACGGGCTCCGAGTTGATATCATAAAGACAGCCGCCATGACGGTGAAGGCTCAGGCGTGTTGCTTTCTCGCGGAGTTATACCCGTTAACTTGTCCACCCCTGGGGTATATAACTCTCATGCTCCTCTATGATTGGCCAATGAACGAAACCTAGAGCTAAGAGTCCTGCGGGTCCTCTTAAGTTTCCACCTCGGCCGATAAAGTCGCACGGAATACGAGGGTCCTGAGCTACTGATTAGAGATATCGGATCCGGGGAGTCGTCAGTTTCCAACAGCTCGCTGCAAGCTGCCCTGCCTTTGTTGTTTAGTTAGGTACATAGCGGGAAATTAGTTTATATGAGTACCAAATACTATAGATTTAATTCGTACTAAATATCGTAAATGCGAAATTATTTCTGTCTGTCTGTCTCTCTGTCAGTCTGTTATCTTTTCACGCAGCCTCTGAACCGATTTAAATGAAATTGGGTACAGAGATAGTTTGAAATTCTGGGAAGGACTTAAAATTGCTTGGATTTTATCCCGGAAAATTTATCTTGAGAGGGTGAAAAGAGGTTAGAAGTTTGTATGGTGAATCAATAATTAAAATACAGGCTACTAGTTCTTGGTACCGTGGGTGAAGCCACGGGTAAATTATAATATTATACCAAAAATCGGCTCACGTACCCGACATTCTGTGCGAATGCCTCCTCGCTAAAATATATTTGCTTGACTCTCTCTATAAGGTAATTTGGCCTACAATCAATTATTTTGTATTTTTAAAATTCGAATGAGTTTAAATATTGCGCTCATGTTCGGTTAGTACCATAGATAAAATTGCAACTTTATATCGATGCCAAGGAAGTTGAACTAAAGCACAAGATGAAAGTGGACCATCTTAAGAACCGGGCCATCTTAGCGCAAGTCCCTTATTAAAGACTAAGGAGGAAAAGATTAAGGAGGAAAACTAACGCAAAGCTGAGGAACGTGTAATGGAAATATTTCTTGTTATTGATAAATAAAATGTGTTACAACAAGGCTGAGTCACACTTGTTTCAAACTTCAATAGTGGACGTAACTAAATGGCAATTATGTAAATAGATACGTCAAGATTGTTCCATATACATATGAAAATATGTATTTGGACAGATGTCGCGCATGTTAGTATGATGCACTGCTATTATTTTTGTCAAAATGTTTCCTGATTGGGAATCAGGCTTCAATTTTTATCCTTTTTCTTTCTAAATTTAATCCTGGGACCTCTTGCAGTCTTCTTTTTAGAGTACTGATGTGCAAATTTTACGTGTTCGTAAATATTCCGATTTCATATTGAAATATCAATTTCAAAAGTTCCTCATTCAAAAAAAGTGTAGACTGCAAATGGAGCGTAGGGGACAGCCACAATTATACAGAAACACTATTGCTTAGATAAACGTACTTACTATAGAAATTTAACTGCTGTCTGTGTGCACTCAGTGCACTGTGATGTCATAATTTTGCTGATGACGTATTTTGGAGGATCGTATACTTCTTTCACATTTTGCGAATATCTCCAAAATTTATACAAAAAAAATTAAGAACGTCAGAAGCATTATTTATTCCTCTATATTTAATACATTTTCACAAATTTGAAATGTTGTCATTGCACGACAATGGAAAGCACATCAGCATTCTGTTGGTTGTTCTCATATAAAATGCAGTTGAAATGCAGTCTGTCTGTTACCTAAATTCATTTTCTCTTGATCCATGTGACAATCGTGGCCGGTTCAGTTATGTTTGATGATGAGAAGAAAACGTTTGACTAAGTTGGACGTACAACGACTTACTAACCTGGCGGTCCGGGGTTCGATTCCCGGCCAAGGCAAGTGTTTGTGTGATGAGCACGAATATTTATTCATGGCTCTTGGGTTAATTTATATTTATATAAGTAGTAAATTTATCTATACAAGTATGTATAGCGTCCTGTGGAACCCATAGTAAAAGCTTTGCTTAGTATGGGACTACGTCGATTTGTGCGAGTGTCCCTTATATTTGTTTATTACCTATTATTTATGTATGATTTCTATAAGTTTAATTTTATCCTGTTCATAATCTGTAGAAAACACGGAAAATACCAAGTTTTAAGCGAGCAGCAACATCTCGGATTGGTAAATAATGTGGTGTGTGACGCATGGTTGTTGTTTTTGCTACCTAATTAGACGCCATTATAGATAAATTTAACCCATTTCATCATTAAATCTAACTCAATGGGGTGGACTTTATAGTAACCTAATCTGTTATTTTTATCAATTGTTTTCCTCTAATATGACAATCCCGTCGAGCATTTTGTTCATAAATAATAAACTAACAGAATTGTGCTGCGGGTTTTTTTGTAATCATGCAATTTTCTTAACAAAATCGTTACGTAGGTTGGATTATGTTTTTGTGAACATTTTCTAATTTCTTTCGATAAAATGATTATAACATTATTTCGTAAGAAACATGAGATATCGAAACGATTTGATTCTAATTCGAATTATATGCTAGCACGCCATGCTAGAATATAAACAGAATTCGAAAAATACTTTTTTGTACATATCCAACCATTGCACATGATTGGTCATTTATTAAAATCAACTTTAGTAAAATTCTCACCGAATAAGAAACAAAAATCAAAGCTGCCGAGAAAAACTGGGTCGAAAAAAACTTGGCTTTAAGTTTTGGAGGGCACAAATTTAGAAAATGGCGTCCACTTTGGAATTCTAGATGTTAAATATTACTTTTAATTTAAAAAAACATGATAGTCGTTTTTTAGGTTTTTGGGGGCGCAGATTTTGAAAATGGTGAATGAGAATCAGAATACGTTTATTTGCAACATTTAGAACATTTTCTAATTCAAGATGGTGGTCATTACTTTTAATGAAAGTCATCATAAGTATCGTTTTCTTGGTTTTGGGGGGTGCTGATTTGGCAATCTATAATGGCGACTATTTTAAAGTTATGTCCCCCATCTTGAAATTTCGAATTCCGCACCCCAAAAAAACCTATATGACGAATCCCAGGATGAAATAATCATTAAAAGTGATGTCGGCCATCTTGAATAACGGACGCCATTTTCGGAATCTGCATACTCGGAAACCTAGAAAACGCCTCCCATGATCACTTTTACGTTGAAAATGATGTCCGCCATCTTGAATTTCAAGATGGAAGCCATTTTCGAAATTAATGCTTACCTCATCATAAAAGTGTCCATTATTGAGGTGTTTTTTTCAGGATCTCCACTGTCCAGTCTAGGATTTTACAAAGAAATCAGACTTCCAATTTTCAGTCATTTTTTTTATAAAATATATGATTTATACTTTTTTCCCTTTATCATAAAGAATGTTTATTGAGGGATATTTCAATGTATTCAACCGTTTCATTTGGACAGTGAACGAAATATAAACAAAAAAAATTCAAAAAATCCTTAAACCGTCTATTACTGCAGCCCTTATTACGTTACTTCATAAATGGCACAAGAAAAGAATGAATGAATGAATGACATATTTCATATTCTAGTAATTATTTATTATTAAAAAAATTACATTTTATATATTGATAATAATATAATAGTAGCCTAGTAATGACAATAGACGACGATATTGACGTATTGGTTTGGCATATTACTGGGCATAACATAACAAATTATTTTACTCGACATAACCTTGAATTTTATTGATTGCTTTATGGATTAAATTTAAAATATTTCAGATGACGAGGGCTACTTAGCGATGACCCCAGCGTCCAACCAGAATGTATTCAGCCCCCGGATCGGCAATACATTTGACTTCGACGCGAGAACAATCAACGGCCGGGGCTCCGCTGCCAGCCAGGGCTCAGAGCTGACTCCCATGCTGACCCTCAACCATCTCCCTGCGCGCAGCGGCTCTGAATCTGATCACGAAGGCAACGCCCCCTACCTCAATATGCATCCCCGCATCGACGAGGAAACCGATGAGGTATTTGAATTAGAAACTAAAAAGAATAATCTCAAAAACACACAAAACGCCGTAACCAATCCGACGTACATCACATTCCCATCGCTAGACGAGAAAAAGCCAATCTCCAACAGTTATGTAAACATAAATGGAAACGGCCTAGTCAAGTGAAATTGAGCAATTCAACATGATAGCGATATATTCTTATCATAATGAAATTGACATAATGTGACGTGTGTGAACTAAATAGCAGCTAAATATACTGAGCTTCATGAAGTAAGCCAGATTTGCTCCAATTTACTTGAAATATATTTCGACGCTACTGATTTATGATAATGTATTTTGGTAGCTGGCATTTGTCACATTTTCAATGACTCTTTAGTGGTTGACTCAGCACTTGTGTCGAAGCATTTGCAAAGTCTTACGACAAGTGGTGCGCGCAAGTGTGGGACGGCATTTAGAAGTTCTATAATATTGCATGTAACTTTCTCTGCCTATTTTCGTATACTTCGTATTTACGTAACTATTTTTGTATCTGATTTATCTTTCTAGTGCCTTGCACCTTTTTCAATTTAAGTAGTGCTGCTAAAATTGTATGCAAATTATTTGGCTGTACTCTATTGGGCTTTTTGTACTTAGTTTGTTGAATAACCAAAGTTTACTGTAATTTTAAAACCAGTTTGCGCTGCAAAGAAGATGTGATATTTTGTAGAAGAATGTACGAGAGCTTAAGTATAGGTTTTAGTAAAGAAGTTCCGAATCGAATGGTATTTGGAATTGCATAACACGGAACATGTTGACATATTTTTTTAGCTATGAGAAATTCATTCATTTTTTACTCTCTTATTCTCTTATTAAGAAAGTGGAATACTACGATATACCTTATACAGTTTATACAACTGTAACCGAACATAAGAGCATAATTCAGATTGCTGAATGTGCATTAAACGCTTATTTTATTAATACATACATACTTCTCAGTACGTGTGACTCGATGATTCGTTAAAAAAATACAAAAGATTTCTCATCCAATGATGGACAAAAGTACAGCTCAAAAATTAAGCGTAGTGTTAATGTTTTATGTTATTTCCATTACAGATTTTTATAAAATTATACGGAATAAGTTGTTATTGATATTGATAGTTTATAAGCACTCTATTACTTTTAAGGACAACGTCTAGTCGTTACACAGTAAAGTTAGTCATTATAAACAAATGGCCATCTTAATTTAGTATAGGTTTAATCACGCCATACGCCATCTTTAACTTGAATGTTAACATTTAACAATTTTCGTTTGTAACCAGATCTCGGAGTTTTTTGGGTAAGATTTGGCAGATGTTAGAATGTGTTATTATTTTATATCAATTATTTCAATATGAAACCATCAATCATAGACTTGCTTGCATTCAGTGAGCAATAATACGAGTATGAAAATACTGATTCAAGTTTCATTTTTATTTCCTTTTGTTTTTTAATGTTCATAAAAATATTTAAAAAAGTTATAGCTTTGCAACAATAAAAACGTAGAACTATTTTAAGACTTACAAGCGTCCATAAATTGCCCTCACTGTTAATCGAATTTTATTCATACAATACAATATCGCTTGTCAATTTATTCCCGAAAATTTCGAGGTCAATACACAAACCTGTGCTGATAGTTCCCTCCTTGGGTTTGACTAACGCCATTAGATGGGGTATGCTTGCTATGATGACAATATGACATGTATGTTTGTTTGCGTAATTTGGGTAGTTTTCACGGGGGTCACATAAATATGTAATTTTTGTGGCAAAATCTTGCGACTGTTTCGCTTTCGTGATCTTCGTATTATATGCGTACAAATAATCCCCCGCATTTTTATGTATTATAACAATTATACAGAGTGCTATAATTTTTATTGTTACATTTTATTTTTAATTTACACCCACCTATACGGGCCTGTATTTTAGCTACTAGGAAATGAATGTGGGATAAGTGATGGTTTAATTAATAAGGACTGTGGGCAACACAATTGCATGGATGGATTAGGACCCTAATGCTGCAACGTTATGTTTGAAATCTATCCATGGAATTTTGCTGCGCATTGTACATAATTTGTGTACTAATGTATGTACGTATCATATTGGATCTATACAATTGGATTAATTTGTCCAAGGAAAAAAATAAATAGGTACTTACATTGCATATTGATTTAACAAAACTCAAATAAATTGAATGTGATATTATGTTCTGTTTCATAATTATTTTACCTTCAAATTACCAACCTGCGTTCATACATTACAGATAATTTATTTCAGATGTGTTAACGAAGTGTATTCGACCATATTTCATTTGCGTTGACCATTAGGGACTAATTCAATATTATGATTAACATATTGCACTGAATGTGAATGACCTCGATGTCTTCATTTGGTGTTTAGCTCTTTTGACTTCCATCGAACCACTGGAAAAAATGCGTATAGTAAGTACTATAATTACATATTATCAACTTAATTTAAAATTATTGTATTGAATTTTACTCACTTTTGTAATCGCAGTTATTATACTCGATCCCATCTGTAAAAGAAAAGTCTATATAATTTCAAATAAAATTATAATTACTTAAAATATAATAGTGATATTTAATCCACCCTTTAGAAATGTTTTATTAGATCATATAGAAATATAATATTAGAAACATTAAGTAAATTTTATTGAGGCAAATAATAAAACAAATAACAATATATTAATATCGAATTAAAACTAAATGAACCTAGATTAAACTAAATATAATTAAATAATTAATACTAATAAAAAAACAGAAAATAAACTATAAGCTCCAAGTATAGTCAATAAACTATAGGCTCCAAGTCAGATCCGAGCGGTAGGGTGCCCAGCAGACTGGCAGCATTACCCCGCTGAATAGCTAAAGCTTTTCTTTAGGATAGGTAAGAGCCAGCTCGCTTCACCAGTCACCTCAACGAGTCGCTTCCCTAGTTCCTTAAAAATGTTTAAGGCACTTTCTCCCCAAGGCCCGAGCGTTTCCACCCCAAACGGCTCAAACAAGCAGGCACTGTCGATGGCTGCATATTTGCGCCGCTTGAGGTGTTCGGCTGTCAAAAAATTAAAAAAATGAAGAACTTACCTCTATGACGCCAGTTATAATTTGTTTTGCTCCTTCAGTGACAGCTTTTAGGCCCTGAAAAAACAAAGTAATAAGCAATGTTTAATAATTCGACCGCATTTAATTAAATACCATCAAAAATGTGCTAACTAACCTCACTCACTGATTCGACATTTGTATCACTACGGGTTTTTTTTGGACTTGGTGTTGCACTTCTCGTCTGTACTGTAGTTTTTGCATCACCAGCGTCTTTGGTAACATTTTTCTCATTTGTCGTATCATCTCCGAAAACAATAACAAATAACAGAATGAAAGTCAAAGTTTTGAACATAATAGCTCAATCCCAGTTCAACCTCGAGGCGGTGGCGAATCGAACTGACGACGGTTGATTTACAGCTGTTATGACAATTCATTTGTTATTATAATTTCGGCCTTACTTTGTTAACTTAAATTTGCATAAAAAAAGTTCTATTCGCTTCTGGTATTTTGTCCTGCCGGGTGGCCAAATGAAAAACCGAACTTGTCATGTGATTGTGTATTCGTAGTTATACTTTAAGTGTTTATGTTTATGTATCATTTTGTGTATTTTATAATATTCCCCTCACGATGGCAAGAAAGGTTTTTTCAATCGCTGCGACTCCCTGGAAATTGTTAATAAATGTTGAATCATAATAAGCATAAGTCAGATCAGTAAAATGTAGTCAAAATACAAATAGGTACGTTAAATTAGGTAGCCTATATAATACCAATAAGCATATTTACATCTTTGCATGCTTCCACGAAACCCAATGGTATGTCAAGTAACATTTTTCCAAAGCTGGCGAGTGCCTGAGAAAAAAACATTATGTTTTAGTCGTTAATAACATAGGCTAGCCATGGTATCACATAATGTATGTAGTCGCGAATAATTAATAATTAATAATTACGAATGGTTAATGGTTAATTAATTTCTGTTCTGATAGCAGATAATAGCACCAATATGCATATATACTTTGAATTATTAAGAGCATCGGCATGTGGATATCCAGCATGGGACCTCTCAGTAAGTAGTGCTAACATTTTCCCTTTTCATACTAACATCCTAAGTATACATTGATCAAATAATGGAAACTGAAAGTTACAGTAGGTACTCATATGGCTCGCCGAATCGAAACGCAAATTAATAAAAATTGTAATTTGCAACTTATTTCTCATAGTTACAATTACAAATATAATTTGTATATAGGTACAACTGTCAGAAATCCGATGAATGAACACAAGTAAAGGCTGCGCGAAAGATTTATAAATTTCAGAAAAAAACCTTTCATATCGCTGTAGTACGTAATTTGAGTTTCGAGACGACGAGCCAGAAGGAAATTATAAAAAGCGATAGTCAGTCGGTTTGATTGATAGTTTAACAGTATAAATGATACTGACTCCTGGCTCGTGTTTGATTGTTGCCGGTGGCGGTCTTGTAGCGACGGGCGCGGCAGCGGTGGCGTTACTGGCACACCTCACCGCCGTCACCATCGTCAACATGACCAGAACCTTCAAGTCTAAATACATAGTTAAAAACTGCCACACTCGACGAGACGGCTTACCTTATATGGCCGACATGACACCCGTGAACATGTGTTCGTGACGCGTTCACCAAGTGTGACGAGGAGAACCCAGATATGAACAATGCGTAATTCGTTTTGGTGATCCAAAAGGCCGTAGTCTCGAGATAATGAATATTCAATGACTAGTCAAAAGGATCTTTTGAAAGCTGAGGGCCTTGTGATGTTTGACTTTTCTTTGTGGTAAGTAGGAATTTTGATTTAAAACATCGACTGCTTAGTTTTAGTGCTTTTTTGTTAGCAATCCGAGTTGTTTTTGAAATAAATGTTAAAAGTATAAATTGTAACTGGTTTTTTTCATGCAATGACAGAATGTAGTTGGCTTAACACTTTCTCGACAAGGATCGCTTTGCTTGTAGTAGGCATTTTTTCTATACTATCGACTACGAGTGTAGCGCTACGAAAATATTGGTAGTGAAAGTGTTAAGACGCAAAGTCTCCCTAAATAAAGCTCTGCCTTGAACTCGTCTTGTTATCATTTTATGGACTAGCATCATGGTCCCTCCCATACCAATTTCAATTTAAACAATTAGTTTGAAATTTATATTGTTGATATTGACTCTTATTAATAATTTTTATTGAGATTTCCCACACGTATGACACAACTATGATGCCAGCTCCGAAAGTGATACCAAATTTAATCAAAAAAGCAAATCAAAATGTGATTCGTTGCGTTGTTCACAAATAAATCTTTGTGCGAGAGATTTTCTCTTCCACACTCCTGGACAAATTGTGAACTAATTATAATGAATGCTTGGTAATTTATTTCTTCGGGTCACCTGAAAATGGAACTTACCTTTATCGCAATAGTCTCACCTACCCAAACAGTGATTATTATATTCAAACGCTCTTATCAAATCATCGACTCAGCTGTTTATTTATTTTTCCTGCCAAACGACGCCCAAACAACCAGACCGACTAAAAATAGACAAAGTTCAAATCTTGTTTATATTTGGGGATACAAATCGTAGCCCTTAGTACAGTCAGGCGCGGCGCCCTTCGCTTCGAGATAACGCTGCAACCAAAGTGTACCTGCCGGTCTAGCACAACTCCGCGACTACGCTTATCGCGTGACAGTGTATCACCCATCTTACTCGCATTCTGTTGAAAGAAAAGAGAGACAATATTTGTCGCGCGACGAAGAGTCGCGTATTACAGTTGTGTTAGAGGTGCTGGGCGATTCTACTTTGAGAGCCACACTTTGACTACCATTTCCATCAAAAAAAATATTCATAACGTTTTATAACTATAAAGCTTGTAACTCAGTGGTCATTCATGTCTCCCTCTTTTGTATGAAAATACGTTATTTACCGCTGCGTTACCAACTTTTTACGGCTATAATATTTAATGTTTGACTTTTGACGTGATAAATAAATAAATAAATAAATATTACGGGACAATTTTACACAAATCGAACTAGCCCCATGGTAAGCTCAATAAGGCTTGTGTTATGGGTACTAGACGACGATATATTTAATAGATATATTACTTATATGCATAGAAAACATCCAAGACTCAGGAACAAATATTTATGCTCATCACACAAATATTTGCCCTTACCGGGATTTGAACCCAGGACCTCAGCTTCGCAGGCAACGTTACTCCCACTGAGCTAAACCAGTCGTCTGATAACGTCTTATAAATCGATGAACGCCGGCTACACACACGAAAAAGTGTCACGTTCCGCGTGCAAGCAAGCGAGACCGCGGAACAAGAGATCGGCCTAGCACGATCGGCCTAAGCGTTCGACTTGTGACGCATTTATGTCTCTTCCACGTTATCACGTAAAAGTATCGTCCGTTTTACAGACAACCAATTTTTGAGGTGATAACGTCTTATAAATCGATTAACACCGGCTGTACGCACGAAAAAGCATGAGTCTTTGTTTTATTTTATAAATCCTTTGTTAAATATTGGTTTTTCAATAGACAAACTAAAGTGGTTAACAAAAAGTAGGATCATACCCAATTACTTCGGCGGCCTAGTCTTAAGGTCATATTCGGCACATGAGTACTACTACTTCACGGGACTGGACTTGAGATATTGATATTCATTTCAACCTGTCCTCCACGCGTCACTGAGAAAAAGGGTCTTGACAGACGGACGGCAATAAAGTGATCCTATAAGGGTTCTGTTTTTAACCGACTTCCAAAAAAAGGAGGAGGTTCTCAATACGACGGTTTTTTTTTTTTTTTATTGATTTTCACCGATTACTCCAAGACTATTTGACCGATTTCAATTTTTTTTTTGTTTTATAGGAGGTACTTCCAAGTTGGTCCCATATAGTTCTGGTGAAGATCTGATGATGCAATCTAAGAGGAATTGAAGGAACTCTTCAAATATTGTAGACATACATATGGTGATTTTGGTGTTATAAGAAACATAATAAGCATTTTCATTCAAAAAGTGTAAATTGGTGAAGTGGAACTGATGAAGAAAACCACAGAATGCCATCGGAACTCCTCAATGATAAATGATTTACGGGCGGCGATAAGATATCTTGATTAATTTAGCTAAGCAACTTCATAGTCACAAACTTAAATCGTATGGTAGTACGAGTTAATACTCGTACTACCATACGTTTGGTTATGCCTGAATTGACACACGCACACGCCTGAGTAGCTGCTGCTTAAACGGTCGTCTGGTGCAGAGGCCCGGTTCATTCGATTGGATGGAGACGTGTGACGCATGAAATATTGATGTCACTTTCACAGCTTCCATAATCTCCAATGCACAATCACATGTGTTAATGCATATTGTTGTAATAATGAAATGCTTTACCGCTGGTTTTTGTGGAGACTCTAGCCAAATAATCAATGATGGGAATTATTATAGTTTTTGAATATCGATGATAATGGTTGAAAATGCGGTAGGAACACAGTGGCGGAATCGCGATGCTCCCCCAGTTTCATGGCTGGTACCGCTTCTGGCTATACACACACACACATAATAAAAGTAATCGCTACACCGATAAAAAAACTTCCAACACATCTAGAATAAGCTGATAATTTACAAAGGGCTGAACCAATTTTCTTGAATAATAGCTACAAATACTCTCAATTTTATCTCATTTTATGTGTTTAAAAGGTTACTTTTAAACACATGTAATGAGATGAAAGTCGGCTCATCCTTTGAAGGGCTACGATGCCACAGATAAACATATAGACACACAAGTCAAACTTATAACATGGCTCGTTTTCGTCGGGGGTTAAAAACAGAAAACAAAAACACAGCAAACACTATAAAAGTAACCAAGTCCGTATATACATCTGTGCATAATCATTGCACTAATGGATTTGTTGCTCAGTATTTATTACGCCTCGCCCCTTTTAAGCAATGACAGACAATTAAGGGTCTATTCAGACGTACCATAACCACGCGAGAACTACGTGGTCGGGCGATAGTTTATATAAAATAAATAATTATATTCAGATGAACCAAATTTCGTTGCCGAACGCAACTGTGTGGTCGGTTAAACCACATCTAAGCAACTGCAAGAATCCGCAGCGAAACTATTCACATGTAACTACTGCTTCACCACTTCTTGCCGCTGCGTTGTCGTGTGGTTGTGGTCTATGTGAATAGACCCTTAATGAAGAACCACGAGTGGTTAAGGTAAAGATTAAAATAAAAGTAATATAAAATATACAATTATTTCAGTGTATTTAGAAGTACCGATACTGAAATCCGCAACCACAATGCGATTAATTGTATTTTCAGGGTTCCGTACCTCAAAAGGAAAAACGGAACCCTTATAATCTCACTCGTGTGTCCGTCCGTCCGTCTGTCACAGTCAATTTGCACAGAAACTACTGGACCAATTGAGTTGAAATTTGGTACACATAATTCATTGTATAGTTTTTTTTTCAAATGGTTAGGACCACTTTCTTAAAATGTTAGATATCACCGGAGCTATCGGTAAAAGCTATTGTTTTATGAGTATGCAGTTTGCCGGGTAGTCTGCTGCCATATCATTTTGCGATGATTTTGTCATTCGTTAACCCAAACCCCAAACAAAAGACTTTGCAATGTGTATGTGTGCGTACATATCGTTTCCTGAAAATCAAAACGTCACTAAACGAAAGCCTGTTTTTTGGGTAGAGAGCTTTGACATTTCTAAATACTTACTACCATTGTTTAAAACTGCTCTTTATTTGCAATAAAAATTAGTATTTTTTTTCTACTTTTTTGGTAGTTTTGTGACCTAACTTGTTACCTATTTAATATTTTTTTATTTAATTAGGTAGATAATTTAGAAATGTAGAAAAAGTAACGTTACAATTACAATTCATATATTTTTTTAATTGTACTAAGTATTCCAGATTATAATACACCTTTACATTGATTACGTGTAAGGAAAATCGACACTGTATCAGTACATTATAAATATTGTCATAAGAGGGTTGGGCGCAGTTCAAAAAGTTGGATAACTCACGTAATAAAATTTTCTATGAACGTTTCCGTTGTGCGGCGATCAATCAACCATACAAACTGTATTGAATATTTTCGTTGCACAACGGAACAATGTACTTTCATCGGGTTTGTAATGATTAACGACGGCTAATGACGGTCCAATTTTTTGGGCCTCACCCGGTTATGACGTTTTTCTCCTACGCGAAGTAAGTTGCGAGCAGATTATTGTATAATTTAAATAATTATAAACTTCAATACTCAGTGAACATAATGTTCGCGATATATACAACTTTTACCACCATAACCGGGATTCGAAGCCAGGTCGCTTGCTTCGTAGACAGGACGACCAGCAACGATTTAGGCTATCCGGCTAAGGTTGTACGTTGTTTCATAGACTGAAGTTTGGTAGAATTTCGTTGTACATAAAATGATTCCCATATTATCATTTCATAGAATAATCAATTCGTAGAATACTTACTTTATAGAATTTCGTATCCATTTTTTTTTGTTTCGAAGAAAATTTAATATCATAATATTCATTTCATAGAATTTCAATTCAAATATTCTTTATCCATATATTATTTAGTTTACGTAAAACTTATTACATAGACAAATGTATAATAGATTTTGATTCCAATGAATATTTTTTCCCATATTATCATTTCATAGAATAATCAATTTGCAGAATATTTACTTCGTAGATTTTTTTCGTAGATGATTTATATCGTAGACTTCCAATTTGTATATTATTTACTTATTACATACCATATTTATTTCATACCATAGACAAAATGCATACCTCCTATAAAATCACAACACCGCGTTCACAATAATAATCGTTTGTCTTAAATATTATTTGTCCTATCGTTTGTTGTGGCTAAGATTCAACTGTCAAATGAATTATGTGTATAATTGTGATGTTCCTAGTATTTAAAGTGCTAAAATTGAACCAATTTTGACGCAGTTATCTACAGTTTTCGGTTTTTGACCGATTTTGATACATGGTCACAATGCAAACCTAACCTAACCTACATTTTTCGGTTTTTCACATACTATACACTTGGCACACTTTTAGTCACCACAGTTTAGATGCTGTAATTGTAGTCATTTTAATGATAGACAACCCCCCCCCCCCTCCCTCTTTCCCCACTTTGTCTTTTCCAGCAGCCGTTCGCTTCTGGTAGGGTAGCAGTTCCAACTTACCCTAACCTAATTTTCTGACAATCGTTCGGTTTTTTAGGTACATTAAAACATAATTCTAATATTTGATAATGTTATTAAATAATAAAGTAAGATTTTAAAATTCATCGAATTGCGTTTCTGTGAAAAATGTTTCATTGAAGTAAATAGTCGTTGAAACAATATTCTAAATAAAAACACGCGGAACAAATATTACGTGAAACCTTTTTCTGCGAAACAAAATTCTATGAAATTTCTGTCTGTGAAATAAGAATACTCGAAACATAATTCTATTGTTTGATAAGTATGTTGATTAAAAAAAATTGATTATAAAATTAATTGAATTGTGTTTCTGTAAAAAATGTTTCATTGAAGTAAATAGTTGTTGAAACAATAATATTCGAAGTAAAAATACAAGGACTAAACATTATATGATACATTTTCTGTGAAACGAAATTCTACGAAAATTCTGTCTGCGAAAAAAGGGAACACCACCCGGCTAAATATCAAATTTTCTTAAGTTATGGATTACTTTATAAAAGAAATAAAGTCGTTCGCCGAGGAGATAAAAGTCATAACGCTCTTTTTTTACATAACAGTCCCCGGCAAGCTCGGCCGAATTTCACCTTCCAATACAAACGGAGTTAAGTTCTCATTTTAAAACTATGTGTTGGATTGTAACGAAACTTTGCATATACAATGACATGAGGTATTACAGTTTATAAAACAAACGAAATACAGCAAAAACAAATTTTATATGAAAAACTTAAATCGCTGTTATTTTTTTACTATGGTATCTACATAAGCTAAATATAGGCCTGCACATACCTTAACTTATTCTAAGTACAACATTTCACAGCTAACTAGCCAGCTGTCTTAAAATGAGAGCGTAACTACGTTTGTATGGAGACCCGAGCTTACCGGGGACTCTTAAGCGTACTGTGGAAAAAAGTATCCAATAGGTAACCACCTGTGTATCTCGGTATCCAGGAACTTTAATAGGCTCTGGCCTGTTTAGAAATGACTCTTATAATTATGAATTGAAAATCCTATTAAATGTTTTTTTGTGTAAACTTACACGTCTCGTAACTGACTCAGGATGTACTCAAGTAGGTACCTTTGTTTTCTTTAAGTTGATATAATAATGGTATTATTAAGGGTTTTCAAAATAAAAACTCAGGAAAATTTAAATCGTTTTATCCGTTACCCGAAGATAGATTCACACATATCTCCAAGTGCTTCAAACCCCTGCAAAAAAAAACAAAATAATAAATAGGTACTCAGAGTTGAGACCGTCGGTAACTTCGCCTGATGGGAAGGGTTAATAATTAAAGGGTTAGTTTTGAATTAATGACAGTAGCTAAAGAAATTTAGTTTTTTTCTAAAAACGTACTTGTACATTGGCGGGTTGGGCAAAATAAACCTTTTACGTGAATTAGAAAAGTAGCACGTGTATGAAGATTTTGACCCGATTGCGCGATGCAAAGAAGGGTAATGTGTTTATCAGTCTATGTATGTATGTATGTATTTACGCTCTAGAGACCAAACGCGTACACTGATTTTGATGATTCTAATGTCAATCGATTCGTCTTAATTGTCCAAATGTCATTAAAGACATGAAAATGATGAAAACTCAAAATGGCGATAATCAGGCGCCATACTCGTATTGTGAAAAAGAAAAAAATAAAATCGACGTACTATGTCGAATGGGGTATCATTGAATAGGGATTAAAAAAACATTATTAGGTGTCTTCTATCATTTTTAACTTTGAATGATCAGTTAGGATCTATAACGATTTAAAGTTGAAATAAAATAATTTAACGGATTATATCGCGTATATTATCTAATAATCCGTTCAATTGTTTTATTTCAATGAGTTATAATCGCGAAAACAGAAGAAGATTTAAAGTTGGTTTACAAGCCGTTCCCACGAAATTGTCATTGAATTGTAATAAATCTGTGCAAGCTTCTCAATAATCCCCACGATAAAGATTGCGAAATTTAATGACTTATAATTTTAACTAAAAAGTATAAAATAAAATAAAATATTACAAAAACAAAAAACCCGACTGCGTAAAAAACTGTAAAGAAAAAAACAAGTCCAGTTCAAGTGCCAGTCCAACACATTTGTTATGTTATACTTAATGAAAAATTTTCATGATTCATGATCGATACTCACATAAAACAAAAATAAATTCTAATGTGGAACATAGCGATTTTTAACAGTCGGGACCCATTGTTGGGAAGATTTCCGTCGATCTAGATTTCTTATGGGTTTTGATTTGACGACCGGTTTGGCTCAATGGGAGTAACGTTGCCTGCGAAGCTGATGGTCCTGGTTCAAATCCCGGTAAGGGCAAATATTTGTGTGATGAGCATAAATATTCGTTCCTGAGTCTTGGATATTTTCTATGTATATAAGTAAATATATCTTTTAAATATATGGTCGTCTAGTACCCATAACACAAGCCTTATTGAGCTTACCATGGGGCTAGTTCTATTTGTGTAAAATTCTCCCGTAATATTTATTTATTAACGCAATCGGGTTTTTTCTATTTGTAATATTATTTTGCCTTCGAAACACCTCTTTAAATATTGGCACGTAAAATTTTATTCAAGTAGTAATCTTGTATAATGTTTGATATTTTTACGTCAATTAATGAATTAGTTCCCCAAAATTGTAGAATATTTTTTATAAGTAACACTACTTACTAATTTAACCGCTTCAAATACACCCAGTGGTATGGCAAGCAAACCCTCGCCGAGTTTTGTTAGCGCCTGAAAATAATTTGTTTTGTTACAGTTTTACGAAATATAGCATTTATATCTCTTGGCGATGCCAGGCTAGCACAACTGGCCATAACTGTTGCAGACTGCTGAAGTAAGTATACGCAATTCAAGTAAACTACTAACTACTTTACCTACATTGAACAAGTTGATACGGGGTTATGTTACTCAGTAATTACCAAAATACATATTTACTAAGTACCTAAAGTTATAAAATTTTATAAATGCATAGAATGTGGAACTCATCTCATATTGTCTATATGTATACGTTACTACTTACTTCATACAACAAGCTAAGGACTTTTAAAAGTTTTTTTTAACTATAGCAGAGTTTCTAAAATACAAAATTCTAAATACCTAGTATTTGTCTTTCATTATTTACATATAGCATGCAGGTATATCCCATATATTCAATTATTTGCTTGTGTGTCCTAATGCTCTCAGGAGTAATTAATTTTCTCCATTGCACTAGTTTCACGTGTATTTTGGTTAGTTACCTAAAAATACTATTATTTATGTACATGAGAATGCTATTATATCAGTATAAAATGCCTTGTTATTCTTTAGTATGTACAGTCAGCTGCAGATAAAAGTAACCCCCTGCTATACTAACATTATATGGCTGAGGGGTCACGTTTCTCTGCTGCTGACTGTACATATTCGATATTGTTTAATTCTGTTAGCTATTTTGGGAACCGGTTTCGTGACATTGTTTTGTAAGTAAAGACGGTTTGGTGACTTTTTATTTTCAATATAACTGACCTGTCTTTAAAAGTAGTAATTTAACGTAAATTATGCGTACGTACGCCCGGTTCATTAGACGATTCCGGAGGCTTGGCCGTGGTAGAACTGGTAGCGGCCGCGGTGGTGGTAGTTGCATTATCACCACATGACACTACCACTACAACGGTCAGTAGAACAACCAACCATTTCAGATCTACAGAGTACATCATGATATATTTCGCGACTGGCCTCGAGTTTTTCAAGCATCTATTCTTATATAGATTCCCATGATCACCGTGACGACTCACCAAACGCGCATAACAAGCAATTATGTATCAATGGTTGGACGTAAAATACTGTTTGCTGTGGTAGCAAAGACAGTGTTTTCGTCATATGGATGTTTAATATTCACAAGGCTTAAAGACAAAAGGTAAAAACCTATATTATTAAATAATAAAGACGACTGTTTTTTTTTTCTTTTGTTGTATTATGCATCGAAAATGCGTGCACATGTTTTATTGTGTTGGGCTTAACATAGCAACACCAATACATTTCAGACAGGTCTCGACAGCAACAGTTCTCATCATCTATGCTTTCGGTCGATTTTGAGGACTTTATCATATCGATACCTTTAGATTTAAAGGATTTATCGACCATTGCTTTGTGTGGTGTTTACGCCCTTTAACTCTGAAGATAGCGACTTTGGCGACGTGAGTAATCGTTATTGTGATCTAAATACCATTAGTTTTAATGTAATATATGGCATGTCTACTCATAATCGTCTATTATTTCATTATAATATTGCACTTATGTGTGAACGTATATAATATATAGAATACAAGCTTCTGCCCGCCTTAGATTCGTTTATCGCGGATATGGGTATTTTTCCGGGATAAAAAGTAGCCTATGTCCTTCCTCGGGACTCAAACTATCTCCATATTAAATTTCATCCAAATCGGTTCAGCGGTTTAAGCGTGAAGAGGTAACAGACAGACAGACAGACAGACACACTTTCGCATTTATAATATTATTAGTATATTAGTATGGATATATTTGTTTCTTTCCAATTAAGTATTTTAATTAGTAGCGACCTACTCTAGTCGGATTATTCAGAAGCCACGATATTTGTCATGTCAGTGCCGGCTACTGAATGACATTAATATCTTATGGTGGGAACGTAGAAACTGTTATTACGAAATGACACATAACCAGTTGGAAAATTCGATGCTTGAGCATTGGTTGCTACACCGAGTAAGGTTGCATCACTCCGCTGTGGCTGATAACTTGGTGGAGTTCGTCCGCCATAAGACTGGCTTCTCGCTGAGGGTGCACCAGCTGCAGTCCCGCCACTACGTGCACTTCAGCTCGTTTTTGGTGCGCGTTCCGCGGCCGCTGCAGGACGCCACCGCAAGTGCAGACTTCTGGCCGAAGGGTATGGCATTTAGACAGTTCCGGGGCAATCTGCCGAATGCTACACTAGATCAAACGACGCAACGGAGCCACCGAGTTACGTCGCCTAAATCGAATCGTAGTTTTAAGTTTTTCGATTTGTTTTTGTTTTTTGTAGTTCACAGTGCCTTGGTTTTACTGTAATACTGTGTAACTTTTTTGAATTATAAATAAATAAATCAATGAACCGCAGTAGCTTAGTTTGTAAGACGGTCTTGGCCCGAAGAGTCGTTGGAGACGATGTTTTCCGGTTGAAGCTTTTTTTTCTATATATTTTACAGTGACATTTAATCTCCCTAAAAAATTATTCATATCTCACTTATTCAGGCTGTTTCAATATATTTATTTATTTATTGATTTAAACTTTATTGCACAATACAAGCTGTTACAAATGGCGGACTTAATGCCTTAAGGCATTCTCTACCAGTCAATCATAAGGGCAAACAGAAACTAGTAGTTAGTGCAGGATCTTAATGTTGAAAATACAAAAAAAAAGTAAAAAAAAGAGACACAAATCAACAAGTCAATATGGGAATATATACGTATAAATATTTATATACATATTACATTAAAATACAAATAGATAAATACAATACAATTATAAAATATATATGTACCCTTACACCTGCAAAACATCACAGACAATCAATCTTGAGATTTATTGAAGAGATGATTGCGCAACATGCGCTTGACAGAGAAAATGCTCTGAGCTTGTCTTATAGAGAGAGGAAGATCGTTCCATAAACGAATTGCTTGAACAGAGAAGGATTTGGACATAAAACTAGTGCTGTGAGAAGGAAGAGAGAGTTTGAGACTGCGAGCAGAGCGCAGCCTACATCCAGGACGGGCAGTTACGAATGTAAACATAGATTTAAGATAATCCTGTGTGGTTGGATTAAATAAATTGTTGAAAAGGGTACAAAGAATTTTTAAGGACCTGCGTTCGTGAATGGGAAGCCATTTTAACTGAAGGCGATACTCAGCCTCATATTTCCGGAGGTTGAAAATAAATCGAATGCAGTTGTTGATTAGCCGATCAAGCTTGCTCAGAGAGTCCTGGGTAATATTGGAGTAGCACACATCAGCATAATCAACTATGGGCAACAGCAATGTTTGAACCTGGACAGTTTTTGTGCTAATCGGAAAAAAATGCTTAAACCTATAAAGCGCTCTTAAAGTATTAGTCACTTTACGACATAGGTCAGACACCTGGGGTCCCCAGGTCAGACCGCTGTCAATGTCCAATCCCAGGTTCTTAACTTTTGATGCAAAGGGAACTGCAATGTCCTCGAACATAATTGATGCCAAGCGCGCAGTGTCCAACAGAGAGAGAAGCCGAGAGCTTCCGAGTATAATGGCTTGACACTTGGATGGGTTTACGGCGATCCCAAAGGTACGCGACCACACGGAGATGCTGTCGAGGTCTTTATTAATTTGATCAATTGCAGTATCTAAATCGCCAGGACTTGCTTGGATGTATATTTGTAGATCATCAGCATAAAGATGGTAAGAGCATTTAATCCTAGAAGTAATTAGGAAAAGGGGAGAGTAATTGATTAGAGTACACGTAACAAGATAATTGTTTATGTACCGCGGCTTCCAAAACCTTAGAAAGAAAAGGAAGTATGGAGATAGAACGAAAATCATTGGGTAAACAGGGGTTAGACACTTTTGGTAAGGGAATGACATGGGCATTACGCCACAACGAAGGAAAAACCCCAGAATACATCGAAAAGTTAACAATATGAGTGATAACTGGGATAATACATTCCAGGATGCTGATAATCATTGACCTACTTATTTTATCATGACCAACTGATAGTAGATTGGATAATCTACGATACCATAAATTTGTGAGAAAAAACAAAATGTTTGTACAATGGACATATTTTACTAAAAATAAGTGAAATAGATTTTTTGAATAAGGATCGAAAACTACTATATTATACGAGGGGAGGTCCAATAGTTCTAGGAATGAAGCAGAAGGAGATAAAATTACACACAATAAGTTTGCTTATGTGGTATAAGAACTCTTTAGGGAACTAAAACATTAAATGTTAGTCCAAAACCGTAATTTGTTTTCAAGATATCGCCTTTAAAAAAAAATATTTTGGAATAAACTTTCGCCTATGCATCGATTTGAATATTGTGCCGTGATAAAATTTCAAAGGGTGTGTTGCTATGCTATCTCATAACAATGCACCGGTTCACAATAGCCATAATAAGACTGCTGCACTTAAGACGTTTGGGTTTCAATCGTTGATTCAGCACCTTGCTCAACGAATCGGTCGGTTTACCTGTCTTTAAGGCACTGTGTACTTATCTTATCGTTAATAAGTTTGGTTCTGGAGTACTTGGTATCCTTGCTCGAAGCGTCGCTTCCAAGTGAGTCACCTAATAAAGATCCTTCCGTAAAGGTAGCTGCTTCTAACCCACCATCAATCAAATCCATCTGGCAATCCCCAGCTGTTATACCCCTGCTCTCATGCCATTTTCCCCTCTACGGATGAAGTTCATAGTAAAACTGCAATTGATTGTAAGAATAACTTTAATAAATTAATACATAACTATATTTATTACCCAAGGAGGCCTCTAAACACGATTTCAAATGCTTCGGCTCCCTGTTGAAGAAAAAAATACATTAAACAAGGTAAATTTAATAATATTCTGGGTGAAAAAAAAAAATATTTTTCTGTAATTTATAAATATCGTGGCAAATAGCATTTCTTTTTAATTTTTGAAGTCAGTATAACAATAACACATTCAAGAAGTGCAGTCGTCTTTATCACTTTGTACATAGAGGTCAATTTTAAATATTTTATCGAAGTTAATAATGCATGTACCACATGATTTTTTTAATAGCTTTTCTTGACTAAATATCAAAATACCGTAAAAACCATTTCAAAATGTGAAATTATAGTTAAAATCAGCCAAGAAATATAAATAATATAGGCATTTTAAACTAGTAATTAGACAGAGGGGTCCGATGTGCACTGTTACGTCACAGTGCACTCCGGCCATATAAACTCCATATTAAATTCTGTTTTGCAAGAAAGTAATAGAATTAAATGTTTGATGATCAAATGAGTCAATCTACTCTTTTCAGTACCTTATTGCCTTTACGCCTCCTGAGTAACTACGATTTTAAACGATATAAATGCAACATTTTTTTTTTTAGCCAGTATAGGTTCACTTTTCAAGGGCCCATCTCGTGACCATGTTGATAGCCTAGTTTATTAGCCTTTTTCTAAGGTACTCTGTCACTTCTGTCTCCTGAGTTACAGGACAGCATAAAACAAGAAAAAGTTGATCCACCCATATAAGCACATAACTCTACTGGCATGCAAAATGTTACTTACATCTTTACATGCTTGAAATAGTCCCAGTGGTATGTCAGCAATACTCTGTCCTAGTTTTGATAGCGCCTGTAAAAAAATATTGGTAAATTATAACATTATCTACACGTTATTGCTACTATGACTCTCAATCCATACTTCCATACTAATATTATAAATGTGAAAGTTCGTCTGTCTGTCTGTCTGTCTGACCTCTTCACGCTTAAAAAGCTGAACCGATTTGTATGAAATTTGGTATGGAGATAGTTTGAATCCCGGGGAAGTACATATGACATACTTTTTATACCGAAAAAATACACTTATACGCGATAAACGCATTTAAGGAGGATGAAGTCGCGGGCAGAAGCTAGTAATGTATAAGTATAAACCCTTTTTTGTATGTACTGAAAATTAATTTAACAAAGTCGGAAAAACGGCCGACTACAGTAGTTCTTATTTGGCGCGAATGCTTGGTTTGAAAGCAGAGTAAGCGAAGTAATCTAAGATTGAACACGAGCAAAGCGATTAGTTCAAATATATATTCCTGAGCGTAACGAGGCTTTCAAGGTACGAGAAGCCAATTAGTTTTGTAGCCAGGCGAACTTTTCACCTCACTACAGTGACGCAAATGTGAGATGCAAAAAACACGAATAAAACCAGATTGTCTTTTTCATTTAAAACAAGTGAAAATAAAGCTACAGAAGGCTAACACAATAAAAACGTAAAGATAAAATTCCAACCTTTCCACGCTAGCGGGGAAAATGGACTTTCCACACAGATTCCGAGAAAGATCTTTTCCGAGCTTGTGAGGTGAAATTAAATGTATCTACGTTACGATGCAAGGTGAAAAAGTGGACACTTATTTTTGTAGTCAACTGAAATGTATTTTTTCCTATAAAGTATTTTTCCCAAAATATCTGTTTTCCGTAATGTCAGTATGTCTGTGGTATAATATATGCTTTACATTGTGAGAATGCAGATATTTTGGGAATATAACATTTTAGAAAAACGGTATTTTCAGGCCATGTCTGAAAATAGTCGAACGAACCCTAAATAATAATTAATTATAATATTAATAAGATCGGCAATTCGAGAGTTCACGGTTACCTATGTTTAACCGGCTCCAAAAACGGAGGATGTTTCTTAATTTGTTGAAATGTTTGTTGCTTTTTTATGTAGGTAAATAGGTATGTTTTCTATTGCTCGAAAACGGCTCGATCGATAATTATTTTTTTGGAAGTAAGTATCTTCAAGTTCGTTCCATATAATTTTGGTAAAGATTTAATGATGAAATCCATGAGGAATCGAAAAAACTCAAATATTGGCATCCATATAGCGATATCAGTCAGTATTATAGGAAACAAAGCATGCATTTGCTTTCTTAAATAATATACGTAAATTGGTGAAGTGGGATTGATGAAGAAGAACACAAAAAGCCACCGGAGCACCTCAATGATGTCATTTACGGATGGAGAAAAGATATGTCAATTAAGATTAAGCGAGTTCATAGTCTTAAATTTAAATGGTCTTAGGGCGCTTTGAATTCTGTAGACTACTTGATAATGTTTGTATCATTAAACAGATTTAACTTGCTAAAATAAAACGAGAATGGTTGAGAAATGCAACCTGTAGGGCATAGCATTACATCTGGACAGTCGTTCGGTAACATTTTTGCCCCAGCTGAAACGAAGACCCTAATCTCGCTCAGTCAAAATGGCGCGGAACAAATAAAAATGTTTCACAAAAACTAAAACCAAATCCGAAAAATGCACTAAAAAGTAAAAAATAACCGCGTAAGAGTAAACAATTGAGTTTTATTAGTTTACTCAAAAATATTTTAACATTACATGTTGTAGTAGAATAGGTGCATAGTAGAGTATAAAAATAGTGCACTCTATACCTAAGAAATCTGTGTAATGCTAAAAGCTAAACTAAAGGAATCATGCAAAACGAAAGTCAAGATGAGTTTACTTTTTGACCCCCGACGTTATAAGTTTGACTTGTGGATCTGTCTGTGGCAGCTAAAAGGATAAGCCGATTTAAATTAATTTATTGTTCATTCCGAAGCTGACCTCTTTGAGAGTGTTTATAGAAATGGCTCAAGAAAATTCATATTCAGCCCTTTGAACATTATTTAGCATTTTTCTGGATGTGGCGAGTTTTTTAGGGTTCCGTAGCCAAAATGGCAAAAACAAAATAATTGTTTCGTCATGTCCCTCCGTCCGTTTGTCACAGGCATTTCACTCAAAAAGTTCTAGATGTATATTGATGGGGGTATATATAGGTGTCTTGTATAAGCCAATAACTTAGTTTGGTATTTAAATAACAAAAAATAATATTTATAGATAGCCCACTCAATATAATTGTAACAGACGCTGATTTTTTTTCCGCAAACATCAACGTTTGGCACATATTTCGACAGTTCTTTTGAAATTTTAAATATTCTAAGCATTAATGTAAAATATTAATTAAATAATAATTAACTAAAAAAATATCGTTCCAGAAGTAGCACGAATTGTGTTCCGCCTCCCTTTATCTTTTAAACCGTATCTCCTAGAAAGAACCCAACATGATCGGATATACAGTTTTTGAGTAATTGTCAAAAACTGCGCGTTTCAACAAAAGGACTAATGTGCAATGCAGATACCGCTCTTCTGATGGTGCACTTTTTACATGGTATTTTTTTATCTGTACTGCATAATTATTTGTAGTAAGCCGTTACTACTGAGCTTGGTACGACATGCTCTTGGCCGGTTTTTACCGGATCACTGATGTCTCGCTTAACATTGGTACTGCCTGGGTTGCTTGCTATTTCATTTAATCTATTACTATTAGGAAGTTGTAAAAATGAAATGTTTGTATGTGTAGTTGTGGCTTCATCACGCTAAATCGGCTGAACGGATTTCAACTATTTTTGGTACACGGGTAGCTGGGTGTCCCTAGATGGTTATCGGATACTTTTACCCGACTGTGCTAAATAAAAAAGAGGGGTTATGACTTTTTCTCCTCCGCGAACGAAGTTGCGAGCGCTTTCTAGTTAATTCTAAATAATACACGGGCGCTGAAATAGACCCACAGATTAGATGCAATACAATGATAGACGAGGGGTTAAAAACTCCATTTTGGGTTATGGGACGTAATGGAAGAATCTGCGTGGGAAGACTGGCCCATTCTTGACCTGTTGAAGGTTGTGGCAGACCATTGGACGAGAGTGAACCACACTGTATGTCTTTCAGTAGGTAATAATAATACTGACGATGATTTAAGGTAGGACGTCGCAGCGTTGGAAGCCGTCGTGTTGAAATGTTTGCGATCTCATGGCGTCCATTAACGACAGATACGGGAAACAACGGAGTGTTTTTAGTGGGTAGGCTTCTTCCCTCCCTCTTGCTAAGAGAAAGACCGGGAGAAGAGAGTCTCACATAACCCCCAATGGTTGCCCATACGCCGGGGGATATACGTTAAGCATTTACACTCCGATAAAAAAAAGGACGTGTAGCAAGACGGATCGATCTAATCAAGAACGCGGGAAACCATTTGATTAGCGTGGCGTCGACTGGTCGTTGAGGAGATCCTTGGGGGAAACTTTCGTCCAACAGTAGACGTCTTTGATACGATGGGAAAGTCGTAATTATACATACGGATGGTTGGGGCGTCGTGGTAGTTGTGGCGGGAGTGGTCGCACCAGCCGCGGCGGCAGGAGTTGTGGCATTCGCACAAAACGCCACAGCCACAATCGCCGACAGCACAATCAACAGTTTGAGGTCTACCGAATACATCGTAGCAAATTCGTGTAACTAACTGCAGTCTCCCCAAAATACCTTTCCTTATATACACTACCTGTGATGACCGTAACGGTTTTCAGCCTTCTGAAATTAAGCATAATAAATAATGGACCTCCATGGTTAGGCATCAACAAATGTTCTGGTGTTAAATACCATGTTTATGTAGTTTAAGGCTCATGAATAATTTAACATTCAAAAATTAGTGTGCATTCCTTAAGATTTTTGTAAACATCCTTTATACATATATTTTAGTGTAAAATACCAATTTTGTGCCATATTGTTAAGCCGATTGAGATTATTACAAGGATTTTCCTGTTACTCGTTGATGCCTCTTATGTGTTTACTAGTAGATAAATTACGCGAAAATATAAAAAAAAATCAGAGACCCCTGAAACACGTCTCAGTAGACTTACTATGACACTCGAGTTACATATTGTCAGTGTTAACTACTCTCAAGATTACCTAACCTTTCGACGCTTTGATAAATAAAAGAGGTGTCACCCATATGCCACGACATCATTAAGTTTAACGCTAACATGACCCGTATGTCAATGAGCGTCGATCTATATCGGTCTAAATGCCGGATTGTTCGGATGTTTGCGTCCTTGGCGTCCAAAAGTGTTTAATGAGAACATATATTTTTGAGACTGCATGGAAGTTTTAAGCGTGGTGTTTTATTGACGTCTTATAAATCGATGAACGCATGAAAAAGTGTCACGTTCCGCTCATTCTCACGAGCAGAGCGTTTTGTCACGAGCGGAGCGTTCGGCTTGTGACGCATCTATCTCTCTTTCACGCTATCAAGTAAAATTATCGTCCGTAAACCGACTTAGATAACCAATTTTTTTAAATACTAATCTCTTAAAAACTTCTTAGTCCTCAATTAAGCTTAAGTAGTTTTGTATAAATTAGATACACTTATACAAATAGACAATTACTCAAATACACAGTAAGCATTTAAGAAATATTTATAAAACAATTACCTTTACTGAGATTCAAACCTGGGACCGCTAGCACCATAGAAATGATCGGTTAAAAAAAATAAATCCGACTCCAAAAAAACTAAAAAGTAAAAAATAACGCCATAATTCAGTTTCTTCAAATTACTTACAAGTAACCGTTTGTATACTCAATCTATAAAGTATATACAATTAATCTTATTTTGGCGTCGGTGCCATATAAAGAATGTGTAAAATATTGAAAATTGACGATTTTTTGTGACACGATGGCACCGACTCCAAAATAACATTAATTGTATATACTGTATAGATTGAGTATACAAACGGTTACTTGTAAGTAATTTGAAGAAACTGAATTATGGCGTTATTTTTTAATTTTTACTTTTTTGGAGTCGGTTTTATTTTTTTGTTTAAAAGTTTATTTTTTTGTTTAAAAGTTTATTTTTTTACACTTTTTAGTTAATCGTTACTTAAAAGTGTATCTCGTGACGATTCGAACAAGCCCAAACACGGCTAGGATACATTATTTTATTACATAGATCTGGTGCCTACCTTCCGGCTCCAACATCAAATCAATTCGATGGTACCATTCTCATCAGGAACATTTAAATTTGTAACTATGAAGTTGCTTAGCTAAATTAATCAAGATATTTTGTCGCCACCCGTAAATCATTTATCATTGAGGAGTTCCGATGGCATTCTGTTGTCTTCTGCATCAGTTCCACTTCACTAATTTACACTTTCTGAATGCAAATGCTTATTATGTTTCTTATAATACCAAAATCGTTATATGTATGCCTACAATATTTGAGGAGTTCCTTCAATTCCTCATGGATTCCATCATCAGATCTTCACCAAAATTAAATGGGACCAACTAAAAAGTACCTTCTATAAAACCAAAAAAAAAAATTGAAATCGGTCAAATAGTCTTTGAGTAATCGGTGAACATCCATAAAAAAAAAAAAACATTCCGTCGAATTGAGAACCTCCTCCTTTTTTTGGAAGTCGGTTAAAAACATCTATCTAGTTAGAAACAGATTTTATGTTGTTTACTTACTTTTGGCTTTGACTGCATATCTTTTGGTCACGTTTACTTTCGAACAGCACTCTCGCCTGGCGGAAAAATGGAATTAAGTTCCATTTTGACAAAAACTGCAGCAGAGTGCCTTTTAATGCTTTTTCCGTATACATCGAATTACTCCCGAAAAGTTGTGTGTTAGTGGTTTTTAGCGAACATTTTAACAGACTCAGCTTGCATCTGATGAACTGACTATTTAACTCTAAAAAACGGAGGAGGGTTCTTTGTTCGTCGTAATGCTCCCCTATTGCTCGAAACCAGCTTGACCGATTTTGTTTTTTTTTCTTAAAGTTAGTGTAATGTAATTTTGGTGAAAATCTGATGATGGAATTTATGAGGAATCGAAAGAACTCATCAAATATAGTAGGCATACAATACATACGAATATCGGTTTCAACATTTTAAGCAATAAGTCAAGCTTTTGCGATCAAAAAGTATGAATTGGTGAAGTGGAACTGATATAGAAGACCACGGTAGGTCACCAGAACTCCTCTATAATAAGTCTTGGTGCCAACCAACTTATTAATGCATTTGTACCTTCGTTACAATGCCGCAGGGTCCATTTTTAAATTTAGTTTAGATTTATTTTGTTTTAGTTTAATGTGGTTTAATTATATTTTTAGGTTAAGTTTTACTGTGATATAATTGTCTGCGTAATAAAATTATTACTTATAAATTAAATAGATAATTTGAACTTTCGGTAAATTTTTCGGGCTGCACCAACAACAACATAATAGTTATTTTACTATAGGTTGTGTCGAGAAAAGCGGTTACCCTCATCTGTCATAAAGTATTTTAAATAAAACAATTTGTTTTATAATATTTTCTTCTGTTTCCGCGATTATTACTCATTGAAATAAAACAATTTAACGGATTATATCGCGGGTGGACCACCCGTGACCATGGAGAGCTGGAAAGCTTCCGAAACGTCGGGTACTAAAATGAGATAATAGACGCGATATAATCCGTTAAATTGTTTTATTTCAATTTGTTTTATTTAAATGAGTAATAATCGCGGAAACAGAAGAAAATATTATAAACTTTTTTGTAATAATCATCATTTGGCATAATGCATTTTTTTCTGAAACTAGAACAATCAGAACTTTTCTAGGCGTCACCCTGTTAAATGCATTAGGTTAGGTTAGGTTTGTTTTATAACAATCCTTAAAAGTTTACGTGTTCAAAAAAAAATGCATTATGCCAAATCATGAATTTTAAACCAAATGATGATTATGATAAAAAAGTTTATGCAAGATGACCGTTTAACCTTTTCATTAATAAGTATAAGAAACTTATGTGGAAGATTTCCCGCATCTAGACCCTCTCTGGTTTATGTTATGCTAGGCTGCCAATGACCTCCATTTGAATTAAGTTGATTATATCAGTTATAGGTTACTTACCTATTTCATGCCTATGCTATATGGTATACTAAACCGACCCCGAAAAATAATTGCGCAATTTAGTTTTTTTTATTTACTTACAAATTACTTTTTTTCTGCTTAACTTTCAGTTATTTAGATAGAGGTAATTGGCAGCCAAGCATAACTTAAACCGAAGGGTCCAGATGCGGAAAATCTTCTACATAAGATTAATAATGTGGTAAAGAGTATAAAGTGTTATATGTAGTTTTTCAATAATTTTGATTATTATTTTTTTGAAGAGTTATAATAGAACTTTAAGAACAAGCTTTGACCCGTGGCTTCTCTTCCGCTGGAAATTTGAAAAACGCCTTGTTATTCTTGGTTAGGAAATTACAAAATTTAGTTTCCTCTTAGCCAGGATTTTAAAAGTGATATAATCGAAGGTAATTAAATACAAAAAAGTGAACTTATAAGTGTTTCATTTTCACCTACTGAGGTAATACAGTCAAACCTGGGTAAGTGAGAACTGGATAAGTGAGAAAACTCTATAAGTGAGAGTAATAGCCAGGACCCGTCATTTTAAGCTCCCAAAACCTCTATTAGCGAGTATAAAAAAAAAAACAAAAACCTCTGTAAGAGAGTCGTTTTCCCTCATGGACCTCCGTAAGTGAGACTGCTACTTATCTATACCTCTATAAGCGACAATGGAGCTTTATTTAACATATGCTATTTTTATGACTCATTTTTAAGTTTCGTGGAACTTCCTACCATTGTTTTTGTATTGTTTTCTTGTCAATATTGTACCTATTCTATTTCGTGGAACTAAATAACGTTGTTATTTTATCGCATTATTTTCGAATGGACACGTGTACCTGTGAACCCTGTGTACCGTCCTGTTTGTCCATCCATTCGTACTTGGTGTGACTTGTTATTGCTGCGTACCTCTATAAGAGAGAAATGCTACCCATATACCTGCATTAGCGAGAAACTCGGGTTAGTGAGAAACCTCTATAAGTGAGAATGAGATTGTGCTCCCTTGAACTCTCGCTTATCCAGGTTTGACTGTACACATGTAAACATGAATTATATTTCGTCTAATATGTTGGAACTGATTACGAATTCAAGAAACTTTATAACTGTCCAATTCGAAATACCTACGAACACATCAACCCAAATTGAGATTTTTACTTGCCCAGGTATTTCGTCTACTTTCCCGTGAAGCACTTGTTTCGGAATACAAAAAAAAACGGCCGAGTGTGATACAAAGCACAACCGTATCCAAAAAACTGAGTTCGATTATTTCGCCGAGACCATTTTATTTTTAACTTTATTTTATTTTTATTATTTGTTATTATATTATTGCGGCCACAGTCATATTCTGTGACAATTACGGTTAGTTATTCACTAATGTCGGTTTACAGATTTCTGCATCTATAAATTTTAGAATAGGTACTAAAGTCATCATTATTATTGTGCGGCAGGTTAGAACATATCATATTTAGTGGAGGAGTAAAATATGTGTACCTTAACCCAGGATTGAACCCAATTTAAATGCGGAAGCGGGCGCACGTTGGGATGGCGGTTTCCGACGTGAACCAAGAACAACTATCAACAGAACTGCCTTGTAAGCCTCAACTCTATACGCGCCAAACGCATATATGCAATCGATATTATTTATTTTATTTTTATTCATTACAAGCAACTTCGTCCGCGGAGGAGAAAAAATCATAACCTCTCTTTTTTTCTTCAGCGTAGTTGGGTAAAAAGTATCCTATAACCATCAGCAGATACTCAGCTAGTTGGAATCCGTTTAGTCGATTTGGGCGTGATGAAGCTCTAACGGCACATACAAACATATAAACATAGCTACAAAAAAATCAAAAAAAAATATTTTTCGAATCAGTGACAGCCAAATAGTCCGTAACAATCATTTTTTTGAAAATATCTTCATGTACAGGCATTTCATTTTTACAGCTTTATAATAGAATAGATTATATTTAAAAAGCTATCCTAACAAACTAGTTTCAATCGATAGTACCTACGTTATACTAATATCTAGACACGACAGTATATCAGCCAAGTTGACAAAGCAAAATGTCGACACGTATCTCGTAAGGGTCCTAGTTACTACATCCCGCAATAAAAAACCACTTGCCGTTTTCGAGATAACGACGTAACCAAGATTGACTGACTGGTTTTAAAAAGCCTTCGACTAGGACTATGACTAGGACTTCCAGGTGACTTAGGTGACTTTTAAAGCTACAAGGAACCGCAGACATAAGTATTTGTCATTGATTTCAACTTGATTGACAGACAGAGAGACGGGCAACAAAGTGATCATAATTAAAAGGGTTTCGTTTTCCCTTTTGAATTACGGAACCCTTAAAGTCATACCGAATGTACCCGTAAATGCGACAGCGGGCGCGTGGGGGATGGTGATTTCTGCCGTGGACCAAAAACAATTCTATTAACTGCCCTGCAACCCTCATTTCCATGTGTGCCAAAAGCATACGCACTACATTCAAGAACGAGACGCAAATTTACTATTTAATCGCAAAATACCATTATATTTAAATATTTTTTTATACTTTGCGCCAAGTCTTAAAGCAATATAAATAAATATGTAGCAGATAAAAAATTGGCAATAGATTTTTTACAACAGCTTTTACATTTTTCTAATAGGTTAGGTATTGACTGTAAAAAAGACTACTTATTTTTATTTAAATATTAGAAATACGGAAAACTATTCATAGTGTAAGTTTTTATTGTTATCAGACTTTTCATAAGAAAGGTACTTGGGGGTAATAAAAAGTTAAGAAAACAAACATGTAATTGGGAGCATTATGTTTCCCAAACTTGTTCATATTATATTTTTTCCCGATAGAATACGCTATGTAGACCCAGAATCTACAGACGGTTTATTTTTATGCCGTGTTAGTTTTTAGATATATTTTTTAAATCCTCGATGTGACATTTGTTCAATCCAGTCGAACTTATATATTTCTACTTTGGTTCATATATTAAAAAGAAAAAAAAACGAATTTGAAAAATTAAATTGTGACACTGTCATTGTGAAATGAATTAACAGATGTGTTTGTTAGTTACGTTTGCTTTTGTGTCTGCGGTTTTCTGGAGTTTTTAACGACGCTTCGTCCCTGATCACTGGATTCCGACTTACCTGCACTTCACGACGAACCCGCGCTGTTTATTGGACTACGACTGTATGCTTTACTGACGACTCACGCACGTATTTTGGACGATTCTTCTCTCCTTTAACGACCGCTGCGTATGTGATTATTGGTGTAAATAATATACAATGACTGATGAAACAGGAAATCAAAGCCAAAAAAAAATATAAATTGTATGATAGGGCTTATTTCCGTGATGAAGTTCAATGTTTTGTGCCCTCTTGTAAAAAATATAGGAGGGACAATCGAAAGATGACATTTTTCATTTGACGAGGACAAGCTACGTGGTTTCAAGCTGTGGAAAGGAATTGCCCGAAGAGGAATTTTCACGTCTGTGAAGAGCACTTTGATGTAACTATAAATTTCATTCTTAATAAAGACGATGTTTCTTTAATTAACATTTCATTTCATTGGTACAAAAATTGGTGAACCTACAAGGTGATGTAATAAAAATATAAGAGTACATCCGCTGTTTTATTTAATTTGCATAAAATTAACTGTAAAGTCTGCCTTTATTATTTATTGTACAGGATAACATTTATAGCTCAGACAGCAGGGTTTCTTCAAGTAGCACTCTACAGATGTTGGTGATGGCTCAGTAGATTTTTTCTCCAGCCAAAATAATAGCACCAACGTGCGTTTACATCCACCTTAAAATAAAAAGACGTTTCATTTTGAATTTGTAAATAAAATATACACATCATCCGTCCTTAAAATAGACGCATATTGGCAAAACAAATAAAATTGACTGAGACTAAATAAGAACTTGTAATTACCTGCTGATGCTGGATAGCCCTCACAGTTTGTATTGATTATCCTTATTTCTTTTTCATTCAAATAAACAGTCTCAATACTCGCAATCTAATACTTTTTGTGACTTCATGCTCTGGTAGAATTCTAGCTCTAACAATGCAATCATTGTTGTCTCTGTTTACTTCCACATAACCCACTGCATATTGTACATAACCATTTCATGACGCCCTAAAATATTAACAAGTAAGTAGTTGTAACATTGTTAAAACCCTTGAATTCGTAAAATTAGGTACAAACAGTCAGCATCAAATAGTATATGTAACATCCAAAGCGCCAAGTATATCGCAATACAACTTTATTATTATTATTACTATAGGCACAAAGATCTGTGCCGATAAATTTGGCGCTTTGGATGCTACATACTATTTGATGCTGACTGTACATACTTATTTAGTGACAACATACTACATACATCAACGTTTTAACACCCCTTATCTCAGCAATATTGTGCTTATCACTAGTCTGGAAGCATTCTAAAATAAACTGCCATATCCATATCAAGCAAATTTGTAGAATCTGCTCGCACAAAGTCAACTGATGCACTAATTTTTTGAAGCCAAGGGTCGTCAGTGTAAGCAGAATCGTTGTCCGAAATACGTGCGTGAGTCGTCAGTAAAGCATCCAGTCTTAGGGGCGATTTCACCAACAAATAATTTACACGAGAGTGGCTAACACAGTATAAACTAAATCTAACGATTTACTCAATGGTTAACTTCATTTCCATTTCACCACGCTAGTCTACGCATAAAAATCTCTCGCATAGTTACTAAGTAACGTTGAACGAATGAATTGAATGAAATCGTAAAGCACCCAAGTAAGATAGACAATTTGTCCCATGCTTGAGCAATGGTGCTGCGTATTTTTTAAATTCGAGTAATACATCAATTGTGAAGTAAGTATTTAATTCACTTGACAGTGACAATGACAACACTAATCTACATCTAACAGTTTACTCAGCCGAAATTGGCGGTGTAAGATTATTCTCTAGTCTAGTCTAGATTTTATCTTTAGGTTAATTATTGGCGAAACGTAAAGTGAGTTTACTCACGTGTAATTAATGATTTATTATTGGAATAAGGCTTATACTGGGTCGGTGAAATTGACCCTTTAGTCCAATAAACAGCGCGGGTTCGTAGTGAAGTGCAGGTAAGTTGGAATCCAGAGATCAGGCCCAAATCGTCGTTAAAAACTCCAGAAAACCGCAGACACAAAAGCAAACGTAACTAACAAACAAATCTGTTAATTCATTTGACAATGACAGTGTCACAATTTATTCTTTTAATTTCCTTTTTTTTCTTTTTAAACTATGGACCAAAGTAAAAATGTATAAGTTCCACTGGATTGAACAAATGTCACATCTAGGATTAAAAAAAATATATCTAAAAACCAACACGGCATAAAAATAAACCGTCTGTAGATTCTGAGTCTACATAACGTATACTATCGGGAAAAAATACAATATGAACACGTTTGGGAAACTTAATGTTCCCAATTACTATTTATGTATTTAAGTATTATAATGTACCTATATATTATGTATACCGTCGCCTAGAACCTATAGTACAAGTTTTGCTTAGTTTGGGACTAGGTAAATTTATGTAAGATTGTCCCTCATATTTTAATTATTTATTTTTTATTATGCAAAAAAAACGTATTTTTGTAAATTTATGGATACAATTGAAAATGCATAGGTCCTCTGTAAAATTGTTAGCTAAGTTTTTTTGTTTTTATTATAACGCTCTGCGATGCGATTCAGATTCTGTTGATGCCACACTACTATGAACTTATAACCTATTTTTAAAAGAATCAAAACGGTTTGTAACCATACAATGATCTACGTAAAAATAAAGTTATAAACTGAATTATCCAGTAACAATTCGATCTCATGCTTGCTTACTCCGCATCTATTTATGGCGAGCCAAAACACAATTTGAGCATGCCCCAGGATGCTCGGGGAAATTCTACTCGCCTTATCCTTTCACGTAGAAAATTAAATGTCTCACAGTAATATCCGAGGCCCGTGGTTTTGGCTTTGGCAGGTGATCTACGGTTTCGCTGACTTGGAGATAATTATGCCCAACCTATTAAATAGGCATTTGTATTGGTGTTTCTTATGTATAATATAATAAAGTTGTACAATTTTTATGTAGGTATACATTAAAAGTATTTGTAATAAGTGAAATAGGCTACTTTGAGTCATGCAAGGATGTTTATTTGCTACTTTCTATCCGAGTACGATGAATAAAAAAAGGGTTATGACTTTTTTCTCCTTCGCCGACGAAGTTGCGTACACCTATATAGATGTTTATGTCATTTTAGCAGCTTTTTAAATTCAAAAAATTTAAACATTGTACTTAAAATCAATAAATTACAATGAAGTGTTGGCGGCAATAAATCTATCATATTGTAATTTTTATGTACAATATTTCATACCTATGAAGCCGAGACCAAACACTGTCGAAAACTAAGCAAGAAAGGTTGTATTGACTTGTTCTTAACCGATTTTCATGCCTGTTACTCGATAAAACAAAAATATTCATTTTTCCTGGAATTCAGCGTCCGTCACTTGTAGTATATGTACAAAATTATTGGAAATTGAGTTTCGTACTAAATTTGTGATAATATTTCAAAGAGTTATCAGTGCCGATATGGAAAAACCTCCTGGGAACAGAAACTTAACAGCAGCTCTAGAAGAATCAATAAGAAATAGCTCTAAGATTGGCTTAACGCAATCAACACTAGCCAAGCAATTTCCGCTTTATCAGTCGACTACTTTAAAACGCGAATAGATACACGAATGTGTCAAGAAGCCAAACGCACCTGCCCCTCCACATTGCCTAACGCGTTTGACGCTCAGAATCAGAATCAAGTGTCATGATCTTATATGGGTTATGACAGTTGATTCGGTCATTCAGTCAGTTCGTATGGGTTATGACATTGATGTCATAATTTCGTTAGGGAAACCCCCCTGGTCGACCATGCTGTACTTCAAGTCTGGTTAACTGCAACATTATGCTATAAGCAAGAGATAATTCACGAGATATTAGTGTTAAAAATTGCCTGATAGCCAATGGGCTACGTGATTGTCCCCCGTGAAGAAACCTCTGATTTCTAAGAAAATCGGACATATTAGAACAAAATGCGAAAGAATTTTTTTCTTGAATTGTGGGAAAAAGTAATCTGGAATGGCAAACCCAAGTTTTTATTATTTGGAACAGATAGATTACCTACGTTCGACGACGTCCAAATTATTTCCTTTCAAAGTTCATCAAATCTCTTCTCCGACGATGTCAAACTGATGCAAAGGGTTTCAGTACCAAGTACCTACGAAATCGAACATTATTTTGATTTTTAGTCAAGAAATCGCAATTTTGGTTATTTTTCTTTGTTGATAAATCACTTTTTCAGTTCTCCTGTTCAAAAAGTACGCCATATTAGCTTCGCGAAGCGAGACTAAAATAGTACATTTAGCCCCTAGGGTTTAAAAGAAAGCCATATAATCCCATACACATTTCTATGACACTGAAAAATTAAACTTGCGGCCAACCTGATCAGATTGGCCAAACTTTCTGATAGAATTGCTCAAACTGTACTTTTAGTTTTCATGAAATATACAATTTCAAGTCAAGTCTTTCTTTTCTTCTCGCAGTCGAAGTGAAAAGCAGAGTGGAAGTTTAACACGGGGCTAAAAGCCATTATGACACTCAGACATATTTGTCTTCGCTCACTTCGTGAGCTCGTCAAAATGATCATTTCGTGTCATAATGGCTTATTTTAGCTCCTTGTCAAACAATCTACGATTTATTATCAGTTACTTTACGCAAATATAGACAAAATTTTGTAAAATGAACTTTCTATACAATATGGAAACATATAAGGTTTTACCATCAACTAAAGAACTTTTATATGATATTCGTGTAGGTAGTCTTAGTCGATCACTTTGTTCACTGTACGTTATTAAGTTCCGTTTTAAATAATATAACGTTTATTTTGACACCCCTTAACCAACCTCAACAGAGTAGGCTTAATTCATGTGTTTAGTTTTCTTTACCCTGAAAAAAAAAGTCCATGTGTCACAAATTTCCCATTTAGAAAACAAGTATTGCTTACTTGCAAGTCTTGCAATCTGTACCACTGAAACCCTGTATACAGTGTTTATACCTATATGTATATTGACGAGGTGTGAGAAACAAATTAAAATCAAATAAAACACAATCAAGTTGATAGATTGCCTAATTTACTGCATTAAGGCTACTAAAGGTGGTTGTTACAGAAAATAATAAAAGAAAGGTTGGCGGGTTGTCGCTGTTTAGTGCTCCGCGACCCCTCGTAAATCCTCCTTTTAAAACGGGACTTATTTAATTAGTCAGGCTCTTATAACTTGAACGGGACTTCCTAATATACCTTTCTGGATAGTTGTCTATTGTTAGGAGTTTCCCTCTTATATGGCGTAAAGTTCATTGTTTAAGGGAACAAAGAAGCTTTTTGTCTAAGGGTGGGTAAAACAGGTGAACTAACACAAGCACACTAATTCCAAAAATAAATTCTACGATGAAAATATTTCTCCAGCTTATGATATGAATAGAAATGATGAAACCTCTCAAAGATTTTAACTTTATGTGTTAATTATTCATTAAATTCATTTCTACGTGAGAGTTGACGATGCTCTTTATGGTTATAGGATTATTCGTTTTGCTTTTGTTGGTTATCTCTGGAATATGATGCACTGCGGAATCTGCATTTGCATAAAAGCGTCCATTATCCACAGCTTCGGCCAAATAAAAAATCAATAGCCACCGGACTGCGTAAAGGCAGACGTATAATGGGGTCGTATTACGAAACCTTTTAGGCTCCTGCTGTAACGGCATATATTATCTTCAGTGTGATTTAGTAATTAAATTTGAGGTATTATAGCGAATTGAAGTGTCAGGGTATTGTCATGAAATAATGCAACTGTCTAATGAATGAACTTGTACGCAGATTAGGAATGGACAATCCTGGACTAAAAACTCATCTAAAACCGATTCAGTTGTATTTTTTTTGTATCAAAGATTGATAAGAGGATACAATAAACTTTCACATTGAAGTTCTATCAGACTACACTGGCTAAAAATAAAATCCATAACAAAACTATATCTTAAAATGGCCAATGTGGTCCTGACGACACTGACAGCATTTCCAAGCTTGGATTGTTTCTGACACGCTGGGTGAGGAATTTGCCATTTCTTTGGCGACCTGTCATGTCGCCGAGTCGTTTCGATAGGCCTATTGAGCATGTAGCCGTGTAGCATGTCATGCTAACTGCTTTTCTTTACACAAGGCACATTACATAACTTACTTATAAGTTATTTTTTTTGTAATGCATGTTTTGTACTCTCAAAGAAAAAAATAATACTATTAGTGGAAACTGTTTTTAGCTTCTGTATTAACTCTTCGTTTTTGTTAACTCTTAAGTGTAATTGTATGCTGTTTGTTTCCCATTACAATAAAAAAATAAAAAACAAACTGAATTTAACCATGTTTAAAGCGGGCATTAAATACAATTATTTGCTGATTTGCGCGAGACTATTTTGTAATAAGTACATATTTATAATAACAAGATATGTATTGGCAATACATAATGGTATCAAACCAGAGCAATCTTATAAAATTTTAAATTGTTTAATAAATATATATAAATTTTGAGGAAAAGTTACAAATAAGAACTACGAGTAAGCATTTGAAGATATCTGAGCCGATAATTATTATTTTCGGGTATTTTGTATATACTAGTATCTAATATAAGTATAAAACAATTCCGTGAAAAACATAAGATTAAGATGAAATTTCACGCCGACTTATGTCCTATCAGATTATTCTAGTTAAATTACATGTCGCTATAACTACATATGGTTGTGGCTTTGTAGTTCATAAGTACTTGCACAAATTTAAAAACGCTTTTACAGAATTTATTAATTTTTCTTATGGGTTCCTTTACGATACTAACGCTTATACCTCATAACATCATCATGAACATTGCGGCAGATCACTAGTAGAATCGACGACCGCTGGAGTAGAAATAATCTCGAGTGATGACCACGGCCAGGAAGACCCAGCGTGAGAAGGCCTTGTGGACCGACGATTTTATATTAGTATGGTTATAACCAGTCACTGCCCAACAGCGGATGTCATTTGGCTGGAATAATGGTTTGGCTGTATTGGTTGCGCAAACGGCTTATACAGCTGGCGGTCCTGGGGTCAAATCCCAGCTAGGGCATGTGTTTTTGTGATGACCACGAATGTTTGTTTGTTCCTGGCTCAAAGATGCGTACTATATATGTAAGTATTATATTTATTCATATAAGTACGTATATCATACCCTAAGAATAAGCTTTGCTTAATTTGGTACTGGGTCGATTTGTGTGAGATCGTTCATGATATTTAATAGCAAATTTGAAGAAAGTTTCAAGAAGGGGGTTTGTGAATTTATAAATTATCGTGTTCATTCCGGCTAGACAATTTAAAACAGACTTATCCTGTAGCAATTTTTAAATTCGCCCACATGTGGAAACTTAGCTGCCAGCTATAACAGTCGTAGGCTTGTCAACTTTAACACTCGAGTTATCCATTAACTTACATATCCTCCAGTGTGGTGTTTGACGCCACACACAGAACTTTATTGAGGCCAACGACTTTCGCTGACTGAAATAGAATAAGCAGAATCAAATACGCGAATCGAAGGCTTCTTAGCAGTAGCACTACAATAGCGTAAAGCGTATATGCATTTTTTTGGGTTCCTACTTCTTCATTGACAAAATGTTTCTTATAATGTTTTATTTCGTATAAAACTTTATTCTCTGACAATGCTCTGAAATTTAAAAAGGTCATCGTATAGAAACCATGAGGGTTATGGCTGTTTTATAACAATCCTTAATTAAACGCTATGAAATAAAACATTCTACGAAATTTATTTCTTCGCCATTTTTATTATAAAAACATTAACGATATTAAATTGGAGCATATTTTCTCCTGTGACTTAAATTCAACAAACCTATGAGGAATAGGCTTTAGGAACATTATTTTTAGGTGTTCTAAGTTGTCAACACCACCACTATTACGAGGGTTGCTACTTATATATCCGGAAACAAAAAAACAAACAAACGTACACGGCTGAAAATAGTTTTATTGTTTTTCAAAGTATTCCCCTTGATGATCTATGCACTTTTGCATTCGCGTGAACCAATTTTTAAAGCACTTCTGCCACTCCGCCTGAGGTACCTCCATAACGTGTTGTTTGAATGCGTCGACAGCATCTTCAGCGGTCGAAAATCGTTGACCGCGTAATTTATTCTTTATATTTGGAAATAAATAAAAATCGTTGGGTGCCAAGTCAGGGCTGTACGGCGGATGACCCGTTAATTCCACATTTTGACCCTCCAAAAATAGAGTTGTTTCGCGTGACGTATGACAGCTGGCATTGTCATGATGAAGAATGATTCTTCGTCGCTGGTTAGTTTTACGAATTTGTTCAAATACTTCCGGTAAGCAAATGGTCGTGTACCACTCTGAATTAACCGTTCTACGGTTTTCTAGTGGCACTGTAGCTACATGGCCATTAATACCGAAGAAGCAGGCCACCATTTGTTTCAATGTACTTTTTGCACGAGTAACTTTCGTAGGGTTCGGCTCATTTTGAAACACCCATACCGTTGATTGTTGCTTCGTTTCGGGATCGTATGCATAGATCCAGGATTCGTCACCTGTATAGATGTTATAAACGGCTTTTGAGTCACCACGGTTATATTTTTTTAACATTTTATTGCACCATTCGACGCGAGCATGTTTTTGCTCATTTGTTAAGTTGTGGGGTATCCAACGCGAACAAATTTTTTTTACAGCCAAATAATTATGTAATATGCTATTAATGCTGGTCATAGAAATACCCAGAGTCGCCTCTATCTCGCGGTACGTAACATGTCGGTCGTCCATTATAAGTTTTCGCACAGCCTCGATATTTTGTTGTACAACGACCGATTTCGGGCGACCTGCCTTAACTTCGTCCGTAAGCATACTACGTCCACGATTGAACTCACTAAACCAGTGATACACAGTAGTTTTAGATGGGGCTTCATCACCAAAAGTTGAAGTTAGTTGATCTATGCACTGTTGTTGCGTTAAACCACGCCGAAAATCATAATAAATCATAGCACGAATATTTTCACGAGTGAGTTCCATTCTTGCTGCGAGATGACATTTAAAACCCGTCAAAAACAAAACACGAGCGTTAATAAGGAAGAAAAAATATACCTTATATACTTAAAAAAGTTCAAATTTTACCATGGCGGTCAAATATGCTATTTAAGAAGATTGTAATCCCGGTTTCCGGATATATAAATAGCAGCCCTCGTATGGATATTTTGTTTGATAATTATCTATGTCAAGTCAGTGGCAATAATAGGAAAATGGATGACATGGTCCAATATAATCACTAAGTAAAGTACCTAAGTATGTTATCAGTGACGGGACTCCTATAAATTATCGACAGGTTCAAGCATGCTGTATGTGTGTATTTCTAATATTTCAAACGTCCTTAAATTTCGATCGGAATCATTGGAATAATGAAAGTAGATATTGGTCTCCTAAGTTCATTGTCGAATGGAGGCAAAAGCTCTAGTAGCTGTTTTTACTGACTCATTTAAAATTTAAAGCCTTTATAGTAATCAATAATTTTTAACCGACTTACAAAAAAGGAGGAGGTTATATGTTCGATAGTTTGTATTTTTTTTTATGTATGTTCACCGATTACTCCGCCAATAGTGGACCGATTTTAAAAAATCTTTTTTTATTTGAAAGGATATACTCCTGAGGTGGTCCCATTGCCACCAAGTTGGGATCTGATGATGGGATCCCAGGGAAATCGGGGGCAATCCTCAAATGTTATAGGCACTTATGACGTTTTTCATATATTTTCTTAAGCTATTTAAGTATTTGCATATGGTAGTCATCATCTCATCATGCTGAGCTGATGGCGGAAGGTACAACTCCTTAATAGTTAAGAGTTTAGGGTAATTCTTAAAAAAATCATCTATTATAGGTAGATACGTTAAGACTGTTAGTCATATTATTTATAGTGTGTCCCTGAAGTAGTCTCCTTATCACCAAGTCAGGATCAGATGATGGAATACCAGGGAAATCGAAAGAAACCCTCAAATATTATAGGCACTAACAATGTTTTGTATATATTGTTCTAAGGTTATCAGTTGTTTTCCTCTGGTTGTCATCATTTCATGCTGAGCTGATGATGGAAGGTACAATGAACTAGCTAACTTTTACATTTCTTACTTCCAAAGACTCGAGATGCGTGCAAAGTGCCTCCTAAATCTTCTCATTCTAGGCTCTACAAAATACTTTATATCACTACTAAAATCCATCACTAAAAAGAAAAAAATATTTTTTTTAAAATAAAAAAAGAACCGACTTTAAAATAAACTAAAAAGCCAAAAATAATCTTTTATGTTCGGTACGGATTACATTAGAATCACCTTTTGAAGTCGGTTCTTTTTTTATTAATTTTTTTTATAATACGTAATATTATCAATTGACAGGATAAAGCAATGACTTCTAAATGATAATATCACAGTATGTATCACGTCCGAAATATAAACAGGTAACCGGAAAATGTTCAAAGCAAAAAGTGCTTCATTTGAATATTTTAATTAAGCTACTAATGAACATCACACTTTAACATCAATTTCAGGCGACCGAGCGACCGGGTCGCGTCCCCTTTCCAGGAAAGCGCACAATTACTCTAGGTGTCACCAACGAATAGTAAAATAAAGTGTAACACAAGGTTATGTCAGCATAAACTCTTAATCTTAGCAAAAAGCTTATTAATAAGAAACTAGAAACCTTTTGTTCGCGGAAGAGAAACAAGTCATAACCCTCTTTTTTAGCAGCGTAGTCGGATGAAAAGTATCCTATAACCATCTGCGGATGCTTAGCTTCCCGTGTGCCAAAAATAGTTTAAATTGGTTTAACAATTTTGGCGTAATGAAGCCAAAACAACACATACAAACGTACAAAAAATCCAAAATAGTACATTGTGCACCGTGGGCGGTAGAGAAGGAATTACAAACGAGAGTACATTGAAGGCCGATGCCGCAGGCTGAGGGCTTCAATGACTCGAGTTGTAATTCCGGTACCGCCCGAGTAACACACAATGTTTTTCATCACACTTGTGAGGAAACTAATAAATCATTATGTTACAAAAATATTGTTACTTTCAAGTGTCACAAGGCGCCACATTGTGTCATAAAATGTCATTTCGTGATTGGTAGAATCTCATTCCATAGATAACATAAACAATGGTTTCGGTTTTTTTTTCGTTCGTCCAACAAAGGTTTCGTTCCGAAACTATTTTTTTATTTTGTTGCATACAATCTTTTACGTAAATTAATAATTGTAAAATAGTATAGACAAGCTGTTTTAACGTATTTAACTATAGAGTCGACGTGCATTTATTGATATTACATTATGTATAATTCAAATTTGTTGATTTTGACTAATTCTCTTCGGTTCCGTTCTAAACCTGGCATATTAGAGTAGTGAATGCAGTCAAAAAAAAAATTAAAAAAAAAGTCATTATGCCCGTAGCCTTAATGGATAAATAAAAAGCCCACGGTTTTAATTAAGACCTTGTCGCTCGTTTTGCTTGCGTGTAATGACACCGTTTACGAACAAGTGTGATGAGAAAGATTTTTCGGTTCAGTGACCTTCAAAAAGACCAAAGTTTTTGTTTTGTTAAATTTTGATTGTACATTACACGGGATCCCCCATCGGGTTTTTTCTATTCCGTAGCCAAAATGGCAAAAACGGAACCTTTATAGTTTCGTCATGTCCGTCCATCCGTATGTCACAGGCATTTTACTCAAAAGCTACAGGATGAAATTGAAATTTGGAGTATAGGTGTCTTGTATAAGCCGTTACTTAGTTTTTAGTTAAATAAAAAAATTATATGTCTGATTTCGAGAATATTTCCGGAATTTATCGCTCTGAAAGTAGCATAAATTTTGTCCCGTCTTCCCGTCTATCTTCTAAACTATGTCTATGTATGTCCTAAACAAATGAAAAAAACGCAGGTAAAACTTAATTAATACTTTAAAAGAAAATTATTTTCATCATACCGTTATTAAGTTATTGGCGAAAAACTGCGCTTCTCAGCACAAGGACGTAAGTGCCACGAATATAATATGCTCTTTTGCTTATACACTTTTTCACATCGTATTATTTTTATCTGCAGTGCATTTGTGTGTAATAACGACTACGGAACCGGCACACTGTGGTCTTATGCTCTTAGCCGGTTGTTTTTGAGTTATTAGCATAAACCTTTTTTATTTGGTATATCAGAAATTTGAAAGAGAAAGCGTGATGAACACGATCTCATTGCCTACATTAGAGTATGATTTGCAGCTGTAATTGGTTATCAAATAAGTAAATTGTAGGAACAGCTTAAAGCGCCTATAACCTCAGTTTCTTTATATTTTATGGATTATTTGTACAGTGGATAGCACTAAATATAGTCTCGGCAACATTGAAAATTTGAACTGCAGGAAGTGGCCGCATACGGCCCGGTACGGCCGGCAGCTGTAGGTAATGTTACGAAATTAGTGAGTTGTGCACGCAATTTATTCAGTGAATATCCCAAAATATATATATTTTGGGCTACGATATCTTAGTACAGCTGGTAGCGATGCGTATAATTATAAATATAATAAGTGAGTCGTATGAGCAGCTTAAATAACAATTTTAAAAGCTATAAAAATCTTTGTTTTTTTAGCACCTAATTTATTCTAGGTTTCATTGAAAATTTGAATAGCAGAAAGTGTGATGGGCACGGTCACATTAGAGTACGGTTGGCAGCAGTGGGTAATATTATAAAATTAGTGAGTTGTAAGAGCAGCGGCACCTGGTTCCGGCTGCGGGGAGCACTAACTCAGCGATTCCGGATCCAACGGTACATTTAATTCTTAGGATACGACCACACCAATTGTTGCGAAATTGTGGAATTAGTGCAGTTGCTTGTGGTTAATTTAATGCTGTGTTCTACGGTCTCGTGACACTGGATGCATTCTACTTTCATTGCTTATTAGAGGCAGCCTGCAATTTCATCGGCAGAGGAGTAATAACTATCTATTTTGATATGATGTGAGACACAAACCTACAATTATAATATAGTATGCATAAATATAAAAATTAAAAAACAATAATGAGGAATATCCAAATACCTTGGTTTTTAGTAAAATATCTTCAATGTAGGTTGTACAGACATGTCATTCTTACAATTTTGTAATAGTAATGCTACTAAGGCAGCAAAGCGTTTCCAGAGCAATCCAGATTGACAGATGGGTCTGGGTACACATCTGGAAATATGGAGTTGTATGAGACCCGAAATACTACAAATATATCATTTCTATGAAGGTTACTTAATTAGGAGATTTTTATGTTTGATTTCTAATTATGCATAAGCCGACAAATAGATTTAACTACTTCACATAAATCCGGTCATGGATTCTTAAGTAGTTAATTCCTGGTAACACCGTCGAAGCTGCGTGTAAATTTTAGTAATGTAATGAATAAAACAATAACTATGTCATTTTATTTACCGTGCAAAGTAGTGGAGATGACTCAAAATCAGTCAGTAATTATATCACCAACATCTACATCCAATTTTGCTTGATTTCTAAGTCAGTCATTTTATTTAACAACTTCACCTAGTTTAGCTTCAGCAGCAAAGCAACCGAATACTTAACGTAATTAAGTTTGTATTTAATTTCAAAGTACACGGCATACGTATTACTTAGTTTACGCGTGGGCGCACTTCGTGCGAGAAGCTATTTCTAGGGGAGCCTGTTATTTTGCCGATGATTTTTAGCTCGAATTTTATTTCGCACAGAAATGAACCGCTATCAGAAAAGTAGGTTAGGTTACAATTGCGACCCCAACAGAAATTAACCGCTGCTAGAAAAGTAGGGTAGGTTTAGAACTGCGACCCCCACTAGAAACGAATCAAATGCCATAAAAGTACGTTGGGTTAGGCTCGAACTGCGATATTCGCAGAAATGCACCGCTACCGTTACATTGGGTTTGGTCAGGTTCGCTTAGAGCTGCACTGGTGGTAATTTAACAATATAAATACCAACACTATAGCTACTCACTTAACTTTAAATAAAATATTAGTATCTTATATGATATTGCGTTAGGACTTTGGTAGGTTTTGATAAGCATCTAAATTACTTACGTAAATAAAAGTTGAAGAAGAGAAAATTATAATAAGTTAATCAAATTTTGTTTAGGGTTTCATGGTTTTCATAAATGACTAAATAAATAAATAAAATTCGAAAAAATAAACAATGACCAAATAATTAAATGATGAAACTTTATTTGAATAATGTGGCTGGGAAACACATTGTAAGTTTGGAAAATGTATGTTTGGTATATATTTTTTAGTAAGTGAAAATCTGTCAAAAAATATCCGGTAACTAACCCCATTTTCAGACAAGAGGTAAAACGAGTGGGGTGTTAGAATATAAAATCTTATTTACAATAAATCTTTTTCTTTATCAGGCGGTAGGCCTGCAAGATTGAATCGGATATGACGAAATCCTCAAACAAACTAAAATAGTCCAGAAAATTGACGCACGCGTGAAGTAACAATAGTGAGCGCGCCACATCGCTTGTAGAACCTTCGTGGGGGCAGCTATGATCCTAAACACTCAGCTTTTATAGACCCCATTCAAGGTAAAACTACGGTCTTGTGAAGGCTAAAAAAAGAAGCTGGATGCGCACAGCCAATGAGAGGCTATTGCGACCGCGGAGATCCAAGGATAGGTTTTTTCAAGTTTTACTTAAACACAATTTCTGTTCTATTGCCGTCAATAGTGATAATATGAGTCTGAATAATATGCGATCACAGCAGAGTCATGTATCTTGACATAATCAAATGCCATTCGATACTAAAATTAGGATATTACTTAAACATAACTCCTGTAGCCGCGGCTTAACGGCGCCCAGACTTGCTGACTCTTATTAACTTATTTCAATCCGAGGTTTTTCTTTGAATGCATTTTGCAAGGTATTTAGGAGATATTCTCTAGGTAAAAATCGTGCAGGATTTAAGAAGGGAATTACTTTTCGCTGTAATATTACCTTTGCAGCGGAAACAAACTAGAAAATGTATTTGTACGAGTAGCTGAGACAGCGGGGTTTTGAATCGGTGAGCTTGTATTCTGGCTTGCTTATATGGAAGGGTTTATCTTATATGTAAATTTAAATATGTTACATCCTTTTGTGACCACAGTCTTGTACAGGTCGGTCACAGATTGTACCCAGGTCACTCAGGTGTCGACTTAAATTATTCAACCGTCCTGGAAGGTTGATTTTGGGAAGGTGGAATAGGTTCAGTTATTGCATTTTCGGAGCGTGTGATGTATCATACGATACGACGTCTCGAAACGTTGTGATACTAATTTGGACCTTTTTTTCCATTTGCACGAGGTTTTCTTACTGATAATTTTACCAAGTAAATCATTCAGAGTAACCTAATTTTTTTCATTTTTTCTATTACGCAACAAGTACAATGGGAACGTCGAAAATTAAAATACGAATAACGTAACGGCTCCAGTAATGGACGGTATTGGATTACCTTTACTTAAGTACGTCTCTTTCACTTTTCAAGTTTAACGGTTATTTAATACAGTAAAATATTCCTCAATAAACATTATTTATGACAAGGGACAAAAAGTATAACGAAAAGTCTGATATCTTTGTTAAATCTTGGAATAGATAGTGGAGATCCTGGAATGGACACACCAATACTGGACGCCCTAATTGTGAGGGGAACATTAATAAAATGACCCGGGATTTTATGTTCAAGTAATTTGCCACCCACCCAAAGTTTGCATTTGAAATGTTTTCATTTAAGAATTATGAAACAAGGAATTTGTATATTTTATCGCCTCCATTTTCTGATTCCTATAGTACACGACATGTTTGGCTCAGTGGGTTGTACAACGGTCTACGAAGCTGGCGGTCCTGGGTTCGAATCCCGGCCAGGGCAAGTGTTTGTGTAATGACCACGAATGTTTGTTCCTGGGTCTTGGGTGTTTTCTATGTATTTGAGTATTATAATTTATCCATATATAATGTATATCGTCGCCTTGTACCCATAGTAAGCTTAGCTTAGTTTGGGACTAAGTCGATTTGTGTAAGGTTGTCCCTGATATTTATTATTATTTATTTATCTGGGATAGTTTGTCCATTGCAGACCTAGTTGTAGCTATGCGTCGCTTAACTTCAGCCTCCGAACTGTCTGAGACCAGGGGCCTCACAAAAGCTTGTAATTATTATTACAAACGGAAATCTCTTTCCAACAATATATATTAAAAAGAGACTTACCAAGGCAAAGGCTTCATACACGTACAGCTCCCGTCATTTAAAATCGGTTAAAGATGTTAAGTTGTAATGTATAGCTTGCAAAGGCGCAATTTACATGGAGCTCTGCATGTGTATTACGAAAGCAGGAATAAATACTTATCCTTTTTATTCGTCTTTCTTATTAGGGGCGAGATTGGCATTGTTTAGTGCCTGAAAGCTGTCAGTATTTCTAAATCTTTCTAAGACCGAGGTACGTTATTTTGGGACGATAATTTGTCATATTAAATTAAATTACACATATGGTTGAGCTATTAAATTATCGATGAATGTTGTAAGGACCACATTTGGCACCGGTCTCCGCGCAATGCACATATGAATTTCGCTATAATTAATCCTTATCTATACTAATTATACAGTTGTAAATATGAAATTAGTTTACATCAAACATATTTTCCTAAAACTAAACAAAATGAGTTTTTCTGAGGACCCTGTTCGATAACAGAAACATGGCGTCAAGCATTACAATTACAATTGTTACAAATAACAGAAGCATACTGCCAACTCTTACCTACACATAGATGGCGTTTGACTTTTTTCATGTGGGCCTGTTATTGATCACTCGTCTAACTAATGTATATACAACCTTATGTATGCTATTATAAAGTTGCAAAAATGAAATGTCTGCACATTGAAGATATTTTCAAGAAAATGACTGTAACGGGCTAATTGGAGGTCACAGGTTTTTGTTTTTTTGTATGTTCGTATGTGTCGTTGTGGCTTTACCACGCAAAATCGGCTAAACGGATTTCATTTATTTTTGGTACATAGATAGCTGGGTATTCCAGATATTTATAGGATACTTTTTACCCGACTATGTTGAAGAAAAAAAGACAGGTTATGGCTTTTTCTCCTCCGTGAACGAAGTTTGCGAGCACCTTCTGTTATTCCTTATTTAAATTTGAGATTATCAGCAAAACTGGCCAAGAGTACGTCGGACCATGCTCATTGTAAGGTTTCGTAGCCGTTATATGTACTACATAGAAATGCACTAAAAATGAAAAAATACGATTTTAAAGTGCATGAGTTCGCAATAATTTAAAAACGGAAGTTGAATATAATTTTCGTTTTAACTATTTATACATTTTTTAAAATATTTTTTGGCCATATGGTTAGATAGGAGGCAAAATATATGCTACTTGTAGAGCGATTTTTTCCGAAGATACTGACAAAACCATTTTTTTTTAGAAATCTCAAAGCATTTTTATAATAATTGTCAATATATGTGCCACACGTTAATGTTAGTTGAAATTCTTTTTAGCTTCGTTTACTTGTATGCAGTGCCCCACATACAATTTCTTTTTATTATTTAACTACCAAACTACGTAGCCGCTTGTAGGTTTTGAGTAAAATGCCTTTGACATACTTACAGACGGATGGACATGATGAAACTATAATAAGGGTACATTTTTTGCTATTTTGGCTTTGGAACCGTAAAAATTTACAAATTTTTAAATTAATACTCGAAATTGCAAATATATTTGACACAATTTCAATTAATACGATTTACATACATGTGGTTCCAATGTGCTCACGGAATCATGTCCAATAAATCTGCCATCATATTGTATAGTAGAAAAATATTGCTCTTTGAGTTTCATTAATTTTGTGAACAAACATTATTACAATTGAATTATTACTCCACATGTACTCTATTATAAACTTTAAAAAAAATTAAATGCGTGTAAATTGAAGATATTTTCACCAAAAGTGATACTGACTATTTTTAGAAGGTAAATCGAAACAATTTATTTTTAATGTGTTAGTAACGTGTGTCTTTGGGATTTCATCACGTCAAAACGGTATGGATTTCAACCAACTTTCGTACACAGGTAGCTTGTCGTCTACAGATATAGGATATTTTGTATCGCCAGCGTTTTTTTTTTGGTGTACGATAAAATATTAAATTATTAAAGCGCTGTTTACACGAACTCCAAAATCGGTAGTAGAAGTAAAAGGCTAGCTGTAATGGTTAATAATTCATATTCACGTCATATGCCACCAAACTAGAGGATAACATGTTCCAAAATCACAATGGAAGTTTAAAATTATTCACGCTGCAGGCGTTGCAAACCAAGCCCTGCTTTAAATTCACACTTCCGTTTCCTACCCTGAGTACCTGCTTTGTACGAGACCCCGGCTAGGGCTTGGCGACAATGAATATGCATTCAAAGCTTTGCTGGGCTATACGTAATTGACCAAGTTTTTCTTTCATTATTTGCACATAATTAGAGAAATAAAGTGTATATGTCAAGGCGTGCTATCATTTTTTTTTTATAATTTTATAATTGATTCATACACGCAGAACATATATAAAGATATTCACGTATATTATAATTTCAGTTTCGAAAATTGTGAGAGTTAATGGGGTAAAGTGACTGTTACAGACAAACACGGTGACAGTAACTATCCAATTTTTAATATTCTCTTCTGCTCATTTAAATAAAACAGTCAGTCGAACACGAACGCTGCGAAGCTTCCGAAATATCGGGAACTCAAATGAGATAATGTACGCGATATAATCCATTTAAATTGTTTTATCTATCCAATTTTTATTAAATTACCAACTAAAATATACCAACAAATAATAGACCTGTACTAAAAAAAAAACATGTGGTTGTATATAAAATTAACTGACAAAACGACTATGTAATCAAAAAACAGATTCATTTGATGCTCAATAGTCGTATTTACGTGATAAAAGCACCAGTATATTCAACGAAGAAGAAATAGATAAAAAAAAAACAAAAAAAAACTGTACATACTTAATTGCCTAAAAACTATCAGCATACATAGACAAGCACATCTTTCAGAATACCAGTATAAATATGCGAAGTTACACGTATCGTCGTGAGTGGCTCGGCGCGGATGGAAACAATTCGCTTAATGTGGCGCTGTGGAGCGCTCCTTTGAGTGTGAAAATAAACTTTTAGGTCAGGTACGAGCATCAACGACACTATCAAATTAAGCAGACGCTCTGCGAACTAGCTGCCAATTTAATTAGAACGCCCAAGAAATGCGGAGCATTTTAATTTCATTGGAAGTTTCAATAAAAAGGTAATCCGTTGGAAAGTTTACTTTGTTGCTCCATTGATTTTGAATGCACTGTTCTCCTAATTAAAACACCCGACTAGCTCGTCGAACGGTGTAATTACGAGTCTAGACCGTCTTGTTACAATGCCTAGACATAATACCAAAAGTAAATTTTGCTTCAATCAGGTTTACCTAATTACTTGATATAACTGCCTTGAACACAAATTTAATGTCCCAGTCTAATGGGAACCCTGCCCACCGGGTCACATTTGGGCGATTTTATTTAAGTGTGTTTTTTTTTGTATACTTATTTAAAGTTAATTAAATAGATTATTTAGTATATTTTTTTGTACTTATGTAAAAACACTAATATAACAAATACGAAAGTGTGAAAAAAAAATTGAAAATAACAAATCGATCCAAATGAGCAACCATCGCATGCTTTTAAGTATTTCAAAATCATGCGATAAACTACGTGACATTCGTAAGTAGCCCTAATTTTCAACAATTTTATTTAAAGTAATATAGTGTTATTATACATTTGTGTATGTCGGTCTTATAAACCAAAACAAATTGAAAATGGTCTCGTTTTGTCACTAATTATAGGTGAAAAAATGTTGTATGTAGTAGTGTGTAAAATTGATATGGAACTTATGTCATTTTTCTAATATGGAACTTCAAATTGCCTATACGGATACGCTTCTACTACATACAACAGGTGACTTACCTAAGTTTTTCACCTATATCTACGGGTAGTTTGCAATCATAGTAAACAATGTACGGACGAAATACACAAGCTACTGTTTCTTCCAGCCGGAACGGACAGCATTCTAGATAGCAACTGTCATTGCGCCGTGTTTATCGACGGCGCAGGCATCAGAACTGCGTGTTTATCAAAGCCTACGGCGGCGTACACTAAACTAATGCGTTTGTACCAATTTTAATACATATCTTCATCGTTTCTTGTCTTTATCTTACCTGATTTACCAAATACAAGATAAAGTAAATACTAGCTTCTGTCCGCGCCTTTGGCCACGCATGATAACAAAAAATTAAATAAAAAAAGAAACGACTTCAAAATAAAGTAAAAAGCCAAAAATAATCTTTTATGTACGGTACGGATCACATTTGAATCACCTTTTGAATTCGGTGCCAAACCATTCATTTATTACTATTAACATAAATGACACGCAAGAACCGCGGCGGCGAGCCTTTAGTTATTACCTACCTATATATAGTTATATTCGTATTTTTGTTGGATAAAGGACTTTACTTCAGGTTAAGCACCGTCTTCAAAAGGTGATTCAAATGTGATCCGTACCGTACATAAAAGATTATTTTTGGCTTTTTAGTGATGGATTATAGTGACATAAAGTAATTTTTAGAGCTCAAAATGAGAAGATTGAGGAGGCCCTATTGTAAATAAATTAGACCAATTGTAGATAAGACTATTGTAAATAAAATCTAAATTACAAGAATTGGCTAGGTCAAAATGGTTAAATTCAGTAGCTTGCTGGTTAAAAAAGAATACGACTAACAGTCTCAACTGACCCATAATATTTAAAGAATTATCTCGCAACTCAAATTTGGCGTAGAATCTCGAGTGATGTTGTGAGACGGAATATTTCTGTCTCTGATGGACTAGTGAATGGAGCTATGGGCATAATAAAAAAAATGCCCGGCCCTAAGACGAGATCAGCTGGAGGACGGGGAGCTCCCGGTAGCCGTGTACGTATAATTTTACTATGAAACTGTTGATCTTAGGTTAAAAGATAGTGACGGTTGCATACCCGTACCTCCATCATGTACTACGTTTCAAGCGACAAGGGGATACGGCGTTGTGGAGCGACGTATGTTACCTTTAATATTAAGTTGGGCTGTTACTGTTCATAAGCTACAAGGTACCACCCTCGAGAAAGCTGTGATAGTCCTTGATACAAAGAATTTCGCTAAAGGGCAAATATATGTTGCACTAAGCCGTGTCAAAGCTTTGGAAGGCATAGCGTTGTTAGATTTGGACGCCAACAAATTATTAAATCGTTAACGGAAATAACAAGAGTACGAAATCTGCCTTTTGACGATCGAAGCCACACATAATACACGACTTTTATGACATCTAAGACTTTTATACGGCACTTACAGCCATAATGCATTCTAATGTCAATTGCTCACGACCTTTAGCTGAACGTGCTATTTCAGAATCAGGGCCGTTAACCGTTGAGGAGTTCTCTGGTTCTCCATTTTGCTACCCTGATCTTAACCAACTTCTGCCTCTAAGCAAAATATTATAAATAATTATATAGCGATTAGTGAATTATATAACATTGGTTGAGCCCTAATTAGTGACTAGTGGCTTGTGTCTTCATCATCAGTTTTTCTTCACCAAATGATGATTTTCGAGCGTAAATGCTTGTTCTCCTTTAATAAACACCAAAATCGCCCATAACATTTGAGGAATTCCTTCGATTCCTCATCGATCTCATCATCAGATCTTCACCAACATTTTATGGGATCAACTTGGAGATTCCTACTCTTAACCGAAAAATTAATTTTTGAAATCGACTTGCGATCCGCGAATTAAATAACATTGGTAGAGCCCTAAGTGGTAACTGACGGCTTGTGTCTTCATCACCGGTTTCTCTTCACCAAATGGTGATTTTCAAATGTAAATGCTTAAACTACTGTAATAAATAGCGAAATCGCCATAGATGTGCTCATAATATTCGAGGAATTCCTTCGATTCCTCATGGATCCCGGCATCAGATCTTCACCAAAATTTTAAGGGACCAATTTGGATATACCTACTCATGAACAAAAAAATAGTTTTCCAAATCGTCGTGTAAATGACGGAGTTCTGAGGTAACAAACATAAAAAAAAATACAACCGAATTGAGAACCCCCTCCTTTTTTAAAGTCGGTTAAAAATAAAACTTTTCTTGGTGCACCTCTACGCCTAAGGGAATTTGTGTTTCAAATTTTATGTTAGGCCGTGCAATGTCTGTCAATAGTTAAGATACGTTACGTCGTCTTGTATGTATGCGGCCGACATAATGGAAAGCAAAAACTGCAGATGGCAATTCACAAGCAACAGTTTCTTCCAGCTGAAACAGACAGCATTCTAGATAGCAACTGTCATTGCGGCGTGTTTATCGTTGGCGGGCATCGGATCGGCGCGTTAATCAAAGCCCACGGTGGTCGCCTGTCGCCCAGGGCGTTCCACGTTGTCGCACCTGCATAAATCCTACTTGCCTACACTAAGACGATAGTTTAGTTAAACCAGCCTACCAGCCCTTAATTAGAGCGTTAGTTGGCTACAGCTAGGCATCGGCATGCATTCATGTCACATAATCATAATGATTGTCTGTTATTGTGATCTGCTCCTAACATGACGTGAGGAAGTACACGTGCTGACATGTTTTCAGTATTTTTCGGCGCTGAACTTATGTGTCAATTCCAACTTTAGTTTTTCTCTTCGACGTGTCTTATATCTAATTTAATATTTTTTCACTTCTCCTGCTCAAAAAGTACGTCATATTAGCTTCGCGAAGCGAGCCTAAAATAGTACATTTAGCCCCTAGGGTTGAAAAGAAAGCCATATAATCCCATACAAATTTCTATGACACTGAAAACAAGAACTTGCGGCGAGCTACTTACGAATAATTAAAAACAAACAAACCAACCTGATCAGGTTGGCCATTCTTTCTGATAGAATTGCTCAAACTGTACTTTTAGTTTTTCATGAAATATACAATTTTAATGTTAAGTCATTTTTTTTTCTCGCAGTCGAAGTGAAAAGCAGAGTGTTTAACACATGGCTAAAGGCCATTATGACACTCAGACATATTGTCCTCGCTCACTTCGTGAGCTCTTCCAAATAATCACTTCGTGTCATAATGGCTTATTTTAACCCCTTGACTATTTTACCTATAAAATACAATACAATTCAATTTACATAAATATGGTGTCACGATGAAAAGCAGAAGCTTTAGACCTACGGCAATTAACAAGCAATTGTTTTTTCTAGCCGGAACGGACATCATTCTAGTTGGCAACTGTCATTGCGGCATGTTTATCATCGGCAGGCATCGGATTAGAGCGTTAATCCAAGCCCACGGTGGTCACCTGTCGCCTCGGGCATTCCACGTTGTCGCACCTGCATAAATTTTGCTTGCCTGCACTAAGACGATAGTTCAGCTACATCCCAGGTAGCACACAAGCTATATAAGAGCTTATACGGCCATTATATAGCCAGTTTGCGCGTTATAAGGGCTGTATAAGCTCTAATACAGCTTGTGTGCTACTTGGGATGCCTCTAACTACGGAGTGTTAGTCAGCTCAGCCGCTCGACATCGGCTTGCACGCGTGTCACGTTGTCAAATGATTGTCTGATATTGTGACTCGCTTCTGCTTTATAGAGAGGTGCTACTTGCCTGCACACCAGGTGATAGTTTAGTTACATGACTCTAATTACGGAGTATTAGTCCACTCAGACACTCTATATTGGCTTGCAATCGTGTCACATTATCAAATAATTGTATGTTATTGTGATCGGTTTCTACTTCATAGATACTAAGTTACTTGCCAGAACACAAGACGCTAGTTCAGTTATTATGTCTCTAAATACGGTGTGTTAGTCGCTCAACTGCTCGATATCGACTTTCACCTTTCGTGTCATAATATAAAATGATTGTCTGTTATTGTGGCAATTCTACTCACTACATGCTAGTGTAATTATATGTCTCCAATTATGGAGCGTTAGTCTGCTCAGCGGCTCGACATCGGCTTCCATGCGTGTCACATTATCAGATGATTGTCTGTTTGTGACCAGCTGTCTCTAACATGACAGTACATACCGTAATCACCAAGTAGCTAGTAATACATTGTTCAGTATTCCGACGGAAATTATAGCACGCTAATATGTTAACACCATTTTATCTACACGCATATAGTAAATTCTCTTTAATGTGTTCAAAAGCTAATAGGTGACGGCCAGCTTTTCAATACTAAATGTACACATTTTCATAATTGCATGATATCCGAGATAACCCGCTGCCCTCGCCGTATACGATGTAGTTATGAGATCACGTACAACTTTACAGTACAGATGCGGGCCGACGCTGCGCGGCGAGTGCGTCGGGTGGTCACACTAAAACAGTTCTTGGCTCAATGCCTGCGCACTATTATTTTCGCGAAATATGTGTCAGCGTCGAACGCAGCGCTGCACGCTGGCGGACTCGCTGAATGCGGTTTAACATAAGTTTTCAAAATGACACTCCTATAGATCGGATCATTCATGGAGGTGCGTTTTGTTTCGTATTATCGTGCCATTAGGTAACTTGTCAATTAATTGATCTATACGTAAAACCGTGTTGTCTATAAACTACGATAATAAAACTTCGTAAACATTGTCATACCAACCAGTAAGCGACAAAATTTTTAATCTCACAGCTCATGTAATGGAAAGCAAAAACCGTACACGCAACCGAGGCTTGCGACTTTGGTTTGTTGGGTCCTGAATTTATAACATTACGCGAAAGTCAGTTGGAAAAGTTGTCTGCAACAGAGATGTTGCCTGATGCACTAATTAAACTATCTCTTTCTATTTAAAGATACAATTAAATGTCGTATACGGTTAACGTTGCAATGTTTGACATCCTAATTTCAAAAGCTAGGTGCTTTTGGAATTAGGATGAAGTTGCCTTCTACAATGTGACAATGTCCAGCATTGGGACGTTTACCTTAGCGTCGTTGTAGGTTTTACAGAATGTCAACACGTGTTCGTAAGCTAGCACTGTGCTGTAATAAATGCTGTGCCCGCTAGTGGTACCTAAGCGTTATAGCTTCAATAAAATTAAATGTTAAGTTTGGTATTAACTAGTTAATTTCATAACTATTTATTCGTTTAAGGTGTAGACCATAGAGGTAACCGTTTACAAAACCAACTATATAAATGCCATGAAAGAGTACCTATTTAGTAAGGTCTATACAGTCCAATCTGAAATTAATTTCGAAAATTCGGTCTAATATTCGATTAATTCATACCTATGTTACTCTTTACCAAGCTCTGGTTCGGTCTATACAGTCCAATCTGAAATTAATTTCGAAAATTCGGTCTAATATTCGATTAATTCATACCTATGTTACTCTTTACCAAGCTCTGGTTCGTTCGTGCTTGGAGAAGGGCTGGCATCTTTTGGATGCATCCGCCAAGTATATGGATCAGTAGAACGTCGAGCCTAAAGACTGATTGTTGATGCTTTACCGCTTGGGACCAACTTTCAGAGCCTCGAACATCGTCGCAAAGTTGATAGCTTGTCCGTTTTCTATGAGATACATTTTTGATAGTGTGCGCAGGAATGGCACGATTTAATCCCGCCATCTTCGTTCCACCATCGGACATCCAGGCGCGGGGAGCGACTTCGTCCTTACGTTGTCAACTTAACATTCATACGCACGAAGCAATTTGCTTCAACATTGTGTGTGTATTTCCGGAAAATTATAATTTGAGTCTCTTCAGGACAAGAGTGAATAGGCTGTTACTGAACCAGCGAGCTACATCATCGACCCCGTAGTCACTTTACCATCAGGTGATACTGGGGCCAATCGCAAAAATATATATGGTCAGCCACTTACAACCAAAATAAGGAAAACTCTTCTATTGCATCTAGTTGTGTAATAAATAATATTTGAATTGAAATAAAACAATTTAACGGATTATATCGCTATTTCAATAATCGATATTTCAATGAGTAATAATCGCGGAAACAGAAGAAAATATTTGAATGTTAATCCCCTATAGGAGCAAGTTGCAAACTGCGGTCGTGATCGCGGAGGAGTGACGTTTTGCGTAGTCGTTAATATGTTGAACAAGAAACGTTATTAACCAGTCCATTGAATCGGCCACCACTAGTGTCCGACGCTGCGCGCAGATAAGCCGACAGCGGCAGCGACAGCGACGGCGCTGCGACATGTTTGCGGCTGCGGTCACCCGCCCCGACCAAACACCGCAATGAAATTGATTTCACTCAAAACATATAAAATTTCAAATGCTACGGATTAAACATTTTGTTAACACTTTCACAACCTGGAGCCCACTAGGTGGGCGCTCTGTTCGTAATAAGTTTTCGCTACGTACGCATTTTCCCATGCTGTCGGCTACGGCGCACGGAGCCGACAGCATGAGAAAATCCATTAATGAATAGATTACAGTTCCTATGCTTTACCGCGAAATAGTGTCTTGGTTAGATGTGACAATACATTGTGCTCACATGCGCATATTTTCATGGAGCCACAAAAAAATACGCATGCTGCAATTAATGTTATTTTGGAGTCCGTGCCACAACTTACTCCAATTTTTTACACATTCTTTATGGCACCGACGCCAAAATAAGATTTCAAACAAAACAAACGGTTACTTGCAAGTAAATGGAAGAAACTGAATCGTGCAGTTATTTTTTTACTTTTTAGTTTTTTTTTTGGAGTCGGTATTATTTTTTGTTAAAAAGTTAATTTTTAAACACGTATTTTTTGTAGATCGAATGATACATATTTGGCCTTTTTGGTCGTGGAACTGCAGTTTTCTTAAATATCGAACATATATTGTAACATTCTGAATAGAAAACTGCCAAGTTAGGGCTCAAAATGAATTAAACGGCAATATATTGGTTTTACGGTTAACAATCTAGTATCAGACTTGGGAACTTTTGAAATATCCCTACTTTTGGTGAAATATGAGAACTTGGCTTATTTTTCACATTACGTTTCACTGGGATAAATATTTAAAGAAGAGAGTAGGTACAAAACGTTTTTACACATTAAATCCACCATGTGTAGTAATAGTCTAAAGTTAAAATAAGGAATATGGAAGCTGGCTTACTAAAAAAAAAAAACCGGCCAAGTTCGAGTCGGACTCGCGCACCAAGGGTTCCGTACAAAATATACGCTACAAACGGCCGTATCTATCAAAATCCAGTGCTAGCAAAGTCCTACTCCTAAGCAAAATGTACGCGGTGTTCGATTATTTTATATTGGTTACTGACATAGACAGACGGACAAAATCATACTGTTTTTAGTATTCGTTGTTATAGTGGCAACAGAAATACATCTTCTGTGAAAATTTCAAGTGTATTTCTAGCTATCTAGAGATACGGCCTTGGTGACATACGGACAGACAGACAGACGGACGGACAGTGGAGTCTTAGTAATAAGGTGCCAATTTTCCCTTTGGGTACGGAACCCTAAAAAGAATGTGTTAATTTCTTAAAACGTAAGTGTAAGTCAATAAAACAAATAATTAAATGTTTTTTAACATATGAATATGTAAAAATAATTTGTAAAACTATAAACGGTAGGTATTAAGTGATTGATAGGTGTAATACATTCTACTTTCACGACTTACTTACCTACCCCAGACGTTGAGTGTAGAAGCAGTCATGTTACAAAGAAAGGTTTCGGTAAAAAGTATCCGGCGAACTTAACCTCTTTAAAAGTAATACATCTAGTGCCCAAATATCAACGTTAACCTAAATCGCATTAATAGTACTCGCCGAGATATAAATAAACTTTTGTTTGCCCGTTCACCTTTGACAGATTTATTTGCGAGCGTTTATAATTCCCAAAGGCCCTGTAAAACGTTATGCCAATAGTTGTATAAATTCCGACAGACATTGGGATCACGTATTTCTATCAATCCATTGCAGGAAATTGGGCTTTTCCAAGGGCGGGTCAGAGGCGAATCAGCAGCGTCTTCCGATTGGGCCAAACAAGAAACGGCTTACGTCTTGCCGCTTGATTGTGACGAATCTTTAGAAACGTAAAAAGTGACAGTTAGGTAATTTATTAGGTAATATATAGGTAAAAAAACTTAAGTATAGCCCCTCTTGTATGTAGTAGTGTACAAAATTGCCATGGAACTTATGTAATTTTTCTAATATGGAACGTCAAATTGCCTATACGGATACGCTACTACTACATACTCGTACAACAGGTGACTTACTTAAGTTTTTGACCTTATATTATAGTCATAAAGAAACTAAATAATTATTACATATCTTGTTATTAAAATAAACACTAAAGTGAACACTACTTTAGAAGAGGCGATTAAATGGTTTGAAAATAACAGATCTGAAAATCAATGTATCAAAAACAAAAGCCATTTAATTCTGTTCATATAATGCAAATCCATTACCTTTACAAATTAATTACGACAATTTAAATGTAGAGTTCGTTGATATTTTTAAATTCTTAGGTTTTAATTTAGATAAAAAATTTAATTGGAAGTTTCATGTGGACACTGTCTGCAAAAAACTTGAACGATTTGTCTTTGCACTTAGAAGATTGAGGCAAAAAATAGTATCATTAGATGCAGCGCTAATGGCGTACCACGGCTATGTATCCTCTGTCTTAACCTATGGACTATTACTGTGGGGAAATACTGTGGATGCGGACAGAGCATTTAAACTCCAGAAAAGGTGTATTAGGGCCCTAGAAAATGTATGGATTCTGCAAAGCTGCAAACCGCTTTTCAAAAAATTTAATTTACTTCCTCTTCCCTGTCTCTATATAATAGACGCATGTCTTCTGGTTAAGAACAATCCTAGTCATTTTGTCAATCGCTATAAAACCAGTGCAAGGCATCCAAGGGCCTAATATCGAAACCTTTTGTACCAGCCTCCTTGCCAAACTGCTATTTATAAAAAAAATGCCATAACATGTATATACAGCTTTATAACCACTTACCTGATTTTATTAAAGTAGAAAATAAGACATTGTTTAAAAGTAAATTAACAAAATGGCTGCATGATAAATGTTTTTATAGTATTAAGTAACTAAGAATATTCATTATAACATAAAATAATTATGACATTATAATAATTTGCACACCTGCATGCAGGTTGAATATGAATGGACTAATATTTTGTAAGATCTTGTTTTGTTACCATATTCAAGCAAATAAACGAATTATTATTATTTATCATTATTATTATTATTATTACTATCAGGTTCTCACGTATGGTAGATATATAAATATACCTATTTATAGTATAAAGATGGATCGAAAGTCATTGATATTTTTAATGTTTTTCTTTTTTGCTACAAAAAAAAACTCATTATAAATTTAGATTTCAGCTTGACACAACCATTTGTGTAAAGCGGAAATCTAAAATACTTTTTATCAAACTACCTATACAATATTTAACACATTCCCTGTCTTTATCAGCGAACGCCAAAATGCATTACTCATGTGTCACATGTACTAATAGTGAATTACATGTAATTGACGCACAGTCAATGTGCGAATGTTACTTCGTGATTTATTTTAACTTTCAAGACACGGTAATATAAATACACTACTTATTTCGCAAAAAAAAAAACAACTTTCTTGATAGCACCCAACGCGCCAGAATATTATAAGTATTCTCATTAGAAATGAAAATATATCACGGGCTTCCATAATACGCTAAATACATCTAGACAAATATAAAAAGCAGGGTTCCGTCAAAAAAAAATACTCCCTACGTATTCGGGGAAGGGTCGTTCAGTGGTCGGACGGTAGTCGTGCGTGCGACGGGCGGTCGCGGCCGGCCGGTCCATTAGACACTACACACGTGTTGCTATTTGCGAGAAAACCTCGTTACCTCGCCCGATGCGCCACTCACTTACTTCTTTCCCCATATGAAAGGAAAGGAAAAGCTATCAATTTTCGGAGCACCGGGAATAAAGTGAGCGTCTGTTGTCTATCTGGTGTATTCGTCTCGTTTTGACAACTTATTAATGTTAGTCGTATGCTTTTATTGTAGGAGTACTATTCGTTGTTATTATTTCAATAAAAATGCGTCTGACAAATTACAAATAGCTATAGGGTCAGAATCCAGGCCTGTATAAATGTTGCTACTCATAACATAAAACGATATTGTTTCAATTGGTAATGTGGCTTCAAATTCAAACTAAATAACATTTTCATTTTGCTCAATCAAATTGGTACCAATTCAATAGTATTGTAATGGTTGTTAATCTAAAACATTACGACCAATGCATTGGTCGTAGTATTTTTACAAATTGTATCGCACTAAATCCATGTTTTCATTGATTAACAAACATTACAATACCATTTAATAACAATTTGATTAAACAAAATGAAAGTGTTAATGGGACCGCGTTTTCAGGCGCATTACTGTCGCATAATATCCCAAAAAAATCACATTATCAAGTCACATATGTATGTAGCCATTCTTCTTCTATACTATTATAGAGTTGTAAAAATGAAATGTCTGTACATTGAAGATATTTCCACAAAAATATATTGTAACGGACTATTTGGAGGTCACTGAACCGAAAAATATTTTTTTAAAGGATTTTTGTATGTTTGTGTGTGTTGTTGTGGCTTCATCACGTCAAACCGGCTTAACGGATTCCAACTATTTTTTGGTACACGGGTCTCTACAGATGGTTATAGAATACTTTTTACTCAACTAGGTACGCTGTTGACGAAACGAAGGATTATGACTTTTTTTCTGTGAACGAAGTTGCGGGCTTCATCTAGTACATAATATTTATGCAAAATCTGCATAGTCACTTTAAAAAATATTTATTTTAAAACGTATTTACCTCGACGTTAACGTAATCGACAAAAATACAAGAAGACAGGAAACGTTCTTTATTCATGTGATGCAGTTTATGTTTTTTAGAACACTATTCCACAGACGTTGCAAAGTAAATAAGAGCTCGTAAACATAATTCAAGAGCGCATGCTAAAAGTTCAGTAATAAAAATAGCACACATTCCAATGTAGTCGAAGTTACAACCTTTATTTTAAGCTATATACATCACCGTCGCAGGTTTGCATATAAAGAAACTTTAGCCGTGTACTAAAAACTGTTTTCATTTATCATTATTAATCATCTGTTTTTCCGGTAAGTTACAAGTTTGTACAACATTAATCAACTCCTATGTTTCCTCCGGTGAAGTTATTCCCTGAGTAATTCATATGTTGGATCCCGTTTTTCTATGTATTAACAAGGTGAATTACAAGAGGGAACATGGCCCTGCTATGTTCTCGGGTAGGCCTATTCTAGATTAAGGTTAAATTAAATTTAATGGACGACCATAATTTGTCTATTAAAAATATCAAATACAACATGTACACAATATTAGCCGGACTTGTATACAGAACTCTAAATAACTATCGTATAAATGATTCACTTTTAAGCTGGGAGCGATTATAAAGACTGATATGATGGAGTTACTTACAACAGAGTAGATTTACGGAATAGCTAGTTGCTAGTAATAATATATACCCTTTAGCGTTGAACAGTACAAAGGAATAAATCAAGAGCTATTCAACAATCAACCGTCGTTATGTAACCCTAGTCTTCTAAAACTGCTTAGGGTACTTTTTAATACTAAACACTGTGTTCTTCAATGCTATTAAGAAGCCAAAAGTAATAATTTCGACAAAATACAGCCATAAACCAGCTGCTCTGTGCTCGGACTTACGGACCGAGGGTTCTGCACAAAATATACGCTACAAACGGCCGTATCTATGAAAATCCAGTGCTAGCAGAGCCCTACTCATCATCATATCATTTTATATTGGTATAGACAGACAGACATAAAATAATACTATTTTTAGTATTTGTTGTTATATCGGCTACAGAAATACATCATTTGTGAAAATCTCAATGGTCTAGCTTTCACGGTTCATGACATACACCCGACGGACAGACGGACAGACATACAGACGGAGTCTTAGTAATAGGGTCCCGTTTTACCCTTTGGGTACGGAACCCTAAAAAGAGGCTTGAGGTTATGACTCTCTTCTCTTCCGCGATCGAAGTTGCTGGCTGGTACCTTCTCGTTGGCTATATTCTGCGATCTGTTTATTTTTCTTCAAAATACTGACGATAGAGACTTGTTAACATTATATGCTGAAATGTAGCAATCCTACTTCCTACTATCCTACTTATATTAAAATTACAAAAGTTTGTACGGAGGATTGGATATATAGATGTTCGGATGTTTGTTGCTCCATAACGTGAAAACCCTCAAACGAAAGGAGCAGCATTTAATAACGGAAGTGCGGGTGCAACCGCAGGTAAATGTAAAAACAAGTATTAATAACAGTTGTTGTTCAAAAGAAATGTCTATTTTTTATTGTCAAATTGCCAACTCTCATAAAACTGATAAAGATCCAGCTGCAAGACATTCCATATAGAAAGTGTTTGTATGAAATTTATAAACAAAGAGGCACTTTTACACTGTTACCAAGTTAAGGAAACTGAGAGAAACCTCAAAAATGAGGATTTATGTCGCACACGCCTTCCCGGTGGTATACGCTTGGCAAAACTGTAACATTCGCCAAAATGCTAAACATAAGCGGCACTCTGTTCCATCGTGAGTCTAAATTATATCCTTATCTTTTCTTTGAAGTTCTTTGTACGGTTAGTATAGGTGTTTTTCCTGTCTGTATTTTAAGCAAGCGATTTCATAATTTCAGCGTAAAGCCACATGTTTTACAAAAAGGTAGTAGGTAATAAATAAGAAGTGATGATCATATTAATATGAAATCGATTTCCATTGCTTTTAATAAAGGCAAATCTATACCTACTCTTATTTTTTTATGAAATAAATGGATCTGAAGTAACCACTGTTCATTGAGGACGTATATCATGTCTTGATGGAATGCGTACGGAGGGGGTCTCTTCGTGCAACCTTCAGCACTCGAGACTGTAATGCTGGGTTGGCCAACCCAGAGTCAGAGCAAGCCAAATTGTTTTATAAGTTTTATAAAATGTGCGTTCAGAAAAATGTAATTACTTTAGAGAACGTATGGAGCGGCATGATCGTTAAACATCCAAGCTCCTTAAAATAAAGATAAAAAAAACCAATGTTACCCAATTTGGAAAATATATGCTTAATAATTCTTGATTGCTAATAGGTGTTATATTCGAAATCCAGGTCGGTACTGTGACAATATTGGCTGTAGACTGACTATATTGTGGTGTTACACGCAATTGACCCGGAAAGTCCCTTCTATTTGGCACTTCGCTTCCTAACGCCCTCACTTTCAAGCCATACAAAGACACCTGAATAATTTCGAATAACGCATTCAGTGCAGCTCTTTGACGCGACTCCGCTGCAAATGAGGCAAGGCTATTATCAGGCATAACCCGGCGCGCAAACAACTGCTCAGCCGCGCTCATTTACCCCGCAATTATCAAAGGAAAATGTCCACTGAAATGTTTCACAACCTTTACCATACACCACCCACATCACACCACAACCGTGAAACGAGTGACGCGAGATAGTGTTTTTAGCTATTGCACATATGCAATTTGACAAGATATTGTTTTTGATTGCTATGTCTATTACGTATGAACTTCGAAACCTAGTATGCGAGTTATAGTTATACCTAGTCGTCGGTATTTGGACATAATAGGGCAGTTTCCTGGGTACAATAGTAGATTGATTGACAAGGGGCTAAAATAAGCCATTATGACACGAAGTGATTATTTGGACAAATATGTCTAAGTGTCATAATGGCTTTTAGCCACGTGTTAAACACTCTGCTTTTCACTTCGACTGCGAGGAAATAAAAAGGACTTAACATTAAAATTGTATATTTCATGAAAAACTAAAAGTACAGTTTGAGCAATTCTATCAGAAAGTTTGCCCAATCTGATCAGGTTGGTTTGTTTGTTCTTAATTATTCGTAAGGGTATGTAGCTGGCCGCAAGTTTTTTTTTTCAGTGTCATAGAAATTTGTATGGGATTATATGGCTTTCTTTGAAACCCTAGGAGCTAAATGTACTATTTTAGTCTCGCTTCGCGAAGCTAATATGACGTGCTTTTTGAGCAGGAGAAGTGAAAAGCATTTTATTCTAATTAGTCCGTCAGTTAGATTATCAAAAAAAATTGGACACGTATTTTTTCTTTTGTCAATCAAACAAAAAAAAACAAAGATAAAACGCGTCAAAGTTTGGGAGTGGGGGAGCATGACATCACGCCGTGCGAAAAACGGGCGTACGGCGTGACGTCACGGGGAACTTTAACGGGCTATATCTTCATTATTTTTTGTTTAATTGACAAATGAAAAAATACATGTCCAATATTTTCTGATAATGTAACTGGCGGACTAATTATATTTTTTTAGGACACAAGCCTATTGTACCAAATAAAAATGTATGCAATGTAGGTTCGTATAAGGTTTTCCTTGTTCCGTTGAATATGTACAGTTCATTTATTATCATAATGCGTTGTTTATTAAAAAAAGTATACATGCAGTTGCATGTGAGGTGAGAGCTTTATCACGGATAAAGCCTACCGCATAAACAACTGCTTTCAGCTACGTTAATTTACCCTGGAATCATCAAAAATTAATGGCCTATGAAATTTTCCACTAACATCCTATTTGTACCAAAACTCTGGTCATTATTTGAGGATTTCCAGTGACACGTGTCAGTGTTTAAAGTATAATTAGTGGTTTGCAGGTCACCTGCGTAAACCGGACTAAGAACCAACAATATGAAGTTAGCAAATTTTGTGAAATTGTTCTTCCTCGAATAGTAGATTGTTTGACAATGGGCTAAAATAAGCCATTATAACACGATGTGATTATCTGGACGAGCTCACGAAGTGAGCGAGGATAAAAATATCTGAGTGTCATAATGGCTTTTAGTCACGTGATAAACACTCTGCTTTTCACTTCGACTGCGAGAAAATAATAAAGACTTAACATTAAAATTGTATAAATCATGAAAAACTAACAGTACAGTTTGAGCAATTCTATCAGAAAGTTTGGGTAATCTGATCAGGTTGGTTTGTTTGTTTTTAATTATCCGTAAGGAGTACGTAGCTGGCCGCAAGTTTTTTTTTTCAGTCTCATAGAAATTTGTATGCTTTCTTTTAAACTCTAGAGGCTAAATGTACTATTTTAGTCTCGCTTCGCGAAGCTAATATGAGGTACTTTTTGAGCAGGAGAAGTGAAAAAGTCATTTTAATAATTGTCCTCTACAAATTTAATGTCAAGCTCAGCTATGCTATAAGCTTAACGCATAACTGAGTTTTTTCCTGAGGTAACGATACGGGAGAGGTTACAAGTGACGTATATGTGTATGCGAGACAGGACACGTCATGTCACGTCACATGTCACCCCTCCCGTACCGCACCCATACATCAGGAACACTCAGTTAAGCGGTAGATCTGTAACTAGTTTATGTATTATTTTTATAATAAATACTAGCTACTGCCCGCGACTTCGTCTGCCTTAAATTCGTTTATCGCGGATAAGGTTATTTTTCCGGGATTAAAAGAAGCCTATGTCCTTCCCCGGGACTCAAACTATCTCCATACCAAATTTCATCCAAATCGGTTCACCGGTTTAAACGTGAAGAGGTAACAGACAGACAGACAGACAGACAGACAGACACACTTTCGCATTTATAATATTAGTATGGACTAGCTGTTGCCCACAACTTCGTCCGCGTAGAGATGGAATTTATAGCCTACAAAGTTTCATTCCCTTTTTCGTCCATACGTTGACATAAACTCTAGCCTATGTCCTATTCTCATGTATAAGGTACATAACTAGAAAGTTTCATAAGAATTCGTCCAGTAGTTTTGAGATTAAGTGGAACGTACATACATACTTTCACATTAATACTATAGTAAGTATAGTCTAGTATAGTATATAGTATGTATAGTATACAGTATATAGAACATCGTATATAGTACATTATAGTATGGATTAATTAATTAATCTCAGGTCACAGGAAGAGCCAAAAAAGTGCGTCTTAAGTGAAAGGTGAGTAGGTGACTGTGTCTTACTGATGTGCAAATTGAAAAAACTTTCCAAAATATAAATATAAATAAATAAATATAAATTTGAACATCAGTAACTGTGACTGTTATATTAGTCATCAGCAGGGCTACTCCGATGTGCAAAATTTTATATTTGTATCCTGCCCTCGTTCTCATTCAAATATTACTTAGAGCTAAAGAGCGAATGGGACGATACAATACCAACTTAGTGCTGCTTGAGTCTGCTTGAAGGTCCATAGATTTTAAATACAAAAAAGTATGTTGGTATCGACTGTCAACGGCAATCGACCAAAAGTAGTGATATCTCAAAAGTTGACAAGTCTGGTAAACTTGGCAGTTTTCTATTTAGTATGCCAAGTTAGCACTAAAAAGTAATTAAGCGCCAGTAAATTGGCTTTACTGTTAACAATCTACTACCAGAATTGGCACGTTTTGAGATATCACTCACTACTTTTGGTGGAACATGAGAACTTGGCTTATTTTTCACATTTTTGTTTTGCTTGCATTAGGTAACTGCCAGGTAGTCACTTGAAACTACAGTAAAGTTGCCTGTCGAAGAATGAAGCGACGAAATATAATGAATGGAATAATGTATTCTTCAGAATCACTACGCCTGTGAAATTATTAACAACAGGTAAAATGGCGACTATTATGCTATAACACAAATCGAAGGCCCCAAAAATACCTAACATTGTGGCAGCATCTTATTTAGTCAAGTTACAAGACATTATATAGTTATCAATCTTCATAAATTGTTACTTTACAATTCGAGATGTTTAAGCTGTATTAGTGAAACAGAATACTTATTAGACTGTTAGGCACAATGCAAACCAGGAACTCTGACTACTACTGAAATAACATAAATGGAAAGATAACTTTGTAAAAAGTAAGTAATACAATCGATTTTGATCATCATTAGAAACATTTCTATTTAGTCAAAATGTCATTATACGTATAAATACAACGTGCTACATAATTCCCCATGAAAAAAAATAAACCGAAAGAAAGTGCCAACCCTAATAGCCTCTCATGTCTAATGAAACCAATTGTCATAGATTATTTTAACAGAAGTTATATATATATGTATATATAAAGAATAACTGTTTTGCCATTTTTAATAATATTTAACAAGGTTTGCAATCTCAAGAGAAGAAAATCAAACTTCTTTAAGTTCTGGCGTCAAAGACAGTGGGTACCTAGTTAACTTACCAATAAAATATGGTGTCAATTCGCTCCTCTAAATTAATTGAGTAGATTCTTAAATTAGATGTGTATTCAGGTTTTATAAAATGAAACCTGTTTTTCTTGTAATATTAAGATCCACATAATGAAAAAAATTCAAGCTCTCCAGAACCAGGTGCGCTGACGGCGAAAAGCCGGTTAAAATGCAAACGATGCATAGATCTTGTAACAAGTAATGTCAAAATTTGAAGACAAGCTGACTGCGCTCTGTAGACACACCTCAGTAAAATTTACAGATCGTGCGCCCGGCAAGGCACAAGGCAGTGGTTAAAACCCGGTCGCAGTCTAGAAAATTTTTCATTATTTGGATCTTTGTATTTCAAGAATATAGAAGAAGAAATTCTCTTAAAACTCACGAAGATCGTGATGGTAATACATAAAGATTTTCGTAAAAACGCAATTGAAACCAGTTTTTAATATAACTGTAAATAATCAAGTTGTTATTTACAGTTATTATAAAAACTGGTTTAAATTTTAGAGGAAATAAGGAAAAAATGTAAATAGCTTTCTGGGTAGTGTCCTCTTTGGTATTATGTTATCAGGGTTGCGTTTCAATGTTTATTATTGTAGGTTTTCTCGAAATTAATTTTTAAATATTGTCACTAGACTCTACAAGGGACCTTTTAATCCCTTTTCGGCTTTAAGGGTAGGTATTTTTGTAACACAAATGAGAAAGTCATGCAACGATAAAATGCAATGACAAATGGATGTTATTATTATTTAATTTCAATTAAGCTATTAATCAATAGTTTAATGAGTATGCTTTAACTTTGGTTTTCATTAAAACAGTGAATATAAGCTTCTTCTGCTAAATAAATAATATTTTATTTTAAATTGGTTTGCATTATTAGGTCTTAGATTGCCTTGAGAATTTTATCATATAATTCGACTGCCATGGTTTCAAAACTCGTATGAATGAATGGATATTTCATTTGCAGAATATGGGTTACATTAAGTTGATACAAATCTAAATAAGCATGGAAATATACAATCTAAATGATGCTACTGAAACAGTCAAACGAAATACAGATAGATGCCTTAAATTAAATTAGTATTTTATGCAATCGTTATATAATGTATGCTTTTTCAGTAGAGTACCGCGTTTATGCCACGAAGCTTGCTGAGTGGCCTAAGTAAGGTACGAGACATAAAAAGCTAATTACATAACTATCGTATACAATACTTTTTCTACGAGTAGGTATCGTCATCGTCACCGTCACCGTCACCGTCACCGTCACCGTCACCGTCACCGTCATCGTCACCGTCACCGTCACCGTCACCGTCACCATCACCATAACCATCATCATCATCATCATCATCATCATCATCATCATCATCATCATCACCATTACCAGTACCTTAATTATCTTCGACTCTGTGGCTATTAATCGTAGCAATAAAATACTTTCCACCCTAGGAATGGAAAACCCATGAAAATTTTACTTTCTTAAAAGGTGTGATTTTTTTATATATATTTGCATTAAAACGAGTCTCCTTAAACAAATAAATTTTATTTTTCACAACCAAAGTTCTATTTTTGAAATCATTATAGTGCATTCAAAGTGTTGGCTTATGAAATAAAGTGTTGGCTTATGAATATATCAGTTCAGTTGGAAGTACCATAGAGTATCCGACATTGAAAAGTATGCTATTAAAGTTTAGTCTATGAAGTTCTTATTGAGGGATTAAAGTCGACGAGTAGAAAAACCTATATTGATTGAGTGATGATTTCATTTGAGTTACGTTATGAACCGCATCAAACTCATTGTGCACAAAATGATTGAATTAGTCTGTAGTTACATTTTAAGTTACATGCATAAAAATGAAAGGGAGCGGCTTTTTGAAGACCATTTTTTTGCTATATGCAGAGATAAGTAGTAGGGATTCGTGGGTTCTGGCTCAACCCCTAAGCTCCAACCCCCCAGCAAAAATCCGTCATCCCCCCAAAAAAGGGGAAAATTTGGTTGATGACCTTTTTTTACGATTCGACGCCCGGCGTCGCGACGCCTTCACACACCCCACCCTCATTAGGACGCCGGACACACCCCCTTCCTCCGTTGGCTCTGCTCTTCCCTACAATTGGTTGATTCAGGATACTCATTAGTAACGACTTTGTGCTTAGAGCTCTCCTATTGGTTGATTCAGCAGCCTCATTAGTTAACGACTAAGACGTCGGCCACACCCCCTTGACGCCGGCCCCGCCTCCTTTGGCTCTGCTCTTCTCCTATTGGCTGATTCAATAGCCTTATTAGTTAACGACTACGACGTCGGCCACACCCCCTTGACGCCGGCCATGCGCTCTTTGACTCTGCTCTTCTCTCCTATTGGTTGATTCAGGCTCATCATTAGTAACTAACGTTTGCTGATTGATTCCCGTCATTGTTAGGTAAGAGGACCTCCATTATTAGTTATGTGATTGTATATATAGTAAACATAACCCAAAATATCATGACTCATGACTTTCGCTTACTGTCATTTCTTACTTGGAATTTAACACCTTACCAACAGATTTCGGGTTTTGGTATTATATCTTGTAATCCTTATACTAAAAGATATAATGTATTATTACCGTTATACGTTATGTTATACGAATTGAAATTAGTTAATTTGAGTGTTATAAAAAAACATTATGTAACGTAAATATTGTGTAAATTTTACGCACCCTTAACCTAACAAACATAGATACATATCATGCCATCAAATAAACTGCATTATATCTGTTGTCACATACACTGCTGTCGATGTCGTAAGATTACTTGTTCATAATTGTTTTTTAATGTGATTATAATGTACGGGATTTCTCTGATCGCTATTGCGAAAAAAACTTGAAATATTTTTAAATAATCTAGTATCTCTAGTTGCACAATTTTTAATTAACAAGGTTTTAATGAGCAATAACCATATAAAAGATCTCCGTCGTTCTTAGTCCAGTATTATTAGTGTTTGAACAGTTGTTTCAGTTGTTACAAATATGTCTATAATATTATGATAGATGAGCCTGAGACGTCTGTGTAAACATATGATCTCAAATAATTTATTTTGTGTTTGTGTGTTGTCTGTTGCAGAACTCTCCAGCCAATCTCATCAATGATCAAGAATATACCTTCAAAAATTATTATTTTCCCCAATCGGATGGAGATGACAGTTTACCATCTGATCAAGATGAACAACGCAAAAGAAAATCAAGTATGACATCGAATATCGATTGTTTTTTTGAGCAGCCAAGACCGAAGAAAAGGAAAAACGTATCTTCTATTGTGGGGAAAAGCTGTAAAACAGGTGGAATCTCATACATCTCAACAAACAGGGAAGATTCTACAAATGCGACACATTTGATGAAAATAGAAATTTACGATTTAAAGAAACTAGCAAAAGTTCCCAACGTAAGTGAACATTGGAAACACGCAGATTTGCGCGTAAAGTATTACGTTAACGAAAAAGATCAAAATAAGATACACCACTACCAGCAAGCAAAAGATGTTATATATAAAATCACAAAAGAAATTGTTGAATCGGAGGAATGCAAAAAGTACCATTTTAATTCATAACTTAGTGATTACTAGATTTCTATCATTTATAAATGATCTGTGTTGTGTCAATTATAATTTATATTCATTAATTATGTCATTAAGCTAAATATGTAGAAAGTTTACTGTTATTTATAGGTTTCTCTTATCAATAAAGGAATTGTTACAGTAAAGGATTATTTTATTTCACTTAGATCTAGGTTAAAAAATAAACTTCAGGAAATGATTTTCTATATGTTTATTTAATTAAATATAAAATTAAACATATTATACACTATAAAATCGTTACTTATTGTATTAACAGAGAATATATTAACAAAGTCGGCCAGTTTCACATTTTTCATTTTTAAATAAAGATAAACTAGACAATATTTTCCACAAACGGGTGTAAAGTAGTTCTGAAGTTGATTAAAATTATAAAACCATTTTTTAGAATTTCGTTGTAAAAACATTCTATGGTAACCTTCTGGTTTTCTTCCGAAAGAATCAAAATATTCACCAACTCCATTAGCGCTGATGTAAATAGCTACCCAATGAGATCCTGGTTTAAAATCTGGGTCCAAATTGCTTATTATAAATACAGGTAGCTGAACAAACATGGGTAGTTTGTTGGCTGCAAAAACATTTGATTTAAAACCATGATTTATTTTATTCATATAAAACTGTATTTCGTTTGTATCCATTTTAAGTCCACATTGTTTACAATCTTATGTTACTGTTAACAACATTCATGATTAAATGATATAACTTAATGAAAACAAAGTACTTATGTATGTATTAACTATTATAATCTACAGTTACATCGCGATTTTTGTTTATTTCAATGACATTATCAAATTCAGCGTATACAATACAGTTTACAGTATTACTAAGAGAACTATCAAAACGAACCTCAATTCGAACACTTCCGTGGCGAACAAGATTCCAATGCGAAGTTGAACTAGCAGATAAATCAGGTGTTAAATCAAAACATAATAAACAATATCCATCTCCATAGTTTGTTCTGCTTATTGCATTACCTTCATTGTGAAAATGAATACCGGTTCCAGAAAATAAAGTGTGATACGCTGATGCTATTAAACCAGAACTAAATGATGGTTGTAATGTTCTCGAAGGAATTTCATGACCATCTACATACAAACTAAATGAGTTCATATTGAAATGTTGGAAATTAAATGGGTTCATAGCTAAATTCCCGTTAAACCCTGCGTTTGAAATAAATCCTATAATACATCTTTTGGGAACTTGCCCGAGGAAAATATTATCTAATGTTTTACCTTGTACACCTGCTGGTATTGTAAGTACCTTAACTTCGGCCCTTGTAATAGGATATTTCGCAGTTGTTGAAGCTAATACTTTTTTAATGAGCTAACAAAACACTAGGATTGATTTTAGCTCTTCTTATAATTAGACTAGCATCCGTTATTTGTACTTTGAACTTTTTGTCTTGGTGACATATTAAATTGAATGATTCTTTCGAACGTACTAACTTAACACGCATTTCTACGCCATTTATTAAAAAATTTTCTTGGTTAAACATGTCACCGTGCAAGCGTCCAATCATTTCAACTTCCTTACTTTCTTTTACAAATTCTAGTCTTTTATGAAACCCTTTGTTCGACGTGTCAACGGCATCCATGTGATGAGCAGTATCTTCATACCATAATCCACAAGTAAGATGTGATTCTTTAGCTGCGGGCCCATAGTTAAGAAGATTTTCTAAATATGCTCGGTAGGCATACGTATTATTTGGAGGTGATATGAGCTTTTGATTTAAATATACATCCAGTTGATTAAAGAGTGAATGTAGCCAATTATTAACGGGTGCAACTTGAGTATCCGATTTCAGCTTTGTACCATCCTGAGTTAATATTTTAGCGTTGATATGTAATAATGTATGTGAAAGGTCAACATAATCGTCACCTGATCCAGGAACTTGAAATTCAATTGGACCCTCATCACTTAACGATGAAATTGGTTTATAGTGAACCCACTGCCCACTTTCAATGCTAGTTTGAGTCGATGGGAGAGCAAATATATCTAACTCAGATTTTGCACATTCACACGAGTGATTATGTAGGAATGACATTGTTTAATTTGAAAATATATCAACAATATTATTGTTTTTAATTTTTTTAGCACCGCTTCGTTGTGATCTTTTCAAAGCAATGAGAGCCTCTCGCCTTTTAGCTGTCATTTTATACCCAGAACCAGACATAAGAGTATCAATTTTTTCATCTGCTTTTCTTTTTAAGTTAGTACTTGCTTCTTTGAATCGAGACCTAATCGAGCTGTCCATAGGGCGTGAATTCACCATATCAGATAACAAACCAACTCCTGCATCTAACGCTTCTCTGCCCACAGTTTTAAAACCACTTGATAACAAAGGAATCACGGATCGAAATAGCCCGCCCAAAAAACTTCCTATCCCATGTCCTCGTTGAAATGGAACACCTTTATAGACAATCCCAATACCAGAACCAGCTTGATGTGAATAATAATGTTGATATGGGCAGGAGGTGGATAATTGTGCGTGTGTCATTTTACTCGTTGAAAGTGTAGCTTCACACAAGATGATCCAAACTGGAATGGGATTCTTGTACCAGTAGTAGCTCTTATATCTATTTCTATAGTATCAAATTCTCTACGTAAGACAGGAACATAGTGAGCAGGTGAGAAAACATGCATTTTGTAAGCTCCATAGCTGAATTTTGTTGGGTCTAGTGGAATTATTCTTAGTAACGATGTTATAACATCACCCACGACCTGTGGTTCTATGATATCTGTGTACACAAATATTTGAGACGGTAAACCTAAAAACAAATTAGCAGGATTTATCCCAATTGAGGCTTGTTTTAAATTTGTTCTTGGTTTAAAACCCAACTGTAAACTCAATATTGGTGTCGTTGTGACTGAGACTATACTATCGTCAGTTGTAGTTACTGCCACCATTTTTGATATTTTATCATATCTTAAATTCACTTTGTTTTTTAACTGTGGATTTTTATTAAATGCTTCAAGGAATTGATCAATATTATCATACGTGGTTGCAGGGATGTGGGATTTATATTCTGCGATTATTTCAGTAGTGGCCTTTGGATTATTAGCATCTTGCAAACGTACTTTCTTTTTAACGTATATGACATTTTCATGTTCTTGAACATTATATATGGAACAAGGATATTGAAATTCTACTAAACCAACAACCCATTCTCCTTCCAACGTAACCGTCTTAGGTAATTTAGTTAAGAAATGTGCAGTAGTATTATCACTATAATATGCTGTTGAGCTGTTACTTAACAAAGTTATATAAAAACTATCTTGACTCATATTTCTTCTAAGTCAGATGCCGGGATCCAACTATTAAATTTATTCGGATAACCTTTCCACTTGACTAATACCTCCTTTCTGCCACCGATGCGACGTGAACTTAATATTTTATCTATCTTATGTTTAGTGGAGGGGTCATAAGAAACTTTTTGCAACTCTTTTAAATAAAAAGTTCCAGTAATAGATTCATTTTCTAAATCTTTTAAAGTATAAACGATCCAAGGACTTCTCTGAATGATTGAGTCTATTATAAAAATTTCATCACTCCAATTAGTTTCATAACCTTTTTGAAATATATGTTTATGTTTAGTTATTCTAACGTAATCTCCAATTTGAAGTAAAGGAATTTCACTAAATTTGGGTTCTCTTTTCTTGTTTATATATAAATTCTCCCAAACAGTCATAATATTGCCAGAATTTACCTCACATGGACACATTTTTATACTTGAATGAAAACTATGGTTGTATGAATATAATAAATCTTGTAAGATATCGATATATTTATAAGTATTTTTATAAGTGAAGTAACGCCACATTTTCATTTTAAGAGTCCTTTGAAATCGTTCTACAATGCTTGCTTTAATATCTGGATTATTGGTGGTATAATAATTAATGTTATTTTCTTTAAAATAGTCCATTACGACTTTTGCAACAAATTCTGTACCCTTATCGGACTGAATATGTTGAGGAGTGGCATTTGCCTCCAGAAATATGCTATCAAAGCAAGTTTTAACTGTTTCAGGTTTCTTATTCCTCATTGATCTAGCAAAAGCATATTTACTAAACACATCAATAACACACAAAATATACTTATAACCATCATTATATTTACAATAGGTGCGCATATCACTCAGATCAGCTTGCCATAGGTAATTATAATTAGACAATACATACTTATTTCTAGAGAAACGTTTTTGGAGAGGCTTATGAAGTGTGTAAGTTTCTTGAGACTGCAACCAAGTTTTAACTTCATCAGATTTCATTTTTCCACGCATAACTTTTGTTAATTTATTAATACTACTAAATCCAGCAGGGTGAGAGATATCGTAATATGTTTTAGATAGTTCTAGTATGGGGTCCATCTTTCCCAAGCAATTTTTTTTCTTGATGCTTCAGTAGATTTACCTGATATTGGCGTAGAAATATTTGTTTCTTTTTCTTTATATGCTTGTAACTCTTTCAAATTAAGCTGATTTATATATTCCAAAGATGTTGGATTACCAACACATGTTAAAGGTATTCTTATATCTTTTAGAGCAGAAGCAAATTTTTCCCACCCTAATGGTTTAGGACGCTTAAGTGGTCTAACAGTATCACTTATAAGATCGAATATATTGCTTCCAGCCAATACTTCATCATTTACAACCACTTCCCCTCCCTCATTCCACCAAATTTTAGGTTTACTCTGAATAATAAAGTTAAGCAAAATTTCACCCCTCTTTTTATAAGTTTTGGGAATTGCTTTTAAAATATATGATGGTGTATACTGATTCGTGGATGTTTCTCTATTATCAGGAGTAACAACTGCATCTGTAGGAGAGGACTGTACAACTGATGCAGGAGTTTCATATTTTTCTTCTTTATGTGCGTTTCTAATATTATTTGATTTTGTAACATCATCTTGGGGGAAAGTAAGTATGGGTAGCTTATATGGTCTTCTTCCCTCCTCAACAATATTTAAATATCTTCTTAAAACTTGGGAATATAGAGCCCATTTTTCATGATCATTAATTTTAGTGTTCAAAATTTTTTGCAATTCATTATCTAAACGTGATAAGGAATTCTCAGGTAAAATTTCATTATTTGTTTTGAATCGATCTATAAATTCCGGTTCAACAAGAAGCATTTTTTTCGTATGCTGCATGTTTATTTCAAAAACGAAGTTAGTAATCCATTAATTACTGCACCTAATATAATTGGTAAAAATGCTCCACCTTTTTGAACGATAATGTGTTTTCTCAATTTATTTTTTCCTTTAGATATTAATTTTCTCAAAATATTTTTGTGTTTACTTAGATGTTTTTTTTCTTTTTCATCAAGTGGAATTTTACCTTTAAGGATGTTGTAAATACATTCACAGATAATGTTCACTTCTTCATTATTGCAAGCTTTCAATATAACTTTTTGATATTTTGGTTTAAGAGTATGCAATGCTCGTAGTAGATGTTGATGCGTTATCACTCTCTTATGCATTATTCCGAAATGATGGTTATCATAGATGTCCACCCTATTTAAAACCCTTCTTTGGTACATAGACTGTGCAATAATTTTCAAAACGTAACACATTTGTTTTAAACCGGCATTCATCATCTGTACCTTGCTTAAGATCAATAAATAAATATCCATGTGCATCTTTTGTAGCATCTTTATATGCTTCTTCTATAAATTTCGAGTTATCTGGACAAACTTGTCGAGCTAAATATTTAATTTGAGTTTTATCTCTTGGATTTTTAAAGTAGATGATATAGTTTGCGTTAAATGAAATATCTCGTTGATCTTTTCCCTGATGAAATAAGTTTTGTGTTATGTAAAAAACGCTTAAATTTCTATGATGACTACCTTTAGTAAAAATGTCAACTATTCGACCGTCAGATTCTCTCATTAAATCGTCAATGATAAGTAGTTGCGGTTGTTTACCATCAAACATACTTAAGTCTGGAATACCCTGGATATAGTTCACATTGGTCAGATTATATAATGGTTGCATTTCATCATAACACCATGATATATTATGAAATGATTGGTTTCAAACCATCCCAATATTATTTAAAAATGTAGTAACGAAATTTGATTTACCACATCCACTTGGACCAGCAACTATGGCTGTAAACGGATGAATAAAATGAATCATTATAAAATTAAGGAGTAAAATATACGTCTTATGTTGAATGAATCTGAAGGAAATGTGTTATTTATTTTCTTGTAACAAGAAGTAAAACGATATGATTGTTAGCAATAAGTTTATTATTTAACACACACTCTTACATCTAAAATACGTATAGATTTAAATTTATAGTAGTTACTAAATATACTAACATTTGAACACCTACTCAAATATCATATATTTAAACACCATTAATAATAGAAAAACACACAAATTTACAACAAATTGCATCAAAACATTAACTTAAAATTAACTAAATACATATACATTTGCATCAAAACATTAACTTAAAATTAACTAATTACATATACATTAACATTTATGGTTGCATAAAAGAATTTTAAATACTAACAAATTTTACAAAATACTTATCATTAAGTAATTACAGAATGACATAAACCTACTTTCTCAAACTATAATGACCCCATGCCAATGTATCAGTTGAATTTGGTAAAATAAAACGTTTAGTGTCATTATAGGAAAGACTGGTTTTATTAATTTTTTGTGTGAATATTGTATGTTTTATTGATCTGAATCTGTACATTTTAGAAAATTGATTGGTCTTATTGAAAAGACATGTTTTATAGTTATCCATTTTCATTTTTTTTGTTACACTTTTGTTTACACTTTTAGCTTTAGCAACAAATTTATCCTCCACAGTCATTGCATACATTTTTGACCTCAATCCAACGAACTCCTTTACAATTTTACCATTATTCTCATCTTTAAAATATCCTGACTTTTTCTTATTAATTTGTGGGAAACCAAAAATATTATCTTCTGCATAGTCTGATGTATCGAAGTACTGAGTCAAGTCGGGTTTTATGTCTAAATATAAATTATTCGTAAAGTATTGATAAATCAGACTGTCAGTATCAGTATACAACAACTTCGCATTACTATTAAATTTCTTTTTCATATAGTTATAATGAAAGTCGTACATGAGAGTTTTTGAAATATCTAAAATACAAAAACCTAAATAAATTGGTTTGTTATAATATAGTTTTGTTTTATGTAATTGAATGGCTACTAAGTTTTCTGAGAATATACATAAACTATGAAATTCGGGTTTTGCTATTAATGATTGAGCACCTTTCACTTTCCCTCTATTATCCCAATGCGTGATCAATTTCACATTTACTCTTTTTTCAATGTTTTCCATAGTTTTACCGAAAACAGCATTATTCATTAACTTATAAAAGTCTTTTTCGAAATCTGAGTTCGCTTGTGTGCGTAAATGAGTGTTTAGGTCAATGTATTTTTTTTAACCACGGACTTTGTGTAAATTTAAGAACTCGATGTACTTTCGTCAGTTTCATTCCTAAGTTTATGCATTGTTTGAGATTTCTGTAATGAAGAATATATTTCGTTTTTTTATTTAAATTAGGGACTAATTTTCGATCTCTACAATTTCCTGTAACTATATTTTCTGGACAAAGCGGAAAATCTGAATGCAAGTCGTGTAAATCATCGGGATAATCAAGGTCAACTTCATATATGAGACCATACTCACACGTGTCCTGTATATTATAGTCGATGTCAGTATTTACCCATTCAAAGTTTCCAGTTGGTAAACATTGAGACATGGCCCATCCGTATAAATTGTTAGCATCAAAATAAGCTATGTAAGATTTGGCTTCGTTTGGATCATATTGTTCTAAGAATTCATTGTTGGCTTTAGCATAACGATTACTACACTGAGATATCCCCCCTCTGATACCAGATTTTACAAATGCGATTTTATCGATGTCTGTCAATAACTCCAGTTCAACATTGGTATATTTAAGCATTGCGTCCCAACTTAGTCCTGGAGCCGTAAAATAATGGACTGGATCCAAATCATATGTTGCTATGCAAATTTTCCGGAAATTTTCGATTTTTTTTTGTGATTTTATATATAACATCTTTTGCTTGCTGGTAGTGGTGTATCTTATTTTTGATCTTTTTCGTTAACGTAATACTTTACGCGCAAATCTGCGTGTTTCCAATGTTCACTTACGTTGGGAACTTTTGCTAGTTTCTTTAAATCGTAAATTTCTATTTTCATCAAATGTGTCGCATTTGTAGAATCTTCCCTGTTTGTTGAGATGTATGAGATTCCACCTGTTTTACAGCTTTTCCCCACAGTAGAAGATACGTTTTTCCTGAGTGACGATTGCTCCACTGACAAGAGCGTAGCTCTTCAATTATGAATGAATGTTGAATGAAAAAAATATATTATAGTAGTCTTAATAAGAATTGCAGGATATCAGGTGCGAATAAAAGAAAGAAAGAAAGTGTTAAATCAAACAATTTTTAGTATTTATTTATAAATTTATTTCAAATAAAAAAATATTTTCTATACACCATTTTTTCAAACACGTTACATTTTTAAAAGCACAAATATTATTATGGTAAATACAAGTTTGTATATCTAATGCTGTTGCATATCTTTTATACAAGGTTTCTAGATTAGGACAGTTAAAATCTTCTAAATTATAAACATTGTCATTATCTAATATTTCTTTCAACCACTTTACTTTTTCATAACCTTTAGTATAAATATACTTATTTTTAAAGAATTCTGATATATAGGACTTAAAACTAAAATAAGGCACAAAGCCTTCATTCCATAAAATTCCTCTGTTTTTTTCGACCCATGCTACAGTCAAACGTTCTTTCCTTGTTAAGTTATAAAATGGATACGGTGGTTTAATTAACATAATTAGGACACGATTTTCACTTAAAATTGCTATTTCTTTAGGTATAAACATATTGTCTTCACTTTTAAAACCCTGAACATCTACGATCAAATTCATGATAGTTTTCGAACGATGTTGCGATTGGCTGGAAAGTTCTGCAACAGACAACACAAACACAAAATAAATTATTTGAGATCATATTTTTACACAGACGTCTCACTCATCTATCATAATATTATACACAATCAAAAAAGAAAGCATACTCACAGACATATTTGTAACAACTGAAACAACTGTTCAAACACTAATAATACTGGACTAAGAACGACGGAGATCTTTTATATGGTTATTGCTCATTAAAACCTTGTTAATTAAAAATAGTGCAACTAGAGATACTAGATTATTTAAAAATATTTCAAGTTTTTTTCGCAATAGCGATCAGAGAAATCCCGTACATTATAATCACATTAAAAAACAATTATGAACAAGTAATCTTACGACATCGACAGCAGTGTATGTGACAACAGATATAATGCAGTTTATTTGATGGCATGATATGTATCTATGTTTGTTAGGTTAAGGGTGCGTAAAATTTACACAATATTTACTTTACATAATGTTTTTTTATAACACTCAAATGAACTAATTTCAATTCGTATAACATAACGTATAACGGTGATAATACATTATATCTTTTAGTATAAGGATTACAAGATATAATACCAAAACCCGAAATCTGTTGGTAAGGTGTTAAATTCCAAGTAAGAAATGACAGTAAGCGAAAGTCATGAGTCATGATATTTTGGGTTATGTTTACTATATATACAATCACATAACTAATAATGGAGGTCCTCTTACCTAACAATGACGGGAATCAATCAGCAAACGTTAGTTACTAATGATGAGCCTGAATCAACCAATAGGAGAGAAGAGCAGAGTCAAAGAGCGCATGGCCGGCGTCAAGGGGGTGTGGCCGACGTCGTAGTCGTTAACTAATAAGGCTATTGAATCAGCCAATAGGAGAAGAGCAGAGCCAAAGGAGGCGGGGTCGGCGTCAAGGGGGTGTGGCCGACGTCTTAGTCGTTAACTAATAAGGCTATTGAATCAGCCAATAGGAGAAGAGCAGAGCCAAAGGAGGCGGGGCCGGCGTCAAGGGGGTGTGGCCGACGTCTTAGTCGTTAACTAATGAGGCTGCTGAATCAACCAATAGGAGAGCTCTAAGCACAAAGTCGTTACTAATGAGTATCCTGAATCAACCAATTATAGGGAAGAGCAGAGCCAACGGAGGAAGGGGGTGTGTCCGGCGTCCTTATGAGGGTCGGGGGTGTGAAGGCGTCGCGACGCCGGGCGTCGAATCGTAAAAAAAGGTCATCAACCAAATTTTCCCCTTTTTTGGGGGGATGACGGATTTTTGCTGGGGGTTGGAGCTTAGGGGTTGAGCCAGAACCCACGAATCCCTACTACTGAGATAATATTGTTTTGTCTCAGGTCTCTCTACAATTACAATCATTTCTGAGTGAAAAAGCACTTGAAATGCTGCATAAATTGATTCAATTATTCTCGTTTTAATTCGAGTATCTTAAATGAATTCCATTTTATTTTACGTTTTAAGTGACTAATACTCGTTTACTTAATGTTTGAAACTCGATTCCACTCTATAGGTACTATAATATACCATATACTATATAAGCATGTATGTATTTTTCTCTTTCTCACACAATCCAAATCGGGTCGAACCCGCTTTCAGAGTCCTTGTGTCTTGCGCACTGTGTCCCACACCAACTCTAAGTGATCGCGTTGGCATTGTCGGTGGTGGGTTTGCGCTCTCCCTACTGAATCCGATTACTGATAAAGAACTACTAGCTGGAGACGAGTGTAGTCTAGCTAATTATTTCATATTCTTAAAATCTGTAGTTGCATCAATAGATCGACTACCACTCATGGCTAGCGAGTTAATCCGTTTCGTGACATTTGTCGACCTTTCGTATTAACAAATACTTTCTTAACCCCAATTTTAAGCCCTTAGGTTTCTTTTATACTCGCCAATTTTCAAGCTTTCAACTCTTGTATCCAAGAATCATCAACATTTCTACCCGCCTTAGAATACACCCGCTAGGCGACCCCCTCAACTTTTATTTCAAGCTTGAATCGCCAAGTCGTTAAAATAAAAAGTATCTACTCGTGCATTTAAGTAGATACGGGTAAATATCGGGTAGAAATTATTTACATGGGTGGGTAGATTGCATAAATAACCTCGATCTATCTCTACTCCGGACCATGTCCGGTCCAACGGTCGTCAATTCCGCGAAAGACGTGGCTGGCTCACTATCACTTAAGCGTACAATTTTTTTTGGGCTATATCGGCAACTTTGAATTTCTGTCGTGTCACCTCATGTCGGATCTTATCTTATCCTATCCGATCGGAATATAGTAGCTGTAAGAACAACCAATTTTCACCGGTTGAGAACATAGAATCGGGCCACTTGTGGTAAGCCGCTGAGAGGCGAGAGTTCTGCTCCTGAAACAATTTTATGTGCAGGACTCAACACTTCATGAATAGTAATCAAACCGCCATTCTCCCTTCATTTATCTCGCGAGAGACCAACAATGAAATGTAGATGAGGACTTTTTGCTTAAGCTCTTAGCATAATTTGTACGTACTTTTACTCAAATTCAAAATTATAAAATGTCTCGAGACAAACGATCGGCCTAAATTACAATTTGAATGAGAATCTTCGGGAATACTTAAACTCTTGGAAACAAAGCTTACATTTTAATGCTTATACCTAATTAGAGACATGGCAGTTTCGTATTAGTGACTCATTATTTTTGGAGCATTAATAAGTTGTTTCCAAGTACATAAAATAAATGAAAAGCTAGGTATCTAATTTAAAGAGACCCATTTAAGATTCTCCACGCGTTGAAGAACTACAATTCATAAACACAGACACACAGATTTGTGGAAAGGCACTTTTAACTTATGAGTTATTGCTATTACAGTAATGCCCCTTTTTCTACGTCAGGGGTTTAAAAAAAACAAATGTTATTTAAAAATCGACTATGGAAAATTTGTATATATATATATATGACTGATCAACGCACAGCCAAAACCAACGCTAAAGAATTGAGTTTTGCACAGTCGGTAACATTTATAACGTAGGCAAGGTATAAAGAAGCATTTTTGAAATTCATCTTCTAAGGGAGAAAAACGAGGAATGGAAGTTTCTATGGGACACGTAAAATCTTTGGACTTATAAACTCGAAATTTCGCGAAAAGATTGTGTATTTCAAATCAAGAGTATTAAATTCTTGATTTTTTTTAATTTTTCCTTAAAGGGGATAAATCATACAATAAGGAATGGAAGTTTGTATGGAAAACGTAAAATCTTTGGCCTCAGAAACTTGAATTTCGCAAAATGATTGTGTGTTATAATCAAGAAACATGAATTTTTCAATTTTCTTATTTCATCAAAACAAGGGATGAAAGTTTCTATGAAAAACTTAAAATCCTTGGCCTTAGAAACTCGAAATTTCGCAAAAAGATGTGTGTTTAAAATCAAGAAACCTAAATTCTTCATTTACATCCCGGTTATCTCCTGCTACAGTTTATCTCTTTTATCTCTTTGTTGTATTAACTAGGTACACATGTAAGTATAATTTCAGTATTGAATGCATCATTCAATAAAAAGACACTGCTTATTTATGCTCAGTGCTCTATTAGTAGGCGTAATACCTGGGTACCTATGTGGGAGTTCCCTTAATTATTTCGTACAGTCAGTCACCAGCATCAATATAATGCCATAACAAAGCTGGCGGCCCTAGACATAGTGTTGTGTCGGATATTTATGCGCGTTTCGTTGTAGCAGATATTAATGCTGGTGACTATATATAATAGGGCGACCGATACCAGCGCCACCTGTATTGATAACATTTTCACTGACATTTCTCCTTCTAAACAAAGTATATTCAGTAAATTAGAATCAGATCATATAGGCCAATTAATGGAATTTGAGATAGTAAGGGAAAATATAGTGAAAAAACAAATTACTTTTGTACCGGTAACCACAGACCGTGTGGAAAGAATGAAGCAACATTTGTTTCAGGCGCTACCCAGTCTGTCTTCTGAAATGAGTCCTAATCACATGTATGATTCATTCTTTACAACTTTCATGAAACATTATAATACAATATTTACTTTCAAATCGGTTGTGGCTGGCGGTGCACCAGTATTTAGCGAATGGGCTACTGCGGACTTACACAAACGTAGACAAGCACTGTATGCCATGTATGAGGAACGGCGGTTTAATACGAGTGATGAATTTAAAGAACATGTAAAGCAATATTCGAAACAATTCAAAATTGATTGTCATATTGCCAAACGTAATTATTTATCCCAGAAAATCAAAAATAGTTCTAATATTATCAAAACCACCTGGAAAGTGATTGGTGCGGAGACTGGTAGATCAAGGCACGCAATTAGTGATCTAGAATTAAAAATTGATGGCAAAATTATAGATTCTAGTTTAGATGTAGCAACAGAATTTGAAAATTTTTTCACCGCTATACCAGTATCCACAACAAAGTGTTTAAATTCATCACCTTCGTCTGCCGTTTTGTTGTTAAAAGAAAACGTCCCAGAATGTAGTAAGGACTTTTATTTTGAACATGTCAGTCCTTCAGATGTAGTAAAGGCATTTAAATCAATTAATGTCAAAAAAACCAATGACCTATGGAGGGTCTCAGTCCATGCTGAATCCCTAATAGAAGTAATAGCGCCTGACTTGGCAGATATATTCAATAACAGTGTTGACTGCGGTGAGTTTCCTGATCTGATGAAATATAGCAAAATAACTCCTTTATTTAAATCAGGTAGTACCTCTGACCCCACTAACTTTAGACCAATATCTGTACTACCTACATTTAGTAAAATTTTTGAAAAGCTAATTCTATATCAATTGTTAAAACATTTTAATTTGAATAATTTGATACATAGTAAGCAATTCGGTTTTACGCTGGGTCGCTCGACATCCAACGCCGGAGTTGAGCTCGTAAAACACATTTTCGATGCCTGGGAGGAATCGCGACATGCTTTAGGTATCTTCTGTGATTTAGCTAAGGCCTTCGATTGCGTTAATCATGAGACACTGATCAGGAAGCTACACCACTACGGAGTTAAAGGATCGGCACTAAATTTATTAGAGTCTTATTTAAATGGTAGAATACAAAGGGTTGATGTGAATGGAAAGCGTTCACCGGGGTCATTAGTCTCCATGGGTGTGCCGCAGGGATAAATATTGGGACCTTTCCTGTTCCTTATCTATATAAACGACTTGCCTCGTAAAGACCCACCATAAGATAGTTTTGTTTGCAGATGATACGTCTCTAATTTTCAGTCGTACGAAATCAACGCTCCTACAATGACGTAAACAATGCTATCCGTGAAGTAGTAAATTGGTTTAATGTAAATAATTTATTGTTGAATGAGAAAAAGACTAAATGTGTTAAGTTTGTCACGAGTAACGTAAAACACGAGCAAGCAAGCGTTATGGTTAAAGATGAGGAACTAGAACTAGTTAACAGTACAGTCTTTCTCGGTATAACATTCTAAGCTCCAATGGGGTCCCCATATTGCTAATCTCTCGAATAGACTGAGTTCTGCAGCTTTTGCAGTAAGTAAGATTCGTCAATTAACAGACGTGATAACGGCTCGATTAGTGTATTTCAGTTATTTCCACAGTATTATGTCGTATGGCATCTTACTATGGGGCAGTGCTTCCGACATTAATACTATATTTGTTCTGCAAAAGCGGGCTGTTCGTTCGATATATAAAATGAACTATAGAGACTCGCTTAGAGATAAGTTTAAGGACATTAATATAATGACAGTGCATTGTCAAATATTTGAAAATGTGTAAATCAAGCTCTTTAGATACCCTATTTGATGTAGTAGCTAGACTTTTTCTTTTATATGTATAGATTACTTAAATAACTACGTACGGACATTAATATAATGACAGTGCATTGTCAATACATTTATGAGAATATTATGTATGTACATAAAAATATTACCGACTTTAAGAAGAACTGTGATATACATAATATTAATACTAGAAATAAGCATAAGCTCGCAGCGCCTGCTACAAGGCTCCATAAAATAAGGAGATCATTCATTCATGGCTAACTGTGTGAGATTTTATAATAAACTTCCTAGCAGCATAACTGAGTTGTCTATTGGTAAATTCAAAATAATTGTGAAACGAAAATTATTTTCTAAAGCTTATTATAGCACACAAGACTACATGAATGATGAAGCCGCGTGAGATTTATGTAAATGTAGGTATATGAATAATTATTATATCGAATGCCTAAGGTCTTATTATTATTTTAATCTTAATTGTTTTATATACTCTTAATATTTAATTAAATAATTTTATTCTAGACACATTCTAGATTATTTATTTTTTATTGACAATCCTTTTGGGATTTATCTTAATGATTTTTAAATTTTTTAAAATGATGATTGTATCAATAATATTACACTTAAGTTAAATGATCTGATTAGGTTGTTCTGGGTTTCCCTAATCCTTGCAGCAAATGTTGGATCATATTGTATTTCTCCCAGCAAACGTTCACTCTCATGTAACTAAAATTTCGAAAGTGCTTGTAACTAGGCCTACTTGAATAAAGAATTTTTTGATTTGATTTGATTTGATATACCTAACTGCTTCTGGATGTCTCCCTTACGTATAGCGACCGCAAACTATGATTTTGTATAAATGATAGCCTACTCTGGGGAAGAACCATGATTTATAGACATTAATTAGGTATATAAATCATTTTCTACCAGAAGCTGTAAATAAAATAAATAAATAAATATTACGGGACAATTTTACACAAATCGAACTAGTCCCATGGTAAGCGCAATAAGGCTTGTGTTATGGGTACTAGACGACGATATATTTAATAGATATATTACTTATATACATTGAAGACATCCAAGACTCAGGAACAAGCTGTATTGTAACATTTTGTTACCTTGTAACATAGAAATTATGCAAATTGGAATTTTAAGCAATAGTATTAGGTAAATAAAAAAAAAATATATATATATATAGAATCATAACATTAACGTAAACAATATCTACATCGTAGCGCCATCTCTGGGAAAGGTTGGGAACCACCAAGCTCTAAAGCGTATTGATTTAAATGGTAGCTTGCCGAGTCTGCGAGTTACTTCCGAATTTGTCCACCTAGAATTCATTGCGGCGCTAGGGCAATGACTCGGTCTTTTTGATTCTTGCAACGAACCTGTGCGGTCATGTGATGGCTGCCAATTTGTCCCCAACTCAAAGTAATGTAAGTTCGAGAAGGTTAAAGAGCACAATGTAGAATAGAAGAAGAGTGGTGTGAACTACGCTCACCTTAAAATGGAGGAAGTCCACTAACAGTATACTACTTAATTATCCCATAAACTGTAAGTACATCCGAGTATATTTAATTAATTATTGCACACGTGTTAGCTTGAAAAAAGTTTCGACCTACAACTAAAATTTCTTGTGGGGTCCTACGGCATAGTACCACTTTGATATGGCATAACCAACCGGGAAGAGAGAGCCTCAAAGCTGCATGTGGCGCTGATCTGGTTTCCACGCATCCCATGCGCGTCAGAGGACGGCTTCCTGGAAGCATCAGCGGACTATGTAACGTTTGTGTAGTATATATAATGAACCTGGAAGGTCAGTGTTTTTTTTTTTCCTTAATTTAACCAAGTGCTGTGTTGCGGGAAGTGTACTACTTGGACTTAGAAAATAAAAGACTTTCTCCCATAAACTAGCATCTATTATTCAATACCAAAACCAGTAGTATAATAAGGCGCCCTGAGGTTTTTCGAGTTTCATGCCAACGGTGAGTGACCCGGTGGATAACGTCCTAAAAAGACTGTTATAACCTACATGCACTAACAGCGCAACAATAAGCGCGTCCTTGAAATTGTGACCACCAATCGACTAACGATTAGAAAACGCTTTTTCTGTAGGGTGACAGTGCCATTTTACATTAACTTGTTAAAACGTTTTTATAGTTCCTTCGAGGCTTTGGACGTAACTAATGCGACGTCCGAAACATCGTCGCAGAATTATGGACGAAAGGTAAAGAAATAAATATAAAATTAATAATTCTTAATCATCATCATCATCGTTATCGTCATCGTCATCGCCATCGCCATCGCCATCGCCATCGCAGTAAATGAATATGCTTCGGCTTCTCTTGTAATTTTCCTGACGCCACGTCTCTGCTGGGTGGGTACTGTTGACAAAAACCTAACAATGTAACAATTATTTAAACTTCCAGCTGTACTTTAACAAACACAACAATAATTACCCAACTTCATACGTAGCCAAAGCCCCGTTGATTTTAATTTTAACTGTATAGCATATAACTCTGAAAATAATCATAGTAATTATGAATAAAATACAAAAACAAATGAGCTACTGAATTAATATTTCGTGACTTCAGGTTCTTGTTATCTACACACACAAATATTATAATGCCACTTAACAATCCTAAACCAATATTAAGCATTAATAATATTTAAAATCAACTAACGAATAAAAAACTTTTTACTTTAGCGATTAACTCATCAAAAAAGTTGGCAATATGCGGCCGCCATATTGACTCCGCCTTTTGGCAGTAGACACAAAGCTAACTCCCCGCCGCGCCGCGCCTCTCCGAATCCGTCAGCAGTAGTAGTTGGGCTCAATTTATGTATCTTTAGGGTTCCATCGAGAAAAAGGGCATTTATTTACGCACTACTTTTTTCACTGTGCAGGAAAAACTGGTCATATGCATTGTAGTTGTATTGGACATTTAAATACGGACTCCTTAAACTTTTCCTAACATGCCCTTTATTATTTGAGCAATTATACTACTGCTAATAAAATTTAAAATCGACTTATACAAAAACAAAGAAAACTTCTTACTTAAGCGATGAACTCATCGAATAAGTTGGCAATAAGCAGCCGCCATATTAACTCCTCCTTTTGGAATTAGACACAGCTAACTCCCCGCCGTGCCTCTCAGAATCCGTCAGCAGTAGTTAGCCTGAATTAAAGTATCTTTAGGGCTCTTTCGAGAAATAAGTACCTAAATTTAGTGTCACACTAGTTTTTTTCGTGGTTAAGTGAAAATCCGGCACTAGGAGTATCCATGGTCTATTTACAATTTAAATATGGGCTCCCCAAACTTTCTATAATAATGAAAACACGAGTTACTCGCCCTGTTCACAAAAGTAGCAACAATGTATTAGCAAGTAACCAATATGCGCCCACCATGTTGACCTATTAGATTGCATCCTATTCGTCATCACGACCATTATTAACTGGTTTTACTCCGATATGTATCTCGTTTTCTCTGTTGAACTCAAGATTTGACGCAAAACGACTACCTGGTAATTTTAAGTACTTAGCTACTTTAAATTAACTAGAATCTGCCTGAAGCTCTAAACCCGAACTACCCGAAAGATTAACTTATTATTGTAGGTATATTAAAACTAAAAATGTACTAATTAAATAGCCCAGGTGTTTTTCAAAATATAAGAATCTACTTAAAAAAGTAAAGTCTAGCAATAAAAACTGAATACTTTGGAAAAAAACGGCTCCATTTTTATTTACATTCCTGAATTTTCAACAACTGCACGGCACACAGTGTCACCCGTGATTTTTTGTATACGGAACTTTTGTTCCGTTGTCCTCACTAGCACCTGACCGTTTTTTTGTTGTAGGTGACCTTTTTCAAGGGGCATAATGCGGTGGGCCTGAATGCCGCGGAGGTGTATTGAACGACTGCCCCCGCATGTAACTTCTTAACCAAATTTCACTAGTGCTTCGACTGGGGAGTAACCTTTTTGCTTTTTTCTGTCGTTAGAAATTGGAAAACTTGTGAGAAATATAATATTTTACCAGGCGGCATGCTTCTGCCGGACGTTTGCCCGCTGATTATCTGACCTGCACATGCGATTTTTTAGCCTGTAAACTATTTGATATAAGCCCCATAGGATAGCTTTTGTTATTTTACTCGCAGGTTTATTTTGTCAGTAGGTAAAGTCAAGCCAGCCTATAGTTTTTTATTATTCAGAATACTTTCATATTCACTGTGTCTCTGTTATTGCACATTTGTATGCAAAATAAATGCGTAATCACGCCTTTTGTGTCTAGCGTAGACAGTTTTTGGTTTTATGAAAATAAAGAATTTATTTACCGTATCTCGACATCTTTCATTTTTTTCAGCTAATATGTAATAGTAAATAGTACAGAAGTTATATCGGGAAATTGTTAATTATCTAGAAGGTAAAGTTCATATAAAAAAAGGTATTTTATAAGTTATTAATACTTTTACCTTATACCTTGTATGTATTTTTGTTTTTTTTTTTACACTAAAGTAAGTGCCCGAGAAGTTTTAATATACGCGTTTTTGTTTAAAAAAACTCTACCCACAGCAAAGGGAAAATGGTTTCCACGCCAGGTTACAAAAGTACGTTTGCTATATTATGCATATTTAAATACATGCTCAGATTTGCATGCAGTTTCTTTAAGATATTGGTATCAACTTTTGTTTATCCTACTGAGGCCTCGTTCGTGTACTAATAATATTAAGGGCAAATTGAAATCGAGTATTGAACTTTCATCAAATTCAAGACGGTATGAAATTCAAAAATCCCTAAAATACTCTGGGTCATAGGAGGTTACTTCAAGGAATCACAATGTCGAGGAAGTTTCGAAACCTACGTTTTTTCTAGCCCTAATCGTATATTGTAAGTGTTTTAAAATTGACATCGTAAGGTTTGTTTATTAAGGGTACAAAATCAAGACTTGAGTGTTCCAAAGTCTGCTTGTATAAGCTATATCTTAATGAATCTGCTTCAAGATTTCACACTGTTCACTATTTCAGACTGCACCATGTAACAAAGGCATTACGAGCACTCTTGAATGTTAAGGATTCCTGCTCGCCCAGCTTCCTGAATTACACGTATTCACGCTATCTGACTGACAGACAGATGTCTAGTGCCAGAGCTGACGGCGTACGCTCAAGAAGGCGGTACATCGCGTAGTCATTACTTCTTGGTCTGCATGCGACATAGCGCCTCGCCTAGTAAAGTGCATTAATAACATCACATAATGTCTTATTCGAATAGGTACGGAAACTAAGTATATAGGTGTATCGGTAAAATAGTTTTTAACAGAATGTCACAACTCGAAAGAGGACAGATCGCGTCAAAGGCAGCAGCGGGGCCAAAATTAAATTTAACATGTTTAGAAAAAGAGGGCAAGCAGTAAGCCTCGGCTCGAGCGAACGCCGCGACAGCCGTCAATCTGAGCCCGTCGGCTGACGGCGGACATCTGTTACATTTCTTGTTACTGCGACCCGCGTCTTTGAAGAAATTACTTCTTACAGCCATGTCGCTGCCAGCCCCTGACACACACCCTCGTTCTGATAATTTTCTGCGCTAAATGTGTTCCGTTCCCCTGTGTGCCACTACGTCGGAAGCCTTAATCATCTGCACTTCAAGTTATTTGACGGGAGTTAAACTTCGTAGCAGATTTGTCTTCGAATAAGTTAGTTCGGAAACCAAAACCGAAATGATATACTTTCTCGCAAAGTACAATTGCTGTAATTAAAATTTATAGCTTGCTGTTTGAACAAATGAGGCTCCTGAAAAAATATGAAGACGGAAACATTCACGGAGCGTCGTCAGTTGAGAAATATAGCTCATTAAGGAATGTTTAGTCGAGCTAATTTAACCAGAGGCCTAAGGTACCCCAGGGGAAATCACGAGCTTTGAGCGTACTTGCTAAACTTTTTGGACGACTTTGTTTTAGTTATTAATATATTTAATATTATATAAGGCTTATGAGCTAGAGATTAAACGAGATTAGGTAGATGTTCTTCATAACAGTAAATTTATTTAAAGCGGGTCGGCAATGGCATGCAAGGGCGAGTAGATATAAAGGTAAATCGCTTAGGTATTTGAACGAATGAGGCCGGTATTTCCCGGTAATTGGAGCTGTCGCGTGGACAAATGTCCTGTCCAACGTGTGCCAGATAGTCACTCTAACTGCCGCTATTAGCCCGGAGATAATCTTAAATTACTACAGGCCCAGATGATTGCGGGCTCGAGCGATACTTGTATCATACCACTATATTATTTTCGTCCGGTACTTTAAACATTTTAGACTTAAGGGTAAAAGAGTTAAAAGTAGAGGTTAAGAAAATAAAGAAAATCAAAGGAACATATTATTTTCTGAGTGTACCGGCCCAAATTGAGTTTTTCCTTACTTTTAAATGAGCTGGTAGAGAATGGCTTTAAAATAATGGAATCATATAAACCGCACTGGTTCAAGTTATATTGTTGTTGTAATCATTGGAAAAGCTTACTTAACGGTTTTTAAAGATTTTTGTTTTTGCTACAAGTCCCATTCAGGAAATATTAAATGGAGGGAATATTAAGGCTTAGGTAACAGAAAGAAATCAAGAGCGAATATTTTTTTTTATTGTAAGAAGGTTCAAACCCTACTAAATAGCGGATAAGCATAGGTGCATACAGCTATGCTTAGGTATAAAAAATATATTCATTTCTCAATAAACCTTTGTATTTTGAATGACATTATCCCATTCGCTTTACAGACATTAAACGACGGCCTTTAATGTCTGTAAAGCGAATGGGATAAAAACATGTCTTTGTAAGAGTTGTTTCCATTGATTTCACGGAACGCTGGCTCGATTTTTTGAATCCGTAAGTTTCAAGTAAGAAAATGGAAAAATGAATACAAATTCAAATGTTTGAATAAGAGATCAGTTTTACTTTGTAGAAGAGCTACTTATGGCAGCCGATATAATGTAACACATTGTCGAAAAGGGTGTGTGTATTTGGCGTATTTATCAAATTGATGCCCTTTCATTTTGCCAAAGTGAGCGTTTCACAATCCCACCTGACTCAATTTCATCAGTAAACTTCACCTATGTTGGTTATTGAGCTTGGCACACGAGAACAAACAAAGCAAGGCATAACTTAATATATAGCATGTTGGGATGTCCACAAACTTGAGCGAGAGTTTCAAAGAGAACCCCCCGAGTCTCCTTTATGCAAATCTCGGGTAATTTCTTTGGTGGGCGTCACTGCGGGACCCTTTGCTAAGATTACGTTGACTCTTCATCCGTGGCGTACGTCTTACTTCACACTAGTTGATGAAATAATGTCACTCGATTTAATACTGTTACGCTCCTGAACTGTCGGTTCTGAGAAAGTAGAGAAATATGGCGACTGAATTTGAAAGTAAATACTTTACACCTGGGTTTGTTTCACAAAAGCAAGTGGAAGTCTCTCTTTTTTAATACATATTGTTGGAAACGGGCCCATGGTTGAAATAGTAACTTTACAAAAATAAATATATTTTCATAAGAATAAGTGAAACTGGATATTTGAAGGTCATTGTGAATCGCAAAATATTTTTTTAAATCACTTCCACAGAGGAGGAAAAAGTCATAACCCTCTTTTTAGGGTTCCGTAGCCAAAATAGCAAAAACGGAACCCTCATAGATTTGTCATGTCTGTCTGTCTGTCTGTCCGTCCGTATGTCACAGGCATTTTACTCAAAAACTATACGATATACATTGATGAAATTTGGAGCATAGGTGTCGTGTGTAAACCGCTACTTAGTTTAATAGTTAAATAAAATATATTTATATTTCTAGGAGGGGCACTCCATATATGTAACCGAAACTGAACAAAAAATTTTTCAGCCAATATCAATGTGTGGCACATATTTCGACAGTTCTTCTGAAAACACTTTAAGGTTTCCAAATTTTTTTTTGATTTAGTGAATATTTTCCGAAATATTCGCTCCGAAAGTAGCAAAAATTGTGTCCTCCCCCTCTATTTTCTAAACGGTATGTTCAAAAAATGTGAAAAAATTTACAAATATAAAGCTTAATAAATACTTCCAATGAAAATTGTTTTCAACATGATCGGACATACCGTTTTTAAGTTATTGCCAAAAAACTGCGCTTCTCAGCAAAAGGACGTAAGTGCCGGGAAGATACGCTCTTTTGTTAATGTTTTATTTCATATCGTATTTTTTTCATCTGTAGTGCATTTTTTGTATAAACGGCTGCGGAACCCTTCATGGGCGAGTCCGACTCGCACTTGGCCGCTTTTTTGCTTTAGAGTAGTCGGGTAAAAGTATTCTATAAACATCCTCGGATTTTAGCTATCATTGTACGAAAAATGGTACACTCGAGCCGTTTTCACGAACAAGACCGAGAGATGGCGCTGTATCAATGATCATACTTTTTATGATATTCGTGGACCACGCTGTTAAGATTTTTTTATTTATTCTTAGAATCATAACCCTTATAAGGATTATTTAAAGGATTTTATAATATAATATATAAATGTATATGTGTCATCATACTTTTTGCAACGAGACAGAAGGAAAATAAAAAATAAAAACATGCGACGATTGGCACGCGAACGAAGTTAACGATAAAACGCTTGTCATATCATTAATCCTATTCGGTGGTTTTAATATAAATTTGTCGCGGATATTACGAGTAAAACGGATTAAACAAATATCACGCATAAGTGGAGGATTGGGCAGAGCGATATCATTTGGTCATTGTCGTGTGCAAACGACACCATTCGTGCCGTGTGCAAACGATTACACTGATAAAATAAATTTCCACAACTTATCAAGTTGGAATTTTTTACGTTATGCTCCAGGCCGGATATATGAATTTGTCGTCTACAATCAGCTATATTAAGATTAATTAATCGGAAAATATTTTTATTTTTTGTACGTAGGTACGTATTTTTGTGTCAACATCAATCGCGCCTAAACGACTGAACAGAGATCAACTGTTGTTGGTACACGGGTAGCTGGGGATCCATAAATGGTTATATAGTACATTGTTTGACAAGGGGCTAAAATAAGCCATTATGATACGAAGTCATTATTTGGACGAGCTCACGAAGTGAGCGAGGACAAATATGTCTGAGTGTCATAATGGCTTTTAGCCTCGTGTTAAACACTCTGCTTTCACTTCGACTGCGAGAAAATAAAAAAGACTTAACACTAAAATTGCATATTTCATGAAAAATAAAAAGTACAGTTTGAGTAATTCTTTATAGTTAAATTGACAGCTTATATATTTTTTTAAACTAATAATGGCCATAGACAATTTTTACTTTTTAATGTGAAGGGCTGCAATACGATCACACATTTTGGCCAAACTGAAGAGGTTGGTTTGTTTGTTTTTAATTATTCGTAAGTAGTATGTAGCTGGCCGCAAGTTTCTTTTTCAGTGTCATAGAAATTTGAATGAGATTATATGGCTTTCTTTTAAACTCTAGGGGCTAAATGTACTATTTTAGTCTCGCTTTGCGAAGCTAATATGAACTACTTTTTGAGAAGTGTAAAGATTATTTTCACCCGACTACGCTGACGCAAAAAAGAGCGTTATGACTTTTTTCTCCTCCATAAACGAAGTCACGGGCGCTACTTCTTCATAAAGTCTTTTGTATAATGCTAGTTAAAATAGACTCGGTAAGATTTCGTACGTTTGTTTTCACCATAACAATGAAATGAAAAAAGTATAAAAAGCATTAGTTATATTAGGGTAATGGTATAGGTACTCTACGCCACGTGGCCCAGTATCGATTAATATGAAATAATATATGTAGTTCTTGATATATTCTAACAACTTAAACATTATTATATCCAATTTTTATCTTACATAAACATAAAATGGTGATCTAGTATTGGCGCGAATGAAGGAATAAATGAAGAACAATGTCGTTTGTAAGTCCCTCTATATTTGGCTAAGTTTGTAAGTCTTTCTATTGGCCCAAATATTCATAATTTTAACAAGACCATTAGTTTAGCACTTTAATAAGTCATGTCAACCTTTAAGAATGTAATAAATGAAGCCTCATAATCAATAAAGAGCTCCAACTAAGATCACAATTAATCACAAAAACTAATTATGTTGCCAACTACACTTAACTAAAATAGGTAGAATATTAAACTGCAGGTTCATTTTAAGGAATTTTTAACATGTAAGTTAGGTGGGTGCCTGTCGTTTCGCATAACGTTCTTTGCCTTAAAAATGTTTGGCCGAGAATGTTTGGCATACTACTCGTTTGTCCTATAATTTTCTAATCTTCTTTCTTTCTTATCTAATACATTTCTAATCATTTAAAGTCCTAAAGCAAGTTTGTCCTAATATTGATAACTCTATAATCGAATTACCTAAAGCATACTATTCCTAACATGAATTGTCCTAAGAATTATTTTGCCTATTATTAAATTGGCTACACTTACAGCACCAAAACTAAAGTATGGTAGGCGTGAAGTCAGAAGCGTTACGTATTCTACTTTTAGGCAGGTCAGACTTCGGTTAGGTTAGGTACGACGACGAGCGAAGCGAGGAGGAGTGTTAGGTAGAACTGTGACCCTAACGAGCGAGCGAAGCGAGCGAGCGAAACGCCAGAACTTTTGCCTATTATTAAACTGGCAACACTTACAGCACCTAAACTAAACTATGGTAGGCGTGAAGTCAGAAGCGTTTCGTGTTCTACTTTAAGGCAGGTCAGACTTCGGTTAGGTTAGGTACGACGACGAGCGAAGCGAGGAGGAGTGTTAAGTAGAACTGTGACCCTAACGAGCGGGCGAAACGCCAGAACCAACAAGGTTGAGAAGGTTAGGTTTTGGTGCGTTATTATTGCGACAGGCAAATATAGTGCGAAAAGTGCCATTACTGCATTTGCTATTGCGATTTTGCTAGGCGTTAACTTTTAACGTTTAAAATATCTGCTTGCATAAAATCATCAAGATTTATGCTTAATGACATGTAGTAAAAACAATTTTAGCACTATAAATATTAGGAACACTACAATTATGCACACCAATCATTCGACATTAGAATCTTAGCCACATCAAACGATGGGACAAATAATATTTAGGACAAACGATAATAGGAGCAAAAATTTCGGACAATCAAAAATATGCGGAACAAAGTGTATGCCATACGTTATTAGGACAAAAGACGTTATGCGACACAATGATAGGGCTAATAATTGTATGCCAATCGATATAGACCCAAGTTAGGTATTTAAATAGATTTAATAGTAAGGAACATTCACATCCTTTTTTCGCGAATTTTACGCAAGAACATACTCGTATTTTGCTTTTTCGGAAACTTGGATTTTATTAATTTCAAACTTAATGTATTGTCTGTTTTATTTACCACAGATTAAGGCTATTTGTGGATACACCATTGACACCGATTTGTGTTATTTAGCTACTTTCATTTTAATATAGTTTTTGGATTTAAATCACGTTTCTATGTTATAAGTACCGTGCCCAATACTGAGAGTACTGCATTTAAAAAAAACTGTTAAAATATCAATACCTCGGATTTATTAACTTATGAAAATATCCAAATAAAAACGCGGAATAACATCACTGGACAAGTTCGCGAGCGTTTCAACAGCCAATGTGCTTGTTACAAAATATACGATGACAATCGTACTGTAATAATTTTAGTATTGCAGTTTGAATCAAATTCTCATTTAAAGTTGAATCATTTGTCAACACTTCCGTGAATATTTCGTTACATAAAAGAACCAGCGGTTGAAACGCCCGCAGCCTTACCCCACTGCATACAATCACTACATCGGTTGCATAGTTTTAATTTTTATAATCGCCAAATACGTTAAAATAACTGTACTTTGTCATTTTCTACTGACTTTAGGAAAAATCTGAATGATTACCTGTTGGAAAATTGTTTTTATAATGTCAAGGAATTTATAGATTATAAGAAACAGCATGAATAAGGTAGAAATCGCATGTACTTGTTGTAAGCTACCATAACATTTGCATATCGTTTGATTACGATTGACTGCTGTACCTACCATAAACAACAATAACACCCTGTAACAAGACATAAGTATTCTGCAAATATACATCTTCTTCTTCTTCTTCTTCTCAGTGTAATTTTGGAAATAAATTTATTTAATATATGTGGAATAATCTACAGTTACAATGGGAAAGCACTTATTGTATCTAAGTGTACACATCACTGATACTGTTGTATCAAAATTTGAATAATACTCGTGCATTTCGAGTGACTAGTATTGTAAACGTATTTTGCGTTAAAAACTCGGTTTCCACCGGCAATTCATCCCTCTGCGGCTCGTATGACAGATATTTTAGGATACATCCAATAAAATAAAAGCAAACTATTGAAGTTCCGGCAACATTCATGACAATTTATAAAATGCCTATAAAGTGCCCGCTATTCGCGGGGTTGAAAAAAGTGATGAAGTGAAAATAAAATGAGATTTGGGGAACTCAAATGAGATAATATCTATACTATTATAAATTTGTAAAAATGAAATGTCTGTACATTGAAGATATTAAAAAAAACTATTGTAAGGGACTATTTGGAGGTCACTGAAGTGAAAAATATTTTTATTGGATTTTTTGTACGTTACAAACGTACAAAAAATCCTTGTGTTGTGTCGTTCCGGCTTCATCACGCGAAATCGGCTTAACGGATTTCATCTATGTTTGGTACACGCGTAGCTGGATACCTCCAGATGTTCATAGGATACTTTTTACTCGACTACTCTAAGGAAAAAAAGAGGGGTTATGACTTTGTCTCCTCCGCGAACAAAGTTGCGGGCGCCTTCTAAATAAATGCGATATAATTCGTTTAAATTGTTTTAATTAAATGAGTGACAATCGTAGAAACAGAAGAAATTATTATAGTGATAACACTATTTTTTGGTTTAGTGTAGTCGGATAAAAAATATCTTATTAATAACCGTCCTCAAGACCCAAAATGAGCTGTCCTTGTATGTACAAAAAATGGTTGAAAATCGTCGAGCCATTTTGATGTAATGAGGCCGCAAAAACACACTCATACATGCATACAAACAAAAGAAAATATATTTTTTTCCATTCAGTGACCGTCAATTATCAAAATATCTTCAATGTGGTTCACTCATGGACTGGATTGCGCATAAGAAAAGCAGGCTAACATTGGCTGGCTACTGTCTCAATATATAAATAAAGCGGTGTCACAATTGGTTCACCCATAGACTGATTGCGCATAACAAAAGCTGGCTAACATTACCTGTCTCCTGTCTCAATGTGTAAATAAAATGTAGGAGACAAAAGTAGTATCACAATTGGTTCACCCATGGACTGATTGCCAATAACAAAAGCAGGCTAACGTTACATGTTTCCTGTCACAATGTGTAAATAAAATGTAGAAGACAAAAGTAGTATCACAATTGGTTCACCCATGGACTGATTGCCAATAACAAAGCGAGTTAGCATTATGGCCTGCGCCTACTCGTATACAGCTAGAGGCGAGGCAGCGACGTGGCAATGATACAGACTTGAGTCCCCGCTCGTATCGCATGCCTGCCGGGGAGCCGATATCAGCTGCTCGATAATTTCTGTATGCGACGCCGCATCGGCCTGCACCAATCACCATTGACTGCTCATGATTTATTGATCGAGCATTGTTGCATATTCCGAGCATTTCACAATGAAGCTTTCTTACACGCGTTTACAATAAGAATTAAAATGGTTAATTGCTTACTATCAATCATGTATGATTTTTTGTCAGAATTTTGATTTCACGATGACTATACTTTTTTTTTACACGATTACTGTTTTTTTTCCGTGAAATACCTATGTTATATATAAATAATATAGTGGCACCAATGATCCACAAGGATCAATGACCGATTTTTTTTTAAATCTTTGATGAAAATAAGAGTATGTAGCAACCGATTTTGTGTCATGGCAACACTATGTCACAGATATACTTCTTTCTGTGCTCATTGATCCTTGAAAAAAATCCGGTAAGTACTTTTAGGCCAATCAAATTAGATCCAAAAAAACCTTTTAAATAAATAAATAAATTTGAAAAAAAAGACAGTTTCGGTTACACATGTATGGAGTGCCCCCCGCTAGAAATATATTCTATTATTATTTAACTATCATACTAAGTAGCGGCTTATACAAAACACCTATCCTCTAATATTCATCAATGTACATCTAGTACTTTTTAAGTTAAATGCCTGCGACACACGGACGGACAAGACAAAACTATAAGGGTCCGTTTTTGCCATTTTGGCTACGGAACCCTAAAAACTCATTGTATGCGTTTTTACTAACAAATGTATGGATGTAATGATTATTATTATTATACATTCGTCATCATCATATCAACCCAGGGACATCCACTGCTGGACAAAGGCCTACAGCTCCACAACGACTGGTCTCGCGCCGCCCACATCCAACGGTTTCCCGATATCTTCATCAGATCATCGGTCCATCTTATTGGGGTCTCTCCACGCTGCGTCGTCCTGTACGCGGTAGTATTATACATTAATATTAGGTATGACAACTAAAATTTATGAATAAGTCCTTTATGTAGATTAATAAAAAATATTGGACTGAATAATTGAAAAATAAAAGCGATAAACTGAGTCAAAATGTACCGTGACGTCACTCCTAAGTAGAAATTTTACGTAGGATTAGGAGTGACGTCACGAGCCCCCACTCCTAACATTTAATGCGATTTATATGAGTTTTTTTATTATTTTGAAAAAGCAAAAAATACGTGTCCAATATTTTTTTATTATCTAGCTGACGATTTAGATTTTCATATCGATGACTGAGTATGAAAATCAAAATTCAAATTAGTCCGTCAATACTATTAATATAATGATACTTGCAATATTTTCTGATAAGTCATTACGATGAAAATTACAGCGAACATAAATTTAACGATTTTAGGAAAAATTGGCTCGCACCTGTGCAACGTGGAGGCACGAAAATGAGCGCCATTATCCCACACCATAATCTTAAATCACTTCGGCTTAGTGTTTCGATTACAGACAAAGGTACGGCAGAAAAACCCACATTATGATGCTAGTTGAATAATTGTGTAGATAAGTGAAATTGATGGCTTTCCGTTTCTATTGAGGGGTTTTGAAGTAGACACTTCTTTTGAATTCGATTTAAGAAAATAAAAATAGATTTTATGTCATTCAAAAGGAGCTTCGTAATTTGGCAGACTTTGAGGTGAAAGTGTTCAAGATAAAAATTCAACATTTTGAGAAGTTTATGTAGAACGGGCGCATAATCTCGGACGTGTTTAAAAATTAATTTTCAAGGCCACATTTAATATTTTCGCATTTTGCTTCAAGTGAATTCAATCCATCCCGGCACCCTAATGGATTTTCTCTCCCTCTGTTACTACCTTACTTCACTTCAAATGCATCCTCCTTATTAAATTTATGGCAATTCATTACGCGCACACATTAGATTAATAAAATATTCAGTTATTTAGTCAAATAACGTGGAAATTATGGGCTCATTGAACCCAGAATTCAAATCAGTTCCGATTCATATAGGAAAAAAGTGTCACCAATTATTCAATACAATTTTTGTAAGTATAAAAAGTAACAGAACTGAATTAAGGACACTTTTTCCTTTTATTATATCCTGGTAACAATTCTGAGTACAATGAGCCCAAAATTTTCATAGTCTGAGTAAAGAAATAAAAACATAATGCATACAAATTCCTCATAATTGTTTTTCTGATTGAGATCCGAAAATCCATTTTGAAACATGACTCATATTGAAGTAATTTTATTATATCCATCTTTTATGACTTTTCTACTTAAAAATAAACACAATCTATTCTGGTTCCATAAAAGTCACCTAATTTCGTTGTTTTCACATGTAAAAGTAAGCACGCAAAAGCATACATGACAATATACAACCACGGCGACACGAGAGTGAGTGCCGGCGAAAAAGATTAGTCAAATTCCTATAAGGATATACATGGCGAGAATCCGCGCCGTGCGGTCGGAACGCACACAACTTTTCTCGTTATGTCCCTTGGAGTTGTTTTGAGATTTGCAGAAGCTCCGAAGTGCATGGAGCACAATGGTTCGTCCGTATCCTCTTTGTGGGACACGTCTATTTGGACTTTTTGCCGAAGCTTCGGAACAGTTGGTCGCGTGGCACGTACGCTCGCTCCTCGTGAACGCGTTTAGAATTCAATATCCCTATTTCACGTAGCCGTCTTTTGCACATACATTAAACAACCTACAGATGCCCGGCTTTGTGTAACCTATTGTTGATGTTCCGCTGATATAGCACGGGTTGCAGGAAGTTCGGGTGCCTTTGACTCGTATGCTAATAACCAAACTAAATTGGGGCAAGTAGGTAACCAACGCTATAGACTAAGCTACATATTAAATTTGTTGTGCGAGGAGTTTTACTAAAGATAATTTAACAAATACCGTTTATTTTATAGTTTTAACACTCATTTTGAGGAACTATTAAAAAAATAAAAAAAACCTGGCCAAGTGCGAGTCGGACTTGCGCACCGAGGGTTCCGTACAAATTTTCACTTACTATTACTTTATTACCCGGTACCGGTTGAGTTAAGTTTGCATCTGATATCTATGGCATTGCATACAAAGGAGGTGCAAACTTAACGCAATCGGGTTGTTTAAATAGGTTTTTTGCAAATAAAAAAAAATAGCTAGATATCGCTATAATTTGTGTGTAATATTTATGTTTATTTATACAAATTGTGAAAATTTCAAAATTTTCTTTCCTTAAACTTCGGAGATAACGGAGGAGAATAGTGTTTTTTTTCACATTTTCCTTAATAAAACAAAGTCTAATCACAATAAAAACAATTAAAAATAATGATCAATAATGTGTAGGTTAAGCTCCTTCATATGATACCCTATTTGACCCAGTAGCTATACTTTTAACTTTTGCCCCCCTCATATTCGTCGTTTGTTTTTTTAATTAATAAAAAAAACAATTTTTCCTGTGCAATATATGTGGGCTGACTATGTTTATAAATATTCAAAATTTCAAATAGATAGCATAAGTCGTTTTTGAGATATGGCGCGATAATAGTTGGACAGACAGACAGACAAGAGTCGCACCATAAGGGTTCCTTTTGTACGTTTTTGGTACGCAACCCTAAAAATACATAAAAATAGAAAAGCGCTAGCGAAGTTATCGCGCAACAATTGAAATAAAATCAATAACTGTCGTATAGAGACTCTTCGTTTTAGAAATCGGTTGAAAATAACCATTATGTTTTTCTTGGCTGCACTGAATGCAGTTTCGTCCCGTTTGCTGAGAAAAATGATCATTATCAGCTTTCATCGGCCAGGCTTGGTTACTTTGCAGTCTATAGGTTCTATTAAAATACTGTTGCGGAAACTTTTTTCTTTTAATTTCACGCGGGGCGGAAGCTCTATCTTTACAATTTCATTACACTTAGGTACCAGCTCACCAGTAAATTCATTCAGGTCAGCTCGCAGCTCAAAGCAACCTGTGAAAAAATGAGGAATGATTGTCAGAACGCGTAATACGATACGAGTATAAAAATTAAATGAAAATGATAAATATGTAGTATGCATAAAAAAAAATTGTCGTTATGTCTCTTAGTTCTATTTCTCAATTATAAAATGTTTATATTGAACATTAGAAATATCAAAAATGGGATTGTATTTAAATTTGGCGAAACTCTTAAGCTATGCGCTAGCTATAAAGCTACAAGCAAGCAAGCTACGTATTAACCTTACATTATATTTAACATTAATGCAAGTTACCTATAATGTACCTAGAAAAAGTCCGTGATACGTGTGTAATGTTGTTGCTTTAAAAAAATTTAAGCATTCCTACCATAGGTTTTTGAATCAAAATTCATCCCTCTTTTAAATGCTGGAGGTGTACTATGGATTTTGTACATTACAATCAATATATTGAATATTTATTATTATTCGTTAACATAAGTAATACATATTCAGATGCATTATTAATACCTACATAAACAAGTAGAACGGCATAGTCGCTCCAGTGACAAAGCTCATTAAATAAAAAGAAATATAAATAAATAAATAGGCAAACGCATTTAAACACAAACATTTAAACAATACATCACAGTAGGATATACTAATAATACAAGAATCTAATATTCACTAAGAAATCTTCAATTAATCTCTAAACTTGAGAGTAGCTTGCCATTTTAGAGTTAGTTTAAGGTCGGCGTTAAAGACAGTACTCAATTTCCCGTGTTTAATGTAAAACATAAACGTTTAACGCCCGACGTGAGCTTAGATTCAATTAAAACGTTTCTTTCCCTCGCAGTTACGAGTCAATTTAAAATTATGTAACCCGGCTCATTAAAGCTTCAGTCCGGCGGTGAGGTGCATACAAATTACCTAGGTGCCCGAACTTTCTGTAGTTGTGAACGGTAATTTTTAGTTATTTCTACATTGAAATATCTATTTGTTAAAAGTTTACACTTGAGCTGTTATTTCATTAATGTGTGTATGTATACTAGTTTAAATCATATTTTGCCAAACAATGTTTAAACTTAACTTCTTTGTAATGTTCGGATTGCAAATAAGTTCAGTTTAAACATTAAAATCTATGTTTTTATTCTATGTTATCTCATCATCATCATTCAATCATCAGTTCAGATATTATATCATTATATCAGCCTGTAGATGTCCATGGCTGGACAAAGGCCTCGCCAAGGATCTTCATAACGACCGGTCGTACGGCGACTGCTCTGTTGATTGTTTGTCCGCCTTGGTATACCACTAATATATGGTATAAGCAATAAACGACTCAAACAAGAAAATAATATCAAGACTTGGTTTTTCCATAAATGGTTCAATGTACAGTCACGGAATTTAATTTATATAACATTTCGTACCTTGTTACAGTCAAAATCAATATGAAAGCTGATAGAGATCCCATATCAATGTTTGGCAAGGTACGAAAAGGTACACAAATTAAATTCCTTGACCGTACTAGCAAAACCTACTAAACTACCCAGGTAAACCGAATTTGAAATTACAATAAACTTTATTGATAAACTCGGTACATCATATGAATCGTAATGTTCTGAAATAAGATCCATGTATCTAATGGTGCACGTATCGGTTGGGGCGGTCTCGACGCATTGTGTGCCAAATGGGCAAACTTGGATGAAAATCGCCACATCCCAACACGCTACGCTGCCCGTATGGTTAAACATAATATGTATTGTTGGATAAGTTTAACTCGCATTTAAACATTTTACATTTATTTTCTTGAAACTATTGGGAATGGAAGCCATTTTCTCCGCGTCATATTGAATTTATTATTTGGATAGGTACCTTTTTACACGAGCTGAAACATAAAATATTGTTTTCGCTTCACGTTTGAATTATGAATTATGATCATTTTTTTTATATCTACATTACTCTAATATTTGCCTGCATGGAAAACATACCTACTTTTTTATCCTCGAGTTTACGGCACCCTCTGGCCCATACATGTATTAATCTGTAACTTAATACATACATTTAATCGGAACCTACGAAGTTTTCGTGAAATGTTCACAGTAAACTTAAATCTTGCAAAAATAACAATAAGTGAAACATTAAATAACAACAAATACATTGTACTAAGTAGGTAAGTTAAAGTGGAGAGGCGTGCATATTACCCGACTGACTTATCTATTTTATCTATTTAGATACAACTATATGAATTAATATTACCAATTTAGAAAGAAAGTACCTAATTTTGTATTTTTATTTTGCATTAACATTTTCAGCCACATTTGAAATACTACTTCAGTCTGCTACTCGAAAACAAGTTGTAGTAATACAGGCTAAATCTAAAACTCTATGAGTTGAATATGAACATTATGGACCAACATAAACATATTTAAGACGAGAATCTAGATAAGTCAAAAACTCGTTAACATGAATTTATTCGCGTTTCCCTTCAGCTTTGTCTTATAGAGGTTCCACCGTATTTGGACGACTTTATTACACTACCCTTGAAGAAAAATAATCCAACTTAGCTCTGTCTTACCCACAGACAAGTTTGACGCGCTTGCTACTGATAATTATTCATACACCCCATTAATAAACTCTAAAAACCTTGCAATGTTTATTAATTGTAATAAAAACCGACGTTTTTTAAAAGCATTACAAATGCTCACATTAAAGGCACGGGGCGCCAAGGTAGGCTTTCCGAAGAATAGTTTCGAGGTCAGCAGAGCGTATGGAGCGGCGGCGAGACAATGGCTCCGCGGTTGCTTTCGTTGCAACTCGCCACAATAAGACTTGCCAAACCTTTCTCATTCCGTTTTTGTTCCGCGTTGTTGCGGCGCAGATGTAGCGGCTCATCTAAGGATTAGTGCCTGTTAGGTTTTCATATCGTTCTCATACGTTATGAGCAGAAACTTCGAGATTGTTGTGACAGCCGTCGGATAAATATGTTTGTTCTAGTATTTGACCAAGTAACTAATTTACTTAGGGTTTCGGGGCTTCGTTCATAAGGTAAACTTTTTTTATTATTATTATTTGGCAACAACGTCTTATTTTAATTGTATTTTTTGCGTAATCTTTACTTTCTCATCTTTATACCTTAATAATAATAATGTGAATGCGAAAGTGTGTTTGTTGTGTTGTCCTTTTTTCTCGTCATAACGGAGCAATGAATTAAAGATATTTTTTTTATTGTACCTACATAGACACAATAAAAAAGTACGCCACGCGGCTGGAACCGGGAAATCCTACTTTATTTATACTAGTAAATTATTTGGATCTAATAGATATGCTTATAGGTACTTTCAAATATTTATACAATATTTAAGTCTTTCGGGCACGTACATGCCTAAATAGGCATGTTTACGTTCCCGCGTACATTATCTGTAAAATTAACTTACAGAAAAATACCATTGAACATGTCAAGAAGATAATCAATCTTCACATTTGCGTGTAAAGGAGAAATTGTTCAGAGCCTATAAAGGCGCTTGAACTTATAGGTATTCTATTTACCTTTTGTAAGATTCTTCAAAAGACCCGAAACAGGTTGAGAAAATATTTGAAATAAGTTCTTATGCTGGTTGCTGGTATGCCAATAAAAAATCGAATATCGAACATGAAATATAAATAACAATAACAGCAGAATAAAAATCAACGACCACGAAGCATAAAAGAAGCATAAAGACAAAGATTCCTAATTTCGCACTATGAGACGCCCGCAACTTTGTTCGCGTAGTCGGTAAAAAGTACCCTATAACCAACTGTACCCGTCTATCAAAAATAGTTGAAATCCATTCAGAAGTTTCGAGGTGTTGAGGCCGCGTACAAACACAAAAAACAATAAAAATAAATCGACTGATACTTATGTCCTTGAAAATATTTTCAATCTTGAGACATTTAATTTTTACAACTTTATAATACTTAGTATAGATATAGAAAAGTCGTCCTTAGGAGCTTTTCAATTGCAAAGAGACACGCTTCTTGTTGGAATTACTTTTGATGGTGAGTAAAACGATGGTAAAGAAAACTACAACTCGGGGAGAGAAAAATAAATCCTGAATGATGCAGGATTTTTTTAGGACCTGAAAGTGGGAAGGTCTGATTCAGTGGAGGGAGCACAAACCCTCAAACAGGAATCTTCCCCAGCCCTTTTATAAGCACCTGGCTTAGTCACAATAGGTAAGAAACCCCACCTCTAACATGTGTAACATTTTCCAAGATAGCATAGTGTCGCAAACTTGTCATTGTACACCCTTGGCTATATTACATTACGTGATTTCTCAATGCTATGCTCTTGTCTTGGGATTATTATTTATCCTGAAAAAAACTATATAATAACAAAGCCAAACATTTGCCAAAAAAATCCAGTGAAAGTTCCTTCCACACCGCACCAAGCACACCTAAACCTAAGGTTATCCTTTACTGTGATGAGATGGGAAGTGGTATGGGCCCACTCTTAAACTCATACTTAAAGGGACATAGTGTAAGTAGCAATTGTTTGCCTTATAGTAGCCTTAACAATATTTCAAACCAAATTCTAAAAGACAGTAATATTAATTCCAAGACAACACTGCTTATTCTTTTGGGAAACAGGGGTAAAGTGAACAAGAATGATTTAATTAAATTTTATGAAACTTTGAACACAATTATAGTTCAGGAAATTATTATGTTCACTTTTCCCTATTGTAAACAATTGACAAAATCTGAAAATGATACAAGATATATTTTAAATACATCTTTATATAATCTTTGTACATATAGTAGTAAGTTTAGAATAGTAGACGCTAACAAATATGTTAGTAATCATTATTTTTTGACAAAAGGTAAGTTTTACCTTTCCAATTATTGCAAACGACAAATAGTTTGTCACTAGCCTATTTAATTGACATTTCTACCAAGAATTTGGTACATAACTCTGCTTCTATTGAGCAGTCCGACATTAATGTTGTTATGTGTAATAATTAAAACTAAGTGATGAGACAATGGAGAAATCCTTTTCTGGCAATGAACAGTATATCCACCTGGTTCATCAAAATATTCAGTGTATTAGAGGGAAAGATTTGCAGATTGAATCATTTTTAAATGCCTATAATATTGATATCTTATGTATAACTGAACACTGGCTAACTTGCAATGAGATAATGCCCCAATTCAATAATCACCAGGTGGGTAGTTCGTTCACCAGACTTAGTTCCATACATGGTGGGTCGTTAATTATATTAAATAGTCAATTGAAATTTAAGGAACGTAAGGACATTGTATCCTTGTCTGTTGAACGGACCATAGAATTAATTGCAGTAGAACTAGAGCAATTTATTGTAGTTTGTGTGTATAGGCCACCTTTAAGTAATTTCGATGTTTTTCAAACTATTATGGAATATGTGCTTTTTAAGATATCGCGTACTCGTAAAAAATTACTTATTTGCGGCGATTTCAATGTAAATCTTTTGGAAGAATCAACACTAAGTATCAGATTGTTGAATCTATTCAAATCTTTTCGTTTAAGCCACGTATTTATGGAACCTACTAGGGTGACCGATACCAGCGCCACCTGTATTGATAACATTTTCACTGATATTTCTCCTTCTAAACAAAGTATAATCAGTAAATTAGAATCAGATCATTTAGGCCAATTAATGGAATTTGAGATATTAAGGGAAAATATAGTGAAAAAACAAACTACTTTTGTACCGGTAACCACAGACCGTGTGGAAAGAATGAAGCAACATTTGTTTCAGGCGCTACCCGTTTTGTCTTCTGAAATGAGTCCTAATCACATGTATGATTCATTCTTTACAACTTTTATGACACATTATAGTACAATATTTACTTCCAAATCGGTTGTGGCTGGCGGTGCACCAGTATTTAGCGAATGGGCTACTGCGGACTTACACAAACGTAGACAAGCACTGTATGCCATGTATGAGGAACGGCGGTTTAATACGAGTGATGAATTTAAAGAACATGTAAAGCAATATTCGAAACAATTCAAAATTTATTGTCATATTGCCAAACGTAATTATTTATCCCAGAAAATCAAAAATAGTTCTAATACTATCAAAACCACCTGGAAAGTGATTAATGCGGAGACTGGTAGATCAAGGCACGCAATTAGTGATCTAGAATTCAAAATTGATGGCAAAATTATAGATTCTAGTTTAGATGTAGCAACAGAATTTGAAAATTTTTTCACCGATATACCAGTATCTACAACAAAGTGTTTAAATTCATCACCTTCGTCTGCCGTTTTGTTGTTAAAAGAAAACGTCCCAGAATGTAGTAAGGACTTTTATTTTGAACATGTCAGTCCTTCAGATGTAGTAAAGGCATTTAAATCAATTAATGTCAAAAAAAACAATGACCTATGGGGGGTCTCAGTCCATGCTGTCAAATCCCTAATAGAAGTAATAGCGCCTGACTTGGCAGATATATTCAATAACAGTGTTGACTGCGGTGAGTTTCCTGATCTGATGAAACATAGCAAAATAACTCCTTTATTTAAATCAGGTAGTACTTCTGACCCCACTAACTTTAGACCAATATCTGTATGTACTACCTACATTAAGTAAAATTTTTGAAAAGCTAATTCTATATCAATTGTTAAAACATTTTAATTTGAATAATTTGATGCATAGTAAGCAATTCGGTTTTACGCGGGGTCGCTCGACATCCAACGCCGGAGTTGAGCTCGTAAAACACATTTTCGATGCCTGGGAGGAATCGCGAGATGCTTTAGGCATCTTCTGTGATTTATCTAAGGCCTTCGATTGCGTTAATCATGAGACACTGATCAGGAAGCTACACCACTACGGAGTTAAAGGATTAGCACTAAATTTATTAGTCTTATTTAAATGGTAGAATACAAAGGGTTGACGTGAATGGAAAGCGTTCACCGGGGTCATTAGTCTCTATGGGTGTGCCGCAGGGATCAATATTGGGACCTTTCCTGTTCCTTATCTATATAAACGACTTGCCACACCTCGTAAAGACCCACCATGAGATAGTTTTGTTTGCAGATGATACGTCTCTAATTTTCAAAGTCGTACGAAATTAACGATCCTACAATGATGTAAACAATGCTATCTGTGAAGTAGTAAATTGGTTTAATGTAAATAATTTATTGTTGAATGAGAAAAAGACTAAATGTGTTAAGTTTGTCACGAGTAACGTAAAACACGAGCAAGCAAGCGTTATGGTTAAAGGTGAGGAACTGGAACTAGTTAATAGTACAGTCTTTCTCGGTATAACATTAGATTCTAAGCTCCAATGGGGTCCCCATATTGCTAATCTCTCGAATAGACTGAGTTCTGCAGCTTTTGCAGTAAGTAAGATTCGTCAATTAACAGACGTGATAACAACGGCTCGATTAGTGTATTTCAGTTATTACCACAGTATTATGTCGTATGGCATCTTACTATGGGGCAGTGCTTCTGACATTAATACTATATTTGTTCTGCAGAAGCGGGCTGGTCGTGCGATTTATAAAATGAACTATAGAGACTCTCTTAGAGATAAGGTTAAGGACATTAATATAATGACAGTGCATTGTCAATACATTTATGAGAATATTATGTATGTACATAAAAATATTACCGACTTTAAGAAGAACTGTGATATACATAATATTAATACTAGAAATAAGCATAAGCTCACAGTGCCTGCTACTAGGCTCCATAAAATAAGGAGATCATTCATGGGTAACTGTGTGAGATTTTATAATAAACTTCCTAGCAGCATAACTGAGTTGTCTATTGGTAAATTCAAAAATATTGTGAAACGAAAATTATTTTCTAAAGCTTATTATAGCACACAAGACTACATTAATGATGAAGCCGCGTGGGATTAATGTAAATTATTGCGTCATGTAGTTATATGAATAATTATTTTAACGAATACCTAAGGTATTATTATTATTTTAATCTTAATTGTTTTATATACTCTGACATTTAGAATTTTATTCTAGACACATTATAGATTATTTATTTTTTATTGACAATCCTTTTGGGATTTATCTTATTGATTATTTTAATTTTAAAAATGATGATTTTATCAATAATATTACACTTAAGTTAAATGATCTGATTAGGTTTTTCTGGGTTTCCCTAATCCTTGCAGCAAATGTTGGATCATATTATATTTCTCCCTGCAAACATTCACTCTCATGTAACTGACATTTCGAAAGTGCTTGTAACTAGGCCTACTTGAATAAAGAATATTTTGATTGGATTTGATTTGATATATTTGCTAAGTATATTATATAATAGCACTGGCGGCATTAGCCCACCGCTATTTTTACTAGGAACTACAATCTGTCTGCAAATTCATCGGTGAATTATTCGAGAAATGACCCTATTCATATGCTTGGGTCTTCTTTTGCTTGCCTGTTCACTGAGACATGTCAATAGGCAAGCAAAAGAAGTCGCAGGATACACGCTACGACGAAAATACTTTATTTGGGCCAATTTCTAAATTATAGAACCTAGGAATTCGGAAGACGTGTTATAAAATTAAACAAAAATATTTCTAGCCTTGTACTCATATGCTGCAAGATGTTAAGACATACGTAGGTGGCTGTGAATATTGCGCTAAACATAAGGTTTCTCAAAAAGTTCCTTATGGCTTGATGTAGTGGCATCTTGGATAGGAAGGGTTCCATACCAGTTAAATCCCTCCTGGCGCCTAACATTAGTTCATAAGTTAGTCATAACTAACTTAGTTAGTTGTTCATTAAACCTATTATTGCAATCAGCACAGCCGTTTATTAATTTAACATGGTGTCAACCCATAAGAAATGGGAAATGGGTCCTTTCTCTTTTTTCGCCTGAGTGTAATCGGCTAGAGAGTCTCCTATAACGATTTGTGGATGCCCAGCTACCCGTGTACCAAAAATAATTGAAATCTGTCCATTTTACATACGTACATGTGTGTAGACATACAGACAAATTAAAAAATATATAATATTGTAGCCTTTTAATAGCCCGTGTGACGTATTGTGATGACAATATTTGAAATGTGAACACATTAAAATTTTAACAAGTTTGTAATAATATACTTAAATGACAAAAAGTCAAAATTATTCAGATACACCATAGAAATATAAAATTTACAAACGCTTATTCCGTCAACGTTCCGCCTTTCATTTCAGTTTTTCATGTTTGTTTCTCTTATCCACAGTTTACTCCTTTAAAATACATGGGGAAAAGCATTACATTTCTGTCACAGTGAACTATGTTTCCCGTTAAAAAAAAGAAATATCACTGTGACTTTGTCACTCCTGTCATTGATATCATGTTTAGGATTCAACGTTATTGCACAGAATAAAGTAATGTTACTGTTATTAGGCCCCTATACTGAAATTAGCCTAAATATTATGATACTTAGTACTCACGTTACTGTATGCGGTCAGGAAAGAGTAATCAGACGTAGGTATTTACTAAAAAATGCACTAGTTACTGGCTAGAGGCAAGACATCAATCAATACTCGTAGGAGCGGAGAAACGACCTACGTTATTTTGTAACGTAATTCCTTCGTGACAAGTAACAGTAATAATTTTTTACGGCCGATCACTGTGATGTTTTCATCGTTACGTTATTTATCTTCATCACCCATCTACCATTCAGTTATCGATATACGCAATGCATTTAATGAATATACACTCATTCACTTTGAAGAGCACTAAAAGAGCTCTAATTGGATTGCACCGTAAAACCTGACAGAAATATAATGATTCAATGAAATTGCGTACCTGAAATTAAATGACTTAATCGGTGCAGGCTTTTCATTTGTTTGTGTTCAGATATTGCTAGGCCTTCAATTGCAAGCGATGTGTTATGAATTTAATTCTTGCGTTACTATTAATTAATTATAGCAGTTTTCGAAATATTTGTACGAATAATTATCATTATCATTTCATCCCGACCGATTTTCGTCACGGCGACTGGGCTATTTAGTTATGGCTAATGAGAGCGACACCCGTGAGGTCTCAGGTGGGTCCGTAGTTAATTTTTGCAATAAATATGCGGTCACACCGCTGCAAGTCAGCGCCCCACCAAAAAAGTTGTAGTTAATGGTGGTCTAGTCTTTAGATCTTCGCGCTTTGCATTGATCTCATTCCTCTTTTCTCCTTGAAGATTTGTACTTTTGCCGTCACTGTATGCCTCCACCTTAACCGATCCTCTGTCGAGATCTCGCATCGCGTTTTCCTTCCTAAATTTAGGGTTCCGTACCAAAAAGGAAAAAAAAGAACTCTTACACTCTGTCCGTCTGTCCGACTGTTAATGCAAAAACTTCTTATGCTATCTATTTGAAATTATGTAAATAAGATACAGTTTTAAAATAGACATAGGCGGTTTATTTTTCTAAATCTTCAGTTCAATTGTTTTGAAAGGTTGTATGGAACACACATTTTTACACCAACAGTTGAATAAAAAATCCATAAAATGCGGAATATTTCAAAGTTTTCAATTATCTTTTTTTGAAGTCTAATTAATTCATGAAACTTGTCACTAATCGAAGATTGAATGCACTTGGCCCTTGACCCACTGCGTAGCTAACAACTATTTTCTCCCACAAGAAATTTAGATATCCGAAGCGCCATATATACCGTCACACATATTTTTACCTATAGTAATAGAGATGTGTTGCAATATTTTTATCGCTTTGGATGCTACAGTCTATTGATGTGCAAATTGCGGAAACTTTCCAAAATGCCTAAAAAAAGTCTTAAGTCTATTGGTAACTTACATGTTTATAGGACCTTTTTTAAGCATTTTTTAGTATGTAAAAGTCTCAAGTATAGTGTTAACTTACCTGTTTAAAAGACCTTTTTTAAGCATTTTGGAAAATTTCCGCAATTTGCACATCAGTAGGTACTACAGTCTATTTGATGATGCATACATGCAGGTGATGATCAAGCGTCAATGAAAGCTGCCTGGCGACTGACTGGCGGTGATCAACTATAAATATGTCTCTTACTGACACAAGGTCCCTATCTATTGCTTGCTTCTTAAGTGAGAAAATAGAGTTCGGTGGGACAACTTCCTAAGTCATCGTTAAACCGAATCGCTATCTAATTAGTTCTTTGCTTCCGCACAACTAATATTAAATTCTACTGGCTGGTCACAAAGGGAATGAATTTCAACTTTATTATGACGAACCGCAATAATTATAAAATAATTACATCACCCAAATGTGATATATAATTATGCAGTTATTATCAGTAGTAAAACTATAAGTTAAACGATTTGTTTAATTGATATCGCAGTTTTTTTTTGTTTCTTGACTCCGCAGAGGCGAGTATTTTTCTAACAAGAATTTTCCCGCGGTTTCGCGCGCGTGGTCTACGATTTTATTTAACCCTCGGGGACCGTGCATTTTCCCGGTATAAAAAATACACTCTACAGTCTATATTCTGTCTATATAACAAATTTTACGTTTATCCGTTACCCCGTTATTGCCTCAAAGAAATACAGATATAAAAAATATGTACTTAGAACATTAGCCATATATATATAAAGTACTAGAAAGTGCCATCGTCAACGGAGGAGATAAAATAACAAAATCCTCTTTTTTCTTCTTCAGCGTAATCGAAACAAAAGTATTATATAACCGGATATGGACCCATGTACCAAATTCGGTTAGCCGTTTTGGCGTGATGAAACCACAGCGACACATACAAACTTACAAAAAATAAAATAAATATGCTTGGATTCCGTAACCTTCAAATAGTCCGTATCATTTTTTTAAATATCTTCAACGTACAGACATTTCATTTTTACAAGATTGTAATAGTGTAGAAGTAATAACTACGAACATTAGCAAACGTGAAGATTTTGTGTCAATGTTTTCGAAAGCTGTTTTGAATATTCAGAAGCACTTAATTTGGGCTTCGAAGTCCGAATACTAAATGTAAAAAATTTAATCCACTCCTCGGTGCATTGTCGTTGTTATTTTTATGAGTGAGGAATATTGATCTCACGACACGATTATGTCAATTTCATAGAAGATTGCGTCAGCGTGTGTTTTCCGTACAAACATCCTCGTTAATTGGGGTAGGTATCGTGCAAAAGCTGCGGTTAGGCATGTGCAAGCGACGCGTGGTCAGTAGTTACTCGTACCCCAATGTCGTGCGTATTTCATTTTCATTGTTCGGTCCGTAGCGTCGCTTAACAATAAATTGCTTTATTATTTTGTTGTCCAATTGAGTTAAAAATGGTTTCTTTAAGGTCACAAATTTTTTAGTCACTCACAATATGCTTTTGCTATCCAACTTTACTCGATTTCTTTAAATCTGGAATTATTCTATTTATTTTGTAAACAACACTTATAGGCTAATAATCGGCTTTCTAATTAAGGATTTTCGTATCTTGCCCTTTCTGTTCTTATCTAAGCAAGGGTTATCAGATATGGCTACATAACTGGGCTCATTTCAACCGTATATCCCAATAGTGCTCGCTAATCGAACGAGCTTGGCCTCGTTGCTATGTTTTAACAATGACGCATTGCGATTGGCGAGCCAGTTCGTAAGTGCAGAAGTTCTAGTTCATTTTATACGTGTGAGTAAAGTGAGCGCCAGTTGAAAACGAAAAAAATTTAAACAAATATGGCTGACTATCAATTGCATTTGTTGTCTATGAAAATAGAGATGGAAATAGTATTAACATTCATCGACTAAAAATATCCTTCGCGAAATACTTATCAAGTGGAAGGAACACTTAATAAATATGTAGGTATTATTAATTCTTGTATAAATTTTAACCCCATTATAGACAACGTTTTGTTTATGTAATTTGAGGTTTATTTAGCTATTGAAGTCTGCGCTAAATAGCCTCTAGCCTTCCCAAAAGTAGTAGGTAATAGAGAAGAAATCCAATGGGCGATTAAATTTAAAATTATTGGAATAAAATGCATTATATTTGAAATTATCGACGAGATATTTATTTTCAAATACTTCGACTGTCAGTGGTTGCACTATCCCCCACCGAAGTGTCATCATCACTGACGGAAATCCCGTCTATTTTTTTCATTTTTTCCTCCATTTTTATATTTATATCACACAGTTTGCCCATTGTTCAGCACCGACTTTGGCTTAACCTTCTCGAAGCAAACTTTTGATCTCCGCCATTTTGAAAGTTTTATTATTCCTGCCCACATACGACTTCATTTGTGGCCAAATTAGCTCTATGAGGTTAAATTCGCAGTAAGGTGGAAGGCCGAGCACAATTTTACCCTTCGACTTAGCTAATTCGTCAAAAAATTTGGTCTTATACTTTTCTTTATCGAACTTTGCAACCAAATCTGTATATTCCTACATACAATTTCAAATTATTCAATTATAAACATCTCGTGTCTGAATCAAATCGATAACAAAATAAAACTGGTCATGTCCCATTACTACCAATTGAAATATTCCATACACAATATAGATTTCGACGAGTAAAAAATCTGGAATAGCCTTTGACACTTATCCTAAAACACGTTCGTAGATTTCTTATAACTTGAATACTAATAAATATCAGATATTTTAACTAAAAACGTATGTGAACTCAAGGTTTTAAGTTGGTGATGAGACCAAAATGTGATCTGAAAGTGCGTGATTACGAAATAATGCAGGTTTGTAGGGTTGTTTACATTTTTTTCGTTTTCAACTGGCGCTCACTTTATGTAGCCTACATGGCGAATATGATTGATATGTTTTTTTAGAACATGACATTGAACAGGGTAGGTCTGGCTAGGCCTCCTTACCAGTAATCGGATTCAGTGGGGGGAGCGCAAACCCACAAACGGGAATACCAGCAGCGGCCACTTAAGAGTTGGGGTGAGGACGCATTGTGCAAGGCACTAATACTGTGGAGGTGGGTTGAGCAAAACAAAGTAACAAAATGAAAATAACTTGGGGTTGATGCTGAAGGGATATTTATACTTAAGGGTTGTTTATGTAGGTTCTCTTGAAAACACGCCACGCACGGCTGTTGTTTTTACGGTCTTTAATGCTCCAGTTATTGCTGAAAACTTTTCAGTTCCCTGCAGAAAGATGGGAGAATATTTTGGAGCTCAGACCAATCCAATCGCACCTACGAAATTCTACGATTAATATTTTGGTTAGTTCTGCTCCGCGCGTCAAGATGTGATCACAAATATTATTGCACTAGCTGGCCCTTTACTAGTTTACCCGCGGCTTTGCTCACGCGGAAAGTGATAAAGTTAGTTTGTGTAGGTACTTAACTACCTTACCCGCCAAATGAAAACTCTCTCTTTAAACCGTGAATAGACTTTATAAAACGTGTTGTACGACTGTCGTTAAAACAGCAAGTCTTCTATAAAATTGAAATCAATTTAATAAATGTATGTGCACGCATCGTTGTGCTTGTGGTTGTCAGAAGAAAGTTTGTATGAAACAAAATGTGCAAAAAATTGCATCAAAAAAATCTTATAAGAAGTCAGTGAGTGAGTGAGACAAAATATAAGGGAGATTTTCAAAAAAATTCACTGAACTGGTTAATTGATTACATCTATTATTTCTTATTTTTGGTTCTCCGGGGAAAAAATGGTGAATTGCAACAAAACAAGGTCGAAATAATTATTCCACACAAGAAAAGGAAGTTTAGGTCTCATTTTCTCCCTCGGTAGAAGCTGAGGTGGGCCACTATACAAGACAATTAATGTGGCAAGCAAATATCCCAAAGATATCATGGCCACCCAGTAGCCCGGACTTGTGTCCGGAAAGATTGTGGTAAAAAACGAAGAAAAAGTCGCGACAGAACCCTTCTAGATGAAAAGGGGAAATTTACCTGTGTCTGGCCTGGAATAACCCATGCTGAGTTTAGGGTGTTCGTAGTTTCAATGCCGCTCAGGATCAAATGCGTTTTGGACGCCAAAGGTGGCACCACCAACCACCTATCGTCGGCTAAAGTGATGAAGAACCTTTTTACACTTGGCTTGGATTCTTATCACTGTGGAAAGTTGTATTTTTTTTCATCTGGCAAATAAAATATTATTTTATATTCGTAATTTATATTATTTTTAACCGACTTCCAAAAAAGGAGGAGGTTATGATCGATAGTTTGTATTTCTTTTTTTTATGTATTTTCTCCGATTACTCCGCAATTGTGGACCGATTTTAAAAATTCTTTTTTTATTTGAAAGGATATACTCCCAAGGTGGTCCCATTGCCACCAAGTTGGGATCTGATGATGAGACCCCAGGGAAATTGAGGGCAATCCTCAAATGTTACAGGCACTTGTAACGTTTTTCATATTAGCTATGTCTTAAGCTATTTCAGTATTTGCATATGGTTAGTCATCATCTCATCATGCTGAGTTGATGACGGGAGGTACAACTCCTTAATAGTTAAGAGTTAGAGGATAATTCTTAAAAAAAACATCTAGTATAGGTAGATACATTAAGACTGTTAGTCATATTCTTTTTAGTGTGTCCCTGAAGTCATCTCCTTATCACCAAGTCAGGATGAGATGATGGAATAACAAGGAAATCGAGAGAAACCCTCAAATATTATAGGCACTAACAATGTTTTGTATATATTTTTCTAAAGTTATCAGTTCTTTTCCTCTGGTTGTCATCATTTCATGCTGAGCTGATGATGGAAGGTACAATGAACTATCCAACTTTTACATTTCTTAGATCCAAAGACTCGAGATGCGTGCAAAGTGCCTCCTCAATCTTCCCATTCTGGGCTCTAAAAAATACTTTAGATCATGTAACGTTAGGTATCTAGGGCAGTGGTAGACAAAAGGCTAATACCAATACTGGGTAAATTATTTTTTATTCCGCGGCTTGGGTACGTGGGTTGTAGCCTACTCAGGTGCGTTAATCTTATTGGATCGAAGCGTAGCTGTGGCAGGTACTATCCTGGAGTCGAAGCCGGCACAACAGTGGTGGCGCGAGGGCTGTCCAGCAGCGACGATTGTATGGCAGAATTAGCCCCGTAACTCGGACCCTGGAATTGCATTCCATTTTGTTAGGACACCGTTAATACTGGTTCAGTGTGACGTCCGCCTTGTTATGTTTTATTACCCGGTTAGGTGTAATAAATAATTTTACAAGATTATGCCCAATTTCTAGTTTGTTTGTGGCGGTCGGTACACGGAAATTCAGAACGGAGTAACTAAATGCATGTTTAGCGAAATAGCAAGAGTGATGCATGGATTATAACTAGTAGTAGCAGCATATGACAATGAAGGTGGAAGGAAAACATAGCATACAATTGGTATCAGCTACTAAGTAGTGCTACAACAAAAATTTTACATAATAATATAATTTTATATTAAAATCTTACTGGCTATTATTTATATTATTATCAGTACAAAGTAATTGGGTTTGAGCAGACAATGATCATTCACAAACACAGATCGCCATTTTGCTGTACTAAGCGGCGAGCGTTAGGCAGCATGATGCAATAAGCGAGATACGTGAAGAAATCCTTAAAACTATAATAATGTTTGTTAACGCTTACCCAAAGCGGGGGGAACAGATGCACTTATTAATAACTTAGACACTTGTCACAACGATTCAGTTGGTCAGCAGTTATATAATAATGATTTAATTAAAACTCGTCGACTTAGCGAGACAAAGAGCGGCCATTAGATAACGCGCCGGCGAGCGGCATGCGTTCGGTCCGGAGTCCAATCGAGAGCGACCGGGCGCGCGCCGCGAAGCGGTAAGATAGCGGCATCGTATGCGCCTGCGCAAACCGCGAGCCAAGGGTCAGGAAAAGTCGATAATTCTATAGAATCGATATCGATATCGATAGTGAATTAGTATTTAGAACATTTAGCGATATAATTAAGTTATTTATTTGAAATAGTTTAGTTTAATAGTTTAAGATTTATTTTAAAGCATTCATGTTTTTTTTTTTTTTTCGTATAATAAGTAGGTATATAGTATGTTAAAATTAGCTAAAGTATTAATTAACGCTACAATCACTACTAAAATCCATCACTAAAAAGCAAAAAATAAAATTTATAAATAAAAAAAAGAACCGACTTCAAAATAAACTAAAAAGCCATAAATAATATTTTATGTACGGTACGGATACATTTGAATCACCTTTTGAAGTCGGTGCCAAACCTGAAGTAAATAAAGTTCTTTATTCAACAAAAATACGAATTACTATGACTAAATATATATGTAGGTAGATAGTAACTAAAGGCTCGCCGCGCATAAATGAATGTTTTGCCACCGACTTCAAGAGGTGATTCAAATGTATCTGTACCGTACATAAAAAAGATTATTTATGGCTTTTTAGTTTATTTTGAAGTCGGTTCTTTTTTTATTTTAATTTTATTTATTTAAGTCGTCCTGAATTTTCTTGTGGAAGTTACGTTAATATATTCTTTCCTGCCAGACGAACTCATTTGCATGGGAGCTCGTATAAGGGTTACGTTTTGCCATTTTGGCTACGGAACCCTCCAAAAATAAGGAAGTATAGGAGATTTCAGAAAATATACCCAGATTATTATAATTTTACTATAATATTTACTAACATTAATGTCATATAATTCGGCAAAAATGGTAATCTTTTGGATAATGGAGGGTAACTTTTTCCCATATTTTCTTTAACAGAACAAAAATTAACAACCGTAAAGAAATTATTAAAATATTTGAAAATGTGTAAATCAAGCTCTTTAGATACCCTATTTGATGTAGTAGCTAGACTTTTCCTTTTATATGTATAGATTACTTAAATAACTACGTACGGACATTAATATAATGACAGTGCATTGTCAATACATTTATGAGAATATTATGTACATAAAAATATTACCGACTTTAAGAAGAACTGTGATATACATAATATTAATACTAGAAATAAGCATAAGCTCACAGTGCCTGCTACTAGGCTCCATAAAATAAGGAGATCATTCATGGGTAACTGTGTGAGATTATATAATAAACTTCCTAGCAGCATAACTGAGTTGTCTATTGGTAAATTCAAAAATATTGTGAAACGAAAATTATTTTCTAAAGCTTATTATAGCACACAAGACTTCATGAATGATGAAGCCGCTTGGGATTAATGTAAATTATAGCGTAATGTAGGTATATGAATAATTATTTTAACGAATACCTAAGGTATTATTATTATTTTAATCTTAATTGTTTTATATACTCTGACATTTAGAATTTTATTCTAGACACATTCTAGATTATTTATTTTTTATTGACAATCCTTTTGGGATTTATCTTATTGATTATTTTAATTTTAAAAATGATGATTTTATCAATAATATTACACTTAAGTTAAATGATCTGATTAGGTTTTTCTGGGTTTCCCTAATCCTTGCAGCAAATGTTGGATCATATTGTATTTCTCCCAGCAAACATTCACTCTCATGTAACGGACATTTCGAAAGTGCTTGTAACTAGGCCTACTTGAATAAAGAATATTTTGATTTGATTTGATTTGATTTGTGATATGAAACATTAAAAAAGTCACCTGTATTTTAAGTACCTATATCTGAAAACTAAGTAAAATTGAGTAATTTTATACAGACTAAAAAAAATTATACAGAATTTAACTAATACTCATATTAAGCAGACAGGATGACATATCTCTAAATTTAATATTCCTCTAGATAGGAAAGCTCTTCTGTGTCTCTAGCTTGTCTAAATTACTTCAAAGGCAGTGAAAAAGACGAGATTGCAGACCATTTCTACGGCTTCCGGTCACTAGTGGACCACATCCACTTGGAAACTAATAAACCAATGGACAATTTGCCGAGTGAGGCCTTTTTTTCTTCTCGATTAGAACTACTCTTGTATATTATGCGCTTAATTTATAGGTGCTAAAGGAATAAAACTTTTAATACAGTATTTTAATTACAATAATCTATTTCAAAGTGGCGAAAATTAAACTGCAGGTTTTGAAATGAGCGCTTAGGATCATTTCAGCATAGAAATGCTTTCCCATTGCGGATTATCCATTGAATTAAATTGAACTCTGGGTTATTTTATGGGTGTAACCGGATTAACCGCAGTAATATTATTGTGGTGTAAAATATGCATAACGACCTGAGTAGATGACGGACTTATTGCCAAAACGTATTCTCAGCTAGTAAAGATAAATCGTATGAAGAGTGAGCAAGCGACTGCTAGACGCGCGCATAATCTTAGACATTATCTTCAGTTTGCTTCAAGTCAAACGCAAACACATTGCCCATAAAAAGACACAGAACATAATATAACACCTACGCACAATATGCATCATTCTCAAAACCGGCCAAGTGCGAGTCGGACTCGCACTTCCGTACAAAATATATGCTACAAACGGCCGTTATCTATGAAAATCCAGTGTTAGCAGAGTGAAAATCCAGTGTGAAGCATTTTGCTTAGGAGTGGGGACTCCTAAGCAAAATGTACGTTTTATATTAGTTACTGACATAGACATACAGACATAAAATTATACTGTTTCTAGTATGTGTTGTTATAGCGGCAACAGAAATACATTATCTGTGAAAATTTGAACGGTCTAGCTGTCACGGTTCATAAGATACAGCCTGGTGACAGAACGACAGACAGACAGACGAAAGGACAGCGGAGTCTTAGTTATAGGGTCCTGTTTTTACCCTTTCGGTACGGTACCTTAAAAAAAACGGTGAGATACTGTCCATAATCCCTTTTAATTCTTATTTGTATAAATAGTGCAGCAGTATGGGTGACTTGCAGAAAAAAAATACATTCAGTTTTTTTTTTCAAAATCGTGAGTTTTTCGAACTTTTATTTGAACCTAATACAAGAAAAAGTAAGTCACTAATTTTACATTTCAGTTCGTTACATTTTTGTATTAATGATATTTTAATTTGTATGAACTTTACGTGCCTGTGCCTGAGAAATATTTTTCATTATCTATCCAACCGAAACAAGAAGTATTGTTATATTATAACAATGTGATACTTTTCCATTACCTTGTTAGGTACGACACTTAGCAACGCATTACACCCATTTCACATTTTAGTATTAACGTCCTAAACAACTTAGAAGTAAATGGATACGAATGCGGCGAATGCCTAAAGAGCCAAAAGTTTGAAACTAATAAAATGGTTTATGTCTTAAGCTTACGCGTTTTTATTTCATAATTACCTACTTTTGGTGATATACCTAGAGAAGGTACGTCAAAGTATATTGGAAATAAACAATGTATTGCACTTAATAAATATTGTGTAAATTATCCAATCCATCAACAACCTACGGCTGATGTTCCCGAAATTATTCTCATATTTTAAATGATTAATTTTACCATAGAATACTTAACTTTCGTGAAAATTAAATTGTAAATCGAGATAAACAAAATTATCATAAATACTCCGAATTTTAATGCAGAACATCAATCAAAATTGAAATAAAACAATTTAACGGATTATATCGCGTATATTATCTCATTTTAGTTCCCGACGTTTCGGAAGCTTTCCAGCTCTCCATGGTCATGGGTGGACTGAGAAAAGATGTATTTTCCTCTGTCAAAGTTACAATTTGTGCAAACTACCCATTTTTGAAAAAACACAAATAAAGGTACCATACATGCCAGATGGGCCTAAGCTGTAAAGACAGTTACACATGTGCCAGAAGGACTTAATTATTTTATTTTAATAATTTACCAAGCAGCATTTCACAAATGAGGCGTACTGAGGAGAGAAGAAACGCTGCAAAGAAAAACTCCCAGGCTACCTCATTACTAATTATAATATTTAAAAACAGAGACTATTAAACTACTTTTAAACAGATAAGATATTTTACACCTTTCGGAAATTAAGGTTTTGCAGTCCTGTGTCTCGCTTGTTCCTTGATGAGATGTATTACAGGATCCCAAGCTGGTGGTAGTGACAATCCATCTTCTCTATTGAAATTAGGATGCTTTTTAATCTCAATAATCCGTTAAATTGTTTTATTTCAATGAGTAATAATCGCGGAAACAGAAGAAAATATTATAAATCAAAATTAATATTATTAGTTCACCTGCACCACAAGCTGAAAATTGCAAAATATGTCTACATTTTTCATGGAAGTACTCGGGCACTCCAAAAATTGACGAGGTCAGCTGGGTAATAATGAGAGGCCGCTCCCGTTTCAAAGTCTGGCCGGCACACTCCGTCCCAGAAAATAACGGGAAAATTTACATAATAGAGAATCCGTGGCTACCCTAGTCCTTTGAAAGCGGAGCTGTGGGTCCGTGTCGAGTGACACCGTCGTACATTAAATTAACATCCTCTCACTTTGTGAAGCCAACACCGCCGCCTAATTTGAAATAATAAAGTGGTTGTACAAGCCACTCTGCGTAACATTGCCGGATAAATGAATGACTCTAAAACACCAAATAAGCTAAAAAATACTGTGTTTCTGAAAACCTGATACGCCGTGCGGTAAGAGACGACACAGTAGGTAGGACCTACTCCGTGTTTATTCCCTTGAAGGCATTCGCCGGCCGACACGACTATTAATGATATCGATTAACATTTGATCCATTGTTAATGGTTTGATTTGCCGATTCAACAAAGTTAACACCCGAGAACATGTCATATCGCTAAACCTGGTAAACGAATAGATAGATGGTAGATCAGATCCAACTGCATAAATACATATATGTAGGTATTTTATTTAGTGCGAAAATGCTTTGCCACTGTGAAATTACAAAGGAGCTTGAGTGTTTTTTTTTTAAGTATTAAATCAAAGCTTTATCGTTAGACACATTCGCAAATCAGTGAATTGGTATAGTATGGTCTTAAATTTTGGCTAGAAATGTGCCTTGCGTCATTCAAAGAAACTATGTGATTCTAGAAAACACTCTCTTTGTAAATACGTCCATAGGATTTCCTTTCTCAGCATTTCAGCTTGAAAACACGTGGTTTCATTACTCCATTTTACTTCCTAGTGACATCGAGTTACCCTATTGTAATGATTCACTCAGTTTTCATTCCCGCTCGCTTCACACCCAGGACTAATTGTGCACACTTTCTCGCAAGTAAGAAAATGCGAAGGTACATACATTAAGGATTTTCGCTAATGAAATGTTCGTTCCTTGAAGTAAAGAACCACCTTCCTAAACAAGTCGTTAACATTTTTATAGTTGAATCATCGAGAGCGTGGAATTGCATATGTAGTAGTATTGTTTGTTTACAGGCATTCTATATTTGAATTTTCTATTTTCTTGTACTATCAGCATACAAAGAGGTTGTTATATATATATATATATATATATATATCGAAGAACTAAAAACAAAAATAATGTCAGTGTGAAATTGACAATATTATTTACGTTGTGCGTATATTTTTACATCTGATTTGATTGTATTCTCAATTAATTATTGTGTCCGCCCGTACGACTACGAATAATTTCTATATTTTAAAAAAATATGGCTGTAAGTAATTTTGGTCCTATTGAGAGTCAAAGTAAGCAAATAATTTTCAACTGTTATAAATATTTTGAAAATGAACTGACGAAAAATTTAAACTTGCCTTACACCGCTGCCCAGTTAGTTGAAAAAGCTACAGGTGTCTCTACTGTTTATAACATTGTGACTGAGAGCAACAGCGAGAAATTCGCAACAACAAAGAAATTCACCTCCCCGAAGAATAAAAAGTTGCGTCCTTGTCCGTCATCAGCAGTAGACGATTTTGATCAGGAAGTCATCCGGAGAACTATATACAATTTTCATCTGTCCCATAAGCAATTTCCAACCTTAAAGGGACTCCACTCTGTGTTAAAATCCGATATAGATTACAAATTTGGCATTTCCACCTTACGAAAAGAAATACAAAAATTAGGATTTAAAATGGAAAAAGACCGAGGACAACCGAAAAATATTAATGGAAAAACACAACATACGACTGCTAAGAATAAATTACCTTATCAAAATTGCGGAATATCGATCTCAAGATAGACCACTAGTTTATACTGATGAAACCTACATCCACACTTCACATGTGTCCGGAGAAGCTTGGACCGATGGAACAGAATTTGGTGTAAAAAAACAAATCAGTACAGGCCAGCGGTTAATAATAGTGCACGCGGGAGGAAAAGATGGTTTTATTCCCAACGCTTTGTTAATGTTTAAGGCAAACCAAAAAACGGGAGATTACCATGACCAGATGAACTTTGTGAACTACGAAAAATGGTTAAAAGAAAAATTAATACCGAACCTCAAACCGAATAGCGTACTTATCGTGGATAATGCGTCCTATCACAACAAACTTTTGAATCGTGCTCCAACGTCAAATTCTAATAAACAAGAAATGATGGATTGGTTGACAGAACACAACATTTCGTATAACCGGTTGATGTACAAAACCAGTTTGTATGAATTAATTAAACAAAATAAAGAGCGGTTTCGCGAGTACCACATAGATGCAATTTTAAAAGAACATGGCCACTCCGTATTACGATTGCCACCGTATCACCCGACATTCAATCCGATCGAAAATATTTGGTCCATGGTAAAAGGATATGTAGCAAAAAGAAACGTTTCATTAAACATGCAAGGAATTATGAGTTTAGCAACTGAACGAATGAATACCATCACTGCTGAGGACTGGGAAAATATTTGTCACCACGTCGAAAGTGAAGAAAATAAATATCGACGTCAGGAAGGAGAAATGGATCAAATAACAGACAGTTTTATTATCAATACTTGTGACAGCTCAGATGAAGAACAAGATAGCGAATAAAAGAAAAAAACAGAGGACTACTACTTATTCCACTTCTTGGGTATGTCATTTTATTAAGTTAAGAGAAAATTATTCTCCTTTTGTTGCAAACGGTACAACCACTACAAATGCAATTCCATCTACTCGATAATTCAACTATACAACCTTTCATTTGTTTACCTAATTTGTGTCTCTGTAGTGAAACCTGGGGAAATGATTTTATGCTCCGCGTACCAAATACAAAAGCAGAAAAGAAGTATATTGTGATAACTTGAGACGCCTATAAAAACAATAAATAATGAATTTGTTACAGTTGAATTTTGTAAAATTTGATTTGATTCTCACTATAATGTTTTTCTCTATTTTACATAAAAGCCATAGGGCGAATAGGGTACTTGACAGACACATCAAATCAGCTCCTTTGCAGGGTTCTATATCCAAAATGACAAAAACGGAACCCTTATAGTTTCGTAAAGTCCGTCCGTATGTCACAGGCATTTTACTCAAAAACAATAAGATGGGTGTCTTGTGTAAGCCGCTACTTAGTTTGATGGTTAAATAAAATAAAATAATATTTCTAAGTAGGGCACACCATACATGTAACCGAAAGCGAAAAATTCTTTTTCAGCAAATATCAATGTGTGGCACATCATTCGACTGTTCTTCTAAAAACACTTTGAGGTTTCTCAATTTTGTTTTAGTCTTAGTGAATATTTTTGGAAATATTCGCTCCGAATGTAGCAAAACTGGTGTAATGGTGTGAAAACAAGCGGACTGACCATCTCTATACAAAAATCCGTTCCCCGATATGTACAACGCCATCTACGAATAAGATTTATTATTTTCAATTTTTACCTTTACAAGCGTGACACAGTATTTAAATGTTACAATTTATTTATTATTGGCTGTTTACAAAGTAATTGTTATACTGTACTTACTACGTTTCTTTGAACAATTATAACATCGTTAAAAGTGTAGTTTTAAAGCGCCATCTAGTTTTTGCCAGAATATCTCTTTGCGATCGGGGCACGATTCGAAGTATGTTAATTGTCAGTCCTCTTGTTTTAATGGTCCTTGATTTAACTGTATGCGTCGTGAAATGTATACTGACTAAGTATAAGATAGTAGTACCCATTGCAATTGCGTTATCTCTAATCGTGCAATATTTCATATTAGAAGGCGCCCGCAACCAAGTTTCATTTTATAGAAGAATCAAGAAGAATGGTGCAGCAAATAAATTTATCGAGTTGCTAAACCGGCCGAATCAGCAGAACTAAAACCGTAAATGCAGCAATCGTCGTAATTGGTTAACCGCCGCGCATCATTAGGTAATTGCAGCTGAGGCCCGATTCGGCCTGCACCAAGCTTCGGCAGAGAATCCTTATTCTGAAGAGTCTTATGAACTATCAGGTTCTAACTGCACTTACAACCATTTTGATTACTCGGCAGATCAGAGTACCCGATTAAGAGAGCGCCTTGGCACGCAAGGGCCGAAACACATCAATATTACATATGTGCAAGTAAAATAAAAAAATAATAATACAAAATACAGCTCCACTTGCTAAACGCATGATGCTAAAGTCCTAAAATTTTGTCGCAAAATTAACTAGCTTGCATGTTCTGAAACTTAAATCTCAGGGGTCACAGTAGAGTTGCCAGTGTAAATTATCCTGCAACCACGCTTTCGAATCTTAATTCCCGGCTCAGAGGAATTGTTTTTTTTACAGTGATTTAAATCCAAATCATGGACACTGTCGTGGTTAGTCTACTAATCGATTGAATGAAACGGCAAATTTTTTGGCGTGGTAATTTCCCATCACATTTTGTAAGACTATGTTAACTGTCATCGTAAAAAGTCGTGTGTTATAATTTTCGGGTAGTGTTGTTAGATCCGTGTGACAGACTATGTAATTTCGAATACAGTGAAATATTTTTGTTTTTACAATTTTATTAAGGTATCAACATTGGGTTCCAAGTGGTATGAACCTTCAACGTGTGCAAAATCGACTTACACTCTGCGTTTTTTAAATAAAAAGCTGGCGTCCTTGCAGGGTTCGTATATGAAAACTTAAATAAAGGTAACGCTTAATAATACTACATTGCTACAGACGTCGGGAAGGAAGGGCTTGCCGGGTGAGTAGGTATAGACTAGATAGTGATACGAAGCCGGCAAGCACTTTTCACGGCCAGAGGCATGTATAGTGCTTTTGTCAAACATATTCAATTAAATAAAAAAATACACCACTCAAAAACTACACGACAAAAGTTTTTTAAATTTTCCCTCCATAATGTTTTTTTTTTTTACGAAAGTCGTTCGTATTTCGCGTGTGTAGTGTTTGAGTAGACCCTATTAGGGCCGTTATACACAACATGATAATAAGAATCTTAATTTCTATAATAAATAATATAAATGTAGATGATTTAAAATATTGTCTACGATCTCTGGTGACTTAATTATTTTAAATGTGTTCATCAACACATGAACCATACAGTTTTGTTTTCTTAATGTCATTTCGTGTGTAATAGGCATAAAGCGGATATTTTTAGTCCGATAACCATTCAGCCACTAGAAAAAAAATAAAAATATATAAGTCAGCTGTTTTGGCTGTTCATGAACACAGACGCCATGATTACATTAAAATAAAATAAAAAATTACTTCCCGGCCTAGGCCTTCAATTTTGTATGAAATTCCTTTACACCCTCAAGTTGTTCCGTCCGAAACGTGATCCTTCGAAACCTGTTTTAACGCACGTAATGACAACATTTCATAGCATGTTTGAGAAAATAAACTTACGAAAATGATTTTCAAGATGATCGAATAAGCCGTTTTTGAGTTATTGACGAAAAACTGCACTTCTCAACGAAGGGATTTATTTGTATATGACACGAAGATAGGTTTTGTTGCTAGTGCATTTTTTCACATTGTTCAGCTGTAGTGCATTTCTTTTTAGTAACGGCTACGAAACCCAACACGTACACTGAGCATGGTTCGACATACTCGTACTCTTGGCCGGTTTTTACATTTTCACAGACAACACATAAAATATTTGAGCACTTTAGCGCTACATACACCGCCCAGCCACCTTAATCAGGCGGTTTAAGGCGAAAGGGTGGGCAAATCACTGAAATCGAGGTGTTTTTGTGCAATTTTTTTGATATTGTTTGTAGCATGTAGAAATATGAAAAGTAACTATTCAGGACACATATATACTTGATTATGAGTTGATAGAGTAAGTTCGTTCCTATCTGATGTAACTAGGCCTAGAAACTATATTTAACCAGCAGATTTTTAAAAATCTTCTACATCTTTTTTTCCGCCCGTGAGCAATTCTACATTACCAAATTTGGCACATGTACTTTAAAAACCTTGATCTACTAACTGATAGGAAAAAACTTAGCCTAATTTATGTACAGTTTAGACCCAAAATCAACTTTCGCCTACGACATTTCTAAAATATTTAGTCAATGTACTAAATATTTCATCAGTGTAAAAGCGCAGGCGCTTTAGCAGTGAAAGCGACGTTGCGTGCTCGCGCTATGCCACGGCGGCGCGGCGTGCGCTTACGCTGTTGCCAGCTCCCTTCCGTCTATCCATAGCGATAATATTTTTGAATTCATTCCGTCAACTGATTGCGTTTGTTATGTTTTGATGTGCTCTATTTTACGATTTAGTACCAGTATAATAGGGAAGATGACTAAATTTTAAAAATAAGTGCATCTTGTAGATGAATAAAAATATTGGTACACCCAGTCATCATGCCTTTATATCGAGGTACTCTGTGTTTATTATAATTACGAACCGGTAGTCTTTGAGGCGTTGTTAATTTCGGGGATTTGTTATGTTGTTTTGTATGTTATTGTTTGTGTTATTTGACATTGATCTCGGTGTTTTGTGCGGCGTGAGTCGCTCCGTGCGACGTAGTTACTTGGAGATTCTTGAGTCCCTAAACCTGGGGAACAAGAACGGTGGCGGTGGTGGTATGGTAGTGATGGTGGTGATGATGGTGGTGGTGGTGATGGTGGTGGTGGTGATGGTGGTGGTGGTGATGGTAGTAGTGGTGTTGATGGTGATTATGGTGGTGATGGTGGTGGTGGTGGTGGTGGTGGTGATGGTGGTCGTGATGGTGCTGATGATGGTGCTGATGATGGTAATGATGGTGGTGGTATGGTAGTGGTGGTGTTGATGGTGATGATGGTGGTGATGGTGGTGGTTCTGATGGTGGTGATGGTGATGATGGTGGTGGTGGTGATGGTGGTGATGGTGGTGGTGATGATGGTGACGGTGTTGGATGGTTGTGGATGATGGAATTGGTGGCGATGGTGTTGGTGGTGGTGTTAGTGGTGGTGATGATGGTGGTGGTAGTTGGTGGTGTTGATGTTGATGATGGTTATGATGTTGGTGGTGATGATGGTGGTGATGATGATGATGGTAATGGTGGTGGTAGGCGTGATCGCCACCATCACCACCACCACCACCACCACCACCACCACCACCACCACCACAAACTGGAACCATATAAACTAATTACAGACCTTGATATACCAAATTTTATTGTATATGCATGGTTTCGTTACAATCCATCACGTACTTTTAACGAAACTACGTTTGTATGGGAAGGTGAAATTCGGCCGAGCTTGCCGGGGACTCTTAAACAGGTGAATTTTATCTACTACGATAATTAATACTACAGCTTACTCGGGAATGCGTTAGCTCTAACAGATTTATTGTAGTCGAGCGATGTATGCACATATCAATGTTCACTCCAGGTAATGCATTATGATGCATCCGTCCAATTTTGTTTGCATTGCTGAAAGGTTGTATATTTTTTTTACAAATTATTAAGTAAACATGTCATCCCAATTTAAAAAGAACCAAAAATATGAACATCCCGATTTTTAGATTTCTATGAAAATCATCATGCGATCTTTGTGTTTTTTAATGTGAGTTATTAAGGAAAATAAATCAAGACTTGGACTAACTTTGCCTCGTGCCTTGTGCTCTACCAACTAAGCTGCAGAGTCCAGATAATTCTCTTTAAAAATCATTAAGATCATGATGGTAAAACATCATGATTTTCATAGAAATTCATCCAATCTGTAACACTGTCAAACCTGTCCATTTTATTGGACGCGGAAATTCGTAAAGTCGGATTTTCTCAAAGTCGCTTATAGGGATAAGGCCCGTTTAAAATTCGATAATTAAAACAAGCAATACTTAGATAAATGGGTCGTGGGTACATTATCGGGCCGGTGGTGCCGGAAGTTACATTAAGTTTGCGCTACAGCTTAAGTTAGCTGGCTAGGCTATTACGCCAGCGTATCGCTATTACGACTACATGCAACGGGTATGCGATCTTGCTCCGTTTGCTTCTAGATTACTCCAGTTCGAATTGCCTTATTCAGCTCATTGCGTCGTATAATACGTATTGCAAACAACGCCCGCCTTTGACATTGCAATATATCAAATTGTGTTTCAGTGGAGAATAATTGTTTTTAATTTTAATACGCAGATATTAGTGTAATGTATAAATGTGAAGCAGCTTGTTTTTTTGTTATTTTGTGACTTTCAGCAAACATTGTTATTAAGTATATAACGCGGAAACTTTACGTAAATATGTCCCCATACGTCGTGGAAATAAAAAAAAAACTATAAATGGGCATTTCTCCGAGCGTTTCGACTGCTCTGATTTGGGTGGTCGCATTAATTAATGCTGGGATCCCGTGAGGTATGCACGTTTTTTTAGCTATCTAGTAGAAGATGGTGATTTCTGCCAAACAACAAAGAAAAACATGCTGATATCACTGGAGCCCCGCACTAATGTGACCACCAAAGTCAGAACGGTTTTAACGCTCGGAGAAATGCCCAAATAAGAAACGAAGCTAGTTTGCGTTAAGCGGGCCCATATTGGTTGCATTTATTACGCGATTGATAAATGATAAAGATAAAGTATGCGTCATTTACGGCTGTATATGGGTGCAAGAGTGACTAATGCTTCCTTGGATTCGTCATTCACGTCAAATGTTATACCATAAAGCAATATTAAAGCTTTATAAGAGGAAAACAGCTGTATCTACAGAAGGATAATATGCTTGATGGCAAATTCGATACAGTTGCTACAAATAGCCATTGACATTAACCGGGGCATGAATGCACAAAGTGACGATTACAAATTGTTTGACATCTCAATAGTCGGTACACATGTGCCGAATGCACCTCAATAGAATGCAAAGCTCTGTAATTAACTGCCGTTTACAGTTCCATTTATATAATGAATGCAGACTAATTGGAATGAGAACAGCATATTGCCAGCTTATTTTCCCAACCTCCAATATTATTTAATTATTTAATTTGCAAAAGCAACTTTGGACTATCCGGTATAAACATCATTGTTTAAAATCAAATGGCAAGGCAGAAACGAGTTTTCAGAAGTAAACATCCCATACACACGCGAGTACTTCCAGATGTAGTGTCTCCAGAGTTTTGTCATTTTACGAGACAGAGTACGGCGGGGCTGTAAAATGGAACGATCATTTTATTGTGCAATTTATTCCCACATTTTATGAAGTGTTTTGTGATCAGGCAAGAGGTCATAAATACGGATGTGATTATTTTTTGCAACCCATTTTTATTTATCGCCGTCGCCGAGTAATTTGGTTACTGTTGCCGATTTACATACTGATGAGTCGTAATAAAGTAGAGTTTTTTTTTTACTTTCAGTAAAACATTTATTGTTCGGAAACATTGGCAATATGACTTAGATTTCTATCACGAGTAGAAATAAAATTATAATGACATATGATCCATTCTAGGCAACTTAATTAGGCCTAAAAAACCCGACGCGTATGTGAGAAAAATAACATTGAATGAATCACAACATAATTATAAATTATACGAGCACATTAGGGCAAAACCGCGTTTTATGCAAGTTTACTGCTACATTTTCCTTCAGGATTGCAGATTCGTTTGCCCTGTGATTTTGCTTTATTTTCCTACAAATAACGCCAATTTGGATAGAAATTGGCTCGCTTTGTAGATATTGTTACGTCGCATGGGTATGAGAATTACGCGACTGTAATTGTATTACTTCTTAGAAAAAAGACATGTTTTCCGTATAACCTTTGTGTTTCTGCTCATGCCCATTAGGAAGTAGGTAACACTCGTTTTTAAGAAACATAAGGAAAACATTTTATCCATTTTACCTGCATTTTGTTCATGTGAAACGAAAATGAATCTGATCGTTCTGTTGAACCAGTACATAAGTAAAACAAGTACAGTCAGCAGCTTCAATATCTGCCGTAAAAAAGCGGGGAAAAATATCTGACACGTCTTAACGGCCTTAGAAATAGAGATAGGCAGATATGAATGCTGGTGACTGTACTTAGTAGGTACTAACTACTAATTTGTTGGTCTTTATACCTGCCATGTCTGAAGAAGTACAAAGCTATGTCTACATCGGTTCTACTGTCTCAAACGCTGGAGGATGTGAAGCCGAAATTAAGCGGCGATGCGCCATCACAAGGTCGGCAGTGGAACAGTTGGAAAAGATTTGGAAAGATAGAAGGATAACCAAAAAGACAAAGGTCCGTTTAATGAAGTGCCTTGTCTTTCCAATCTTTCTTTATGGCGCCGAAACTTGGACTCTTAGGCTACAAGATAGACGTAAAATCGATGCGATGGAGATGTGGTGCTGGAGACGCCTTCTGAGGATCCCATGGACGGCTTTTCGCACCAACAATTCTATCCTCAAAGAGTTGCAGATTCAGGATAGACTCTCGGCGACTGTGCAGTTTCGAGTATTAAAGTTTTTTGGCCAAATCTCCCGAAATAAGAACTCCATGGAACGGTTGGTAGTACAGGGCCAGATGGAAGGCAAGACAGGACGAGGCCGATTACCGACTCGCTGGACCGACCTTATTAAAAAGACCACACAGAGCACTATGGTACAGTGCACTCACTTTGCAGACAACCGGGTGAAATGGAGACGCATCGCGAAAGCTGCTGTCTGTCAGAAAAAGGACGAGGGTGAGGATCCAAATGTGGACACCATTGCCGTAACCACGACCACTCTGCCAAGAGTGAACGACTGATGATAATGATACCTGCCATACCATACGGACAAGGACATGGCTTCGATTCTGGACAGGGGCGCTTGTATCACCTTATTACTAACTTTAAACAAGGACTTTCGTATATGCAAGTTGTGACTTTCAAATTTATCTAGAAGAAAGAATACTAGAAGGTGCGCAACTTCATTCGCGGAGGGGAAATAGTCATAACTCCTCTTTTTTTATTCAGCTTAGTCGAGTAAAAAGTCTCCTATAACCATGTATGGATACCCAGCTACCCGTGGAGCAAAAATAGTTGAAATCCGTATAACCGATTTGGCGTGATGAAATCACAACGACGCATAGAAACATACACAAGCTCAAAAAAAAAACGATTCAGACCTGCAAATAGTTCGTATCACTTTTTTATATCTTCAATGTACAGACATTAATTTTCATTTTTATACATTTATAGAATATAGTATAGAAATTAATCATGCAATTTCTCCTTAATTTTGTTTTCAATACCAATTATAAATTCAACACGACTACACCTATTTAGGAGCGAACATTCCATCTATGGCAGCTGGTTATGAAAAAAAACCGGCTGAATGTGAGTCGCACTCACGCACCGAGGATTTCGTACAAATTTGTAAGTAATTATGTAAAATATAGTTCGTCTATCACGGAAATCGAGGTGTCAAAATATACGCTTACGCTATAAGCGGCCGTATCCATGAAAATCCAGTGTTAGCAGAGCCCTGCTCTTGAGCAAAATTTACGCAGTGTGGCATTCTTTTATATTGGATAGTGACATAAACAGACATAAAAATTTAGATTTTCAGGCTCATGCCTGATATGTCCATGTATTTCCTAAATGTTTTAATTGTCACAATATTAAGCAAGAATTATACCTCAGGTGTGCTGACATTATGGATAGCAGACATTTTGGGAAAATAACATTTTAGGAAAACTGATATTTCAGGCCTAAGGCGATTTTCAGACTTTTCTCAATGGTTATGCTATAACAGGACGTACTTTCATACCTTTTTTTTCTTTCATTTGAAGTTTCTAGGACAACTGGAAGTACGAGTACCCAATGTACCCATAGATAATTCCATGGCGATTTGTATCAAAACACCTTGTTTAATGGCTGTATCTTTTGAAGCTTCGAGGGATTGCAGACTTACTTGATTGAGTATTTGATATTAATTTCAGTTCGATACCTCCACGCGGTTCTGAAAAAGAAGGTTCTTGACAGAGCGACAAAGAGACGAATACAAAAGTGACACTATAATGATCCCGTTTTTTCCTGTTGAGGTGTGGAACTTGAAAATGTTTCTTATCTCCAGCTCGAAAATGTAGATTTTGTGATCTACATTTTCTAGCTGGAGAGTTATAGAATACTGGACTGTTCTGAGAATAAAAGACAACCATGAATACAAAAAACTGCAACAGTTACACCGAAGCAAACTGCTCTGTTTACCCAGCGGGGCGGTCAAGTGTGGGTAACTCGGAACAAGCGCAGATGGAGAGCAAACACGAGCTTAACTGCACTCACGGAGCAGATTCCCTTTTAATTAAACGCGCTGCAGACAGCAGCCGAGGGCGGCACTATCTTGCAAGGAAATTGATATAAAACCCCCGGCGGCTGAGATGGGCTCGCTAGCTCGCACTTAAATAAACGATTTGCTTTAGCACGGGTAATTACTGAGGAAACTTATAGTACGACTGAAAATGTAAATAAAGTACCTATATTGTAAACAATCATGACTATTTGCGGAAGCATGTGATTGTAATTTAAAATGAAATCAATAATCGCGTCAAAAAAGACAAGTTCTATTTTTCCATTAATTAGTATAGCAACATGTTAAAATATATATATAAAGAAAGTACGCGCGACTTTGTGATCTACATTTTTTTTATTAGTATCAATGCCCCAAATTGATTTAGTAATTTGCCCACGAGATAAAATCTTATTATGATTACAATAGTGCAACAGTTACACTGAAGCAAACTGCTCCGTTTATCCGGGCGGTCAAGTGTGGGTCACTCGGAACAAGCGCAGATGGAGAGCAAACATGAGCTTAACTGCACACACGGAGCAGATTACCTTTTAATTACACGCGCTGCAGACAGCAGCCGAGGGCGGCGGTAACTTGCAAGGAAATTGATACAAAACCCCCGGCGGCTGAGATGGGCTCGCTAGCTCGCACTTAAATAAATGATTTGCTATTAGCACGGGTAATTAGTGAAGGGAATTTATAGTGCCGCTGGAAAAGTAAGTTAAGTAGATGACGTAAATACATGTAAACGTAAACGACAGAGTAGACGTAGGTAGAGTAGAGAGAGCAGGCATGTTTATCATGATTGCTATCGGAAGTAAATAATGATTTCAATTAGAAATGTAATGGATAATCGGCTCGCAAGAGTAAAATTACCAAGACCAATAAAGTTATTTTTTCTTCAACAAATTTGTTCTAAAAAAAAACTAAAAAGATATCCGCGCACGACATTTCAACATGAAATAGCGCGATGTGCTATTAGCAGACGCGGGTAATTAGTGAGGGAAGTCGGTAATTCCTGAAATGTTAATAAACTAAATTAAAAATGTATTTATCATGACCCTAAGTCATTTATATTGAATCAGAAATCAAATCGTATGAGTAAAATTCATATTTGTATATCTGATTTAGTGTGAGTGATTGTATAGTACAACTAGAAATTTAAATACCTATAACATGTAGATTAAAAAAACGGGTCACCTGTGAGTCGGACTGGCGCAACAAGAGTTCTTTAATATTCATATAAAATAATATAATTCAAGAATATTTCAGATTTTTCGCTTGGTAAGTTCGGAGATAAAGGGGGGAACGGTATTTATTTCAAATTCAAGTAAATTAAAAAAAAAACGATAATGTGCAGATCAAGCCCTTTCATATGACACCCTAGTTGACCTAGTAGCTAGACTTTTGAGTTTTGCCCCCCTCATATATATAATCGTTTATTTTAAGAAATTAAAGAAATATTTTTAAATGTTTCCCTTGTAATACGTTTGGGCTGACCATGTTTATAACTATGCCAAATTTAAAATAGATACCGTAAGTAGTTTTTGAGATATGTCACTCTAATAGACCAACAGATAGACTGATTCGCACCATAAGGGTTCCTTTTTTACCTTTTTGGTACGGAACCCTGAAACTAGAAGGTTTCCGGAGTTTCGTCAGCGGAGTAGACAAAAAATATTAAGTATTCCTCTTTTTTCAGCGGAGTCGGATAAAAAATATCCTGTAACCATTTGTGGATGACCAGCTACCCGTGTACCAAAAATAGGTGAAATCCCTTTAGCCGTTTTGATGTGATGAAGTCACAACGACACATACAAAAATTCAATAAAAAAAAGTTTTTACATTCAGTGTCCTTCAAATATTTAGACTGTATACCCAGATCAAAATTCTAATTAGTCTGTCTGTTAGAAAATACAATAAATTTGGACACGTATTTTTTGCTTTCCAACATAAAAAAATACTCAGATAAATGGCAAAAGTTTAGAAGTGGGGGCTCGTGACGTCACTCCTAAGTAATATGTCTCCTTAGGTAGGAGTGACGCCACGCGACATTTTGACTCAATGTATCGCATTGATTTTTCGAGAAGGTAAAAAAAGCAAAAATACGTGTCCAATGTTTTTTTATCAATCAACAAGACGGACTAATTATTAAAATTTAGTAATCCTCCGTATTTTTTTGAAAATATATCTCAATATTATATTCATAATAGTATAGACAAGTGCAACTTTTCGTATTCGAAGGGCATGATCCGACCACGCAGGATATTTACGTACACGAAACGTTTCACTCGGAAGTGTACATTATTAATTATAATAATGGCACCGACTTCTCTACTGACTGCTTAAGTTAATTAATTAAACTCGGCTACCAAATATTGTAGACGCACCATAACCGGGAGCGATGAAATGTTAACAATGTTATTGTTCTAGTGGATTAAATCCAACGGTTGGTTGTTCAAATGTTAATTTGGATGTTTGGATGAAATCCGCAGACGAGGTCGGTGGCGTTACGACGTATGAAATTAACGGAGCGTAGTTTATCCGTTAACCGCGAAAATTGATTTTATCCATCATAAATGCCTAATCTCACAGCAAATTTCGATGGATTTATAAACCATTAAACTACACATTTAGTTTAATTAGACTCGTCAATTAGAAATATTGGAACAAAAGTCTGGAAAGTTTAGAAGTCAGGCTAACAAAACTAAAAAAAAATGTACCGAAACTTCATGAGCCACAAGAAAGCTAATTTGTTAAATCAAACGAAATTTCAGTGCAAATTTTACATTTACGACTAAACTGAGGGTAATCAGCTAAAGGCTCCGCAACTCTCAAGAAACTTTCCAAGTAACTTTACCAGGAGAATATGATTATTAACGTTCGGGTTTATCATATGTTTAATTTAAATTTGAGATAATCCTGATTCTCTACGGTTGTGTTTGATATTCTAATTACACGGCCAAGATTAACATAAAATTGGCTTTAGAAAAACCCAGTGAGCTTGAAATTGGAAATATGAACCTACGTATAGGTTGTATAACGTAATAGCCTCATGTGAGTGTAATTTATACGGCGTCTCGTTGTCTAGTATTATGAGCAATTACTTATTAACCGTCTGGGGGTTTCCCGGTCTCATTGGAGCAAGACAACTGATATACGAGAACCGGTTTACTAGCTACTCGCATTGAAGTACACTTTACCTGTGACTTGACTGCATGGAGATACTAACCACACTGAAGCTATACATCGTTGACAACCTTTTAAGATGCTTCATACACTCATGCAATAGGGGATCGGCCAGTTTTTCGGAAAGTGTTTTAAATTAAACATAATTTTTACTTTCATCTATACCAAAGTTGTGTTTATGCAAATAAAGCCTTAGAAGTAGATACCCGAAGCTGTGTTTCAATTTTATTTATTTAAACATGCCACGCAAACGGTACCTTATAGTCAGCGTTAAATATCGCAACATACCTTTGTGTCTAAGTAGGTAATAAAGATATATTTTGAATGTTACAGATTATTTGATGCCAAATGTACACGGTACATTACGTAGGTACGGCTTCAGAGCTTGTATTGTAAACAAACTTCAGTCTGCAAAATACAAATACAAGCAAGATTTAGGAGTGCAATTTGTTGAATTTCGTGAGCTTCAATCGATACGGAAGGAATACTTCGAAATTTAATTGAAGTTCTTCCAAAAGCAGACTTACATAGGACAAAAATAGTTTGACCTAACAAGAAGGAAATGGAATGTCTGTAGATTCAGTGATATAATTGGGAGCATCAAGTTTCACAGAGGTTTGCATTTGATATTTATTTCCAATAGTATCTACGTTATGTGAACTGAGAAATTACAAAGTTCTTATTTTTACATCTAACTAGCTTCTGCCTGCGACTTCGTCCCCCTTAAATTCGTTTATCACGGATAAGGGCATTTTTTCGGGATAAAAAGTAGCCTATGTCCTTCCCCTGGACTCAAACTATGTCCATACCAAATTTCATTCCAATTGGTTTAGTGGTTTAAGCGTGAAGAGGTAACTGACAGACAGACAGACAGACAGACACACTTTCACAGTTATAATATTAGTATGGATTGATTTTGAAATATCATGTTTTAAACACCCGACCCGACATGATATTTGTAACCTCGTATGAATAAATTTTTACTTTGGTCTACATTGTATGAACGAAAAACATTCCTGAACTCTTTTTTAGTTATTGTAAAAAGTTATGTGCATAGTAAACGTTAATGTAAAATAGACCTTACCTCAGAGGTGATACGCTTATTTACACCATCCAACTCCAACAAAGTATCATAATTCATATAAAAAGATTCAGTTACCGTACATTTTCCGGTCAAAATGTAAATAATAATCATTCGACCGAGAGACCATGACTCTATCCAGCTGTATACCTACTCAATGCAGTGCGGTGAATGATGTTACATGAAAGAAAATAAAAAGTCACTATTTTATTTAAAAAAAATATTTAGTTTGAAACCAATATTCACCAGTTCTAACCATTCCGCTTTTTGTGATCTTGACAAACTCATTACGAAAGTTACCGGAGCGCCTGCCGTTAGCTTTTTAGCCTTTTTATTTTAGTCTTATTTTGTTGCATACTTGCGTATGAATTTGCGTATGACTGGGTTCGCAAAGATACGCCAATTATTTTAATAAGTTTTCTGTGGTGTTTACGTGGTACCGTATAACCATTGAACTAGTCTAGAAAGAAAATACATAAATAGTAGGTAATTATTAAAATCTTCGATAAAATATATAATCCGTTACCATTATAATCAAATAATTTTTCCAATGACCACATGCGTAATAATATAATCCCAACTGAAGAGTAAAATTCGATTTAATTTGGACCATAGTTGGGTGATTTAGAACTATAGTTGATCGGTTTTACGGTATCCATTTATTTTTGGTTGGTAGTGTCTCGGTCGTCTAGGTGGTTGCGCCTCAGCAGTAATGAAGAGCTCTTAAGCTCTTCATTACGAATACATCCGGTTTCATCAGAATCCAAAGGTTTTTCACAACACTCACGGACTGTAAATTAACACAACTGTAATTGCACTTTTGTATTAAATCAATCTAATTTAATCTGGATAGGTCATATGTTTCTGTCGATATTCTGTTTCAAAGTTGGATTGAAATGATAAAAATATTTTATGTTTTTCTAAATCATATAAAGAGGGAAAACTTCTTTAATAAATACGGAAGTATTCAATGCTTCATCTATACTATTATAAAGTTGTATAAATGAAATGTTTGTATGTGTCATTGTGGCTTCATCACGCTAAATCGGCTAAACAGATTTCAACTATTTTTGGTACACGGGTAGCTGGGTATCTTCAAATGGTTATAGGATACTTTTTTCCGACTTTGCTAAAAAAAGGGGGTTATGACTTATTCTCCTTCTCTTGATGACCTATATATCTTGGTGATCTATATGACTTATATACCTAGTCTAATTGCAGGTATGGTTTACTTATTGTAGATTTAAAAAAAGAGTTGAATATCCTCACCCATAAGACCAGCGGCGTGCACACTTGCATAGGGTTATTGCCTAAGGAATGCAGTTTCTCTTGGTTTCTCTGTGCCTATATGGAGCAATGTCCGTTTAAGGTAGGCAGTTCCTTTGAGCCTATATGGACCGCACGCCACTGTATGGCAAATGGAAAAATGGGTTCGTTTGTTCTACTTTTAAAAAACATAAAACTATAATCTGGATAGATAGATAAGCATAGAAATATAATCTGGAACACAGACAATTTTACATCCGATAGTCGTTTTAGCCTGATACAGAAATCGAACAGTCCCAAAATATAAAAAAATTAACAATCCAAATCTATTGTTTGCTTAAAAATCTTACCAAAATGAAAGAAAAATAGTGAAATGTCAGATGTAATTTAAAGTTTTCCGAATGAAAATGTACCATTTTAACGTTTTCTGTACTTATTTGTAAATTAAATTTCGTTTCTACAACATTTTAATTACTTTTGCGCCCCAATTCAAGGTACAAGTATAGTGGTAGACCACCATATATTAAATATTACGGAACATTATGTTTTCAACTAGGTACATCATAAATGTATACAAGATCCGAAAGCAAAGCCTGTATGTGTGTAAGCCAAAGTGCATCAAAATTAAGCCAAGTGTAATAGTTCCAGACGCTGGGTGGACGTCGACGCAACTTGGGGAGTTATAATCTCATATGGGAGAGTCGCAAACATAGAAAGCAAGATGGGCGCTCGCCCCGACTAGCAATCCAATCTTACGCTCGTTGCGAGGGAGTGAGTCGCTAAACCGGGCATTCTAGTAGTTCAGCCAGTTTCAGGCCACGGGATATTTGCTTTACCAGTGGATACCTAACGTGTTACTTATATGTCGTTCGATATAAATCTCACATTAACTAATTACAAGTTTTTTATTAAAATCCAAATGTATGTTTGTCGGGTCAAATCTTGCAAGTTAAATTTGACCTACTTCCCGATTTCCGATTGAGCTAGAATTTGGCATACTAATTTAAGTTAGGTGATAATACAATATTATGATGCCATCGAGCTGATCTGATGTTGGAGCGAGATGGTGGTCATAGGAACACTGTGATAAAATAACGCGATCGTGTCGAGGAGTTACTTCAGCTGTGTTGCCAGGGGCAAAGCAGGCTTCGCCATAGCCGGATGAAAACTAAAGGTAGCGGCCAATGCATCATTCACGATTCCACATGTTTCAAAGTATAATTATATGAATTGGGAATTAAAACTCCAATACTTCTATTTCATTTTATTCCACTGGATACTGATCCAGTGGAATATTTATATGTACTTTAAAAATTACAATCTCATAGAAAGCAAGATGGCAGAAAACAGTATGTCGGTCAGCCATTGCATCTTGAATTCGTACTTAGTAGCTGTACTTCCTTTTTATTGAGAAAATTTTTGAATATCAAGAGTAAAAAAACCTTATCCACTTTGTCCGCATCCGCTTTGCCCGATAGGCACTTTTAACCTAATAGGTACAAGCATGAATCACATCCAGGTAACTCAACATCTCAATATTCCAACACAAATACTTCACAGATATAATTAACCAAAAGAGTAATATCACATGTAATATTTGTTTTGAAATATCGTAACAAATTGTGATTTCTTTTTTTCGAACGACGTTTTCCACGTGATTCAATTGTTTGTGTTCTCTAAACTTAGAGGTAAAAAAGGGACCTCATGCTCTAAGTATCAAAATGGGTTAAATAGGCGAAATGTTGAAGGATATGCACTTTGCCCGGACTTCCTCTATAGGATACTTAAGGACCCTGTTCAAATGTTACGTTATTCGTCGTTAGATTAATTTATCATCATAACCCACTAATAAAAGGTAAAACATTGCTATAGCTTGCATTGCATTACCCTGCTTCACTATATTAGGATAAAAACTAAAAAAAAACGCGTTATCCACGTTTTCTATACTATAGTTGAACTGTATACATTAGGAAGTAGAATTCAAATGCTTAAGTTTTAATTAGGATACGCCGGATGCAAAGTGCTTTAGCCATTATAATCTCATATATCACAGTTGCAAACATAGGAAGCAAGATGGGCACACGTCCCGACCCGTAATCCATGTAAGTTGCGACGGAGTCACAAAACCGGACATCTAGTAATTCAGATAGTTTTGAGGTTAATCAGCATCAAGTTAGGATATTATTATCACATGTTAGCGAATGTACATGACTGCAATAAATAAATAAATGAATAAATGAATTACATAGTAAAACTACCCCTTCTTTGCCGTAATCAGATAAAAAGTAGAAAGAGCGGCCAAGCGGTCACTTGTTATTTTGCGGTTACTTGTGATTTTTAGCGGTTTTCTCATACTCGATTCCCTCATTAACTCGATTCGCCGTCGATTCGCATCCTGTGCACATGCCCTAGCCAACGCAAACGTCTCTGTTTGAGAAACGCGGTCAAGCTAGGCAGCTGTGCAATTTCTAGAACCCTTTCGTTTGATACCCTGCCTTACCATTATATGCCCAATAGCAACCAATAGGTAACTTACTGTGTAAACCTAACTAGGTTCTCTCATACTGTAAAAAGTGCGAGTCATTTGTTTTTCAAGCAAATTTACTATATAAAAAAAAACTGGGCTTATCCAAAAACAATTTAGGAACATTAAAAAAAAACTGACCTTTATATAGATAGTTTTTATATGATTGTATATTACCTAATTATCACAAAGTTTTCGCGTGGTAAAGTTTGCCGATAGAGGGGAAGGGTTTTTATTTCCACATTTTCTTTTATACATCAGAATTCAACCACTGAAAAAATTTAAAGTTTCAGTAGCTACCTAATGTTGGCCATTTGTCTACTTGGGTCATGTCACTCATAACTTTTTCTAAATACTAAAATAGTATGAGTAGTTTCTGAGATATAGCGCTTTAACAGTTGGACAAATGAAAAGACAGATAGGCACAGTCGCGCAATAAACGTTTTTTATTATCTTTGCTTCCAATAGGTCGTATTAATGTTATGACTACATGCATCGCGAAATCATCTGGCTATTTGATAAAAAGGTAGCCTTGATCCCGCATAGGAACCTCGACACTTAAGGAAGAAGAAGATCCCGCACGGGGCACACAATGATCCCGGGATAATATCACCCGAAATAAAAGGATCTCCCTAAACATAATAAAGTTATAAACATGTATTAAAAACTAGTGATCACTATTTTCAATGTATTATAATCAAAGATCTACACTTAAATAAACGACTATTATTAAACAAAAAAGTAAAACTGACTCCAAAAAACAAAAAAATAAAAAAATAAATGATAAATGATTTACGGGTGGCTACAAAATATCTTGATTAATTTAGCTAAGCAACTTCATAGTCACAAATTTAAATGTTCCTGGTGAGAATGGTACCATCGAATTGATTTGATGATGGAGCCGGAAGGTACGCACCAGATCTATGTAATAAAATAATGTATCCTAGCCGTGTTTGGGCTTGTTCGAATCGTCACAAGATACACTTTTAAGTAGCAAGTAACTAAAAAGTGTAATATAAACAAACTTTTTAACAAAAAAATAAAACCGACTCCAAAAAAAGACTAAAAAGTAAAAAAATAACGCCATAATTCAGTTTCTTCAAATTACTTACAAGTAATCGTTTGAATACTCAATCTATACAGTATATACAATTAATCTTATTTTGGCGTCGGTGCCATATAAAGAATGTGTAAAGTATTGAAAATGGACGGTTTTAGTAAGTTGTGACACGATGGCACCGACTCCAAAATAACATCAATTGTATATACTGTATAGATTGAGTATTCAAACGGTTACTTGTAAGTAATTTGAAGAAACTGAATTATGGCGTTATTTTTTTACTTTTTAGTGTTTTTGGAGTCGGTTTTACTTTTTTGTTTAAAAGTTTATTTATTTTACACTTTTTAGTGAATCTTTACTTAAAAGTGTATCTCGTGACGATTCGAACAAGCCCAAACACGGCTAGGATACATTATTTTATTACATAGATTTGGTGCCTACCTTCCGGCTCCATCATCAAATCAATTCGATGGTACCATTCTCATCAGGAACATTTAAATTTGTGACTATGAAGTTGCTTAGCTAAATCAATCAAGAAATTTTGTAGCCACCCGTAAATCATTTATCATTGAGGAGTTCCGATGGCATTCTGTGGTCTTCTGCATCAGTTCCACTTCACCAATTTACACTTTTTGAATGCAAATGCTTATTATATTTCTTATAATACCAAAATCGCTATATGTATGCCTACAATATTTCAGGTTCCTTCAATTCCTCATGGATTCCATCATCAGATCTTTACCAAAATTAAATGGAACCAACTAGAAAGTACCTTCTATGAAACCAAAAAAAAAAATTTGAAATCGGTCGAATAGTCTTCGAGTAATCGGTGAACATCCATAAATAAAAAAAAAAAAAAAACATTCCGTCGAATTGAGAACCTCGTCCTTTTTTTGGAAGTCGGTTAAAAATAAAACTGCTCATTAATAACATTTTCTTCACATTTTATTAAATAAAGCTAAAGCTTGCCGTAAATTAATTATACCCAGTACTTACCTTCTTACGATACAAATACTACACCGTCCGCCATTTTCAAACAACTGACATTTATCGTAATAAATAACGTAAAGTTAGGTAGGAAGGAATTGGTGTTGCTAGCGTAAAAAGCAGCATCACGTTTGGTAAAACTTGAAATCAAGTTTACCAAGTGTCCGCAAAGTAACTTTTGACAAAACCAATTTTATTGTTCGTGTATTAAAATTGCAGGTTGATTAACATATAAAGTAGCTCACTTTCTTTTAAATAAAATATTAATAGATAATTTCGAAATCTCACTTGTTATATTATTGAACAATTTTACTTCTCAAAATAAGCTTATTTCAATATTGTTCCTAACTATAATTGTACTTATAATCTTATTAAGACCGAAAGTATCGTAAATTTACGAAGATTTTCCTAATTTTAATTATTACCGATAATTGTCCCTATATGAAAGCATGGACGTTTAAAGTTTATCTAAATTATTCATTTTACAGTAAGGATAGGATTAGGAGGGAGATATAGTGTATGCCTTAAATTATAGTTACGACCGTTAGTAGCGTATATTTTGTACGGAACCCTCGGTGCGTGAGTCCGATTTGCACTTGGCCGGTTTCTTCCTCCTCTAGGTAAATTAGCACTATCTATTCCGGTCACTGATGATGACAAATAAATCAACGTATCGGTCAAACAAATTCGTTAAGCTAGTTAATCCTATTTGCAGCCGTCTGGATATAAAATTAATGTGGCGTTAAGGTGACAACACGATACGAAGCGAGTTATCTCGACTAGTTATCTATATAAACATTGCTTATGAAAATCATGATTTTAGTTTCTCCAGTATCATAATGTGTTTTATATTATATCCACAAGTTAAGTATTTTATAGTAAGTAACCACTTTCAATTAACATAATAAAACCGACCATAGAACCATGTCAAATAAAAATTCAGAGTAAGAGTATAAACATTTTGTTAAATAAAAAAAGAACCGACTTCAAAATAAACTAAAAAGCCATAAATAATCTTTTATGTACGGTACGGATCACATTTGAATCACCTTTTGAAGTCTGTGCCAAACCATTCATTTATTACCGTTAAGAATCGCGGAAGCGAGCCTTTAGTTATTATCTACCTACATATATATTTAGTCATAGTAGGTAATAGGTATTTTTGTTGTATAAAGAACTTTATTTACTTCAGGTTTGGCACCGACTTCAAAAGGTGATTGAAATGTGATCCGTGCCGTACATAAAAGATTATTTATGGCTTTTTAGTTTATTTTGAAGTCGGTTCTTTTTTTATTTAAAAAAAAATATTTTTTGCTTTTTAGTGATGGATTTTAGTAGTGATATAAAGTATTTTTTTGAGCCCAGAATGGGAAGATTGAGGAGGCACTTTGCCCGCATCTCGAGTCTTTGGAAGTAAGAAATGTAAAAGTTGGTTAGTTCTTATACCTTCCATCATCAGCTCAGCATGAAATGATGACAACCAGAGGAAAACAACTGATAACTTTAGAAAAATATATACAAAACATTGTTAGTGCCTATAATATTTGAGGGTTTCTCTCGATTTCCCTGGTATTCCATCATCTAATCCTGACTTGGTGATAAGGAGAATACTTCAGGGACAAACTAAAAAGAATATGACTAACAGTCTTAACGTATTTACCTATAATAGATGATTTTTTTTTAAGAATTATCCGCTAACTCGTAAATATAAGGGAGTTGTACCTTCCGTCATCAGCTCAGCATGATGAGATGATGCCTACCATATGCAAATACTTAAATAACTTAAGAAAATATATGAAAAACGTTATAAGTGCATATAAAATTTGAGGATTGCCCCCGATTTCCCTGGGATCCCATCATCAGATCCCAACTTGGTGGCAACGGGACCACCTCGGGAGTATATCCTTTCAAATAAGAAAATAAGTTTTAAAATCGGTCCACAATTGGCGTAGTAATCGGAGAACATACATTAAAAAAATACAAACTATCGAACATATAACCTCCTTTTTTGGAAGTCGTTTAAAAACAGTTGTTACAATTTAATTTATATCCTTACTTTGACACCGTTCTATGGTGTATCAGGGGTACCATTTGGGGCGTGTATATATTGGAAAAAATCAAATCATTAATTAAAATTATAATTAAAATTAAAAATTAAAATGGCCTCTCCTTCACTGAAGAAGGAAGGACGGTATTAAATCTCCATGGGTTACCTGCCCGGCTAGGAGAATACATGAAATAATATATTATGTCAATTTCGTCAATATTAAAAAATCATAATCGTTACTCAATTTAAATTCATTTGCAAAAAATATTATTGTATTAAAAATCAGAGAAAAAAAATTATGTATTGCATTAATTATTAAAATTAATATTACTAATTATAATGTCCTATTATTAATCAAATAATTATCATGGTACTAATGGATATAACAGTACATATACATTATATTATATTGCTGGTTATCAGTCATTCTCATTATTACCTATCATTGGTGTATAGCGCCTTCCATGCGTCGCGGTCCCTGGCGGCGCGTCGCCAGAGCGGGCATGCGCGTGCAGCTCGTCATCCCAGCGCGCGCGCGGGCGGCCCGCGCTGCGGTGTCCTTCTCTAGGTATCCACTCCGTGGTCCTAAGCGTCCATCTGTTGTCTTGTAGACGCATGATGTGACCAGCCCATAGGAGTTTATTTTTATCAGCCACTTTAAGCACGTCCATCAAGCCGGTCCTTTTGCGTATATCTCACATCTGTTTTTGTCTATTAATTCCATGTTAAGCATGCTTCTCTCCATAGAGCGTTCGCAAGTTCTTAGCTTGTTTTTAAGTTTTTCTGTTAGCGTCCATGTCTATGAACCGTAGGTGGGTGTAGGTATAATGACCGTGTTGAATACTTTTTGCTTCAATATCATGTTGAAATCTCCTTTGATGATGTGTTTCAGACTCCAGTATTTTTTCCATCCTAGAGCTACTCGCCTGTCCACTTCCTTAGTCATTTTATCGCTAAATGTAAATATTTGCCCTAGTTACACGTACTCTTTTACTGACGTTCGTTCGTTCGCCATGACTTTCGTTTTGTTATCGTTAATTGTTAGCCCAGTTTCCTTGAGATTATCTTGGATGATACGAAGCATGTCCTGCAGTTCCGTGCTACTTTCTGCCAGAAAAACTAGGTCGTCAGCAAATTTTATACCGTAATCGGACATGTCTACTGATCTGAAGATTTGTTCCAGGACACATAGAAATAATAACGGTGACAGTGGGTCCCCCTGCTTGACACCCCGCTGTATGCTAAATTTGTAGCCTTCACCCTCCATCCTCACGCTGGCTATGTACTTTTCTTGTAAATTGAGTGTATCAGTTGGATGTAGTCAGCATTTATGCCTTGAGCTCTAAGAGCCATAATCATATAGGCACGTTATATGATGTCAAAGGCCTTCGTAAAATCAACAAAACATAAATAGAGTGGTTTATTAAACTCTATATATTTCTCTAGTATCACATTTAACGTGTGCAATTGCTCAACTGTGGAATATCCTTTCCTTAATCCTGCCTGGTCTCTTGCCTGTTGTTCGTTTGATGGGTAATATAATCGATATTTAAGCAAGGTCATAAATATTTTATAAACAACAGGTGATAGGCTTATTGGTCGATAGTTATTGACATCGGCCTGAGATCCCTTTTTGTGCAGTCGTACAATTGTAGAATGGTACCATTGTTCCGGTATGGACGTCGTAGCTAAAACTGCATTGAAAAGGTAGAGTAAGGGCTCTGTTAGTGACTGTTCATATGTTTTAATAATTTCATTGGTTATTTTATTATTTCCCGGTGCCTTTTGATTTTTAAGTGATTTTATTGTACTTCTAATTTCTGTTTCCACAAAGGGAGGAGCTTTTTCCACAAGTTCCTGTTGTATAAGTAAGTCTGTTCGAGATACACATTTTTCGTTGTCTCTATAGATGTTTCTGTAGAAGTTTGTTGCGATTTTCAGGATGTTGCTTCTATTCATAGATTTTTTTCCCCTCTGGTCTTCGAGGGATGGGATGAGAGCTTTACCTATTTGTCGCAAGTTATCTATAGCTTTTGTTGAACCAGTAGTAATAAGAATCTCTTCAATTTTTTTATTGTAATATGTCTCGATATCTTGACTTATTTTGTATTTTATTTCTTTATTAATTTCCTGTAAATGTATTTCTACTTACGGTGTCTCTACAACTATACTTTTAAGCTTATCCCTTTCATTTATTAAATGTATGGTAGAGTTACTAATTTTTTTAGATCTTCTTTTTGTCTGTACTTGTACGCTACTCATAGCTTTCTTTATTTCGTCCTCTATTTTATTGTACATGATCTGTGGGCATCGTTCCAGCTTAACATTAATTAATTGTTTCTCGAGGCGAGCCGCGACAATTTCGTTATATTTGTAGTCTAATTGGTACTTGGTATTGGTGTTATAAGCCTTCCTTTTGCTTTTGATGTATATTTCGGACATCAGTAGTCTATGGTCGGAGTTGAAACTAAAGTTATTTATGACTTTACAGTTTTTGAATGCGGATTTTTTGTTGGTTAATATAAAGTCAATTTGTGACCTATATTTGCGGTCAGGAGACAGCCAAGTCCATCGTGTGCCAGTCCTATTTTTGAATTGCGTATTCAGTACTATTAAATGTCCTTTATAGCAAAATTCAATCATTCTCTCTCCTCTAATGTTTCGTTTACCGTAACAATAATTACCTATCATTGGCATTTCATATGATTTTCCTTGTCCAATTTGACTGTTACAGTCTCCCATAACAATCACTTCCGTGTACTTATTTCTCCCTTGTAAAGCTTTTTCAGATGCTATACTAGTTGGGGCGTAGACTTGAATTATTTTTATAGCTTTATTACCAATTTTCATGCTTAGTATAGCTACCCTTTCCGATACGTAGTTAAAGCTCTCGACGTATTTTATCATGTTGTGGTTTACTATAAATTCAACGCCATATAGACCCTTAGTTTCTCTGTAGTGGTATAATAAGTTTCCACTTTTTAAGTGAATCAATTGTCCAGTGAATCAATTGGGTTGTATGCTTGCTTTATTATTATGTTTGCTATCTCGGAACTCCGTCATTTATAAACTGATTTGGGAAATTGTTTTCTGTTTCATAGGAGGCACCTCCAGTTTTGTCCTCTAAAATAATTTTGAAATGAAATCTGATGATGCAATCCAGGAGGAATCGAAGGAACTCAACAATTGTAAGCATCCATATGGCGACTTTGGTATTTTAAGAAACAAGTCTGGCATTTTGTGATTAAAAACTATGGAACCATAAAGACCATAGAAGGCCGCCGAAACTCTTAAATGCTAAGTGATAATCACGGTTGGCGATAAAATATTTCGATTAGGAGCGATTAATTTGCGACATCATAACCTCAAAAATGGTCCTGATGAGAATGGCAAAATTCCATGGCCACATCTCCTTTATAAATAAAATATTGTATCCTAGCTATGTTTTGGTTTGTTAAAATCGTTACTTTTATAAAACGATTCACCAAACAGTAAGATATAAATATTTTTTAACAAAAATAAATACCGACTCCAAAAAGATATTATTAAAAAGTAAAAAATAACGTAATTAACCGACTTCCAAAAAAAAGAGGAGGTTCTCAATTCGACGGAATGTTTTTTTTTTATGGATGTTCACCGATTACTCAAAGACTATTTGACCGATTTAATTATTTGTTTTGTTTTATAGAAGGTACTTTCAAGTTGGTCCCATTTAATTTTGGTGAAGATCTGATGATGGAATCCATGAGGAATTGAAGGAACTCCTCAAATATTGTAGGCATACATATAGTGATTTTGGTATTATAAGAAACATAATAAGCATTTGCATTCAGAAAGTGTAAATTGGTGAAGTGGAACTGATGCAAAAGACCACAGAATGCCATCGGAACTCCTCAATGATGATGATTTACGGGTAGCGACAAAATATCTTGATTAATTTAGCAAAGCAACTTCATAGTTACAAATTTAAATGTTCCTGGTGAGAATAGTACCATCGAATTGATTTGATGATGGAGCCGGAAGGTAGGCACCAGATCTATGTAATAAACTAATGTATCCTAATCCTAGGTGAGTAAAATTCCATTTGATTTGTTCCATTCATTTAGTTGGGTGGATCTATGGTATTAATTTTATCTGTGAAAATTTTCAAGTGTGTGATAGACAGACGGACGGAAATACAGCGGTCTAGTAATACGGTTTCCTTGGTGTCCTTTGGGTACAGAAGCCTAAAAAGGATTTTGGTATTAAAACAGATCGCAGAGATGAGGTCCATTTTCTGGATTTTTCATGTTGCGATATTTACCAGATTCCGTTATTTTACGGAATCGTTTATGACGAAATTATGAATATCACAAATTCCGAATTTTCCACATTCGTTTTAGTTCTAATTCTAAATTGTCCAAAATGTGATATTTTACTTTGGTTTTCTTTTCAATTCCTCGAAAGCGAAAAGTTTGTATTTTATTAAACAAATAGTAGGCTGTAAGACAGCTAGTAAAACAGAAAGTGGAACTTGTAAAGGTTAAAAATAAAATAGGGTATTTATCGTTATGATATTGCCGTTATTTTATTACTATACACGTATTATGAATTAACACGCATGCGTACGAAATAATACTATGTTCATTTAATAATGCGAAAATTCTAAATATGACAAAAACAATATTTAAAAAAAAAAATGTGTAAAATATCAGAAATGGGAGAATTTAGAATTAGAAGTAAAACGATTGTACAAAATTCGGAATTTGTGATGTGGATATAGATAGAAACGGAATCCGGTAAATACTGCAAGAAGAAAAACCAGAAAATAGGACCTCATCTCTGAGGCCCAACTTCGTACTCTTGTAGGTAAATTGCTACATTAATAGTTATTATGCAATTGTCGATAATAAAATGACACTGCACTTTGTAATATTAAGAAAAACCCTGTTTGAATAAATGATTTCTTGTTTATATTTTCCTGCATAACTACATGACGAATAAGAAGTTCCATAGACCAGTTGTAAATTAAGTTCATTCATAATTCAATAACAATTTACGACAATTTTCCTCGTACTTTGGTACATTATTCAATGTTGATACTTTAATGTACAAAAAAACATTTGGATTTCATTTGGTGGCGATTATCGGTGTATCAAGGACTTTTTATTTAACAATGGGTTATTTTATGCTGTTTTATTGGTGTTTCTTACTTTCAAACAAAAACGAAGCAAATAACGTATAAACATAAGCGAAACTTTTTATCAAAGAGAAATTATTGAATGTACGTCATCCAGACATCAAATACAAACATATGTACAAAAGTAAACTTGTTTCTTTAAGGAATGGCTTCCAGTAAATTTTAGGAATAAGCATAATCATAATATTGAATACTGAATAATAAGCGTGTAAGTAATAGTAGGTACATTGTGCATTAAGGGTGGTAAGAAGGGAAATTACGAACGAGAGTCTTTGAGAAGGCGTTTAATGACTCGAGTTTGTAATCCCCTTACTGCCCGTAATAGGTGCACACAATGTTTTTCATCACATTTGCAAGGAAATAAAAAAATGGTCAAAAAAAATATATTTTTAAAACAATAATCAAACAAATTAATGGAACTCCCTACAAGAGATTGTCAACTTATACCAATATAGTCTTCCGCAGAAAATGCTAAGAACTGCGTTTAGTTTTCAAACTTGACAGAGGGGCTACTCTCAAATTCGATATTCGAAGTTCGTATCGCGCCATCTCGCTCACTCAAATGCAGTTTAACATGAGAGCAAGAGGGATGGCGCGATACAAACTTCGAATATCGAATTTCAGAGTAGCCCCTCAGGTCATACTGCCAAATTGTACCAATTTTCAAAATTAAATTTAATAAAATAACTGCAAAACTCTCTGAAAAAAATGCAATTATATGTACCGTATAAGTTTTAGGTATGTACTTGCAGTAAATTGAGTTTGTAGCCAAGTTTTAAAGAAATAAACGTTGGCTTATTTAAAACCTCCCTAGTCTGCAATGACATACGAGTGGGTTCTACATTTTAAAACTAAACTCATAAGTCCCTAGGGAGTTATAAAAATCAATAACTCCCGCGGATGGTAAATCGGCTATAGCTGCTCTATACACCTGCGTGTAATAATACCCATTACGAGCAAGTGTGATGAAAAATACATTTCCTATGCGTGCAGAGCTACGGAAAAACGTAGTATTTGATTATTGCCTCTCGATATAAGATTGTGTGTGTGTCCAAATTATTGATTGATTTGGTTATACACTGAGATAATAAACTCATAGTTAATAGACTCAGATTTTAATTCACCCGACGATAAAGATTACAAAATAAACGGAAACCTAGGTAGTTGTACAGTCAGCATCAAATAAATAGTGACATCCAAAGCTGCCTAATAGTTTGGAACACACTCTTGTTTCAACTTACATAAAGACGTGTACCGAAGTATTTCGCGACTTTGGGTGTCACGAACTATATTAAAAAAAACCGGCCAGTGCAAGTCGGACTCGCGCATCGAGGGTTCCGTACAAACTTTCACTTACCCTAACATTATTATACTACCCGGTTCCGGTTGAGTTAAGTTTGCACCTGATATGTATAGCATTGCATACAAATGAGGTGCAAACTTAACGCAACCGGGTTGTTCAAATAGGTTTTTTGAAAAAAAAATGGCTAGTTAGAGACATGGTTATAATTTTCTTGTAATATTTATGTTTATTTAAACAGATTGCGAAAATTTCAACATTTTCGTTTCGTAAACTTTGGAGATAAAGGGGGGGTGTTTATTTTTTTCACATTTTCCTTAATATAACAAAATCTAATCACAATAAAAAAAAATGTTCAAAACTGTGCAAATCAAGCCCTTTCATATGATATACTATTTGACCTAGTGTTGGGAACACAGCTGGTAATCTTCGTATAACAAAACGCGTACGTTAGCGAGATGTTGTTTTTAATGTTGACTGACGTTTTTCTCTGCTGTGATTAGCTGTTGCTTTGTCTATACACTCATCTTGTCATCCATATAGTATATGTCGAAATTTATTATGTCACTGTCACAGGAATGTGTTATCGAGTGATGTCCTTGTGTTTATCCTGTCTTGATTTTTGCAAAATGTTTTAAGAGTGCTGTGTTTGTAGAACTTTGCGAAAGGACGCTATTTTACACCAGGGACCGGACCACCCTTTCCCTGGCTAAAGCCTTTCAATGGGCTTCCCTTTGTAATGTATAACCCAGTAAAAGACTTACAGATTCTAACTGGTAACCCATACATTTGACTATCCCTTATTATAAGGGGAACCTAAGAATAAGGCTAGCCCTTTACAATTGCTAACCGATATTCTCTTTATCTTGCTATCCACTTTAAAGGGTTACCCTTATGTTCATAGCGCTTAATATAAAACTTTCCTTTTCAACATGTCATACTTTAAGCCTTAAGAGAATGAGACAAGACTACTTCTAACCGGTATTATGCGAGCAACGGCGACGCCCAACGCGACGGTCGCGTGATCATGCAATCTCTTTTACACTCACTTCATTTAGTTTATACCTTTGTGCCTCGCCTTCTCGCCTGTTCTGTTTGTTTGTTTTGATTTATTTAGTTGCCAGTTGTTCATGTGGACTTTGCGAATTTGCTGCGCTATCACACGACACAATTAATGGTAATTTTTGATCGTTAATTTTACTACACACGGTGCCAGCGAGGAATCTGAAAGATTTTAACTGCGTATTCTATGTCATTAGGAGCAAAAATGTTTAATGAATCAAGTTTTGAAGATATTAACACTTTTTGACAGACTCCCAAAAACGGAGGTGGGTCTCAATTCGATTATATTTATAAAGATAGAAGAAGAGAAGAAATTCTCCGTCATTCACAAACCATTTAATTTTTTTTTTGTTTAAAAGCACCATGCAGTTTCGTCCCATTTAATTTCAGTGAAGATATGATGATCCCTGAGGAATTGAAGGAAATCATTAAATAGACTTAGAATTTATATAAGGTGCCACCAAATGGTCCTGATGATGGATTCTGAGGGTACCCCTACAAAACACAGGTTTTTAGCTTAATGGACTTAGATGATGAAGATGACAGACATCACTTTAAGTGAAAAACTCATCCTAGGTGTCTATGGGGGTGCAGATTCTGAAAATGGCATCCATTTTGGAATTCAAGATGGCGGAAATCACTTTCTTATAAAAAAGTCATCATGGGTGTCATTTTCTAGGTTTTTGGAGGTGCCAATTTCAACAATGAGGTCCATTTTGGAATTCAAGATGGTGGACATCACTTTCAGTAAAAAGGTCATCATGGGTGTCGGTTTCTAGGTTTTTGAGGGTGCCGATTCCGAAAATGGCGTGCATTTTGAATTCAAGATGGCGGTCATCACTTTCAGGGAAAAAGTCATCACAGGTGTCGTTTTCTAGGTTTTTGGGTGTGCCGATTCCAAAAATGGCATACATTTTGGAATTCAAGATGGCGGAAATCACTTTCTATGAAAATTCATCATGGGTGTTATTTTCTAGGTTTTGGAGATGGTGGACATCACTTTTAGTAAAAATATCATCAGAGGTTATCATTTTCGAGATTTTTGGGGGTGCTGATTCCGAAAATGGCATCCATTTTGAAATTCAAGATGTCATTGTCAAGGTCTGCACCCCCAAAAACCTAGGAAACGACACCCATGATGACTTTTCCCTGAAACTTACTTTTTCCTGAAAGTGATGTCCGCCATCTTCAATTCTAAAATGAACGCCATTTTCGGAATTGGCAGCCTCAAAAACCTAGAAAACGACACCCTTAATGACTTTTTCATAGAAAGTGATTTCCGCCATCTTGAATTCCTAAATGGACGCCATTTTCGCAATCGGCACCCCCAAAAACCTAGAAAACGACACCCGTGATGAGATTTTCACTGTGATCCAGTAGGTACCTCCAAGGTCCATCATTAGAACTCTATTAATCGTTAATACTCCTTTTCACTGAAAAATGCTTGACTGCCCGGAAGGTCTTTATATTCTTGCGACTTTATATTTTAAAAAATAGGCGCAAAGCACAAACAAGACACGCCAAGCTAAACCAAAGCCACACGCCAAAAAGCAATTCATTCAGCAAGCAGCAAGGTCAAAACAAAATCCAGTGAAGTAGGTAATGCAATACTGCTGACGGTGTGGCTTCCTTCAGTAGTGGTATTAAAGAGATAGCGATGCTCGTCCTATCTTGTCGTCATTATGAGAAATTAACCGGTGAAGTTGAAATTTTTTACCGGTTCACTGCGTTTCCCAAAAACGAATTACGAACGAATTTGGCACTAACGGGTTGCTCAATTGAACAGTTCTTTAACCGATAACTGCAAACGGAAACTAAACCCTTTTCGTTCGCGGATCAATGACCGAAACCGGTATGCCAAAAGAAACTTTTTCCAATCCCTGATGAACCCTTTATAGAACTGTTCTATTGCTGCTTGCAAGAGGGTGGCAGATAAGTTTATCTGAAAAAAGGACTCTAATCGATTCCCATTCAAATATCGGATTATAAAAATGAGTTTGCAGGTGACGGATCAATATCTGGGGAATCTGCTAAAAAACAATATAAATAAAACATTACGAAAGCAAACGCAAGAGTTACTGTAAAATAAATACTTGTAAAATACCCAAATTGCTATAGGATAGGAATGAATTCCCATAAAATTTGATGACTTCCCTCGATTCATCTATGATTCCACCATAAGATCCTAATTTGTTGGCAATAAAACTACTTAAAAGATTAAAAATACAGATTGGTCCAACCGTTTTTGAGTTGATCAGCAACCGACATATATAAAAAATCCGATTTTCGACGAACTACGAACCTCCTATTTTTTAGACATTTAAATTTAACAGGATTTAAAAAAAATCATTGTTATTTTCGGCACAAGAAATTGACTACTTAATAATAATAACAAGAAAATACTAATTTATTTATTACCATGCGATGTTAAGGTATAAGTAATAGGTATTAAGTAGGTACTTCGCGTGCTGATATGCCCATATTCCACTTTGTGTCGGTGGTGGCATTGTAGTACACAAACACAACAAAAATTAACTAAATATGACAATATGGCATTGTACTTTAACCCGATTCTAAGCATTGATAGCTGCCGTACAAAAGAAAACAAAAGCGGCAGTCCTTGTCAAAATAAACAAACTTCACTCGCACAAACCTGATGCGTATATCAGTAACATCCCTGGTTTGAAGCGGTCTCGCGCAAAAATCAAGAATGCCGCCGCCGACAAAGCGCTCAATAGTCTCGCTCCATGTTACCTACGCGTCGTAAGCTTTATAAAATAAAGGTAACCCTTTGTTAGGCTAACCATATAGTAAGGATGGGTGAGCAAATATTCTTATTTTTAAGGGGAATTGTGATACCGCTTGTTCATATGGGTTAGCGCTTAGATAAGGGTTTTTAAGGCTAACTGATTGGGGCTTGATGTTCTTAAGGTTAGCCTTATGCAAAACCCTTTGAAAGGGATAGCGGGCCGGTCCCTGTTTTACACCATTACCCGTGCTCTGATAAAATACTTAGTGGTTGAAGTGTATAAATCGTGATGATCTTGCAAAATTATCGACAGCAGAACTAGCGAACATTATGTCCAAGAATTCATTTTGTTTATTTGACTGCGCCCAGCACGAAACTATTCTCAGTAATTTCATTGCTCTGACTGTCCGATTTACAATTATGAATTGGTGCAACACAACCAACAAAATATTAAAGGGGACAGACGTATTACCTACAATACAGATGAAAGCTTACGACAAACTTAAAAAGAAATTTAATAATAGATCTTTTAACAAATTGTGTGTTGTATTTTTTGCGACTGAGGTATAAATTCTCAGGATATAATTTGATCACGTAAATACAATTACTGAAGTTACGTGTCCAAATTTACGTGCCGGGAACTATTCATTCTAAATATTAGACCTCATTCAATGAACCTAGACCACTTTGGCTGAATACGTTACGATCCCTTGCCATCTTGCAATCTCGAATACTTAGAAAAAAAATTAACGTCAGTCAACACTAATCGTACAGATTAAATATAGTTGCCTAGTGCAAATAATATTTGTTTCTGAGTTGGCAGTCTGATACGTAGTATCTCTTATTAGTCTGTGGCTAGTTTACAAATTCATATGACATTATTGACGTTAAGGCACCACAATAGTCAAGGCAAAATCGAACTTTTAAGTGATATTTTACATCAATGGATTATAGATTATAGTTCCTTTGCTGTTCCGCGAACTTGTGTCTGCGCATGTGAGCACAATTTATTGTCACATCTAACCAAGACACAAGCTCGCGGAACAGCAAAGGAACTATAATTCATTGATCTAGTATGGAATTCCGCAAAGTAACGCCTGAATCTATCAATTATTTGATATTTTACAGTTTGATTTAGTTTGACGGTTGTATGATTATAACTATTATAAGTCAGCGCCGCATTTTGACTTAGTTAGCGCTGTGCTGTTGGCACCATTGCTTTTTTTTAAGGCTGTGTAATTTTCGTGTCACGTCAAGTATTTCAATTTGTTACGTCTTTTCTTAAATATTTGTGATTGTGTTTATCGATCAAAATCGCAATGAAACAAGCAGGTCGTTGGTTATGGTTTCAAAATACACAGTGTAATACAATGGGGAATAAAATGCACTACTTGTGCTAACTTGTGCTCTGTGTTTTTAATCCTCTTAATTGAATTTGCGTACTATTTTTAAGAGCTGCGCGTAACGGAACGTAAAACCCATCTGAAAACACTGCATCACGGTCGCAATACACGTTTCCCAATTAATTACATATTTTACTGTGCTGCCCTTCCCACAACTCCAAGAACCTACTCATCAACCTTAGCAGTCTACGTCACATATAGTCCTTCGAGAAGAGAAGAGAGTTGGAAGCCAATACAGCGCAGCGAGAACGGAAACACCGGCAACGTGACTCGAAACTTATTATATTACTCACGCCTCACATGAAGCAACGCTACGAGCGAAGCATTATCTTCGTCGCAACAAGCCAATTTAATTTATCTATATTACTTCGTTTCATCGTGCTAGACCAAAACTCCATTTTGAACATCTAGTACCAACGTGAGACGCCATATTGCTGCTCTTCAATTCAACAGCAACGAACAGAAAGCAACAAGACCGACGCGAAACCTTTCGTCGCAATCGCAAAATTGTAATACAACTTATTTATTTTACCAATATTTTGCATTTCACTATCATTGTGCTAACTACAATACAACGCAAGATATCAGATTTATCCAGTACTCCTGTGCCTACGTGTGTACCTACAATATTTATCTTCGACAAGTAGCAAAGCTGGAAACGACGCAAAACTTTCGTCGCATCCTGGCATCCAGCTACAATTCATCAGTATTTACGTCTAAACATCGTCAAATTTAATCATAGTTCATCGCCATAAACTCATTCATTACGCGGAGTCATCGTCATCGAGTTTCAACGAAAAGATCGAGCATCAAACGACAAACTGAGGTAGCAAATCAAGATATCTGCGTTCTCGCTCTCTCTCGGGAACTTGCGCCGACGTTGCAGCGGTAGTGCGTTGCGGCAGACAGCGGAACTACAAGGCAAGAGACAAGAAAACGGACGGAACGAAGCTATTCGCCGATCAAATAAATCGATTGTTCGTTTATCTGTGGTTGCATGACGCGAAGCAATAGCATATAACGGTTTACGGTGTATTTTCGTCTTCAAATAGCCACGTTACTGGGAAATACAGTGAGTATACTCCATTTATGAGTTTATTTCGAGCTATTTACAATGACAAATCAATTGACAATGTGCAAAAACTGTATTATTTGAGATCATTTTTAGATAAGGAGCTACTCGACATTATAAAAAATCTGCCACTGACGATGCATAGTTATGATGAAGCTTTAAAATTAATAAACGATAGGTAAAATCACAGCTACACAATAATAAATCAACACATTAATTCATTACTTGACTTGAATGCTCTGTTCAAATCAAATCCATCCAATATAAGGACCTTTGTATCCAATGTTAAACAGTGTTTCGTATCTCTAAAAAACCTCAATGTTGTCACTGAATCATGGGATCCAATTATATTAGCAATTTTAAATTGGAAATTACATAGCTACACCTCGCGAGCCTACCAGTTGGAGTGGAGCAATGCCTCGGAACCAACCGTGGCAGAGTTTCTTCTGTTCCTGGACAAGAGGGCATTCGCACTAGAGAATGCAGATTTGGCAGCTCCGAGCATATATCCCGCAAGGCTGTGGTAAACTACTCCGAAATCCGAAAAACGAAGTAACTCCAAACAAAGATGACACAAACATAGTTGGGGTGACCAAAAGCTGTAATACAGCAAAATATTCAATACCCTTAGAGATCTTCTCAATTGCAACACCTTATAATATTACAACAAATTTTCATGTATTGGATCAAATTACATGCAAAATCCCTCAATTTAAAATTGACACAACGCGTCTGAGCATTCCATCAGGTGTCAATTTATCCGATGCAGAATTTTACAAGCCGTCAGAGATCAACATGCTTCTTGGTGCGGATGTGTTTTTTCAGGCCCTGCTCTCGGAGACACAAGCTACGCATCAGCAACCGGCTTTGCAATCTACTGAGCATCCGTCAACACAGCCACATTTCGTTAGCAGAAGGTTCGGGCAGTTATCGCTGGGCTCTGCCTCGCCATGCCAGCTCTGATACAAGTAAGTCTCTTCATTTTGTCTTGAATGTGACTCAAGTCTAAATGAAAATTTGAAACAATTTTGGAAAACTGAAAATATACCTGAAATTGTCAGAGCATGAATTGTGTGCAAAGGTTTTTCATAGCACCATGATACATGACAACAATAAGCTTCAGGTGGATTTACCTTTAAAGTTACCGCTGGAAGAGATCAATAATACGCTTGGAAATTCATTCAAGTTTGCATATTATAGGTTTTTAAACCTCGAAAAGACATTGCATAAAAACATAAATTTACTCTCAGACTATGATAAATTTATTAATGAGTATATAAATTTAGGGCATGGACATTACATAGATTTCAATTCATTAGACTGAGACACAGCCTCAGTATTTTATGCCTCACCATGCTGTTGTTAATGAAAATAGTAAGACTTTGAGGGCACGGGTTGTTTTTGATTCTTCAATGTGTGGAAGCAAACGTTTGTTGCTTAATGATATTTTGCTTTGTGGGCCAATGGTGCAGAAAGAATTGTTTGATATAATGCTTCTATTTCGCTTTACAATGACAATACACGTTCTCTGCCGATATACGTCATATGTTTCGCTGTGTTAACATTAATCCAAAGCATGCTTGCCTACAAAACATTTTGTGGAGAAACAATCCTGACGAACCCATTAAATGCGTACAGTTAGATACAGTCACCTACGGCCAAAAGTAGCAGTTACTTAGCTACGCGTTGTCTGCTCGAACTTGCGAATAAGTATGAAAGTGATTTCACACTAGCTTCTTATATTATAAGAAACTGTACTTATGTTGACGATACCTGCTATTCGCACTCAGATTTAAATGTTATATTGGAGGCGAAGCGGCAACTGTGTGATTTATTAAGTAAAGGTTCCTTTGATACACATTATTGGCCTCAAATAATCAGCTGATTTTAGATGGAATTCCAACTGAAAGACAGCACTTTGATGATTTAGAGTTGCAGAAAAATAATATATATATAAAAACACTAGGTGTCACACTTAACGTGAGAAAAGATTGTTTTGTTTTTCTTGCCCATAACTTGTTAAAAGGAATATCCTACAAAAAGAGATATATTAAGTTATATATCCAAGTTCCACTATCCACTTGGGTATGTGGCTCCTCTTATAGAGAAGGCTAAGGCTTTTATGCAAAAAATACGGGCCGAAAAAATAGGTTGGGATGATGTTCCCTCAGAGCCATTACATTTGGAGTGTTATCATTTGCAAAACAAATTTCTCAAATGAAACCTGTTTTTATAAATAGAAATATACATGTCCCGGCTGATACAGCTGCTGTGCAACTAGTTGGTTTTGCTGATGCTTCCCGCTTATGGGTGCTGTGTTTATCTTCGAGTGGTCGACAAGTCTGGTAACGCTTCGCTTTCTTTACTTTGCTCTAAATCCCGAATCAACCCTCGCAACAAAGACGCGCTAACTACACCGCGTTTGGAACTGAATGCTATGCTTTTACTAACCAAACTCATAAACCGAGTCTTTGACACGTTAATGTTAACGTTGTTGTTTTCTGATCTCAACAAAATCATTCGTGTAATCGCTTATACAGGGTGTTTGGTAACAGGATGCAAAGTTGAAAGGAGGTGATAGCTTAGGCCATTTAGAACATTTTAAGCGATATATGTGTTAGGCAAATGTTATTAGTTTTTTTTTTATTTAAGTTTTAAGATTTTTCTGGGAAAACTCCAAAATTTCAGACTACATCGACAATACACCGCTACTTTTTTTACTGTAGGTAGCATTTTTTTGTATTGTGAAATGTCTATCGTACACCATAAAAGTTATTTGAAACATCTGTCTAAAGAAAAAAAAAAACTACAGCGATTTAAAAATTAAACAACATGAAAAAAAATTGATTTAAGTGTTTTCTAAGGACGGTACAAAAAAAACTAAAACAGCCCCGGTTCTTCAAACCATTTAAGAAACATGCTTGGCTATTGCCCTTTCATTTAAGCTATCAAGCACGACTGTAGCTATCGTATCATTAAAAATAAGTCACTTAAACCAACTAGAGAGCTAAAATATTTCACTCTACTTGTGATACTTGTGATGAATCTAATTATGATTTTGTAATAAAACATTGGTTCTTAATACCAAGTTGGCGTTTACCTGACATTTGAAATGTTTTGAAAGGGTTAAGTGCAGTGGACAAAACTGTCACATGCAATTTTAATAAACAAAGGTTCGCGGTGGTGTGAAACAAAAGGGACCGATAGCGGCGGGCGCCGTTTAACAAAGATGACTCAGCCGTTTTATTATGCTTTATTGTTAAAGATAAACTGATTTGCTACTTGCGTATTTATGCTAAAACTACTAATTTAGTCTAATTACAGCTTCAGTTGCGGTTAGACGTTCATTGTGTTTTTATTCCCTCCGTCATCCAAAATTTACCGTGTCAAGTTGTAGCTGCCGTAGGCGCTCCTTCACGTGTAATTACGATTCCTTCGTTGTAAACATGGAGTTTACGAACGAAGAATACGCCGACATTCTCTACATGTATTGCAGAGCTGACGGTAATGGAGCAATGGCTCGACGGTTATACCAAGAGCGTTTTCCAAACCGGAGGTTGCCTAATGTGAGAGTGTTTTACACCTCATTCCGAAGACTACGTGAAAATGGAATTGCTGGGCAACGTAGAGGGAACCCAGGACGTAATCGCCCTGATTTGGAGGACGATGTTGTACGGGCATTTGCAGAGGATCCGACTACGAGCGTCAGAGTGGTAGCTCGTAATCTTGACATGTCCATATGGAAAGTATGGAGTACCATGCATAGCGAGGGAAAATATCCTTTTCACGGCACCGGAGTTCAAGGACTGGAGGAAGGAGACCCTGCACGTCGAGTAGACTTCTGCCGATTTTTACTCAATTACACTTAACCCATGCAAAACATTTCAAATGTCAGGTAAACGCCAACTTAGTATTAAGAACCAATGTTTTATTACAATATCATAATTAGATTCGTCACAAGTATCACAAGTCGAGTGAAACATTTTAGCTCTCTAGTTGGTTTAAGTGGCTTATTTTTAAAGATACGATAGCTACAGTCGTGCTTGATAGCTTAAATGAAAGGGCAATAGCCAAGCATGTTTCTTAAATGGTTTGAAGAATCGGGGCTATTTTACTTTTTTTTCATCTTTTTTTTTTCATGTTATTTAATTTTTAAATCGCTGTAGTTTTTTTTCTTTAGACACAGATGTTTCAAATAACTTTTATGGTGTACGATAGTCATTGCACAATACAAAAAAAATACAAAAAATGCTACCTACATTAAAAAAAGTACTATTGTCGATGTAGTCTGAAATTTTGGAGTTTTCCCAGAAAAATCATAAAACTTAAATAAAAAAAAAATAACATTTGCCTAACACATATCGCTTAAAATGTTCTAAATGGCCTAAGCTATCACCTCCTTTCAACTTTCCATCCTGTTACCAAACACCCCGTATAAATAGTTTTTGCTACAATTTAAAAAATAAAAACACAAGGAAGTCAGATTATTTGTCGTCAAATGAACTGCGACAGGCTTTAATTCAGATTCTACGACACGAGCAGAGTATTCATTTCAAACAGAGTTGGGCATTATTCGAATAAAAAAATATTCTGTTCTGTTTCCGCGATTATTACTCATTGAAATAAAACAATTTAACGGATTATATCGCGTATATTATCTCATTTTAGTTCCCGACGTTTCGGAAGCTTTCCAGCTTTCCATGGTCACGGGAGGACTGAGAAAAGATGTATTTTCCTCTGTCAAAGTTACAATTTGTGCAACTACCCATTTTTTGAAAAAACACAAATAAAGGTGTACATACATGCCAGATGGGCCTAAGCTGTAAAGACAGTTACACATGTGCCAGAAGGGCTTAATTATTTTATTCTAATAATTTACCAAGCAGCATTTCACAAATGAGGCGTACTGAGGAGAAAAGAAACGCTGCAAAGAAAAACTCCCAGGCTACCTCATTACTAATTATAATATATAAAAACAGAGACTATTAAACTACTTTTAAACAGATAAGATATTTTACACCGTTCGGAAATTAAGGTTTTGCAGTCCTGTGTCTTGCTTGTTCCTTGATGAGATGTATTACAGGATCCCAAGCTGGTGGTAGTGACAATCCATCTTCTCTATTGAAATTAGGATGCTTTTTAATCTCAATAGCCTCGCGTAGCATCCTGGGAAAATATCTTTTTTCTTTGGCAAGGATAGAAGGTTTATCAAACTTAATTGAGTGGTTTGGTTTGTCAATGACATGTTCACAAACTGCAGACCTATTACACCGACGGTGCTTGACATCTGCTATGTGCTCCTTCACCCGGGTTGATACACTGCGTTTCGTTTGACCAATGTATGAAAGACCACACTCGCAGTCCAGCTTATAAATGCCTGCACTCTGCAAAGGGGTGCTACTCTTCACGGGTCTAAGGTATTGAGACACCTTCTTCAACGGCTTGAAATATGTTTTTATAGAAGCACGCTTCAAGATGTTTCCGATCTTGTCTGTGACCCCTTTCACATATGGTAATACGGCAGGTTTACGCTCGACTGTTGGTTTCTTCATACTGGGATTCTGCTTGGAACGTGGTATCTGGAGCTCGTTGGCTCGAAGCGCACGTTTGACATTCTGTAACTCAGCAGTCAGATGTTGATTGTCGCAGATACCCCTGGCTCTCTGAAACAAAGATTTACCCACTGTAGCAAGTTGACAGGGATGGTGGTGAGATTTGCCATTCAAATACCTATCTGTATGCGTAGGTTTCCTATATACAGTATGACCTATGTCATTTTTAGGACCTCTAATTACTAGCACATCTAAGAATGCAAGTGAATTTTGATTTTCCAACTCCATAGTGAATTTAATTTTACTATGCATGGAGTTCAGATGGTCTAAGAAAGCTGAAACACTAGATCTAGGTAAAATAGTAAAGGTATCATCTACGTATCTTTTAAAGATCCTCGGCTTGACAGGTGCCAATGAAAGCGCTCTCTCCTCGAAGTCTTCCATGAAAATATCGGCGACGACAGGAGACACCGGAGACCCCATTGCCACACCATCAACTTGCCCTTAGAATTCACCATTCCATAGCATATAGCCAGATGTAAGGCAGTGTTGTAATAACTCAGCATATTCTATTGCCATCTGTTGTTCACCCAATCTTCTTTTCACAATTTCGATACATTCTTGAACTGGTAGGCATGTGAAGAGAGACTGGACATCAAAACTGACCATAACTTCATCATCAGTTAGTCTCAAATCCTTAATCTCACTGACAAAATGGTATGAGTCCCTTGTGTATGCTTCCGTCTTCCCTCGCAGTAAAGAAAGTACACCTGCTAAGTGCCGAGCTAATCGATAGGTAGGAGCATCGATTTGACTCACTATAGGGCGTAACGGAGCACCAGGTTTATGTATCTTTGGTAACCCGTACAACTTTGGTGGCACCGGGCAAGAAGGCACTAAACTTTTCACATCCAGATTAAGATTTTCAGAGTGCTTACTTATCAGCTCGGCTGTCGTTTTTACTACTTTCGCCGTTGGATCTCGCTTAACAAGCTTGTATGTTGTAGCGTCTGACAAAAGTACTTCCACTTTCTGGTTGTAATCACTAGTATCCATAACAACCGTCGCATTTCCCTTGTCAGCTCGAAGAATGGTGATATCTGGGTCCTCACGCAAGCTCTTCAAAGCGTTGAATTCAGTTCTGGGTAAGTTAACTTTAGGAGACTTCGCTCGTCTTAAAATTGAAGACACATCCTGGCGTACGGCCTCCAAATCCTCCTTACGCATATGATTTTGGACCAAACAATCTTCCACACCGACTATAATCTGTTCAAAGGGGATATTCCGTGGAGTAACAACATAATTAAGCCCTTTTTTAAGAAGCGAGGTTTGGGATTGCGAGAGTTCCTTTGAGCTAATATTCACTACAGGTGCAACGGCATTTGACGTTGACGTTTGATTACCTCCACGGAGCGTTTCATTCCTAGTGCGTTTTGATTTCAACTTGTCAAACTTAGCATTTTTCTTACGTGTACAGCTTTTAAATTTTGATGCGTAACGTCTGTCGCCTTGTTCAACAATACTTTTGAAGTCATCATCTGTCAATATCAACTGCAATTCGTCACTCTTTTCTTTAATCTGTTGTTCAAATTTGTGAGCTGAATAACGGGTATTGTGGATAAGTTTGCACAGTAACTTTACACTAGCTTGGCGGAGAATGCGTTCACTACCGAAAATGTCCTTCTTCGGTGCTATTTTCACGCATGTAGGAATGAGATCTTCATCACGGCATTCTTTAAGGAAATTCAATGAACTTCGAGCTCGTGCAAGTCCCGTCCTGAGGTCTTCATACCGCCTGATTTGGTTAGCAACATCCAGTCCGTACTGGTGTACATAATATTTTCTTCTGTTTCCGCGATTATTACTCATTGAAATAAAACAATTTAACGGATTATATCGCGTATATTATCTCATTTTAGTTCCCGACGTTTCGGAAGCTTTCCAGCTTTCCATGGTCACGGGAGGACTGAGAAAAGATGTATTTTCCTCTGTCAAAGTTACAATTTGTGCAAACTACCCATTTTTTGAAAAACCACAAATAAATACACATAGACATAGGTCATACTGTATATAGGAAACCTACGCATACAGATAGGTATTTGAATGGCAAATCTCACCACCATCCCTGTCAACTTGCTATAGTGGGTAAATCTTTGTTTCAGAGAGCCAGGGGTATCTGCGACAATCAACATCTGACTGCTGAGTTACAGAATGTCAAACGTGCGCTTCGAGCCAACGAGCTCCAGATACCACGTTCCAAGCAGAATCCCAGTATGAAGAAACCAACAGTCGAGCGTAAACCTGCCGTATTACCATATGTGAAAGGGGTCACAGACAAGATCGGAAACATCTTGAAGCGTGCTTCTATAAAAACATATTTCAAGCCGTTGAAGAAGGTGTCTCAATACCTTAGACCCGTGAAGAGTAGCACCCCTTTGCAGAGTGCAGGCATTTATAAGCTGGACTGCGAGTGTGGTCTTTCATACATTGGTCAAACGAAACGCAGTGTATCAACCCGGGTGAAGGAGCACATAGCAGATGTCAAGCACCGTCGGTGTAATAGGTCTGCAGTTTGTGAACATGTCATTGACAAACCAAACCACTCAATTAAGTTTGATAAACCTTCTATCCTTGCCAAAGAAAAAAGATATTTTCCCAGGATGCTACGCGAGGCTATTGAGATTAAAAAGCATCCTAATTTCAATAGAGAAGATGAATTGTCACTACCACCAGCTTGGGATCCTGTAATACATCTCATCAAGGAACAAGCAAGACACAGGACTGCAAAACCTTAATTTCCGAACGGTGTAAAATATCTTATCTGTTTAAAAGTAGTTTAATAGTCTCTGTTTTTATATATTATAATTAGTAATGAGGTAGCCTGGGAGTTTTTCTTTGCAGCGTTTCTTTTCTCCTCAGTACGCCTCATTTGTGAAATGCTGCTTGGTAAATTATTAGAATAAAATAATTAAGCCCTTCTGGCACATGTGTAACTGTCTTTACAGCTTAGGCCCATCTGGCATGTATGTACACCTTTATTTGTGTTTTTTCAAAAAATGGGTAGTTTGCACAAATTGTAACTTTGACAGAGGAAAATACATCTTTTCTCAGTCCTCCCGTGACCATGGAAAGCTGGAAAGCTTCCGAAACGTCGGGAACTAAAATGAGATAATATACGCGATATAATCCGTTAAATAGTTTTATTTCAAAAAAATATTCGTCCTAATTTTACTCACGAATAATTTATTCGCGAATAAATTGTTCGCGTGCAATTTCGAATAACGAATGATTTATTCGTTATTTTATTCGAATAAAAGTACGAATAAATTACGAATAATATTTTGGAAAACCGTCTGATTTTATATGATAAGCAACTCGAGTATGTTAAGGGTGAATGTTTGGTAATTGTATTGCAGTCAGGGAAAACGACAGCAATTTCTCATTACCATTTGATGATGTGTTCCTTCAGCGGGGTGAAGCTTGATTCTTTGTGCGGGAGGGTCTTATGACGTCATCTTTTATTTTTCCACTTTCTTCATAAGTACCACAAGATCACCTTAAAGCTAATTGTTTAAAATAATAGACTTGAGTTAGAGACTCATTTATGCTTAGAGAGACTCGTTTTTTTGTCAGTGCTGTTATAACAACGAAAACAAAGACAAAAATAAATACATAAATTGATTTAGAATTCATTTTTAGAACAACTTGTTTGAAGAAAGTTAAACATTCTGGTCTATTTGATTCAAGGAGATTTGGTATATTTTGTTTATACGCTCTAGCTAGGACGCTTGAGAAGGTAATGGTGCATTGAACTTATTGAAAATAGCTTTCATTTCTTCATCGCAGTCTACATACCGCAATCAGTTTCAGCAAAGAACTGAGTCATCATGACTTTAGCTCTTGTTTTAAAAGTAATCCTTTGTTGTACTTCTAGTACACGTATGCTAGTCTAGCTTTCCGAATCCTACCCGAAATAAAAAAATGGTTTTCGGATTTCCAGGTTCGTCTTCGCCATTCCGATTATTTTATTTAGTAATTTCTCTTGTTTTAACACACTAACATTTTTTAAGACTGTTTCATATCCTCTTGATCTTGCGGCGTGATGCCAATAATTCGTGTTATTATAAAATAACGAATAAATTACAAATTATAATTTAGAAGAAACAAATTTACTACTTATAAGCAACTCGTGCGTGTTGGGTCGAAGGATGGTGATTTTATCGCAGGTAGCAAATTAGAAAGAGATGGATGTATAAAAGAGCGGGAAAATCAAGTAACTTAAGTTTCTTATCAGTAGTTAACTCTTATTGTTTATTATTTCTTAGCAATTAGTCTTTCGTATACTTCCGTCTAAGCCAGTCGCTATATATATTACCACGTTACTTACCGCTGTTTACAATTTTTATGAAAATGAGTGAAGTTAAGCAGACGACGATAATTTTCGGGACTTACGTGAAAACAATGATGTTTTACCAGCAGATCAAACAAAATTAACCTTAACTATACTAGATGGTGTTTTTTTTTTCAAAATTGATTCCGAAACCGAAAAAGTGTTATCGTGGCCTGGGCCTGTGTAAAGTGTTCACCTAAAATTGTTAAAATAAAAGGACTTCCAAATTCAACATCGAATTACATTAGTCACCTGAAAAGAAAACACGGTGAAGTCAAAAACAGGTAAATAGTTAGTAATCATTCGAATATTTTATTCGTGGAACATTTTCTTCGCGAATGATTTATTTGTCGAACAAATTATTCGCAAATAATTTTAAAACGAATAATAGAATCGAATTAAATCGAAGAATTATTCGCGAATGATATTGTTATTTTTATTCGTTATTCGTCATTCGAATAAATTTTGCCCATCTCTGATTTCAAACAAGAAATAAACGATTTAAATTCTAATATAGAAAACGTTAAAGGTTCATTGCAACCATTACACCCCTTTCTCGATAGTGAAAGCGTATTACGAGTAGGTGGTAGAATAAATAATGCGACTGTCTCTTTCAAACAAAAACACCCTATCATACTAAGTACCCAAACAATCGCGGATTACTGACCTCATTGTATATCATGAACATATTAGACTGCTTCATGCCGCACCTAAACTATTATTATCTAGTTTAAATCAAAGGTTTGTGGCTTACTGATGGTCTCAATTATTGAAATAAAACAATTTAACGGATTATATCGCGTATATTATCTCATTTTAGTTCCCGACGTTTCGGAAGCTTTCCAGCTTTCCATGGTCACGGGAGGACTGAGAAAAGATGTATTTTCCTCTGTCAAAGTTACAATTTGTGCAAACTACCCATTTTTTGAAAAAACACAAATAAAGGTGTACATACATGCCAGATGGGCCTAAGCTGTAAAGACAGTTACACATGTGCCAGAAGGGCTTAATTATTTTATTCTAATAATTTACCAAGCAGCATTTCACAAATGAGGCGTACTGAGGAGAAAAGAAACGCTGCAAAGAAAAACTCCCAGGCTACCTCATTACTAATTATAATATTTTAAAAAACAGAGACTATTAAACTACTTTAAACAGATAAGATATTTTACACCGTTTGGAAATTAAGGTTTTGCAGTCCTGTGTCTCGCTTGTTCCTTGATGAGATGTATTACAGGATCCCAAGCTGGTGGTAGTGACAATCCATCTTCTCTATTGAAATTAGGATGCTTTTTAATCTCAATAGCCTCGCGTAGCATCCTGGGAAAATATCTTTTTTCTTTGGCAAGGATAGAAGGTTTATCAAACTTAATTGAGTGGTTTGGTTTGTCAATGACATGTTCACAGACTGCAGACCTATTACACCGACGGTGCTTGACATCTGCTATGTGCTCCTTCACCCGGGTTGATACACTGCGTTTCGTTTGACCAATGTATGAAAGACCACACTCGCAGTCTAGCTTATAAATGCCTGCACTCTGCAAAGGGGTGCTACTCTTCACGGGTCTAAGGTATTGAGACACCTTCTTCAACGGCTTGAAATATGTTTTTATAGAAGCACGCTTCAAGATGTTTCCGATCTTGTCTGTGACCCCTTTCACATATGGTAATACGGCAGGTTTACGCTCGACTGTTGGTTTCTTCATACTGGGATTCTGCTTGGAACGTGGTATCTGGAGCTCGTTGGCTCGAAGCGCACGTTTGACATTCTGCAACTCAGCAGTCAGATGTTGATCGTCGCAGATACCCCTGGCTCTCTGAAACAAAGATTTACCCACTGTAGCAAGTTGACAGGGATGGTGGTGAGATTTGTCATTCAAATACCTATCTGTATGCGTAGGTTTCCTATATACAGTATGACCTATGTCATTGTTAGGACCTCTAATTACTAGTACATCTAAGAATGCAAGTGAATTTTGATTTTCCAACTCCATAGTGAATTTAATTTTACTATGCATGGAGTTCAGATGGTCTAAGAAAGCTGAAACACTAGATCTAGGTAAAATAGTAAAGGTATCATCTACGTATCTTTTAAAGATCCTCGGCTTGACAGGTGCCAATGAAAGCGCTCTCTCCTCGAAGTCTTCCATGAAAATATCGGCGACAACAGGAGACACCGGAGACCCCATTGCCACACCATCAACTTGCCCGTAGAATTCACCATTCCATAGCATATAGCCAGATGTAAGGCAGTGTTGTAATAACTCAGCATATTCTATTGCCATCTGTTGCTCACCCAATCTTCTTTTCACAATTTCGATACATTCTTGAACTGGTAGGCATGTGAAGAGAGACTGGACATCAAAACTGACCATAACTTCATCATCAGTTAGTCTCAAATCCTTAATCTCACTGACAAAATGGTATGAGTCCCTTGTGTATGCTTCCGTCTTCCCTCGCAGTAAAGAAAGCACACCTGCTAAGTGCCGAGCTAATCGATAGGTAGGAGCATCGATTTGACTCACTATAGGGCGTAACGGAGCACCAGGTTTATGTATCTTTGGTAACCCGTACAACTTTGGTGGCACCGGGCACTAAACTTTTCACATCCAGATTAAGATTTTCAGAGTGCTTACTTATCAGCTCGGCTGTCGTTTTTATTACTTTCGCCGTTGGATCTCGCTTAACAAGCTTGTATGTTGTAGTGTCTGACAAAAGTACTTCCACTTTCTGGTTGTAATCACTAGTATCCATAACAACCGTCGCATTTCCCTTGTCAGCTCGAAGAATGGTGATGTCTGGGTCTTCACGCAAGCTCTTCAAAGCGTTGAATTCAGTTCTGGGTAAGTTAACTTTAGGAGACTTCGCTCGTCTTAAAATTGAAGACACATCCTGGCGTACGGCCTCCAAATCCTCCTTACGCATATGATTTTGGACCAAACAATCTTCCACACCGACTATAATCTGTTCAAAAGGGATATTCCGTGGAGTAACAACATAATTAAGCCCTTTTTTAAGAAGCAAGGTTTGCGAGTCCGACAGTTCCTTCGAGCTAATATTCACTACAGGTGCAACGGCATTTGACGTTGACGTTTGATTACCTCCACGGAGCGTTTCATTCCTAGTGCGTTTTGATTTCAACTTGTCAAACTTAGCATTTTTCTTACATGTACAGCTTTTAAATTTTGATGCGTAACGTCTGTCGCCTTGTTCAACAATACTTTTGAAGTCATCATCTGTCAATATCAACTGCAATTCGTCACTCTTTTCTTTAATCTGTTGTTCAAACTTGTGAGCTGAATAACGGGTATTGTGGATAAGTTTGCACAGTAACTTTACACTAGCTTGGCGGAGAATGCGTTCACTACCGAAAATGTCCTTCTTCGGTGCTATTTTCACGCATGTAGGAATGAGATCTTCATCACGGCATTCTTTAAGGAAATTCAATGAACTTCGAGCTCGTGCGAGTCCCGTCCTGAGGTCTTCATACCGCCTGATTTGGTTAGCAACATCCAGTCCGTACTGGTGTACATAATATTTTCTTCTGTTTCCGCGATTATTACTCATTGAAATAAAACAATTTAACGGATTATATCGGGTATATTATCTCATTTTAGTTCCCGACGTTTCGGAAGCTTTCCAGCTTTCCATGGTCACGGGAGGACTGAGAAAAGATGTATTTTCCTCTGTCAAAGTTACAATTTGTGCAAACTACCCATTTTTTGAAAAAAACACAAATAAAGGTGTACATACATGCTAGAATGAGATAATATACGCGATATAATCCGTTAAATTGTTTTATTTCAATGAGTAATAATCGCGGAAACAGAAGAAAATATTATGTTCAAATACTACCAATAAAGTTGGAGCTGTTAATCGTGGTATTTCCTTTCATCGGTAAGTACTATTTGTCCTAATCCCAAATTATGTGTGATTAATTAAAAAACAATTTATTTTATTATTTTCATCAAAACAGTAGCGGGCGATTGTGTTTCCAACGCTTGTTTTCCATTGCGGCTTTAATTTGACAAGCTGGACTTGGCGTGCGTTCAAAACCAGCGATGTAAAAATATGCTATTCAAATTGTCGGGTTACGATCAAGGTCGATTTCTAATTTTTTCTGTCGAAAGTAAGAATAGTGCTGTACCCCAGTGCTGTAGACTGCGATTTTCTTACTCGGTTAAAATCGATTTTGAAAGCAGAAAAAATGATAATTACGTTTTTATATTATTATGTAACTATATAATGTAGGTACGTAGTGCAAAGCAAATATTATTAACAAGCAGGTTATTGTTACTTCTATATTGCAATTTTATTTCAGTTTTCCGAATGATCCTCGTATTAAAAATTAATGTAGTGAAGTGAAGCAACTGGTCGTCAAAAATGATTTCCTACAAAAATCAGCCGGATTTGTTCTATTCATTTCCACAAAGACACCTTTACTGGCCCATCAAAGTACCTACCGACGAGTGATCAGTGCAGCTAATCCGACTACTTATGTAGTGTGATGTCAAATGATGAAAAGGTACACATTTACACAAGGCTAAATATTATTTTAAAAAAATTACGTGTGTGTGTGCGTGGTATATTTTATCTTAATAATATTACAATTTGTGCAACAGATAATAGGTAGAGTAGATAGTAGGTACTGACAAATTTAACGCAATTTATTGGTTAGGTAGGTACCTACCTACATTTATATTTTGCGATTTGAAATTCTGAGGGTTTCTTTCTTTTCCTCTGTCAAAAATAATTATCATTTCCTCTGACGCTTCTTATCGATATTTTAAATCGATAAAAATGCACCTACAATAACTTGAGTAATATAATTGAACGTCAATTATGTACGAGTAAATTGTTTGTCATCACACGAATAAAGGTATATATTTAAGTACTTCTTTTCACAACGAAGAGGAACATCCGATGCAAAAAACTATATAGAAAAATATTTCAGTGGTCCGATGTTTTGGACTTCGCCGCTCAGCGCGCACGCAACCTCCCGCTTCTAATGTTGTTATTCGACTGTTTTTGTTTGTGACTGACAGCGGTAGGGCCGCGGCGCGGTGTGTTGGGGGTAGCTGTGTATAGAATCAGTGCCGTGTTCTAATCGATCTGTGATTCGATACTTTTGAATTGTTTTCGCGCGGCTTATGTTTCCCATCACTAAATTACATTCGTGGCGTCAAAGTACCTACGCAAAATGTTACACGCTCGGTTCTCATAATAAATCGACAAACTCTTTCCTTCTATCTTGATATAGTTCTGTGGAAGGAACCAAACTGCCCGCCCCTAACATGGCCCATGGCCAGGATTGTAAAAGTTTGGTCAAGACGGCAAAATAAGGGTGGTTGACTTAGTTAAACCATTTACTTAGTTGTTATGTAAAGGTTAAATTTTCAATCATAAAACATAACCTCGATGAACGAAATCATTTCGCTCGCCGATGACGTAATTGTTATCAGTCGTCATACAGTAAAATCGATGTGTTTATAAGGCAAATTAAAGATTTAATCTCATGTTTCGGTTTATTAAAACAATGTTATAAAAATAGCTGGTTCGAATTTTCTCAAAGGATGAACCAAATTTGTACCGGATGACCCCACAATTATAGTATTATAATATTATATAGACTTAATATAAGACCTGAAATTCCTACATAGCTTATAAGCTAATAAAAAATATAATTTGTTCAATAAATTCACTTCATACCTTTCTATCTAATCCCGATAGAAAGATATGAAATCATTACTTTGACTTAACAGTCAAAGGAATAAGATTCATATGTTCGAATCAAATATCAATTGTATAAAGCCCATAAGGCGATAAATTACATAGTAAACTGATGTATGTAAACTTTCCACAGGAATTGCAACTATACCATAACATTGGTAATTTTCCATGAAAACCCAATATGTTACACAATAATTGTTAATTATAATTCTGAGAAATAATAAAATTACCCCCTCCCTAACCAATATACGGCTCGACTATAAAAGCCGAAGCTAATTCTATTGGCGATAACTCCACTATGTGTGCCATACAAATAAACACACAAATATAGAAATAGTCCCCGTACTATTCAGTCGTTACTATTCAGTTGTTATTGGTACTACTTACAAGTCAAGGGAAAGTTATCATTCAGAAACAATCGTCAAGTGAATTAGCTTCAGTCAGATAGATATCATAGTTAAAATAGAAAGCCAAAGTATTGGTTTAGGAACGGGATTTCGATATAAACTGACTTCTTATTCACCACTTCACCTATACTGCTCTTAAAGCTATCGAAAGGGGTTCAGACTGCTTTTACAGTCCTCAGTCTGCACAAAATTGTTATGTTAGATATTTCATACTATTCGATAATACCGTACATAGTGCTAAATTGACATAAGTAATTGTCATAACCTCAGCTTGCATTATATTTCTCTTCTAAGTAAAGAAGTTGTTAACAGTTCAAGGATAGGTTTAATACTGTTTTAATATTATACAGCAATGTTAAAATCATAACGTTAAACTTTAATATCTAATTTTTGTATTGTTGGTGATACCTACCATTGTGCTGGTCATTATTGAAGTATTTCAGTTATTAAAATTGTAGAGGTTCTTCTCATAATTGGTAAATGTAAAATTTACTATGGCTTCTTTTGCTATGGCACTAGCACGTTGGGAACTCCAACATTAATTTTGTTTTTAAGTTGGTATAATATTTATTTTATATACTTTATGGCATTCCGATACGTATGTATGTTATCTGTGGAACTAATCCCTTCTTGTGCTAACCATCACGGTCGCAATACACGTTTCCCAATTAATTACATATTTTACTATGCTGCCCTTCCCACTCCAAGAACCTGCTCATCAACCTCTGCAGTCTACGTCACACCTAGTCACTAGACTTTGAATTTACGTCGTATACGTCGTTTATTAGAAAATAAAAATATATTTTTTTGATTTCTTTTGTGATACATGTAGGCTGACCATGTTCATAAATATTCCAATTTTCAAATAGATATCATAAGTAGTTTTTGAGATATGGAGCGTTAATAGTCAGACTGAGAGAGTCGCACCATAAGAGTTCCTTTTTTCCAGTTTTGTTAGGGAACCCTAAAAATGACATGAGAATTGATCCGCAATAATCGTCACATTGACAGTTGGTTCAAGTGGTGGCCAATCGCCGGAAGATGCAGCGTAGGTAGGCCCAAGGTGAACTGATGACCTAATGCAGGGCGCTGGATATCGCTGATAAGGTGGTGTGGGACCGACTACGGTGGAGTGGAGTTCATTGGAGGAGGCCTACAGTGATTGTCTTTTAACTGATGATGAATTTTCTGAAAACATTTTAATATTTTTTTCTACTCGTGAACTATCTGTGAATAAGAACTCCGCGAATCATACTAAAAATTGGACCATCACTCTATATTCTATGGTTTAAATTATGTGCCACTGAACATAGAGTTTGGCAAGCGAAACATGATATTGAAAATATGCGGCAAATTTGAAAACATCATGACCTGGCAAAACGGAATGCATAGAAACGAAGTAAGTTTTATAATTGACAGCTTTTTTAATATGTAAAATTGTTGCCATATAAAGAATTCTTTTTCAAAGTCAATATCATGTTTCTCTGGCCAAACTCTACCTATATTATACAACTCCGCACAGAACTATAAAGTGTTTCAAAAAGAACGCAGTGTTTAGCTATGTTTCATTTACTATGGGTTACTCATAGAAAAAGTATTGTGTACCATAGTTATATAATTTGCTTTTTAAGTCTCATAACTTAATTAGGCCACTCAGCAAGCTTCGTTGCCTAAACGCGGTACTCGACTGAAAAAGCATACATTATATAACGATTTTATAACATACTATGAGATTGTACCACGTGCACAGTCCACCGTTGTAACAAATATTTATGATCAATCGATCAGTGTTGCCTATTTCGTCAAAATGTACAAGAGGAATCTGACAGAGATTGGAACTCTAGTACAGAAAGCAGGATTTTCTATTTTTAGCATCACAATAATAGAACAATAATATCCTTTACTATTAGGGAAACACGTATATAAGAGTGGAATATAGAACACAAATAACTATAGACTTCAGAAACGGTCTTAGAATTGTGGTTTGGGTATTATGTTCTATTAACGAATGAACCGGCCCATTAGAACTGACAAGTATAATTTATGTAACACTAGCTTCTGCCCGCGACTTCGTCCGCTTTAAATTCGTTTATCGCGGATAAGGGTATTTTTCCGGGATGAAAAGTAGTCTACTTCCTTCCCCGGGACTCAAACTATCTCAATACCAAATTTCATCCAAATCGGTTAAGCGGTTTAAGCGTGAAGAGGTAACAGACAGACAGACAGACAGACACACTTTCGCATTTATAATATTACTATGGATTTCTGGCATTGTAAACTAAAATCTATATATGTTTGCAGTCAACGTAATTTTTTAAATATTACTTACGGCAAAGTAATTTTTATCGGATTACCCGACGAAAGTGCACATCATTAAAAAAAAATAGAGATTTTTTAAACCTACTAACTATTTTGTCCCTGGCGTATAAGACATTGATACATTTATAAAAAACCTATCATATAATATTTGCGTTTTAGGGTTCCGTACCAAAAAGGTAAAAACCGGCCCAGAGCATCTCGGTTCCGTGATCCGAGAATGCACTACAAATAAAAATATACGTTGTAAAAAGAGCGTATCTTGGTGGCACTTATGTCCTTTTGCTGAGAAGCGCCTTTTCAGCGATAACTTTTTTGTTTCAGCTTCGGTTACACGTATGGAGTGCACCCCCTAGAATATTGTTTTTATTATTTAACTACCAAACTAAGTAGCGACATCCGGACGGACACAACAAAACTATAAGGGTTCCATTTTGCCATGTAGGTACGCTACGGAACATTTACAGTGTTAGTTACAGCGCTATATCTCAGAACTATTTATGTTAATCCATTTGAAGTTTGGAATAGTTATAAACATGGCTCTAGCCAAAGAGAGAAACAAAAAAAATTAAAAACATTTTTATTTTGTATGCAAAGGACCAATATAACGATATAAGGGAGGGCAAATGACACTATTAAGCTTGAATGACAATTAAGTATCATTCAAGCTTATATGCAGAGGTCGGACAAATGGACGTCATTGCTCGCAAGAACATGGACATGACTCAAAAGATTGATTGATTAATTTCTTACCTGTAATTTTATTTGTATACGTTGTAAATAAAAACACAGACTTCTTATTGTGTAGATTTATTAAAGTAAATAAACAGTAATTTTTCCAAATTTTCCGTGGTAAGTTTATTCCTTTTTACATCCAAAATATACTTATGAGTTGAAAAACTCCGTTCGCAATCTACTGAAATTAACGGAGCAAACTTCAATACTTTAATAGGAATACTTTCATGCCATTAGGATTCAGTCTATTTTGCCTTCTATGTATTGGATGATAGTTTCAAAATCTGGATTTCTTTTAAGTACTGCTTTCATTTTTTCTTGCAAAATGATTCCTATTTCACCTTGAATGCTTTCCAGATTATTCAATATACATCGTATTTTACTTAATGAGAATTCAATAGTATTTGAATTAGATTGCAAACTCTTTATTACGTGCGGGATTTCTTTAAAATTGAAATAACAGCGGCACAAGCATGTTTCATAAGAGAAAATATAATTTAATTTTCATTCAAATTGTTTAAGATAAGCGATAATAAATAAAACATAATTTTGACGTACCATTTCCTCGTCGTATTCTATTTACTTCAATTTTCGCCATGAGCTCGCTGGTAAATAGATGATATTCAATTCGCGACAGTAAAAAATTTGCTATACCTTTTTTTTATGATTTTATATTTTTGGTGATATAGAGCTTATAAAAGAATTACAAGGTAAATATAATGTATATAAAGTTAATAGGAATGAATGTCAGAATAGTAAAGTCAATGTCAAAAAATAGATTGTTCCGTTTTGCTAAAAGGAAATCAAAGAAGGTATAATATCTTAATTTTAGTATACCTTTGAAATCTTATCAATTATCATTATATCATCAATAATTAATTCAATTCATCGATCAATCAATCAAACTTTTGAGTCATGCCCATGTTACTGCGACCAATGACGCCCATTTGTCCGACCTCTGCTTATATGTTAAGCGTGTATGGTTGTAATGATTTTAAACAACTATGGTGATTAGTAATAGGTACTTGATCAAAGTTAACAAACTAAGTTACTAAATGTATTTTTCCGTATTTATGGACTCACTAATGACATTTGTTGTTACTGACGAGTACGCATTAAACCCTAGCACTTAACAATTACTTATTACTATGTGATAAAGTAAGTACCTATTACCTACTCACTTGCTTTGGGATTTTAAAAATGGTGGCCTATATTGCTCTGTCTTTTTGTGCAAATTTCCGCGAGATGCCTTGTTTTATTGAAAAATTCATAACTTGGTTTCTACTATATCATTTGCTATGCTTTTTTTACACAAAAAAGCCAATGAAACAAAGTATGATGATGGTGTTACTTATTTTATGGATTACTATATTGAAAATAATAATAAAAAATGCGTAAAACTGACACACTAATAAAGTTGACGAATTCAAGCAGAAATATATTTTTAGAAAAAAAACTAAAGCGATAACATCCTTTTTGTTTACATGCAAAAAAAAGTAGATTAGTTTTTCTTTCATTTAATGCCAAATATTGTATAACTGTTCAAATAAAATTGTATAGTAAACATCATTTCATTTTTAGATATCTGACGCAAGTCGAAACGATTTTTTTCTTTGATTCGTGATTTATTTGTGGCTAATTTAAAAACTCAAGAACCAAAATATAGTTCTAATTAGAACAAACAACTAGTAATCATAAATTAAAATGGATATATTTTGCAATAATAACGTTAATTACGGTTCTAGGAGTCAAAATAACAAAAATTATGTACGTACCAACGAAGTTTTGGTTTTCAGCCGAACTAAAAACCCTTAAAACCACAATATCACATGACACAAACACATTATAAATCACAGTCTGTACCTAGGAAACCACAATCACACAAAAAAAACCATTAAAACATAGAAACTCACTGATTTTATGGTAAATAAACAAAGCCGTTACGCAAAAAGTAATAACGTGCCATGTTACCGGGGCAACTGCGGAACATGGCGCCCCGTTAGGGTCGAACACAACGGGCGCCGCCAGGTTTATGCAGTGTTTTAGAAATTGAGCATACGTTACTTTAAGTGTTACGATCCATAAATAGTTTAATATAAACAACGTAATATTTGCAAATGTTTTAAGCTACTTTTCATTTACTTTATGTTCGAGTCTTTACCCTTTATTAGGAACAAATCACAAAATGTACCAAACGCGATCGCAGCGCTTCAGGTGTGCTCCCATGCCTTACAACGTCAAAGCGAGTAATTGGCTATATTGCTTTTGGTAGCTACAGCTACCACCACCCGTAACCGTATTTACATGGAGCGTTACTTGTTTTATCCGCTAATCCTGTGTAAATAAGTGATAGAAGTTAATGATTTAATGTTTATTTATGAAACTTAATACTTAAACTGTTTTAATGACTAGATAATTACGAGAAATATTCTTTATTCTTAAAAATAATGGCCATTTCAATCGCAAGTCACCGAAAAAATCTCTGTCTTAACTACTTTGAAATGAGATTGTAATTCATAATTATTCATTGGGACCGAAATATAGCTATAATCTGATAGTTGGATAAACACTAAATCGTTTTATGTCTATCTTTAATAGTAAAATATAAATTTGAATACAGACGGCATTTTTAAAACACTGTGCACTTTTACGCAACTTTACTTTTTCACAACGTTAAGAACGACAGCTATTTAAAAATATGTTTGTTCTATCATGTTAGTTGCCAATTTTTTTCTGCATTGCCATCTTATTTGGGTATGTTTTGGTCATAGTTTAAACCGCTCCGAAACTGCCCTCCTTCACAGATTAAAAATCAAAAATTGTTTAAAGGTCATCTGGTAGCTCTGGCTACCGGAAGCAATTGTAGGTTATCAAAGTTGGTAGTTCTAGTTACCGAAAGCAAGTGAGTGGTTACTAATCATCATAGTTTTTAAAGTCATTACAACCATATACGCTTAACATATAAGCTTGAATGGCAATTAGTTGTTAATAGTGTCATTTGCGAATCATTTAATCCTGTATGGTCATCCGTACCTAGTTGACGTGTAAGTAAAGAGTTTAATGACCTTTTTATTCAAAGATTTTACTAAATTACTTTTCGGCGTGTCAAAAATTTAATAATGATTGTGACCTACTTCTTGGCAGGATATAGTGGCATTTTTCCGAAGTTTACTAGATATTCCTAATTGTTGATTTTCCTAATTTAAGATAAAAATATTGTTAAAATATTAAAAAAAAGTGCACCCAGGGGAGAAATTCCAAAAATAACAAAAAATCATAAATAATTGTTTACTATACGCATATGCAAGGATACTTGTGTTGAACATGCACTTTCAGAGCTTCACCTGTTTTACCTTTATTTTCCATACATATTTTTATTTAGATGTCTATAAAATAATAACAACAAGTCAAAATTACCTCATGCTCATTTTGTAGTATCAACATGACTACCTTATACGATTTCAAGAAAAAAAAGAATATTTTCGACTTCGGTTTCCAATTCTATGAAAGCCGATTTTCAGCCCAAAGTGCGCCAACATAGATACTAGATGCAATTACAAACTTACTAGCTTACACCTCCCAGTTAAGTGTATATTTGTACGGACCCACGGCCAGCGCGTCAAACTCGCACTTGGCCGATGTTTTTAATTATTAATGATAATTATTGTACTAATTGATATATCACGTTACCTAACATAACAAATAATATTTAACAAAGTACATTCAGCGAGTTTTTGAATGTTGTCACTATTTGTTACAAGATCTTTGCAAATTACATTTTTAACCACCTTTTCTGTCGTCAGCACCATAGTAAAATAATATTAAAAAAGCTAAAGGGTACCTTGTAGTGGTTTAGGATTTCCGATAGGCACTGTATTTAATATAGTCAGTCAGTTTTTCTTTATAGGTATTAAAAAAATAAAAACACCTGTACATATGCGCAAATAAATAGACTTCCAATGCCACTTGCCATGCTTAACGACCTTAATAAATAACTTATAAATAAATATATAACACATGGACAATCTAACACAAATCGACCTAGTAGTAGCTTGTAAGTAACTATGGGTACTGGGCGACGATATATATACATAATATATACATATATACATAAATTATAATACTTAAATACATAGATAACATCCAAGACCCAGGAACAAACATTCGTGCTCATCACACAAAGACTTGCCTTGGCCGGGATTGGAACCCGGGACCGTCAGCTTCATAGGCCGTTGTGCAACCCACTGAGCCAAATGTGTCGTCAGCCAAGCCAAACCACGTAAGATAGGGACAAAAGTTGGTGTTATTTTGCCAGATGGCATGTTCGTCGACTGTCTAGACGTTTTGTAGGTATTATAACCGGAATTTCAACAGCGAAGACTTTGTGGGTTTTCCCAATTATCGCATTGAGGACAATTCTGAGAAGTTAAAGTACTTAGAAGTTGGGGCACCTCAATGTGCTTTTTGTAATGCGGATAAAATATGTTGGAATACAATGAAAACTATAAAAAACACCTACACTAGTGAAATGTTTATCTGGCTTCATCTTAAGATATATATTTTCTTTTACGCATGATGAATACAATATTTTTTTTATAGTACTTATTTTTTTCTGAAGTTATGTGCTATCGCAATTTGTAGAAATCACCAATTTTGATTGGAGAAATAGTAACATCACATAGGCCTTCTGCAAAAGTGAATGTTGTAGTCGTACCACAAAGCAGCATCTTGGGATCGCTACTGATCTATATTAATGATCTTCCCGACGCAACAGAATTTGAATCCATACTGCTTGCTGATGACCTATCGATTGTTATACCGCGACAAAATACTAATTTATACAATGCAGATATAAATATTACAATATCTAAAATAGTAACTTGGTTAAACTTAAACAAGTTAAGTATTAACATAAACAAAACATTTATATATGGTTTATAAATCGGAATGCTAATAAACATTGCCTGACGGCTAGCCTCCATTGCCCTTTGAGTGACTCTGAGCCTTCTTATGAGGTCCATTCTGAGTGACCACGTCTCAGTGCCAAATGTTAACATGGGAAAAGACACACTGGTTAAAAATCTTCGTCTTAAGACCCTGCGGTATTTGTGAGAAGATTTTAATTAGCTTTCAGAAATCGAATCAAAGTCGGATCTCATTCTCTGTACGGCACGTATTTTTCTGTATGGCATTATGAACACCACAAAAGAACAACAGAACAAAACAAAATGTATGTGGCAACTAATAAATAGAGAAACGAAAAGAAACACTAGTCGAAATTTAAGGAAAAATATAGAAATAACAACCTCAGAAAATATAAATATAAAAGACCCCAAACAAGTGGCAGACGCTTTCAACTCTTTTTTTTCGTCCATTGGAAACTCGGAAGCTAACGTAGCAAAATTTATCCTCTTACCAACAATATAGATAAATCATTTTATCTTAGCCCGGTTACACCAGAAGAAATCCACGTAATATTAAAAAATCTTAAAAATAAAAAATCGTTTGGAATAGACGAAATGACCCCAGTTTTGATTAAAAGCTGTGCTGAGCTTCTGACCATCCCATACACCCATTTAATTAACCAATCTTTCTCTAACGGTATATTCCCGGATGCATTAAAAATCGCTGTCAAACCCATCTATAAAAAAGGCACAACAGTACACATTAACAATTATCGACCTATCGCACTTCTACCGACATCAGCTAAAATATACGAAACCGCTATGACAAAACGGCTTTATTCCTTCTGTGAAAAAATTCAAATTCTACACGATGACCAAAACGGTTTCAAATCTAACCGCTCTACAACACTCGCTATCTACAAATACCTCCAAAAAATCTTTGATGCGATTAATGACAAGAAGTATGCGGTAGGCCTCCTCGATATGAGTAAGGCCTACGATAGAGTCTGCTATAAAACCCTCCTAGATAAATTATACATTACAGGAGACAGAGGCCTGGCATACGACTGGTTTAAATCCTATCTTAGTAACCGCATACAATATGTAGAGATTGAACACACTGACTTTAGAACAGGCAATATACGCCACGTCAGATCTGATAGAGTCGCCGTTACCGGTTCTATTCCGCAGGGAAGCGTTTTAGGATGCTGTCTCTTTCTCATTTACATAACGATCTCCCTAACATACTAGATAACCACTGCGTGCTCTTTGCAGATGACATATCCGTATTGGTCCCATGTGCAAATAATTTAGAAGTCGAAAATAAACTAAACTCTATACTTAACGAAATCATTAATTGGTTAGACCGGAATAACTTAAAACTCAATTCAATTTAAATAAAACAAAACTTATTCAATTCAAACCCCACCAGAAACCGGCCTTAAATATATCATATAGCTATAATAACTCTCAGCTAAAAATAGTGAGCTCTGCTATCTTATTGGACATAGACCTGGACACTAATATAAATTGGAAATCGCATGTCCAAAAAGTATCCAAGAAACTGTCTTCATTTATTTATGCCCTACAACACCTAAAACGAGTGACAGATTTGCAGACCGCACTCGTTGCGTATTACGCATATGCATATTCTAGAATGGCATATGGTATAGTTCTGTGGGGAAACTGTACAGATATAGATAAAATTTTCATTCTCCAAAAGAAGTGTGTTAGAATTTTAAAAAATATTGAGCAAATGTCGTCCACATTTTATTAAACCAGAAATAATCACCCTTCCTTCCATATATATTCTCGAAGCATGTAAGTTTGTCAGGAAACATACGAACCTCTACTCGCCTCAAACAAAAATTAAACGTAATGACCGAAACTTACATCAACTTAAACGACCATTCTCAAAACTGAAATTAGTAACTTCTAGCCCTCATCATATGCTTATTAGAATATATAACCATCTACAAAATACAATAAAAGACTTAGATAGACCTAAGTTATATACTAAAGAATTAAAAAATATCTTATTAGTAAATGCTATTATAGTTTAAACGAGTTCTTTAGTACTTAATAAATACATTGTTGACCCTACATAGATATACACCGTGACCGTTAATAACCCTAAAGATTTAAGCTAACGATACTAGAGCCTAATTAGAGTATATAAAGTTATGTAACATATAGTCCAAAAACTCATAATTAAGGAGATATTAATTATTTACAACAAATCAAAAATTAAAAAATCTCCAGTGTAACACACCTTAAGGGCGTGAGCATGACGTAGCCACCTACTTCTTTTACACGTAGATGCACTAACTGTATGGTTGTTAGCCAGTTTCATAAAGAAGTTTGGTATCTATCTACAAAAAGTTTTTACTACCGAAAATATTTTCATCACGAGATAAAAGGATATAACATGCAACTCAAATACAGTGTAGTGTATTAATCCGAATAATTATAATATCTTATCTTACACACTTCAATCTCAAGTAGCTTTTTTGTTATCACTGAGAATAGAGATAATTAGGTTTGTTCTGTTCTAAGTCGCGAGAGTGGTTCTTCTTATAACTGGCTAGTTTGAAATTGATTGTCACTAAAATGACACATTACAAATGATAACTAAATGTCACGCAAGATAAAATAACATTGAACATTTTATTGACTGTAATAAATAATATTCGCCATGCCGCATTATCCTTTGGCTCATTTAGCAGATATCCACTTTGTGTACGGATTTTGTGATGGGAACTCGCTCCAGGCAGTAGCCGAATACCGAAGACGATACCCAAACCGTCGTATACCTCACCATTCGACTTTTGCGGATGTCCATCGACAGTTTCGCGAAAAAGGGCTTGGAAAAGTTCACAGAGAAAGGGCTATAAATCTAGATGAACAAGCAGAGAACAGAATAATGAACATCATAACAGAAGACCCAACTTTGTCATCAAGAGCTGTAGCAAGAATGGTCAATGTTAACTATAAGCTCGTATTAAGGCTATGGAAAAGGTACGGCCTGCATCCTTTTCACTACAGGAAAGTGCACGGATTAATTAACAATGATGGGCTAGCTAGAGTTGCCTTTTGCCAAAGGATGAATCAGAAATTCGTGGAAGATCCTGGATTTCTAAATAAGATATTATGGACAGATGAATCGTTGTTCACGAGAGAGGGAGTTTTTAATTCCCATAATCAGCATATGTGGTTAGAAGAAAATCCCCATGCGAAAAGGGAAAATTCATACCAGCACAAATTTTTCGTAAACTTGTGGGCTGGCATTATTGGGAATAAAATAATAGGTTCCGTCATATTTCCAAATAGACTGAATTCTCACAACTATTTATTATTTTTAAATAATGAATTAAACGACCTGCTAGAAGATGTCGATTTGGAAACCCGACGAACTATGTGGTTCCAGCACGACGGATGCCCGGCCCACTTCGGCTTGGATGTTCGTAATTGGCTGAACCAACAATACCCCGAGAGATAGATCGGCCGTGGGAGCGAAGTTTTAGCATGGCCTGCCCGGTCACCGGATTTAACTCCGCTAGATTTCTTTCTATGGGGAACTCTGAAAGATAAGGTTTACTCAACACCTGTGAACTCCAGAGAAGAGTTGTTAATAAAAATTCAAACGGTTTCAGAAGAAATCAAGAACACTTATGTTAACTTGAATCATGAAATCCGTTCAAGATTGAATATTTGTGCTGAAAACGGCGGTACACATTTTGAAAATCTAATTCATTAAATTACTCGTAATAAAAATGCGTAACTGTTTCATGTTGTTGTTTATTTTACTGTAGGTACAGGTTAGCATGATCGCTGTTACAACAAAGTCCCTTTCCTGTATGAGGTAAGAGGTAAGTATGATGTAAAAAAATAAGTAGTATGATTTTCTTCGAATATTATCATGCCTAACAATTTATGGTTGTAATTGTTAGTCAAAAAAAAGATACCTAAGACACAAAGTTTCAATAATAATGTCGTAGCATAGCACCTAATAAAGTTTGGATACATAAGTATTTGTGGTATTTTGTGGTGCCAATAAATAAAAATAATTTCAACACAAACATCGTGCTAGACATAACTTGACACTTCTTGTCATTCATGGAATACAACTACAAGTCACGCCATTCGCCTTTCATCGTATGATTTCGGAGCGATTCGTGAAGTGTCATGCTCGCTCTCTGTTCTTCAACTTGAGATTCCCACCTAAAGGCTTGTTCACAAAGAAGCGGGCAATTAATAAGATTTAATTCGCACTGAAATAGTAATTTAATTAAGACACATAATTAGACCCATGTTGATGTAACATTATTAACTCGTACAGTCGTCAAAAATATGTGGTTTCAATCTTTCGGGTTATTAACGGTCACGGTGTATAAATAGTAATAATAAGTACTTTAAGTGTAAGTGTGCAATGGAGAACGTTCCTATTAGTGTAATACTAGTATAAAAAAAATTGTTCCTTTAGTTTTAAGTATTAAGGGCTAGTAAGTCCTCTCAAATTGTTATGCCCTTGCAGGGCGTCACATGTATACCTTTTTCATATTCCACCTATTGTCTGTAATGTGATATGCAATAAAAAATTGAATTGAATTGAATTATGTCATATTAACTAACTCAGATAGTACGAGTAGGCATAATATGAGCAAAGGCAACTATGACTCAGGGTCACAGACCCATTTTCTTGAAACGATATACGTAGCTACGCAATCATTTTATTGCCTACAACGGGACTTCCCTTGGTCTCTAGACTGTGTGCCTACATGATGACATAATCTGACCATTAATTGATAATTTCAAGGCACGGCAGAACTCAATGAAGGTAATCATATCATATATTATACTAGACATATTTAATTAATTCGACTCAAAGTTTTCATACCCTACTTTCCTCGCTCTCCATGATTGATAAACTCGCTTGCGGCTCGTACTGCAACTCGGCGTGGGTTGCAGTACGAGTCGCACTCTCGTTTTTTGGCACCTCTTATATAACTGTTCTATGAAATAGTATTTCAATCCCATTTCCTTCGTTTTACTTTCGAATATAAAAGTGATTTTAGCATTTAATCTTTAGAGTCGCCATTTAAAATATTCCTATGTGAAAACCATTTCATTATTCTTTCATTGCTTGAAAATTAAGCTAGTTCAAAGGAAAGTTTAATTTTCTTTCGTATTCACTTTATATAATGACAAAATAAACTTACAATTATGAAAGATACATACTAATATTATAAATGCGAAAGTGTGTGTCTGTCTGTCTGTCTGTTACCTCTTCACGCTTAAACCGCTGAACCGATTTGGATGAAATTTGGTATGGAGATAGTTTGAGTCCCGGGGAAGGACATAGGCTACCTTTTATCCCGGAAAAATACCCTTATCCGCGATAAACGAATTTAAGGCGGACGAAGTCGCGGGCAGAAGCTAGTATTATATATTTTTGCGAACTACAACGATGTACCTTTAAAATGCTTTGAAAATTGAGGTATCGGAAATATTTTGAAAAAAAATCACAGCAAAGAAATTATCTGGGGACACGGCAGTGCCCCCCGCCAAGTCGAGCATAAGAGCAAAAAAGGCACGGCCGTACTTAAGTTCTTATAATCCATCTAATAAATCACATCATAACAATAATTGCAAAAAGTTCCTCATAACAACTCGAATTGATTTTCCCCGACTAAATCTAAATTAACCTATTAAGTACCTAAGTATATACGACCCTGCAGAATGCTGAGCATGCCTACTTAGAACCCTGTCATTGTGAAATTGCCTCTTCTTTTTTATCGCAGTCGGTGCAAAAACATTCCATAACCATCCTCATATCTCCCACTCACTATTCTAAAAAATAGAAAATGGTTAAAATCGCTAAGAAAAGATCCGTTTTGGTGTGATATATCAACGAATACATACAAAACATACATCCAAAAAATTTGAAATATCAGTTCAGATGTCTTTAGTAACCAATTTAATAAATTTAATCAACAATGTATATACGGACATTTAATTTTCACAATTTTATAATAGTACCTATACAAATCATTAACTTGAACATGACACATTATCTTATGTACATACAGGCGTAATACTTCAGAAAGCTCGGGCTAGTGAACTAGACTAAGCCAGTAGTTCGAGCAGTGGTCAATGTACGGCCACAACATAGTTTATCTAAGCAGATGTGCGCCGTCGAACCATGGGAACTCCCGGTGATCAAGCCCGCATTCCTCTAGTAAACGGCTCTGATAATTCCAGTAACCTTTTCCCTTTAGCTCAAAATATCCTTTGCTCCTAAGTGTTTAAAAAAGGATATATTGTTTGCATAATACGTACATCGCTGAGGAATTTAAAGAAAATAAAGGTTTTATTTAAAGGGAACATTGGAAGAACACAAAGCCCAGCAATACGAGAGAACGGGTTCACAATAATAATAAATAATTTAACGTCGATAATAATAATTAGTATACCCTGAAAAGCAACACAGAAAAAAAAGCGCAGGAGATTTGGCACTGATTCTCTTAATTACTCGATTTTTTTACTCAAATGTATATGTCGTAAATAAAAAAATAAATATCGCCAGGCATTTTAATAAAAATAAGGCTAATTTTATTAAGAGTTAGTAAATATGTCACAACAATGACATCATGGTTGATATCTTCTATAACTGAAAAACAGCAAGTATAAATACAGGTTTCGAAATAAAGGTAACTTATTGCACTTTTGACATCTAATACTTGGTCACTGTTTATTTATTTGAATTACCATATATTGTAGATACCCAATTAAAAACACTGCACGACAACACCTAAACAACCAAAATACTTAGTTTCAATCATCTCTATGTTCTAGGCGCCGCACAGTGGTAGATTGGCGGAAATAAGTCCCAAACTGCGAGGTTCGTAAAATTAAGTTTAAATCTCACAATTACAAAGTAGACACCTTACCTAAGTAAACCTCAATTTATAAATCCGATAAATTACTTATAAGTACGGTAAACAGCTAACTGATTGGACTAGATGTCACGATTGGCATTTTCGTTCGAATTTATGGTTATTTTGGAAATTGTTTGCTATGATTTAGTATACAAACTTGGCAAAACTATTATACTGCGTTAATGTGCCATACTATGAACTTCCAAAAAGTTTTTTTTTTACTTTATATAGCTTCACTAGTTATTTTTGAAGTACACATTTTTGTTAAGTTTTTAGAAAATAATAGCTTGTGTCTTGCCACCGCCTGCCTTCCGGTGATTTATATGTCAAAACATTCATTAGGGTCTTGGGAATAATTCATTAGCAAAATTAGCTGCTACCTAGTGCTGCTTAAGTAGCCAGCTCAATTACAACTAATAGCCTAAATTGACCCAATAAAATGCATCTACATTAAAATATTTTTAATGAGGTCATTTAACTGATCTTAGAATTTTGGATAAAACATGCCAAAATAATATATTGAACTCTTTTGCTACTGTTATCTAAAACGAGTAATACCTATAACCACCATGTCTACTTTCAATATTACCTATAAGGAATTAGTTGACATTTTGCTATTGAGCAATCGCGAAGTGCATAAGTGTCTCGAAAATTTGAAAATCAAGTAGCCAAATCTCATTGAAGATGATTTAAGAGAATATTTACCGAGAACGAAGTCAACATTTCATTACCAAATTTTCAAGAGAGTGGAATAAAGCGGCTAGGATTAAGTCCAAGTTTTATGCTAAAAATGAAGACTGGCTGAAGCTACTGTTTGCTTTGCCTGTACCCGCAGCAGTATCGAGTCCAGAACAGGAAAAAGAGTGTGAGCATGTGGACCTTCGAAACGATCGCGAACTGGACGCCCAGAAAAGTCATTTGAAGAATGCTGTGTGTGACCAACCGAACCAAACGCTACAAAGTGAAGACTTTACGTGACAGCTACGAAGAACCGGTGATTTTACAAGCTGCTAGCCATCTACAAGGCGAGGAAATAAATCCCCTGAATCGACCCCCTGTTGTACACTTTAAGAAAGAAGCCCAAAAAATACATTTACACTTACACGAGGATGCAAAGCGACTTCTTAGTGTTTAGGTAGCTATAATAATAAACTATATGCTAAGGTTTTTTATATTTGTTATACCTACTTGTATTTGTAAATTATATTTGTAGTTGTTAATTTTATTTTGTAAATTATTATTGTTTATATTTGTAAATTATAATTGTAGTTGTTAATGTTATTTTGTAAATTATGATTGTATTTTGTGCATTTAAAATGAATATTATAAATTGATACTAAATAATTGCTTGTATTTTATTTTCTTTTATTTTTATATATTTATATATTAATAATTATATGCCATATTTATGTCGTTAGTTAATTATACCAAACAATATTACGTGTTTTTATGCCTTTCTCATTTCACGCTGTAATCACCTAGAAAAATCCATGATTTAATTAAAGTGATGCCATAATACATTATATAAATGCATCATATACTAATGACAAATGATATTTAGTACACAATCTTATCTTAAACTAGAAGATGCCCGCAACTTCGTTCGCGGAGGAGAAAAAGTCATATACCGTCGTGTTTTCTTCAGCGTAGTCATGTAAAAAGTATCCTATAACCATCTGGAGATACCCAGCTACCCGTGTACCAAATATTATGGAAATCTGTTTAGCCGATTTTGCGTGATGAAGCCACAACGACACATACAAACATACATAAAATCCAAAAACAAATATTTTTCGCTTTAGTGACCTCCAAATAGTCCGTAACAATCAATTTTTTGAAAATATCTTCAATGTACAGACATTTCATTTTTACAACTTTATAATAGTATAGATTAGCAGAACCTTGATTAATATCAATAAAAAACGGCTGCACGTAGTTTTTTCCGCGCGCCCATACATAATCTACCACTGTGCGCCGGCTAAAAAGGTAAAACTGAAGACAGGTGTTACTAACTGAAGTTGATTCTATTGTACGTTTCTTTTCTCGAAACAAATGGACAAAAGTCCGCTTTGCTTTACTAAGCTTTATTTAGTTTAATAGTTAAATAATAAAAATAAAAATATTTTTAGGATCCATGTTCAGAAGCTGAAAAAAAGCAACAACATCAACCTGTGGCACATATTACAACAGATCTTTAAAAAACACAAGGTTTCATAAAAAAAATAAACAGTTTTAGAAACCTCTATTGAAGTTTATAGGAACGGGAGTTATTTGTTGAAACATGTGTTATATAAAATATAAATTATGTACTAAGATCTACTAAAGTGCTTTTCAGGGTATCAAAATAATCGACATGACATGATGGGCAATAAAAACACCTAGAAGCACCTTAGACGAAGAGTGATATAAATAAAGAGATATTCGGGAGAAGTAGATTAGACAGAAGGTGACCGAGCTTTTAGGGTTCCGTAACTAAAATGGAAAAAACGTAACCTTTATAGTTTCGTTATGTCCACCCGTCCGTACGAAGAGGTATGTCTCAGGTATTTTACTTAAAAACTACCAGATTAAATATTGATGTAATTTGGAGTATAAATTAAGGTGCGTCCACACTTGTATCATTTGCTCGAATCCAATCATCGTGCCGTGGCATGACTGCGTATCGCGCTGCTTGGACGCTCACTGTCGGCATTCTGTATCATTTGCGCCGCCGCGTTAAGAAACGCGTCCACACTAAGCCGTAGCGTATCACAGTATCCGATCACACTTTTGCATGCTGCAGTTTGAGGTGCGTCCACACTTGTATCATTTGCTCGTATCCGATCACCGTGCCGTAGCATGACAGCGTATCGCGCTGCTTGGACGCTTACTGTCGGCGCGCCGATAATGCCGCACTCTTCCGATACAAGTGTGTGATACGCGTAGCAAATGGATTTCGAGTGATCGGGCGCAACGTCAAAACGCGTGATCGTGACACGCGATCATGCTACGCGACGATGATCTGATACGGGCAAATGATACAAATGTGGATGCACCTTAGGACGCTAGCCGTATCGTTTCACCGCTCCGATCATTTTGGCATTTCGCCGATCATCATTTTTCGCGTGATCGTTCTTCTGTAGTAGCGTTGTGTTCCGTGTAAAACTGTTGCACTCTGCGATCGCACATCAAATTGGTTAACACCCGTGCAGAAACTTGAAGATCATTATCAAGACACCTGTCAAGCCGCGAGCGCCGAGCACCAGCGTGGACATCAGCGTCCATGCGTCGGCGGCACTGCGCGCGTAGCAACAAAAAATTACACTACTTTGGAAATTCGCCATAACACACCTGCGCCAGCGACTCAAGCCACGCCTCTCGGCCATCTCTTTCACGCGTAGCTGCAATGGACGAGACAGAAGATGATCGGGCAAAAACCGCCTCGAGATGGATCGCGGCGTATCATAACCGCGTGGCATGATCGCGTGTCATGATCGCTAGTGTGGACGTCGCACCGTCGCGATCATGCCGCGCTCGTCCGATTGGAGTGTTCGATACGCGTAGCAACATGGATTTCGAGCGATCTGATCGGCGCAACGTCCAAACGCGTGATCGTGACACGCGATCATGCCACGCGACGATGATCTGATACGGGCAAATGATACAAATGTGGACGCACCTTTAGTTGTCAAACATCAACGTGTGGCACATATTTCGACTGTTCTTCTATAAAAACTTTAAGGTATCTAAAAAAAATGATTACGTGCATATATTCGGACATAATCGAAAGCTGCATAAATTGTATGCGGGGACGCCCTTATCTTTTAAACCGTAAGTCCAAAAAATATGAAAAAAAAATAAACAGGTATACTACTTAATAACTACGTTCAATGAAAATTATATTGAACATGATCGAATAACACATTTGGCTTTGGCATAATGACGACACGTTTGGCTCAGTAAGTTGTACAACGGCCTACGAAGCTGGTGGTCCCGGGTTCGAATCCCGGACAAGGCAAGTGTTTGTGTGATGAGCACGAATGTTATATATATATATATATAAATTATCAAACTTAAATGCATAGAAAACATCCTAGACCCAGGAACAAACATTCGTATATATATATAACGATTAGTGTAAGAGTGTCCCTGATATTTATTTATTTAATATACCGTTTATGATGTAAATTCCATGAAGATACGCTCTTTTATTGGTGCATTGGTAGGTCACATCGTATTTTTGTTTTCTGTACTGTAGTGCATTTTTTTGTAGTGACGGCTACGGAACCTTGCATTGAGCATGGTCCGAATGCTCTTGGCCGGTTTTGCTTTCGGAGTAACCGATTTAGTCAAGGAAGGAAGTCGCATGGTTATACATAAGGTGTTTCCCATGCCTGTCTTTACTATACACTATGAGATGCAATTACGTAATGACGTTTACTCACAAGTCTTACATGGAGGAAATCCCAGTACGCGGTCTGCGACATATCGTTTCTAGGTTAAAGATCGATAAGTATAACTTCATTCATAAAAACGACTAGGTACAAACCCTGACATCGATTAAAACGTCAAATGGATGAGGTATTCAATTTAATTTAAAACTCGTAAACGTTAGAAAATATAGTGATATATAACGGAGTCTGCAGTTATTGGATATAACTAATAACTACTTAATTTTCATGCGGTTTATATAAAGTTTTGAGCGGTTTTATAAATTATGTTGTTTGGAGTAATAAATTAAGTATGTTTAACTTTTAAATTGAATTATGAAAATTAAATAAAAGTGGTTGTAGTGAGAAATTCCCTATGGATGTTCTACAGAATTTTTCAACTTTTTAATGTTTTTGTATCACCACTATAGTATATAGTCTGATCTGTTATGTATTTTAAATAGGTAAACAAAATACCATGTGGCTCGGGTCATTGAGTGACTTGAGGTTTTTTCGATTTACTCTTTTTTTTGCCTTTTCATGTATAAATTTTATGTATTCCAACAATTTATTTAAATCAGGCAAGGGTAAAATCAAGTTGCAATACAATTATTAACAGTAATAAGAAAAACGGTGAGTAATTAGGGGCGTCGCACAATACATTAATTTGATACAAAAGATTATGTACCTACCTTGATTGGTGGAATGGTACGAATCACGAAGGTTTACCTTCTTTTAAATAATTACGGGAAAAGACTATAGTCACATCTTGATTTTTATAATTAACTATTTAAAGAAAAATATACCTCATTTAATATATACGCTTGAGCTTAGTATAGCTTAGTATCACCACCGCAAATGTATAACATCATTGTCAAAACAACGCTACCGGAGTGACCCGGATGAACTGTATATAACTATATATACTGTATAAGTGTATATGACTGGTTACGTAATCTGGATATAAAGTTATAAATTCCTACAATTGACCTTACGATTAAATAAATACCGCCTGAAAGGATAGTAGGTAAATATTGCCTAGTTCTACCCATTTATACTATTTTTAATTTTCGCACTAGTTATAAATAATGTATTCACTCATCATTTGTGCATACATTAGCCGTGTATCCCTTTTATCAACCGATATCTTGGTATAATTTGTAAGTTTGCACTTTGACTTTCCCTTGACTTACATTCTTCATAACGAACGTATGCTCATGCTTACAAAGCCCAACTTTCTTCAACTAGAGGGTAACTGAAATTACGCAAATTGAACGTACGTAAGCGTCGCTAGTTTCATAATTAAAGTAAATGCGTTGTTGTGTAAACACTGACTGAGTGGGGTGAAGGGGGCGAGCGACGTCTATTCGGTATTCGAGGTGCGAACTCGTTACCGCCCTACCCGCGGGCATATCCACGTCTCAATTATACCTAACTTCATTACTCAGATTCCGTTACGAGCATAAGCTCTAAGTAGTCGTGGAGTCATCTCGCTGTAATATATACTGGAGAACTTTGTTTGTGTAATTAATTTGTTTCCTGTGCGCCTCTCGGCGAGTCGCGTCGCTCACACGACTCTTTTGCCGTTGCGCTGCAGTAAATTAAATTTATTTTTCGCAATATACATTTGTAAATAGTCTGTTTATTCTGCAAAGTTTTATTTTGGTGCTCGTTTTGCACAGATATTTTCTACAAGTAAGTTTAAGTTACTTTTTAATTTGATACTCTTTCATTGAACTCGTTGTGTCCCACTTCTGGGTATAGTCTGACTTTTGATCTAGGATTAAAACAGAGTCTGTTTAAGTAAAAAAAATGGGCTCTTTATCTCGTCACCGCCGCCGACATCGGCCGTTCATAGTACGAGTTAGTATATATACTAATATAAGCATGTTTCAGTACGAGTTAGTATATATACTAACTCGTACTGAAACATGCTTTCACAAGTAACTATACACTAGTCGTTTCCGTGGTTGGCCGTTAGCGAATGGCGCTAGCACTAGCAACTAGGCTAGATTTATTGAAAAGTTGATTCGATTAAAACTTTATTGCATAACGTAGCCAACAATGTTACCCACCAGTGATTCTCTTCAAACTTGGACCTCGGAGTTACAGCCGCAATATATTTCTCGCTAACAGCCTCTCCAACAAGACTAAAATGAAAACTGTTTTTATAACATCAAGCGTAAACAAATTCGAGATGAGTACTGAAATATTTACAATTTTATCTTTGTGATGTTAATAGTTGGGCGCGACCACTTTGGTTACTACCAAAGTGGTCGCGCCCAACAATTAACATCAATTGCAGTTTGGGGGTAATCAAGCCGCGAAACAATAACATCTAATAGCCGTAGTTTGGAAAAGAAGTTACAATTAACTTGCGATGTGTTCAATCGGAAATACTGCTAACGAGAACGCGCGTGTGGTAATTTGCTTTCGCGGAATAATGAACCAAAAGTAATTCCTTAATAATTGTTGGTGTGAAAGACTCGAGGAAGTTGTCGGCGGGACTTGAAAGAAATTAATGAGTGTTAGCAACTCCCGACGTGCCGCCGCCGGCTGATCAGCGGACCAAGTTGCCCGCCCGCCGCTTAAGAAAATTTCCCGCTAATTGCAAATGGCCCAAATTACTATTTCAAATGCCTCATCACCGCGAATAGCGCTTTACTTAATGCAGCTATGATAAAGAGTTTCGGCATTAGATTTGACATGGCACTTTTTTAGTAATTGAGAAGGCTTAATACGATAAAATTGAGACATTTTGACGGTTTCGAGATATCGATTGGCGGCATAACGCGTCTGAAATTACTAATTTGAGTAAATTTGCTAAATACTTACGGTAGAACAAAAGTTAAGTGAAACACGAAGAAATTAAAAGCACCGTTGCCTGCGCTTTTACACTTGGGAAAGTATTTTTACACGTTAGAGCTACAAACTCTGAAAACCGCAGACTCCATTTTATAAATAATAATTAACAAAAAACTTATTTTGTTTATACGTATAAGTATAATGAGTAGGCCGGTGTTTTACTGCTATTGTTAACAAGCTGATTCTTAAGCAGAATTTTCGAGGCTGCAACTTCCAAATGTCGTTCTTATAAATTGTAATCAATTTCTCTCACTTAACAACGCAGTGCACAATTCACATGAAAATCACGTGTCGTAAGTACACTTCCGTCAGTCGCGTACATACTATACCCGCAATCGTATTACCTTAATCACAATATTACCCCGCAGAGGGCAGTTTGTATGTTGTCGTAATGGCCTCCACTACGGAACCCCGCCCCGCAATATACCACACCTGGCTATTTGTTAGCCACGGGTTAGGAACTTGCCTCTATAGACTGGGGTACGAAAAAATGTTGCATTAGGGTCCGCGTAAGTGAATAGAAAATGCCAATGGTTAACTAAATTAAGTTCTACTAGGCAATCTACGCATATCCCACACTATTTACGTACATTATATCGTAAACATCCGTGCATTATATCATTGTTTCAGTTTGAAGAATAATAAGCACATAATATGATATTTGCTTTAGAAGTTGCATATATTATATTGCCGGAATTAAGACTATATGGGATGTGGCATTTTCTTATCACATGATGTAAATAAATAAAAAAGCAGAAGACATGAAAGCATATAATAGCTCTGATTTATAGTCCCAAGAATTAGACAGTCAAAAACATTTCATTCACCTTTAGATTGTAATAACTTCCAATCAAAATTCAGGCAAAAAAGCAATCTTAACTTTTGATATACATGCTGAAGCTTGCATTAACGAGTTGGCATTCAGCCTCTAATGAGATAAATAATCATACGCGAGAGATTTCCCAAGTTTCGAACTAAACAAAACTTTTGAAGTTCTAACTACATACTGAAATGCACTTTCTGGAAACTACGAACTGGAAACTTGCTAAGAAATCGCATGATACAGACTTGCCAGACGTGCGCTTTATTGAAAAGTAATATATCCGAGTTTCAATTAAATATTGACATTTATACTTTATACTCTATATCCTAGACGGTGCGCGCAAATTCGAGAGAAAGTCATAAACTCATTTTTTTTTCTCAGCGTAGTCGAATAAAATGTATCCGATAACTATATCTCTACTTTGGCGTCATGAAGCCACAACGACACATACAAACATAAAAAAATCGAAATATTAATACTTTTTTTTGAAAATATCTTTAATGTACTATGTGCAGCAAAATTGCATCAGAGTCAACCATAATTTTGTAGCATTAGGGCCAAAACTATCCATGTAATTTTGCTGCCCACAGTACAGACAGAGGTTTCAGTTTTACAACTGTATATTAGTACTAGAGAGAGGTGCCCGCAACTTCGTTCGCGGAGGAGAAAAAGTCATAACCCCTCTTTTTTTCTTTAGCGTAGTCGGGTAAAAAGTATCCTATAACCATCTGGAGATACCCAGCTACCCGTGTACCAAAAATAGTTGAATTCCGTTCAGCCGATTTGGCGTTATGAAGTGATCTTCAAATAGTCCGTTACAATTTTTTTTTTATATCTTCAATGTACAGACATCTCATTTTTACAACTTTATAATAGTATAGATATAATAATATACCTCATTTTTGATTTGTACTTATAAATACTCGTCTATCTCATTAGTAAAATGTACCTGCCGCTCATTTCTTTCAAGCACAGAACTTGTAGTAGTTTAAAACAAAATAGAATTGAAGCTTGCTTTTGCTATAGGTAAAGTAAAAATTGTAGAGTTCTATGGTGAATTTATGTATATAGGCTCCGAAAATTTACAAGTAAAGCATGTCGAAGTAACTATATTTATTGATAATTAATGTTTTGCCCTTATTCGGTATATACCACATTACTAACAGCAGGCGCAATCAATATTGAAGCCCCTGGTATATTTACGAACATCGTGCATAACAAACGAGCGTTCACTTTTTCATCGCCGTAGTTGCAAATATTGCTCGCTGTCGCGCTCACACGCTGTTCGTTCTTGCTCGTACGCGGCGACACCTAGCTTTCGTTAGGTTTAACAAACATAGCCTTCTGTAGTTGTACGAATATATATTTTTCAATTGTCATGCTTGAAAAATGCCATCATCATATATCAAGAAGAAGATACATTTATTTTGCAAACAAATAATAATAATATACTTGAAAATGTACATAATATAGACTAAACCTAGACTTAAGAGGTAGGTGTAATCATGTCATTGCCCACAAAAATGGAGTCCACTCAGCATACGTCAAAGCGGTCACGAGTGCCACAACGCTGATCTTCCGTAGATACAAATAAAAATATTATTTCAGATCAGAATATTGTTATACTATATCAGGATATTATTATACTATATTTTAGCTTAGCGTAGCGGGGTTAAAGTTATCGTATTTAGACCCTAGGTTTTTGCTCTTTTCTCACATTCGAAGTAAAGAAGTGGCTAAAACACTGATGACACTCAGATAGATTGTTTTAGCCCCGCATTATAAAATCTACTATTGTGCTAGTTAGGTACATATGCGACAAATCTTCGTGTTATCTATAAAGCTCCGGGAAAGATTAATTAGTTAAGCAATCTGACCGCATGCTTAATTTACTTCGATAAGACACTCTTTAAAACTGCACGGGCAGATATCACAACACCAATTTCACTTAGAAGTTCAGTCGAGAAATTTATAGTTTTGGTTTGTGTAAAGGGAAGATGAATACAGAAACTTTCTTCGGTTATTTCCTCGAGGTCACTAAGTATGTGTATAAAGAAAGATTAGTGATTAATCAGTGGATCAATTTATGTGTTAACGTTGATTTTTCCCGTGAAAAATACTCAGAATAAAAAAAATATATCAAGTTTAGTGACTCAAAAGCTTAGCAAGTCTTAATTCATATAACAACGACTTCTTACTCTGAGCGACATCTATGTCGCTTTTATTTTAGTAAGAAGTCAGAGAAGGGTTATACGAATTATTATCGACTGCAGTTACGAATATAATATATGGTCTTAAAGGCAGTGAACAAAAATACCTACGAGTACGTGGTTTAATATTAAGTATTCCTGTTTCTTGCACCGACATGATGGCTAGCGGCAGACAGGAATTTTTATTTATTATTTTCGTTAATTTCTCACTTTATATTAATAACGTCACTTTTGTGTTTACATTTCATTCTTTTTTTTATTTATATCAAATCTATCTTGTTTTAGGATCACGATGATGTTCGTCATTGCATTACTGTGCGTGCTGGTGGTGCTAGTGTTTTACTACGACCACAAACGAAAAAACACACGTGCTAGAAAACTTCTTAGCAAGTTCAATGGATCTGATGGACTGCCCATTATTGGAAATGCCTTGGAACTTGGATTTGACTCTGACGGTAAGGAAAAATAATTGCACTTGTAATGATACAATTGATTTGGCAATAAAATTAATATTCCCCAATTTCGCGTTCGATCTACGTCGTACATTTGACACTTGACAGCCGTAATCGGCTCTCAAATGACCGTTAATGACTACTTATAACAAATCATGGGATACTTGTCGTCGATCTTGGACGGGCGCCATACATCGTGTTGATCAGCTCATTTTTTTAATATTCTTATTATAAAACCGTACATTAGCTTTAAAACCTTGACGCCGGCAAAATTGTCCTAATGGATAGAAGCCTAAACACAAAAACTTAACTGGACAAATCACAGAAAAATAAGCATAAGTTCGTTTGCAGTTAAGATACGATTATATAAATCTGAAGTTACCTGTACTAAAATCTGTTTCCTTTGCAGGCGTATCTAAGATTCTTTTGGATAAGTGGCGAAAGTACGGAATGACTAACTATCGTCTGACCGTGGGCTCCGAAGAGTGGGTAATGCTGTGCGAATCTGACGACGTAGGGGTGAGTCCTAAATTACTATAAACATTAATCATGTACAGGTAAACATAACACAATGAGGCCTTTTAAATAGTACGTATAAAATAACGATTCTCGGTAACATTATGTGTCCGAATTCTTGCAAATAAACCAGGTTGTCCTTATAAAATAAAAAGACGATGAATTTATACATTTAAATGGTTATATCCGCAAATAAGACTGCATAATACATCATAAAAAAAAACTGGCTAATTTCAAGTTGGACTGGTGCTGAAGGAATCCTTTACGTCTGCATATACTTTCTTTTTAACTTCGTTGTTGTCTTTTTTTAATTTTGTTTTTGCGTCAATAGTACACAATTGCGATTCAAGGTTTAGAATCCTTTGACGAATAACAGAGGCTTAAGAATAGGGTACCGTCGCTACCATTTGGATACGGGAGTCTAAAGTATCTTCAATATAAAAGATTTAATTATTCTTACTAATTAATATAATTGAAGTTGCATTATTAGATTAAGAGACGAGGAATAGCAACGGTAGGCATATTGGAATGATTAATAATTGATAAGGTTTTAATCCTTTAAGCTAATGGATTAACTGAAACACCGATAGCTATTATTATCTCAACACAACTGTAGCGGAACGCTCGGTATCGGTATTGTGAAGGGTCAATTACATTCGGGCTTAGGTTTTAACAATATAAATTAGCCGCTTTGTATCTTGTCTGATAAATATATCTAGTACTCATAACGTAACACAAACCTTATTAAAGGTGCGTCCACATTTGTATCATTTGCCCGTATCAGATCATCGTCGCGTAGCATGATCGCGTGTCACGATCACGCGTTTGGACGTTGCGCCGATCCGATCACTTGAAATCCATTTGCTACGCGTATCACACACTTGTATCGGAAGAGTGCGGCATTATCGGCGCGCAGACAGAAAGCGTCCAAGCAGCGCGATACGCAGTCATGCTACGGCACGGTGATCGGATACGAGCAAATGATACAAGTCTGGACGCACCTTAAGGTTACCACACATTGCCCCATAATATTTATTCTTGAGAGTTAGCCAAGGTCCCCGTTTCAGAGGGGCTACTCCGAAATCCGAAAAACGAAGTTCGTATGGCGCCATTCCGCTCACTCAAATACAGCATAACATGAGAGCGAGAGGGATAGCACGTTATGAACTTCGATTTTTGTGTTTCGGAGTAACCCCTCAGCTTATAGGCAAAGATACTTTCGTATGTCCGTCGGTCCGGATGTTCTCCTCTACAGATCGCATTTCTTAACCGATGCTCGCGAAATTTTGTGAGCAGGTTCGATAACTATATAGATAGATAATGTTTTGTCGATTTAGTCTTTGTTTTTTTTTTTTTTATGGCGGAGATTTGGGGGCTGATAGACTCGCGAGGTCTACAGCTCACAGAACCATTAGTATTTACTTGTATTTGTAAAATTCGGGCCTTGATAGTTTGCGTCTCCGAAGTTAGTAGCGATGAAGCAATTATTTTTAGGTGACAAAGGGGTTTGACGGGCATAGCGGGAGAATGTTGAGCTTCCGAGGGTCCCAGTCGGCAAAGAAATCGATCTACCGCTTATGAACTTATTCCACATAAAAAAAGAGTCGAAAAAGGGTACACCAATTTCTTGGCCGACCGTCCGTTACGCGAATTAGTGCGGTGGCCCTTCAAGTCCTTTATGTTTTTTAAATATTTAAAAGATAACGATTAAAAAAAGTATTTTATATTGAGGTAAAAGTCGGTTTTACCTTCAATTATGAATTCGATCCGAAGTGGGCCACTTTGTTGGACTTCCCGGCTACGAGGATAACGGAATCAAAAACCCGCGGTTATCGCGATATATTGCAGCTGTGATTGCGCAAATGATTATACGTTGAGTACATCACGTTTGATTTGTTACCGAGTATTTACAATAATAAAAATTATGCTGGGTTTATTTCTTAGAAAATTATTATTGAGCGTAAATCTTATATGCAAAATCATTTTTATCAATCAACTCACCATAATGTACTAAAAATATGGCAGCGTAAGTAAATACTACTTTCTGCTCTTGAACTTTTTTCTGCCATTTATACTCGTGTTGTCACCAACACTAATATACTCCAAAGACATACATTAGATTAAGGCCGTGAAAAAGTCTATTGTCTACTGCCCATTATATTCTTAAACGGTGGTGATCGTATTACGTCGGCAAAAAAAACATTATTTGCTGCCACAGATAAAAAACCCTTGTTTGTTAAGTTAGTAGGCATATATACATATTTTATTACTCGTCTGCGGCTCGCAGTCGCAAGCTATTACTATTGCTTAAAATACTATAATAACACTGAACTATTTACCAATAATACGTATGAAATACAATAATTCAAGCCTCAGAGAATTCAAACAGTTCTGGAAATACAATTAAAAAATAATACAAAAAAAATATAAAAAAAAATACTTACATCCTAGTGACCATTGCCGAAATTAAAGGTTAACTTCATAGGAATATCATCTACATAAAAACAGTCACGTAGCTATATACTCGACGCTACCACATCCTTCATATTAGATTCAGAAGAAGATTATATATACCTCTATTAATAGCACGAGTAATATTAAAATTCCTAAGAATATAAACATGTAGACGTTAGGTAAAAATAAAACTTAACTGCCTTTTCGACTGAGAAAAAGCCAACTTGACCGCCCTTAATCAACTGCCCATTGTGCGGGAGCTCTTTGCACAATAGACCCCGCTATTTGCATCAAAATCAGTATGCATTGTTCTACACCTTCTTTGCAGTGGGAATACATTAGGATTTATAAATAACAAATAGCATCATCCTATCAAATTTTTCAGGGTATTTAAGTTACCTTCTAACACTTGCATTTTGAAGTGTGACCATTATAACGATAATAAAAATAAAATGCAACCATAGTTACAACAACGTTCTTCTTTCCTTTCAACAGCTTTTTTGCTTCGGTGATACGTAACCCTTCGTCTGCCGGGCCGACTTGAACTTGGCCGGTTCATTATTGATATTTAATAGTTATTGATTGAATTCTATTCTCGTTTTATCATTGAATTAAAAAAAGTTATTTTCGTTACTTACTCCTATTTATAGAAGATAATACGACATGAGGTTGATGAAACATTAAATAACTGACTTTTAATACGAGGTGTCTGTTTGAAAAATATATAAGGCTTTTAGTCCAGACAATTAGATAGTATCTGTGGTAATGGAAACGCGCCTTTTTTAAAACTTGTAATGTATGGATTTTATCATGTTTTAATTGAAACGTAAATACTTGTTTTACCGGTTGTATTGTATATAAAAAGGCAGGCATATATAATTTACTACTTATATCTTTTTTTTCTTTCAGGCAATCCTAGGACATCCAACGGAGCTAGCGAAACCTACGGAACGAAATGCTGCCATGATGCCTTTCTTCGGCAATTCAGTTTCAACATCCGAAGGTAAATAAACTACAAATATGGAAAACCATGTGCACAATGTTGTGTAAGAGCTTAAGTCTAATTGTTTAGACAGAGGTTAGCAAAGCCCTCTTTTGTTGCACCGTGCAACCTGCAAGTCTCACACAAGTACAGTTAATGCTACGGATAACAGAAACAAAGCATAAACAAGAAAATATATTTTAATCTAACCGCTGGAGCCGAATGCATGTTTAAATGTCTATTTCTTTAGTTTGCGTGACGAAAATATAATACGGTTTTACATTTCTCAATGTTTCAGGTGAAAGATGGAAATCTACACGAAAACTGATGACACCCAGTTTCCATTTTAAGACGTTAGAGGCCCGCGTGGACGCTGTCAACTCTCGCACCCCCGCCCTCTACCAAGTTCTTGATCAGTATTTAGAGAAGGATGCTGTGGATGTCTACAGATACCTCCGGCCTTTCATGTTTGATATCCTGTGTAACACCCTGATGGGAGTCGACCATAACATGCTCGCTAATCCGGACCACCCTTACCTAGATGCTAGCGCAAGGTAAGTTTCATCTCAGTATTATTTGGGATTGTTGAGATAAGTAAGAATATCGAAGCTCAAAAACTTGTGCTAAAACCTATCAGTTATTAAAAAAAATATTTTCAATAGAATACTTTCAAGATTACCAATTCGTTCATCTGCAAGTGCCCTGATTAGGAAATGAGATTTGAACTTTTCTAAACTAAATAGCTTCTACCGTATATATTTTTTTTTAGTGGGTATGTACTGAATGTGCGAAATTATTTTCTTTATTTGCAGAGTCATCAAAATCGCCACTGAGAACTACTTTTCATATTGGAGGAACATCGGCTTCATTTTCAAATTGACTCCAATTTACCGTGAAATGATGGATACTATCAAAACCATTCGAGGCTATAGTGACAAGGTATATATTATTTCCATCATACTCTTTTATTACATTAATTACGTCAGTCTATTGAACTAAATAATTTGACATGACATGAAGAAAGTGGAAATTTCATGTTCTATCTTCTACAGCTTATCCGTGAAAGAAGAGTCAAGTTGAACGAATTCATCGACGACATCAAGAGCAACAACAGAGACGCCAGTGTAGACATTAATGCCCTGGTTCACGAGAAAGTGTCAGAAAAGGCCTGTCTTCTAGACTCCCTTCTTCTTAGCACCCTACCCAATGGCGACCCTGCTCCCGACGAAACGATTAACGAAGAGATCACGCTGCTGTGCTTTACTGTAAGGATTTTGACATTACTAGAAATAATTTATTGTGAAATTCTGTTCCTTTCACCTAGAAAAGTAAAGCCTGTGTATTCGTAGCTATGCTTTCTGCAGAGCGCGGACAAAATCATCAAATTTACGTCACAACGACATATCATGTTACTGAAATTAATTAAATCTTTAATAAGTATTATTAAATTAATAAATAATGTCTACAGCTTGTATTTTGCGCGTTGGTAATATATTTTCTATTACTAGTATAAGAAACGTAATAATTAATAATTTCTATTAACTATAATTAATAATTTCTGCCACAGGGTCACTACACTACCACCATGACGATGGCACATACGCTATATTGCTTGGCCAAGCATCCCGAGATCCAGAAACGAGTGATTGAAGAGCAGGAGTCTATATTCCACGGTGACAAGCTGAGGCAGCCCAACAACCACGATCTGCTTGAGATGAAGTATCTTGAAGCGGTCATTAAGGAAAGCATCCGAGTCATACCTACCGTGACCAAGATTGGACGACAGCTGCAGAATGACTTGCCGTTGAAAGGTACAATAACATTTTTTGTTAGATTATCATCGCCATCATCAGCCAAAAGATGTCCCAAGCTGGAAGGCATCCTAGAAATAATGCCACCAAATCTGATCCTGTGCCGCCAGCATTCAGTAGACTCAAGCATCCCGCGATCATCGGTTCACCTTGTGGAAGACCATACTCAATTGGTCATAGTTTCATTTTACTTTAAATGAGTTTTTTATGGAACTGTGGATTTGTAGCTCAATTTTTCTTTGCATGCAAATATACATTAATTCGGATATTCTCGTATACTGCTCCACATTATTTCTGAGTACGTACCTTCCAAGTCATGGCAATCCCGTTTGCCTGAAACCCCAGAGCAAACCTTTTTGTAGTGTGGTTCAAATGATTACTAAACACGAAATCATCCTTTTCAGATGGCAGAATTATTCCTACCGGAACCCAAGTGGTCGTCTACTACGAGGCCCTGTACGCCGATCCGAAGATGTTCCCAGACCCTGAGAAGTACAAGCCAGAGAGGTTTTTCAACAGCTTACATCCGTACGCCTTTGTGCCATTCAGCGCTGGACCCAGAAATTGCATAGGTAAATTACAAAGACTACTACTGTGTCTGAACTGGACTCACCAGTTTATCCATGATCTTTTCACGCCATTCACCTTGAATGTATAGGCCGTTACTCCACCAGCAAGCTACACCTCATCATTTGTCGTAGAATGGCTAACTAACTTTATTTCTGAGATAATGCATTAAAAAAATGCAAGACTAAGCCCCACAGATAGTTTAAGTCTACTCAGCATTATTTAATGTTACCTATATAGCTTCAGCTCAGACTTCGTTGATCTTAAGTTATCGAGATATAGTTGTATATGACAATTGGGAAAATATTTACGGAAATGCATACAAATACGTAGTTACAGTAAATTTATGGAAGCGTTGGTTTTTAAATTAGGTCACGTATCTTAATCTTTGTTGTTTTAGGTTTCCGTTACGCCTGGGTGGCGATGAAGGCTACGCTCTCCAACTTCCTTCGGCGATACGAGGTACTCCCTGGTGCCCCTGAACATGAACCTAAGTTCGCCCATAGAATCATCACGGAATCCATCAACGGTGTCAAACTAAGATTGAAAAAGAGAGAACTTTAGATTGCCTATTCAATTGTTGTTGTGACCAGAAAAGGCAAGGCTGGCCATTTATTGTTGATGCCACAGTATTTATTAGTTTAAATTAAGATAAGTTAGGAAACAATTGAAGCTATTGCTGCTTTTTTAGTGTAAGTAGATTTTTATCTTTTCGAATTCGGGTTGTATGAATATAATTTGCATAAATCAATTTGATGTAGATGTTGCTAAGCAAGATAATTTTGTGAGCGTGATCTGTGAAGCACTGACTGTATGTTGTATTAGAACAATTTTGTAACGGCGTTATTTATTTAAGTCTGTAATCCATACCGATGTTTATTAATATATCCTGAAGTCATTATACACTTTTATATTTATACCCATCTCAAGCTTTACTTAAAATAAATTATGACAAAAATATGTTGTAGTATTATAAAATTTATAAAAATAAAATAATAATAAAATAAATATTTTCAAAGAAGCATTGCCGTCTAGGTTTTTACTTATTCCATATCCCTACTTTTTTATTTTACTATCAGTACGTTTTGCTTATTCAACTTGCTATAAATTAAGATATTTTGTTTTTTCAGCCGTTTTGCAAACAAAACGTTATACAACTAAGTTCAATTTTATACCTAGTCAGTTCATCATTATCATTTTTTTTACTTAGCCATTCTTCAATCTAGTCCTTACGACCGCAACCCTTCTCTATTCATCAATAATGATGAGGGTATGACGTTGATGCCAAAACATCAATTGAAAAGTAAAATGCATGATGAATATTAAAAGTTATTACTAATTAAGTGTCATATCTCCCTCTTTGACAAACTTGTTCTAGTGATCGTTTCACCGTAACTATTTCACAGATACTGCAGATTTTAAGGCCGTAACAATAGAAAAGCGCGTCGAAGGTGCGTTTAAAAACCGCAGTGTGCATAGGCCCTTAATTATTTTTCTTAAAAGTTACTACACAAAATTGCCTAAATTTGAAAATTATTGATTCTGCTGATTCGACTCTGTTACTTGGGACAATTGAGTGTTAAAAGCTATGCAATTATTTATTTATTTAGATCTTCAACAATAAACTTGTACATGTGTTACAATTTACAGCTTAAGACTAAGTAAGCATCTTATTATAATTATACTTACAGAAGAACAGAACCGCATGTACGAACTAAAAATTTATCAAAATTTCATAGGAAAGAGACATCGATTAAAGAAATAAGATAACTTAAATCTATAAATGTCCCTTTTACTTGTATTTTAAAAATACATACTAATTTAGTACTATAATAAAGATCATTCTACCAATTCTGTGTTAATTAAGCTCTAAAGTTTATTCGCTTATGTATTCATAAATTGCATTACGTTATGGCTCATCAATTAATATAATATTAATTAAAGTACAGTATTACATTACACAAAGTAGTTCATACCGTAGACTGTGGAGTATTTGTATAAATTTTTACATCTTTTTTACATTGGCAGAGAAATGCAATCTGTTAAATATCCACTTTATATACTTAATTAACTTTGTATATAGAATATACAAAGTTAATTACGTGCTCTCCGATTCTATGTTATGTGCAAATAATATGTGTTCTATTACAAAAGTCGGATGAAACTTTTTTAATTCAAGCGAAGACAATAAACCTACAAAGTTAGCCAGGCCGCGGCCAGAAGTGCCGTTGCATTCTGCTGGAAATATTACCTAGACTCCAAGTGCTATTACTCTAGTTTTAAAGAAGAGTCATGTACGTACTAACTTTAACAAGTTTTCAACATTAGAATCATACAATTGAAAGTAGATTTTCCGATAAGTCAACACGAAAAACACGAAGATTAGGCGTGCTCTAATTTAGTGCTTAACTTTGACAATAGTTACGAGCCAATGGGTAAAGTTTCGGCGCGGTTTGATTGTTCGCGCCTGATATTGCTTACAAAGGGATGAAAGTCGCGGCATCGAAAAAAGGCTCCACTCTATTCCGATAAAATTATGTAAAAAAACACGTAACGTGTGTGGAACATATAAGAAATCTAACACACAATATTCTATTAAGTACAAAGGTTTAACTGTTTAACTTCAAAGATTCATTGTTCCTACCAGAACTGGCGCAATAACGGTGGCAGAATAGTTAATTCTCAGTTTATCCCGCACCGGATCTAATAGCTGGTGGAGGCAATGTTTAAACGATTTCTTCGGGTTCGTTTCTTTTGTGTAATTACCTTAGGCACCCCCACATACGAATGTAGGGGAGCTAACTGGTGATAGTGACCGAGCATAAGACTACGGGAGCGGAATTTAAGTGAACTTATTTGGTGGTCGGCCGATTGAGGCGCTCCACGTAGCCAAGGCGTGTTGCGAATCGACAATGTTTACCTGTTCGACCGTTTTGCCTAATTATTACTTGGAACCCGTATCGGGTCTAGTATATAATTCACCCATTATCCGGTTCTGCGCGAGAAATTTACGCTGCCGTGAAAAAAATATTACAGAGCTTTGTTTACTCGGCACCCTCGGGAGCCTTCTTTTAGGTAAAATTATTTTTCAGTAAAATTACCTTTCAGATAAAGTAAGTATATACGAATACATTTTAATTGTGCTTATTTCTCTATGTATAAAGTACGTATACGTAGAGGAATTTCTAAGAAATCCCATGTCAATACTTATTTAAGGATTTTAAGGACATGAAAAGATTTAAGATTACCTATAACTTATTCTATACTAACTTCTGCCCGCGACTTCGTACGCCTGAAGTTAGTTTATCATGGATAAGAGCATTTTTCCAGGATAAAAAGCAGCCTATGTCCTTCTCAGGACTCAAACTATCTCCATACCAAATTTCATCCAAATCGGTTCAGCGGTTTAAACGCGAATGGGTAACAGACAGACAGACACACTTTCGCATTTATAATATTAGTCCAGAAAAGGAAATATAAAAAACTTTAAACAAATAAAGAAGAAAGTTTCTACCAGAACTTAAAGGAATTGGGCATGGGCATTATATGAATGATTGGAATTACTCTTCTAACAAGAGCCTGGACTCTTAAATTGAAAAATAACCTTTTTTATTTCACTTGACAATAAAGCGTATATTTATTCTTTCTCTCCTTAGGTTAAAAAGTAACAGGATAATTTGCGAAGCATTTTGCAAACAAAGCGAGTGAAGTAGGACCGCGAATGTTGTTGGAAGCAAATGCCAGCCTGCGGTCGACTGTAGACAGCATTTAGCCGTCGCGTCAGTGTTTGATTTTATTTTGCCACAGGCCAAGTTTGCGAGAAAACGTCGTTATCGAAAGAAGTTTAGCCATCGGGCTTTTTCCATTATTGAAGTTTTATCCAACTGGGCTACGCGAGAAACCGATACTAATTCCAATTTTGTTAACGATTTTTCTTTTATTTCTTCCCACATTTGAGTATTGATATCAGTCGGATGAATAAATATTTAGTCAGTTGAGGCCTTTATGCCACTTTGTCTCTCATTTTTTTCGTTTTATTTTTCACGAGAAGTTTAAGATAACTAAAGATAAACTATTTATAGACTCAATTTCGCCATGTCCTGTCAGTTGTAAGAATTTGTAAATGTTGACATCACGCTTTTGATACGCTTAAACCAAAAATTATCATGCTCTGTCATGCCTATGGATACATTCGTACAATAGGGAATATTCATGAATTTTAATTTTTGCTTTATTAATAGCTCATTCATGTAACAAACAGTAGACAAAAATATTTTCTCGAATAACTATTAAAATAACCAAGATATAAGCCATCAAACATTTCATTCTGTCTCTTTCTAGCAAAACAGAATTTATATGGAGTTTATATGGACAGACTGCACGATGACGTAACAGTACACATCGGACCTCTCTGTCTAATTAGTACTTTAAAATGCCTATATCTTGCGTATTTCTTGGTCGATTTAAATTTAAATTTCACATTTTGAAATAGTTTTAACGGTATTTTGATATTTAGTTAAGAAAAGCGACGAAAAAATTTCATGCATGTTCCCCATTGCCGTATTTATACCAGGGACCGGTCCCGTATCCCCTTCGAGGGTTTTTGAAGGGGTATTTCGTTCGACTTTGCTAACCAAAGCCGTTCCCGTTTAAAACCCCTTCATAAGGCTTTTTAAACGACTTTTAATACGGATATCGGTATACCAAACGGATTCTTGATACCCTTTGCTAAGCGCTTAAAAAGTCGTTCGAACTGCTTACCTCTTGAAGGGGCTTCCCTTTTAACGCTTGTGCCATTTTGATCCTTGTAACCATAAAAATAAGAGCAATATTTCAGTATTTACGTTGTAGGCGTTTCGCGCGGTGTAATGTGTATCGGCAAGCGCCTTGACGTTCTTTGATAATGCCGCTAGCCGCCGACGCTTGCGATAGTAAGCATCTTATCAAATCGTAATAAGGTTTAATTCGTTCGTCGTAGGTATACCGAAATTATTGGTAGCTTTTTTATTTTGATTTAAGTCTGCGCACACGCGCGTCGATGCTGTCATCCCGTTTTACCGGCATGATTTCTCAGATTAAAACTGTAAAAATATTCTCTTATTTTAAAATACTTACCTCATGTTATCACTATTATATCAGACACTTTGTCGTACGTACACCAGACAAACTATACAGGGTGTCCCAAGAAGTAGTGATATACTGAAGCTGGGAGGTAGAGGACCTAGAGGGCTATCTACATCACCCCCATGTATGTTCCGCGATTTTTCGTATTTTCAGAGTTATGACTTTTTTTTAATTTTTCACCTATCGCCGAGTACGATGAGATTTTTATTTATGGTGACGTGAATTATTGCGGTAGATGCTTGATTTTTTTGTGTGCTAAGCTGATAGATAGGCCAATTCAGTAAGGTAACATATCGTTAGATCTTTGAATGGAATAAAAAAAAATTAAATGCCAAGAATGATAAAATTACCCAATATGTTCACAACTTCAAGGGGCTTTAAAAAGATAAAATCACATAAAAAGAATTACCGTTTGGCTTTTAAACACTTGCTCTATCTATCAGGTAGCTACCCTGAAAATTTCATTTTATTATTCATAAGGCTTCAATCAAAAAATTGAAATCTAAATGTGGTAAGTGCAAAATTTTAATTTACATGATGATTAATACAAACAAAGTAAAACCAATTACAAGGTGTTTAATTACAAGAAATTTTCAAAATCGCCCCCTGTTGCTCAATGCAAGTGCGACATCGCCGACAAAAGTTGTCTTTTAAACGTCTGAATGCACTTCTATTATTTTTAATGGTTTCTTCTGCTACTCTCAATTTCCGGGTTAACTCGTCCAAATTGCGGCATTCTCTTGAGTAGACGAGGTCTTTGTAGTATCCCCATACAAAAAAATCAATGGGGTTTAGGTCGGGGGACCGTGGGGGCCAGGCTATAAGGCAGGCGTCACCCCGGCCGCAACGACCAATCCATCTTTCAGGGTACCTTTGATTGAAATAGTTTCTTACGTCCAAAAAATGGCATGGTGCACCATCACACTGCAGTACTATGCTTCTGCGTGTCTCCAAGTCCACATCTTCTAACAACAGGGGCAGATCGACGCGTAGAAAATTTAAAAAGTGATTGCCGCCCAAGCGGTCTGGCAGCTGAAAGGGCCCAATTAGCTGACCGTTAAGTATGCCAGACCAAAGGTTAACACTAAAGTGTTCTTGGAATGTCGATTCCCTTTTTAAATTTGGATTTTCAATTGCCCATGAGTGAGAATTGTGCATATTAAAAATCCCATTGCGTCTAAAGTGGGATTCATCCGTCCACAAGATTTGGTTAAAAAGGTTTTCGTTTTCAGCTTGTCTCCTCAGCATTTCCTGACAGCAGATAATCTTCCGGTTTCAACTGTTGCACTTTTCTAATGTGAAACGGATGATATCCTACGCTCTGTAGTGTACGGTATACCTGAGATTTAGAAAGTCCGGTACGACGTTTCATAACTCTCACACTGGTCGACGGGTCTCTTTCTACTTCTTCAACCACTGCATCTACTACATCAGGATCCGGCATAGTGGCCATATGGCCTGATCTGGTACCCGGTATGTAAACTTCCAAATACGCATTATGTACTCTTAAGATCATGCGATAGTCAGGAAACGTTTCAGGTTGAGGCCCGCCTCTTCGTTCCACATGTTCCCGGTACAGCCTTGAAGCTTCCGCCGCATTCCCCCTAGCATAACCGTAATAGTAATGCATTTCTGCGTAGTCACGTGAAGTAAATATGATCACTTGCACGCAAACTCAAGTCCAGTTAAATAAAGCAAAGTCGTCGATTCCAGGTAATAACACTAATCCAAATGGTAATGCAAGTCAAAGTCCATATGAATAGCCAAAATGATTAGAGAAACGAACAATTAGCAGTATTAAAACACAATTTTTAAATTATTGAAAAGTACCAACTATGACCAAACAACGCGAAAATTTTCTCATGCGTCAACCATCTTTTGTTTTTTTTTTCTTTTTCTATTGATGGCCAGTGCGTGATTTAGAACGAAATTTATTTAGAAAGTTAATTAATTTTGCACTTGCCACATTAAGATTTAAATTTTTTGATTGAAGTTTTATGAATAATAAAATGAAATTTTCAGGGTAGCTACCTGATAGATAGAGCAAGTTTTTAAAAGCCAAACCGTACTTTTTTTATGTGATTTTATCTTTTTAAAGCCCCTTGAAGTTGTGAACATATTGGGTAATTTTATCATTCTTGGCATTTAATTTTTTTTTATTCCATTCAAAGATCTAACGATAGTAAATGTTACAGAAATCAGACCGAAATAGGTAACTTATAGATTTCAAGGTTAGGGAAGCCAAAGGGAAACCCGTTCCTGAAGCTAAGCAAGGCTTGTCGGCTATCCAATATACAATTAAGCCGTTCCAAAAGCTTATTTAAAGAAAGGGAAGCCCCTTCCTACATTGAAGTGACCGCGTAAGGGAAACCCCTTCCTACAGCTAAGTCAAATGAATGGGAAAGCTATTCAAGTGGTAGGCATGTGATTTGGGCTATTTAATGAACGGTTAAGTCGTTAAATGGATTTTGTCTGGGAAGAGGTTGACCGGTCCCTGATTTATACAAATGTATTGGAAGTGCAAATTTGTACAATTTTTAATAAATAATTTTCCATATTTGTTGAATCATAACTTAACGAATACAAAAACACTGTTTGTGTCAAAATAATACACTCACGGACATACATACGGTCAGTACGAAAACCTGGAATATTTCTAAAAATAATATAGATAGCAGCAAGAATGAAACTGTATATCAACAACAACAATTGATGATAAGAAAGAAAATGTCAAGAATTTGTGCGTTGAAAAATTAAAAGTTTCCTCACATTTACATGCCACACCAAAACGCCAAATTAATACTCCCCAAATTAATATCGTATTGCCTCTACGGGGTCTTTTTACCACCAGACGATTGGGCATGCTGTTTATTAAGATTCTCATGCGATGTTCCGGGATATTGGTCCATTCTTCCACTAACGCGTGTTTCACGTCTTTAAAAAAGAGTAGCTGGAACGGGGTTCCGATTTCTTATACTTAATTACAATTTGAGCTGTATGAAGCCTGACGTTGTCTATATGTGATCCACCGCCTAACGATGATGTTTCCTCAAATCAAGCTGGAATAAAACGTTGCCCTGCCTTTAAATAAACTTTTCACCACCTATCATGTGGAGCATAAATCTGGATTCGTCAGAGAATATTATTCTTGCCCATTCTTCAACTTCCCATTGTGCATGATCGCGGGCGTTGTACTTCTCTGACTTCTGTTCTGCCTTCTTATCTTGTGTTAGTAATTCAATAATGACCGCGAAAAACTACAATAACTGTATTTTATCAATTTGTTTTGATATGGAAACAAAAGTGAGAAAACAAGAAAAGTAAAACAAGAGGTATATCTTCAAAGTACAGATGTTTCTTTTTTAAAATTAGTATAGAGATGAATGGTATCAATACATTAGTGGCATTCCTATTCAATAACACAGTACACCTGCACACATTTCAAAGGCCACCATCAATTATCTACATACAACCAAATCCATTTAGTGAGCAGTCTAATTAGCTATTGATTACCAAGATGATTAGACGAAGACTGGAACCACATATAGGTACAAATTAACTTCAGAATAACGTGTAATACATTCGTACATAAGCGCGTGCACTTATGTACGAACACATCAGAGGTGTTGTGTTGTTTTTTATCCAACTTCCTTCCTACTAATATTATCTACATTTTGCATCCTATACTGTTATAAAGTTGTAAAATTAATTGTCTGTACCTACATTGAAGATATAAAAAAAAAAACCGGCCAAGCGCATGTCGAACATCTTCGATGAGCATAATTATCTTCGTTGTACTTACGTCATTTTGCTGAGAGGCACAGTTTCAGATCATATTGAAAATAATTTTAATTTAAATTACATAATATTACATAATATTATATTCTTGAGGCTTTCAACAAAAATGTTTGATTTAGTGCATATCTTCGGAAATAATCGCTCCGAAAGTAGCATAAATTGCCCTGTAGCAAAATCTGTCATCGCTATTTTATTCACGGTATGTCCAAAAAATATGAAAATAACATACAGTTAAATAAATACTTTCAACGAAAATTAAAGATTGTTCAAACAAATATAGCGTTTTTGAGTTATTGTCAAAAAACTGCGTTACTCAGCAAAAGGGCGTAAATGCCGTGGAGATGCGCTCTTTTGCTAGTGCACCTTTTCATATCGTATTTTTCATCTGTAGTGCATTTTGGTATGAACGGCTGCGGAACCCTACACTGAGCATGGTCCGACCGTTTGTTCTATTTCATCGTATGGCACAAGGTATTATTTAAGATGGATACACAATTTATAGGTTAACGTTAAGAATAGTCAGACACTTAATGGCAGCGTCATTTAGGGTTATCAGATCATTCATTCATTCATTCATTTAATCCTTTATAAAACATGGTTTTACACGTCAACTTATAAACAGTGATCGTTATCAACGTGCTGAATTGGTGGCAAAGTATGGTTGACAAAAAAAACAAATACTCAAGTATTTTAAATATTATTATATTTCACAAATTGTAACACTTATATACATATTTACCATCACTTCTGCAATTATGCTGAATAAACTACTAAAATTTGTTCAACAGGTTTTGCCGTCAGTCGTTCACAACGATTGGAAAAAATCCATTTTAAATAACTAAATGACCTTTCGACGTTGACAGAAGTCAAATCAGTCAAATATTGCACGCAACTTTTATTGAAGCCCGATGTCATTTTGACGTATATTGTTTTAAAAATATTTAGTGCGGAAAAGGTTTTCTACAGTGTAGATTTATTATATAGAGATGTAACCCTATGTAGGCAAGTATTTGTTATATAGTGATTGTGTAAAACTAGAACATAAATAAGTGAATATTCGCTTTTTCTGTCAACCATACACTTTGCCACGAAAATCGCACGTTGATAACGATCACTGCTTATAAATCATGAAACATTAAATTATACATGAGTCGCATTATGTAATACAAAATAGTTACTAATTATTATTGATTTATTTGTTGGGGCGGCGAACCAGTTAAAGAAGCGCACGCAGTTACACCCGGTTGCGTAAGAATTCATCGACGGAGTAGATCGCGTCATTTCCTAGTTTAGTTTTAAGTTTATTCAAAAAACACCTTGTGCTTGGAGCATTTTTTATCTCATGGATCTTCGAGAGGGTCATCTTTGTATCAAGTTATATGCTCTTTTGCACCGCAGACTCACGCAGGGTATTCCACCCAGCCGCGGCGATGCTTATAGTGAGCACAGTGACTGTGGCTGGTTCGGAGTCTGTTAAGGTAGTCCCATCTTGATAGAGTGAACCCCTTTACTTCCCTTAGAGCCAGGAATTGTTTCAGAGCCCGGTACAGTGGTCCCGCGGTCATACAACAGCGGACGAAAATAAATGAGTTGCAATAAAAATATGATAGAGAGTGCTAAACGCTTTATTACGTTACGTTTGTTCTAAAATTAGAGAAACACAGTCTTTCGGTAGTGATCCTTTCTTTGTTTGGGGCAAACTCCGCAGGCGAGTGATGAAAGGATCGGATGTTAAGGCGAAGGGGAGGGCAAATGACCTTGCTCAATCCGACACACGGCGGCGGCATGATGCGCGCCATCTAGGCAGGACGCAGTGTAATAGCTCGATTATGCAATGTCTATAGTCAGTCATGCGATCGTCAAAAACCGTAGAATGGCGCGATTTTTGTACATATTTTTATTTGTCATAATTTTACTCGGAAAGTAGTTAGCTACAAGGCTAGGTTAAAATAGGTTTTCTTTTTATTGTTATTATGTTATTATGCAGTCAGCATCAAATAGCTTGCAACATCCAAAGCGCCACACATATCGCCGCACATCTTTATAGTATATTTGGCGCTTTGGATGTTGCAAACTATTGATTGATAACGGTTGATGAAAATAAAATAAAATAAAACTTCTGTTCAGTTTACATTTTATTTGTGGTTAAATATAAAATGCCAGCGAGACAAGACAAAGGCATGAGAAAGGAAAGGATGGCACATTAATGATGATTTTGAGTTTATCTCGGTCTCGTTGGCGTTGGTTCAGCGCAAAAAAAATATGATTCGTAAAGGAAAATTAAGTTTTAAGCCTTATATTTTTTCCGCTTACCACCTACAAATTTAGCAACAATACTGTGGTATCTTTCGACAGCATTGCTGCCTACGTCCTCAATCAAGCTTCTCGCATGAGCAGCAATTTGCATTATAATTAATTTGATCCTTTGCCAAATACTGTTGGAAAACATTTTTTCTTGTATGTTTTCATCGTCGTTGCTTTTGTTGCAGAAATAATTCTGACATTTGCCATGTCGACCGAAAGCATGCTCGGGCGCAATTAATATGTCCCGGTGAAGATCCGTAACATTGTTGGTATCTTTGTGTTTTTTTATTGCTTCGACAATCACTTTCCTTGCAGACAAAATTGGTCACATATTTCCGATATTTCAATGTGTAGTGTGTATCAGTGGATATTGCTGCTAACTTATTGCACATGTTTCGAAGCAAGTGGTTGCGACATTCTACCATTTCCACAGTGTAGCTATTATATGGTCTTGCTTGGAGTATTTTCGAGTAAGTATTCGCATCTCCATCTGATATTAATCTGCCATATATTAAATTGTGCATATCTAAGCTCCTTTTAAAACCTTCTACCAAAATTTCTGACTCCATGCCGGTAGACGAGCCTGAAAATAAATGGGTGTTACTAAATTGAACAGCTTCAGAGTAAAGTAATCCTCCTTGGTACAAACATTTATGGCACGATGCATACCTGTCTCTTAGACTAGGCTACATAAATAAAAATTAGGAACAATTTTTAAACAAATCCAACTAGTCCCACGGCAAGCTCAATAAGACTTATGATATTAGTACTGGGCGACGATATATTTTGTATATACTATATTGACTTACATACCTACATAGAAAACACCCATGACCATAACTCAGGAACAAATATTCATGCTCATCACACAAATATTTACCCTTACTGGGATTTGAACCCAAGACCATCAGTTTCGCAGGCAACATTAACCTCACTGAGCTAAACCATCGAAATTAATACAAAGACCGTAATATTGAAAGAAATAACATCTACATACCTGAATAATTCTTGTAACAGACTTGTATTTTATTTGTTCTTTTGCCAATAATAGCTGCTGCACCTGATAGTGCAGAATAATTTTTTTTATAGGACCTTTTTGCATAGCATCCATCAGCTATCACATCTATAATCGCTATACCATCAGACCTAACTCTGCCTTCTTGAATAGCCAGGCTACGCTCTTCTTCGGCAGCCTGAGTCATTGAGTTGAGTAATTCTTCCTCCCATTTTTTATGTACAACAGCCATTTTTGAAGAAAACATTTTTTTGGACATGGGAGCTAGGCCTATAGCAGCTGATAAATCAGTAAGCTGAGTATGTCCACAGCCAATAGCTACTGTCCCTGCTACTGCACTAGTATTGAGGTTTAATGCGTCAGTGGGATTATCATTGTGCACTAAAAAGGTCATATTGCACATCCTGCATTTTAGTGAATATTGGGAGATCAGGCCTGACCGAGTTTCTGATACAATCTCAACCGATTTTAATCCGCAATTCAAAGGACCATGAAAGGATATTTCTTGCAATTGACTAAAAAACTGGTATACATTTACTATCCTTCTCCCATACTTTGTTTTATCGTCTCTATCACTGAAACAATAGAAAATAACAAATACAGTAAAGATTCAGAAAATAAAATTATAAATATTATAATTTACAATTATAAGAGCTAAGTAGAGACAAAACAATCTCAAAATTAGTTCATTCTTCGGTTTCCATCTGATCACTTTGCTGTCTGTTTGTCCATGCACCAACAGCAAATTAGGATTGGTTTTTCTTTGTTTACAAATGAATATAAAAGGATTAAAGGTGTTATTATTCGGTCTTTACTTGTCTAATTTGGTAAGTACATTATATACCTTAAAATGTAAGTACATAAATTTAATACCAATAACAGACAATTTCTCGCAGGAAATGCAAATTAATGTATAAATTTCACAATGTGATCCTACATATTGGCCATAACTAACCTCTTTATAAGAAAATAACATTTCCAGATGAAAATGCTGTACTTTTAGGTTAGTATTTTGTTTACTAAATTGGTCATAGTCACATATATTGTATATACTAACTGTTTAGTGCAAGTAGATACATTTACATTTGCTTCATGAAAATCACTATTTTCATAGTCAAATTGACCAGAAGTGGCCCTGTAACAAAAAGGGAATGAGTAAAAATAATAAACTTAACTTTTGTGACAGCTATTAGACATAATAAATAATTACTTAGATACCATGTGTAAATATTTGAGTGAGGTTTGATGCTGAAAACATCTATGAGTACACTTAATTTGTTTATCTTCTTGGAAACATATCATAGGTATTTTATTATTTTTATTAGTAACAAGTACCTAATAATCTACTTACGATTCAAGTTCCTTTGCCATGGGTTCATTGACTGTACAAATATCCTGATTATCATTTTCAAAATCAGCAGGGGGCCTAAAACAAAAGATAAGTAAGTTCTAGAAATCTTATCATACCTGTGCCCTGACTATAAAAGTATTAATAACTAGAAGGTGCCTGCAACTTCGTCAGCAGACGAAAAAAATCATAACCCTCTTTTCTCTTCAGCGTAGTCGGGTAAAAAGTATCCTATACCATCTGTGGATACCCAGCTACCCATACCAAAAATAGTAGAAATCCGTTTTGCCGATTTGGCGTGATGAAGCCGCAATGACACATACAAACATAGGTACAAAAAATAAAAATATATATTTTTCAATTCGGGACCTTCAAATAGTCCATTATACTTATTTTTATAACTTTATAATAGGTAGTATACCTATGATATAAACAATAGGGAGATCTTACTTAGCCTCTCGTTTATATTGTATTAAATTATGTATATAGCAAGCACCTCCCTTTTTCAGCATGTCTTAGTAAAATCCAACAACGAGGGGACATACGGTATGCTGGCAGAACTGGTCACTTTGTACTTACCGTGCACCGGCTTCTTGGCCTTGTTGCTTTTGAAGTTTTTTAGCAAGAGCATTTGCGCATCGCCGTTCTTGCATCAATCTCACTGACGTTCGTGGTTTTCTCGCCTTCTTGTTTCCCATCTTTTGGCACTTACTGTTTGTTACAACGCGGCACAAGACATAGAGTTCAATCTCAATAACAATACGTAAAACCTAACCTATGACTATGGCAAACAAAACACAACAAGTTTAATCTAATTATATACATAATAACACGTCAACAAAAACAACTCAAGTCCAGTACGATTAGTAATGATAAGTTCTTATCAAAGATTCCGAAAAAGCAGGCCGATCGACTAAATCATAACCAAACAAGTGAACATGAACAACGTCAAATTCAATCGAGTGTTACTGGTGTCCAGTCAACTCACTTCACGCACGGCGCTCGAACGAAAGATCGAGCTGGCAACGTCGTAAAATCATACTATGGCCCGTGCAATCCAAACCGAGCACGCAACATCGCTTTCATGGCTTGAAAGTAAACTTATATTTTTAAAAATGTAAAATATTAATGAACGTTCAAATCCAACATAAAAGTAACTTTATTTGAAATATTTTTTTCCTTTTTTGTATGATAGACTATTTTTCAACTATCATTATTATTCACTTAATTTGTATCATATTTATGAACATATCCCGGAGAAGGTTTTCAAAACACCTTTCGCCGTGTACAAAGGTGCCTAGTCATAATTTACGAGCAAATAATTTTAACGTGGTTTTCGTAGGAGAAAATAGGTTTTGTGCCTAAAACACGTATTTTACTATTTATATGAATATTCTTTCCTTGAGTCGACAGATTAAACCTACACAAATAAGTGCAGAAAGTTTAAAAGCAAACATAATTGTTTTGCCGGAATAAAACGTGAACAAATATTTTTTTTTACTGTTTCTTGAAAATTATTTCTACAAGTAAATATGAAATACAGGACCAAAATCATTCCTTGAAGAACTACTCGAGTATATATAGATTCAGTTTATATACTTTTCACATCCCCATGTATCGTAAATTCTTCAAGAAAATTGCACAAACACACCTCTTTTTTGTAAATTTCCCTACCCCTTCGCCTTAATAGAAGCCGATTCAGTAAATCGGTGTTGCTCGACACCCTAGATTGTTTTATTGTGTTATGTTGCCTAATGTATTTCACATTTTGATTTTTTGCTTCTGTAGCCTCTTCTGACATCTCGCTTATAGGTAAAAGAGCATATTCTATGACATATGACCCATGAATTAAAACCTTATGCACTGAAGCAGGATGGTAGTACCACGGATATTCCGTCACGAGGCGTTTCGCTGTTTCTAGGTATAGCATATATTCTTCGATTTTTTTTGTAATAATCCTATGGCCAGAAGCTAAAACTTTTGATATTGCCGAACATCTGTAGGTATATTAAATCTTTGTTTAGTCCTGTTATTTCCGCAGTTATTCTATGATTGTCAAAGAATGCAGGTGCCGTGTTTCCGTCATTTGGGGACCACTACCTCCACTTTGTGGTTTGTCGACGATAATACCCAGTTTTTGTCTAAACAGCTTGAAGCAGCTTTTTCTTTAAAAAAAAAATTGCTTTTTGAGATCTCATTTGCCATTTTTGAACAGGTAGTTAATTTTTACACATACGTACACGTGTAAAAAATTATAATTTGTGCTGTGGCTTTTGTATCTATAAAAAAACGTATCCAAGCATGCAAAGTAGATAGTCCATGCTCATAACTTTCCTCATGCACAGATTTTTGGAGACACTTTTCGACATCATTAATTTCTTTAGGTAACGCTCCGCATATAAAATCGCATCTTATCTCTAATTTTTGGGTATTAATATTATTTTCTAAAAACGGCTTAGATAATTGCTGGATGAAGTAATTGCATTTTAGCATTATTATCTTTGGTAGCATCTATCCATAGCTCAAATACAAACGTTCTGTTATATCCAGCCATAGCATGTACAGATTGCTAAGTCAGCAATGACACCATGCGGCCTGCGACGCTTTGACGTCATACCGAAAGTTATAAAAGTAAGTAAAGAGGTAAATTAGTTCAGTTCGCCGTATTATGTCCTAGTATAATGACATCTTGTATTTTGTGTAATTTGTGTGAAGTGAGTTTTTATTTTACAATAAATTTAGTGGTGTAACTAATAGTTTATTTTTAAAAACTCCCCTGGAAGCTGCCCTATAACAAATTGGTGGCAGCGGTGGGATGACACAAAGGGACTAGAGATTCAAGTCTCGTCATGCCGAATCCAAGGCCAGCTTCCAGATCGACGGTTAGTCTCTCTCGCTTCTCACTGAGCCCGCATCACAACGAGATCGACGGTCAGCCTCAGCATTCTCGCCGAGCCCGCATCTTATCCCCGAATCGACGGTCAGCCTCCGCACCCTTGCGAAGCCTGCATTCGGAACACCACCGAAATATTGGTCCAGCTCACACCCCAGGTCGACGATCAGCCTTGTGGATAAGCCCAGTCCGTGAGCCCGCACCTGACACAAGCCGAAACTACCACATCTTAATTAATACAAAGTGCCGACACGTGTCGCGGCAACTCGACACTCCGAACCTTCCAGTTAGAGAGTTCTCCAAGGATGTTCCTGCACATTATCATCTTCCTGTGAGTTCTATTCATTTTAACTACCAGTGAAAGTGCCTCAGTTCTCAACCCCAGTTCAAGTTCATAATTCATAAATCGTATTCTAAGCGTAACTGGCCCCTAACTCTGTATAGATATTAATCTGGTGTTCTGTACTGCATAATTAAGGTTAATGCCTTTACCAAACAAAGAGGAATCTCAGGACGAATCCGAGTCTCAAAATTCGAATTACACATCCGACACAAATAGCTCATCTGAAGCATCCGATACCGAGAAAGTAACCAAAGAAATTCCAAAATCTTCCAAAAACAAAATGGCTGACAAGGTTACTCTCTCTGTCTTGACTAAGTTCATCAAACCCAATAACAGGGATCGCGAATCACTCCCGGCATTTCAAAATAACTGCGAAAACGCTATTAGTCTAGCTAGTACAGAACAACAGAATGTTTTATGTAAATATATTGTGTCGCAATTAGAAGGTAAAGCCCAATTACTCGTAGCATGTTGCTTGAAAACATTTAAGACATGGCCAGAAATTAAATCATTTCTTAAAACTACATTCGCCGAAAAGAAACATTCCATACACCTTCTTCTAGAGCTCCAGAAATGCAAGCAATTCACTTCCGAATCCGTTACGGATTATTCGCTGCGCGTAGAGTCATGTTTGACCAGAATTCTGGCCGACATTCAATACTCTTGTAAAGATGAAACACAACTCCCCGGACGTATAGCCGCCATGGAAGTCCTAGCCCTTAATACCTTCTTACTAGGTCTAAATTCCGACTTCTCACATATAGTTCGAGGTCATAACCCTTCTACCCTTAACGAAGGGATCAGCCATGCGATTGAAGAAGAAAACCGTAAGAACCGTACCACTCCTAAGACACTCAAAACATGCAGCGTCTGTCATAAACCGGGACATACCTCATCGGAATGTTTCCAAGTCAAAAAGGAACGTAACTCTTACCATGTACGACCTCATCAGTATCCTCAACCTCAGCATCTCAATTCCTATAATCGACCTTCTACTAGTTCAAATTATCCCCAACACCAATTACCAAACAAGAAAGTATGTGCCTATTGTAAAAACGTAGGACATACAATAAATGAATGCCGTAAAAGGCAATAATTTAAACTAAATACGATCCCGGTCCCGTGTCTGCCGAGATCACTTAAATTAAAGGACACGACCGCTGTCTCTCGCTGTTTCCCAAATCCTACTATTTCTTATATATCTCAACCACGTAACGCACAGTTGAGTCATGCCAAATCTCATACTAATCCCACATCTCCAAATGATCGGAGTCCTACTATATCTTACAGACCTCAGCCCCGTAACGTGCAGCTGAGTCATGCTAAATCTCATACTAATCCCACATCTCCAAATGATCGGAGTCCTACTATATCTTACACACCTCAGCCACGTAACGTGCAGCTGAGTCATGCTAAATCTCATACTAATCCCACATCTCCAAATGATCGGAGTCCTACTATATCTTACACACCTCAGCCACGTAACGTGCAGCTGAGTCATGCTAAATCTCGTCTCAATCTTACACCTCCGCGAAAACGGAGTCCTATTTCTCTGACTCCCCTGAATCTTGATATTAACGAGCTGAGACCTGCCATATCTATAAAATCGATCGACAATCGACCTCTCACTGAATCTTGTATCGAAACCAAATCTAAATCTTTTATGAAACAAACTAATACCGAAATCTATGCTGAAAATGAAAGCCCAATTTGTAAACAATCTCGCTCTGAATCTTGCACGAAAATATGTACTGAACCTCAGGCAGAACCTGCTTCCGCGCTTTGCGACACCGAATCTCAAGTACCCTGTTATGAAACTGAAGCCCTGAAGAAAAAAATATCTTTACCATACATATACTTGACGACTTCTAACCCTGAGCAAACCTTCTGCTTCCTGATCGACACGGGGGCAACTGTTAGTATTGTGAAATACTCTAGGTTCGAAGCAAAACCACCCCTTTCTTCTGAAATCATTAAACTTAAAGGTATTAACGATACAGACACGTACTGCGAAACACTTGGCTCTTCTCTATTACAGTTTTAACTTCTGGACAATACTATTTCATACAAATTTCATGCTATTAAGGACGAAATAAACCTTAAATATGATGGCATCATAGGTAACGATTTCTTAAAATTCTTCGACTCCAATTTAAATTATAAAACCAAATCTATATCCCTACAAGGTCACATTTTACAAATTCATTTCAACCAACCATCTTACATAATTCCAGCTCGATCAGAAAGCGTAATTGAATGTGCTATCTCGAATCCAGATTCCGAACTCGTTGGCATGAAAGAAGGCCTTATTTTAGATCACAAAATTCGTGACGGCGTTTATCTGGCGAACTGTATAGTCTCTATTAAATATAATAAACGCGTCAATGTATCTGTCTTAAACACCACTGACTCTCCTATTGACATTAAGGAATGTAACGTTAACATTACCCCAATCGATTACTCTGCTTTCATTAAAGACTCGTCAGCATCCGACATGAAAGTGAACCATTTCACCCCGAATCCGTCTAGACGCATCCAGCGCGTGTTAAATCTCATACGTCACAAGCATCTTAATTCAGAAGAGAAAAATCATTATTACAGTGCTGTAGTGAATATGCGGATATCTTTTATCTCGAAGGCGACCCATTGACCCATACCAATGCTCTACAACACTCAATTAATACAGGCAACGCTGCGCCTATTAATGCTAAGTCCTACAGGTTCCCAGAATGTCACCAACAAGAAGTTGATAAACAAATTATGAAAATGCTAGATCAAAATATAATTAAGCCTTCTATATCTCCCTGGAGTGCACCAGTCTGGATTGTGCCGAAGAAAATCGACGCTTCAGGCCAAAGAAAATGGCGCATTGTAATTGATTACAGGCTTCTGAATGACGTCACAGTAACTGAAGTTTATCCGATTCCATTGATAACTGATATCCTTGACCAACTAGGCAAATCTAAATATTTCTCGACATTGGACCTCGTTTCCGGGTTCCATCAAATTCTGATGGACTCTGCTGACTCAGCAAAAACTGGTTTTACAATTCTTAACCCTAACGGTGTGTCAGGCCATTTTCAGTTTAATCGCATGCCATTTGGGCTGAAAAATGCCCCGTCATGTTTTCAACGTCTTATGAACCTTGTCCTTTCCGGCCTACAGGGCCTACACTGTTACATATACCTAGACGACTGTATTATATACTCACATGACCTCGAAAGCCACATCCAAAAACTTCATCTCGTTTTTGACAGATTCCGAGAATACAATTTAAAATTGCAACCCGACAAATGTGAGTTTCTCCGCCGCGAAGTGACGTACTTAGGTCACATTATCACTGATAAAGGCGTGCAACCTAACCCCGACAAAGTTAAGGCCGTTGCACAATTCCCCGTACCACGAAACGGCAAAGAAATAAAATCATTTCTCGGATTAGTCGGTTATTACCGCAGATTCATAGATAACTTTTCTCAAATTACTAAGCCACTTACTTGTCTCTTAAAGAAAGATGTCACATTCCACTGGTCCCCCGAACAAGATCTCGCATTCAATCACCTTAAAAAAAAGCTTACAACTGCACCTCTACTCCAATATCCCGATTTTTCACAACCTTTTGTAGTCACGACAGACGCTAGTAACACTTCCGTTGGTGCCGTGCTCTCTCAAGGTCCAATAGGAAAGGACCTCCCCATCGCATACGCGTCCCGTACTATGAACAAAGCAGAATGCAATTATTCCACATCAGAGAAGGAACTTTTGGGGATTATCTTCGCTGTAAAATGTTTCCGCCCTTATTTATACGGAAATAAATTCAAAATCGTGACCGATCACCGCCCTCTCGTCTGGTTATTCAACATAAAAGATCCCGGCAGTAGACTCATACGCTGGAGATTAAAACTAGAAGAGTACGACTATGTAGTCATTTATAAACCAGGAAAACAAAACTCTAACGCCGACGCCCTATCTCGAATTCCGATTCATGCTATAACTCGAAACCAAAGCTCAAACGCGCCCAATCAGATTACCTATGAACAATATTTTAAAAAGCAATTTACTAACACTATCGGGCAAAACAACACTAAAATTGAAGAGCACTCTGAAAACTTATTCCGATCTAAACAGCACACAATCGCATGTCCCACAGCCCTTGACCTTGACTCATCCATGCCTAATGTTGAAGAGATATTGTCTAGTCTACCAGATCAAAAAGAATTGCGAAATTCCGAACGCGAATCCCTTACCGTGCTCCCGTATCTCAGTAACGATAAAACTTACTATTTCTTATTCACTAAGATAAATCATTACGATGAAACAAATTACAAGTCTATTTTTAACCTGGTTATGTCCTTACGAGATATCATATTACAAAACAATCCCACACTCACCGACCTAGCGGTGTCAGACTTCACGGAGCCATTTACAAAGATATCATACAGTACAATATATAATATGATTTCGTTTACGTTCCATAATACCAACATAACTATACATATATATAAAAATTAAATGATTTATCCTAATATTTTCTTCTGTTTCCGCGATTATTACTCATTGAAATAAAACAATTTAACGGATTATATCGCGTATATTATCTCATTTTAGTTCCCGACGTTTCGGAAGCTTTCCAGCTTTCCATGGTCACGGGAGGACTGAGAAAAGATGTATTTTCCTCTGTCAAAGTTACAATTTGTGCAAACTACCCATTTTTTTGAAAAAAACACAAATAAAGGTGTACATACATGCCAGATGGGCCTAAGCTGTAAAGACAGTTACACATGTGCCAGAAGGGCTTAATTATTTTATTCTAATAATTTACCAAGCAGCATTTCACAAATGAGGCGTACGCCTCATTGTAACTTTGACAGAGGAAAATACATCTTTTCTCAGTCCTCCCGTGACCATGGAAAGCTGGAAAGCTTCCGAAACGTCGGGAACTAAAATGAGATAATATACGCGATATAATCCGTTAAATTGTTTTATTTCAATGATTTATCCTACCCCAGCTGAAATTCCTCAGATCCTTAAGGAAAATCACGACTCCACCATTGTCGGACATCCGGGAATGAACAGAATGCTTAATCGAATAAAAGCCTTTTATTACTGGAAAACAATGCGCTCAGATATTGAGAATTACGTAAAGTCCTGTAAATTATGCCAAATCAATAAGCCACTAAGAAAATGTAATAAAGCTCCTATGGTAATTACTTCCTCCAGCACGAATCCATTTGAACGTTTAGCCCTTGACATTGTAGGCACTCTCCCGGAAGCCGGATTTCAAAAATTTTAATATATTCTAACCCTCCAAGATGACCTAACCAAATTTTTATGTGCATACCCTCAAGTCACAGCCACAAGCGAAGAGGTAGCTCGTAACCTCGTACATTTCATGGCCCTTTTTGGAATCCCAAAAATGATCCTAACCGACCTAGGCACTTGCTTCACTTCAGATCTTTTCAAGCAAATTAACAGCATCTTTAAGATAAAATCCCTATTCTCTACTCCTTATCACCCACAAACTAACGGAGCCCTAGAACGCAGTCATGCGACCTTAAAGGACTATTTAAAATCTTTCGTAAACGAAAATCAAAATGACTGGCACTGCTATTATTATTATTATTATTGTTAATTTGTGGGCCTTCTGTATGCCGCCTCGACCAGATTTGATCTATTGTGGCAGCCCTTTATTAGAGTTCACTACTGAGGCCCGTTGAGTCTAGGAATTCCCAAATTCTTTGGGCAGTGAAATGTTGTATCTCTTCAGGGGGCACGACATGTTGCTTGCTTGCTAGATAGATACTTCTTTTCCTCATGAGTGGTCCACAGGAGCAGAGGATATGCATTGCAGTCTCCTCTGGCTCTTGGCAGAATCTGCATACTGCGTCCTGTTTCATACCCATTTGAAACAGGTGCTTATTTAGTTTGCAGTGACCTGTCAGGATTCTTGTTATTGCGCAGGTTTTTGGTCTTTTGAGCTGTAGTATCTCTTTCGACAACTTTTGCTTGAATCCCTTAATTAAGGTTTTTGAGTGATTTTGTCCTTTTACGAGCCTCCATTCCTCGATTGCCTTAGATCTATATAAGTCGTTGAGCAGAACGTATGCCTTTCGTTTTGTGATCCCACAAAAGGGTTCTGGGCCGACTTGGGGCAAGTCCGCGCCCTTATTGGCGAGTATGTCTGCTCGTTCGTTTCCGTCAATGTCGGAGTGTCCTGGTACCCATCTAAGTATAACTTTATTGGAATTAGCCAGGGCATTTAGGTTATTTTTGCAGGTTTGCACTAGCCTCGAGTTAGTCTCTAGGGATTCTAGTGCAAAGAGGTCAGCTTGACTGTCCGAGTTGATGTAAATGTGATGGTGTCTTAGGTTCTTGTCAAGGTTTATCTCCGCGCATTTATTTATGGCAAAGACTTCCGCTTGAAAGATTGAGGCCTCTGTACCCATGCTGACGCTGACATTCAGTTTTGGTCTCTGTCCATAGACACCGCATCCCACATCTTTTCCTTTCTTGGATCCATCCGTATACCAGATGTGACTCCCCTCTGTAAAAGACATTTGATTGTTTTGCTATTTGTCTCTAGGGGGTATTTCCACTGAGTAGAGTTGTACGAAGTTATTTTCAGTGGGCATGTCATCTGTAGGCATGCATAGAGTTTTGATTTCAAACACTGTATCCTTGATTTTGAGTAGTGCCTGAGAGCGCCATTTCGTATTTGAAAGGGTGCAGATTCTATAGATGCACTGCTCAGCCTCTTTCCTCACTTGCAAGTGTAGAGGTGTTAGGTCAAGCAGTGCATCCAACGCCGCCCCCGGTGTTGATGATAGGGCTCCCGTTGCGATAACGCAGGCAGAGTGTTGTAGGCTGTTTAGTTTTTGGATGGCTGTTTTTTGGTTGGCTTTGTCGCACCAGACGGCGGAGGCATATGTAATTATAGGCCTCACGACTGCCGTGTATAGCCACATCGCAATATTGGGTCTTACCCCCCATCTTGCTCCTGCCATTCTACAGCATGCCCACATTGCCATTTTCGCTTTTTGAATTATGCTGTTCAAATGTGTGTTCCAAGTAAGCCTTTGGTCAAGTGTAACCCCTAGATACTTGGCTTCTTTTGAAAATGGTATAGTCTGCCCGTTAAGCTCTAAGGGTTTGAGCTTGTCGAGTTTCCTCTTCCTTGTGAAGGGTACTATTATTGTTTTGTTGGCATTGATTGACAACTCATTTTCTCTGCACTATTTATTGATGGTTTTGAGAGCTCCTTGCATTATGTTTGAAATTGTGCTGAGACATGGGCCTTTGACTATGATTACTAGGTCATCGGTGTAACCCTGTACATCATAGTCATAGCCTTTAAGCAATGTAAGGAGTTGGTCCACCGCTAGGGTCCTCAGTAGAGGTGATAGAACGCCTCCTTGTGGGCAACCCCTTGTGGTGTAGAATTCGTGTGTGATTGCATTTAGGGTCAGGGTTGCTACTCTATTAGATAGCATGTTCTGAACCCATCTGCTGGTTGTGCCGTCCACGCCCTTTGATACCATTTCTCTAAGAATCGTTTCTGTGGGTGTGTTATCGAAGGCACCTTCCACATCTAGGAACGCACATAGAGCTGTTTGCCTATCCTCTAGGGTCCTCTGCACCTTGTCGACCAGATCTAATAGGGCAGTTTCTGTGGATTTTCCCTTTTGGTAAGCACGTTGGTTGTGGCTGAGTGGCCTTTCCATTAGATGATTCGCTCGAATGTGCTGATCAATTATTCTTTCCATTGTTTTTAGTAGGAAAGATGTTAGATTGATAGGTCTGAAGGATTTAGGCTGAGAGTAGTCCTTTTTTCCTGCTTTTGGTATGAAACGTACCTTGACTTTTGTCCATTGTTCCGGTATAGTACCCCAGGCGAAGCTTGCCCGAAATATTTTTACCAGATGCGGGAGGAGGAGGTCGCTCCCTTGTTGTAGTAGCGCTGGGAAAATATCGTCCCCTCCCGCTGATTTAAATGGTTTGAATTTCTTTACCGCCCATTTAACTTGGTTTGGTCTGAATATGTTTGCAGCCAAATTCCAGTCTGTATTGTGTACCCTGTGGACCTGATTGCTCCTTTGGGTGTGCAATTGCGTATTACTGGTGGTGTACGACCCAGGGAAGTGGGTTACCCTAAGAAGCTCTAGTGTCTCCTCTTCAGTGGTCGTAAAGGTATTATCTGGTTTTTTAAGAAGACCCAGATAATGAGTAGGTGTCTTGGAAAGTATTTTGTGAACTCTTGCTCCTTTATGTGTTTGAGCGATATTCTCGTAGAATCTTCGCCAAGACGCTCTTTTGGCTTTTCTGATCTCTTTGTTATATTCAGTCAGTGCTCTACTGTACCGTTCCCATTCGCTCGGTTTAGTAGAGTGATTGAATATGCGGCGTGTGGAGACACGGAGCCTTTCAAGCGTTTTGTTCCACCACGTCGTTGTATTCCTATTGGTTGATTCCCTCAGCGGGCAGCTCTGCTCATAGGCTTTGTTAATGCCTTCCGTTAGCAGACTTACCGCTAAGTTGAGTGAGTCTGGTGTTTTTATGTTTTTCGGGATTCCTTTTAGATTTTCCTCTAGCTGGACTTTATACGAGTCCCAGGACGTATCTTTTGGGTTCCTGCGTTTTATTGGTTCCGGGTCTAATGAACCTTTAACACCAAATAAAATATGTTTGTGGTCCGACATCGAGTTTTCGCTACTGACATGCCAGTTGACGAGGCATCTAGTTACCTTTTCAGTTGCGAAGGTTATATCTAGTACTTCTTGTCTTACCCTAGTTACGAAGGTTGGCGTGTTGCTCCTATTTAACAATTGCAGACAGTTAGTAAAGATAAAGTTAGAGAGAAGCTCACCTCTTTTGTTGATTCCAGTGCTCCCCCAGATGGTGTGGTGGGCGTTGGCATCGCAGCCCACGATAAGTTCCGTCTTCAGTCTTGTGGCGTAATCCACGACTCTAGTCAGTTCTTCTGTGGGATCTGTTTTCTCTCCGGGCAGATACGCTGAGCAGATTAGTACCTTATGATTGCACCGCCCCTTGAGATCTACGTAGGCAACGACCAGATCGTCGCTGCATAATTCTGAAACAGGCAAGAAGTTGATATTTTTGCTAAACACGATGCAGGCCCTGGGTTTAGTTCCTTTTTCGTGTACAAGAATCTTACCCACACTATTCAGTCCAGCTACCATGGAGTTGCTGTTTAGCCATGGTTCTTGTATAAGGGCGATGTCCAGGCCATTGTCGCTGAAGGTTTTTTCCACGACCGCTGAGGCCACGATCGCGTGGTGGATGTTGGCCTGTAGAATCCTCGCCCCCCTACTGCTACTTGCGTCGTTAGTGCAGGCGACGGGCACTGCCGCGCCCTTGCCTGCTGCCTCTCTGATTCCCCCTACCCCTGGGGCGGTTTGCGCCCCTGTTGGTCCCCCTGCCTGGGGGAAACCGCTGATGGGTTGACTGGATGGATGGATGGTTGGAATTTGGTGGGATTGCTCGTGTTGGTCCTGTTAGGACCTTTCGTGCAGGTGTTGGGGTTATTTGGGGAGAGGGATTTTGAGGGACAGACCTTGATGGACCCGGTAGGGCCCTTTGGTCCACAGGGAGTGGGTTTGAACTCTGCGGTGCTGGGATGGGGGTTGCCTCGGTTCCGGGCTGTTGGGCCCTGTTCGGGCCCTTTAGCCGGAACTGGACCTCTCGCAAGCCTAGGCTCGCCTTAAGGTCTGTTTTTCTGAGGTTCTCCAAGGATAAGTCGTCTAGGGACAGGGTTAACATAATCCCGCCCTTTTCGACTTTTGTGTGGATTACCTTACACAGCTCCGTGCGCAGCCCCTTGTTTTGCGCACGAAGGAGAGATAGCGACTGCCCTGTCTTCGTCGTATCTATCTCTGGGATAAACACCATCCCAATGTTTGGCCTGGGCAGCTCATTTTCAGGTATTACCACGAGGTTGGCTGTTGGCCATGGTTTGAGGGACGGCGTTATCTGCACAAGCCAGTTCTTGGATTGCTGGTCACTGCAAGTGATGAGCAACCAGCCTGGCCTATACGAGTAGCCTTTAAACTTTGGTCCTTCCCCAGAGTCCATGGTCGATATCTTCTGCACGATGGTGTTGCAGAGGGACTCAATTTGTGAGTCTGTCATCGGACTAGAGTCCTTGATGCCAACCCGGATCTGGTTCAGGACCTCGCAGTAGGCTTGTTTTGGGTGCGATTGGGTAGGAGGGGTCTCACTCACCCTTGGGACTTTGGAAGCATTCCCCTGCGGTGATTCCTCCTCCGGGCGGGGCCGTTTTACTGGCTTTTGCACGGGTTTGGATTGTGAGAACCCAAACTTGTACCCCATCGCTTTCAGTTCCGCAAAGCTCTTTGTGGAAAGTTGTGTCGCCTCTGCAGGTGACACTCCTATTCCTATAAGAGCTCTGTAGCGGCCCTTTGCAGAACCTCCCAATCTCTTGGCAGGTTTGTTGGGGTTGTGGGGATTCCCAGTCGGTATGTTTGGTCCGCAAGCAAACCTTTGTACCGTGCTGGTGCTCTCCTTCACCTCCATAGTTTGCTCCGACGTTTGGGCAGATTCCTCCGCGCCTACCGTCAGTGGCAGTAATTCCTGGCATAGGTCTTCCAGGGTACCGTCATTATTTTTTTTAGTTTCTTCCATGTTAGTCCCACGAGAAGCTAGGGAAAATAGGTCGACTCCTGCAGAGCCCCGCGTGCAGGAGCAAGGCAAAACTAACACCTCGATTTCGCCCGGTTTCGAGGGTCCACCGTTCACGACTGAGCTCCCCCTCAGCCACGCATCTCTGGGCACGGTACGGTGACACCGAAGATTGGGGATTTTTAGGGTCGAGGTTGTCTCCTCCGGGATAGGGAGTTGGAAGGAATATTGGAAGTGGAGTAGGATGTGATTGTGGTGGGATTGGGATAGTTGGGATCAAAGGAGTTGGGGTGTAGGATACCTGGAGGGTGGGAGTGCGCTTCCAGGTATGGCCTCCTATACTTAGCTGCCTCTGGTCCGGGGTTGATGGTAAAAGTTCCGTACGTCGGCAGATCCTGGGGTGACGGGGACGTGTATGAGACACTTGGAGAGATGTGCCAATAGCTCAGCGTCGCATACCTGAGCGTACTCACCTCTCCCCACACACCCCTGGCACTGCTATATATTTACAGCTATCCTTTGCTATAACACCACTCCTCACAGCGTAACTCAATACACCCCTTATGAACTCCTATATGGACACAAACCCCACATTCCTAATTCACTCTATGAAACAAGCGATAATCTTACTTATGACGAATACATACGAGCCCTTCAATACCACATGCGCTTCAGCCGCGACAAGGCCCTAGAACATATCATTAAAAGTAAGGAAACTTCTAAACAATATTACGACTCCCCATCGCGCGAGTTTTCGTATAAAGCTGGCGATCTTGTTTATCTAAAACAACACCACAGACTCCGCAAGGCTTTATCCCCAGTGTGGAAAGGTCCTTACAAAATAATAAAAGTCAATCACAAACAAAATGTTACTCTCTGTACGAGTATTAACCGCCGCCATACTAAGTATCATGTTAACGAAATAAAGCCCGCTCATCCCTAAATAAATAATTACTCTCTTTTCAGAACCCTCTCACAAAGATGTTCCGCTGGAAGCAAAATAACACCGATTCTTCAGAGCCCCAGAATGTATTTTGACCCCTCAACTACCGTACATTTCTTTCACGATTCCTGGAATGTTGTAACTCATACAAATATTATTTCTTTAAATCCCCACTTACAGAGTATTGAGCGCCTCCTTAGTAAAACGACTACTTTATGTAACCGTATTAACTTAACTTCTCTTTTCGACTAACCTCCACACAAACACTACTCGAATCTAACTACGCCAAGTCCTTATCACTATTTCATCTATTATCTCATAACATTACCAGTAGCAGATCCAAGCGATCTATAGAATTTGGAGGCGAAATGCTAAAATTCTTCTTCGTTACCCGAGATGCAGACGACGCCCGAAAATACGATGACGCAATAGAATCCTGTCAAAAAAATGAGCATGAAATCTTCCATTTAATGAAAGAAAATATTCATATAGTTAAATCAAGCATTAACACCTTTAATTCAACTATCTCTAAATTAAAAGCTAATGAATTAAAAATAAACACTCAACTCGAACACATGAACCAAGCCTTGACTCAAGTTACAAAGATAAACGAACAGCTGACTTATATGTCACGCGTCAACAACCTTGTTAACGTAATAGAAAGCTCGTTACTCGCAGCGTCCAATTACCTTGATTCGATTTTGAATGCTATCCTGTTTTCAAAAACCAATATCCTACACCCTTCGATACTTTCACCCTTTACATTATATCACGAACTATTGAAAAATAGTAATAACTTTAATCGCAACTTAGACCTTCCTATCCCAGTATCTATGCAACATATCCACACTATAATTGACATCTCTAAGTTAACATCTTATTATTTTAACCAAAAGTTAGTGTTCATCTTAAGTATCCCATTAGTTTATCCCGAGAAATATACTCTTTACAAAACCCTTCCATTATCCATTCCTCACGAAATAGAAAACCCTAACACATTCTCTCTCATACATCCCACTAGCTCTTTCATGGCGATAAGCGACGATAAATTACATTACGCACTATTTAATGATTTAAACGCGTGTACCGCAGTATCAAGCGAATATTCCATTTGCCCATTGTCAACTATTTACTCTAGTATTAACAACCCCTGTTGCGAGACACGTCTTTTTACCGAAATTTCAACATCTCTACCGAAGGAATGTGATTCCAAGCTGATTTTTGGCGATGTAGATATTTGGCATGTTTTAAATAATAATAAATGGATATTTGTCCAGTCAAAACCATGTCACTTAACTGTAAAATGTAACGATAATATCGAAGAACACCCTGTGTTCGGTACTGGCATTTTAAAACTAACAAATGATTGTATTGGCTACTCAAAAACTATCAGGCTGCTTCCCAGCACATCTAAAGATGTCTTAATACAAAATAACATGCATTCAGATTTTAATATTATAGAAGATAACTTCTCTAAGAAAGAAAAGTTTAATAACACTTTACCCTTACTCACCCCTATTTCTATTAGTAATATTAACCTTGACTCTTTAAAATATGCCTCTCATAAATTAGATAGTTTAGGAAATGATTTAGATAACTTACAGCAGCAATCTCATCTCGTGAGATACGGGACATACTATTGTAGTGTTACTTTATTTTTAGTTGGTTTTGTCATATTGTACTTTATTTTTAAGTGTATTAAATGGTGTAAATTTAGCAATAATAAACGTTCAGCATCCAAATGTTGCATTCAAATATTTAATCAATGTAATAACAAACATAAAAATAAGACCCAAACCTCTATTTCAAATTCCATAGAAATGTCAGAAAATTCGGAAGACGAAAAGAAATCCGTAAAATCATTACCCATCTTCCAAGATGTATCTCGAGTGAATCAGGTTGAATTTAATTCTTCCAGAAATATTTGTAATCATTAAGACTTATTCATTGTAATTTTAATATTCCCTTACACTTTTATAAAATGCTGAACGTAATTTAGATATGGATAAGTATTAGCATTCAGTAATTTAGATAAACTTCCATGTTTAAGATAGATCTTGTAACTCAGCTTCGTCTATTTGAGATAAAGCTTCGTTTTATTGGGGGGGCTGTTATATCCAGCCATAGCGTGTACATATTGCTAAGTCAGCAATGCCACCATGCGGCCTGCGACGCTTTGACGTCATACCGAAAGTTATAAAAGTAAGTAAAGAGGTAAATTAGTTCAGTTCGCCGTATTATGTCCTAGTATAACGACATCTTGTATTTTGTGTAATTTGTGTGAAGTGAGTTTTTATTTTACAATAAATTTAGTGGTGTAACTAAGAGTTTGTTTTTAAAAACTCCCCTGGAAGCTGCCCTATAACAGTTCATTTCCAGCTCTCAAAAAGTACTTAAAAGAGTCTCTAACGACAAAGGCTTACTATAGGATAGAGGACTATTTAACAGACAAAAATGCATGGCCCAGAACAGAAACCAAATAATTTACTTTTACCGGGACACGGTTCTTATAAGGTGGCATATCAAACGTATGTAAGTTGTTTTAAATAAAAATCACTATTTTGCTTTTTTATATTCTATATTTATTTTCTTACTTTTTAAGTATTGATATGTTTTCTTGAAGAACTACGCATTGAGTTTATATACTCAAAACATATATTTACGATAGTCTAAGTACAAATATTGTAATAGATACTCGTATAAGAGTTATTTCGAAAAAATTACTGTAGGCATACATAAAGTTTCGATTTCAAACACTGCATCCTTGATCTTAAGCAGTGCCTGAGAGCGCCATTTCGTCATTGAAAGCGTGCAGATTCTATATATGCACTGCTCAGCCTCTTTCCTCACTTGCAAGTGTAGAGGTGTTAGGTCAAGCAGTGCATCCAACGCCGCCCCCGGTGTTGATGATAGGGCTCCTGTTGCGATAACGCAGGCAGAGCGTTGTAGGCTGTTTAGTTTTTGGATGGCTGTTTTTTGGTTGGCTTTGTCGCACCAGACGGCGGAAGCATATGTGATTATAGGCCTCACGACTGTCGTGTATAGCCATATCGCAATGTTGGGTCTTACACCCCATCTTGCTCCTGCCATTCTACAGCATGTCCACATTGCCATTTTCGCTTTTTGAATTATGTTGTTCAAATGTGTGTTCCAAGTAAGCCTTTGGTCAAGTGTAACCCCTATGTATACTTGGCTTCTTTTGAAAATGGTATAACCTGCCCGTTAAGCTCTAAGGGCTTGAGCCTGTCGAGCTTCCTCTTCCTTGTGAAGGGTACTATTATTGTTTTGTTGGCATTGATTGACAACTCATTTTCTCTGCACCATTTATTGATGGTTTTGAGAGCTCCTTGCATTATGTTTGAAATTGTGCTGAGACAAGGGCCTTTGACTATGATTACTAGGTCATCGGTCATCTCAGGGTGTCCAGCTCTCCTCGGGAAGTCACTTAGTGACCTGAGATTTGTAAAATGATTGCTAACCTTTCCGGAACCTAACTGTGCCTTACCAGCGCGGTTCCAAATTTTCATAGGTTACTCCGACGTGTTGCGTAAAACAATCATAATAATAAAACGAAGCATAAAAATCAAACATATCCTTTAACAAAATACAAAACATACCTCCTTGCATCTTAATTATAAAATTTAAAGACACTTTTAATCAAAATATTAGCGAAAATCATCCGTAAACAAATCAATGTTTTTACTGTTTTGTGCTAACACTGTTCGAGTGCGTGCGGTATGACAACTTCCGATGAATATAAGTGGATATTTTTGTTCCGACACATGGCAAATAATTTATGTTTTCTAAAACTACATGTATTCAGCTACCCACTTTGGTACAAAAAAAGGTTTTTATAGTTAAGCGACTTTTTTTAATATTGTCTTCTGCTGGGACTACTGGGACTACCGGCTTCAGCTTTCTAATACGGTACCTAACGAATCTTACCAGGCTAAACTAGTGGTGGATTGTAAAAGCTCCAAGGGGCATCGCCCTCCGTCCCGCATTTTCTATGTTACTACCACACCAACTGTAGTTTAGGTAAGTACTGTAATTCTAGCCATTTTAATGATAGCAAAAACAATTCGTAGGACAATTCATATTAAGAATATTACGTTTTAGGTAATTCGATGTTCGCGTTATCAATGTTAGGACAAACACGCTTGAAGAGTTTTCAATGTTTATGCGCAAAATGAATAGAATAGACGAGTAGTATGCCATTCAAAATTATGCCAGATATTCTCGGTTAAAACAATTTAGGACAATCAACATTATGCGATATGACAGCCCGGGAAAATTAATGGACACTTTAATTCAGGAGTGTAACTACTCAAACTTTTGACGTGATAAGTGAAAACGTCTTATAAATCGATGAACACGAAAAAGCATGACTCAACGTCACGTTCCGCTCTCACGTTCCGATTGAGCCGAGCGTGCAAGCGCGACTGCGGAACAAGGGATAGAGCTTGTGAATTCATAAAAGTACCTATGCAACTTTTCATCAACGTTTTCGTATGACGTTATCACGTAAAATTATCGTCTGTAATCCGATTCAACAGCCAAATAGCTTCACCAATCTTTTTAAGCTCTAGCCATATGGCAATTCCTGCTTGAATTCAAGACCATAATTTTGATTTGAGATTTACAACAGCTACTTCAAGTTTCGTTGAATTATATTGAAAGGCATTTGGAACGCATGACAAACAAGTTTAGCAACACACGGGCAAGTTATAAACTCTATAAACTTGCAATAATTGCATCAATACTCAAACCCATTGAACTACACTAAAGCTGGACACCGCACGAACATGTGTATATTAATACCGAATTGAAATTACAATTGAGTTGGAACTAGTTTAAGTACTAAGCGGTCTCAAATGCATTGCTTGTAGTTTTCAATTCTAATATATGTATTGAGGGTTATATTTCAATCCCTATCGTTAATTTATTTTAATGGAACAGTATGAGGAAATTCTTAAAATTATCAGTGACAGGAAAACTATGTTGATTAAAAGTCTTTATAATTATTATTTTGGGCTTAATTGCCAAAATACTATAAACGGAGGAGGTTGACAAGTATTTTGTCCGTCCGTCTGTCCGTATGTCTCTAGCATTAAGCTTATTGAAACACAATGGATTTGCTTATCTCATATGAATAATAATATTGAATGTGCGTAAAGTTAGAAACAAACTCAAAACTAACCCAAAATAAACTTTCAGTCTACTTCAACAAATAGCAATTCTAAATTTCTTTAATGTTTATGTTGTTTTTTTATCATTTTCTGCAAATATATTTTTTTGTATTATAACATTTGATAAACATAAACGAATATACATGTATGGCAGCTATAATATGTACCTATACTTAAACACAGTATTTGCAGAACACATTGCCAATGCATATTTTCTGCTATTATTCAATATATTTACGTTTCAAATATAACTCTTACATGGCGCGCAACGTCTATGGGCATATCTGACGTTGCTAGTGACCCTCTATGTGCAACATTTAATTTCGTTAAAATCTGATCTAATTAGTAGGTATATTATTGTTAGACATTCCCTGAAGTCACATTTGTCACGCGCCTGCCGTGTCGTAGGTGACGACTATTGAAGACGCAGAGAATCTGATCGTAACGACATTCCGCCATCGAAACTATAAATTTGGTTAGACATTTATAATGGGGATGATGACATAATTTTAATAATTAGTCCGTCTTGTAGAATTGCTAGAAAAGAATGGACACGTATTTTTTTCTTTTTTCACATAATCTAAAAACAAAGGCGATACATTGAGTCAAAATATCGCGTGACGTCACTCCTAAGTACCTACAAATTTTACTTAAGGTGCGTCCACACTTGTATCATTTGCTCGAATCCGATCACCGTGCCGTGGCATGACTGCGTATCGCGCTGCTTGGACGCTCACTGTCGGCGCGCCGATTTTTTTTAGAGCTACGACAAAATAAAACACGGGTGAAAAACCGAAAACTGTAGGTTAGGTTAGGTTTGTATTGTGACCATGTATAGCGGAGCGAGCGGAGCGTCGAAATGCTTGCATGCTTGCTTGCATGTACAGCTCGTAAATAATCTACTATTACACCAACATTTAGTAAGCAAATAACACAGAACACATAAATACAGCAGAATTGTTTTATTTAAGACACGCAAAATAGGTTTTACATACAAAGGCAACTCTCATTCAAATATCAAAAATCGGATTATTCTGATAACTTTATGCCAAAATAATTTAAACTTTACTGTATGGCAAATAAATAGTAAGCTATTCAAATTTCGTCGATACCTACAATTTTTTGATAAAATAAACTAAAAACATTATAAATTTTAGGACAGCCAACATTTTGCGATACGACAGGCACCTTACCTACAGATATATTAATTTAGGGATTAGAACAATATGCTATGGAAAAACCGAATCGTAGCACCCCATCCACACGGGGTCTTGTCTGCCCTACCCCTAGATTCTTTTTGCATTTCCCAAATTACAGCAACAAAATCAAACGTTTGGCAGCGGGTCTGAATCGAAAACCATACGAAATGCTTTTTATATTTAAATAGCCAACGAAATAATACTACGATATTACGATATTACGTATTGAAATTTTCGACATTTTAGTATTCGACTATTTTACCATTTGGTAGGTTACCGGTTTAGTCTATAGACTTTCGATATTTAGAATTTCGATCTTACAATGGTTCGAGATTCCCATTTTCGATATTTTAGCCGTCGTTATTCCGATTTTCGAAATTTATGCATTCGATTATTGTACCATTCGATAATGCATACTTTCGACAGATTGAATTTCGACTTTATGATCGTTCGATATTTTGACCATCGACTTTTTAGCTTTAGATATATTGACTTTCGATATTCAAATACGTGCCCGATCGGAATACGATCCAAAGTATGGTAACTGTCAGTTCTCTTGTTTTAATGGTCCTTGGTTACACAGAATAACGTGATTGCTGGCCAATGGAAGTCACATTTGTCACGCGCCGGCGGTGACGCAAGCACACGCAGGTAAGGATATTCGGGCACACGGAGAATGCGACCGCATTCCGGAAACGCGGCACGTGGCGATGCTCCGCCGTTGAGCTTGAACCTTGTTACACATTTGTCAATAAACTAGACTTTACTAGAGCAGATTCACAGAGGGTGAAATCTTTCCACTCTTTTTAACACAGTTGCTCGTAAGTGTCGCTTTTTACAATCTGTTTTTATGTAATTCATCCTACATCATTTCGTATTCGTAGTATCTATTTATTTGATCTGTTCGAGTCAAAAATATAACTAAAAACGTTCGTGAGCGTATTCTGCGAAATTAAAGCTGGATTTTGCGTAATTAAGGTGCAAGTAAACTCGCTAAAGATTTTAAAATATGCCGACGATCAATTAGTCATGAATTTGGATTGAAGACCTACAAAAAATACAAAAAATATGGATTAACATATCCCCAGAAAAAAGCTAAAGTGAAATGCAGGCAGTTGTTAGCTTGGCTGAGGGTAATGAAGTAATTTTTTCCGACGAAAAGATGTTCCAATTGCATGATAGCAACAAACAAAAATATCGTGTTTATGGTGCTTCATTGAGGGATATTCCAGTTGACAAATTAGCTGTACAACGGTTTCAAAGTGCGTCGGCTATGGGGTGCGATATTACCTAGGAGTAAACTACCACTACTTTTCATGGATCGGGGAGTAAAAATAAATCAAGACTATATTTAAAACATGTTGCAGGGTCATATGCTAGAAAATATTCAAAATTGGTGTGGAAATTATTACCGAAACGGTGATTTTGCAGCTAAGTTATTGGTGTTTGGAGGCCAGGGGTTCAAATTTTTTTTCTTTGAAAGGTTTAATGCAAATTGTACAGTAAAATGTTTCCACTAGTTCAGAGATTTGATCAAATCATCTATAATACCACGTTACATTCTACAAGGCTTTATCATATTACTAAACGTGTGTAGTGAAATGATAAAACGAGTTGACTTTGCGCGGTCGTTTCGTCAACTCGCTGACGTGTTTCAGTCATTTTATCAATTCACAAAACAAATCTGGTGAAATAAAAAAACTAGTTGCCTTTCTTGGCTGATTTCGTCATTTCACTAAACAGATTCAGGGATTTGATGAAATGACTGATATTGTCTAGCTAAATGATAAAATAAATTTGTCATTTTAAATCCCTTAGAGATTTATTCAAATCTCTGTTTTGCCCATTTCCCTGCGACATATATACAATGGCACAGTATTTTTTTATTGTGTCAGCCTTTTTATCTACAATTCGGTTCATGATTGTAAGTTACTTGTATGTTCCAATCACGGATTTTCAATTAGTAGATGAGTCATTAAATAATTGAAATAATTCAAGGAAGAACGTATCGTAATTTGTTTAAAACCTTTTTAAATAAGATCAATACTTAATGTTAATATACCTACAAATATTTTTAGACGCACTAAACTGCAAACACCTAGTTTCACTTATTTTTCATTAATATTTTCAATGTTAATCAATACATGTTTACTTTTATAACTATAATACTTAGTATAGCAACTAGCAACGCTGCAGAATTGTTCAGGTCAGTGGGTACCTATACATATAGCATTAGTGGAGAAGTTTGCAGTGCAAATAGGATCACGTTCAGCGTGGACGGAAATGATTTCCCGCTCAGAGGTCTTATTGTCTCTCCGCGCTGTTCACACGCCGCTAAAACCAACGAAATAATGAAGGGCAGCTACAATAATAAAGCTGTCCTCGTTTCATGGGGAATGAATAAAAATTTCAAAAATCTTGATATTTTGTTTATTGTATAAGCTGTCATATAGGCCCACCAACACCTTTTCATCTTTTTATTTTTTTCTAAGCCACAGCATTTTTTTTCTGACGATAAGGAGACTTATTCCTACCTATAAATAAAATTTCAAGATTTTTGAAAATTTTCATCCATTCCCCATTCCGTCTTTCATCTTCTACTATGTATTTTATGAATATCATTGTTCTGGAATTTTATTTAACTACTAGTAGGTGCCTGCAACTTTGTTCGTGGATGAGAAAAAATTATCGCCCTCTTATATGCTTCTGCGCAGTCAAATAAAAAGTATCTTGTAACTATCCTCGAACCAGCTATCCTATGTGCCGAAAAGATTTGCCAATCCATTCAGCTATTTTGAAGTGATGAAACCGCAAAGACAATCAATTCATACTACGCATACATACACGTACAAGCAGCAACACACCTAGGTAAGCGACGATCCAATGGTCAGTTAAGTGAGTGAATAAAATTGGTTGTCTGTAAAGTCGGTTTACGGATGATAATTTTACGTGATAACGAGAGATAGATGCGTCACTTAGGCCGATCGTGATAGGCGGAACGTGACACTTTTTCGTGCGTGCAGCCGGCGTACATCGATTTATAAGACGTTATCACGTCAAAAAAAAAATTTAATTACTTCAAATAACCCGTTTCCCTTATTTTTATTCAAATATCTTCAACGTACAGACATTTAAATTTCATAATTTAAAAAATATTTAGAAAAACACTACAGAATTTGTCGGGTCATAGTCCGAGTAAGGGTGTTCAGTGCAAATGGGATCACGTTCAGCGCGGACGGAAGTGATCTCCGGCTCAGAGGTCTTATTGTCTCTCCGCGCTGTTCACACGCCGCTAATCCCAATAAAATAATGAAGCTGCCCCCGTTGAATTCTGTCTTTCATCTACTGTCTATTATTATGAATAAAATATGTCTGAAATCTTGATATCTACAGCAAACATCTTATTTGATTTTTAATGGCGCAACGATTGTCATGTGAACTGGCAAATAAAGCTATAGCACTAGTTCGATGTAGGTGCTAAATAATAATGCTATTCCAGTTAAATTTTCTCTGCATATTTCGTCTACATATGAATTTTATGTGTAAATCCTTCTAAAACAATAATACATATTAAAAAAATACATATGCAGAAACTACGCATCGTTTGCATTAGATAATCATTTAAAAGTGAGCTCGTTATATGGCTGCTGTATACGATTCATTTCGTCTTGCAAATCACTTGGCTTTCACCATGACCTGTTAACGTTACAAGCTGATGATGAGGTTTGTCAATTTGATCGTCATAAACAGTAAAAATGTAGTAACTAAGCAAAGCATAATGAAATTACATCTCTGTTTGTTTTATGAATAAAATCATATTAAACTAATTATACTTTAAATAAAACAATTTAACGGATTATATTGCGTATATTATCACATATGAGTTCACGACGTTTCGGAAGCTTTTCAGCTTTCCATGGTCACGGATTGACTGCAAGTATAAAAGTCTGCAAATATACGCGATATAATCCGTTAAATTGTTTTATTTAAATGAGTAATAATCGCGGAAACAGAAGAAAATATTATAATTATACTTAAAAAGTCAACCTGACAAAATCTCGAAGACGCTTGTCGTAAGTTTGGCGTCGCGTCCATCAGATAATCACGTGAGCCGGGCAATTAAACTAATATTATCGGCCCTGAGCGCCGTGTGCCTAAGTAGGGTGATACACAAAAGTTTCTCCCTGCATAACGGTATTATCCGGCCGGACCCGACTCTGTGTCTAAGTGTTTAATTACTCCCCGCCTTTGTTGTTATAAACAGCGCCACAATCCGACGGCGGCCAGAACCACATCTGCGGCGCAATGCCGACATAAATTGCTGACTGAACCCGCCTAAGTAAATTCTCCCTCTAATCTGACACTTTTAAATGGATTACTTTAGCTTTCGAATGTAAGCACTTACATAGATATGGTAATAACTGGGTCAACTCTAACAACGGGTACAGCGCAAACTTCTCGGTTGAGCACGTAAAGGGAAATTGGACTGTTGTTCGTCTTTTATGTAGAGTACTCGACGTGTTTTATTTAGTTTTCTTGTTTGATGTTGAAGCGGAATGTAGGTGTCTGTGAACAATTTCTTTCCTTTTTAACTCGGCGACATATGTACCTGTATACAAGCCGACTGCGTACATATTACAAGATGTGTACATTTTATTCATACCTTTAATACTTACTTTTACTTTATAATTATTTATTTCATATTTACTTAGTACATAATTTGCCAGACTAACGCACAGTACGTACACGTACGTTACGTTTCATGTTGCATGTAATAAGATGCATGATTCATATATGGCGATGAAACAAGCGGCTTCTGGAAAATATCAGATGTTATAACTAATTTAAGAAATTAGGTCTAACAAAAAATAAATATATAACTACTTTAACTGTCACACAACGTGGAAATTCTGCCAGCCTTCTGGCTACGCTACCCAGCGAGAGCGATTTGGGGTAAAGTATTTATTTGAATAATTTTTAAACTTTGTTTTTAATATTGTTTATTTATTTTACGACATAGCTCTCGATAGACCAAAGAAACGATATTTTAATCCTACTATTTCTTAAAATACTCGCAGTTCCCGAATTTTTGTGATATCGTTTATTTACAGATATTTTTACCGTAGTCGTATTTGACGAGTATACAAGGCTTAGGTTTTATACGGAATTGATATTGGTCAGTTCAGACACCAATTACAGAACCACATATATGCCAGATTTATCACTGATGCGTATACCAGCTGCTCGATGCTCGTGCTCGGTGCTCGATGTGTTTTTGTTCCGGCTGTCATGAAATAGGACTATTCCTATTCGCTGTCCATCCGATACGGTCGGCAAAAAGCCTTCGAAGGACCGTCGGTCGTGGGGCCGGCCACGGCGGGTGGCAGCCGCCGGATCACGCCAGTTATCGGGATAATCCCCCGATTAGAGAGCTCGACACACCATTCCCGCTTCCTAACTTTCATAAGTCTTACGATGAACAACGCAAATAACGCTGTCATGATGAGGGATGCAAACTAAGCCCGGAAATCTTTTCGTTTAAATCTAACGCTCAATGTAGATTCTCCATTATGTTAGGAGTTATTCCGGCCTGTCGCTCGTATCATTCAACTTCGAGAGATAAAGTTTGAATTGAGAGCTGTAATTACCACAAGCCGGCAACGGTAGATTAGAGAGGTAGGCATATTGGGAAGTACGAAATCATTTGTAATTTAGTGATAAGAAAATCCAACTAAAGAGTTTTATCAGCAATCTTAACTAAAGTCATTAAAACAGTCGTAAGATAAAAATTCTTTGAAGTGATTTGTCTCAATTCTGGAGACAGAATTGATTGAGCGGACTCGCAACACGGAATTTGCTACAGACAACTCTGAAGTGTGTTATAAAACTTTAAACCAAAAGTTTTGTCTTTGATCCAGCAGGTACCGCGCTGCGACTGAACGACCGTTGTTTCACTTTCCAGTCGTCAACGATCTGAAATTGAAAAAGCCTTGATTGGCTGCAGTCAGGACTGGCACAAATCGGCTAGCTGCGCCATTCACGACGATTTCAAAGGCACGTCCAAGCCACCACTAAAATTGCCATTGGATATCCAAAAGAATTCCACTCAATCGAGAGCGTTTCACTGTTCGGAGCGACAGTTTTGGGAAAATCAAACGTACTCGAAGTGAAGGGAATAAAATCGCTTCAGGATTTTAATCAATGTTTGTGAACGGGCGAAGCAAGCGAAAATAAATGAATTTCGACCTATGCAAATTTCGGGTACTGTTAAAAATCGCTAAATTGAGTTGTTAAAAAAACGTGAAATGTTTTAGTACTTTGTGATTGAATTAGCTGACTGGCGCAGCTAGTAGGTTTGTCGGTAATCCTATTGCGGCTCTCGCGCGCCAGTTGCTCCTAAAAGTTCAGAGTGCGCGTTCCCAACAAAACGCTGCCAACGCCTCGGGACTTACCACACAAACGTCGGCTTTGTACTTCTTATCCTGAGATGAACGTATTTCTTTCTAAACTAATCTGCTTGTTACTGTCATTCGTGCTTTATATACCTATCATACCATAGTCGTATCGAAGAGCGTTTTATCGTGGTTGGGCTTCGTTTCGTCTATAAATACAGAAACCAGGGTGTGGTAATTAAATTGTCACAAGTATTCGCAGGTAAAATGCTGCCTGCCAATTAAAGTTAAAATGCCCGACTTATAAAAAGGCTGTCACAATAAAAAAAATACTGTGCCATTGTATATATGTCGCAGGGAAATGGCCAAAACGGAGATTTGAATAAATCTCTAAGGGATTTAAAATGACAAATTTTGATTTATCATTTAGCTAGAAAACATCAGTCATTTGATCAAATCCCTGAATATTTTTAGTGAAATGACGAAATCAGCCAAGAAAGGCAACTAGTTTTTTTATTTCACCAAATTTGTTTAGTGAATTGATAAAATGACTGAAACACGTAAGCGAGTTGACGAAACGAACGCGCAATGTCAACTCGTTTTATCATTTCACTACGAGTACACACGTTTAGTAATATGATAAACTCTTGTAGAATGGAACGTGGTATTAAAGATGATTTGATCAAATCTCTGAACTGGTGGAAATATTTTTAACCGACTTCCAAAAAAGGAAGAGGTTATATGTTCGATAGTTTGTATTTTTTTTTATGTATGTTCACCGATTACTCCGCCCATTGTGGACCGATTCTAAAAATTCCTTTTTTATATGAAAGGATATACTCCCGTAGTGGTCCCATAGCTGATGACGGAAGGTACAACTCCTTAATAGTTAAGAGTTAAAGGATGATTCTTAAAAAAAACATCTTTTATAGGTAGATGCGTTAAAACTGTTAGTCATATTCTTTTTAGTGTCTCCCTGAAGTAGTCTCCTTATCACCAAGTCAGGATTAGATGATGGAATACCAGGGAAATCGAGAGAAACTCTGAAATATTATAGGCACTAACAATGTTTTGTATATATTTTTCTAAAGTTATCAGTTGCTTTCCTCTGGTTGTCATCATTTCATGCTGAGTTGATGATGGAAGGTACAATGAACTAACCACCTTTTACATTTCTTACTTCGAAAGACTCGAGATGCGCGCAAAGTGCCTCCTCAATCTTCCGATTCTGGGCTCTAAAAAATACTTTATATCACTACTAAAATCCATCACTAAAAAGCGAAAAATAAAAATTTATAAATAAAAAAAGAACCGACTTCAAAATAAACTAAAAAGCCATAAATAATATTTTATGTACGGTACGGATCACATTTGAATCTCCTTTTGAAGTCGGTGCCAAACCTGAAGTACATAAAGTTCTTTATTCAACAAAAATACCTATTACCTACTATGACTAAATATATATGTAGGTAGATAATAACTAAAGGCTCGCCGCCGCGGTTCTTAATAGTAATAAATGAATGGTTTGGCACCGACTTCAAAAGGTGATTAAAATGTGATCCGTACTGTACATAAAATATTATGAATGGCTTTTTAGTTTATGTTGAAGTCTGTTATTTTTTTTATTTATACATTTTTATTTTTTGTACTGTACAATTTGCTTTGTACCTTTCAAATACTGATAACTTAGCTGCAAAGTCACTATTTAGCATGTATAACATAGTAGTGACTTTATAATATCACTGAATGTGTCTAGTGAAATGATAAAACGAGTTGACTTTGCGAGTTTGTTTCGTCAACTCAGTGACATGTTTCAGGGATTTTATCAAAAAATTAAGCAAATCTGGTGAAATGAAATTTAAAAAAAATACAGTGACCAAAATTAAACTTAACAATCATCATACTAATAAACATCACAGTTCATAAAAAAATAATTAACTCAAAATTGTTCAATATATGAAACGCTAACAGCATTCCCCTCCTAACCATTAGGATAAGCTGAATAGATTACCGAGTCATATGTCAAACTGATTTATACAACTCCCTTTGTTCTCCAAATCACTATCTTCATACAAGCACTTGGCTTAGTCTATGCGTAATTGAAACTGGAAGCTTATTTATAACTGCGCTGTCCAAATTATACCAAAATTGACTACGTTGTTTTTATCTCTTATACATCTATATAATATATTAATCGCTTCGTTTTACCTTGTATAATACAGGATCTCATTTATATAGATAGATTCCGATCATCATAATTGTAACTTCAATTCTTCAATATTGCTTGTATTCCACTTTCTTCCAGAGACATCCAGATCCATTATGCCCTGAATTTCACGTGTACGCGAGTGTACCTCTCGAGTAACACTTTTGAGATTCCTTACACAGGTGTATATTTTAACACTTGAGTCGTAAGTTGCAACCTACCAACCTACTATAATAGCACCGTTTTCCGTATCTCCGTATATTTGACCAGCTCATATTTAATTTAAAAGAACCATTATCAAAAGTCTAATACGTATAATAACGTAGATACATGATTAATATCTATGTAAACTTAATTTAAACTTCACTATGGAAATTCCATTACGCAAGTTAATTTTTCGCTCGTTCCAAAATCGAGATAACATCCCTAAAGAGTTCACCTAATACTGCACCGTCACTTCGTCTCGCATTATAAAATATGCAGATAAGTTACGGGAATTGATTCGAGGCACAAAGGAGGCTGGCGAGCTGTCTATAGCCGAGCGTAGCGAGATTTCGGCAGTAATTTCCCGAGAGGCCACACCTTTATCTCATGACACTGAAAATATTTTGAATAACGTAAATAAGCTACAAACGTGTGCTCCAATTTAGCGTACGTTCTCTGCTATCTAATTTACGGAGATGCCGACGACAGCGCAGCTTGATCGGGGAAGCTGAAATTGTGACATTTGAAACTAGCGCCTTCACTTTTCGTGAATTGAATTCCTTCTGATTCTATTTTTGCAGCTTATTTTTAACTGTATATGATATCGCGCATATAAAAATCAACGTAAATAACTATTTATACTAAGTATATATATACGATACCTTAGTTCACACTCGTACTAATTACTCAAACAGTTAGGACGATTGTGCTCTAAGGTATCGATATATACTTGCTGTACATATCAGTTCACGTACTGTATATATCAGTCCAGTGGATGAATATATGATTTGTGATTTAGCCGAGCCTAGTACATTTCAAATGATTAGGCAGGTTACATAGCTACTACCATTCAATAACTTTTCACCTCTCCTGCTCAAAAAGTACGTCATATTAGCTGCGCGAAGCGAGACTAAATAGTACATCTAGCCCCTAGGGTTTAAAACAAAAGCCATATAATCCCATACAAATTACTATGAAATTGAAAAAAAAAACTTGCGGCCAGCTACATATACTACTTACGAATAATTAAAATCAAACAAACCAACCTGATCAGGTTGGCCAAAAATTCTGGTCGAATTTCTCAAAGTATACTTGTAATTAATTTATCATGAAATTTACAATTTTAATGTTAAGTTTTTTTTATTTTCTCGCAGTCGAAGTGAAAAGCAGAGTGTTTAACACGTGGTTAAAAGCCATTATGATTTATGACACTCAGACATATTTGTCCTCGCTCACTTCGTGAACTCGTCCAAATAATCACTTTGTACCATAATAGGTTATTATATAATAGTTGTAGTACAGTCATAAAACATAATATTTCACTAATAGATCTAATATTTGCTATATATATCAGGTAAAAAAAATGTATATTTATAACATCTCGGCCAATATAAGGCGATCATAGAATGAGCGACGGAATACCCTTGTACCCTATATGACAGGTTTACCTAGTTTAGAGTACAGGATACTATTTCTAGGCCTATTTATGTAATCTACTAATACTCTGTCACGCCACATCACAACCCTGTATCTAGGCTAATGTTTTGGAGCACCAAATAAATGATTTTTTATTTTTTTATTTTATTTATTTATAGGATTATAAGAATAATAATAGAAACGGTACAAAACAAAAATATGTATCATTATTACAGCATTTTTTGTAGTGTTCTCGTTTTTAGGGTTCCGTACCAAAAAGGTAAGACTCTGTGTCTGTCTCTCCGACAATTAAAGCGCTATATCTTAAAAATTACTTATGCTATCTATTTGAAATTTGGAATATTCATAAACATGGTCGAACATGTAATGCAAAGGAAACATTTAAGGGCGTGATCTGCACTTTATATTCTTTGTGATTAGATTCTGTTTTATTAAGAAAAATATGATGAAAACACCATTACCTCGCCTGTATCTCCGAAGTTTACCAAAGTAAAATTTTGAAATTATCATAATTTGTATAAATAAACATAAATATTACTCTAACTAAATATTTTTTTTCAAAAACCCTATTTGGACAATCCGGTTGCGTTCAGTTTGCACCTCATTTGTATGCAACGCTATAGATATCAGGTACAAACTCAACTCAACCGGAACCGGGTGATAAATAATTTTAGGGTAAGTGAAAGTTTGTACGGAACCCTTGGTGCACGAGACCAACTCGCACTTGCTCGGTTTTTTTATCAACACCATACTTATTTATAACTAAGTATTGGTTATGTCAAAGAATATGCTCTTATGTCTTAAAGCACCATCTAACCTCAAATTTTGAGCATAATTATTTATACGTACCACGTACAGTCAGCATTTAAAGTAAGTGATGACTTTAGTATGCAATTTGACATATGCCAGTAGTAAAATTGTCAGCTACTTATGATGCTGAATGAACAACAATCCATACTAATATTATAAATGCGAAAGTGTGTCTGTCTGTCTGTCTGTCTCTCTGTCTGTTACCTCTTCACGCTTAAACCGCTGAACCGATTAGGATGAAATTTGGTATGGAGATAGTTTGAGTCCCGGGAAGGACATAGGCTACTTTTTATCCCGAAAAAATACCCTTATCCGCGATAAACGAATTTAAGGCGGACGAAGTCGCGGACAGAAGCTAGTTTACTATAATATTTTCTTCTGTTTCCGCAATTATTACTCACTAGCTGTGCCTGCAGCTCCGCCTGCGTGTAATTCGGTCTGTGTCAGTAAGCGGCTAATTCACACCTTTTCCCTGGAGCCGAAACTTGAAGTAAAGTCCAGATAAAATGTTATACAAATACCATTAAATAAAACTACACTCAAAAATCAATCGTTTTTCGCACTTATTTAAATTTTTGACGTGTTTTAAAAGACAGAGTATATACTTAGAAGTGTATATCGGACGATACAGTACCACTTTTCTATTTTTACGTCCTTGACTGTAGTCTCCCTAAATCAAGTCCATGGCAAATATCACCCAAATTGGTCCTCCAGTCAAATCAGTCTAAGCATGAAAAGGTAAGAAATATACACATAGATATCCAAACTTCCTAACAACCTTTCGAATTTAGGTCTAATATTATTTAGAAGTAAGAGTAGAGGAAAGGTGAATATAGATATTCAGGAAAAGTATTTACATTTCATTTACAGTATGTTTATAGCACAACTAAATATGTACCTACATATAATTATATTTACAATTACGTACTCCAAAACTAGTTATGTAAAGTATATTTACATAACATTGACATTTTACAATATTTTTTTGTACACCACATTGTGAGTCTTCCTGACGGGCATCAGCACGTACAGCTCCGTCATTCAATATACTCTATGAGCTCCGTGCAGCTGGTGACGCGCGCGCACGCCACGTAGAGCTACCCGTGCGAGAAGCAGCTCGTGCGCAGGTCCACGCCGGCGGCGCGCAGCGTCTGCCCCTGCGACTTGTTGATGGTTATGGCATGGCGAAGCAGACGCTCAAGGGGAAGGAGGGATAGGCACTTGAAGCGGAGCGGGAAGTTACTCGGAATGAGGGGGGTGCGGGGGATGAACACGGCTTCTCCGGCGCCGCACCCCATCAGGATTTGCGCCTCGATGAGGTTTCGCTGCAGCTGCACTACTTTTAGCCTGGTTCCCTTGCATAACTTTGGAGGTGACAAATTACGAAGAAGCATGGTGGGAGTCCTTAAGCGCTCAATGAGTTTAGGAACTCCATCAAGTATGTTGTGACGAAGCCTTCATCCAAGACAGTGTTAATGGAATTATATACTTCCTGTTCACCTTCGATTTCCGCCAATATCCGTGCATTAACGGCTCTTTCACAAACCGAAGAGTTCTCAAGTCGCATCACCTGGCTCAGTTCTCCGTATACGCTCCAAATATGGTCTTTACGGACGGAACGATCTTGCATAACGTCTCTGGAAATCGAATCAGGGGGGCTACGCCGAAACCCGAAAAACGAAGTTCGTATAGCGCCATCCCGCTCACGCAAATACAGCTTAACATGAGAGCGATAGGGACGGCACGTTACGAACTTCGAATTTCGGAGTAACGCCTCCAGGCAAAATCTTGCACATGTGAGCCTCCTCCTTGTTGATACCACTGAGCCACTTATCTCGTATTTTGTTGTATTATTAAATCAAATATATTCAAATAAATTTCTTGCAATCCGTACCCCCTCTTCTAAACTTAGAGTTAATTTGGCAAAATGCCAAGATATTAATTTTAGCGCCACCTGTTAGTTTAGCAAGGTACTCGATAGTAGTCAAAGGCTCGTGTAGCACATATTGGAGAAAAGTTTACACCACTTTCCTAAGTAGCGCTATAATATTCAGGTGCAAACTTAACTCAATCAAGTCTAGTGGCTACCCCTCCTTTTAAGGGTTGAATTTTTATACCATATAACCTGGCTCGGGATTTTCTCGACAGATTAGTAAAGTTTGCATCAAAATCTGTTTTGCCGTTTTCACGTGATGCGCGTACAAATAAACAGACAAACAGAAAAGACATCTAAAAACTGTTGGAACGTGTTCTGTTATCGATTATAAGTATCCCCGGCCAACTTGTTTTCGAATATCTTCCACGTAAAGACTTTCGAGCCTCTTCAGCTTTATTATATGTATAGATAGAAGATGTATAGATGTATAGATAGATAGATCGATAGATAGAATTTAGAAGATAGATAGATTAAGGTGTCAAATGAAATGTACTACTATAATATAGAAAATCTAAAAAAATAGTGATATGGAGTATTTGAAGGTCACTAATTCAATTTTAGTTTTTGTATGTTTGTATGTAGGTGTCGATGTAGCTTCATCACGCCAAAACGGCTGAACATATTTCAACTATTTTTGGTACACGGGTAGCTGGGCATCTTCAGATAATTATAGGACACTTTTTATTCGACTACGCTGAAGAAAAAAATAGGGTTATGTTTTTTTCCTCCGCTGACGAAGTTGCCATCTAAAAGGCTACAAATTTCATATCTGTGCGGACGAAGTCCCTGGGCGAATTCTTGCACATGTGAGCCTCCTCCTTGTTGATACCACCGAGCCACTTCATTAATAAATCAATTATTCAATTAAATTTGTTAATAACCGTACCCCTTCTTCTAAACTTAGAGTTAATTCGGCAAAAAGATATTAATTTTAGCGCCACCTGTTAGTTTAGAAGAGTAATCGATACTCAGCTCGTAGAACATATTCGAGAAAAGTTTGCATCTTCATCTTAAGTAGCGCCATACGATTCAGGTGCAAACTTAACTCAATCAAGAGTAGTGGCTACCCCTCCTTTTAAGGGTTGAATTTTTATAACCTATAACCTGACCGGAGTTTTTCTCGACAGATTAGTAAAGTTTGCAACAAAATCTGTTCAGCCGTTTTCACGTGATGCGCGTGAGGGATATTGTGTTAGTGTCTATTTACTTACGTATTATGAGAATTGATTTGGCAAGTTTTGAACATTTTTTTAAAAAACACCCACATTCAAGGAATGATTTGTTTACTTGATCAATAACCAGTTAAAAACCATTTACTTGAATATAGGTGTGAATCATAACGTATAAAATAAGTTCAATCATATTACTTGGTGATAATTATAAAATAATGGAATTATTTGATAGTTATTTAGATATAAGTACTGATTTGATTACTCGTCGCCAATATGGTTCACTTGTTATTCTTGCCGCTGATTGGTCAATGATTCCTATTGGTGTTTATTGTGAACCTTATTTCTGATTGGTTGACTTCAATCCCAGTGCACGTGCTTTCTTGGGTTCTATAAAAAGCCTCGACAGAGTATAAAGTGACACATTTTGGTGAAGTCAAACGAGCAGAGTGGAGCTAATCGTAAGTTAAGTACTTTTGTTACTATTAGTTATTCTCTTCAAGGTTAAATGATTTTATTAGTGAATTTAATTAGGTAAACACTTAGTTAACTGTATTTACTCACTTGCTAATTCACTTGTACTAAGTTTGTCTTGGGTAATGATGCTTACAATGAATAAATACAATTGTTAAATAGTTCTTAAAGTTTTATTCCTCATACAATCCTTTTATTCATACTATTTGCTTATTTTGGATTTATTAATTACTTATCAAGCTTGCGGTGATAGCAATTAAATTTCATGCTGGTAGCTTCACTCTAAACTATGCATTGATCCTTAAGTAATAATTTAACACGCGCACAAATAAACAGACAAAAAGACAAAAATTCTAAAAACTGTTGGAACGTGTTCTGTTATCGATTTTAAGTATCCCCGGCTATTACTTTTTTTTCGAATATCTTCTATATACAGACTTTTGACCCTCTTTAGCTTTATTATATGTATAGATTGAAATAAAACAATCTTAAAATTGTAACTTTGACAGAGGAAAATATATCATTTCTCAGTCAACCCGTGACCATGGAAAGCTGAAAAGCTTCCAAAACGTCGGGGATAATATACGCGATATAATCCGTAAAATTGTTTTATTTCAATGAACAATGTACCATGTTTCATAACCCGGACATTTTCTAAGGTGAAATACAAATGCAATAATACCATCTCCAATAACATAACCTCCTTACAGGATTTACGTATAACATGAAATGCAGTTTCCAGTAACCGGAGCCAACTGTTAATAGGTATATAGGCGGAAGTAAAGGGATAGTGCGGCTGGGAAGACGGATTGTAGTTAATTAGTGCGATCTATCGCCTTAGGTGGTTATTACTTACACTGCCGCTATATAATTATTATTATCATATCAATTCTCATGCGGCTACCAGGCACCACCGTACGGTTTGCTCCGTGTCTCTCTCCGGAGCTACGGTTCATGCCGCCCCGCGTTCGTTTCATCTTAAGGTGCGTCCACACTTGTATCATTTGCTCGTATCCGATCACCGTGCCGTGGCATGACTGCGTATCGCGCTGCTTGGACGCTTACTGTCGGCGCGCTGATCATACCGTACTCGTCCGATATAACTGTGTGATACGCGTAGCAAAATGGATTTCGAGCGATCCGATCGGCGCAACGTCCAAACGCGTGATCGTGACACGCGATCATGCTACGCGACGATGATCTGATACGGGCAAATGATACAAATGTGGACGCACCTTAGTGTTCATTTAACATTCCTTTCTACACAAAAAAATTGGTTGTCTGTAAAGTCGGTTTACGGACGATAATTTTACGTGATAACATCATAAGAAATCATCTGAAAAATTGGATAAGTACTTTTATGAATTCATAAGCCGAACGCTTAGGCCCTTAGGCCGATCGTGCCCCTCTATCGCTTGTTTCACGCTCTCGCTTGCACGCTCGGCTCAGTCGGAACGTGACAATGAGTCATGCTTTTTCGTTCGTGCAGCCGGCGTTCATCGATTTATAAGACGTTATCACGTCAAAAATCCGTACGGGTACTTTTTTTATAAACGTGCAAATATGAAATGTCTGCAAATTTAATATTTTACTCAAATCAAGGGAAATAGGCTGGTTCGTTTAATATACTTTTCGGTACGTATTTTGTGCTTGTTTTTACACAAAATCTCGCGCACTAAGTATACTGCGTAAAATATAATTATATGTACCTTGTTTCCATAACCTGACCAATCTAAGAAGGTATTTCCGAGATTTAATTGAATAATAATTTCTAGTTAAAACCAAGTGCAAATTCTATCTCGAAAGACGTAATCTCTTTACAGGATTAAGACATAACATGAAGTGCAGTTCCCAGTAACCGGGGGGCCGGCTGTCCTAGGAGGGCGCGTCGGCAGTAATGGGATAGTGCGGCTGGGAAGACGAAGTTTAATTCATTAGTGCGATTCCGCCGCTATTATCGCCCCTAAACGTCTTACACAGTATTTTACTTTGAATGGTGTTTATTGCAATTAACCTCTTTACTCGCAATGAATAACCAGTTGTGGTGTGGTAATTATTGCAATTATGTTGGTAATATTTATAATATCGCATATATCATTTTAAAAGTTGTTTAATTTGGCCACAGTTATTGCTTTCCATCAAGTGTGCTGTATACTTGTTGTAACAAAACTGAACTCTGGAGTTCAAACTAGCGATCCTAGATATTTGTTTAGATAAATGGTTTCGTGCGTACAGCTCTCCGTGGCGCTACCTGTGGTCTCACCGGAAGATCAGCGCTGGCTTTCAAGCCAGCATTATGCTGAGGTGGGACCATTTCGGGGCATATTTAGTCATAGTAATTTATTTTCATATTGCTGTATAAATATGCCCTCGAATAAATGCATTTTCTTTCTTTCTTCTTTCTTTCTTTGAGTAATTTGTAATAATCTATGTTAACTTAGGTATTTTGTAATGTTATTATCATTACTTGTTATTTAATATTTCTATGTTTAACCGAATTATTTGTCTAATGTTAATTTTCAATTTAACCAATAAACATTTCAAACATTTTTTTATAAAAAAAAAATTGCTAATGTTATTGCACATATTTATTTTAAACAGAGACTTCCAAAATTTTGCCAAACTGTATTTATTTGCGACAGGTACAAAAATCAATACTCAGGTATAAAGTATTAAATACACGTTATTACTTCATAACAAATAAATCTTTACAGTACCTCATTGAGGTTCGCGTAATTAATAACAAGTTGCGCCGTGGTAATTATCACGTTCCTCTTGATAATAATCATACCGCCGCCGTTGAATTATTTAATAATAGAAGTTGCCCAGAACTTTGTTCGTGAAGATGAAAAAAGTCATAACCCACTTTTTTGCTTTTCCATAGTCATGGTATAAAATACCGTATGACTATCCTCAGGTGTGCAGCAGCTTTCCTTGTGCCAACAATGGTTAAAATCTGTCTAGCCATTTTGGCGTGAGGTGCACAAAAACACGATACGGTATAATACATACAATGTTGCAATGCCCTACAGGGTTGCATAGACGTAAAATGTACCATCTTACAATGTGCCCATAAAAGCAATAAATGAAGTGATAAATGATGTCAACGTTTATTTTTTAATTTTATTATTTAAAATGTAAGTGAGGAACATGTACTATCAAGTTGAATGTGTGTGAAAAGGGAAAGTAATGTAGGCACATTGTTTTTTTATCACTTAAATATTTGATGGCATCTGAATACATTTGTAACCGGAAAATGAGGACACCAACTCGACTATCTTCCAAAGATTCCCTATCCCTCAGAGGATGCGCCCCACAGAGCAGCGTCTGCGAGTATATAGGAATGTGCTCTCTGATCGGGATGATTAGATTAAATTAACTCACGCTTGACTGAAAAGTCATGCACCAATTTTATTTTATAAGAAAAATCTAAAAACATTGAGGTTTCCTTAAAAATTATGTATAAGTAATTCTCCATTGCCTGTAGGCTGCCATTGAAGCGAAGCTTTGCAAAATTAACCAATCACATTCCGCACATTCAAATTTGCTCGTGTTGGTTTCAACAGTGACGCACCCTGAGTAGTCTATTTCACACAGCTCCGCTCCGTTCCGCTTCAATGGATGGAGTTTACTCCACTGAAAAGAAGCACACTGAATGAAAAAATCGTGAAGCAGTTTTTCTTTAATCTAAATTAATCTAAAATCGGTGGTCTGTAATCTAAAATCGGTGCCAATGTCCGTCGCACCAAATTTCATGTCTCTTTTAGTTTCAGACTTTCCCTTACTGACCCATTTGTGTTGATTTCCCACGTTTGAATCAAAACGACTAGATACTACAAGTCTGTCAGCATTAGTGTTGCATCTGGACCCAGTGTCAACTTTAACTTCGTAGTATGTCTTGTAGAGAAAAGGACTTGAGTCGAAAACTACTACTAAGGACGATAAACATTTGGGTTTTAAATTCGGAGCTGGTGTTTTCGTGTGGCTCACGTGGCCAATCTTATTTCTAAAGACCCATATCACAATGAGCATGTGAGCACCCTGCAGTAGTCGCAAAGTGCTAATTTTAACCGGACCGGTAAGCCAATTGGCCACGTGACTCAAGGCAAAACATAACTAAAGAGTACATGTATTTAACAAAGAGCGAAGAAGACAGGAGATGTTAACTTCCGACCAGTTCCGCCCGTTCCTCCTAAATAAGTGGGCTAACTATACTATGGCGCTCCTGTGGACTTCGCGCGTGTATCAACCCCATATCTCCGCCATTTTGAAAAACTGCCAGATACTAAATTGACATAAAAAGCTAATATTTTATGAATTATTGAACCTGCTGACAAAATTTAATGAGAATCTATTGCAAAAATGCGACCAGTAGAGGAAAACATCCGGACAGACGGATTATATGAAATCATTTATGCCCAAAATGAAATGCCTTCGCTAGCGCTCGGTCAATTATTTGCACGTAATTAAGATACCGTGGTTGACTCGGTCGTTACGTTCACTTCGCTGAAATTCCTGTTTTGCCAACTGTCTCCTCCCAAAACGGACACTTCCAATTCGTCCATATTACCTACCATTCGTACGCAACTACAGGTTGGTTACATTCTTAATTTTACCACACTCCCAACCTTTTGTTTATTACGCGGGCTGCTATTTATGTGTGTATCCAGAATAGAAAATACACAATATTCTCCGTGATGATCGATGTACTATTGCATTAAATTAAGACCAATTTTTAAAGCACTTTTTCCACTCCGAATGAGGTACTCGTATCTCCAAAACGTGCTCTTTGAACGCGTCGACGGCATCATCACAGGTCGAATATCGTTGACCAATAATTTATCATTGGGTGCCCAATCAAGGCTGTACGGTGTATGACCCGTTAACTCTAAGTTTTGACCTTCTAAAAATCGAGTTATTCTGCGTGATGTACGACAGCTGGCATTGTCATGGTGAAGAATGATTCTGCGTCGCTAGTTGTTTTTCCGTAGCTTTCAAATACTTCCAGCAAACAAATGGCCGTGTACCACTAACCGTTTCACGATTATCTACTGGCACTGTAGCCACATGGCCATTAATACCAAAAAAGCAGGCCACCATTTTCTTCAAAGTGCTTTTTGCGCGAGTTGCTTTCGTTGGGCTCGGCTCATTTTGAAACAAACCCACTTGTTGATAGTTAACTTGTGCGGGATCCAACACGAACAAATTATTTTACTAAATGTTCATGTAATATCTTATTTACTCGTCATACGTCACGTCTGTATTTACGTCTGTGATACAACGACCGATTTCGGGCAACCTTTAGTTCCATTCTTGCAGCGAGATGACGTGTAAACCCACCAAAAACAAAAGACAAACGTACATAAGAAAAAAATATATAGCGGCCAGTATTTAAATAAAATATAAATTTTACCTTAGAGGTCTGATATGGCGTTTAAAAATATTGGAATCCCGGATTCCGGTTACATAAGTGGCAGCCCTCGTAGAGCACACAGTCTCTGTGGCACCTTCATGATTAAAAAACATACAAGAGACGAAATAATTATTGTTCTCTCTAATATTATCTCGTTTATCAGACTAAATATATCTGTAGTATTATCTTGTTGGTATCTTCCACAGCTGGTAATCTTCGTATAACAAAACGTGTACGTTAGCGCCATGTTGTTTTTAATGTTGACTGACGTTTTTCTCTGCTGTGATTAGCTGTTGCTTTGTCAATACACTCGTCTTGTCATCTATATAGTATATGTCGAAATTTATTTTGTCACTGTCACAGTAATGTGTTATCAAGTGATGTCCTTGTGTTTATCCTGTCTTGCTTTTTGCAAAATGTTTTAAGAGTGCTGTGTTTGTAGAACTTTGCGAAAGGACGCTATTTTACACCATTACCCGTAAAATACTTAGTGGTTGAAGTGTATAAATCGTGATGATCTTGCAAAATTATCGACCGCAGAACTAGCGAACATTATGTCCAAGAATTCACAAAACTATTCTCAGTAATTTCATTGCTCTGACTATCCGATTTACAATTATGAATTGGTGCAACACAACCAACAAAATATTAAAGGGGACAGACGTATTACTTGCAATAAAGAGGAAAGCTTACGACAAACTAAAAAGAAATTGAATAATAGATCTTTTAGCAAATTGTGTGTTGTATTTTTTGCCATTGAGGTATAATTCTCAGGATATAATTTGATCACGTAAATACAATTACTGAAGTTACGTGTCCAAATTTACGTGCCGGGAACTATTCATTCTAAATATTAGACCTCATTCAATGAACCTAGACCACTTTGGCTGAATACGTTACGATCCCTTGCCATATTGCAATCTCGAATAGAAAAAAAATTAACGTCAGTCAACACTAATCGTACAGATTAAATATAGTTGCCTAGTGCAAATAATATTTGTTTCTGAGTTGGCAGTCTGATACGTAGTATCTCTTATTAGTCTGTGGTATCTTCTTTGTTGTACTCTCTTGAATCCTAAGTTCTTTCAATCAGTTTATTATCAAAAGAGAGGACATCAATGGGCTCGCGAAAATAGTCTAATAAAAATGCCACCTTTTGAACGGCAGGCATACGCTAGTGGGAGGATCAATTGGACTATTTATAGAATCTAAATTATGATTATGAATAGTGGAAACGGATTATCTGGATTGTGTACATGCATAGTGTTTTTGTTATTTGTTTTTTATTGTATATATGCATAGAAATATATATATGCAGCCTCTTTACAACAGTGGTAGATGTTTTGTTGAAATAAACTTATGTAACTACTCAGCTGTAATTATATAATTATGTAAAGAATTTCGTCAATTCGTTATCCGAGATTAGTGTTAGAGAGTTAGTAGTAGATTGCACACATTGATTTCTTTTGTGCACTAAACTGTACTAGGTATATTATCAGTTATTACATTTTATGCATCCCACTCTAACTCTAAGTAGCCGCGTTGGCATTCCCGAATGTGGGTTTGCGCTCCTCTGAATCCGATTACTGCAAAGGAGAAAAAAAGATATCAAAACCGGACTTTATCCTTGCTTTGCGTTGATAAGTCCCTTCGAGATCATTGACGTAACGCGACTTCCGAAACGCCGTAGAATTACGAACTGAAGGTTATTTGTTAAGTCATATTTATTTGTGCCTATCTCCCGATTTATTGTGATAATTCATGAAAGTCGGAAAGTTTAAATCAATATAAAGTTTATCGTTTTTATGGTTCAACTCTTCCAGTAGAAACATGAAGCCCGTGAACGGTCCTTTGTGGCAATTGAGCCGTAAAGCGCCTCTTCAAAGTATTTAAAGTAATGCCGAAGAATTCTTTGATTTGTAAGGTAATCTAACTTGAAGGTTGTTTTGTTTCACTTAAACAATTCTGGCGCTGACGCGAGGGTACCGGTGAAATTGCCTTCATAACTTACAATCTCTGCGTATGGCATGTACCTCTTAATGTAATTACAGTTCAAATTGTTCTACTTAATTGGTTTCCTTGAAAACTCCTGCATTAGCTGATTGTAATCCGATTGTAAAAGTAATTCTTACGTGATGCAGAATATTACTGTGCTTTTAAACCAATCGTGAAACTAAGATTTAAAGATAGGTGTTTTCGTTTTATAATCGAGTAGAAGGTAAATGTCCTCATTATTACTTCAGCGTTGTCGGATAAATATTTATTTGTTATGCAAGGCTGCAAAGTAGTTATTTGCCGCGAGTGCTTCAATTGAAAGCCGAGCAAGCGAAGGAAGCTAAGATTGAACTACAAGCGGAGCGAGTGGTTCAAATATAGATTCCTGAGCGTAGCGAGGCTTGCTAGGCACGAGTAGCCAAATAATTTTGCAGCCGTGCGAAACACATAACTTTTCACCTTACTAAAGCGAGAAAATGTGTGATGTAATAAAACAAACTATTTTTTTCCATTCAAAACTAGTAACAATGAACCTAAGAAACACGCTAATAATAGTTATAACATGACAAACAAATAAACGTAGTTAGTAGCTACATTACGACAGAGAGCTGTAAATAAGCCATACTGGTCGGGTATGAGATACTGGACGGACCGAGTCGTAGGCTATAACATAATACCAGAATGGCATTTACAGTCGAAGCATGTGTACTGTTTTTTCTCAAAAATGTAACTTAAAAATATTTTAGAATTATATTTTTTAAGCCCGCCTTAATGCGCAAATATTTTTTTTAACATGGACTTTGCGTTTAGTCATTTTCACGGTCTTATCATAGGAATCAAATTTGTAATGTAAAAAACATTTTTTATTTCTGAATTAATGTTCATATAATAACTGATACTTTTTCAATAAATATAAAAAATACAATCCTAAAACACCAACATTAATTTCGACTTGTTTCTGCTATTTTACAAGGTTTCATTATGAACTAAACGCAGCTTAGAAACTATTTCCGCGCAAACCTCATTGGCACATTGATTTTCTTTAATCTTTTTTTTTTAATCTGCCAAGACTAACCTCTTTTATTTATTATTTTTCGATAAAAAATACAGTCTTACTTAATAATAAAAACAATTAGTCGTGTGTCTATTAAAAATAAATAATCAATTTTTAAATAATAACATATTTATCGTACATAAAATAACGTTTTAAGATGTTTAATTAACTTTTTGAATTCATATACGACCTTATCGCACTCTCATTCTAAGTCTTCGTACAGGTCGGTTTTGAGAAAAAATGTAAATTCGAACTAGCTAGCGTGCATTATTGATTTTTCCACGCAGATTTGGCGCTGTAAATGGAACTTTTCCGAGCGAGTGAGGTGAAAAAGTATTTTATAACCATCAGTTGATGTCTAGCTACCCGTGTACCAAATATTGTTAAAATCCGTTTAGCCGTTTTGACAGGATGAAGCCGCAACGACATATACAAACCTACAAAAAAATAAAAATATAATATTTTTCGATTCAAAGACCATCACATGGTCCGTTCGACTCTTTTTACATACAGTCTTTTTACGACAGTTACTTCATTATTACAACTTTATAATAGTGTAGAAGTCAATTGCGTTAGCTAGGGCATATGCATAGGATGGAACCCTCTCGATTACCACGTCGCGTTCTTCTCGGTGCAGTGGCGGATGCAAAAAGAAACGTTGACAGGCCATTGCTTCGTTTTAAAGATTGCGCAAAGAGGGACATGACTGCCTTTCATATTGACTACCAAAACTGGAAAAAACATGCGGAGAAACGGACGGAGTGGCGCAAACGCGTTGTGAGGGGCGCAAGTTATGTGATGAGGCCTGGTTCGTGGCACTCGCTGACAAGAGACAAAGACGTCGTCAAGCCGACTCAGTACCATCTGTCGCAAATTCCTCTTGTCAGGCTTGCGGTAAAACATGTCGCTCTCGTATCGGTTTGGTCAGCCACCAAAAACGGTGTCTCCCGAACACTACACCATAAATCGTCTGCAATAGACGCAAAGGCCTATAAGAAGTCAATATTTCACTTCTATCAGTTGGCTCCTGGGGTATCATTCGAGATTAACTTTGCGATGTTAACCCACCTGCTGCGACATGAAAATTGAGCGACAAGCGATGACAAGGCAATAATTAAAAGTAGGTAACGTTAGTATAATTGTTGATACGTGTCAATATTTAATGTTAATACCGTTTACCATTAAGAAATTTTAAAGTGCCTGAAGATATCCACTCCCGATCCCAATTATGTAAAGATATTCAAATTAACTCCTGATATATCTACAGATATTGATTCGCCTTTCTCGTGAGTCTACTTTATCATTAGAATAATTGACAATATTTCATTTTTTAACAAGGCTTGGATGATAATATTTTCTTCTGTTTCCGCGATTATTACTCATTGAAATAAAACAATTTAACGGATTATATCGCGTATATTATCTCATTTTAGTTCCTGACGTTTCGAGTAATAGGTCTGCAGTCTGTGAACATGTCATTGACAAACCAAACCACTCAATTAAGTTTGATAAACTTTCTATCCTTGCCAAAGAAAAAATATATTTTCCCAGAATGCTACGCGAGGCTATTGAGATTAAAAAGCATCCTAATTTCAATAGAGAAGATGGATTGTCACTACCACCAGCATGGGATCCTGTAATACATCTCATCAAGGAACAAGCGAGACACAGGACTACAAAACCTTCATTTCCGAACGGTGTAAAATATCTTATCTGTTTAAAAGTAGTTTAATAGTCTCTGTTTTTTAAATATTATAATTAGTAATGAGGTAGCCTGGGACTTTTTCTTTGCAGCGTTTCTTTTCTCCTCAGTACGCCTCATTTGTGAAATGCTGCTTGGTAAATTATTAGAATAAAATAATTAAGCCCTTTTGGCACATGTGTAACTGTCTTTACAGCTTAGGCCCATCTGGCATGTATGTACACCTTTATTTGTGTTTTTTCAAAAATGGGTAGTTTGCACAAATTGTAACTTTGACAGAGGAAAATACATCTTTTCTCAGTCCACCCGTGACAATGGAAAGCTGGAAAGCTTCCGAAACGTCGTTAACTAAAATGAGATAATATACGCTATATAATCCGTTAAATTGTTTTATTTCAAGGCTTGGATGAAATAAATATCTCTATAAGTTTTCCATAATACCTCGCTTTCAAAAAAAGAAAAAAGAAATTGCAAAAGTTCCTTTCTAAAAGAGGTAGGTGACAGTCACATCACAATTACGCACAAGCAATTAGTCAGGTGAATTTAGTACAGGAATTGTACTGCTGTTCTAATGAGGGGGTGGGTAGTGCCGATGGGAATTTCTCGGGAACCGAAAGGGATAAATACATTATGTACTGCGTCAAAATTGCTCATAAATAGTTCCATTTATACTTGTCAAATCGGTCACAATTTGTTCAAATAGCACAATTACCAAACAAGGTTAATAGAGCACATTCAATCCGAAACCAGAAGCATGTCAGGATCCATCCCTCAAGGTAGCGTACTCGGTTGTCTATTATTCCTCATCTATATAAATGATCTCCCCAAAATACTTGACCATACCTGTGTTCTTTTTGCAGATGATATATCTATAGTGTTTCCATATAATGCACAAGCAGACAATATAAATTCTGTTTTAAACAATACTCTCTCAAAGGTCATCGATTGGTTAGATCTTCACAACCTCAAAATAAACATAGAAAAAACAAATATAATGCAGTTCAAACCACACCAAAAACGTAGTTTAAATATAGATTTTACAAATAGTAATCAAATCTTAGAATGCACAAATTCATCTAATCTTCTTGGTCTAGAAATAGATACAAACGTAAACTGGAAATATATTCAGAAAATTTCCTCAAAATTGGCTAAATTTACTTATGCCTAATGGAAGTTAAAAAACATGCCCACCTTAAAACCGCTTTATGTGCTTATCACGCATTCGCCCATTCCTGGCTCCGGTACGGTATTTTGATATGGGGTAATAGCACACATATACAAGACATACTCATCCTGCAAAAGAAATGTATCAGAATTTTAGTTAACATAAAACAAACTGAAAGCTGCAGAGCCCATTTCAAAGAACTTAATATACTTATTTTGACCTCCACCTATATACTCGAAGTATGCAAATTTTTCAGAAAATATTCCCATCTTTTCCCAACACTAAAAGACCCGAAAACCAGTAACTTGCGCCCTAGTGAAAATATTCCTGTCCCATTTTCCAAATTAAAAATCCATAGTTCTAGTCCATTTATAATGTGCATTAAATTTTACAATAACCTCCCAAAAGATATAAAGAACGAGGAAAAACATACCGTATTTAATAGAAAGCTGACCAAATATTTGGTAGATAATTGTTTTTATACGCTGCAAGAGTTTTTTGAAAGCCATATGAAATTATATATATAGAGACTTATTTATATACATTTATAATGTTAAGATTGTATCCGTCCTGTAAAATATAAAAGTTCTGTTATTATTTTTATTTTATTTTTTCAGTTTTATAATAATTTAGGAATGTTATGTTTCTTATGTAGCTGAATAGACATAAGTAATTGCTATAGGCTGTGAAGTAGTACATACACCTTTTAATTTAGTCAGTAAGATGATAGGTATAATATTTAGGATTTACTAGTCCTTAAGCATATAATATCCTGTTTTAAGTGTTGCAGTGCCCTACAGGGTTTCATAGAGTTAAAATATAAAATGTACCATTTTCCAATGTACCTATGAAAGCAATAAATAAACTGATAACAAAAAGAGTGCTTTGCAAACGCGCGTCATCGTCAGCAAAATAAAGCTTTGTCAGCGCTGCCCACTTAGTCGCTAGAAGTCAGGTGCTGCCACGTCACTAAATATTTTTGAGTATATTTCGTGGTCTATTTTGTTTATTTTAAAATATATTAACTAATTTCTGAATACAAAAAACTCTCCAGCTACTATATTAGGCGATAGATAGATAGGTGTCAATCAGGTGGGTGTTTATGTAGACGGGAGACGCGCAAAGCGGGCCCCATATACTTAGGGTTACCAAAACTTAGAAAGAATGGAAAGAAAAACTTTACTTTTGCGTAACATAGATAAGGAGAACCTATACATCTTTTTAGGGTTCCGTAGCCAAAATGGCAAAAACGGAACCCTTATAGTTTCGTCATGTCCGTCCGTCCGTATGTCACAGATTTTACTCAAAAACTACAAAACGTATATTGATGAAATTTGGAGTAAGTATAGGATGTCTTGTAGAAGCCGCTACTTTTTTTGATTAAGTGGATATTTTCGGAAATAATCGCTCCGAAAGTTGCATAAATTGTGACCCCCCCCCCCCCCCCCCCCTCCCCTCTGTTATCCACACCTTACGAGTATGTCCAAAAAATATGAAAAACATCTCGAAAATAAAACTTAACGAATACTTTCAACGAAAATGTTTTTAAACATTAGTAAGTATGTAGCAACACATCTAATTCAAAGAACACGGTCATAACGCACGAATAAATTGCTTGAATCAAACAAAAATAAACTATTGATTTAAAGTTGTTCGAGGAACAATTAAACTTAAACCTTGTCCACTTTTGATATATGGCTTTGTTGGTGGGTATCGGTGATTTTACAAGTTCAAAGAGAATGAACAAAATACATAATAGTGCCAAGTATTAATGATCCAAAAATAATCAAATCAAACTAGAATAATTTATTTCCATATGTTACTAATCACTAAGCAGGAACAGTGTTTCCTAAGTTGGGGGTGTCCTGTGTCGTGAGATTCAATTACTACAAAAACGGTTTGGTTGGACTAACCAGTTCCCTTCCAAGCGCGACAAAAAAAGAGGGCTGGAACCGCTTGGAGAAGCTACTGGTCCAAGAAACACCTGATGAAGGGCGACTACCCCTTGTCACTTAAACGAAGGTTTTTGGATTTACTGTCAATTCTCACCTACGGTGCTTACACTTGTGCTTGACAGACGCTCAGAAGTTCAAACTGGGGGTTTGCCAGCGAGCAATGAAGCGTACCATATTAAATAGGTGTTAAATTAAAAGATCGCATCCGGAACAGCACGCTACGCTTCCAAACTTAAGAGATTGGCATAGCTCGGAAGACGGCCAGGTTAAAGTGGGACTGGGCTGGTCTCGTTTATCACATGCCGAGTGAGCTGTGCGCCAAGATTGCCACAGAGTGGAAATACTAAACGGAGTCGCGGCAGACATCATCGGCAATGGCGGAAAGAGCTAGACTCCTTTGTAAAGGAATGGCCAGAAACCGCCCAGAGCAGGCAACATTTGGAAGAAGAATGGCGAGGCCTTTGCCCGGCAGTGGGACCCAACGGGCTCATAATGATAAATGCGAGTTGGACCCAACCATTTAATTTTTAGCTTTTTTGTGTTTTAAAAAATAATGCCATAACGGTTAGTAGTAATAATGTATTCTATGAAATGGTCAAGTGTCTAATTATTATAGTTCCAGGTTTAATAGTGACATTATTCGAGTTTTTGTTTTGCTTCAAAGGACAATTTTTTGTCGAAATGCCTGTAGATTTTAAGCACCAAATCGGGTCCCGCCGTTATGCGAAGTTGGGCACGATATTTAAATTATTTTTTAAAAGTTCGGGTTTTCCACCAAATAGGTCGAAATGTGTCAAAAATCTACAGACACTTCGACAAAAATGTGTCCATGAAAGTGAAGAGCTTGAAACTCTCGAATTACCCATTAATTGAGTTCTTTAATTGTACCCTCTGTGTAAGGACCCTAAAAAGTGCGGCTTGTAATAATCATTATGATTGACCAGACGATTGGCTTAGTTGGTTATACTGGCGGTCTCGGGTTCGAATCCCAGTCAGGGCAAGTATGTGAAGAGCACTAATGTTTGTTCCTGGGTCTTGAAAGTCTTCTATGTAAATTTTGTTGAAATTTATCCTTCATGTATGTTATGTATATCGTCGCCTAGTATCCACAAAGCTTGTACTTAGTTTGAGGCTAGGTCGATTTGTGTAGGATTGTCCTTGATATATATTTATTTCTATTTATACTATGTTAGTCTAATAATATAATATCACTGATTTATACGTACCATAAAATCACAATTCGTTCTGATGGTGATTAATTATACGAAAACTTGTGTATGATAATAACCTCATAGGCTGCAGGAGGCCGGTTAAAGTAATATTAAATGTTTCTTTACTACCATTATTATTATTTTAATCCTAACTTTAGAACTAAGTCTACAAAAAACGAATCGAAAAATGTCTATGTAAAAACTAGTCCGTAAAAGTTTATCTTTAGCAACACACAACAATCGCGTAAATATGATTTATTTAATGCGTGAAAATTGTGCTAATTACATCAATTGTTTGCCTTTGTGTCAAAAATTACAGGGTTGTTTCTTATAATTTTGTGCTATTCCACACGACATAGCTCAAACAGTTCCTAGATTTAAGTGACAATGGTTGGGGCACATTGCTCATAGAACATCCATAGTCACTTGAGCAGGAAAGTACCCGTACCAGACAACGCAGGCCCCCAACAAGATGGACCGACGATCTGAAGATCATGAGAAACGTTGGACAAGGGCGGCGCACTACCGGTCGTTGTGAAAATCCTTGGGGAGACATTTGACCAGAAGTGGACGTCCTTGGCCTGATATGATATTGATGATGATGACTGCTTTTTGTTTCTCAACATTGGTTCTACTATGGTATGATAATGCTGTCTTTGTTTTGTTTCGTGTGATTATTTTTAAGGTGCCTCCACACTCGTATCAGTTGCTCGTATCCGATCACCGTGGCGTGGCATGACTGCATATCTGCATATCTAAGTATGTGATACGCGTATCAACATGGATTTCGAGCGATCGGATCGGCGCAAGTCCAGACCTTTAATAAACGTTATTTTCATGTAACGCTATATTTTATATCGTTATAATTACATAAAAAACGTTTTTGACGCCGTATCCGTAGCGGTATCCCTTATAACGTTATTAAACCGTTAACGTTATTAATACCTATACATCTATATCGATACTTCGGCTAGCGATATAAATAACGTTATGGACCTTCTCTTTCTTACACTCATATTCGCCCGCTCCTGCATTGCGGTTCACGGCGCATGGCATAGTTTTGCCTTGCCGTTGCTACCTGCTTGATACGAATACCTACTTAGTGTACTTACAAGCTATGTACATAATTCGTTAGTTACTTGTAGTATCAGATCGGTCTTTGTCGGCCACACGGTGATTTGAAAATACGTTCTGATTTAATAAACCGAATACGTCAGAAGCTGGGATTGGGAAATACGAATGCAACTAGTGGTGAGTAAAAAGGTTATAAGATTAAGGCCCGAGAAAATTAGCAGAAATAAGCTAATCAACGGAAACAATTCGTGTAGTTTTTAAAATTAGTACAGGGTTTCCTTGAGGTGTCCTAATAAACCTCCTAAAAGTCCTCGGGTGTGGGGGCTGGGCTGTGCTGACGTTAGGATTTTGGTTAAATGTCACTTTTTTCAGTTATTTGCTTTTATCTCGAAATCCTACAAAAATACTTGAACAATTGCTGTTATAAAAATAAGCTACAGTGATCTGTCTTTACAGCTTAGGCCCATCTGACATGTATCTACACCTTTATTTGTTTTTTCAAAAATGGGTAGTTTGCACAAATTGTAACTTTGACACAGGAAAATACATCTCTTCTCAGTCCACCCGTGACCATGGAAAGCTGAAAAGCTTCCGAAACGTCGGGAACTAAAATGAGATAATATACGCGATATAATCCGTTAAATTGTTTTATTTCAATGAGTAATATTCGCGGAAACAGAAGAAAATATTATTAACACTAAATTTAATAACACTCCTTAATCGTTTTTCACCTTTACGAACGGTAGGTAGAAGGCGTCCAAGCAAAAGGTGCTGGCAATGTTGCGGAATACATTAATCCAGCGCCGGCCGCCGGCGCGCCGTGTGCCTAACCAAAGAAGTGCATACGGAGCGGCAACAGCGCGTAGTTCATAACGTTATTTAAACATTTATAACGCTATTTTATAATGTTGTGGTTTTCATTCCGTTGTGATATGATATAACGTTATAAAGGAATATTGATTTTATTTGAACGAAATTTTAAACACAAACGAAATATATCGTTATTAAATCGTTTTTTAGGGTTCCGTAGACAAAATGGCAAAAACGGAACCCTTATAGATTCGTCATGTCTGTCTGTCTGTCCGTCTGTCACAGTCATTTTACTCACAAACTAAAAGATGTAAATTGATGAAATTTGGAGCATAGGTGTCGTGTATTAACCGCTACTTAGTTTAATAGTTAAATAAAAAATAAAAAAAATATTGGGTTAACATATATTATACTAAAATAAAAAAAATCAGCAAATATCAAGGTGTGGCACATATTTCGACAGTACTTCTAAAAACACTTTGAGTTTAGTGAATATTTTCCGAAATATTCGCCACGAAAGTAGCAAAACTTGTGTCCCCCCATCTATTTTCTAAACGGTAAGTTCAAAAAATATGAAAAAATTTACAATTATAAAGCTGAATGACTACTTCCAACAAAAATTGTTTTCAACATGATCAGACATACCGTTTTTAAGTTATTGCCAAAAAACTGCGCTTCTCAGCAGGAGGAGGTAAGGGCCGGGGACATACGCTCTTTTGTCAATGTTTTTTTTTTCATCTGTAGTGCATTTTTTTGTATAAAAGGCTGCGGAACCCTTCATGGGCGAGTCCAACTTGCACTTGGCCGCTTTTTTTTTCATAAAGTTTTAAAGGTCTGTGCGCAACGTCCAAACGCGTGATCGTGACACGCGATCATGCTACGGGACGATACAAATGTGGACGCACCTTTAGTCAGCTCATCCCGGATTACTGCTGTCAGCTGCATATCTGCCTTTTTTAATGAATTAATTTCTTATGAGTCTCATCATTAAAACCTACGTATATTTATTTTTGACGTATTGAAGCTACATAATTAAGTATTAATGCAGTGATCCTCAACCGATTTGCGACGGTAACCCTACGGCTCACCGAAACCGTCGACTGCTCAGGAACACAAACACGGCGCAGTATAATGAATTAAGTTAGGAACTCTCGCAGCCAACCCTCCTTGTCACACCTCTTGCGTCCGACCTCTGGCAAATTTAGTTCGGAGCTTCAATGACACCAATTCCACACTTGACGTTGCTTTTGTATCGCGACCGAAATAATGTAGTACGGTAAATTAAATTCGCACTGTAGCTACGTACACTTCACCCTTTCTTGATGTGATCACTTTAGGTTTCGGCATATGGCGTTAATAGGAAATGAACATTCCCTGCAGAAGCATGCAGGTACTTTTAAATTATTTGAAGGCAAATGCAGGCCTATTGATAAGTAAGGTACGACGATTAAAATACAGTATAGTCAATCAGATATTGAAATGCTGGTCGAAAAATGAAGTTTTCACCTCTGCAGCTCAAACATGTAGATTTTTCTTTGAGCTAACAGTGCAAAATGCGATTTTGCTGCGAGCGTGAAGTAAAGAAACTTTTAAATTGCCATTTTTCAGTTTTCTTATCTTTTGAATTGTTTCTTTTTTTCAGTGCAGAGTCTATTACAGAATTAAATATTTGAACTTCGAGGCGCTCGGTCTCTTTCACATTCTTATAAAGAAAGCGAATGCGAAAATGCGAAAAAGATCTAACCCATAACACTTTCGGATTACGCGTAATACATTTTAAAATATCTGTTACAAACCTAATGGCGATTTTTTAATAATTGAATAACACAAATTATATTATTAAAAAAAATGCTGGAAGCAAAGTCTTCGAAAGTGAAGTATTTTTATCTTCTGTTGTGCTTTAAATTGAGTGTTTCGGTTTAATATTATAATTCAAAACAATTTACAACAACTGTTTATTGAGATCTTAGAAGAAGAGGATAAATAGAAACGTGATTTATCTTGTAACAGTTATTCAATTTTTTAAGAATCAGGTAAATGGTATTGAAAGCAGTTAGTGGGGTGTTCTTTGTAAAAAGGGTTTTTTTTTATTATTTACTTCACCTGATCACTGTATAATATTCATTGGTGTGTCAAATACAATAAGTATATATGTGAATGGTTGAAGAATTCTTATTATTTAGAATCTGGGTCGGGATTCATCATCGGCACTTGCAGTAAAAACATTTTTGCTCTTTTGTTGGCCAAATAACTCACATTCAAATGCTAGGGAAATAGTATTTGCTAAATGCGTACTCGAAGAAGTACTCTTATCATTCATAACTTCGCTCCTTTACCCTTTTTATGGAATATTGTATTTCCATTTTTATAGTGAACGAGAAAAATGTATCTATTCTTCTGTGAAAAACAAACACTGAGTGATACAAATTGATTCGTTCGGTCGCTAGGTGATTGTGTCAATAGGATCACATCGAACCAGGCGATCGGGACGATTTAAAATGTCGTCCCAAGCTCATTATCCATTTAAAAGGGACGAGTTATAGCAAAAATCAACAGCACTCACTAACGAGAGTTCGTTTCGATTCCGTCCCAATTTGTCATTCTGTAGAGCTGCTGCTAAAAGGCTTTTGAAAAATATTTAGTTTCTTTACATTTCGTGTCTTTCAATACAGAACTGGAAAAAGAAATTTGAAGTATCGTGGAATATAGGTTATATTTTAACCGTTTACCAGGTACGTCTTGCTATTTAGTACTGTTAAATTTTCAATGCTCGTAAATTCTATATTTATTGTTACATCTCAATGTATTCATAATAATTTGGGTATATCAGTTATGAAGGCAATTAATAATTGTATATTTTCGAGTAATAAAGGTAACAATAACAGTTGTCGCAACCGTCGTGAACGAGACGTAACTCTGCCATAATTTACAAATATGTTGATTGAACGATTGGTTGGGATTGGAGGCTGATTGAGAGTCTACGGAATGTGAAATTGATAAACAACTGTGAATGGATCCAATTATATCTGCGGTAGCCCAGCCATTTAGATTAAATTTACACATTGGAAATGATACATGAAACGTATTAATATAATATTAATCACAAATATATAATAAAATATGAACACCGAATGACATTATTAGACAACCATTAACTATAGATAAAAACCGACACTATACTAGAAAAAAAACTGATGATTTTCAAACGACTGAACCGATTATTTTGATGCATAGCTTCTTTCCTCAACAAATCGGTAACGGCCTCATTCAGACGAAAAACTAAATCTAAAAAGGTTCTCCTTAGGAGCTGCGAAGACATAGAAAGATACACGGCAACACATGCCACACTAATAATACTCCCCTTTTTTGTTCGAGGTTTAAAAATAACTAAAAGAAAACTACAAAAGAAAATAAGACTTCTTTGTTGCACTGTTCTCATTACATGTATTAAGTAGACCGCATACATTAGAAGCTTAGTGAATAATCCATGAACGCAATTTGGATTCAGCTTACAAGGATATTTATTTTTCTACAAGCCTCTGTTTAACTGACTCATCCTTATCCGAAATTAAAGTTGGTCGCCGGCCGGATTATGTTCGCATCGATGTTCAGTAAAATAGTATAAGTATATTTGCAGCCGTGACATACTAGACAACAGTAGATTACTTCACCCTAACGTATTCGAGAAACATACTCGTATAATACACTAGTGTCTACAGTGGAGTAGGTACAACACGAAACATTCGAAATGAGATGCAGCGCAGCTGCACGCATGTGAGCAATACAGAAATGTTCCGCGAAATAGTACGCGGGACGGGACAGCCGGCTGATTCAAAAGATGAATTGAAAACATACAAAACACTTGTAGTCTCATTTTTCAGCGAGGAATTTTGCAAAATAAATCATCAGTCGCATAAAAGGCGCGGCGCTCCACATTGATATTCCCATGGCATTTTTGAAATACTCGCAGCTAAATGATAAAGCTATAAGCTCGGATTTAAAATGCGCCTTTTCGGGAATAAATCCATCACAACCGGGACGTCAATTAGAAAATATATTAACAACTGTTCATTAACAGTCCGTAATTGGAATTCTTTGTGGGAACCCATCAATAAAAATTAACAAGTTAATCAGTCGATGCCGCTTGTTCACAACCGGTGCGCAAATAAAATTTATTTCGCAGGTCACGGGGAGTAGCGGGCCTTTTTGCGAGAAGATAACTCAAAATATAACGGATTTGCGTAAAATATGTGAACCCTTTTGTATGCTAATACGATCCCATTGGTCGGAGATTGAATTTTGGGTTATCATGCTTAAGAATTATTCATGACAGATACGCAACGATTGTTATGATAATACTTTTAAGTCAAATAGGTATCAATCGCATTTAATTTTACTGTATTTTTAAAAATCTAAGCTTCCGCAAACGAATAAACGAAATGAAACGTCAAGTCAGTAAAATTGCTTTGGACTTTATTGGACTAATCGAATTCAAATTAACACGCTTTAATGAAAAGAAACAAAAACCTTGAAACCGGATATCGAAATACAGCGCCGCTTTATAAATCCCAGTAGTATTTAAGGACATAGCGTGGGCGGCAAAGAAAAGTTTGGAAGCAATAAATAAATGCACAACCTAAACGTTGGCGGCCATCGCGGCCGGCGCTAAATCATTTTATCTAGACGCCGTAAAACACAGTTACATTGAATATTAAATGAGTAGCACATGTGGAATTGTGAGAGAGGGACAGATTAAGGGGCATTCGTTTCAGGAAGGCACCGCACGTCTCCCGGGCGGCGGGAAATTGAAACTTTATATTTGAGCGCACTTTATCTGACCGGCGAAGCTGGAACCTCTCTAGCGGAAAATCCTTAGTCGAAATAAAATAAAACGAAAACGAATTTCCTCAATACTTTCTACGACTAGAACAAGGTTTTGCAACGGTTTGTAAGCGATTTGGATTATTTTTAACTCCCGCTTATAACAGATTTTTTGCCCAATAATTAATTTATCCATTATTTTATAAAATGGAATTTATTTGCTTCAAGCGTAGAATTTAGATTAAATCCGGTTACGGCGCATAAATTATTTCTTATGATATTATTGAAACGAAATGAGCTGCAACTTTTCCACGAATTGCACCTAGGGCGAAGCAAAATTAATATTTAGCTTGTTCTCTTCAACAGCACTCGACTACACAACTATTTTAATTTCAGTTCTAAAGCGATTAAGCACGGAACATTTCTCGTTATCGTGTTGGAGAAAGTGAAGGCATAATTTAAGGTAGTGTTGCAAACGAGCTGGATCGGCGAAATTACATCATCATTGTAATATTTCTAAACAACATTGATTTTAAAACCATTACTTAATAACTGTCACGGAGGCCGAATTTGACTAGGCATCTACAATTGAGCAATATGTGATACCATATCACGGCCATATAATGATTTATCTATTCGGGTTACATTAAGTGACATTGAAAAGAGGACATTTAAGGAAAATAGGGTTTAATAGAGCCAAATTGAAATTGAACTGTCGCCCAATATAACAGAATTCTTCTTTATTATATATCTAATCTGAGGAGCTAGTGTTGAAGTATATCTGAATTGAATTTGAATTGAACCACTTGGTAGTATAGATAAGTGGTTATGTCGACATATGTGTATCGGCACAGACCTGTGACAATATTTTTTTTCCTATGCCTGTAAACATTTTCTGCTGTCAATCTAGTTCGCTAATTTTGTATTTGACTATATCTAAATAAATCACTCGTGACGTGTTATTTCTACTAATTTGTTGATAATGACTTGTCATCTTGAATTATGTCTTCATAAAAATAGATTATTAATTTCAATGAAAAATAATTGTCGTAATGACTGTCTGTCTCCTAAAAATAATTTAATATGTGGAATTAAGTACCCTGATTCGATCTATTCATTTATTTTGTTGCATTCAGGAAGTAAGGGACAGGACAGAGTTAAATCTGAAATCAGTTTGAGACTGTTATTCTGACCAATAAATTAACTTTAGTTTCTACCGAAATAAACATATATTTTTTTACTTTTTCACTATATTCGATATTTCTGGCGTAAATAAACGTGCTGAAATCTCTAACCAAGCCAATATTCCCTATTTTCTAAAAAAAAACTGTACCCTCTTTAAACCCACTTTCAAAATGTAATATGCACTCCGTAACTACATAGCATAGGGCAAATTCCTGCGAATTTTCTGGAAGTGATCTAATAACAATATTACCTTTCATGTTACAAAGTCAGATGTTGACAAGATGTTAAACACTTTAAGGAAGATGTCGTGTTTGCCATTTATTATTTCTGGGAAACGAATATTACGATAATAGAAATGTATTACGTAAATATGCAACAGCTTCTCAATGCTGTTGCGTATTTACGTAATCTTTACTATTGTTATTAAGACTGACAGTTTAGTCGTACCTGTTCAGATTTTCATTAATGGTTCCTAATTCTACAAAATCTGATTTCCAAACATTACTAATACAAAATGGCATAACTACAGATTCCCAATTCTACAGACTCTTACTACTGTTCAACTGACATTGCATTTTATTTCTGGAAAAGTTGGGATACATATACTCAGTTCGGAATCTATATAAAAAGGAATTTGTAGGGAATCTGTAGTATTCGGAACATGGTATTGTTGCAAAAAATATCGGTAGAAATGGAAATTTGCAAATTTCAAAATCAAGAACATTTACAACATAATTTACCTTATAATTTAGTTTAGGATTTTATATATTGTTAGAATGTTAATTAATTCATTATTTACGTGTAATATTCAATTAATATATCTTATTAATAAAGTATATGATAATATAAAAAAAGAACATTTGTGAAAAAACAATATTCATGGGTGCAAACCAGACGAGCTTATTTCTATTTTATATTTACAACGCTTAAATATTTGCGGGCGTACCTGTCTGTCAGTCAATCAGTGACAGACTGTATATCTAAGATAACTCCCCGAATACACGATATTCCTTAGGGATAGATTTCAGAGTGTCAAAGGATGCTCTCTAGGTTATTGAGTCGATATTTTGCAAGAATTATGAACGTGAGAACCAACCGGGCCTACTCGTGTTGTGCATTTTGACGATTGGACATGAATAAATGAATATTTACACAGTATTAACGAGCCAGCAACTGTCTCCGTGCCGCCAGTCCTTTACCAAGCCGGTATAAATATTAATCAATCCTATATTGAGTTAATTACGCTTCTGCAACAGTGTTATAATAGTTATGTTGACGTTATTCCTGTAACATATATTATTCAGATCTCCAGCATATGGTTTTATAAGCATAAATTTAACTATTTGAGTGAATCAACTTTTATATGTAACTCCTTACCGTGGTTAAATCTCCTGAGCTACTCTTTTAAAACTACGATTGTTAACGATATTAAGGCAAAAATATTTGTATCCAATCAATATATGTATAGGTTCATTTTCACGGGCCCATTTCAACAGTATCAGTATCAGTATGGTCTCACCGGAAGATCAGCGCTGGCTCCCGAGCCAGCATTATGCTGAGGTGGGACCATTTCAGGGCAAAGATTAATCGTTTTTTTTTTGTAATTTATTTGTTTATGTTTTTTGTCTATGCGTCTGAATAAATTTATTTTCTTTCTTTCTTTGTTAATTACATTACAACTATAAGCATTTTTCTAAGTTACTCTGTCACTATTGTCTCCTGTGTTACGGTACACAGAATAACATTCAACATCCAACCATTTATTCGTTGTGTTGCGCAGTTACTACAGTGTTAACTTACATTATAATACTTTATAGTTTTATTCCTACATAATTTCAAAAAAATCTTCTTTCTTATTGGAATTAATAAAAAAAAAAAATAGTACACATTTCGATTCTACAAGTGTTCCGATTCTTCTCTTCAGAAATAACTTGTATTTTCCTTTCTTATCTTATTGTCATCCGTATATCGGTATACATACGTATGTAGATGTATAGGTATTTTTAACTGGTAACATGCGATCCTACTCTTTATTAAGATACTAAATTTAATTATAAATAATAAAAACCAAAGAAATTCTGCTGTTTATAAACTTGCACTATACTGCAGTTACCCAAATTTATCAGTCCAAGGGACCAATATTCATTAAGTGTGATGTTATTTCATGATTTACAAGGTAATTAGGGCAACAGGCATCTCAAGGTTCGGTATGCGCCTTGTCAACAACGTCAGTATAATAAGCAGTAATAAATCATCCCCGTTCTCAGCATACGTGGCTCTCCAATCCTGCACTAAACTTATGACCCTGACAATGTATTTAACTACAGCCAAACTAAATCATCCGCAGTATTAGATCGCAAATTTAAATACAAAGGGAATCAAAAATACCGGCCAAGAGCATATCGGACCATGTATATAGGATATATTAAAACTTACATGCAATATGAAAAAGAGCACTAGCAAAAGAGCGTATCTCCACGGCACTTGCGTCCTTTTGTTGAGAAGCGCCGTTTTTAAGCAAAACTCAGAAACAGTATATCCGATCACGTTGAAAACAATTTTCAACGAAAATTATTTTCAACATGATCGGATTTCTTTCAACATGAAACTATTTATTAAGTTTCAACTTTGCAATTTTTTTCATATTTTTTAGACATACCGTTTAGAAAATAGAGGGGAGGTACACAATTTATGCTACTTTCGGAGCAATTATTTCCGAAAATATCCGCTAAATCAAAAAATAATGTCACACATTGATATTTGCTGTTTTTTTTTCAGTCTCGGTTACATATATATAGAGTGCCGTATTATTATCAGTACCGTAATACCAGCCAACTATAGTCCAGGCACCAAACATTGACTTGGAAATAATATAATACATATATAGTTTAGTAGAATGCGCCTGCATCTTCGTTCGCAGAGGAGGGAAAAATCATAACCCTCTTTTTTGCTTCTGCTTAATCGGAAAAAATCTGGATGCTCAGGTACCCGTGTACCAAAAATAGTTGAAATTCGTTAAGCCAATTTGGCGTGATGATCGACAACAACACATCCATATCCATACTAATATTATAAATGCGAAAGTGTGTCTGTCTGTCTGTCTGTCTGTCTGTCTGTCTGTCTGTTACCTCTTCACGCTTAAACCGCTGAACCGATTTGGATGAAATTTGGTATGGAAATAGTTTGAGTACCGGGGAAGGACATAGGCTACTTTTTATCCCAGAAAAATACCCTTATTCGCGATAAACGAATTTAAGGCGGACGAAGTCGCGGGCAGAAGCTAGTCCAAACCCAAAAAAAAACAAAAACTATATTGAAATAAAACAATTTAACGGATTATATCGCGTATATTATCTCATTTTAGTTCCCGACGTTTCGGAAGCTTTCCAGCTTTCCATGGTCACGGGAGGACTGAGAAAAGATGTATTTTCCTCTGTCAAAGTTACAATTTGTGCAAACTACCCATTTTTTGAAAAAAACACAAATAAAGGTGTACATACATGCCAGATGGGCCTAAGCTGTAAATACAGTTACACATGTGCCAGAAGGGCTTAATTATTTTATTCTAATAATTTACCAAGCAGCATTTCACAAATGAGGCGTACTGAGGAGAAAAGAAACGCTGCAAAGAAAAACTCCCAGGCTACCTCATTACTAATTATAATATTTTAAAAACAGAGACTATTAAACTACTTTAAACAGATAAGATATTTTACACCGTTCGGAAATTAAGGTTTTGCAGTCCTGTGTCTCGCTTGTTCCTTGATGAGATGTATTACAGGATCCCAAGCTGGTGGTAGTGACAATCCATCTTCTCTATTGAAATTAGGATGCTTTTTAATCTCAATAGCCTCGCGTAGCATCCTGGGAAAATATCTTTTTTCTTTGGCAAGGATAGAAGGTTTATCAAACTTAATTGAGTGGTTTGGTTTGTCAATGACATGTTCACAGACTGCAGACCTATTACACCGACGGTGCTTGACATCTGCTATGTGCTCCTTCACCCGGGTTGATACACTGCGTTTCGTTTGACCAATGTATGAAAGACCACACTCGCAGTCTAGCTTATAAATGCCTGCACTCTGCAAAGGGGTGCTACTCTTCACGGGTCTAAGGTATTGAGACACCTTCTTCAACGGCTTGAAATATGTTTTTATAGAAGCACGCTTCAAGATGTTTCCGATCTTGTCTGTGACCCCTTTCATATGTAATACATCTCATCAAGGAACAAGCGAGACACAGGACTGCAAAACCTTAATTTTCGAACGGTGTAAAATATCTTATCTGTTTAAAGTAGTTTAATAGTCTCTGTTTTTAAAATATTATAATTAGTAATGAGGTAGCCTGGGAGTTTTTCTTTGCAGCGTTTCTTTTCTCCTCAGTACGCCTCATTTGTGAAATGCTGCTTGGTAAATTATTAGAATAAAATAATTAAGCCCTTCTGGCACATGTGTAACTGTCTTTACAGCTTAGGCCCATCTGGCATGTATGTACACCTTTATTTGTGTTTTTTCAAAAAATGGGTAGTTTGCACAAATTGTAACTTTGACAGAGGAAAATACATCTTTTCTCAGTCCTCCCGTGACCATGGAAAGCTGGAAAGCTTCCGAAACGTCGGGAACTAAAATGAGATAATATACGCGATATAATCCGGTAAATTGTTTTATTTCAATGAGTAATCATCGCGGAAACAGAAGAAAAAACTATATTTTTCGATTCACTGACCTCCAAATACCCCGTTACATTTTTTTTTAAGATCTTCAAACAGGCATTTCATTTTTACAACTTTATACTATTACAGATATCAAAAATCGATGTTAAGGATTATGACAAAACTATTAACTTATAAAAAATTGATTTTCGACCTCACTAGCTTTATATTGCCCAATCTGCGTGGAAAATTCCGTTCATGTTTCCTTTGTTCACATTCCCATTTCACATTCTCATTTCGCCCATATTCGCGACTCGTCAACCTACGAATCCCATACTGACCACTTCATATCTCGTCCTCATTCCCAACTTGTCCACACGCCCAACTCGTCCACATGCCCACGTTGCACACATTTCCATCTTGTCCACATTCTCAAGTCGTCCTCATACCAAATCGAAATTGTCCACATTCGCACCTCGACGTCGACCACGTCCCGATAATGTGGACAAGATGGGAATGTGAACGAGATGTGATTAAGGACAAGATGGGAACAAGGACGAGATGAATATGTGGACGAGTTAAAAATATGGACGAGATAGGAATGTAGACTAGGTGGGAATGTGAACGAAATGAAAATGTAGACGAAATGGGAATGTGGACGAAGTGAACCTAAACGGAAAATTCAATTTTATCCGCTAGCGTGGTTTATTGAAGTTCGAATTTATAATTGTTTAATATGTGTATTTATTTTTTATGTTATGAGTGTGTTTTGTAGGTTCGTTTTCACTAGTTTTCCTGGGTCAAGGGTCTGCTACTTGGCAGTGTTGGGTTGGCAGGAGTACCACCAACCCATCACGCAAAATAGGCGCACCATAAGATGTCGAGTTGCGGAAAACTAGCCTGCGTATACCAATAATCTATCACTAGGTCAAAATAATAGTTGGTTTTATTTTCATAGATTTCCTCCCTTCGCTCGTTCTTCAATTTTAGATTATTATTAAGATTCAATTTGGAGTGCGCCGAAACCTGCGGTTGCTCTCCGCGGTCGGCAACGAATTTGTAAGTACCTGTACTTGGCTTTCAATTCGAGGATTCGCGCCAAATAACAACTGCAGCCTTGCGTAACAAACAACTATTGTAATATGAAGCATGAACCTATTCATATTAATTATATCGCACCTAGACGAGATTTTATTTCGACCGTATAAAGTTGCGTAATTTTGGAGTATAAAGGTGGTGTTATGGTATTGAATAAATATTTATAATGCACTTTTGCCCAGTTGACACCTTAAACCTTAGGCACCTAATTTATAGATGTGAGAAACTGAGTGTCAATTCTTGGCATTAGGCTATAAAACAACGGAAACCTTTATGTAGGTAATGAATACAATAGCGGATTTATGATAAAGGACGCCTTTGATGAAGCTACGTAAAATGATTTAAATTATATTTTTGCTCTAGTTTTGTGCACTAAGTAAATTCCCATACTGTGTGTGTACACTGACTGCCAACACGTAGTAAACCTTTACAAAGGAGACGATATAGTCATTGATATTATCGCAAACCATTAGTAGCCCTCCAAATAACATATATCTCAGAGTTTCCCAGTACGCGTAATTTATTGTTTTATTTTTTAATCTGTACTAATAAATTCATGTCAATAGTGTCCATCTTTCTTTTCCTGCACTTTTATCACAACTGTGATACGCGACTCTTTGTCACGCGGCAAAGATAGTCTGTCACTTTCCTTTCAATGCAGTGCGAGAAAGACGGGTGATGCTATGTCGCGCTACAAGCGTAGTCGCGGAGAGTTGTGCTAGACCGGCTGGTATCTGGTATTGTGGGCAAGTAAAATAGGAAGTGAAATTTTATGAGCCGGATTTGGACCACCCATAACCATCTAAAAAATAATTTTATTGCGGATTTTTGGTTTTAACTAATATCAAAAAATTTGGTTATCATGCGTAGCTTCTGGCATGAAATAAAAATTATCCATCGACATGCATATTCCCAAACTACCTGTAACTCATAAGTTTCTAATTTTTGACAATATTATTTGGGCGGCTTTTTATTTACTTTATAGAAAACGAGAAGAAGGTTTTCAATTCGGTTATGTGAGCTACTTTAGGTAGGTACTCATTCTCTTGCTCAAGGTCGTAAATGTAATGGTTTCTAGAACAACAAATATTTCTCCAATTTTCTAGAAAAGTATAATATATTAAAAAGATCTTTATTCTCATGTTTTTCACCATTGAAATGATTTCTTGTTCAAGAAAATTAATCAAACGTAATATACTTGATTAAATTGAGACAGATATAATCAACCACATAGTGCATTTCGGTAAATGTATTTCTCCCTCCTCGCTATGTAACTACTCATATATCCTGTGTATCGAAATCAGGTCAGTTTATTTTAAGGCACTAATACAAAAGGTCTTCCTTAGTTGACATCTGCAAATTTCGGTTGACAATTAATAAATAAATATTACGGGACAATTTTACACAAATCGAACTAGGCCCATGGTAAGCTCAATAAGGCTTGTGTTATGGGTACTAGCCGACGATATATTTAATACATGTATTTACGTATATACATAGAAAACATCCAAGACTCAGGAACAAATATTTATGCTCATCACACAAATATTTGCCCTTACCGGGATTTGAACCCAGGACCTCAGCTTCGCAGGCAACGTTACTCCCACTGAGCCAAACCGGTCGTCAATAATAAAACAGACGCAACTGACTTCGTCCTGAGGGAGACCTTGTAGCCTTCACTCGACAAATAATCACAAAATGTCGTCCTCCCATACATAAATTAAATAATCCTTCCCAAATTCAAATACTTACTCTTTTCGATTATAACAACACATTTGCGAGTAGAAAACTTTCCAGACATGCACAAGCCTGAGGTTAACTCAAATTGAAAACATTTTATCTACTTAAATAATTTAAAAGATTCAATTTGAAATCGATGGTGAATTGGAAATAGATATTACTTGCATCAATCACAAAAGCTAATCATAGAATTTAATTAATATAATCTTTAATTATTTATTTAATTAACTCACTTATCCTTCTGTAAAGTAAGACAGACACATAAAACGGGTCTCATGTAATAACAATTATTCATGTTCCCAAGTCCCGATGTAATGCTGGCACACTAGTGTGAAATATTGTTATGTGTTACCTATATACCTTTTATAGTTGTACGAGAGACATGTTCATGTTTCTCGCACAACCTTGTTTCGTGACATTTTCGTGGCCTACATACTAATGACAGAGGGTGACTACTGAAAAGGGATCCGATAGTTTAAGAAAATTTGTCGTTACGAGCCGTGCGCTTGTAAGTAAACCAGATCTTGGTTAGCCCAGTAATATAAAGGTACGAATATGTTTTAGGTTGAGTGAAGAAAAATCACATGTTTATATAATATTACGTATTAGTACAGACACAAACCTATAATAGTATTTTATGCAACTGTTGTATAATAGGGGTCAAAAAAGGCGTGGGTTGGACGCAAGTAAAGACGCCACGAGTGTTTTTTGACACAATTATACAACGTTGCATACAATAGTTTTCCTACGACTAAGGGGACATTTACTAATTACGTAAGGACAATAGCGAGTATCGCAAAGAAAGACGCCACGAGCGTTTTAGACCGAATTATACAACGTTGCAAACAATAGTTTTTCTACACCTAAGGGGCCATTCATTAATTACGACAGGTTTTTCGAACCCCTTCCCCCACAGCGATCTCTACGTAATTAATGAATGACCCCTAAGAACTTTTTAATAAAACACAAAAAGTCTAAATATTTATATTTGCGCCGAGATTTTTCTAGCAGCAAATTGTATGATACTTCTTGCGCCACGACACAAATTTCTTCGGTAGTATTTTAATTTTTATGTGTACTTTTATGTGTGATTTTTTATGTGTAATTTTTCATTTTTTTTAATATGTTGAATTTTTTTGTTACTAACACCTAATCTTATTATTATTATTAACATTGTTAAAACACATTATGGGTTGAAACCTGAAATAAATGAATAAATAAAAAAATAAGAACAATTAGACTCGTCTTCTTACATTTTTCTCACTTTCAACAGTTTATAACAAGTCAACTTCAAGATGAATAAAATTTAGCGCCACGAAGAAAATTAAAAAAGCGAGCTGTCAATCAATATCTATGGCTTTCTTATTTTTTTTAATTCGCGTATACTTGCCAGTGATGAAAACATGTTATGATTTGAAAAAAATAGGCGATTAAATATGTGTACGTAAATTGTTTTTTTTTTTTTTAAGTTGGCAGCAATGCATTTACGTACATTTTTTTTTTAATTTAAAGCTGTATAAATTCGGCGGTTTGTTAAGTTGGTAATATAAATTATTTCAATAACATTAGTTAAAGACTCACTGAATATAAATTATTAGATTGAAATTTTCTACTCTGTGGCACCAAGGAATACGTTAATAGCAACATTGTGACACGCTTAGCAATGCTTTTTTGGGAAAAAGACTATAGAGTTTTGCAAGTCTTAAGTAATATATGTCTTTATATTAGAGTTGGTAACCATTTAAATGACAGAAAGAAGTACATAATGTATGCTTTTTCAGTCGAGTATCGCCTTTAGGCCGCGAAGCTTGATGAGTGAGATTAAGGTAAGAGTCTTAAAAATCTAATTATATAACTACTGTATACAAGTTTTACCCATAAACTACAGTAAATGAAACATAGCTTACAAAATGATTACAAAAAGAACGTTGCGTTCTTTACCACCAACCATAAAGTATAGAGTGATGGTCCAATCTAAAAAGTATGCCTTTTAGTATGATTTTCAGTGTTTATTTACGGATTATAGTTCACGAGTAGAAAAAAAATCAAATATAGGAAATCTTCGAGTAATAAAAAGATGAATATACTTTTGCTTGTTGTAATGCTGCCCCATAACACAAACGTCAATAGTGACAGAGTTACTTATAAAAATGCTAATAATGTAAGCTTTTAACATACTGACGAGATGGGCCCTTAATATTTCTTCATATACCTATCGTTTAAAATCGTAGTTTTAAAGAGTGACTCAGGTGATGTAACCATACTAACGAGGCTCTAAAAAAGTTGATTCACCCAATTACATGTCGATTCTTACAGTAATTATGAAAAAAAAACAACGGCAAGTAAATGACTTTATAAAACTTTTGTAATATAAAACGCGTTGCGTTGGTTCTTTTTATTGATTAATTAATCTTCCAACTTTGAAAAGTCAGTTAAACAAATTGGTTACAGGCGCCGAAATTGCCCTTCTAATCCAGATAATTGAGAAGTAAATCGAAAGTAGATACGACTTTATCTGAATTTGACAGCCGGTACGTCCGCCATAGAAAGTTAATAACATCGAGAAAGTTTTGATCCCTTTGGCCTAATCCTGCTCAATGTCGCTCTAAGCGGATCCAATAACGGAAGTCAATTCCAACGCAAATATTTTTTAGTTCATCTAAAAACGAAGCGACTTGTAAAATATTTTCCCGCGCGCAAGGTGAAAATAACGTCTTCGGTAAATTTAGGTAGTGCTAACCAAATCCAGATCCAGATTCCAGGTGTCGACGGAACAATGCAATTCTACGAACAAATCATGTCGTCGCTGCCGGCATGCAGCCTGCAGTATTTCTCGCACCGATTCCGCATCAGTTGATGCTGGAAACCTTATAGGACGTAGTTCTCGCTCGCACATATTTTGTTCGAAAGAGACCACGCGAACATTCGATTGCAGTATAGCATCTAGACTCGAACCATGTACCTCTTCTTCCCAAAACGACAGGAAACTAATTTCTTTGCGAGCTCTTTCAATCGAACGTGCAAAAACACATAATACTGGTTGAAATAAAAACGCGTGTTGCCGCAACTATTTACATATATCGCATGAAATGTCTATTGGTGGATCGAATCGTAATAATTGTTGATTTTTAATGCAATGATTTGCGTTATTACCTACCATCTTTAAGTCTTCAATTCATCATGCAATATGTACCTATCTAACAAATAACGAAACTTAGGTATAAGGGTTTCCTATTATTTTCCTTATCACAATAACTGCCTTAATTTGTTCCCACAAAAACACCTATGGTCAAACAAACCCATAAATAAGTTTTATTTTGATACAAAAATTCCGCCGAGTTGAAAATACACGTTATACCTACCATACTACGAGGAGGAGGGCACATACTAAGTCCATTAGTAGAACTGTTTGAACTTACGTAATTATATCGGGCCGCAGGTGCTCCAAATGCCTTCTAACAATAACTAAAATAATTAACGATTTCAGTATAAATTTTCTCATTGCTAGAACGTTTGCCCGAACTGCCTCAATTTCAACCTTATACTTGACCCGAAAATTCCCTGAAATGTATCTTCATCGTAGAGCAAGCAGATGATTCATTTCATTCTAAGAAAAGGCAAAGAATAACGTCTTCGTTGTCGCAAGATATATTAAATAATTTCATTTCAAAATTCATTTCATGCCATAACTGGAAAGATAGCCTGCCTTCACAAAAAGTAAAATACAAGTCAATAGTGAAACGCGTAACTTTGTTCAAAAGGATTCCTGTGTAAAAGGAAAAAGGAATAAAACTGTTGGCTGACGAATTCGACAGAGATTTATCGTCCTCGGCAGATTTTAGCGAATCCTAATTTGGTACAAGGCTAAAATTTGAAAATCCAAGTCCAATATTTGTATTATCTTCGAGTGCAAAAGGATTATCGGGATACCAATCGTTTCTAGTGGAAAGATTCAAAAATCTCTAGGAAAAAAGGCCTCTCCCTCTGGCTGGACGATATTGGCTACACTTGGTAGCTACACGATAATGTGAAACAAGCAAGACTTATGCGTACTTTAGGAACAGAATTGCTCCTTTGTAGTAAGTATTTTTTTTATAAATTGAACCAAAGGCATATTCCACAATTTCATTACATACAGTTCGCAAGTGGATAGATTATTTAATATTTTATGTGTGACTTCTATGTGTTTGGTTTTGCTAAGAAAAAGTAGATTTCATACTATGTGGTATAAATTTATAGGATTTTAATTACTAAACATATAACACGACAATCTGATACATCGCTTTAGCCCCAAACTGTTTGCGCTAGTTAAAATAATTTGTACAGTAAATAAATAATATATTTATTTAGCGCAGAAATAGTTATTTGTTATACAAGGCTGTAAAGTTGTTATGTGAACCCGTGACCATGGAAAGCTGAAAAGCTTTCGAAACGTCGGTAACTCAAATGAGAGAATATACGCGATATAATCCGTTAAATCGTTTTATTTAAATTAAAATATATATTTGCATTAAGTAAAACAACGTTTAAGATGATTAATCAACTTTTTGAATTCCTATACGACCTCATCGCACTCCCAACTTCAATCTTTGCGCAGGTCGGTTTTGAGAAAAAATTTAAATTCGAATTTCAAATGACTTTTCCACGCAGATTTGCCGCTGTAAATGGAACTTTTCGGAGTGAGTGAGGTGAAAAAGTCAATAACAGTTGGAATAAATCGAAATCATGCGTTAAAAACAGATACATGACAAAAAGCTAAATTATTATTTACTAGCAGCCGCCCGCGACTTCGTCTGCCTTAGATTCGTTTATCGCAGATAAAAGGTATTTTTCCGGAATAAAAAGTAGCTTATGTATTTCCCCAAAACTTGATATTTTACTAATTTAAATGTGAAGCATATTACCAAGATTTCAAGTGCCTAGCGTAAAAAATATTTACCGTCCATACAAATTTTCATTCCCTTTTTCATCCCTAAATGATCTGATTAGTTTTTTCTGGGTTTTCCCAGCAGCAAATGTTGGATCATATTGTATGTCTCCCAGCAAACACTTCACTCTCATGGAACTGACATTTCGAAAGTGCTTGTAACTAGGCCTACTTGAATAAAGAATATTTTGATTGATTGATTGATTGATGAAATGAAATTTGACATACATTATACCCTATGTCCTATTCTGATATATAAGTAACTGGTAGGTAAGTTTCATAAAAATTCGTCCAGTAGTTTGTGAGATTAAGTGGAACGTACATATACATATTTTCACGTTTATAATATAGTAAGGATATCGGCAAATAAGCACAACTTCTTGAAAATTCGAATCTTATGAGCAATATTTTTTACTTACTCTTGCGATTTATGACAATTAAAAAAAAAAACAGTTACAACTTTTTGAAGCAATTTTGATTGTACTGTTATAAACATGAAAGTTTGTGCCGATATATGAATGTACGTTCCTCTTAATTTTAAAATCTACTGAACGCATCTCAACAAAACTTTCCAGTTATGTTGTTTGAACATCAGAATAGCACATAGCCTATAAATTGCACCTCTATGCGGACGAAGTCGCGGGCAACAGCAAAGCACATAAAAGCCAATAAAATGTCCAATACTTGGAAAAAATGACATGTTCACGTTGCCGCCATACTGGCAAATATTAAACCTTTCTAGGAATCAAACCCGGGACTGTTAGCTTAACAGACGTGATTACATGTTAACTAGGCACACATGAACAAGTAGATACGGAATAATATTGGAGTCACTACCTACAATAACACGATATATACTATAATGTATTTAAGTTAATATCACGATTTCAAGCAACCCCTTTTCTGTAACATAGTTGTTTCTTAGAGATGTCATCATCTAGGTACATGTGCTGTAAACATTAATAGGTATGCAGCTTCCCAATAATTTCAAATGAAACGCATTGTAAAGAAAATAGTGGTATTTATCCACTGAAATCAATATTTCTCATTTCACAATACCACGATTTCAATCTTTGTGAAATCATCAGAAATTTGCATACAAAAAGCGCTATCTGTTTTGCATAAATCGATTTACCTATCCTCTTTCAAAAGCTGGCTTTTTTTCCTTCCCAATTTCAACGCCAAGTTTATTTGTAAACAAAGTAGCAATTGCTCTAGGGTATTACCAAATAAAAGTTTGGAACGCGGCCGAAAATTATTCTTATTTTCACGTTTTTATTGGTGGCGATAAATACAAGCACAATAGCAACATTGTTGCTTGTTTGTTTGCCTTAGAAACAAATAGGGAGAAATCTCCGAAAGTTTGACCGTCTTAGAGTGTTAAGGATTACGTTGAAATGTGCCAAAAATATACTTCGGACTCGGCAGACTTTGTTAAAAAAATATTCTTCTAAGCTACTAAGTTAAAGATTAGAGAAGGTAAAGCGAGATATCCGACCGTATCGTCGAAGTAATAGCATGGTTTGCCTGTCTTACATAATGATTTAAGTTACCTAGTGCCTTTGGCATTTAAATACTACCTCAGCGCTCAAGTTTCCTCATCAAATGTAAGCGATAAGGCTGCCCTGCCGATCCCTACCACAGATCGAGTATTTTCGGCAAAGTTACCTTTACAAGGGTTACTAGGCTCCTTCCCATGTCTCATGAATAAATAATAGACCAGTAGACTTTGCATGCATTGCCGAGATAACAAAAGGACAGAATTCCGAAACCATGTCCGTGTATGCTTGTTCGTTTGTATGTAATCTTAAATTATTGCGTTTCTGATAATGCCAAAAGCCCTTCTTTGCTTTTTCTGGTGTAATCTTGTAACCCTGTATTTTGAATAACGTCATTAATCATTTTATTGAGTTATTTGGAAACCACGAAATGTAAATACGTGAAATAAATATTTAAATTTCAATATCTTAAATCTTTTTTTTTATTATAGAGATCTGCAATCACTCGCCAGACTATCAGATGTGTTGTACGGACACTGGCGGTTTGTAGATTTAGAGGCCAATGCCTCATTCATTACTTAGATAATGTGGTTACGTTTGAGTCTCTTTAGCTCACTGACATTATCAAGCAATCCAAAGTCTAGAGGGTTGGAGCGATGGGTGAGGCGTGCAATGTGTGGTTCGTGGTTCCTTATAGCGTTCAATTTCTGATGCTACTGACTGTTGTCATGTTAACATACTCTTGAATTTCAATATTTTTCGCGACCCATGGAGCATTTGTAATTGTTCTTAATACATTGTTGTACCCTTTCGAGGCATGCTATACTGCTCATACTGGCAACTCCTCGTCGGTATGCCGTGTGTCCAGATAGGTTTCAGAATCACTTTGTATATTCGAAGCTTGTTATCCAGTGAGAGCACTGAATTTCTTCCCATCAATCAGTACAACGTGGCCAAAGATATGGTTCACTTGATCTCTTTTTGCCTTTATATGATTTTTCCAGGTCATGCGTCTGTCTATTTTCACGCAGTCCGTTTGGGGTAAGATGCTATTTTCTATATGTACTGAGGGACAGTTCCCAGTTCTTAGAGTAAAAGTAATGTGACTAAAATCTGCTAGGGCAAAATTTATAGTTAGTGTTCTGATTGATCTATAACAAATTTCGAACTATTTGGTATAAACAGAAATGGGTTATGGACATACCGTGCCGTGCACGCATAGTCTTTTAAGCCACGGTTTTTTTTTTTAGTATGCAGTGGAAAGTACCACGGGGAATGAATACTATTAAATTAGTCAGGAAAAGTCTCCAGTCCTACTCAGAAGAAACGTAAAATTGTATATACGAGTACAAGACATCTACACAATCTGAGGCATTATTTTAGGCAGGAATGCCTGAGGTTGCAGGTTTATCGCGATCTCTCTCTCTTTCTCTCGGCTTTCGATTCGTGCCACTAATACTTTAGATCTGAGACATAATATATTTGTCCACCTCATTAGCTCGGAAAAATCCCGTTTATAGATACAAATCTGCATGGAAAAATCAATTTTTCCCGCTAGCGTGGAGAAGTAATTTAAGTTCGAGTTTATAATATTTAATATGTGGATGTGATTATTATCAGTTATGGGTGTGATTTGTAGCGTCATTGTCACTTCAATCTGGTTTAGTTTGAGTTTTTGTTTTGCTTACGCTTAATTGGCTCAAGATTTTTTTTTTTACTTTTTATAATTTAAATTTCTTCGCATCTCGGATTTCAATTCAAGAACTCGCAACAGTAAAGCAACTGTGCAGCGTTGTATAGCAAATAATTATTACCACCCTAGGTGTACTCAATATATCAATATCGTTATAAGCTCAGTTACAAAGGCTTACATTTAATCAGATCGCCAAATCCCCTGATTTTACGATTTGGGTGAAAATTTAATTTCAGAACTTAATTCTGTCATACCTATAAATGCGTCGGTGGCATCAAAGGAATGTGTAAAATGTTGAAAATTTACGATTTTAGTTAGTTGTTACACGATGGCACCTACTCCAAAAGAAGATTTACTGTATAATATTTGAGTAGACAAACGGTTACTTGTAAGTAAATTGAAAAAACTAAGATATGCAGTTGTTTTATTACTTTTTAGTAGTTTTTACATTGTTTTTGTACCTGCTCCTGTGCTTCTCTACCATGTATATAGTCTCCACTCCAACACCAATATATATTTTTTCCTTAATGGATTTTAATTATTGAAATAAAACCATTTAACGGATTATATCGAGTATATTATCTCATTTTAGTTCCCGACGTAAAATGAGATAATATACGCGATATAATCCGTTTAATTCTTTTATTTCAATGAGTAATAATCGCGGAAACAGAAGAAAGGATTTTAATTATTTTTTCTCAAACATGAAATGAAATGAAATAATGAAATAATGATCTTTATTCTGTAAGTAGGCCACAAGGGCACTTTTACAAGTCTGACTCTACGGCGTTTCCCAAGAGGAGACCACTGAAGAGAAGAAAGCCGAAACAAACTCAACAGTCAGTCATTTTTTCGAAATAACTCTTATATCTATTACAATATTCGTGCTTAGCCTAACCTAATTATATGTTTTGAGTATAAACTCAATGCGTAGTTCTTCAAGGAAACATATCAAAACTTATAAAAGTAAAAAAAAAAATCTAGAATATAAAAAAGCAAAATAGTGATTTTTATTTAAAACAACTTTCATACGTTTGATATGCCACCTCATAAGAACCGTGGCCCGGTAAAAGTAAATTATTTGGTTTCTGTTTTGGGCCATGCATTTTTGTCTGTTAAATAGTCCTCTACCCTATAATAAGCTTTTGCCATTAGGGACTCTTTTAAGTACTTTTTGAGAGCTGGAAACGATAATTTCAAAGCATCATCTGGTAGCTTATTATAAAAATGTATACATTGGCCTACGAATGATTTGGCTACTTTACGAACGCGGAACTTTCTAATAGCGATTTTGTTTTTATTTCTAGTATTAAAATTGTGGATATCTGAATTCCTAGTAAAAGACTCTAGGTTCTTAATAACATAAATAATATTCTCATAAATATATTGGGACGCTACGGTTAATATGTTGATGTCTTTAAAAAGTTCTCTTAAGGAGTCACGGGAGTTCAAGTTATATAAAGAACGAATCGCTCTTTTTTGTAACACAAATATAGTCTGTATGCAGAATACCGTATGACATGATACTATGAAAATAACTATGATATACTAAGCGAGCAGTATCAACATTGGTCAATTGTCTAATTTTTCTAATAGCGTAAGCTGCTGAACTTAATTTACCTGCAAGTACTGCTAAATGGGGACTCCATTGCAAGTTCTTGTCCAGTGTTATACCTAAGAAAATGCCCTATCCACCATTTCTAAACATTCACCATTGAACGATATAGCAGAATCCACTGCTCTAACATTCGGTAAAGCAAATCTAACACATTTCGTTTTCTTAGCATTCAATACCAGATTATTAATATTAAACCAGTCAAGTACTTTAACTAGTACACTATTAATTTCGGAATAGTCTGTTTCTTTCCGGTCAGCTTTGAAAATTAATGATGTATCATCAGCAAATAGTACTATATCAGAAAGATTTTCTACTATAGATGGTAAGTCATTTATATAAACTAAAAATAGAAATGGCCCTAAGATAGAGCCCTGTGGCACTCCTAGCTTAACTGCAGCTCCACTGGATTGGGTTCCATTTACAACAACTATTTGTGTTCTATGCAATGAAATTACGTGCGTTAAAACAGGCTTCAAAGTATCCCGTTTAGGGCGGAACAACCTGAGAGAACTGTAAAGGAATTTCATACAAAATTGAAAGCCTAGGCCGGGAAGTTTTTATTTTATTTTAAAGTAAACATGGCGTCTGTGTTATGCACAGGCTAAACAGCTGAATTATATTTTTTAATTTTTTTTCCACAGGCTGAATGGTTATCGGACTAAAAATATCCGCTTTAATGCCTATTACACACGAACTGACATTAAGAACACAAATCTGTATGGTTCATATGTTGATTAATAAATTTAAAATATTGTCTATACGTAAGTCACCAGAGACCATAGACAATATTTTAAATACTCTGGATTTATTTTATTTATTACAGAAATTAAGATTCTTATTATCATGTTGTGTATAACGGACCTAATAGGGTCTAATCAAACACTACACATGCTAAATACGACCGACTTCCGTAAAAAAAAAACATTATGGAGGGATTGGACGGAAATTTTTTAAAAAACTTTTGTCGTGTAGTTTTTTGAGTGGTGTATTTTTTTATTTCATTTCATATGTTTGAGAAAAGCACTATATACTACATGCCTCTTCGTATCACTATCCGCTTGCCGGCTTCGTATCACTATCCGGTACTCACCCGACAAGCCCTTCTTTCCCGGCGTCTGCATTAATGTTATATTGTTGACGATTTCAGCAAGAGGTATTTCACCAATGTCGACGTCATGACATACATTATTAAAAGGCTGAGTAAAAATCTATTGCCCATTCTAGCCCTGCATAGTGTTATAATGTCGCCAGAAACATTTCGTGCCAAAGATTACAAAAGCTAAATTTAATGGTCTATTTTTGGTGATTTTCAAATGAACATTAATTCAAATGCGTTGTTACCAACTTAACAAAAATATACTCTAATACATTATTTCATTATATAATTACACAATCAACATAATATTTAGTGAGAAAATTGTGTACAACAAGATATTTTATCAAATATTGCCAAAATTTGTCCGTAATTCTCAATGTTTTAGAAGATTCCTTCCTTCATCCAAAGGAAGTGTACAGTACTACCGTCGTACGAAACCAAACTTGATTATTATAAAATGGAATTACTGTCAAATAGAAGAAAAACCTGTGACATCCTGTTCCTTTATAAACTTTTGCACGGTTTAGTCGACTGTCCAGAGTTGTTGGAAAATGTTAAGGTTGTGGTCCCTCGCGCAGGTAGTCGCCTGTGCAATAGAAAGCCTTTTTCTCTTCCGCAATGTCGTACTAATATAGGCAAGCATGCACCTCTGTATAGAATGTTCGCATCACATAGTAGTGTTCAATTTAATTTACATATTTTTGCGTGTTCTTTAGCCTCCGTTAAAGTAAAGCTCAAACAAGCTAACAATTTAAATTTACTTTCCTAGTTTATTAATTTCAAATAAATTTATTTGATTTACATAGTTTTTAGAGTTAAATTTTAAAACTGAACTGTTCTCTGTACTTGCATGTTGTGTCTACTGTTTTAGGGTGTGCAATAATGTCCAAGCAGTGATTTTCAATATTGTTATTTAGTACTTTGTAACATCCAATTTGTAGACCTTAAATAAAAAAAAAAAAAAAAAAAAAAAAGATGAAATAGTTTTCATCACTGGCAAGTGAGCGCGATTTTAAAAACAAAGCAAACCATAGACATTGGCGCTATTTGACATTTGACATATTTGACGTTTCTTTCTTCCCACTGCTTTCTTTTCATGGCGTTTATTTGAATTTTATAATTCGTTACGTTTTGTGTTAGATTGAAATGTGCCTATTCGCAGATAAAAATAATGAAGGTATGCAACGTTGTATAATTAAGTCAAAAAATACTCATGGCTTCTTCCTTTGCGACTCGACCAGTCGCATTTTTGCCCTTCTTATACAAATACAACAATACTATAATCCCTTCAAAACATACGTATAATTATGGTAAATATTCAATATTTTTGACGTGATAATGTCTTATAAATCGATTAACGCCGGTTGCACGCACGAAAAACCATGACTCAATGTCACGTTCCACTGTCACGTTCCGCCTGAGCCAAGCGCGCAAGCGAGAGCGCGGAACAAGAGATAGAGAGGCACAATCGGCCTAAGCCACGGCCTAAAGCGTTCGAATTGGGAATTCATAAAAGTATGCGATTTTTCATCAATATTTTCTTATTATCAGTGGTCGGAAACTCTCATACAAAAATAAGATGTATGGCGATCGAGTTACTTCGCCAACAACATAATACGTGAATAAGGTAATGACAACACTGATGGGATGTCACTCGTGTCGAATTCTGACGTCTGTTATCCTAATGGTGGTTTTCATTCATTTTGTTAATTATTCTGAAGTCTTTGAAATTTATTGTGGCGTTGAGTTGAGCATTATTGTGGCGTTGAGTTGAGCAAATTTGCTCCTCCGCTCAATTAACTGTGTGCGTGAGATATTGTACAGACAGAGACTCGTTTTGTTTTGAGATAGGGACTCGTGGTGTTTTGAAATAGTGGTTCTAAAAAAGGTTGCTAACGAGAACTTTCCATAGACCAGGGGCCCCTTTGTGCTCTTATGGAATAAACGGTACCTATTGTTAGTAGGATTACTTAGCATTAAAGCTGTCGGTAGATTATGTACTTATCACACATTGTTATTAGAGTCTAGCAAATGAAAGATGAGAATGAAATCAACCGCGAAATTTAAAAATGTAGCTGCAGTGTGCCTGTATGAGCTAGATATAAACAAATTTAAATGCTTTTCTCAGTAACTAATAACTTAATAATTAATGACAAAAGCAATGAATTTGTGTAACACTAGCTCATACAGGCACACTGCAGCTACATTTTAAAATTTCGCCGTTGATTATTTCTCATCTTTCATTTTCCAGACTAAAAAGAACAAATAAAACATTAAATTTTTGTAATATTTCAATGTACATTTCAGTTCATTAAGAAATTAATAAAGTTTTATCACATTCATGATTTGTTTAATTTTTACTCGAACAATAATTCTGATTAAAATTCTATGAAAGTCTTGCTACAGTGGGTAGCTTCGGTAATTACCGGATATGGTAAACCCTACTCTGCGCATAATCTGGTTTTCACTACACTACTTTTAAAATTGTGATGTCATGGCAACATTTGACTTTTCCTATATTGGTGGAGCTTTCACCCGATGGTAATACAAATCGTTCAGAAACAAATTAGTATGAAGTTCCGTCTCTTAAAACGTAGTGGTTATACTCTCTTTGCTTATTATCACAACACAACAAACGGGGCTTAATTGCATATAAATATGACTTTATTTAATTACCTTTCGTTGGTAATTCTTCGACGTTTCGGGGGTCGCGTTACGTTCATGGTCTCGAAGGAACTCGAAAGAAAAGCCCAAAGCCCCGTTTGTTGTGTTGTGATAATGAATTAATCGTGTTAGTTTCAATCGATGTAATGTTATGACGTTATCACGTAAAATTATCGTCCGTAATCAGACTTTACAGACAACCATTTTTTTGTCAAAATTCTTACTTTTACTTTATTCGTATTGCAAAAACAAAATGTGTCAATTTTGATTGATTGTGACCGAGACAACGTGATATGTATCGCTATGCGCTTATCCCACTTTTTCTTACAAGCGTCGATATTTTAACTGATGATATTGTATGGTGTTATACCATCTTTTATTTGTAATATGCATCTCGCTGGCCACCAATTTTTGCTCCAATAGGCGGGGACGATTCGAGTGATTCCGTTTTTCTCGCTTTGTCGACGAATCGCTGCTCATGGGGCTTTCAGCACTCGTAACAGCTATTGTTTCCTAGATGTTTTTTCCATGTTCAGCTTTATCACATTTTCTTTTACTCTCAACCGCTCCATACGGGAAATTTACGAATAAAGAGATAAAAATAAATAAAACATAAGTTTCGCCCGACGCTGCATTACTCATGCATAGAGAAATTTAAAATTTATCACATTGTCTGTTTGATTAACATTTTCTACGTTCTGTATTGTCACTCAACTGTTTCATTATAACAGTAGAAAGGTAACAAAATGAATAGACTAGCCCTCGTTTTGTTTGATGTTGAATGAAACGACACACAGGCTGTTTTTTACAAGCTTTTATTTTGCCAGATTATGAGTTCGTATGTTGAACGGCAGTCTATATTTGACGAAAACATATGGCCTGTTCCTTTGGTAGACAATTTTGATGCACTTGTATAGATTGTATAAATGAATCCATTTAAATCAGCAATTGTGATAAATACATTTTTAAAAAAGTTATAAATATTAATTTAATTATTTTTGATGATAATTTTACACAAATCGATTCAACGTGAATCAATGTTGATGAACTCATTGTTTTAATATTTTTATATATAACTCCACCTACCTTGAGGCTGGCAAAACAGACAGAAGCCATTAAACTTAAAAACTGAACTGAACTCCTGATTTTACTTCCATTTTACGGTTATCAAATTATCTGATATTATAAGGTTTATAGTGAATCTAAGCTAAATCAGACTTACGACTTACCTTCATGTTACCTTCTGCATACTTATTAACTCACATACTTTCAATTCCATGATTGGAAACCAATATCGGTGAAAATCGGTCTCTATAACAAAATAACAGTAGTTTTTGAAAAACTTCGGGGAGCTGATGAGTTTCGTCAGTTGTTGTTGCCATGCTTGTATCCAAGTGCAAGGGCGATACAATGAATAGAAAATAATTGGATATCGGGCGAATATATTAGTGTTATTAGAAAATATTGTTTCATGATAACATCCCTAACATTCATTAATTTTATTGCTTTATGTGTTACATTAGGTACCCAATGTGTATAGTATAACAGGCTTGTGTCCTAAAAAATATAATTAGTTGATTCAAAATTATGAAGATATAGCTCCTTAAAGTTCCCCGCCGTGCGACCATTTTTCACACGACGTGACGTCATGCGCCCCCACTCCCAAACTTTGATGCGCTTTATCGTTGTCTTTTTTTGTTTGATTGACAAAAGAAAAAATACATGTCCAATATTTTTTGATGATCTAACTGACAATTAGAATATTTTTTTTTTACCCAGGAAACTACCCTCGTTTTGGCCTACAAATGAAACGTTAAAATAACGCAATATTATTTAGTATCATATTTATACTCTTATAAAGTTACAAAAAAAGGAATATATTATTATACGTCGGTACCTTAAAATACCTTAAGTATTTTCATAGAAATAAGTGAAACAAGCTATTTGAAAGTTACTGAATCGAAAAATATATATTTATATTTTTTCGGGATGGATATAGCCTACTTTTTAACTAACTAGGTACCGTTGATGCAAACAAGAGAGCTATGACTTGTTTATCTTCCACAGAACGAAGTTGCGGATGCCATCTAGTAAAGATGAATCATCTAGTGAAGACGATCTTGCCCAAGTAACACACAAGCAATAATAACATAGCTTATACAGCCCTTATAACGCTCAAACTGGCTGTATAATAGCTGTATAAGCCCTTATACAGCTAGTATGATACTTGGATGATTCTTTCTCGAGTTGAGGTACCAGTGCCGACTTTATTACGTCTTCAAGATTGATGTTGATTGTGCCTACCATTTGCTTACCGCGGCTACAGCCCCGTAACCTAATCTGAATAGCAATATCTTCACACGTCATTTAGGCATAATGAACTATGCCGTATATTGTCTAAGGTATCATTTCTAGACGTTGCTTGGGCTTCTGTAAAAGGATTTTGAAATGATTTTAATATTAAATCAAGGAGGAAGAGTGCACGAGCACCACCTTATTGCATAGGATCGTCCAAGGTGGTGTTCCTAAGGTGAGGCCTATATCCAGCAGTGGACGTCCTTTGGCTGATTATGACCAGTGATCGTAAATGGAAATTATCAATTAGGGTTACTGTTGACAATATTAACTATGTTTAATGGTTTAAATTGGTATTTTCCACATCAATAGCCCAATACCATGAAACCATCGAAAATACTACCGAATTAACGATCAGTGATGATTACTTAACTTGGGCGCTTAATTTAATTAACATAATCTTCGTAATATTTTCTTCTGTTTCCGCGATTATTACTCATTGAAATAAAACAATTTAACGGATTATATCGCGTATATTATCTCATTTACGCTTCGAGCCAACGAGCTCCAGATACCACGTTCCAAGCAGAATCCCAGTATGAAGAAACCAACAGTCGAGCGCAAACCTGCCGTATTACCATATGTGAAAGGGGTCACAGACAAGATCGGAAACATCTTGAAGCGTGCTTCTATAAAAACATATTTCAAGCCGTTGAAGAAGGTGTCTCAATACCTTAGACCCGTGAAGAGTAGCACCCCTTTGCAGAGTGCAGGCATTTATAAGCTGGACTGCGAGTGTGGTCTTTCATACATTGGTCAAGCAAAACGCAGTGTATCAACCCGGGTGAAGGAGCACATAGCAGATGTCAAGCACCGTCGGTGTAATAGGTCTGCAGTCTGTGAACATGTCATTGACAAACCAAACCACTCAATTAAGTTTGATAAACCTTCTATCCTTGCCAAAGAAAAAAGATATTTTCCCAGGATGCTACGCGAGGCTATTGAGATTAAAAAGCATCCTAATTTCAATAGAGAAGATGGATTGTCACTACCACCAGCTTGGAATCCTGTAATACATCTCATCAAGAAAAAAGCAAGACACAGGACTGCAAAACCTTAATTTCCGAACGGTGTAAAATATCTTATCTGTTTAAAAGTAGTTTAATAGTCTCTGTTTTTTAAATATTATAATTAGTAATGAGGTAGCCTGGGAGTTTTTCTTTGCAGCGTTTCTTTTCTCCTCAGTACGCCTCATTTGTGAAATACTGCTTGGTAAATTATTACAATAAAATAATTAAGCCCTTCTGGCACATGTAAGTCTTTACAGCTTAGGCACATCTGGCATGTATGTACACCTTTATTTGTGTTTTTTCAAAAAATGGGTAGTTTGCACAAATTGTAACTGTGACAGAGGAAAATACATCTTTTCTCAGTCCTCCCGTGACCATGGAAAGCTGGAAAGCTTCCGAAACGTCGGGAACTAAAATGAGATAATATACGCGATATAATCCGTTAAATTGTTTTATTTCAATAATCTTCGTAATAATCTGTTTGTGTTCTTGAAGGAATATAGAATACTCTCGGATCATTTCTATGATAATACTAAATAATGACGAGGAGCGAGAATTATTGTTATTAGTCAAAATAAACCCAATAAGATTGCAATTTGTCTGGTGAACGTTACGTACCTACTCATTTTGTACCCGTGATGTTCGATTATTTTTAAAAAATCCCTTAGATATAGAAGTCATTTTGAATACAAATGACAAATCCAATTCCACAAGACGCAGTTCTCTACAATTATTTACAAAACTATTTTTCTATTGGAAATAACCAGAAGCCAAGTTTCTCTGTTAAGATAAGATCAATCTCGTTAACAGACCAGTCGATAACAGTAACAGGGTCAAACGAGGACAGTGTACAACGTATCCGACAAGTCTCGTGAGGGCATGTTTCACTACGAGTAGGTAGCTCGTGTTGTGACCTGAACTGGCTCCCAACTTGAAATTGGAATACGCTAGTGGGTCAAATACTCCAACTCCAACGTTCGTAGTTTTCAATGGAATATCAGATTAATACGGTACGTATAGCGCTGACGTCATGTGCGAAATGAGTAGATGTTATTATTTTATTTATTGTTGTTGTATTTTGAAGTAAAGTACCTATAACATTAGTGCGTAGGGTCGGTAGTAACTAATAAAGTAAATCACCTTGGTCTGATTTTTATATCTCCGTAGCCAAAATGGCAAAAAGATTGTTTCGTCATAATACTACACGGTATATTGATGAAATTTGGAGTTTATGCGTTTTTTTATAAGCCGCTACTTAGTTTGGTAGTTAAATAACTAAACTGCATACATAAATGCTGCATAAATAAATAAAATAAAATAAAGTAAATAAAATAAAATACATGTAAGAGCAGCTGAAATATTTTTGTTCTAGTAAACATCAATCTGTGACTCATGTCGTCAGTTCTTCTAAAAACACTTTAAAGTTTTCAAGTAATTTTTTTGACTATTTGATTATTTTCGGAAAAAACGCTCCGAAAGTAGCTTCAAATGCGTCTCCCCCCCCCCCCGAAAAAATAAGAAAAAAAACACAAAGGTAACGGTTAATAAATACTTTCAACGGAAATTATATTTAAAAAAATGGATATATGCCGTTTTGAGTGATAGCCGAAAAACTACGCATCTCATCAAAAAGGCTTAAGTGCCATGAAGATACGCTATAGTTTGCTGGTGCGCTTGTTCGTTCATCGTTGGTTTTTCATACTTAGACTCTTATTTAGAGTTGAAAACTTTTATTATTAGAAAGCCCTGTTTAAACCAAATTGAATACTAATAATGCAGTAGTAACATCAGAAATGCGTTTGTTAATTACCTTGTCTTTTCAGCTCAATTAATTATTAATTTAATTAGTAACTATTATAAATACGTATTACCCGTAAGGAATCCGTACATTTATTATATTCATCATCATTTCAACATATTTACGTGCTGAACAATGTCTCCTGACGATTTCCACAACAAACGGCCAAACGCCTTCTGCATTCATCGGCTTCTGGCGACCTTAAACAGGTTTTCAGTCGGTCTTGAAGGATTTGTGGATTGTGGTTCTCGAATGGAGATTCGATAACTTTACATCCCATTGGTTATGATTCCCAGAATATCAGGTTCTAAAGATAATTAAATAACATTTGGCACTATTTTTAACCGTTAAAAGTCTGTCTGGTCTCACTCACATTTTATTTTAGTTACCCTACTGAGCTTGTAGAAACTTGTCATTCATGTGACAAATACGTAAAAAAAATTAGATATTTTTCCAATCATAACTCATGGTCATGTGAGTTATGATGACAGAACAAGGATATACATTTTACAACGCAAAAAGATTATGCTGTTTCTTTGCCCGTTTGCCCTAATTATTACCCTGTATATGTAAGGCGGGTTAGGATTTAAACATTTTTTTGTTCACTACTTAAGAATCGCCCTGTATAAACTCTGATTTTTAATTCAAGACTAAAACCTGACAGTTCTCATCTTGATTATTTAAACAAATAAACATTATTTCATAAAAAAACATATATGAGACATCGTTCAACCAGTAATATTAGGGTAAGTTTTAATAGATAAAAATACTGATACTTCAACCAGTATGCAGTGATCACAGCGAAAGTGCGCCCGTTGACGTAAAATTTTGGTATTGAATTAAAAATCAAAGTATAGTGTATGCCCAATCTATTGCCAATACAACTTGCTTACTTGAAACGGCACTTAACCTTAATTCTTCTACATTACAAATAAATATCTAAAAAAATAGAGGTCTAAAAAGTCGGTCGCAGTTAATCTTTTGTCATTGCATTAGCTACGTCTCTGTGGGCCGTGGTCTGTGTTTCATTTACATAGATTGGCAATTTTCATTTTCATAAATGACCTATAAAAACGCCTACCAACCATTTCGCTTTCAACTAAGGATAATATCAACATAAAACCGGATCGAACTGTTCAACATAGGCTTCTGAGTTAAAAGGCTGTGGGTGGATCTAATGAAACTTGATTAAAGGCCTACACATAGAATTAACACCTTAAGTTTCTTAGAAATCTTGAAGACGTTAAACAATTCGATGAAAAAAATGGTATAAAGTAACAACTTCTGTGTCAAACGTTATTCCTTCAAACTAGATTCTGCTCTGCTACGTCGACCGCTTTGTTTAAAAAATAATATATACAATCTCTCTTCTTTCGTTTCACCTAAGGAGTTGATTTACGTCTTCTATTAAAAATTACATTTGTTTGGTAGGTCATTTTGTAAGTTGTTTGTAACAACAATAACATTATATTATCCCATTACATATAACATTCATTAATGAGATACTGGAAAATCCATAGGTTAAATGTATATTTGTTTTAAATAGTTAAGCCTATAAACTTGATCCTTTGTTATGTGTGCTGTATTTTCTTTAATGTTGAAGTTTAAGACTGCTTGCTGCTTTGAAAACTAAAAAGCAAGAAGTATACGTGATTATGATTTTAGCCGATACAGAAAACTTCAATATTTCATATATACAACATGGACGCAGTTTTCAGCCTTATGGCAAAAAATAATTGGCCCATTTATTTTAAACATGAGCACGCGAAGTAATAATTTTCACGCTCAAGAGGCGTAATCGCAAATTTTATTAGAACCACCGTAGCGACCAATCATAACGTAGCAAATTCATGCTTAAACTATTAGAACCCAAAACTTCCTAATAATCCACAAAATGTAATCCTATGATCGAACCAGTTCTCGAACCAGTTCTCGTACCTAGACTCAAGTAACTTACGTAACCCAAGTTGGATAGACAGCTGAAAATCAACTTCCAGGAAATGACCAATGCTCACGTGTCACCAAAACCTAGTATAGTGAACAGCAAAAGTAGATGATCATTTAAGTTCATTACTCACTACCTTAACGCATTCCAATGAGGGTTTTCTAAAATGGAAATATCACCAGTTGGCGCCACCACGACGTAAGGTCTAACTGACAAGAAGTGTTAACATCCACCAATCACAGCGCAAGATTTTGACACTTCTTGTCAAATAGACCTTACGTCACGGTAGCGCCAACTGGTGATATTACCATTTTAGTCACCCTCAGTTAGAAAACCTTCATTGTCGCAGTTACGAGTTACCAAACATCCTGTTTGTATGTAAATACATACAGGGTGTTTGGTAACAGGATGCAAAGCCGAAAGTAGATGATAGTTTAGGCTATTCAAAATACTTCAAGCCATACATGTCTTAGACAAATGTTATAATGTAAAAAAATATATTTGAGTTTTAAGATTTTTTCTGAGAAGACTCCTACTATTGTTGAAAAAACAAATAACGTTTGTGTAAGGTATGTCTGTCTTAAAATTTTCTAAATAGCCTTAACTGTCACCTACTTTGCATCCTGTTACCATTGTTACCAAACATCCTGTATCCCGGGTGGCGCTAAACGAGCTGCAACCATTTTGCTGCGGGAAATGTTGCTATACGCAACGTCACCAGCGCATCACAGTTATTTCATAGTCTACTTATCGTCGCTCGATGCCACCCATCGAATAGTGTTGACTGTGGTAGGAACTGTCGATCAACGTCAACCAGTCCGTTCTTAGATTGGCCAATGTCATCCAACGACAAGTTTCTTTTTTCGTTCGTTTTTCTGGACAGGCTAGACCATAGACCATACTGCCTCGTCTTCAGTATCATCCATCGACAATCGATCAATTGCTGTGGCGTGTGGTAAAATCTTAAGAAACACTAATGTCGATGTAAATAAAACAATTTAATCGGATTGTATGGCATATATTACCTCATTTGAGTTTCCGATGTTTCGGAACCTTTAATAAGCCGTTTAAATTGTTTTATTTAAATGAGTGATAAGATAATCGGGGAAACTGAGGAGAATACTGGTTACGATCTATTTGCCAGATTAATTAATTCAGAAATACGAACAGACATGAATAATAAAGCCCTTGTTTCGTGTAAACACATTCTTAAAAATTCTTGTTTTATTCTTCATTTAGGAAGAACGACAAGATAAGTGCAAAACGTCTTAATCAAATCAGATGAAAGCCACCTTTGCCGACGACCGGCATAATTTCTACATTTTCGCCAAATTTATCACCAATATAGCCACGTGCGACAGTATTACTGACTGTTACGTTTTAAAAAAGAAATTGACAAACTACGTGTACTTATGTTATTCATATGAATAACTTTGTCTACAGTTGAACTTTTCTAGCAATGACTTTTTGACAGCTGTCATGTCAGTACATTTACGCCTTCGCGCCATTTCTATTGTACTGGGATGGCGGCTGTCAAAAAGTTTTTCCTAGAAAAAAATCAACTGTAGTGACTTATCTAAAAGCCTGTTTTCATTTGAGTAGCCTTATTTCTATCATTCTATTCAGACCGTAACCACTTACAACTATAAACCCAGCAAATAAAAGTAAAGTAAAACATGTATTATTATTGTATTATGCTCAAAAAGTTCCGTACCCTCCCACGCTTTAATTTTTAACTAACGTTTTTTGGGGCACTAATACGAGTTCCGTGAAAATCTCAAGTTAGATCCCGTAATAGACAGATAGACAGACAGTGGAGACTTAGTAATATGGTTCCGTAGGCCCCTTTGAAACGGAACTCATCCCTTTTCCCAACAATTGACGGATATTGTTTGCCTGGCATATATATTTATAAAATCGTTTACCTAAATTTCAGTGAAAAGCATTCGAGTACGCAAATCCCTAATATTGAATGAGTAGTCTGAAGATGAATAATGAATATTTGCCCAAGAATTAAGCAACAGTGGTGTAGCGTCCATAGAAACATAAAACTATTTCGAAAGGCTTTTCAATTATATGGTATTTTAAACATTACACAAAACTACACTTGCTCTTAAGAATTCAAGAAAGCTAAGACTATATACATCTGATTATTCAACAATATATTGAAAAACAAGTACACTTTATTACAGAATTTCCATATAAATTGTACCCGTTCATTCCTCGGCATAGTACCTATGTTGGGCCAAATTAACATCGATAACGTCGCTTTAAAACTAACAAGCAAAAAATAAACGTCCAACCAACGAGATAAACCCGAAGTTAATGTAATAACAAAACTGCGAATGAACTCAACAAAATAGTTTTTTGTTTTTATTCCCTTGTTAATTGATCCGTCATCCCGTCAGACACGTCGATTGCAGGCTTTTCATTTAGCGTTTATCTGGACACGATCATTTATTTTGATGCCATCCCAAGTAGCACACAAGCTGTATTAGAGCTTATACAGCTCTTATAACGCTCAAACTGGCTGAATAATGGCTGTATAAGATCTTTGTGTGCTACCTGGGATAGCTCTCAGGATGGTTGATCTAAACAAATTCTTGAGACTTCTATTACGAGTACTCATAGTAGGTAGTACAAGTTACCAGTGAACTGATAAAAAGGCATGACACGTCTAAAAAACAGCTGAATATTCTCAAGCCGACTTTCTTAAATCATATTCCAGAACACTCAAGATTTAAGATGTTTTTCATACAAAAAACAAACTAAATTCAAATCGTCCTTCCGATTAGCAGCTACGATGCCATAGTACAAACAGATACACAGACTCATTCGTTTTTCGTGGGTTTAAAAATGAAACTTACCGCTATATTTAGATAGTCAGGTACATTAATACGATAAAAAGCTTCGACACACTTAGTAAAAAGCGGCTGAATGAATTGCTTCTCTTGAATCATTGATAAGAACACTCTCGATCAAGACCTTCCACAAACAAAATCGGTCATCCGTGTAGGAGTTAGGATGCCACAGAGCAGATATACACAAAGATACACAGATACGCACGCTAAACGTATATACATTACAAATATTTTCAAAAAAGTAGGTAAACGGACTATTTTCAATTGAATTTTGTTTTTGGATTTTTGTATGTGTTATTGGTTATTGGCCATTTCATAACAGTAAACAGCATAGTTTCGATAAGAATTGAAGAACCGCGATGTCTACAATACAACCGAAAATAACACCACAAAAAATCCAAAGTTCGTCAAACATGCGGTGAGATACATTAGAATATATTAAAAAATAAACCTACTTCAAAATAAACTAAAAAGCCAGAAATAATCTTTTATGTGCGGTACGGATCACATTTGAATCACCTTTTGAAGTCTGTGCTAAACCATTCATTTATTACTATTAAGAACCGCGGCGGCGAGCCTTTAGTTATTATCTACCTACATATATATTTAGTCATAGCAATTCGTATTTTCGTTGAATAAAGAACTTTATTTACTTCAGGTTTGGCACCGACTTCAAAAGGTGATTCAAATGTGATCCGTACCGTACATAAAAGATTATTTATGGCTTTTTAGTTTATTTTGATGTCTATTCTTTTTTTATTTAAATAAAAATATTTTTTGCTTTTTAGTGATGGATTTTAGTAGTGATATAAAGTATTTTTTAGAGCCCAGAATGGGAAGATTGAGGTGGCACTTTGCCCGCATCTCGAGTCTTTGGAAGTAAGAAATGTAAAAGTTGGTTAGCTCATATTCATTTGTTCCTTCCATCATCAACTCACTTTGTTTGTCTGATGATGACAACCAGATGGGTTTCTCTCGATTTCCCTGGTATTCCGTCATCAGATTCTGACTTGGTGATAAGGAGACTACCTCAGGGACACACTATAAAGAATATGACTAACAGTCTTAACGTATCTACCTATAATAGATGATTTTCTTAAGAATTATCTTCTAACTCTTAACCTTTAAGGAGTTGTACCTTCCGTCATCAGCTCAGCATGATGAGATGATGACTAACATATGCAAATACTTAAATAGCTTAAGAAAATATATGGAAAACGGTATAAGTGCCTATAAAATTTGAGGATTGCCCTCGATTTTCCTGGGATCCCATCATCAGATCCCAACGTGGTGGCAATGGGACCATCTCAGGAGTATATCCTTTCAAATAAAAAAAAATGAAATCGGTCTACAATTGGCGGAGTAATCGGTGAACATAGCTCAAAAAAAATACAAACTGTCGAACATATAACCTCCTTCTTTTTTGGAAGTCGGTTAAAAATGATGAGGAGGCGTTTAATATGCTCAAATATTAAACTGATTTTAATTTTTGGTACACGGGTAGCTAGGCATCCACAAATGGTAATAAGATACGTTTTACCCGACTCCGCTAAAGTAAAAATAGGGTTATGACTTTTTTCTCTTCCGCTAACGAAGTTGCGAACTTTCTAGTACAATATAACACCCATCTTTTTTCGGCGTGAGTTAAATAAAATATGTCTTCAATATTAAGGAAGTCAACAAACTTTTCCGCGAAAGATCGAATAACAGCTCGTCCGAAGTCCCATCTTATAACAAATTATCGCGATGACAAACTGAATTATATATGATCTTAAATACTTGATACTGTTGTTTAGTTACCAGGATGACTTAAATGTGTACTTACCTACGCATACGCAATAAAATATACTTGATTCAAGAAAAACCAACTATAATTTATTGTTCCATCAAGTAGGTACCTATAATTATCTACATATTAAAGATATTTGATAGCATAAAATAAGTCAGCTAACCAAAAGCTATTATAAGAAGGGGTTTCTATTTAAGCAAATAAGTAACAAGTACTTAAGTTATTTGTAAAAGGAAAAAACCCAACACAACACAATTGAGATCAGATTATTAATAAGATACTAATCAACTTCGTTCGTGGACGAGAAAAAGTCATAATCCTCGTTATATTTTGAAAACATTTTCAATAAAATAATTAACCGATCTAGAGGCCTTCAACTGTTTTTAGACGTGATAACGTCTTATAAATCTATGAACGCTAGCTGCACGCACGAAAAAGCATGACTCATCATACTGTCATGTGCCGCTGTCATGTTCCGTCTGAGCCGAGTGTGCAAGCGAGAACGCGCAACAAGCGATAGAGAGGCACGATCGGCCTAAGCGTTCGGTATGTGGATTCATTAAAGTATGCAATTTTTAACCGACTTCCAAAAAAAGGAGGAGGTTCTCAATTCGACGGAATGTTTTTTTTTTTATATGGATGTTCACCGATTACTCAAAGACTATTTGACCGATTTCAATTTTTTTTTTTTTGGTTTTATAGAAGGTACTTTCTAGTTGGTCCCATTTAATTTTGGTGAAGATCTGATGATGGAATCCATGAGGAATTGAAGGAACTCTTCAAATATTGTAGGCATACATATAGCGATTTTGGTATTATAAGAAACATAATAAGTATTTGTATTCAGAAAGTGTAAATTGGTGAAGTGCAACTGATGCAGAAGACCACAGAATGCCATCGGAACTCCTCAATGATAAATGATTTACTAGTGGCGACAAAATATCTTGATTAATTTAGCGAAGCAACTTCATAGTCACAAATTTAAATGTTCCTGATGAGAATGCTACCATCGAATTGATTTGATGATGGAGCCGGAAGGTAGGCACCAGATCTATGTAATAAAATAATGTATCCTAGCCGTGTTTGGGCTTGTTCGAATCGTCACGAGATACACTTTTAAGTAACGATTAACTAAAAAGTGTAAAATAAATAAACTTTTAAACAAAAAATAAAACCGACTCCAAAAAAAACTAAAAAGTAAAAAACAACGCCATAATTTAGTTTCTTCAAATTACTTACAAGTAACCGTATGTATACTCAATCTATACAGTTTATACAATTAATCTTATTTTGGAGTCGATGCCATCGTGTCACAACTTACTAAAATCGTCAATTTTCAATATTTTACACATTCTTTATATGGCACCGACGCCAAAATAAGATTAATTGTATATACTGTACAGATTGAGTATACAAACGGTTACTTGTAAGTAATTTGAAGAAACTGAATTATGGCGTTGTTTTTTACTTTTTAGTTTTTTTTGGAGTCGGTTTTATTTTTTGTTTAATTCATCAATGTTTTCTTATGGCGTTGTCCCGAAAAAATTATTGTCCGTGATTCGACTTTATTTATTCATATGTATGTATTTGGACGGGTTTCAACAATTATTGATACCTACAAGGATATCTCCTTCTAGACATCCAAAGATGGTTTTAAGATACATCTGCCTTTTTTCTCCTTTACGAACGAATCTTCTCGTTTGATGTAAATTCATTTTGAAACCATTCAAATTGTGTACCTATGTCACTAAGTATAAATAACACCAGTTTTTTTTAAACATCTATATACGTAGATCACTCGATAAGTTTTGAGATGCTCGAAATTCGAAAATGGAACGCACCTGAATTATATGTTTTTAAAAATCAAATTTATTTCAAAATAGAACACAAGTTGCCGATTCGCTCCAATTTAAAAAATGAATATGTTACAGTCATTTTTCTAAAACGGTTCCCGCGTTTTTTTTCTTTGTAACGATGGAGCTTAACCGCGAACATTTGCGTGCTATGATATTTTACGATTTTAAATTTGGTTTATCTGAACAATTGTATTTGCAACGATTGCAGTCAGCGTTAGGAGATTCTGCTCCTTCACGGGCAACAGTTTTTAGATGGTTCAACCAATTCAAAAGGGGTAAAACCAGCCTCGAAGAAGACCACCGAAGTGGTCGCCCGCAAACAGCAATAACCGTGTGGACTACTGAAATGTTGGTGCGAGAAGATCCACGAATAACATACAAAGACATAGAGAATATCTTAGGCGTCAGTTCGGGGAGCGCTAGCATCATTCTACATCAACATCTTGGAGTAAGGAAGCTCTGTTGTCGTTGGATACCACGTTTGCTCTCCGATACTGAGAAACAGGCTCGTGTAGATTGGTATCGTGAGATGCGTCTACGATTCGACAACGGGACATCGCGGCGTGTATCGGAAATAATTACAGGTGACGAAACATGGGTTTACCAATATGACCCGGAAAACAAGCGGCAATCGTCAGTATGGGTCTTCTCAGAGGGAAAGTTACCAACAAAACTACAAAGACCTTGTAACGTCGGCAAAAAAATGGTAGCTAGTTTCTTTTCACGGGGCGGACATTTATCAACATCAATGCTGGAAAATTATAGGTCAGTCAACTCTGATTGGTATACTACAGTAGCATTGCCGCAAGTTTTCAAAGCAGTGCGAGAGAGGACACCAAAGACTGGACTTCGGGGAATCTTGCTGCATCACGATAACGCCTCTTCACATACGTCCCTCAAAACAAAGGCGTTTATTGAGAAAGCTGGGATAGAAACCTTACCACATCCACCCTACAGTCCTGACTTAGCTCCCTGCGATTTCTTTTTGTTCCCGGTGGTGAAAGAAAAAATAAAAGGGAAGTTTTTTTCTAGTGCTGAAGAAGCCGTGGCTGCATATGAAGAAGCAATTTCGGACCTATCTGATGAAGACTGGCAAAAGTGCTTCCAAAGTTGGTTCAGACGAATGGAACTTTGTATAGAGAGTAATGGAGAGTATTTAAAAAAAATTTAAAATAAATAATACTAATATCTTCAATAGTTCTTTTTTTATCTCAAAATTTATCGAGTGACCTACGGAGTTGTTTCAACGCAATTCATAATATAATTAATAACAAATAGTATAACTGATATAAACACTTCACACACATTATAAATACGCATATATACAGTTTAGAAGATTTAATTTAAACTTCTAAGTTTCAAAATTAACCAGCTTCATAAAGAGTTTGACAGCGAAAAACAAGCAAGACATAACTGTCGAAAAGTTAAGTGGCAAAACTCAAACTGCAGTTCTTCGCAGACCGCTTAAGTGAGAAACTATGCATTTTGCAAGCCAGTTAACTTACAAACTTGAATTTTACAGAGACGTCTGAAGCCGTTTAGGATTCTAGTTTAAGTGTTAAAACCGGTGATTGTCCGTCGGCTCGCCTACATTCCATTACGATCAGGTATGACCGTGCGACCTAATAAGGTATACTATACCCCGGTAAGACCGGACTATTTTTCGGCGAATTCCGAATAATCAACAGCCGAATTTTAAAATTCCGAATACCATTACACCAACCAATACTCAATTACGACTAAACAAAAGTCCGGACACATCAGCATCACCTACCGTACAGTTTTTGGTTTATGACCAATGTTCCATTTTGTCAATTTGTGTACATGCAAGCAAGCATTTTAAACAGGAAAGGTTAGGTTTGTATCGTGACCAATAGTGGAGCGTACGAAGCGAGCGGAGCGTCGAAATGAGTCAAAAACCGAAACTATAGGTTAGGTTAAAAATAATGATAAGGACATATGATCTTTAGGTCTAATAATAATTATGATAAATGACTATTATGGAACATGACATTAGGATAAATAATCAATATGGCCAAACCAAAATTAAAGCATATGAGTGTTAGGACAAATGATCATCATGACAAACAGTAGGTATTAGGGAATGCAAAAATAGGATAAAAAACTTTAGGGATTCCGATATAGATCAAATTTTGACATATGGAAGAAAATGAATTGGCGATTATGCATATCTATTTTTATTTGTTTTATATTGCGGCATGTATTAAATTAAAATAACTAAAATCCATTAAACCATTTAAGCTGTAAGCGTGTCTAAGAAATATACATACATACCTAGACGACCGGTTTGGCTCAGTGGGAGTAACGTTGCCTGCGAAGCTGAAGGTCCTGGGTTCAAATCCCGGTAAGGGCAAATTTTGGTATGATGAGCATAACTTTGTTCCTGAGTCTCGGATGTTTTCTATGTATGTACAAGTAAATTTATCTATTAAATATGTCGTCGTCTAGTACCCATAACACAAGCCTTATATAAATATTACAAGAACATTTTACACAAATCGAACTCTACCTAAGCTCAACCTAGAGTTCGATTTGTGTAAAATTGTCCTGTAATATTTATATGAGTCGGGTAAAAAAACTTTTGGCCTCTTACTGTACATTTTTTGTGATCTTGTAACGAACCTAAACCCCCCCTGTATTTTTTTATAATAATTATGGTCTCTACGGATTTATACTGTGACTAAACCTATATCTTTTAATTTTCTACCTGAAGACCCACTAAGAAACTTTAATTATATTTATGAATGATTTGTACCCTGAATAAAAAGTATCCTTACTGAATGTTTGTTGTTTTACTCTGTATTAAAATATATTTATGGCCAAATAGTGTGATTCGTCTAGTGCAGTACCCTAATAATGTTGTAAGTAATAACCACAGTCTTTTAATTAGGAGAGAACATGGAACCAGAGATAAAATGATGATAGCCCGATTAACTTAAACAATTCTAACATAGCCATTTTACAATGTAGTATACAAGGTAACAAAGTCTAAAGCCTAATAGGATGAAAGAGAATAATATTATTTACCACTTACATAACCTAGATCACATCAATTAACAACCTGGATATCTTAAATTTAATTACAACACACAACACTGAAGATATGTGCATGTTAATGTTAATATATATTTGGTCTTAAGACAGGTTAAGTTATAAAAATTACATAGATTCCATTGAATTGCTTAAAGAATATAGAGTAAGTATGTCAAGTCACGTCAAGTCTACAGCATGTAAGACCGCATAAAAGGTATTGATTTGTGTGAGCTACCTGGCCGGCGCCCCTCCTCCGCGACGACAATCTTCTTCGATATCCAGACTGGGCAGAAGTCTTCCCACACTCAGAATGAGTTTATCATTTTGTCAGTCTTACAGTAGTTTGCAGAACTACAGCTGTTTTTTTAAGAGGAATTTGCAAAGGGACCAACTTTTGCTACAAGGTCTCTACTAATGATTGTTAAGTGACACCAATCATATGTCGGAGGCTAATTACAATAAGTCCAGTCTGTCTTTGTGTATGAGGTTTTTCACATATTCAGTAGTCTGTCAGTAATTCTATTGGTAGAAACGTTCCATGTCTAAACGATTCCAAAACAGATAGATCGTAATCTATAGATATTTGATTTGACAAGAGCTTCTAGAATAGACTAGGAGATTAGAGTATGCGATGTCTTCTCGACTTATAACTCCGAAACCATAGTTTCAAACTCCAGTCTTGAATTAAATGAAAAACGTCAGAGTCTAGCCATCTCGATATCTCCATCTCTCAACGAAATGTACCGTCTTCACAACTTAGATAATTCGACCTGGATTTTAAGATAAAAAATCTTGTTCCGACTTAGAATTAGACCGTAGTCTTAATCCAAGATCATTCTCTGTGAGACGACAATCGCCGATCGATACAGTCACTTGATAACCAAAGCTCTCTAAAATTGTTCTAAGTTACAAGTTCTTTATAATTAGGAATAAAATCCTCATTACTGAAACAAAATCATTAGGTATTGTGTCCAAATAACACATCTTCGTCGTAGAGAAATTATTCCCTTCAAATTGCCTATCTGTCATGACAACTTAAACATCCAGAGCATCTGAATCGACCTCTGATCGTTCAGAAATATATTCTTAAGTCCATCCATAGAACGTCGAATACACTTAAAATTAATAAGTTAATAATTGTAGATAAAATTATAACTTGGCGTAATTTATATGAGTATTAATTACATTTACCCTATCTCTGTAAGGTAGTGTAAAAATTATATAAAGTTTAAACATAAGTACGTGGTCCAAACTCTCGGACTTAGAATATTCCTAACTTTGAAATTTAACACAAAAATGTATAAATTAATAACCCTTAGATTAAAAGTAATATACAGATTTAATCCTACCTCTGAAAAATTCATGAAAATTTTATAAGTTAATAAAGTTTGCTTAAAACTAACACACTCGATCCTAAAATAATCTTTCGGAAACACAGAAAATTTCAACCAGTCTTAAACACAACATATTTGCCTAAGATATTATAGAACGCATTTTAAAGATAAAATAAATCTCTGAAAATAACACAAGTTAATATTATAGATTAGAACGTAATAAATACGTAGGATTTAATCCGTTTTAAAACCAATCAAATTTGTCTAAGTCAAAACCGAACGTATTTTTAAAGATAATAAATCTCTGAAAATAACACAAGTTAATATTGAAGATTAAAAATTAAGAAGTTCACCGTAAATAACACTTAGAGTTTGATCAGCATTAAAACCAATCAAATTTGTCTAAGTTAATATTGAACGCCTTTTAAAGGGAAAATAGATCTCTGAAAAAAACACAAGTTATTAATATACAAATAAGATTTTAGAAAGTTTTAAATCACCCCAAAATCCATCTCTCTTTTTTAATATACCAAAATTTTTATAAGTTCCTTTGTCCTTTTAATTTTAATGTATTTTTGCGCAGAGGTTCGCCTTTTGGATTATTTATTTCTTGATGATTTTTTCTCCTTGATTTCCGAGCAGAGTTTCTTCGTGGTCCTGGTACTGTAGACTGAATGTCTTCCGAAGGGTTTGTATCGGCTTTTATACCCCGAAAATTATTTAAATTTCGAATGCATTTTCATTATTAATTACTTTTCCAAGAAATGCTTATATTTGATTTCAGAACAACTTGACCTTCGATATTTTTCGTCTATCCTGCCAGTATCATTAAGGGTTTCATAATTATACCGACCCCTTAACGTTTTTAATAATTTTTTATATATTATAATAACAAGCTATTTAGGTATATTATTATCTAGTAATTATATATTTTTTTAACTACATGGGGTTCCAAACAAATACTTTTGGCTAAATTCCCGAGAATGCATGTCTTAAAACTCTCTCGCACTTCCACCCTAGGTCCTGTAGCGATACGGAACCCTAAGAGATTTTCCCAAACTGATTTTATAAAAGTAAAACAACCGAAACGTCGGGAACTAAAATGAGATAATATACGCGATATAATCCGTTAAATTGTTCTATTTCAATGAGTAATAATCGCGGAAACAGAAGAAAATATTATTTATAAAAGTAGTTAATCAATAATTATATGATTTTTAAAAATATTTTTAATCATATTATCTTAATCAACTTAAAATGACCGTTAAATCGTTAGATAGTTTGCCAAGATTGTATGCTCAGTATATAATCTGTATTTGTCGATTGGAGAAAAAAGAGAATTAAAAAATATATCAAAACAATAACAAACATTTATAGTGGCTCTTCTATCTCGAATCTCTTTTAATATATAAGTTTTACCAAAGGAACTCTATTTGCTATGAAAATATCTACTACTTCAACTTCCTCGGAGTGCAAAATACCTTTCATTGAAGAAAATAATGTTTCATAACAATTGAGTAACCTACAAAAGTATGAAAAACATTCGACAACCCATTTTACCTTCTTGTATCCTTTATTGAATATGTTTTATTTAAAGAAACTGATGCATTAAGAAAGTTCCTAATTCTGGGATTCCTTCTGACTACAAAATACCTTTTATTGAAGAAAATAATGTTTCACAACATCCAAGTAACTTATAAATGTATGATAAACATTCGACGAAATATTTTACCTTTTTGTATCCTTTGATATATATGTTTTATTTGAAGAAATTCATTCACTATGAAAGTTCCTAACTCTAGATATCTTCCCGCTTACAAAATACTTAGTATTGGAGGAGAATGCAGACACAATATTTTGGATAACCTAGAAAGGTATGTACAATGTATATTAAGTCTGTTTTTATCATGAATCTCTTTAGTATATTTCTTTTTTACTTGAAAAGATTTATTCGTTATGATAAATTTTTGATTCTAAATCCCTTTTCAGACTACAACTTATTCTTTATCAGAAGAGAATCATTGAACCTATAAAAGTAGGTTCTGTTTTTTCTTCACGATCTATTTTCTTAGCAAAACAAATGTTATCGTTAATTGTCATGATAATAAATTATGAGTTCTCTTGTTATAATTATAAAATGTTTTGATTTCAGCAGACAATTCACACAAATGGAAATCTCGACCATCAAGCATCAGCTATGTGGAATCCTATTAACAGACTTGTTCCCGAAATAAAATAATGCAAGACAATAGTAATATATATTATGTTTTTACATATACATCAAGAATTTAAAGCATGAGGTGAGTTAAACACAACAAAAAAATTAACAAAGGTACAGTATACATTTCTTAGTTCTCTTAAAAAAACGGTGGGATGGGGCTCCTCTGGACCATGTCACCGTTTCAATCTCTTATTCCTGTCAGCTTTCTTAAGAGCTCTAAGTGGCTAGAATTTAGATAAAGTTCTGTTATTCCTGGGAGTAAAGACATTGTTAAGTAAGTTTTTAGCAATTTTTTGTTGAAGTCGTCACTTATCGACTCCCTGCGTGCAAAGTAGCTTACGTGGAACATAATTTATTCTCCTTGATGCACGAGGGTCGGTTTATTTTGTCATATGTACTTGGTATTACAAAATAAATATTGCAGGGTGGAGACTATTTTGAGTGCACATATCTTCTTAGCATTGTATTGTCTGTTTTACCATGGTGAATTTGTTATCTATACTATTATAATTATAAAGTAGTAAAAATGAAATGTCTGTATATTAAAAATATTTAAAAAATATATTGTTACGAGCTATTTGGAGGATAATAAAACGAAAAATATTTATTGAAACAAAACAATTTAACGGATTATATCGCGTATATTATCTCATTTGAGTTCCCGACGTTTCGGAAGCTTTTTAGCTTTCCATGGTCACGGGTTGACTGAGAAAATATATATTTTCCTCTGTGAAAGTTACAATTTGTGCACACTACCCACTTTTAAAAAACAAATGGTGTACATACATGCCAGATGGACCTAATCTGTAAAGACAGTTACACATGTGCCAGAAGGGCTTAATTACTTTATTTTAATAATTTACCAAGCAGCATTTCCCAAATGAGGCGTACTGGCGAGAAAAGAAACGCTGCAAAGAAAAACTCCCAGACTACCTCATTACTAATTATAATATTTTTTAAAAACAAAGACTATTAAACTACTTTCTAACAAACAAGATATTTTTACACCGTTCGAAAATTAAGGTTTTGCAGTCCTGTGTCTTGCTTTTTCCTTGATGAGATGTATTATAGGATCCCAAGCTAGTGGTAGCTACAACCCATCTTCTCTATTGAAATTAGGATGCTTTTTAATTTCAATAGCCTAGCGTAGCATTCTGGGAAAATATATTTTCTCTTTGGCAAGGATAGAACGATTATCAAACTTAATTGAATGGTTTCGTTTATCAATGACATGTTCACAGACTGCAGACTTATTACATTGACGTCGGGAACTCAAATGAAATAATATACGCGATATAATCCGTTAAATTGTTTTATTTCAATGAGTAATAATCGCGGAAACAGAAGAAAAATATTGTTATTTAATTTTTTGTGCGTGCCGTTGTGGATTCCTCATGCCAAATCGGCTAAACGGATTTCATTTATTTTTGGTACCTACACGGGTAGCTGGGTATCCACAGATGATTATAGGATACTTTTTACCCTACTACGCTCAATAAAAAACAGGGCAACTTTTTCTCCTCCGCTAACGAAGTTGCGGGCACTTTCTAGTCCTGGCAAAAGCTTTGTCATTATTTTCGAACATGCCGACAGCAAAAATTTTAACTTATTACTAGATACGGAAATAAATGAACTCGCAACTATGCATATGTATAGTTTTCTTCTTTTATGTTGTGGTATGTATTGTGTTTAAATATTTGTATTAATCGAAAATTAAAACATAAAAAATAAATTCCTAAAATCATTTAAACTGCAGAGCGTATCAAAAAAAATATAGATACAAATATATTACACATTAAAAACATAACTGTCCTTCTGATACAGGGTAAAGGCAGTCTTGGCCTCTAACTTTACATTTGTCTTGATCCCTTATTGCTTCCAGCTTCTCAAGAGCAAGTGGCTAGAATTTAAATAAAGTTAAGTTCTTGTAAGACAAGATGGACGTTGTTGGGTAACTTTATAGTGAGTTTTTATTAAAGTCGTATCATAACATAATTTATTCCTCTTGATGCATGAGGAATGTTTTATTTTATCATATGTAGCATTTCAAAATAAACACGATGACAAAGGAAACTTATTTTAAGATACGGAGAGAAGTGAACTATCACTATGCAAACCAATTTTTTAGGGTTCCGTACCCTATGAGTACCTATGGAATCTTAATACTACGCCTCCGCTGTCTGTCTGTCTATCTGTCACAGGGCTCTAACTCTTGAACCGGAATAGGTTATCGTAGGAACACATTTTCACAGAATATTTATTGCTGGTAGCTGCTGCAACAATAAAATAATCAAAATTCAGTTAAATAAGAAAAGTAAGGCAGTCCCTGTACAAGAGACGAGCGTTTTTAATAATTTTCGCGTAATCTTTGGAAGTATAATATCTTTTGAACCCGTAACAGGACATTTATCTTGACATTTTCAGTCACTATAGCTAAAAATAATAAAAATAAAAAAGCTGACGGCGTTTCGGAAGCTGGAAAGCTTCCGAAACGTCGGGAACTAAAATGAGATAATATACGCGATATAATCCGTTAAATTGTTTTATTTCAATGAGTAATAATCGCGGAAACAGAAGAAAATATTATAATAAAAATAAAGTTATAAATGGATATCGTATGGGTACCATAAAAAATATTACATTATTGCCGAGGCCCGAAAAGTAGAGGATTGCCTGACGAGGCAGTTTGCAAGCCGAGCATCGCAAGGAGACCTTTAGGTAGCGATTATTTTTTATTCAAATCGCAATAATTAGGCTATGGCGTATTCTATTTTCAAATGGAAAGCTAAACATTCCTCATGTTTGAGAAATAGTAGATTGTTAACCAAGGGTTGAAAGTGACCCAATTTACCTGAGATATTTCTAGGGTTGATAATTCGAGGGTGAAATGGGTAATTTCACCCGAGTTAAACACTACTTTTCATTTCGACTGTGAGGAAAATAAAATACTTCACGCACATTTTATAAAATAGACCAACTGAAACATTATATTTATATCAATCAAAATAGATCGTAATAAACACGTCATTTAATGTATAGCTGAGTTTAGACATATGAAAAGCTTTTATTTAAATAATATGACTTAACTCGATCTGATCTTCGACTGGGTGGCTAATCGTAACAATAAAAAAAATACTTTCCACCCTAGGGATGGAAAAGCTATTTTCCACCCGGCTATCTACACATGAAAATTAAATTTTCCGAACAGGAGAGATGAAAAAGTATTTTTTGCGTATTGTGTGAATCCATTTCGCACTTGTTCGGATTTTTTGTTATAAAGCATGTTTTGGTAATAATTATAATATAATAGCCTACGTCACTCTCACAACCAAGAAAAATTTTATGGTACCTCGTACGATTAAATCCATCTAGCCAAGATAAAAATTTAGCTACCTATATATATATACATACCTAAAGACGAACATCGGACACTTGTCATTTTAATGTATAACCGTTTTCCGGGAGCGCTTCCTATCTAAATAAAATCTGTAATTTCTCCATTACTCAAAATCTCCGTTTCGACCTTCTCACGAGTCACAGACAACTCATCAATCTTTGTTCCACATCTCAACAAATCCTAATTTGACACGATGATATTTATTTAAGAATTTAGTAAGAATTGAGTATCATTCGATGCATTTATAACTATAGCATAGAACCAGTCTAAGATCTTCAGCTATTGGAGTCGGAGATATTTGTTGCTTTCTTTTTTATTTCTTAGAATGAAATGGCATTATTAATATCAGAGCAAATAAATATATACTTCACAAGCTGCCCGTACCGGCGGTGTCAGCAACAAATAAATAATACACTGTACAGTCAGCAACAAATAAATAATGACACCCAAAGTCGGCAAATAGTTTGGAACACAATCTTGTTGGATAAATACGTGTACCGAACTATTTAATGCTGACTGTACCTACCCTTTGTAAGGAAAAAGATGAGACCTAATCTTCAATTTACTATATGGACCATGTAATGAAATAAGATTTCCCTTATCATCTTTTGTCTCACTCACTCACATCTTATCTAGAGATTTTCAAACCCAAAATGTTCACTTTTCAATGCCGTTTTTAGTATATTTTCTTACATATAAAGCTTGTCCTGATAATAATTATAAACACAACAAAATATTATTAGCAAAATAGCTGTTCTGAAGTGATGCGTGAAAAAATACATTTATTCAATCTATTTATTTTTATATAGAAGATTTCAGATGGGAGAAATCCTTTGCACCTTCTACAATTTCAAGGTAATGGTAAATATAAGTAGTAATTACCTTGAAAAAAACTTTCCTGGCTGGCTAACCACTTTGTCGGCGTGATTAATACATATATTCACACCGAGTTACAGCTTATTAGTAAACAATAGTGTCTGAACTAAGATTACTTATTTATAAAGATCGATCGAATACACTTTTTAGGGTTGGTAGTCAATAAGGATATTTGACTACCAACCCTAAAAAGTGTATTCGATACAGAAAACTCACCCAAATATGCCTTTAATAATATACTATCATACTCGTACAGTACATATAACAAAATATGACAAAGATACTTTACATATTAACGGGCCCACATTATATCAAGTGCCAAGAGTATTTCTAAGACAGAGTTGCGACCACTCATAATCCTGAATATATTTACGTCGGTCAATTTGTAAAGGAAATGAATAAAGAGAAAGCGCTATCATATTTATTTTTATTTACTCGCCTTTACGATTCGCTGACGTCAGCTGCAGGTGGCCCGTAGGTCATTAGAGGCTTGGAGCGAAGCTTCGCCGCACGTAGCCGACCTAATAAGCAATCTTACAATCAGGCCGCCTGATTGTGTATTTATCTCAAAATTATATTGACTATTTTGGAGTACAAGTAGAGGTTAGATTTTCTTCTTGCACGATGTTAATTCGAGAGTAATTCATTAATCAGCTTGGAATAGAAACTGTTTCAGAAGTTTTATTGTAGGTACCCGTGCCATGACTATGGGGCTCAAATACAAGCATAGATTTTAAATTTAAAAAAAACTGCATTTGAAATCCCGTTTATTTGTTATTTAACTTTAAAAAAAAAATGTAAGCACGTTACAGGCGATGTTAATTTTCCTGAAATAAAACCTTCATTAAAATTGACGTTGTTTTTGAAAGTTCTAGAGTAAGTAAATAGTTCCCTTTGATAAATAGAGTAGGCCATTAGGCACATCAGAAGTAACCTGTATATAGTAAGAATACACAACACAACGCTAGCGCATTTTTTACCTCTACATTCAATTCAAGACACCTTTGTCTGCAGACTTGTAATATACTCGCAAGTTTTAACATCCAAATATGCAAAACATGTATCGTTACTTTTATCTACAATTCCACTCCCACAGAATCGCGTAAGATCTATATTTTACCTTCATTCGTACTCCACGTGTAGATACTTACGTATTTGTCACCGAGAAAACAAAATTATTGTAGGTTTCGTCACAACAATATGTTACAAACAAAAGATCGAGAGACAAAAGTTCTTTCTCCTATTGAAGAGAATTACAATCGGGTTTCAACAAACGAGATGGACTGCGGACTCATTTCGAACCCACTCGAATAATCAAATATCTGTCGCAAAAGAGCCGGTAGTGGTCGAAAAATAGACGAATGTATGTTCAGAGGCTTACTTTTATATGTTGTTTTTCTCTGTGCTTTAGCTCGCCCATCATGATTAGTGTATTGTGTCGCGTCGGGGATTCTCCACATAAATGGAAAGTTTTTCGTTCGGTTTTCGTGGAATATGTCCTTGCCCATCGTGAATATAGTACACTTTTGTAGATGCTGGAAAATAAGCAACAGATCCACGAGTGAATCGGAGGGCCGAGCCGCAGGTGAGGCCCTCGGTGAGACGAGACCATCTGTTGCACTTTCGGCTGATATAGTATTTTTAGCGACTATTGCGTGAAAATAGAAAAAGACACGTTAAGGTGCGTCCACATTTGTATTATTTGCCCGTATCAGATCATCGTTCCGTGGCATGCTCGCGTGTCACGATCACGCGTTTGGACATTGCGCCGATCCGATCGCTCGAAATCCATTTGCTACGCGTATCACACACTTATATCGGAACAGTGCAGCATGATCGGCGCGCCGACAGTCAGCGTCCAAGTAGCGCGATACGCAGTCATGCCACGGCACGGAGATCGGAAATGATACAAGTGTGGACGCACCTTTATATAAACTTTTACCTAAACTTAATATAATATAGGTATCATATAATATAATTATAGGTGTCATATAATACTATTATAGCTGTAATTTTCTAGGCTTTTGGTGGCGCTAATTCCAAGATGGCGGACACCACTTTTTCGGAAAAATGTCATAGATGTCGCGTATTATGAAATTAGGGGCGCCGAAAATCGGATTTCGTATAAAGCTACTCGTATGTCCGCCATCTTAAAAACTACTTGCCCAAATGACTTTTGAATTCTTCTATTTTTATATCTCTATGTTATCATTCCTCATTCTACTATATATAATACTTAAGTTGTTTTTTCTTTCTTAAAGAAGAAAAGTTAACAAATTAAATGGTTATTAACAATCTTAAAACGTAGGTTACATATTTTAAAATAGATAGTACAGACGATCTCATACCTATGTGTGTGTGATACGACGATATAGTCAGCACCATGTTCAATGTTAATCGGTTAGTTGATTGTGATTGAATAACTCGATTAACATAGTGCAGAGAAAATTATACATAACATGAGCTTTAATGGCATATTGGATATTCAGTCCATGAAGCCCTAGATGGTACATATAGCTTCTGAAAACACAAAACTACAAATTACCGCTAATACTACTACAATTATAGATTCAACGCGTAACGCGTTAAGACTGAAATTGTACGTGATTTGGTTATTGATTTAATCCACTTTGGGTTTGAAGGGGCATGTGCTGCGGTGTAGTAGATGTAATGCTTGTGGTTGCTTGCAGGAATCCGGCTTCGTATATTAAGTCACAGCGACCTTTAATCATTTGTGTCGAATCGTCCATGCGTTGCCAAATCTACACGAGCCAAACACTAGCAGACTATAAATGACTCGTGGGCTGGAATGGTTTCTTAAGAAATCTTTCCAAGGAAGCAACAGCTTTTCGATGATCGTGCTCATGCCTTGACAATTTAGCCAGGTTAGTAACCCGAATCCAAATAGGTTTCAAATGGAATTCATAATTGACAAAAATATATATTTTTTTAAATAATATAAATTTGAAAAAATCCTTGGGATTGCTTAAGTAAGGTACATCTTATTTTGCGCAATTTATGTGTCACATAAGGTAATATTCCTTAAAACTGATTCCTTATTCTGAACCCTTTAACCGACGTCAATGTCATCAGATTGGCGTGAACCCTTGCTCAATCAACGTAGAAGCAACGCTCATTACAACGTGTATATACAAAGGTTACTGGATAAGTTTTGCAATACACAAATATGAAACAAAGAGGTGGCATATCATATATATATATTAAAACTATATTACCATAGACAATGTTTGGCGATAAAAGTTTTCTTTTTTTATTTTTTATTTTTTATAAAAAGAAAGATGGAATATTTAAAGATGTCGGCGTGGTTTAGGGACGACTTACGATTTGTAATTCGTTACAACTTTGAGAGGGGTCCGTCGTTAGCTGACTGTCTCAAGAAAATGCAATCTATATTCAAACAAAACTGCCCTCATCGTGCACCTGTTTACCGTTGGTGTTGTGAGTTTAAACGTGGAAATTTTGAAGTTTCTGATGCATCAGTATCGGGACAAACCAGTGACGCGTATATTCCAGATAACGTAGCCAAAGTAGAAGAAATGTTAAGAGGATCGTCGAATGACATATAGGCAAATAGAAGAAGCCCTGGGCATTAGTGCACCAAGCGTTCATAAAATTTTGTACGAAATTCTTGGAGTAAGAAAAGTTTGCAATCTATGGGTACCTCACGACCTAACGGGGGAGCAAAGGGACTGTCGTGTATTATTGTGTAAAAAAATGTTAAAATTTTTTGAAAACGGGTCAAGTGCTTATGTTAACAGCATCGTCACTGGTGATGAAACTTGGCTAAATTATTATGATGTGCCATCTAAAAGTAAGAATAAAATTTGGCTCTTTGAAAATGAGCCTACACCAACCCAACCCCGCAAATCAAAATCTGTTAAAAAGAAGATGATAGCTGTATTTTTTACTAAGCGTGGTATAATCGAACAAGTTGTTCTGGACAGACAGCGTACCAGCTAACTAGTACACTAATGAATGTTTACCTCTGGTGCTTGATACACTTAAGGAAATCCGTCCTAACTCCAGACTCGGTACTTGGTATTTTCACCATGATAACGCACCGGCACATCGAGCGGCTCGCACAGTGATTTTTTTGAAAACTGCTGGGATAAAAATGGTTGAGCACCCACCATACAGCCCCGACCCAGCCCCTTGTGACTTTGCTTTATTTCCTATTATCAAAGATAAGCTAAAAGGGCGGAAATTCACCAGCGACGAGGAACTTTTTAGAGCTTAGGATCATGAGTATGATGTACTTCCAGAAAAAAAATGGCTAGATATTTTTGATGATTGGTTTTAACGCATGACTAAATGTATCAACTGTAACGGAAATTACTTTGAGCTATTGTAAAAAATAAAGTTGTTTTGCAAATTTTATCTAGTAACCTTTGTATAACCTTATTTCGACCTAAATGTCGCTTCAGTGATTTCCTTTCCACCGTCGAGTTTTTCGTAAAACGTATGAGTAAACAATATATTATTTTCATATTTGCATTTTTATTTTAAATGCACAGTAATTGTCACGAAAACGAGTCTTATGGCTTAAAACGATTTATGCTTGTCTGCATAAGTACTTATATGTATCCTCGTAAGGAACTCGTCTTATATGTCTGTATAAGACGATTACTTACGACAATATAGATATGGTAAAATAATGGCTTGTTTGTTATGCGTAAGAAGAAATAAAAATTATTTATTCGTAGCCTAGTTACACAGGAGAACATAACAATAAAAACTGAATTCTTCTTAGATAACCCGGTGAGCAAACTAAACTGAACTCAAAATAAGAAGATAATTCTGACACATTGCGCAACCATGAAATTTTAAATTTATTAAAAATGTTGATAGTAGCTAGACAATTATTTTTATATTTGTTGAGTATGACAAAATAGTGAGTGGAAGATGTATATCGATTAATATTTCAAAGAGTTTTTATAATCGATAAATTTTGTCTATGCTTATTGGCGGTGGTATGAAATAATAAAAAAATCACAATGAACTAGCAAAAATAATAGTTATAAATTTTATTTTCAAGTTTAAATGCTTTTTTATGTGTGTCATTTCATTAATTGTCATTATTTTAAAACTATTTGAATAATTCAAGCGTGCTAATTCAGGGGGACGTTAATTCAAAATCTGGCTCCTATCAATGCGTTTCTTGGTAGTTATACCGTACAAGGTATCATTTTACATACACTATTCAGAAAAAAATCACCAGAATTAATAGTCATAGTCGTATAATCTAAGCGAACACATTCAATCGATAATATGTTATCGACATGTTGAAACACTCAGGACATGTGACGGGATTTTTCTTATCGTAAGTTCAGTATAAGAAAAAGAAAGAAAGAAAGGCTTGTATCCAAATAATAAAATTAGTCCGTCAGATTAACACGACACGTATTTTTTCATTTCTCAATTAAACAAAAAATTATGAAGATATAGCCTGTTAAAGTTCCCCGTGACGTTACACCGTGCGACCGTTTTTCACGGCGTGATGTCATGCGCCCCCACTCCCAAACTATGACGCGCTTTATTTCTGTCTTTTTTTGTTTGATCGATAAAAGAAAAAACGTGTCCAATATGTTTTTATAATCTACCTGACAGACTAATTAGAATGATATTTTTTTATCCTGGAAACTACCCTATTCCTAGTTCGTAACTAGTTACAAAACTTGGTTATGTACCCGGATTGTGCGTATTGAGGTAGAAACGTTATTCTGTAGTGACCGGATAACGCACAGTAAGGGGCTCTGAACTAGGTGAACCAACGATCTGGGGCCCGTTTCATAAACGCTTGTAACTTGTATTACAAGTGGAAGTCTCTTTTTAATTAATATTGTTGGAAAGAGACTTCCGCTCAACAAGTGACATCACTTTTGAGAAATGGGCCCCTGGTCGAGATCACAGGAAACCGTGGAAGTGCACAACCAGTCGTTTTGGAGATCCTTGGGGAGGTCATTACCTAGCAGTAGGCGATTTTCGCTAATAAGACCTCTTGTTTTCTTTTGTTATGGCAAAGAAAAGACGTAACATTAACATTTCGATAATTGTTTAGTTTTTTTTCGCTTATTTTGTTTTATATTCTAATCATGCGTCTTCTTCTTTTTATTTCTTTACATTGAAGATATTTAAAAAAAAGATTGTTTCGGACTTGGAGGTCAATGAATCGTAAAATATTTTTATTTTTTGTATATTTGTATGTTTTGTTGTGGCGTCATCACGCCAAATCAGCTAAACTGATTTTAACTATTTTTGGTACACGGGGAGCTGGGTATCTACAGATAGTTATAGGATACTTTTTATCTGACTACGCTGTCGAATAAAAGAGGGGCTATAACTTTTTCTCTTTCGCAAACGATGATGCGAGCGTCTTTTAGTTAATTTATAATAATAAATAAAAATAAATAAAATAAAATAAAATAAATTTATATAGAATCCTATATGGTTATTTCACGTAACAGGCAACAGACCGAACGCAACAACGGATCGATAAGATATTTTTCATAGAAACAAAAAATATGCACATGGTTTTGTCAAATCCCAGGAATTATAAAGACAGCTTAATAGAATTCCCGCGTAACAAAGAAAAAGGGTACATTTTGAATTGAATTCGAACACAAAGCATATCCAATTTCTTGGCTCTTCACTTGCAAGTAAGAAACTGCTCTGCGCTTCTCGTATATGGGTGTTGTTACAAGTATTTCAACCGCTATCAGTTTCCTGTCGAATAGATTTAAAAAATAAGCCACAATAATCGTAACGTTTCGATTAATTAAAATTGTACTAAAGTATACTTCTAAATCTACGCTCGTAGTGGCTTATATGCAATGGAAACTGATAGAGGTTTTAATGCTGGTAGAACTACCCATTTGCTCTTTTAGACGCCTAGCTTGGTCCCATACGGAACTGTCGGGTGCATTTCGCACCTGTTCTTTCCACATTTTCAAGTGTCACATACTCGTATTTACATTGCCCGTAGTGTTACTAAAAACTACTGTAGCTAAAAACTTAACAAATGGCCTTATTGCATCTAATATTGCACAGATTGATATGGGCCTTGTGATTTTTAGGGTTCCATACTCAAAGTGTAAAACGGGACCCTAGAACTAAGACTTCGCTGTCCGTCTGTCTGTCTGTCTGTCTGTCCGTCTGTCACCAGGCAGTCAACCGTGATACCAAGACAATTCAAATTTTCACAGATGATGTATATTTCTGTTGCTGCTATAACAACAAATACTAAAAACAGTATAATTTTATGTTTGTCTGTCTATATCAGTAACCAATATAAAATGATAGAACATCGCGTACATTTTGCTTAGGAGTAGGGCTCTTCTAACACTGGATTTTCATAGATAAGGTCGTTTGTTTATTTTGTACGGAACCCTCGGTGCGCGGGTCCGACTCGCTCTTGAATGGTTTTTTTATAATATGGAATGTAAAATTGTCTGTATAATAGGGACATATTACTACTACATTCGAGAAGGGCCTTTCCTAGTTTTTTTTTTACTCATACATTAAGTTATTCACCATGTAAAAGTACGACATATCAGTTCAGAAATAAATATAACCGTTGGGTAAGTTTTGTTTATGTTGATCGTTCGATCCCTTAAAGCTAACAAACATTTGTATTAAGAACAAGTTATATAATAGCATCTACTATGTACTCAAAATAAACATAACGAGAACACTCACCAAAAGTTTGGTAAATACTAAGCAAGCAAACAACCACTTCCCTTGGATTTTTCTGTAATTCTGCTGCGACTGATCTCAAAGTGGTCAAAAGCGCAATTTCTTCAGCTCTCTAGCTGAAGAAATTGCGTTCCCCTTCACGGTGAGAAAATGGGTAGACTGGTTTACAAATCTACCGGTTCATGTAAAAAAAATAATGTTTTTTTAAAACCTATATAACACGTTACAGTTTGTCCTGCGGTCCCACGCTATGCCTGTCATGTAGTGACCGGATTCGGTTTAAAATAATATGTAAAATATCGAACTTTATTTTAACCGGTAACAAGTACAAGGTCTATTTAAAATAATCAAAAGTTATTTTCAAATTTTTTTGCAAGCGTGTGTATGTGAGTTTGTTTGTGTGAGTGCGTGTATGTGTGAGGCTACGAAATTAAGTATGCCAGTGTACGGAGTTAAGCAGTTGCTTCAGGTGATAACCTTCAGCAGTACATTGGACCTTTCAGCCCACTGAAAGTCTTAGCGTTTGTTTCACGAGGGGAGTTTTCGGCAATGTTGCAGACCTTAACTACTAATTTATAAATGTAGGTAATAATATCTTCTAAATCAGAATCTGTACAAATTTTATTACACATTTCAGAAACATGCCAATAAGGCTCATAGTCACCCAAACATTTACACTCTCGTATAATACAGCCACGTTGGTACAGATTCTAAATTAACGGAACAACGAATCGAGGTGAATTATTAATTAAAATACCCTGTTAATTTTTTTTTATCGTAACATCAAATTCATAGGAATTCTTTATAGGATATGTTCCATAAAGAGTTTTTATTATGAGTCTAGGACATAATCCACGTATGCATGTGGAATGAAATGCTAAAAGAACATCCAATATTTAGAAAATTGTGTGTTAGAGCTAAATTATAAATACAATAGTGAGTACCTAAGGTCAATAACCGGCCAAGTGCGAGTTTGACTCGCGCACTGACGGGTCCGCGCAAACTTTCACTTACCCTTACATTATTACCCGGTTCCGATTGAGTTAAGTTTGCACTGAATATCTATAGCATTGCATACAAATGAGGTGCAAATTAATGCAACCGGCTGTACAAATAGGCTTTTTGAAAATTAAAAAAAAATTTTGCTAGTTAGAGACATAGTTAAAATTCGTTTGGTAAACTTCGGAGATAAAGGGAGACCATCGGTGTTTTTTTCTCACATTTACTTAATAAAACAAACTTTAATCACAAAAATATGCTATTATATGTGTATATAGATGTTATATTTGTCTTGTTTTTAGAAAATAAAAATATATTTTAAAATGTTTCCTGTGCAATAATACATGTCGGCTGGCCATATTTATAAAGGTTCCCAATTTCAAATAGATAGCGTAAGTAGTTTTTGAGATATGGCGGTCTAATAGTCGGACAGACAGACAGACAGATTCGCGCCATAAGGGTTCCTTTTTTACCTTTTTGATACGGAACCCTAAAAATGTATTAGTTTATAAAAAAGTCATTTGTAGTTAATAACTGATTACATGTCATTAACAATTTAATGATATGCTTCATACTCAGCCGAACATTACCATTTATTTGTAACGTAATAAATCCATCGTTACGGATTACGAACGCACAGGAAATCGAACCAAACAGTTTCGGCCTGCAGCGGGCCTATGATGGCCGCGTTTATCGCGCGATAAATGATATGATAACACGCCTGTTACTCTCGCACTCACATACGTGGCAGAAGGTGACGGCAGTCGGCAGCTATGTCATTTATTTATCGCGTGACAAACGCAACCATCATAGGCCAGCTGGTCAATATTCTTAAATAATTAAATATTTTGTAAGATAAGGCATTTAAAACAGTCCTAAAATCGTGGTCCACTTATTATGTGGATAACATTATACATTTCAATACTTATCCGTAACCCGAACAAAACTACGCCTTTCCACGTACATTGTGGCGTAATACAGCCATCGTTACATAACAGATTCTAAATGAACGGGAAAACGAAGCAGCGTCAGCACGGGGGCCGAATGTATCTTGTTAATTAAATGTTTTGGATGCGAGGAATATCGCCGGATCGATATGGCGTTAATGAGGCGTGTCGAGCGCTCAGACATGTGTGAACCGAGCTTAACGTGACCACACTTCCTGCCAGAGTTTGGCTGCGATTTTGTAACGTTATATTAGGGCTGTAGCGATACTCCATACCAAACGTTACATGATTTATGTAGTTGTTCATGCCTGAAGTGTACAAACCTTGTACAAAGAAGGTAATATTTTGAAGACAGATATTTTTTTATTCCATGTTTATTTTAAAAGAAGGGTTTTGTTAGGTACTTCTATTTTTTATATTAACAGTATTTTTACACTAACCATCTAATGAAACAATCCCCTAAGACAATTTAACATTTTCATTATCTATTGAAGTAGCAATAGAACTTAGATAAATTTGCATAACTTCAGCACAATCGGATACCAGCATGTGGTTGAAAAATAGTTTGCAACATAGATATTTTTAGGTAATTTAATGTATGTATTGCTAAGTAAATAAAAGCTTGTAACATTCAAAATACATAAGTTTTTATTTACTTTCGCTTTAGATATATTTTTCTTATATTTCCGTTTGATTCGCGTTTATTAAAACCAACATCTGCGATTATAGTAATTTGTTAACGCATTCACTGCTGGCAACGCACATGTGGGTTTAAGCCCATACAAATTTATTCTTAGGAGGCGTGGCTCGGTAGTCAATGCGTAAATAGATGGTAGGCGAAATGTCAACTGATCGATATCGTCAATGAGGTAAATCGCGTTCATCAAATCGACACTCTATGGTTCAAGTTTTGTTTTTTTTATATATTTTTATACAGTTAGTTCTACGTGTTAAAATATACGTATCGAAATAGATGCAATACGTTTATTTTTCGTAATCTCTGTATTAAACAAATATCAAATTGAGCCTAAAATGGTGAAATAAAGAAAAATAAATATCTTCTTTAGATATTGCGCCGCATAATTACAATTACAATCTTGTCCAAAAGAAAATTACACGTTACCTTGTATTCTTTACGGTTCAATGAGGCAAAAATGATTCAAAACTATAAACTTACACGCAAATTTTAGAGGCCATGATAATAAAATGCTCGTACATTCCTAACTTCTTCTTCATCGATGTAAAATACCCACATGACCATATCTACAGGTATGTTCTTCTTTCGTACACAATTTGTGTAAGTCACTCGTGCCGTTCGACTTGTACGGGGCGTTAATGTTGCTAGTGTTTAATTTTCAAAGGGTTATCATACATAAACACCACTGAAAAAAATGCATGTTCTCCAGACTCTATGTACTACGTGAACGATACATAATTGGTGGTAAATGTTGATAATAACACTAATTCCACTACAATGCAATATGTATCCATACTAATATTATAAATGCGAAAGTGTGTCTGTCTGTCTGTCTGTCTGTCTCTCTGTCTGTCTGTTACCTCTTCACGCTTAAACTGCTGAACCGATTTAGATGAAATTTGGTATGGAGTTAGTTTGAGTCCCGGGGAAGGACATAGGCTACTTTTTATCCCCGAAAAATACCCTTATCCGCGATAAACTAATTTAAGGCGGACGAAGTCGCGGGCAGAAGCTAGTACTGTATATTTCATAATTTACGCTTAAAAATTAAACGAAAACCTCAAAACCAATGGATTGAAATGATTAATTGGTACTTTATGTAGCATTATGTAGCAAAATGAACGTATAATCCGTGTATAATAGAATTGCAAAAACATTTAGGTAAAGGAGAAGTTACCAAAAATTGCATTAGCAAAAAATTGTAGCGTAATTTATGTTAAACATCTGTACATCTGTACATAATCTATACTATTATGAAGTTGTGAAAAAAAATGTCCGCACATTGAAGATATTTAAAAAAAAAAGCACATGATGCTTTCTTCTTCTTCGTTCGTACTATAGTACTATGTGAACACACAGTAACCACACTTTACCGTTTTATGTGGATTGCAGGTATAGAAAATTTATTTTAGCAATACATAAAATCGGATAAATTGATTCGAGGTCTCGGGTCTGATGGAAAGGCGTTCTTCAACTGTTCTTAGGGTACGGTAAGCTTCGCAATTTCCTCCAAGAAAAAGGTAATAAATCAAGTTGTTGGACGGTACTTTGAAGGCGGTCGTTCGTAAATCAGACGCATTCTTGCCTATGCAAGTTTAAAGAAAATGGAATTTTAAACAACCTTTAAGTATTAACTCCTATTAAAGAAATTTTTCAAACCGATTTGGTCACTTTTAAACGTAGGTATATGTCTAGATTGTCTAGTATTTTATTTATTTACCTGTTTTTACAATATCCTAGAATTGAAAAGTTAACCACGATTTGCTACGAGTTTTACTTTTTTATATTTATTAACTAGAAGATGCCTGCAACTTCGTACGCGGAGGGGAAAAAGTCATAACCCTCTTTTTTTCTTCAGCGTCGTCGGGTAAAAAGTATCCTATAACCATCTGGAGATACCCGGCTACCCGTGGGCCAAAAATAGTTGAAATCGGTTTAGCCGATTTTGCGTGATGAAGCCACAACGACACACACCTACAAACATACAAAAAAAAATCGCTTTAGTGAACTCCAAAAAGTCATGCAATAGTCCGTTACAATATTTTTTTAGATAATATCTTTAATGTACAGGCATTTAATTTTTACAACCAAACCTTATAATAGTATAGATATGACATCCTGATGTCTAAACAACATACTGGATAGTTTCGTTGAGATCAGTTCTGTGGTTTTTTAACTGAAGAGGAACTTACAATACATCATACCTACATCGGCACCAACTTTCACGTTTATAATTTTATTAAGATTGTACAACCTAAATTCAATAACATATATTCTATCTAAATAGAAGAAAGTAGCTAAATCTATTATAAAGCTATTGTAAAGTTGTAAAAATTAAATGTCTGTACATTGAAGATATTTTCGATAAAATAGTTGTTACGGACTATGACCTCCAAATAGCCGGAATGAATCAGAAAATACATTTTTTGGATTTTTTTGTGTGTTTGTATGTGTCGTTGTGGATCCATCACGCTAAAGCTGCTAAACAAATTTCAACAATTTGTGGTATACGGGTAGCTCGGTATCCACAGATGATTAAAGGATACTTCTTACCTGATTACGCAGTCGACAAAAATAGCGCTTATGACTTTTACTCCTCCGCGAACGATGTCTAGTAGGCTACAAATATGCCCCAGACGCGAAAGTCGCAGGCAACGGCTAGTATAAAATAAAACGTAGATTGGCATTGATACAGACAATATGTAGGTTATCTAGGTGTTGTTTTAATTACAGATCAGTGCTTATTTTATAGTTAAGTAGTGCTAGCAGTAATAAGTGTACTTATAGTGCAGTAGTGGCGAAATCAGAGCAACCCTTGCACACTACACATCTCTAAAACCAACTGTAAATTAAACAGTACTATAGTCTACTTTTGATGATGAGATTGATGAGTATATACTCATACATGATTATCATAGAATACTTGGCTCTCATTCTATTGTTTATTATTTCATAGATCTTATATGAATATATTTATAAACAATAAACCGAATAGGACTAAAACTAAGTTCAAATTCCATGCAGTTTTTGCACTAACATTTTATAACGTGGACTGTACTCCGAAGCGGATTGTGAATCACTCGTTTTTAACGCTAAATCGTTTTTCTGGTACTTATAATAAAAAAACATCGTAATGGGTCCGATACGTTTATGGGTCATTAGTAGCCCATTTAATGTGTTTAAGGTGTAATTTTACACATTAAATGCTTTATTGTGTTTCTTTCATGCTACTATTCGTTTGCTGCAAACGGTTTTTTACAATGGCAAATTTCGTATACTGCCTTTTCGGCGAAAGATGTTTCGCCAAATTTCACTTCCCAACCAACTTTTCGCAGAAGTTTCATTTGGCAAACCAACCGTTGGCATAACTTTACTACGCTCTTTTCTTATTTGGCTACTTTTTTAAATCGCAAAATTTTACTACAACAAACTTTTATATGGCAAATTATTATGAAGCAAATGATTTACTTAGGCAAATAACAGATCGTCAAATGACATCGTCATTTTGGACAAATAGAAACTTTGCAGAATTATTTCATGCTACTGCTTGTGTTTACAATTACACTACCAGCCTTTACAGAACCTATTTAGATATTTCAAAATGAAACAAAAAAAAACAGTACCAATAATGTTTATTTAAAGAAACAAGTTTTTCGTTATCACATGGTCGCATATATATATATATATACAGGTTCTATATTTTAAAGTTAGTTGCAAAGGACATCGACTTGGCTTACGATTCCTAACATTACTTATTTCACCTTAAGTCAGGTCCGACATGGCTTAGGTTAGGTACGACGACGAGCGAAGCGAGGAGGAAGTGTTAGGTTGAACTTCGGCCCAAACGAGCGAGAAAAGCGAGCCAGCCACGCAGGTCTATATCCAGTGAAAAGAAATCCTAACATTACCTTCATTCACTCATAGTCTACTTTTAAACAACAAATTATTGATTGCACACATTAACTATCAACGATTGCACGAGAATGAAATGCCATATTGAGCAACGGAGTATCTAAACAAAAGTAATATCCTCATAATTTAGCTATACGGTGCATCAGCCTGCCCACATAATGAAATACAATCATACTGTAATTTGTTCCCTGCATCCTAACGAACTAGGTTAGATTTTATAATGCCATATGTTGCTAAAAGTATGGTATGCCAATCAATACATTTGACGAATACATAAATTACATCTTGAACAAATCTCAAGTCATAATTTGCCTAGTAATAATTTATCAAATCATTAATTGGGTAATGATATCAGTGCGAAACGTTGAGTTGGGAAATGAAACTTCGCCCAAATAAAAATATGGGATAAATAGTTTGGGAGTTAAAAATATGCTAAATAATTTTCGCCGAAACATAAAAACTGACTTTTAATAATAAGAAGATAAGATGAGAGCAAAACTTTCCTTTACTGTATGGAAAGTTTACATCTCAAAAATTGACAATGTAAATGAACAAATTTTTGAAGATCTCCCCTTATATCTTTTGTCTTACTGACTAACTCACAACAATATTTTCACTTGCAATTTTTAGCATTTACTCTTACATATAAACCTTGTACTGACAAACACAAAAAAATCGTGTTAGCCAAACGACCGTTCTGAAGTGATGTTTTTTCGTATGATTTTTATTTACATATGTAGATAAATGAAGTGTAAGATGAAATCAGGACTAATCGCTTCTAAATTATAATTATCAGTTATTGCATAACCATAAGTTGGTAATTCTTCGACATTTCGGACGTCGCCTTACATATTCAAAGAATATAATTCCCATCGCATGGTACTTAAGTGAATCATATTTATACCCAAAAAGTCCCGTTTTGTTGTTATGATGCCATACTTTAGCTTTACGAAATCATGGACACCCTTCCCCGTACAGAAACCACCTCATTTTCTGGCTTCAGTTTACTATGGCATGGGTGCTAAACTGTAATTTATTCTATTTTTATGAATACGTGGTAACATATAATAAAGCTATCCATATCCGTAATAAACAATCATCCTCGTCAACTGAGCAAATCAAAGTCTCGCAATCCTTATTAAGATATACACGCCGGACAATTTGCGTCGCTATGACCCAAACCTCGGTTTCGCTAAAGTGTGGGCTCTCGCGCGGGTCGTAGCCGACGCATTCACACGCCCCGAAAACCAATAAGCCGCTATGGACAAAAATTAACACTGTTTCATACATCATGTGTCCGCGTAATTATATTCAAGCCTCATTGTCGAAGCGTTAATATACTAACAGAACAATCACTTCGCTTGGTGCAGTAGTGAAAATGATCGATTTGCTTTATTATTTGCGTACCTATTAGAGTAATGACTTGATATTATCAGGTTCAGAATTTAATTTTCGGTAACCAAAATATGAAAATTTTATTCATATGCTAGATTTTAACAACCAACGGCAGGATTGATTGGCAGTAATATACTCTATTAATATCGTAATCGAACACAACCTTTGCAAATATTAAATCAATCAGAGACGTCGATAATTAATAAGTCGCTTATAGGGCTTGAATGACCGCAAATGTCTGTTGTACGAAGTTGAGTTACGGTTTTTTTTAATACTTTTTTATGCGAACTAAGTTAAGCCTGAAACTACGAAACAGATTATCACAGTCTGAGCCCGGCAGCGGTCTCGATGCTTATCGGCACCTAGGATCTAAGTATAGCTATATTCTATATTTTGGCTGCTTACAAAGCGTATCTGAGATTATAATTTCATCCTAAAAGCAACCAGAGTCTGTACAAGCTTAGGTCCACATTTTAAGGCAACGCTCGAGGGAGATGTTAGAGTGATCTAAGTGGAGGTTTACTTCTCGCCTGCGCGGTTCGCGAAGCCGCCGCATTACTCAGCCCTATCTGATGGCGTCTGCTAATTGACTGGAAGTAAAGATAAAACGCTATTTTTATTCGGCCATAAATCTTCACTTACGTATGATTTGTGGTTCCGAGACTCATTGACTGACTGTCACAAATGAGTTCGAAAACGCTCCGCTAAATTCATCATTGGAAAGCCAAGCAATCGGTGGAAGAAGAATGAAACAAAATTTGAAAAGGCAAATTTTAATCATGGTCCAACGTATACTCAATGAACGGACCTTTTCAATGTAAAATATTTGACATCGTTATAGGTAGTTTATATTACAATATGTACATAAAGGTAAGTAATTGAACACGGAAGGCGGTTAGCTGTTGGCCAGGAAAGCGAAGGCGGTGATGGTGAGCGCGACGTGTGGCGGAGCAAGGCAGTGCTCGGAGCGCGCGGAGCGTGCGCCCGCGCCGGCCGCCGCGCGCGCGCGCGCACTGCCCCCCGCCTCCCCGCGGCACGCCGCGCCCGCCGCACTCCCCAAGCTCCGCCCCCGCACCTTCAGCGGCGATATGCAAACGTTTTCCTCCGCGAAATCCTGCGTCAACGCCAACGGATTGGCTAACGGATCCCTGCCGCACTCACACGGCAGGTGATTGCCACGTATAACTAAGTTGTCCACTTCCAACATGACCGATTCTGGCGTCTCCAGCATGTGGTTGCCAGTCAGTTTAAATGTACGTACGCTGTTATTTTGCACTAAAGAAAGCTCCTCGATTCTATCAATTTTGTTGTTACACACTTCTAGCGTGTCGACGCGCTGCAGGCCGTCGAAGGCACCGACACGTATAATGCCGAGATCGGATTCCCGCAACGCGAGTTTCCCGACACGAGTCAATCCTCGAAAAGTGTCGGGCAGCAGCGCCGGCAGATCCATATAAGCCAGCTCCAACACGCCAACGCTCTCGAGTCCCGCAAACGCCTGCGGCTCGATGGACCTAATGCCAGAAGGCAATTCGATTTGTGCCACATCGTTTAACCCGGAAAATGCATGAGCCAGTATTCTTCTGATAGGATTGTTTCGTAGCGATATCACTCTGATGAAGTTAGTGCCGGCAAAAGCGTAGCCCTCTATCTGTGCGATTCTGTTGTGTGTGAGTACGATTGAGGTGATATTTTGTAGGGCGGCGAAGGCGAAGGCGTCGACGGTGGCAAGAGGTGTGTGTTGTATGTAGAGTTCTCTGAGACGGGGGAGGCCGCGGAAGGCGAAGGGGCGGATGCGGGTGAGATTGCAGGCGTCGAGGGCAAGGCGGCGGAGCTGGCGGAGATGCGCGAAGGCGTCGGAGCGGAGCACGCGCAGGTCGGCGCGCGACAGCGACAGCTGCGTCACCGCAGGGCTCAGCGCCGACGGCACGCCGCGCAGGCTCGCGCTGTTGCAGACCACCTGCAACACACAATACGCACAGTTTTATTAATATCAGATTATTTGGTATTCAAACACATCTTATCAATATGGGGTTAGTTTCGAAACGTTCAAATTGAATAAGTTGATATATAATAGTGAGGAGGCGCCTTAAGTCAACTAATTTTACTTCTGAAGAAAGTTAAACTTGCTCCGATTTACTCTAAATTTTGGAATAAAAGAAATTAATTATTTAGGACGCCACGCCACACACATTATATCATGTTTTTAATTTATGACGAAATTTCATTTATTTTATCCGTACCTATACTTTTCAGAGAGCGCAACTGCCGTATTCAGTTGCACTCTCTGAAACGTATAGGTACGAATACTTAAACCTATACAGCAACATGATTCAGCCCAAGCACACACTAGGAATCATGTCGCTTATATATACACACAGGCATTAATAGTTAAAACCTTAGCTGCTACTTAATACGCTTACAGAACTAACTGAATCTGAACTCAATCACTAATCTATATATTTTATTTATGTAACAAAAAATATAGATATAACTTATAATTCACTATTTAAATTAAGAATAACGAATGTTCCACACAAGCATTATGACATAGGGTGCAGTAACAGCCCAAAAAGATCGGGGCCTGTGCAAGGTACAAGGTAGCCGCACAATCTTATCGTTACTATCATAAAGTTGTAAGAATGAAATGTTTGTACATTGAAGATATTTTCAAAACAATTATTGTAACGAGCTATTTGAAGTTCACTTTATATGTTTGTTGTTTGTATGTGTCATTGTGGCTTCATCACGCCAAAACGGCTAAACGGATGTAAACTATTTTTGAAAAATCAAAAATGCATGTATGCAGCATGCACAGATCGTTATAGGATACTTTTTACCCTACAACGCTATCTTAAAAAAGAAAGATTATGACGTATTCTCCTCTGTCTACGAAGTTGCGGGCACCACCTCGTACTAAATATGTTTATGTTACTAATACTACACATCGCCGGTGCCTTACTGGTACCAGATACCACTAGAAGGATGAAGTCAAGAGAGAACGCGGGCCTGTCTACCATGATCGCCTTTAATACGCATAAATAAATGACAAAACATCATTTTCTGTTGCACCTATATGCCGGTAAGAAAAGTGCACCCCCACGCTTTGTGATTGATCAATCGCACGACAAATATGACCATCATTGGCACACTGGTTGCCCTTAAAAAAAGGCAGGGTCCGTCATGCTCTGCCGTGCGCAAACTTCATACCCGCCTCCGCTGTCTTCCCCCCGTCGCGCGCCGACCATGGGAGTTTCACGAATTAAGTTGCCAAGCTATAGCTTAGCAATCGTAAAACAATTCGCCTCCGACACAAGGCATCGCTATTATTTCTTAGTCGGCACCTCTTCACGCTAGTTGAGTCTTTTAAGGGCAATCAGTGTACCGATGATGGTCATATTTGTCGTGCGTTTGATCAATGACAAAGCACAGGCGTGCGCGCAGCAGAGTCCGTCGTGCTCCGCCGCGCGCAAACTTCATACCCGCCCCCACTTTCTCTCCCCCCGTCACCCGCTGACCATGGGATTATTACGAAAAAAGTTGTCAAGCTATAATATAGTAATTCTAGCCAACGTTTCAAACAAAACACCCCAGCAAAACAAATTCCTTGTCAAAACATCAACATCACATGAAATTAAATTAAAAACGGCAACGTAACACGATTCTGAAAGATACAAACGATGAAAAATAATGTGCCAACAATCGCTGCAGGGGACTAAATCCCTGTGAAAATATTGACGGATCGGTTTCGTCGCGTCACAGCCGCTTATTGCCACTGTATTCCCTTTGCCGATAAAATTAATCCTTCCCCAAATATCCCCGCCCTACTCTGACGCACGTCCATATTTTGATTAAATTGTTTCGAGCTTCACAAATAATCGGCCAGTACAAACATTCATTCAATTTAAGTATGTAGTCACACTATACTCGTACATAAGCATATATTACGTATTAGTGCATAGTAAATAGACTAGTGAAGCGGCCTAATATACGTTTGTAACGATTGCGTGATAGAGATAAGAGGTGAATAAATATCATTGCCTTTAAGATAAACGTGCATGCATGACATTTTAAATTCAATAATTGACACCCTTTCACCTCTATTACTACGAATGTTTGAAGGTGCCGAACACTAGTATATTCACCTTATTCATTATTTTTTTTATTATACTTATTTAAATTTCGTAAACATACAAATATTTGACAAGTACGCGTTACAACATTGTCGGTTGTATTTCAACAGTTTTTTTTTTTTTAAATATAGCTTTTATGTGATCGGGTCAAAATCCGGCGCGAATAACGACAAAATATGTATCAAAACTGTCGGAAATGTACGAAACCTTTCAGAAATGACCACCAATTATAGAAATTTAAAATGTCTACTTATGCATGTTCGTTTAATAGCATTTGCCTAATTGGTTTTGTATATATCAAACTACCGACAGTTCGGAACTAACTTTACATATTACTAGTGACTCAATAATAGTAAAGGTGTTTTTGATTATGGGTTTAGAGGTAAACAAATAGGTCCGACTTAGTAAAATATCTGTTTTATGTCCATTACAAACATTCAAAGTATGGGTATCTACTCCTTCAATGACGTAGTTACTATTTTATAAAGCACATACCCGGTACTTTAATACAAATAATAAGTTTTCATCACCTGTGGATGTTCTTGAGGGAGGAATTTTAAAAATCGCTTTGTATTTAATACGTTATGAAAGCTTCTATGCTTCAACTACGAGGGATTTAGGCCGTAGATATTGTAAGAATGAGCCTGCAGATACATACATACACACACATGTATACAAACATCGAAATAATGGATACTATGACCTACAAATAACCTATTTCAGTTTATTTTTCGTAAGCTATCTTTGATGACATTTCATAATTGTAGCCTTAATTGTCTCTACAAACACACTTCCCAACAATTATGAAATCAGTGCCTTTAGCCGCAGGGCAAATGCTTAATAAAACGAGTGGAAGAGTCCCTGGTCTGACAGAATAAGCCTGTTGGCGGTGACCTCCCGAGAAATTGGTAATTAGCCCCTATTACTGATATTAATTGGAGAATTTTACTCGGTTTATATTTATCGCTCTCACTCCGTCTTCTCCTAGGAGAGCGAGTCCGGGTACGAATTATCGGTCAAAAATGTAAACAATCTAGCGTTTGAACGCATTCAAGGGCTTATAACACTTTCCTGACTTTAGTCAATGATGACAGGGAAGTAGCAATACGTTGGAGTGAGAGGCTTTAACTCCCGTCCTCTATTTACAATGTTAAATCATATATAAATGTAATAAGCTCCTCACTACCGGCCTTTTTTCAAACCGTTGTCAGATGCCGAATTACGTCCAGTCAGAGTACAACGAGTAAGCTCACTACAAACAAAGGTACGTCGCGCGGCTTATATGTGTGCGTTCCGGTACGCACGCGCTCTCATCCACGCGTGTGCGTTAAAATAAGGTAGAATTAAGGAGGCGTTAGACGGGCTGCGCTAGCCAGTGCCGCCGCCGCCACCACCGCCGCGGTACGGTACGTTATTTCGTTCGATCCCTCGGCCACCACTGTTTCGCGCCCTGAAATGCGTTTGTGTAACTACGGTTTCGCTATTATTTGTATATATAGTTATAAATAGAGTAATGTTGTATATAAATAACTAATTTCAAGTGTGTATTAGATTCACAAATACTGTTCTTTTTTTGGAGAACGGTAGGAAATATTATTTAATGATAAAACGAGACGAATTTCAAGTTACTAATATCGAGCTTTTGAAAAAGATCACATAAATTGTATTTTCAATTTTTAACCAAATGAAAGAAATAGAATTCTTGCTTCCTTGTCAATGCTTTCCTAAAATTTATAAGCAAAAACGATTTATTAGAATGAGGATCTATTTTACTTTGACAACGAATAACAAGGCCTTCCGAACCTCTTCATAATCGACGAAAGTATTTTTCTGTATGTAATTTTGTAACTTATTGTATCCATACTAATATTATAAATGTGAAAGTGTATCTGTCTGTCTATCTGTATGCCAGTACCTCTTCACGCTTAAACCGCTGAACCGATTGGAATGAAATTTGGTATGGGGATAGTTTGAGTCCAGGGCAAGGACATAGACTACTTTTTATCCCGGAAATATACCCTTATCTGCGATAAACGAATTTAAGGCGGACGAAGTCGCAGGCAGAAGCTAGTAGTATTATAATGTAAACATGAGTAGTAGTACAGTACAGTCGCCAGTGTCGCCACAACAGCAGATATATCGAAGCGAACAAGGTGTTTGCAACTATTCTGAACACCACTCTATTGTCAAGGCGTTAGAGTGCATGTTGAAGAAAGAAGATATGCCTATTTGATCGCGACTGTAAATGGTGGTAGCATTTAATTATTACCGAGATATTTGCGAGACAAACCGTATGAAACAATTCGTCTAATTTATAAATATATTTTTTTCATCATAATAATATTGCGGTGCAGAAGCTTCTTTGTCTAGACCGAGACATACAAGATAATTTTACGGTAAACTTTCATTCTAAAATTATTTGCCAATAATAGATCTAAAAAATAGTCATCGACAACCATAAGCGTCCGCGCCGGCGTAGGCAATTAAGTTTCCTGAGGGGTCGGAGTTTACATACTTCTCCTATTTTACTAAGGTCCAGTGCCTTAAAGTGCATATTACATTTGCTGAATTTAGAAGCTATCCTAAAGATGAGATGTCGTCATTAGCATCCTATAGTTAGGATAAAGTTAATAGGCGCTTAAAGGCTTATACAGTACAACGCTATGCGTACGAAGCAGTGGAAGCGTTGAACACAACACGTTATAAGAGTATCTACGTTCTATTTCCTTCTGTTTTCACGATTATCACCCATTTGTTCATTTTAAAACAAGGATTTTCTTACGATTTTAAGTGTTACTATACTTAACGTACGCGATCTGTGCATTTTTGGGATAAAAAGTAAACTGTACACTACGCTACATTTCGGCCCGTAGTCTATCTCTTTGCAAAAGTCACGTCGATCTGGCGATTCTTTACGTCTATAAAAGATGATATAAGCGTCCATTGCGATGCGGCATCTACATAAAGCCGTTGATACATTGTAGCGTTATACCAGCGGGTGTATAATGGTGGCTTTTAAAGCACGACAGATAAATGATAAAGTAACCGTCACTTCTGACAAGTATGTGAGTACGGGAGTGCCTGATGGTTTATCTTTTGTTTATCGCATAATAAACGCATTATAGACCCAGTTAGACTACCAAAAAGGCACGCAGACACTTTTTATTTATTTACTAGCTGCCTGGCCCGGCTTCGCATGTGTGTACTAATATATTTTGTCTCACTCACTCAGTTCTTATATGGACATTTTCAAACCCAACATTTTCACTTTTCCATGGAATTTTTAGTATATTATCTTACAAACAAATCTTGTCCTGACAATTACAAACACAACAAAAGATAAGAATTAGCCGAATAGATGCATCCGTGATGTGACGCGCAATACATTTGTTCAATTTATTTTCATTTTTATTTACATTTCAATCTTTATTGCATAAAAGAAAAACTCTTCTAGTCAATCTTGAAAAAAATAACAAAAAAGTCAACTTTTTGGCATAGTAGTTAAATTGCGTTCGGCGCAACTAATTTACAGACATCCATACTAATCCATACTAATCGTTATCGTCGAGTTTATATAAACTAGAAGATGCCCGCAACTTCATTCGCGGAGGAGAAAAAGTCATAACCCGTCGTTTTTTGTTCAGCGTAGTCGGGTAAAAAGTATCCTATAACCATCTGGAGATACCCAACTACCCGTGTACCAAAAACTGTGGAAATTTGTTTAGCCGATTTTGCGTGATGAAGCCACAACGACACATACGAACATACAAACATACATAAAATCCAAAAAAAATATTTTTCGTTTTAGTAACCTCCAAATAGTCCGTAACAATCATTTTTCTTTAAATATCTTCAATTTAATTTTTTTGAAAATATTTTTACAACTATATAATAGTACCTATAAAAGATAAATAGGTACTTAGAGATACATACATATTCATATAATATTCACGGTGGGTCCGAGTAGCCCGACGGGCTTTAACCATCTAGTTTTGTGCCTTAGTACATAGGCATAACATTCAATTTCAGTTTTTTTTTTTATAAATACGCGTCTAATAAAAATGTCACTTACTGCTGAGAGATATCAGTAGGTACTATTTAACACTAGTTACATTCACAAAAGAAAAGTTGTTGTGTACTAGATTGCTCTTCAATATTTTTATTTTATTTATTCTTCACATTCTCGTCCCATATTCGTTAACGATTTGAAGGCTGTAAAATTGTCAAAGTAAATATTGGTAACGATTTGTTAGTCGCTAACACACCAAAATCACTGATTTATGCTTTCAATTTGAGCCCTCGTCCGTCAGTCAGCTTGGTTTAGTTCCAGTAGACTACAGTTGAGCATTATACCTACAGTTGAGTATTGAGCACTGAGCAACCTACTTTGAATCGCAACGCACGCTCGCGCCGGACTGAGTATTGACAGAGCTCGTGGGGCATAATAATTGCATAATTATTCAGGCACAATTCAGGTTTCATCGTGAATAAGCATTTCGCTGAAAGATTTGACCTCATTCATTTAATCCCAGAGCAACGTGCCGGTTTCATTGCTCAGATACTAAATAGAAATAATTTGAATGAGTTGGTAAGTCCCTAAAACTTTTGTGCCGATAAATGATAAACAAGTCGGCTGTGCTGTAATGCAAAGATTACACATTCATTTTTGATTAGGACCAAGTAATACCTTGTCATTCTAACGTGTCAGCACAAAGTAAATATTTCCTTCTTCTTTTTTATGTGTCCTTGATTGCACTCAAAACTATTTATACTGGCTCTCTTGTTCTTTAAATCAGATTAAAACAAATCAATGTAATGCTACATACAGAAGGTAGACATTATCGAAAGGTCTATCCAGGCGGCAGGCCGGGTACCAATACCAAATCAATAATTTAAACCATCATCGTCAGTATAAAATAATAGGTAGTTTAGTCCAATTACGAGTATGACAAAAAGTTAGAAGGTTTCTTAATGAAGTAAGTAGTATTTTGCTCTCACGATTAACGGTACTCTCAAATTATCTAAGTCAAGTGTAAATGGTGTTAAAAGTTTTGCCTGACTCTGTTTACCGGCTTAATATCTAAACTTTATAAACAAAGTTGTTCTTTTAATTAAAATAAATGATTACGTTTACACGTACATGGGAGTCGGTGTATTCTTACTTTAGAGAAAACTTTATCTGTGCGCTAGTTGATACTGTTCAAGTTCTGTGAACAATATTCAGGCTCGTATTTCAGATGCATATTGAGTTACCCTTGCCAGATATTAGGTAGGTAACAATAATGAGCATAACACGTCCTCAACAAATAATCGCTGAAATAATTTTAAAACCGACTAAGAGCATGTTGGACCATGCTCAGTGTAGGGTTCAAAGAAATTACAGTATATGAAAAAGCTCGCTAGTAAAACAGCGAAATTTTGTTTATTTTTGCTAAGAAGCGCAGTTTTTTGGCAATTAACTCAAAAACGGTATATCCGACCATGTTGTTTTTTTTTTTTTTGTAGAAAGTACATATTAATCGTTTCTTTTGTTTATTATTTCATATTATTTTGGACATAACGTTTAGAAAATAGAGCATAGGGAAGTGACACAATTTATGCGACTTTCGGAGTGATTTTTTTCAATATTATTTAATATTTACTGAATGAAAACAAGTGTTTTAAGGAACTGTTGAAATATGAACTTTAATGATTACTGGAAAAAATGCTTTTCAGCTCCAGTTACGTGTATGGAATGACTAGAAATATCCATATATTATTTAACTATGAAACTAAGTTGTGTAAGAAGAAAATGTATCAAATTTCATGATATACATCTTGTAGTTTTTAAGTAAAATGCCTGCGAAATACGGGCGGACTGACGGGCATGACGAAACTTTAAAGGTTTTGGCTACGGATCCCTAAGAACCGAAATCGTGAGCATTAAGTGGCTATACCGATTTTCTGATTCACTTACTAAACACATTGGTAATCAAGTCGTCATTCAAACAAACCAAGTTAGACTTGGTTCATCAGTTTATAGGTACAATGTCACAAATAAACACACAGATACACACCTACAGCCTACATCGCCTCTCTTTTTCGATAGGGGTTGACTTCAAATGAGAATACTACCTCGGTATACTACTTATACCTATATTACTTATACCTATACTACATACGAATATATACTTCTATATATATATATGAATTGAATAAAATTATACGCAGCGCCAAGACCACTGTATTTATTTGTTTTTAGACATTCGGCCGCTTCTACCGCTGCTCCAGCCCTAATCCACGTTCGGTGGAGGTGTGACGGAGCCAGTGTGTCTACACCACAGGTTGCGTCCCTCACTAGCACCCGTCCCTTACTCCACGGAATCAAGGACATTCCGTCTGGTCTCTCCCCATCGTTTCTTGAGATGCCGGTCGGCTCTAATAGGGCCGGCACATTCACTGGCGCGAGAGACCGGCGGATGATGTCGTTCAGAGCAGCGTGTCTCGAGAAGCGGCCCGCACTGCTCTGGCAGGAAAGTCTGTGATGACCCAGCCATATTAAATAATAAATACAAAATATATACCAGCTACTGCATGGAAGACGGCCGCTACCCGAGGTCTTATTTCAGTAGATGCCTACGTAGCATTCGCTTGAAAACAACTTTGCTTGGGGCTTGTCTCATAGAAAGAGGGAGCGAATTCCAGAAAAAGCTTGCCTGCACGGCGAAAAAATTTAACATTTAACCCGTATGGTGCGCAGGAATTGTAAGTTTGAGAATTGAAAAGTGAGACTTTACTCATACAAATGTACGTTACATTGGCAGTTTGTTTTAAACCTTGTTACGCAGGACACTAAAGGCTTTTGAACTTAATTGGATTTTTTTTTAAATACATGTATGAAAGAAAATAATTTATTGGGAAACATGCATAATATACTATATTTAAATCATTCCAAATTATACCGTTCATAAAAATCATTAAGTTTTGCGTCGTTCATAGATCGAAATGAGCACAATTCTAACACGCACGCCGGTTTTTGGTACAGGAACAGCTAAACAAGCAAGGAATCAAATCATATGAACTTTTGAACTGAACTTTTTTTACCTATCCAAGTACGGAAAAGGAAAATAAAGCGTTATGATCAATTTCTCCTCTGCTAACGAACTTGTAGTCAAGGATTACGTTATAAAACCAGCTCAACTAGAATAGAATAGAATATTTAATATATCGTTCACAATATTATTATTTTTTCACTGAGTGATAGAGGATGGTAGCACGAGATTCGTATCAACAGCTGTCCTTTGCGAGCAAACAATAATAATAATCCGTACTAATGTACTTATTGGCATTAGAACTATCAAGTGAACTACATAACCTAACGATGGAATCCTTAATTGAGGTCGGTCGGGTCCACTCAAGGTTCTTACGCGGAAAGTTTAGTGAAGTTAGACTGCATCCTATTCTCGAACTTTCCTATTTACTCTCATAAGATACTTAAAATGCCTCTTTGTCACAAGCCAAGTGCTCGACATTAATGCATTAGTTAGCTCCTTAGTAGTGAAAAACTGGGTGCCACTTATTAGAATTACAGTTTTAAGTGGGACATGTATAGTGGGAAACGTTGATACCGAAAGCAATTACCCGTGATCTAAAACATTATAAAACATTATATTGAGCCAGATCGGGGCAGCACACTCTACCAACTGAGCTAATCGTCCATACCAGTAGTCGACAAATTTCGTCATCTGTTGTCGTCGTCTCTGTATGGTACATCCGACTCTTTAGCCATTATTATCTTTAATCGTGAAGTCCAAGCCAATTGTTCCTTTGTAAAAGAAGTTGTTAACACCTCTAGAGCAGCTCTAGAGGCATTTATTTTAATGTAAACTTTCATGCCCTAAATATAAAGTTACCCTGTGTGGCAAAACTGTTTGCATACATCCACTTTAAATTAAACAATCGTGATTTTAGTCCACTACACAATGAGGACAATACCTTAGTTCGCAGATACCATAGTAATCGGTTTCGGTTTCAAAAAAGGATTCCCGATGTATCTCAATTTTCAAATAATAAAGAGAAATCATCATCTAATAGACGCACCTAATCTATAAAAAAAAACAACCAAAGAACAAAACTGTATTACAATATAATTTACTTGTAGATACTTGAATATACACCTGAGTCATGACATGACATGCCTAAGTTTGCCAATCCATACTATCCATACTATAATATTATAAATGCGAAAGTGTGTCTGTCTATCTGCCTGTCTTCACGCTAAAATCGCTGAACAGATTTGGATGAAATTTGGTATGGAGATAGTTTGAGTCCCGGGGAAGGACATATGCTACTTTTTATCCCGGAAAAATACCCTTATTCGCGAAAAAAGAATTTAAGGCCGGCGAAGTCGCGGGCAGACGCTAGTTTTAAATAAAGGAAGCGTGTACCAGACCAACTGTAATATTTTTATCAAACTGTGTAATTTTGACTATGTGCATATATTAATAGGATGGGCAAAACGCCAGGACCTTAGGAAAATTGATAACCACGCTAGCTCATGCCAAATATTCCAAAGTACCACAAGTACTATCCAGTAGCACCACGTACTAATAGAACTATAAAAAAACCGGTCAAATGTGAGTCGGACTCGCGCATCGAGGATTCCGTACAAACATTTACTTACCCTAACATTATTACCCGGTTCCGGTTGAGTTAGGTTTGCAGCTGATATCTATAGCGTTGATAGGTTTTTTGAACATTAAAAATAAATTAGCTACTTAGAGACATACTTATAATTTTCTTGTAATATTTATGTTTATTTATACTAATAGTGAAAATTTCAAAATTTTCGTTTGTTAAACTACGGAGATAAAGGCCCTTGCCTCCAAGGCGAGATTTTTTTTTTTTATGTAATGAGTGGCAAAAGGGCAGACGAGCCACCTGATGGAAAGAAGTCATCGTCGCCCATGGATATGTGCAACACCGGAGGAATCGCCCATATTTTGCCAACCTTTGAGAGCCCTGTTAACTCGCTTCTTGAAGAATCCCATGTTATAGCGCTCTGAAAATACCTCAGGAGGAAGGTTATTCCACAACTTGCAAGTGCGTGGTAAAAATGAGCGTGATGCCCGTTTAATTTTTGGATGCCAAGCATCCAGATAGTGGGGGTGTACTTTGTTTCTGAGGCGGGAGGTGCGATGATAGAAACGTGACGGTGGCACCAACTCAAAAAGTTCTTCAGAACATTCCCCAATGTACAAACGGTAGAACAAACACAGAGAGCCAACATCTCTCCAGTTGGCAGTTAGCTCTGCATATTTATTTATTTATTTATTTATTTAATTATACAAAACGTTTGTGCTTTAACAGCTATTGCCAAAACAACACAAATTTAAAGTTAGTAGATTACCTTATTTATATGTACATAAAAAGTTCGTCCATTCACACTATCGAGCTCGCAGGCATTTCTCGTTCAGCCACTCTCTTACATTCTGACATTAGTCGCCCAATCGCACTCGCAAACAGGTCACAGTGCGGGGCTGCCTCGAGCACAGAGTTGAGCAGCGCGAGCGCGCGGGTGACCGGTGAGAGCGCGTGGGCACGCGTGCGCGCTGCCGGCAACGCCAACAGTGAGTGCCGCCGCGCTCGCATGTACTGATCGGGGACAAAAATGCGTACGAATGCCTCCACCAGACTCACACAGTCCGTTTTACCCCTGACTATATCGATGGTAAATTTAGCCAAAGAAAGTAATCTACGCAGTTGTAGCGAGTCGTATCCCAGAAGACCCTGTAGATATAAAGTAGGATACAAATGGGGATAATAGTAGTGCATCCGCTTGTACAACGCCCTTAAAAATCTTTTTTGGACTTGCTCCAACATAAGAATATATTTGCTCTCATGCGGATTCCAAACCACTGTATTCGTTTCGAGAATACTGTGCACGAGCGCCGCATACAGAACGCGCGTGGCGTGCACGGTCAGAGGCGCCGAATTACGCAGAACGAAACCTAGCCTTCTGTACGCGGCGTCGGTCACGGCCTGAACATGGTGGTGAAACGTGAGCCCTGGATCAAAGTACACGACGCCGCCAATGGTGTATTCATACTCGCGAGGCAAGGTAGACCGTGTAAATGTCATCATTTCGCACTTATCCGCATTGAAATAAAGTTTATTCACACGACTCCAACTGTAAACCGCATCTATGTCCCGTTGCAACTCGTTGAAATCCTCCTGCGTTTTAATAGGTTTGACCAACTTCACATCATCAGCAAACAGCAGCAGAATGGAACTTTGCACTTCGTCTGGTAGGTCATTATGGCCCGAGGTTGGATCCCTGGCTGATACCGGACCGTGTGTTGTAGCATTCGGACACATAGGGGCCATACTTAACGTACTGCTTCCGATCTGAGAGGTAGCTAGCAAACAGATTTAGAAGCCTGGGTGTAAATCCCATAGCACCTAGTTTCAGAAGAAGAATATCGTTCTCAACACGGTCGAAGGCTTTTTGGAAATCCAGATAGACGACGTCAACCTGAGTCTTCCTATCCAACTCACGGGATAATACCCGTGACAAAGTAAGCAGGTTAGTACCGACTGATCTCCGAGGCAAGAAGGCATGCTGCGTGCTGGTGATGTGAGGAAGGCACTGGGGAAGAAGAATACTATGGAGTGCGGACTCGAACACTTTAGCCAGCGCGCTCAGAATTGCAATGGGACGATAGTTCTCCACTTTAATCTTTGACCCTGTCTTGGGAATTGGTGTTACTCGAGACGTTTTCCAGACAGTTGGGTAGATTCCAGTTTCGAGAATAAGGTCAAAAATGAAAGTTATAGGACCAACTAGATCATCGACACAGCCCTTGAGCACAAACGCCGGTATCGAATCGTGTCCTGGGGCCGTCCCCGGTTTTAAGTACTTGATCGCCGTTCTTACGTCGCCTAAAGAAAATCGTCTAGCATCAACATACCTTGAGTCAGCTGGCAGACTAGCGCTGGCCACTCGCGGATCAAGAACAGGTTCTTCTGATAGGAAAACTGAACCGAAATGTGCCGCAAAGGCGGCAGCGGCATCAGCACCTGAGTGTTCGATATCACCGCGTGTGACTTTTGGTTCCACTCCACCTTTAGAGCGCAAAGAATTAACATGCGCCCAAAATTGTGCAGGGTTTTGAGATAATCTGCTCGAAATATGTTGCAAGTAGCTATCGCGCGCCTCGTTTATTTCGATTTTTATTTTTGAACGAAGTTGACTAAACTGCTCATATACTGATTTATTGCCAGATTGTTTGATTTATTTGGTTCTAGGCCGTCTGTCAGTTCGGGATCATCGACAATACGAACTGCCCTACGTTGGATGGAGTCCAAGGTGAGAAGTTGATATTGGGGCGCTCCGGCCCGGAGATATGGAGTTTTTTTTTTACGTGTTCCTTAATAAAATCAAATCAAATCAAATCACACTTTCATATGATACCCTATTTGACCTAGTAGCTAGGCTACTTTTAATTTTCGCCTTAACTCCTCACATTCGTCGTTCTTTTAGAAAAGTTCGTCAGCGTAGTCGGGTAAAAAGTATCCTATAACCATCTGGAGATATCCAGCTACCCGTGTACCAGAAATTGTTGAAATCAGTTAAGCCAATTTTGCGTGATGAAGCCACAACGACACATACAAACATACAAAAAAAAGAAAAATATATGGTTCGTTTTAGTGACCTCCAAATAGTCCGTTACAATCATTTTTTTTAATTGTTTCCTTTTCAATAAATGTGGGTTGACCGTGGTTATACCTAAATATTCAAAATTTCAAATAGATAGCATAAGTAGTTTTTGAGATATATAGAAAACAGACAGACAGACTAGACGACAGAGTCGCACCATAAGGTTTCCTTTTTTACCTTTTTGGTACGGAACCCTAAAAACGAGACTACTTAGTACAATAAATGGCAAATGGTCCGTAAAACTTTGAACCCATTACACAAAGTAAATCTAAGCTCTATACGCCACCAAACTCATTTTCTCAGACTTATTTCTACAAAATCTTACCAGTGGTGAAATTTGACGTGGCACTGGGATATATCCCATTCAGCAATATTTTGGCTGTATCATGGACACATTCATTAAGTGACATTGACAAGTCAATATTTAAAGAAGATATGGGTCAATACAGCACAATGAGATATATCGCTCGCACCTGTACCATTTCTACTTTAGGGATATGACTCAGCGTCTTTTTTACACAAAAAGAGAGTAAATATACTCATTTCAATGAAAAATAAATGTCATAGCGTATACATCGAATGGAAGCACATTAGTAAAAATAGAAATATACTGTTGATATCTCGGACACGGAAATGTTAATATATTTTCAATATGTCACAATACTTCGCCGAATTCTAGCCCAGGACCGAAACTAGAGATACAGAATGGATAGCTTTGTCTAATGGGTTTCGGTTGAAGTAAGACTTTTACCGCAGTCATTTATTAAAGAGTAATGATTTATACTCAAGCCTGGCTTTTGTAATGTCCTATCGATGAAACGACTCGATTTCGCTAGGGTTAAATCGAGTTGGATCGAAGTCGACCAAACCCTTCAAATCAATATGACTTTCGTTTGAAAATCTGATCAAAGTAGCAAATATTTTTGGCCGTCCCGACAAAATCCAGGGTCAATCAGAAGGGTACGTTAATTAGTTGGTTCGTACAGTCAGAAACTTATAAATTCTGATCAGATTAGCGAACACAATACAACTTGTCTATGTAACCAAGTTATAAATAGTTGAAAGCAATTGAGGTTTGCAGCCGGTTTAGTTATAAATTGAAGTCGACTAATTACGGTTTGATTATATTACGGTTGGACACATTATAAAGTCTGGACGAAATACAATGCGATATTTATACGGTCAACAGAATATTGCTATTTTAAGCAATAGAAAAATACGTCCTGTCGATAAGCGGCACTTTAAATTGGTCTGAAGCAGGCGCAGTCCTTGTGCCTTGCGCTCCGCGGCCCCAACGAAATACCTTTTCGAAGTTCGGTTACTAGTAACGAGGCCTAGCTAAACCTCCCCAGTTCAAAGACAGGTTCTAATAAGTTTCTGTCAAAAAACTTATTGATGTGACAAGCTTTTACTGCCGACTGTACTTTTCTTTGAACATCCATTAACACTGAGAAGATTCTAAAGAGCCCAAACTCGGTAGGATTGCATTATTTTATTACAGAGTTCCTATGACCACCTTCCTGCTCCAGCATCATATCAGCTTGATGGTATAATATTACATTGTCGAACTTACATAAGTTTGCCAAATTTTAGCTCAATTGGCAACCGGGAAATAGGTAAAATTTAACTTGCAAGATTTCACCCGAACCTACATAATATAGGCTATTTACCTTTACTTGTCCTAAATAGTAACAACATTCTAACCCAAAAATATGCTTTTCATGCCAATGCCTGCTGTTTTCTCGCAAGGAAATAAATGTAATGTATGAAATTGGCAATGCGACACTAAAAATATTAATTCCTGTTACTTTATTAACGAGAAAATGGGGGTATAAGACAAAGCTTTTAGTGATCCAATCTTGGATGTAGGACTCTTCCCTCTTTTTCCACTCCTGTCGACCCTGTGCCCGACTCATCCAGCCTTGACCTCCGTGTCGTCGGATGTCATGCACCCAGCGCTGTGGTGATCCACCGCACCCTCGGGTGTCCGCTCTGGGCCTCCATTCAAGGAGTCGTTTTGTCCAGCGACTCGTATCCATTCTCGCAATGTGCCCCGCCCAGTTCCTCTGCGCTATGACGGCCATAACGTCTCTAGCTTTGGTCCATTGCAGCAGTTAGGTACGTTGCAAGTTAAATAAAAGCTCGTAAGAAAAGAGTTAGTGTGAGATAATTACCTGTGACTGCGAGAGGCAGATGCAGTGCATAGGGCAGGGCGGCGGCGTCATCGGCGCAGTGTGCCCGGCCAGGCCGGCACCCAGCGACCCCCACACCGCGGACCACACCGCCCATCGCACCATCCACCTACACAAAATACTCATTTAAGCATATATCGCAAGAAAGGGGGCACCGACGACCGGGCATTTCAATAATAATAACAAAATATGCAATAGCCAAAAAAAAACCGGCCAAGTGTGAGTCGGACTCACACAAAATATACGCTACGAATGGCCGTATCTATGAAAATCTAGTGTAAGCAGAGCCCTACTCCTAAGCAAAATTTACGTGGTGCGATATAGATAGACAGACATAAAATTATACTGTTTTTAGTATTTTTTGTTATAGCGGCTACAGATCGCAGTTCATGAGATACAGCCTGGTGCCAGACAGACAGACAGCGAGGTCTTAGTAATAGGGTCCCGTTTTACCCTTTGGATACGGAGCCCTAAAAACATCCAAACTACAATCTAATAGACCGGTTCTCGTTCCATAAAATGCAATAGTTCCAACATTTGCTGGCAGCTAGCTGCTCATGGACGTATTCTCTCATTGATATGGTCAGGCGCGGGTCCCAGCAGAAGAGCAGCCACAGCGAATTTCTCGAATGGGTCTCTACGTGTTGGATCCATATCCCCACGCAAGCCTCCCAAAAGTCGGAGACCAGTCCGGGAAGTACGAGCCCGTGACTCAAGGTGAGATACAAAATATTATAAAGTTGTAAAAATTTAATATTTGTACATTGAACATATTTTCAAAACAATATTTGTAATAAAAAAATTGTATGTTTGTATTAAGGGATCGTGCCCGGAACACCACGCGACGCTCCCAAACTCAAATAATCGACGTAGCTCGGAAGGCGGTCAGGTTAAAGTGGGACTGGGCTGGTCATGTTTGCCGCATGCTGAGTGAGCTGTGAGCCAAGATTGCCACAGAGTGGAAACCAGATAACGGCGATAACTCTAAACGGAGACGCGGCAGACCTCATCGGCGATAGCGGGATGAACTAGACTCCTTTCTTAAAGAATGGTCAGAAACCGCCCAAGACATAGAACATTGGCAAAAGAAGGTAGAGGTCTTTGCCCAGCGGTGGGACTCAGAATAATAATAATAATAACGCAGGGCAGCTTGTGGCGAGCTGTTGGGGAGTAGCGACCCCACGTACCTGAGTGCTCCTGGGGGACCCTGACGGAAGATGTTGGGTCAGGACCCCCACCTCTGGCGTGCCTTAACCGGCCGGTCAGAGTGGAGTCGCTAGAGCTGCGGCTCGAGGGTAGATGTGGAACGTAAGTGGCGAGTTGACTTCGGTAGAAAATTCAGTGACACCTCTCCACCCTTAGCCCTTTGCACCGATGTTGCCCTCAGGCCACTATATGTGTCGCTATTTACGGGGCCCATCTACCGGTGGGCAAGTCATCGTCTACCAGGGCCTTTAGCCATAGGACACTTTTATCCTGGTAGACGTCCGATTGTCTGAAGCAATAGACCAGTATTTAGTCCATAATTTCAATCCCATAACCCAGCATATTTTGATCAAATCACTCTCCAATAGTTCTTGCATCTAGCGAGTGCTGTCTCTGTGCGCGTCCCATGATACGGGCAGGAACAGCACCCGCGCGCTGTACACCTTACATTTCATTTCATGTCGTTGTGGCTTCATCATGCCAAATCGGCTAAACAGATTTCAACTATTTTTGGTTATCGGATAGCTGGGTATCCACAGATCGTTATAACCATGTAGAGTTCATGTATGGTTTTACTATTGTCGACTTTAATTTCAACCCTTAGTATTGGCGTGCCCGCTCAACGCCTCTTTTTGTTTGATGTATGTTTATAAGCTAGGGAACATGGGTGGATAATTGTTTTCAAGGAAGGTACCTATCTAGATAAACTTGGAAGACAAAGTTTGTGTACATGTAATACACACCTTATGCGCAGCCCAGGATTTACACTAGAGGCATTAGGGGCTAGTGCCCAAGGCGGCAAAAATCGAAGGCTTAAAGGCGGCGATTTTTCTTTTAGTATCAAAATACAGGGACGTATTTAATGGTGACCCAGGGCAGCACTCAGGATAATAAGGATAAATGAAAAGGATAAATGATATCGATAAATGTATGGAGTATTCTAGAAAGATATAGAGAAGAATCTCAATCGAAAAGCAATAAATAGTTCAAAATCCGTCCAGAATGGCGCTAGAATAGTAAGTGCGTATGAAATGCATTTCGTCGTTAGCTTCGCAGTCCGGTTGGATTATCTGCGGTAGTTCCTTTGACTGTTCCTTCGAAGGAACTGTTGTTTTTTTTCGCACTAGTTCTTTCACAAGGTAGAAGTGTTTTTCGCCTTTGTTACTTCGCCTAAAGGTGCTACTAACTGCGACAAAGGAACAAAGGCGAAAAACGGTTCTCGGTTGTTCCTTTAGCTTATGTAAAGGAACAAAAGTGAAGGAAAAGTCGCAGTAGCACCTTCAGTCCTTGCAAAAAGGAACAAAACCGAAAAAAATATCGTACTTCTTCCTTCAAATTTTGCGAAAGAACTAGTGCGAAAAAAATAGCAGGGTCAATTTCCCAAGCAGTATTTTTTTATGGCAAGACTGAAAACGCATGTGTGGAAAGGTTTTACAATAAAGCACCATATTTTTTTGGAAACAGCCTCCGATTATCTACCTCGGGCAACAGCTGAAATGAAAATATTAATATATATATTAATAAAAAAATATATATTTAAACCGAAATTTTCATCACGGTGGGTTGTCCGGCAGCCGCTTTTGTTTGGAAAACGCCGCATAGTTCGAATACCACGCAGGATAAAGAAAATATTTTCCCTTTATTTTATTACCACATAAACAGGTAATAAAAAAACCACATAATTTGTTTTATACCTCGTTTGTATATTCCTGAATATGTGCATATAAGTTTGTCCGGCGAAGCGGGATTAATTCCACCGACAAAGTCTGTAATCGATTTATTCGAAAAGTTTGTTTCCTTGCACCCCCCGTGCCCTGGACACTTGAAGCAACAGTCAAGCCGCGTCGCTGGGCAGGAAAGCACAGTGCGTAGCGGCAGTACGCTGTCCTGCACAAACGTTAGTTTATCATCACGGTGGTGTGGGGACAAAAATCTTTTCATTACCGAGTTAGATATATCTTTTTTTATTTTTTAACGGTTTTGTGTGAAATGTATATATGTCATGTAAAATATACACATGGTTTCTGAAGTTGTATTACTTTAGGGATTTAGGGCTTTCTTTTTTTATGTTTTTTTTACGTCGTTTTTCTCACTCCGCCATTCTCATTCCTGTGTTTCCGGTGGAATTTATCAACTTTAATATCCACCGGGATGAGGTTTCACCGGAATAACGTCAAATGTAGCTTCACTTTTCACAGATGTTGAAATAATTATTACTTTTATACGTTATATTTTTATTTATACATATACTAGTTAAGTATGTTTTATACCTCGATACATATAACGCGAAAGTAAGTTGATCCGAGTATGACAATTACAGAGGTCATATATGGTGTTGTAAACGATAAATAAATGCAAAACATGACTGAATAAGAAATTAACATACGATGTCGTTATTTTGTTTGGTCACAAATTGGACTAAATAAAAGATTTGATTCTTACAATCCTTTTTTTATTTGAATTCCGGTGGGCACATTTCATTCCGGTGGGCTGATTTTATCATACCGGTGTATATTATTCATTCCGGTGTGACTTACTTTTCCTTCCGGTGTGATTAATAATTCCGGTGGAAGCTTAGATTTTGATCCCTAATATCTCGAAAACTATTTAAGTTTTTAGGTTTCCTTTTAGATATGTTTAATAATAAAGTCAAGTTACATACCTACATTTAAAATTCTTAAAAAGAAACAGAAATAAACATTTACTCCGGAATGATACAAAAAATGCGATCTGTTGAAATTGACCCAGCAATAGTTCCTTCGAAGGAACAGTCAAAGGAACTACCACGAATACTCCGTCCACATATGTAAACAATTCATTTCAAAACATTTTAATCGAAATGGTACTCAATCCTTCGTTCTTCTTCTGATGTAAATATTGAATCGTGTTCAATATGATTTTTCTTGTATCAATGTGGATTTTTGTGACATGACTTTCAACGTTTGATTCAAAGACACATTTTTGCCAGTAAAATAAATTAACACACTGATGGAAACTTTGGATACACAGAGATTTTTCCCTTACCTTTCTAACTATACTCCATGCGTAAATCCGGGCCCTGGGCCCTATTTCACCAAGGTGACTAAGTGACACCAAGCTAGCAATTCGACAAATGTCGGGCGCTAATTTTTAAGCGACAGGTGACCACTAGAAAATTTTGCAAATTATTTTCTAATAATATGTTAAAGTTGTCAATAATCTGGTACTCAATCATTTCATTGTATGGCATAATGCGTAATTGTATACAACTGTAATTTAGCCATGACAGGCAACTTGCTACATTGACACTATCTTAAAGTAAGGACAATTATGTTGTGAAACATGATTAAATTTTCCAAGTCCACATATTGTAGGTTTGTCGGAAATTTTGTAATGATATTTATTTATTTATTTATTTATTAGCTCTGCCAACAGCGGCTACAATCTTACATTGTTACAGATTCATCTATGTAATGCTTAAAGATTTATTGCACAGCCAATTATAGGCAAACACCACATGCATGTAACAAGTTTAAGATGTTAATTGACGGATAAGAAGTATTTATGTAGTTACATGACGATAGTAATTACAGGAGAAAAAAGGTTATTGGAAATTTTTGACAAAAAGAAAGTGCTGGTAAATTTTAGTTAAGAAAAATAATATCAGTACTGAGTGCTGGTCCGGAACCTGACCAAATACTAGAGCTGTATCAGGCCTGCGTTTCAATAGGGAATATGCATGAATTTTTATTTTTGCTTTATTAAAAGCTCATTCAGTAACAAACAGTAGAGAAAAATATTTTTTCGAATAACTATAAAAATAACCCAGATTTAAGCCATCAAACGTTTAAGTCTATCTTTTGCTAGCTAACAGAACTTAATATGGAGTTTATATGGTCGTAGTGTACTATGACGTAAAAGTACATGCCGGACCTCTCTGTTAAATCGCTTTCTAATTAGTAGTTTATTAGACTACTAATTAGACAGCGATTTGTGTGTGTGAAATTGTGTGTGAAATTAAAAATAATAATTGGCCAAGAAATATGCACAATATTTAAAGTTTTAAATGCCTATATATTGTGCCTACATATGCATATGCCTACATATTTCTTGGCCATTTTTTATTTTTAATTTCGCTTTCTGAAATCGTGTTACGGTATTTTCATATTTGGTTAAGAAAAGCGATAAAAAAAATGTTTACACTTTTTGCCTTATTACAATGGGATAAGGTGCAAAAATGTAAACATATTTTTGACATCGACTGTACCCTATTGTAATTAGCATACTTCTTTCTGGGGCTTTAGTGATAGTAGCACTTGATTTTCATGATTTCACAAGATTTTTTTTATTTTGATCCATTATGCGCTTGAGGAAAAATTTCTTGTCAATAAAATCAGTGTAGAATATTTAATAAACAGAATATTTTCTTAACAATTACTGTCAACGTGGTAACTACTTCAGCTGAACTGTCATGATACCATTATATATAATTTGTAATGATACCATTATATGAAACTTTTCTGGCACAATAATTTTTAGAAGTCAGGAACACTTCTGCACAATTTTAAATAAAGTATAAAGCTCAGAAAATCATGGATTTGTGCCTCCTCAAAACAAAACTCAAGAGTGAATAGCCTTTCTGATGTCGTTCGCAGAGCGGCCACCCGTGCTAATGGAAATTAGCTTTGGATTTCACATCGGCCAGTGCGCTCCTGAAAATACTGTGTCCACTCTCTTTCATGAACGAAAACTATTCCGTGGACTGAATTCACATACACGTCATGTATTTACAGCGCAGTTTGCATAACATTTTAGTTGAATAGACTGTGAGAGGTCTATCGACTCGATCAGTCTTTTAGAAAGATTGGTTTATAGTTTTCAGTTCTCAGAATTGAGCAGACTTGGTTTTTTCAGATCCTACATCGTAAACCCTTACTTTACAGATACCTACAGGGACATTATATCAATATACAATTCCATCAAAAACATAAATGCAAAATAATGCCAGGTTTGTTAACGGTTTCGCTAATAAAAAACCGATCAAGTGCGAGTGTGACTCGCGCACCGAGGGTTCCGTACAAACTTTCACTTATTCCGATTTAACTTGCCGCTTGAGTTAAGTTTGCCTCTGGTATCTATGGCGTCACATACAAATGAGGGGCAAACTTAACCAAACCGGGTTATTCAAAAATGATATTTGGTTGTATAAAAAAAAGTAAGACAGATAGATATATGGTTATAATTTTCGTGTAATATTCATATTAAATTACATAATTCCAGAAAATTCCAGATTTTTTGCTTGGTAAACTTCAAATATAAAGGGAATAGTATTTTTTTCCGCATTTTCCTTAATATAAATATTCCAAATTTCTAATAGATAGCATAAGTCGTTTTTGAGAAATAGCGCTCTAATAGTCGGACAGACAGACTCGCACCATAAGGGTTCCTTTTATACCTTTTTTGGTACGGAACCCTAAAAAGTGAGATCTAACAGGAAACCACGTCCTTTCGTAGCTCATTATGTCATAGATGTCATGCATAACGTTCTTCATTTGCTAAAAAAATACATTTGTTATGATATTTGCTAATCAAAAGAGCGACTCGGCAAGTTTTCTCTAATTCAAGTTCAAGCTTCGTTCTCTCAAACACGATGCAGACAAAATCCGCATATGCGTTGCTCATAATTTTGCCGCTTGTGGAATTGGTGCACTTGTAAGAGGGACTGCTGTTAAGGAGATGCATCGAAAATGTAAGCAATTTTTTAGTGCGATTTTTGTCAAATCTAGTACATAATACAAGCTGGTTTTCAGATATGTGTTTTTTGACTATATAACCTATTCAAATATTAATGCGGAAACATGGTTGTTGAACATTTCTTCGATAGAAAAGTTATAAAAAAAACGCGCCTTCATTTTCGTTTTTTGTCTAGTTTGTACAAACGTCAGATTAATAAACGGTAAAATTATGTAAAAGTTTCATTCTTCCCTTTGTTAATCTTTTACGTTTATCTTCGATTTCATCGTTTTTTTTATATCTGGCGCTTCCTCGCGCCAAAAAACCCCAAGCATGTAGTGTATTAACTTTCTGTTTCTTTGATGCGCGCAAGCAATAAATGCGTCCCTTATTACAAATTCTGCTCATTGGCGCGCTCTGCGTTTGGGGCGTGGTTTACGAATGACGATGCAGGCCCTTATAGTACATTACTGCAGACGCTGGGAAAGAAGGGCTTGCTGGGTGAGTAGGTATAGGTAGGATAGTGATACGAAGCCGGCAAGCATTTTTCACGGCCAGAGGCATGTATAGTGCTTTTCTCAAACATTTGCAATGAAATAAAAAATACACCACTCAAAAAACTACACGACAAAAGTTTTTAAAATTTTCTCTCCAATCCCTCCATAATGTTTTTTTTTTAAGGACGTATACTACTCTTTTTTTAAAGGCATTAACGCAGATATTTTTGGTCCGATAACCATTCAGCCACTAGAAAAAAAAAAAAAAATTAGTTGTTTAGCCTGTTCATGACACAGATGCCATGTTTACATTAAAATTTTAAAAAAATATTTCCCGGCCTAGGCCTTCAATTTGGTATGAAATTCCTTTACAGTTCTCTCAGGTTGTTCCACCCGAAACGCGATACTTTGAAGCCTGTTTTAACGTACGTAATGACGAAATTTCATTGCATGTTTGAGAAAAAATATTTTACCTTAGCGTGTGTGCAGGGGCCATGCGCCGGCGCCGGCGGGGCGCGCCGCCCGCCGCGCGCTCTCACCTATGCACCCCCATCGCTCCGCCACGACCTGCACCAAAACATACAGCGTAGAAATATTACAGCATTGATGAGTGTACAACTCAAATAGCTCATTGAGATTATAAATAACAAATAATTAAATAACTGTCTAGTTAAACTAGCTTGTAGCCACGACTCCGTCCGCGTACAATAGGGAAGATCCATCATTGTCATCAATAATACTGTTACGAAATGTATGTAGGAAATGTACCTATTGAAAATTAGACACTAGATGACTAGAAATGTTAAAATCCAGTTCCAAATTTAAGCGTCGGCTGGGCGTTAAATCGAACTACACGTAGTACACGTGTGACGTCACTCGAGTCACAAGTGTATGGAGTGGAGAGACGAGCTTTTTCGTATTTTGATAGTTGAAAAGTGCGTTTTTTTCCTTCATAAAACCGTAAAGAATCTAAGAAAATTAAACGTTACCTACGTTTCATTTTCTTTTGGCGAAAAAAATAAATACAGTAACTGTATTTATTGATAATGTTATTTTGGAGTCGGTGCCACCCGTATGTAACAACTTTCTAAAATCTACTATTTCGAACATTTGGTAATTTCTTTGGTTGGCACCGACTCCAAGATAATATTAACTGTAAATTTTGTATACATTGAGTTTAAAGTAAATTGAAAGAACTAAATTATTTTATTTTTACCTCTGAGTGATTTTTTTGGAATTGTTAAGTTATACATACATCGTTCCATAAAAGTACAGTGCATCAATATCTGCCATAACTAGAGAGCGGATGTGAAGTAGCGATCTCAATATTAAGATGGATATGACTGGTTATGGACAAAAATTATGATAATAATAAATAAAAACATCGTTTGTAAATTTTTTAAACAGTTTATTTTTTAAGTTCTTCTTCTTTATAAAATTTCTTCTGCAGCAGTCAAAAAAATTACTCTGACTGAAAGAAATGAAAAATGAAAATAACTCGCTTAAAAAATATGTTGACACCTATGGGCTCTATTGATTTGAAATAAACGTATAATGTGTTTGAATAAAATGTGAAAAATAATCTATAAACAAAGTTTTTAAATTCATCACCTTCGTCTGCCGTTTTGTTGTTAAAATAAAACGTCCCAGAATGTAGGGACTTTTATTTTGAACATGTCAGTCCTTCAGATGTAGTAAAGACATTTAAATCAATTAATGTCAGAAAAACCAATGACCTATGAGGGGTCTCAGTCCATGCTATCAAATTCCTAATATAAGTAATAGCGCCTGACTTGGCAGATATATTCAATAACAGTGTTGACTGCGGTGAGTTTCCTGATCTGATGAAACATAGCAAAATAACTCCTTGTGGCGACGCCGTATTGTCGCATCAGCATTCTCGATACGGACAACGCGGGCACGGCGGGACAGCAGTCGCTTAGATACCTCGGTACATTAGAGTCGCGCAGATATAGAATATCGCGAGTCCCGGTTCCGCCTGCCCGTGTCCTTGATTCGGTCTTTGTAATAGTGTTATTAACCTTCTGATAAATAAAATAGGATATACTGTAGTTGGACTTTATTTCATCTCCCATACTAAGCCACCAGTAATTCTATAGTGGTGACCCCGACCGAACATTAAGTGAACAATAAGTGAAAAGTGACTTGACCGGGTTTGGCGGAATCCGGAGGACACAGACATTAGACGTATTGTAAAGTTTAGAGACGGTATTGTGAAATAATGTCGCTGCCACTGGGATTCGGAGCAGTCGGAGCTCAAGGACCATCGGCACCGCAGGGCGCGGGCCCTAGTGCACCTCCACAGGGCGCGAACCTTCCTCAGCCCCCGAGATCTGTCAGCGAGACGCAAGGTCAGGCAGATTTAGCATCAATCAGCGTGGCATCGAGAATAGCGCCGTTCTGGCGAGATATGCCCAGATTGTGGTTTACCCAATTCGAGGCAATACTCGCGCCACAGAGATTGGGCCAGGAGTCGAAGTTCGATTTGGTCGTCAGCAAGCTCGGCAAAGAGGAGTTGAACATAGTCAGTGACCTTCTCGAATCCACCGTAAGTCGCGACTACGCAAGCCTGAAAGAGAGGCTCATAGCAACTTTTCAGGAAAGCGCAGATATTCAGTTCCACAGGCTGGTAAAGGAACTCGAATTAGGAGATCAAAAGCCGTCGCAGTTATACCGAAAGATGGCGGAAGCAGCCAGGAACTCGGGAGTCGCGGACAGTACCGTGAGAAAATTGTGGGTACAGCGGCTACCTACAGCCGTGCGAGCGATTCTCTCAGTAAGTGAGGACACAAAGCTTGAGCACCTGGTAACTATGGCCGATAAGATTATGGAATCAATAGGACACGGTGTGGTTGCGGAAATAGCAGCACCTACGTCCTCACAGATGTCATTGGCTGGCGCAGAGATGATCCAGGAGTTCCGGAACATGACTCTGGAGATGAAGCAGTTACGCGGAGAAGTGAACGAGCTTAGATCCAGGCCTACTAACAGAGGCAACTTCAGAGGTGGAAGGAACAGGTCACGCTACAGATCAAGGTCAAAGGCAGCGGGAAGAAACCCCAACTGGCTATGTAGCTACCACTATAAGTTCAGGGAGAACGCAAGGAAGTGTTCCCAGCCGTGCGCCTGGGGACGAGCACAGCAGCAGGCTGCGGCACCGCCGGCAGCATCGCACGCGTGGCAACCGCAGCAGGGAAACTGAGCACGGTGCATCCTGGCGCGGCTGGGGGATGTTTTGTACCGTCAGATAACCACCGCCTTTGCGTAACAGACTTCAACAGTGGTATGTCATTTTTGGTCGATACAGGTGCGAACGTATCGGTAGTGCCGGTAAACCGATTTAGTGTTAAAGAGCGTCGCGAGTGTAGTTATAAACTGTATGCAGCCAATAACTCGGAAATCAAGACCTACGGTATCGTATCATTAGAACTTAATTTAGGGTTGCGTAGAGTTTTCAAGTGGACATTTATACTGTGTGATGTGCGACAAGCAATCATCGGAGCAGATTTCCTAAAGACTTTTAAATTAGTTGTAGATTTACATAATAGAAAATTAGTAGATAATGTAACAAAATTGTCTTCTTATGGATCCGTCATACAATACGATCAGCCGTCCGTAAATAGTATTCAGGATGATAACCCATACCGTGACATCCTGGAGCAATACACGGAGATTACGAGACCCATGTCGTTTAGGGAACCGTCGAAACACAGTGTTAAGCACGTTATCGAAACGACAGGACCGCCGGTATATGCGCGTGCTAGGCCGTTACCGCGAGATAGGTATGAGAAAGTTAAAGAAGAATTTCGTAACATGCAGGAGTTAGGTATTTGCAGGCCAAGTAAGAGTCCTTGGGCCAGTCCGCTACACGTGGTTCCGAAGAAAGACGGGCAGATCAGGCCGTGCGGAGACTACAGGAGGCTGAATGCAGTCACGAAGCCGGACAGGTACCCGATACCTAGGATACAGGACTTCACATACGGATTATCCGGATCAGACGAGGATTGCATGGGACGAGGAAGCTGACGCCGCGTTCGAGCAGTGTAAGGAGAGCCTAAAACGCGCCGTTACACTGTCACATCCGCTGGCGGACGTCCCGCTTGCGCTCATGACTGATGCATCAGGCACCTCCGCCGGGAGCGTGCTACAACAAAAGGTAGGTAACATATGGAAACCTTTAGGCTATTTTTCGAAGACGTTTTCAGATGCTCAGAAAAGCTACAGTACTTACGATAGAGAATTATTATCAATATACATGTCTATAGTTCATTTTAGAGATATTATTGAAGGCAAGAGATTAATAGTGTATACAGACCATAAACCCCTAACGTCAGCGTTAACAAAAGTAGGCACAGCTAAAGAAACGCCTAGGAGAGCGAGACAGCTAATGTTCATTAGTGAGTTTACGAGCGAGATAGTACATGTGAGCGGTTCACAGAACCAGGTTGCTGACGCGCTCTCACGTGTAGAAGCTATCGCTTGCCATGCCGTCATCGATTTCGAGGAAGTAGCTAATGCACAGGCAACGGATACTCAGCTTACACACCTCATAGGAAGCGAAGCGAAAATCAAAACGTTAGGTATGCCAAACTCGGACAAAGTACTGTATTGTGAGATCTCAACTAATAACGCTAGACCTTATTTGCCGGAAAAGTTTAGAAAAATTGCATTCGAGTCGGTTCATAATATTAGTCATCCAGGCATTAGGACAACGCGTAAAATGGTTGCACAAAGATACTATTGGCCGAATATGAACAAAGACATAGGTGCGTGGACCAAAACGTGTTTACAATGTCAGAAAGTTAAGATAAATAGGCACACAGTTTCCAAATTAGGTCAGTTTCAGGATGCAGAAAGGTTTAAGCATTTGCATGTCGATTTAGTTGGATGTTTACCCACTACAAGTCAAGGTTTTAAGTATTTAGTGACGATGATAGATCGACGAACCAGATGGCCGGAGGCCATACCGATAGTTGACATCACGGCAGAAACAGTAGCTAGGGTTATTTATGAAAATTGGATTTGCAGATTCGGATGTCCAAGTATAATAACGACAGATCAAGGCAGGCAATTCGAGAGCGAATTGTTTAGAAGCTTAATGAAGTTTTTAGGTGTGAACAGGATACGTACAACTCCTTACCACCCGGAATCTAACGGTTGTTTAGAAAGGTGGCACCGATGCCTTAAAGTTGCTTTAACAGCCAGGTTAGCAGACAACGCGTCCTGGGCTGACGAGCTTTCAACAGTTTTGTTAGGACTTCGAGCGGCGTGCAGAGCTGACAATGACGTCAGTGCAGCTGAAATGTTATACGGACACACATTACGATTGCCAGGTGATTTTTATATCAAATCTAATACAAATTACAACGACCCATTTTCGTACGTTGAGAAACTAAGAGCTGTTGTCGATAACTTACGACCCACGTCACGAGCGGAAAGCGATTCGCGAAAAATATTCGTTCATAAAGAGCTAGAGACGTGTTCACATGTTTTTATTAGGAACGATATGGTTAAGAGACCTTTAACGCCTAACTATGATGGTCCATATCTTGTTTTAAGTAGGAGGCCAAAGACTTATAAAATTCAATTACCAAACAGACAGGTAGAAATATCAATAGACAGGTTGAAACCAGCATTTTTGTTAAAAGAACAGGATGATAACTTTAACGCTAGTAATAACGTACAAAGTAGGACATCGTGCGAGGACGCGGATGTGCCGAAAACGCCATCAGCGGTTCCAACGCAAGCGCCTTTAGTTCGTACCACACGCAGCGGTAGAGTCGTAAAAACGCCAGTCAGATTTTTAGTCGATGAATAGTATAAGTAGGGACAGTATTTTACTTGTGCGGATAGGTTGCCCACATGACTGTACATATATTTTCGAATTCAGGTATTTCGGGTTCGCTACTCTAAATTCAAAAAAGGACTGTAATGTCGTCATTCGGTACCTCGGGAGAGGCCTAGACCCAGGGGTAGGTGAAAGCAAGTTTCCCCTAAAAGGATCTTGTCAGTAATCTATTGCCTAAAAGTAGCACCCAAAAGTAGTTTTCTGTCAAGTAGGGACTACATTACATTTTTACAGGATTAACAGTTTCAAGACGGACGCTGAAACACGACGTTCCGCAAAGTAGCAAGCATTAAACGTAAAACACTTATGTAATAACGCAGTTAGTTAAGTTTCAATACTAGTATAGTTTAACTGTGACACATGTTAGTGACCAGACAACGTCACTTATGACGTTACAGATACGAGTTAGGAAAGTGCGCGGCAAAGCGCTGATGTGCATTTACGTGCTCGGAGACAGATTTTTATCCGAGATTGTTATTTGTTAAAATAATTTAGGTTAATTAAAGTTTCACTGCATGAATATAATTTACGTTGTAAGCGGAAATGAATCTCGTGACATGTATTTAAGAAAATCATAAGAGTAACATTAATATATTATCACCTTAAGAGTCGTGACATCAGTTCACGCAGCACACACGAAATTTATTTCGCAATTTATTTGATATTAAAATGGGTTGGAGCCAGAGTAAAGAGGAACAGGCGAACTCGCACAACACCATAGCGATCGCAAAAGTCGAAAATCTGTCAAACCAAGTGGAATCGAAACTCAATTTTGTGGGAATTGGACTAATCGTGTTTGGTGTCATTTCGATCATCATCCTCTGTTATTTCGTTCGAGCAAGATGTAAGCAGTGTGCGAGGTCCTGGGTGGAAAAGACCGTCGGAAATTTGCCCCCGACAGCCATTAAAATACATAGTGCTCCTGCAGCTCCACAACAGCAGGTGTACCAATAACAGTTATTTTTGTGTAACCCATTAGATGTTAAGGTAATAATATTTCTGTATCATTTTATCCAGGCTTATTCCTTTCAATTCCATGTGAAGTATAAAAAATTACCATTAGGCGAACTCGTGATTAAATTATATGTACATTATTATTTATGTTCAGAGAATTAATAATCTGCAAAGATAAAATGTAACTCATGACACAATAGGTAACTTCATTGCAATAACAAATGTATCCGGTTGCGCAGCGAGCATTTGCAACGCAAGCATGTGACAACAATAAGCCTGAGAACATACTGATAGCGAGTAAGTTTATTGCATAGCATTGTAATGCTTTAGTTATATGAAATTTTTGACAGTTGTGCATGAACATTTTTGTATAAAAATTTTTTTCAAAAGAGGAGGAATGTTGTGGCGACGCCGTATTGTCGCATCAGCATTCTCGATACGGACAACGCGGGCACGGCGGGACAGCAGTCGCTTAGATACCTCGGTACATTAGAGTCGCGCACATTAGATTCGGTCTTTGTAATAGTGTAATTAACCTTCTGATAAATAAAATAGGATATACTGTAGTTGGACTTTATTTCATCTCCCATACTAAGCCACCAGTAATTCTATATCCTTTATTTAAATCAGGTAGTACCTCTGAACCCACTTACTTTAGACCAATATCTGTACTACCTACATTAAGTAAAAGTTTTGAAAAGCTAACTCTATATCAATTGTTAAAACATCTTAATTTTAATAATTTGATGCATAGTAAGCAATTCGGTTTTACGCGGGGTTGCTCGACATCCAACGCCGGAGTTGAGCTCGTAAAACACATTTTCGATGCCTGGGAAGAATCGCGAGATGCTTTAGGTATCTTCTGTGATTTATCTAAGGCCTTCGATTGCGTTAATCATGAGTCACTGATCAGGAAGCTACACCACTACGGAGTTAAAGGATCAGCACTAAATTTATTAGAGCCTTATTTACATGGTAGAATACAAAGGGTTGACGTGAATGGAAAGCGTTCACCAGGGTCATTAGTCTCTATGGGTGTGCCGCAGGGATCAATATTGGGACCTTTCCTGTTCCTTATCTATATAAACGACTTGCCACACCTCGTAAAGACCCACCATGAGATAGTTTTGTTTGCAGATTCTCTAATTTTCAAAGTCGTACAAAATCAACGATCCTACAATGACGTAAACAATGCTATCTGTGAAGTAGTAAATTGGCTTAATGTAAATAATTTATTGTTGAATGAGAAAAAGACTAAATGTGTTAAGTTTGTCACGAGTAACGTAAAACACGAGCAAGCAAGCGTTATGGTTAAAGGTGAGGAACTAGAACTAGTTAATAGTACAGTCTTTCTCGGTATAACATTAGATTCTAAGCTCCAATGGGGTCCCCATATTGCTAATCTCTCGAATAGACTGAGTTCTGCAGCTTTTGCAGTAAGTAAGATTCGTCAATTAACAGACGTGATAACGGCGCGATTAGTGTATTTCAGTTATTTCCACAGTACTATGTCGTATGGAATCTTACTATGGGGCAGTGCTTCCGACATTAATACTATATTTGTTCTGCAGAAGCGGGCTGTTCGTGCGATATGATGTACATAAAAATATTACCCACTATAAGAAGAACTGTGATATACATAATATTAATACTAGAAATAAGCATAAGCTCGCATTGCCTGCTACTAGGCTCCATAAAATAAGGAGATCATTCATGGGTAACTGTGTGAGATTTTATAATAAACTTACTAGCAGCATAACTGAGTTGTCTATTGGTAAATTCAAAAATATTGTGAAATGAAAATTATTTTCTAAAGCTTATTATAGCACACAAGACTACATGAATGATGAAGCCGCGTGGGATTAATGTAAATTATAGCGTCATGTAGGTATATGAATAATTATTTTAACGAACGATACCTAAGGTATTATTATTATTTTAATCTTAATTGTTTTATATACTCTGACATTTAGAATTTTATTCTAGACACATTCTAGATTATTTATTTTTTATTTACAATCCTTTTGGGATTTATCTTATTGATTATTTTAATTTTTAAAATGATGATTTTATCAATAATATTACACTTAAGTTAAATGATCTGATTAGGTTTTTCTGGGTTTCCCTAATCCTTGCAGCAAATGTTGGATCATATTGTATTCCTCCCAGCAAACATTCACTCTCATGTAACTGACATTTTGAAAGTGCTTGTTACTACTTGAATAAAGAATATTTTGATTTGATTTGATTTGAAAACTGATTTTTCATGTTTTTATAAGGTCGACTACATGATTCACAAAAAAGTAAATAATGGTTTGACATTTTTTTCATTATCTTTTTGCGGATAAAATTGCATCTACTTTCATCCCTATTTGCTTGAGCACTTTATTTTGGGACACACTGTATAAACAACATGACATCTATTTAACAAATTGCACTCGTCATATCCATTTAAATTTTGAGATGGCTACTTCAAATCCGCTCTGTAGCCAAAACAAAGCGGGCGAAAATATCGGACACTTCTTAAAAGCCCTAGAAATAGAGTCGTGTCAGATATTTATGCGCCCCTTGTTGTGACAAATATTAATGTTTGTATACGGGTGAATCAACTTTTAGACCCACACAAATCTGTCCACAACTTTTAAACTTTGCCCTAAAATAACGCCTTTAAATAATGGTTAATTTCGAGAAAGAGGTCACTCGTCGAATCCATCTTGGATGGGCAGCTTTCGGGAAACTACGTTATATTTTCTCGTCCCAAATACCGCAGTGTCTTAAGACGAAGGTTTTTAACCAGTGTGTGTTGCCAGTGCTGACATACGGCACTGAGACGTGGTCACTCACAATGGGCCTCATAAGAAGGCTCAAAGTCTCTCAAAGGGCAATGGAGCGAGCTATGCTCGGAGTCTCCTTGCGTGATCGAATCAAAAATGAGGAGATCCGCAGAAGAACCAAGGTTGTCGACATAGCTCAGAGAGTTGTTACACTTAAGTGGCAGTGGGCGGGGCACATTGCTCGTAGAACCGATGGCCGCTGGGGCAGACAGGTTCTCGAGTGGCGACCGCGTACAGGACGACGCAGCGTAGGTAGGCCCCCAACAAGATGGACTGATGATCTGATGAAGATCGCGGGAAACAGTTGGATGAGGGCGACCCGCGACCGGTCGTTGTGGAGATCCTTGGGGGAGGCCTTTGTCCAGCAGTGGACGTCCCTGGGCTGATATGATGAAATAATGGTTTCTTTTTTTTTATTTGAGCTGTATGTTTTATCGTTGAATGTCCCTGTCTGTTAAACTTATTAAACAGGAAAATATCATATTGGAAGCCCGATTTCTTGGTAACTCCTGAGACATTTTTGGTAACGCCAGAGACGTCAAAAGTGTGGGTCTAAAAGTTGACTCTGTCTAAAAGAAGTATACGTCTTGTGACGATATCACCTAGCCCCAACACGACTAGGTTACTTTTTACTAAGGAGATCCTGTGCCTATCTGTTCGATGTAACAGTCGGTGTCGTCACAGAAGTATCCACGCATACATAGACTTAAGTATACAGGGCTAGATGATTAAGTCAGGGCACCAACTGTACCATTCCCATATGAACCGATTAAATTTGCGACTATAAAGTCACTTAGCTGTCTTAGGCTGCCAATCCACTGGAGTGGAATCACTTTCCGTAGATTCTAATTTGCTTGTGTGGGTTTGAACAGCGACACTCCTTGATTGGTCCATTTTGTACAGCTTCGCTCCAGTGGATAAGCAGCCTTAATCGAGATATCTTATCGCCACCGGTAAATCACTTGTCATCTGGGGTTCCGGTGGCCTTCTATGGTCTTCTTCATGAGCTCCCTATTTTTTTTTTAATGCAAATGCTTGACTTGTTTTTTTAAATCCTGAAATCGCTTTATAGATACCTATCAAGTTTGAGAGTTGCCCCAGATTACCCTGGGATCCCATCATCAGATCCTGGGTTGGTGACAATGGGACCACCTCAAGAGTATACTCTTTTAAATTATAAGAAAAATAAATTGGTCCACAATTGACAGGAAAATCGATGAACAAAAAATACGTCCTACAGTGAAACCTAGAACCTCCTTATTTTTTTAAGTCGGTTAAAAATAGAAATCCCAGAGGTTCATTAATGATGATGATAATAATCAAATTACAGGCTGTACAGACTATATCGGCAACAAAAAGTCAGTTACTGATTGGATGATAATACGATCGTAAACATATTTTACACCCGAGCAAACAACTAACTACGTAGGTGTAGGTAGGTGCCTAGCTGCCTAGCAAGTGGTAAAAAAACGAGTAAATAAATAAACTAAGAGGTAAATCTGAATATTTTCATTCAATAAGCTTCTCGACAATTTACGACTCACGGAAGGAATTGAGTACACACTAAATGAATCATAAACTTGAAGCATTTCAGCGCCCATATTCCTACGTACCTATCTATGTGTAATACCGTCATCATGCAAAATAAACGCATACCATCAAATTTTAAAAAAATGCTTCCTTAGTGCGTTGTCTATCAATATATAATACTCGTAGTTGAATCACGTTAATATTTTATAGGTTTGAATAGATAGATTAAGTAAGACTTAATATTTTTATTGTGTAAAATGGACTCTACCAATGGATTTTACCAATACATTCTATAGAATTTTTATTCTGTAGAAATATTTTCATAGTACAAAAACCAAACAAAACACCGCTTTCACACCCTCATATTGTACGTGCAATGAAAATAAATACATAATGGCTTAAATACTCGCCTAAACCACCTAAACGTATTGGTCGATTCATAAGAGCTGGCGCGGATTTTATTTGCAACTAGTGCTTATTTCATATTAGATTCGCCCCTCCTATACCTATATGTCCTAATTGACTGATTGCCCTGTAACCTGTAACTTATCGTGTGTAAGGCCTGCTATCGAGCGAAGAATATTATATTATATTATATTATAACAATTGTTTGAACAGATGTTTAATCTCAATCTACACATTTAATATAATCAAATGCGCCGGAAGCGTTCAAATTGAAATAACAATCCTGTGAACGCAATTTCAATCTAAGTATTGGAAAATGTTAATCATTTTAGTTTCCCTTATACTTAACTTTAATTATGAATTTTACACAAATAAGTTTTAAACCAAATAACTTTATGAACACTGTCAAATTTTTTTTTATTCGCTGCAAATAAAAATATATTCAGTAATATCCAATTCACCGCATATTGACCCGACAATCGGAAAAAGACATCATTCACACCTAGTTTGGAAATGGAGCATCAACGTTAAACAAATACCTACAAAAATGTTTTATTTGGACACAGGATACGAGCATTCTATTGTCTGATTCAATTATACTTAAACGGAAATTGAAAATGAACACTTGATAGGGAGTCTCCCCAGCCCCGCGGGAGCTCGCCTGCCTGTTTGATATGCGTACATTCAACGTTATGGATATAACATACACAACGTAATTCAATTCTAATACTATTAATGGATTTTGTTTTAAGATAATTGGTTATGTCTGTTAGTTTGATAAGGTTTACGAATAGTTTAATATTATGGAAGCTGCAGCATCCAATTTCCATTTAAATTGATTTTACCGGCTAACTTTATAAAATGGATATTGCATAGACTTTATTTCACATTTGAAACTGCACAAAAAAAAATTGATGGCAACTACATAGTGAAATTGCTTATTAACTGGTTTCGAATAAAAACGTATAAGATACTTCGGGTTTTGCTTTGTCTTAACTAAGCAATTAACTAAATTCTGAGTAAGATAAACAGACGCAAAGATGCCTCGGGGCGTCAGACGTCTATATGAATAGGCGACGGCTACAATAAAGGCTACGTAGACGTGAGCAACGGGTAAGACGCAGCGATACAAAACGGCGTTTTAAATAATTTCTGAGTCGCATGCCAAAAATTTAAAATTGCAGGAGTATGTTTATGGAGTCGCGTGAGATTCCCGCCGGCAGGCCCCGGGAGCGCCATTATATCGCGACGCACACGCTTTTAAACTAAACCACCATTAAATTGCACACACAATATTACGAAAACGCTTTTTCCTTAGAGACAACGAGAAGTGAAAGCCTCATATATTTTACAAGGCGAAATCGAATTAAAAGTTAGAAACATGGTAAATACTTCCTTTAAGTAACCTGTCACTTCATATTTGAGACTCGCGTAAAATTAACGGCACAAGTGACTGATGGAGACTTACTTTAGGCGCATTAACAAATTATGGGTCGTTGTTATTACCTACATTTACAGGCGAGCTAATTATTAGCCAATATTGTCAAAATATACTACTTTGCCTTTCCATGATTTCTAGTCATCATATCTATGCTATCATAAGAAATTAATCGTAAAAAAAAGAATTCCATGCTTTTTCCTTGTAAGTATCAAAAGTAGGTAACGATAAATCGACAGATGGAATTTTACTTTTTTTAGCCTGTTGAAGTGCCCCACTGTAGGACACGGTCCGCTCCTCTTTTCTGCCATGCATCTCTCTATTTAGCGCATACTCAGGCCACCCATTGCAAGTTTTTTATTAAGAAATAAATATTTTTTTGTGTAAAATGTGCGCTATTCAATACTTCTAAGTATTTGCGTATCTCCCCTAACGAAACTTAAAAAAGTAAATACATAGTTCGCTAATTCCACTGACTAGAATACTAGACGAACGAAGTCAACGCAAAAGCGCATCTAGTATAGGAGAATAGGGCATCTAGTATAGTGATGACTGGCAGTACAGATATCGAATGAACACCGATTGTCGAGGACTGGACGATGACACGCCATAGCTATGATTGATCGCTGTGCCGAGAACCAATTAAACTTGTCCACTATACTGGACAACAGGAATTCGGGAAAATAAATGGATGCGATGTTTGGACAAATATTATCTCCTTTTGTATGGTTGCTGACAAGAACATTATAATGGACTCATTTCCGAAAGGCTTGGAACAGGATAGACCTTGTATTTAGAGTAACGAAATCAATGCAAAAACGTATGTAGGTGAGGGCCAAAAAGATGGATACGTTGACTTACGTAATTAAATTTCCTATGAAAGTTTTTACTGTGCGACGAACAATTAATTAGTTTCGTTGCACAACGGAACATGTCGCTTTCATTGGGTTTGTATGATTAACTATAGCTAACGATGGTCCAACTTTTTGGGGCGTCACCCATTTCACTTTATGATATATTGTGTCTCGATTAGTGATAATTGTCGGTATAACAGTAGAACGCAGATTATTGAGGACTGGATGCTGGTGACACGCCATCATTATGAATTATCGCTGTGCCGGGAACCAATTAAACTTGTCCACTATACTGGACAAAAGGAATTCGGGAAAATAAATTGATGCGATGTTTGGATAAATATTATCTCTTTCTTTATGGCTGATGAAAAATAAATTATAATGGATTCATTTCTGAAAGGCATGGGGCAAGATAGATCTTGTATTTAGAGTAATAAGATAACGAAATCAACGCGAAAATATATTTCACTTTAGGAAACTACGGCATTCCCCAAGAGGAGACCACTGTTGAGAAGAAAGCCGAATCAAATTCAAGAGTCAGTATTTTTTTCTAAATAACTCTTATATATTACAATATTTGTGCTTAGCCTATCCTAAATATATGTTTGCAAGTATAATTTCAATGCATAATTCCCCAAGGAAACATCAAAACTTATAAAACTAAAAATATAATAGAAGAAACAAAAGCAAAAAGATTATTTTTTAAAACAACATAGGATGGCATATCAAACGTATATGAACTGTCCTGGCAAAAGTAAATTATGTGGTTTCTGTTTTGGGACGTGCGTTTTATCTGTTCAATAGTCCTATACCCTATAATATGCCTTTTTATTTAGTGTCTAGTATAGTGATAATTATCCATACAAATATCAGTTGAACGCCGATTACTGAGGGCTGGATGGTGACACGCCATCGCTATGATTGATCGCTGTGCCGGGAACCAATTAAACTTGTCCACTATACTGGACAACAGGAATTAGAAAAAATAAATGGAATGTGTTAGTTGGACAAATGTAATCTGATTTTATAAAAATATAATCTGATTTTATGTGGCTTTTGATAAATCAGATAATATTTTTCATAAAATCAGATAATATTTGTTTGCGTGTTGTGTTATAGTAATGGGCGTATTCTTGAAATGAATAATTAAATATGTACGGTGTAAAGGAAAATCCTAGCAATCTGATTTCAATTTTACAGACAAATTGACGTGATATTTTGGAAAAGTTATATAACATTAGGTGTATTAGAGCTGTGTATAATGCTTTATTATAAGTGTGACAGCATATGCTTTATCGCATTAAGAACTTATTGATGTCAAGAAAACTTGCGAAAATATGTATACGAATAGGTTTTTACCTTTTTAAGATTATGTAATGAATCCATCGTTACATAAATTTCCTAGTAAATGATTGACTGTGTACTTATGACAGTAGGAACTGACAGGAAATTATAAATTAGCAATATTATTACGAACAGTGGTGTAAATAAGTAAATGTAAATAAGTAAGATATTGTCATTATGCATTTCTGATTCGAAATGACGCCAAAGAGAGTATTTGGAGAAGAAAAAACAAGCTACAGCAATCTATATCCTGATAAAAACCGGTCAAGTGCGAGTCTGACTCGCGCACCGAGGGTTACGTACAAATTTTCACTTATGGCGACTTAACTTGCCGGTTGACTTAAGTTTGCCTCTGGTATCTATGGCGTCACATACAAGAGGGGCAAACTTAACTAAACCGGGTAATTCAAAAAATATTTTTGGTTTTTAAGGAAAAAATAACACATATGATTCCAGAAAATTTTAGAGTTTTCGCTTGGTAAACTTCGTAGATAAAGGAGAGGGATGGTATTCTTTTTTCCATTTTCCTCAATAAAACAAAATTTAAGCACAATATATATATTTTTTAATATTCAAAAATATGCAGATCAAGTTCTTTCATATGCTACCCTGCTTGATCTAGTGGCTCTCCTTTTCAATTTTGCTCCCCCGCAAATGGGTCGTTTTTTTAGAAAAAACAATCTTTAGTTTTGTGGGCTGACTATGTTTATAAATATTTAAAATTTCAAATAGATAATATAAGTAGTTTTGAGATATGGTGCTGATAGTCGGACATACAGACAGACAGACAGAGTCGCACCATATGGGTACCTTTTTTCCCTTTTAGGTACGGAACCCAAAAAAGATGCCAAAGATGAAATAAATACATAATCCATTATAGTTTCGGTTACTTAAGTTATTTTATTCTGTAGTTGTCTATCTGTGAATAGCATAAAATAAAATTTAAACAAATGAATGAAATGGCAATCAAAAATACTTAAACGAATGGATTTTCGGATAAGTAAGTAAATTTTTAGTCATACTCATTTGCTATTATACATTACTACACGTCCAGATTTCCTCTATGTTGCCTATTTTTTAATTACCTAATATTTACCCTTACACTTTACGAGGACTTTAAATTTCTCTTGTTGACTCTGCCCACTCAGCATAAAATCAGTGAAAATCTATGTCCTAGCCGCATGGAAATTCCGAACGTTATGCACCAATTCATACGTAAATCAAACTCAGCTCCGGTTGTGCTTGTATTATTTGAAAGTTTAAAAATATTTAAAATAGTGTAGTCGTCAAACTAACGGCAATTTGAGCTGATATTTGTTGGTTGTTTAGAATCGTATGAGTTAAAAAAAAGGCTTTTCTCTCAGAATTGCGAAATATTGGGTTCTTGCCGCACATAATTAAAACTACTGCAATAACGTCTTTCATATAGGCCATAATTTGAGATAAAAACTCTGTCCGTTTTAACCGACTTTAATTGAAAAGGAGGTTATCGTATCGTTTTCGTATGTAAATATTTAATTTATTGCTATAAATACGAGTATATCGTTTGAGCGTAAAAAAATAACGCACATGTAATATAACTCCTAAAAAAAAACATTCCGTCGATTTGAGAACCTCCTCCTTTTTTTGGAAGTCGGTTAAAAACAGTTGTTGTTGTAATATTTTCGAGGTTTTGTTAAGGTTTCTTTAAAAATCTGATTAGCTGATATTTCTTCCCGTATGGAATGTTTAGAACCTGGCCTACCGAACTTTGCTCCGTTGATGATACTTTTCTAGACAAACTTACTAGGCATGTTATGTCTACGTACCAAATTTCATCCAAATCGTTGGGGCCGTGTCCTAAAACCCCATTACATATAGGTATATACTTTTACAAGAATTATTAGTTAAAAGAATGGTTTATTATTGTTACTTCTAGAAGGTGCCTGTGCCAACTTGATTCACGAAAGAGAAAAAATCATAACCCTCTTTTTTACTTCACCGTTGTCTCGTAAAAAGTATCCTTGTAATCATCTGTGTATGCTCAGTTTATTAGCCGTTTTGACACCATGAAGCCACAACGACACAGGTACAAATAACAAAAAAAATAAAAAAATGTGTATTGATTCAGTGACCTTAAAATAGTCCGATTCACTTATATTTAGGGTTCCGTACCTCAATCGGAAAAACGGAACCCTTATAGGGACACTTTGTTGTCCGTCTGTCCGTCCGTCCGTCTGTCTGTCAAGGCCCTTTATCTCAAGAACGCGTGGAGGTATCGAGTTGAAATTAACACCATATACTCAGGTCTACGGTTCCTTAAAGCTGTGAAAAAATCAAACTTCTAAATTAACCTAAAAGAAGATATGGCCATTTATGCCGCAAAAAACGTATATTTTGGCACTCTCAAGGGAATCAAAATGATAGGGTACTTCCCGTTGATATAGAACTATAAAATTTGGCAAGTAATATTATGACATACTACAAATACATACAAGAATCTGAAAACTATACATTTGTAATTAAATCATAAAAATATAGTCTTTTCAAAAGACATATTTGGACAGCCCGGTTGCGTTAAGTTTGCACCTCATTTGTATGAAATGCTGTAGATTTCAGGTGCGAACTTAACCCAACCGGAACCGGGTAATATAATAATGTTAGGGTAATTGAAATAAAACAATTTAACGGATTATATCGCGTATATTATCTCATTTTTGTTTCAGTAATAATCGCGGAAACAGAAGAAAATATAATGTTAAGGTAAGTGAAAGTTTTCAGTTCGGAACCCTCGGTGCGCGAGTCGGACTCGCACTTGGCTGGTTTTGTTAAAATATCTTCGATATAAGTACAGACATATCATTTTTATAACTTTATATCAGTATACAAGATATTAAATTTTACCTCATTAGCTCAAAAGTCAGGGACTTCAACTAATGTTTATACCTTTTCATCAATAAAGTTATCTTTATCTTATCTTATCTATCTTATCTTTAAATATTAATCGCTTTGAGGTTCCAGCGTCTATTATTTCGCAACTAAATTTTATTTAAGTCTAAATAGAAGTGAGTAATGAATTCGATAATATTAATCTTTGCTGTTATTTTTCGTTTTGGTGCAGATTTACTACCCCAGTGGTTTCAAGCCGATTGCCGTCAAAATCTAAACAATACATTTGTATCATTGCATATACTTACTTATGCTAACGCTAACTACACCGATGTAGCTGTATAAATAAGGATACTTAGTTATAATATTTTCTTCTGTTTCCGCGATTATTACTCATTGAAATAAAACAATTTAACGGATTATATCGCGTATATTATCTCATTTTAGTTCCCGTCGTTTCGGAAGCTTTCCAGCTTTCCATGGTCAAGGGTGGAGTCCACCCGTGACCATGGAAAGCTGACCAATTGTTTTATTTCAATACTTAGTTATGTTAAAGTAAATTTAGACTCAATAAGAGGAAGTTACACATTGTAGGCTTTCAAGCATTCTCGTAATTTGTTGGACTCCGAAGTTTCCAGCGAGGGCGTAGTACTAGATTCGGATGCGGACACTTCGGTGTGAGATAGAATAGCAAAGTTCATAAAGTTCAAACGTCGTGCGGTCTGCCTAGCGGTAATTTACGAGACTACTATGCCAGACCTTTAACTAAAATTAGTTGGTAATCCTTAGAATTAGCAAGATACGCCTCTCCATGCTTACGCGAAAGTTTGTAATCTTCAGACTTAATTGTTTAATGTTGAGAAAAGGTTTGCTTACAAGAGCTTCGTTCGTGTAAGAACGCTTTTCTAACTATAGCTCTAAGTTTGTAGCCTCTAACACTATTGATTCAAAGTCCGAAGTAAATGATTTGAATATGAATTTACTTCATCGTAGTTGAGTAAAAAAGCATTTTGCAACCATCTGTGGATGCCCAGACGTAATTTTAAATTTACCTACCTGTTCACTCAAAAGTAGTTGAAATCTGTTCAGTCGTTGCGGCGTGATAAAGTAATGACACGTTCAAAAATACATTCAATAACCATGAATTAGTCAGTTTTACTTTATTTTTATATCTTCTATGTATGGAAATTTGATTTTAACAACTATAAAAAAGCGGCCAAGTGCGAGTCGGACTCGCCCATGAAGGGTTCCGCAACCGTTTATACAAAAAAATGCACCACAGCTGAAATAAATACGATATGAAAAAAAACACTAACAAAAGAGCGTATCACCTCGGCACTTACGTCCTTTTGCTGAGAAGCGCAGTTTTTTAGCAATAACTTAAAAACGGTATGTCCGATCATGTTGAAAATAATTTTCTTTGGAAGTATTTATTAAGCTTTATATTTGTAAAATTTTTCATTTTTTTTAGAACATACCGTTTAGAAAATAGAGGGCTTGGGACACAATTTATGCTACTATTTCGATATTTCGGAAAATATTCATTAAATCATTTTTTTTAGTCACCTCAAAGTATTTTTAGAAGAACTGTCGAAATATATGCCATACATTGATATTTGCTGAAAAAGAAATATTTCAGATTCGGTTACATGTGCCCCCCTAGAAATATATATTTCTTTTATTCAACTATCAAACTAAGTAGCGGTTTACACACGACACCTATGCTCTAAATTTCATCAATGTACATCTTATAGTTTTTGAGAAAAATGCCTGTGACATACGGACGGACGGACAGACAGACAGACAGACATGACGAATCTATAAGGTTTCCGTTTTTGACATTTTGGCTACGGAACCCTTAAAAGGTCTACCTACATACATATTTCGCAATATGAATAAAAATTATAAAGCGTTATTTTATTGTTTCCACGATAATCTCCTGCAAATAAAACAAACAGAACGACATTAATTTAACGTATTCTAATTTCCATAAAAGCCTATTTTTAAAGAAAGGTTGTCGCAGTCACATGTATACACGGGATTTTCTCCCATTTATCTCAAGATAAACGAGACAGGTTGAGTATAAGATTAAATGTGTCAACGAATACCTCCACGCCCTTATTTCACACGAACACAACCGTTTTCTTTATGAAACCAAATCTGTCGGCGAGAGGCGGTACGGATTCCTTCGTCATTAATTATTTTTTCCCGCGTGTATGTTTTGTTTTATTCGACAATGACAGCGCTGGGATTCAATCCAACGATATGAATAAGACATAGGATATTATTGCGCGACTTTATAATTTATCTAGGTTAGTTTAAACGCCTCAGGTTATTAATTAAAAAGAAAACGGTGATAAATTAGTTTAGCTCAGCGGTAGTGATACTGCCTGCGAAACTGACGGTCCTGAGTTCAAATACCGGTAAGAACTAATATTTGTAAGATGAGCATATGAGCAAATATCTATTTCTATTCCTTAGTCTTGGATGTTTCCAATATATCTATATAGATCAATATATCTATTAGATATATTGTCGTCTATTAATCATAACACAAGCCTTATTGAGCTTACCATAGGACTGAACGATTTGTGTAAAATTCTTCCGTAATATTTATTCATTTCATGATGTTGTATAATATATGAACAATAATGATCTAAAAATCATAATCGTACATATATTAAGGTACAGTACATTATATTCATTTAGGTTCATCATATTGCTTCAGTTCAGTTATATTACAGGGAATCTCAAAACGAATTTGTCACACCAATTTTTGTATCGATGATGGTGTTCGACCACCCGTATGATATCATACATGTAGTGATTGGAGTGTCAGCCTTATTGTGACTAGTATATATTTAAGTGAGACAAATGGCTACGTTATCTATACAATCGTCATAGCTATCAGATTGTTTATTTTATACTCATTTGCGGCAGTTTGAGTCAACACTTTCACGACCGCGAACCCGCTTGACAGGCGCTCTGCTCGTATTAAGTTTTCGCTACTTACGCATTTTCCTATGTTATCGGCTAAGCTACGCTACAAAAACCTCGGTCATGAGTATTATATATACAGTGTTAGTAATATACAGTGTTACTTAAGTAGGCTGCCCTGCCCGTCTAATATAATATGCCTATATCTCGAGTCCACTTACACCATGTAAAATTACATTACATAACCACCTAAAGTCGGTATCAATCGTAAATCAAACATCTTATTACACTAGGGAAAATAAAGTTTACAAAAATGAAACCATAGAATCTCCCAAAACATCGCCATAAGGGTAAACGCCCTCAACAGGCCTATTTCGCAAGCACAATGTATAGAGGATCATCCCTAGGCAGAAACAATAATCAAATAAAAGAAAATTCGGTACAATCTCTTGTACAAACAAAATTTAATCCGAAATAAACCTCAATGTTTCAATCATAATTCTTCAGCGTTATCTCAGGTGAATTAGCAGGAATAACTACTGTTGTATATTTATGGCGTCGCAAAAGTTTTCACATTTGCCTGTCTCATTGTTGGGGATGTTGAATCATACATAAAGTGTCGTATGCGATAACGGGGTGTAGTCGTACGGTTGCCGGGGTTGTCGCAGGAACAACAAATCTTCGCGGCTGACGCGGCCACGGTGCCACGCGTTGCTGTTCGCTGCTGTGTCGTCATGCGCGATACCCAGGGAAATGTAAGCCGATTTCGAAGATAAATAATGCAGTTGTCAAACTATATTAAGCACGAGAAGGTGACCATAGCTTCTTTTGTAGAGGAGAAAAAATCAATAACCATCTTTTTTGCTATAATGTAGTCGGATTAAAATCCTATAACCATCTAAGGATGCCCAGTTACCGTTGTACCAAAAATAATTGTAATCGGTTCAGCCATTTTAACGTGATGAGTCCGCAAACACACGTAAATACATATATGGATATTTCTAAGTACAACTGTAAAAAGAGAGCGTAAATCTACAACGCTTTTTTAAGTAGGAATCTACTTAAAGATCTTGTTTTGACCTGTTACGGAAACCCAAGGCATCTTTTTATAATTCACATAACAGCCATGCTATGGCTATTATGTCGACTATAAGACGCAAATCAAAATGTTCTATCATAGTTGTAGTAAGACGTTTTGTTGTTCCATAAAAACGTTATTTTAATAGTACTCCGCCAGTAGTTACGTAGGTACTAAATAGAAAAGACCGAAATTCTCCAACATTAGTGGTTCTAAATCGACAAAGAAGTTCTTAAACTGTTTAAAGTTTAAAGGTGCAGGACGTCGGTCTCACGTATTTCACTTCAACTTGGCACAGTTTTAATTAAATCTTGAAATATTTGAAACAAGTTCCCACTCATAATACAGAAAATGGTCCGACAGTTCGTTAACTAGTAGGTATACAACATAATCATCAAAGCGGAGGCGGAGCACGGGCGACACGGCGGCGCTAAAAGAGTTGCGAGGGTGACGTCGTTATGACATGAATACTGATGGACATCGTCCTTTCCCTTCATCGCTTGATTAACATTCAGAGCCACTCGCGACTCCAAGCTCGGTATTCTTGTAACAATACCGAGCACAAAATAAAAGCTTCGCACGTCCACTCGCTGAAAGGCGGACTTCCTATACCGCCGCCCAGTTTTTACTCCATACTGAACTTTTCCAAAGCTGAAACAGTTCGTTATTTTGATAAAGTTTAGGTATTCTTACGGCCCGACGGTTTTTAGTGGGCATGACAGCTATTTGATAAGATGTTAAAGCGTGGCCCGAGCAAAATCTGATTTATTATCCGGGAGAGGCGCAGAGCGAGCATCAAGCTGTTTTGTGAGACTTCAAGTTGTCTTGCATTCTTAAAGGGGGACTCGGGGCGGAAAACGGAGTGTCGTGTAGTCGTAATACCCGCCTTATATCCTTTACCAAATCCCTACATAAACACTATTGTATTGTAAGCAGGTATATAAATAATTTATTTTTGCGTCACGGATTGACTCGAGTCAGAGAGTTACTGTTAGTTGTCGTAATATTATTCTTTCTTATCTTGTTTACCTACGTAATAGGCTTAATTTCAATTTCTACCTTCAATGTCAATATTCTACACGCTTGATATGTCATATAACGTCTTGAATAAATGAGTACATTGTTATAAAGCGCGTTTATTCTGCCGAAATAAAGAACTAATAACCGTGGTGTACACACAGCCGCAGGAGGATAATGGAGCTAATTCAGTCGGATGCCGTGATGTTACGCTAACGCGAAATATCATTCATAAATTCATTTTTCCTAGTCCCTTTCTTCTATAGCGAGCACGTTTAGCCTCGCCATTGTCACCCAAAAGCTTATTAGACGTCATTATCCTTGCTGAGTTCCCATTTATATTTTAATTAAGGACATTCTGGAAAAATGAAGCCGTAAATGTCTGTGTTTCGCACGTATTGAACGGCTCAATCTACTTGACACAGCAAATACCGCGAACTTATTCGACGGAAAGATAATATTTGTATAGGAAACGCAACAGCGGAGTGAGTGGAGTGGTCTTTGTTCTGTTTAGCTCGGAGCCTATTATGGAACCTACTTGTACGCGGAAACAATTCTCCGAGATCGTTTCAATAGACACTTGAAGCGTTTTAAGAATGTGCCTTTTTATAGAATATGAACAGCCCTGTATATATCTTAATCGCGTAGGTGTATGTGAGTAATTTATGTCATTTACGTGGGTATTGTGTATATCAAGCTACGACTACTAGTGTTCAAGGCCCTCTTTATACATGCGCGGTGCCTTTGGGTACTCAGCAGGAATAGGGGGTAATTGAACACTCAAAAAGTCAATAATAAAATAAGAGACGTTCACTGTAAAACAAAACGTCGCTTAATAGTACATTACTGCAGAGGCTGCGAAATAGGGGATTGCCGGCCGAGTAGTTATAGATGGCCTAATGTTAACGAAGCCATCTAGAGGTACGAGGCCGACAATCCCTGTTCGCGCCGAGGCTTGTATAGTGCTTTTCTCAAACATGCAACGAAATAAAATTCCATATGAAATTATCATTATGTGCCCCTCATCGCGCCGCACCCGAAATGTTAGACTTCGGGGTCTATTATGAAGTACACAACATCAATATTTCATTGCATGCTTGAGAAAAATCTTTTGGGGGTCACCGTGTGGTTGAGAGGCCTGGACACTTGCCCAGAGTGCCCAGTGGGAAAGAAAGGCTTGCTAGTGTGACTGATTGATGTAGTTATCTGAGTTGAACGTGAAATGGACTAAATGAGGTATCCATGACGGTATCTTTCAACTATCGACAAAAGTTTCCTAGAGTGCTTTATTTCACACAATTTTAATTTCATCGATAACTGTTTCCCATGAATCCAAAAATAAATGTTTTTTGAAAACATCATCATGTAAGCCATTAGGTTAGATTAGGTTTGTTTTATAACAGTCCCAAATTATTCAGAGTTTCAGAGAAAAATGCGTTTGATGAATTAATATGTCGACGAAATGGAGTATTCGATGAAAACATTTCTCGAAACAAGGTACAACCATCCATACCTCAGTCGGTAAAAACGGGAAACTAATAAGTTATACTACGTTTGTCAGTCTGAGCATCAACCGCTTTTTGTCAGGAATGTTCAAATCAAAAGATTTATTTTGTATAACAGTGAATGAAACTCTGAATAGAAACAACATTAATTTATAAACAAACTCTGCATGTTATATTACACAGCTTGCGTAGATCTGTGTCCCCTTGTTACTTAAATATATTTCTTTTGATAAGATTAAGAAATATATACATACACACCGTTCGAAGATAAAGATTTTGCAGACCTGTGTCTTGCTTGTCCCTTGATTACAGTATCCCAAGCCGGAGATACTCGTAACGACAAACCAACCTTCCTTATAGAAATCAGAATGTTTTTTGATTTCAATAGCCGCGCGCAGCATTGTAGGAAAATATATTATTTCAATGGCAAATATATTGTAACATTTTTAAAACACTACGATCACGTGAAAAAAATATCACATAGTACTTTGCTATTTGAAAAACCAATAGAATATTTCCCGTTAACCTAGAAGAATGAAATTTGACTAAAAGCAAGCTTCCACATTAAACTGTAAGGATAATGGTCCGGAAACTACTTAATTTATAATATTACAAAGTTGTAAAAATGAAGTGTCTCTACATTGAAGATATTTAAAAACAAAAGCGGACTATTTGAAGGTCACTGAATCGAAACTGTATGTTTTTGAAGTGTTTGTATGTTTGTATTGTATGTGTCGTTGTGGCTTCATCACGCTTGAATGGCTAAACGAATTTCAACTATTTGTTGGTACACGAGATTGGTAATAGGATAATATTTATCCGACTATGCTGAAGAAGAAGAGGGTTATAGATTTGTTTTTCCACCTCGACTGACGAAATTGCGGGCATCTTCTAGTTGTTAAATATAAAACAGTTGGTTGAAATTTCAACAGGTACAACCATGCATATACTATAATTATATCATCATTCGCTTGTCCTTGTCCCATTTACTTGGGGTCGGCGCAGCATGTTTTTTTTCTTCCATACCTCTCTATCACTCGTCATCTCGTCGCTTACATCCTTCCTCTTCATGTCATCTCTCACGCAATCCATCCACCGTTTCCTCGGCCTACCCCTCCTCTTACATCCTTCCACATGCATATCTAATACCCTTCTTGTCACATGGCTCTCATCCCTCCGCATAATATATCCACACCACCGTAGGCAATTTGCTCTCAGCTTATCGACTACGGGTGCTACTTTCAGGCTTCCTCTTGTATACTCCTTCCTTATCCGATCATCTCAACATTGTCATCTCCGTAACATGCAATCTGTTTTTAACCGACTTCCAAAAAAGGAGGAGGTTCTCAATTCGACGGAATGTTTTTTTTTTATGGATGTTCACCGATTATTCAGACTATTTGACCGATTTCAATTTTTTTTTTTTTTATAGAAGGTACTTTCTAGTTGGTCCCATTTAATTTTGGTGAAGATCTGATGATGAAATCCATGAGGAACTGAAGGAACTCCTCAAATATTGTAGGCATACATATAGCGATTTTGGTATTATAAGAAACATAATAAGCATTTGCATTCAGAAAATGTAAATTGGTGAAGTGGAACTGATGCAGAAGACCACAGAATGCCATCGGAACTCCTCAATGATAAATGATTTACGGGTGGCGACAAAATATCTTGATTAATTTAGCTAAGTAACTTCATAGTCACAAAATTAAATGTTCCTGATGAGAATGGTACCATCGAATTGATTTGATGATGGAGCCGGCAGGTAGGCACCAGATCTATGTAATAAAATAATGTATCCTAGCCGTGTTTGGGCTTGTTCGAATCGTCACGAGATACACTTTTAAGTAACGATTAACTAAAAAGTGTAAAATAAATAAACTTTTAAAACAAAAAAATAAAACCGACTCCAAAAAAAACTAAAAAGTAAAAAATAACGCCATAATTCAGTTTCTTCAAATTACTTACAAGTAACCGTTTGTATACTCAATCTATACAGTATATACAATTAATGTTATTTTGGAGTCGGTGCCATCGTGTCACAACTTACTAAAATCGTCAATTTTCAATATTGTACACATTCTTTATATGGCACCGACGCCAAAATAAGATTAATTGAATATACTGTATAGATTGAGTATACAAACGGTTACTTGTAAGTAATTTGAAGAAACTGAATTATGGCGTTATTTTTACTTTTTAGTTTTTTTTTTGAGTCGGTTTTATTCTTTTGTTTAAAAGTTTATCATCCGTCACCTTTGCGGCCCAGCATTCCGATCCATACATGACGACAGGTCTCACAATGCTCTTGTAGATTTTGCCCTTCAATCGAAGCGGCATTCGGGCATCGCATATTACTCCCGAGACCTGTCACCATTTCATCCATCCTGCGCTGATTCGGTTTTTAATGTCACGGTCAATATCACCATCGCACTGTATGAATGACCTAAGGTATCGGAGCAGACCGGCAGCGTTACGCCATCGAGCTCTATGGGCGTTAGATTGGGGAGACCGTCAAAATCGCAAATCAGCTGTTCTGTTTTGGATCGACAGATTTTAAGGCCAACATTCTCCAATTTTTGCCGCCACTGCTCTAGTCTGCTCTGAATTCACCGACAAGGACAATATCGTCAGCAAAGAGCATACACCAGGGTGCCTCCTCCTGAGTGCCTGACGACAGAGCGTCTATGACAAGCAGGAAGAGGTAGGGGCTTAAAGCCGACCCATGGTGTAAGCCCACCGCGACACTGAACCTGTCCGTGGTGCCAGCCGCCGACCGCACGCGTGTACAACATCTGTCATACATAAACCGAATCAACCCCACATACTTCCCAGGCAAACATTTCTCTTTCAAGGCCCACCACAAAACCTCACGAGGTACACGATCATAAGCCTTCTCGAGATCAACAAACACCATATGCAGGTTTTTTTGCGCAAGTCTATATTTTTCACACAATTGGCGAAGTGCGAATATGGCGTCCGTTGTACCCCTGCCCGGCATAAAACCGATTTGGTTTTGTGTTATATCACTATCATTTCTCATTCGTCTCTCTATTACTTTCTCCCACACTTTCATACTATGTGACATGAGCTTTATTCCTCTATAGTTGTTGCATTCTTGTACATCCCCCTTATTTTTAAAAGTGGGCACAAGTAGACTGTCGCACCATTCGTCGGGAATACTCTCGTCCTGCAACAACTTATTGAAGAATAAAGTCAGCCACCTACACCCATCCTCACTCAACAACTTCCACACCTCTCCTGGTATTTCATCTGGTCCGACAGCTTTCCCATTCTTCATACTTTTCACAGCCTTCCTTACTTCATCAATGTCTATTTCTTTTACAACACCCATATTCAATGGTTGGCTTTCTAACACTCTGTTCCAAGCATTCTCTTCATTCATGAGCTTTTCAAAGTAGCCTTTCCACCGACACTTTATACTTTCGTCTTCCGTTAACACCTTTCCGGCATCGTCTTTCACACATTTTACATTTCATACATCTCTAGCATTCCTTTCTCTTGCTTTTGCTAAGCAATACAGTTGTTTCTCCCCTTTAGGACTTTCCAAAGCCTCATATAATTGGTCCTGAGCTGCTGATCTGGCAATAGCAACTGCTCGTTTAGCTATCTTCATACACTCTTTATACTCAATCCTCTTAGCTTCCTTCTCACTTTCATTTCCTCTTTCAACACTCTGCCATTCCTTAAATGCTTCCTTATACTATAATTATATATTCTATGTATACTCGTATTGGTTGGAGGTTCCAGTGGTACGAAATCGTCGGAATGCGAGTCCAACTCGCACTCGGTCGGTTTTTAGGGTTCGAGCCAAAATGGCAAAAAACGGAACCCTTATAGTTTCGGCGCTTCCGTCCGTCCGTATGTCACAGGTATTTTACTCAAACACTATAAAATGTATATTGATGAAATATGGAACATGGGTGTATTGTGTGAGCCGCTACTTAGTTTGATAGTTAAATAAAAAATATATATATGTCTAGCCCCCCCCCCCCCCCCCCCCCTCTCCTACAATGTAACCGAAACTGAAAAAAAAAATCTTCAGCAAATATCAATGTGTGGCACATCATTCGATAGTTCTTCTAAAAACTCTTTGAGGTTTCTACTAAAAAAAATGATTTAATGAATATTTTCGGAAATATTTGCTCCGAAATTAGCAAAAAATAAGAAGAAATATAAAGCTTAATAAATACTTCCAACGAAAATTGTTTTCAACATGATCGGACCTACCGTTTTAAGGTTATTGCCGAAAAACTGCGCTTCTCAGCAAAAGGACGTAAGTGCCGGGGAAATACGCTTTTTTGTTACTGTTTGCATTTTTTGTATAAACGGCTGCGGAACCCTAGATTGAGCATGGTCTGATGTGCTCATGGTCGGTTTTTTATTTTTCAAAAATAATCTTAAACTAAACAATACCCTTATTCATGACTTCGATAAAATATGAATTCCACTGGCAACACTGTCTTTGTTCATTCTATTGATTAGAGACCTTAATAAAAGCGTAGTTAGTAGACAAAGCGGTATTATTTAATGGTAACCTGTAGCTAGCACTCCCTGGGGACTAACTTAGCAGGGCTAACGTTTCCTTGAAACCCTATCTCTCGTGATTAGCTATGGGATATTGAGGGCTATTCAAATAACTCTCTCATAAGCATAGCAATAACTTAAAGTTATTTTAAGTAAACCGAATTAACTGAAATAGTCTATACTATTATAAAGTTATAAAAATGAAATATCTGTACATTAAAAATATTTTCAAAAAAATGATTGAAACGGACTATTTGGAGGTCACTGAATCAAATTTTATTTTATATTTTTTGTATGATGTATATGTCGTTGTGGCTTCATCACGCCAAATCGGCTTAACGGTTTTCAACTATTTTTGGTACACGGGTAGCTGGATATCTCCAAACGGTTATAGTTACAAGATACTTTTTATCCGACTACGATGAAGAAAAAAGGAGGGTGTATGACTTTTTCTCCTCCGCGAACGAATGTGCGGGCACGTTTTAGATTATTAGTAAAGAAATAAAACGTACCAGCAAGATCCACAGCGCACATTACGTGGAAACATTCTTTGTGATTGCATAGGACATCAAGTGCGCTGATGATATGTATTTTTTATGATTCAAATTTAATCTTGAGAGAAAATATAATATCTGAGGATTTCACTTAAATTGGGAAAAAAATATATATCTGGGAAAATTAATGATTCCATTTTTTTATAGAATAACCGGTAAAATCATTATGAAATAAAACAATTTAACGGATTATATCGCGTATATTATCTCATTTTAGTTCCCGACGTTTCGGAAGCTTTCCAGCTTTCCATGGTCACGGGAGGACTGAGAAAAGATGTTTTTCCTCTGTCAAAGTTACAATTTGTGCAAACTACCCATTTTTTTGAAAAAACACAAATAAAGGTGTACATACATGCCAGATGGGCCTAAGCTGTAAAGACAGTTACACATGTGCCAGAAGGGCTTAATTATTTTATTCTAATAATTTACCAAGCAGCATTTCACCAATGAGGCGTACTGAGGAGAAAAGAAACGCTGCAAAGAAAAACTCCCAGGCTACCTCATTACTAATTATAATATTTTAAAAAACAGAGACTATTAAACTACTTTAAACAGATAAGATATTTTACACCGTTCGGAAATTAAGGTTTTGCAGTCCTGTGTCTCGCTTGTTCCTTGATGAGATGTATTACAGGATCCCAAGCAGGTGGTAGTGACAATCCATCTTCTCTATTGAAATTAGGATGCTTTTTAATCTCAATAGCCTCGCGTAGCATCCTGGGAAAATATCTTTTTTCTTTGGCAAGGATAGAAGGTTTATCAAACTTAATTGAGTGGTTTGGTTTGTCAATGACATGTTCACAGACTGCAGACCTATTACACCGACGGTGCTTGACATCTGCTATGTGCTCATAGCAGATGTCAAGCACCGTCGGTGTAATAGGTCTGCAGTCTGTGAACATGTCATTGACAAACCAAACCACTCAATTAAGTTTGATAAACCTTCTATCCTTGCCAAAGAAAAAAGATATTTTCCCAGGATGCTACGCGAGGCTATTGAGATTAAAAAGCATCCTAATTTCAATAGAGAAGATGGATTGTCACTACCACCTGCTTGGGATCCTGTAATACATCTCATCAAGGAACAAGCGAGACACAGGACTGCAAAACCTTAATTTCCGAACGGTGTAAAATATCTTATCTGTTTAAAGTAGTTTAATAGTCTCTGTTTTTTAAAATATTATAATTAGTAATGAGGTAGCCTGGGAGTTTTTCTTTGCAGCGTTTCTTTTCTCCTCAGTACGCCTCATTGGTGAAATGCTGCTTGGTAAATTATTAGAATAAAATAATTAAGCCCTTCTGGCACATGTGTAACTGTCTTTACAGCTTAGGCCCATCTGGCATGTATGTACACCTTTATTTGTGTTTTTTCAAAAAAATGGGTAGTTTGCACAAATTGTAACTTTGACAGAGGAAAAACATCTTTTCTCAGTCCTCCCGTGACCATGGAAAGCTGGAAAGCTTCCGAAACGTCGGGAACTAAAATGAGATAATATACGCGATATAATCCGTTAAATTGTTTTATTTCAATGAGTAATAATCGCGGAAACAGAAGAAAATATTATCATTATGAAATTAAAAAGGTGTATTGTTTACCTAACTACTTGGATATTGAGAGAGCGTTGTCATACAAATGGTGACTTGACTCTGTATGTTACGATACGTACCTATATTACGAGCATATTAGCAGCACTAAAATCTAGACTAGTAGGTATTAGATTAAATTGGATTTTGTTTATTGACTAATGCTGTTCGTAGATTTTATCCCAATCCTGAACTATATAACTCTGAGTTCCACACATACCTATACTCCAATCCAAATTAACGATTTTCAATTGGTAGTGCCTACCGTTTATTTTAGCAACATTTATTTACTAGTCCATTCCACTACGTAAATGTAAATAGACTCTCAAAATACGATACAAATATGCATAAACCGACGTCCATTTTCGTACTTTGCACTTCACACTCATGCACCAAGAGAGTCTAGCTGAATAGGTTAATTTGAATATTCACATTATATACTTCTAACTCAACTCAAAGTACACGTCATAGTTTTTTGTATTTAAAGTTTAACATGATAGAATTCGTCATTTAGTCGTCAATTCATCGTCAATTTGTTCATTCGAGTGTTTGTACTCATCAGTTTTGTGAACACCTTTCTGGCAAAATGCCTGTGGATTTTAATCGTATTACAAACAAAAAAAGTTTGGGATCTCCATTACGTTAGGTCGAAATGCCTGGAAGAAATGGTTGAAACTGAAACCAACATTTATATGTTTTTTATGTTATAGGGGGCAAACGAGCAGACGGATTGTCTGATGGTATGCGATCACCGTCGCCCAGACATCTGCAACACCAGAGGAGTCACAAGTGCGTTGCCTGCCTTTCAGGTGGGAGTACGCTCTTTTCTTGGATGCTTGAAGGTCGCATCGGTCCAGAAATACTGCCGGTGAACATTTATTCCACATTTCAGTCGTGCGGGGCAGGAAAACAAAACGCACAATTGTGGACTGCCAACCATCTAAGCGATGAGGACGGAAAGATTTGATGGGTGGACGGATGAGATTTAGATTCGCTATTTTAAGACGCGTTTTCGATGGAATTTATACGAAAATTGTACTTCTCCAAGTACATTTTATAAGTTGGTCGATTATTACGCGTAAACTTGTAATGCATACTACTTAGCTGAGATAGTTTTCCTTTTAATTTCGTTATATGTAATATAACCATGTTTTTTTTCAAACATATCCAAATACAACCATTTAGCCGGCAGCGACACTTGGCGCTAACAAAAATTTGCACTGTTTTAAAGCTTAATATTTCACAAATAGATACTTTAATCGAAAAATTGTTCTCACAAACTCACAATATCTTATACCTATCCAACGACAATCTCACAACATGAGGTAAACGAGAAAAAAAAATCCCCAATTTACGTGTAGAGGTTTTCACTTCTCCTGCTCAAAAAGTACGTCATATTAGCTTCGCGAAGCGAGACTAAAACAGTACATTCAGCCCCTAGGGTTTGAAAGAAAGCCATATAATCCCATACAAAAATCTATGACACTGAAAAAAAAACTTGCGGCCATCTACATACTTCTTACAAATAATTAAAAACAAACAAACCAACCTGATCACATTGGCCAAACTTTCTGATAGAATTGCTCAAACTACTTTAATGTTAAATTAATACAATTTTAATGTTAAGTCTTTTTTTATTTTCTCGCAGTCAAAGTGAAAAGCAGAGTGTTTAACACGTGGCTAAAAGCCATTATGTCACTCGGACATATTTGTCCTCGCTCACTTCGTTAGCTCGTCCAAATAATCACTTCGTGTCATAAGGGCTTATTTTAGCCCCTTCTCAAACAATCTACTATATTTTACCACTTTGTCTGACCGGTTAATATGTATATTTCTGCCAAATTATAGCTTTCTAGTACCAATAGTCTCTGAGCTGAGCTGCGGACAGACGAATGTACGTACATGGCTAAGCTATAAAGGTGCATTATTCACTACAGAACCCTAAAAAGAGCGTCTAAACGTTTTTTCATCCTCACAGTACATGAACTGCGATAAACTTCTTTATAATCTAATAAAATATAATATCTACGACATCTAACACTAAACTGCAGAGTAGGTATTACGGAGGAAACTTGCTTCATTTCGTAACAACACAATTAAAGAATTTTGTCCAAAATGTTACAAAATGTAAGCAACTGTGCAAGGCTTGTCTTAACTTTTGCGGGCATAACTTTATAACATAAGCAGTTAGTAGCTGGCAAAACGTGGAAATGTTTTAGAGCGCTTGTTTTAATTAGCAAATTCTAGCCGCTCCCGCGAGGTGCACACAATGTTACTTGGTTAACTTTTTATTCTCGTCAGTAAAAGGTGCCTTATTCACTTTTATACCAAAACACACAGTAGTGAATTGCTTCTCATCTCGCACAGTTCTTAGAATTCCATACCAAAAAGGTAAAAAAGGGAACCCTTATGGTGCGGCTTTGCCTGTGTGTCCGTCCGACTGTTTGAAATATATTTTTAATTTATAAATATATATTTTTTAATTTTCTATGAAAAGTGAGAAATACGGGCGTCCAAAACATTTTTAAAGCACAACTAGGTCAAGTGGGTAAGTATCATATGAAAGAGATTGGCAAAATTTTGATTTATGAAGCAAAATGTAAAAGAAATGCCCTCCCTTATTATTATTACAGCAAAAGTTACCAATCGAAAACTTTAAATTTTTCTTTAATTATATAAATGAATATAAGTATTACAGGAAAATTATAAGTATTTATCTAGCTTTTTATGCAATTAAAAAAAAAACATTTGTGATCAACCCATGTGCGTTAAGTTTGCACCTCACTTCTATGCAACGCCATAGAAGATACTCAGGTGCAAAGATACTTAAGTGGGGAATAATAAATATTTGTACGGAACCCTCAGTGTGCGACTCAGACTCGGCCTTGACGAGTTTTTTTCTAATTATAGCTATAGTATAACCTCAAAATATACAACATAAAAATATATAAATACAAAAGAACCGACTTCAAAATAAACTTAAAAGCCATAAATAAGCTTTTATGTACGGTACGGATACATTTGAATCACCTTTTGAAGTCGGTGCCAAACCTTTAATTGATTACTATTAAGAACCGCGGCGGCGAGCCTTTAGTTATTATCTACCTACGTATATATTTAGTCATAGAAATTCGTATTTTTGTTGAATAAAGAACTTTATTTACTTCAGGTTTGGCATCGACTTCAAAAGATGATTCAAATGTATCCGTACCGTACATAAAAGATTATCTATGGCTAGTTTACTGTGAAGTCGGTTCTTTTGTTATTTAAATCTTTTTATTTTTTGCTTTTTAGTGATGTATTTTAGTAGTGATATAAAGTATTTTATACAACCCAGTGTACCTTCCGCTTTGTGTAGCTCAGCATAATAAGATGATGACTACCATATGCAAATACTTAAATAGCTTAAGATAATATATGAAAAACGTTATAAGTGCCTATAAAATTTGAGTATTGCCCTCGATTTCCCTGGGATCCCATCATCAGATCCCAACTTGGTGGCAATGGGACCACCTCAGGAGTATATCCTTTTTTTTTTAAACTGTCCACAATTGGCGGAGTAATCGGTGAACATACATAAAAAAAATACAAACTGTCGAACATATAACCTCCTCCTTCTTTGGAAGTCGGCTTAAAAATATGCTATGACGTATTCTAAAAAAGCTATTTTTGCATAAATCGTTTCGAATGTTTTCTAGTTTTTAGGGTTCCACACCCAAAGGGTAAAACGGGACCCTATTATTAAGACTCCGTCTCCTGTCCGTCCGCCTGTCTGTCAGTCCGTCTGACACCAGGCTGTATCTCATAAACCGTGATAGCTAGACAGTTGCAATTTTCACTAATGATGTATTTCTGTTGCCGCTATAACAAATACTAAAAACAGTATAATTTTATGTCAGACTGCCTATGTCATAACCAATATAACAAGATCGAACACCTCCTACATTTTGCTTAGGAGTAGGGCTCTGCTAACACTGGATTTTGATAGATACGGCCGTTTGTAGCGTATAATTTCTACGGAACCGTCGGTGCGTGAGTCCGAGTCACATTTCGCCGATTTCTTTTTGTATTGGATAGTGTTATTTATTAATAGCAATTTTACACAAATATATGCATTTCGGCGCAAACAAGTTGTTTACCCGCCGACGTGCGTACAATGTTACTTTTTACTTTATTTCTCGGCAATAACCTTTTATTATGCCTTATTTTATTCATTTTCAAGCCGAAATAATTGATGAACTGCTTCTTATTTCACGGAGTTATTTTGCGAATAACATTTATGAATATAATACTACGGTAGATACCCTCCAAATAAACCTCATTCTGAAATAGGTATTTTATTAAAAAATTAAGAAGTTAGTATTTGGAATTGTATTTTTGTATTCATTAGAAAAAAATGCGTAAAATATAACTATGAACATTACATACGGAATACTTATGGTTACTACAATAATTATGTTTATCATACAAACATTAAAATCGAATAATGAAACAATAAAGGCACAATCTTTGTTTAAAAAAAATGCGATGACATTAAGGCGGGATCATACTCGGCCAGTATGGCTTATTCACTTGTCTCTGCCGTAATCTCCCATTACATAGAGAATATTCATTTGTAGTTCAGATATTTTTTCTTAATATTAAACTAAAGGTGTATAGACTGTGCGCAATAAAGAAAATACTATTGTGGAAAAGAACTTGAGCCGTTCGCATTTTTGCGGTAATTTACCTCCTGCTCGTAATATTATTACCGAAGGTACTGTTACTACATAGTACAGTTTGGCTATAATCCGCTGTAGAAGCACTAATTTTGTGTTGAAACTATGTACTGCATAATGAACTTTGCTAACAGGGTGATGTTTGGTGGAACAGTCAACTCGAATGTTTTAGAGTTTAACTACAAGAAGGTATCGTAGCTCGACTAATTAACATTCAACATTTTCTTCTTGTAACTTAGTTTATGTGGTGGGTTCGTGAAAACATTAAATATTGAACAAGTACCACTATCCGTCACAAAATAAAATTATTACAAATATTGTTTTATGCTGGAGTGATGAAATACAGTGTACCTAAATGTGTTATTCACTTATTTATATTGTTATTTTGTGACACTGAAAAGACGACGTAACGATGCAATTGTGCACAATTTGCCCAATTTCGGAAATAATAATGGATTCATGAAGAAAATAATGAGGAAGTTACAATTAGTAAAATCAGAGCATTAAGTCTATGCCTTCAATATTTATGGAGTTCCGTCAATTACTTTTGGATCCCCTCATCATATCTTCACTTAAATTAAATGGGAACAAACTGCATGCATTCCTTTCAAATAAAAATATAAAATCTAAATCGGTTTATAAATGACGGAGTTCTAAGGTAGCAAACATAAAAACATACAAGCGAATTGAGAACCACCTTTTGGGGAGTCCGTTTAAAATAAAAATTGGTTTCTCTTCAAGGCTCTAGTTACAGTTGTAAATACTCTAGAAATGTACACAATAACAATTAAAAATAAAAATTACTACAAATCTAACTTTAACTTATCAAATGTCATGACAATATTTTTTTATGCTTTTCGGGTTTATTAGGCGATGAAAATGACAAATTACTTTTTTTCGCTCTGGTGTAAAATTTGCCAAAACTGAGATACTTGAATTTAGTTTAAAGCAGCCGAGTTGAACTCCGTGTAGCCGATTTGGCCTGATGAAGCCACAACGACACATACAAAAAATAAAAATCCAAATATTTTTTCGATTTAGTGTCCAAATAGTCCATTATAATAATTTATAATAGTATAGATATTAACAACTCAAGTGAAACCATGAGCTTTTCATTCACGGGCCTGGTACAACATTTCCCACATTTCAATATTAAGTGTATATACCCTTATTCACTGTTCATGAACGTATTAAAGAATCCTCGCGCCGATGATACGCGTGTAAACGATCTCCTTCAGTAATTCTGACGTCGTCATTTCTAACAGGTAAATAAATTGAGCTCGCTAACCCAGGGATGAGGACATCAAGATCCCGTTAGGTAAAGGGGCTGCATGACGACATGATAGGTCTATAAAAGAGGAAAAACAAATGGTGGGTCATAAATTGTGTCGTTCTACGCGTATGCACCTACGTAACGTAGTTAAATGGCTATATAAAGATTCGCATAGATCATCCACGAATGACCGCTCTGAGCCCTCGGCGCGTTCGAGGACAATGAAACGTTTTAGGGTTCGTTCGGCACTCACATTTTATAGTGTTCTACATAAAATCAAAGTAGCGGTCAATGGTATATCAACTTTGGACAACCGTGCGACCCGTTTGTAATAAGGGATTCGACTCCCGGTAAATATTATTTTTAACCGACTTCCAAAAAAAGGAGAAGGTTCTCAATTCGACGGACTGTTTTTTTTTTGTTATGAGTATTAAATTAGCTTCCAAGGCCCGATGTTAAGTGTCTATGTATATAAGTACTTATTTATTCATCTATATGAGTTTGTATATCTTGGTCTAGAATAAGTTTCCGAGTTACTTTAGGACTAGGTAAATTTGTGTAGGTAAAATTGTCTCCCGATGTTTCACATTTCATCAACCGCTTTAATAAAACGGTTCGTGTTTTGGCAAAATTGGACTCGAAAAGGCAATTTATTTTCATCAATCACAAGCTTTAGTCAATATTATTGCAGTGCACAGACCAGTAGAGAACCCTTGCAACGGTCACTACATACACTACACACGTTTTCACTTATAAAGCGATTTGTTCCGAATTGGAATTTTTTTTATGTTTGTGTCAATAGTATGGTCAACCAGTGATATTTGAATTAAGAAGCTAAGTCTCCGGGTCCTTCGAAAGGTTTACTCTTACTTGCCAGGATTTCATTTGCCCGAATATCATCTTATTTCTTTCCGAATTCTTCCTGCCTATGCATTTGGTATTACTTTTCTGCAGGCGGTCGAAAATTGTTCAGTATTGCGGTGTGGGTAAATGTTTTTAACACGTTGGTGGGTATGCAGTGGATTTTGCAACTTATATTTATTGTTAATTGTTTACTTAATCGTGTAATAGTTCGCTGTTTGCAAGTATTTTGACGCTCTGCTCGCTTCGCTCGCTCCGCTGTACTTGGTCACAATACAAACTTAACCTAACCTACAGTTTTCGGTTTTGGACCCATTTTCCATTTTGTCCAATTCGAACAATTAAGATGGATGGCAAATGACATTATGGTATGTGATTATTATGGATTACAATGATTATAGAAACTTATATTTTTTAAATTGATAATACGGGAAATAAAGATTCTGGCATATGATTAATTTGGTAAACAATGAGTATGGCATACGAAATTATGAGAAACAACTTTATGGCCGTTGATTAGTAGTGCAGATGATATTCGGGCAAATTAAATTCTGGCAAGTAAGAGTATACCTTTCGGAGGACCCGAAGACTTAGCTACAGTTATCGGTTTTGAACCCATTTTCCACAAAGCCCATTTTGAACCAATTTTGCAAAGCATGCAAGCAAGCAAGCAAGCAAATATGCAAGCAAACAAATATGCAAGCAAGCATGCAAGCATTTTGACGCACCGCTCGCTCCGCTATACTTGGTCACAATACAAACCTAACCTAACCTACAATTTTCGGTTTTGGACCCATTTTCCATTTTGTCGCAGTTGCGAGCAAAGCTTGCAAGCATTTTGACGCTCCGCTCGCTTCACTCGCTCCGCTTTACTTAGTCAAAATACAAAGCTATGGGTTGAACTACGCGTTGTTTTTTTAACCCTTCAGAACGGTCGCGTACAGAGATTCTCTTATGCATTTATAAAAAATTTTTTGACGGCGTGTTGCATGGGGGGAAAGGGGGGTCCAAAATCTCCGAAAATTGCGTTGCGTAATACTTAAACGCTCCCAGGCGGGAAAAAAAGTATCCTATAACCATCTGGAGATACCCAGCTACGCGTGTACCACAAATAGTTGAAATCTGTTTAGCCGATTTGGCGCGATGAAGCCACATCGACACATACATTATACAAATAATTAAAAAAAAAACAGTGACCTCCAAATGGTCCGTTACATTTTTTTTTTATATCTTCAATATACAGACATTTTATTTTTACAACTTTATAATAGTATAGATCTTCGAAGATCGGCTTAACAGATTTCAACTATTTTTGGTACGCGGGTAGCTGAGTATCTCCGGAGGGTTATAGGATACTTTTTACCTAACTACAGAGCTGGTGGAAAATGACATTCAATTATCAGATGCCACGGGTGAGTTACTGCGACTACAAAACCTTGTGGACTCTTTCAACCAATGTGCCTCAACACATGAGGTTGCATTAAATCGCATCATGCACCTTGAAGAAGAACTCTGTGCAGCAAATTCTGAACTAAATCACTTTAGAAAAGAATGTGACAATTATAATAGATGCATGACTCAGAACCTGTACCAAGAGCTTGTAGGCAGTGAAAATAGTAAGGACAATAAAAAGTACATATTTTTTAATAGTAGTACTAAGTTGAAAAAATATGTTAAGATAAATAGATATATTAGGCGCACTCAAAAGCTCATTAAAAGCCAATCTGTCAATAAAAACTATTTTCAAATGAAATCAGAATTGTCAGTGATGAAAGAACGGGTAAAACAATGTAATATTGAGCTAGATAATTATGATGTGTATACTCATACATTGAACGCTGAAATAAGTACATTGAAGCATAAGCTTGAAGCTACTTCTTCAAGGTACTTATCCACTCAAAAAGAAGCCAGGGAGCATGTCCTGGCTTTCTCACGGCTATTGGAGGAAAGTAAATACAATGAGGAGCGTTTCAACTCATTGATTAACAATAATTTTTGTTTCTGTGGACATGTCCCACAAGTACCTCCGACAGCCAGTGTTCAACCGGAGATGTCCTCTGGTACTTCAAAGACTACTCCTCCTGTGCAGATGCAGTCGCCAAGTTGTATAAATAAAACAATTGTATACTCTGACCAGATTGGTTCAGGAATGGGTTCCATATTAGGTAAAAAACTGGATCAAAATATAACAAACTTCTGTTATCCAAACATAAATATGAGTCAATTGTGTGATTTACTTACAAAAGGAAGTTATGATAACAGAACTACCTCAGTGATTATGGTAGGAAATACTTATAATGTAAATAAGTCTTGTGTAGACAAATTGATGTCAACAATAAATGATATTGAAAAATCTGGCATAGGTAAAATCATACTGTGTGCACTACCATATTCACAGAATATGCCATATTACTATAACAATAGAATAGCACACCTAAATTCAATGATGTACAATGCCATATGTTTCAATAAAAAGACACATTTCTTTGACTTAAATAAATTTGTCAAGCGCTTCACGCTAATGTCAGAAAGAAATATCTTGCCAAATAAATATATTTTGATCATAGCAGATCTTTTAGCATTTAACATAGAACCGAATAAATATAATACCACATTAGCTAGTTCCCAGTATGCCCATAGTGGTAATAGATCCATGCCACATTTAAACTAAATTGTAAGACAGCGGAAACACCTTTGAATATTAACATTATTCACCAGAATATTCAGGGTTTTTCCAGCAAGGAATTAGAAATAGGTTTATTTTTAGATAATAATAATATTGAAGTTATGTGTATTACTGAACACTGGCTAAAACAGGAACAATTACTTTTTGATTTTATTAACTTTAAGTTAGTAAGTGTCTTTGCTAGAAAATTAGCCATTCATGGGGGTTCTCTTATAATTGTTAAAAGTTCCATGAAATCCAAAGAGCGAGAAGATATTGTTAGATTATCAATAGAACGGATTATAGAGATTGCTTGTGTAGAATTAGAGATCTATTTAATTATATGTATTTACAGACCACCTTCTGCTGATTTCCATACATTTGAATGCACTATGGAAAATGTCTTAAAAATAGCTTGTAAAGGCAAAAAACATGTTATAGTATGTGGAGACTTCAACGTTAATTTACTTGAATCGAATAGTAACACTGTGAAGTTGTTAAGTTTGTTTAAATCTTTTAACTTGGTCAATTTGTTTTTTGAGCCAACCCGCGTGGGAATTAGTAGTGAAACCTGTCTAGATAATATTTTTTGTGATTGTAAATGCTTGGATAAGGCAATATTTAAGTCCTTTAGTTCAGATCATAGAGGTCAGAGAGCATCTTTCCCAAACACTTTCCCAGAAATACCACAAACTATAACATACAGACCCATAACTAGTTATCGTCTAGAACTATTCAAAAATGAAGTTCATAATGATCTATGTATGTTATCCATTTCACATGATGACCTAAATTGTTTTTACAAAATTTATTTGGCATAATTATAAATAATTTTAATACTCATTTCAAAATGAAAACTATTTCTGGGTCAAAAACGAAGTTTAGTGAATGGGCTACTGTCGGCATTCATGGAAGTAGAAATAGGCTTTATGAATTATATGGAGAGAAAGAGGTAAACAAGAATACTGCTTTCCTGGACTATGTCAAGAATTATTCAAAAATGTTTAAGAAGGTGTGCATAGCCGCTAAGGCAAATTATATTAGTTCTAAACTCAAAATGTCTGACAATAAAGTGAAAACTGTTTGGAATATTATTAATAGAGAAACTGGTAAAACAAAAACTCGCAATAGTCAAGTCAACATTATGACAGGAAATGGTCAGAACGATGTTGCCTCGGCATTCGAGGATTATTTTTCCAACATTGCAATTAATACTACAAGATATCTTCAATCATCTGCGACCGAAGCCCATTTGTTACTTAATGTTAATTTTAACAAATGCAATGTAAGCTTTGAATTTAGTCAAGTAAATTCAATAGACGTTATTAAAAAATTTAAGTCACTGAATTTAAAGAAAACAGAGGATTTATGGGGAACTTCAGTAAAAATTGTTCATCATATCATAGACTCAATTGCACCCTATCTAGCCTTGATTTATAATAATTGCATATCAGAGAGCGTGTTTCCAGATCTTATGAAACTTAGTAAAGTCATACCTCTTTTTAAATCAGGTGACTTGAGTGACTTGACTAATTTCCGTCCGATATCTATACTACCTGTATTAAGTAAAGTTTTCGAAAAGTTAATGTTGATGGATCTGCTGGGACACTTCAATAGAAATAAACTACTTAGTAGTAAACAGTTCGGTTTCACAAGGGGACGTTCCACGGCTGATGCAGCATCTGTACTCATTAAATATATTTACAACATCTGGGAGAAATCTTGTGATGCAATTGGAGTTTTTTGTGACCTTTCTAAGGCATTTGATTGCGTTGATCATGGAACACTCATTTTGAAATTAGAACATTATGGCCTGTCTATAAATGCCTTAAGCCTTATGTCTTCATATCTCAGCAATAGAACACAAACAGTTGTTGTTAATGGAACCCAATCCAGTGGAGCTGCAGTTAAGCTAGGAGTGCCACAGGGCTCTATCTTAGGGCCATTTCTATTTTTAGTTTATATAAATGACTTACCATCTATAGTAGAAAATCTTTCTGATATAGTACTATTTGCTGATGATACATCATTAATTTTCAAAGTTGACCGGAAAGCAACAGACTATTCCGAAATTAATAGTGTACTAGTTAAAGTACTTGACTGGTTTAATATTAATAATCTGGTATTGAATGCTAAGAAAACGAAATGTGTTAGATTTGCTTTACCGAATGTTAGAGCAGTGGATTCTGCTATATCGCTCAATGGTGAATGTTTAGAAATGGTGGATAGGGCATTATTCTTAGGTATAACACTGGACAAGAACTTGCAATGGAGTCCCCATTTAGCAGTACTTGCAGGTAAATTAAGTTCAGCAGCTTACGCTATTAGAAAAATTAGACAATTGAGCAATGTTGATACTGCTCGCTTAGTATATCATAGTTATTTTCATAGTATCATGTCATACGGTATTCTGGTTTGGGGCAAAGCAGCTGACATACAGACTATATTTGTGTTACAAAAAAGAGCGATTCGTTCTATATATAACTTGAACTCCCGTGACTCCTTAAGAGAACTTTTTAAAGACATCAACATATTAACCGTAGCGTCTCAATATATTTATGAGAATATTATTTATGTTATTAAGAACCTAGAGTCTTTTACTAGGAATTCAGATATCCACAATTTTAATACTAGAAATAAAAACAAAATCGCTATTAGAAAGTTCCGCATTCGTAAAGTAGCCAAATCATTCGTAGGCCAATGTATACATTTTTATAATAAGCTACCAGATGATGCTTTGAAATTATCGTTTCCAGCTCTCAAAAAGTACTTAAAAGAGTCCCTAATGGCAAAGGCTTATTATAGGGTAGAGGACTATTTAACAGACAAAAATGCATGGCCCAAAACAGAAACCAAATAATTTACTTTCTACCGGGACACGGTTCTTATAAGGTGGCATATCAAACGTATGTAAGTTGTTTTAAATAAAAATCACTATTTTGCTTTTTTATATTCTACATTTTTTTTTTTTTTTTTTACTTACATAAGTTTTGATATGTTTCCTTGAAGAACTACGCATTGAGTTTATACTCAAAACATATATTTAGGTTAGGCTAAGCACGAATATTGTAATAGATATAAGAGTTATTTCGAAAAAATGACTGACTGTTGAGTTTGTTTCGGCTTTCTTCTCTTCAGTGGTCTCCTCTTGGGAAACGCCGTAGAGTCAGACTTGTAAAAGTGCCCTTGTGGCCTACTTACAGAATAAAGATCATTATTTCATTATTTCATTATTACACTATGGGATACTTTTCTTCTCCGCGAACGAAGTTGCGTGCGCCTTCTAGTAGCCAATAAAACCTCATTTGAAATTGAGTAAGTTTCATTTAAAAAGTATTTTATATTAAACTTCAAAATCTAAACTCGACACTATATCACATCAGATGCTTTCAGACTGTTCGAATCTCGATTTTGCGAAGTTTAAAATTGTAAATTCGAAACATCTGTTGCCAAAAATGATGACGAAAGAAAACGTGTCCCGGAAATATCCGTAATGGAACTACAAAAAGACCGTCGAACTCTTGGCGCCGCGAAAATAAAGAAAATACATGTGACTGCAGCGTATAACAAATTGGGGAAGCGGTTTAAGAAGAATGTTTTAAGAAATTTACTCGTAAATTTTATGAACTTACAACACGAACGCCATTCGAAGTTCCGTTATTTGTTTAGGATTTAAAATCCTAAGCTAATATAGGATTATCAGCGGCTGACAAGTAATCTGTTTTGGTTCGCTAAATGGAGTTTATCTTGTTAACTGTTGTTCAAGCACATACACAGAGTAACGAGATACTAGAATTTGTATCGAAGTTATAATCTCCTTCCCAGTTAGATGGAATCAACTTTTGATATCGAATGTACGAAATTGACTTTACTAATGAAGTGTTTAAGCGATAAATAAGGGTACGAGTTTTAAATTTTATATCAGGAGTGCGTTTGGGTTTAATACGATAAGTTAAAATCTTAATTGCAATAATTGTTAGTCAATAGTAAGTAATTATGTTTAGATAAAATTAGTTATATATTCATTTATTTCCTATTTTGTTTCCGTTGTTTTTATGATTGTTTTGTTTGTCATTAAATAAATCTAAAATTTCTTCACAAAATAGGATATAAAACCAGATCATGATCAGTGTAGGCGTCTGTAACCGCTACTGCAAAGAAATGCGATGTGAAAAACTGCACCAGCAAAACAGGGCATCTTAATTGAGCTTTGAGGTCCTATTGTTAAGAAGCGCATATTTCAGAAATATTTTCGTTAAGTATATCCGATCATTACAAAAAGTATTCTCGTTGAAAGTATTTTAATCGCTACCTTTGTAAATTTTTCATTTTTTTGGACTAACGGTTTAAAAAATAAAGAGGGAGACACCATGTAAGCTACTTTCGGAGCGATTATTTCTTATAATATTAATTTAATCAAACAATAGCTTAGAAACTGAGAAGTAATCTATCTATACATATAATAAAGCTGAAGAGGGTCGAAAGTCCGTACATGGAAGATATTCGAAAAAAAATTGGCCGGGGATACTTAAAATCGATAAAAGAACACGATCCAACAGTTTTTAAAAATTTTGTCTGTTTGTCTGTTTATTTGTACGCGCATCACGTGAAAACGGCTGAACAGATTTTGATGCAAATTTTACTAATCGGTCGAAAAAATCTTCGGCCCGGTTATAGGCTATAAAAATTCAACCCTTAAAAGGGGGGGTAGCCACTACATTTGATTGAGTTAAGTTTGCACCTGAATCTTATCGCGCTACTTAGGAAGGAGGTGCAAACTTCTCTCAAACATGTGTTACGAGCCCACGAGTATCGAGTACCTTGCTAAATTACAGGTGGCGCTAAAATTAATACCTTTTTGCCAAATCCATACTCATATTATAAATGCGAAAGTGTGTCTTGTCTGTCTGTCTGTTACCTCTTCACGCTTAAACCATTGAACCGATTTTGATGAAATTTGGTATGGAGATAGTTTGAGTCCCGGGTTTGAGGTTACTTTTTATCCCGGAAAAATACCCTTATCCACGATAAACGAATTTAAGGCGGACGAAGTCGCGGGCAGAAGCTAGTTTAAAATAATTGTCTGTTATATATTTGGAGTGCGTAACGGCCTATACAAGATAAATGTACTCCAAATTTAATCAAAATAGATATTGTAGTTATTGAATATAAAATGCTTGTGCCTTTCGGACGGACGTACAGATGGACATGACGAAACTATAAGGGGTCCGTCTTTGCTATTTTGGCTACAGAACTCTATAAAAATGGAGCTTCGACATGTTTAATCGAAACGTCTTTCTACGAAACTTAACGCTTGATATAATGCTATTCTTAACCGACTTCCAAAAAAGGAGGAGGTTATATATTCGACAGTTTGTATTTTTTTATGTATGTTCAGCGATTACTCCGCCAATTGTAGACCGATTTTCAGAATTCTTTTTTACATGAAAGGATATACTCCTGACCTGAAGTGGTCCCATTCCCACCAAGTTGGGATCTGATGATGGGATCCCAGGGAAATCGAAGGAAATCCTCAAATTTTATAGGCACTTACAACTTTTTTCATATATTTTCTTAAGTTATTTAAGTATTTGCATATGGTAGTCATCATCTCATCATGCTGAGCTGATGACGGAAGGTACAACTCCTTAATGATTAAGAGTTAGAGGATAATTCAATCATCTATTATAGGTAGGTACGTTAAGACTGTTAGTCATATTCTTTATAGTGTGTCCCTGAGGTAGTCTCCTTATCACCAAGTCAGGATCTGATGATGGAATATCAGGGAAATCGAGAGAAACCCTCAAATATTATAGCCACTAACATTGTTTTGTATATATATTTTTCTAAAGTTATTCAGTTGTTTTCGTCTGGTTGTCATCATCAGACAAACAAACTGAGCTGATGATGGAAGGTACAAATGACTTTGCACGCATCTCGAGTCTTTGGGTTAGTTCATACTAACCAACTTTTACATTTCTTACTTCCAAAGACGCGAGATGCGTGCAAAGTGCCTCCTCAATCTTCCCATTCTGGGCTTTAAAAAATACTTTATATCACTACTAAAATCCGTCACTAAAAAGCAAAAAATATTTTCTTTAAATAAAAAAGAACCGACTTCGAAATAAACTAAAAAGCAAAAAATAATCTTTTATGTACGGTACGGATCACATTTGAATCACCTTTTGAAGTCGGTGCCAAACCTGAAGTAAATAAAGTTCTTTATTCAACAAAAATACGAATTACTATGACTACATATATATGTAGGTAGATAATAATAAATAAACAAGCATTCAAATTATTAGGACGATTTATGGGGATTTTACATATTTTTTTATTTACCATAAGAAACCGTTGCAACTCTTGCAAACCTGGCCAGAAGATTGAAACTGATTGCTCTAGTTTCCTTCCTTAAGCATATTCGAATCTGTAAGATAAAAAGTATCTGCGAGATAGAGATAACTTTCAGACTGAATTCTTCCGGTGTGCTTTCAAAGCTTTTTAAGATTAAATACATAAATCGGAATGTTCTTACATTGAAAAGGTATTCCGAGAGGTATTTTTGAAGCTCCAAACGACGTTCACGAGCCAAAACTTTACTAAATCTTTGTTGAATTAGATAAATGTTTATAGGATTTCTTTATCCTTTCCCTACCCATTTTAAGAAATGTGTAGGTGTAATAAATAATTGATAATCGTGTTTATTTTTGTAGTTGCCGTTTTGTATTTTTACATTCACATTGTTAAACACGCTAAACAACGGAACGTCATGTTTTTTTGCAAAGACATTAATACAATGCGAGTATGTTCCGGCAACGCATTTGCGACTTCTCAAGTGTTTAGGTGTCTATTGGCGACGGTGATCGCTTACCATCAAGCGATCCGTCTGCTCGTTTGCCCGCTAAAACATGAAATAAAATGTACCGAAGAGTGGCATTTATCACCCATTTATTTATCAAGAAATAAAAGCTTTACACAAAATATATATGCATTTAGTTACTCGGGTGCGCGAAAAACTTAATTAACATATTATTTCATATCATTTTGTTGCGGTATTCAGTGTCTAATTTTAGACACTGAATACCGCAACTTTGGGCCAAATTAGCCCATATATCTCGTTAATCTCTAATGAGACATGTTCAGAGACAAATGGGCTAGGATTATGACACATTCTAGCGAGATACACATTCGCCAACGTCACAGATGAACGTTTTGTGTGCACAGCGCTTGTTCTCCGGCACATCTGATAAATAACAGCCGACGGCAACGTTATAAAAATATGCAGTTATAAAGTGAAACGCTTTACGTGAACCGTAGTAAAGTAATTATGACGCTTTGTTACAGCGCTTTTATTAAATATGCTAAAACAGGTGTTACATATTAATATTATTTATTACTCTTAGCATTTTGTAGAAATTAACTTCTATCATTCCTTGCAAACGTTTAAATCGTGGTCCTTTTTCTTAATCCATCATTACGCTTGTACCTGTGTGTTGCATATTAAGTATATTTGAATAATCTATCAAATTCTGCGTACGTTACACTGAAAGATTAGCATTTCTGACCACTTTTAAATAATAGAAATTTTTAAGTCGAATATATAGTTTATAAATATATATATATATATTATATTTTTTCGACGGGAGATCCATTGTCATTTATTTTCATGGCTACCTAAAGATATTGTTTTGAAATAAAAGCAAGACATTTATTGTGACAAGAGTATTTCTGAAATCTTTAATACGTAACAAGCCCTCAATAACCCGTTTCACGTTTTCGACAGTTATTTATAGTTATAGAACACGAACACAGATATACCTAAAGTATTGTGTAAATACTATAGTGAGTACACCTACTTTGAAATATTTACCGTAGTATATTGAACTGAACGGCACAGTTCCGTGTGTAACTCGGTCAAACTTGAACTGACATCGATAATACGGATGAAGTCACTCTATATTTTATCAGCGTAACAAGTGCGCCAGTAAAAGGGCAGAGGGTCACAAATCTGTGTCAGTGCCGCCGGAACTGGCCACATTGTCTTTTTTATCTCGCCCTGAGCTCCGGCATCCGGCAAGAAAGGATTGAGAAATAGCCCACGAAATGCTGTGCCATGTTGACATTTCCCTTGACTATACTCCCATTTATAATTCAATGCCATAATAGGATAGTTCCCATTTTGATTATTTACTTATTTAAACATTGTTTTGTAAAACATACTCGTAATGATCGGTCTACTTAATGATTTTCCGGCTGTGAACGTTCGATATTGAAATTGAATTACAAAAAATATTATCAATTTGACTTGTATCTAAATATAATATGGTTGGAATTACCCCATATTCGTAAATGTTAGTTTATATGGGCTTCAAAGTAAATGTGCTAAAGCGGATGTAAACGTTTGTATGCACGTTCGCGTACTTTTAGGGTTCCGTACGTCAATCGACAAAAACGGAACCCTTATAGGATCACTGTTGTCCGCCTGTCGGTCCGTCTGTCTGCCAAGACCCTTTATCTCATAAACGCGTGAAAGTATAGAGTTGAAATTAACACCATATACTCAGGTCTACGGTCCGTTGAAGCTGTGAAAAATCAAACTTCTGCATTAACGTAAAAAAAGATACGGCCATTTATGCTGCAAAAAACGTATTTTTCGACACTCTCAAGAGAATCAAAATGATAGGTTACTTCCCGTTGACATAGAACTATGAAATTTGGCAAGTAGTATTTGAAAACTATACATTTGTAATTAAATCATAAAAAATGTAGTCTTTTTCAAAAGACATATTTATTTGTGTAGCTCGGTTGCGTTAAGTTTGCACCTCATTGTCTTCAATGCTATAGATATCAGGTGCAAACTTAACTCAACCGGAATCGCGTGGTATAATAATATAGGGTAAGTGAAAATTTGTACTGAACCCTCGGTGCGCGAGTCCGACTCGCACTTGGCCGGATTTTTTTTTATTGGCTTATCACTGTCACGAGCCGGAACCCGCTCGATGGGCGCCGGCGCCGCTCGTAACAAGTTTCCACTACACACGCATAATTTCCCCGTGTTATCCGATACGCTCGTAGCGTTACAGAAACCTACGTTGTGAAAGTGTTAAGTATTTTTATCTATGAAGTACTTTTATGCAAAACATAAACGTGTCATTGAACATGTTAACTTGAGCTTACTTATAAATAAGTAATCATTAAGGTGATTAAACATACTTGATATAATCAAGCGTTACTTTGCGAAATTCCGCATTAGATTAATGGATTATACTTTCTTTGCTTTTGCGTGTATTGAGAATTATACCATCTTGATATGGTGTGTTTTATTTGCATGCGTATTTTTTTGTGGAAATTTGTGCATCTGAGCACAGTTTATTGACACATCTAACCAGCGGGCCCATTATGATAACGCGCCTGTCACTCTCGCACTCACATACGTGTCAGAAGGTGACGGCAGCTTTGTCACTTATTTATCGCGTGACAAACGCAACCATCATAGGCCCGCTGGACACTATTCCGCAGAAACGCAATTGATTAAAAATAACCCTGACGCACTTAGAAAAAAGGTAACGATCTTCAACCGCTACACCATATTTTTTTAATCATAGCTAAGAATAATTTGACTAAGTCGCCTTCTAACAAAAAAACAAATCAAAATTGCTTAATCCGTTCAGGGGCAACGATGTCACAGACAGATATAAATACGTGTTAAACTTATAACACTCATCTTTTTCATCGAGGTTAAAAATAGGGTATCCTATGTAATGTTACTCTTCTGTTTTGCAGATCGTTAAAAAGATCAAAGATACTCTTAGAATAAATCCCGCTTAAGTTCGGTCATTTTGGTCTAGTCATCTTTTCATCCATTAAAGCTTTTGAATGTTTCTTTCTTGGTAAATTTGATTGCGTCCTGATATCTAGTACTATTGAGGGCAGATAAATTAAATAAAACCATTTCGTATTTCTGCCTAGCATTGTGTTCTTTCGCTTCTAAATATTTTACTTATCCATATTTAATTTTACTATTTTTGCTGGCTTATATATTTTTCGTCATAGTAACATTAACAATGATCAGTACCTCAACGATTCTTTTGATAGATTTTCTCTTGACGAATCGTAGTAACATTAAAAGAACAGGAAGAAGGAAGAAAATCAAAAAAATACGTAGTCTATTGTAGAATAGGCGATCAAGAGGCTATTAAGTATTTATTGTATAAAAGCCATCATCACACAATTTAAGGTGTCCAAACGAAAGAGGTCCAATGGTTGAAACCAGGGCGCCGTAACCATGAAACGTTAAGTAAATGGATGTTGACAGGGGTATTTCTTTCAAGCAAAAACGTTTATAAAAATAAAGTATCATCATTCAAATGAAAAGGGGTAAGCGCGTTTCCAGATGTGCAAACTTTTTTAGCTGGTTTAGATGATCCACCACTGGGTAGGTAATTAGGCAAGCGCAAGGGCATCTCCTCTTTATCTAGCATAATCCCGTACCATATATGATACACCGATCCAGCACCGATGCCTTTTTAAGTTATCATTGTTGCAGAATATATCCAAGTATCTGGTTTTCTGCCCAGACCTGATTCGTAAATGTCGCAAAATTGACTTCACTTAGTGAACACAACTTTTCTGCAAATTTTCGTTTTCATACATATTAAAATTTTGACAATAAACATATTTTGATCTACAAAATAATACGAGTATTTACTTATGATTATGCTGTCGATTTGAATTTGTTTTTTTTATTTTATTTTACTGAGTGTGAGAATATGAACAATGGGCAATCGATGTGATTCTTGTAGCCCTTCTAAAATGGCAGTACAAATACATATTTTGTAATGATATAATCAGTTTTGTTTATCATTAGTATAGCGATTTCTTTTAAAGGGTCCATATGTTCTATTTTATTAACCGACTTCCAAAAAAAGGAGGAGGTTCTCAATTCGACGGAATGTTTATTTTTTTTTTTTTTTTATGGATGTTCACCGATTACTCAAAGACTATTTGACCGAATTCAAATTTTTTTTTTTGGTTTTATAGAATGTACTTTCTAGTTGGTCCCATTTAATTTTGGTGAAGATCTGATGATGGAATCCATGAGGAATTGAAGGAACTCCTCAAATATTGTAGGCATACATATAGCGATTTTGGTATTATAAGAAACATAATAAGCATTTGCATTCAGAAAGTGTAAATTGGTGAAGTGGACCTGATGCAGAAGACCACAGAATGCCATCGGAACTCCTCAATGATAAATGATTTACGGGTGGCGACAAAATATCTTGATTAATTTAGCTAAGCAACTTCATAGTCACAAATTTAAATGTTCCTGATGAGAATGGTACCATCGAATTGATTTGATGATGGAGCCGGAAGGTAGGCACCAGATCTATGTAATAAAATAATGTATCCTAGCCGTGTTTGGGCTTGTTCGAATCGTCACGAGATACACTTTTAAGTGACGATTAACTAAAAAGTGTAAAATAAATAAACTTTTAAACAAAAAAATAAAACCGACTCCAAAAAAAACTAAAAAGTAAAAAATAACGCCATAATTCAGTTTCTTCAAATTACTTACAAGTAACTGTTTGTATACACAATCTATACAGTATATACAATTAATGTTATTTTGGAGTCGGTGCCATCGTGTCACAACTTACTAAAATCGACAATTTTCAATATTTTACACATTCTTTATATGGCACCGACGCCAAAATAAGGTTTTATTTTTTGTTTTATAAATACTGTAAAGATGCAATAGATTTCAATGTTAAGACTAGCAAGTTGTATTTTGAATTTAAATAACTTGACACAAAAATGGTTTGAATTTTCAATATTTGATTTAAGTAAATTCGTTTTGGAGGCCTTGAATGTAGTAAATGTTAAACTAATTATGTGCCAATTATGCAATTGTTATTTATAAATGACGAGATAGATGAGTTCATAAACTTTGACGGGAAGTTAGTCGGTGTCGCGGAAAATAGAACCGATTATAACTGTTGAGCTTTAACTTTTTAAATTGATTATGTCACTCGGCACTTTCTGGCTTCTGCACAATTCTGTTCAATGAACAGGTTTAAATTCCCTAGGGAGATTTATAAGACCAAGATTATCTATCTATCTGTGACTCTATTTTTTCTATCTAACTACACAAACGAAAAAAAAGAGGGGTTACGACTTTTCTTCCTCCGCGAACAAAGTTATTTTAAAATAAGAGCCAAACTCCATATTCATAGAAAGTTGAGTTGCGTTGAAATATCAGGCCTTTTAAAACCAAAACCCAACCTACTTCATTTTATTTTCTTTTTACAAGTCTTTCAAGGCTTAAGCTATCTTTTGACATACGCGGTAAATTCAACAACAGTGTTATAGAAATGAAAACCATTATTATAACATCATATCCGTATTCCTTAATACGTTACGTTATTTTATTTCACCCACGTTAGAGATAATGAAATGCAAAACCTTCAAAATCATTTAATTTCAGTCAATTTGTAGTGAGTGAAGTTTCCCATTCAAATAAATTATGTAGGTATTCGAATCCGGGTCTCGGAACAGGTTCGGGCGACACGTGTTTTGAGCGGATAACAAATTTAAGTGCTTCCTGCTATGGCGGATCAGTCGGGTCCATGCCTACTTTACGGGTAAATATCGATGTTCGCCTACATTTTTGGCATCAATAGTGTTATGTTACACTAACGCCAAAATAAACTTTAAAAAGTACATACAAAACCATAACTTGCATTTATTTATACTTATTATTTGTTTCAATGTGTTGTAGATGGCACTACTGAAAATAACTGTGACTTTTACTAGCTCGATCAGTACCGATCGTTTTGGTACAAACAGCTTGAGGTCGTGTATTACAAATGAGAAATGATCTCACCTCCTCTCCGAAGCCGGCAACCAAGTCCTGTATCATTCAGCAGAGCGCTGAGTCAGATTGAGATTCAGGGCTAGGCAGAACCACGACGGACTCAAACTGTCGCCCTAAAAAATATCCTTCTTGATCTTTATAAAGTCTTGCGGACCAGTGGGGCCCATCTCTGCCGCCTGATTGACGAAGGACTGTGGTCCACTGCTACATACATGTGCTTTAGACAGATTTAAGAGCTACATCGACTTTATACAACTCGAAGATCCTCTCAAGCAATGAATGAGGTACTGAATCATAGGCCTTCTTAATCCTAGCTGTACTTAGAGCCTTGTTCCGCCGGACTTATGATCGTGACTTATGATGGACAAATGGTCGTGTCAATGAGGAGGAGCTCCTTAGTACCACGGGCCCCAACCCTACATCCATTTTGAGAGTAGGCCAAAACGTTGTTCGCAACAATGTGCGTGTTAATTTTTGCTCTCAAAATAGATGTAAAGAGCTTGTATAACACATAGGCAAGCACATGATGGGTCGGAATTTTTGTTATGATGAATATGCATGTTAGTCGATAAGGTAGCTATTTACATATAGGCCATGGTGCCTAAAATAAACGATTTCATGTTCAGATATATTCAGTACAGGTGTTCGCTTGCCGCGAGTGTCCGGTCGATCGGCGTAGATGCGGCTCTTCGTTTAAGGACCGCTACCTCGCCCCTAGGGATCGTGTACTAATTTTGGAAAAATTCTACAGGTATATTAGGATCACGCAACAACTGCTCTTGTTAATTGAACAGCTTCGCACATCGTGAATGTGTCTATAAAAGTTATGAGATTAATTTTAGCGATGAAGAAGAATTATATGAACACTAAATATCGATAATCGTAAAATATACAGATTAAACATGTCTTGTACGTGTTTAATCTGAACGTATCCCTCTAAATCCTTTGAATAAATTAAGAATGTTGTGAGTACATCTAGTATGATAAGAACAGACATCTTTTATTATTTTTATTATTACAGATTACACAAAATTTTCTTTTATACAAAATTTCATCCCTTAATACACCCCATTGGTTTTCGGAAAATCCATTCTTAATCTACCTTAGGTGATAACCTAAGGAACATGTCTTCCAAATTTCATAGTGCCTTCCTTCCTACCTACATTCTACCTTCGGTTGTTTATGCTGTGTGTTATGTTTCAATCGTTATAATAATAATTAAACTATTTTATTATCGCACCCTTAGAATTTTAGTGGTCTAAGTAATTGAAAATTCCCAGTCTTTGGAAAACGTTCAATAAAGTTGTCATTCAAGGTCTTCTGTACAACTAAAAGTAAAATTCCTAACCTAATACATATTTTGGATTAGGTCACCATAACAAAGAGCGGTATGTACAGTTGATTCAACTATAATGGAGGTGTTTAGACTCTGCCAGTGTAACACGTATGTAACACGATAAGACGCGCATGCATTAGACCCCCCGCCCCCGCTCCTCCGAACGGCGCTAGGTCACTCCCCGAAACCTAATCCCGTTACAGGCCTGCTCGTCGCAGATTATCCACAGTTATATACCTCTAAGGCCTCAATAAATCCTCGGGATCGTATAGGCGCGCATAATGATCAAGTATGGAATAAAACAGGAAAAACTTTTGTAATATAAATACATAAAATCATAGGTGACGATACGGTAATAAAAATTCACGTCTTTCAAAATCAAAGTAAGAGAAGGAGTTAAAGTGGATGGAAAAATTCAAGGCGTACATACAGCATAGTGCTCACTAGTGGAAAGGCTGACACGTCTGACCGGTAATCCAAAGGGACTGAGTTGGGTGTTTAGATCCAGACGTTCCAGTGTTCACAATTTCCAATTCGTATTTAAATCTCTATAGAAAACACTGAATCAGAAAAGTTATATCAAAGTAAAATGTTTTTCATGTTTGCATGTTTTTCTTTCAAAATGACGCAAATTGCTATTTTGTCGATCTTAAGCCCGAAAACTACGAAGGAAAAATTTGATTCAGATTTATTTACTGTTGGGAAGCGCTTTGTCCGGTAAGTCATTAATCGTTCGACTAAAGCCTAGCACCATGCGCGTGACGTCAATGCTACCCTGCGTGTACGTGTACTACTCGTCAGTGATTTTTGGAAACAAATTGAAATGCGACGAAATCAGGCCCAAAACTGACATAAAAGGATATTTGATTATTTATTTACCCCAGCACATTATTTCCTCACAATCTTGCTGGGTTTAAAAATAACAGCCTGTATAAATACCTTATAGAGTAACATTATACATATTAAGTATAAAGTTAAAAAGATTAAAACTTATAGAGTTATAATAAGGCTTTTGAGTATTTGTGAGGTTGGTATTTTACATAAAATGATTTTGTACAGTACTTTATAAATAACTAGTGAATATTTATAAACCTTCTAATATTACCATTTATGAGCCTCATTCTCTCCCACGCTCCCAGTCGGGTTGAACCAGTTCTACCCACATCCGCAGTTATTGTGCCTTGCACCCACGTGGTCATCACCCCATCTGTATGTGGCCGCGAATGGCTTTCCCGTTTGTGGATTTGTGCTCCCCCAGTGAATCCGATTACTGGTACGCAGTAGATATGTGCCGACTATGGATTTTGCCGACTACCCGACGAATCGGCGCTGAGGTGGCCGACTAGTTAGCAACGCCGATCATTAGTTTCGGCTAAGGTCGGGTGCAATCAGGAACGTTCGTTTCAGTGTGCTAGGTCGCGCCTCGCGCCTTTCGTCATGTGCTCAAATTTGTTTAGTTTACGTTTTAGTGATTTACTTGCGCTACACCGGCCGGCATGTTTCTTATTGTAGTAAAAAAAATCAAGATAAACAGTGAAATTATCGAATTGTTGTGTTAGACAAACAAAAAAGTTGAAGCTAATACTTTATTGAAACAATTTAACGGAGCATATCGCGTATATTATCTCATTTTAGTTCCCGACGTTTAGGAAAATACATCTTTTCTCAGTCCACTCGTGACCATGGAAAGCTGGAAAGCGTCCGAAACGTCGGGAAATAAAATGAGATAATATACGCTATATAATCCGTTAAATTGTTTTATTTCAATGAGTAATAATCGCGGAAACAGAAGAAAATATTATACTAATACTTTATTTTTTCCAGTAAGTCATCATGTGCCTAATTTTCGATATCTGTTGCCGACTAGTCACCGACTATAAATGTGGCCGGATAGTCGGCTTTCCCGACTAGTCGGCGACTTATCGGTACATCTCTAGTACGGAGCACTAGCCAGACCTACCAAGTTCAAAATCGCGTTCTAAGACAAAGAGCCTCACTATTACGAACTTAAGGGGCAAATAGTACTTACTCATCAATATGAGTACTAATACAAAAGATTCTCAGAATTAGCTACTTACTGAACCTTCATACTTCTTGAGTTATTATAAAATTCGTTTACAAAGTTAAGGTACAAAATAACTATAGAAAATTAAAAAATTAAAAACCTCCCCATCTTGTCCCACTAAAAGCTGAATATCTTGGAAACCCCGATTTTCATCAAACAAAGCTAAGAACACTTGGGATAAAATTATCTATGACATAAATAAACCGCACTCAAATCGGTCCATCCGTATGCGCGCTACGATGCTACAGACAGATACCCAGATACACGGATACACAGAGTCACAGCTCCCCTCTTTTTTGTCGGGGGTTAAAAACAATATTTACCCTTAAATCGTACTTCTATAAAAACGAAGAAGCCGAGTTGAGTGGTGACATACTAATCTTTGGAAAGTACGGGCACGGTGACTTTTATTGCATTTTTTTTTAGTCTGTACTCAACTTAACTTATGAATATTAAATATCGTCTGTGAGAACATTCGATATAAGACCCGGTAAGTCTACCCGCAATAAGAAATATTTCCCAACTTTTAAGTATTGGAGTTTATAAGGAATCGCCTCCGTAAAATTGTTTTATGTGTTTGTTTATCGATTACTCTAATGCGGACTGCGGATTGCCGGCTCTTAGGGTTCTGCACAAAGGAAAACCCCATACAAGATGATTATTTTAGTAATATAATAATAAAATTTGTATTATACAATTAGAACTGTAATAATGGTAACAATTTTAACACGTTAGCTACTGAAAATTAGAGATGGACCCCATGGCCGCTCTGCACGATCGCCGATCAACGTCGAGCAGATGGGACAAGGCTATACGTTAGGCGGACATAGAGAAAGAGCACCATATTTTCCACCTCATTCTAATGTATTACTGCGTCCCGCCTGCTCGCCTATGATCAGTGATCATGTAGAGGGGCCATCACGCTTGCATGCACGTTCTACATGTTTATTGACTCAGTTTTTGTAGCCCATACGTGCAAGCAAATACAGATTGTCCAACTTGTACGTGCAAATTTTGATAATCCCTAATTCAGACGAGGTCGTGCTCCATATATGATGCACTCACGTATCAAATGTATCTCGTAATGCCTCACATATCTCGTAATGACGCGAGTCCCCATAACCCTAACCAGGTCGTCCGACCACCAGGTTGGCCTTCCTACGCTGCGCTTGCCGGTACGCGGTCTACACTCGAGACCTTAATGCTCCAACGGCCATCGGTTCTTCGAACTGTGTACCCTACCCATTAGCACTTCAGTTTGCTTGCTTATCTACCCTATTTGCATGGGTAGGTTATGTGCTTCCAAAAAATTTTAATAGCTTCACCAATGTGAATGTTCTATAATTTTGAAATAAAGTAAGTTTCATTTTATTATCACTAGCGCGTCTATCAATCTGTGTACACAGTGACATAATAATTACCATCATAATACAACTGCTGCATGCTGTAGTATTACAGCAAGCGTTCAAAAATAATGTCAATAAAAAATAGAGGGTAGTTGGATAAATTGTAAATTTTGAAATCTTTTAAAACAGGGCTAAACTCATTGTTATATATTTAACTAGAAGGTGTAAACTACTTCGTGGTGCGGAGGAGAAAAAATCATAACTCTCTTTTTTACTTCATCATTTTCGGGTAAACTTCCATAATCATCCCTGGACATCCAGCTATCCTTGTACCTAAAATGGTTGAAATCCGTCCAGTGGTGGCGTGGTACAAACAAACATACAAAAAATAAAACTCAAATATTTTTTTGATTCAGTGTGCAGTGTGTCATATAGTTTGTTCCACTTTTTTTTCTATTCTCAATGTACAGACATTTAATTATGACTAAATTACATATATATAAGTTTATAATAATGTAGAAACACATATGTTTGTCACACGATTTTGCTTTGGTGGCAAACGTACTGCTTAACTTTTGATATATACTGGTATTGGTATAGACGTTAGTTGTTGCGTTAAAGAAGGAAAATCAAGAACACACACTTTGGCATTTATAATATAGATAATTTGGTATATTTTTAGTGGAATTGAAGCATCATGAGACGCGCAATCTGTCTCCAAGGCTCGTGCACCTTACATTAATCTTCATCGCTGAACTTGATTCAGCGCTAATACTTTGTAAAAGTTACGAAATGGGTTCCACTGATAAAGTGATAAATGGTTTAATGATTTCCGTGATCATTAACGATGTATAATGTTAGACAAGTGTAAGATAAATTAACGTAGAAGAACCAGTAATGCATGTGGATCCAGTAATTAACAAATTTGTAGTTTAAAGTGAAAATTAAGAAATAGGAGGCAATGGGGAATGGATGAAAATATTCAAAAATCTTGAAATTTTGTTTATAGGTTGGAATAAGCCTCCTTATCGTCAGAAAAAAAATATATTTATTCCCAACTATAAACAAAATTTCAAGATTTTTGAAAATGTTCATTCATTCCCCATTTAAGCGAGGGCAACGTTTGAACCATAAAGCAGATTTTCCATATAGATAGATATAGATTGGACATGCGCGTCGACCATTTTTATCCGACTTCCAAAAAAGGAGGAGGTTCTATGTTCGACTGTTTGTATTTTTTTATGTATGTTGTTTATAAATAATAAAATAAATAAATTTGTGCTACGTTGTTTTCTCGCCAAAATCGTATGTATTTCAAATTTTCATATTTTTTATGCATTGCATGCAATTCAACATACCTTCATTACACTTCTTAATATTTATAACTGTTTTAATTTATATTAGCTACTTACATGGAAATTGTATTAGAATTAAAATAAAAGCAATAATTTGATAACAATGATAACCGCGATCCCTCTCGTTCCTCGCCACTGGCCTCCAACCGCTAAATGCCAAACTGCCATGTGAATGAGAAAAGACGTAAAATACATAAAAACTCATGTGAAAAGACGGCCTTTTAAACTAATACATCAGCACGTCCACTCGCTCAAGGGCTTTAGCGCGGGTATAAACCTTTTAAATATAATTTTCAAAAATGTACACGGAACAATCAAGTTCCAGCTATTTTCACCCAATCGATAATTCTAAAATTAGGCAAAACCAGATTAAGAGAAACTATATTTGACAATGCCATCTATACTTTTATAATCTTGTAAAAATAAACTGTGCATAAAATTAAGAAATTATCATTAAAAAATGTAAAACGGGCTATGTAAGTCTTTGAATCGTTTTTATTTTATATATTTGTATGTAATGTATGTATGTGTCTTTGTGCTTACTTCACGCCTAAATACTTAAACAAAAAAAGGGATGACTTTTTCTCCTCTGCGGTCGAAGTTTTTCTAGTCTCTTTAAATTTCAAAATACACTGTTTTGGTACTTCATAAAAAGAAGCTGATTTTAGCTATCATTAAAGTAGTCTTTTGGAATTGTAGAACATACTGTCATACATGGCCAAACATTGTTCAGTTTTGTTTTTCATTGCTATATTAATTAGCACCCAATCAGCATTTTAAGTACAGTACAATATGATTATGATGACACAACAATAATGGACCAAATGGAATGATTATCTTAGTCTATTGACGTTCACTGTTTTACAAGCCTCTATACCCCAAGGACCTCCACTCTATCTTGCGCTACCCACATACAATGTCTTTCGGAGAATTTCTCAGGCTAAATCGTCTTTTTGTTTTTTCATGTTACTAAAAAAACAAGCAAATGGATGCTAAGCGATCACCGTCGCCCTGCACCTGCAACACCAGAGGAGCCACAAGCGCGTTGCCGGCCTTAAACTAACATACGAGTAATATTGCCGAATAAAGAGTATTGCTAGTATCCGCTTTATCGCAAAACGTAGTTCACTCGTAGTTGTATAGAAGTAATCAAATTCAAATACCATGTAGATAAGTCCTGTTTTATACGTAAATGAACTCCCTTTTTTAGCTGTGGAAAAAGAGGGGGCGCATAAGTTTAACAACTGTAACTGCGCGTCTGTCTAAGGCATCGTGTCGTGACTCTAAAACGTGTAGGCCATTTTGGATTAGATGTTTCTCATTGAATAACTTCGTCACCGCGGATCGTAGTGATGTGAGATGAAAATCTAACTTCATCAAATCGGATTGGGATAGAATAATTAAATGAGAATCGGATAATTTGGGGGTAAAATCTGTCTTTTGTTTTTTTTTATATTTGTTTCTCTGTTTACGGCTATGTAAGAAACTTCAGGAAACGACACATTTATCCACAAAAACCAGACGTGTTTAAGCTGTAGGTTACTATCTATCTATATATAACACAACTATAATTCCGGGGCCCTTCATTAACTGGGGATTAACTTGGTAGCTTGATTTCGTATATTCTTTCATTCTGAACCCAGCATGTACATTAAAACGATCTAGAATAATCTTGCCGGAGGTACAAAAGTGGATGGTGTTGGTAGACAACCGAGAAGAAACGGATTATTCATATCACATATTCACAAATATCTTCATTCATACCAGTAACTAGCTACAGTGAGCCGAAAAAAATCACCGCTGCCATTCATGTGTGTAGGGAGGGTGCTACTAATACGTACCTTTTTCAGGGTTCCGTAGCCAAAATGGCAAAAACGGAGCCCTTATAGTTTCGTCATATCCGTCCGTCCATCCGTCCGTCCGTATGTCACAGGCATTTTACTCAAAATCTATAAGATATACCTATATCAATGAAATTTGGAGCATAGAGCTGTCTAGTGTAAGCCGCTACTTAGTTTGATAGTTAAATAACAAATAAAAATATTTCTAAAATGGGAACTCCATACGTGTTTGGCACATATTTCGACAGGTTATTTAAAATCATTTTTTTTTTATTTAGTACATATTTTCGGAAATAATCGCTCCGATAGTTGCATAAATTATGTCGCCCTATATTTTGTAATTTGTACGTCCAAAAAAAAATAAAAAAAAATACACAGATAAAACTTAATAAATACTTTCAAAGAAAATTGTATTCAACATGATCGGATATACCGTTTTTGAGTTATAAATAATAAAAATAAACAAAAGGACGTAAGTGTCGTGAGGTTACGCTCTTTTGTTAGTGCTCTTTTTCATAATATGGTATCTGAAATGTATTTTTTCGTATGAATGGTTATAAATATAGGGACTGGTTCGACATGCTCCTTACTGTTTTTTTATCCTTTTTTTCCTACCTATTCTTCTTTATTCATAATTTGAAGATGCCGGTCCGTTTGCGGAAGGAAAAATGTCATACTCTCTCTTTTACTTCAGCGTAGTCGGGTAAAAAGTATCCTATAACCATATACGAATGCCCAATACCGAAAATAGTTAAAATCTGTTCAGGCATTTTGACTCATGGAAAAAATTAAAATAGTTTTCAATTCAGTGACCTTCACGTACTTTTTTTTCAGTAATAATAGTATAGATGAAGATCACACAAAATGGCCAACACTTAATGAACTGAATTCTAACATAAATTAAAACGAGAATATGACATTTAGTCCCTTTTAAATGAACACAAAGCTCCATGTAATCTGCTTCCGACATTCGAAGAACGCTGCCAGTGAAAAACTTTACTAGTTACTAATAAAGACAAGGAATCAAAAAACCATAAAGAGTTTCCTAACCGTATTATGAAATAAGGAAACTCGAGCTCCACCTTTTTATTGCCCAGTAAGTAAACATATACCTGTAAATGGAGAAGCGAACATGACACGGGTCGGGACGGTTGTCTCACGCAACCCAAACCCTTAAAGTTCTTGCGATTAGGGGTATTACATAGTATTTGTTCACATTTTGCCCTTAAAAGCCAATAAACGGAATTCTCGTTGCCCATTCTAGAGAACACTTCTATACTATTATAAAGTTGAAATAAAACAATTTAACGGATTATATCGCGTATATTATCTCATTGTTTTATTTCAATGAGTAATAATCGCGGAAACAGAAGAAAATATTATTATAAAGTTGTAAAAATGAAATGTCTGTACATTGAAGATATTTTCAAAATATTTATTGTTACGGACTACTTGGAGTTCACTAAAACGAAAAATATATTTTTTGGATTTTTTGTATGTTTGTATGTGTCGTTGTGGCTTCATCACGCAAAATCGGCTAAACAGATTTCAACAATTTTTGGTACACTTGTAGCTGGGTATCTCCAGATGGTTATAGGATACTTTTTACCCGACTACGCTGAAGAAAAAACGAGGGGTTATGACTTTTTCACCTCCGCGAACGAAGTTGGGGGCGCCTTCTATATATTTCCGAATAAGCTATTGTATTATACTGCACTTTAATTATTCATTTTAAGTAACTTAATAGATCCCTGGTTAGAATCTACAAAAAAAAACACTTTGTTTAATTATATAACTCAAAGCAAACCTCCAGGTGGCGAAACAAACGCAAATAACTAATAAAAGAAAACAAAATCATAAATGAACGGACTTGCTAATAAAATCGATTATTTACCGACTCGCCAACGCTACAGCTGGCATTTCTTATCTCAATTGTGTTGAAAAATTAACTGGCCCTCTCGCAGTCCGACGGAATTACTTTCCGAGCCTGCCGAATTTTTTCACACAAAACACGAAGCAGAAAAAATAAGAAGGGTTAGAATTCCCGACACATTGAGATGTTGGGAGGCAGCGGCCAAAAATTAATTTAGGTAACAATTCAAGGGAATGAGTAGCTACAATAGCCCGCAGGCAGCGAAAGGGCGGTCGTCGCATAAGTCACTGTCACACTCACAGCCGTGGGCGACTTTTTGTTATTTTGCACCATTTGTGGCTGCACCAACCAGCACTTTACTTTAATTTAAAAAAATAAAAATGTAGTGTGACGGTTTAACAACATTTATTTTGCTCTTGTTTGCTGCACGCCGCTCTGTGTCGCGCCCGGCTTTATGCCCGTTCTCGAATTAATTCCGTGCACTTAACATTAATAGTTGCAATTAGGCTAAAGTCGGCATCTAGGCTAAATAGAAATTACCTAAATTTAGAGCGTAATCCGAAATGCTCTAGTAATAATAAACTGCTACAATTCTCCTCATTAAAACAATGAGATGCCGGAATATGAATGTTTAAGTATCAACCTACATCATCATATAATGATAAAATGTTTCTAGGAAGGGAAAAACGAAAACTTGCAAGAATTACAGTAACTGAGTATAAATAAAATGATGCTGCGGCGTTCGTAAATACATATTTACTTATTTTGCTTTTATAGAATTAAATAATGAAGTGACTTAAAGACTCATTAAGTCATATAGTACGTACCGAAAGTCTTAAGCCTTGATACTACAAAATTAAATCTTTAGTAAACCAGTCGACCTGAATACCAAATAACCTTCAATTTTTAATCTACTTAATAACGAAGCCTTTGTAAATCCACCTAGATTTGACATTGAACAAATAAATACCGCGAAATGTCTCACGAGCCCATCCAAAGTCAGACAAGGAGAGTATTTACTTAGGCATAATAGAGGCAGCCTGGTCAAGAGTCTCATAAAAACGTTCGACAAACAACTACGACATTCTATTTCAATTTTATTAAAATAACATTAAATTAATTAGAATTAGTGTTGTGACATGAAATAAAATAAATATAGACCTGGAAGCTTTCGCAAATTCAAAGCTTTTCAGCTCTTTGAGATATTAATTTATATTCAAGTGCCTCTTGCGAAATCCCGACTTTTTCGATATCTAAACGCACGGGAGTCAGTCCCAAATGTCAAGAAAAAATATTACTTCCAAGTGACTTACGAAGTTGAACATCAATAGGTACTATTGTAAAGTTGTAAAACTGAAATGTCTGTACATTCAAGATATTAAAAAAATTGAATATGTTTGCATGTGTCTTTGTGGCACGCGAAAACGACTGTGTAGTCGTTTTGGCGTGCCACAAAGACGATGACGAGGATTTGAAATTTGAACTATTTAACAATATTTGGTACACGGATAGCTGAGCATCCACGGGCGGTTAAAGGCTACCGGACTATGCACACGGAAAAGCATCAAATAAAATCAGAAATCATCATATTAAGAATTGTTTTAGAAGACAAGATTAATACTGCGGTCACTTTAAAGCACCTTTGTATCGAGCCAGTGAAACACATAAGTTAGTCTGAAAATGGCTGTGAAAGCATTAATTTGTGATGGCCGTTAACAAACCAATACAAACATAGCACTTTTAGAGGTGTCTGCTACTTATCATCTGAGAACTTGGCACGCTTTTTCAAATTTAAGTTTCGGGTGGGATAGGTACATACCTACTTAGACATTGATGTGGAATTTATATTGAAGTAGTGTATTACGTTTATTGTTATGTGATATTGCGTGATTCGTGCCAAATTAACGTGTTAAGTTCAGAGTCACCATTTGTACATAATGTACAAACTAGCAAATACATGTACGAGTAGTACGTACTTACGAGTATACTACTTATATACTTACGAACACGGACAAACGATATGAGCAGCCATCGGAATATTGGGATGTCCTATATCGATAAACTCACATATCGATGCTTTTCCCCTACAAGTATTCGCTACATGTTTGCAAAAATATAAATATAATGAGAGTATCAAAATATAACTTCATTCTTTACTTTAAAATAACGTTTTAGTGTATATGAAAACAAAAACAACAATCAGTGTTCTATGCTTTGTCTAACCTACTTTGTCGAGGTCTTCAAAACAATTTTTATAAAAAAATACACATTGACAAAGAAAGCTATATTTCGTTCCTTACATTCCAATGCCCCCCCCTATCTTTGACGCCCCAATTGTAGTAATTGACACCTTTTTTTAGAACGTGACATTGAACTGTATCGGTTGCTATGCCTCCTAGCTAGTAATCGGATACAGTGGGGTCACGCAAACCCACAAATACCATCCGCGGCCACACAGGAATTGCGGAGATGGGTTGGACCGGTTTATCCCGACTTAATGCGTAGATTTTAATTGTCAATCTGCTAGCCACATCTATTGCTATGAATTCAAGTGGCTAACTATGTGACAATGTAGAGCATTGCAAGACAGACAGGAGTAATAAGCCAATAAGATTGATGTGATTCTGGAAAGGGTAAATTTACACCGTTCACCGGATAAGGTATCCGTAGATTTGAAAAAAAATACCTATTTTTCTCAAGTTACATATACATGGCATAGTGTGTTTAGTGGAACGAAAACTATATGAATGACTGCGTGTGTTGATTTAATAGTTATTCCTATATTAATAACAGTTTCGGCATAATCCTCAAAAAAACTTTACGTTATATCATTCCCTGGTTCGCATTCCCTCAGATTTGTGAACAGGGTACTGAATGAATGAAAATAGATAAGTATTATTATTTTTGTGTAAAAAAAAGTTTTGGCCGTTAGTGGCATTCTATTCGGTAAATATATGCTTATGATTAATTTATTTTCATATTTAATTATATAGGTCGAAATCTGTCAAAAAAACACCAGGGGAATGAGATCAATAATCCAATTCTTGAGAATGATGCACTTAATAGAGCATCGTGAAGAGTTTAAGACTCGATTGAAACCGTAAGCAAGTATTGGATTTAAAAATATGAATGTCATGAAAAGCCACTCGTATTTTAGTATTTAACTTTTTGTTCCTTGCTTGTTCGTAATACGAAAGTCATCTGTACATACATTGCTGCTGCTTATCCCTCAAAAAATCCACGTCGTGTCGGAATACACTGTCCTAAGGTACGTGCTCTCTGATCCGGATGACCAGGTTACAGTAGCCATTGAAAGGGTAGACTTGGGACGATGTATTAGCGTCGACCCCACGCCGTTAGGGGCGACCAGCTCGTAGTTTCTTATTCTTTATCTCTCTCTCATGTCCTACTTTATCTTTTCTCTCTGTCTCTCTCTTTCTCTCGCTCTCTCTCTCTTCCTCTCTCTGTCTCAAGTCGGGTAGAGTAGAACCGGTCAACCCACCTCCGCAGTCCTTGTGTCTGGCGCACTGCATCCCAAGCCAATTTCAAGGTGCCGTGAATGGTATTCCCGTTCGTGCGTTTGTGCTCCTCCTACTGAATCTGATTTTTAATATGGTAGCCTTCCCATACTTATCCTGTTCAAGGCCAAGTTTAAAACTTCAAAAACATAAATCGCTGGATTAATTTATGTAAATCGGATAAAATCTTAAACAACTTTGTCTTTTTTTTAATTTAAGAATTTCATATTAATTTTTGGTTCTTTTTATTTTTTATATTTTAGACATTAGTTTTTGTTACGATTTATAACCATTCACTACCATCTTATAATGATGTATTACTTAAAATCCATTGAAGAAATGTATGTTCGCGCATCAGTTAATAACGGCTAAACCTATTCGGCTTATTATTTTTTGTTATATTTGTAATTGCATGGACGAGGTTTGTATGTAAGAAAGTATCCTAAAAATGGCATGGAAAAGTGAAATCGCCATATAAGAAATGAGCGAGTGAATGAGAGAAAAGATATATGCGATATCTGCAAACAAATATTTCATTATATGGTCCATCCAATTTAGGGAAGTTTAGTTCTCATCTCGTTAGTATACATCCGTGCGAATCCGGGGCGGGCATTTAATAATTAATAAATAAGATTTACTGCCAATATAACTCTAAAACCGGGCAAAACCGCCTACAATAACACCGCCAAAAAGTCCCAAGAGAAGAGAAAACCTCTCGTAAAATTAATGTCAATAGTACCTTAGGAAAATGTTTCCTTATTAATTACAAAAGGGGAATAAATACTTCCGCAAAACAAACGCTGCACTCGCTTGAGTTAAGTTTGCCCCTCATTTTTATGCTACTACATACTGATGAGGTGCAAACTTAACTCAACCGGGAAGTATAGCGGTAGGCCCCGTAATACAAAATTAACGGGTGCCATTAGCGAAGGATTCCCACTGGGCTAGTTGCGCACGAATACTTTTATCAATTATTTACCTCATATTCTAGGGCGGAGAAATAATGGGATTAAATCGGACGTCATTATTGTTGTATACTATGTCCAATTAATTATACTGAAACAAGGCTACATTCAGCCTTATTATGGACTAGGTAATTGAAGACGTGGCTTCTTTCCGTCAGGTAATTAGGTAGATTTTTGACAGTGACATCGGGGCCCTAGGTGGTACGTAGTTGCCTACATTGTCTCTATGAATAAACCGTCCTGTAACCGTCCCGTCCTAAATGATATGAAATTGTGTCTGATTGTCTTTCCGTGACGTCTTAAACGAGCAAACCAATTTAGAAGTAGATTTTAGGTAGTTTAAAGATCTCGAATACGGAAGTGTCTGGGTTTTTAGAGTTCCGCGTTATTGGGTACCAACAGAACCCTTTTACTAAGCCTCCGCTGCCTATCTATGTATCTGTCTGTTAGTCTCAAGACTCTAACTCTTGAACCGCTTACTCTCTTAACTCTCTCTGTCCGCTATAACAATTAAATTAACTAAATAATTAAATGGTATGGTGGTACGGGACCCTTCGTGCGCGAGTCAGACCCGCATTTAGCAGTTGTATTTTACATGTGTATTCGTAGGCGATGTAATGAACTTCTTTCATAATAATGAATGCCAATTACATAATCCATTGGCACATTTTGGATATTATCAATAAACCTATGACTACCATACTCTCTTACAGCTAAAGAGCCTATATAAAAGTCTTACTTAGCATTGATAACCTTATTGGTCAATGACGTTTTAGACATACTGCTGGGGACTTGAATATGGACTTGAAGGATGCAGTACATCAAACCTTATACAGGTAACTACACCATACATCCAGACAAGTCAACGCAACTTTTGACTAAGGTGGCGACGGCTTTTAATGTATAAATAAATGTAATTAGTATTCATAAATATAATTAGGAATATAGTTTAGATAAAACAGTCAAGTACGAAGATGAGCTTTAAGTATAAAAAAAACATGTAAATTTGTATCCTTATCACACCACACACTTAAAAAAATATGTTTTTTTGCTTGTACTTTTAGAGAACATAATAAAGTAAACATGAGGCGACACTTGTAAAAAAGAGCGTAAAACCTTAACCCGTACTCAGTACCATTAATTTGATGAAATGCATAATTTTTCACTTGTAATGCATATTTACGTACGGTGACTCGCAAAAACGCGCCTTTATACAGCGACATCATTAAAATGAAAAGAAAAACTTCGCATCCATTAGCAAACATTGCGAACACAGGAGTAGCGTTGAATCAAAAACTTTTATTCCCGCAGGTAACTAGTGCTAACATAAAACATTTATAAACAAACTTTACCTATTTGAATGCTTATATTTTATATTTATCACTCGCTGGCACTGTAAAGTGGAGATGAGCATGCGATCACGCACGTTGTAACATTAACATTACGCGGACGCGCGCGCGTGTCTGCTACGAGAATCGTAGCACCCGTGTGGTTGTCGTAGCCGAACTGACGAGAACAGTGCTACGCGCTGCACTCGCGGCCCGCGCAGACGCTGTAACCGGCTACGGCCCGTGCTACGGTCAGAATACTAGAAATGCATTGGTAATAGCTTAACTGCAAGATTTTGCACTAGAAACTTTTCTTAGACGCTCATGAAGAATATAAAATGTCTTTTATGTGGATTCTTCGAATTATCTCTGTCTTCTAAAACGTTTGATAACGTCTTTTACAGAATGTAACATCCCATTTCATTTGAATAACATCAATTGGTTAAAGTCCTCAAAGCACTTAATATGGGTAGCGAAAAATCTGTTGTCATATAGATAGTTAAATTGTGGGAGGACTTCCCACATAAGTGAAAGCCTTTTTGGTTGACATGAAGATGAACCAAACCGACTACTTACTGATCGATCAAATTAACTTCTGTTTAGGGTAAAAAACGGAATCCTTACAGGATCACTTTGTCAAGAGCCTTTTTCTCAGGAACGCATGGAGGTATCAAGTTGAAATAAACATCAAATGCTTATGGCTGCGGTCCCTGGAAGCTGTAAAAAGATCAAGCTTCTAAGTCGTACTAGAAACATGAAATTTGATATTAAGGAAGCTCTTATAGTACAACCCACGAAATAAATCAGAAAATCTTATTTTTTTTTGTCTCTTCTATGTGACTATAAAATGACCAGACACCGGGCATATTTTGCTTAGGAGTAGAACCTTCTGCTAATATGGGATTTTCGTAAATACGGCCGTTTCTAGTTCATTATGAGAAACATAAAAAACCGGCCAAGTTCGAGTTGGACTCGCCCATGAAGGGTTCCGCAGCCGTTTATTCAAAAAAATGCACTACTGATGAAAAAAAAAATACGATATGAAAAAAAAACACTAACAAAAGAGTTTGCTGCGAAGCGCAGTTTTTTGGCAATAACTTAAAAACGGTATGTCTGATCATGTTGAAAACAATTTTCGTTGGAAGTATTTATTGAGCTTTATATTTGTACATTTTTTCATATTTTTTGAACGTACGAAAATAGACAGGGGGTCACAATTTTTGCTACTTTCGGAGCGAATATTTCGGAAAATATGCACTAAATCAAAAATTATTTTTAAAAACCTCAAAGTTTTTTTAGATGAACTGTCGAATGATGTGCCACACATTGATATTGGCTGAAAGAATTTTTTTTGGGTGTCGGTTACATGTATGGAGTGCCCCCCCTAAAAATATAAATATTTTTTTATTTCACTATCAAACTAAGTAGCAGTTTACACACGACACCTATGCTCCAAATTTCATCAATATACATTTTAAAATTGTTGACATACGGACGGACAGACAGACAGACAGACAGACAGACATGACGAATCTATAAGGGTTCCGTTTTTGCCAATTTGGCTACGGAACCCTAAAAAGGTCAAACCACCGATCAAAGCGCCTAGTTTTGTTTATTTTAAACTCATAAAAAGTAAAAGCTGATACAGCTATTTTCCACATGTTTTTTTCAGAGATCGTAATTTTTCTGTGCATCTATATTGACTAGAGGCGAGTAACTAATTTCAGTCCCCAGATAAGTATCTAGTCCGTTGAATAAAACTAAGTTGTTAACTGTTGTTAACTGAACCTCGGGAAAACATTTCCTAATCGCCCACTGTTTCGGCCCTACGAAACCTTTGCGGCCAGACTACTTACGCTCCCAAAACCTTTAAAACTAAGCAGGCAAAATACTATTTACCCCCGAAATATCGAGAGCAACAATTTTGTTATAATGTAAATAAACGTGATTTTTCAAGTCAAGTGAATTAATAACAAAAGTGAGAATCATTCACAGCGTATCCATAACAACGCCGTGAGTGATATTTTATCAGAAGACAAGTTTTCACTCACTAACTGATTACGTAAGCAAAGCCATTTATACGTACGAACTTCCAAATATCATTAAATCGCCACTCGTTTCTTTACTTCATTATCAAGAAACCCTAAGAGATTGTTTATAATTTTTTAACAGCTACAAATTTTAAATATTTATTTATTTTATTTTCCACACTTACCAAGAAACTTACTTAAACCTTTAACTTAAAATTACTTATCAAAAAACCCTTAGACATTGCTTTTAATGTTTTAGCAGTTACTAATTTCAAATATTTATTATTTATTTATTTTACTTTCCACACTTACATCTATCTTTAAAGGATCATAGCCTAAGATATATATGTTCGGGAAAACGTGAAAAAAGTATACGATTCTCTAAATGACGTCAATACTGTCATTAGCGAAATTGTGACTGCCACAACGCACAAGTGGAACCGTGAGTAGAACAGAGGTTCAATTGCTATAATAAATTCGTTTTAGTAGCTTACTAACTTGATGATTTTCTACGCTGTGACAGACAACTACGCTCTTTTAGTATGAATAACTTTTGAAATAGATTTTCTTTGGAAATTGGAATACATATTCACAAACATTTAAAAATATGTTTCATGTTTTCCTCTATTTGATTTCATTGGAAAAGCCTGGTTAAGAAAAATTTTATGTTGTCAATTGTGTCTTCGATGATACATAGTATAACTTGTGATTTTACTTGGTCTCAGAAATACGAGTATGATTCTCTAGCTAGTGGGCTAATGATGTTTGCCAAGCTGCGTCATTTCCTATATTCAAAGTCTTACTCCTATACTTTTTTTAAATATAACCAACTGGCTTCTTTATACGCGGCGTTTAAAAATATTTGGTAATCAAAGAAATCCATTATACGCGATCAAGCCCCGTTTTGATAGATTGTACAAAAACAAGGATTAAAAATACATTCGGAAAAGTTTTCAGTTCAATAGAAAAGCTTGAGTAACTTGACTTTAATTAAAGTATTGTAAGTCTAGTTATGACAAACTCATATACAATCATTTTATCTACTTCTAAATCATATCATTCAATTTATAACGACTTTGCGTTATCTCGAGTTCTGTAAAAGTAAAATTATAGAATATTATTAAATACCTATCAGCACACAGCTATTAAAATTTTGGACTTCCATTTTATATTAAATGCATAATAAATAAAAATACGAAATACGTAGACCATACCTAACACATCAATATGTTTTGTTTATAAATAGTTTCTAGTTGACATTATTTATTCACATAACGAAAATCATGTACCTACTTCCGAATTATAAAAACTTGTCGACGAAATACACGGTCCACGAACTGGCCTAATAATGTGGGTATTTATTCCATGGACCAAATTAAACGTAACTTTATACCTATCATTAATCAATAAAATTCGTGGCAGTGACTGACAGCTAACGCACAGGCCTGTACCATTGGGACTCGTAAGGAAGTTACGCATAGTTAAATATTGGGGAAGTATGAAAAGTAGATACAACTAAGCTCACATAAAGGATTTTAAAACATACATCCAATTGGCCAGCGTGGCGATTATACCAATAATTTCTAATTTATATATAATCAATTTTAAACCGATAGCGATATCGAAATTATAACACTACGAATAACTTTACAAGAATTCACATTTACACATACTCGTATTCTTTAATTATAAACTTGCTTTCACAATACATCAACAGGAGGTTTCCATGATATTTAGTAGGCAATAGCAAAATTTATTAAAATGTTAAAATTATGTATATGGCGAACTGTTCACTAAAAAATAATAATATCTGTAAAAAAGGGGAACAAAACACAAAGATAAAAAAATATGCTTTTTAAGTTTTCTTTGTGTTTGTAAGATAATGGTGATAATAATAATCCGTTAATTAGCCAAACTTTTTTCATTGTTAAATATGAAAGATAAAATAGAAGTACGATGTTTTTCCTCAAAGAATACCTATGGAGGGAAACGCTGTTGAATGGGTAACGGTTCTGATTTAAGATCCCACTGAATTTTTTGCACCTGTCTGTTTTTTTCGTGAAATATTGTTTAAATGAAAGTTTACACTTAGCTTACCGTAGAAATGGGCACACCGGTTACTCTCGCTGTACTTCTCTGAGTTCTACTTTCTTCTAGTCCTAGGTGATATGTGTTAGCGATATGATAGTAATTCAATAATAACCGTGAATGACTGTCTTTTATCAATTTGATTTCTCATATAAGAAAACAAAAAAGGGGAAAACAAGCAAAAGTAAAACAAGCGTGATTCGATTTTATTTTATTACCAAATTGGAGCTTTTTAAATTTTTTTTTTCAATTACCTTGTATCATTTATGGTTTTATATGAAACGATATTAAAATTATCTTTAAAAACGAGTTAGTTTCATGCATGTACCATTGTTAATTTGCAAGATACAGAGGATTTTGTCATATACCCGTATTATTTGACCGCAAGTGTAGTAATGTATGGGTATTTAAGTGAAATAATCAGGACTTATCGGTCTTATGATGCTTGCGATTTTTAAAGCATTCATCATTCACTTTCATTCATTCGCATTTTGTGTCGTCTCCTTTTATTTTTTAGTCGCCGTCCGTCTTTTTTACCTCGTTTCATGTTGTTTTCATTTTTCGTTTCATGCGCTATTCGTCTCTTTTTTACATTCGAAATTCATTGCACATTTTTAGCATGTTCAGTCTACTACAAAGAGATCTAACACTATAGACCTTATGCAATGCGGTGAAAAAGTCGACTGTACTTTCAATAAAAAAAAGATCAAAAAGTTTAAATTCGAGTTGGGTTCGCGCAACATAATTCATGCCGCAACACAATATAGAGTATATTAGTAAAGTTAGTATAACTTGCTAGGCTACTTAAATAGTTATCTAGTGATCGAGAACTCGAGGCAGTACTCCACCGAATTACGAGAATCGAAACACTTTTATTTTTCAACCTGAAACTGTTCTTTCCTTTTTCAAATATCTGATGAAAAAGCTAGAAAACATTGTGTGGTAGTCAGGACAAGGCAATAGGTTCCATCAAATGAAGTACCCTGGGACACGCGGGGTAACATTAGACAAGGGAAAGTTTTGATTTTGATTGATTTGATTTAATAACCTTTGCATCTTGAGCCACTAATATCAGTTCATTCCTTCAACTATCTTTATTGAACACCCCGCGTGTCCCCATTTGATGGTATTTTTAATTGGTATTAATTAATAATCAGTAAAGTGGTGTAGTAAGGTCTTATACGCAGCGAGTGAAGACTTTTAAATACGTCAGTAAAAAAAAAATATTATTAGCCAATTATTACAAAATTATATCAAGTTTTTTGCTGCATGTAATTTATTTTCACTCTAAGATGTGAAATTTGATTTGATTTTGCTGTGTGTCTTTGCGGCCTAATCATGTCAAAATAGCTACTTGGATTTCAACCATTTATGATACAAGCAAGGACAGCTGGACGTCCGAGTATAGATATCTAAACTACCTATTATAAAGTTGTAAAAATTAAATGTCTGTACTTTGAAAATATAAAAAAAAGATTGTATTTGGCGGTCACTAAATCGATTTATTTTTTTTGGATGTTCGTATGTGTCGTTGTGGCTTCATCCGACTGCGCTGTCGACAAAAATAGGAGTTATGACTTTTCCCCTCCGCGAACGAAGTTGCCGGCGCCTTCTAGTGACAGCATAAGATTACCTTTTGCCCGAAACGAAATTACGCTGAAACAAAAAAGAGGGCTATAATGTTTTTCTCCTTCACAAACGAATTTGCGGCACCTTCCAGTACACAATATACCTATAAAAGTCGTTATTACGTTGTACCTACTAAATACTAGGATACTTAAATCACAAATACCATTAATATAACCAAATGGACAAAAATGTGTAAAATTAGGCCGTCGTTTTCCTAGCGACTCTATTTATGGGCAAGCGGAGCTCCATGCCGAAGCGACCCGTTTTCGGGTTAAGGGGCTATAAATATTTTATCAGTTCATGTACTCGTAATCATAGATATGTTTTCTCGATAGAATATGCGCCTTAGCATGATGTGACTAACCAAAATGCACCAACATAATTACGAGACGGTAATTTACTAATAGAGCTAGTTTAAGACTTGAGTGAGCTGTAATAAGTCTGTTTTAATATAATTCATAATTCATCATTTTCATGTTACTCGTTCGAAAAAAATCCATTTACAGCGCTAATTCTGCGTGGAAAAGTTTGTTTTATCCGTCAGCGTCTAAAAGTCATTTGAAGTTCGATTTTTAGGTATACTCTTACTTGCCAGAATTTCATTTACCCGAATTTTATCTGCCATAATATTCAACTGCCCGAATCTTGTTTCATAGAATTGCGTTTCCCATAATCATTGTTTACCATATTAATCATATGCCAGAATGTTCGTTTCCCATAATATCAATTCCAATAATCACATTTTCCATAATCATTGTTATCCATAATTATCACATACCATAATATCATATGCCATAACTAAACAAACATAAACTAAAAGCGCCAGAAAGGGGTTATTGTCTAACGAAATTTTGACAATTGGTATCGGAATCAACTGTCATATTTCATGTCTGATTACGAGCGTCAAACGCGTTAGGCAATAGGGGGGCCGAACTTGTGCCAGTAAACTAGGTTAGGTTAGGTTTGAACTGCGACCCTACAGCTACAGAGAGTGAAAATATTCGGGCAGAATTAGTATTTAAATCGACTAAATATTCTATTGAATAATATTATGGCGCTTAATAATATGGAAAACAATACTTATAGCAATCGTATCATTATGGCATCTAATATTCGAGAAAACAAGAGTATGTCAAATGTTTTTTCTAGTAAACGAAACATTCGGGCAAAAGAAGTTCGAGCAAATCAATATTACTATATATATATTTTGAGCAAACAATAGACAAAAATGTTTATTTGTTTTTTTTGTTATAAGTGTTTCGAAGGTTCATCATCACTAGTTTTAAATAAAAAAGATAAGCGGTTTGTTATAACTTAGTTATAGTTTTTCTTACATCTCACATTTTCCTCGCTGAAGTAAGGTGAAATGTTGTGTGCTTTGCACGGCTACAAAATTATTTGCTTCTCGTGCCTAGAAAGCCTCACTACGCTCAGGAATATGTACTTGAACCATTCGCTAGTGGTTCACTTTTAAATACTTTCGCTTACCCGGCTTTTAATTTTTAGGAAATAAGGGCCGTTAGGTTGATGGGCAGAGTAACTCCTAATAAATCAATGTCGAAGCGTGAATATGGAATGATTTTATTAACAAAATTCAGTTTTATTAATATGTGTATACACAGCGATTATCACTTAAAACTAGGGCGCATAGAGGGAAATTCAGGGAATCGAAATGAATACTTGCTCTATGCACGTGTGCGATGATTCGCGGAAATGCACGTGGCTTTGCGATAGCGTCCTTGATAGCATCATATTATTTAAACATTTAGGTACGTCGGCTACAAATTCAAGCACTCGCGCCAATTAACAATTTAGCAGCCTTGCATAACAAAATAACTATTTACACTCGCCTAATTCTATTCGCCTAAGTCTATTTATATATATTTTTTTATTGACATAGGAGGCAAACGAGCAGACGGGTCGCCTGATGGTAAGCGATCACCGTCGCCCGTCGCCCACAGACACTTGCATCACCGGAGGAGTCACAAGTGCGTTGCCGGCTTTTCAGGTGGTAGTACGCTCTTTTTTTATATAAATCTTATACGTATAAAAAAAGAAAACGAGTGTTACAGTAAAACACGTCGACGAATTAGAGCAGAGATACGAGTTGAGTGTCCTGTTTGATTACCGTAAGGTTTTATTTGAAGAGTAATGTGACATAATGTTATTCCTGTTCGACGACGCTTCGCGCGGATGTTATTGTTGTCAATTTTCTTTTTCCCCTTGGCCTGTCGACGAACAAAAGTACAAAAACGTAAATTTCCTGTATGACTTGTTCACATCAAGTAGGTAGAGGTACCTACCCGAAGAATTTTCATGATCAACACATGATACTTAATTTTCGTCTGCAGTTGATGTCGAGACAACTTAACAATGACATTACATAAAAAGAGGTAACTAGATAGGTTATACGGGCTCCGAAAATTGTACACCGAAATTACGCCAATTGGCAAACCTTACAGTCTCGCGCACAGAGTAACTTGTTATATATTGGATTATGCGTCAAATAAACATAAATGCCGTCATGCATAATAAGACTGCACTAATTACTCAATTAAAGCGTCTAAAAGCATTTATGATTAGTGTGTTATTGCAACATTATCAGATTTATGTGTGCATATACCTGGCTATTTTTACACGTTAATTATCGTGTAGGTAACCTATCTAATATAAAAAGTAGATAATATTTTCTTCTTTTCCGCGATTATCACTCAATGAAATAAAACAATTTAAAACGGAGTATATCGCGTATATTAGCTCATTCGAGTTCCCGACGTTTCGGAAGCTTTGCAGCTTTCGATGAATGTTCACTGTTCAGCCACTGTCGAGCCCCTGCTATACAGTTTCTTCATACAGTGAATGTGCTCCGTCTGCCTGATTGAGATGTTTCAACCAGTCTCTCGTATGTAGTTCTTGGCACAGGACCCCGTAACAATACGTGGGTAGATCAAAAAGTACCTGTGTTAGAAATGAAGACGCATATACTTTTTAAAAGTTTTACTTTATTTTTCAACATAATCTCCTTCTAGGCTCTTACACTTTTCCCAGCGTTTCAGCCACTTCTTTAACCCCTCCAAAAATTAGGATTTGTCAAACTCATCAAAATACGCTTCTGTCTCAGCTATAATCTCCTCGTTTGACCTGAATTTCTTTCCCCCGAGCCATGTTTTCATATTGGGGAACAGAAACAGTCACAGATCCGGTGAGTAAGGCGGGTGCGGCAGCAATTCGGGACGTAGTTGGGTTAATTTGGCAGTGACAATTTTGGATGCATGTGCTGGTGCGTTGTCATGGTGGAACAATACTTTCTTCTTTGCCAAATGGGGCCGTGTCTCCTTTATTTCTTTATCAAACCGGTCCAATAACGCACTATACTACGGCCGTGTGATAGTTTTTCCTTTTTGTAAGAAATGTATAAGGATTATTCACTTACTATCCCAAAAAATCGTGGCCATGACTTTTCCGGCTGATGGGACCGTTTTCGCCTTTTTTGGGGCTGATTCGTCAGAAAAAATCCATTGTTTGGACTGCCGCTTGGTCTCAGGTGTATAATAATGGATCAAGGTTTCATCAACAGTAACGACACGACGGAAAAACTCCTGCGGATTTCACTCAAACAAGCCGAAGACTCCTTCGACATTGACAGCCGTAACTGCTTATTTTCATCCGTGAGCAATCGCGGCACCCATCGGGCGGACACTTTTTTCATATTTAATTTATCGTGTATTATATGAATTGTTGTTCCGTACGACATCCCTACAGCCTCTGCTAATTCACGCACTTTGGTGCGTCGATCGGTGACCAGTTTGTTACCTTCTGCACGACTTCTTCGGTAACCACGTCGGCCGGGCGCCCTGGGCGGTCTTCGTTGAAAATAGATGAACGACGTCATTTTAATTCATTTTTTTTACATGTAAAATTACATAACTTTTAACAGTGTATGGGGCCCTTCGTGTCCAGTAAAATAATTTGTTCCGGGTGTTGATGGCATTGCCTCGTTTCTGTGGCGTATCAGGTATGTTCGCGACGGAACGTATGGATTGTTTTTATACGACCATACGTGCGTGCGGCGCATCCCTTTTGCGCCGGATGCGTCGCAATCCCAACATTATTCTGCACATGATAGGGGACTGGGTTGACTGTCCCGTCCCTACATGTTGCACTGTGAGGAATTACACTCCCCTGTTAGTGTTGTTCTTTTGACCTACTAACTCCTTAGTTTGTAAGTTCTACCGTTCTACTAATACAATATGTGTCCATGGTTACTCGAAATAAAGATAAATAAATAAAATAACAAATATAGGGCCAATATTGGCCCTATATTTGTTATTAAGGAAATAAAGATAAATAAATAAAATAACAAATATATACAGGCTGGCAGCCTGTTAAGGTGGCATTGCGAGATGGGCTGCAGCCCGCAACCGCACGTCCCGCTGCGAGTGCAACAGGACTTACGGTTGCAGTCTGCAGCCCATCTCGGACTGCCACCTTTAACTGCAGAAGTTGGCGTACGAGTCAATACATTTACATCACGATTTACACTCTTATTACACTGCTTCCAGTTATAATCGTTGTCAAAGACTACTATATACATACAACTGTTGTTTTCCAAAACACGTTTGACATAATGAGCCAGTTCACCGTATACGTAGAGCAATAGCAACTTTGTTTTTCCTTCTGGACAGGCTTAAGACCATAGGCCTCGTCTTCAGTATAGAGCAACTTTGTATCTTTTGGTCTTCTAACGACATCTATCGGTGAATAACTACAATGAGAAATAATATTTTGTCATCGACATAGAATTAGTTTTAATAATTATTTTTTAATTGATGTAATTTTTGGGCTATGCATTGATTTCACATGTTGTAAATATTAATATCCATATTTTTTTTAACTCAGACTCAATCACAATTCGGACCAATAGAACCTTGAAACTGTCACTGTCAGTGTCAGCTGCTAGCGGCGCAATTATCGTATTATTTTATTTATTTTTCAGTTCATTCAAATCTTTCGGCCGGACTGGTTACTTCAATTCCTGTTTTTTGACCTAATTGTTTTTCTTAACAAAATGAAGGCTAAATCTGGCTTGACACGATTTCACAACTGCTTTATTCTGCGCAACAGCGCGATAATAAAAGAGGATCTCTGGATTCGGGATGGTAAAATTGAAAATCCTGAACGTGTATTTTATGTGGAACAACTTGAAGCCGACGAGACAGTGAACTGCGAGGGCTTGCTGATTGCTCCAGGTTTCATAGACATTCAAATAAATGGTGAGTACATTTACCTTATACTACTATTAGGAGACAAATTTAAAATTATTTAGATTGAAACTTATAATATTAATCCTTATAAAGAACCAAAGCGCTTCAAAGAAACTAGGTCACGTGGTATTAAATAAAAAATTACCACCTGCTCTTAAACTTTTAAGAATTTTATACTTTTAAAGTTTTAAATTCCATTTGCCTTTGTTTTGTTTCTGAAATTACCACACTACAAGCCGAAAGTAAAATAATGTTTAGTGTTTTTATAGGTGGTTGGGGTATCGACTTTTCGTATGATTGTGAAAATGTAGAAGAAGGTGTCCAAAATGTGGCAAAAAAATTATTGTCACAAGGAGTGACATCCTTCTGTCCAACAATGGTGACATCAGACAAGGAAAAGTATAAAAAAATTCTACCTCACATTAAAAAGAGCCAAGGAGGCAAGCACGGTGCCACTGTCCTTGGAGTCCATCTGGAAGGCCCATTTATTAATACACAAAAGAAAGGGGCCCATATGGATGAATACATCAAAACACTGGAAAAGGTATATTTTATTTGTAGTTTGAATTTACTAATACTATAAGCTTTAAAATGTAGTGATTCAGGTAGCATTTACTCTCGACTCGTTGAAAAAACGTACTTGTTAGCAGTTTTTGTTTGCTCATTTTTTATTATTACAATGACTCTACACTTTGCTTCTTTTATTTATTAAGAACTAGCATTTACCTTTGGCTTCACATTACTAGGAATTATGTAATCAATGTTACAATCCATGATCCGATCTATTGGTGTGACATGTCTGCTTAACACGTTTGACAGTTCATTGCAATATTGAGTGACAAAAATCGTCACTAACTTTCACATATTCATATTATTCTTGTGATGCCTATATTGCCTTGCTGCTGGGCAAAAGCCTCCCCCTCAAGCTCCAACTGTCCCAATTCCCTCATACTCTGTCTCTGCCTACTGCATTGTTGTCAACTATCTTGTGGCACCCACTCTGATCAGTTAAGCCCACCTCTGTGGATGCATGCGGTAGACATGGCCTGTACAAAAAAACTATACTATTTAAATATTCCTCGGAAACAATACATGTTGGCCACACTTGAAAGCCTAGACCTGCTAAGGTGCTAGATTTATCGTGCAGCTTGTCATTGCAAATTCTCTAAAATAACCCATGGTAATTATTTTTTAAACCTGTATTTGTATTGATTGTACTAATACTTATCAGTCTGAATGTACAGCAGTACACATCTGGTTAAACATATTTTTGGCCACCAATCAATATTATCAATGACCCACTTATTAAGTGCCTATGGAGATAATAAAGTACCGAAGTGAATGAACTTTTTATCATTTGTAATAAACAATATATACTTGTGTGTCACACACAAGGCATATTGCACAATGACATTGTGCAATGAAGCATAGATGTTCTGGTAAATATTTGAAACAAACGAAACTGGCTGATTAACACTCTTGTTTAAGAGCTGTATTTGTATGGTGATGTAAGGTTAGCAACCTATGCATTGGCACCCAATGTGCCAAAAACAGCCACCCAGTTTTTGTTGATGGATTGAGTGCTTTAAATCACTCTGCCAGTCAACTATAAAGCCAACAGAAACTTTCAGTTTACCTATGATAGTGTCCATATATGTTTGAATAGCAACAAGCCACTTGACAGCAAAGAAATGTTAAGGGACAAGTTTTACACAATTCGAACTAGTCCTATGGCAAGCTCAATAAGGTTTGTGTTATGAGTACTTGATATATTTAAATAAATAAATAATCAGAGACAATCTTACACAAATGGACCTAGTCCCAAACTAAGCAAAGCTTGTACTGTGTGTACTAGGCGATGATATACATAATTTAAAGATAAATGCTAAATCCAAGACCCAGGAACAAACATTCGTGCTCATCACACAAACACTTGCCCTGGCCGGGATTCGAACCCGGGACCGCCAGCTTCATAGGACCCACTGAACTCAAGACCCTAGTTTTATAGGCAATGTTACTCTTGCTGTGCTAAACCGAGCGTCATAAAATAATAATTATTAATATCCATACTAATATTATAAATGCGAAAGTGTGTCTGTGTCTGTCTGTCTGTCTGTCTGTCTGTCTGTCTGTCTGTTACCTCTTCACGCTTAAACAGCTGAACCGATTTGGATGAAATTTGGTATGGAGATAGTTTGAGTCCCGGGGAAGGACATAGGCTACTTTTAATCCCGAAAAAATACCCTTATCCGCGATAAACGAATTTAAGGCGGACGAAGTCGCGGGCAGAAGCTAGTTCACAATATTTAGCAATTGGCTATGCGACACCGTGTTGTGAATAAATATTATCCCCCTCTTTCTTCCATTTAGTACTGCTAGAGTGACAGAGGCACCAATACCTGTATTTTCCAATAAGCAAAGTTATCCAAATAGGTTTCAACACTTTCAACCAGTTTGTACCATATGTGATTTTTTTCAGGGCATAGACACAATTTATGATATCTATGGATCTCTTGAAAATGCTGTTATAGTGACACTTGCCCCTGAATTGCCCGGAGCCACCCAAGTTATCAAAGACCTTACCAACTTGGGCATCAAAGTTGCGCTTGGGCACTCGGCCGCTAGTTTGGCAGAAGGAGAGACGGCCATTGAGAATGGAGCCAATCTAATCACTCATTTGTTTAATGCTATGCTGCCAGTAAGTATTTTGAATTTATTTGTTTCATCATGTTGATAGTTTTGCTTAAGTATTGTGTGAGTAATTGTGTTTAAATTTACTGTATTATTTTCCTGGCATATACAAATTTACGGGCTGTGACCATCTTTGGATGTATAGTTAATCCTCTACCAATAGCTGGAATTTATACAGCCATTTTAAATATTTTGATGTAATTTGACTTTATAGACATATATTTTTTTTTGTTTAGGGAGCCAAATTACTATTGCACTTATTTTTAAGAAAATATCATAGACATAGTACACACTGAACTTAACCTGTTATCCTATTTACTTACACGTAACCGACCATAGCATGTACTCATCAAGAGTGACCTTTGCACAAGGCTGTTGTTTAGTTGTATAACCGCGATCCCAATATCTTCTCAGGCTGGTAAATTTTTTATAGTAAAATTGAAATTAATGAAATGAGTCTCACATCTAAGATACTTAACAATCCACACCAAATCATATTTGTTTGTCAGGCTATTTACACGTAACCGACCTTAGCATTGTACTCGTCAGTGACCTCTAGACAAGGCCGTTGTTTTAGTTCCATCACCGCGACCCTGGTCTCGTCGGGCTACTTGCGTCGTCGACAAACAAACAAGTCTACTACGGAATTATAGCCGACGGCCTTCATACGCATCCTGCAGCGCTGAGGATAGCCTGCCGGACTAATCCTGAAGGTAAATTTAACAAAAAAATGCTCCCGACGCCAAAGCCCGCCAAATAACGAATATACAGCAGTCAGACGCCAATGATATCGGGCGACGAAGCGGTCATATTAGTTCTGACTGATTGTAGTTTGGATTCAACTCTAGAATATAACCAGAGATAATAAAAAATGATATTGTATTAAAAAACCGGTAGGAACCACATTTTATAGGCGGTTTACCATTTTATTCAAAACTAGAAGATGCCCGCAACTTCGTTCGCGGAGGAGAAAAAGTCATAAACCGTAGTTTTTTCTTCAGCATAGTCGGGTAAAAAGTATCCTATAACCATCTTGAGACACCCAGCTACCCGTGTACTAAAAATTATGGAAATCTGTTTAGCCGATTTTGCGTGATGAAGCCACAACGACACATACAAACATACAAAAATATATTTTTCGTTTTAGTGACCTCCAAATAGTCCGTAACAATCTTTTTTTTTTAATATCTTCAATGTACAGACATTTCATTTTTACAACTTTATAATAGTATAGATGTTCGTTTCCGGAAATATGCAGAAAATAAGTTCAACTTAAGGGCCTATGCACACCGCGTACTTTAACGGGCCGTCGACGCGCCTTTGTGTCGATACTAACACGATACGCATGCGAGTCACAGTATGCATCTCTGTGGAATGAAAAACACGCTGTCTACGCGCCTTCCTAAAACGCGCCGCGGCGGTGCGCTTATAAAACAAAAACGCCTGTTAAGAACATGTCGGACCATGCTCAGTGTAGGGTTCCGCAGCCGTTACTACGAAAAAATGCACTACATATGAAAAATACACAATATGAAAAAGGGTGTTCTGCCTTTACGCAGAACTATTTTTGACCGAATTTCATTTGCCAACCAACATTTCCCCGACGTTTCACTTTGACAACTAACGATTAGCAAATTTTTGTATGACAACGTTTCAATTGGTAAAATTACTGTAAAGCAGATTATTATTATGCCTCTAAACTTTTGGGAGACTAATCATTAGTCAAATCTTTCACTTGGTCGAACAACTTTTGGATGATTAAAGTTTTGTTGATGCAACAGTTCCCTTTTCATACATTAGGCAAGTTACAAATAAGAAAAATATACATACCACCAATATTTACATAATTTTTGGTTGGCCGAAACTCTGGCAAGTAAGAGTAACTGCTTAGGTTAGGTTTATTATGACCATGTATGTCGTCAAAATGCTTGCTTGCATGAAGGTATATTAAAATGCTTGCAAGTATTACAAAAAAAAATATACAGTGATTTTTATGATCGAATCGAATTTCGACATTCGGTTATATAAAGTTCGTGGTTTTAAATAACTGTAATAAAAACCAAAAACTGTAGGTTAGGTTAGGTTTGTATTGTGACCATGTATAGCGGAGCGAGCATGCTTGCTTGCATGTACCTACACAATTAACAAAATGGAACATGGATCAAAAACCGAAAACTGTACGTTAGATTATTCTGATGTTTCGGACTCGGAATTTTGATCCAATCGGAATTATAAGAATCGGTATTATAAAATTCGTGATTCTGAATATCGGAATAAAATTATTCATATTTATGTAGTGTACCCCAGTTTGATACTTACCTAAATTGTCATAAAAATAACTGAGCGGTTGCGCTTACCCTCGATGTCTTACTAAAACGGAGTTGCTAAACGAAACGCTACTCAATAAAACATTTGGTAAACAATAAACAACTAAGTGTATATTATGCCCACTAAAACATTCTGCTACATGAAAGGTAGCATTTTAAAAATTGACATTATAAAATACAGACCAAATAATATTTTCTTCTGTTTCCGCGATTATTACTCATTGAAATAAAACAATTTAACGGATTATATCGCGTATATTATCTCATTTTAGTTCCCGACGTTTCGGAAGCTTTCCATGGTCACGGGTGGACTGAGAAAAGATGTATTTTCCTCTGTCAAAGTTACAATTTGTGCAAACTACCCATTTTTTGAAAAAACAAAGAAAAACTCCCAGGCTACCTCATTACTAATTATAATATTTAAAACAGAGACTATTAAACTACTTTTAAACAGATAAGATATTTTACACCGTTCGGAAATTAAGGTTTTGCAGTCCTGTGTCTCGCTTGTTCCTTGATGAGATGTATTACAGGATCCCAAGCTGGTGGTAGTGACAATCCATCTTCTCTATTGAAATTAGGATGCTTTTTAATCTCAATAGCCTCGCGTAGCATCCTGGGAAAATTATCTTTTTTCTTTGGCAAGGATAGAAGGTTTATCAAACTTAATTGAGCGGTTTGGTTGTCAATGACATGTTCACAGACTGCAGACCTATTACACCGACGGTGCTTGACATCTGCTATGTGTTTATTTGTGTTTTTTCAAAAAATGGGTAGTTTGCACAAATTGTAACTTTGACAGAGGAAAATACATCTTTTCTCAGTCCACCCGTGACCATGGAAAGCTGGAAAGCTTCCGAAACGTCGGGAACTAAAATGAGATAATATACGCGATATAATCCGTTAAATTGTTTTATTACAGACCAAATGTTAAGTTGGTAACTGTGAGGTTGGCATATGAAATAAATACATTTTTTAAGTTTGGAAATGAACGGTCGGCGCAATAAAATTCCGCGAAACGGGAGTTGGAAAGTCATAATCGGCCTAACAATTTCCTGCGAAAAATAAGAGAACCCTCATCGGACTTCTCCGTCGTCATGCTTTTATCGTCTTTTGTTATTATCTAAGATTTACATCTGTTTTTTGCATAGGTTTGGTGCTTGTAAGCGATGCTGTAGCGCCTCAGGGATTGGCCGACGGCAGCTACCACATCGGGCCGCAGGCAGTGACGGTGCAAGCGGGGAAGGCCTATGTCGCGGGCACCAAGACGCTCTGCGGCAGCACCGCGGTGCTGGACGAGTGTGTGCGCACCTTTAAGGAGGCTACAGGTACAGTTTACCCGACTGCGGCAAAGCCAAAAGGGTTATGATTTTATTAACACTGACTTTGAATTGGACTATTATTAAGCTAATATCCTTAAGAATAATAGTGAAGAGAGCGCAAACACACAAACAGGAACACCATCCGTGGCCACTTAGAAAGTAGCTGTGAGGAAGCCACAGGTAGAGTCGGTATCAAATGGTCTATAGTATCATCCAAAGCGCCATATACACGATGATTTTTAATCGGTGATCAGGAGTAGGAAAATCTTAATATCTAGCTTAAATTAATCTTAATTGACGAGGTCTCACGTAATTACCTCACTGTTTAATTAATTAAAAGTTTTCAAAACGAAGAAACACTCATACATGGTTCTCCTACAATTGAAGTTACGTACGATACGTCAAGTGCCAGGCGGGAAATTTGATGTCTTAAGTCAATAAACTTTATGCATATGACAATGACAAGATTGACATATTATTACTCATATATTAACATTGCCATTAATTTTCTGAAGAGGTTGTAGGCTCACAGATACAGATTAGTAGGGTGACAAGGAACTCAGGAATAAATTTATTTCAAATTAATGATTTCATCAAAAAAAAGTTTGATTAAATCTACCTAATTACGAATTTAACGTGACCGTCATCAATTACTTACTTAGAAAAAATGGTTCCTGATCACCGATTAAGAAACATCGTGAATATCGACACGTATCTTTATACTATAAGAAGAAAAAGTGTAGCAATACATTTGGCGCTTTGGAAACTGCAGAATATTTGATGCTGACCGTACAGTCGCGTTAGTTTATACATCATAATAAGCGTCATTATAGTAGGAAGTAGGTCTTCAGGTAGATCCACTTTGAACGTCTCTCCAAATGACTTCCACAACGAACTTTTTCTGCATTCATCGACTTCCGGCGACCCTAACTAGATCGTCAGTCCATATTGAAGGGCCACGTATTGCCTTTCGGTCCGTGGTCTCCGTTTGAGAGCGATTTCCATCGGCCGTCGGTTCTTCGCCTTATTCAGTCTCGCGAAAATACGTATCTACAACTTTCAGCACCGAATGTGGTGGTGATCGGGAGCGATGAAGTAGTATCCCAAGGTTTTGATTCATACAAATACAAAATTAGTGCTAGAGTATATGAAATTAATAGTGTCACTAGTGACAATGATTATGTATTTTTAAAATAGCTGACCAACCCAAAAGGCGTTATTACTTGTTATTGGCGGTCATTCTCCAAACAACGACCGTGTAAATAATCTCCAACGATGGACTACGATTATTGTGATTGTGAAATTGCATAAGTTTAAAAATTATTCACACTAATGATGTGGCACTTATTGTTTCTCCAATAGTAAATAAAAACGGCTATAGCCCGGAAAGATGCTTTACTGCCCTCGCCATGATGCGAATTTTCAGTGGTACTAATTTATTTTTCACATCACTCGCTCGGAAAGGTTCAATTTACAGCACCAAATCTGCGTGGAAAAGTCCATTTACTTACATTTTCCTCGCTTTAGTGAGGCGAAAAGTTGTGTGTTTCGCATGTCTCGCTACGCTCAGGAATCTATATCTGAACCCCTAGTTTCGCTCGTGGTTCAATTTTAGAATCCTTCGCTTGCTCGGCTTTCAATTTAAGCACTTGGTCAAATAACTACTTTGCAGCTTTGCATAGCAAATAACTATTACTGGCAAGGATGTATCTTTGACAACAGACGTTAGAAATCATTGTATGTCACCAATGAAAACTAAAAGAAAACAATACTAAATATTTCGAGATATAAATGAAAATACCATAATAATGCCATAAAATCCACTATGATTCAAGAAGAGCCATTTTGAATACGAGTAAATTTTTATATCACTAGAAAAACGAAGGGTTAAGTAGTATTTCGATAAAAAATTTTTGAAATTGGTTATTGACATGACCGATACTGACATTTTATAATGAAGTCGTATTGAACTGGTTAGTTTGTTTGTTTGTTTTTTTTTAATAATTTCAGACATTCGTTTATTTGAGTTTGACTTAATTTTTTTCTCTTATTTAATCCCGCCCCTACAAAAAAGACATATAATAAAAACTACTGATGGCATTTGGCTGTGCGAAAATAAGTACTAAGTCTCAAAACCCCGCTTACCGTTTTGCAAAACCTGACTATACATGACATATGCACATTATTGCCATTTGTGAACTGTTTGTAGCGACACTATCTCAGGGAAATGCCGTAACTTGTCAGGCCATAGATACCTAAATTCTCAACATCAGTTTGAATGCCTGCGATGTGAAGCGTATTGGTTACTAATAGAGTTGAGGCAGCCTTGTTAGACAATAGCGTACTTGACTGACAGATCAAATCAGTTCCTTTTTTATGAACTGTCAAAACGGTCAGAAAGTATGAAGTTTGAAAGGAAAAAAGGTTTATGACGTCATGATTCTATACGGTCAAATAGCCTCCTTATTTTTAGTTTTTGATCATTTTAAAATCGTCAAAGGCTTAAAAATAAGTATTCATTAATGTTTCCTACGTATTTTCAGAAATAACATTTAACTGTAAGCGTACATCATTTATGTTGACTACAGGAAAGTACCCAATAGGTAAACCTATAGGGTACCTCCAGTTATCCTAGAAACTTAAAATTTGGTATGAAGGTAGCTTATAGCACGAAATAAATCTGAAAATCTTAATTTTTAATGTTTGTCTATATTATAATGGTTACTGACCAGTATATCATCATCAGTCGTTCACTCTTGGCAGAGTGGTCGTAGTTACGGCAATGGTGTCCACATTTGGATCCTCATCCTCGTCCTTCTTCTGACAGACAGCAACTCTCGCGATGCGTCTCCATTTCACCCGGTTGTGTGCGAAGCGAGTGCACTGTACCATAGTGCTCTGTGTGGTCTTTTTAATAAGGTCGGTCCAGCGAGTTGGTGATCGGCCTCGTCTTCTCTTGCCTTCCATCTGGCCCTGTACTACCAACCGTTCCATGGAGTTCTTATTTCGGGAGATGTGGCCTAAGAACTTCAATACTCGAAACTGCACAGTCGCCGAGAGTCTATCCTGAATCTGCAACTCTTTAAGGATAGAATTGTTGGTGCGAAAAGCCGTCCATGGGATCCTCAGAAGGCGTTTCCAGGACCAAATATCCATCGCGTCGATTTTTTGTCTATCTTGTAGCCTAAGAGTCCAAGTTTCAGCGCCATAAAGAAGGATTGGAAAGACAAGGCACTTCATTAAACGGACCTTTGTCTTTTTGGTTATCCTTCTATCTTTCCAAATCTTTCCCAACCATTCCACTGCCGACCTTGTGATAGCGCATCTCCGCTTGATCTCGGCTTCACATCCTCCAGGGTTTGAGACAGTAGAACCGAAGTAGACATAGCTTTGTACTACTTCACAGTTGGCTATGTTTAGTACGTTCATGCTGACTTGTTCGGCTCGATCCACAACAAACCAATTGACTCCAAACCGCGTACTTTGGAGTAGAGATCTGCTAACACTGGATTTTCATAGATTCGGCCGTTGTTAGCATATATTCTGTACGGAACCCGACTTGGACTTGGTCGGTTTTTAACGTTTATCCTTGTATTATAGAAATTAGAAGACATAAAATTCAATAGGATAAATTCTTTAACAAATTATTTTGATAAAAAGGTCTTGTATTTTACCGTGCTGTGAGTATTCACAGAAGAGATAATGAATTTGTATTAATGGATTACAATATTCCAGTATTCCATTAATCTAATACAAGATTCCGCAGAGTAGCGCCTGAAACTATCAATTAATCAATTGGAAGTCAATGAAATAGCAAGTAAACAACGACTACAAATGCAGAAAGTCTATTTCTCAAAATGACATGGTACTCAAAACGACCACTGAGCAGAAGGTCTTCTTCTCTGAATGGCTTAATATCAAAACGACTAGTTCGAAAAACGGCCACCTCGTGGAACGTCTACATCTTTAAATGCCCTATAAGTAAAACGACTAGATCGCAAAGCGACCTTTTTTGCGAAACGTCTGTATTTCTTGGTATCAAAACGCCTACTTATCAAAATATATAGCTATACCTAATATCGAAAGAAAATTTATAATATATTTTTTACTAAATGACCCGGTTCGTATCACCGACGTCTATATGAGCATTCTGAATATAATATATATCCGTTTTCACATTTGCTGTTTTCCGGCCAGAAAAAAGTAAGACATACCCTCGGCCTCTTTCGACTATAAAAAATCCTGTTACATATTAAAATAATACAGGAGTATAGCAAACAAACAACTTTATTTCATTCAACGTAACAATAACATTAACTTAAACTGCACTTATTGTTGCGAAAGCAAATTTTATGTTCTTAAATTATTTACACATTTTAAAAATATTCTTATCCCTGTACTAAGGGAAAATTTTATCACTCAATGAAGGAGCCACTTTATAAAACATAACAGGCACATTTATATGCAAACTAATATTGGAATTCGATGCTTATATTGGTGAAAATAATCATTTATAATTTTTTTTAAATCATTTACACATTATATTTTCTTCTGTTTCCGCGATTATTACTCATTGAAATAAAACAATTTAACGGATTATATCGCGTATATTATCTCATTTTAGTTCCCGACGTTTCGGAAGCTTTCCAGCTTTCCATGGTCACGGGAGGAGGAGGAAAGCTGGAAAGCTTCCGAAACGTCGGGAACTAAAATGAGATAATATACGCGATATAATCCGTTAAATTGTTTTATTTCATTTACACATTCTTAAACTGAACTTGATCTCTGTAATATTCTTAAGGAACTCAAAAGGGCTAATGTCTCCTCCATTAAGCGATTGGAGCTCCTTTTTACATTTTGTGTCAAATATTATGTCTTTTTTTTTGCGGTTTGTAGAGTTTAATATAGATTTACATAACTTTATGCTTTGGTACTGGGCTTCAATTTTTAGGGTTTCCAGAAAAAGAACGAGTGTTGGCTTATGCTGCATCCTAATATTAAGGCGGCGATGCCACGCCTCTAAGGAGTTGATTGTACGATTCCGTTCGTTACAACAAGACAACATAATTGTTTGTTTTAACCAGTATCTCTCAATATACTTTTTGAATTTTTAAAATTCTGCACAAGCTGGACCATTTGTTACAATAGCTTGCCACCCGTTACAAATTAAAGCAGCAGGTAAAAGAGGCAGATTTGCTGTCATTCTAACAGTGTTTTTTTGTTCGGATGTCATTGTCATTCCACAGTCTTCAGCATTCTTTCAGACATTTCTGTTAAAATGATAATAACACCCTGTAACCGTTGAATGTTCAAAAACGATTTTAAAGGCGTTCATCTGGCTTAGCTCATAGTCATATTTGTATTTTCTTATATTGATACCGAGCACATCACGTACTAAGGTAAATAACGCTTTATATGTTCTTTGACTTTTGTTGGGCAACAATGCAAACACGACTGGAACAATGTTTGTTGCAATTTCGGAGCTTCCTGAATCTACGTGTATGGTAAACAGCTGGAAGAATGGTTGGGGTACACGTTTGAAAGTGCCGTCACCGAAAAACAATTTATTGTAGCCAGCATAATATTGTACAATCTTTAGGTTTTTCCTAGGGCAAAACAAAAAGATCTTGGTTTCCGTGTCCAATTCATACTCCGCAGCTAAAAAATCATGTCCTATCATCTTCGGTATTTTGACACTGCCCGACTTTGTAAACACTGTAGTTTCAACTTCCAGAAAATTACGTCTTGCTCTACCCAAAGCATCTTTTACCGACTTAAAACACGGAAATTGGACTTCATCGGGTACGTTGCTTACATTAATGTGTGAAAAATAGGCTCTTTCAAAGTTTAGCTTGACGGATTGCATATTTTCACAGACATTATCCTTTGCCTTGTCAACAATAATGTCCCTCACAATTTTGTTAGGATCTGCTTCGCAAACATGTTGAGCTTCTCGAACAACTGTATCGTTTTCTCGTTTGACTGTTATCGATGCACTACACTCCTCTCGTTTGTTGCATCGCCAAAAAGAAGTCCCGTTTTTGTTATCCGATACGTGGTTATACTTGTAGTCTCCGTATATGCAGGCTTTTTTAACTTTTTTCCTTTCCATATTTGTGAATCAGCAGCGACGCAAAGAGAAAATATAACATTACCTGTCATTAAGTGTCACAGATACTTGTAATGATAAGTTTTAAGTGGCCTATATTGTTGCCTGTTTTGTAACCAACCTTTATGTATGTAATTGTGGAAGGATAGTTTTTTGGTAAAGGAGGTTAATCGGACTCTTTAGGATACAACTGCTAAAATGGGAGGAGAGTGATTGATAATGATGATACGACGATAATAACGAATATGAATATGAATAATATTAATAACTTTTATGCCATTTTAATAACAAATATTTTTGCTACTAAGACATTCTAAGATTAGGCATTTAAAGATGTAGACGTTCCACGAGGTGGCCGTTTTTCGAAGTAGTCGTTTTGATACTAAGCCATTCAGAGAAGAAGACCTTCTGCTCAGCGGTCGTTTTGGGTACCATGTCATTTTGAGAAATAGACTTTCTGCATTTGTAGTCGTTTTGCGATCTAGTCCTTTTGCAGAACAGGTCATTTTCTAAATCCAGTCGTTTTGATACCGACCCCTTCCTATGCGGCCCTCATAAGGCAATAGGGATGTTGACAACTTTTTTCTGGGGTATGTTTATAGGTCGACCTTTCAATAATAGAAAAACTGGTGAAAACACTACTTCAATGTCATAAAAACTCCACGAGGTACAACAACGTTAAAATCACTTTTTTGGACTTTCCCAAAAATGCTCCATACTGAACCCTAGGAAGGCGTGACGTCACACCTTCCTACCTTATATGGGGAAATTAATAACTTTGTTCTGCAGCTTGCGTTTATCCGAATGGTAATGATATCTATACTATTATAAAGTTGTAATAATGAAATGTCTGTACATTGAAGATATTTTCAAAAAAAATATTGTTATGGACTATTTGGAGGTCACTAAAACAAAAAATATTTTTTTGGATTTTATGTATGTTGGTATGCATGTGTCGTTGTGGCTTCATCGCGCAAAATCGGCTTAACAGTTTCCACAATTTTTGGTACACGGGTAGCTGGGTATTTCCAGATGGATACAGGATACTTTTTACCCGACTACGCTGAACATAAAACGACGGGTTATGACTTTCTCCTCCGCGAACGAAGTTGCGGGCATCTTCTAGTTTATTCATATATTCTATTCATACTTTAAAAATTGACTTTCCCACCTATTTTTAAAGGCTTATAAAACAAGATACCCGTAATGTGTCGAACTCGAAGTTTTTTTTTAAGCTTTTCGTCATAAAAACTACCATTTCGAATCAAAATTTTATTATTATAACGGTATCTCAAAACTTAAATTAAATGAAACCCCATTCCAACTGCAAAATATATTTTTTTTTAGTTGCCGCCATTTGCCTTGTAAGGCATAATGGTGTTTCCATAAATAGGTTTGTCTGCTATTGCGAAAATTAAAGATAATTTTCTATTTTCAGATTGCACCTTGGAGTATGCATTGGAAACAGCAACCTTGCACCCTGCTCGAGCTCTCGGCATAGACGACAGAAAGGGAAATCTCAACTTCGGGAGCGACGCTGACTTCGTTGTCATGCACCCCAAAACACTTAAAGTTTTATCCACTTGGATAGCAGGAGAATGCGTATATAAATCTCAAAGCAATGGAATATAAAATATCCAAATATTCGGTTTATCAACTTTTATAGTTAATATCGTACAAAATATGCGAATAATGAAATATGTATTGACATAAAAACTTGTATTGTGATAAGACTGAGAAAAATACAAAAAAGAATTTAAGTAGGAGGAGAAATGCAAAGAGCTGACGATTTTAAACAATATGTCGGATGTTTAGACGCTTTGTTTAGTGTTGTGTACACTTCCAATGCTTATAAATACTATGTATACACATGTATAGGTACTCTACTTCCACGCGGATGTTTTGGCAATCCCTGAATTTATGTAATAAGAGTAACCCACAAATAAGACCCATTTAGCACGTTTTAACAGGCCCCATAAAAATGTTTCAATTTCCTCGTAAGTCCAGCAAATTACTTCAATAATAATTGAAGTCCTGCTCAGTATGCATAGAAAAATACATGTAATCTAAACACTTATAGAGTAGAGATTTTAAACACTTCAAAATCTCTATCGAATCCAGTAGGTTGTAAATCATATTTCTTACTATCAAGAATGATCAGAACTTTGAAGGGCCGCACTCAGGATAATAATATTATCCTGAGTTCGGCCTCATATTATAAACTTATCAATCGATAAACAAACTCTAATGCATAGTTTTATTATTTAAATTTTGTAGGAAATTTTATGTTACGTAACAGTCAATGTAATTATTTTGTTTTTGTATTAATATTTGTTTACTTTACAACTATGGACTAACGGTTGATTCAGATGAGAAAAATTCACAAAGATGTTGCACTAATCCGAATGCGTACCTGGTCTTGTCTTAGTGACCCATATGTGGCGCATGGACTTGTGGGCTACTTCGTCGCGACACATATATGGGGCATTGGACGTTGAAGGTGTTAAAGTTCTTACACCATGTGATATAGATATATAGTTTAAAAATGCGTTTATCCATTTTAACTCTGGAACGTGTTCTTGATCATTAGTCGCGTCGGGGTTTAAATAGACTGACTGCATTTCAACTGCAACTTGTTCGGTCGGCCAATAAACTGCTCTATCACTTTTCAACTATAAATCATAAGTATTAAGGTTCAAAAGTTGTAAACTAATTTCTTGGCCGTCCGTACGAGAACTGCAATTCAACTGCCCGCCGACTGCACGGCGGCGGCGTGCAATCCTCACGCCGAATGTTTGTTGGGAAATACTCGTACTTTATTATATTCTCCATTTTGCGGTCGCGTTACCTACCTTTTTTCGCAGAACCTAAAAAGTTAATCATGTTACCAATAAGTAGACTCTTCTTATCACTTATTAAAACCCATTTACTTTATTGATTTTTATAATAAATATACTTTATTTTACACTATTTCTTTGCTTTCTGACCCATTACCTCCCTTTAGCGGCTTAAGGGTGCGTTTCCACTTCCACTGAAGAGGAGCTGTGCATTGAGGGGCTGTGTGGCAGATATTGAGGCTGGTGACCAATACATCGCTTTCAACTTTTGACCGCCACGGTCGGCAAATGACGCCAACCAATACCTCTGTCTGTATTCACTATTTTATTTTACCAAAACGCCACAGCAATAAAATACAATGGACCATCCATTGTATTTTATTGCTGTGGCGTTTTGGTCACGTCTTATTACTTCGCTGCATGGCGCTCAAAAGGTAAAAACCGACACGGGCGAATTTGAATTTGTAGAATGCGCACAGCTCGGCTCCATTCCGCTTCAGTGGGAACGCACCCTAACGCTTGGATGCATGAAGTATCTCTAAATAAAGGTAAATGCTAGTCCACTTCACTTCTAAATGTGATATATTTTAAAAGGTCAATAAAGTAATTAATTGAAAGTAAAAAAAGGCAATGTGTCAAAATAGGAAATAAACATAGACGAATAAACCTGTTGGGCTATCATAACTGGCCGTGACTTGGTTTGTCACTGTATGGAATGGGAAAATTTGTCGACTGTCACCAGTTGGAGCTGCATTACAAGTACCAACCTACTTCCTCCATAGTTATCGATTGTGGTACGACATTACCAACCCAATAATGCAGAAGAGGAAAAAATCCCCATGACACAATAATCGTACGGCGCAATAGTGTCGAAAGGCAATAAGGGCCTGCACACCGCTTTTTGTTAACCTTTTCGACGCTTTGACAAATAATCACTCATATGCCATGACATCATTAAGACTAACATGACCCGTCCGTATATCAATAGGCGTCGGTCTATAGCGGTTTAAATGTTTTCACGCATATATCTGACGTTGGCGTGCAACCTGCGGTGCGGATATATGCATCGTTGGCGTCCAAAAGGCGCCGTCGACGCGCGTTTTTATCGATACACATGCGAGTCAGTATGCAGCTCTATGGAACGAAAAACGCGTTGTCGTCACGCGTTCCTAAAGCGCACCGCGTCGGTACGTTTAAAAAACGCGGTGTGCAATGGGTCTGGAGTTACCGATATTCATCTTGAATTGTACAGTAAAAGGGAAATCGGAAAATATGTATACACTTCGGAACTTATTTTGTGGGGAGCTAGGCAATCGTATAAATATTTCCAAACGTGACTACCAATCGTTCCACTAGATCTCCCCTTACCTCCAATTCTATTTTCCTATTTTTTTCCCTGTGGCCCACCTTTTTCATTGTAAGTTATTTTTATGAAAAAAATCCCATTCCAAGATGAGTCGCGAATTTCCAGACCCTGAGTCAATTAGACGCTTGAGATTTACACTAACTGTCCCTCGCTTCCATCGATAACCTGGCTCAGCGCGTCCATGCATTACATATAAATGCAAATGCTCGATTGGGTAGTGATTTACATGTAGACGTGGACGTGCCCAGCTAGCTCACCAGTGTTAGTTACATGTAATGCATTAAGCCAGTCTTACGACAGGGCTATTCGGTTCTTAATTTAGTCTGCGAAAAACTCATACACATTCAGTAAACACTACTCGACGATTGATGACGCTATGATCTTCGCAACATTAGATGTCTAAGAGCCGATTCACACTGGAATGGCAGCGGCGCGGCGAGCACTCAGTGGGATATAATTTTAAACTTTATCTACATACTTAAGACCAGTGTGCCTACCATGAGAGCAGAGTTTACGATCGGCGCTAGCGAGTATCTCGTATCGAGTCAGTGCACTTCTCTCGCACACGCTAATAGTGCGAAAGAGATAGTGTTATCAAGCGCTCGATACTCGCTCGTGCCGAACTCATGGTAGGCGCACTGTATCGTTATAATCGGGGAACATACATAAAAAAAAATACAAACAGTCGAACATAGAACCTCCTCCTCTCCTGCCAAATAGTTTGGAACACACTTATTTCAAGTGTCATAAAGACGTGTAGCGAACTATTTGGTGACTTTAGGACCATTTGATGCTGAATGAACTTCTTTAAAAACTATTATAATAAAAAAAGTGTCATGCTAGGACATCTCATATTATTTAACATAGTTTACCGTATGACAGGACGTGAACTTTATGGATTTTGGGACTGTCTTCATTTGAGGAGCGGGTCGGTATCTGTCAACAATCTCTCAACACGCGGGCAAACCGGAAAAGGCTTTTGGCTTTTAAACAGTAATAGTAGTACTACTGAGTTCAACAGGTACTACGAACTCCTAGCCCGTGGACAACTTCATTAATCCACGGGGAATTTATGGCCCGTAGGCAGATTTATCTTCGACAGCCAACTTATCATGTTTCCGTATTTGTGTGAACCCAATGTGGGGGCATGAAGTTTTTTTTAGGAGTCCATGCTCCCACTGTGGTGTCACGTCCCCATACTTAAATGGGACAGTTTGACTTATGACATTGCCAGATCGTATGAGGACAGTGAACGTATTAACACTGACTATCCAACAAATCAATGCAAAGTTCATTATTATAACTATTATAAGTAATGCAAACTTAACCTTTTAACAATTACAGCATACTTATTGTTCTTATTAAGTTTGTACGGTCCTAAGGGATAGTAAAATAAAACAAAGTTTTAGTGGCATGGAAAATCTTTATTGAAGTAAATATATTTATAAAGTCAGTACAATTTAAGTTCAATAGTTTCCAAAAATATTAAAGTGCAGGTTGCTGATCACCTGGCAATGTTAAATATGATTATTTCTTAATTAAAATACAAGCTAATGTTGAGAAAACTGTAATATGTGAATAATAACATGTATATACCTAAATAAAATCATGACAAAAATATATTTTAGGCAGGCTCTGAAATACACTGCTCTGTGCTGTTGTTATCCTGGCCACAATTCACGAGAATAAACTTAAAATTATGTGAAAAAAAAAGAAAACCGCTAAGGTCACGTGGAAACCGCACTCGTCTTATAAACTAAACAGAAGTAGGAGTGCAATGACTACGCTAAAATAGTCCATTTCCCAGTAACGTTAGCGGCTATAATAATTTGGTCAAAGTAAGATGTGCAACTAGTTCAAACAAATAAATTCTACTTCTGTCCACGGGAGCATAATGGGAAGTTCACACACATCTTGTTGAATGAGACCTACTCGATAGTCAATATGCATTCAATTCCTTATACAGCAAACACGACCTACCGTGGACAGGCATAACCAGTTGGGCATCTTAACAATAAGTTTCAATACAATAAAATTAAACATCAAGTTACAAACCACGCAATGTATATTCATGTATACAATATTACTAAGTGTATTTATGTATATAATGTAAATACATTTTCATGCAAAACAAAATAATATCATGGAATATTAAAAGAGCCAAAATATCTGAGATTAACTCTACTTTGATACCATTAACTTCTAAGATCTAGGCACAATGCAGCAGAGACTCCTGTATGGATTACATAATAATTTTCGTTGACTGTGGGGCAAAACGGTTTTTATTTATACAGTCAACACCATCACACAACGTATACTGAGGATTTAGCTACTGCCACTGTTACATTAGAATAAGTTCCGGCACCAACTAGATATCTGTCTATAAAGAGGTTAAACAAACCCACCCCGAACAAGGACAAGTTGAGCCAATTTTGACAATTAAACTCATTATTGCTTTCGACTAATCTCTTATTTGCCAATCTAGCAAATTATTATTATCAAATTGCCAGAAATTAACCAAGCGATCTGAGAACGCGTAGATCGTCATATAATCAAATTATGAATGTCCTAAATAAATGAATAGGAGTGATATTTGATATAACACAGGATCAAGTATGTCAGAGGCAGTGGTACGCTACTGTGCTGGTGCTACTGAGGCCCCTTGCAGCTCGCTCTCGCGGCAAGCCGCTGGAAAGGCAAACAACTATATCTAATAAACTTCAACGTTACAATGTTTGAAATCTTTACGGAGGGTATTGTCTGTTAGATATAATTTCGTGTTTGAAGTCCAGCCATCCAAAATATTCGATGTGGACTACTCCCTAAGTTTAAAATACTTTCAACAGAATTAAAATAATTATTGAGCAATATATTCTTAAGAGAATATAGTAGAGATTTGCTCGGCTGCACCAACTCTACGAAAATTCATATCTTCTATATCGAACACCTACTGATGCACACTCCACAAATGTCATATTTTAATTGTAAGAATTTAAAATCAAATTACAACGAATAAAATGTATCTTTGGAGCAAAATTATATTTGCATTTTTACATGCACCTTTCACACAAAATATTACAATATTGTTTACCTCGACGCAGAAATGACAAAAACATACAAGTGTAACTTACAATATACTTAAATCTAATTTCAAAACAAAAGAAATAGCCATTTGCCATTAACATGTTAATAAATGAATGTAGAAAATCGGGAGTTGCAGACAGATTCTATGTAAACTAATTATTTTGGATGATATGTTTTGTCATTTACTGAATAATTTGTGAGATGAGATATCTAAATGGCCGTCTATGTGAACAAAAAATTATGCTTAAAGTTAGAGTCAATTAAAGATAAGATCACTACAATACGTAAATACCAAGAATTGTATATTAAAATATTTGTACTTTTACTGACTAAAGGAAAAAAACATTGGCAACTGCTAATAATCCTACTTGTAAAAAAAATAACTTGTATAATGTAGATTGAAAACGGTCATCTCAAATTCGTTCACTCTAAGATGTGGAATGCAATTAGAATTCTTTAACAATATTAAAAGGTATAATAATATATTAAATTTTTATAATCAGCTCAACAATGTATATAATCTATAATAATTTAAAAGCCTAGATCCAAACTGTGATATTTATTGCACAAGCACACATGTGGCTTAAAATTCCAATGGGAATAGAGCTCACAACCTTATTTATTACGAGTTATGTTATTTCAGAACAGTGGAGATAAAACTGGTAAGGGTGAATAAATTAAATCGTTTTCAATCTTTGAGCATGCTGTCTTTACCGTCTGCGAGATAATGGAATTAGATGAGGATGCCGTGTTAAGCTTTAATTCCATCTAGTTACGAGCGACCCGTCGCGTCGCGTCGCGTCCGCGATATAGAATAGACTCGTTATGCCACAACACTCCACCGGAACCATTGAGCTGTGCTTGGTGCCACAACATAGGCAATACGCCCACCTCCAATAGGGAGGGTAACATTAGAGCTCACCTTGTGCGCTGCGAACCCTACCGCATCACGATACTTGGCACTAACAACACCGCCGGCCTTCGCCCGCCCACGCTAAGCCAGCTCGCAACGCCTCACGCGTCTAATACTGAACTGCTCAATGCCGAGGAAGTCCGCAGTTTTTCAGTGCCACTTAAAGTGATTCTACAACTACAGAAGTAATTTATTGCTGAATACATAAGGGAATAGATTCAAGAGAAATATATATACCAAAAATTGTTTTTAAAGTGTATATAGGTAACTTTTAAGATCTTGAGAAAGGCTACTGTAATGTACTCTAATGATACAATTATTATCAAGTAATGTCAATGGACAATAAATACCATTTGACCTGCCATTATCCCATGACAAAGTGCTTAGGTACTTGCTACAGCAAGAATATACAGCCAAGCGGACGCGAGGCGAATACCCGCCGCGCGCCGCGCCCTCTATCTAATAAACATCTCTAAACAACGCCACCGTACAGGCAAACTTGTGATACTGTTGTGTATATCCAATTGGAACTCTAACAACTACAAAAAATGTCTACAATGACACCTACGTAAGATATAATTATGGCAAGAACAAAGGAAACTGTCGACGAAACGATCACAATCACAATCAATGCAAAAGGGGGGTAAACGTACAAACTATAATACTTTCAAATACAAGAATGTTCGTATCATTTCAGATGTTTATGAAATTACCTTTTAATGATATTTCAACGTTAAATTTATTAATATTGGAATTCACACAAAATAGTATAATTTGTAAAATTATCCAAAACTTATCACACCACTTTTTTAATAATTTTTATGCAACCCTAAAGCAACATTATTAGCGTCATACGCTCCCTTTGGGGCTTTATAACTTCTATTTCGGTTACTTCTACCGCACTAACACGCAATAATTTTGATCAATGACAACAAATAAAAATCGAACATTATAATATTAAAACCCTGAATACTAAAACGAAAAAATTGGCAACAATTAGTAACTAATTTTTTACAAATATCATACAATAAAATAATTACTATGTTCATGCACAAATATCGTAAGAAAATAATTTGGCAGTAAAAATTCGTAAATCTAAAGGCCTAAACACACTGGCCAAAAATACTATTTAAATAATAGGCCCAGAACGTATAACTAAACAAAATAGTAAAATGACAAAATCAGAGTATTAACCACACCTACTCATCCGCGAGGGTATGTAGACTCGTTACTTTAAACCTAGTTAAAATAAAGAAAATAAAATTCCCTAATGCTATCGGGACAAAAATCCTGAAACAAATAACTTAAAAACAATATGAAAAATAAACCCAAAAGTTACTCACTAATCAATAGAGGATTCAGACTCAACACCGGGCGCAGCCGCCCTTCCCGGCTCGCCGGCTGCCGACGCCGGCGCCCCGGCCCGCCGCGACAACTAACCGAGTCACGCTCGTCTCAATGTCGTCTCTCAATTATTGCTTATATCACATAACATGTCGCTAGTGTATTCAATATTGAAGGAGAACTGTCTCAATACACACAACAAAATAAACTATCACTAATTAAGTACAAACGTTTCATACAATGTGTTACCTTCCTATATTGTTAGTACTACAATAAATTATTGGATCTTATTATATTATAGCTCAGAAACATATCAATATTGATAGTTGATACAAAAACGTGCTATATTTTGGTAGTGTCACGGTAATATTTGCTTTCATATTTGCTATAACAGATTTTCACCGTTTGTTCGAAACTTTAAAAGCCGATGGGATATTCATGTATGTTTAGTAATTGAAAGTTACTTAATTGTAGAGAGCGAGTTTTAACGAAAAACGTACTAATAAAAAAATATCACATATAGGTGGTATGGTAAAATATTATTTTTTTAGCTTTTAACGTTAAGTACCAAGATTCGTAAAATTTAAAAATGAACACCAATATGACGCCGTATATAATGCAATGACCGACTTTATATAAATTACTATAGGGAAATTTCTCTTATCTTTATTATTATAATTATATTATTTTATAATACTCTTGAGGTTAAAATGAATGAAGTTGCATGCAAGTTTAAACGACAGGCGTGTATAATATTGACCATTACGTATTGTGAAGAACGCGCTTTTTGAGCTTGATCTAGCTTCACTGGAGTATAATACCTAGGATCTAAGCGAACCCGCTCCAGTGGGCTGCAATCGAGGGCAAAAATAAGACGCCACAAAATGTAAACTACATGTTTTTAAAACTACTATGACAGTAAAGTTGGTATGCACATATATTCAAACATTTTGTGGGTATATTTAACCAAACTCTTGACTGGACATAACACTACATAGATGTAAAGTCAAATAGTTAGGTACTCTAAATTCTGTGAAAATCTGTTATTTTTATATTGTACTGTCACGGCTGACTCAATTGCCTATTTTAATGACGCATTTCACCTAAAAGTAACTGTCTAGGATTCTAAATAAATGCTACCCACCCTAGGAGAATATTGAAAATGTATACTCGTTACGACACTAGACATCGATTACTTTTAGACGACAATGAATCATCAAAATAAAATCTCAATTTTGAACATTAAAATTGAATAATTATAAAAATATATAATTTGGCGCATATGACCAATGTGATGGTAATGTGTATGTAATGGCAGATTCACGTATAAATATACTTATCTGGGAATATTTATGAACGACTTTATAATGCCCAATATTGACGAGCAACACATTTGACAGAACACTTACTCTCTTTTTAATACTAAGATAATGGAATAAATTTTGCAGAATTTATTGATTAATTCGTGAATAAGTTTTCAAAATCCTGCACATACTTTGTGACAGGTATTGTGACCTATTACTTTGCAATAACAACTAACGACTCGAATATTCAATATGTAACCCTACTTATTTACTTATGCCGTAGGCTATATAAACTGGTGCACTCCATATCTCTATGGACAATGACTATGAAGCTCTTCCCAATACAACGCCGAATATATGTATATAGATGTGCAAATTTCGACTTGAAAATATACACAAAGATGCCAGAGTAAATGTCTGTGTGTTACTCCTAAACGTCAAGTATAATATCGTACCTACTAAATTATTGCAACGTTACTTACTGAGGCTTTTCAATAATAATTCAGCATTGTGCTGGTTCATTATAAAGGTTTTGAATGAACCAAATTTATACAACATAGTGTAGCCTACGCATGAAAAAATTTTCAAATATGTAATAGGCTCTCAAAACAAGAGTACATGAAAAAACATTTTGTATAGACACAAGAATTCTGTAAATGGTAAATATATTTTAACGGACAATATATAATATTGTATACGAGATTAACCTAAACTAGATGGCACGTTATTTTAGTGTCGCCTCCTTTGGTCATTGCAGGACTAAAATTTCGTTAACAATAAACTCAATTGTGCGTTCGTATGTGTTCACTATCAAGCGAATGACTGTTCTACGTGTACGCAATCATTAAATGACACTACTAACCATGGGTAACATGTCGGAACAATTCAACTTTTGGAATGAGGCGACACTCCCACGCAGTCCCCTAATTGACATGTATTAACTTCACTCGAACTAGGAACCATACCAGCTGCTAAATTTAGGAAACAAATAATATGTATAATAAAAACAAATACACTAAACTTTGGATTTTCCTTCACTATAACTAAATGCAATCATATAAAATGAGACGAAACAAACCGAGAAATATACGCAAGTACTCAGTGCTTTGGAAATAATGACTTGAATGTCCTATCTACAAGCAGTGAACGATACCTACAAATAACTGCTCTCCTTGTTGTTGTAATTCAAAAACAAGGACCATCTAGGGCTGGGTAACAGATCACTGCATGCAGACAGGGTGGTAAAATCAGACTAAACATAACATGAAATTTAACACAAAATAACAAAAAATCAAATACTGGTTTAGCAAAAAATGTTAAGCTTGTAAAACAGCAATTAAATATAAAATATAGGGAATAAATGTGAGATCTTGTAGTATGCAGACTTACAGCCATCGAGTTGCTCCTCAGACAATGTATAGGGTGTTGAGGACTAGAACATGGTGGTTATTCTTAGCCAGAGTGACTATGTAGCCTTCAGAGGTTATCTTCAGCCCACAGCAACGTGAAACCTGCATAACAAGATTAAATTACTGACCAACTTCCATTTACGATGTATGATGCTTGGTGGAAAGATCTCCGTGCCGGCCGATATACGGAATAAATGTCAGCTACATTCTCGTTTCTCGATTCTCAAATTTTTTTTTATTTGTTTTTAAGCTTTAGTTGATAGCAATTTTTTTTGAACATCGTTTAGGTGGTAACTTAATAAATTTGAGAGTTATTAACACGACCTCCAATAATATGGACATATCACAGCTGGTATCCCCCCATTGTGACCTACGCTCCTAGCTACGAAATTCGTATCCGAAATGTTAAGAGCGAGGGGCCCGGGTAGGAAGAGAGGACACATGTGGTTCTACCAAGCTTTTATCGCATGTATTGATTAAGGCAAACGTAATATCATTTTCATATATTCAAGAATGACGAATCCATTTCGGGGAAATATGTTCACATAAAAGAAGGTAAATATGAATCAATAATTGTTCAGGTTTTATAATTTCACATTTTCTATTTTCGGTGAAATGAATTTGCCATCCTTAACTTACCCGAAACAAAATTTATTATTTAACATATTTTAATTAAACGGGAAGGAACCAAATATTCCTCCCTTCCCCCCTTTAAACCCCCTGATGGTTGTGATGGCTTGTGTCATACTCTACTCAGGACCCCCTAGGAAACAACTGTGGCAAGTTTTAAAGCTTAATCACCAAGTGCAAGGTGATTCGCAGTAGGATTCCAGCTACTATAAATTTAGTACAGGGAAGGGTTATAAGCCCAATAGTGCTTACTACTAGTTGGCCACGTTCTCGTAGCTGAGGCGGCACAAGAATTGGTCCTCCTCGTCAAACACTATTTTAAGGTGGCAACAAACATTCCTACCTTCACGTAAGGGCACTCGAACTCGGTGACGAGCACGCCATCTCGCGAGAACACTGCCACGTGGAACTTGTTCCCGTGCGAGTCCCCGATGAGCACGTCGCCCGCGTCCGACACGTCGATGCCATTCGGGAAGTTGGTCACGTTCTCGCAGCCGATACGGCGCAAGAAGTGGCCCTCGTCGTCGAAAACTACTACGCAGTGCCCCTTGAAATCGCAAACGTAGAATTCTTTGCCTGAAATCATTACATCTCCAATTAGAATAGGCTAGGCTATGAATAAGCAATAGACAAGTTGCACTCTTTTAAATGATACCAATCGATCCGCTTTCTTACGACTAAGAGATTTACCGTGAATTGGGGTTACTTTGATCAACGGGGTAACATTGATCACTCATTTTTAATCCATAAGAAATTTGTTTGTAAACGCGTTTATGAGATTTTATTGTTAAGGATAGCGTTCAGAAATACACTCCTAGTTTAAAAATTAATGATCAATGTTACCCCGTTGATCAAAGTAACACCAATTCACGGTATATAAACAATAATAAGAATTTATTTAATTTTTTAAATCACAGAGAAAACAGAAAATATTGTAATAATGAGATAAGAGTATTGACTCAGTCTGTCAGTTGGAGTGTGGAAGGGCGGCACCCTAGTCGAAGCCAAACAACTTTGCACCTGGCTTCCATTTGTGGCGGGTGCCTCGATGAGAGAGATATATATATGATACAAATAAAAATTGAACATTGGAAACGTGAAAATCGAGATTTAAAGTCAGGCATAACGGCTAGGGTTAAAACGGGGCATACAAATCGAGCGGCACGCGTGATGTCACAAGTGTATGGAGGAGTGACGAGTGTACAAAGATTTTCTTATTTTGGCCGCTCAAAAATGGGTTTAAGAGTAATAGTTGTTTTAATTTTTTTCCTTCATTTAAAACGTAAAGTAGTCAAGGTAACGTTTACTTTTATTTTAGACAAGAAAATAATTCTGTAATTCTGCCTTGCAATATCTAAAAGGATTGAACTTTTTTCTCTCATTCTACGCTTGTTTAATACAGTAATTTTGAAAAATAAACTCATTATCAATTATGCAATCTTTTTTGGACCACATACTACAAAGGTCCTTCAATGTAAGACATCGTAGTAAATAACTGCATATTTGAGAGAAAGAGTGAGGATAAAAACAATTTAAAAAAATCAGATATGGACAAAGTTTATCATATCTCCATGGACGGGGATTAGTCTTAATAACCTGATTATAACAAAAAATTAAAATTTTTAAAAACCCCCGACTTGTTCCACTAAACGCTAAATATATGGAGACGAGTGGTCAGATTTTCATCAAACAAAGCTAAGAACACTAGGGATAAAATTATCTATAACCCAAAAAAACCGCACTCAATCGGTCCATCCATATGAGCGCTACGATGCCACAGACAGATACACAGATACACAGAATCACAGACACGTTAAACTTATAACACCCCTCTTTTTTGTCGGGGGTTAAAAACATAACACAAACTTGAACTTACCACTAATGGCGATATCAGATGGCTCTCTCATGCACTCACTACAGTCAAACCAGCTCATCAGGTCGCCTTCTTCAGACAGAATGAAAACGGTGGGGGTGACGCTGTCCACAGCAACAATTAGGCCTTCGGCAGTCACGGCCAACCCAGCCACAATATCAATAAAACGCACCTGGAAAAAGAAATGATAACAATGATAACATCCATATAATGGGGATGATGACAAAATTTTAATAATTAGTCCGTCATGGTAGATTAACAAAAAATATTGGACACGTGTTTTTTCTCTATTTTCACATAATCTAAAAATAACGAAACTAAAATCAAAACGTCACTCCTAAGTACAAATTTTAGTTAGGAGTGACGTCACGAGCCCCCGCTCCTAAACTTTAATGCGATGTATATTAGTTGTTTTTTATTATTTTCAAAAAGCAAAAATACTAGTCCAATATTTTTTTATTATCTTGTTGACGGACTAATTATAATTTTGATTTTCATACCCATTCATGCCTGTTGTTTGTTTGCCAGTCAATATATATAAGAATGTTCAATTATTTTATTTACTTCTACCCCTGTCAAAAAATTGGGTGTCAACACCTTCACAGTCCAGTGCCCCATATATGGGTCACGACGAACTATCTCCACAAGTCCGTGCCCCACATATGGGTCACTTAGATACGACCATATACACACTCAGATTAGTATACTGTAGTGGACACACATGGACAGAACTGAATGTGGTTTTCTTAGTAGATTGTTGTAAGGAATATCGAAAGCATCGAGGGTTTTTATCGAAACGGGGCTTAATCGCGTATAAATATAATTTAACTTGAGTTGGATTTATATATGAAAATCATGATCATACGTCGTTATCGCGGGACAATTACCAATCAGATAAAGAGCAGATAAAACAGAATGACTATTTGGTAGAAACGGACGTATTCTGCCTACAGCTACTAAACATCTAAGAAGCTCTTTACACGTGGAGAGTTTTCTCAAGAAAATATCAATAAAAAATACAGCCGCAAAGGGGTATGGGTTTTTAACTGTTGTAATATGTTTCCATCTGTTTAGTTAACAAGTTTATACATAGGAAATAAGTAAATTTAATTATCTTTTAACGTCTTTCTTTAACAATTTTAACAATATATACGTACTTGTGTGAAGATAACTGTTATCGTCTACTAATTAAACGCTTACCTACTTAGAAGAAAGTCTATTTAAAAAATAAGAAAACAACGTGTGTAATTTTTACTAACGTGTATTTTTCACATGTACTATTTGGTTTTCGTAATAGATTACAAAGATTTTTTCTATATTTTCCACAGTCAATTTGCGGCGTCTAGCAGTAAATATCCATTTTAATTGACTAAATGATCATTCAACATCAACTGTTGTTGTAGGAGCATACTTGAAACGATGGAAAGAATCTAGATTAGTGGGACAAACTCATAATGATGATTCAAGTATTATCTCCTTCCCTTGTATCAATTCATTATTATTTTTTTATTATGTCAAATCCAGTATTTTTCTTCAAGACATGTTTCAGCTTTTTAAATATTCTTTTTCCATTAGCACTCAAATTTAATTTCGATATATGCTTGTATGTTTTTTGAACGATGGCTAAACTTTCACTGAGAGATAGATTCGGGCACTGCAATTTGTTTATAGCGTCTGGAAGTACCTGAAGATATTTCGCTATAAAATTTAAATCATTCCGAATTTTCGCACTGCGAAATGCTTTTTTTGCCTTTGTGATACATGCTGCGTCAGAATCACGAAATGTGTCCACAACGCCTTTTATTTCCTCGAAATACTTGTTATAGTATGTCGCAGCCTCAATCCACGTTCCCCAACGAATAATCGTTGGATTTGGAGGTAAGGGTATTCCATTAACCATTTCTTTAAATGTTTTTATTCTTTTTGGCGATTATTCACTTATTCACTTCTGGAAAAAGAACGCGAACTTGATCAGCAACTGTTAAGACCATGACCCAAACATGTAACATGGAGAAGGTTTGGGTAATTATCTTTCAATGTTAGGCATTAAGTTCGCCTTTTGTACAATAAGTTTTCTTTTGTGCAATAAAGATTAAATAAATAAATAAATAAAATGTTCTACCCGCTTTTTGCATGTACCCCCTACACCATCAGTTAATAATAACAACACTTTCTCATGTTTATTGTGGTCGGGACCCCACAAATTATCCAGTGCATTTTTGACGGTATCCGTTATACTTATATTGTTAGTTTGTTCCAATTTTTTGCTTGACAATACATGTGGAGTTCCAACTGCATCTTCAAGCAATGCACCGACCATTAGCAATTTGACGACCCCTGGCATCTGTTGTTTCATCAACACTCACATAAATAAAAGTATTTTCTTACTCCTTTTTAATTTTTTGCATTTGTTCGTCGTATATTTGGTTTACGTAATTCTGTCTCAACAAACATTCCGAAGGGACCTCCACAGTTTTTTCGAACTTTCCAGAGACGCAGTTATTGATAAAATTTTTGAATATGGGATTTTCTAACTGAGACCATGGTATATTACAGCTTACCATAAATTTGGTCAATTCCATCCTAAAATCTTTTTTGACGGATGTATGCTTTTCTGAGTTGAAATGTCGTTCCATAGAAGCTTTTCTCTGGGGGAAACTAACATTGCACTTAGTGCAATATAATTTTGTATCGCGAGCCTGTAATTCAGGATAATCCTTTGTCCACAACTCCACAAATTCATCGCACGTTTTTTTCCTTCGCGGCATTTTAAAAGCACTCGGCAATAAATATATTACACACAGTTATCAGTACGGATAATTGATAATGTACTTACTAACAAATAACAATGTCAAATAGGAAAAATTATTAAAGACTTTGCATTGCGACTGCATAGTTAATCTATTTAAGTTGTATTGGTACTCAAGTCAAGTATGGAGGTTGGGTATTAGAAATACCTAATGTGTGATACATTTTAAACTCGTAGGAGTAGGCATAGATGTTCCTCAAAATGAGTTTCGCGTCTGTTATTGCTTGTTTTTCATAATCTTTCTGTACTGTCAAATCGTTTTTGTACCCGCGATAACGACGTATGATCATGATTTAATAAAGTTTTTTTACCATCACGATCATCATGATTTTTCATCACTAAGATGATGCTATGTTCTTGTAAATACAAACATGTAAATAATGAAAACATTCCAAGACTTCGACTGGATTTCGACCAGTGCCTTGTGCCAACTGAACTAGACATTCACGGGAACTTTAACTTTAGTTTAGTTTACTTGACATATCAGGAACTGGACCAGCTTGTGTTCGATTTTTGACACTATTTGTTACAAGATCTTTGCATTTTTAACCGGCTTTTCTGCCGTCAGCGCCATGGTGAGCATTTATGGAACTAAATTCTTATCCTAACAGTGCTAACTTCATAGTTGCCACATGTTACCCTCTAGTTGGTTCGACGTTTCAGATGTCGCGTTCGTCGAAGAAACCAAAGACACTACCGAAGCTAACGAAACGGAAAGTAATTAATTAAATCATATTTATTCGCGATTAAGCCCCGTTTTTTTTTTGTTGTGATTATGAGTGAAAACCAAGTTTTAATCAAAGTGATATAAACAACTGAGACACGTCACCATAATATAATTTCAAGTGTTTTATGCTTACAGCGATCTTCTTCAAGAAATGTCCGTTTTTGGTGAAGATTTGCATGCGCGATCTCTCATTGCCACGATCACAGACTACGAACTTGCCGGTAGCGCGGACCACGGCCACTTTGCGCGGGTACCAGAGCTGACCTTCCTCCTTGCCGGCCATTCCAAAGTTAAACTTGTGGTTGCCAGACTTATCGAACACCTGTTAACAAGTTATTTATGTATTACTACGAATTATAGGATAAGTAAGGTAAGAGCCCTAAAACTGTTAAGTGTTAGTTAAGATCTAATATGCAGTTTTGCTAAAAAAAAAACAAATATTATCAATTCATTAACATATGAATGGATCAACTTTTTCTTGTTATTATTAGTACAAGAAACTTAGAAAAAATGCTAACCATACTGTGTGCTCTGCAGAGCCCTAGGCTTCGATAAGCTTCTGTAGGGGCTCCGTGATACCATAGATGATCGAAAAAATTTGGTTTCAGAAGTTGTCAGCAATCTTTCCTGAGTGAAATGTTTCTAAATATAATTTTGCATCGTTTAACGAATTTTACGATAGTGCTGGTTAGATAGATCCTTGAAAAATGGACTTATATTGGCTTTAAGGTGTCTTCTTAGTTTTAAGGTATTGAGTGGGCCATTTTCTCCGAAGTTGTACACCACGATTTTGGGTTGTCCCATACTTTTACTTAAATTTTTGACCTATTTGTGATACCCTAACCTAATGAAAAGTGAGTTTTTCTTGAATCTACGTTTAACATTGAGTAATTTTGAGTATTTACTTATTTATGAAGTGTTACGTAATTTTTTTTATAAAATATTTTCGAAGAAAAAACGACTGTTTTTTGCTGTCCCACCTCGACTGTTGATTGTAGTTTTGATGTTTTACAAAAATTCTTTGATACCATAAACAGACGACGGTTAATTATAATAGACGAATTTACACAGAATGATATTCTTAAACCATTACTTAGTTTACATTTATACACTGTATCAAAAAATAAAAAAATTTGGAGATGGAAATTGAATTTCGCGGGATTTTCCATTCCGAAAACGCTATTTTGGTCGTTATTGAACATTTTATTATATTTATTATGTTCGCAATTTATTCCACATCGCAATATTAAGCTAAAACCTCACAGAACAGCCATTTTCTTTTGGTTAATCGAACTCAAAATCCCATCGAATGTGCGCGTGCTGTAGCAGTAACATTTTGTGATTCCATCGTCCGAAACCAAATTTCTGGTAAGTAAGTTATATATTCTTTATAATATTAATTACTATACGAACAAGAAATCGAAGAACCTAAGTTTTGATCTTCTTAAAGACCTGTTCAATTGAGATACCAGTTTATGCCAAATTCGTTCGTCATTCGTTTTTGTGAAACGCAATGAAAAGGTATTTTTTTTTATTATAACCGGTTATTTTCGCAACGTCATGTCGGTATCATTACCTACTTTACTCGATTTTGTTTTGACTTTGCTGCTTGCTGAATGAATCATGTATTGTGTCAATAGAAAGATTTGTTAGTGCCCATTTTAAATTATGGGTTCGCAAGGATAAAAAGACCTTCCGGACAGTCAACTATTTTTCAGATTCTGGATGTGTAATACCGCGTAAATCTATATTAATAATTATTATAATAATTGTTGAAAGAGCTAAAGAGCATCACAATCAGTTATAATTATTTGATAGTAATATTTGAATACACAGGTATTTCTTGCATGATGAACAAGGCTGGCTTTAGAATTTTTTCCTTGACTGTCCCACGCTAGAAATATTTTAGTACACTTAATAGCATGAATTCTGAAACATTAAGCAATTTTCTTATAGCTTTATACGAATCTAATATGGTTGATAAAAAAGTGTTGATTCCAATACATAAACCTGAAACATAACATGATAACGGGAAAAACTGAAAACCGTTTTAACCCAATAGTAACGGAATGGAAATAAGTAAATATTTCTGCAAAAGATTCAGTAAACTACGCTTTTAGAACTTTTGTAATAAATAAGTGAAACAATTGTAATCCTTTTGTTTAATTTCTTAACGTTGTAACAAGTTGGTCACGGAATGGAATGCTCGCTCCTTTCTCCCAGGAAAAAATATTTTTTCCTATATTTATAAGTAAGTTTCCAATAAAATCACAAACCAGAGTATCCAGAAAAAATATATCGATTAAAGTACAAAGAGATTCATTTTCGACTTAATTTTTTTCGGGGTGTACAACTTTTGAGAAAATGGCCAGTCTGACTCAGGAGAAACGTATCCTCAGACATACCGTGGCAACGAGACAGAAAACAGTAGATTGATCCATATACAATTATTCCCGCTTATCGTTATAATGGAACTACCAATCGACCTCTTGCTTTCGCGTTCATCTGATTGGAGGTCGATCAATCACGTCAGTCGGTCAATCTATGCACGTACCGTAATACGATGATTATTAGTGTCGGCGACAATGATGTCCTCGTCGTTTCCGAGGCAGAATCCGTGAGGGGAATTGAATTGTCCCTTTCCGCCCCCGAGCTGGCCGAACTTGAATCTGATGTGCATAGGAGTGGCCTTAGTGGCACGCACGAGCGGCGCAGGCGGCGCGACGAGAGCCGCCTCCTCCGCGGCCGTGAGCAGCGGCCGGCCCGGCGACACCCCGCGCGGGCCCACGCCGCCCATGCCCCCCACTCCCACGCCTCCGACGCCGCCATAGCCGTTCACTTCTGGAAATATTAGTACATTTACCTTCCGCTAAATTACGCACCGTCTCAATCTAGCTCTTATTTAAACAACTTACCCGTGTTTAAGCCGAGTTTGGCCAACGCCTGCAGGTTGTTGTAAGCTTGCGGAGAGTTCAAGTCCTGGGCTAGAAGCTCGGCCAGAGTGAAGGCGGGAGCCGGCGACGCGTGCGGCGGCGGAGGCACGTCCTTCTCGGCGATGCTCGCCAACTGTTGCAAGTTATATTCGACCATGGAGGGTAAACTGGGTACCCCGCCGACGCCGGTTACGCCACCCACTCCGGAGACGTTGTTCACGTTCCCTACTCCGGGTATCACGCTGTTGTTAGAGACCGGGCCCACGCCGGGGACTCCGATGGCGGGCACTCCGCTAACTCCCGGGACCCCCACGATGCTTCCCACTCCGGTGACGCGGCGCACGTTTCCCATAGGGTAATCGTCGAACACCGGTGTATTGGTCACAGACACGGCGGGTGAATGCGAGTTGGAAGTGACAGATACGATCGCGGACGATTCGCTAGCTCGCTTCCTCTCTTCGGCGCAAGTTGCTTCAGTGCGGAACAAGCCAAACGTATCCTCGGTAACGCTGTCGAACTTATCGATCTTCGAAACAAATTCTAAGGAGTAATCTACCTCAAATTCGGGAGCTCCTTCAAGTAGGCGATTAAATTGTGAAGCTACGGTTTTCTTTAGCATTACGATCTCGGTCCCGTCACCACGATTGAGGAGCCTCGCTGCGAATTTGCAGGCACAGTCGATGCGCTGGACAGTCTTGTCCACCCTGTCGAACAGGTCCATAACTTTGAGCTCTCGCTCCTTGTGGAGCCGCTCCAGTTCTTCCAGTGCCTTTTCACGGCGTCTCTCAAGGGCGGCTTTATAAGCGTGAAATGCTTCGTTTATAACGTTTTCGGCGTCATCGCGCTGGCGCTGCAGGTCACCGAGCGCGTCATCCAGCCGGGCGGAGGCGCTGCCCGCAGTGGCCGCCCGGGCGTTGGCCTCAGTGATGAGAGTTCTGAGCTCTGCGCGCAAATTGGGTTCTGCGTCAACAATGCGCTCACAGCGATGGTCACCCACTTTATGGTCGATAGTGAGACATTCGGTACAAGCTCCGACTTCGCATTCGCAGCAATAAAATTTCAAGCTCTCTCCGATATGGCGCGAACAAAAGATCGGCTTATGCACGGCGGCTTTTTCCTTAGATGACCTCAAGGCATCGAATGGAACTACTCGGTGGTTTTCGAAGCACCTCATGAACTCGTGTGCGGAGTTGCAGTTGGAACATAAGAAGTGGGAACAATCGGTACATCTGGCAACGGCAGGCTCCTTGCTCTTGCAGCAAGTGCATACAACAGATTGGTCCATGGCTGATACATCCAGAATGTTGGTGAGAACATAGTCCGATGGAAGAGAAGCGGCTCCGCCACCAGGTATCTGTGTAAGACCAATTGTAAAAATATTTTTAAAGAATGGTCCTAATTTGTGTGGATTCAGAGATGTTTAATAAATATTTCAAAAGGCGCTCATGATTTTAAGTGATGTGATCCAGAGGTACATAAACTATTCTTATTCTACATATATGAAAATAATCACGGTTTGGAGCCCTGGAGAATTAGACAATGGGCTGTTCTCGTGTATCACGCATTTTAAGACACGTAATCGGCGTCTATTGCAGAAAGTTGGAAATAAAAAATTCATTATGTATCGCATTATAATGATCTCAAAACACAATTGGACTGAAAGGCAATATCAATCTTTTAAGTTGTAAAACATTGGTATGGGAATGCCATGCGCAATGCGGAAAAATCGAGTGCGCCACGATTTAGCAGTCGCATTTGTTACAAACTTGTGCAAAACATTATTTATTATTAATTGCCTTTTTATAACAATGGAGTTGTTTATCCACATACCTTTGTTTCTTGCTTGCATATTGGGCATTCAACGGCCAAATCATACTTCAGTGAATCGCCTGCTTCATTCACCATCAATTTGTCTATGCATGCTTCGCAGAAAACATGAAGACAAGATAATACTCGAGGACTGCATAGCTTATTGCTAAAAGAATCAGAATATTTTATTTAATCCCTGCTCAGAATTATTATTTTTCACTTATTGTTATTATTGCTGATGCTAAATTGATGAAGATTATTGAAAATAGGAGGGTCATCTTATACGTCATGACTACGACAACTGGATGAGGAGAATAATAGAGGTACACATATAAAGGGAAAAGACTACATGGAACAAATAAAAGAATAAATAATGCTTTGTCATACAAAGAAGTAAAGGACAAAGCAATATCTAGAATAAAATGGAAATTACTGCACTGACAAGAGCTTGGCTCTTAAATATATATCACTCCCTGAAAATCAAAATTCTCGTTAAACAGCAGAACATCACTATTTTAATGATTTTAGATTTCTTATAGTGTCACTTTGATTTTCAGTGAACTATATGGTGATGATACATTTATTTATTAATATAATCATAACAAAATCGAACACCTTCCTATTATTTCAGTCCTTAATATTATCACAACAACTTACTCGCATATGTTACAATTTTGCTCCTGATTCCCATTATCGGCTGGCTCCAGAGACCCTTCTTCAGCTAAACTAACCAGACCATCCCCATAGAGGTCCCCATTCAATTCTTCCATTTTAGCTTATAATTATATTCGTGTATAATGTATATTCCTTGACCTTACTCAACAAAATTCTGAAAGAAAAAAGTTAAGAAACCTGTTAATAATTGTATAACAAATACAGGGAACTAGATGTACTCAAGTCAATTTAGAACATGCTATGGTAAGATACGCCCCAACTATCCATCGCTTCAAGTTAATTTATTCCACCTGAGGACATGGACGGGCAGTATTTGAACATAGGCTTAGAAAGTCGCTTTGTCACTACCCTCACGACTACTTGACACAGATGAAATTCCATTATAGCATGAAGTTAGTCAACTAAAAAGTAGCAACATGTGAGGAAGAGTCTGAGCAGGACTCACCTGTTCAACTGCCGTTTTCCTATACACTTTAAGCAGAATGGCTATTACTGAACCAGCAAGCACCTACCATTAAGTGACACTAACATCAACTATTCATATTTTTTTATAGAAATCTGGGTTGAGAGATATATTAAGTTGATTGCTGAAGGTACTCCCCTGATTGTGGCAAGTCTAGTGACTAATTAATATAAAATATGTAGCAGCCTAGTTTATTACATAATACACAGTACTAAGGGATGTAAATATAGACCCCTCCCATAAGATCATCCAAGGGAAAGAAAAAAAAAATGAGGAATGCAGTGAATCAGCCAGTTAGCTTGAATATTTAACAAAGTTAAAGGGACATTCCTTGAATCTATGTGGTACACAGAAAAAACTACATTTTAATGTAATTTACCATCCCCTCCCCAAGGAGTTATTTTGTTTAGGTTGTTTTCCTTAATATTGGTATACCTACACAAAAAACTATATATTCCAAATACAAATTCCAAAACAAGTAATCTATGTCATTTCTCACAACAAAACAGCATGTTCCCAAAACACCACACTTTGCAAACTGTTACACCAGATTTCCCAAAGTACCATTTCCCCCAACAAAAAATTGACAAATCTGACTTTACAAACCTATTAAATTCAAGTAAAATAAAATGGTGACTTGGAGTATTTTAAAGGTTCCGTACACACTAAATAGTGTCTTACACAAGACACTTTATACTCCAAATTTCATCAATATACATCTTGTAGTTTTTGAGTAAAAGTGAAATATGGACAGACATCACGAAACTATAAGGGTTCTGTTCTTGGCATTTTGGCCACAGAACCCTAAAAATGAGATGCATCAAAAATATTTTTGGGCAGGCCTGACTTGACTTGGACCTTTCCTTCAAGCTCAGTGGTATTAAGTGCTTAAATGTGATATACATAATAGGCAAGCTCATAAAAATCAAATTCTATGAAATACCACTGCTACTCAGTTAATGTCAATATTTTCTAAAATCCCAGTAAAACGGGGACTGCCCATAATAAAGATGTCTATTTACAGTCATCAACAAATATATTACTAGAAGGTCATCATTAGAAAAAATAATAACCTCTTTTTTGCTTTAGGTCAAAAGTATCATATAACTGCAAAACAAATCAAAACTTAATTTTTTCAATTCAGTGACTTTCAATTAGAGTGTAAACTTAAAAAAAAATATCTTTAATGTACAAATAAATAATATATTTTAACAACTTTATACTAATATAGAATAAAGAATTGTGCCCGAAACAAATTTAAAGTTTCAAAACCCCCTCTACCTCTTGAGTTCTGAATGCTTTTAACCTTGACAGCAGATTCTTGTTAGGATGCATATGAATACCCAGCTCATTCTAGTGTATTTGATAAGTGCTATGCTGTACTGTAGTTAATGAAATAGCGGGTAAATGTATGCGGGTAGAGGTATACAATTATCATCTATGTTTGTAAACAATATTTATGATAATCAATTATATCAAATTTACTAAGCAAAATTAAATGTTGATTAAATATATTAATAAAACTGAGTTATCTTTGGGAGAAACATGATTAAGCAAAATTTAATTTAATTATATTATAAACTGATCAATCAATTGTAAACTTGAAGTTGAGTATACTAGATATACCTATCACAAGTGTTTAAAGAGAGTTAAATAAATATTTATATCAAAATAAGAAACTATAATATAGAATCCAAATTACTGTTTCAAACAAGTTTATATATAATATTTTCTCCATAGTAGGTATATAAGGGAAGACTAGAATTTTCTGCTTTCAATAGTGTATATTTTCGAAGGTGTCTATATTTATTAAAAAAAACAGGACTTATCCATCAGCCACGACGATTATTATATAAATTAAATCAAATTCAATTGGATGGATGATAGATTCTGCGGCACTTGACACTTACAATTTACTTCATGTAAATTATGTTGAACGAAGGTCACATCCGCATAAATCTTGAACTGTTGAATTTCTCGAGTATTCTGTTATGCCTATTCATAGATATATTCTTTAATTCTAGCCGAACAACACCAAAATGGCCTCATTCTAAATATGTACGCAAGTACCTACCACAAACGCAATGCACCAAACAGACAAAGGCGAAGGTCGTAGTCCATAAGCATTTTTACATAAATTACGATGTTACGAATTAATTTAGGTATATATATAAATATTACACATGATAAGGTATGATTAAAACGATTTACTTACCGTATAGAGCTAAAACTTGAAGAAAATGCGGATAATCAAGCGAGCAGAAGGTGCTACCACGCCGTAACCAAGAGGTTCTCCATCACTGAGTAAATAAATAAAAATTGAACATCAAGACTCGCGACAGGTATTTTTTTTCTAAATAAAATGGTTTCCTTCGATGAATTAAATTAAAGTTTTGTCACGTTCTCATTTTAAAAAAGGCGAATACATCAGTACAAAAGTATTGATTTTCCGTTGCGCTGCGCTTTTCGTTGGTGTTGCCATTACTTTTCTTTCATTTCATTTTGCTTTATAATAGCCATTTAGTTGCTAATTATTGTATTGGATACTAAACTATTAAAATTAAAAAATAGTACTTATATTTCGAAATGTGGTAATTTATTTTAAGCCTATAAAGATAATTCGTAAAGATTTATAGAAATAAATTCGATACTGCTGCTGGTTACATCGTCTCATCCAGACCACATAGCGGTTATATTAATGGCAAATGTATATGTAATATATTTAAAAAAGAACTGTACGACGACGGCAAACAGCGAAATAAAATAATTTAGTTTATTTATTTGTTTTCGTAGCCTCCTATCAAACTATTAAAAAAACTTAGGAAGTGACAACTTTACGAAAACTGTCAATGTCATTGTCAATCTCAATTCGACATAGTGTACCATTAAAATTTATTAAAATAATATTAAATTCTCGAGGTACAATTCCGATTGACGACTGCGCTCATTATATCATTGGTAACAAGGGAAAAGAGCAAGGAATATTTAAAGCATAACATTGGGTATCAACCTGAAAATTAGCTATCACAGAGAAAACGTAAACGTGGGTCCAAAATGACGTACATACCCAACTGGGAAGAATTTGAAAAGTCTGCAGAAATGTTGTATTTGAGAGACCCGTTGAACACACGATACAGTATGAAGTATTCCCATTCAAAGGGTGTATTTCTCGTCAAAATAACAGATAACAAAAAGGTTAGTAAGGTTGATTCTATTATAATGGTCTGGTCTTCAAATGGCTACTTATTTACGTTTTATCAAACGTTGTGAATATTGGTTTGCTATGAAGCCGAAATCCAAATCATTCCAATACAATAATACACTTCATGTAGAAACATGTAACCATACCTTCCTAATCTGAGTAATAACTTAGATTTCGGGGATTTTTTTTCGACATGTTTTGAGGAAGTAAAAGGAAGCATGTAATAAGTTTAAAGCACATGTCTGTATTATTGGGGTATTAAAAAAAACAGGTTTTAATAAGTTTTTATTTAATAGTTGATGGTTCTTAGCTATGCTTGATGAAAATAAGACTTAGAGCCGGTCCACATGAGGCGTTTTACGCGCATTTAGAAAATAAATACTATATTCTTGGGTGATAAAAGGAATGCTCTTCTCATTCTAGTGTATAATGTTATACTTTTCAAAATGCGCATAAAATGCCTCATCTGGACCGGCTCTTACATTCCCATTTCAAGATATTGGGGATTATCTACTATACATGTACCTATATCTACTTAAGAAAGCAATCTATGTTCGACTGATTGTATTTTTTTTTATTACTATTATGTGAATGTTTGAAAATACTGGTATATTCTAATACACATTTAATTGGATTGTGTTATGTAAGAATAAATCAACCATTACCAAGATGAAACTGAGGCAAATAGATTTAATAATAAAAAATATGCAATTTATCAAATAAATTTTTGACCAAGTGTTGCTTGATACCTTTTAGCATGTGATGCTCCAATTTAAAGTCATATTTAATACTAAAAATGTCTTACCTTTCTCTTCCAGTGCCTGCACTACAAAACTGAAGTCCAACAGGATGTTAGAAAAATAGACAAGTTTATTTCAAACTTAATGAGGCATATGGCTTCTAATGATAAATAAACATTTATGGATATGCATTGTTATTATTTTGCAAGACAATTTTTTCCACATTATTAAAATTATCCATCACATGTGTGGGTTGAAACTGAAAAGCTGTCTTTTTATAGGGTTCCATACCTTAAAAGGAAAAAACGTAACCCTTAGAAAATCACTTGTGTACAGGGCCATATTATCCAAAACGCAAAATGGGCAATTGTATATGAGCCCAACACTTCTAAGGGGCCCCATCCCACCTAGACACCTACCTGCCTATAGGTAAAAAGGGGCCTGAGACTCCGATTACCTAAAGGCCTCTGTATGGCTAAATCTGACCCTGCTTGTCTGCCTGTCTGTCCATTTGTCACATCCAATTTGCTCTGAACTACTGGACAAAATTAGTTGTAATTTGGTAAGTCGGATGACAAGATGTATAACGTAAATGAATGAATTTTAAACATGTGGGGGAAATTCGGGAATTAAAAACAGGTTTTACAAATTATATCAAATGAAAGGGCTTATTGTGAGAATCTGAAATATGTTTTTGTATAATTTTGGAATTGACTGTTCCCCCCTTGAAATAAAACAATTTAACGGATTATATCGCGTATATTATCTAATTTTAGTTCCCGACGTTTCGGACGCTTTCCATGGTCACGGGTGGACTGAGAAAAGATGTATTTTCCTCTGTCAAAGTTACAATTTTGCAAACTACCCATTTTTTTTGAAAAAAACAAATAAAAGTGTACATACATGCCAGATGGGCCTAAGCCGTAAAGACAGTTACACATGTGCCAGAAGGGCTTAATTATTTTATTCGAATGATTTACCAAGCAGCATTTCACAAATGCGGCATACTGAGGAGAAAAGAAACGCTGCAAAGAAAAACTACTACTACGAGTGGCTACTCCGAAAATCGAAAAACGAAGTTCGTTTGGCGCCATCCCGCTCACTCAAATACAGCTTAACATGAGAGCAAGAGAGACGGCACGTTACGAACTTCGATTTTCGGGTTCCGGAGTAGCTCCTCAGGCTACCTCATTACTAATTATAATATCAAAAAAAAAACAGAGACTATTGAACTACTTTTAAACAGATAAAATATTTTACACCGTTCGGAAATTAAGGTTTTGCAGTCCTGTGTCTCGCTTGTTCCTTGATGAGATGTATTACAGGATCCCAAGCTGATGGTAGTGACAATCCATCTTCTCTATTGAAATTAGGATGCTTTTTAATCTCAATAGCCTCGCATAGCATTCTGGGAAAATATATTTTTTCTTTGGCAAGGATAGAAGGTTTATCAAACTTAATTGAGTTGTTTGGTTTGTCAATGACATGTTCACAGACTGCAGACCTATTACACCGACGGTGCTTGACATCTGCTATGTGCTCCTTCACCCGGGTTGATACACTGCGTTTCGTTTGACCAATGTATGAAAGACCACACTCGCAGTCCAGCTTATAAATGCCTGCACTCTGCAAAGGGGTGCTACTCTTCACGGGTCTAAGGTATTGAGACACCTTCTTCAACGGCTTGAAATATGTTTTTATAGAAGCACGCTTCAAGATGTTTCCGATTTTGTCTGTGACCCCTTTCACATATGGTAATACGACAGGTTTACGGTCGGGAACTAAAATGAGATAATATACGCGATATAATCCGTTAAATTGATTTATTTCAATGAGTAATAATCGCGGAAACAGAAGAAAATATTATTCCCCCCTTTCTTCTAAACTCCTGGGCCTAAAATTTTTAAAATATACTGAAGTTAGTTCTGTAAAGGTGATATCAGACGGTTCACATGAATGAATTTTCATCCGAATGAATTCATTAATGAGCCAATCATTTAGATAGGATTTTTGTTTCACTTTTCGTTCAGACAATAGTGCCTTCTTTAACCTTGACATTGGCGGAATCATCGACAGTATCGATGGAGCCAAACAACCAGAAATTGAATTGAATTGTTCAGACAATTATGGCTGCTTCATGAATTGTTTTTCCTACTTATTAGTAATTGTTTCTGTCAACTTAGGACATACCAGCAAAGCCATACATTATGTTGATTTAGTGGCTTTTCGTGTAATGATTTTGTGTGATTTCACTAAAATTAAAAATACTAGCACGACTTTTAATTTTCAAAGAAATTGAGTTTTTTCGACCCTTATTTTAAATACCTACTTCCGGGTCGAAATTTTGAAAAGACTCATGAATCATGAATATAATGACGTAGAATATGTTATAAAATTGGAGTAAAAAGTCAGGCTATTATAAATTAATATTTTGCGATACCTTAAAATGACTGGAGTAAAACCCTAATTTAACCATAAGAAGGCTGATTTGATTAGAGTCGTTTCTGTTTATTTCGCTCATATCGGTTAGCTTCTAGGGTAGCGTAGCGTATGATTGAACTTGAACGGCAGCAAGTATGCTTTTACCGTTGTTGGTGTGCTAGGCGGTAGGACGCCGCAGCGACCTCGGCACCTAGAGCATCATGTTATTTAACTTGTACATGATTTATGCCGAGCCGGTCATGTTAATTTAATTTGTACGGCAGCATTTTTGCTGTTACCGCCGTCATTTGTGCTAGGCGGCAGGATGCCACGACATCCTCGGCACCTAGCGTGTGGGGCTGCCGCGCGCGGGCGCTACGAGCAGCAATAGTGTTCCTAGTCTTCACACTATTTTGTTATTGCGTCAGTCTGTGTGTCGGTTGTTTGTCGGCCTATGCTTGTTTCTACGGTCTTGTGATTAAACTGTTGGGCACCTAGAGCTTCTAGCTAAGTAAAAGTTCATTGCAGATGGCGCCACTAATAAGTGTCAGGGTGTAAACCATGGAATGAACAAAAGGTAGTCGTCCCCTGACAGTAGCTGAACTAGTAATACTTTAAAAGCAATAAACTTAAGCATTCGTATTAAAATGAAGTAACAAATGCTACAATGACGTTTAAATTATTTTATATAAATAAATTATAAACTGTGTTAAAATAAAACCTGATTGATAGGTTAAACTTTGGTGTCTTCAACCGGTGATTCACTTTGCATATGCAACCTCCATTTGTAAATTTGTATGTAATGGGGAATGGATGAATAAATTTCAATAATCTTGAAATTTTGTTTATGGGTAGGAATAAGCCTCCTTATTGTCAGAAAAAAATACAGTTTTTTCTGTGGCTTAGAAAAAAATAAACCATATAAGACGGTACGGTACGGCAAGAATAATAGTACATTTACAGCCATTTTAATGAAAAATATCAATGCTGCATTTGCCGTACCGTATAAGGCAAGTAGATAAGCTCACCAACGCCTTTTCATCTTTTTATTTTTTTCCAAGCCACAGAAAAAATTGTATTTTTTTTCTGTATAATAAGGAGGCTTATTCATACCCATAAACAAAATTTCAAGATTTGTGAAAATTTTCATCCATTCCCCATTGTAATGAAACCTGGCAATACAAGTCAGACAATGTTGCCACTCATAAGTCTGATGGGTGTTACCAGGTTTTACTCGAAAATGTTTTTTATGTATTTTAGAAAATACATGAATTTAAGATGAAAATATTTTAAACTTTCATATTCGAACTATTTTGAGCAAAGAACTATATCAAGATAGAAGGAAAGAGTGTATGTACCTCGCGTGGTGAAAAGTCACCTCGACGGCTCCATTGTTCGTCGCGAACTTCAGTCTGCTCCCGACCGGACCGCGGTCTGTGTGCGACGTCAGACTTTACAAACAACTTGACTTGTTGTAAAGTTGGAGGTGTTAATCACAGCTGGTAATCTTCGTATAACAAAACGCGTACGTTAGCGCCATGTTGTTTTTAAAGTTGACTGACGTTTTTCGCTGCTGTGATTAGCTGTTGCTTTGTCAATACACTCGTCTTGTCATCTATATATTATTTGTCGAAATTCATTCTGTCACTGTCACAGTAATGTGTTATCGAGTGATGTCCTTGTGTTTATCCTGTCTTGCTTTTTGCAAAATGTTTTAAGAGTGCCGTGTTTGTAGAACTTTGCGAGAGGACGCTATTTTACACCATTTCCCGTTTTCTGAGAAAATACTTAGTGGTTGAAGTGTTTAAATCGTGATGATCTTGCAAAATTATCGCCCGCAGAACTAGCAAACATTATGTCCAAGAATTCATTTTGTTTATTTGACAGCGCCGAGCACAAAACTATTCTCAGTCATTTCATTGCTCTGACTGTCCGATTTACAATTATGAATTGGTGCAACACAACCAACAAAATATTAAAGGGGACAGACGTATTACTTGCAATACAGAAGAAAGCTTACGACAAATTTAAAAGAAATTGAAAAATAAATCTTTTAACAAATAATGTGTGTTTTATTTTTTTGCTACTGAGGTATAATTCTCAGCATATAATTTGATCACGTAAATACAATTACTGAAGTCACGTGTTCAAATTTTCGTGCCGGGAACTATTCATTCTAAATATTAGACCTCATTCAATGAACCTAGACCACTTTGGCTGAATACGTTACGATCCCTTGCCATATTGCAATCTCGAATAGAAACAAAATTAACGTCAGTCAACACTAATCGTACAGATTAAATATAGTTGCCTAGTGCAAATAATATTTGTTTCTGAGTTGGCAGTCTGATACGTAGTATCTCTTATTAGTCTGTGGTGTTAATCGAGATTTCCTTTCATCAGTAAGTACTATTTATCCTGAAATATTTGTTATTAATTAAAAAAACTGGCCAAGTGCGAGTCCAACCCGCGCACTGAGGGTTCCGTACAAACTTCCACTTACCATAACATTATTATATTACCCGGTTCCGGTTGAGTTAAGTTTGCACCCGATATCTATAGCATTAGATGCAATTAAGGTGCAAAATTAACGAAACCGGGCTGACCCTATATATATCATCTACATATGTCTATATATGTCTTTTGAAAAAGACCATATTTTTATGATTTAAGTTTATAATGTATAGTTTTCAGATTCTTGTATATATTTTAGTATGTCACGATATTACTTGCAAAATTTCATAGTTCCATGTAAAAAGCAGTACCCTTATTGTTTTAATTCCCTAGAGAGTGTCGAAATATACGTTTTTTGCGGCATAAATAGCCGTATATTCTTTTTACGTTTGATTTTATCACAGCTTCAAGAAACCGTAGACTTGAGCATATGGTGTTAATTTCAAATCGATACCTCCACGCGTTCTTGAAATAAAGGATCTTGGAAGACAGACAGACGGATAGACGGACAACAAAGTGATCCTATCCTATAAAGGTTTTTTCCGATTGAGGTACGGAACCCTAAAAACAATTATTTTATTATTTTCATCGAAACAGTAACGGACAATTGTGTGTCCGACGCTAGTTTTCCATTGCGGCTTTAATTGGACTTGGAGTTCAAAACTAGCGATGTAAAAATATGCTATTCAAACTGTCGAGTCCCGTTCAAGGTCGATTTTTAATTTTTTCTGTCAAAAGTAAGAATAGTGCTCCTATAAAACAGTGCTGTAGACAGCGACTTTCTTACTCGATTAAAATCAATTTTAAAAGCAGAGGAAATGATTATTACGTTTTTATAATATTACTAAAAGGCCCTCGCAACATCGTTCGTGGTTAAAAAGTATCCTATAACCACTTGGAAATAACCAGCTACCCGTGTACCAAAAATAGTTGAAATCCGTTTAGCCGATTTAGCGTGATGAAGCCACAACGACGGTTTACCCTTGAAATTTCGACAAACGTTTAATCAAATTTCAGTTCAGTCAACGATACGCATTTTTTCATTTGATCAAATATTCGTTACATCGAACAATTAAATGGTGTATTTTTATAACACCGTTTTTTAACCTGTAGAAATATTATTCACTATACACTTTATTTCGCAGATCTTTGTTTCATATTTTATTATTTTGTTTTAAATTTTACATTGTGGAAAATCCTTTCAGTATTTATCATTCTACAACTTCAATGAATTATGTGAGGAACTAAATGCAATTAGTTACTATTCATGGAAATATTTTTATGGAAAATAACAAAAACATTTCCTTTACTGTTTTGTTTGTGTATATACAAGAATAAGAGAACGTATGACATCATGTTTGAATTGATTATAGAATATGGATGTGACAATGATATAAATATATCGCCAAATGTGTGCATAATGGATTTTGAAAAAGCAGTAATTTTCAGTTTACGCTCAGATTTTGATAATATTGTGTTGATAATATAGATAATTTACAGGTAATTATTTTTGTTAACGACTACCTTTTTTGAACTTAGTTTTCTAGTAGAGCATTATTTTTGTTAGGGACGCAGTTCTAGTTATTAGGCGGAAGTTGGTACTGGCGTTTCGCTCGCTCGCTTCGCTCGCTCGTTAGGGTCACAGTTGAACCTAACACTCCTCCTCGCTTCGCTCGTCGTCGTACCTAACCTAAGCCAAGTCGGACCTGCCTTAGAACTAGAGTAATGCCGAAAAGTATTTCAATACTTACTTATTCAATAGCAAAATAGGACTCGCCATAAAGTCGTATCGTAAGCAAGTCGGAGTTGGGCGGCTCGCTCGCTTCGCTCGCTAGTTAGGGTCACAGTTCAACTTAACACTCCTCCTCGCTTCGCTTGTCGTCGTACCTAACTTATCCGAAGTCTGACCTGCCTTAAAGTAGAATACGTAACGTACTGTTCTGGAAGCGAATTATTTTTGTTAGGGACGCAGTTGTAACCTTTTTTTTTTTTTTTTTTATATGGAGAAATCCTCATAGGATCCCCTCTCCACGGGGAGGAGAATGGGTATGTCGGACTCCACTGAGAAGCAGTGACCTACCGACTAAAACTCCATGGTATGCCCACCGCAGCATTGGCAGGGGTGACACGGGAACCATAAGACGCCTCCGCGAACACCCCCTGCTGCCGACAGCCGAAGCCGTCCCAACTTTGGTGGATGGCCCGGAGGCCCCACCGCGTCAGATACATGCGGGCGACACCTCACGCATCCGACGTATCCTCACCTGAGGACCTCCACTCCGGGAGAGCGGCGAACGACCCCGTGATCGCCCTCTCAGGTCCTCCGTGTTATGGGGAGATGCCGTCCGGGAAAACGTCCCTTTCAGCAAACCCCATTACACAACCGTCCCAAATCAGCAGTGAACTCTGCTGTTGCAGAGAAACACGCTGAGGGACCCTCCGGGTGGGCGGGAATAGCCTCCAGGAGCGGGTCACCGGCCCTCTGCTTATCCACATCCCTTCGACCAAACCCCACCCCTCCCGCACGTACCCCCCACTAATCTACTCTGTTGCCAGAGAGCTCGTGGAGGGACCCCTCAGGTGGAGGGTCAGCTTCCAGTAGCGGGTCACCGGCCCTCTGCCTATCCGCGTCCCTTCAGCCTTCACCTCCTCCCGCCAGTCATCCCCACTAATCTACTCTGTTTCCAGAGAGCTCGTGGAGGAACCCTCCCCTGTCAGGTTATTGGCCACCAGCAAGCAATGGCCATTGCTTGCTGTTGTTTCCAGGGTGCACCGGCCCAAGTCCTACCCTTTCACCCGGATCAACCGGATCAAGGTGAATTGGTAAAACTCGAGCACACGAGGTAATTTTAAGTATTTAAAATTCCTTATATCATTGCTCTAATAATTGTTATAATATGTAATGAAAAGTCGATGAAGCCATCATACTCCAAGAGATAATATTTATACTGAATATTCTATGAATCGTTTTCGATGAAATGAAATTCGATGAGAAGTTTGTCGAGATTTCAAGGGGCACCGCACAACCTCACATACAAACAGTTTATTTTTACAACTTTATAATAGTATAAATGTAGCTTTATGTATAATGTACGTAGTGCAAAGCAAATATTATTAACAAGCAGGTTATGGTTACTTCGATATTGCAATTTTATTTCAGTTTTCCAAATGATCGTCGTATTAAAAATTAAAGGATTGAAGCAACTGGTCGTAAAAAACGGTTTCCTATAAAAAACAGCCGGATTTGCTCTATATATTTCCACAAAGACCTCCTTTTCTCTCTTCCTCCAACCTTTACTGGCCCATCAAAGTACCGAGGAGTAATTAGCACAGCTTATCCCACTATTGAAATAGTGATGATATCAAATGATGAAAAGTTACACATTTACTAACGCTAAATATTATTAAAAAAATTGGCGTGCGTGCGAGCCTGGTATATTTTATTTTATTCATATCACAATTCGTGCAACAGATAATAGGTAGAGTAGATAGTAAGGTACTCACAAATGTAACGCAATTTAATGGTTAATATTTTTCGATTTGAAATACTGCGGTTTCTCATTTCCTCTGTCGAAAATAATTATCATTTCCTCTGTCGGCTCTTATCGATATTTTATATCGATTAAAATGCACCTAAAATAACTTGCGTAATATAATTGAATGACAATTATGTACGTGTTAATTGTTTGTCATCACACGAATAAAGGTTTTTCACAACGAAGACGAACGTCCGATGCACAAAAATATATCGAGATATAGTTCTGTGGTCCGATGTTTTGGACGTCGCCGCGCAACGCGCACTCAACCTCCCACTTCTAATGTCGTTATCCGTCTGTATTTCTTTGTTTGTGACTGATAGCGGCGGGCTGCGGCGCGGTGGGGTAGCGGTGCATAGAACCAGCGCCGTGTTCTAATCGATGCTTTTAAATTGTTTTCACGCGGCTTATGTTTCCCATCACTAAATTACACTCGTGACGTCAAAGTACCTTCGCAAAATGTTACACGCTCGGTTCTCATATAAATCGACGAACTCTTTCCTTCTATCTTGATATACTTCTGTGATTTTGAGTGTTGAAAATTAAGAAAAATAATCTTTAGACATCCAAAGTGTCCGTCAAAAGGCGTTAAATTGGTGGCGCCACTGTCTCACTGGAAGTGCGTTATAGTACTTTACTGCAGAGGCTGTGAGCGAAATAGGCAATTGCCAGCCGAGTAGTTATATTATCTCGAGATAAGAGGCCGGCAATCTATGTTCGCGCCGAGCCTTATATAATCCTTTTTTCAAACATACAATGAAATTAAAAATTTGTGTTTTTTTTTTTTTTTTTACATGCATTTAGAGCGGTCAGTATGAAGTCTGCAACTATAAGACAGACGAAAATCTCTTCTTAGGAACCATGTCATCGATTTTAGTAATAAGAAAAACTGCATTCATACATCATCATCATAACCATCACCATTACCATCACCATCACCATCGCCATCGCCACCACCAACACCATCACCACCACCACCACAACCACCATCACCACCACCATCACCATCACCACAACCATCATCAACATCACCATCACTATGGGGAGTAGTAAGCTTTAGGCGTAATGTGGATGTTGTATATGTTAGTACAGTCAAATTTGTCTGAAAACGATTGAATATCTACATCAGAAGAAGAACGAAGGGTCGAGTAGCATTTCCACGTCATTACCACAATATACACTCTTATATATACATTTCAATACAAATATTTTGTACCTAATTGGTTGTTGAATTCATAGTTCATAATATCTTGCCACTCTACCGCCTTTCTGAATGGATTTGGAACTATTATTTACTACTTTCTGCTGGACAGTTTTTCATCTGTTTTCCTATCTAAGATTTACCTTTCTTTTCTCCATGCGTTTAATTATATGATAGGTATTGGAACTGGCTGGTTGAAAATACTTGTGCACTGTATGCTCGTGCTCGTTGCTGGCCAATAGCTGAGTAACTTGTGTCCCTACCTCATTGTGTTGTGACGTAATCAAAATCTTTATATTATCAAGTATATTTCTTCATATTACAAATAAAGTTTATTTGGTTTTAATTCATCAATCAGTTCAGAAAAAAACTTCAAAATTTTGATTTTATAAAAGAGAAGATTCGAATCAAGAACTTGCTATTTTTTTCCGAAGTCGGTTAAATAATTGTTTTCTGAATGAGGAAAAACTATCGGCGAAAACACAACGCTGATTCCAAATTTGTTTCATTTGTCGGTAGGCAACATTATCAGGACTTTTTGTTTTTACATTGGTATGTTACATTGAAATAAATATAAAGTTGAATAAATGCGATACGTGAAAAAATCTTTGGTTTAGAAGTTTCGTTCAGAATTTTTAGACTTGATAAATAAGCATATCTTGAAATATGCATACTAAATGTTTTTGGGTTATGTTAGATTTCCATACAAAACTGAACTTAACAGGCAACTTTACTTAATTAGCACATTACCCTCCTTTATATCGTGCAGTCGGATAAAATGCAAAATGTCAAGAGAAAATACGCGCGTGGTACCCTCGTAGAGTCTGGCCACAGCTGGTAATCTTCGTATAACAAAACGCGTACGTTAGCGCCATGTTGTTTTTAAAGTTGACTGACGTTTTTCGCTGCTGTGATTAGCTGTTGCTTTGTCAATACACTCGTCTTGTCATCTATATATTATTTGTCGAAATTCATTCTGTCACTGTCACAGTAATGTGTTATCGAGTGATGTCCTTGTGTTTATCCTGTCTTGCTTTTTGCAAAATGTTTTAAGAGTGCCGTGTTTGTAGAACTTTGCGAGAGGACGCTATTTTACACCATTTCCCGTTTTCTGAGAAAATACTTAGTGGTTGAAGTGTTTAAATCGTGATGATCTTGCAAAATTATCGCCCGCAGAACTAGCAAACATTATGTCCAAGAATTCATTTTGTTTATTTGACAGCGCCGAGCACAAAACTATTCTCAGTCATTTCATTGCTCTGACTGTCCGATTTACAATTATGAATTGGTGCAACACAACCAACAAAATATTAAAGGGGACAGACGTATTACTTGCAATACAGAAGAAAGCTTACGACAAATTTAAAAGAAATTGAAAAATAAATCTTTTAACAAATAATGTGTGTTTTATTTTTTTGCTACTGAGGTATAATTCTCAGCATATAATTTGATCACGTAAATACAATTACTGAAGTCACGTGTTCAAATTTTCGTGCCGGGAACTATTCATTCTAAATATTAGACCTCATTCAATGAACCTAGACCACTTTGGCTGAATACGTTACGATCCCTTGCCATATTGCAATCTCGAATAGAAACAAAATTAACGTCAGTCAACACTAATCGTACAGATTAAATATAGTTGCCTAGTGCAAATAATATTTGTTTCTGAGTTGGCAGTCTGATACGTAGTATCTCTTATTAGTCTGTGAGTCTGGCTAATGAAAGATGAGACTGGAATCAACCGCGAAATTTAAAAATGTAGCTGCGGTGTGCCTGTATGAGCTAGACATAAAAGAATATATGTTTTTCTCAGTAACTAGTAATTTAATCATAAATGAAAAAAGCAATAAGTTTGTTTAACTCTAGCTCAAAAAGGCATACCGCAGCTACATTTTAAGATTTCGCGGTGATTCCAGTCTCATCTTTCATTACCCAGATTATACAATAGTTGTCTTACTACTGTAGTCTTAGGTGCTATCTGCCCTTGATGTCAAAAATGAGAAATCGAAAGTTTTTACCTTGCAACACCAATATAGGCTTTCGTTCATTCATTCGTCACTAAAGTCAAGTGTCAAAAATGTTGATGGACATGTTATTTTACTGTCAAGCAGTGTGAAACATAAATAAAGCGTATGAGTTTTTATAGAAATCATGACTTAATACTTAGGCCTAAACAGTTAATATGAAATAATTTATTTAAAAATATATCAGCTACTTACGTATTCGTTTTAATGACATTATGGATGGATTAATTCACGCGGCATTGGAAGCAGAGGTATATCGCTGCATTTTACATTTATATGCGTTAATATAACCATAATTATGTTTGTTTTTGTCACAATGATGATCGTTATTATCTCAATAACCTTCGTATTTCAGGTAATATTAAATCGCGCGAAACATGTGAATACCAACTTATCACCATTTGACAGTGGTGTCCCAGAGCATAAAATGACTTGGACTCATGATAAAATGCATCTAGCGGAGCCCCTCGACGACTCGAGGATGAAGTTTCAGCGGAGTGTTGGTGGTGCACCATCTAAGTCTGTGGAGAAATTTGATTTGTTTAAGAAATTACATGAGATATACAATCAGTTGAGTCGGGATGAAGTGTTGCATGGGAACTTTGTGAGTATTATTCTGACATTATTCTTATAATCAAGTGGTATATTCTACAGTCTATGTCATAATTTGTATTAAATCCTCAATGTCATCATATAGTACGACTTAGAACATTTTTATCCATAGTTTGCTGTATAACCTACTTTAAGAAAAAATATAGTATGAATTGGAATTTTTGCATTTACTCGCTAACTAAATAAATTTTTGCAATGATTCCTTATATGTATGCAATAGTTTTTAATATTAAACTGCTTGAACAATAATTTTATGGTATTATAGTTTAAATAAGTTAATCACTTTTTAATTCTCTATTTTACAGCAAGGGTTAAAGACAACATCATATTTATTAGAAAAATTATTAGCTAAGTACAGCCTGAACACTTTAATCATAAACCTGTATCCGGGAAATAAGGGATATTCCCTATCACTTAAAATCAATGGCAATGTGCCGTACAATCCTGGAGATGCTAATGTGAGTATCAGCTATCCATATGATTTTAATAAATGTGCCTGAACATGCTATAGTCAGTATCAGCTATCCACATAATTTTACTCACTGTGCCTGGAGAGGCTAATGTGAGTATCAGCTATCCATATAATTTTACTCACTGTGCCTGGAGAGGCTAATGTGAGTATCAGCTATCCATATAATTTTACTCACTGTGCCTGGAGACGCTAATGTGAGTATCAGCTATCCACATAATTTTACTGACTGTGCCTTTGCACTCTTCTGTTACCCTTTTTGTATATATGACAAAGTTCCATTCTCTTTACCATATTTCATCAAAATTGGGTGAATGTAAAGGTGACAGTTTTTTCTATAAAACAAATTATTGTTTTCTTGAATATTTTTTTAATTGGAATTTTTTCAAATAATGTTAAAAAGTTAAACATGAAATTCTGACTGTATAAAAGTTACCTTTATTATATAATACTAGACGATGCCCGCAACTATGTTTGCGGAGGAGAAAAAGTCATAACCCGTCGTTTTTTCTTCAGCATAGTCGGGTAAAAAGTATCCTATAACCATCTGGAGATACCCAGCTACCCGTGTACCGAAAATTATGAAAAATCTGTTGAGCCGATTTTGCGTGATGACGCCACAACGACACATACAAACATACATAAAAACCAAAAAAATATTTTTCGTTTTAGTGACCTGTAAATAGTCCGCAACTATAATTTTTTTGAAAATATCTTCAATGTACAGACATTTCATTTTTACAACTTTATAATAGTATAGATGAACAATGTAGACCAATAATAAGCCTGGTTATTTCAACACCATGGGGGTGAAGCCGCAGGTATGAGGTGATTGTATAAATTCATGTTGGCACAGTCAAATTCAGAGAAAAGAACTCTCCCCAACAAGAAGCAATGTATGGTGTTACTTTTTTCTGCAGCAACATACAACTTTTGACCTGTATTTAAAACTGGATCACTATGAAATTTTTATATTGTTTCTAGACATCAACAAGTCAAGAAGAAACCCTAATAGAGACTCCCCGTTGGCCTTATGAAGAGGAAGATTTGCTCAGCTACATAGACAATGAAGAGTTACCAGTAGTGCTGTTGGACCTGCTAGAATCTGAACACTCGTGCTTGTTCTACTCGGGGTGCATTATAGCGCAAATTAGAGATTACAGACAAGCATACCCCAGTTTTCTGTGCGATACACATCATGTGCTGCTGAAGCCTACTAATCAGGTATGTGGAGTACTCTGATTATTCAATCAGTATGAGCACTTCTGCGTTAAAGAAGAGGTTGAATATTCAAATCCGGCTTGCAATTTAGTAGCTCGCATTAATTTTTACTTTTACAATCAAACTCTGTGTTATAATATTAATTTGAATAATAATTGGGGTATTTCCACATTTATAAACTAAATAAAATTTATTAATTCAGTTTCTTCATTGAATCAAAATCATTAAAAGTATTGGTTGTACGAACTTTTTGAAAAGCATGTTTTACTTAACACACACTTTAATGTGATTTATCACTAAAGTTGGAGTTGATGTAAGCTTCTCTTTCCAACAGGATTCTATTTAATTTAATCGTATGACGCATGTACATAAACATTTCAGAAATAAGTTGACAATCTAACAGGATTCTATGGTAGTCTGCAACTCAATTCAGCTTACTGTATTTGATTTGAGTTTTATTTACTTATAATAATTGAGTGTATAATGGGTACATGAACATGTTATGGTCAGGGAAAGCATTGTGGGGTAACAGGCACAGTGGGTTAACTGAATTAGTGCCCATGATGATCCCGGCAGTTCGTTTTCCAGGGTGTTATTGTAATCAGATGACAGTCAAGCCAAAATAATAGCTAACGCCCATGCCCAAATATTTATGTATGAGTATACATTAACAAACATACATGTACATACGAGTGTTTGCCTTTGAATATGATCATGCAAAGGGACTACAACCATTCGCGAAATCTTTATATAAATAAATTAAAATTTCATTGTTCTTGTAATAATTTCTCAGTCAAAATCGTAGACCAGTTATGTTCCAGGGGCGCCATTCCACTTCGTATACGTCATATTTTCACCATACAAATGTGCATGTCTTTTCACTTGTCATACAATTAGGAACGACAGGACTCTGTGATATCACTTACTGAGAAAGATACATCAGGAAAGCGTCAAGCACCAAGGTATAGTAGGTATCCCTAGGTATTTTACCCACGAATAACCTTCTTGTATTTATGGAACGTTGAGAATCGAAAATATTTGAGTGCATATTTGTTTCATTTCCTTGGTTTAATTAGAATTGCATGATCATATTTAAAGGCAAAAGTCAGATGTACTCTTTAACTATAGTTGGTACCATCCTTTTTTATCAAATGAGTTGTATTAATTGAGGCTTTTTGGTTTTGTCAAGAGAATGATAAATTTCTGATCCGACTTTGGTTTAATTTAGTCCCAAGCTTGGATACCCCTGACTGTGGAGATAGAGAAAGCATTGCTCGTGTAATGTGCACCATAATATTTTCTTCTGTTTCAGCGATTATTACTCATTGTTTTATTTCAATGTGCACCATAGTTGAATGTCGAGGGAAGTTTCTTGACATTGCTGAATGATCTGGCTTCAGTAAAAAAGGATTGATTTGGATCAATTATTTCAATTTTGTTTTTAATTATAATTGAAATTATCTCAACCCTGAATCTCGTCTAACATCAATCCCACAGAGCATAATAACGGACGCATCGTGCATCGGAGGGCGATGCGGTTGGGCGGGCGAAGAGCGCGGCGCGCTCGAGGCTGTAGAATCGGCCCTCGTGCATGCCTCCGCGCCCCCGCTGTGCCTTGATCCGCGGCCTGCCGTCGGGCTACTAGCAGCTAGGCTTCATGCGGCACCACGGTTGTTCAACACACCTAGGATACGACGACAAGCGCGGCGGTTTTCACAGGTTTGTGTGCAACCACGCTACAGCAAGGACGTCGAATACACTGAACCGACCATTGAGCATCGGCCCGCTGACCACCGTCGGTCTACTAGCAGCTTGGCTTCATGCGGCACCACGGTTGTTCAACACACCTAGGATGCGACGACAAGCGCGGCGGTTTTCACAGGTTTGTGTGTAACCAGGATGTCGAATACACTGAACCGACCATTGAGCATCGGCCCGCTAACCACCGTCGGTCTACTAGCAGCTTGGCTTCATGCGGCACCACGGTTGTTCAACACAACTAGGATGCGACGACAAGCGCGGCGGTTTTCACAGGTTTGTGTGCAACCACGCTACAGCCAGGATGTCGAATACACTGAACCGACCATTGAGCATCGGCCCGCTGACCACCGTCGGTCTACTAGCAGCTTGGCTTCATGCGGCACCACGGTTGTTCAACACATCTAGGATACGACGACAAGCGCGGCGGTTTTCACAGGTTTGTGTGCAACTACGCTACAGCAAAGATGTCAAATACACTGAAGCCACCATTGAGGTTCGGTCCGCGGACCACCGTCGGTCTACTAGCAGCTAGGCTTCATGCGGCACCACGGTTGTTTAACACACCCGTAATACGTCGCAATACGTCGAGAAGTGAAACAGTTGTCACAGGTTTGTTTGTAAATAACGCTACAACTAAAGGAAGTCAAGTAGACTCAAGGGACACGACGACAAGCGAGGTGGTTTTCACAGGTTTGTTTCAAATTACGCTACAGCATGAAGTATGTGAAGTAGACCCAAGCCACTGTTGAGCTTCTACCCGCGCTCGCCGTCGGTCTGTTAGCAGCTTCATGCTGGCCCACGGTTGTTTATCAAACCCAGCATACGTCGACAAGAGAGGCAGTTGTCATAGGTTTGTTTTTAAATCACGCTACAGCAGAAAGGATGTGAAGTGTCTACTTCACATCCTAGCTGCCGCTGTATTCTACCCGCGCTCGCCGTCGGTCTGCTAGCAGCTATGAAGCTGACAACCATGGGGCAGCATGAGCTGCCCAATGGTTGTCATCATACCCAGGACACGACGACCAGCGAGGCGATCATCACAGGTTTTTTTCAAACAAACAGGCAACTTTTTAGCTATATCTATCTGGGTGCTATCTATTTCGCATATTTTTTAATTTCCGAAACTGATTTCGCCGAACAGGTTTCGCATAATTTGATTTCGCCTAATGTTTATCTTGCTGAATCATTATTTGTTCGAATCTAAATCCGCATAATTTAAATTCGCCTAATTTTAGTTAGCTGCAAATTCAACCTCTAACAATAAAAAACTGCTGCCAGTAAAGTAGGTTAGGTTAGAACTGCGATCCCCAACAGAAGATGACTGCTGCCAGAAAAGTAGGTTTTTGGCATTAAAAAGTTATGCGTAAAGACGATTCGGCGAAAATAGATTCGGCGAAAACAGGATTCGGCGTATAATGAAATTATGCTTATAGATCATTATGCCTATTGTGATCATGCGATATAAAATTATATTTAAAAAAAATGCGTATAATAGCCGACCCATATCTATCTAGATCAATTTCGTATGCCCTGTAAAAATGGTCATATAATTTGTTTTATCGAGACATGAACAGATAATAGCTAACTCTTGCATTTCATTATACAGAAATGACTTACAGACTTATACAGCTGTTATAGGATAGTTTTTGATATGTCTTCAGTTAAAGCGCAAATTTATTAATTTATTTTGTAGGTTAGTGGATTTAGAAATTATGATAAAAAAACCTTTATTAATTCGCCATTATTAGAAAATGTATTACAATGTTATTATTTTATTAGGTGAGGTTCACTTGACCCTCGCATGTGGAAAGTCTGACCCAGTAACCTTATTGTAGTGTCAGTCATAACATAAGACTGATTATCAAGTCATTTTAACGTTTTGCTGAACAAGCACTAGCTGCTTGCTAAGTATTTATACAATTATAATTTGCCATTACGTTAGTGATATTACAATAAACAGTTTATACGATGATTTAATATACAGTCTACTGTGCAAGGGCTTTGTGTGCAATGTGTGATTCCACAATATGCCGTCAGATCGAAAAATGGTACAACTAACATTTTTCGTGCAATTTCGTAAAATATATATTTAGAATAATATACGTATATAACTGAATTTCACAAAAAATGACAGTTGTGCCCTTTTTTGTTTTGACGACTGAATAGATTCAATTATAGAGAAACCTAATTGATATATTTTTTGTGTTTTAAGTGTTGCTTTCAATATCAGCGTTTAAGTATTCGATTGAAACTACGTATTTTTGGCAAATGCCAGAAATGTTTCTAGTGCATCATGTACTTTTTATTGTTTTTCAGTAACCTAAGGATTATTTATTTCCTTAAACAAATTCTAGTCTTAAAATAATTGCCATATTATTGTTTTCTCCATAGGTGGCAGTGAATAGGAAAAGAAAATTGGACCAGTTCACTCATTATCATGGATTGGAATTGCTTGACTTGATCCACCGACAGAGAGCCAAGAACAGCAGACAATCCGTCCCTCACACACGGTTAACGTCCAAATATCCGAAGAAACCACCAGAGGTGAATAAAAAAATATATATTCACACATGTTTTTTCTGGAAAAGATGCAATGAAAATCATGAAAAAATTAAGTTATTTTGACGTTTGTGCAATAATCCGTTATTTATTAACCCATTACTTCATGTTAATCAATAATGTTAGTCTTTAGAGTATACCTACTAGGGTTAATTGATCTTGGAAAATGTCAAATCGCTTAATACTTTTTTATGTTAAATTATTGTTCTGATGGAGAAATTGTGAACTATTTTGGAGGTCGTGATTATATTTCTCTAGTTATAAGGTCTATACGAATGTTTGTAAAGTAATGCTTTGACTGGAACGCTTCCGAAATTGCAAAACTTTTCACATGCAAATAATTCAGTAATTTCTCAAAATTTCCCAAAGAAAATTTTCGTAACTGGAAACTTTCTTTAAATTCTTGCAGAAATATCGTGAAGTTTTCGAGAATATATCCAATTTTTGGAAACTTGCTGCCACTTAGTTGTATTTTAACAGTAATATGACGTCACAATATGTTTGTTTAGGGTTCACCTCTATTCTCAACTGATTATTGAACTTTGCTCCCTTATAAAACAATGTACAATTATCACAATTCAACAAACAGGGTTTAATATGACTTATTTAATTACCTTTCCTTGATAATTCTTCGACGTTTCGGACGTCGCGTTGCGTCCGACGCGATTAAGCCCCGTTTGTTGTGTTGTAATGAGTGATAATTGTGTTAGTGTAAATCAATACAATGTCCAATTTCTCCCCGTAGGTATTCAAACCAATAGAACCGCCGAAAATGGAGCCTCTACCTCTCGCCCTACCCTCTGAACCAAGCGGGCCTCTAAGACTCGCTCGCGCCTACGAAAGGCCACGCCCCACTCCTGACTGCCAACCCCAGCTCGTCGAAGAATACATTCTAGAAACCGAGAAGACATCTCCCCATGCCGGGGCGGGGTTTTTCCATATCAAACTCTCGATATTACAAAGGCCAGCTGACCAGGAGTTCTTGGGAGAACTTTATGTGGATAGAGACCATGTGGAAGGGGAAAGGAATGGGGCGGCATGTCGGTTTACATTAGGTATTGTATTACTGTATTGTACTATCCTTTACATGAAGTGCGCAGATAGAAAAAGAGTTAATGCCACGATTTTTTCGATATTTGCATGTATCTATTCGTACACGCGGTCGGCCAAGAAATTCGTCTACCACGTTGGAATCTTAATACAAACAAAATAGAGCCGAAAAGTGGTAGAAAAGAAATCTTGGCCGACCATACAAAGTTTGTGCCTGGCGGAATCGAATCGCGGGTTGATTTCTTTCACAATACATATAGGCTCACACCACACACTTTTGAAGCTTGAAAGTACTAGCACTCATAAAATATGACATATCAAAAGGAAGAAACATTCAAAGATACTCCTCATGGTCTTCAATAATTATTTTACCAAACCCAAACATATATACATCATCAGATAAGTTATAATTATTGCTCAGATACCCATTGAATTGAAATCATTCATAGAACAACATCATCAGCATCATCATATTTAAGTCCGCCCACAAGAGCCTAGGCTCTTGTGGGCGGACTAATTTCGAGCTTATTCTACGTTCCGTTTTTTCTTTTGCTTATTTATATGAACAACATCATAGGCTTTAAAAATCAGTCATTAAAATGATGCTAGGAATACCCGCTGTTGTGGTGCTTTCCACATAAATATCAATATGTGTAATAATGTCACATGTTTTTAGGTCGTGTTTTCTTACAAACGGTTGATCTTTTCAGGTTCAAGACTACAAGCGAACAAATACATTCAACAATTTACGGAAATCTTCACGGAGGAGGGCCGGAAGTCAGTGAGGATAAAGCACATTGTGCCTGGCCAGATGCCAAGAGTGTCGTTCACCGGCGGCATGAGGGAAATGGTAATGCAACTGGATATTTATATTTCACTAGAAGGCGCCCGCAACTTCGTTCGCGGAGGAGATAAGTCATGACCCCTCTTTTTTTCTTTAGCATAGTTGGGTAAAAAATATCCTGTAACCATCTGGAGATACCCAGCTACCCGTGTACCAAAAGTAGTTGAAATCCGTTAGGCCGATTTTGCGTGATGAAGCCACAACGACACATACAAACATAGATAAAATCCAAAAAAAATATTTTTCGTTTTAGTGACCTCCAAATAGTCCATAACAAAATTTTTTTTTTGAAAATATCTTCAATGTACAGACATTTCATTTTTACAACTTTATAATAGTATAGATGAATGACTAAACTGCTCATCCTTGTAAAAATACTCTTATGACAGTTCAAGGAGTGTAGAAAATTAAGGTGGATAATACGTCTATATCCAAAGTGGGTTACATTGGTGGCGCCACAAGTAGCGAGTGCGTAGATTTAATTTACTGGCAAGACCTGTCTTTGACAACAGACATTAAATGTCACCGATGTAAACAAAGAGAAACAAGACTAAATGTTTCGCGACAGTAAAATAAATTACCGTAATAATTCCAAAAATCCACATAAATGCAAGCAAAATAATTTTTAACACAATTTAATATTTACATCAGAAGAAGAACGAAGGATTAAGTAGTATTTCAATAAAAATGTTATGAAATTAGTTGTAGTACTGATAAACAATGGATACATTAATTTATGAATAATCATGTAAAGAAAATCCACAACGATGGAAGAAAAATCATTGTGAATACGATTAAATCGGAAGAAGAACGAGGAGTTGTTTCCATGACCGGAACTGAGAAGCCACGGCTAAATTCAGTTCATACGTACTTGCTACTCTAGCGCCATTGGACGGATTTGGAACTATTATTTTTTACTTTCCACTGGACACTTTTTCATCTATTTTCCTATATTTGATAGGCCACCTTAGTTTACTACACTCCATAGAAATATTTCAATAAATGTAAAGATCAAACTAAAAATCTAGTACCGATCGAACCTAATGATTAGTTGGATGTGTCAGGGTGGCTAATCATGTAGTTAGATTGTTTTACATACTTTTATATATTTTATTGATAGCGTAGTCGGGTAAAAAAAGTATTAATGTCCAGCTACCCATGTACCAGAAGTAGTAGTTGAAATCTGTTTTACCGATTTGGCTCGGTGAAGTCACAAAGACACATACAAACATACAAAAAAAGTCACAGGATTTTCAAATAGTCCGTTTCAATATATTTTTTAGAAAATATCTACAATGTACAGACATTCGATTTTTACAACTTTATCTATCCTATTATAAAGTTGTAAAAATAAAATTTTTGTATGTGTCCTTGTGTCTTCATCATGATAAATCGGCTAAACGGGTTTCAACTATTATTTTCGGGTAGCTCGGTATCTCCAGATGGTTATAGGATACTTTGTACCCGACTATGCTAAAGAAAAAAAAAGAAAGATTATGACTTTTTCTCCTCCGCGAACGAAGATGCGGGAGCCTTTTAGTATAATAGTATAGATGTCGAATTAGCTGTGTGCACCTAGATTCTAGATCTTTATATGTTACGTCGTTATTTACCAGGGCCAACAACTCCTGTTGCAACAACGCTCGGCGGCGGCCAGCAACGCGACAGTACACACGCACGCTACTACAGTACCTGTTGTGTAAGTTGCAAGACAATTAAGAGTGAGTTTCCAAAAGTGACGAAAGCTGCGGTACTAAAACAACACGCTTTCTATCTGTAGAATTCCCTGAAGTGCTTCCATGTCGGTGCTTCTTTGAGTGTACCATGCAGATGAACTTTTAAGGTCTAACTTGGAAGTTTATAAAAAATAACCGGCCAAGTGCGAGTCGTACTCACGCACCGAGGGTTCCGTACAAATATACGCTACAAACGGCCGTATCTATGAAAATCCAGTGTTAAAAGAGCCCTACAAAGCCCTAAGCAAAATGTACAGGGTGTTCGGTCATTTTATATTGGTTACTGACATAGACAGTATGTATATTAATCTGTTTTTTTTTTGATTGTCCTCTATGATATCTTGGCCTGTAAGGCCATTTTAGAGTAACTGTAGTGGGCGCGTCACTCCTATGAAGGATGCGCCGGGCTGTTTTTAGTATTTGTTGTTATAGCGGCAACAGAAATATATCATCTGAAAAAATTTCAACTGTCTTAACTATCACGGTTCATGAGATACAGCCTGGTGACAGACGGACAGGCAGACAGACAGACGGACGGACGGACGGACGGACAGCGGAGTCTTAGTAATAGGGCCCCGTTTTACCCTTTGGGTACGGAACCCTAATAAGATTCTCATTAAGAACAGGTGGCTACGTTTCGATTTTTGTTTTCAGGACGCCGGCTATAGCGGCGACTCCTAATACTCATACGAATGCGCGGCAGCTTCCGATATTGGTGAGTGTGCAGGATCCATCCTCCATGCATCAAAAAAAAGGTGACCGCGCCGTATTTACGGGGCTACCCAGAAAATGTCGGTTAATTTCACTGTTTTTAAAGTGATATAAAATTCTTCCACCAGGCGCAAACTACGTAAAAAATATATATACATACATATTGTAGCTTGGTATTTGGCCTAGGTTTTTGTCAAGTGTAATGTTATAATACTTTATAAATGAACAGAGAAAAAAACAGATTCGTAAAGTCCTTTTTCTATCGTAAATTGGTATAAGCTCCCAAGAGACTCTTAGACATGGGACTAAACCAATAAGTGAGTAAAAATGTTAACTTTAAAATTGTCAATTGCCATAGAAAAGTCAAGAGCTACGGATCGAAGGTCATTCGCGTATGGGAGCCTGTTAAACTGCGGCGTGGTCAAACCTTTATTTATTTCTTATTGGTTCCCGGAACTTTCTTATGTTGTTTCTTATCAGAATCACTAGCTTCTTATGATCGGAGAAAATAGTATACCAATTTTTTTCAATTTATTTCATAGCGTGATAGTTTTACGCACATAGTTCCACTATTTGTCCTATTAGGATCGATAGAGCTCTTGAGTCTGAGTAGAAATGGTAAAAAAAATAGGGCTATGTTTCTTACAACGACCCACATCTTTGGCTCGCTTTAGCTAAGCTTCTATTCGAAAACGGGTAGCACAACTTTACTCGCCCTAATTTTACTGTTTACAATTACAGCAAGCCCAGCTCCAACAAGTGGCGAGCGTGGGCAGCGTGGCGACAGTGGCGGGAGTGGGCAGCGTGGGCACCGGCGTGGGCAACGTGGGCACCGTGGGCGTGGGCGTGGGCGTGGCCACGGCCGTCGCCGCCGACGCCCTCAAACAGCAGCCCTCGCCCACCACGCCGCGGCTCTCGCCGCAAGTCACTACGGTTAGTACTTAACGGCCCGGCCACAACATTGCGCGAATTGCGGCGTGGCAAGTGTTTTATCCGTTCATTACGCGGTCGAGACGCGCAACAAACTGTGGTTAGTTGGAATCACACGCAATGAATTAGAAAAACCGCTGCCGCTGTCGCCGCCGCTCGATGTCGTGGCCGGGCCGTAACACTTTCGGAATCGACATTTTCGTAGCGCTACGCTCGTAGCCAATAGCATGGTAAAAACCGTATCTAGCGAAAACTAGCTACGAGCGGAGCGCCCGCCGAGCGGGCTCGTGGTCGCGAATGGGTTAAAAAGAGGACTGTCAATTCCCATACTTTGGATCATGGAGTGTATATGGATTATACAGAGGTAAGGAGGACAAAATTGCGTCGGGGCAGAAAGCTTCTCGTGTGGAGACCGCGTACAGGCAAGCGCATCGTGGTAGGGTCACCCGCAAGGTGGTCGTACGAACTGGTTGGGGTTGCGGGGACTCGCTGGATGCGGGTCGCCTCTATCCGGCCCATGTGGAAATCTATTGAGGAGGCCTGATGTGTCCAGCAGTGGACGTCCTATGGCTGAAATGATGATGATGATGATGAAGAGTGTGTCCAAAGTGTCCATCAAAAGGGTTTAAATTGGCGGTGCCACAGTAGCAAATGTGTAAATTTATTTTACTGGCAACAATGTGTCTTTGACAACAGGCGTTGAAAGTCATTTCGCGATTATAAAATAAATTACCATCTTCATGCAAAAAAAATCCACAACGATGCAAGAAAAATCATTTTGAACACGATTTACTTTTATCGAAGAAGAACGAGGAGTTGTTGTTGACATGACCGCAACTGAGAAGCCACGGCTAAATTCATTTCATACGTACTGCGCCATTCTGGACAAATTTGGAACTATTAGTTACTGCTTTCCACTGGACACTATTTCATCTGTTTTCTTATATGAGATTGTCCTTACCTTTCTCCGGGTAGCTGGGTATCCACAGATGGTAACAGGATACTTTTTGCTCGATTACGATGAAGAAAAAAGGTATTATTTTTTTCTCTTCGGCTGACGAAGTTGCGGGCACTTTCTAGTAATAAATAAATAGTAAGATTTAAACACTGTATCGTGCTTGCAAAGTCGAATAATTGTAACGATAATCCTTATACCATCAGCCACACACTTACAGTACGATTACTTTGAGTTTACCACTGACATATGCTTTTATTCCATTGGATATTCGACTTTAACACTAATACAAAAGAGTTTCTATTACAAACAAACGATGTTTAGAGTTAGACAGTGTGTAAGTAATATAATAGTAGATTGTTTGACAAGGGGCTAAAATAAGCCATTACGACACGAAGTGATTATTTGGACGAGCTCACGAAGTGAGCGAGGACAAATATGTCTGAGTGTCATAATGGCTTTTAGCCACGTGTTAAACACTCTGCTTTTAACTTCGACTGCGAGAAAATAAAAAAGACGTAACATTAAAATTTTAGTTTTTATGAACAACTAGCTTCTGCCTGCGACTTCGTCCGCCTTAAATTCGTTTATTGCGGATAAGGGTATATTACCGGGATAAAAAGTAGCCTATGTCCTTCCCCGGCACTCAAACTATCTCCATACCAAATTTCATTCAAATCGGTTCAGCGGTTTAAGCGTGAAGAGGTAACAGACAGACAGACAGACAGACGGACAGGCAGACACACTTTCGCATTTATAATTTTAGTATGGATTAAAAGTACAGTTTGAGCAATTCGATCAGAAAATTTGGCCAATCTGATCAGGTTGGTTTGTTTGTTTTTAATTATTCGTAAGTAGTATGTAGCTGGCCGGAAGTTTTTTTTCAGTTTCATAGATATTTGTATGGGATTATATGGCTTTCTTTTAAACCCTAGGGGCTAAATGTACTATTTTAGGCTCGCTTCGCGAAGCTAATATGGCGTACTTTTTGAGCAGGAGAAGTGAAAACTCTTTTACATTAGTGTTAAAATCGAATATCCAATGGAATAAAAGCATATGTCAGTGGTAAACCCAAAGTAATCGTACTGTAAGTGACCATTGGAAACCTTATTGACATTGACATAAGGCCTATAGATGGTGACTTAAGTGTGTTGCTTACAAACGTACATAGATGGCGTTTTAAATATCGGGGAACGCCCTTTTGTATGGCAATTGACAGTTCTCTTGTTTTAATGGTACTGATACTGTATTCGCGGTGTATGTAAGCATCGAACGCAGCGCTGCTAAAATATGACCTCTAGACACATATCAACTAATCGATAGCATAGGTTTCTTTAACTTAAGTCAGGTTTATCGAGCAGATGGACGGACTAAAACATTTTGACCTGGGATTTTGATTATGTACCACTACTTTACGTGTCTAGTATCAGGGACGAACTGGAATTATTAAAATTATATCTCTGTACATAAAGTATTGTACGGATTAAATCTTGCGAATTAAATTTGACCGACTTACCAGCTTTCGATTGAGCTAAATTTTGACATACTTATATAAGTTTCGTTATAATGCAATATTATGATACCATCGAGCTAATCTGACGATGGAGCCAGAAGGTGGTCATAGTACCTCTGTAATAAATTATCGCTATCATACCGAGTTTGGGCTTTTTAGAATCATCGCAATAAGTAGCTGACAGATGTTCAAATAAAAGTGCAGTCGGCCATAAAAGCTTGTCACAAACATGCAATTTTTGACATAAACTTATGCACAGTACAGTTCGTTCTACAACTTGGAGTTGGTCGTAGTTAAATATTGGCCCTGTTTTGGATACGTCTTAACGATGTGTGTACATCTTCCAGAGCGATATTCACTCGACGCAGGCGTCAACGAATCAGCTACTGGCGCAGCAACTCACTAACCCACCACAGCCGCTCAACCCGCAGAAGATGCAGTCGGCCATCATCCACATACAGCACCCGCTCATGTCCACTGCCGGCACGTCACAGGTACGTCATCGACGAACCAGCTACAGCAGCAGCTGACGAACTCTTACAAATAAGGTTTAAAATTACACTTATACAAATCTAAACATCAGTTTATGATATCTAATTTTTAAAGCATGAATGATTTCATTCATTTCTTGCTTTATAAACTGAATCTCCGATCGCCATCAATAATGAAGTTAAGTACCGGCAGACGGTGCAGATGTCAGGGCGGGATTGGGTGTACGTATCGATACGGAACAAGGCATACGGCAGGCGCAAGTGTGCGAGCCGTTTCGGAGGCTACAAGTTTAGGTACGGATCTGGGACACGGCATGCAAAGGGTTAAGAGGATATACTAGTGGCCGTTCCTCCATACAAACGTAATCCCCCGTTTCCTCCCTGGATAATTGTCTTAGAGCTGTTTTTTTTTATAAATATAATCTGTACTTACTTGTGCCATGCCCGTATGTTTTATTTTTCTTAATAATTTCTTTATTTTATGCATTAGAGACTCTCTTAAAACTGCAAAAAATGCCACCACCCGGCACCATAAGCACACGTTCAGTAAACAAATTTGACGAAAATAAAAGAAAAACAAAAAAACATAGAAGCATAGCCGAAGCCCTCGTTATAACATATGTGAAAGGAAAACTAAAATTAGTCCAGTTTTGGAAGAGGAAATATGGTACTACGAAACACTGTTGTCGCCATTTTTTTGTAGGTCAGATCGTTCCGAGCTGCAGTTGTCCCTTTTGCACTGTAATACGGGGGATTTGAGGCGATGCGATGGCAATAGTTCTTAAAAATACCTAATTTCCAATAGACCTTTTGCTAGTATATCCTCTTAAAGAGTATAAGTAAATTCAGCGTCTTATTCGATCCGTGCGTGAGCTTGCAGCCTGAATCGATCTTGGAAATGCATCCCTAAAAAATGATTATTTGGTAAAGGTATTAAGAGTTTTTCACGTGCTTCTGGCGTCTTGTTTTACCGCCTAACTTGGATATATATTTCCAGGTACAAAACATCCAGTACACGAGCACGTCGACAGCTCAGCAGAAGGCCACAATTACCAAGCCGCGTACAACCAACCCGGCCATCAGTGCACTCGTTACTAGTCTCATGAACTCCGCGCAACAGTTCCAACAAGGTACGGGTAAATTGTTTGTAACATATTTAGAAGATGTTGCTTATAAGTATGGAGCGAGAAACTCATAGCAAAATTCAGCTGTCACAAAGGATTGAATTTTTTTTATCGACTTCGGCAACTATCGATACTTTGTGAAGAACCTTTTTAGTTACGTAAAGTCTTTGACTAAAAACCGAGATGATAATATTGCTACCTACAAGAAATAAATAGTATGACTGTTGTTGTGAAATTTCTGTCACTTGTTTCCTTACAACTAACTTTACATGTGGAGTTTAACGGTTAATCAAAATTCAAAGCAAAAACTCGACATCGACACATGGATAAAGTATGTATATTTTTTTTATAATGGAGAGTTATTTTACAATATGTGTACAGTTAAAATAACTTAATAAATGCTTTTATATAATGAATAGTAAACTTATATTTTCATGGTTGAATGTGAATAAGAAGCATTTTGTTTTGGCTAGTCAATAAAATTAGAGATATCTAACTCACGTACTCACGTGTATTTCTACTTATAGACGTTAAGAAAATATTCAATCCCTTGTGACAGTTTAATTTTGCTATGAATTTTCCGCTTAACAAATATATACAATTTTTCGCCTCTTTTGCATTGTAATAAGGTTCAAAAGTGGATATATCTCTTAGTGGTTTCCATAGCAGGACACATGAATGTTAACTTGAATATTATCTCTAGACGGCTTAAAAGCGCGACCGTACTAAAACGCTTAAACGATTATCACTGGGTACTAATTTTTCAGCTGCCAGTCAAAAATCCGCCGCTGTTAGCACAGCGAGCACCAGTGCGAATAAGACGATACTGAATCTACTGAACAGCGCGCCGGCGGCCATGACACACGTGACGTCAACAGCCGACGGCATCGAGCACAAGCTGCGCACCGTGTCTATCGCGGGCGCGCGGCTTATTACCGCCACCACCGCGAGCCACACGATACCCACCTACACGCAGCAGGTACAACACACAGCCCACACGTGACACGTGACCACAGACTGCATCGAGCACAAGCTGCGCACCGCGTCCATCGCGGGCGCGCGGCTCATCACCGCCACCACCGCGAGCCACACGATACCCACCTACACGCAGCAGGTACAACACACAGCCCACACGTGACACGTGACCACAGACTGCATCGAGCACAAGCTGCGCACCGCGTCCATCGCGGGCGCGCGGCTCATCACCGCCACCACCGCGAGCCACACGATACCCACCTACACGCAGCAGGTACAACACACAGCCCACACGTGACACGTGACCACAGACTGCATCGAGCACAAGCTGCGCACCGCGTCCATCGCGGGCGCGCGGCTCATCACCGCCACCACCGCGAGCCACACGATACCCACCTACACGCAGCAGGTACAACACACAGCCCACACGTGACACGTGAGCACAGACTGCATCGAGCACAAGCTGCGCACCGCGTCCATCGCGGGCGCGCGGCTCATCACCGCCACCACCGCGAGCCACACGATACCCACCTACACGCAGCAGGTACAACACACAGCCCACACGTGACACGTGACCACAGACTGCATCGAGCACAAGCTGCGCACCGCGTCCATCGCGGGCGCGCGGCTCATCACCGCCACCACCGCGAGCCACACGATACCCACCTACACGCAGCAGGTACAACACACAGCCCACACGTGAGACGTGACCACAGACTGCATCGAGCACAAGCTGCGCACCGTGTCCATCGCGGGCGCGCGGCTCATCACCGCCACCACCGCGAGCCACACGATACCCACCTACACGCAGCAGGTACAACACACAGCCCACACTTGACACGTGACCACAGACTGCATCGAGCACAAGCTGCGCACCGCGTCCATCGCGGGCGCGCGGCTCATCACCGCCACCACCGCGAGCCACACGATACCCACCTACACGCAGCAGGTACAACACACAGCCCACACGTGACACGTGACCACAGACTGCATCGAGCACAAGCTGCGCACCGCGTCCATCGCGGGCGCGCGGCTCATCACCGCCACCACCGCGAGCCACACGATACCCACCTACACGCAGCAGGTACAACACACAGCCCACACGTGAGACGTGACCACAGACTGCATCGAGCACAAGCTGCGCACCGTGTCCATCGCGGGCGCGCGGCTCATCACCGCCACCACCGCGGGCTACACGATACCCACCTACACGCAGCAGGTACAACACACAGCCCACACGTGACACGTGACCACAGACTGCATCGAGCACAAGCTGCGCACCGTGTCCATCGCGGGCGCGCGGCTCATCACCGCCACCACCGCGAGCCACACGATACCCACCTACACGCAGCAGGTACAACACACAGCCCACACTTGACACGTGACCACAGACTGCATCGAGCACAAGCTGCGCACCGCGTCCATCGCGGGCGCGCGGCTCATCACCGCCACCACCGCGAGCCACACGATACCCACCTACACGCAGCAGGTACAACACACAGCCCACACGTGAGACGTGACCACAGACTGCATCGAGCACAAGCTGCGCACCGTGTCCATCGCGGGCGCGCGGCTCATCACCGCCACCACCGCGAGCCACACGATACCCACCTACACGCAGCAGGTACAACACACAGCCCACACGTGACACGTGACCACAGACTGCATCGAGCACAAGCTGCGCACCGTGTCCATCGCGGGCGCGCGGCTCATCACCGCCACCACCGCGGGCTACACGATACCCACCTACACGCAGCAGGTACAACACACAGCCCACACGTGACACGTGACCACAGACTGCACCGAGCACAAGCTGCGCACCGTGTCCATCGCGGGCGCGCGGCTCATCACCGCCACCACCGCGGGCTACACGATACCCACCTACACGCAGCAGGTACAGCACATAGCCCACACGTGACACGTGACCACAGACTGCATCGAGCACAAGCTGCGCACCGTGTCCATCGCGGGCGCGCGGCTCATCACCGCCACCACCGCGGGCTACACGATACCCACCTACACGCAGCAGGTACAACACACAGCCCACACGTGACACGTGACCACAGACTGCATCGAGCACAAGCTGCGCACCGTGTCCATCGCGGGCGCGCGGCTCATCACCGCCACCACCGCGAGCCACACGATACCCACCTACACGCAGCAGGTACAACACACAGCCCACACGTGAGACGTGACCACAGACTGCATCGAGCACAAGCTGCGCACCGTGTCCATCGCGGGCGCGCGGCTCATCACCGCCACCACCGCGAGCCACACGATACCCACCTACACGCAGCAGGTACAACACACAGCCCACACTTGACACGTGACCACAGACTGCATCGAGCACAAGCTGCGCACCGCGTCCATCGCGGGCGCGCGGCTCATCACCGCCACCACCGCGAGCCACACGATACCCACCTACACGCAGCAGGTACAACACACAGCCCACACGTGAGACGTGACCACAGACTGCATCGAGCACAAGCTGCGCACCGTGTCCATCGCGGGCGCGCGGCTCATCACCGCCACCACCGCGAGCCACACGATACCCACCTACACGCAGCAGGTACAACACACAGCCCACACGTGACACGTGACCACAGACTGCATCGAGCACAAGCTGCGCACCGTGTCCATCGCGGGCGCGCGGCTCATCACCGCCACCACCGCGGGCTACACGATACCCACCTACACGCAGCAGGTACAACACACAGCCCACACGTGACACGTGACCACAGACTGCATCGAGCACAAGCTGCGCACCGTGTCCATCGCGGGCGCGCGGCTCATCACCGCCACCACCGCGGGCTACACGATACCCACCTACACGCAGCAGGTACAACACACAGCCCACACGTGACACGTGACCACAGACTGCATCGAGCACAAGCTGCGCACCGTGTCCATCGCGGGCGCGCGGCTCATCACCGCCACCACCGCGGGCTACACGATACCCACCTACACGCAGCAGGTACAGCACATAGCCCACACGTGACACGTGACCACAGACTGCATCGAGCACAAGCTGCGCACCGTGTCCATCGCGGGCGCGCGGCTCATCACCGCCACCACCGCGGGCTACACGATACCCACCTACACGCAGCAGGTACAACACACAGCCCACACGTGACACGTGACCACAGACTGCATCGAGCACAAGCTGCGCACCGTGTCCATCGCGGGCGCGCGGCTCATCACCGCCACCACCGCGGGCTACACGATACCCACCTACACGCAGCAGGTACAACACACAGCCCACACGTGACACGTGACTACAGACAGCCCAGCACAAGCTGTGCACCGTGTCCATCGCGGGCGCGCGGCTCATCACCGCCACCACCGCGGGCTACACGACACCTACCTACACGCAGCAGGTACAACACACAGCCCACACGTGACACGTGACTACAGACAGCCCAGCACAAGCTGCGCACCGTGTCCATCGCGGGCGCTGCTCATCACCGCCACCACACAGTGGATCGAAATGAATAAAAAATGGACATTCGCTTTTTTTCCAAAAATCGTATTTTAAAAAATGCTTTTCGGTTGTAAATAATGTAAGGAATAAAAAATGTTATATAATTTTTTTCAAAATGGGGCTTATTTTAAGCAGAAAAAATAACGTGTTTTTTTGTATGAAACTGAAAAATAGGTATCTTATTGTAAGAAAACTGTAACCGATCCCCCTTTCAAACCTTTTGAATATCATTGTCGTACTTCAGAGCAGTGGAAAACAGTAAACAGTTTATCTCAGTATGTGCCCGTTTTTTTTATAGTTCAATCAAAAGACAGTAAATACAACATTTTTCTTAGTTCTTTTTTTTATTTTCATTAAAAAGATAATCATGACAATTTAGTATAAAAACAACATATATTTGATATTTTCATAAAGATAAAAACAATTTTTTATAAGAAAATGGTTAAAAATTACATTGACATAGAAACATTTATTGCGCTGTTTTTAGTAACCATGATAGTAACAAAAAGTTAAAATATACTTGAAATCAACAATAACAATATAAGTTAATAAAAAAATGCATTGTAAAAATCTAATTTATTCTCCACCTTCTTCTACACTTTCAAACATTTCTTGGGTCAGATGACACCAAAAAATTGTGCAATATGTCTTCGTTTGTTTTTGTTCGGCTACATTTTCTAGAATGATGCTCCCTCACATTGCGAAAATCTTTATTTCGTGCTTCTGATGCTTCTTCTGACATCATTCCGATGGGCACCATACCAAAATGTTCAATTATGTCAGCTCCGTGAATCAATAGCTTGTGGACACTGGGTGGCATATAATACCACTCGTATAATTCCTTACTAGTACACAAGGTTGCGGTTTCATGACAATAGTCGCGAAATTTGTTGATGTTTACACGTTGTCCAGACGCATTCACTTGCAAAATTGTGTGAAAACGTTCAATTATATTGACATCAACTTTCGTAATTCGTGCTGTTATTGTAGAGATGGCGAAAAATTTTCTTGCGGTGTTACCGTCATTAGTTGTTCCAGCTCCTTGCTCGACGATGTCGATTAATAATCCCAGTTCTGATTTAAATTCGTCTTGAATTCGTTTTTTGGCTTGTTCTTTTAAAATCTTGTTTTCCTTGGTAGCATTCCGTTTCTTAAACTCCAATCTGTAAGCTTGAAAAAATAATAAATTAGTAAAAAATAAATTATTAAAAAAAAACAATTAAGTATTGTAATAACAATTAACAATTAAGTATTGTACATAGTTAAATTACCTATATGAAGTATATATTCCATGCATCTTATCCAAGCATGTAGTGATGACAATCCATATTGGTGTTTCGAGTTTATTTACTTCAGTTGGCTTAGCATGGCAAATATCACAGGAGGCTGTTGAAGTTCCCGATAAATATGAGGATATTTTACCATCTATCATTGTCATATGAAGTTCGTGTTCTACTTTTGTGTTAGATTCGACGATTTCTGTGCAATTGAGGCCATTAATCTCAGCTTTTGTTTCCGATTCCTGATTTTTTACTGTAACTTGTGTTTCTTTTACAAACTGGAACAAAATTGGGCGACATAAATGAGTTGAGGAGGGTTTATCATTATCCCATATGGTTTTGCCGTCACAAGTCAGTTTCAATGGTACCAGGCTAACCATAAAAATGCTTGATTCATTGAATACGGTTTCTGATGTCATTTTATAGTTACTCTGTCCAGAAGCTCCATCAAAGCCCCATTTGCTATGTAGCTTTAATGTTTGGCCTTCAAATTCACTTCCAATCGCCTTTAAAAGTCTTTTTGTCGTCATATCTAATAAGGCCTGTAGTTTTATTCTAGCACCATATTCAGTTATTTCAACATTCTCTTTTGAAGGATAGCACTCCTCTTTTGCTTGCTGGATAGCGTAATATGAAGGATATAAATTCACTCCTTGGTCACTTGCTGTATCGCGTAAAGTAATGTACTGCAACTTTGAAAGTTTTAGAGAAGTTATTAGGGCTAGAGCCTTTGATGGAGACATTAGCTTGTCTATTTTATTATTTTGTATGCAACGGTTTACCTTATCTATGTCTTCCGGATGATTCAGTAAATGATAAATAATTTTAGCGAAAGTTTTGTTTGGCCACACTATGGCCATGTTAAGCCAGTTACTGTGTGTCTTCAAAAAATTATCAAGTGTTCGATTAGAATCTTTCCATTTTTTATGTACCTTTGAGCAAAACCTTTGGCAAAACTTCGAAAAGTTGGATGTATCTTCTTCTCGAAAATTTATATTTTGTTTTAAATATTCACATAACTTTGCACTAACACTTAGAGATCCTAAATTTTTTAATGCGTAAAACAGATCAATATTGTTCACAAACTTTTCCATGACAGTATATTATCAATGCTTTGTTTTCTAGAAACTAATTATTTGTTAAGTAAATCTTCATTTTATAGCTTATTGAACCCCCACTTAAACACTTACTCTGGAATTAACCCTTTACGGTAGGTACCCTCATTAATGATATGTAAATAACTAACGATAAGGAATATGATCTGAGCAATTAGTATAAATGCATAACTTGCATTATAGCGAAGTTGCTAATGTACCTATTACTTAATTACATGTTATTGTATATGTTAGTATTTCTAAGTTATAAATTAGTGAAACGATTTGAACGTTCATATTTTAACGACACATTATTATTTATTAGAACATAGTGAACGTGCTCACTAATATCCATGTTTTGAAGCGTAGAAGAAGGTAGTCAATAATATAGATTTTTAAAATGCATTTTTTTATTTACTTTTATCGTTAGTGTTGATTTCAAGTATATTTTAGCTTTTTGTTACTATCAATAAAAACACCGCATTAAATGTTTCTACTTCAATGCAATTTTTAACTATTTCCTTGTAAAAAAATGTTTTTGTCTTTATCAAAATATCAAATATATGTTGTTTTTATACTAAATTGTCATGAATATACCGTATTTTTAATGAAAATAAAAAAATAAAGAATTAAGTTTTTTTTTGTATTTACTGACTTTTGATTGGACTATAAAAAAAAAACGGGCACCTACTAAGATAAACTGTTTACTGTTTTCCACTGTTCTGAAGTACGACAATGATATTCTTAAGGTTTGAAAGAAGGATCGGTTAGAGTTTTCTTACAATAAGATACCTATTTTTCAGTTTCATACAAAAAAACACAGTTTATTTTTTTCTGCTAAAAATAAGCCCCAGTTTGAAAAATTTTATATAACATTTTTTATTCCTTACATCATTTACAACCGAAAAGCATTTTTTAAAATACGATTTTTGGAAAAAAATGCGAATGTCCAATTTTTATTCATTTCGATCCACTGTGCACCACCGGGGTCCACACGATACCCACCTACACCCAGCAGGTACAACACACTTCCCACACGTAACACGTGACCACAGACAGCATCGAGTACATTCGTCTTCATTCCCGAGGCGGATCCCCGATTGATAGTGAAGAGGGATACTTACTCCTGACTCCTGGAAATTCTAGACTACTACTGATTTTAAAACTATACACACCCAACTGAGTTGTCTTCGTTTAATCTGTATCAATTATGCTACAACTGTTTCATAATCCTATATAATAAGTCCCTCGCATTGGTCAGGTACTGGGAGGCTACACGTGCGAAACGAACGAAACAACGAATGTTACGAGTAGTGAGAGCGCGCTATTGGAGCGGCTCATGGGGCCGGAGCCCGCGGCGCCCGCGTCTCAGACGCAACCGGTGTGCCACGTCCAGGTTAGTATAGCTATATGCTATAGATTGTTACGGCTTAAGGATGGGTACGTGATTCAAAAGCACTTTTTAAATCGATGAATAACTGTAGGATTTATTTCCACACGGTCACTTTACGTTAAGACACTTAAAATATTATTAGAACACTTTATACTAATTTCGCACTCAAACTCTACAGTCGCAGTCGCTCCCTTGTGATTGTGATGTTATCACTTCGTCTCCAAAATGTGAAGTGACTCTCGGCACTTGCTGCCGCGCTTATATATGACTAGCTTCTGCCCGCGACTTCGTCCGCTTTAAATTCGTTTATCGCGGATACGGGTATTTTCCGAGATAAAAAGTAGCCTATGTCCTCCCCTGGGACTCAAAGTATCTCCATACCAAATTTCATCTAAATCGGTTCAGCGGTTTAAGCGTGAAGAGGTAACAGACAGACAGACAGACAGACACACTTTCGCATTTATAATATTAGTACGGATGGTTTTGAGGTCTTCTGAAACGTTCAATTGTGACACAAACAAGTCATGGAAGGTCCTTCGATAGGTACCTACTACCTAGTACGGGATTGTTCCGGAACCTTCCCACTGCCGTCTCGCTCACTCTTCTCAAATGTTCGGCGTACTGCGGTCATTGTCTTGATTGTGTTGTCTCTGTCACACTCTCAAAACGCGTTTTCAGTTTATGTCATAATCTAATACATCAAATATTTTAGGCGCCTGAAAACATAGGCCAGTTGCCGTTGCTCTGATGATATGTTTGTAATCGTAACGCAGTGTGCCCATGTTCGGCAAGTAATTTGTCCACGGGCAACTCTGTAAACCTTTTTTTGGCTCACATATAATATCGTCAATCTGGGGTTTCATTAATTTTGTATCAACTGGAGTCATGAGACTGTCTAACTAGATTAGCTGTTTTTGAATTGGGGGATCTTTTGACATATTTATTCTGATAAGGTGCGTTGTCTATCGACATAACTATAACAGAGTCAGGGGGTATATTTGGGATTAAGTGATTGACTAGCCATTTCCCGTACAGATGTAGTGTATAATAGTTTTCCTTTGTATTTTGACGGACACGTACGACGTGTCTTGCTTTTTCATTCGGGCACAGTACAAAAAGTACTGTGGTTGACTGAAGTAACATGACAACTACGAACGTTTCCGAGAAAATACGATGGAAAACAATTATGCACTACATCTGTAGTGCATAATTCATCGATATTCATTTCATTTTGTTAATCACCTGTAGTATCCGTAGATTTATATGTTAAAAAGGCTCCAGGTACAAAGCCTTTTTCTTTCCCTGCATGAACTATTATCAAACGTTGACTTATTGAAATTGGCCATAAGAATAATGCAATTAATAATATTTTTTAATAGTATCGTGTATTTTATCGAGATATTCAATTCGAATAAGAACCTTTCGAATGTCTTCAATTTGAATGAACCGGATATCCCACTTTATGAACTATTTTTCTCAGTGTCTTTTCAGACTCATTGTAATTAATAGTCTTAGATAATTTAGCTTTATTGTCGAGAGTTTATTAAACTTCAAGTGTAAATCGTACACCATTCGGCTGAAATCGGCTATATCTAAAGAAAATTGCTCTTGTGGTCTGCCGTTTTTTGAGTGGTGAATATAACTGAAGTGGAAGGTATCTCAGTACTGACCTTATTTAGTATACTCGTATTATTCAAACTTCTTTGCACTTGCACAACTTGCATTTGCAACTTGCTCTTGAACCTTCTAAAAGTAATTACTTATATTGTCTTCCTCATATTTATAATCGATCGGCTTCGGTCACAAAATATTTATAAACGTTGTAAATAATTTCGCCTGACGGACGTCCTAAAAGGTTTTCCTTCTTTTCCTAAGCTTGCCATCGTATCATTTAAAGTTGGGGGTCTCAACAACTCTATATTATATTTTTTCAACTCAATGCGACCGTCCTCTATACTGCACCTGTACAACGACTGATAATCATCACATATGTAGTGTGTGACAACGATATACAGAGCCCAAATTAGCCGAGTCTCTTTCCAAAGACCGATGTGCATTATTTATCGCCGGGTACTATATTTCAGCCTGCTGAAAAGGCCTTCAAGTCACGGAAAAACACAATAAAAAATTTAGTATCAGTCACCGGCGTAACAGTTTAATTTCGTAAAGCGTTAGAATCACCTAGGCTTACGTTCTTATTGTTTTCATTCTGAGATAACTTAATGCCTTACTATTTAGTAGACGTGGTTGGGTTGTTGTGGTCTGTCAATGGTCCATAGTACTGCGGCCCGTTTCACAAAAGCTTGTAAGTTGCATTACAAGTGGAAGTCTCTTTTTAATTAATTCATATTGTGGGAAAGAGATTTCCGCTTGGAACACAAGTTACAAGGTTTTGTAAAACGGGTCGGTGGGATTACAAACACAGGTCTAGACAAATATCGAGTTTAAAAATTGCTTCTATGTTTTTGTTTTCAAAATGGAAGATATAATTTATTAAAAGTCGTCACAGACGTAATTTTCTAGGTTTCTAGGATGTAGATTAAACCGTCTATTTATTTTTCAGGGCCTAAGTCTCGCGTCGCTGCAAGGCCTTCAAGGTATTCAAGGTCTGCAGAACGTGCAGGTCCAGATCCCGGGTCTCTCGGCACCGATCTCGCTGTCACTCAACGTGTCGGGCGCGCCCTCCGGGCTACTAGTGTCCGTGCCTCCCACTACGTCCGTTGTGCTCACAAATCAGCCATCGGTGCTGTCTCTACCAATAGGTAAGTGTCACCATCTAATGTGAGGAGTGAGATGTATCAGTGAGGAGCGATTCTAGGGCGATCACTGTGAAGTAACTCAACGTATCGGGCACAGGGCTCGGAACCGGTATTTATAAATATTTTAAAATACACCCTATTTCTGTATCGTTTTTAAACTGTATTTAGTAGAAGACAAATATCTTTGGATACACCTGATTTAAGTTCTAGAATTTTAATAAAATTACGAAAATCTCGTAATTGAATGAAAAAAACAAAATAAAAAACCGGGTATTTTGTATGAAGAAAATACCGGTTTCCGAGCCCCGATCGGGCGTTCCGTTCCCGTTCTGGCTCGCTAGGGCCCATTCTCTCCAAGATATTCGTCGTGCCGATCGAGTCGACACGTCGTCGTTCAATTTGCCTAGTATCCATCGGCCTCTGCGGGGACTGACTCGGCACGATAGACGACTTTGACTTTTAAGTTATACAGTAGTGTGCAAAATAATAGTAGTGAAGCCGGATTTGCAGAATCAAGATGTAAATGTGACTTAATATTTTAGTTATAATCGTGGTAGGTTAACAATAAAGTGCATTCAGGTTCGAAGATAGAGTTTGGCCAGAGAAACATGATATTGACCTTGAAAGAGAATCTTTATATGGCAACAATTTCAAATATTAAAAAGCTGTCAAATTATAAAACCTACTTCGTTTCTATGCATTCCGTTTTGCCAGGTCATGATTTTTTCAAATTTACCGCGTTTTTTGAGTATCATGTTTCGCTGGCCAAACTCTAGCAATGTAATAGCCTTTAGCCGCCCAAAGGGCTATTAAAAGGCATTCTCCTATTCAATGAACTTTGAGTCATTTTCTATCAGAATAGAGTTGCATTAGCTTTTAGTCGTTCGAATTTAACACAAAAACAATACAACCGAATTTCCTACACTTCTGATTCACATTCCACTGCCAAATTTCTTTATATGGTGAGTGGCTCGAAAATAAAGACACTTTTAAGACACTGTTATTTATATGGAATGTACTTTTCGAAAATCTACCACAGATGCAATTCAAGCAGTTACATTATTAATAGAGAAGCACCGTGTAAATAAGGAGGACTTGCACTTTATTTTCATCGACCTTGAAAAGGCTTTTGACCGGGTGCCAAGAAGACTAGTGTGGCAAGCAATGAGAGAACAGCTAGTACCAGGGGACTGCATTCGTGTAGTACACATGTATTTTAACATCCACACAAAAGTCAGAAGTCCAACCGGTCTTAGCAAGGAATTCGCGGTTGAAGTGGGAGTTCACCAAGGGTCTGCGCTCAGCCCTCTTTTGTTTAACATAGTCATGAACTACATCACTAAAGACATTCAGCAGGAACTACCTTGGAACCTTTTATACGCCGACGATATTGCATTGGTTGCCAAGTCTGCCAAGGAACTACAAGACACTCTAAGATGTGGGTCAGTGCATTGGAAAACTCGGGACTCCGGGTTAGCAGATCGAAAACTGAACATCTAGAATGCAAATTTGGCAGCACGGCAAGTATACGCAATCTATGCTATCCGGATGGAACATAGGTGCCAAAGATCGATCAATTCAAATATCTAGGATCAATTGTTACACCCGATGGAAACGTAGAAGCAGATGTGGCACATAGAGTCAACGTAGCGTGGCCGAAATGGCGGACACTCACAGGAGTTCTCTGCAATCCGCGGATGCCAATACGCACAAAAGGCAAGATGTACAAAACTGCGGTGAGACCAGTGATGATGCACGGAGCTGAGTGCTGGACGGTCAAGGAAACGCATGTCCAAAAGCTGCACCTGGCCGAAATGAAAATGCTCAGATGGTCAGGCGGAGTTACGAGACTGAACAAAGTACGCAACGAACACGTTAGAAGTAGCTTTAAAGTAACGCCCGTCTCGGAAAAGCTCACAGAAACCCGCTTAAGGTGGTATGGCATGTTATGTGGAGGGACAAAGACCACGTGGTGCAGAAGGCGATGGCTCTTCCGGAGGGCAAGAAAGGAAGAGGACGACCCCCTTTGACGTGGTGGACTAGTATGGCCAAGCTTATGGAGAAAGCTCAATTACCCGACCCCACAATCCAAGAAAGATCATCTTGGCGCCTTAGGATAAGGAGAGCCGACCCCACCAAATGTGGGATAAGGTCAAGACAAATAAGAAGACTTCGAAATTTGTGATTTTTTATACTATTTTAGAAATATGAGTTGATTCAGTGGCCAGTACAAACAGTCCTTGGGTACATAGATTCTATTTAGAAGCAGTTTTTTGCATCTGCCTTGTTTTAAAAGCTACTTACTATGGTACATATACATATACTGCTATTATTTTGCACACAGCTGTAGGTATCTCGCACTGGTATCGAGTTGTAAGTAACGAGGTGTATCGTGTTGCAGCCCAGCTGGTGGGCGGCGGCGTGAAGGGCGCGGTGCGCGGCGGCGCGGTGCAGGTGGTGCGCGGCGCGGCGCAGGCGGCGGCCAGCGCGGGCGTCCGCCACGCGCGCCCCCCGCCCCGCCCCGCGCCCCGCGCGCCGCCGCGCCCCGCCGCGCCGCTCCAGCTGCCCAACGTGCGCCCGGGTATGTATCATATTATAAACGTGAATATTTGTGCCGATGTATGTGTGTTTTTTCTACTCGTGTACGTACTTCGTGTATCTGTGAATCATACTAAAAAGGCACAGTTTTTAGATTGGAACATCACTCTACTCTATGATTTATATTATATGCCACTCATTTATAATGAACTATTATACAACTCTGCGCAGAACTATAATGAATTTCAAAAAATAATTAGTGTTCTGCAATTCTTTTTTTAGCTGTGTTTCATTTATTGTAGTTTATGGGATACTCGTAGAATAGATATTGTAAATAATAGTTATAGTTCATTTCAAATACCATGGCCCTTTCCACTTTAGACGGTCAATAAGCGTGAACAATAGGATTAGTGATAACAAAGATACCCCGCACTTAACTTCACTGTCTGCTACGTGCCAATTTGAAGAGCTGAGATCGTAAAGCAATTAGTAAATAATAGATAAACATTATGGTTCTCATTGTGCAGTCTCAAGTGTAAAGGGCCATGGTATATGAAATGAACTATATATAATTAGCTTTTTAAATCTCATACCTTAATTAGGCCACTCAGCAAGCTCCGTGGCCTAAAATGCGGTAGTCGACTAAAAAAGCATACATTATATAACGATTGCATAAAATACTATTATATTTACTTATAAAAACTCCAACCATCGACTGACACTCCGTCATCCGTCAATACGACACGTTCCGTATTCCATTCCGTCGTCTAACAGCCGACACCTTACACTCGGCCGGTACCGATCCCACATGTATATGTACGTTCCTCTTCATTTTAAAAACTACTGAACGGATCTCAACGAAGCTTTCCAGTAATGTTATTTCTTACTCGCCCACGCTATCTTTCCCACCGTCGCCCGCAGACCATGGGAGTGTCACGGAAGAACTTGTCAAGCTATAGCCGTCCGTTTGTGGAATTCCATATTAGATTGATGGATTATAGTTTGCTATTCCGCTAAATAGTGTCTTGGTTAGATGTGACATTAAGTTGTGTTCATATGTGCATATTTTCATGCCGTTTCCTCCTCAAACCCTTTCTTTGAGGATTATAGTGTTTGGTGGTGGTTTTTCGTGTTGTGTTTGCATGAGTGTTTTTGGGAATTTAAAATAAGCTAGCCCGCGTAAAGTAAAGCGTCATTGACCTGTAGAAAAACGAGTTAGACCTATTTCACTGTAGCGCACTTGAATTTGGCACGTGATTTCTCGAAACATTGGTTTTTTTGATATTGGCCATATTGAAGTCACTAGTATTTGACCACGTTGGTGTCCTATTGACTTGGCGACTATTGATACGTGTCTATTATGGGTGCACTCGTTCTTTTCACACTAGTTGTGGTGATTAACATTCAACTGTGGAGTGGAAGCGCCTCACGGGATTTAGGAACTCGAGAGCGTCTATTCGTACTAGTTCCACTAGTTCCAGTATCAGCAAGAACTTGTCCTCTGTTTCTAGTAGGAGCTGGAGAGGATTCGTTCTGACTACTACTATTATCGGTCAGAAATAGTTATCTAGATACAATGGGAACTAACACTGAGAAAGAATTATTGGAGTCCCAATAAGAGAATGCATTATAGCCACATATGAGTTAAGAAATATCTAACTCCAATATGCCCACGTAAATTAACACCGGAATTCGAATTTTATTCATACAAGAATATAATTAGACTTCCAACAAGGTTCCGTCAGTCTGGTTCCGATAAAGATAAAGATATTTGTAAGTTTACATAAAGCTGTTAAAAAAAATGTCCTCCATGTTTAGCCTTTCGGCGTATAAATTACAATAACAAACCCCCGAACCCTCCCGAACTAGTTATTTAGATAAATTGTATCTGAATTGGCTGACTGTATGGATTTTCGTCTCTTGGACTCACGTAGAGAAGGTGCCGCTTTTGGACACTCAAAGCCTTTGGTTTATGCTCTAAAAACGACCCTATCAACAATTGTGGCCCATACAATAATAAAAATCTCCTCTTATCTGCAACTTACATCTACTCCACGTATCGTCATAGGTAAGGTGCCTATAAGCAGACTTTGGCTAATTTCTTTTGTTACTTATTGTTATAAGGTTTTTAACATTTTATTTTCTTAATACAGGTACCGCCCAATTCATAACGCAAGCTCAGGCGCAGGCGTTGACCGCCCAGCAAGTGCGGAGAAAATCCAACCCGGACAGCTCTTAGTAAATAGCAAACGCAATATTAGCACACTGCCCGTTTAGCTGAATAATGTACATACATATATTAGATAATTTATTGTATAGTCGCATAAGGCCCGTGCAATAGTACGGTCTGTCGATGGAATTGTGATCCCATATGCCATGGAAAGTGGCCTCAATTTGATGGTTTATGGAATTATTTTCCATTTGGACCGAAAGTAATAGAGGTGTGTATGAACTCAATTTGTTACGTAATCATTGGATGAATATCTGCAATGCCTGAATGTTTTATTCAAAATATCTGAACTACTAGTATCTTTTAAACTTTTGAGACTGAAGGGAAGTCTAAAGTCGTAATCGCACGGTACGGGATATTTTGACGCTTGGTTTAAAGTCAACGTTATTTTGAAATAGTGAAACATTTTTTAAATTAGCAAATCATACGGCAGTTCTTGTACAGTAAGTAGATATTTGCGTTCTAAATCTATAGTAAACAATTCAATTATTTTAATGTAATTCTTATTAATTTTGCATGTGTCATTTATTGCGAGGATTGCAAGGAAGTCTCCAATAGACAGGTTTACCCTATTATATTGTATGTATTTTTTTTCATTTTTAATTTGAAATTCCATATATTTTTTTTAATTCAATGAATTTAGTTTTGCTTTTAATCATGTGTGTCACACATTTTATTTAGTTTCTTTATCGTGTGTATTGACCAATCATGTATGTTTTATAAACGCAAGTCACAAATCTATTTTTATGCAGTATGGTATTGGTACGAAATTTTGATTTTAAATGACATCAGTAAATAAAATGAATGATCATGACATGACATGTATTGTGACTAAATTTAAGTGTTATACTTGATATTAAAATAGAATGTTAATGAATCCCATTTTAAACTATTATAAGTGAAGATTTTATTTGTTGTTGGAGTTGTTAGTCCTGTAAATATGTGTTAATAGGTTGGTTTGATCGGGTTTGTTTCCGAACTGTTGGGTCGCAAAATAACTGTAGTGATGATTAATGGAATGCTTCTCTAAATGAATTACTTCAGTCATATAATAGCATCCTAAAAATGGAAATAAAGTTCAAATGTAACAGGCTGCTCGTATTGATTATCTGAATATGATTCTAACCATTTGCTGTAATGTAAGTTTTGCTTAATCAGTATTAATATAACATAACTATTTTGTTACAAAATAACAATGAATCTGTAAGACTTTTGCATTGATTTGAAACTATTTGGGTAGGCTAGGATGTGTAATATAATTCGTGTAAGCATCACATCGTCGTAGAGCGATCTGGAGGGGTTTGTAATGGAGTTCTGCTTCGCCGTGAATAAGAAATGTTCTCTCTGCTATTCTTAACTTTTGTAGTAAAACTACACTGATTGATCGATTTTATTACAACGGAAGAGCAATTAATAAATTCCTATTTAACTTACGTGGAGGATCCTTGAACTGTCATTGGTTGGCTTGTTTCAACAATGCAACTTTAGCAATATTTATAATAAGCCTCAAGTACCTAAGTGTTCAAATGCCAACTATGTTCACTACAGTGAATTCCTAACGCATAATAATGTATCATATTATAACGGGTTTAAATGAAATCTTTTTATATATTGTGAAGATGATTAATGTATTGTAAATTCACTTTATTTACTCAATCTGGGTTGGAAACTGTACCTAAGTTTTTTATACTCAGCTAAGAATATACGAATCATCATTTGTTTCTTTCTAGCAAGTATACCAGTAAATTCAAAACTGTTCTAGTCGATCCAACGATCTGTTATTTTTTTCTAAACTCGTGATTAATAATTTCAAAACCCTCTAGTACAATTTAAGTAAAAGTGAAATGAAGCTCAGATGTAAACTGACAGCGTCATTTAAAATAGAAAACTATTTTGAGAGGCATATTTAGATTAAATTACCGGTCGCTCACGTCGTACAATCAGCGCCAAATAGTTAGTAGCGTCCAATGCGCCAAATATATCGTCACGTCTCTTTATGCCTATAGGGATAAGGATGTGTTGCGATATATTTGGCACTTTGAATGCTACACACTATTTGACGCTGACTGTACAAGCCGAGTACTGCTCAACATATCAATTCCTCAGACGTAGGTCAAGAGATACGAACGTACTCACGAGTACAGAGCACTACTCAGATAGAGCGGGACTCGGCTTTTTCATGATTAACCGCCAATGAAATCTAAATATGTCGGCGTCATTCTATCAGTGCGATTCGACTCCAAGTAAGATGTAGCACTTGGGTGTAAGGCTTGTAAAATAATTAAATCTCTGTATGAATATGTATCTTTGTATGAGTACTGGCTGTATATTGCTTGTGCCGTTTTCTAGTACGTTCCTTTTTCTGTACGAAAATCTTTTTCGACTGCAAACATTTTCTTGACAATGGCTGTGGTGCATCAAGATATTTTTTTGACAATCGCCTACGGCACAACCACGATAACTGCTAACGTACATTTTTGGATTAAGAACACTATTAAAAAAACCTTAATCACTTAAAGCGACTTAGTCGATATTCTAGTCGCATACACGTCTACCGGACTACTCGGTACAGTTTCCACCCAGTATCTCACGCACAAGTTGTCGTTTATTTATTGTGTTACCCAACAAATGAATTCATAGGAATGAGATGTGTAAACGTATCATTGTACCTATATAATAGTTTATTATATTTACTCAACATGCCGGGATGTGTTCATAAAGGCATTCTATGACATGCCTTGTATTTGTTAGGCACCCGGGCTTATGGTAGACCGTGTAAATATTATTTTGCAGCTGTTGCCACAAATTATTACTGCATTACGTAGGTGCAGCGCAGGCATTGCTACCGAATTTTGAAAATACTCTGTGGGCTTTAATACCCTAACTGAATGATTTTTCTGCAGTTTTGAATTCGGGATAGAAATTGAGTTGCTTCCCTTTCACTTTCATATTTGGTGAAAGAGATAATGCATCAACAATTTCGCCTTCAGAACTTCAGATTACTGTTCGAAATATGCTTATGGCAGAAATAAGATAGATAGTTTAATATTAGTCAATTCTCAACTACGAGGTTGTATAAAACACCAATTGTCAGTGTTAATAAAGCAATAATTAGTACTCCTTTAAGTAATACGTCCAACGAGATATTGGTTGTGATAAATCATTATTCTTTTAAATACAACACTGACTCCTCAAGTTGAACAGGCGCGATCGGCACCTCTTGCCATTACTCTTATTAAATGGAAAATGTATTGCATAGGATAATGTACTTTGCAATGTAATAAGGTTAGTTTTTAGTTTTGATATTTTTAGGGACAAGTGTCTCTAAAAATATCAAAACTACCAAATACTGCAGCTAATGCGTGCGAGTTAGATTCGTATTTTAGTTGGCATGTATGTAAAATTTAGTTCGCAGTTCATAAAGCCACTTGTGCATCTGATCTTACTTAAAATGGAGATAATGGAGGTCGATGATGCAAGGAGTCGTTATTTAATGACGTGTGGTTTTGGTAGCAATGCCCGCTTTGTGATAGTTGTAGGTACTTTGGATGTAGGTGTATGAATTGTTGATCTCATTTGTTCTCGGACATGTAGCTCAATGTGTACATACGATGTTATTTAGTAACATAAAGTGAGAACTTTATCCGAAACATGTAAATGTATATTTTAAGAGATAATAAAACTGTATATATTTTTTAATGAAGATTTTTATACATAATCCAATTTTGTTTAGGCCGCGTGAGTAACCAGTGTCAACTGTGAATGTAGTTTACCATTAACGTACTCTATTGTAAATATTATTTTTAATGTAATGTGATATGCATTCTGACCTTAATTGTATACTAGCGGTGTATCATAAAATGTATATGGTTACGTTGACATGGATTTGTGTATCAAGATGATATTGTAAAAATTAACTTAAGTACGTTGTTCAGAGATTGAAGTTCCGAACATAAATAACTTTTACATAATTTGTCGTTTTCTTTGTAGAGCAAACCATATCGGGTTCTATAACTGCCTGCAGCGGTGTGCAGTCCATCTAGGCACAAAGGCACTGCCTACCCTGAATGATCGTGGCCCCATATAGGCATAGAGAAGCTGCCTACCCATGTGATCACAACATTTTCATCGGCCTACCTTGATCAAAAACCCCGTGACTGTTGTAGTGTGGTAGGGGATGAACCCGGTAGCATCAATCCAAATTATTATGGTTTAATGGTCAAGCCTGATATTATCCCAGAGTTTGATCCTGAAAAGTCGGAGTTACCAGCGCAACAATGGCTCAACAAAATAGAACAGTTGGGGGCAATACACGGTTGGTCAGATAGTGTTAAAAGTTACTATATGCAGGCACGGCTGTCTGGTCTGGCGAAGATGTGGCACAATGCCTTGCGTAGTTACGAAATGTCATGGCGAGAATGGAAAGAAAGAATTCTGGAGGCCTTTCCCCAAAACATGGACTATGCTGAGGCTCTCAAGGAAATGGTAAATAGAAAGAAATTATTTTCCGAAACGATGACACACTATTTTTACTCGAAATGTAACATGTTAACCAAGTGTGAAATTGCGGGTGAAAAAGCAGTGTCATGCATCATTGAAGGGTTACCATTTCACTTGAAAACTTCGGCCAGAGCAGGCAATTATAGAACCCCTGGGGAATTATACTCTCAATTCTTATGTATGAATGACGAGAAAAAGGTACTTCCTAATCAACGCTTTATCGCAACACGTGGCAGAGATCACAACACACCGAGCACTGCAAGAGAGGCAGCAGCAGGGGATCAGAAGGCGGCAACACCATCAAGTCGATCATCTGTAACATGTTTTCTATGCAAGGAACCAGGACACATAGTGCGGTCCTGTCCGAAAAATCCTGCCGTCATCAAGTGCGAGATATGCGGGAAGACCAACCACAAGACGGAGCAGTGCTTCCGGAAGGCGGTAAACATCATTGATACTCAGGTAAATGAATGTTACTTTAAGAAAATATAGTTGAATGGTCTGGAAGTGACAGCATATTTAGACACAGGGGCTCAAGTCAATCTGATCTCTCTGGAGTGTTCTCAGAAGTTAAAGCTTGAACTGCAGCCATGCGACATCTTCGTTAGTGGATTCAGCGGCGTTCCAGTTAAGTCATGTGGCCAGGTGTCTGTAGAGTTCATTATTGATGGAATTCAGGTAAAATCGAATGCTGTTCTGGTCAACGTTCCCTTGAAGCAAGCCGATGTTTTCATAGGTCAACCGGTTCTTAATGACGAACAATGCAGGTTAGTAATCTCAGGAACAATGGTCACCTTGGAAAGGGCCAACATGAAATCCGCTGACGAGGAGCTGGTTCACATAAATGCAATAAAAGCTGAAACCGACATTTCAAAGGTAAATATACTATGTTCTAAGGAAATTGTTATTTTGCCTCATACTGCTCAATTTGTAGAGACGTTTAGTAACTATATAATTCAAGAGTCCACCTTGTTATTTGTCGATACTCGTACATGCTGTTTTGAAGATGTACAGTACAGCATTCCTTCTTCGCTGTACTGTTTTCCGGTCAAATCAGTGTTGGTTGTGAATCATAGTACAAAGCCCTTGACTCTTCAAAAGCATATGGTGTTAGCTCGTGGATACGTTACCGGAGACTCAACGAACTATGCGACCCCAGAAACTAAAACTTGTGCAACAAAGTCAGTCTTGAAATTTGATGTCAGTAAAATTAAGTGCGGTGTTGAGGATCCAACAGTTTTGAACCAATTGACTCAAATTTTACACGAATTTTATAACTCGTGAACTGGGGGTCACTAACAAAGTTGAACTTAACATAGAATTAAACTCTGATAAACCAATTTGTTACCGACCCTATAGGTTGTCCTATAGTGAAAAGATGGTTATGAGGGAGAAAATTGAGGATCTATTGTAAAATGGTAATGAATAATCAGGGAATCTTCCTACAATTATGCGAGTCCCATTATTTTGGTTCGTAAGAAGAACGGTGATTTCCGTCTTTGTGTTGACTTCAGAAAGCTCAATAGTATCACTGTGAAAGATAAATACCCCTTACCAATTATAGAAGAGCATATTGAGAAGTTAGGTGGTAAGAAATATTTCAGTAGTCTCGACTTGTTACAAGGCTTTTATCAGGTTCCAGTAGCCAAAGACTCGATTCATAAGACTGGTTTTGTGACTCCTGAAGGTCACTATGAGTTTTTGCGCATGCCATTTGGGCTGGCAAATTCACCTGCCGTTTTTCAGCGATTAATGGATCGTACATTCTCATCTCTGCGTCATGATAAAGTCTTGCCTTATATTGGTGATGTGCTCCTCCCGACAAACTCTATAGAGGAGGGTCTTGATCTCCTCAGTGTGGTGCTTCAAATAATACGAGATGCAGGGTTAACTTTGAAACTGGACAAATGTTTCTTCTTACAAACAAAAATTGATTATTTGGGCTATGAAATTAGTGAAAAAGGGATCAGGACAGGTAGTAAAAAAATCGAGGCTGTTACTGCTTACAAGGAACCACATAACATCCATGAGCTGAGAATGTTTTTGGGACTCACCAGCTACTTCAAGAAGTTTGTTAAAAACTACGCAGGCATTGCACACGATCTCTACAGGTTATTACAGAAAAATGTTACCTGGCAATGGGGCCAAAAGCAACAGGAAGCTTTTGACCAGCTAAAAAAGGTATTGACCACTCGCCCGCTTCTCTCTCTCTTCCGTCGCGAGGGTGCCATTGAGGTTCACACTGACGCCAGTAGCAAAGGGATAGCTGGTATCCTGCTGCAGCAACAAGACGGTAACTTAAAACCTATATCTTAATATTTTCTTCTGTTTCCGCGATTATTACTCATTGAAATAAAACAATTTAATGGATTATATCGCGTATATTATCTCATTTTAGTTCCCGACGTTTCGGAAGCTTTCCAGCTTTCCATCCTCCCGTGACCATGGAAAGCTGGAAAGCTTCCGAAACGTCGGGAACTAAAATGAGATAATATACGCGATATAATCCGTTAAATTGTTTTATTTCAATGACCTATATCTTACTTCAGCCGAAAAACTAGCAAAGAAGAATCCATGTACCACTCCTACGAGCTTGAGACTCTAGCGGTTGTGGAGTCACTGAGGAGGTTCCGCATTTATTTGGTGGGTAGTCATTTCAAAGTGATCACGGATTGCTCAGCGGTAAGGTATACGTTTCTGAAAAAAGATCTGACGCCGAGAATAGCACGATGGTGGTTGCTCATACAAGAATACGACATGGAGGTGGAACATAGATCAGGTAAATCTCATGGTCATGTAGACGCCTTAAGTAGATGCCCTGTCGAGCCTCCGCAAGTCGCTGAGATAAGCACGATTGACATCTTTGACTGGATCGTGTGTCTTCAGAACCAAGATGACAAGCTTCGCATGATTAAAACTAAATTAGAGTCTGGTGAAGCGGAGCCTGACATTAAAACCAATTTTAAATTGAAGGAAGAACGGTTATACAAAATAATTGCAGGCGGAAATGAAAGATTGGTTGTACCCAAGTATGGAAGGTGGAACGTGTTACGAAAATATCATGATAGTATAGGACATCCAGGCTTAAAACGGTGTGAGCAGATCATCAAGGATACCTTTTGGTTCGCTGGTATGACCAGATTCATTCGTAAGTATGTCAATGCCTGTTTAGATTGTTTGTATAAAACGAGTCAATACGGACGACCCGAGGGAGAGCTTCATCCGATTGAGAAAGTTGCTGAGCCACTACACACGGTGCACGTTGATCATTTGGGGCCGTTCTGTAAGAGCCGTGCAGGTAACAGTTACTTATTAATGATTGTCGATTCTTTTACGAAATTCACATGGGCTGTTCCAGTGAAGACGACGTGAGCTCGAGAGGTAATTTGTGCTTTGTCAAATATATTCTGTTCATTCGGGTATCCTAAACGAATACTATCTGACAGCGGTTCGAGTTTTAAAAGTAAAAGTTTCAAACAATTTTGCTTGGGCAACTTTATACAGCACATAATTAATGCGGTAGCGTGTCGCCGTGCCAACGGACAAGTTGAAAGGTATAATCGCACATTGTTAGATGCTTTAAACACCAGTGTAGACAACGAAAGAGACTGGGATTTGAAGCTCCCTAACGTGACTTGGGGTATGAATAACCTACAGAGCTCGTCCACCGGATTTACACCTTTTAGATTGATGTTCAGTGCCACTCGCAGCAGGTATCAAGGTATAGCAGGGAACACCTTTAACGATGAACAAACGGCAGAACAAACTCGGAACACCGCAACAGGTAATCTCAAAAGAGCGGCAGATATCATGCGTAAGCACTTTAATGCAAAACGAAAACCACCCACAAAGTACAAGGTACACGACTTGGTTCTTTGGAAGCGAGCAGCAGACAGAAACATCAATGTTAGAAGGAAGCTGAAGGAAAAGTTCAGTGGACCGTATAAAATTTCAAAAGTTGCTGGTAATGACAGGTACGTAATCACTGTATCAAATATCTCTTAAAGGCGTAAAGGGATATAAGCGGTTTGAAGCTTTAGTATCATCAGACTCCATAAAGAGATTCCAGAGAGAGACTGCTGCTCGAGAAAGTACCTCGGAAGATAGTGAGGTAGATAGTACAGAGGAGTTAATAGATTTATTAGAGGGATAGTGAAGATAACAATACGAATTTAATTTGGTACATATTTGAAATGGTTCAATAATTTCTGTAATATTTGGTTATAATAAGTTTAAAAAATTGGATATTTAGTTGGAATATGTTTATTGTGAATTCATGGTTGATGGAATTTATGGATTTATTATGGAATCATTATATGGAATAATTTTTAAATGCAATGGCCTTATTATGATGGAATGGTTTTTATAGAAAATAATTATTTAAAGTTCATGGTTTATTGATATAAAGGGTTTATTATGGAATGAAAATGGCTATTTGGATATATAATAGACAAAATGGATTAATTGGTGGAAATTATGGTAAAAAGTTTATTTGGAAGCAATAATTATTTTATGAATACAGATCACGTCTAAGGGGTTGTTAAAACAGATAATCCTTGTTTTATTTTTTCTTTGCAGAGTCGCAAAGTCGTCAGGATGGACGAGTGTCAATAAAGGCTTCGGTAGTCTCGATCCCACCGATAAGATGGCGTGACGATCGCATCGATAGCGCGCTGTCATACTTCGTTCCCGCTGTTGGCGCCAGGAAGCGTGGTATCGGCGCCTAAGCTCCCTCCAAAAGGGACCAATCGGCATCGACCACGCTACTGAATTCTCGCTACGTGATTGGTGGACCGCAACCGACCATTGGGGGATAAGGGAGATTGGAGGGATGTTGTCACGGTGGAGGAGAACTGGCGAAGCCGGAGCGGCCATGATGTCTTGATATTTTGTGGCGAGAGGTTGTTATAAGCTTATGTAGTGCTTCAGTGTTAGAAAAAGGAGATAAGTACTTGTTCATTAAATTACTTTGTTACCAGATTAGTAGTTGTGAGGGCTTATTGGTTTTGATTTGTTGCACAATTTGTTACGCATATAATAGTTAATCGTAGTCTATTAGTTGCTGATTTTAATTTGAGGTATAACGGATTCTATTTAAAAAGTATTTCCACATCTGGTTTTAGTTGAAACATTTTCCGTGTTATCTTTTAGTGGAAGCGTATTGCTATGTTAACTTTTAAATGTAATGTTTTGTTCGTGTTAATTTTCTAGTTAAAAGTTTTGCCCGTGTTAACCTTTTCAAAACGAAAGAGTTAAGAAAGAATAGGTCGAAGCTGTTTACGCATATTCCTGATTGTTAGATTAAAGTATAAAATAATCATTGTGTTGAATAAGGTTTTGGTGTTTAATCAGCTTTGCTTTGGCTTCAACGATAAGTACCAATTTAATATGTAGTTATAATTATATAATTATAATGGATCTGCTTTCTTTAGACCCTACGCTTTTCAGTGATTAATTTGCTTAAATAAATGTTGTACTTTGCTCATAATTGTGGTTAATTAAATACTGCAATGGATCTTGTTGTTTTGTTCTGGTAAATCATTTTTAAAGCAACCACGCTTTTTCTTTGGTAGTGTTAGGCCAGTGATTAACTTATTAATTAATTATTTAATCAGAATACTCAGTTGTAAGCTCGAATATATTAGCCATTGTTTATGTTTAGGAGTTTTGTGGTAAAAATAAATTGTCTGACCGGTATGATTATGAATTTTATTTTTAACATAGTTTACGTAACACTTGACCAACACCCCTGTACCGCGCCTTAGGCATACCACACAGGTAGTAGGACGCGCCGACGATGCGTACTCGCCCCATCTCTTCTGTTTTGCAGCGCGACGCTTCGATACATTTTGTATGAAAATTAATTAAAGGGGCGCTACGTCTGCGACGCCTCCTCGTCCTACGTCTCTTCTGTGTGGCCTGCGCCTTAGGTATGTGAGCGTCGAGAAGGGGGGGAGAGAAAGAGCAGCCGCGGATTCGTCATTCCGCCATCGTCTCCCTCCCTGCCTCCTGTGTCGCCGCGTACCTAAGGCGCGATACAGCGGTATTGGTTAAGCTATAATATAGACTACTCGGTTCTCGGCTCTCGGTAATGCGGGTGAAGACGCGGGTAAATGCTAGTTTACAAATATTTTTGTGATAAACATGTATATTTGTAGATCACGTACTGTTGTGTTTGGACTAGGGGCCCGTAGGTCAACTTGTGTAAAATTGTTCTGTGCTTATTTCTGCTCGGTTATTTGCTAATTACATGAATCATTTAAAGCATTTGCTTAAGACGTTGACCGAGGAGCTATTATTGTATAATGGGCTCCAAGGGAACATGATGAAGCCCGCGGGAAAACGTCGGCTGAGGGTAGCGGACGACCGGTCATTATGGAAGTCTTTGAGAGAGGCCGTTGTCCAGCAGTGGACGTATTTGAGCTGATATGATGATGATAACTGTTTTGTTTGAAGTGAAGACTTTGAGGTGATCAGCCCGAGGACGTCTACTACTAGACAAAGGCCTCCCCTAAGGATTACCATAACGGCCAGGCGTGCGCCGTCTTCAGCCAACAGTTTCCTGCAGTCTTTGAACTAGGTCGAATTGGCTTATTACTGTTCTGTTATTAATTTCTTGAATTATTGAAAATATAAAAATAAAATAAAATAAAAACTTTGTCAGCGTAGTAAGGTAAAGAATGTAATTTTATCAACACCCATATACCTACTTTTTGTTTTACAAATATCATGATAATAATCACAATTTTTGCAATTTATTAGTGGATCACTCCACTAGCGTTATTATTATAAACAAAGATCAGAAAAAAATGAAAAAAAAATTCGACGATACTGGACTTGAACTAGTGCCTTGAGCCAGACCGGGGCAGCACGCTCTACCATCTGAGCTAATCGTCCATCATGGACGATTATATTAGATTAGCTCCATTCTGATCTTTGTTTATAACCCAAATACCTAGTCAATCCTCTTTATTGTGTTCCAAACCCATAGGTAACGACCAGCTTTTCAATACTAAATGTTCACATTCTCATAACTGCAATGATATCCGAGATAACCCGACGTGCAGGTCATAACTACATCTTACACGATGTTGATCATTACAGTACAGATCCGGGCCGCCGTCGCGCCCGGCGGGTGGGTCATGATATCTCGGTAAACATGTTTCCTGGCTAAATGTTTGCACATGAAACATATGAAAACAATTTAATATATGGATGTAGTTATACTAGTGTATGCAACTGTACATAATTTCATGGGAAAACACTCGTGTGATCTTATTGTAAAACTCGGTTTTATAGAGTGCAGTAAGAGTAAATTTTTTTAGCATCGTAAGTACCAACTTTTACTTTTGAGGCCGATGAAAGAGAATTGGGATAACTCCCGTTAACAAAGCAATTCCAAACTTGGCACTATTTGAGATGTTTGGTGGTCGATATGGTGATCTTGGCTCCCTTTTCCACATTAACGTTTTTTTCCCCGTGATATCCGTTAGGTAACATGTATTTTATGGATGGGTAATCTTATTTACACTTGCAAAGTTTTACATGCGTGATACCTACTTGCGAAACATTCATTTGAAACGAATGTATGAACTTTCATTGGACACTTTGCAAATTGATCCATTATATTGTTACGTATGCTTATGACCAATTTCACCATGCCCGGTTAGCTGCTGATTATGTCTGCCAAATGATTGATTGACTGTAGTTACTCTTACTCACTGCGAGAAGTTTATATTTAGGGGTATGTTGAGTTAACGACAAGACTTACGAAGTAAGTATTTATTACACATTCATCCAACTTTTTGTCGTTAACTGAACAAATTGAATTGAAACTTCAACTGAATTTGGTTAAAAAAGTATGCCTTTTATTCTTTCAAATAGTTTTCATCTAAATTTTATAAGAACATTGGACACAATCGAAGCTTTTTTACCGATAAATAAGTATAAATAATTTCATATTCACATAAATCGTCTTATTTATACATACATTACATTTATAATATCAGTCCTCTCAAAAGGTCCATTCTCTCCCTGCAAATTAAAATTTACTATTTACATAGCGATAGGGATTCGCGTCTACCATACGTACATACATACATCAACAATTAACAATTAATAGAGACTATTTACAAAATATATTTATCGACATTCACACTCGCATTCATTCTTCCTCAGTCGTTCACGCGTTTCACTCACACGATTTGGCATATGGATGGCGGCACGTCACTAGCATAGGTCGTCCCGGGCGAGCCACCAGGGCGCGCTGCACTCGCGCTTCCGGCGTCGGCGCTCGGCGCGGTCGGCGCGCTTCTTCACGAAGCGCACGTTGTAGGGGTCCTCGGCGAGCTCGGGGTAGCGAGCCACGTCGTGCACGTACTCGCCATCGTAGCCGGCCGCCGAGCCCGCTTTCTGGATCTCATCCAGCTCGGCTGCGGACCAGTCCAGCGAACCGCCAAGCCCGCCACGCAGCGCCTCGCGCTCGCGGTGCCACGCTTTGCGCACCGCCGCGGCGCGCGCGTGATGCAGGAGCCGCGTCCGCTCTCGTTCCGCGCTCGTCCCGTACCGGAGGTTCACCACGCTCGTCTTCCCGTGGATCTTCACGTCGGCATACGAGCGCCCGCCCTCAGTTACATCATGGAACGTCACGTTCAATTTGCCCTGCATGCGTTTCAGCTGCTGCTTATCGTCAGCGGCGCGCCATGTCTCCTCTTTCACGAAGTAAAATACGTCCTGCTGATCCCCGTGGACGACTAGCGAGAATGGCAGCAGGTGAGATCGATTGAATACCGATGTGTACACGTCGCGGTAGATGGCGTTCGCGGACGGCACAGCGGTCACCACGGCGCGTCCGCGAGAGTTCCGCGAGACGAGGATGCCGCGCCCGAACGGTGGCTCGGAGTCGGAGCCGATCCTTTTCGGAGCCAGGTCGAGAGCGTCCGTCTTCAACTCTGACATGGCGGGAATCGAGAGGCTTCTGAAGTCTGCTATCCTCTTATTGGACATGTGTGAGAGGAAGCCGGATTCGATGGTGACACTGGGCAGGAGCGACATGGCGGCGGGTAGCCCGGGCCCGGTGGCCACGGGCGCGGCGCCCCACACGGGCCGGCCGCGGGGCACGTTGGGTAGCACCGACCCGCCTGGCAGCTCGTCGGGGTACAGCTGCGGCGCCAGACTCTTTGTGTCGTATCCGAGCAAGTTGAGCCATGAAAGGTGATCTAAAATTAGAAAGAGAATGTTAGGAATAGATCCAGTTTAATAGGACTAACAGACGGTAAGGTATTCTTATAAATGCAAATTTCTAAATCTAAATAATGAAAAAAAATCAAGAATCCGACTGGATTTGAACCGGTGCCTTGTGCCTCGTTGGCACCTTCTGCCAATTGAGCTACAGAGTCCAGTCTTCGCGAAGAAATTCACTTTGAAAATCACGAAGATTGGGATGGTAAAAGATCAAGATTTTCGTAAAAAATATAAATGTACAGTGTCAAAGTTTAATTGTTAAATAAATTTATAAATCTTACCCGTTGGTTTCTTATTTTGCTTCCTGACATTGATTGGATCATTTCCGTTAAATCTGTACAAGTGTAATTGTGTGGGGTTGTGAATTCTTTCTATGAGATCCTCCCAAATTGGTGACATCCACTGTCCAATCAGTGGGTCGTAAACTTTGCCATTAGCCATATGAACCAGAGACGTGACTTGATCGAGCAGTCCACCGCAGAAGTCTACTGGCAAATACAGGTAAGGATTTGAATCATAGACTATGTGACCGTAAGGAGACCTCATGATTTCTCGAATGCCTTCTCCGTACTGATTAAAGACCATAACCGGTGTTCCACATTGGTCGGTCGCGATGTAGTATTTGTGGCGAGCAACCTACGAAAAACAGAAACCAGTGTAAGCAATGTATGTGTAACTGCTGTATAATACCTACCTACATAAATTCGATTTTATTCCAGTGTATATCCTCGCTAATGTAATTAATTACCTGTGTGTAAATGAGATGTCCACGGTCGTCATAAACCAATGTCATAAACCTGTTTTCACGTGGGGAATAAATATGGCTGACTTCATGAGGTTTCTCTTTGTTTGTGTAGAAGAATTGAGTTACATTTCCGAAATTGTCTTTACGGGTTGATAATCTGGAAAAGCGTAAAAATAATTTAGTATAGGCAGGTTTAGCTTTGAATATTTTTAACTGAGAATCGGGGACATACGACATACCTGTCAAGATGGTCGTAGTAGTATCGGACATCAAATCGGCCTCGTTTTGTTGCCCTAATTAGTAATCCTTTCGAATTGTATTGGAACCTTTCTTCTCTAGCATTTTGGGAGACTAGTCCTCGGCTGTCATATCTGTATTGTCCTTCGCCGAATTTGATAATTCGATCCATATCGTTATATTCCATGGGAATAGTGTTCCCTCTGTATGTCAATGAAAGCATATTTCCATTGTCATCGTATCGGAATCCCCAAGGCTCTTGAGCTTCAACTCCAGTGAGCTGGCCATCGCAATCCCAAGTATAATTTTTGACATTAGTATATGTATTGACACCCACATTTCTAGTGTGTGTTCGCGTTTGCGAAATTCTGCCATGTCTGTCATAAGAAAATTCCATTCTGAATACTTCCATTCTGTGGATATTGACAGTAACTTCTTTCTCAAGGAATTGGTCATTCAAAACTCGAGAGAACATCGCTATTCCATCATAGACTGAAGTCTCGTTCCATTTCTGTTTGGATACGGTGAACTGTCCTAAGATTTCCGGGGCTCCCGTTTTAACGTTGTACACTATGTGATGGGGAATTAGCGTTTGACCTCCTATACGACCCTGAACCGCAGTTGTTCTGTAGTTGTTGTCATATTCATAGATTATTTTCGCATTACTAAGACCGGTTTTGGCTCCGTAATCAAGTCTCTCTTCCATTAGCAGGCCTCCCGCATAAGTGGATTCCCAGCGATAATCAACATCACGGTCCACATGTAATATCTCCGAGGGAAGCCCACTGCTTTCAGAGTAATGTATTTGGGTTTGGCCATCACCATGAACAACCTCCGAAACCTTGTTAGTCGTGAAATATCGGTATACCACTCTAGCGCCATCACCAGGGAACACAGTTTGAAGGAGTTCTCCAGTATGAGAATAATGTTGCAAATATTTCTTTGTAGAACCGGGCGGAGCGTATGTCACTCTCAAGAATCCAATAGAAGGTTGCACACTAAAGGAGTGGTTGGTCCCAGATGGCAAGATAACGTGAGTTAAACCACCGTCCTCGTCATACAGGTATTTAAAGCTTCTTTGACTAGCTAAAGTTATCTTGGATACGAGGTTTCCTTCATTGTAATAAATATTCTTTGTGCCGTCTTGAGGACTAGTTATTTCGCTTAGCATGCCGTGAGAGTCATAATTATACGATTCTTCGCTCGCACCCCACTTCCAACCGTTAATTCTGAAGAATCTGTCATAGGAAATGTTCAGTGGCACTCCAGCGCCGTGTGGTATAAATGACAACGGTAGCCCTCCTGCATCGTAAGCAATTGTGAATAAGGGGTTTCTATCGGTATTAAAGAATGTCTCTCGGCTCTTAAATTGGTCAAATTCAATGATCAATACTCTCGAATCATTAACCCATATTTCTCTATTCAGAGTTTGTTGGGGATTCCGAACATCACCCACAAGAGTGTACAGAGAGTACATGTTATTTATGAGATTATCACCGAATGTCGTCGTCTGATGAGACCACATATGAAGCATTTCGGCTTCGATGGGTAAGGCAGCTTCTAGTAGTGGATGTTTGGCAGCTGCAATGCTCTCAAACTTTCCAGTCCATGGAGTTTCAAGGAGCAAAGTGTTGTTGGAATAAATACGTCCTTCAGTCACTTGTTTTCCGTTATTGATTGTGATCTGCTTGAATGACTGGCCGTGAAGCACATATTCGCATTTCTTAGCCACTCCGACAGGAATGCTGCTAGATGGATTTGATACGGTCACAGCTAAGCCGTAGTTCTTGGCAAGACCCGAATTTATGTGGACTGGTTCTCCGGAAGGCATTATTATTTTCGTCACGCGCCCGAGTTCATCATAGTTGTAAATGACAGTGTCTCCAGCCTATAACAAAGAATAAAAATATTAATACTCGAAAATTAAATAACCATGGCACCTAACTGATGAACACAGCAAAGTGAAGACCTCATTTATTACATACCCTTGAGCGGCTGTTAAGTAGTCCAGTATTGGCGTCATAATCTAACTCAATTTCAGTTGTACCCTTTTCAGTTATCTTCGTCAGGTAACCAATACCAGAGATTTTGAGTTCAAGTTTGTGATCTTGCGTATTTTCAATTGAACTGACCACGTTACTGTAATCTCTAAGCAGCTGTATTTTGTTACCAGAAGCATCAGTAACGGCAGATAATTTCCCAAAACTGGTGTTCTTTGAATATAAGAAGGAATATCTGGTCTTCCCTGACGTTAGATCTTTTGTCGTAATGTGTTGACCGTAGCGATTGAACACGTAAATCTCCGAGGTGGGTGGGTTGGGGATTCTGAATTCTCCATTCTCGTCGTGTGTTGGTAGATAGTGCTTCAATGCCAGAATGTGTAGAGATCCTGTTGACGTGAAACAATGTGATTATTAAATAAACAAGTGAATAATAATTTTAATTTTAACAAAATAATTTTTATGTTATTTTACCTTGATCGACAACGTTGAGAACACCGTCGGGAGTAACTGCAAGAGCAGAAATTGTTTGGAATTTAGCGTTGGACGATAACAGTGTTTCTGTACTAGTAGGAGGTTCATCTCCCGCTGCTACACTCAGTCGACATGGGCAGCCTGCACCTTCATCGCGAGCATTTGTGGGTATAGTAGTAACCGGTACAGACGAGTTGCACTCGCAACTCAACTCCTTCAAATTCTCTTGTAGTTTTCCAGCGAAATGCATAATTTTTCCAGAGGGGTCGATAGATTTGATGGCATTTGTTTTCTTTGAATCGGACTCGGCTACATACAGGATACCACTTGGAGCAAAGGCTAGGGCTTGTATCGTTCCCAAACTAGAATCTTCTCTGAATTCCAGATCAGTTTTATTTGATACTTTAGTTATTAGCTTTCCATCGCTACTCAAGCGACAATGTGAAGGTTGGCCAGCTACGACTTTGATCTTCATGTCCACAGTCAATTTAAGTATTATCCTATCGTCGATGAAGTAAAGGGAGCCATCTAAAGGAGACAATGCTACACCAGTAGGCCATTGAAGCTGGGCTTCGTAAGGAGCAATAGCTCCTCGACAGGGTACAGGAGACCAGTGATTATGATGTCCATGATGACCAACTAACGTATGTATGATTCCATTCGGATCTACCGCTCGTATGTTGGTTCCATCAGCAATGTACATTGTCTTATCTGCTGCAATAGCGAGACCTTTAGGATGAGACAGCTTAGCTTTCTTTGCTGGTCCTTCATCGCCGCAGTTTGATTCGTCTCCGGGTACGCATCGATCTCCATTACCAACTACTGGTTCTGAATTCAATGATGGATCACGTACTTTCTCTAGAGCAATAACTTTTCGCACTTGATGCCTTTCTGAGTCTGATATGTAAAGATTTCCATCTGCTGGTGATATACACATGTAGTATTGATATGCAACTTGTGTTGTCCTGGAAACAAAAAAATAAAGGTCAGTAACGTTCAATTGTATTATTAAACATATTTTTGACTTTGACAGATAACTTACTCTAGTCGAAGAACAGTAGTGACAACTCCCTCCGGAGTGATACGGCGAACAAGATTGAAATCGCCAACGTATAGAGATCCATCAGGACCGGAGGTTAATGCAGTTGGAGTCAAAAGACGAGCATCAGCTGCCTTGCCATTGCAATGATCAGGACAGTTCAAAGCACGTTGCAGGCCAGTTCCCATTACAACCTGAAACATACATTTCGTTATTTTCCTGCTTTAGAAATGTGTATATATGTAAAGTTATTATTATGAATAATCACATACCTGAACAGTTCGAGGATATTGTTTCAGATGAAGCAGGGCTCCATCACCTTTCTGTAGGATTCCTTCATGGAAATTATAGTGATGATGAATATCCAAACCCCAGCCTCCGATGTCAGATATATCAACATCAAAACCAGCCAAAGTAGCCGTTTGCGTTTCCCAGACAATCGATGCACATGATGAATATTCATATCCAATGGAGATTTTGGCTTGTGCTTGACCATAAACCTGTAATTAAAAGATTTAGTTAGCAAAGATATTCATGTACCGATGACATGATTGACATGACAATTGCAAGTGGTTCCAAGTAGAAAATAATTCATACCTTCTGTTTGTAAACATTTCTCTTGTTCCAAGCGAAGACGTGTGTTAAATCAGGATCGGCTTCATATGAATGCGTGTGTAGGGATCCCTCAATCTCGACCCTCACATGGACGCGGGCAAGAGCGGCCGGCACTACCTTTCGGGTGAGTTGCACATGGACGCAAGACAGATATCCGGCAGCTTGGGATGAGCGGTACGTCAATTTTACTAAAGATCCGGGGATACCGATGCTTTCACTCACAATCTAAAAAGAGGAATTGGAATTTAGTAATTATTCCCCGTTTAAAATACTAAGCCATATTAACCCTCAGGCGGCAACCCACAAGCATTTTGACTTTATGTTTGGGTTTTAAAAAGTGTCGTTTTTTACCAAAACTTTGCTGGGCTTTCTGATAGATTAGAGGTTGACTAGATGACATGTATACAATAGCTCAGCTCAGGAAAATATTATGTGGATATTTACCTGGGCTTCAGGATAAATGACGGTGGGTGTGGTAGCAGAAGAGGCAGCTGGCGCGGCCAGCGGCGGCACAGCCACCACCTCTGGTCGAAGGCGCTCGTGGTCGTGGACGGCGCAAGGTGGGGCCTGCACTTCCCACCACTGAGGAGAGGGAGTCCAGTCCAGACGTGGTGGTGCTCTGAAATCGATGGAAGAGCTAATTTAAAAGTTATGTGTTGAACTCGCTGTGGGTATTGTGGAGATTTGTATGTAGCTAAGTATCCTTTTTTTTACAAGTGTAAGTGACATTCTCTCATATTATATTATAGTATTTTTCTTTAGATAATTAAAACAATGTAAACAGAAAAACCACGTGACTAGTGTCATTCAGCCAGTGTCGTCGTACCACAGATACAAGATATATAACAATTATAATTAAATTCCTTATGTCATCAAGACCTTGAAAATATTTTGCATGACAAAGTCGAAATTTACATCTTACTTGAATTAGCAGGTTGTATTGCGTTTAGGCCCCTGTCTCATGATTCTCAATTCTACAGATTCCCATGTCTACGGATCCCCAATTCTATAGATTACAACGTCTACCGATTCGCAATAGGGTCAATTTCATAGCGTTTTAACCGCACTCATTAGTGTCACCGCGTTAATGGTGCCTTTTAAATATTACAGACTAGCTTCTGCCCGCGACTTCGTCCGCCTTAAATTCGTTGATCGCGGATAAGGGTATTTTTCCGGGATAAAAAGTAGCCTATTTCCTTCCCCGGGACTCAAACTGTCTCCATACCAACTTTCATCTAAATCGGTTCAGCGGTTTAAGCGTGAACAGGTAACAGACAGACAGACAGACAGACACACTTTCGCATTTATAATATTAGTATGGATTCGAATAGCATTTTGAGATATTGTGTAGAGGTACAGTACCTCTACACAGGAAGTATCTCATTCGAATCTGTAATAGAAGGCACCATTAATGCAGTGACTCTAATAAGTGCGGTTGAAACGCTCTGAAATTGACCAAATACTACATATACACATTTCAGTATCTCAATCAGTAGATTCTCAAGATTCCCGACTCTACAGATTTTCCCTTGATTGGCAGAATGACATGGAGTCACGTGGTTTTTTTGTTTACATTATTTTAAATAGCTACGGAAATAGATCATAGAGATGACTCTGTTAGGTAATAACTTCATTGAGTCGCTGGATTATTCAAGGCAGACTTTACATGGTCGGACTCTAATAATTTTATGTAAAACGTGAACCGATTATTAAACTATTTTGTTTAATTTGAAATTTCATTAATGTTCAGTCATAGTCAAATTGCTTCATAATGTACTAATTTTGTAGATTAGAAAATGTCTAGAACATAAAACCATTAGCAGTCCCGGCTTCTAGCTGCTGGATAATTACTCTATTCAATTCAGCGCTGCGCTGTCGCTACATTTGACATTTGAAATGACTTAAGTAGTTTAAATCGTAGAATAATTTTGCACTAGAACTGGTAGAAATTATTAAACTAGTTGCTAATTTATATAATTATTGCAGTTATGTATTTACGGTAACTTGTTTGTGGATGAGATGTGGATAGAGATTATTCAGAAACAAAACTAATTTTACTGAGCGTTTCAACTGTTTTTCTTTGTTAACGTCGCTGCAATACCGAATTATTAGTTTTATAGATAATACAATTTTATTTATCTATACTAATTATGTATAAAGTTGTAAAAATGAAATGTCTGTAGGTATGTTGAAGATATTAAAAAAAAGTGAAACGGACTATTTGTAGGTCACTGAATCGAATAATATTTATTTGTACTTTTGTATGTGTCGCTGTGGCTTCATCACGCCAAATCGGCTAAACGGATTTCAACTGTTTTTGGTACAACGGATTGTTGGGTATCCACAGATGGTAATACGATACTTTTTACCCGACTATGCTCAAGAAAAGAAAGGGATTATGACTTTTCTCCTCCGTGAGCGAAGTGGCGGGCATCTTCAAGTTGAATATAAAAATTACTTAAATATTTTATAATCTCTTAGGGCATACGTCAAAGGTGCATTCGGAATTACAGTACGATTACTTTGAGTTTACCACTGACACATTCTTTTATTCCATTGGATATTCGATTTTAACACTAATATAAAAGAGTTTACATTACTTACACACTATCTAAACGTCGTTTGTTTGTAATAGAAACTCTTTTCTATTAGTGTTAAAGTCGAATACCCAATGGAATAAAAGCATATGTCAGTGGTAAACACAAAGTAATTGTACTGTAAAATAATCGAACAATTCTCTTCTACGTACTTTGATCCAAGCATGATGAAATGCGAAATCACGTTCCCAAAAGTTTACTTTGACGTAGTACAGTTGGAAAAAGAGTTATACAAAAATATGTTGTAAAGGGCTATTGTTCTCTTTAGCGAATTGTACTTTGTCCGTACGTCTGAAACAGAAATTCATTATTCCAATTCCATCCTTAAAAAGGTATCAAGACATTACCTCGGTGTCGGTACTTTGACGCTGTTGTCGCTGAGTTCCATCTGAACGGGTGGCAGCACGACGATCTGGTTCCAGGGCACGAAGACAGTCTTCCGCATGGGTTTGAACGGCGACCGCTGGAACTGTAGGGTCACCGCGCCTCCACCGTTCACCAGTACGTCGAACCTGAAAGAAGAATCCTTTGTAGTAGGAGCAGCGAAATGCAGTAGTGATTCGTTCAGGATACAATATGGTGTTTTCGTCCGGCAACGACAAATATTGGAATGACGTATTTATAATGGTTTTTAGTACCTATACAAAAACACAAGTTTTTTTTTATTTCAAAATTTTAATCGTGGTTAATATCTGTCTACCACGTGGCAGAAAAGCCCGACCGCCATGTTGTTGTCGCGAATGACGTCACTATAACAGAAGCATTTGTTGTCTTGAAGCATGTAATCGTCTTGACTGTCATACAATGGTTATAGCAGTATGTTTGGCGACTATAGTTTAGGCGCTTTAAACAAGTATTGTTCATTTTGCAACTATTTTTTTTTGCACTTAGTGAAATTATTTAAAGAAGATAAAAATACCAGTGAATTATAACTATGCCACGAACATATCAAAATATTTCAATGAGAATAGTCAAATATCTTATTATATTCTTAGCCATTTGTGCTATAAGTACCTAGACGTGAGATATCATAAGGCATGAGCTTGAAATAACTGTACAACGTCTTACAACCTATAAAAATAAAATTACTCATTGGCGTAAAATATCACGAACATAACTAGAAAATAAATAAATTCAGCCCACAAAGCTACATTATTACCGTCATTATTTATGCCGATAGTATTCAATTATTTATTACTAGTAAACATGATGATTACCTAATTGCATATCAGTAATGACAGTATTTTTTCGCAATTAGCCGACTTAAGCACCTATTTACGGAAAGGTAATAAAAAAACTGGTTCTTTGACTCCTGAAAAAATTGACTTCGTTATTGTTTTACACAACAATAATATAACAATAATATAAAAACGTATATTAGATACCGACATGCAACGTGGATGTAACGAGGCTGACAATAGACGACCGATTTAGCTAAGTGGGAACGTTGCCAGCGAAGCTGTGGTCCTGGGTTCAGACCCCGGTAAGGGGAAATATTTATTCCAGAATCTTGGATGTTTTCTAGGTATATAAGTAATATATCTGTTAAATATATCGTCGTCTAGTACCCATAACACAAGCCTTATTGGGTAAGCTCCATGTCTAGTTCGATTTATGTAAGATTGTCCTGTTAAAGAATAAAATAAAATAAGAATAGCAATGATTAAAGACTTTCGCTGTTATGATTATGATTATGACTAACAGTTTAGTGCAGTATTATTAGGGTAAGGTACTTCGTTCAAACTCCAATCCATGGTACTCGTATGTTACACATTGATTCATTTCAGTCATTTTCAAAATGGTTAATAAAATCCCTTCATTTGCAGGGATTTTATTAACCATTTTCTGGCAAAATTTAATTATATCCACGTAAGTCAATAAATGTTTTCGTTTCTCCCTAACGCCTGTCAAGTGCATGCCCCGTGAAATCTCACGTATCCAACATATTCTTATATCTATAGGGGAGACTGAGGCTGTAATTAACAGGGGTAAAGTGCGAGTATAACAGGCGATTTTCTACGAAGCAATAAAGTGCACAACATATTCGATTGTTCAAATTCGTTTGAGCGATAGTGCTGAGACAGCCGCCCCGCTCAGGACAATTCTTGATGTGTGATGAGCCTGTTTTTAGTGGATTATGATTAAATTTAAGGTAAACGTGCCAATGATTGACAGCTTAATTCCAATAATTGTCACCCTGTTTATCAATCAATCCTATTATAAACCAACCTACTCCCAAACTAAGCAAAGCTTGTACTATAAGTATTTGGGTATAGTAGGCGTCGATACACATAATATATAGATAAATTATAATACTGAATTACAGATAAAATAAACTAAGACCCAGGAACAACCATTCGTGCTCAGGGTCAATTTCAGAGCGTTTCAACCGCACTTATTAGTGTGACCACATTAATGGTGCCTTCTATTACAGATTCGAATGGCATTCTGAGATATTATGTAGAGGTACAGTACTTCTACACAGGAGATATAGTATCTCATTCGAATCTGTAATAGAAGGCGCCATTAATGCTGTGACACTAATGAGTGCGTTTGAAACGCTCTAAAATTGACCCCTCATCAAACAAGCACTTGCCCTGGCCGGGATTCGAACCCAGGACTGCCAGCTTCGTAGGCCGTTGTGCAACCAACTGAGTGAAACGTGTCGTCATGCCTGTTGCTAATTAAGGTTGACAGTTTGTGCCAATTAATGGGACTGTGTCGGACACTGGGACATTTACCTTACGCTTTTTGATTTATGTAGGTACCTATTACCTTAAACGAGCAATTTTGTATATAAATAACAATGTATTTGGTTTCGCAGAAACGACTCTAAGGATTAAGATGAAATTTGGTTTTAAAAACGATAAATGGTGCTACCCCCAATGCTCGGTCAGCCAGCTTCTAACTTATTATGTATCTATCTACCTTTGTTGGTAAAGGGGTTTTTGTAAGATTCTTGGTAAGTTTTCCTAGTAGAGAATTAAGAAATACAAGTGGGTCTAACAATACAGATAGTGTACCTACATGTGAACATGTGGATTCTTACCCTCTATACTTATATATGGAACGAGTTAATTTATACATTTCAATAAAGTAAATAAATGGACTCGAAAGCAATATTAGCACTCTCGACCACGTTAGTGGATAATGAATGACGGGTACACTTCTATATGGAATTTCCAACAATACTGGTAATTCTATCGGCGTTTTTATTTTTTATAGTTAAATTTAATGTAGGAACGTGCCAATGTTATTGCACACTTTAATAAATGTAATAAACTAAAACAGAAAGGCCTAATATATGTTCACCATTTTCCCGTGTACTAGCCCATTTATTAGGCGCTAAATGTTTGCACGATAATTGCCCCACAAAAATTGATTTTAGACTGCATGCTTGCCAAAAAAATATTATTCTTCTTTTTTAAGGAATGTACTTAAATCTAAAATAACAGTTTCTCCGTAATGAGTCTATCACGTCACTGATTTCCGCGGTCTAATTGCTTCCTTTTATGTGGGTTTTGTTAATGTTAAAATATTTAATGGGACCAAAATGTAACAGGATTAGCCTGTGTATTAAAAAAATTTTTTTTTGAGTTACGGAGAAACACGTGGCTCTTTCGAAAAATATTGTTAAAATATTTTTCAGTATGAGAAGTCGGATGATGAGGTGTCATATGATACGGGAAGTCGCAGTCAGTATAAGTATTCAAAATAAAGTTTCTAGGCAATGGCTCTAATGATTGCGATTGAGATACAATTTTGCATTTATGGAATAGTTTACTTTACAAGTTACCCATAGATGTCGTCTCAAAAATACAGAGTGAAATAACAGCTGTGCGAAGTGTGTTCATCCGGGTTATCTAGCTTGCGATGCTATATGTGGTTCCATTTTACGCATAAACGGATGCGTAATAATGCCTACGCATCGCGTCCGACCAGAACCCTATAATGAAGACGAAATAATGAATGGATCTCTTTGAGAGTCGCACGGTTTTCATCATACCTCAGTTTTCTTAAGATTCAGATTATAAGTAGGATTCTTATAGATAGTACGAAAACTGTCATAATCATTTACGAATGACAACCAAGTGATATCTGAGATATAAAATATCATACGCCTTTTATTTATCCGTTTTGACTTTAAAAAATAAAATAAAATATTATAAGACTTTTATTTATCCGTTTTGACTTTCGGGGCATAGATTTAGTTTTTTTTTGTGTGTAAGTTGTTTCTTTTAAATTTTTTTCTATGCTAGCGTATACATGTATTTTATTTTTTTCTTTCTTTAAACAAGACATTAAAAAATGCCATACATTAAAAACACAGAAAACACAAAGATTTGTGTTTCATAGAAATACCTATAACAGCGTCCATCTCTTTTTTCGATTTGATACTGCTGTAAAGGAAGGATAGTCGGAATGAGAACAGGTGTAATACGTGTTCTCATAGATGGCGCTAAAGTTATAATACCTTTCAAAAAACGAAAATAAAATAGGTACATGGGTCAAAAGTCAAAACAGATGGATAAATTCGAGGCGATTGGCTCGCTCGTGGAGGGGTTGACATGCTCGACACGTAATCGAGAGGTACCGGGTTCGAGTCCTGGTGTGACCACGTGCGAGAGCAACCGTATTTTTCTTTGCGCTTTGACTTGTATCATGTCACAATATAAGAGGTAAGTTGTTATATTTTTTTATACGATCGTAATTTTCTATATTTGATAATAAATACATGTATTTTTTAAATGTTTATAGAGTTAAGTGTAAGTTGAGATGACTGATAAAATAAACCTCTAACTCTCTTCTGTAATGACGCGGAATGACTATCACTTAGAGTCAAAAAGTGACCAACTTGTCATTAACTGACTATACGTTACTCTCTAATAATGCTAAAACTAGTACCTAACACAAAATAGCGTACCGGAAAATGGTGGTACTTTGCTCCAAAATTTCCTCAAAAATTTTTGTGACTAGCTTTTATTGCCGACTGTACTTTTCTTTGAACAACCGTCTGAACTAATTATTGGACGTTTTTAAAGACCCCAAACTCGGTAGGAATGCGTTTATTTTGTCACAGATTTCCTAGAACCACCTTCAGGAGCTTTATTATCAAATCAGCTCGATGGCATTAGACTATATTGCGTTCTCACCGAACTTAAATAAGTATAGTTATATAAAAAATCCAAAAAATATGTTTTTCGATTCTGTGACCGTCAGATAGTCCGTATCACATTTTTTTAAATACATATCTCCTAATGTACAGACATTTAATTTTTACCACTTGTTCACGGAGCAGGAAAAGTCATAATCACTGTTTTCTTCTTCAGCGTAGTCGCGCAACAAGTATCCTTTAATCATCTGCAGATACCCAGCTACCCGTGTACCAAAAATAGTTGAAATCCGTTTAGCCGATTTGACGTGATGACGCCACAAAGAGTCATACAAAGAATTCAAAAAATTTTTTTTCGTTTCAGTGACCCAAATAGTCCGTTACAATCACTTTTTTGAAAATATCTTCAATGTACAGACATTTAATTTTTACAACTTTATACTAGTATAAGATGAGAAATGAAAGGTACTCGTAAACTTAATTGTTATGTGTATTTAATAATTAATTATCGTTTCGAATCTTTATTTCTAATAATATTTCCGCTTGGATACGCATGGTGGTCGCTGCAGCATTCTTTGTTACCAACAAAGAATCCTGATATATGAGGTTGTTTACTCTGCGAAGTGTTAACTGCGAGTGCATACATTTGTTACTCGCACTTATCACCTCACAAAGTGTGAACAACCCCTAAGTCGTGTCGTGGCCACGCACGCAATTTCATTTAATCTTTTGACGACACGTTTGGCTCAGTGGGTTGCACAACGGCCTAAGAAGCTGGCGGTCCCGGGTTCGAATTCCGGCCACCGCAAGTGTTCGCGTGATGAGCACTAATGTTTGTTTCTGGGTCTTGGATGTTTTCTATGTATTTAAGTGTTATAACATTATTATTTATTTATATGTAAGTATATTATGTATATCGTCGCCTAGTACTCATAGTGCAAGCTTTGCTAAGTTTGGGACTAGGTCGATTTGTGTAAGCTTGTCCCTGTGTTATTTATTTATTATTTTATGTATACAATTATATAGTTGTAAAAATGAAATTTCTGTACATTGAAGATGTTTCCAAAAAACCAAGGGATACATAGGTACTATTTCAAAGTCACCGAATCGAAAACTATTTAACTTAAATTTTTTGTATGTGTCGTTTTGGCTTCATGACGCCAAAGCGGCTAAACGGATTTCAACTATTTTTGGTACACGGGCAGCTAGTCATCCACAGATGGATAGGTTATAGGATACTTTTTATAAAAAGGGGTTATAATTTTTTCTTCTTCGGTGCCGAAGTTGCGGGCACCTTTTTGTACTTGAATAATATACAAGACAGAAAATAGCGCAAGATTGAGGAAATATTCCTATATTCTATATTAAATTATGCCACAGTATAACAAAGACAATATGAATGTATTTTCCGATCCGAGATTCGTAAATTCAAAATGTAGCAATCGATATGGTTGATGATAATTAAGTACATAATCATATTGTATACTAGAAAATGTCATAACTCTCTTTTTTACTTCAGCGTAGTCGGGTAAAAAGTATCCTATAACCATCCGTGTACCAAAAATATTAAATTTCGTTTAGCCGTTTTGGCGCGATGAAGCCACAAAGACACATACGAACATATAAATAATTATATTTTTCGTTTCAGTGACCATCAAATAGTCGTATCATTTATTTTCTTAAACATCTTCAATGTAGGTACACACATTTCATGTTTACAACTTCATATTAGTATAGATGATTTAAAAGACCATGTGGCCATTTCACTTATCGTATTTATCTATGTAACAAGCATTAGGTACGCAACGAAATGCAACGTTTATTAAAAAAAACAATATTCAACTAAGCACTATTCAGGAATACCAACAAACCAAATACAATAAATATGCTCAAAGACGAAATTATTAAGCATCGTTCCTCATGAAATTTCCTTTAATATTATACATTATTATATGTTTATTAAAGATACAGTATAAAACAAGACGTTAAATTAAGGCAAATTATGAAATAATTAACGGTTGTTGAACTTGCCTCAAAGGATTTTGTTTATCACACTAAAACCCAACTTCAAAGTAATCTTCAAAGTCTTAAAGACTTCGCAGTATTATTTTAATATATTTTATCAAAATATCCTCAATTAAACTAATTCCTTATTTATATTTACGTGTATAATGTCGTTGAACTTTACTGAAGCTAGGCAGAGGGTTGAGATTTTATAAACAATTTAATGACCAAAATATTTTAACCATTAAAATATTACAGCCGTCTTCATTACGACTCGGAACTCTAAACGGGGTGTGTTTATTTTCGTGATTTAATCACTCTCGTAAAATAGTGAGTTCCTTAAATTATTCTATTAAAGATAAAGTACAAGTAGGTGCCTGTCAAGTGGCTTTGGATGTACTTATATACAGTAAGGAACGTGTATATTCTAAACTAGTTAATAAGGAACTACACAACAAATGTGCTGAAACCCTACTAAAACTATAAAAGTGTAGGTATGTTTGTGAATATATTGATTAGCAGAATCAATATACTTGTTGAATCTGCATTTTAAATGTGGAAATGAACATTTATACAAAGTTTTGTGAAGTTATTTGGACAAGTAAACCAGTCGAACCGATTTAGATGAAATTTGGCACGCAGCTAACAGGTCATGGTTTAATACATAGGGTATTATTTCCCGGTAATGCTCGCCAAACCGCGGGTACTCATAGGTGCTATAAAAAATAAGACTGCAAATTGAATGCATTTTTCTTAAACGTCAAATGAACTTAAATTTCTGAGGAGCACCATTAATGCCTTACTGCTATTGTAGTACAAGGCTGTTGAAATGTTTCGTGTACCTTTAGCTTAACTTAACGAATAAATATTTAGTAGGCACATAAGGCGTGTCAAATTGAAAGTGTGAGGTGATTGACTGAGAATACCAAATATTATTCCCAATATTTCTCATCCCTACTTAATAACTTCTGGAGTTAGAGGTAAACCGAAAAGTTACAACTATGACGGGGCGATCGTACTACATAAATATCTACGTAAAAACTTTACCTAAATAAATCATTCGTAATAAATCAATTCTCTTTTCCAACATTTAGTGAAGTAATGAATTTTCGCGTGTTCGATTTTCCTCTCAAGTGGCATCATTAAGATTTGTGGACTGCTAGCCATGTCAAAAACTTCCTCGTTCGTAATAAAAACTCCACAGAATGTGATCGCACAATTTACGAGTGTCGTAGATTATCGCAGCACGTTAAGAGAGTAAACTTTAATGAGTGTAAAAAAGAGCACAAAATCTAAAAGATACGAGACATTTCAAAGCTTTGAAATAGTTCTGGAAAGAAGTCTCGCACGGAGCCGGGTCACGACCGCTCGTAAATTATAATCTCGGAGCATCTCGATGACTGGCATGTCTTTGCTGTCGTATTTATGTAAGTACACCGATGTGAGACAACTTAATGTTCGATCGTGCATGAGTTTTCATAAAGTAATCCTTAATCATGTTTGCCGTTCGATTTGCTTGTAAGACCGTGTCTGTGTGTTTGTAATTCCAAAATAAATGTTTAACAAACGCTATGGTAATCTGGATTATCCGTGGCGTTTTGTTGTATTCTCGTTCGCATGAGTCTTGTTTCGTTCCGGCGTCGGCCATTCGATTTCATACTCGGCTGTATCAACGCGCGAGTAATTTATAACGACCGTGGCCGAAAAATTAATGATGGTCGCACGGACGTTACAACAAACATTGTTATTGATTGTGTTTAATTATTGTATACATTTTGATATTTGTCACGCGATTCCATTTTTCCGCGTCTAAGCACCGAGGCAAATAGGAATCTTAGGTCACGGCACGATCATTTAAACGTAATCGAATTGTGATTTTAAATTCTTCGGAACGTGAGCTTTGAATTGCGTCATACCGTAACTTTGGAATTTGGACGCTAAGATCTTGTTGGAGTGGATCAGACGCGTGGCATCAGCTCATTTTATCGTGAAGTCAGTATTCCTTGACATGTACGTTGACGTGTCTAATTCGAGGTAAATAAACTGGAATAGAATATTAGGTTATGAGTCAGTCATCTTTTAGACACACTCTTTTTCTTACAAGTATAACTTATATGAAAATATTATATTAAAATAGATTTCTAACATCAGCGACTGTTTTGTATTTTGTATTATCGGACAAAATTGGGTTGATCAAAGCTAAGCTAAGCTCTAAATTCAATTGATTTCTTCAGGAAATTGTGTTGTATCAAATACGTTTTTTATTTTACTTCAATAATGCACGTGATAAGTTTAGATGCTGAAAGCATCTCATTTCTATGCCAGTTAGGTATATTTCTACCCCATTTCAGAGAAACTTATTATACAACATACAAAAACTGCTCATTTAAAATAATACGAGTAAAAAGATTTAAAACACCCATCAGTGATATTTAAATAAACATTCAAAACTATATAAGAAACTTAATGTCACATATTGTCTGATTATATGTAGACTCCCTTTCGCCTAAGGATATTTTACCGTTATCTTTCTTACCGCCTTTCAGCTGTCGCTTCAGCGAGAGGCTAAGGCAGTACTCGTAGTAACAGATCGAATAAACCCAAAACAAGGACCTAACTAAATGATTAGTTATCTCCCAGTACTCACCATCCTCCTTGCCTGGTGAGAGTGAAGCCGAAGCGGGCCTCGCGGTCCACTGACACCCTGATGCCGATGATCCCCAGCCCTTGGGGTGAGACCACCTGCCCTCGCATCACCGACACGCGGCTGCACAGACCACTTCATGTCAAACCGGGCCACCATGCAAAGCACAACGCACTGCGGGCCGATACTCGGCCCCATCGAGTAACATCTCTCTCAAGCAATACACAAACTGCATAGACGCTCTTAAGAATCGACCCTATCGAAGCCTAACGCTTTGAATACGCGTGACGCGTTGAGTGCGTCACGTTTTCCACTTACATTCAGCTGCATAAACGTACCATCAACGCATTTTAAGCTTCGGTTTGGTTGATCCTATATACAACCTTTATAATGTTCAAAGTACGATTATAATGGCTGTATAAGCTCTTTTACATCTTTGTTGTTGCTTTGGTGATAGTATGAAATATCACTTTTATAGAGTTTCTATATCGAGACGCAAGTCGATGAAACCGAGAATCGGATCCCTGGACGATACCCATTACGCGAAGGTCATAACTGAATTGAATCACTCTTCAAAATGTTGACCGTAGTTAATCAGGTATATTTCAATATTATAATTCAAAACCTAATCAAGTATTAATTACCTATTATTAAGTGAACACGATAAAGGCTTCAACGCGAAGAGAATTATAATTTACAACGGGCTCGTGTTTTCGAATTCGGATAAGTTATTATATTACACTTGAATTTGTAATTTAGATTTATGAAAATAAAATAGATTGTATCGCTAGTTATCGTTGATAGAATTGTTGACTATTAGTTTAATGAAAATGTTGAAAGGTTCGGTTTTGTAACTGAATTCGTGGTAGGTATCGCCCAGTGCGCTTCCTCGGTCGTTACGGAGCGAAGTTCCCGTGCTATGCGCTTTACTGGCTAAGTTTGTAATAAATGCTGTGAGTGAAGTAAAATTTAACAAAATCAATATTGAAAATAAAATAAGAAGTCTTCAGCATGGCACATTCTCTTATCAGGATCATCTAAAGATCTAGGTACAATTTCTGTTTACTAATCGCCAATTGCAAAATAAATAACTCTAACGAAACTTAACGTAACCTATTAAGAAAATGCAAAGATGTGCGGTAAACGGAAATTCACCTAGAAGGGTGTGTAATGCATGTAACAACTGCCACATATACCATAGTCATAATATCTTGGTATGTAAACTGTAATTTGTACGCTCGTATCATTATCATCATGACGTCTGAAATTGGTGCAAGGAGAATTTCACAAATCGCGAAACTAACGAGGCTTTACAATTCAAATTACGAAATAAATGAACGTAATAAGCGTTTAACTAATTATTGACTACACGACTACCTAACAAATTAAAACTACAAAAATATTTTCATTTCGAATTGCACTTAAAGGTCAATTTATCGATACCAAGCTTAAGTTGAAGAAAAAAAAAATAGAAATTGTAAGAAGTTACCACATCCCGCCGTCTTCTAAATGCTGCCTTCAATAAAATGACACGCCTACAATTTAAGACAAATTAAAACCTGTAAATGTAAAAGACGAACACAAGTACAGTTTGTAGAGAACAAACACCACAAATGTATCAATCCTAGCGAGACGTGACCTCAAAACTTGATTGCGGTTGCACAGTTTCACATTGAAGATATTTTGTTTCGTATAAGTTAACTTGAAACCTATAATTATAAGTTATCTATATCCATCATTATCTCATTTATTCAAGTTTCGTGAAATATGGGTATTAATGAGGTAATGAAGATTTTCAGGTTTTTATTGTTTAGCCAAAATGCATGCAAGTCGTGCACATTGGCACCCCTTACATTTATTTCCACACGTTCTTATTGACATATGACGATAATGAGATGTGGCAAGTTAGGTGATGAACATTCACCCGGATATCAATTCAAGTGTACAAGATACTTACTCGTACATTGAATACCAATTTAATATTGGTATTTTAATATTGCACTAAGAATAACGACATAGTTGTTTAATTTTTTATAACTGCATATGGCAGTGTCGTTTAGTTGAACATTAACTTGAAAACTTTGCCGCTGGAGACAATTCTGAAAGGTAACGTGCGTAGTCTACAAAGTAAATCTCATTAAACTTTACAATTAATTTAAGACTTTAAGAAGTTCATCGTTTATTCGTTCCATATATGCACAAGATTCAAATGTTAGTAACAATCCACTTCTTAAAGTCTGCATGATAATAACACAGTAATGCCGTCGACAGTTCGGAATTTTCGTTGCACCAATTTCACAAAGTGTTAATTATATCAATGACCGGTTGATGGAAGCAATGGTTGTAATTTACAATGTGAACGAGTGAGATCTCGCCGTGAAGTAGTCGGAGTACATTCAAATAAGTTGTGTTTTGGTTAGTCACAGGGGTGAGGATCTAAACACATAAAGAGCTTGGGCGAAGGGTAGGGGGTTGGTTAACAGATGAAAGACGCAGACAAAGGGTAAGGAACACATAAAAGGGTAAGTTTATTTGAAGCTCAATTTGCGTGTTCGCCTGGAATTTTGCTCAATTGACAATATACAATTCGCGTCTCGATCGTATATTTTACAAGACCTACGCCTATTGAATTGTGTTTTGAACGTTTTGCGTGAAAGCGTAAATGATTTTCCTAAGTTTCATACAGTATAACAAAAGTATACCATAGTATATAAATATGTGAACTATTATATAAGCACAGAAGACGAGACAAATAAATATTACAAAGAAATACGATTGTGGCTGCGGCAAATCATATCGGGAAGGCGAGATACCGCGGGCGCGGACGGGCGCGTGATTTAGTGGGGCGGAGTTGTCGCAGCCACACGGAACATTCAAGACAAACATACAGATGTTACATACACATAGAGAATGAAACGAATACAGACAAAGGATTGAACGAAAACTGAAAAAGCATCGGTGGCGCCGTTCGCGTGCCAGTGGGCAGGCGGCGGGCGCCGGCATCACACACATATGCAGGAGTTGCAACAAAAGGGAAGAGGTCAACAGATACTGAACACTGAGGGGCGAGGGCGGGCTGACTGACACTTACCATGGTGTAAAGGAATTCCAGAACTCGCTAGGAGTGGCGGACACACGGCGGCACAGGGACACAGAAAGACAGGACAGATTACTACACAGATACCTACATCCCTCAGTGCAACCCCACCCCGGCTCGCAATCTCTCCGGCTGATTGCCTGTCTACATTGGTTACCTTGCGTTTAACACTTGCTTTATTAATCGAATCAATTAGGTGCGCACTGTCTCACAGAGACGAAGCCCGTTTGCATTAGAACAACACCACCACTATCAATATTCAAATTCAGGCATAATTTGGAATAATAAACTAGTGTATCATAGCTGCAGGTTGCACCAAGATAATGTTACGGAGTAAACAGGCATGCTGGATAGTGAACACACGGAGACGCTCCGCGAAGTTCAGTCGGGTCTATGAAACAAATGCCAGAACGCAATATAACCACTCTAGACTCTTGATTCAACTTAAACAAAATAGTCAAGCGGCTCGTGTTTTAATGCAAACAAACTTACAGGCGCTTTGCATATAAAGCGAGGTGGGTTGACTACGATTTTATTCAGTTTTGCGTTGTCTCGTTTTACTACTATCAAGATCGAAGTAGATCCTCATTCGATAGTTTCTATTATTTCTTTTTTTTTCTCAAGGCAACTAAAACTTTTCGAATACTTCATATAACTCAGATCATGAAAGACGTACACATAAATAAAATGTCAAAATAACAAAAATCAAGCGGTTCATATCGTTCCGATGCTATATAGTTTTGTGTCGAGCAGATAACTATTCCAGTAACAATTCAATTCGACACGAATGTCTGTCATGATTCGAGTATGGCTTCAACTGGAATATAAACAAGACTCTTCGGATGTCTCAAAACTTATTATTCTGCATTATTTTGTTTTAATTATAATTAGACGCATTTTTGTTCAGACAAACAGGTAGGGTTAGACACACACAAGGGATAAACATTAGACAATACACAACACATCGGATCTGGTGTGAAAAATAATAAATACAAAAACTGATATAACAATGAAATCATGGTTAGTGATGAAACTTAACCATGCTAGGATCGCAAATGAAAAATCAATATTTTACACCGAGAAAACAGGAAAATCAAAAACACTTCCACCAGATGACAAAATAAATTTAAAGTCACAAAATCGTTACCGATGAAATTAAAATAACCACACCAAATCCTCGGAGAGGTTCAGGAAGATGAGTGGGATCACAAATGGTTCGGGTGCTAGATCCTAATTACGCTATGTTATTATGAATTTTGTTCTTCTCACGTATTATTACCTATTCGTCGATGATATCACGGATCTAAAATCATTGTAAAGTGCAAATATATTAAATTTATGAACTGTGCGAGATACCGACAGGCCAGTCCTATGTCGACTTGCAAAAGATACCGTTGCATGTGCGCGACGGGACTAAGCGTCGTATTGAATCTACGTTGCAACGATATCTTTTGCGTGCATGAAGTGATTTGGTGTTTGTTAAATCTTTTCTGGTTATACATAATTAGTGCACTCACCTTTCTGAGTACTCGTCCATGTGCGCGTAGCTCTGCACGGAGTTTTCCTCAATAAGGAATTTGACGCGTTGGTAGAAGGAAGCGGTGACGGAGGGCGGCTGTTTCCTGAGCAGCACCTCAACAGGGTCGTTGGAGGCGAGGCACATGATGTGGTCGACGCACTCGGGCCGCGTGCAGCATTCAGAGTCGGAGCAGTCGGTCATGCCATCTTCAAAACCATTTGCCATTTGTAAAGTCGGCCATTGAACATGATCCGTCACCCATTTATTGGATAATAGTAGCTTTGTTTCAAAAACAAGATATAATTAACATATAATTAGAAGAAATTGTTGATAACATATTATTAAAGTATTATTGCGTGTGTAGAATTACTCTTCACATGCACACAGTATATATTCATACCTTCATCGTTGTCCTCATTATCGGTGCAGGATAGTTCGAGAGCGATGGAGCAGTCAGTACCAGCCCAGCCATCAGCACAAGAGCATCGGTATACGCCGTCTTCCAGCAAGCACTGACCGTGACGTGAACAGGCGTTGGGGCAGCCAGCTGTTAAAAATACCGTGAATACGTGTTAAAACGGATCATGTGCGATCTACATAGTCGAAGGTTCAATAGTATTTGAAAGTCTAGGTTACATGTACAGCAAGCGAAATTGAAACACCTGTACCCTTTTTGCTCTTGTCACAATGAAAATAAGGACTAAAAAGGTACGTGTTTCAGTTTCCCTTACTGTACAATCGGATTTTTTAAATTATGCATCTGGCCAGTGATTGACCACAGTAATAAGTAGATAAGGGGCTAATGATTTAGCATGCTGCACAGTGGGACACCTAAGTATTTGAAAAAAAAATCTCTAAGTATTATCCCACGATTCAGCCCGTATAATTCGCAAGGTCGATGGGGTATTGAGAAGGCAATTGCCCCTAGTTTGCCTTTCAATTTGTTTCCAGTTCAATTGTTTTGCAAAACGTATCGCACTTAATCCCAGAATTGACATTGTATTACAAGCATTTATCGGAAAATTACCACTATTACTAATGTACAGTATCTTCACGTACCTCTCGTAGATCTCAATTTCTTAATGGCCTTACGCAAATATTCGAAAACTACAGCATCAAGCTCAACTTACGCAAGGTACAATGTCTGCCGTTCCATCCTTGAGTGCAGACGCATGTCCCATTCTTGCACTGCCCATGGTCGTGGCAGCGCTGGTCGCAGGGCCGCTGGTCGCATTTGGATCCTGTCCAGCCATCGTCGCAGCGGCACACGCCTTCGGCGCACACGCCGTGAGGCCCGCAGTCCAAGGAGCATACCACTATAAATGTATTATGTTAAGAACGGATCCAATCTTAATGGAAATAATGTGTTTCATGTGGGTGATTTGGCCAATTTGACGCTGCTATGCTACATTGCCCGTCATACAGTTGTTGTCTGAATGAAGAATGCACGTTGCTCTCATTCTCTAGTGTAAGGACTGATTGCACTTTGGTGGTGTGCGAGTATGTGCGTTTGTGTGTGTGTGCGAGTTCATACATGACTTACTTGCGATTACTACTGCATTATCTACTTTTACCTATTATCGAGGCGTGTAGTTGCATTGATAACTTAGAGGTTTTAACCTCACGTTGCGCTGTTGTAAGCCAAGGAGAACGATAAAAATGTACTGAATTAATTTAACCCCCGCATTCAGAGTAGATTTACTGATAGAAAATTGTATGTATTTTTGATTGAAATCTACACTGTTTACATAGCAGTAAACTATTTTTGTGTATGTAAATTTATAAAAGGACATCTAATAGTTCAAAGAATTCGTTCGCAGGTTTTTCACTACGTTACTATGTTAGTTATTTTAACGCTCAAGGTGCGGTAAGTATTACCACACCTTGTTTATTAGTAAGTGAAACCATTTGAATAAGTTATACTTAAGTCGATTAGTGATAAGATTACACACGCGTAGCGTACAAAGGTAATTTCAGTACAGTCCTAATTCTGAAAGTAGGCCAAGATATAAAGTGGGTTAAGAAATAAATTAACCAGCAGTATTTAACATACTTACATGTTGTATATTGAAATAAATAACAGATTTAAATTGCCTACTTATACCGCGGTATGAAATTGAATAATAATTCATAAAAAAGCAAAATATATAAAATTACTATAATGTTCTATAATTATCCGGTTCTGTAATATAAAATTGAACGCCTGAGCGACAGCCGAATAAAAGATTGATCAATATGCGTCTACTTTTCTGATAAAATATGTGAGTATCAGTTCGGATTTAAGTGGGATTATAAATAATAAAGTGTAATGAACCTCCGCCCTTACTTAGACCTAAGTTAGTCCTAAGTTGCTTACATACGATCCATTAACCTATACGCAACATTTCTTTCAGATTTATTTGTATCTTCTCAAGGTGATATTGAACGTCTTAGCTTTTAAGGAGGATCTTAAGAATTTAATATTATAGTAGTCCTTTCGCACTTTTCGGAGAAATCATTTAGGTCCGAAGACGCGTGACAAAAAGCGAAAATGGCAATGTGGACATGCTGTAGAATGGCAGGAGCAAGATGGAGTGTAAGACCCAATATTGCGATGTGGCTATACACGGCAGTCGTGAGGCCTATAATCACATATGCCTCCGCCGTCTGGTATGACAAAGCCAACCAAAAAACAGCCATTCAAAAACTAAACAGCCTACAACGCTCTGCCTGCGTTATCGCAACAGGAGCCCTATCATCAGCACCGGGGGTGGCGTTGGATGCACTGCTCGACCTAACACCTCTACACTTGCAAGTGAGGAAAGAGGCTGAGCAGTGCATCTATAGAATCTGCACCCTTTCAAAGACGAAATGGCGCTCTCAGGCACTGCTCAAGATCAACGATGCAGTGTTTGAAATCAAAACTCTATGCATGCCTACAGATGACATGTCCACTGAAAATAATTTCATACAACTTTACTCAGTGGAAATACCCCCTAGAGACAAATGGCAAAACAATCAAATGTCTTTTAAATAGGGGAGTCACATCTGGTATACGGATGGATCCAAGAAAGGAAAAGATGTGGGATGCGGTGTCTATGGACAGAGACCAAAACTCAATGTCAGCGTCAGCCTCAATCTTTCAAGCAGAAGTCTTTGCCATAAATAAATGCGCGAAGATAAACCTTGACAAGAACCTAAGACACCATTACATTTACATCAACTCGGACAGTGAAGCTGCCCTGTTTGCACTAGAATCCCTACAGACTAACTCGAGGCTAGTGCAAACCTGCAAAAATAACCTAAATGCCCTGGCTAATTCCAATAAGGTTATACTTAGATGGGTACCAGAACACTCTGACATTGACGGAAACGAACACGCAGACAAACTCGCCAATAAGGGCGCGGACAAGCCCCAAGTCGGCCCAGAACCCTTTTGTGGGATCACAAAATGAAAGGCATATGTTTTGCTCAACGACTTATATAGATCTAAGGCAATCGAGGAATGGAGGCTCGTAAAAGGACAAAACCACTCGAAAACCTTAATTAAGGGATTCGAGCAAAAGTTGTCGAAAGAGATACTATAGCTCAAAAGACCAAAAACCTGCGCAATAACAAGAATCCTGACAGGTCACTGCAAACTAAACAAGCACCTGTTTCAAATGGGTATGAAACAGGACGCAGTATACATATTCTGCCAAGAGACAGAGGAGACTGCAATGCATATCCTCTGCCATTGTGGACCACTCATGAGGAAAAGAAGCATCTACCTAGGGCAAAATGTCGTGCCCCCTGAAGAGATACAACATTTCACTGCCCAAAGAATTTGGGAATTGCTAGACTCAACGGGCCTCAGTAGTGAACTCTAATAAGGCGGCATACAGAAGGCCCACAATTCAACAATAATAATAATAATAATAATAGGGCCGAAGTCGCGTGAGATATATAAGGCAGCCCTTTGTATTCGGTTAGATTTCCAGTTTCTTCTCTGAGAATAAGCTTTTAAAGTGTCACATACCATATTTCATGTCTGAGTGGGTACACTCAGCTATAAAGATAGCAGGATATTTTATACTAAGCTACAGCATAGTAGAGCTACTTTTGAGGAAAGCCGTTAGATGCAACTTCATGCCGCTTGCCGTACCGACATAATATGTTCATTCGATAACCTTCCTTTGATAAGTATTTTTTACATTCCTTTCTCCGTTGTTTATCACGCCCACTTATAAACAACAGAAATCGGGATTTGGTGACTGGTATATAGTGGTTGTCTGTGAAACATGTGTTAAGTCTAGTTCGGCCCCTAACAGTTGCTGGTGTACAGTCATCAACTCTTTGACCAACTAAAGCTGCGTGGCTCTCCGTCGTCAACTCGTCGTACTAAGTCTAATATGTACATCTAAGTCACCTTTAGCACAATCGTCTCCTGTGTACAGCGGGTCACACACGCATCGCCCAGCGTCTAGGTCGTAGACGCCACGCTGCGAGCACGCGGGCAGGCAGCGCTGCACGCGCGCGTCGCGTTCGCTGCACGCGGCACCGCGCCAGCCAGCACGACACACGCAGCGCCCTCGCACGCACGATCCGTGCCCGCCGCACGATGGGTCTAGGCAGTCCTCTGCAATCAAGGGTTAGAAGTAAGTAAAGTGCACAACTGCTCGTTGTTAAGATATTTTTGGGAAACGAATTTGTTCCGCTGTGGACGTATTACGGCAGATACGATGTTGAACAGTTGACCATAGATATCTAAGTGACGAACATAGTTACATATTAAATTCTGTAGACATAACAAACTAAGAGTCAACGCTCCTTTGTGAGTATATAAATAAAAGAAAGTTTAATTTTTTTTTATCCGAAACATACGCCGAAATGTTCTGTGTGCGATTACCGATTACCAATGGTCCGGGAAGTTATTGTCCCATAAACAGGAAAATATTGTACACGTACAGTGGACTAGATAATATTAAATACACATATTCGTAAGCAAATAATGATTAAATTAATGCAGATTCAACAGGAACTCCGTCACAGGTTTACGTATGCATCCCACTTAATTACGCATAGTGGCTCATTATTTCAATAGGCCAACACGAGGCTTGTGCTAATTTTCTAATTTAACCGCACCAGGTTTTTATTATATACCTGATACTTTGTCAAGGTAATAAATCTATTATGATCAACCCTATGCAATTGTTACTTTTTCAAACTTAATTTACCCTCGTCACATTTGGGTCCTTTCCACCCTGCCTTGCATCGGCAGTGTCCGGCGACACATTGCCCTTTCCCAGAGCAGTCTGCAGGTTCACAGTCGTGGGCAGGGACGTCACATTCAGCGCCCTTCCAGCCCTCAGAGCAGTGGCACACCCCTCCTGCGTACGCGCCGTGCCCAGAACAGAGCACTGGACACACACCTGAACATACAAAAATTACACTAAAATAATGTTCTTCTACCCAAACATTGTCTTAAAAATTGTAGGAAAACTTACTTTTAGAACAGTCATGCCCTTCGTAGCCGTCCATACATTCGCATTTTCCTAAATAGCACGAGCCGTGGCCAGAACAATCGTCGGGGCAAGAATTCGTAACTCCTTCGGCTTCCGACACGATCATCTCGACTCTATGCGGCTGCAATTCATCATTGTACATCGAAATGAACCATCTTCCTGTGTCGAGGTACTGTAATATACTGACATTTACTCGCATATCTGTCGATCTCTTGCTTATCGTATGGTTCCATCTCTGAAATGGGCTAATCGTGCTCAACAATGTTCCGAAGTCGTCGTGTTCGCGCATGTCGTGTCTATGCGGACTCCGTCTCCGCCTTAGCCTATGGTCGACCCTGCCACCTCGAATGAATTCCACGAAGTCGTATTGTGTAACGCTAGGAGCCACATTCCTCCTGCCGTAAACGGCAAAATTAGCTCCCCAGGGTACAGTAAAATTAAGGCTTACGTAAGCGGGCTGTTTGTTGCGGAATTCAGAACTCCAGAACTGGTATGCAGGTATCGTGGCACTGTGTAATTCGTCGAATTCTCTAACTTCTAGAGCCGGTGACCAAGGCGGGAGCGCGGCCTGTTGTGCTTGTTGCGGTATCACTGCGGATTCTATCGCCGCCTCTGCCGTCGTCGACCAGCCGCCCAGCGATGACGTTGATATAGATTCTACAAACAACATTCCAATTAGTATTCTGTGAATCCAATCAACAAACCGTATCGTAAATTCATCAAATTATAATTGTTACTGTTCGAAGTTAAATCAATTTCAAATGTTTACATACCATCCGACGGCGATGATGTTGATAAAGCGTCCCTAATTCCTTGTGCGTGTGTAACTGCTTTTACGTCTTGAACCATTACCATGCAATTGGAATTGTCTATATTATAATTATTTTTAATTGACGATAACGCTGAAACAAAGAAACACAATCGTGAGTAAGATATTTTGAAAGGCCGAACGACATAGGCTGGTTAGTTAAGTTTTTTCAGTTAAGTTCCGTTCGTGTTAAGCCTGTAGAATCTATCGTTTAATCTGGTCTTCCAATTAAATTTCCAATAAGTTTGAGTCTTATCAGTGGCGGGCCATCGATAATGCCCAGTAGCCGAAGTGTAATTCCATTTCGTAGTTTGTTCACACGGGTGCCGCGATAGATTACAAAACGCGACACAATGAGAGTTGTCGCTCCGGGCGGAGATGTCGGTAGGTGTGTGAGAGGGGTGGGGGTAAAGTGACGTGAAGTCCCGTCAAGTTTTAATTAAGCGAAGCACGGTCGAGGCGCATTTTGTGGCAGTGTGACGAAGCAATTGGTTCCGCTGCCGCGGGCCGGGCTCGGCAGCGCGCCGAGCACGTAGGTGGTTCGGCGACACCTAACCATTTCTTGCTCGAGGGAATGTCGTTATCTATTCATTGTATTTCAGTCGCCTGCTATCGAATCGATCATAGCAAGCCGCGCAACGTAGCCTAATTGGATAATTCTTCACGGCACTAAGAACAGCACGGGCTCGAATAGCACTGGTGAGTTCCTTCGACGACACGATTTACTTTTTGTTCAAAACAAACGAAGCATAAAATAGCTTCAGCTGTAGCTACCGTTTCGTTGGGCTCTTTTGAACATTTTTAGAACGATTCCTCAAAGACAGTAAAATCTGTTGTAGACATATTTGTTTCAAGTCTTTTAAACGCTTCGATATAAAATTCGCAAACAGAGATATGCAGGGGTGCAAATAACCGGCGCTGGTATTGTGATGCAAAGAGAATTTATTGTGTACATTTATTAGTTTTGTAAGACGGGCAAGCGGCCGGGATTTGTGCCTCGACGGGGATGCGATGTTTATTTGTTTCGAAGCGTGCGCAGGATGTGCGCCTAATAGACGGGCATGCGCGCGGCCATGTGTCACTCGTACACCGACACTAATTACGTTTACGGGATCACTTTCTAATTTGTTGAAAGAATTACTAGCGAGCTGTTGAGGCATTACCTATCTGGTTGTATTCGAGAGCTTTAATATTATTTCTTAGTATTCCTTAGAAAGGTTTCAGCAAGAGCTCAACGCAACTTACTCGTATTTCTTCAAAGAAAAAAAAAACATTCCTATTTCAAAACTACATGCAAAATTAATATTATACTTGTACAATACGACAAAGCTCACCTGTAGCACTAATAAAGATTTTTTGCCTTGTGAGATGAGAGTTTTAAATGGAAAATTTGGATAGCTAGATTAGCTAGTTAAATATTCAGGGTATATACGAGTAGTACTTTATTTTTCAATCAAAATTCCCATTGTAAACACACAGTGTTTGGTCTACATAGTAAGATGTTTTAAAATAACCACGAACATCCAAATAACATTGCCGAGTACTTTTTTTGTTTCTACCGGCGCAGTTGCTTTCACCTATATTTTGTCTACTCATTATAGCAAAATTAATGAATGAACTTCAACCCGTCTGTGAATCACCCTATCGTCACCAAATGGAGTTAACAGTGTAAAGTAACTTAGAGTTTTTTTGCTGAAAGGGCGCCCGCAGTGTTTTTCATAATTCCTGCGGATAACCCCAGGCGGTGTTGGAGCAATTAAGTTATCTTCTCCCCCGACAGGCGATCTATCCCCAAGATTCTCTGCCAGATAACCATCACAAACGCGTCGATGCCATTTGGCCGCCTGCGCTCAGAATTGAACAATTTACATCAACCACGTCGCCGATAGTGTAATGACAATAACCTTTATCAGATCGGCGATTTAAGGATAAGTAGGTGATTTATATTCAGTGTTAAATGGCCAAAGTGATTTTAAAGTTTTAACGGTTAAAACTGTAAATGGGCCAAAAAGACAAGTCTTACAAGGATACGTAAGAATTTTTTTAGCCGGCAACCAATTACGTTTGCCTGAGTGATTAGACAAAGAAAAGACTTTCATTAAGTAGTCAACTTTTCTAATTATGTAGGTATTTTTTCTGTTTTATTATGTTTTAGTATTCAACTTCCTAAATGATTTTTTGTATTCTTAATGAAAAATTGTTTACGCGAACTTATTAAATAGAATACGGCGATAAACCGCTCAAAATGTGAATGTTGGTAGATAAAATGTGCTCAAACGACGCAATTTCCGCCCACGAAAATAAAATATGGCAATGTGGTAAGTCGCGACTTTTCCCGATGATCCCTCGTAAAATCTATAAATTATCACCATTGAATAGCGGCGAGTAGGAAATGGAGGGTACTGTTGTTGACGACTGCTCGTGCCGTGGCGCGGACGATTGTGTGCAGATGGACGATGTTTGCTATCTCCACTATTTTTCGAGTTAATACAATTTATTGTAATACGATTCAGCATAGATTGCATCGTGCAGTGGGGGAGCGAAACTCGTTTGATGGAGTCCCGGGGGACAGCCCGCCGTCGCACTGACTCGGTATTAGTCACGTGATAAATCTCCTCGTGTGCGTCGGCCTATCTCCTTCCATTATTTACGATATCTCATATCACCGTCCTTGTTCCCGGCACTCGTACTACAGTCATTCACGGGAGGGTCGAGTCTCTTTGCCCTATTTTATAAGAAGCGCGGACAACTACAAATGCGTTTTAGTTTTATTTCGCGGAGTGAATATTAATCCAACTGTGATTGAAAATTTCGCTAGATAAGAATTAGGTAGGTAAGCTCTCTGATTTATTTGCTGATTATTGTATAAATAATGTACAAAAAACTAGGCGCATTTAAGAGAAAGTTATAAACTTATAACGTGTCGAGGGAGGCACGTGTCGGCGCAATCACGGCCATAGATTGCTCGCCCGCGCCCCCAGCACCTGAGATTCGATTTGCGAAGCTTTGAGCTTCCGCTGGGAGATTACTTCTTTGTAATTTAAGAAACATGTTTGTACATTACTTATTTCACTACCTGAATTAAAGTCCCTTACTGTATGAAGTATGTACTTATTGGTACTTATATCATCCTCCTAAGGCCCACAGATTTTTTTTTATTGTTAGATAAGTAACCTTCGGTAATGCAAGGAATGTTGAAAATTCATTATGGAATTTGTACAACATTTTGTACACTGGGTCTTAGGAGGCTATAAGTGTTAGGACAAATAATTGTGTTGAAGATGTGTTTTCTTTCTTTCCGTTAGAAACTATAGAATAGGCGAAGAAGGGGCAATACGGGGTAGCAGGCAAGATGAGGTAACTGGTCTTAAAGGCCGCACGAAAGACCAATCACAGCCGCTCTGACTCACAATGACGCGCCGTCATGTTGTATACTATACTATACTCAAACCAAATAGACGACTGGGATCGTAAAACAATTAGCATCGTATTGTCTCTTTCGCACCCGTACGCCCTTATGCAGCATGCCTGTTATCAGCCGGGCCGCATAGGGCAGGTAGAAAGCACACGGTACAAGGCATGTCGATAAGATAACATGCAAAAATGAAAACAAAGTAATGCATACAATATTTTATATTATGAAATAAATACTTTTAAAACTACAATTAGGTACTTTAGAACTAAAACATAGTAAGACTAAATAAATAAATAAATATTATATTAATAGTATTAAAATTAAAAATATTCTTCATCACTGTCACTATCCTCTTGAAGATTGATTATAAGAGGATGAGCATCTTTTAAATATGCTTTTTCTAAGTCTTCGTTTTGAAGGTTTTCGGCATGACGAACACATTTAATCCAATTTTCAGTAGTTACATTCATGATGGCTTCATCTAATAACTTTTCAACATCAACCATTTTAAAAGTTTTATTTTTCGCCGCTACTTCACCTTTAATCTGAGCCCATATTAATTCTATTGGGTTGTAATGGCAGTGGTATGGCGGTAAGCGGATAACTTCGTGGCCGTATTGGTTGGCGAGGTGATCCACTGCGTATATTTTTTTTGGTTGGCTTTGTTGTACTTTTCGTATAAGTTCCTCAATTATTTCCAACGGCGAGTATTTTATGTTATTTTTATCCAGCGAGGCTTGAATGTCTTTTTTGAGCCATCGAGAATTAGGTATTGGATGTAATACCTTTGTGTGATAACTGGCGTTGTCTAATATGATGATCGATGGTTCTTCTAATAACATTAAAAACTTTTTGAACCACTCCATATATACCTCCGAATTCATTTCTGAATGATAGTCGGAATTCGCCGATTTGACAGCTCTGAACACTAATTTTGCCTCGGGGATGAAGCCTGTTTTTGATGATCCACCATGACATATTATAAGTCTTGCCCCTTTTCCAATCGGTGCATTAAGTCCTCCATTATCTTCATTATCGACCCACATTCGCTTGCGGGAGTGATTTTGGTTCACCCAAGTTTCATCCAAATAAAAACGTGGCCGGGTGTCTTCAGAGGCCCGCAGGTGATCCATTTTCCTTAAAAAATCCATTCTTGCACAAACAATATCTTTGCGTTCCAAAAGTACTTTTCTTCCATCTTTTGTGTTCTTAAATCTATATCCCAGAGCAAGCATCATAGTTCTCATGGAAGTAACAGAGCACTTGAAGTCTGATATTTTATTTTGAGCTTCTTGTAACACTTTTTCTACGCTTGGATACTCTCCGTTCGCATAGAATGACGATATAATTCTATTGGTAAGCACATCCTTTGTACCCTTTTCTTGGGGTATTGGGGGTCCCTGCTTCCAAAACTGCTTTCCGTACTCGATCCACAGTAGTTACGCTTATTCCACACATTAAGGCCGCCAGCTTTCTTGGTTGTTGAAAGTCAATAGTCTTCATAATATCAGGATTTTCCTTCAGTTCATTAAAAAACACGTAGACATTATAAATGAGCTGTCGAGATTGTGAATCAATATCACCTTTTAACTTGGTAATAGATGCACTGCAAAAATCTTCCATTATGGTGTATGCTTCCAGACGGTATCCGTGTGACGAATGAGGTATGAACTCTATTTGTAATCCTTTTATAGTAATTGTCATCTTTAATATAGTATAATAAAATCGGCATATTCTAATGACTGTGTCATTGTGTGATTAAATGTACAATCTTAGTGCGATAATCTAATGACCTGCGGTATTGCGTGTAGAAAGAATTAATCACTTGGTGTTTAAGAAATCATGTAGGTACTCCATTTGTAATCCTTTTCTACTAATTGTCATCTTTAATAGTTATACTATAATAAAATCGGCGTACCCTAATGACTGTCATTGTGTTATTATATGTAAAATAATTAGTGTGATAGTCTAATGACCTACGGTATCAGCACGATACTGAAAATAACATAAACGAATAAAACCATAAAAATAAGTTACAGTATTAAGCTATGCAAAAAATATAATCAATCTTATCGACATTTAAATAAATCCAGTATCGACATGCCGCCATCCCTACGGCCGCCGGCGTTTATTGCCTCAGTCGTCTGTTTGGTTTGAGGATAGTATAGTCTGCGCAGTGACCGGCTTGTGAAGTCTAACTCTACACGTTTTCGTTCTGAAAGATGGGGTAAATCTTGCCCGTACAGAACCCAAAACACGATGTGCAAAAGTGCAGTAGAGAAAGAGCGTATCGTAGTTTTTCACCAATAACTCAAAAAAATTGGGGGGACACAATGTATGCAACTTTAATAGCGATAATTTCTGAAAATATAAACTTAATCGATAATGTTTTTCAGAAACCTCCAATTGTTTTTAAAAGAATTATCGAAATATGTGCCTCCCGTCGATATTTGCCGAAAAAAAATCCGCTTCGGTTTCATATATGGAGTGTCCCTTTCAGTAATTTTTTTTATTTTATTTAACTACTATAAAAGACACCTATACTCCAAATTTCATCAATATGCATCCAGTATTTTTTGAATAAAATCCATGTGACATACGGACGGACATGACGAAATTATAAGGGTCCGTTTTGCTATTTTGGTTACGGAACCCCAAAAAGGGATAGAGTGGATCACTACTCTGTTGGAGTGAACAGAGTCGAAAAATGTGGTAGATGTTGTAATGGAAAGGAAAATGAAGAATATCCGTTTGTTTTCTTTGTGGGAAATTGGCACGCTGTAGCTGTGCTGGGATAGATGACGAGGACGAGGAAGTAGTATTTGTTTGCGTGTTTTGCGAACAAAAATAGAATATATCTCTCACGGGGGTCTTACCTTAACTAGGAGGCCGAGGCAATGCGAGGCAAGGGGTTTGGGGACATTATTTTCAAAATTGGTCACTTCTATGAGAGAAAAGTTACTTTAGTCCTTTACTTATTTCCAAACGACTCCTCCCGACTTAAAACGTAAAAGAATGTAAATGCAAAAAAAAAAGAAAAAAACCAAATCTAATCACAATACAAAAAGAAAATAAACGTGCACAGCTTGCACGTACTCGCAATCATTAGTGCTTTTAAAACAGGAATGTTTGACACAATTTGTTCCACTTCAAAAACAGTTTCGTTAATGCTCGGCTCTCAGGCTTTAATAAAACATTTGGGGTCCTCACAATTTCAATTACATTAAAAAGTTGACGTTGCTATTTGGCCCATTCATCTACTGCACCATACACGTAATGAAGGGTGCAACAGATGGTCCACATTTTTTCATTACAATAGTACTACCGGCAGAGCAGGAGATTAATGTCGGATTAAACTACAGAACTGCTTTTTATTCGGTACATATCCGGAACGCCAGGAGGCGTGTTCAACAAATATTTTATTGTGTTCCTGAAACCCCATGATTAAAGCTCTGGAAATAAATGAGATTTAATGAGATGGGAATTTATAATCAACACAAATGATTTATTTGTTGGAGGAATTATAATAAAATAATTCACATGTGTGTTTTATTTACCCATTAAAATTCAAGCATTGGTCCAAGAATATCTCTGATATATAATAATTCAAAAGTGATACAGGGGCGTACGTAATATAGTTTACAGATAGAGAAAAATCTCCATATTTACAGCCGGCCGGCATCGGTATCTGTATGCGACAAACGTTCTTATCTACCCGTCACTATTAATTTAATGACTATCTAAATAAAGTGAGATCCGATACGATAAGCTTCATTGACTTAAACACCCTACATTGAAGCGGTTGATTACATTACTTTAAAAAGCGTTGAAATGTAAGTGATTTATTTTATTAGACGTTTAGTACAAATCTAATCTCGGACTTTCTATCGAACGTAATTATTGTCTGCTCGAACACCGAAATCTATAAGCAATCGTAGTAATTTGAGGTAGTAACTGCCAAGTGTGGTGGTATGAAGATAGACAGAATTGCCGAATTTCAAATTGGAAAAGTTGATAGAGGTACACGTAGCGTGTTGAAAGCACATTATTCAGTGTTTGTTGAAACTGTTTAGTATGGCCGTGGGTTAACTTAAATTAAAGCGGTTGTAGCAAGCCAAAGGAGGTTCACAAACGGCTTTATAATCGTTTTACCTACCAGAACATGTAAGAAACTACGAGGTGGAACTAAGACGGTGGGAGCTATGTAAAATTTACCACGAGTTAAATGGCAAACGGCTCCAGGGAGACGACGGTTTCGACGAAACACCTTTCTAAGTAATATATGATGATAGCGCAGTGTTATGCTGAAGTTTTCAGGTAAATTGGCAGTAAAAGGTACCCGCTGTATGTGCGGAGCGACGGAAAATGATAGTCCTCGCCGAGTCTGATGTGTCTGCAAGATTTTATCGTGGAGAATATTACACCTTACATAGGTATTCGTTAATTTTCTAGTTACCAAACACGAATGCACTAACTTTGTATGCGAGGCCTTTTCATGAAAATGTTGTGTGAAGAAAGACACTTACATTGAAGTACATGCAATTGTGTGTCATTAAATGTGATCGTGTATGAAGAATGTCCTACGGCAAGTCTGGAGCACCACGTTTGCCTGCTAAGTGTTACGGCTAATCAACACGTTGGTTCTGGGAAGGACGGCCATGGTTCTCGCGTGACGGCAGCGAGTCGTGAACAAATGGCCCAACTACTTACTACCACACGTTTTCATTGTTTCGCGTTTTCTTCCTCTTTTTATTTAAAAATAATGTAAGTAGCAGTTGTTTTTTATGTTAAACATAAACGTTAATGCATAGCTAAAAGCCTCTATAAGCGTACACGTAAGTACTTAGCAAAATCGAATTTAACTCAGTTTCAATTATTAATATTTTAGTTTCGGATCAGTGTAATTCCGGTGTATATTAAGTGAATGCTGCCTCTGTAATTCACAGAGCTAGCCGTCGTCGTTTCGAGTTTTTGTAGTTGACAGCAGGGGCTGGGCGGGGTAAATGCACCGGTCGAATGTAGGGCAGCTCTAGCACTCCGACAAATAGTGCCCCGTGTCGCCACTGATGCTATTTTTGTGATCCCTTGCGTGTCTGCGGTCTGCAGCTTTAGCGTTACGAGCTCTTGTTTGCGGTCGACTGTACCGTTCTACGAAATGGCTAGACACGCTTATGAGTTCGTCAAAGATTTATATCGAGACGCTACTACACATTCACTTAGACTGGAAGTTTAAAAAGTAGGGAAAACTCCAGACGATTTTATTAGTCTCGTAACAGAGTTGATTGGCTGCAGCGATGTAATTTATTTGCTGGCTGTACGTTACATTGTCTGAGTGTTCGTGTCGCTGCCGTGATCGCAATAGCTGTTCGTTATCCGTTGTCACAGTGAAACAGTGAAAATGTAAGCCCAAGACTATCAGGTGCGGTGTTTATGTTGATCCGTGACATTCCGCAGTTAGTCGCGAATGCTTCACTGCAAAACATAGCTCAGGCATTATCTACACAATGCCAGTAGTTTCCAGAATGTGCTATTGTGATAGAACAAAATGTAATTTGTTATTTCGGTGGAAGTTGCTGTTCTTGAAAGTTTAGTATTGTATTGTGGTTGCCATAAATGATAGAAAGAAGCGATTCATAAAACATTCGGTAGGCGAGTGTAAGTTATGATAGGTCGTTTTTTGGATAGACTGAAATGGCGATTGCCTGATATGCTCTTCGTGAAATAACATAGGACATAGAAGTGTAAGATAATTTATAACAGCGTTAACACGGGCGCGCGGCCCCGCGGCACGCATCCCGCGTTGCCTTAGGTTAAGCGCATCATTTATATTGTTCTGATGTTTGTTTAATTTTTTACCATACCCTCTGTAGATGCCGGTTGCGTTGCAAGATTAAACAAAGAATGATGAAAGACTAATGGTCGATGTCAGTTTTCGTTGCAACATCGATGTTTAATCTACTCATTTGAATGTTTGATGTGGATATTCAAATTTATCACCTTTTGTAATTGAATTTTGATGTGATGACGGAAAATATTTTTGTGCTATGATGTATCTATGTAAATTATCTACGAATAAAGTGCTTTACGGTAAGTGTCGTTTATGTAATGTTGAAAGCGTTTATATGGCTAAGCGGGGGAAAATAATTATCAGTTCAAAACAAAAGCTGCACCCGAGGGAGGGATTATTACAATCCAGTGATTGTTGCTTCTGTTTCATATTAAAGTGTAGCCTAGGGCGGTGCGAGCGACGTGTCGATAGTTCCGTTCCGAATAGGACGAAATAAGAAGAGCGCCTTAATTGGCGAGAACCCATCGCCGGCGGCGCAGTGGAGGCGAGAGATTTGCGATTTTTTAACAGACCACAGCTTTTTACAGACGAGTCAATTATGAATTGTTTAATGCAAAGGCGTGCAATTATTTTTACTCATTTTAAAGTATATTTTAATGAGATAAAGCAACACGCGGTTGTAAAAATGGCACATAAGCTCTCAGGTATGTTACAATAATTACACATGATTTACCATCCTTCTTTGCTTTATCCGTACGACATGCAATATCATTTTATCATACCTATCAAATAGTAAGCAGCAGCATAGTATGATCACGAGCTGCATCCATTTAATTTAGCAAAATGTTTCATCAAACTGCAAATGTATAGCCACATATTCAAATTGATTTCGCTTTATTGGGTTTAATTCATCTACCAATTGCTTTTTGTTTCATAGTATATTGCCTACGTCTGTCATATGCGGACGGAAAATGGAGGCGCTCACTAATTCTAATAGATTGAGTAAGAATATAGTTATGAATATTTTAAATCGGCATTCCGTTCGAGTGAGTTAATAAAAAATACTGCCTTAACGATGCACTGATGCGCCCCGCTGGCATTTTATAAATAAAGACCTGTTGGCGTAGTTGATTGTTTATAGTGCCACCACAGGTCACCGGCTGTCATTAGAGAAAAATCTTTTTTTTATATTTCGGGTTATTACTGAAATAAAAGTGAGAAACATCGCCATGTTCGGATTCCTATTTGGAAATAATTACCAATGATAATGCATTCGGTAGCTATGAAAATAACAACTAACATAATCACTTAAAACCGTATCCAGAGGTGTTGTTTATCGTGATGCTTGAATTCGTAGGCAAATACTGTAAGATTAAAATTAACGCATAAAATGCATGCAAGATTTTTATCATGTCAGCGATCAGAAGCCCGTCCGCGATGCATGCATGTGCATTGAATGCTGCAGGCGATACACGGGCGGATTGTAATAAGCTACCTACGCAGCTTCCTAGCAACGCTGCCATTAGTCCAATTGATGTACAGCGTATTGATCGAAACGATAATAGAAATACGGACTAAAATTGCACAGGGAAAGATGCAATGTCGATAAATTACAAAGCGAAATTATGCGTGCAGTAGTTAGGTTGTTAAGCTAACTACACGTTGTTTCGAACCAGCGGATTTGTCGGTAAACTTTGGTATCTGTAATGCCGTAAATGAATATCCCGAAGATAAGACCTGCATACCAACTTTTCAGATGAAACTTAATTCCAGTAGTTGCTGAACTTGGGAACGCAGTAAACTTCTTACTTAATGGATGGGGCATGCATAATGAAATGATTTCACGAAACTTATGAAATTATATTGCTAAGTGTTCTGCTCTGACTACGTATAAATGTTATTCTGTCAAGTTAATGCTAACGATAAGCGACAAATGTATTCGACTTTGCCAATAGAACTATTTCTAACTTCTAATGGTAAAACGATGCTTCTAAATGTTACGTAGCTTTTTCTCTTTACATAATGTTAATTTTTAACTTATTTCTGCTAGAATCAACGTTTGTACAATGTTAATGTCTGTGACTTAATTAAAACGCCATACCGACTTGTCTGTCTGTATCTTAATATTGTGTATCTATATTAACCATGAGCAGGACTAGACTAAGAATAAACGGAAGTGGCTTGGTACAGTGACGCCTCTGATAAGACTCGCTCACGGATGTAACATTCACTCGGAGGTCAGATCAATAAACGTGGAACGATGTCGTAAAATTATGCGTATTGAAGTAGTCCGAAATGATTTATATAAAAACTACTGTCTGTGTCTTAAGATTCTGTGTGACTTACCTATAAAATATGCGAGCATTGCCGCTAAGATGACACAGAGGCAGATCATGGCGATAGCGAGACACTTCCACGTGCAGCGGTGCTGGCATCGCTTGTCTATGTGGAAGCGTGACGGAGAGTAGACTGGCACGGGGCTGGGCTGGCTGGCGCGTAGAGGGAACACCGGCATAACTAGCGGCTGGTTGGCCAACTGGCAATGCCCACCGCCAAGCGTGCCACCGCCCAAGCCGCCCGACATCGCCGACCCACCCAGTCTATGGACAAACAAAGAAAGAGGTTACGACACGTTTGCTAAGTTGGCCGTTTCGGGCCGGCAAAGTTGGCCGTTTCGGGTTCGAACCCCCCCAACAGTCCCAGTATTGGTGTCATGAGCACGAATGTGTTCCTGGTTTTTGGATGTTTTTTATGTATTTAAGTTTTATATTTATGTACATATATGTATAAGCATGTATGTCATCGTCAGGTACCCACAGTACAAACTTTGCTTAGTTTGGCATTAGGTCAATTTGTGTAAGATTAATCCTGATATTTATTTATTTAAGTATGTATTATGTTTTAATAGACGTTACAAAACATGATGAGCTTTGATTGTATAACGAAGCTCAAAAACAAATTCACATTCATTATGCTTATAACGGTATCGATTGATTAGGCCAATGATCGCCGTAAATTAGGATGGTACTTCCATATATATCCATGACCAATACCAGAAATAGTATACGATGAAAGAGGGTTCACAAGGTCGAAGTGCTCGAGGGGCGCCGAACAGTGCATGACCCGTTGGCATACTTACCAATGATCCTAGTACATTTATGATCAAAATTTACTCAAATTATATTTTATACGAGTGAAGCTGGTTTCATAAATCATTCCGAAAATAGGATGAGTATAATGAACATTACACCTAATAGATAATGCTGTCCCACCTACGTCAAAGGCTTTAACAATGACAATGAGACTCATTATATTATTTAAGGCGCCAGGATTACTACTTTTTATCCGGTGTCCCCTTGTTTCGCAGACAGAAATTTCAGAGAATTTCGTTTCGCAGAAAATGTTTCAAAGAATATGTGGTTCATGTATTTTCAGTTAGAATATTATTGTTTTAAAGACTATTTATTTGATATAAACATATTTCACAGAAACACAAATCAATGAATTTTATTATCTCTTTTTTTTATTAACAGACGCATCAACTAATAGAATTATTTTTTAAGTATTCTTGATTCGCTGACGGATTTTTATAGAATATTGTTTCACAGAAACTGTTTCATATGCTTGCATGGAAGTATATTAAAATTTAGTAGTTAGTAGGTTAGGCTAAAGACCGAAAACTGTAGGTTAGGTTAGGTATGTTTTATGACCATGGATAGCGGAGCGTCAGAATGCTTACTTGCATGGAAGTATATACAGACCAAAAACTGTAGGTTAGGTTAGGTTTGTTTTATGACCATGAATATCAATAAATAAAAAACACAATTCTATAAATAAGTCGTCTAGGTAATAAGTTTTACATGAACTGAATATTATAAGGATCAATAATATATGATGTGAAATTCTATGACACGAATATCGAAATAATAAAATTTCTTTGCAATAAAAAATTACGATTTAATTTTCTAAAGTGTGAGTAATCTGCGGTTTGACCATTCTATCAAAAGGATAATATGAGAAACATTTTATTTGAAACAAAATTCTATAAAACTGTAGTATATGAAACAACGTACAGCCCTTTTCATCCACTGAGACTCCTAAGGAAATTTAGATTTGCTTTTATAACTTTATATTTACTCAGGTACCTGTCCCGATAATTTCACGTATCCGCCAACTGCTGCGGCAAATCTGTGCCGCACCATATGGTAGTCTTTTTATTGTGGCCCCTTCTAGACAATCAAAACGTATCATTATCAGGAATCCCGACAAAAAAGATCATCGAGGCGTTTAAAATTTCCGCCCCGCGGGCCATTAATCAATTATCCAAAGTTCTCTGTCACGGCTAAATTTAACAGCCGAAGGTGGGGGACCATATGGTGTAGTGGCCAGTCCAACGTCTGCCAACTGACGCCTTCTACTTACAACACTCATGGTATATTAAAAAATGCCAAAACAAAAAAAGGGAACGAAAATAATTGGACCAAGTTTAGCGAGAACGAAGCGTGACTTCGAAAGGGTTTGTTCCGAGGAGACTCTTGACTGTAATTTTCTTTTGAATAGCGGTCGAGAATCGGTCGGAGGAAGGACGAATTCATTAAAAAGTGTACAGAAATCACGATGCCAGGGTACGCAGTCTCCGCCTTTCAATGCCATTTAAAACATCCATCGCAATTTCAATTAGGCGATGAAAGAATATCAGAAAATGGAATGAATAATATTGGTTCCACAAAAAAAAGCTACGACAAAGCTTTGGACACGTAGCCAGTAGCAACTACGAGGTGATGGTCAATCTTCATTATGTGCGCACTATTTCGTAACTGTACATGAAATTGATTTTTTAAGCCCATCATCATTACGATTTTATTGTTTATGATCTTCATTCGGCGTTATTACTGACCCGAGTGCATCATTTCCGCACGTTACCGAAATCGAACACATAATCTTTTGTTTTTGTGTAAGGGAAATTTTGTGGTGAAGAAATGAAATGTTGCACAATAACCACATCGCGTTATAATATATGCTCGTTCAGTTTCGGAGCGGAAACGAGCAGTCTATTTTACTAACACAAAAGACGAACTCTCGAATAAAGCGGACCCTGTGAAGGAGAGAGATGGCTAAGACAATTAACGGAGCCGACGACAGTGTTATTGTAGGACAATACTGCGATATTTCAAGCGCCGCGGCCAGCGGACGGGTGTTCGGCGGGATTTTGACAGCCGCTCGTCGTGAGCTCTTAATGAAGCGGTAAATAATGAGGAGAGGTGTTGCGCTACGAGAGAGCCGTGTCTAATTAACGCGAGAGAGCCCACGACTAGTTTACACACATGAACCGACAAACTCTCTCGGGCTTCAAAGTCATTATTACGTACGGCATGTCAGCATGTTCCGAGGACAACGGTATTATGATTGGCCATCATAAATGTTCGCGGGGACTTAGTCGGGCATTGGAATCGGAATGGCATGTCACGGCAGGTAGCCGGGCCTCGTTAGGCGTTGTCGCGCAGTTTTTATCGCAGACGCGCGTGCAGCGGTCAGTTCTAGTCTCGGAACGGGCTGCACCGACCTCTAACTCGGAAACCAGATGAAACAAAAAGAAAGAAACGCAGGCACGGGCCGTGAGAACGCGTCTCCTTCGCCGCGGCCGTTCCGTGCCGACCATTTATCTTGCACAGTCGTGCGGGAATGGACCGGACAGCGATGTGCTTTTATTGCATCGCGCCCCTAAATATAGGCCTGTGGAGGTAAGCCGAGCTCTTAGCCCTAAAATAATGGACCTGATGAACTGGTTTACTAGAGTCGAAGGCATAACACGTAATGTTTAGCTTGGTTTTTATCCTTTTTGTAAATTGAAGACATACCAATACACGAGTCTCAAGCTCGCACGGTAAGATTGAAAACGAAAGTTTCTTGTAATCTTGTTCAGATTGAATCCGAATCCTTAAAGAAGAGTCTTAAGCCCAAAGTCAAACACATAATATATTTAGATTAAAGTTACATCCAGTTTTAGGGAGTCGACATACGCAATTTCAGCTCCGACGATATACCTACAATCAAGTCGTTTTAAGCTAAGACGAGATACAATATCATATTGGTTGTTTTCGTACAGTAGGTATTGATTAATTGAATATAAATGAGTCAAAGTGTTCAACCGAGCGGCAATTGTTTAAAAAACTATCCAGGTTCGCAATCGCTATAATTTAGCAAATTCAACTGCGCCACGTAATAAAGTTTCAATATTTTTACCATGTGCCTGGTTTATAAAGGGCGATGAAATTATATACCCTCACCCTATTGAACAGGCTATCCTTGAAGAAACCTTTGAAAATACAGCGCAACACTATTTTTTCTCTTTTAGAGCGGCACCAATAGGCCACTAAGAGCATTCAAAGCTATTATCAGTTGCCCCCTCGCTCGATCTTCGTAACAGTTTGAACAAAAACTTGGTGTGAAATAAATATAATAAACTTATTATGACAAAATGTTGCTTTGTTTGGGGTGAGTTTTTTGTGACGCCGCGCGGTGTGGATTCGGGTCTCTAGAGGTTAAACTGTTGATAAAAAACCGTTATCTCGGAATTCTGGCGCATACGTTTGAATAATGACCTGTATGACATTGCGTACGGGCAATTGATATTATAAAGTAAACGCAAGGTGGTTAATACGTCACGCGCAGTCGAAGCAAAGTTCACGCTTGGCTCGTTTAAATAATTTATTTATTCAGGTACAGGTGGAATGCAACCGGTTACCTGCGACAGCTTGCAAGCTATTTGCGTGTACCCTTAGCAGATGAATTGTAGCCGAATAAAATTTCGCTGATAAAAAACTTGCTCTTTTGACTTTTGACGTATTAGGTTAGACCGCATTCTCATCTTACGCAGTAGAGCAAATATTTATAAACAAATGCGTAATTTGGAAATAGCACATTAACTACATAGACTTGCGTTCACGGTTTCTTGGTAAGAAGTTATAATTATAAGTAGGTACATCGATGCCAAATATGTGCCTAGTGTTTGTTCCGTTTAGTCTGGTTCATATGCTCATACATTTTTGTTTGTCTTATTTACAGTTTCATTGAAATTCATTCAAACAACTAACACTCTAATATGTACATGCGATATCTAATCTAGACCTATGAAATGTATAATTGGAATAGTTATGTGTAAAGACCCTACTAGTTGTTAAGTGCAAATAATTGACGCCAGGTATCGGTAGATTGTGGCAAACTATTTATAAATTAAGATCCGCTGCACTCTCAATATCACAATAAATATATGATTGTAAGTATTAGACTTGAAAACAGCTTTTCATCTCAGTACAAAGTTCTAGTGTCGAAAGCCTCAGGCCATAAAAACATTTAATAATACGCTAAGATATTACCGACGACGTAGCTTTAATAGGCGCTTATAAATCTAGCCGATCAAGGAAAGGTCCACTATATTGAATAGGCACCGACGAATAAAGAAAAAGTCTCGTGTATACGGCACCGCCTTAATCCATTCGATTTTCTTTTTATTGAAGGCTCTAAAACGCCCCTTAGCTACGTTGTATGCGAGGGTCGGTCGAAAAGCGGTTCAGAGATATTATCGGCTTTAATAATATTTTGTTATAATGCTATCGCATAAGTTTATGTTCGGATATCTTCCAACTAATTGCTCCGTGGGTTGAATGGAGAACAAAGAGATAACATGAAATTACCGTCTGGAGCATCGGGCGAGCCTTCCAAACTTACAATGATGATTGTTTCGCATGATTAATGTATTGAACACAAATTAAGAACTCGACTTCGAAAGGATTGTATTTAAATGTCGAGACGGAAAAATGTTTGAAAGGTTTTGCATTCTTTCTGCATCGGAAATGCATATAATGCGCATGTAATTTGGTCGGATCCATCGATTTACAAGTTGTAGTGTGTTTTCGAGGTTCCGAAGGCCGCGGTCCCTCCCTTGATCGCAAGTCATGGGTGTAAATTCAAGAAAGCCCCCAATTTAAAGCGGAATGTGTAACAATGGCGTTCGCCCTGCTATGCCAATTTCCTCCCCCGACGAACGGTTTCGTATAAAGCAGCGGAATAAAATTATCATCTAAATGACAATGCCATTCACGCCAGAACAAGTTTTTCATCATGCAAAAAAACAGGCAAAATGTTTTTTATTAAATATTCGATGAGAACCTAGAATTTAAGTATTAACAAAATGGGTATGTTCGAAACGACGCTCATGCGTCTCCATTAAACGCAGTTGGTTAGACACGCCCGAATCCCTCCTGTTAATAAGCCTGCCTCATTCGAGACCGACCAAACCCAACGAATTTAATTAAAAAACATTTGTCAAAATGGGCTTTTAAAGAGGCATCTTGTTCCCGACGAGAGCAAAGTTGTTAATCTATTGCTTTATTAATTATAAGTTACTTGTAATAAACTATATAATCCATGACAGCCGATTAAGATAGTGACTTCAATCAATTCTAAAGATTACTTAAATGTACTGTGTTTAACGTACGTAGCATAAAAAATCATAGCAAATGAGAATTATTACGTCAAATTATACAATTAGCTTAAATAGATAACGGAACGCAATGTAAGAATCTTGTTTTTGAAGGAGAAATCGCAACTGCAACTTTTAAGTGGAATAACAAAGGAATTTAATTTAAGCGCCGCGTCTTGGCGGGCCCGTTAAGGTCGAAAGGTTAGCGCGCCGGCATCCGAAGCCGATGCGATGCTTCAAACGCCACAAAAGCAAAGATATATATCTCTTTAGGCTGCAAAATAATAAAATACTATACGAAGTTTCCGTAATTGACCCGTTTTCAGAGAACACGAATTTTGTTAACCGGCCCAGAACATGTCGGACCATGCTCAGAAATCAGAAATGAAGAAAAAATACGATGTGAAAAAGTGCACTAGCAAAAGAGCGTATCTCTGTGGCAGTAAAATCCTTTTGCTGAGAAGCGCAGTCTTTCAGGAATAACTCAAAAACGGTACATACGATCATATTGAAAGCAATTTTTGTTGAAAATATTTATTCAGCTTTACCTTTGTATTTTTTTTTTCATATTTTTTAGCCATACGGTTTATTTTAGAGACCTGAAAATGAGGAACTGTCGAAATATTGTGCCACACATTGATGTTTGCTGAAAAACATTTTTTTCAGTTTCGTTACATGTACGGAGTGCCCCCCGCCGCCCAAATATTTTTTTTGTTATTTAACTATTAAAGTTTGTCATCAGAATTTAACAATATACAGGTTCCCTTTATTTTGCATAATATCGATTGTCCGAAATACACATAACAGTTATCGCAGAAACATTTTTTGCCGACTGATTCTTTAGCTTAATCGTATAACTGAAATGTCGCCTAGCACTCATTTGGGAGAATTTTAAATTACAGAATAGTAATAAGGTCGACTATAATTTCGCAGAATATATGTTCCGCCGAATTTCTTGATGCAATACTAATATCGCCGACTTCAATTTCGCATAATTTTATGTGGCAGAATATAAAAGTTTCGCCGAATTTGCTATAACATAATACTGGAGAAATATAAGAAAAACTGCGACAAAATGGAACATGGTTGAAAAACTGAAAACTGTAGGTTAGGTTAGGTTTAGGTTTATTGTGGCCATGTATAGCCGAGCGTCAAAATGGGTCAAAAACCGAAAGCTGTAGGTCAGGTTAGGTTTTTATTGTGTTTATTTAAGACAACAATTATTCGCTCATAGGACTAAATATTATTCTAAACAACATTATGCCAATGTACGATTCTGCCAAAGAGCGTTCTGCCAAATGACAGTATGCCAACTAAATATTATGCGATACTAATTTCGGTGACACAGTATTCGATCACTGGATCATAGGACTGTGATCCTAATCGTCATTATGCCAATGTACTATTCTGCCTAAGAAAATTGTGCAAAATAACAGTATGCTAAAAAAGTTATAAGAAAAGTAATTCTGCCAAAGGCTGCTATGCGAAACACAATTATGACAATCAATTTTATGCAACACATTTTTAATACCTGTGACATACGACGGACGGACGTTTCCGTTTATGCCATTTTGGCTGCGGAACCCTAAAAAAATACTAAACAAGATTGCAACACATGAATGGCATTTATGATATGCATTGATTTAACAACTCTCATATAAATCGTTGTGGCTAGAATTATAAACCTCATACAAATATAGTACGATTTATGACAGGACAAGTTGTTAGAAACGGTGTCCAAGGAGTTGTTGAAAGGTTACTCAAGCTTGTCGTGGGCAACTCTGTGAATAAATTGATAAATAAACTATTATAATTGTGCACTATTTCGATAAAACGCCAGTCCGCAACGCGAAAGCGCAATGATACAGTGATTTAAATACTCCTGGATTCGTTGAACTCGCCACTCATATTAATAACTCTTAACGCAATGGTTGTTTTACGCTCCGCGGTTAGGTAATGCTGATTCATGAATGGGCGAGTAGCTGCCGAGTGCAAGCGAACTATATTTAGCAAACTAATTTTCTTGGAAATATATCAAACGACGGAAGCTCAAACATTTGAATTTCACAAGCAAAGCTGCATCTAATTAAGCGGAGTGTTATTGAGGATTTTGTAAATGATTAATTTTTGCACTAAGAAATCGTTCGTATAATTTGAAAAGATGCCAACAGCGTGCAGTAAAAGCAAGCTTTAATTAAGCATCCTTCCTTAAGCTAAGAATGTAGTCTGGTATTGAAGATAGGTTAGTTAGTTAGAGCATCGGGAACATACTGTACTGACCAAGTAATCGTATGCATTGCCTCGAATGCGGCCGGTCGCAAATGTGTCGGGAGCAGGTTTATCACGAGAAATGAATGGAAGTGATAGCGGTAAGCGGCCAATTACTGCCCGCAGACTGCGCGGATTCGAGCGTAAATAATCTGATCGTGCGCATAAACATAACCTCGATAACGCGATGCATTTACCGCAGCGGGCTTCTTCGGAAAATGTGTCTAATTGTTTGGAATTTCTGTTAGAAAATGTATCATAATGTTAAGAGCGGGTAAACGTGCGGGAAGCTTATACATATATTACTAGAAGGTGCCCGTAACTTCGTTCTTGGAGGAGAAAAAAGCTATAACCCTCTTTTTTGCTTTGGTGTAGTCGGGTAAAAAGTATCCTATAACTATCTGTACATACACAGCTATCCGTGTACCAAAAATAGTTGCAATCCGTTTAGCCAATTTGGTGTGGTGAAGCCACAACGACATATACAAACATACAAAAAATTCAAATAAATCTATTCAGTGACCTCCAAGTACTTAGTCCGTTACAATATTTATTTTTGAAAATATCTTCAATGTTCTGTACATTTCATTTTTACAACTTTATAATATTTATTCATGATAAAAACCTGTCATTTTCGTACAATAGTATTTTTTTTTCACAAACAAATATTATTGTTAACATTTGACTTAGATTTTTATAAATATTTCTATTAATGATCAATCATTTGACGACTGTGATCCAAATTTTTTGAATTCATTCACATGTTGGCAGAATTGCCTTTCCTTTGTGGACTTTTTATACTACTCATTGATAAAACAAAGTAGTAAAACCGATACCTGAAAATAAATAATCCAAATTCTGCTTTCGAAAATTGCCCGTTCAACATTTTGTATAAAGGAAATTAAAAGGGGGGATATGTAACTTTTTCCCAAAGATATAGAATTTATTAGGATGATTAATACTTTGGGTGTGTTTTTAATCTTTTGGGATGCCTGATGTAAGTGTTTAGTGACCACACAATAATAGTAGCTAATTAGAAATAAAAAAATAAATGGAAACTTTAAATATTAAAGTTGTGGATGTATGTAAAATCACCTTAACCTTTAAACAATAAAAATTATTAAATTACTTTATTTCATAATAAATATAAATTACAATGTAAATTAAATTTAAGTCAAAATTCCATTTAATTTGAATATCTCCGTTGTAGGTACTTCACAGAATTTAAAGGAATCCACCGTATTACTAAAATTATATTTTTTAAGAATATCAAAAGATAAATTCACTTTTTCGAGTTCTGAGTTTCCAGGACACCCAAAGCCCTTAAAATGCTATTTGCACAAATAAGACACATACAATCAGTTAGATAATAAACACACGCACAATTATTATAAAAAATAAAATGCCAATAAAATTTCAGTAAAACGAACATTTTGATAGATAAGAAACCTATCGTGATGATATAAATAGTTTTTTGAAGATAGCTAGGCGATTTACCAACTTCCTTCATTAAAATATGATAATAGTGGCTGATAGGAAAGTTTCTTAAGCAGTACTGATAATGCTTAGTACACTGTGATAGCAATAAACAATTTTCCATTAGTCAGCCAGCTTGGTCCCGGTCATTTCCAATTTCCATACCCGACGGCTAACGGAGAGTGTGCGATAGCCTTTTATTACCGGAGTTTGTCGCTGAGGATATAATTATGGTAATTCTGTGAAATGTAAATTAAGTACTGCAATAAATAGTTAGTCTTGGCAATAGATGAGCCTTAACGTTTAAAGGATTAGATAAAGGAACGCGTCTTGTTTCGCAAAAAATGTGGTGGAATAAATCTACTTAAGTGAATCGTACAATATTATGGGAGAGATAGAAATTCTTGTTATTAATTATGCTAAGTCTATGTAATGGCAACAGTTGCCTGAAAATAAAAGATATATAATTAAATTTTGCCTTTAAATTTCCTGTAAGTAGTATGACGCCAATGAACACGATTATCTTTGAAAATTCATTTTTGGTGGGTATTAAATCAGGATTAAATTGGAATAATAAGAAAAGTCTGTGCTCTCATTTACCCCAAAGTCATTACATATTATACAAACAAATCAACTAGCTTGATTAGATTAGATTTGTCACCCCACGGGTTAAAATTAAGTTATGAAGTTGCTATTGGTTAGAGATGTGTAGCTCACGAGTGAGTGATTCAAATGAAGTACATATATCATATGGTTCAGCTCATTCCCTCTTTCGCCCACTGAAGGTTCAAGTCGCTCAGTATCTCATATTATATATCGGTATTACTTGCTCGCTCTCGCCCCTGATTCAAATGAATGTGCCGAGTTGGCCGAGCCCAGGGAAAGAGACCAAGATCCCAAATAATAATTGTTATATTGTTTTATTATAAAAGGTATTCCTACCTAATAGGATTACCATAAAAAACAATTTCCAAATGTTTTATAACCAATATGGTTACAAAATTCATTGTATCGTTTGGTACTCACTATCACGCTCTCACTCTAATGATTGCGAATGCACTGGAAAGAACAAACAAGTCTGATCTATTGATATCTCTATCTCTACTCACTCGTGAACTATATTTTCTACACATGTACTGAGCAAAATGAGCTAAATGAGTGATACATATCTCAGTGAGCAAAAAATATGAATAAATCTTTTCAATTATGATTCGCACATCTTTAATTTAAAACTGTGCCTCGGTTCCCCAGTGTTTTGATAGTAGCATAACGTTAGGTATGCCAGGGAATTTATATTAAGTACCACAAGTAATAGTACCGACCTAGAGTTAAATAATATGCGGAATAATATAACGGATATTGTGGTAAGGGTCAGTGCTACATTCAAACATTTTTTTTTTATTTTGCGCCGATCACATGTACTTATGTGCCAAAGCGTACATGTTTATGATCACACTGATACATGGAAGCATAAGGTTTAAGCGATTTAGGTTCACAAGCTTAGAAGATAACAGTTACGGGAATGGCTCTTTAATCTTATGTATTTATTCATTGATTCATAAAACGGCAAATAGCGTTTACGTCAAATCTAATAAATGAAACGTTCGTGTTTACGCACACCTTTTACGATGTCTCTGTGAACGGTATTGAAATTTACATTCCGTCAAAATGGCAAGATACTAATAAAAGTTCCGAAGAATTTCTATTAAAGATAGACTGTGACACGGTTTAAATTCAGTGAATATGTGCTATTATTCGATTATTTTGATCTCCACTTGTGTGCGGCAAATCCTTCTGCTACGTTAAAAAAAAATACGCTCATAAAATCACTCGGGCTCCGAAAGAATCTCCGATAAAAGCAGGGTTGTTTATACGATATTGAATAACTACTTAGCAGAATATAGCCGAAGGACATTTGTTTTTATCCGCAAACATGGCCTGATTCCTCGCTCTAAACTAAACGCTTGCCATTGTTGGGTGGAACGGAAAAACAGTTTTGCAGGAGCGCGTCCCTGCGCGGCCGCTCGTATTTCACCCGAGTTCAATATTATTTCGACAGTCGAGGCACAAAGAGTAGGAAGGCCCGCCGCGGGCGTATCGCTCCACAATATTGTCCTCCGCTCGATGCCTCGGGTTACACTGTAAATATTTTTCGGTGGTTGCCTGATTGAAAAATTTTATCGCATTCCACCCCCACTTCTTTCGATAATGGATTGTGCTCGCTTTTAGGCACAGATCTGATATGGGTGGCAGAAGGTATGCCGGCTCTCCGAAGCTACACATACCGATCGTATTACAGACGTACGAACTGGGGCAGTGTTGTGGCTCCGAACATACTGTATGGATTAGCTTTATCTGCACTACTCTCGGTTGTAGGAGCTACGTAGTTGAAAAGATCTTTTATAAGATAAGGCTGAGTAAATGGCTAACATTGAATATATGAAACATTGCTTGTTTAAAATTTGTATCATACGCTGGAAAATATATACTCTAAACTCATTTGAAAAGTGAGCGTTGAATGAGGTACGAGTGCGCTCTCATACGCCTTTTCATAAGCAAGTTTGAAAACATGGCCGCTCGGACCGGCTCTGCCGTCCGGGCCCGGAAAACTTTTGATGTATTATGGTATTATTTTATAGTCGGATGGCATGGAGGAACATTGGAAATATTTCATCATGAATATTAAACGAGAATTTCAAAACACTTCCTTGACAAACGAGTTGTTCTTTGAAGTCATTCTTAAGGTAAAGTTAAAAGTGCATACAGCCAGAGAGTTTAGAAAAGATTCCGCTTGTTCTAGGAAAAGTAATCTTTAGTAATAACACAACTTATTCAATGACTTCTAACATTTTTCTTGTTTTTTTTAATATATAATTTGAAGAAACCTTTTTAAATAATAATATGTTTTACCTTTAAAAAGTAAACCTAAACTACTAATTGACAGTTAGGTTGTTTTTTGACCTTTTTTTATATATATAACCAGAAATGTTTTGGAAGTGCGCCTAAAATTGGGATCATAGACAATTGCAATGCCTACTTTGGACATTTTAAGGAGCTTTATCAGATATATACACAATATCCTCATTATTTTAATACACACCCAATATTCCCTCGTCAATATTACAACAAATTATCGTGAGAAAATATCACATTACTTTGTGTAATTATTGACTAATTTTGTACGTCGTGGTGTTGGACGGTGATGCATGGGCTTGCGACAGGGACCCCGTCGCGGAACACTCACCGCGACAATATAGCTCTAATTATGTTTGTGCTGGGCGCCGGCGACGGACTTGTCGCTCTCCCGCGCCAATATTTAGACAGCCGAAGATACAAATGAGGATCCATTACTGGATTTCGTCGATCTGGGACTAATGAAAGACAAATAACTTGGGAGTTCTAAGCATCAATAAGGGCGTCTGTATTAATCTGATCAACGCGAAACTGACCGATTAATCACGTAGTTACGAACCAAGGAATAGCGATCGTGTTCGTTTATCCCTCTTCTAATTTCCTACTTAAACTGGATACGACGAGCTTAAGAGCGGGAAGAATGAGAGATTGGAGTAAATCAATACGCAGTTAAGTATTTAAATTCCAAAATCTTAGGAAACAACACATAATAATAAATAAAACAATGATAGGGACAAAGTCATAAAAGTTTATAGTCCATATATAATTATCGTGACATTCAAAAGAAAAGATTAGCGGAATTATAATAAAAATGCAGTAAAAGTAAAAGCTACCAAGAGCGGTAAGAACGCTATAAATATTAAGCAGTTGACAAAATGGCGTGCAGTGTTGCCACTAAAGGGAGAGTTGATTGAAGTTTTCACATTATGCAATGTATAACTAGTTCAATTTTCAACCTAAAGTGTAATATGAGACAGCAAAACCGTAGTGGAACAACCGCATGTCCATAGGGGGCGCGTTTGCCACGAGTCATCCGTTGCACTACATTAAGCCCCCAATTTTGTGAAACCCCCACGAACCAAAACGAACCCGTTCGAAATTTTCTTTAAACCGTATTATTCGACTTATATGAAAGGACAGGCCACGGGCAATAATTTATCAATTAGACACAGCCGTTTTCGATTCAGGAATTGCACCATTTGAACAACCCGCAATTTATTACTCGCTACATTTTTATGTTTTAAAATGAGCAGCAATAAAAATAATGGAATACATTGATCGGCAGATTTCCATTTTATTATGTAATATCAAATGTACTCGTAACTTAATGTATATTCATTTGAAACAAATGACTGATACATCATAAAAAGGCCCGATTATGATTATTTATTTTAGAATGAGTTGTAAAAACAGCAGCTAAAGTTAAAGAAGCCACTCAGTTTCACCCTAGCTCTGATTGCACGCTCGGCCATCCCCTCGAAATAATGAGGGAGGGTAATGGGTCATACACTTTCTAGCACCGGCCGATTGAATTGCAAAGCAGGTCATACATGGCCATTGAATATTTACACGTCTAATGACTGTAACGTCGGACTCAACGTATCAACTGGCATTTAGCTACTGTGAGAAATTAAACTGGTTGACGTGGGGAGCTTTTTACTTGCGCAACAATGCGAGTGTGAAATTCTATCTTTGGATAAGAACTTAGAACTATTTCTGCCGCTGATTGGATCACTCCACGTTATGCTCATGCCTATTAGAAGAACTAGTTTGGCAAACAAAAAAATGCACTACAGTTGGTTTTTTTGCAGTTGGTATTTGATGCATATAATTTCCTAATTTTGTCTATTTTTTTCACATTCCATACTTTAATATTTAACATTTATGTAGCTATAAGTTATAGTAGGTACCTAACAACACTGCGCCCTTTTAAGAACATATCTGCAGATTAATTCAACGGAACGGCGATACCCAGCTAACCGTGATTAAGCTCTTTATTATCTTCTAACGTGAATAGGTAGGAGGGAGGAGATTGTCCATTACTTGCGTGGTAAGTAACAATTACTTAGTACTATTTATTTGCAGCGGTTGATAGCAAAAAACCTAAATTCATTCTAGACCAGATTTTATAAATACAAGAAGTTCTTAATCGGTTCAATTACCACGCCGACACAATTTACATAATAAATGAACATTTCTGGAACACAATCATGTAGTCTGTTTCAATTAAGTTTAATGGCTAGTTAAATTGATATTCCCATAAAGGGAAAAGGTATCATGATAACATCAAAGTAACAAGGTTCTTAACGCGATAGTAAAATAAGTTTACTAACAAGACGTTTTGTTAATCTATAAAGTACCTTTATACGAATATGACCAATTTCATTTTCACTTTGCAACTATGCAACTGTTGCAAGTGTAAAACTATGCACTTCATGTAAATGTCGTAGTCCATAATAACAATGCTTGACCTTTTCTTGTTAGGGTTCCGGAGCCAAAATGGCAAAAACGAAACCCTTATAGTTTTGTCATGTTCGTCCGTCCGTCCGTCCGTATGTCGGAGACAATTTACTCAAACACTACAATATGTACACTAATAAAATTTGGAGTATAGGTGTCATGTATGAGCCGCTACTTAATTTAATAGTTAAATAATAAAAAACTAGGGCGGGCACTCCATACATGTAACCGAAATTGATAAAAAAATCAACAAATATCATTATATGGCACATATATCGCCAGATCGTAAAACATTTTGAGGTTTCTAAATTTTGATTTAGTTAATACTTTTGAAAATAATCGCTCCGAAAGAAGTATAAATTGTGTCCCCCTTCCTCTATTTTATAAACGGTATGTCCAAAAAAAATATATAAATCTTAATAAATCAATGAAAATTGTTTTGAACATGATCGGATATAGATTTTTGAGTTATTGCCAAAAAACTGGGCTTCTTAGGAAAATGACGTAAGTGCCGCGGAGGTACGCTCTTTTGATAGTTCATTTTTTCCTATCTTATTTTTATCATCTGTCGTGCATTTTTTTGTATGAACGGCTGCATAACCCGACACTGAGCATGGTCCGATATGCTCTTGGCCGGTTTTTTTGGTAGCACAAAAAAAACAATTAAAATTGCAGAAAATATTATTCCTGCAATTTAATCCGACTACGATTAGGTAGGTAAAGGTGTACTAAAAAAAAAACAAATGGCTTCTTCCATCGGGAAGAACGCCTACAAATTATTTTGTGTTCCACTTTCATATACTAGCAATTATCACATGAAGGTAATCGTAATTTAAGAACATCACCAAAACGACATTAACGGTATACAGCCCATTTTAAATTGAGAAATTAACTTGTTTTTCCAACGATCTTCATTCCGAATCGCCCACGCAAACACGTATTAAATTTTATAGAGGCAAGCAGGCCAACAGCAACTTCGTAAATTTACCACCAATACTTTACAGTCGTTCACGTAAAAGTGTTTCGGGATCTCACGGGTCGCAGTAATGTTTGATGTACGTCGGGTCGTTAGCCCTACTGAATCAGAAGGGATTAATGTGTCTCGGGTGTTATTGGTTCCTCTAATTACGTTCACGGTTCGGCTAGAGTTATGGTAATGTTCGGCAGCCTTCGTAGATAGCGGCCGCCGTCGTGTCACTGATACTTACGACTCAGAATTTAGGGTCTGTAGGGCGAGCCATTCGTTAGTCACGCCCGATGACGTGTACCTTGGACAAGACCAAAACTGTTATTAGAAAGATTTCGTCGAGACCTTTTTTTTCGGTACTTGTCTTAAAAGGTTTTTTATGCTCGAGTTATGAAAGCCGTTAATGTGTTGCTCGGTTTTTGATGTTTATTCAAAAAGCTGGGGTTAGGTTAGGTTAAACAGGGCAAGCTTATGAAGTGGCTCCTTTCATTCGAAACAGTAAATTTAACCAAAAGACATTCCTTTCGTAGCACATGTGTCTTCTTTAAACTGCACATTGCGGCAAAATGCATGAATTTCCGGGCATAAACAAAGGCACTCGTCACGCGAAGCATGCAGTACCATGAACTCCTAAAGGGTAGAAAAGGGCGTTTCGTGGTAAAAAGTAAGTTAGGGCGTTCCTTTGTTTGTGTATGGCGCGAGTTAAGTGTTTAGATAAGTGCAGCGGAGAGCGGTGCGCGCGTTTGTTATCTCGGAGTATGGGAGTCGGGACAAATGGACCCACCCTGTGTGGTCCGTTGTTTGGCCAGAGCGTGTGGACACCAGTATCTGAGTTGAGTCTACGGGACGTCGGAAAACCACCACTCTTCTGTTCAAGTACTTATTTAACTGAACGAAAGGCATTTTCTGACTACGAGTAAGCCTTTTCAATTGAACATTCGGTATGGACCAACTAAAGTCGTGTCTCAAAATGTTTTTACGTGTTAGTCATGCGCATGCTGGTAAGTAAAATGAGGTCAGTGTAGTCATGATTTAACCTACGAATGCTTTCTGAATAGGAGCTCGTACCAAGAGTTGGCAACGACTGTTATAAATCAAACTAGCTTTCTTGTTCTGTACGGAAGGTGTGCATGTAACCGAAACGATACTTTTGTAGTTTAACAACAAGAATGTAGTTAAGTTTACGTCCACTTTGTCCACAAAATAGCCTGCGTCTCTGAGCACCGTTAAATTTTGTCGTGTACAACACCGTTGCCTATTTAACAACGTTTTTATTGTCGGGGAATGAGGCAGGCTGTCCTTCTGAATTATAAAATATTCAAATAAGGAGGGAATAAATCCACGCGAGGAAACGTCGACATTACATATTACTGCGGGAATGCCAGCCGCCCATTCATTACAGTTATTTATAGGAGGCAGTGTCAAAGCGAGGTTTGTATTTATTCTGATGGCAGTTTGTTTATTTTTAAACGGGTTAGGCTAAAATATCCTAATCCGATAAGCGTCCGACGAGCCGCCGAGCGCTGCCTCAATAGTTAAAAGAGCGTACCAGTGTAAAAAGTTCTAGCGTACACGAGCCCTTTCAACTGTCGAAGGAGATCGGCCCGCTCCAAAATAGTCCACGCCGGCGCTGATTTGCTCAATACACTCGATGTCACTGTCAACAAACCAGTTTCTAGCCTGTCACGAACTCTAACACGATGAAACACTATTTTCTATAATAAGATTTTCATCAAGACTTGACACTTGAATATATGTACTCTCAATGAACTTTGTCACATTAAAAAAACCCTTCAATCAACTGTTTCTGTATCGAAAAATATGATGTTTAGAATAGGTTTATCCTTTCGATAATACGAGTAACATAAAAAATATTACAAGGTAGGTACAGAATATCCGCAGACAATTTCGTCACTACACGTTTGGTAATCATAATAGACAAACTCAATCAATATTGTGCGTAGACAATAGACATCTCTTATTCAAAACGGAAACTATTACCGTCTTGCCATTGTATTCAGAGGCCTCACCTCAAAGAGAATATTATTCAAACGAAAAGTGGTTTGTTTACAAACGTTAGAAGATTATATTAGGGATAGTCGGTGACAGGAGATTAGGCTTGTGAAAGTGTGCGTGTATACGCGAAGAGCTCGTGAACGTTTTCTACCGCGCTACAGCAAAAGGTCGTCCATGTTCACGAGCTTCAACTACACATACGTCTGTTTCAGTTCAAGCCCAAGGCAGCTTTGCCTGTCGATAGAAGTCAGTGTGAAAGATTTATGTCCAACTTTGTGACAGTGGGATCACTGTGGACGTTCCTGGGATTATCCTTTGTCCCAAATACAATATCATACATTGTTAATAAGCTTTGTTGTCGTTTGATAGATATCTTCAATAGGACTCGGTTTTACGATCAAGTGTGTTTACATCGTCGGTACGACTGTGCTTTGATTAGTATCCAATTTATACGTTAACAGACTCAAGATTGTTTGAGTCTCGAATAGCGCAAGAACACAGATTATTGCTTGCATTCGGAAGAAGCAGTAGGTATCTGACGGTTGTTGCTTTTGGAATATGAAGCATCCATCAAAGTAAGTGACGATAGTGACGTCATAATTGGTCCGTTTGATCTCACCCATCGAACTCGAGTGCAGTAGAGTTATCCTTAATGAAACAATTGTATTGGGATTGTACATTAAAGTTAAAGGAAGATAATTGAACTTCCTGCAGCGGCCAAAGATCTGATTGGTTCAAAGAGCTCTCTCCGCGCCCCTCGCGTCATGAACGCACGCGGCCATGCGATCTCCACTCGATGGGGTGTTTCCTCTAATTATACGACCTATTAATAAGATGCTCCAGGCCGCACAACAATCGATCACTATCCTCAATAATAATGACTTTGTTAAACTTTAAAGACGCTCCAAAGTTTAACGGCGAAGGGTTGAAGTTGGATTAGAAAATAATTAAACTTCAAGATTAAAATTTTCCAGGCTTGGAGCAATCTTAAAAAATGTAATCAGACAGATGGCAAAATGATATAAAATGCTAATGATCCAGGAATCGAAACAAGCTATTAAATAGCTTTGGTAGCTATAAATATGTATACACTTACGACTGACGTTATGATTAGGTATAGTTAAAAGTAGATAATTGAAATGGGATTAATCGTAAAATATTGAAATAGTGTTGCTTAAAAATTCACAATACGCATTGCCAATCGACGGCGATCTGGGGCAATTTTTTTATTTATAAGTAATTTTTATGTCTAGTTTTTAATTCCTCATAGTTTATTTTTAATTTTAGATTTAGTTTTATTTTGAAGGTAATTTAATTGTTTTATATCAGTTTAGCTCATATAAAATGTTTCATAAGCAATACGCATTAATTTTACAGCTCTACATATTTTTATACTCGTAAGCGCAAATATCTTATAAGGATATTTTTTGTTACTTATATCCGATAATTATTATCATATTTTCAGTTTTTCACAATGATTATAGACTAAGTAACATATGGCAATATTGAATTAAAAAAAAACTATTTTACAATAACCGTAATAATTAGATATAATATGTCTATTGGAAACCGTTTATATAGCCTCGACTGTCCATGTTTTCATTGTACTTATATTGATAATGGGATTACGAGAAAAGCATAAAATCATACAAAATGTAATATACCTAAATCACATCTAGTTAGTGTTAGTGCATCGGCACGGGAGCGGGCCGCACCGCGCTGCTCCCAGGCCTTCCAGCAATCTCAGTAATAACAGGAGAGGGTTGCTATTTGCAATATTCTACCCGGCAATTTATCTTCAAGCAAATACACTACTGTTTGTGCAAGCTAACTAAATACCGGCGTGTGCGAGCCTCCGGCTCTAGTCACAGCTCCCGCCGCGACTGATGCAGAAAAACATCTGTACATTGAAGATATATAAAAAATGACGGTAACGAACTATTTGGAGGTCACTGAATCGAAAATATTTTCATGGATTTTTTGTATGTTTATACTTGCCGTTGTGGCTTCATCTCGCCAAATCGGCTAAACAGATTTCAACTATTTTTGGTACACAGGTAGCTGGCTATCCACAAATGCTAATAGGACACTTTTTACCCGACAACGCTGAAGAAAAATAGGTGTTATGACTTTTTCTCCTCCGCGAACGAAGTTGCGGGCACCTTCTATAGTTTATAATATACCTTAAGCTGAAAATACCTATAATAGCAAGCAGGCATTGCTCTTCTTATTTTAGCGGCGACTAGTGATTTGTTAGTTCAAGTAGTATGAAGATATTAATGCAATGCCATGTGAAATATACCGCTTAGTTATTAAGTAGTATAAAGTAGCAATACTTTAGTATCTTCTATTAGTGAAGGGATGCCTGTGCTCTGCCATTCAAACTTTTTTGTCAAATTAATGAGCGTTTTATTTTAAAACGTACTTATTTCTACTATCAACGAATAAAGGCAAACTGACGTGTAGAGCCCGTGACCTTTGGGTAGCAATTTTTTTATTTTCCTATATTACTTTTTCATTCTCCTCGCATCAACCCCAATCGAACGTTACTTCCCCGGAGAACTAATTATGAATTTCATTAATAATATAGGCTCGATGTTTTAACAAAATAAAAATATATGTATATATATTATGTAACGTTTGAATGTTATGTTGCCGAACTTGAGCTCGAACATCTATTAAAAGGTCTGATTACATCGCTTCAATTCGGGTAGTTATCCCACAGATGAACTTTTAGTGGATGTTGATACAAAGCAGACCCGTATGAAGGGAGCGGAGCTCTGAAGCGATCGTCTAAACGCTATTAACTAAGTTGCAGGTTTGTGTTGGAGTTTGATGGGTGAACTGTGTTTGCGCTGCCCGGGCAGTATGGAAATCATTTTCTTACTCAGTGGAACTTCCCGGCTCCACACGCGATCAAATATTTACCGCCAGCGCGAAACTCTTGCGCGCTCCGACCGTGTCTCCGCAGACGTATCACGCATTTACTTCTCATTTTAATATTTACGGTAATTAAGTCTTCTACTTTCACATAAACTTCACTTCCATTAACTGCTTATAACGGATCTTGACCGGCGTTATGTTGATTTTGCAACGTGAAATACATTATTACATGTCAATCAGGCTATTAGTTTCACATTAGTTATTCCATGGTTCTACTAAAAGTCATGAATATTTAATTCAAGTTATTTAAGACCTTTAATTAATTACATCGCTGGCTAAATTTACATAAAGTTAATTATAATTACGTGCTTTGTTCGCAATATTTTAGCGCAAAAGTATAATAAGCAGCTTTCCGTTGTTTTGCGAGAGCGTAATCTGTATAGTATTAAAACAGAGAGGTCCTTTCACAGCGGAGCATGACCGCTGGATTAAACAACAAACAAAACAATACCTGTCTGAGAGGCTCACGATTGAGATTGAAAAGTTGTGGCGGGAATATGGACAAAGGGACTCCAAGATTACAACTTGAACAAGTTCATAATTATTTTGTATCCTTTGATGTCTGCTGCCATTTTTGTTCTGTGAATAAATACGGCACAGGTTTTAGATGACCTATCGAAACGTCAACAACAACGTCGGCAGCTTCAGTTTCTACGGCTGGGCAATTACGAACAGTCTCATTGTTACAGTTAACGTAGTAGGAGCATTGATTGTTTCGGGGCAAGATAAACTTTTGGACACGACGCGTACCTGGCTGGAGTGAGCGGGCGAGGTGAGCCCGGAGCGGGCGGCGACGGTGACGCAACGGGCTCATGAGGGGCGCCCGTCGATGCTATCTACCCGCCATTGTTGCGTGCACTTAACCGTCATATAGCTTTGCCTTGCCTCCTTGTATTCTAGCCTTGTTAACACATTGTAAAGAAAATTACATTCCGTATCTACATACCTCAAGCGTGGCGTTAAAAAGTATTTCCGTTATCGATTATCGCTCTACCATGTCGAAATGGTTGCATCAGTTAATATTTGTTGTGGGTTTGATGGTTTTGATAATAGAATAATTATAGAGTTCCCGCGCATTTATGGCAATACCTCTTTGCGTTACGTTGCTTATACTTTATGTGTTGAACTGTATAAGAATTATTGTATTAAAAAAAAATCTTTAAAAGAAAATCAGATGTCATTCCATAGGTCTATCAAGAATTATTTAACCACCTTGACGATGTTGTGTCAAATCTGGAGCTTTTATATTGTATACTATTATCTATACTATTATAAAGTTGTACAAATGAAATGTCTGTACATTGAAGATATTTTCAAAATAATGATTGTTACGGACTATTTGGAGGTCAGTAAAACGAAAAATATTTTTTTTTGGATTTTATGTATGTGTCGTTGTGGCTACATCAGGCAAAATCGGCTAAACATATTTCAACGATTTTTGGTACGCGGGTAGCTGGATATCTCAGATGGTTATAGGATACTTTTTACCCGTCTACGCTGAAGAAAAAACGAAGGGTTATGACTTTTTCTCCTCCGCGCACGAAGTTGCAGGCGCCTTCTAGTAAATTATAAAGTTGTAGAAATGAAGTGTTTGTATATTGAAGATATTTTTAAAAAGCTATTGTAACGGGCCATTTGGACGTCCCTGAAGACGTAATTTTTTTAATGTTTTCGTATGTTTGTATGTGTATGTGTCGTTATGGCTTCATCACGCCAAATCAGCTAAATTGATTTCAACTATTTTTAGTACACGAGTAGCTGGGTATCCACAGATGTTTATAGGATACCTTTTACCAGGGGTTATGACTTTTTCTCCTTCGCGAACAAAGTTGCGGGCACCGTCTAGTTTTCTTAAATATTGGAAAAGTAGGCAGGAATACTGAACCCACGTAAAGGTCTGTTGAATTGGGAAAAGAGACCTGTATTAAGAAAAAAACAATTTTTATTTTTTGCCTTAGCGTAACGACATGGGCATTATGCTAGCATGTTGCAATATTAATAGTTGGGATTCACCCTTGAATCTGTCGAAATTAAGCAGGGCAGCGATTGGGGTGCCGCAGATGGCAGTAACTGCGTCCGGAGCTACGTTCGCCTGTGCGGCATTTACGTACAAAAATAATGATTTATGAAGGTAGATAGACGTAGGTGGGATGAGCACGTCGAGGCCCGCTTTAGCCAACCGCAAACCATTAGCACGCGCACTATCCTGCATATTGTATCCCGTACCGCAGAATGGAATACATTTCGGAACGAGATTGCTTACTGTGAGAACTCCGATCGGAACCCCCAAAGGATACCCCGAATAGGAGCCGCTGAATTAGTTTTGTGTAGTGCCTTACTTTAATAATGTTCTGTGGTCTTCAGAGGTTTCTGGGGTTCTTGCCATGTTTATGTCGTCGTGCGATATTATATGAAGTAGATGTTTTCTGGCTTCAGGCTCTTTATTATTACTTTGAAGAGGGAACGAACCCGGGGGGCTCTGCTGGGGTCAGGAAGGTAAACAAGTGCCGTCAAACTAATTCAACTACTCGATTGTATTGAATATTTTCCTTATTTCGATTACTTCCTTTTTATTACGTTATTTTCTTCTAGTAATGTTCTTTTTACACTCGTAGTTTTAAATTACCTTGAACGTCAACATGTAATGGGTTTCTGTGTCATTGGTTAAGACTATCGTTGTATAATATATGTAGCGGAGGTATTCTCCAATTCGATTTTGCTCTAAAGTAATAGATTAAAAATATTTCAAACGAACCAAACATAATTGAATTCTGATTCACGTACGCAACACAGTTATTATAAATCTAGTTGAAATAAGTTTTTTACATTTGAATAGCCATTGGGAGAGTAAAGTCCTGGAGTGGCGACCACGCATCGGAAAGCGCAGCGTAGCACCCCGAATAGTATGACCTCGTAAGGGTCGCGAGGAGTCGGTGGATGCGGCCTGCATACGATCGCATCCTGTGGCGAGCTATAGGGGAGGCCTATGCTCAGCAGTGAACTCCGTGGCTGATAGATAGATAAATTTGTATAGCAGGTAAGAAAATTTTACCAGTATAGTGTTCGCAAGTAGTGTATTCAGATATGTATGCCCAGAGAAATGAACATTTAGACAAGTTAGTAACATGCCTAGGAAGAAACTAGGAACGGAATGTGTTAGTGTGGCTTACCTGTTAGTAGTTAGTTGATGAATTTTGACCGGTTACGCTAATCTAATAGGTGCCCGATTGACTATTGAGATGAGTCACGAAAAAGGAGCGTCAATTCGTAAGTAGTAGCGTTTATAAAAACGGCAGATTCACTACGCCAGAAATCGAATATGCTTAACGCAATTGGTGACCCGTCTCAATGGCCAAATACTGCAGCAGCTGATTGAATCATAGGTACATATTCGTTGCGATTGCGCTGCGTAGATAATGGTCAATAAGCTGGAGCAATTACAGGCGACGCGTTGCAACTGCTTCTCCTGTTAAAATATTGACTTAAGCCGCTATTGGAAGGACCATTCTTCTCAAAGTTGACGTTGTTCATCATGTGAGTATTTAGCCAATGTAAACAGAAATCACCAGTATTTAAGACGCTGAAGATAGAAGACTGTTAGAAAAACAAAGCTGCTTGTGATTACGGATATCATAACTTTGTTTTACCGAGTCAAGAAACTGACGATGGTGACTTACCTCGGGTCTACGAAGGGCTCAGCGTAGATGTTGCGCACGGGCTGCCGGCGCGGCAGCGGCGGCGGCACCGGGCTGAAACCCTCCATCATATCCTGCCTCTCGCTGTACTTCAGCGATTTCATCGTCATCTTGACGTTTGGAATGCGTCCGTACACTTCACAATCCCATTATTTCCATCACACTTGTAAAACGTCCGCCTTTATCACTTACATCGCTGTTAACACTGATGTACGATCTTTCGTCATCGGGAAAACTAATTCACTTATTGTCGAAACATTTTCATTATCACTTTTTTTTAATGAAATGACTGGCTGATTCTAGGAGAACGGGTTTGTTGTTAGTATATCGGGATAGTCGAAAGCGAGAGGTGCTCGGGAGCGACCTCGTCCAACGGGCGCGCACGGATGACTGCGGCCCGCGACCCTCGTCTCGGCTCACACTCGAGCTTTTGTCGTTTTTTGCGCCCGCGACGAGGTGCCATAGAAAAAGCTTGCCAAGTTAATAGAACTATGGAAAAAAACGTGCCATACGAAAGACGAGGGATCACGGTGCAACGGACCTGACGTAACTGAATATCACTAGATCCGATCCGCCCATGTTCAACATGATGCGGTTAAATTTTTCATTTTAATTTCGAAGCTTTATCCATTGTGTCGAGTGTGAATAAAAGCAGCTTTTTCTATTGCAGACAAGGGTGCTCTTTGAGTGTGGCGGCGTTGCAAAAAATAAATACCATTATAAAATTTATATTAGGTAGGTACAATGGAAATTAGGTATAATAGATATACCTACTCGACGCTTTGTGTCTAAAAATAGTTTCAATACTGTTTTAAACTGGCGACCCTTTTTAAAGGGCACAGTTAAGAAAAGGAAAAGTATCAAACGAATCGATAGACACTATTATCGGCCGGGCCGGGCCAGGGTTCGCTCGACTGAATTACAGTCAATAATAAAATGGCGGCGACCGCGAGGGTGAGCTGGTCTGAATAATTAATACTCAATGAATTTATCTATTTACGAGAAGAGTGGAGCCCCGTGATAAAACTCGCGCTTTTACGAGACTAATAACTTCCGGTCTATAAGACTAACTAAGTGACAAATAGGGCGATGGATTATTTTCAGCGCGCGCTTATTTTTATTTTTTTGCGTGGGCAGGGTGTGTGTGTCTACTTGAATGATGAATTATACTATAATACGTCTTCTCTTTCACGTGACTCTTATTTGAAAATTGGTTGCATATATCAACAGAATTTGCGGCTACTTTATGCATCATGGTGCTTTATAGCTTTTGTGTAACTTTGTAACAAAGGCCGGAGCATCTCAAATGACGTCACACAATATGTGCTCATGGTTCTAAATGCCATGCCTGCAGTCAGCGAGCTGCGTCCCCTTCGGCGGGTGGCTGGTTGATCTCAGCGCTTTGCATGTCAAACAATTGCCCTCGCACCGCACATGCATACTAGCAACACGGCGTGCACCCTTTAACGTTTTTGTTCTCCAAAATTGTTTGTTTTACAAACTCTTTAACCCCAGCTCAAAATTTATTTATGACCCCCTAATTGCGTTAAACGTGATTTATAGAATGTTTACTAGTTTTGCGCCGCCAGTTCCCGTGTGAGTTCACCGCGTGACCATCAAATTCACACAAAACTGATTCTCGAAAAGTACCGCGGATGGAAAGGGCCGCGGTAAAATTATGTAAAAACCTGTCCTATGGGCCTGAATTATCCCGCAAGGATAGAAATAAGAATATAAAAGAGGCTTAGAGTTCTCCTTGAGGCTTTTTGAAGCAGCAACGAACGCGAGATTTACATACATACATACATACGAGTACCTACATGTAGGCAAACATGCCCGCCGAAGAGTCTCCGGGTACTGTATAATAAATTGATTTAAGCGCTCCTGACAGCTTTAAGTGTGTTTTGACAAACATTGGGGAATTTAAAGCCCCGGTGACAAAACTTTGTTTCGAGCCTCTGCGGCGATGTCTATCGAGCGGCATGAAGTGAATGCTGTAAAGTTACTGTGAAATTAACTTTGCCAACTTTTACCCAAAAATGTAAGCTGATTACAAATAATGGTGGCTCCTAAAGTAACTGATTTAGTTTAAGATAATATGTTAATAAATAAACATTGTTTGCAAATTCTCGAAATGGAACGAATATGTTGTTTCAATACTTTACAAGCTTGTATCATTTGTACATTTAATGTAACGACCGCTCTCTAGGTCTTTAGGAATCGTAAATTTCACTATAAATTGCTAAGTGGGCGATTTACATCGGAAACTATTAAAGGAAAGGACATTAATCACTCTAATAAAATTGAATGGAACTGTAAAATATCTTCGTACGTATTGCATATTCCCGCGAATTTAGAACTATTGCAAACGGGGAAGGATCAGCGGGCTTTAGCCGCCGTCGGAGAATGCGATTCAGAACTTGAATTTACTTTAAAGACATTATTGATGGTGTCGTATCGGCTATAAAACGATTTCATAATTTCGTACATTCAGTATCTCGGAGAAAGCGTTAGTGTATAAGTTATTCTCTGATTTCAATTGAGCTGTTTGATTTATTGCAGAGTAAATTGTAAACTATAATAAATTTGCAGAGATCTTGCAACGCGAGGCTTGTGCAATAGCTATCGGTGCATATAAGGCAAGTAGGAAGCTCGTCGCATCGCAGCCGAACGTTTTCCCATGGCGCACGGGCTGAGTGATGTATTCCTGAGAGGACTGATGTATGGTGAAGCTGGTTCTTGCACTTGAACTTGTATCGGTAACGCTCGACTCTAAGTAACATACTGCAATACACGGCGCGTTTACTGTTATTACTTATCTATTACAATTTATTGAGTCTAGAAGCGGCCCATACAATACATCGGCTATTCGTCGGAAGAGTGTTAAAGCTGTAACATTGTTGAGGCGACGCTGAATTACAACACTGCGGCAATTAACGCCGTGCATGTTTATACGTGAAGAGCTTTGTAGTTCAGTTTAAGAGAGCAGTTGTACACTAATAAACACGTTTTAGCCGGTATATTTACACTTGCATTAACAAGGCGCTCGTTCGTTTGAACCATATTAATGTTCGCTCCTGCCCTATATATATTTCGACATCCGTTAACCGGCTGTGGACCACAAAAAAGTAAACTATTTTAATTAGCGCAAGTCGAGGTTTCTACGAACAAAAAATGTGTGAATGAATCAGTTCACATCACACTTGGGCATCTGCGAGTGCTTTATTGTGGCTAAATGTTTAATTAGGTTTCAATTTTCTTCGAGCTAAAATCTTAATATGGAGCTGGAGCATCAGCGAGCGAGTTATTTTAAATGACTAATATCACGCTTGGAGAGCAAGCTTTAATTAAAGCTTTCCAGTTTTAAGTTCGTGTACAAACACGTGCAAAACATGAAGAAAGTTGGTTGAATTATCGCTACCTTGGCTCATATTTGTTCGTTTATCTCGTGCGTTAGCAACCCTAGGCAGGTCGCTGTGAGATGGTGTGTCGGCACGTGAGCATGTGTGCATGTGGAGCACGTCTCATAAGATAAAAGACGATATTGATTCCGTGACGAGCCGAGCCGGGCTGTGGGAAACGATTCCTGTCCGTTTAATAGATGCCCCGAGGAAAAGAGTGCTTCAACGCTCTTTGTTCCACCATCAGTAGTCCAGATCAATGTTCACTAATAAACGTTCTTTTGATTCACCAACTTTGATATTTAGCAACAAAATTCGTACTTAACATGTTATTGAGTTTCCAAGTGTAATTAACGAGTTGCGGGCACGGAGCACTTTATTCCCAGTTTAGTGACGCGGTCGGAAGGCTGTTGCGGCCGCAGGACTTGCCACATTCTCGTCGGGTAATTACGCACACCACGTCTCGTTCCCAAGCTCAACTATAACATTTTATGCCTTATTTTGTTGTGTATGATTTGCTGGGGCAATTAATTATCGTGGGAGGAATGCGGCGGATTCAACTCATTCAATGAACTGTCGATGGCTCTAACTAACTGTTTGCGTGTCGATCGGGAGTTAAAACGTGGGTCGTACGATTGCAGTTTTGTATCGAATAAATAATGATAACGTTGTGAGGCTTTTGTGAATTTTGAATAAACAAAATTGGAGTGAAGAAGAGATCAAAGCGTTAGTAAGCGGTGATTAGACCCGACAGGCGCTGCGCTGCCGCAGTTGTTTCGAGAGAAGCGAGTCCACTCCGACTCATTCAAAACAAATGCTGTCTTCGCGAAACGCCTGGAGATAAAAGCGCCGGCTAGTAGCTTTTTATTTTGAACTTTTTTTCGTCACCCTGCCTTTCTGCGAGTTTTTAACGGTTAATTTGTCATTAGCCCTACATCTGTCAGCGAGGAGCGTTTCGTCGTTGGCACGTAAAAATAATTGCAATACCGTTTTCTAAGTAAATTTTTCGAAAATCGTTTTTGCATTCGTTATATTAATGCATATCTATACGAGTACCGTAGTCTCAATATGTACATGGTACGGAAGATTAGTTGAATTATTGACTTTGGTGAGTAAATAAAAGCGACAAAAGAAAATCAATGTTTAAGCGGCCGGTAATGGCACCGCGGCGTCATTAATGATTATAATGGGCAGGGAATTGTTTCTAGTGCGTAATGGAGGGAAGGTAGGGCGGGCCCGGAAATTGTCCTCTTGTCGGCCTACAGCCGCATTAGCCCAGGACATTAGGCCACGCGGCGCCCGAAACGCCGGTGTGTGCGTGTCGTATCATTTGTGACACGTGACACGGAGGTGAAGCCTCCGAGACGGGATCTAATGTAAAGCGGACAATGAGTCAACAAAATTATGATGGATTCCACGCGTGTGAACGGCGGGCCGTGTCGCCGGACGGCCCATTAGCGCGATCGACGAATCTTGAAGCAATTTAGTTTGAGCACATAATTGCGAGAACAAGTCGAACCTAATTGATGTCCGGGGTCCGAGTTCAAGTTGCCGTTAGCGCCTTTATCGCGCGAACAGGTTCTCGCTATCGTGGGACTCGAGTCAATATGGCAGGTTGCTTTTATTGCGTTGCTAATCGTGTTTTATTTATCTCGGCATAGATAATGTAAAGCTTACTTCATGCAGTACTAATAACATCACATTGAAAGAAAATTACAACGCTAATATCATTCAAATACAATCTACAAGAAATAGACTCGATATCACGGTATTGATTGGAAATTACAACTATGACCTTTATAAAACGTTAATGTAGTAATTCGTTTCCCAATTACACATATAAGCAGCGGAAATCTTCAAGGCAGTGTCTGTACTAAAATGATATGAATATCATCATTCAAAATCCATTAGGTACAGGAGTCAGGACACGGTTTGGCAACTATTAATTCAATTAACGCCCTCTCAGTGTTATGTATACTAAGCCGGAGCAGTCGAGTAAGATATCTGCTATATGCCATCAATTAAAACGTCAATTAAACTCACCTATGGGTGGAAATTCCATATTCAATTAATAAATTCATCCAGATTGAAATGCCATAAATTTAAATCATAATATATTTCCTTCTAAAATACATTAAAAGCATCGCTTCCAATCAACACTCGATTGCCTTGTAATTGGACCCCATAAAGATAACTCACTATTCACAACAAAATAATGAATCGATGATGGTATGAATACGGAATCGGATGCATCCAACCTCACAGTCTCAGCCATTAAGAGAATGATAGCAATAGCTTATTTCGTCAACAACTCACACGCGTGATATATGCCCGGCCCGTAACTCACAGTTTACTCAGCTCCCCATGTAATTTGACTACGGTGAAAGCACATTTTAAGGAAACAATAAACACCAAAAAACAATAAAGAACAAATTAAAGTCAGACACAGAAGCGGCGGTCGGTACATTGCGTCGTTTATAAAAATATTGCTGGGTATCACGCCACCGAGGGCCGGGGTCGAAGCTACCTGCCAGTGCATGTGGTATCGTGTGGCGTTCGGGCCGTCAAGTCTCCGGATCGCGAGGCGCGTTAGAATTATGAGGGCGGAGGTCAGATTTGCGGGTCTGTGGCGGTATCGGTCAGTGACCGCAGAGCGCACCGAGCGGACCTCGCCGTTGGAGGCGTCGTGAGGAATGACCGTGCGAGTACGAGGCGGCACGGAACACGCGCGGACCGGGCGCCCTCCGCAGGCGGTTTGATGCCCTCCGCGCGACGCCGATGCGCGCGCAATCTACGCGACAGGATAATGCCGCCCTATCCTATGTCGAGCTATCGAATTATCCACCATCCACTGTCCAGCTTAACTCTGTCAACTAGTCTTATGGACGTATGAAAGCTTCCACACACTTTACTTGAGATCGTTCTGGAGTTTTATATCAGAGTCCCCTGCATGCATTCCCCGATGTTCTTCAAATCGATTCCTATCTCCTAGTATCAACATAAAGGAAGGTCTGTGCGGTTTCTTGAAGACTAAGTATAGTTTTTGATTTCGAGATTGTAGATAAATCTTAATCGACAAACGACATCCCTAAACGGATTATGATTGGAGCATGCGTGGTAGGAGGGTTGAGGGTGGAAGCGGGCGGGGGCGCGGACGGGCGGGGGGTTTCGTGTCACCCGCGGCGGCGCGACGCTACGCCGACGTGATCTTGACACGACGTATGCACGCTGCAGGACGGCACGCCGCTCCACTAACGGCTCAAGGGTGCAAGAGGAGATACAGCTGATCTCATTAAAATGCTACTACGACACGACAGCGTAGTCATGGCCTGATTGCAAAGGCTCTGAGTTTGAATTAAGGGTATCACGTGGAAAACCATTGGCATAAACCCACCTTAATTAGCCCTACAAACATATCTAGACTTAAAATATATTTAGGATTAAAACCATACTTAGGATTCATTGATTGAAACTTACACGATTTCACTAATTATTGCAATACAGCAGAACAGGGCTTAATCGGATACAAACATGATTTATTGAATTGTCTTGCGTTGATAATTCTTTGACATTTCTGACGTTGTGTTACGTCCACTTTTATTTTATACGGCAGCTGGATTACCTGATGGTAAGCGATCACCGTCGTTCATAGATACCTGGAACACCAGAGGACTCACAAATGCCTTGCCACCCGTTCAGGTTGGAGTACGCTCTTTTCTTGAAGGATTAAAGGTCGCATCGGTTTGGAAAGACTGCCATTCCATAGTCTGGAAGGACCAAATTTTGAAGGATCAACGAAGTAAGCTTAAATAGGAGCCTAATTTAAAACTATTCAATCCGCTGTCGTCGTAATCTAAACTATTATAAAGATGTAAAAATTAAATGTCTAAGATTTTAAAGAAAGTGAAGCTGGCTATTTGAAGGTAACTGAATCGATTAATATTTGTGACTTCATCACGCCAAACGCCTAAACGAATTTCAACCATTTTTGTTACACCGGGTAGCTGGGCCTCTACAGTTGGATACTTTTTAGTCGACAACGCTGAACTAAAAAAGTATTTTTTTTTTCTCTTTCAAGGACAGATCTGCGGGCACCTTCTAGTACACTATACCAGGTGTCTCGTGAGGAACTCAAATAATTTTATCGGCAAATACCTGAGGTCATAAGGACCGAAAAATGTTATATGAACCCCAGTCAAATCTAGCTAAGTTTTAAAGATATCATAAATTTTCATGTAAACTATTTTTTCTACTCCTGTACTTCTTTATCGTCATTTAAATGGTTACGAACTCTAATATATAGACATACATTACTTAAGACTTGCAAAACTCTATAGTCTATTTCCCAAAAAAGCATTGCTAAGCGTGTCACAATGTCGCTATTAACGTATTCCTTGGTGCCACAGAGTACAAAATTTCAATGTAATAATTTATATTCAGTGAGTCTTAAACGAATGTTATATGAAATAATTTATATTACCGACTTAACAAACCACCGAATTCATACAGTTTTAAATTAAAAAAAAAATGTATGTAAATGCATTGCTGCCAACTTAAAATATAAAATACAATTTACGTACGTGTACATATTTTATCGCCTATTTTTTTTCAAATCATGACATGTTTTATCACTGGCAAATATACGCGAATTTAAAAAATGAGAAAACCATATATATTGATTGACAGCTTGCTTTTTAATTTTCTTCGTTGCGTTAAATTTTATTCATCTTGAAGTTGTTGGTTGTTGTCTTATTATAAACTGTTGAAAGTGAGAAAAATGTACGAAGATGAGCCTAATTGTACTTACTACCGAAGAAATTTGTGTCGTGGCGCAAGAAGTATCAAACAATTTGCTGCTAGAAAAAATTCGGCGCACATATAAATATTCAGACTTTTTGTGTTTTATTAAAAAGTGCTTAGGGGTCATTCATTAATTACGTAGGGATTCCTGATGGGGTTCGAAGAATCTGTCGTAATTAATGAATGGCCCCTTAGTTGTAGAAATAACTATTGTATATAGACTTTTGTTTTAAACTGAGCTAATCGGCTTAAAGAATACAATGGCCCATTCGCTCAGTTTAAAAACAAAAGACTATATAAAACGTTGTATAATTCGGGCAAAAAACGCTCGTGGCGTCTTCCTTTGCGATACTTGCGATTGCCTTACGTAATTAAAGAATGACCCTTTAGTCGTAGAAAAACTGTTGTTTGCAACGTTGTATAATTCGGTCTAAAACGCTCGTGGCGTCTTTCTTTGCGATAATCGCTATTGTCCTTACATAATTAGTGAACAGCCCCTTAGTCGTAGAAAAACTATTGTATGCAACGTTGTATCATTGTGTCAAAAAACACTCGTGGCGTCTTTACTTGCGATGCTCGCCAAGGCTCGCATCGCAACCCACGCCGCTCGTCTTTTTTAACCCCTATTATACAACAGTTGGATAAAATACTATATAGTGATTACTAAAGTGGATTAAGGTCTTTTGATCGCGACGTTGCCAGGTATGTTTCCATGTGTCTTGTTATGTCGCTATTGACAGACTTCAAATTGACAGCTAGCACTCACTAAAGTATCCTTTTTTGGAAAAAAATATCATAAATTTATTAATTAAAAGGGATAATTTTCATAAAGAAGCGAAACTTATTAAAGTTTTATGTGTACAAATATAAAAAGATTAAAGAAAATTGTTGAATTTGACTTGGGTTCATAGAATATTTTTTGGTCCTAATGACCTCAGGTATACGCTGGTAATATTATTTGGTTGCCTCACGAGATATAATAGTGTTTTAATAACAAGTTAGCAACCTAAGTATGAGTAATTTTCATTCCAATCAGATACCAGACGCAAATGTAGTATTATCCAAGAAGTTTAGACTTGAATAACTGTAATTGGAACGGCTAGCGGCTGTAACCTGAATATGACTTGAATAAGTACATTTAATCTCGAACTACTTTAAGTATTCACGATAAATTATGAAAGAGTTAAGAAAAAATATCCGCTGAATCATTTCTAAGATCTAAAAAACTTCTCGCGTTTTTCAACGTTTCTTGTTAGGGTTCCGTACGTCAAAAGGAAAAAAACTGAATCCTTGTAGGATCATCCGTCCCTCTGTCTGTCTAGACCCTTTATTGAGATATCCATGCATTCCGATGAAAAAGTAGGTTTCAAATGCATGTTCATATGAATATGTAAAGACTGTCTGATGTCGAATGTGGATACTTAATTACGAGTATATAAAAATTAAGTCTCTAAGTTAACACAATAAAATTTTAACCATTTATGTGCCAAAATAAAGGGATATTTTATCATTCGTATGTAAAAAAAACGTACAGGATACTTCTAGACGACCTAGAACCATACATTTTGGCAAAAAGTAAGGTCTAACGGCACAAACAAAAGAATAAAATCAGAAAAAAAATAGATTGTAATTATATATTTAAAATACAAACGTAGGTATTTCTACTGCTGATAAAATATACATTATCTCTAAATCTGTATTGAAAATACTGATTGCGAACTTAAATTATAGGATAGCTAAGTGAAAGTTTGTACAGAACCCACGGGGCGCTAGTCAGGCTGGCGCTTGGCCGGTTTTTTTACCTACCATATTTGCTTACCAATAGCGTACCCAACCTTTTTCTGTAGCATTCCTAACCCAAGTTGGCTTAATTTAGCATTCTGACCGAGGTGACCTAGATAAGTTGAGTTATTTTTGTTTACAAAGACTTTATTGACACTAACATCAGCAAGCTAAAGTGCAAACCAATCTGAGCACTAGAAGAAAATTAAAGTCATCTTCGAAAATTCTAAAGAAACAACCATAATGTTACAGAAACATGAAATTACCTAAAGAAAAATGTTGAAAGTATTCCAACGAAACTGCGCTGGAATTACATTTCACTTCCATTTGCATCAAAGAGTCGCTATCGCCGATAATGTCAAATATGTAATCTGAAAATCTCCGCGTGAGCTTCCCCATATCGTTCTGAGGCTTGAAAGCTTAGCGCCTTACAGCAAAACGAACAAACGGACAGTCGAGACGTGTGGATACGAAACTCTTGGCGCGTGACTTTCGTTCACGCTCGATCGACTTTTAGCTATGCTGTCCTATCTCCCGGACAATCTATGAGCATTGTGATCTCCAACATTCAAATTCCTCGCTGCATCAGGTGTTCGATGTGCTGACGCGCGGTAAAAAACGAGCTCAATGTTTGTCAAACCGGCTTCTGACTTTAATTTGTATCGGACACGATCACAAAAAAAGTCGAACAAAAGGTTGTCACGTGTTTAATTAAAAACGTAATTTTAGACGGCGTAGCCCATTTTAAAGCGTCGCTCAACTAATATTAATGTTATCTTGTATAATATTGTGGTGTATATTCATGGTTGAGTTATTGGAGTTCGGCAGGGCTTCGCGGCGCGCCCGCCGCGCCCTCGCGAGTCGCGGTAAAGGGTTTTGTTTTCTTTATAAACAAGCGCGAAGGTGCTGCTAACGACCCCACGAACAAATACGAAATTCGATCTTCTATTACGCATACAAATGGCTCCCTCGCCGCCTCCTCTGTAGCGTGAACGCATTGTCTTCGTTTCAATCCGATTGCAGCGTGCCCTCGAACAACCAACTACACTTCAACTATGTCAATGTCTATTAATTTATTCTAACCACATCTCCTGTTTTTGACAGCCAGTCTTCCTGTCATAATGTCGTTAATTAGAACCTGTAATCGCTTTCGTCGTTTTGTCTTATAGTATTACTGTACTCTCATAAAAGAACATTAATAAAGTAGATCAATTTCTTTGGAGAATTTCAATAGGCTCCAATCACTTTGATCTAGACGACTTTTGCCTTTTATAAATCTTGTTTTAAGTGAAATTCAGTCGATGATAAAAAAACAAAAAAATTACCTACAAAGTAACGCTGTCCAATTTTGCTACAAACGATGTTTCAAATACGCATAAAACCTAATCAAGCACTCCATTATGAAATATCATGCAACCGTGCACATTGCTCAATAAACAAACAGAATTCGATTAAATGTGATCCGACGCTCGCTTCCATCAGGTAACCAATAAATTTGTGCAACGGCATCAACCAAACATGGAATAAAAAAGACGTCCGTGGAAAGAGTGGAGGAGGGACGTAAATCGAAGCATTTCTATTGAGGGGCATGACGTCGCATAAATGTCGCGCACGAATGTTGTTTGTCACCGCGCGGTTGGCGCGGGCCTGGCGCGACCAGCCGCGCCTCGGATCGCTAGATAATACCACAAAAGGGATGGCCAAACGATGTATCTAATACTAAATATGGTACATTTATTCAGTAACTCCTTTCATCGGGATTCTTGCGAAGGTCAAAGCTAAATGGATTTATATAACTAGATGAAATATGCTTCCGCTATCGGCACCTACACATCCATACCATCACTTGGGAGTATTCATTTCAAAAGTTGCGTTTATCGCACTCAATCCTATGTAGCAAAACTAAAATGTATTATTGTGAAATGAGGCCTTTGAGCATATAGGAAAAGTATTTTAAATCACTTTTCTAAAGATTATTCTTCAGGAATCTGGCATGTTCCGATATATAATGTAGTCTCTGCAGATATTTAATTATAAAAATTGGTTGTCTGTAAAGTTGGTTTACGGACAATAACTTTACGTGATAACGTGGAAGACAGATAGATGCGTCACAAGCCGAATGCTCGGCTCGTGACAATGAGCGGAACGTGACACTTTTTCGAGCGTGCAGCCGGCGTCCATAGATTTACAAGACGTTATCACGTCAAAAATCAAAAACGTCACGTCAAAAAAAAAAGTTTTGTGGCTTCATTATTCCGCGAAAGAAGAGTACACCAACACACTTTCACATTTATAATACGGGCCAGTATGGATAAAAAAAGGTTCGTAGTCGTCAAAAAGAAGTGCAGCAGTCCGATACAACTGCATACGAAAGATAGCAAAAAAGTACATATACATATTCGAAAAGTAGGTAAATGATTCCGCGGTGGTCTGTAGTCCGCGCTTAGCCGCAGTGCCGGCGCATCTAGATTTAATCTGCGAGTCAACCAGTGACCTCGGTAATTGCTAGGGAATGCTTCCAAATTGTATTTTTTCGCTGTAGCCACGCTCGACCCGGTATTTTTAAAGGAAATTCGAATTGAAGACTGCGCTACGATGATTTAAGTTTTTAAACTTTTATTATATCAATTTGTATGGTTTTAACTAACGCAATATTGGAAGAACTTCTTCGTTAGTAGTAGATTTAAGTAATTGAAAAGCTTAATTAATCATTAAGGTTTTCAATTACTTAAATCTACTACTAACGATTTGTATCTACGAAAAAAAAGAATAGTAAAGTCTAAAAACACCAGTCGGTGTTTTTAGACTTTACTATTCTTTTTTTTCTTCGTTAGTAGTAGATTTAAGTAATTGAAAAGCTTAATTAATCATTAAGGTTCACGAAACACCCATAGATATCATTTGTATCTACGAAAAAAAAGAATAGTAAAGTCTAAAAACACCGACTCCAAAAAGAAAATACAATTAAAAAAAAAACTTCAATATTTAGTTTCTTCAATTTACTTACATGTAACCTTTTTTCAAATCAATCTATAGAATATATACAATTAATGTTATTTTGGCGTCGATGTCATCTAAAGAAACTGAAAAAATAATCAAAATGTATGATTCTACTATAAGTTGTTACACGGTTGGCACCGACTCCAAAATAACATTAATTGTATATAAACCTTATGCAAAATAATATCCTTTATGAAAAAAACAATATTTATTAAACCGAAAAATGTGCCAACCCTAATAATAACCTGTCACTTCAATGAAACTGAATTTCCATAGATAATTTTAACAGAATATAATAACTCTTTATTGCCTAGTTTAAAAAGGTTTGCAATCTCAATAGAAGGAGATCAAACCGTTTTAAGTACTGGCATCTAAAAAAATGTGAAGAAACAATATATACTACTCGAAACAAAATAGGGGCCACTTTTGCGCGGAGAATTTCTGTTCACTTTTTGTAGTCACAATAAACAAATTTTATTTCAATTGAAACAAATAAAACAAGTGTGTATTTATTTAATCGATGATTAGCCTAAACAAAAACAAAAGCCTCTTTACTGGAGGCTTTGTAAAATATGTTTTCTAACTAATATATATTTCCACGTTACGATCGAAATTCTTGGTCACTAAGATATTGTTTTGAGCAGTATACAATAATGTCAGAATGTAAGAAAGTGGCTGAACGAGAGATGCCTGCGAGCACGATAGTGGACGAACTTTTTATGTAAATATCAATAAGGTAGACTAAGTAACTTTAGATTTGTGTTATTTTGGCATTAGCTGTTAAGGCACAAATGTTTTGTATAATTAAATAAATAAATACAAGTCATCTCAATAAATCATTATCAACATATTAGTTGAGTAGACTCAAAAATTAGAACTTTATTCAGGTTGTCTAAAAGATAACGATAACGATTGTACTATATCACAGTAAATAAACGAGTAGTTCTTTTTGATTGTTGTCATTTACCTCTTTGAGGAAAATAGGTAAGAATGTAAATAATATTACAGGTAATAGACTAGTTTTACTAGTCGTTTACTAACTACGTTTTCAGAATTGCGTTTCAATGATGATTATTCTGTTTTATCCCAATCCTTTTTTTTGGGGGCACACTCGTACTCAAATATTGTAAATGGAACCTTTACAAGGGACCTTTTAACCCCCTTTCGGCTGTAGGGGTAACACGCTGTATAATGTATATAGATTGAGCTAAAAATAGTTTTTTGTTATGTAAAGCTGCAAAGTTGTTATTTGGCGCGAGTGCTTAAATTGAAAGCCGAGCAAGCGAAGGAATTTAAAATTGAACCATGAGCGAAGCGAGCCTATAATACGAAGCCAGGATGGCATTTCCGTTCAAAGCATATTGCGTTTTTTTTATTTATTTTTATTTACTAAGCCCACTTTGATTTGCATCTCACTTTTTACCATAGATTTTGCGTTTAGTTATTTACAGTGCCTTATCATAGGAATCAAATTTTTAGTGTTAGAGTATTTTTATTGTTAAGTAATAATTGATACTCTTACTAAAGAAAAAAAAAATAACCAATCCATTCATATAGGTACGACCTGATCGCACTCCTATATTTAATCTTTGTGGAGGTTGGTTTTGAGAAAAAATATAAATTCGAACTTTAAATGCCTTTTCCACGCTAGCGTGGAAAATGGACTTTTCCACGCTGATTTGGCGCTGTAAATAGATATTTTCTGAGCGAAAGGTTTATTTTATTTATTACTCTGTTGAAGCGTCCCACTGCTGGGCAGTGGCCTCCCCTATTTTCCGCCATTCATCTCTATTCAGTACTTACTACCGCCAGTCCTTGCAAAATGCGTCCAAGTCGTCCCGCGATCTCCTTTTCGGTCTGCCTCGGTTCCGGTAGCCATCTTGGGGGATCCATTCGGTAGCTACCTTGGCCCACCTTTCTGTAATCATTCGGCAGACATGCCTTGCCCAATCCTATTTGAGTCTGGCGGCTTTTACACTCCTGTCTGCGACACCAGACAGACCTTGCTCGGTGGCAGACCTTGAGTCTGAACTTATCGGTTTCAGTTTGTGACTAGGTCTGGGCGCCGTAGTAGATAAGGCTAGGCAGAATGCACATGGCGACAAAGCGTTTTAATGATATTGTAAGGTCGCTCTTCATAAACGCTTTCATGGACGAGAAGCAGTTCCAGGCGTTTGCTACGTCGTCCCTCCTCAGTTTTGGTAGTCGGTTAAAAATGTTTTCTTTTTGTTACCATGAAGATTAAGAAAATCAGTAAAACTCATAAATTATACTTTAGGCCTGATCTCAATATCAATATTACAAACATGAAGATCTAAATCTTTATAGGAACTGACTCATTGTTTTATACAGGAATGTATGATACGCTTTTCGGTACATCTTATACTATGTCCCACACAATAACTAACAATGTTAAGCCGATTGATAAGTGATCTGAACTATTCAGTAGCTTTGACGGGAATTGTTCGAATAAAGAAGCTAATCCGAACTCAAATAGATTACATCAAAATAGATTTATGTACGCACAAAAAATTCGAAACATTGCTTTTGTAAGCCGATATTTTGCTGATGCCGTTTTGTTAAATTGTGAATAGGCTTACATGTAACACAAAGCACATGTTTAAATTTGATGCAGTCGAAACATAATTCGAACAAGTTTGAAACTTTAATTGGAATAAATTTGAGTGTCTCTCGCATTACAAACAGATTATGTGACAAGAATAACTCACTGTTTCACTTAAGTAGAACCAACTGAAGCAAAATTTTGATGAATGATGAATACAGGGTCATCAATCCAAATGGGTCAGTATGGAGAGGTCACCGAGAGAGATAGCGAAATCTATTCTATGGCGTTGATTTTAGATTTAATAATAATGGCATTAATTTTACTATGGCATTAACTCATACATAACCGAGAATCGAATCTGGTCAAAATGTCTGTAAACATTGTTATAAATTCTGTAAGATTTTTCGTTGTTATTGCTGATGGTGCGAATCATAAGTCACACATTCCATAATGAACACATTTTTAATGGAATCTTGTTTAAACAATTGAAAGAATAACTCAAAAATAATATAATTATAAGTAAATGTTTCAAATGTAGCCATTTTTCTGGATGCAAAGATTAATTCTCTCTAGAGTAAAAAAAATTGAATGCCATTATTATTATTTTAAAATCGACACCATGGTTCCCAAGAACAGATTTCGCTATCTCTCATAGTTTCTGAGTTCTCCCTACTGACCCATTTGGATTGATCAACCTGTATATATAAAAAAAATTCAACCGTCATACAAATGTTTTTTTTGAGGTATCGAATCCAGAATTTCATCTTCAACGTGAAGTGTTTTCAAGATTAATCAATGAAAATGAAGTTTGCGAGCTGGGAGAAATTAATATTTGGTACCTAATGAAAGTTTAACAAGGCTTACATTACGCGACACCGCGGGTCAGGCAGCGAAAATGAGCGTTGGCGTACGATTTATGATCCGGCGACTATTGTGTCGCCTTTGATTACTCCTCAGTCCTCATGGAGATTCGGCCTAGCACGACGCTACATGCTCCGTTTACGTACACAAACGGGTTGTATGGACGTAAAACTTTTATGCCCCCGCCGCGTTTTACAGCGGGCCTTTTATTATTTAGTGAAAGGAGCGACGGTGATGTCATAAATCTCTGCTCCTGCTGAACTTTCGCCTCTTATCTCGGCAAAGAAATTATGGAACTTTCTGGCTTCCTCTAGACAAAGTGTTTGGCTTTTCGGGATCACGGGTCACTAAAAGCTTTTAAGTTTACACAAATTAATGAGCGATTTTGGCGCCGCGAATGATTGAAATTACACGGACGTCGTGATCATTAGATAAATTTCATTAGACACAGATCCTTGGCAGTTCATTAAATTGTGTACTGGCGTTGGACTTGGTGAATAACAAGTTGGTCCCAAAATTTTGTTTCCTTACTTGCGTGGGGAAGGGCGACTAGAAATAAAATAGCTTTTAGATAAATATTATAAACTTCTTCTGTGTCGATATCGAGTCAATAACTTTTAATAATCTCGTAGATTAGCAGTTATCAAAATTAGCTGTTTAGAAAATGAAGACACAAAACCATTTCCTCGCCCATGTGATTTTCAAAATCAACTGATAACAAAAAATATCCTAGCCTACGCAAACATTAAAGCATCGATTAATAGTAATCGCATAAAAAATACTAAGTAATAATCGATGTAATGCATTAATCTTGTGTTAACTAGGTTCTGTGTGGGCCCGCGACAGCGCCCAGCGTAATTAAATTACGTTTAACGTCCGGAGTGGACGCTAAATCATTATCAGACATGAAATTGAACTCCAACAACGCGATATGATATGCCGAAGGACTCCGTTAGTTTAATAGACTGGCCGATAATAGTTCATGTTCTGAGTTTTTTTTATGGGATAAGTTAGGTTAGGTTTTATAGGTTTCAAAAATTCCTAGATGTATAAATGAAGTAAAATTAAGTGAACGGCCAGCAATCTTTCGCAACATTTTCAATATACACGAAATTCGGTGCAGGCGTGAAAAACGTTACCATTTTATGCGTGAAAAGTTGATTTTTAATACGGTTGTTGGAAAAAGAAGTACTTTTACTTTTTTATTTATTTACATGACTTTATGTAGCAAGCAATGTTCAATCAGTTTTTTTGTCTTATTACGTAATTTGGCATTGAGAGTATTAAAAAAATATTGCATATTTGACTTATTCAGGGGTTATCTAACATTAAAAAAATCTCAACCGTTGTTCATAAAGTTAAAATCAATCAGCCGATTGAATATTAGTAATGACCAGAAATGAGTATTATGCCTGACCGCCACTTAACAAAGTTATTGAAAAGAATATTGTCACAAATTATAGATAATACTAGAAGGCACACCCGCAACTTCGTTCGCGGAGGAGAAAAAGTCATAACTCCTCTTTTTTTCTTTAGCATAGTCAGGTAAAAAGTATCCTATAACCATCTGGATATACCCAGCTACCCGTGTACCAAAAATAGTTGAAATCCGTTTAGTCGATTTAGCGTGATGAAGCCACAACGACACATACAAAAAATCTATAAAAGATCTTTTCTTTTTAGTGACCTTCAGTTAGTCCGACCATTTCATTTTTACAACTTTATAATAGTATAGATATAGATAGATAGGTAAGAGAGACCGCCGCGCTGAATATAAATAAGCGCTAGGTACCTTTTGTACGCTAAAGAACATATTTGTTTAAAATATAAATATAAAGTTATAAAATATTATTTGTTGTATTTTAGTTAAATTATCATGGGACATTTTATCTATACCCAATATTTTTTCTTTTGATTTGTCTGGAGGTGATAACCAAGGCCATATTGAAAAAAGTTCGTTACTTAAAAGTAAAACTTTTTTCATTCCCGACTTTTTCATTCACGTTTTATTTTATAATTGAGTTTTTAATGCATTTGTGAAGAATAACAATGTAATCATAATAAAACCATGACCAAGTACTTACTATTTCGCTTTTGATGATGATGATGATTGAAGATCATATTACTTTCAGTAACTAAGTTGAACCAGGGTTGGTCTGCGTTCAGATTGCTACCACTATATTTCCAGCTAACCTGTCACAAAACAGTATTACTATATATGTTGCCCCACAGAGTAAAAACTGGGAATATAATATATTATATTAATATGGGAGCATATATCTATTCCATCTAATTCTCAACCTAGATTACAAATACAAAAGCCTATTGTCATAAGTACTCACCAAATAGTTTAAAATAAGTGGCAATAAATTATACGCAATGATAGTAGCTAAATGTAGCACTGTGAAAACAAGTAAAAACAACTTATTCCAACGCCTGTTAGAAATCTAAAGGGCAATTTTGTCCGGTACTAGAATTTTCAAAAAGATCAGAGCTTCGGTAACCGACTAAAACTCTCCAAATGCATTGGAATGTCGCTCAATTTATACCGATAATTTGAACAAACTTTTGCGATATGAATGTTTCAGCATTGTAGTTATAGTAAGTACTTATTGGGATAATATCATCCGATATTTTTCCGGCTTGCAGCATAGATTTAAAACTTGGGACGATTATATACTCGACTTCACATTGTAACCAGACATGATGAATATTTTTATTTTATATAGTCCGTCGTTTTTATTTCAGCTGTATTTAATTTTAGCAAGTAAACATTACGTTAGTTGTGTGATCAACGATCTGGCAATTTGCTTCCTAAAATCATACTAATCAAAGTACGAGAGTGGCATCCATTACATATTTTTTTATTTAAACGAACCCCGTATCCTGAAATTAACACTTTTGATTGGGATTTGAGCTGCAATAATCTGATATCATATATCAGATCATATATGTATCCGGTTTAATCCTATCCGCTATTATCCCAAAATACCTCATGGTAACCAAAAAAGTAACGAGAATGTGATATTGTTGAGCGGATCACGTATAATGTGGGCGTCAAATTAACATTAAAAGTAAAATCATAAAATAATTGGAGGTTCATGAAGTCAACCCGTGGCGAGACCCCGCACGCTGTCAGGCATAATTAACCAGATAACATAAAATTAACGAAGCTAACTCGTAAATATGTTCGCTTTATTATCTATAAATGTCACTAATTAATTAATTGAGTAATGATTAAGTGCCGTCTTGTGTGATGTCGGCCGATTCTGTCGTATCAATGGGCAGTTTATGCCACAGTTTATACGGCGTAACTCGGTTGTCGGCGCGTCTGGCGCATAAACCCGCCTTACGCTCTTACGATGAACTTAACTGCTAGAATTTTATGCTTCTGCTTGATTAATCGTATTTCGGTAATTAAAAGTCTACCAATTTAAGGGTGAGACGATAACGCTAATTTTTTATTTATCGAGTTACTAAAGTAAAAATGAACTGGTCAATAATAAAAAAGAACTCGAAATTAAGTAGTTGAAAGATAATAAAAGCAGATAGTTAGCACGAAGTGATAACATTGTAGTAGCTGGAGTCTGTCGTTAAGCAGTCGAGCGGTTTTATAATTATTTAGCAGTGGGGATCTGCAGCGGCGTTAGTAAATCTCGGCTGGTTGTGACGGCACTTAATGCAGACTACCTAGGCTCCAAGAGATAAGCCAACAAGCCTCTTTAGCTAAACAAGAGGCGGCCGAACAATAAAGGCGAGGTAAGCGTCGTGAAATATGGCAGAGACGAGGTGCGATAAGTCAGCGGGCTGGCTGGGCCGCTTCTTTTCCCTTAATTAGCCATTCAATTCCCGTAATCTTGTTTACTCGTCAGGGCCCGCACGGCACTGCCCAGGTGCGATAATGGCCGAGCTATTTGCATGCCGCCATGTTGTATCCCCATGCCCCATGCTCGGCTCGCAGGCTCGTTGCTCTGCGTTGCGAGTTGCGACCCCCCCGCTATTTTGGACGGGCTTATTGGATCCGCTCGCGATTACTTTGTATTGATCCCGCCGTCCATTATCTACATTCGTTTATTTTGGTATCAAAGTAATGATACTGGCTGATCCGCAAATCCAATGGAGTACTATTTTGTACTGTTCGGGTTAGTGATAGTTTCGCGTTGTGATGCCGAGGGCTAGCGTTTTATGGATGCCGGCCATGTTATCATTGATTTAAAAGCCAAGACAGGATACAATAGAAAATAAATGTGCCGTTACTTTATTTATCATCAATATTGTTTTCTACAACTTTGAGACAGCCTACTGAGACATATAATAGGATGTATAAACAATGTAGTTCCTACATTAATCGCAAATTAAAGGATTCACACGAATCGGGGATTAACAAAGTATCACAGACACTAATTCGTCTTAACATAAGCGTACATAAATGGTTTGTCTAGAATATAGCAACACGTGACGTTGGGTAATCATTATTTTAGGCCTAGCAGAATGTTATTAAATTAACAAAGGGAATACGCTGTATTTTCATCAGTTGTATTAAATTACTTTCAGTTGGTGACAAAGATTTGTTTGTAATCAAAGTTTCAGAAGCGACATTTTGCGACAATCCGTTTGTACCTAATTAAATTATGACGATGTATGACACCATTTAGCTGAATAATTAGAAAAGTTTGGCGTAGGATTTTCTGACACAACGTGATTCTATTCTAATTATAATTGGCAAATCGTTTTATGTGTCTTAGCCAAGTAAAAGTCTTATGTGTTAGAAATTAAGCACTTAAAGCTTTCTTAACGAAGTTTTTAAATAATGTTTTTCTTGCCGAGTGATTATACGCTTCAGTAAATAAATTAACGTGAGATTTAATTACGTTCCTGGTTATGGAGATTAGAAAATTAGCAAGCGCGTACGTCTCATGTACACAGTATACAGGCGGGTGCGGGTGTTGCGGCCGCGGGCGCAGGCGGATAACCTAGCGGCAAGTTTAATACAAAGTCAGCCGATCGAGGGGCTAATCGTAATCTCGAACAGTAAATTGAAGGCGATCCGTGCAGCGAGCGAGGCGATGCTGGCACATCTTCTATAAATACATTACTGAACACGCTTTATTACTCCGCCATCTTCATCCAATCCTATTAAGCGTCTGTTCGCGAACAGCTTTCTTGCGAGGCGTTCAGTTTTAGGATGGCCATTTTTTAAAATAGTATTAGGGTTTGATAATGGATTTAACACGACGCCCCTGGTTAATGTCTATATTATGTCGTGGCGCGGATTTGGCGGCCCGGCGATATGCTAAACTCGATGGTCCGCTGACGCTGCGTCTGGCTCGGCTCTCGATGAGATGCGATAATTTAACGACAATGCTCTCTACAGATTTTCCTTCCTTTTGAGAAATTCCGCGGCGATATTACTTCTCGATGCTGTGCTGCGGATCCTTTCTGGATATCATAGAATTTAGACAGCTGTCGCCGAGGCCAAGCGGCAATTCAGATTTATTTTACACTCTCCACTACTATTTACTGCGCTTACGTTTTAATAACAGTCGTTCCGTTTCTACTCGCACATAATCATAGGTTTAAATTTAGATAAATGTGACACTTAGTTGCGTTTCTCCGCCGTCGGGAGAAAAGTTACAGCAATTCATTAGTTGTAAAATGACGCCGTCCATTGTTATGGTATTTTAAGTAACGGTGACGAATGTCGGCACACCAGACAATTTACTAACAGGAATAGGGTGGGCGTGATTTATAGAATGGCATAACTTGTGAAATCGGGGCAATTTAAATCCGCGACGCACATTACGCTAATTTCCCACCTCCCTCTAATCTGCGCATATCAGCGGACCTGTATAATTAGGGGCGACAACATAATGTGTGGTACACAATATGTCTGCACAAACCATATGTCTATTTAATTTGACCCTCAATTCAAGATGGCGGCAACCCTCGCGCGCGGAGTCGATCCGACAAATGCCTGCGGTTTACAACCGTCAACTAATTGACGTGTTTTAAAGAAACAGCATCTCGTCTCAGCATTCCAGTGGCTTAGTTTGTATCACTGTACGTAGTACGGAATACGAGGCGAATAAATCTTGCACCAGTCGCACCTTACCATTTATTATTCAGGTCCAACATTTTAGGGTCTAGAAGTTAAGCACTTTACAAATGCCACAAGGGCTACATTTATATTATGGCTGAGGTTAAGGATCAAAGAACCTTTTTCTCGTGTCGACCTTTTAAAGATTGGTCAATGTGAATAATGAGGACTATAAATGGCTCTCCAGGATAAAGCTATCCCGTTTAATCCAGATGGGGGATCTAAAAAATATACCTATATATAATTATATATAGGTATATTTTTTTGATCTATAGTGCTATACTACAATGTACTACATATGCATGCTAGTAACATATGCGAGGTCCCATGCGGTTACGAGAAAGAGAACGCAGTTCTGTTTATAAAAAGGAAAACAAATAAATTAGATTGATTCTGAGAGCTAATAAAGCTAAAACTCGAGCGGGTCTACCGTTGCGACAAAATTATTAATTCATATAATCTCATAAAATTGACATATAACCGACAACCTCGTGTAAATCTTTCGAAGTTTCACACATATGCTACAACAAAACTCAGGGCGGTCAAAACTCTCGCAGAACTTACCCGTTACAGAAATACTATTGTTAGTGGTTGAACATCCGGAATGCATTCTTTTAACATGTTTAATTGTTTAGATAAGGGTCTTATTGAAGAAGAAGCTTCGTTTGATGAAGCCCTCACTAGAGCCACTTGTGTATCTATAAATATGACTCAAGTGGTTTATCAGAACGCGAGTCAGACCATTTCTCCTTGTTCTACACTGAGTTTACGGAGTAGATTATTATATATTCTGGAGTTCCATACAAAGTTAGTAAACGAAATACTTTTGGGAAAAAAAATATGATTAACTTTTTCATATGAAATATTATGTATATTTACTCAATTTCATCATATCAGCCCAAGGATGTCCACTGCTGGACAATGGCCTCTCCCAAAGATCTCCATAACGGTTGTGCGCCGCTCCTATGCAACGGTTTAGTCTTACAACGGTTTGTCTTAACCAGACTATCGGTCCACCTTGTAGGGGGCCTTCCCACGCTGCATCGTCCAGCAAGCAGTCGCCACCCGAGAGCCTTTCTGCCCCAGCGGCCATCGGTTCTACTAGGACCCAATTTATTGATATCTAATGACAAACACTGGACTATTATCAAGTAAAGCAGAGGTCAAAATGTTGCACTAACTTTGCAAAGAGCTAAATAACTGGGTACTAGTAAAACAATTTAAAGCCTACTAGTTGGTAAACAACAAACATAAAACAAAACTAGACTTAGTAAGCAGGTTAAATACAAATATTTCCCACACCCCTACCACCCTGGGCAGCTTGCCCAAAGGGCTGAGCAACGTTGACCATACAACTATGCTTATACATCGAGGACCAGACAGTGCTGTGGTCTAGGGATCAGACTAGCTTATGTATAGTACATGTTTAACGTAATTGTCCATTTGGCACTAATTGTGGCACCTTATCGACAACTGCCAACAACATCGCGGTGTGGATAGATATGTCTTCTACATTATTATAAAGTTGTAAAAATGAAATATCTTAAAAAAATGGTTCTAATGGACTACTTGTAGGTCGCTGAAACGAACTTTTTTTTAGGACTTTTTGTATGTTTGTATGTGTCGTTGTGGCTTCATCACGCCAAAACGGATAAACGGATTTCAACTATTTTTGGTAAACTTGGGTAGCTGGGCATCCACTGATGGTTATAAGATACTTTTTATCCTACTACGCTGAAGAAAAAAAGAAGGTTATAATTTTTTCGTCCTCCACTGACGAAGTTGCGGACATCATCTAGTGTTACCTATAATGGCTTAGGCCTGAAATGTCCCTTTTCCTCAAATGTTTTATTCCCAAAATGGCTGCATTCTCGCAATGTCAAGCAGAAAAAATACCACAGACGTTGACGGACAGACGGTAACAAGCTTAAAGCGGATATTTCAGGCCTGAGCCCCTAAAATGTGTATATAAAATGCTGCCTTATCGTATCCTATGAGTACCGAGCGAATTTTTGGGAATAAAGCAGCCTCCACTGGTCCACCTAAATTATATTTCATTATAACCCCCTGCAAAAAAAGAGGGGTATTTCATTGAAAGTTGCAATTTACAAGTTTAATGTACATATTTTTTGTGTCATCAAATAAAATTACATTTCAAGGTACTCTTATTAGTTAGCACTGGTAGAGATACCCTAAAAGGACTGGAAGAGCATAACAATTATCATTAGATTCAAATTATTACAATATCAACTTTTGCCTTACATTACACGTTATAAAGTTTACGTAATTCAATTTTACATTGATTTTCACATTATTTTTTAGGTAATGTAATAATCATTATGAAATTATAATCATAATGATTCTTTCAATTTCACACAGATACACGTGTGTCTGTGGCATCGTAACTTTTAAACGGATGAAATTATTTTGATTTAGTTGTTTTGCTTGAAAGGTGACTTGATCGAAAATGTTTTTAGCTATGATTCAAGATTGTAATAAAACCACCTGTCATTTTCCTCACTCCCCTCACTCCCTGTTGTTCTCCTTAATGTTTTGCAACATTTTTGATATTTATATGTTCGTACTTTACTCTATGAGTTACGCAATAAGTTATGTCCCACTGTTTAGCAAAGGCATGCCCCTAACAGACTTTTGTTACGTTGTTTGCGAAATTTACAAATAATGAGAAATATACCATACCACTCCCATCCGTAGTGTACCAAAAACAAAACGTTCGATTCAAACAGTGCAAAAAAGAATTCAATTTTATACAGTTAATGTGGGCGCGATTAAATTCTTATTTGTCTACTGAAAGTACCTACATCAAAATCGTCAACATATTAAAATATTACGCACAAGGTGAATGTAAGAACAACAATATAAGACCCAATATAATTTACCGTATCCTCTACATACACTGACAAACTAAACGGTCGCAGGTAACTTAGTAAATAAACTTGGGACTAAGACCGTACGTCTCCGAGTTCTTAAAACGACGAAAGAATATTTAACGACTTTTTCATGAACATAAAGATACTACTTTAAATAACCGTAGTATTTCGAGTTTGTTAATAAAAGTCTTCTTTAGACCATAGACTCACTTTATTGCATTATTAGTATGTCGTCGAGTCGTCGGTTATGACTATTTAACGGCTATTTAAATCATTTTCTAAGAAAAGCCCGATGTCTGTGGCGGGGAAATAACTGTTGAGAGGTAACTTGATATTATGTCTATTACATCTTGAACGAGCATGATGTTTTTGCGCGGAGTCCAATAACGTCTATTTTCGTATTAAGAGCGGTAGGCCGTCAATGGATGAGAATGACATTAAATTGGTTAAATTGCTTTGCCGAGCTTTGTTCAGCAAGTCCCCTGGGTTGTCCACTCGTCCGTCGCGACCGCCGGCTTGCTGTGCCGCCTGCGATCGATTCCTGGCTCGTATAGCTACTCTTCCCCCTCGGCCATCACAGAGGTGTGTTTCCGACTTGTGGTATTCGCTACGTGTGCACTGACTTTTACGCACGTCTGATACAACAATGGTACCTGCGTAAAACGTTTATCGTTTTCTGTGCCTTCCATTATAAGACACTATTAAACCGGAGCTAAAGCTAACAATAATTGCTATTGAACCTTCGTAGTGCTTCAGTAATTTAGCTTTGGGTACGTGTGGTGTGTCTATCAAATTGACGGGTACAAGCAGGGCCGCAACCAATCAATCAGTTCGACGGAGCGTCGCGCGATAATTGAACTCTTCCCTCGAAGCAAAGCGATTCAATAGATAATTACAATCGCAAACCAAAAATTACACGCAGCATTTAACCGTAGGACCCTATTACGTTTCACAAAGCTGGGTCGGTCGCATTCGATCGGCGATCTTTGCTGGCCGGCGGATTAACTCGCAACGGCACACAATGAGGGCCTTGAGAGGACGAGTGGGGAGGGGATGTATTAATAATGGTCTACGTAGTGAATGGAGCACTTACACGGTCCGCCGGGAGCTGAATGTGTGACTATCGCGTTAGAGCAAATCGAATCGGCGCGGCCGACCGCTCACAGGCGCCGAATTTACCGTTTGACTGGAACTGGAAGAAATCCCGAAACAGGTTCCCTGTTGAAATGAAAATATTGTTCTCCCGAATCAAGTCGCTCACCGATGCGCTAACAATGCGACTATAATACTCGCCTTCTCCGCCGAATCTGTGATAAGAATGGCTTCATAAATTTCCTCTTTTATCTCCAAATGCAAGCGGTATCGTCTAACCACATACTATTAGAAAAACAGCCATATTGTTACTACATAAAATTAAAAGTTCAGACATCGGAAACTATGTCCATCTTGTATGCAAATTACGACAATTTGCTGACATTCAAAGGACAATGATATCTATTAGACGCATTGTGAACTTTGGACTTTAAACGCAGCAATTACACATTATGTTGTAGATAATTCAAAAAATTTGGAAAGCCCTTTCAAGATTTCTCAGTACCAAAACACCAGACCCTATAAGCACAGAGTATACCTTGTGAGTATGTTAACACAAAGAGCATCAGTAGATGCATCCAAAAACGTTGATTTATGGAACATATATAGGTACGCTATAGTTAAGTATAGGTAGGTATTTGAGAACAATGTCACTCTATACGTTCTAGTCGGTACATTTGTAATATTTACATACGTGCACGACATAATTGCCTTAAATAAATGTTAATTGAAATTCAACAATGTAGGCGCAATGAAAACTGAATATTTCAGCGTTCAGGGCACATTAATTTTGCGTCTAGATATTTCAGTCACTTACTTTTTTCTGCGTTGCTGCAATTTCTAAAGATAATTAATATTCAGCTAACTACTGATTGTAGGCATCATTATTCAAGCGAAAAGTTTGATTAATGTAAGGTTTCTAGTCTACGTGAGCTGTCGCTTCCAATTCTATTTATTTTATTTCACGTAAAATTCTTTCAGTAATGATATCATGATAAACATGAATATTTTTCTCAGACGTCGCCGTGAGTTTGAAGTTAAAATGGAAAGTCGACGTGGAAAGACGAAAAGTTCTATTGAAAGTCGATTTTTGAAGTTGTTCGTAGATGCGACGCGCACCTCCCGTCCAGCAGCGACGCCTTTTGCATATTACGTCTTTTTACATACTATATTATTACCTACGTTTTTTGAGCAACAATTAACTTGATTTACGGTTGGTTGGCTGCTGTAAATTCTTTGTTGAAAAGAAAAAAAACATGTCGTTTACAGTTCAATTATGCTTTAGCAAAAAAATTGGTCTTTATGTTAAGTCAAGTCGTCGCTTATCGTCGTTAAATGTTCAAAAAAATAAGTTAAGAAGTGGTTATAAATTTGCGTAATAGGTTGTATAAAACATACCAATGTAGAAAATGGAAAACATGCCTAGAATTCAGTGTTGCTAAATTATTTACACGTATCAAACAATGTCGGAACGAAGTAAATAGGCATTGACAATGAAGACAAACTGCGAACGGGGATACACTCGGCTGAACGTTCGACAGCAAGCATCATGAAGACGTATTATGCTAACAGAAAATACCTAAAGCACGGCGCTATTTCCTCCGCAATACGAGCCCCGTCCGCAATGAAGCTAGACAAAGTTTTTCTATTAAAACACGAAGAGAACACGTAGGTACTCCATGAATAGAATATGTACACAGTTTTCCATTTTATATGCTGTCACGTGAAATGTTTGAGATTTCTTAGACAGGCTACTTAATTTATTTCTTAGCTACTTTGAATTGTGTGCGTTTATCGGGCTGATATAAATTATAGAGCTACCTCGTTAATCAAAAAAGTTAAAAAAATCAGAAATTGCAATAGATGTAAACCATGTAATGTGGAAAACATGTAAGTTCACACTTTACGTCTGATTTAAATTATTAATAAATATTAGGGATAATCTAACACAGGTCCCAAACCAAGCAAAGCTTGTACTATGGGTACCAGATGAAAATTAAAATTATGAAATTAAGTTTTCTTATTAGAGTGCTGTTTATATTGTAGTGATTCTGTGAAAATTGGCGTCGCATGTACCGATCCGTGGCGGTATTGGATGTAAAAATAAACGAAATTTGATTTTAAAAATTCATTGCTTCTCTCCGGAGCTGATGTTAGTTTTGTATTCACGTATTATTTTATTTCCGACTACATTTTGTTCACTTTCCCGCAAGTTGATATGATTTCAGTCCACGCAGTCGGTTTATGTACACAACATTTCCTACCACAGTTTCTAATATAAACTTGTTTTCCACAAAAAAACTCAACATTTGTTATCAAGTAATCGGCAAGCGGATGGCTAAGTTAATGCCGTGCCTATGGATCCACAAAGGTGGGCTAAGACAGATTCAGTGTAGTTACCTCAGGACGCACTCCGGGAATGTCGTCGATCACGGCCGAGAAGTATTTGGCAGGATGAGTTCTGGGCGAAACACCTGAACGCATAAGAGGATTGGAAATCTGGGCTGAGAATCGACGGAGGTTTTTACGCAGCCATGAGCAGACAATTTCTTTCTTAAATATTGTACCAAATATTGTTCACCAAGTATATAGGACGAAAACTCCACTCCACACCCTCGAATTCGAGCAATGACGATTAAGACATTAAACCAAAGTAAAAGTGTCCGAGCTTTCTGAAACCTGACAAACGCTGACCATAGTATTAAAGGCTTACACTTTTAAGGCTGCAGGATGTGTAGGTCACGGGGGCCAGGTGCGCGCGTGTTTCCGCTTCCGAAGCGCTACTAGCACTGCGCACACGCAGCTGCTCAAACAGGCGGCCTAAGTAAATGGTGAATTACGATACTCTTTAATTATGACCCTATACCGGTGACCACGTGTTTCTGGGGATCGTAATGATAGGGCTGATTGGCATGCAAGAGCGTGTCTGATTCGTGAACGTTATGGAAAAAGAAAGAAAAGTTATGGAGTTTGTTTTTCAGATTTCCTGCATAAAAAACAAACTCTTTAACAATAAAAATAATGTATATCCTAGGCTCTGTTATCCTATAACATCTTTTAATGGATGTGATCATAATGAACGATCTTGGTAGAGACTGTTTGTTTGTTAGCCTAACGTGGTCTGAATGATCATTATCATATCATATCAGCTGAAATATGTCCACTGCTGGACAAAGGTCTTCCCCAACGATCTCACAGCGTCTCGTCCCCGAGTTTTTGAGGATTTACTCATACTGCATCATCCGGTATATGTATTTTAGAAATATATCAAGAATAACATTTTTATTCTATTAGCCCAAAATTTGGCACAATAACGTTGTTGATGATACTTACTTGATACAAAGCCAATTTATAACCACATAGTTTGTCTTCGAGCTTATGTAGATGTATTTTACGAGGTTTGTAGTCAGAATTTATTAGCCAAATCTTACGCCAAAATGATCAACAGACCTATTCAATCCAATTTAATACAACATTCATGGGCAGAGATATACGTTCATACAGTGTAATTTAGTTGTTGCGAACGTAGTATAATAATAGTCTGATATCATGTATTCCTTTCGTCGATCTTCCATCAAAACATCAATAAAAGTCAAGCCAAGCAAATGCATTTGCATCAATACCAATCCCATTTCAAATGTAGGTATCCAACATCTAACGAGATTTTATGTCAAATTTATTATTTTCAATATCCCGCACGGTATTTATGTGGACATCAAAAAGGCTAAAATAAACTTAATACGCCTTGGAAATAGACTGTCCCCACTTACAGAGAGGAGAATAAGAGCAAAATTTCCGCTGGCTATTGCAGTGGGTCCGTATGTGTATTGTTGCAATTTCAGAAATTCCCATTATCGTGGAGCGCGAAAAGGAGAGAAATAAGAAGCGGCGGACAATAGCAGTTATGGGCAGCGTAGCGAGTGCGGGCCGGATTGTAGGGGGCCGCGGTAGAGGTGGCGGCGGGCGCGTGCTATGCGCCTGAGCCTGACACGCAAGGAAAGGAAAGTTAATAAGTTTCTCTCAAATATTTCATTTTTATGACAGCTTTTATTTTTTATTGCCGACTGTACTTTTCTTTAAACATCCATCAACTACATATCGAGACAATTTTAAAGAGTTCAAACTTGGTAGGATTAGGTTATTTTATTACTGAATTATTTAGATAATCACCTCACCTTCCAGCTCCATTATCAGACCAGCTTAATGGTATCAATATATTGCATTGTCACTAAACTTATGTAAGTATGCTAAATTTTAGCTTAATTGGAAAACAAAAAGTGGATCAAATTCAACTTAATAGATTTGACCCGAACAAACATAAATATACAATAGGTACATTGAAAGTTATATAAATGGCGATGGCAGCAGTCCTTCCAAAAAAAAAACTTGAAATTGCTTATACTGCTTGATTTACGTAACGTACTTTACAGCTTGCAATTAGACTACTTAAAACAGTCCTGCAGTTGACTGTTGAACATAGGCCTAGCCTGTGGTGTGGTACCATTGATCGATCTTCAGCTGTTCCTCTCCATTCATCTACACCGCTAATCTATATATACAACTTACCGCTTCGTAACAGGGTGCAAACATAGAGTATACTACTTTTTACTTTGGAATCTATCTATCTCAATAGTTAACTGTTCTAGGACAGATGAGAGCAAGCCACTTCTACTTTTTCTTATTATCTTGTTAAGCTTCGTTGATAATTTTGGTTTTTTGCCCACCAATCATTTCGACCTAGACGGATACGATACCTCAAAGATAAGTAAGTATACGTTAGTCCTCTAATATCAATGGATTTACTAATAAGTTTTCCAACGAAAACTTATGTTTTTCCGATACAGACGTCGGTATCAACGAATAATGATGTCATATATAAAGGCCTAATTTCCGTCGGCTGTCCACGCGATCGACTGTCACCTAGCAAACAATCTCTGTTACTATGGCAGCCATATATAAAACTGAGTATTAATACGTGAAATCTGAGCACCCTTCACACCCTCACCACATGGGCTGCCCGCTCCCGCTCCTGGTCGGCACAGCCGTCTCCAAGCAACGTCCTCGCATGGCCGCGTCGCTTTATACTACAATCAGTCGTGTATCACACAGCTGAATGAGAGCCTTTGAACAATAATTAAAGCTTCATACTTTTAATCCGTGCAGTTATTATGTTATATTTTATGGGATCGCCTATGTGAGTGTAGATGTATACTTGTGTAACTCGAAATTGATTAAAAGTATGCGAAATTTGACTAGGAAACTTTAGGAAACGTTTATTAAAAGCATATGCTAAATGAAATAACGTTTTTACAATTCCAATGGTTTCTTGTGGCACGGCGTTTATTTGGTTCTCAGCCATAACATGCGGGCTCGGATTTTAGCCCGATTATTACAAGAAACATTTAGTAATGACAGTTGGGCCAGGGTACTCGAACTCTAACAAATCAGTATTTACCTTTTGTCAGCGACGTTGTGTCCAAGGAAATTTGCATCCCTTATCCCGTTTAAAAGAGAACTTAGAATCGGACCAGAATGCAAAGTAAAATGTAGTTTAGGGGTATTTTCAAGCATTAAAAATTACTTGGGTTAGTGGTCGTCAAAAAACTGTCGATTAATGTTAAATGGCATATGTTCCGTTACCTAATTGACAGGATAAAAGTTATTTGAAATACCTATAACTTAAGTTCCGCTTAGCCGTACAATTTTAAATGAAATGCTCTTAGATGCGATATCTGTAGCTACAACTATACTTTGAAAAATTGTTGAGGAATTAACAATCCGATATCGAGGAATGAACAGTATAGTTGTAGCTTTAGGATTTCATAAAAGATGAAGGAACAAATTTTAATCATCATTGAACTGGAAGATGTCCACAGCTGGACATAAGCCCATACGAAGGACCTCCAGAACAACCGATTGTGTACTCCCTTCATCCAACGGTGTTCTGCGATATGTACGAGGTCGTCAGTTCATTTTATTGGAGGCCTTAAAACGCATCTTCTGGTAATTGGTGGCCAGTCAAGAACCTTTCTGCCCCAATGGCCACAGGTTCGACAGCCAAATGTATTATTTGCAAGAGATTGCCAAATAATTAATTAAAAACTTTTTTATTCTTCGATACAAATTGCGAATTATACTATCAATGCGTATTAATATAATGAATTGCGCATGTGAGGTTTCGTTTAATTAGTAGCTTTATTATGCTATCATTTCCTTCTAACATTTTTTCCTATTATGTATCATTTTCGCTTCAGTCAATTTGCCTTTGATTTTACTTGCTATAGAATCTTCCTAATTGCTCTTTTTAAAAATTATGTCATTAAAAGTTCCACAATAAAAAAATTGTACCTGGTGTTAACTTTTGTTAAGTGATTAGATATATGATTAGGACTGATATAAGGTGAAGTTAGGTTAGCCAATTACATTAGGTTGAAACGGAAGCTGAAATACAGTTCGTAGGCACAATGTCACTATCAAGCACTGACAGACGGCACACAATCTAGGTAGTACACGATAGATCAGTCTGGGATGACAAGCAGGAAATGAATGAAATGGCCGAAAGACCGCCAGCCCGGTGGGACTACACCTCATAATCTATTCCTGTCGCATATTGACTGCCCACATATTCCGCTATACTAATGCGATATTAAATCTCACCGCTTTTGATCAAAATTAGTCTCTGTGATCTGACGTGCTTTGAAAGAATGACTAGGCTTAGATGTGATGCGACTAAGTATATATTTTATGAACTATTTTGGTCAGTCTTAATGAAGTGCGTGGTTGATAACTAGTCATTAAAGAGCATTTGAGTATTTAACTTTTTATAATCTTATATCAGTAGGTAGGTATGGTCTTAGTAAAAATATCAGTCGTATCCTGTCTGTGATTGGTCCTTTGGGCGGTGGGGGATTGTTGAGAGATGGCAACGAAAATATTAATACGTATGATATCATATAAAATAAATTTATCCATTAGATTAGCGGCATTATACTCATGCGTCCGTTCTTTTCAAAGGGCATTTCTATTAATACTTTCAATGAGTTGTATTAATATCATTAGTAGAATACATTTCTATGAAAGTCACTTTCCCAAAACTCCACAAAGGGCCTAAAAAACTCATTGAGTTTCCACTTCAATAGTCGACGAGTCCCCTTTCCGCAAAAACAACTCGCTATGGGAACTTGGTCAGCATCAATTACTTACTTCGAAAACCCTAATCCCAGGGAAGTAGAAGTCCCTATACTACTTATTTTAATATCTGCCTGGCTTATGTAGTGATGTTGCACTTTGCGCCATTTCATAATTGTATGAGCGTTTCGTTACTTTTCATTCATCCCTTCCTATTTATAAGCAAGCTATTTGTATACGATGTATAATAGTGAAATTTGAATTATAGTTAAATGAATACAGGGTTTGTAATTCAACTATACCGGCAACTTAAATAATCAAGTATCCAAGCGAAGTTCATAAGCGTGTTCCCCCTTTAATGTCTGTAAGCGCATTCCTTTTGTGCCTGCATTCAAAAACCACAAAGAGGCGGCGCCTATCTCATACCAAACCTGGGTAGAGGCGGTGGCGGTGCAAAAAGGCTTTCTGCGAGTAAAAAGCCGCCGATCGATTGGGTATTCCTCCGCCTTCTAATAACATTCCAGGACGATATTTCACGCGCACCTCGATCGCAACCGTGTACACCACTTAGTTCGACACAAAGCTACATGGACGATTTATTGTGTACAGCCTTCTGGCAGATAAAGCATAGACAATGGGCTGTCAGATGGCGCGGCGATCGTCGATCGGTGGCAACACGTGTATGCTTTTAGCTCTAGACTTCGACACCCAATTACGTGCTCGCTGTCGTCCGCATCATTCATCAACAGCAAACGAGCGATTTTTTATTAAACAGACGACGAAGTGAGGGAAAAACAGGGTGACTTCTAACGAGTAAATGATACGGAGAAGTTAGTAACTGCCGCCGAGATAATTAAGAACACACTTACGTACCTTACACACACAAATATGGAAATGGAGAGTTAGGGTGAGGACTGTGAAAAAATCATCCAATTTCAAAACAGTAAACCGCATTGCAGAAAAGAATTATTTGCAACAAAAAACGCAGCGTATTTTTAGGGGAACACATTCCGCAAGATTCATATTTCCGTTCCAGTCGCCGCGTGCAACTAATTATGTCACTTATATTAACAAAAAAAGTTAACTGTTCACTTTTATCTTGTACCTTAACATCGGGAGGGGAGTTAATTGTGTAAAGAATTTCATAAAAGCTGTAAAACTCGCATTGTGATATAAAAGGTGAAGTTGAAATAATAAAAAAGTGTGGGCGCGAGGTTTGCGGCGATAGCTACGTCATTAAGCGACACGCGCTCGCTGCCGCGGCTGTAATGCGTTCACGTCTCACGCGCCAGTAGTCACATTACGCGACATTTGCACCACCATGGATATGATAAAATCTTGGGCTGTCTATGCAAATAAAGATTGAGGTTTATTTTGCGGAAATACTTATCCACGTAATACAAGTGAACTCGAGCCATCCCCGTGGGAGGCGGAGACTATAAACCTTTAGTTGCCACGATGCTGCAGACAGTTGTATATTCTCACTTCCATATCACATCAGTGCTTGCCATAATATGAACGTAGATATACTGGAATTCTTCATTTACACATCGTCGGATCGTCCTTTAGAATAAGGTCAAATATGAATTTCGTTTGAGCGTAAATCTCAGTAATCACGAAGCTGGAAAATTAATTTAATATAATCACACTATCAATATTTCAGTCTGCGTTCTGAGACAGCTTTTGAACTTGAAATAATATGCTAGAAACTCGTCACACGTCAAATAAAGACTGATCCAAATAGTCTATACCAAACATATAAAGGTCGAAGAACAATCAATTTTGTTTTGTAGTACAAAAATAATAGTCTGTTCGTCGCCGCAGCCTTTTCCCCCGTGACATCTATCGAGCCGCGTCGTGTGTCACAATGCCGATAGACATCAGTACCCGTCGCTACGTAATGCTAAAGTGATTTTTATTACATTCGATTCGGTTGCTTTGTTCATATTCCGAGCACTTGTATCACAATAATTCTTGTCGGGTATTGTGGTGGAAAAACGTATTTGGAAATTGCTTTGAGCACAAGAATTTCGTACCGCGTATTGTGTTAGCTATCCGTTACTACTGAAGCCATATTGGTAATAACGTCCAATCATGCCCATTATTATGATCTTACAGTTAATACAATACATATTCATGGTCCTCGATGAGTAAGTACCTACAATGGTTGTTTGAATACGTTGATGTTTTTGTCGTATATGGCAGCTGGCTAGTTGCAATGCTAAGAACTCGTTAAAACCTTAAATTAATTAAGGTCCTTGCCTTTTGTCGCGACAGACTCGCAGCAGATGCAAAGGCACGCGTGGGCATGTCTGCGGACCGTGTGGGCCCTGCATTCTGCAAGTTCGATACGGTTTCTATCGCTACTAGTAAGTGCATGCAGCCTTATGATGCGTCGGCACGCGACATTTTACACGCTTTAACGAACATGCTTTCAGTCTGTCACTACAGATAGCCGAGCTTTAATCTAATTTGACGCCAATCATACGCCATTTCAACAAAACCTAATTAGTGAAACGTCGTCAACAATAATGAGTAAAGAATATCTACCATCTAATTCATTTAAATCCGTAGTTACGCATAAAGCGAGCGAAGCAAACGTCTGGAGCATACCTAGTCCGAATAGAAGCATGTTACTGAAAGTGGCAGTTGAACATAAAGGAATGGAGAACGGTGTACCTCGAGATAGGCACTCTATGCAGGTTTGTAATTTTAGATAGGTATCGAACCTCCCCCGACGGCTGCCTACCCTGCAGCGGATTAGAATGAAAATACAACGCTTTATTATCTTCCCTTTGACCGTACGTCTTACCTTTGCGAATCTGTCGTTTCCCTTCTTCGTTAAAGGTGAATTTATTGTTGTTTTTGTAATCCTAACTCTTTTCTCATTTAATTACCTTGTTAAAGTCTTTTAATGTTTTGAAGATGTCTAATTAGGGCGAGGACAAGCGAAAGTTGTAGTACGGAAATATTATCGGCTTGTTTTGTAACGTGAGTGGACGAGTCGGAGGGTAAGCGGCGAAGGTTTAGCAGCATGTCTGCGTCGTCGCGGCGCGATACGGGATCGAGAAGGATTTTATTAGGAACACGTTTTCACCGACTGGATCGTGCTACAGGCGACATTTATCTCCGCGGGGGTGTCTCTTTGTAAATCGTTTGCGGATGAAAGATTTTCCTCCTTTTATTATTTTACATGTAATTTATGGCACTTCTCGGGTTTATGGTTTCCTCGATTAAAAAGTCTTCAGGCTCAAAAGCCAGCTGAGTTAAGAGCGGCGATATTTGAATAGATTCTTAAAAAGAAAAAGGAATCGTTTGTAATAAAAATGTTACGTTTCGCGAACATTCAACATGCAAGTTATATTGCAATGTTTAATGTAGCTTCTTTGCACTTTCTGTCTAATGTCTGCCGCCTATCTCTTTTAACTTAGCTGCTTATAGTCCATTGGACTGATCACAGATGCAACTACAGAAAAAAAACTCTGTCTTAAGAGTGTAAGATAATATTAAAGGAAATACTATACCACTAAATACATACATACGTCCATTTCTATGCTACATCAAAATGACTTCATAAATAATATTTATGAGTAGAATAGCAAATTTTAAAAAGCTGCGGAAAAGGGAAAGCTCAACTTTGAGTTGTTTTTTCTAAACTGCCGGCACAAATACAAAGTGCACAAAGTAAACTAAGTTAGATATTATACGGAGCTACACACGCGGTGTTTCGTATTTCAGCGATTTAATGCGAGCGAGTGCGGAGATCAAAGGGCCCTTATGCATCATATTAAAGTTTTATTCGACGCCGCGCGGTCCCCCAACAAGGCAATTTCCTTTTCAATTACGCCTACTTGAAATAAAAATACAATTTTTATTTAGGTCGTGGTAATTAAAAAGGGATTCTGTAATCAAAAGGTAGACCGTCAGTTCCGGTGCTCCTCTTAATTTTGCTTCCGTTTGTTGGCAGGGTAGAGCCACGCCTTCGGCGAAGGAAAGGGTGGTCGGCACAGCATGTAGCCCGCCCATGGATGATCATGTTTCAGCAAATTTAAAATGCAAGGCACCTCAAGGCAGCGTTGTTAATATTTAAATCGCTCCCAAAACATTAGGACAACCAAAGGCTCATTAAAATTTTCTAAAGGCGTCTGGGCACTCAACTTAAATTGTAGGTACGTACGTAAGGTACATTATTTCAGGTACGGTATGTGAGTTATAAACGTAGATGTGTGTTTGAGACACCTTTCTATCAGCTGCAACAGTACATGGTATAGGAAGAATAAGTGCTGGAAGAAGACATAGACATTTTTTATCCCTGGATAATGCACGGTTGTTGAAAAATTACAAAATTACCCTTGACGCTGCGCTGGAGCGAAGAAATTCACGGAATAACCTAGTATGCCTACAAGGAATAATGTAATATCAAAATATTTTCATCTATACTATTATAAAGTTGTTAAAATGAAATGTCTGTACATTAAAAATATTAAAAAAAAACGGACTATTTGGTTGTCGCTCAGTGGAAAAATATTTTTTTTTGGGATTTTTCGTATGTCGTTGTGGCTTCATCACGTCAAATCGGCTAAACGGAATTTCAACTATTTTTGATACACGGCTAGCTGGGTATCTCCAAATGGTTATAGGATACCTTATACCCGACTACGCTGAAAAAAAAAGAGGGTTATGATTTTTTTCCCCTCTGCTGACGAAGTTGCGGCCACCTTTTAGTACAAAATAAAATTGGTACCATATTCAATATCAACAGGTTGGTATCCATGGATGTTAGCAAAAAAAGAGGTGTAGTTTCAAGTTCCTAGTTAGTAGAGATCGATGATGTAAATAAGTTGTGTTTATGTTCCGTCTTGTTTAGCTATAGAAAACGTCAGTTGAAAAATTTCAAACACACAAGTTGTACATGATATGAAACCTTGTATATGCTCATATATATAACTAGAAGAACTTCGTTCGCGGAGGAGAAAAAGTCATGACTCCTCTTTTTATCTTTAGATAGGTAAAAAGTATCGTATAACCATCTGGAAATACCCAGCTACCCGTGTACCAAAAATAGTTGAAATCTGTTTAGCCGATTTTGCGTGATGAAGCCACAACGACACATACAAACATACACAAAATCCAAAAAAAATTTTTTTCGTTTTAGTGAACTCCAAATAGTCCGTAACAATATTTTTTTTTTAATATCTTCAATGTACAGACATTTCATTTTTACAACTTTATAATACTATAGGCTTCGTACGGATGTACTAAGTAAGAAGATGAGATCTGAACTTACCTTTACTGTATGGACCACGCTATAAAATATTTTTTCTTACATTTTTTGTCTCACTCACTCACTTCTTACGTGCAGATTAACCCAAAATTTTGTAGTATATTTTCTTGTACAGACAATTACAAACACAACAAAAAAAAAGAATGAACCATTAAGGTGCAATCATTCTGAAGTGATGCGCGAACATACATTTCATTAGTCGATTTTTATTCATAATAGATAGATATAGATATACTAGAAGATGCCCGCAACTTCGTTTGCGGCGGAGAAACAGTCATTACCCTTCATTTTCTCTTTACCGTACTCGGGTAAAATGTATCCTATAACCATCTGGAGATTCCCAGCTACCCGTGTACCAAAAATTGTTTAAATCCGTTTAGCCGATTTTACGTGATTAAGCCACAACGACACATACAAACATACATAAAAAAAAAAAACATCTTAGTGACCTCCAAATAGTCGGTAACAATCAATTTTTCGAAAATATCTTTAATGTACAGACATTTCATTTTCACAACTTTATAATAGTATAGATATACATATATACTAGCTGCCTATTCCGGCTTCGCAAGGGTGTACTAAGTAAGAAGATGAGACCTAAACTTCCCATAACTGTATGGACCGTGTTATGAAATATTTTTTTTAAGATCTTTCTTACATATTTTGTCTCACTCACTCACTTATTAAGTGCAGATTTTCAAACCCAATTTTTTTTAGTATATTTTCTTACATAAAAACCTTGCACAGACAATTACAAACACAACAAAAAGAATCAGCCATTTAGGTGCAATCGTTCTGAAGCGATGCGCGAACATACATTACATCAATTGATTTTTATTCGTATAGATAGATACCTATAGATTTAAGAGCGTATACAACTTAGTTTCAGTGTTAAAAAGACTGTATAAGTTCTTACACAGTTTGTGTGATACCGATTAAACCCTATTGATTCCTTGAATGCTATGCAAGAGCTGTTACTTGTTCACTTCACGAGAACAGTTGAAGAGCACTCAGAGACAGTCAACAAGGATGGTGCTACGGTACAAAGCGAGTCGGATGTGCGACCGATTGGCGCTCGACTCGATCGCGCTTCCTGTGCCTGCGCTGCGCGTCGGGAAACGCCATGTGCTGTACCTACTTATTGCGCCATTCTTACGAGGCTTCCGGATTTACGGGATAATGCCTGGAGGCTTATTTGTTGCATAGATGATTCAATTCGAGGACTTGTACCAATTGTTACATCTATACTATTATAAAGTTGTAAAAATGGAATATCTGTACATTGAAGATATTTTCAAAAGAAATGAATGTTGCGGACTATTTAGAGTTCACTAATATGAATTTTTTTTATTGAAATAAAACAATTTAACGGATTATATCGCGTATATTATCTCATTTTAGTTCCCGACGTTTCGGAAACTTTCCAGCTTTCCATGGTCACGGGTGGACTGAGAAAAGATGTATTTTCCTCTGTCAAAGTTACAATTTGTGCAAACTACCCATTTTTTTGAAAAAACACAAATAAAGGTGTACATACATGCCAGATGGGCCTAAGCTGTAAAGACAGTTACACATGTGCCAGAAGGGCTTCATTATTTTATTCTAATAATTTACCAAGCAGCATTTCAGATAAGCTTATCTGTTTAAAAGTAGTTTAATAGTCTCTGTTTTTTAAATATTATAATTAGTAATGAGGTAGCCTGGGAGTTTTTCTTAGCAGCGTTTCTTTTCTCCTCAGTACGCCTCATTTGTGAAATGCTGCTTGGTAAATTATTAGAATAAAATAATTAAGCCCTTCTGGCACCTGTGTAACTGTCTTTACAGCTTAGGCCCATCTGGCATGTATGTACACCTTTATTTGTGTTTTTTCAAAAAAATGGGTAGTTTGCACAAATTGTAACTTTGACAGAGGAAAATACATCTTTTCTCAGTCCACCCGTGACCATGGAAAGCTGTAAAGCTTCCGAAACGTCGGGAACTAAAATGAGATAATAAACGCGATATAATCCGTTAAATTGTTTTATTTCAATGAGTAATAATCGCGGAAACAGAAGAAAATATTATGAAAAATATTTTTTTGGATTTTTTGTATGTTTGTATTTGTATGTGTCGTTGTGGCTTCATCACGCAAAATCGGTTTAACCGATTTCAACTATTTTTGGCACACGGGTAGCTGGGTTTCTCCAGATGTTTATAGGATACTTTTTATCCGACTCCGCTGAAGAAAAACGAGATGTTATGAATTTTTCCCCTCCGCGTACGAATTGCGGGCATCTTCTAGTTGGCAATAAAGGGAAATTTGGAGAAATATGCAGTCTTCGATGCAACGTCTCTAATTCATCTTTGAATATATATATTTTCTAGCATAATACTTATTTTCAACAGAGCTGTAATAAAAAAGTTTTTATAGTTCTCTAGTTTTTAAAAGGGTTTCGCAAGTCGTATAAAAACTGGAATCATAAAACATTAACAGAAGTGATGCTATCGGGCTAATATTGTATGAGGTGTGAACAAAATTTATGTTCAGTGCCAAGAACGTGGTGCCGCATCGAAAAATCTGATAGAATTTAATGTTAAAAAGTCTTACAAATATAATTTTTCAACACAAGGTATTTATTGCCTATGTTTTCCCGTGGTTCCTTCCCCTTGGCAAGCATTATTGGGTTAATTTATTTAAGTATTTATTAATTTGTCACTCTTGCATTTTTACGGGAAATGTAACATACGTTATTCCCCAGCTAACATGCTACTTCTATGCCAAAGATCACGGCCAATCTATCGTTCCGTGAAAGAAAAATAAACAAAAACATTCTTGATAATAATAGGTATAAAAATTGAGGCGTAGAAGGCATGATCTTTAAGAGGTTAAATTTAAAATAAATCCTATACTTTCGCATGTTGTACATATTTGCGATGATTGTGCTACTTTCGGATAGCAAATAATTTTGACAGTTCCGATCCATCGAGGACATATATCATATATTTGAATGTTTATTCACCCGATATGCACTTTAAAGTTGGGATATTGTGTACTGACTAATAATTGTTATTTTTTCAACGCAGTTTTGTATTAAGTTAAATGTGTCGATGAATTTAAATGTATCTGTATTGAATTTATCTATTCAGAATTCAAAAACGTATTAAAATAAGCAGCCTCAAAATATACATTCGCATTGCAACGACGCTGCAGTCGATGCCCAGAGGCCAGAGGTATGACATTACTTTCCATTGTTTACAAGGAACGGAAGCAGTGCTCAACTTCCTTAGGCACCACTCCTTTAACTAATCAATCTATTTTCGTCTGAGAGAGAAGAGTACCGGAGCGATTTATCGCGATGACCTGATTGGATTTATATTCGTGTCACTTATGAAATACGCTTCACGTTCCAGATGTTGAGGCGAGATTATATTCCGAAATAGTCCTATTTATCTATTCTGAGATTTTTTTTCCTACTCCATACCACCGATTGGCAATTAGATCGGAATTCGTTTATGTTTCTAGTTTATACGAAGAGATTATTTTTAATTAGGCAATTATTTTAGATTAGATCAGATCGACGATAAAATCATTATTTAAATCATAATAATACGGATAGAAGCTAAGGTATCAAGCTTTAATTTGGAAACACAATGAAATACTACGCTGGATCTTGAATTTTATGAAGAGATAATGTCCTCGAAACGCCAGAGACCCTCTTGAAATATTCTAAGAAATTTGCGATTCAAATGCGCAAAGCCGTTTTAAACGCCTAACAAATTAAAGGCGGACTCGTTAAAGCTATAATTACTGTTTATGTGATGGAATACCTCCCCGTAAATAACTAAAATAGGTATCCGACGCCTTGGCCAAAATCTATGAATCGTTTTCCACTCTGTCATTAACAGAAAAGTCGAAAAGTGAAACAAAGGTTTAGCGTATGAACTTTTCAACGAGGAATGACTTTTTATCGTACCTATGGATGAAGTTGAGCTGCAAGCTTATGTTTTAATATTTTACCAGAAGCTTCGCGCTGAATCGTCGAATGCGCAAACAAAGCAGGCCCGTAATAACCGTGTCGCGGGAACTGCGGACCTGAAAGCCTCATAATCCGACGCTGCTTCGACAAGCTACGCTCGCGCCACTCAGGGCCACTCCGCTGCGTTTTTAAGACATCCCGCGTTTAGATTAGCGCTGATAGAGGTAGATAAGTCGACTTGACATCTTTTTCCCAGACCCTCAATGTCCGTCGGGAAGAAAAATAAGCAGGCGAGAGATTTAATCTGTGAGCGTTTCCCTGTCTGTTTAAACAGGAGTCACAGGAGACGGGCGTCTTATCGACGCGGCCCGTACCTATTTGCCAAGCCGCGCCGCGCGGCCGGCGCCCGCACCGCTCCTCGCCGTAACTTCCCTTGTTTGCAAACTCGGATTGGATCTCGCGTTCTACTTTCACATCCGCAATCTAGTTTTATGACTTTAAAATGTTGACGCCGCTGACCTAAACACGACTCGTGACTTTTGTGTGCCCGTTCCTTCAGCTGATCGTGACAAATGCGTGGCGCATCTTCGGCTCGATGGTGTTATTAATCACCCTGATGAGTCATTGTATGATATCGTATGTATTTAATTTAATAAGAGAATATGGATTATTCCATTCTGAGAAATAACCGATTGGTCGGCGGAGCGATAGGATGTCGGCGACTTCACAGTGGGAGTCCGACATGACAATGAGATTCAAAAGACGTTTATACGCGACAGCCGTGCCGAGCAGTGAATGCCTCTGACCAATTGATTTTAACACCGCTTTGTATACCCATAGAAAATGTTACTCTTGCAAGTGTTGCAAGTTTTCAACACACGTGTCATGCTTTAGGTTGAACATTCATCTGCTCGACATGTTTCCTGTGAACTTTAATCATGAGCAGCCGCGACGCAATTCACACTCACAGTTGTGTTGAACAGTACTCAATATTAATACATCCACTGCTGAACATAGGCCTCCTCTAATGAGCACCACAATGACCTATACTGCGCCGCTCGCATCCAGTGAACTCCAGCGAACTTCCCCATATCTATCATAAGATGTTTTATTTCTGTGATGGTTTACTTTATTCAAAATTCATGTCAATTTGAGACTTTGTGACGAGTTTGCAAAGTTTCAAATTGATGTTGACTTTTACTTGTATCATTTCAGCAGTAGATATCAATTTTGATATGTATCAAAGGGTTAAGGAGGTTTAAAGCGTTCTGTAATCTACATATGAGCATTAATAATTTATTTTCGGTTAGGTTTCACGTTGAAAATTTCTACAGTCAGTAATTGAACGGCGTTTGAATAAGGTTTATTTAGATCTGGAAGGCGTATTGTAAACACGAGTAGAAGCATCAACAAATGCACTTGTAGACATATGTTGGGGAACAAGTGCAGCGCACCGGCACGCAGGAGCGTGGGTCGCCCGCGCCGGGCGGCGACGCCAGCGCCAGGCCATTATTATCGTAATCAGTATTTTGACTTAGGCTCTCCAATGGCTCTTAATGACTGAAATAAAATCAAGAGTCTGAAATAATGTGTCCGAATTTTGACTAGTCATAATCGCAGTTTTCTACGAAACCATTGGTTTTTCAGGTTTTTACAAATCAAACCTAACCTAGCATAATGGGTTCTATAGGATGACCTTTAAAATGATCATGAAAATATAAAGGTTTACTAAGTACATTATGACTTACAAATTATTTATATTGTATTGCTTATGGCTAACAAAGGGATTCATTTTCCGCTATTTTCTGTTCTCTCTCAAAGAGCTGTTCTTAGTTCTGTTTTGTTACTTATTAGGAGGGGAAACCTTGGCCTGCAGGAGTGTGAGGCATTATCATTGGTGTAAGCGCTGTATATGCGATCAAGTAGAGTAGAGTGATAAAATATGTTATTTTTGTTTGTACAAATTGAACATTGACTTTCTGGCTTTAGGATGATTTGACCAATTTTGGCAGGATGGTCCGAAAATAATCCATTACATGTTAGAACATATTTTATACAAACGAATGTCTAGATTTCAACTTGCCATGTCAAGCACCAACGCACGATGTTAAATTCAGCCAATTAAAATAGTGACGAGTGCATACATATTACCAATTAGCGACACTGAACTTTAAACAAAAGAAGCAATAACATTGGATTATAGAATCAAAACCATATTTTTAAACATAATAAGATTCGAAGTAAGATTTGGATTTTTATCGGTTGACTGTGATTGATTTTAAGTGTGTACTTACACTGTACACTGACATCTTGTTCGGTGCAGTCAAAGTGCTGTGTATAATACGGTAACTGTGGCAGCACGGCGCGGGCGCGGGGAGAATGACGAGCCTTTGTTTAGAGCATAAAATTATACGACATCAGTAAATTCTTTGTTTACCCAATAAATGAATGCGCCCATACGTCGGTAAGAGCGATCGACCCTGCGTGACTCGAACTTTTGCTTCACAGTTTTGAACTTATAATGCAGTTCTTCAACGAACCATATTGAATTACATAGGGATAAAGCATCGTAGACCGAAAAAAAGAACGTATTATAACACTATTTTATTTCCCAAGATGGGATGGTACAATACAGATTCTTGTTTTGTTAATTTAAAAAAAATTTCAACGGAATCCGTAAATAGACAAGAATCTTAATAAACCATGTCTCTAAGAATAAATCCCCTAAATAAACCGGGCATTGTCAAAACACTCGACTCCACAAAAGTTGAAAGGAGAAATGTCAACTCTTTCTCAGATAATTCCCATTATCTGGTTTTACCTGAGGACAGATTTATCTAACAATGGAGGCAGATGTCCCGCAAAACAAACTTGACAAACCTAAATCATCGGGGATGAAAAAAATCAGCATTAATTATACAACATAGTCCGTTGCGGTGGTGCGTAACAATAAATCGTCATCAATGACGGGGACCGCGGTACAAAATAGAGAAGGGAAAATCCTTATAATATCAATTACCGTGACTGCTTTTTTAATCCCAAAAAAATCACTGTGACTTTGTTACACCTGTTACAGAGGCTACCTTAATGCTACATACCGTATTTTTACCAGCGGGGTTATTGCCTAACGAAATTTTGACACTTGGTATCCGAATCAACTGTCATAGCCCATACAAAATCATGACACTTGATTCCGATTGCGAGCGTCAAACGCTGTATGCAATATGGGAGCAGATTCTTATATATGATAGCGACTTTGAACAAATTATTTGCAAAAGCGTTTCGGAAATAAATGGTAACCAGCGTCGCAAGCTGAATAAAAACACTATGGGATTTTGTAACGTTCTTCGTAACAAGTAACAGTGAATACTTTTAGACGGCCGATAACTGTGTTCTTTCGTCGTGGTATTATTTATCACCCACCTCTATTACAAAATGTTAATGCCGCATATTATGTCGGACAACAATGACGCATTGTGCAAAGACGGTACTTTGGAGACAAAACTTGCGAACGTGTTTGTGTTTTGTGCCGTCGCCGTGTCGGATCAGGCTCGGAGCACATCTATCAGAACTCCATTTTTTGCTGCCGTGCTATTTGATCATCGGCGATGTGTTGTCAAATACGGCATGTCTAATGTTGGTAGTGAATGGAGTGTTGCCATTTTTATGTATAAACTAGTTTACTTATCCTTTGGGAAACCGTATTTTTTTTTGGAAGGTGTAGCCTTTATTTCTCATTGGTACATAATATGTCCATGCACATAATGGCGCTGATATATGACTTCATGGTCAGGTCAACGAAAAAGAAAGGAATAAAGCTATAATTAAAAATACGTGTAGGTACTCTTCCACACTTCTAATATGGGTAAGTATTTTTTATAGCGCAATCTAGATCAATATTTAGAATATTTATTTGGTGAGAAGTGTTATATCCGATCATGTTCATTTATTAAGTTTTATCTTTGCAATTTTTTCTCTTAGATAATTTATACCTACTTTCGGAGATTATTTCCGATTTCATTCAATGAAAATATTGAAGACACCTGTATTCATCAGTATACATTTTGTAGTTTTGAGTAAAATGCCTGTGACATACGGATGGACGGACGGACATTGCGTTTCTATGGACAGATATTGCCTGACTTTGAAAGTCATTTCAGACATTCCTAATGCTCAATCCCTGTTGGTCATTTATAAATATATTCTGTTCATATTTATGAGATGCTATATTTATTGACAATATAAAAATATGGACGCAAGTTCCAAATTTAACATGAGTTAACTCCCATAATCATAACGTGCACAACCATTTTGGAAGCACATTAACGCTAAGAGCTTAATTAACATCCAGTTAATTTGGACGCATCTATGTTGCATAAAATCATCTATCACCTGAATTACTGGGGGTAATCGGGTAATTAAATTCAAATCTCATATATTTATCAACTTTTTCTAGTATAATTGAAATCCCAATTGAAATGGCTGATGTATTTTTTTAAAAGAGACTACTTAATATTAAGCAACTAAGAAAGCTCTTTAAATATTTTGTTTTATAATATTTTATTAAATTATATAGTGCATTTCTGTGTCTAGTTGGGGTTCAATTAGAAGCATTAGTAATTTTACATTCAGCTTTACACATACTTATACTCCATCAATATATTTTTAAAGGTATGTTGAAGTAAAAAGGGAGTAACAACATATAAACTCAATACGTTCTTTTATACCTTATCCGTCGGGCAGTATTTTGCGTCCCTACCTGCTTGCGGATAGGTCGCGACTCGCGACTGGGAGCGGATTAGGAATCGTCCTTCAGTCGTGCTCCTTTAAAGGAGCCGATATTGTAGCTTATGCACGACCGCTCGCCGAAACCTCGCTTCTTTCTTAAGGCGGATTCCGGAATATTTGATTAGGGAACTCCTTATCTGGCTTTCACGAGCTATTAACATTCTTTCCGGATGGACGGGGAGCTTCTTAGAAACATAAGTTATTCCTGTCCTGGACCACAGGTAATGGGACTTTATGAGACGTATTGCGCATCCGGGTGATTAATTTATGTGTTTCGGTTGACGGCTGACGCGTCCTATATATGAGGTTGTGATAAAATACAAATATTGACCATGAGCTGTCAGAGCGGCTTAAATATTTAAAATATATCGCTCATAAAATGGTGATATTAAAGAACTAGCCTAGGTTTATTGACTAAAATTTATACCTACTAATGTTTAAAAAAAAATTGAGAGTGGCGAATGTGTATTTAGTTTTTAATATGGAAATACCATGGGTAGCAAAATTGACTCTTAACCGGTTGCACTACGTAGAAGTGTGAAACTTTGTTATTTACCTATTTATTAGAAACTTCACAACTAAAGGTAATAAATAAATAAAATAAATAAATAAATAAATATAACGGGACAATTTTTTCACAAATCGAACTAGTCCCATGGTAAGCTCAATAAGGCTTGTGTTATGGGTACTAGACGACGATATATTTAATAGATATATTACTTATATACATAGAAAACATCCAAGACTCAGGAACAAATATTTATGCTCATCACACAAATATTTGCCCTTACCGGGATTTGAACCCAGGACCTCAGCTTCGCAGGCAACGTTACTCCCACTGAGCCAAACCGGTCGTCAAAACCGGTCGGTAATAGAAAACATTGAACCAAAGAATTCAATCTACGATTTAGTATGAAGAAAATCCGCATTCATTTAAAAATACTCACTTATTTTAACTTGTCCTGTAGCAATCAAAATGAAAACAAAAAATATGTAGGTATATAAAAATTATGTTTTTTTGGAATTGCATAAATGCAAGTTTTTATTTTATATTGGAGTAATGGTTTTCTATCTTTAGATTTAAGTTGCGGACTTAACCATACTTGTCCATGTAAATTTCTTACTCCGTTTATTGCAAAAACAAGATAATATGAGGGATGAGTTTGATGTCAAAAAATGCCTTAGATATCGTCAATCGGAAACATGCTGCTTGCAGCTTTAAATATGCCGTCCTTCTGAGTTGGCATTCCGTTTGTCGCCAAGTTATGTTTGAACAGTTTAGGGATGTCATCCTATTGAGTGCGTAATGCGGGGCTATGTTGACGCGGCTTTATTTTTTATTCGACTACGGTGAAGCAAAAAAAAGATCCTTTTCTTATTATTTGTAAAGCAAAATATCCAGAAAATATAAATATTATGTCGTATGGAAAATATTTAATAATGCTAGGCTAACTAATATTACTATTGAAGTGCTTCAAACTGAGGTATATATGTTATTAGCAAAGTTATTATCTAATGGCGCAAAGTAATTACCCACTTTTGGAATACATTATTAATGCTCACAAATTTCACAATAAAATGTTTGGAGTCTTGGTTAGTTGCATCGATCTATGACCTTAGTTTCATCTACATACGTAGTGGCAAGATTACGAGGAACCAGGCGGGTTGCAAGTGCACTGACTCATTTGAAATATGATTGTTACGAGTAAATCAGAGATAATGAACTACATTTCATTCAAATAGAACTGCGACGTAAACCCGTGATCTTTCTGTTTAACGGATTGGAAACACTTTTGTTATCGTCTTTAATAGCTCGAGAAGCGATGTCGTTAAAACTCTCCCAAAACGATAAAATAGTGAGTCACTACAGTCCCGACCGCAGCTAAAGTCGGCAGTAAACTCCATGCTAATAAAGAACTTTTAAAAGCAAACATAGTGCGCGCGTCATTAAAGGTCGGTGGAGGGAAAACAGTCATGTTATTAGTCCAAGCACAGATGTCACCGTGGTTGCAACAAATAACTGCGATAGAGCTTTCGCAAAACGCACACAGACACACCAACAATGCCCGAACTATAATAACACAGCTGCGCAGCATTGAAGGATATCTTCAGCCCTATTAATACGTCTACATACGAGCTCTGTGCTACACAAAAGGATTTATCTCGTTAATTCACAAGTATTATTTACGATTCGTTTCGCCTCTTTAGCGAGATGATTTGCCGAGATAAAATTACGATATTACGCCCAATATTGTCTCATATTACGAATTGCGGAGCAATCGAGGTCGTTCGTGAATCCTATAAATCTTACGCGAACTGCGTTGAAACAAACTTCATTACGCAGAGTGCTTGCAAATTAATTGCATAAACTAGAAGCAATGTCTTCGAGTTATGATTTGGAACGCAAACAAGGGAAATTGTCTACAACTAACTGTTATTTGAAAGGTCGCTTAATCACTCAAGGGCACGGTACAGTTCAAACAGAAATATTAATTAACGTGGCGATTCCGGGTGACCTAATTCGGGAAGTTGGTCGTGTCTAAATAAACAATTTAACTGACGCAGTGTCCCGAATCCGCGCGATCGCGTCGCAGGAACTTTGCCGCTCCGTCTTGCCACTGCTCACATAATCCTCGTAGGTTGTGTATTTCAATTACACCAATCTATTTTAAATCTCTTGCCCTAAATTGGCAAGATCAAAACAAGGTTATTAGGTTATTGTCTTTGTAACTTGGATGTATATTCATTTGTTTATAGTAGGTCGGAAAAATTAGGTCTCGAATCTTCCCGTTCAGTGCATCTATCGATAGACTTGCAGATGATTTTATTGTACTGGTGTAATTTGATGTCAATGATATGATCTCATGAAAACAAATGTATGATACTAGAAGGTGCCCGCAATTTCATCGGTGGAGGAAAAAAAAACATAACCCTTTTTTCTTCAGCGTAGTCGAGTAAAAAGTGTCCTTCAAACATCTGTTGATGTCCAAATAAAACTTGTGTATCAAAAATAGTTGAAATCTGTTTAGCTGTTCTGGCGTGACGAAGCCATAACGACACATACAAACAATCCAAAAATATATATATATATGAAAGCATGTTAATTTTTTTATTGAACATACATTTTATTACAAATTTATAATGGTGTCAAGCTCGCAAGGTGTGGAGGTAGAAACTGTGACGTCATAAATATGGCGGTACAAATAAAAAACATTTTTCTATTGAATGAATCAAGCAGGGCGTCAAATAAATGTGCTTTATACTCATAAAGATTACAATTATGTATATAATATAAAATAACCTTTTAACTACGCAGTTAAACAAATTATTAATTAACGTTTGCAGTTTTTACAATTTCGTGTTAATTTTGAACGGCTCTTGATTTCATAATAATCATAATAAATCATTTATTTCAAGTAACTGTAACTCATTTAAAACGACTGGATGCATTATGGTAAAATATCAAATAACTCAGAATATCCTTTGTTAGCGTCTAATATTAATAAACGAGGAATATAAAAAAATAGAAAAGTCCATTTATTTGATAACCACACACGGTATATTAAAAACATTTTATTTGTATCGCCATTTTTATGACGTCACCGTTTCTACTCTCATAGTTTGCGCGCTTGTCATCTCATATATTTGTGTTCATGATGTCATTCTAATCGCATTGATAGCATCAATACTTTTACCCATACAGTACGAGTAAATCCTCTTTATTGTGTTTAAAACCTAAACAACGATCAGCTTTTCACTAATCTGCGGTCATAACTACACCGTATACATGTTGTTATGAGATCATTATAGTACAGAACCGGGCCGCTGAGTCGCGCCCGGCGGCTGAACAGTTCCTGGCTCAATGGCTGTATATGAAACACATTAAAAACAATTTAATATATGGATGTAGATAAACTAGTGTATGCGACTGTACATAATTAGGTATTCCTGTCATTATGTATCAGCTGCATAAACTACTAATACCCGAGATGACTTAGCGTCTTTTCAACATTTTGCCGATACTATAATCTACTTTGTTACAATATGTGTCAGATAAATAGTTTGATTTCGAATTTACTATTTTGATACAAAACATATCGTCACAGAATGTTTAGCAGTAAATAAAACCTGTTTGCTAATTTTAGATAATTAAGTTGCTGAGGCAGCGATTTATTGAGTTATTTACACGTGGATGTACATCGTTCATTTGGGGCAATGGGTCATACACGTACCCAGGGAGCATTCATTTACCACGATCTCTTTGATCGCACAATACCAAAGAGTGATGAATAAAATATATACCAATTCATTTGTAAGTCGAAAATTCCTGTAAATTATACGTAGCGAGCCAGTTACAAAAGCACAATATGTACGTTATGGATTTGCATATTCAGTAAAATAGCAGTAGAAACATTTCGTGCGCACATTTTTGACCGGCTTAATTACACTTTCATAAAGCCGTCAAAGAGGATCCGGATTATCCGGGGCGTCTAATAAAGGGTGATCTGGATAAAGCCTGGATCACGACACTACCAAGGCTGCAGTTTGCTTACAAAATATTATTTCGATAATTCGGAATACCAGAATGTATAGACACTTCTTACAACTCTATTAGACGAATCGAAACATATTTGGGTATACTTTCTAAATAGGAGGGCACCTACGAGAATCAGTACTAGCACAAACCTAATTAAGTAAATGTTAAAATAAATTCATCATTACGCATAATTAAGAACGTAAAAATGTGTATGTGCCCTTCATTCGCGCAACAACGCAGAAATATCTACTAACGTATAGGGACATTTTCTGGTGGCCTAAGGTTTGATAAAAGACGTTGCCCCGCGGGTAAATCTGAAGAATAAACCGAAAAGTAATATTTATAATGTTACAAAAAGTACGTCCCTACTGTGGATGAATAGCAAGTAATTAATGTCAAAGTTAATGAAAATTTGATCTCGGATTAATGTAATTTGGGTTAATAACATTGAAAGGTGACCGTAGGGATATTTATATGGGGTATTTCGAATAGGATGGGGCCAAGCGTGTGCCTGACGAACCGTGCAAAATGATAATTAAGAGAAACCGCCCAGTCACCGTTAATGTGATAGCACGTAAATTACACCCGCACTGTTTCCAACAATGCCCGCACTCGATATCTTTCATTAAAATTTGACAATCATTATTATATTCCAAAAACAAATATGATTTTATATCGGCTACTAATGTAGTGCAACTGGTATGCAGTTTCTTGTACTTACCTACATAGTGGATAAGCGCGCAATTTGCAAACTGCAAGCTCACAACTTTATAAATATTTTTCCAGTGCTGGAATCAAAACATAAAGGCAAGTGCATCCCGCTGCTCTAGTTAGCATGACACAATCGCAGAGTTGCCGGCTGACGCGGCAGACAATGCCATCCCTAAACACACACAACATGGTGGCGGCGGCACAAACACAGATATGACTAAAGTCACACATAACAAAGACGCGTCGTTGATTGTTGGGAACTTCTCTCCTTTATCTCGTCTACACTATTCTGATAAACGGATTAGCCTTCAGCTAGGAGGCAAATCAAAGGATCCGTGCCAGTCGAGCTTAACGAGATATGTATAATATAAATAATAAAATAAGACAAACTTACCCTTTGGATAGACTGCTTTCAGTAATTTATTTAAACGGAGGTAAGAACGAAATGAAAATCGACGAAACGGCACAATCGGCAGTTTTGAGAAACTTAATTGCAAAAATGAAAATACAGCGCAGGAGTTAGCCTGCCGTATACAGTTCAGTGTTCGTTGGAATTGAAGAACGTTGCGATATGAACTAAAGCGAACAATAAAAGGTAAATAATAACTCGGGGGTTGTTCCGAGCAAGTCAGTCGGAAGCGCGATGCCCGCCCGGAAACTGCGTAGCTCCAGATTCAATTTCCGCAACCGGTCCTCTAATAAGGCCACTATTGAGCCAGACTGAAAACATTATTTAAACGCTTTCAAACGAAAACATGAAAGGTAGGACTCGGCGCAACTCAATACTATACCGGAGTAGGTGCCAGTAGAGAATGAAGCCACTTTAAGTGCTAACTTCCCAAAAGTTTGCACGAGCGCTAGTGTTCTAGGGGGTTGAAGTCTCAAAATCCTAACCGGCTAAGGAAGTAATCAGAGCCGTGAAGACGAACTTATCCAGCAAAGACTACTGAGCTCATAACAAAGTTCAGGCGCTTGCGAAGTGTGAAAAATAAAAACTAATAAGCGATCGTTGGATTGCGTTTCAAGTGAGCACTGAGGATCTAAAGTTCGCTAGGCAGGACATAACTTGCGAGGGTTGGAGCTGGAAGCTCGCGGGCTTCCACAAAAGGAATATCCCGTGCAAGTAACCAACAAAGCGCCCAGTGCGCTGCGTAATTCGATATTCTCGGGTTGAATGATCCCATATCAACGCCGAGAGCCTTAATTCAGCTCTCGACGCGACATCGACAGACGCAGAGTGCACTTGGGCGTAAATAAAAAGTTGAACATCGGTGTAACGAGAGAGCCCGCAGACAATGACGCTAGACAATGTGTTAGCGAGATGACACTCCAGAGCACTAGCCGAGCGGCCCTCGCAACCTTAGAGTGTCACATTCTCGTGCACTTCTTTGCAGAACCCTAAGAATTTTCACTCGAGTTAATTTAAAAATAAAGATATGCGGGGGAGCGTTTCTCTCCCTTTGCTTTTTTCCATATCATTAGAGGATGAGAGTAAACGTCACTTTTCACGTTTCTAAACGGCTTTTTCGAATAGCGACTCACGGTACTGACTCCTTAGGAACCGAGTTACGTGATATAGTAAAATGAATTACGATTACGTACATCATAATTGTATTAAGTTATTTAGCCGTTGGTGATGTTTTTACGCTTTTTATTTAGATGGTAAAGACTGAGTAGTGCAAATGAATTTGTGATCAATTATTTTGAGCAATTTGTGTTGAATAGGCAGTGTGCGGTCTTGCGTTTGCGCGCAGTCCCACGGATCGACTGCAGGCCCATTATCGCTACTCGCTTAGTGCGGAGCGCCCTCCGCTAATGTCGTTCCACGTCAATCACGGTGCAGTGGTAATCATCGACATACCGGTGTTTCGGCACTTAGTTTTAAATGCTGAAACAACGCATATATGTATGCCTACTATATAGAACAAGTATATCGTCAAAAGTGAAACAAACATGATTGAACAGTTTTCATTTTGTAGGCAGGTAAATCTCGACATTTTACAACTTGAGGCACAGCTTGAGGCGTCTTTAGAAAAGCCTGAAATACTACTGTAATTATATTATATAAAAATGAGGAAGAACTCGAAACACAAACTTTATTTGATTCCAGTGGCGTTACTTCATCTCAAAATTAATATTTATAACTAATCTGAATCTACGGTATCCTACGGAGATATTTTTTTAGAGAAAATCTTATCTTGTCGGGAGGGTCTGATCCGTCTGATTGACTCATATTGTTAGACTATTGCTGGCGCTCGACTATATATACTCCACTCCGTTTTCCTTTCTTTTGAGCATTTATAGTAAATATACTACTGAGAAATATAATTAAATTTTTACGTACTAATTGGAATTCAAGGCACTAGTGCTTTCTTATAAACCATGGGCGATGTTTATTTTTCTTGCAATCCAATGAGAATGCAGACAGATTGATTGCTCGTAAAAACATAAATTAGAGCTCATGTGTAAATGTGTACTAATGTACTTGTACATCTAGAACGTAAAAATGATTTTTTTTGTGTAAGTCACCAGTTTGCAATATAAAACCGGCTAAGTGCGAATAGGACTTTGCGCTAAGTATTTCGAAACGAATTAAAGCCATTATAAGAATTCTGTACCAAGAAGGTACAAAGGGAAACCTAATGATGATTCTGTGGTCCGACATTACTCGACCGATTTTTTTATAAGTTTTAAGATATTGGCTCTCAGATATTCGATGAACAATGTATCTCTGTCGAAATATCTCAGGAGTTATACTACGAACAATATGGCATTTATTTGCAACTAAGTATTTCTTCGATCGACTGATTCTGACTTTTACTGATTCTTTATTGGTCTGCAACCAATTTAAAGGTTGTCAGAAAAAAAATGTCGTTGTTTTGTTTTAGAAGAAATGTTTGTGACAAAATGTTATCATTTTTTTCAATTTTGTGCTGTGAAAGAGGGACGCGTGATGTATCGCAGGACATGAGAAATAGCCATTCTAGATGCACTGCTATGCTGAAGAAGAAGTGGGTAGTGTGCAAATAGCCACGTTTATAGGAAGCGAGATCATCGCGTTCAGGACTTCCCAATTGCAGTATCTTAATACTGCAATTGCCACACTAGTGTAAATTGGGATGTTGACAATTCTCGACTACTTTTTTCTGTGATGGCATTAAACGATCTCTCAATAATAAAAGCATTGGTGAAAAAACTATTTTACCCTCATAAAACGAGACCGAGATACAATAATGTTAAAATTTCATTTTTGGACTTTCTCAGAAAACGCTCCATATTGAAGCATAGGAATGTGTGACGTCACACGTACGTACCTTGTGTGGGGAAATTATGCTACACGCAGCTACACACAGCAACTTGCGTTTATCGAAACGGTTTCATAACGACAGTTACTATACATTTCATGGGTTATTCAATGGTATTTTTAGTTATTGATATTTTCATACTTTAAAATGGACTTTCCTACGCAATTTTAAAGGTTCATAAAACAAGCTACACGTCGAACTTAATTTTTTTTTAGGAGTTCTATTATAGAAACTTTCTTTTCGCATCAATTTTTCATTTTATTTGAATGCAGTCACAATCCCAATTGTACCTCTATCACAAATGTGATAAGTCGCGTGACAAATATTGTCCATTCCTTTCTGCCTAGTACAGTGAGAGAAAGACGGGTTTTGTTGCATGACAAAAGTAGTCGTAGAGGTCGGTTTTTAATTAATTTATTATACAAAATAAAGATGTTGCGAAGGGTGGCCATTATTTGCCGTGTATTGGCAGCCATCGATTCGACTCCACGCTCGCAATGCACTTCATTTCGCAAATTGAGATCATACATCATTCAACAGATATTTAATTTGATGCAGAACAATCATTTCAAAAGGTTTAGTCCAGTGGAAAATGGACGCCTACTAGTGACGCCATGGCTTCAAAATTAAATGAACGGATAGGTAATGAAAAAAATATTTGACTGTGGTGCGGTGGCAAAAGTACGCGATTCGGGAAATTATCTTTTTAATACCAGTTTATTTTTGAATACTCATTAAATTTTGATTTCCTAGTTATGTTAAGGTATTTATCTTTTTAGGTGGGTATTAAATATTTTCTCATTTGTATAAATTCCAATTAGACTATAATATTTATATCTATACTGTCATAAAGTTGTAAAAATGAAATTTAAAGATATTTAAAAAAAACGTTATTGACTAAGTATTTGGAAGTCACTAAATCGAAAAATATTTCTTTGGGTTTTTGTATGTTTGTATATTCGTGTCTGTCGTTGTGGCTTCATCGTAACAAATCGGCTAAACAGATTTCAACTGTTTTTGGTACACGGTTAGCTGGGTATCCACAGATTGTAAGAGGATACTTTTTACCCGACTACGCTGTTGAAAAAAGAGGGGTTATGACTTTTTCTCCTCCGCGAACGAAGTTGCGGGTGCCTTCTAGTTGTTTATAAAACAATGACGTCGCATCAAAAGAGTATTTTGACTTTTGCAAGGAAATAATATCTGGTTTAGCTCGAAAGCAAAAAACTGTCCATAGATAAAATATACAAAAGCGGCATGGTAAAATGCTAAACTGAAAAATGAAGTCGGTTAAAAAGGAACTCGCGTTCGTATTTAGAATTCCAGTAAAATTAATATTCACAACAAAATGCACAAATAACAGCTAAATCAAGCAACGACGGCTACACGGCTCGTTAAGTATTAGAACGTTGATAAACGGCGTGAAAACTCCTGCATTATTTGAAACTCATCTCGGAACCATCAATTCCATAGCAATTCATTACTCATAAAACATTTCCGTCTGCCGGAGCACGTTGCTGGGGAATCGGCAATTTCTCGGAAGCGGCAATGTGCGCTGTCCGTTTTTGGTCTATAATACTCGTACGACAGAGAAAAGCTCAGAACGCGGGAGAAAGTGGGGACGCTTGGCCCGCTGCCAGCCCGATGCCCAACGACTCCTTCAAAAATTTATTATTCCACCTAATTTGAAGAGATATTTAAAGCGATATTTGTCGACAAAAGGATTAAGATGTAACCAAAAAATAAAACGAATTCTGTTATTTCAATCACATATCAAACAGACCAAGGGTTTAAATAAATTATACCATTAAGTTTCAACGAGTATTAATCAATGTCCCAAATTAATACCGAGAAAATAAAACGGAGTCACTTAAATAGCGTTCAACTTAAGAAAAGCTAAGAAAATTTAATTGAAAACGCGAAATATGAATTGTGTTTTGCATAACTTGTTAAATGTTTTAATCGTTTGTAAAAAGCGAGAGATCTAAACCTTTTTACAAAAGAAAAATTGGTTAGCAATTTTATTTTAAATATTCTAGTGTCGACATTTTTATCGTTCAGTACATGCTTGGTTTAACAAAAGAATATCAAGAACGACTATCGGATAATCTACATAGCGACAAGATACGCTATAAATTATATTACCCTTGTATCCAACATGTTAAAACCAAGATGCATACGTTTATATTAAAATAAACAATACAAATATGTAGACAACGATGTTGGTTTGGGCATATATGTCGTTTTAGTGAAATAAAGGTTTCCAATCAGACGCGGCGGGGCGCGAAAGAGATTCTAATAACATTCAAAACTCGTCCCGGGGGACGGTGTCAGTTTAATTACGGCGGACTGTCCCGGCATCGCGATGAATTTATTTTTTCAGGACAAAGGACGATTAAAAAAGTTCGTAATGAAAGTCGTATGGTGATAAGAACGGGTGGACGCGAGCCTTGGCGGGACGGAGTCGCGGTGTGTGTTCCGATTTTATCGATTCTTATCTATATAAATAAAAAAATGTATGTTCGCGTATCACTTTAGTACGGGTACACACCTATTTGGCTATTTCTTTTTTGTTGTGTATGTTATTGTCAGGATAAGGTTTAATATTGAATATATAAAAAAATATACAAAAAAATGCATATAAAGGTGAAAATTTTGGGTTTGAAAATCTCCATAAATATAGGGAGTGTTTCAAAAATGGACGTAATGTAACTTAATAAAGGGAAGTTTAGGTCTCACCTTCTTGCGTAGTACACTAGTGCGAAGCCGGAACGGGCAGCTAGTATTAGATTGTACTATATTGCAATGATCATATTGAAAAATGAACAACTCCAATACAAGTTTTGGAGTTCATTCACCTTGGATGTTGATATTGATAATACGATTATATACACTAATATAATTTAAAATGCTATTCCAAATAATGTTCGCTTTTTAAGGCGAAATCAAATATGGAAACTATTTACTGACATTATTTATTAAAATAAAACAATTTAACGGATTATATCGCGTATACTATCTTATTTGAGTTCTCAGAGAGAGTCAACCCGTGACCATGGAGAGCTTTCCATGGTCACGGGTGGACTGACCATGGAAAGCTGGAAAGCTTCCGAAAGTCATTGAAATAAAACAATTTAACGGATTATATCGCGTATATTATCTCATTTTAGTTCCCGACGTTTCGGAAGCTTTCCAGCTTTCCATGATCGCGGAAACAGAAGAAAATATTATTATAAATTTATTTATTTAATCAGTAGATATAATTATTTTGTTTGAGGCATTTCTAGCGCCCCAAATAACTGTAACGAAGTGCTATATAAAAGTGCCGTTAATAAGTTCCAATTATTGTAAACGGAAGGCAATATGTATAACTGGAAACGTTTAATTCGGTTTGTGAGAAAGACGTACCGTTTTAATAGGTAGGTAGGTAGGAGAGGAACAATAAAGTGCGTAGCACCGCGGGCGTTAGACAGCAACTGCAGCGAATAAATTGACGCATACAAAGCCCGCCTAACTAGTTATATCGTAGAGATGCGAATTTAATTATGCCTTGACATAAAGCTATAAATTGTCATTAGTATAACTAAAATTATGGCAACACCTAATTGAGTAACAGGTCGTGACAAGAATTAACAAAATAATTTCGCAAACTTTACAATGTTACGTATCCTGGCTTTAAAGCAGTTCTAATATTTAAGGGTCTGAGTGATTTCATTAGTACTCCAAATTACGTGCACTTAAATCTGAAAGATGAACATGTTAGAAACTTACATCAAAGGCCGTACTCACAGTATCGCCGGTGTAATTTATTTAGATAAATTCGCCACATCAGGCTCACGCCTTCTCACCTTTTACGATGATCTTATTAGCTGCCAACTTTGAAAATACGACTGGAACATACCTGTTAACAAAACGGAAGGTTGGATGAAATGCTAATGGGAATTAAAATTTTACGACAGTAAGTAACGAAGAGTGCTTAGATTACGCTTTTGTCAGGCATTAACAAGGTTGCCGCGGTCGGCCACGTGACCCGAGATGGGCCGTAATATATTTCGAGTGGCGCAAAATAAGCGAACGGATGTGAAATTGCGTGGCGTGGGGTGCCTCGGTGCAGGAAGAGGTGCAGATAACAGGTAGGGACACCGACGAAATTGGCGCCGTTATTTGAAAAACGCCCCGATAAGCCCCTTCTCGGTCCCAAATAAAGGTCTATCCCGTTTTAACGCCGTCTCCTATTATTTGGTAGAATTCTGGATAAGCCTTTAAATTTTTAGCGTTCATTAAAAGTTACGAGTACGAGTTGTTCGATTCAGTACATTACAAGTGAAGCTTATATGTGTATGTAACATAAGATACGTTTTATAAAGTGTTTTATAGTTGAATGGCGAGTAAACACAGTAAAAGCAATAAAACGGGAAATAAATTGCGACAACGCAAACTCGATGCGCAGCAAGTAAGGGGGCTCAGCTTTAACCTGTATTTATTTGAGAGTGCATAATGCACAAAAGTATGCGCGCGCGCTCTTTCCCGGCGCAGCGTAGTCGCAGCGGCACGCGTGGGCCGGGGTCAGGCCCAGGATCCTAAAATTACAACGTTATCTGTGGATGCGCTTTGTGTTTATATCATATTAGTAGTTTATTTAATAGTAAATCCTCTTGTTTAAAATGCAATATGACGCACAAAATGTCTAGTTACTCTTGTTTACCAAGATTATTTCAATTGTATTCTGAATTATGAATGTACTCCTATACATTTGAGTATAAGTGGAGCCGTTCTCGCTTACGAAGTAGTCACAATAACGGCATGATGCGCAACGTCTTTTGACTGCAGCAACAAATAACGTTACCACTGCTGGCTTTACTGATACAGCAACTTTGTGATGATTATAACGTCCCACGGATTTTGTACGAGCATTTGCCTGACAGTATTACTCACTTTTTTGTATGTAGAGGAAACTAACATTGAAGTCGAAAATGCCTCATTCGAGTTAGTATAGTAGTTGATCGTTCCCGCCTACGCAGTCACGACATGGTCTGCGTCATCCGACTGCTGCGACAAATGACGCGGCTGCGACAAACTGCCGGCTTATCTGATACAGCCACTTCGTGACGTCTTTGCCAGCCTGTATCATTCACTTTTTTTTAACATACTTTTTTAATATTTTTTACATACGTTAATCTGCGTAACATCTACCTATTCAATTATTGATAAGTGTAATAAAAACTACATTGTGAGCCGTTGGCAATTGTGGAAACATTACATTTTGCAAGTGAGTTAGTTCCTTTTTAATTGTTATATGTAGGAGAGTAGAATTCAAATAATTTATAACGATGCCTCATCAAAAACTCGAGCAGTTTTTATTTAAAAAAATCTTATTTATTATTAAATAATTAAAAAAATACTACCACATATTAAAGATAAAATTGCTAAAAAAATCAAAATAATTTCAATAAGGATTAAATTTTTCTTCCTTTTATCAATCAAATCAAATCAAATCAAAATATTCTTTATTCAAGTAGGCCTAGTTACAAGCACTTTCGAAATATCAGTTACATGAGAGTGAATGTTTGCTAGGAGAAATACAATATGATCCAACATTTGCTGCAAGGATTAGGGAAACCCAGAAAAACCTAATCAGATCATTTAACTTAAATGTTTTTATTGATAAAATCATCATTTTTAAAATTAAAATAATCAATAAGATAAATAAGATAAATCCCAAAAGGATTGTCAATAAAAAATAAATAATCTAGAATGTGTCTAGAATAAAATTCTAAATGTCAGAGTATATAAACAATTAAGATTAAAATAATAATAATACCTTAGGTATTCGTTAAAATAATTATTCATATACCTACATGACGCTATAATTTACATTAATCCCACGCGGCTTCGTCATTCATATAGTCTTGTGTGCTATAATAAGCTTTAGAAAATATTTTTCGTTTCACAATATTTTTGAATTTACCAATAGACAACTCAGTTATGCTGCTAGGAAGTTTATTATAAAATCTCACACAGTTACCCATGAATGATCTCCTTATTTTATGGAGCCTAGTAGCAGGCACTGCGAGCTTATGCTTATTTCTAGTATTGATAGTATGTATATCACAGTTCTTCTTAAAGTCGGTAATATTTTTATGTACATACATAATATTCTCATAAATGTATTGACAAAGCACTGTCATTATATTAATGTCCTTAAACTTATCTCTAAGCGAGTCTCTATAGTTCATTTTATATATCGCACGAACAGCCCGCTTCTGCAGAACAAATATAGTATTAATGTCGGAAGCACTGCCCCATAGTAAGATGCCATACGACATAATACTGTGGAAATAACTGAAATACACTAATCGAGCCGTTATCACGTCTGTTAATTGACGAATCTTACTTACTGCAAAAGCTGCAGAACTCAGTCTATTCGAGAGATTAGCAATATGGGGACCCCATTGGAGCTTAGAATCTAATGTTATACCGAGAAAGACTGTACTATTAACTAGTTCCAGTTCCTCACCTTTAACCATAACGCTTGCTTGCTCGTGTTTTACGTTACTCGTGACAAACTTAACACATTTAGTATTTTTCTCATTCAACAATAAATTATTTACATTAAACCAATTTACTACTTCACAGATAGCATTGTTTACGTCATTGTAGGATCGTTGATTTCGTACGACTTTGAAAATTAGAGACGTATCATCTGCAAACAAAACTATCTCATGGTGGGTCTTTACGAGGTGTAGTCGTTTATATAGATAAGGAACAGGAAAGGTCCCAATATTGATCCCTGCGGCACACCCATAGAGACTAATGACCCCGGTGAACGCTTTCCATTCACGTCAACTCTTTGTATTCTACCATTTAAATAAGACTCTAATAAATTTAGTGCTGATCCTTTAACTCCGTAGTGGTGTAGCTTCCTGATCAGTGTCTCATGATTAACGCAATCGAAGGCCTTTTGTCATTAATTGATTTAAATGCCTTTACTACATCTGAAGAACTGACATGTTACAAAATAAAAGTCCTTACTACATTCTGGGACGTTTTCTTTTAACAACAAAACGGCAGACGAAGGTGATGAATTTAAACATTTTGTTGTGGATACTGGTATATCGATGAAGAAATTTTCAAATTCTGTTGCTACATCTAAACTAGAATCTATAATTTTGCCATCAATTTTTAATTCTAGATCACTAATTGCGTGCCTTGATCTACCAGTCTCCGCATTAATCACTTTCCAGGTGGTTTTGATAATATTAGAACTATTTTTGATTTTCTGGGATAAATAATTACGTTTGGCAATATGACAATAAATTTTGAATTGTTTCGAATATTGCTTTACATGTTCTTTAAATTCATCACTCGTATTAAACTGCCGTTCCTCATACATGGCATACAGTGCTTATCTACGTTTGTGTAAGTCCGCAGTAGCCCATTCGCTAAATACTGGTGCACCGCCAGCCACAACCGATTTGGAAGTAAATATTGTATTATAATGTTTCATAAAAACGTCGGGCGGTCTAGTCGGGCTATTAGGAATAATTAATTCTATAATTTTCAATCAAATTTGTAATATAGCTCAGACTGTAATTTCATTAACCTATTCATGACAACAGCTTATTTCGTTGTTTATGAATTGCGTAGTGCTTTCTTTTCATAAATTATTCAGTATGTATTTCAGTTATTGGTTTATACATAATATCATATCATATATACCTAATGACGAATGTTTTTTGTATGGCTGCATAAATATTTTTGTTCACACTACTAATTGAAATGAATAATCTAGTGAAGTCAATGAATAGAAACAAGATACTTGGTATGTTACTTTTTATATTTTTAATCTATTTTTACTGTTTTTGAGATGTTTTTAAGGAGGTATACAACCTCTATTGGAATTAAATAAATAAATAACACAGGGACAAACTTACACAAATCGACCTAGTGCCAAACTAAACAGAGCTTGTACTAGGCGACGATATACATAATGTATAGATAAATTATAATACTTAAATACATAGAAAACATCTAAAACCCCGGGTCAAACATTCCTGCTCATCACACAAACACTTGCTCTGACCGGGATTCGAACCGGGGACCGCCAGCTTCGTAGGCCGTTGTGTAAGCCAATGACCCCAACGTGTCGCCAAATATATCTCTAACATTTATCAGCGGCGTCATTCGTATTACTGAGAATTAAGATTATATATGCCTTAATCTAGGGCTTTGGCCCGTCTTTGAGCTTAGTTTAATCAAATTTCATTTAATAATTTACGAGTAACTGAGCAATAAACATCCAAACTAATCATTTTTACAAACTTCTTCAGTCAGTCGACTCCATTTAGTTTAAATGATACATATTTAGTCCCTAATAATAAGCAAACGGTCTTATAGCGAAGAGTCTCGACCAACATCTTAAGAGACTCTCGCTAGACGGCTGGATCAAGGGTCAGATGCAGAAGGCAGTAATCCTGGACACGGCGCGCATCGTCAGGAGGTTCCTCTCTGTGCAGCCCTAACCACTGGTAGCTTGGGCCTTGACCCGCTGCCGGCGGCATCCTAGGTTAGGTTTTTTATAATGTGTTTATATTTTGTATTTGCTTTTTGTATTTTACTTATAGATATATATATATATATCTATAAGTAAAATACAAAATATATTTTACTTAAAGCAAAAATACAAAAAGCAAATACAATATATATATATATATATATATATTGTAAAAAACCTACCCTAAAATTTAAAATAAATAAGTGAATAATAAATATTGAAATAAAACAATTTAACGGATTATATCGCGTTTATTATCTCATTTTAGTTCCCGACGTTTCGGAAGCTTTCCAGCTTTCCATGGTCACGGGAGGACTGAGAAAAGTTGTATTTTCCTCTGTCAAAGTTACAATTTGTGCAAACTACCCATTTTTTGAAAAAACACAAATAAAGGTGTACATACATGCCAGATGGGCCTAAGCTGTAAAGACAGTTACACATGTGCCAGAAGGGCTTAATTATTTTATTCTAATAATTTACCAAGCAGCATTTCACAAATGAGGCGTACTGAGGAGAAAAGAAACGCTGCAAAGAAAAACTCCCAGGCTACCTCATTACTAATTATAATATTTAAAAAACAGAGACTATTAAACTACTTTTAAACAGATAAGATATTTTACACCGTTCGGAAATTAAGGTTTTGCAGTCCTGTGTCTTGCTTGTTCCTTGATGAGATGTATTACAGGATCCCAAGCTGGTGGTAGTGACAATCCATCTTCTCTATCCTATTGAAATTAGGATGCTTTTAAATCTCAATAGCCTCGCGTAGCATCCTGGGAAAATATCTTTTTTTCTTTGGCAAGGATAGAAGGTTTATCAAACTTAATTGAGTGGTTTGGTTTGTCAATGACATGTTCACAGACTGCAGACCTATTACACCGACGGTGCTTGACATCTGCTATGTGCTCCTTCACCCGGGTTGATACACTGTGTTTCGTTTGACCAATGTATTAAAGACCACACTCGCAGTCCAGCTTATAAATGCCTGCACTCTGCAAAGGGGTGCTACTCTTCACGGGTCTATGGGGCAATGGGGTCTCCGGTGTCTCCTGTCGTCGCCGATATTTTCATGGAAGACTTCGAGGAGAGAGCGCTTTCATTGGCACCTGTCAAGCCGAGGATCTTTAAAAGATACGTAGATGATACCTTTACTATTTTACCTAGATCTAGTGTTTCAGCTTTCTTAGACCATCTGAATTCCATGCATAGTAAAATTAAATTCACTATGGAGTTGGAAAATCAAAATTCGCAACAAATGATTTGTTTCTGATCTTTGTTTATAATAATATGTTATCTGTTAAAGAGTAGTATTCTTTGTTTTTAAAATATTATAATTAGTAATGAGGTAGTCTCAGTACGCTTCATGTGTGAAATGCTGCTTGATGAATTATCAAAATAAAATAATTAAGCCCTTCTGCCTTTACAGATTAGGCCCATCTGGCATGCAGGTATGTACACCTTTATTTGTAAAGTGGGTAGTTTGCGGAAATCGTAACTTTGACAGAGGAAAATATATCTTTTCTCAGTCAACCCGTGACCAAGGAAAGCTGAAAGGCTTCCGAAACGCCGTAAACTCAAATGCGATAATATATGCGATATACCGTTAAATAGTTTTATTTTATATAAGCTAATAATTTTCTCAGAGATGTATAAGGTCTCTAGGCGTCACGACATGCAATAATATAAAATGTAATAAATGAATTAAATTCTACTGAGATGTATAAAGTCCCTTAGCAATTTATTTGCTCGATATTAGTTTTAGTTTCTAGTTGAGTATGGATGTATCCACATTCTATCCATCACTAAGTTATAAGTGTGATAGTATGTTTCTTGGTTTGTCCTCGTTTCACACAATACCGGGGCAACAAATTAACGTAAATTTATTTCCATATAGATAGAATAGACGCTAGAGATTGACACGGGTTACTTTTATACGAGTAAAGTCTAGTTTTCTTATAAATAAAACCTTACAGTTCTAAATCTAAAGTACTGAATATCGGTTATAATTTTTTCTGTGCATCGTGCGCTTTAATTTCAGCACACAATGCCAAAAATTGCAGGTGGGCCGCACTGCGTTCCGGGGGAGGCTTGATATCCGGTTCCGGCCTAATCAACTGCCGGGAATTTGAAGTGCATTCGCTATGGTTAACGCCGGACAGCCTGGAATTCTGGCCTCCCGAATACGTACGCTCAAACGGCACGGCTTAAAATTCTAAACAGATGCCTAATTACGGCGAAACTTCACTAAACCAATGTTGAACTTGATGTTGCTACAAATTGAAAAATGTATTAAATTTAAAATTAAATTTGGAAGTCTCGAAAATACTTGTGAAAGCAAAAATACAAAATGGTCACCAAACGAAGCTTCAAAGTTCCATCGCGGCATAAACAGGATTGGAAGGGCGCAATTTGGCCGGTATTCAGAGTCGCGCCGCTGTAAAAGCGCGCCGTATCTAATTATTGTCGGGTTACAACAGGGCCCCTACTACGGATTTTTGAATCGAATTTTCACTTTAAAATAGCAAAAGTTATATTTCTAATTTCTAAAATTATACCCTATTCAGAAATCTGAAACAACTTCCTTTGGTTCTTGAAAATACTTCTTAAAATTTAATTGAATCTATTTCAACGTTGATAAAGTAACACAATTAACCCACTAAAAAACTATTCTAATATAATTGATCAATTTGTGTACCGTTAGTTGTTCAGCCTTCTGGTTTAGTTACTGCGTCTATATTTAGGTCGTATTTACTCGACGCTAACGTCCGGTATCATGGTTGGGTCAGCGCGCGCCATACCACGGCCTCCCTAACTGAATTACCGACGACGTTTTTAAAGCTTTTTGCAGCGCCGCGCCCGCTTCACAGCTAATCAGGCTAATACCACGTGTCAGTAGAGCATCCTACCTCTGCGAACCCCTGCCCAGCGACCGACCACGTTATTAAATTAAAAAGAAAAAAAAACTGCGAACAAAAAGGCATTTCAGAAGTGGAAAACCCCGAATTTTCGCAGGTGTATTAAGGTAATGATTTCCTCGCTCCGGGAACACATCGATAGCTTTTTCTTTCACTTTGGGATATGATTCGATGGTTTTACTCGTCGGTACCGTATGTGTACATTCCGTCGCAGGCAGAGCGGTGTATCCATTTCGGTTAATAATTTAATAAACCCTGCAAAGTAAATTACATGGGCGTGAAAATTTCATTCAATAAAAGGAAATCATATTAAATCTGCTTTATCCCTATCCGTACATTTTCGGTGGACTTTAACTTTTTGCTGGTAGTACGTCAGAAAATACGGTCTAAATATTCAGATTCAATTATTGCCAGTATAAAATGATTTGGCTGTGGCGGGTTTCGATCAATCACTCTTTACCAATTTCGTGTGAACGTCATTTAGCAAATTCGATTGCTTCACCCATTCATGATGGTAGTGACGGAATAAAACACTGGGGCGTCTGCCATTGACGGTTCTGACAGAGCGTTTCGTGCGTCCGTCTGTCGCGCCTCGGCTTAATTAATCTCCTAAACTAAATTTAAATAGTCGGTACCAGCTCTCGTCGAGATACTAATCGCCGCTCATTTCAGACTAAATTAAATCGATCAATAATGGAGATCCCTGAAACAAAAGTGATGTTGTCACGATCATGACGCCTATTTTGTGTTTACGAGTGGTGTCTACTACGAGCGCATTGTTCGGGAGTAATAATTGATAATTAATTTGAAAATGTAGTCAATTGTTAAGAGAGATAATTCAATACTACGATATTACAGCAATAGACGTGCTTACTTAGATAGAAAGATAATAACAAAAGAAGGAGCACAGACAAAGAAACCACTTGCTTATTTTCAAATTAATAATAAGAAGTAACGAAAAAATTTACGCTGAAATTCCACATTTGTTTTTAGAATACGAATCCATATTCATTATCATTAAAATATTGGTATAATATGAAGTTCTTTGGAAGATTCATTTACAGTAGTTATCGCCTCTAACGTTCATTTAAGGATATGAACGTGTGTGTTTGCAAATACATACTTTTAGAAGTACCTATGTATGTCTTACTGGATAAGTAACTAACAGATATTTTTTAATCAAGTTGATATTAAAGAACACGTATTTTGGTATTACAGACCACAATTTAGTAGCTGTTTAGGATTTCATAATAATAATCCCAAATTAAATTTTCCATCCTCGTTTATGTTTTAGAAGTTTTACCGTCGACTATCGACCGTATGTGTGTTGTATCTTAGAGCATTAAATCAACCAGAAATGGCATACGGACGTTTTCCTTGTGCAATTAGGTATATGACAAATGTCAGGTTAGTTAATATGATAAATTAAGTTCGCCTTTTGTACAATAAGTTTTCTTTTGTGCAATAAAGATTAAATAAATAAATAAATAGTCAATCTGTGTGTTTTTTCATTTGAAGGTCCCGTACCACATAAAGAAAAAATCCGAACCCTTATAGGATTACTTTGGTGTCCGTCCGTCTGTCCGTCTATTAAGACCCTTTTTCTCGTTAACGCGTGGAGATATCAAGCTGAAAATAATATCAAATATTTAAGTCTGCAGTCCCTTGAAGTTGTGAAAAAATGAAACTCCGAAGTCAATGTAATCAAAAAATTAAGTCATTTAAAAATTACAATATAGGGTACTTTCAGCTGTTCTGAAAACCTGATATTTAGTTTGAAAGTAGCTCTAATCACAACCATCGCGAAAAGTCTGAAAATCTATTTTTTTATGTCTGCCCATGTCAAAAACAATATAAAATGACCTCACACTACACACATTTTTCTCAGGAGCATGGCTCTGCTAATACTGGATTATCATAGACGCGATCGGTTTTAGCATATATTTTGCACGTAATTCTTGGTCCGCGATTCCAACTCGCACTTAGCCGGTTTTTGTACTGTGTGCGTTTGTAGAAATATTATGTAAATTCTGTAGTGTCGTCTCCAGCTAAAAAGTGCAAAAAAAATTTGTTCAGTAATGATCATCATATCAGTCAATAGATGTCCACTACTGAACAAAGACCTCTCCAAAGGATTTTCACAACAACCGGTGATGCGCCGCCCGCCTCAATCGGTTTCCCGCGATTTTCACCAGCCCCCGTATTGCCTAAAGCGTTTGACGCTCGCAATCAATGTCATGATTTTGTATGGGCTATGACAGTTGATTCCGATACCAAATGTCAAAATTTCGTTAGGCAATAACCCCGCCGATCGTCTGTCTATCTTGTTGGGGACCCCCCATTTCCCATTCCCATTCGAGAATCTTTCCGCCCCTGCGGCCATCGGCAGGGCCACGTGGTCCATTTAGGCACAGAGGCTTTGCCAACCCTGAACGACCATGTCTCCATAAAAACACAGAGAAACTGTTTACTTTGGCCAAAAAAACCTCTGCACGCTACTGGCCATCGGTTCTAAAAATCGTTTTCGGTAATGATACGGCTTGCCTTGCCATCTCCATTGGTTAAATACTCTAAGGTGTGTTTGTTGTATGGGAGCGCGTTTCAGCCACAAAATTCACACGGCTGGCTTGCCGCCACGCGCGAACGCCTCCTACCGCTCTCATTATGCCAGCCCTCGATCGCACGTTATTGATCACCGATATATATTCCAATTATATAAATAAAACTCTATTTACATGCTGCTGATTAAAGAATCTGATGATTGATCGTGGTTTACTGAGCCTTGACTGGCTAAAGCGACAAGCGTAATGAATTGGGGTTAAACTATCTAGACTTAAGTATATTGAAATTGCTAAGATGATAGTTTTTATCAATGTCGGTACTAACAGGTAACTTATTGATATAAAAATGGCATGGCACATTAGTCGTGACATGGGAATTAAGCAATCTTTGACAACAACGAGGTAACCTTTCTATTTCATCTGTAAAAAAACGAATAAGTAATCACGCAAATATCGTTCAAGAATAGATATCTCTTGAGATTAGAATAGATACATAAACAAGCAATACAGAGATAATATTAATAATGTAATTTACGGAAGCATCTCTTGAAATAGCTTCTAGTGAAAAATTATATATTTATCCATTCCGTGATGTTCAAATATCTTCAATGTACAGTAATCTCATTTTTACAACTTTGTAATAGTGTACGAGAGTGGCCCCATAAGTAGCCGGCCTAATAAAGATAACACAAAATAATTGAAAAATCTTACGTATTTATCAATATAGTCTTCTTTTAACGCAATACACTTTTCCCTGTTTATAGTGATCAGTGTCAAGCTCCTAAAAATAACTATCAACTTCTTCATCATTGGCAAATCTCTTACCGTCGAGCCACTTTTTTAAGTTAGGAAAGAAAAAAGAAACCGAGTGAGTAGATCTCGGGCATAAGGTGCATGAGGAAGCTAAAAGCTTAAAATGGAAGTATTGTATCACATATCGAAGACCAGTTTCGTCCATGTTTACAACATATCCATGAATGGCTGTGAAACAAAACAAAAGAAAGAAGCATCTTCTTTTTTTTAATAAACGCGCCGTAACATTCGATCATTCTATTTATTTGTTATTCTTCAGCCAGTATTGCTATCTATCAGCAAGGTCGGATATTTTTCGGACTACCCTCGTAGATATATTATGTTTACATATATTACGTATATATGTTTAGTTTATATAGTATGTATTTTGTACAAGTTCGAAACCGATATCCCGCACCAATAATGTATTATACTGGTAGAGAATGGTTTTATGGCATTAGTCCGCCATTTGTACTTTCTTGTAATGTTCAATAAGGTTTAAATAAATAAATATTAATCTTACATAAAAACACTGTTTCCAAACCAGATTGAGTCTGACAATTGTCAGCGGGCCGACGATGGCAGTTTTTATCGCGAAACAAGTATGCGACATTATATCCGTCACTTTATAACAAGTATAGGAGTGCTAGAGTGACGAATAGCGATGGGCAGCTTGTAATTTCTAAAGTGAAAGTTTCATTATTTCACTTAAGTGACAGAAGTTGCTATAAATTTCTGATACGTTTCTAAACTATCAGGTACAATAGTCATTCTTAAGAATACTCTCTGTAATGTGCGTACTGGCATGAAACATTTGAACTTATACACCTCTTTGTATGTGTAATACTTATGAATGTAACTATGATGGAACTTTTCAGAATCTTAAGTGAAAATCAACGTTTAATAACAATTTAAACGGTTTGTATCGCCTATATTACCTCATTTGAGTTCCCGACGTTTCGGTAGCTTTACAGCTTTAATTAAATGAGTGACAATCGCGGAAGCAGTAGAGAATAGTTCACGAATAATGGCTATTTCAGAAACATTACATTAATGTTCCATAGTTTTGGAAAATTACGAAATGTTTTAGAAATTGCCCATCACTATGATGGGTGAATTATCATTAATGTATCGCATGGCAGATGCAACCAACACTGATCTAAAGTTCTATGTACTAAAAGATGAATATCTATGTATGAGAAATAATAAGATGAAACAACGGAGGCTTAGTTATAGGACCCTATCGCTGCCCTTTGGCTACGGAATCCTAAAAACCGGTTCATTTAGTGAATCAAAGTTATCTTTTATATCTTAGCTCGAGAAAATTAACATCTATTAAGCTAATCAGTGGAAATAAGTTTTGGTTTAAATGAAAGTTTCACTTATTTGCTTTTATATCGAAAACCTTCAAAAATACTTGCACAGTAGCTTTTACAAAAATAAAGTTCAGTAAATTTACAAAAAAAAAGGTAATATTAATTATTATTGTTGGTGTAATAGTTTCAGAGAAAAAGCGTGTCAAATTTTATAGAGAACATCCCTCGAAATGGCCCATACCTACCTATACCTACCAATTTTTATAACTACACGAATTATTTCATCTGTTATATCTAATTTTCTCGTACTAAATATCTGTAATAAAATACAATTGGCTGAATGTTTTTATTCACCTACTGTTTTTGTTTGTGAGTGATATATTTAAATCTAAGAAAACAGGGTATATTATATTTTAGGTAATATTGTATTCAATTCATAGAACAAAGTTAGTGAACTATGAAAACACTAGATGTATTTTCACTACAAGCCGTACTCACAATTCCCACTAAGCCCAAATTACTTGGTGTTTGTGAGTAATGTTGTTGATTAGGAGCCCGACCCTAACGTCTGGAGTCTGGTGCTTTGTGTCGTGCTGTCAACTGGAAACTATGATAACTCTCACTTGTGTATTGAGAAAGAGTAAACAACCTTTACATTAGCACCTAAAGTACCAGCCATATTCTGTAGTAGAATTGTTTTGATGCTTTGAAAAAAAAATCTTCTTATCTCCGTAAATTGATTTCTCAATTCACTGACGTCACTTCTTATGAAATAATATATATATATATATACACTAGACGCCGATCGCGACTTCGTCCACCTTAGATTCGTTTATTGCGGATAAAAGTTATTTTTCCGGGATAAGAAGTAGCTTATGTCTTCCCAAAAATTCGATATTATACTAATTTAAATGTAAAGCATATTACCAAGATTTCAAGTTCCTAGCATAAAAATATATTTAATGTCCATACAAATTTTCATCCCCTTTTTCGTCCCTAAAAAGGATGAAATTTGACATACATTATAGCCTTTGTCCTATTCTGATATATAAGGCACATAACTGGATAGTTTCTTAAAAAATCGTCCAGTACTTCTTGAAATTAAGTGGAACGTACATACATACTTTCACGTTTATTATATAGTAAGGATACTGTTAAATAAAATTACAGATAAATGCGTTACCTAATAAATAAATATGAGGTACAAACTTACACAAATCGACCTAGCCCCAAACTAAGCAAAAGCTTGTACTACGGGTACCAGGCGACGATGTATAATTATAACACTTAAATACATAGAAAACATCCAAGACCCAGGAACAAACATTCGTGCGCATTACACAAACACTTGTCCTGGTCGGGACTCGAACCCGAGACCGCAAGCTTCGTAGGCCGTTGTGCAATCATCTGAGCCAAAGACGTCGTCTGAAATGTGCTACAAATTAAAAGGTTGGAAAAGGGATGTAAATAATTGATTAGTATTCAGCCTCTTCGCTCCTCCTTAGAAAGAATAATTTAAGTTTTGTGCACAAGTGGTGTTTTAAACCTTCTGTGTACCTAAAACCATCGATTAATGCTAGCTTTTGAACGAAACACACACCTATACAAATAAATGTCAATACTGATGTCAAAGTTTGACATACAACGCACAGCGTAAACTGTTAATGATACAGCATTGATACAGGATAATGTGGAGCATAAATTTCTTAGAGAAAAAGATTCACAAAGAAAAGATTCTGAACACAACTGAGAAAGTAAAGAATCGCGAGTAAAGCCGCGGGGTGGGACGTAATATCGTATACAGTGTGAGTCTTTATAAAGTGCACATAAAATGGGGAAAATCACACCCAATTATATTACCGAAAAATGCAAAATAAAACATGTTCTTTTTTTGAGCCGTATACTGCAGATATAATTAGCTTTCAAAGAGTATAATTACCACGTTTATTACTAACAAAAAAAAGTCCGTTGCACTGTATAAAAGAACACGTTTGTTAAAATACTACCATCAATGAAGATACTGTTGCTTAAAAAATAATAAGGTTTAATTAAAATATTAAACGTGTTTACATTTGTGCGAGGACGTGTGGCGTTAAGAGCTGTTAAAGCGTGCATTTGGAGCATATTTTTACACGACTGCGCGACGCAAAGGAGTTGTAATGTGTTTATCAGTCTTCGTATGTATGTATGAATAAATAAATAAATATTGTGGGACAATTTTACACAAATCGAACTAGTCCCATGGTAAGCGCAATAAGGCTTGTGTTATGGGTATTAGACGACGATATATTCAATAGACATATTACTTATATACATAGAAAACATCCCAGACTCAGGAACAAATAATTATGCTAATCACACAAATATTTGCCCTTACCGGGATTTGAACCCAGGACTTCAGCTTCGCAGGCAACGTTACTCCCACCACAGACTACTATACTAGAACAGACACACAATGTCGAACAACAAAATTGAACGTCACTAACTCTGGCTATACAACTGGCTATATTGTTTTCCCTGGTTCTCCGCCAGATGGCAATAACGGGATCGTGCGCACATTATAGCCATCTAGTGAAGAATTGGGGATACCATAACTAGGACATCACAAGGTCGGCAGATGGCGCTTCATCCTAACTTATGAATGGTTCGATGCGAACGAAGCTTTGGAAATGGCTTCCTATTTTTATTATTCGTAAGTCTCGCAGAAAAGTGATGCGCCTCATGCGTTGCTTTCGAGCCCAGTCCACGTACATGAAAGTAAAGTTTGTTTTGGTTTGACTTGGTGCTTAGGGGGAGTCGGACATACTTACTTCAGTATTATTTTACTATCCTTGGATGGACAAATTCTTAAGTATCGATATTGCCAGTAATAAAACTGGTGATGGCTGATGCGACTATAAACACACAATAGGTACATACAGAGCCATATCGAATCAAATCAAATCAACTACTTAAGAACATAGAATATCAATATTTTTCGATTCGTGGGTTTTCAACTTTTTTGTTTCTAGTTTGGTCTTATATGGTTTTATCAATTTACTCAACTACCACACACAGGAAATAGGATGATTTATACTATGCAATTTATTTAAACTTCAAAATTCGCGCTCCGCGCCGTACCGCGCTGGTGGCTTACCGATCGAGTACAAATTAAAACCTATTCATGTTAGGTACTCTCTCACCGCTGAGTTCCAAATTTAAGATTTGAAACCACGAAAGATGAATTAAAATGATATCAAGTTTATAAATAATCATTATTTATATTTATTTTAATTTACAGCCAGTAAGTTATTAGTTTGTTACGAACGGTACTATTTGAGTTTATAAATTAATTTGTTCTATTATTTTGGAACAAAAGAATAGTATAATTTATATACTCGTAGTCAAAAATTACAATTTAAGAATAAAAGTGACTTAGAAAAATTTAGAACAAGCAAGATTTCGGGTCGTCGGTATCCAATTCACGTATTCACGACTACAGGGAATATTCATGAATTTATATTTTTGCTCTATTATAAGCTCATTCATGTAACAAACAGTAGACAAAAATAATTTTTCGAATAGCTATAAAAATAACCAAGATATAAGCCATCAAACATTTAATTCTATCTCTTTCTTGCAAAACGGAATTTAATATGGAGTTTATTTATATGGCCGGAGTGCACTGTGACGTACTGTGCATATCGAACCTCTCTGTCTAATAACTAGTTTAAAATGCCTATATTATGCGTATTTCTTGGCCGATTTCAATTTTAAGTTCACATATTGAAATCGTTTTTACGGTATTTTGATATGTAGTTAAGAAAAGCGATTATAAAATTCATGCATGTACCCTATTGTAAATACGATTAGACCGTAACGTTTGTGATTTTACCTTATTTATATTAAACTAATAAGAATATAACAAAGTACTGTTACTAGTAAACTAAAAGTAGGTACCGTAAACGGGGGTCAATAGACAAGAACAGATTTTTATAAAAACGCATATTTTCATAAAGTGCTTCTTTTCTGCATACTTGCGAAGAAATTCAAGCGTGAAGTGAAGTCTCCAATCCGCATTGGGCCAGCGCGGAGACTAAATTCCATTCCCTCTCATCAAAGAGAGGAGGCCTATGCCCAGCAGTGGGACGTATATACACGGTGCCCGCGAGGAATGAGAAAGATTTTAACCACGCATTCCTTAGGTCATTAGAAGCAAAACCTGTTTTATGATGAATCCCAGGCAATTCCGGCTTAGCTTTAAAGATATTATAAATTTTCATGTTAACAATTAATTGTCATTACTGTACTGTGAGTACATTAAGCTTTTTTTATCGCGACGTTGCCACATATGTTGCCTAGTTTCGCGTCGTTATTGACGGACTTCAAAGTGACAGCTACTACTCTCTAAACTCATCCTTTTTTTTGGAAAAACAAATCGTTACCATTTTATTGAACGGGATAATTTTCATAGAGAAGCGAAAGCAAAAATAAAATATTCAATTTTTATGTACAAAAATCGACTTAACTAGATTATGTTTCTTTTTTTGCTGAATCTGACCTGGTTTCATATTAAATTTTTTACTCGTAATGGCCTCAGGAATGCGTGGTTATAAAATCTTTCCCATTCCTCGCGGGCACCGTGTATAGGCTGATGATGATGATGTGCTTCTTTTCGCTGGCAAAGTATAGAAAAAACCTACTAAACCATAGCTTTTACTACTTTTTCTTTTCTTATAATATAAAATAAGTGCAGATTAATGCTCCGAAAAGCCAATAAAAAACGATGTGTACTGCTTGCGTGAGGCGAGTATTACAGACTGCGATGGGACAGCTACAATTACTACAACTACTATTTCGACCAATCACGTAAATGTAAGTATGAAATCGGCCGGCCCGCCGCCGCGTGGCCTTGAACGATGCTGCCTTGAGGGGCTACTCTGAAATTCGATATTCAAAGTTCGTATCGCGCCAACTCGCTCATTCAAATACAGTTTAACATGAGAGCGAGAGGGATGGCGCGATACGAACTTTTAATATCGAATTTCAGAATAGCCCCTCTGCCCCCGGTTGAGGCGATTTGTATTTTCTTACAAACTTTTTGTCATCGTCATCTATACTATTCTGTACATCCATACTAATATTATAAATGCGAAAGTGTGTTTGTCTGTCTGTCTGTCTATCTGTTACCTTTTCACGCTTAAACCGCTGAACCGATTTGGATGAAATTTGGTATGGAGATAGTTTGAGTCCCGGGAAAGGCTACTTTTTATCCCGGAAAAATACCCTTATTCGCGATAAACGAATTTCAGGCGGACGAAGTCGCGGGCAGTAGCTAGTTGAAGATATTTTCGTAACGGACTATTTGGAGGTCACTAAAAAGAAAAATATATTTTTTAGATTTTTTATATGTTTGTATGTGTCGTTGTGGCTTCATCACGCAAAATCGGCTAAACGGATTTCAACTATTTTTGGTACACGAGTAGCTGTGTATCTCCGGATAGGATACTTTTTACCCGACTAGGTACGCTGAAGAAAAAACGAAGGGTCGAGTATGACTTTTTCTGCTCTGCGAACGAAGTTCGGCGTTCGGCGCCTTCTAGTTAGGTATAAAATTAAATTCCCTATCGTCAACTGATATCTTACTTACCTTAGTTTTGATAGTGGCAACTGATTGCAATCAATCAACTTAGTCCGCTCATGAAAACGTTGCAAAGAGTAGTTAGTACCTACGAGTACTTAAAATCTGTCCAAAATAATGAAAATTTGATAGGTATTCTTGATTGAGCAGATTTTTCACTGCTCGTACTGCAAAACTTGTTGAATTAATTGGCAACAGATTGAGACTAGGTTAACTACTCGTAAACTCGTTATGTATCTACTTATTATATACCTACCTTCACGTATTTTTACTATCAAAATAATAATAAGCATTTTATCATTCAAAATACGCCTAATATATGTACCTAGGTCCATTATATCGCTAATTCAATACATTTATAATGATCTGTTTTCAAATATTACTTACAATGTCATTTTAAACTCCGGCGCGCGCCACGTCGCCGCTTGCCGCGACGCGCGAAATTTGAAATTAGCCAATTTTTAAATAAATTGCATAATAAAAGTCTTATTAAAAGTAACTTAAAATAAATAACACTTTTTAAAGTGTATAACGATTAAATCAATCGTTTAGATTATTTGCTGAAGGATTTTCATGCAATACTAGTAAAGCTGTGAAGAAAAAAGGAAAAAATTCTTCAGCACAGTTCTTATTTAATTTTTTTTATACAGACAAACTCATAGAAAATCATTTTACCAACGTCCAAATTGTATCATTCAATTTATAACGACTGCATTTTATCTCGTGGTTCCATAAAAGTATTTTTATTACATTTTCTATAACAGTATTATTAAATAGTTATCAGCACACAGTAATTAACATTTCGGACATCCATTCTATATTTAATGCATATAAAAAATATAAATACGACATATCATTCTGAAAATTGTTATTTATAAATAGTTAAATAGACATTATTTATTCACTAAACAAAAGCCAAGCACTTCCGAATTATCAAAACTTGTCAATGTAATACACGGTCCGCTACTGGCCTATTTATGTATTGTATTGTATTGTTACGAAACGCGTGCTGTTTACCGTACTTGTACCTCGAAGTACACCATCATGGAGACGGGGTGAGATATCATGTATGCCGTCCTTTTCTTATGTACATCGTTCGAAGATAATGGCATGCGTGTCTCGACCAGTTTCGGCTAATGTCTACCATCTTAAGCTTAGTTTTCAGATCAAGCGCCATCTAGTGTCGCTACTGTAAACAAATATGAGAGGTCCAAAGCTCGAGCGGAGCTTGAATAGGCATGTTGAAAATTTGTTTTTAATGGTTTTTTGTTTTAATCAGAATTATGCATATAATTAGTGTTAATGTGGATGTTTATTCGTAAAATATACAATTTTTTATTTTAAGCCCCATATTTCTCTTAAATTCGATATATTTATATTGTTTAATTTGAAATTGTTACTTATGGCGCTATCTATTGGTGATTGTTAGCACTAAAAATATCTGTTAGAGAATGGGAGCTCCTGCTCCCACTGAGCCAAACCGGTCGTCAGTATGATGTATGTATGTATGTATGTATGTTTGTTCCTATCTGGCACTCTAGAGACCAAACCCGTGGACTGATTTTGATGATTCTTACGGCAATCGATTTGTCTTAACTGTCCAAATCTCACTGAAGACATGAAAATGATGAAAACTCAAAATGGCGAGAATGAGCTGCCATATTGTGAAAAAGAAAAAAATGAAAATCGATGTACTATAACGAGTGGGGTATCAATGAATAGGGATTTAAAAATCATTATTAGGTTTTTTTTATCATTTTTAGTTTGGAATTACCAGTTAGGAACTATAACGATTTAAAGTTGGTTAGCAAGCCATTCTCACTAAATATTCATTTAATTGCATTGTAATAAATCTGTGCAAGCTTCTCAATAACCCCCACGATAAAGAATGCGAACTTGTCTGACTTTTATAGTTTTAACTAAAAAGTATAAAATAAAAAATAATAATTTAAAAAAAAACTAAAAACCCGACTGCGTAAAAAAACTAAAAAGAAAAAATCAAGTCCAGTGCCCTAGAAATTTGTTAAGTTATAATGGAAATCTTTCATGATTCATGATCGATACTCACAATATAACAAATAATAAATCCTAATATGGAACATAGCGATTTTGAACAGTCGGGACCCATAAGAAATCTAGATCGACGCAAATCTTCCCAACAATGGGTCCCGACTGTTTAAAATCGCTTTGTTCCATATTAGAATTAATTATTTGTTATATTGTGAGTATCGATCATGAATCATGAAAGATTTCCATTATAACTTAACAAATTTCTAGGGCACTGGACTTGTTTTTTAGTTTTTTACGCAGTCGGGTTTTTTTTACACGAGTGCCTATAAAGTAAATCAGAGGAAAATAAAGAAGGAAACTGCTTTTTTCCAATGAAACTATTTAAAAATGACTTAATAGTGTTAAGATGTGAATATGAATTTATATCAAAACAATAGTTTAGCATTGTGAAATTCAATTTTATCACCTGTACAAAATTTAATACTTAATTAAAAAAAAAAACAAGTTCGTCACCACTCATTTCATAAATTGCTGGCACGATAACCATTGGTCTTTTAAGTGAATATTACTGAATTGGTTAATAAGTTCTGTTCAAGGTTTTTTACAAATAAAATAAAATTACGGTGTTTTTAAAATTTTACCCATATATCAATTCAAAGCTATTTTTTAAAATTTAGACGAAGATTCTTCATTCAATTGAATAAAGAAGTTTTTAAGCAACTAAAAAAAACAACTTAGATAGAGAGATTAGAAAATAAGCACAACTTTCCAATGAATCAACTAAAAATACGTCTCTGTTAATCGTTTCACATACAAGTGCTACTTCAATGTTTAAATCGGTAATGTTTTCAGCTTTGAAAGATGAAATACATGGAAGTGAAAGCGTGCCCAAGTAATTTCTTTTGGAGCGTTCGTATAAAGAAACCCTTGAATTTTATATAGACATCAATCGCTCGCTCGCCTCAAGGGCTGAATCCCTATTTCCAAATAAATTAAAAGAATTCTTATCGTCTGCGGCTTATTCGGCTGGTTAATTCAGGTGTTCCATATATGGCTTGCGAGAGAACTCCATTGCCTTGCGGGATCCATCTATGTAACGTTTGTGTATGTTATATATTGAATAAAATTGAAATGTAGCGCAGTTTTCGAATAAATACGGATATTTCAAAACTTGACTCTAAAATTATGGGCGTTGTCGCCTTCTCATTATGTATTAAATGTATTTTAAAAATTGAGTCCAGTTACAGTATTTACAAAATGTGCGTCAGTGGCGAACGCAGTGTTGACGGGCTCGTCACTAGTATACGAGTAATATGACCCGTAGATCAGACACGGATAAATTCTCCCGCTTGCCTTTGTTTTCTTAAGTCAGTGTTGATAACCTGCTTGACTGATGACCAATATATTTTGACCTGAGATCTGGAACATGTACCACTTTTTCACGTGTAGTTATATTAGGAACGAACTAACGGCGGTCGAGTGCAAAATTTTAGAATGACACCCCTGATATAAGTACAACTATTAAGAAATGTAAGCAAAAAAAAAAAAAACAAGGAGCAACGTATTCTGAAGTCAAATTTAATTACAATCATTAAATTCGTAAGCTACAAAAATAAAAGTAGTCTATCATTGGATGACTTAAGAGTAAAGCTTGTAAAACGCGATCGAGCAACATGTCTCTTAGATACCATCAGGCGTTGTTGAGCAGTAAAGTAAACAAAATTTCAAACGGATTACATTCAATGAAAAGTAAGTATGGAATCATCATGTTCACGAGTAAAATAAAGCTGGTGAATTTTGTCCAGGCGACAGCTCAGTAATACAATTATTCCACATTATGGTGTAACTATACCAGTGCATTTTGTTCATACCGAGTTGTTCTCTAATTTGGGAAGGCAACGCGGCGGCGTTCGAATGGTTTTGTGTTTTATTTTTCCGTACCGAAGCTCGTATTGAAAGTGACTGATTCTATTGAAACGCCATATTTTTGTCACGGCTTCTGCTCTCACTAAAGCGAAAAATATCTTTTATGGCAAGAATCTTTTGTTTGTTCTTTTGACGCTTTGTGACATTCCATTTTTCACGTTTAAATTTAATTCAATTTGAATTTTTGACGACACGTTTGGCTCAATTGGTTGCACAACGGTCTACGAATCTGGCGGTCCTGGGTTCAAATCCCGGCCAGGGCAGTACTTGCCTACGGGATTGCCGCTCGGGAGCTGGCTCAAATTGCTTGTGTTTGAGTGATGAGCACGATAGTTTGTTCCTGGGTCTTGGACGTTTTCTATCAGTGTAATTTTTTAAGTATTATAAATTTATCTATATATTACGTATATCATCGCCTAATATCCGGTATAGTACAAGCTTTGCTTAGTTTGGGACTAGGTAGATTTGTGTAAGATTGTCCCAGATATTTATTTTATTTTACACGATATAAATGTTTCTTAATCAGAATTATGCGCAATCATACTGAAATATATATATACATATATATTATGATTCTAGAATAGCATTTTGTAAAGTATGGATCGCGATCTACAGGTGGGTCGCGAGTGGATCATGGGTGGGCCTTGAAAATCTTTAACGATAAAATTTTCCAGTGCTTAAATAAGTATGAGCCAACTTTGTATTACGAGTTTATTAGCTTCATAAATGGTACTTACTATAATAAATGCAACCTGTACTAACTAATAATGTTTTCCACTGCACCAATTTCAGGTGTTTCTGTTTGACCCTGGTAGAGATGGCCGATTTGGCATCAAGTCCGCCATTTGTACTTACTTTTGCTTTGTGCAATAAAGTTTAAATAAATAACCTGAGTACGGAATGTAACTTTACAAATCTATACTATTATAAAGTTGTAAAAATGAAATGGTTGTATGTGTCGTTGTGGCTTTATCACGCTAAATCGGCTAAACGGGTTTCCACTATTTTTGGTACACGGGTAGCTGGGTATTCCAGATGATTATAGGATACTTTTTATCCGATTATGCTAAAGATAAAAAGAGGAGTTATGACTTTTTCTCCTCCGCGAACGAAGTTGCGGGCGCCTTCTACTGGGTAATAAAGTATATCATGACATTGTTACGATATTCAGTGGCAATATTAAGTGAATTTAGTAGTTGATATCCCGGATAGGATGTATGACACATACTAAGCGAGTATCTTATTCGATACGTTGATTAAGTTCTAAATAATTATCGAAGGCATTTTTCGTCGGTTCCAAGGCAGTTTAAGTAAGAGAAGTAAAAACAAGACACTCTATAATGGCTTTAAGGGATTATAGAAAAGCATTTCGGAGTCTGTAATAACTCGATCTGTGAGATTTAGTTCACAGTACTTCAATTTCGACAACTCCTTAAACAGCTCTTTGTAATTTCGTGGCAATCTTCAGAGTTGTATTAATTGGTACTTAAGAACAAGACGGATATTGGTCGCGAATAAATAAAACAAAGTATGAAATGAAGAGTTTCGATCGGACCCAGGCAATCGTCGAATTGGTTCAATAGGCGCTTCAACTGGGTCGGAAGCAATTTAAAGTTTTTCCCGAATAAATACCTACGCCAAGTCAAAAATGCTCGCATGCCTTTGAATCTACACGATTGGAATGGAACGAAAACAGAACGCAGTAAATTGGAGCGAAAAAAATTAAAGTAACTTTTTCGGAAGTATGCAGTCTTCAGACTATAGAAGTAGATACTAGAGGGCACCTTATACACTTAAATTCGTTCGCGGAAGAGAAAAAGTCATAACCCTCTTTTTACTTCATGGTAGTCGGGATAAAAGTGGATACCCATCTGTAGATGCCCAGCTACCTGTGTGTCAAAAATAGTTGGAATACGTTTATAGCCATTTTGGCGTGATGAAGCCTAAACGACACATACAAACATACAAAAAAAACAGTGAGCTTAAAATAGTCCGCATCATTTATTTTATTATGAAAATATCTTCAATGTACAGACATTCAATTTTTACAGCTTCATAATAATATAGACTTTAAGGACCTACCCTCAACTTCGTTTGTGGAAGAAAAAAGTCATAACCCTCTTTTTTACTTCAGTGTAGTCGGGTAAAAAGTATACTATAGCTATTTCTGGATGGGCAGCTACCCGTGTTCAATAATAGAGGAAATCAGTTTTGCCATTTTGGCGTTATGAAGCTACACAGGCATATATAAACAAACAAATATTTAAAAAAAACGATTAGACCTTCAAATAGTCCGTTTCACTTTTTATTTTTTTGAAAATATGCATGTACATTAAATTTTTACAACTTTATAAAATACGTAAAAGTACAGTAGGTGAGTAGGTGCAAAGATATTTGATCTACATAGGATAGAGTAAGTTATATAAGAGCCAAGAAAGTTCAACCGAATAAATAATATAGCTACATTTTGCATTATGATACTTATTATAAAAACATAGACTTCCTACGTAACAAGAACCCTCTTATATTAAGTAAATTTTTAGTGAGTTCCATTCTGAAATGATTCTTATAATAGATTAAGAATGAAATTAAATCTAGACTCTTAAATACAAAAACATAAAATGATTGTTTTCCTTTTGACGTGATAACGTGACGTGATAACGATAAATAGATGAACGCCGGCTACACGCACGAGAAAGTGTCACGTTCCGCTCATTGTCACGAGCGGAGCGTTTTGTCACGACCGGAGCGATCGGCTTGTGACGCATCTATCTGTCTTCCACGATATCACGTAAAATTATCGTCCGTAAACCTACTTTACGGACAACCAATTTTTTAACTTACAATTAGCCTTTCGACTGTGGTTACTTCAAATTCTTCGGTTATTTATTTTTAGTCTGAAGCTGCGAAAGTTTGTTCGGCCAATAAAATGTAATGTAAATCTAACCTAACCTAACCTAACAATATAATGAAATATTTAACAATATAAGATAAACCAATATAAGATATAAAACAATTTAACGGATTATATCGCGAATATTATCTCATTTTAGTTCCCGACGTTTCGGAAGCTTTCCAGCTTTCCATGGTCACGGGTGGACTTAGAAAAGATGTACTTTCCACTGTCAAAGTTACAATTCGTGCAAACTACTCATTTTTGAAAAAACAAATAAAGGTTTACATACATGCCAGATGGGCCTAAGCTATAAAGACAGTTACACATGTGCGGGAACTAAAATGAGATAATGTACACGATATAATCCGTTAAATTGTTTTATTTCAATGAGTAATAATCGCGGAAACAGAAGAAAATATAATATAAGATATAAATCATCACGTTTTATATTATTACTTACTGCCATGAAGTTAGCAGTACGTAGAATATGCCCCTAATACAATGTATTTATTTGCGAATTGCAGTACAAAGGAAGGACGAGCCAAAAATAAACGAAAAATAATGAATTGAATCAATCAAGTGAAAATTTATTAGCCTAGCCTATTTCTGAAAGAATAGCGTTAAATTATATTCTTGAAATTATATTTAAATGACAATACCTAATATTGCTAAGTCTATGGTAAGCAAATAAAGCTGTAGCACTGTCGACGGATCGCGAAGTACTCGAAATAAATAAATTGGATCTATTGGCGAGGTTTGAAAGTTGGTCGCTCCAATCATTACTTCAATATAATCCAAATCTTAAAACTTTGCAGAGAAAAATAATTGGACGCTTGCTAAGGTTGCAATGAAGCAAACAAGATTAGATTAAATGGAAAATTCATTTCGAAATACATTATTAGGTTTCATTTAAGGTCGTGATAAATTGTCCTACTAATATTGTGTATGTTTTGATATTTGGATGATTGTTACTCAATTACTCGTAAACTCGTGAACGGATTTAGATGGAACTTGAACGCACAGATAGATTAAATCGTGGGTCGACACATTGGATTCTTTATACCTGGTAACGCCGGTTGCAAATTATAGATATGTTCTTTTATATACTATTTTATATTCAAAGTAAAAGTTGCCGTCGTGTTTTACAGTAAACACGACGGCAACTTAACGGCCAAGAGCATGTCGGACCATACTCAATGTAGGGTTCCGCAGCCATTTATACAAAGAATGCACTACAGATGAGAAAAATACGATATTAAAAAAAGACACTAACAAAAGAGCTTATCTCCCCGGCACTTACGTCCTTTTGCTGAGAAGCGCAGTTTTTTGGCAATAACTTAAAAACGGTATGTCTAAACTGTATGTTGAAAATATTTTTTGTTGAAAGTATTTATTGAGCTATATATGTGTAAATTTTTTCATATTTTTTGAACATACCATTTAGAAAATAGAAGGGGGGGGGGACACAATTTTTGCTACTTTCGGAGCGAATATTTCCGAAAATATTCAACTAATCAAAAAAACTTTGTTAGGAGCCTCAAAATATTTTTAAAAGATCTGTCGAATAATGTGTCACACATTGATTATTTGCTGAATTTTTTTTTTTTTTAGTTCGGTTACATGTATGGAGTGCCCCCCCTAGAAATATATATTTGTTTTATTTAACTATTAAATTAAGTAGCAGCTTACACAAGACACCTAGGTTCCAAATTTCATCAATATACATTAAGTAGATTTTGAGTAAAATGCCTGTGACATGCGGACGGACGGACGGACGGACATGACGGAACTATAAGTGTTCCGTTTTTGCCATTTTGGCTACGGAACCCTAAAAATGGTCATAATTGTATACGCCACCGTAAAACGTTATATGTAACAACCATTTTTTCATATCAAAAGCAAATATAGTTGAAGTTCGTTTTGACATGATGCGTCTACATATACATAAAAAATAATCGCCCGAAAGCCATTTTAAAACTCGTAATTAACACTGAAATATTTTATTTTACATTCCCAGAAATTTTAATTAAAAATTTATAATATTAATGATAAAGACTTGTTTTGTATCTACTCTGGGGTTTAGAGCAAATAGAGAGAATATAAAAATTACTTTTAATACTTTATCAATTATTTACCACGCTGAAAAAAATATGAGAGAATATGAGCCTATCAAGTGGCTTTTTAGCTTGATTGGAAATATCTTAATACATTCAATCACAACATGAACAAACTAATTGCTAAACACATGATTGCAGTAGTACGACTTAAATTGATCAAAAATTGGAACATTTTACTTAGTTGACTTTTTGTTTAGAGCAGTCCACTTATTGTGTATATCGCATGCAAACATCTTATTTGAAACAAGCCATTTTAAACTTGACAGCAGTATACAACATTTGCGATATCTTTAATAATGAAGCAGTAATCAAATTTCAATTGTTGCTGTAACCATTGAACTTGATGATGCTCTGGTGGAAACAAATTTCTTGTTTGATTCAATCAGTTTTTTTTCAGTGCACTTCTATACTATTATTAAGTTGTAAAAATGAATTGTCTGTACATTGAAAATATTTTCAAAAAATTGATTGTTACGGACTATTTGGAGGTCACTAAAACAAAAATATTTTTTTTGGATTTTATGTATGTTTGTATGTGTCGTTGTGGCTTCATCATGCAAAATCGGCTAAACAGATTCCTTAATTTTTGGTACACGGGTAGCTGGGTATCTCCAGATGGTTATAGGATACTTTTTACTCGACTATGCTGAAAAAAAAGCGACGGGTTATGACTTTATCTCCTCCGCGAACAAAATTGCGGGTATCTTCTACTTCAATAATATAGTTCTGTTTTTAAATACATAGCCAAGAGTGAACAAAGAGGGGGCCCTGTTAGAGTGCCCTTTGAACTCGTGCGAATTTCCAACGGGCACCTAACGAAATTGTTCTTTTATCCTGAATGTTCCAGTACTTTCGCACTTAATTTTTTCTACTGCATGAAGGTGACTCAAAGCGTGACAAAGAGCTTTTGCTGAATTCCTAAAACTGCGAGTAACACGCGTAACTGAATTAGGGGCCCGAATCAATTAAGTCTTAATTTTGTTAGGTACTTAGTAAAATAACAGAAAGGCTCCACTAACGAGTAGTGGTTAGGCCACGTTAGTAATTAAAATACAAGTTGGTATGAATTACAGTAGTCTGTAAAATATACAAGGGTCAGTTCAGGTCTGGTCTGGTGAGACAGAATAATGTATTTTTAACTGTTCTTGTATAATAGTCGGACTAACTTCAGTTCAGATACAGTCATCATCAGAAATACTGAATGAAAACAGAGGCAATATTTGTCACGCGATAGAATGGAGTGTCACGATTATGTTCGAAGTTGGGTAAGTGGGCTGTTATTGGACAAGCAGTTTGTATCTTCGACAGTCATATAGAGATAATACTGATGTTAATTGTTGATAAGCTATAGATTTCAAAATGAGATGTGACGTAAGATATATAGTAAGTAGAATTGAGTTGATAAATATTAACCTGCAATATGTCCTAGTAAATTAGCATTGTCATGATATTCCTTTTTATTTGAAATAAGAATAAAATTCCAAATCCGCTACCAATTTACGTATATATCAGAGCTTGATATTAATTAATTTAATTATTAACGTACAATTGGCACTACAGTCGACACCCCTGATATTTCTTTTCTTAATTTATAGCTCAATTTAGGATTGGACATTCTGGTGTCACTGGGTGCAATCGTATTAGCAACAAATACTTGTGAAAATGTATACAAAATATGTTTTTCACGGAGGAAAAGGGCCGACGTCGAGACAATTTATCAAAAATCAGATTACACAGGAATCTGTCAGGGCGACAAGTCATCAAGCGACACCCTTCGCCTGCCACCCGCCATGCTAACGGCTTATCTTCACTTTTGATAGTTTCACCTTATAAAGCCCTTTGTGAGCCCTTTACGAAACGGTTCTATTGACTGCGGTATAGGTGCTTTGTGAAATGTGTTTCTACTGATAATACACACACACAATTATACCCAAGTGGTAGGTATCGTATAATAAAGCTTTGCAAATTGTGTTTGCTAAAACTTGGTTTTACGTAGGATAGTTGATTCTGCCTGCATTTTAGCATTATTGGTGTTAACTAAAGATCAACTTTCTCTACTGTACTGTATAGTCGTTATCGAGATCGAATTCGATATTCCTCGTATTCATACCGACTATGAACTCCGTCATTTATAAACCGATTTAATTATTTTTGTTTGAAAGTAATTGTAGTCGATCTCATATAATTTAAATGAAGATCTGATGATGGGATCCACGAGGAATTGAATGAACTCCTCAGATATTGTAAGCTTACTCGTACATAATGCCGATTTTGGTATTTTAAGAATCAAATTAAGCATTAGCAATCATAAAGTATAGATTGGCGAGGTAAAACTGATAAGGAAGACCACAGAAGGTCACTGGAACTCCTCAACGATAAGTGATTTATGGGTGGCGACAAGATATATATCGATTAAAATACCTAAGCTTGCAATTCGATAGAAAGGTACTAACGAATCGATTTGATGATGGAGTCGGAAGGTAGGCTTCGGATTTCCTTAGTAAAATATGTATTCCAGCCGTGTTTAGGCTTGTTCGAATTGTCACGAGATATATCTTTTTAAGTAACAATTAACTAAAAAGTGCGAAAATAACATTTTATTAAAAATAAAACAACTCCAAGAAACACTAAAAAGTTCAAAAATATCTGCATAAGTAATTTAGTTTCTTCAATTTACTTACAACTACTCGTTTTTCTACTCAATCTTTACACTATATACAACGTGGAGTCGGTGCCATCGTGTAACAACTAAAATCGTCTAAAATCGTCAATCCACACTAATATTATAAATGCGAAAGTGTGTCTGTGTGTCTGTCCGTCTGTCTGTCTGTCTGTCTGTCTGTCTGTTACCTCTTCACGCTTAAACCACTGAACCGATTTGGATGAAATTTGGTATGGGGATAGTTTGAGTCCCGGGGAAGGACATAGGCTACGTTTTATCCGGGAAAAATACCCTGATCCGCGATAAACGAATTTAAGGCGGACGAAGTCGCGGGCAGAAGCTAGTATTCAATATTTTACACATTTCTAGATGGCACCGACGCAATAATAAATTGCATAAGAGTATTGTAGAAAAACGGTTACTTTTAAGTACAGTATGCTGTTATTTTCTTACGTTTTAGTGTTTTTTGCAATCGGTTTCATTATTTGTAAAAAAATAATTAATTTAATCGTTTATTTTTTTTCGGAACAAAGCACTGTAGTAGATATTTCTTGTCAAAATATCGTTTTAGAGTCTTAGTACTTTCGGGGATAGGGGATGTTTGCCTATTTTGTAAAATAACTTCAAAACTATTTATCTAAATGTTATAAAAAAATATATGTCATATTCTCAGAATGAGCTCTTTTCATATGTCCCATGATTGTTTTTAATTTGGTAAACTATCCCCCAAAGTTGACTTCCATGTTTAAAATTGTTTATTTACATTCGTATGTTTGTGTCAGCGACTAGCGTCTGTCTCCAAGCAAGGAGTTGAGAAGCGCTACCGCGCGGGGGATGGGTGAGTGGCGGTACGAATTACTTCGACAGGGTACTGTTGCTATGAGGCACCTCTCGTCGCCTATTGCGAAAGTCGTCCGGTACCTTAAACTAAAAGGATCTTTCCTAACGGCGTCACCACAGTGCGATGTGTTTGCGACTGGGACGGTATGGCTGATGAGTGAATGGAAGAGAGTGTTAAAGAGGAATGACAGCACTGCCTAAGTCAATGTGCAAAAATTTTACCTAAAGTAAGTCCATAGTAATTAAGAATCGATGTAACGCCATGGATTTGTTTATAATGTTACACCATTGTGATTCTCTATAAACTAAAAATAAACCGGCCAAGTGCGAGTGGGACTCGCGCACCGAGGGTTCCGTACAAATTTTCACTTACCCTAACTTTATTACCCAGTACCGGTTGAGTTAAGTTTGCACCTGATATCTATAGCATTGCATACAAAGGAGGCGCAAACGTAACGTAACCGGGTTGTTCAAATAGGTTTTTGCTAATAAACAAAATGAGTTAGTTAGAGACATGGCTATAATTTTCGTGAAATATTTATGTTTATTTATACAATTTGTGACATTTTCAAAATTTTCGTTCGGTAAACTTCGGAGATAAAGGGGGAGGGAATGGTGTTATTTTTCAAATTTTCCTTAATAAAACAAAATCTACTTGAAATAAAACAATTTAACGGATTATATCGCGTATATTAACTCAGTTCAAGTCACTTTCTCAGTTCACCCGTGACCATGGAAAGCTGAAAAGCTTCCGAAACGTCGGGAACTAAAATGAGATAATATACTATAATATAATATATAATCCGTTAAATTGTTTTATTTCAATGAGTGATAATCGCGGAAACAGAACAAAATATTATAAAACAAAATCAAACATTCAAGACTGTGCAGGTCAAGTTTTTTCATATGATATCCTATTTGACCCAGTAGCTAGACTTTTAATTCCCCCCCCCCCCCCCAATCCCCCTCATATTCGTCGTATTTTTAGAATTTTTTTTTTTTTAATATTTCCTGTGTAATACATGATCTGACCATGATTATAAACATTCCAAATTTCAAATAGATAGCGTAAGTAGTTTGTGATGAGTTACGGCGCTTTATTTCTTTATTATAGGGCTTTTTTTCCATTTGAGGATTGGAATACAAAAACGGCAATTTTATAAAAAAGCCTTCGGGGTATAAAATAATTCCTTTTGCAGTTTATGCAAAACCTGCCTTGATTAGAAACATGACAAGTTTCTTAGTTCATCTTTTCACCTAAGCCTTTGTGAGTTGCGGTAAGCTACGTTAAGCCTCTCCGAGCGCTAATTTTCCAAGAGAATGAACTTAAAAACATGAATATTATTTAAACCTAATTACCCTATCTCGTAATTGCCTTGTTTTGACGTCTACCCTTTGAGAGCTCGTCGGTTATTTCCCGACTCGTCAAAAGATATTAATAACCATCTAAGTCGAAGCTGTCTCTTTCCACCCGCATCTTGGTTGGGACGCATCGCTTAGGGTTGTCACATTAAGCGACATAAATGATATTAAATTACAATCTATGGATGCCCCTAAACGTATCTTAACCACAATTACCTCAAAGTGTCCCAGTTAGTCAATAGTACTACTGAATACTATCGCTAAAGTCTCGATCATTATTTTATTACACACATTAACAACATCAAGTTTAGATTGTTTTACGAATTAAACCCATGAGTCTTCAAATGTTAATTTCTGTTTAAAAATATTTGTTACTCAGCCAACCCTAGGCCCGCATCCCCCTCTCGGGTTGTGTTTTTCGCTAATACCCTTTTGGAGATGATAAGATGATGGCTTTACAAGCAAGTAGTAATTACGCTCTTCCAATTAATGCTCTTGGAAGTACTGGCGGGGCGCGAGCGCGTCACTGCCGCCAGCGATGCCATTATTTACCAACCTACAGTAGATTAGAGTGTTTTATCGACGTGCCATAACAGATTTTGTTGTGTGTAAATGCGCTCAGTATTGGTTAGCCATATTGGCGCGAGGCATATATTCGGCTTTACGGATTTTGGCTTGCGACATAATCCACTTTCCGCGTGAATATTTTGTATAAGCCCGTTACGTAAACGTTCATATTCACGCGCATACCTTACTAATGATCCATTTGAAACGCGAAATGAAGAAATAAACATATTTCACGGGAAAGTAGGGAACTCCATATTAACCATTATATGCTTGAATTGTGCTGAAGCACGCAGTTGGAAGTGAACTTTTAGTTTTTAAGATTTTCAGGATAAGAGAAGTATATATAAAAATATTCCAGAGTAATCTAAATGCTAACTAACAGTAACCTCAGAGCCGGAAACGGACTTGAAACATAAAACGATAAGATTTTACCTATTCCAGCCACACATTTGATTTCATGGAATAAAATGGAATAGATTTTTGAGTCCTTCGAAATAAATAAAGGAGTCTTTTCAAATAGGCTTATTTTTAGGATGCACGACTTACAAAGTCTATCATTACCATTTTTTTAATATATATTTTTAAGTACAGACAAAATATGCGGTTTACATTTTAACTTCACGTTTATTATATAGGTACTGTAGCAGCGCATCTTAAAGCGGCTTTCAAGTCTCACTCAAAAGTAAGTAGACGTTCGAGTTAGGATTGTTTTGTACAAAACGAAACAGGGCTGTAGGAATCAAATCTGTTTGTCTGGAAATCTTTATTTTAAAGTGGCGTAGAAGTCGGCGAGCGAGCAAAGCGAGGAGAGCTCTCGAGTGTCGCGCGCCCTGTAATTTTCCCCTGACTGTGCAGCGGGCGTTCGCCAACTAATTTGTCATCCGAATATCAAATTACGCATGAAATGGCGCGTAACAGTAGACCCGGTGCTCCGATACCAGGGTTTAAAACAAAATTTAATTCACCGTCTGGCTGCAGCGCTGTAATTGCAACGCTGACAACTAATTTGAAAGTAATGCACCTGAATTGATAGTATTTGTTCTTAATTTATTTTACACTAGCTTCTGCCCGCGACTTTGTCCGCCTTAAATTCGTTTATCGCGGATAAGGGTATTTTTCTAGGATAAAAAATAGCCTACGTCCTTCCCCTTTCGTCGTTAGGATTGCTATGGCTCTTCCAGCATACCTTTTCGCGGAACAATATAACTTGGACTTCAAGTGACAATTAGAATTGCATTCTAGACACATTCTAGATTTTTTTTTCTTTTTATTGACAATCCTTTTTGGATTTATCTTATTGATTATTTAATTTTATACTTAAATTTTAATAATATTATACTTAAGTTAAATGATCTGACTAGGTTTTCCCTCCCTTGCAACAAATGTTATATCATATTGTATGTCTCCCAGCAAAGACTTCTCTCATTTTAACTGACAGTTCGAAGGTGCTTGTATCTAGGCCTACTTGAATAAAAGATATTTTGATTTGATTTGATTTGAAGACGAGAGTAAATAAGCACTGTCTAGATAAGCAAGCTACATCGTCGGTTTCATCTTCACTTACCAACTTACAATCTCAACTATATTGAAGTCAAATGCTTGCCTATCTAACATAAAAAAGCAAATCGTTCAAAGCAACAACTCCCATATATCAATATGCTATTTCAAAATCCTTGTGTATTTGTGAGGTCTGCAATGATCAGTATTTATTGTATTGTATTGTACGTCGTTTATTATCAATATTACAATTTACACAAAATACTAGTAATTTCACTACAAATTTGGTATAAAAAATTCATAAATTACTAATCAATGCCACTTCATGGCACTAAATCGACTGCGTTTCGCAACAAAGCGGCAAATCATGTCGGAGTGCAGATTGATGAAAATACGTTCATAAATTGAGTCATATTATCCTCATGATTCCGTTGCCCCTGTTATTATTGCGTGCTTGTTCCGACAGGCGATGAGGATTCATTACGGTTCGTCTTAGGGAGAGGTTTTACGATGCGCCGAGTGAAAGCCGTCTCATGCACGGGGTTGCCATGAGAAGTGCTCCGTGCAACCCCGGGGTTGCTATGGAAAGTGCTCCATGCAGACCCGGTTGTATTCGCTCCCTTGGAGACGATTTATCGCCACCCGCCGGCTTTCCTGCTATAGCATTCACAAAATATGCATCAGCGTCGAACGTAGCGCTGACGGACTAGTCGCTATTATAATAAGACCCTTAGACGCATATAAACTATTCGTTTTTATAGGGCATGGCTTCATTTTCTTAAGTCACTTTTGAAAACCTGGTTGATGGACCAATATATGTACATGTACATTACAAGCTTAGCTTATTTCAGTCAATTCACGTGTGTGACTCGGTTTACAATACTTACATGCAAATGTTATTCTAGTTGTAACTTTGTTTGGTATGTCGATAGAATGTAAATGTAAGTCAAACCTAAAGGTACAAATTAGGTACTGAATCTTTACAAAAAAATACTAGTTATAATGCTTACATATAGGTAAAAACAGCGTGGTCCAGCCATCCTGACGTCAGAAGTGCTGGCCAATTCTTTTTTGAATATTTCTCCCTAATTAGCGAGGTACAAATTATTTATTTTATATCAGGTACAAAACACAGGATAGCTAAACTTCCAAAACCTCTCTTGGTCTAGTCATCTTGAGACTCACGGATATTCACAAATGGTTATAGGATACTTATGTACATCACGCATTTTCGAGGATGAAGGTTATGATTTTTTTCTCCTGTGCAGACGAAATTGCGGCCACCTTCTATTAAATTACTTAGAATAAAACATAAAAACAAAAAAAAAATGAATTGAGAATCACCTGCTTTTTTGGAACTCGGTTAAAAATCCAGTTTAATGAAACCATCAGACTCTACGTTAAAATTTTCAAGACTTTTTTTAAATAAACAGAAAAATATCTACATTGTGCAAATATTCGCCCCAATATTGCTGGAGCGATGAAGTCCACAAAGATGCGTGATGTAATTGTCCTAAAACCATTAGTGGATGACCAGGTACCCATGTACCGAAAATAGTTGAAATCTGTCCAGCCGTTTTGATGTGATGAAGCCGCAAACACGCATGTACAAAGATACAAAAATATTAAAAGATATATTTTTCGTAATATTTATATGAACACTAGTAGAACTTCGTTCGCAGAGGAGAAAAAATCTTTACAGCATTTTTTTTCTGTGAGCGTAGTCGGGTAAAGAGTATCCTATAACCATCTTTGAATACCCAGCTACCCGTGTAAAAACAGTGATGTTATAGTTGAAATCCTTTCAGCTGATTTAGCGTGATGAAGGCTCAACGACACATACTAACATACAAAAAATCCAATAATCTTTTTTTTCTATTTAGTGACTGATAGCATCACTTATTCTTTTGAAAATATCTATTTTTTTGAAAAGCCGGACAAATGAAAATTGCAGAGATATGTATTAGGTTGTGACAAAATTGGTAGACTCACGGACTCGGTAGCTTAGTTGTCCAGAGCGTGCGCCCCGGCAAGACACAAGACACTGAGTCAAATCCAATGGAAGTCTTGATTTTTTAATTATTTATATCTTTATATTTTTCGACTCAGTGACCTTTAAACAGTTCGTCGTCAATGTATTAACGTTTTTAGGGTTCCGTACCTCAAAAGGAAGAAACGGAATCCTAATAAGATCACTCGTGGGTCTGTCCGTCCGTCTATCATAGCTAATTTGCTCCGACTCTACTGTACCAAGTAAATTCAAATCCCGAGTCAAGCCCCCGCCAAGTCGAGCGCGAAGCAAACACTGCCGTACCATCCTTTACTGGAACCATTTCGCCGCAATTTCAGGCCCCTATTTGAGAACCTCTGGATAAGACCAGAACGCAGAAATTTTCGTCATCTAGTAAGCTATAATCACATACTTAAAATCCAAAATTTCAAGTCTGTAGGTCTTTCGAAAACAAACTTTCGCATTTAACACACTCACTCACTCATGATCATCAGAATAGAACTAGTACTTCCCATTAACTTAGAGAGCTGAAATTTGGTACAGAGTTAGGGTTTAATGACCACATAAAGGGAAAACTATAAAACTAGGATAATCGAAGATCTGGAGTACCTGGTGACCCTGATTAGAAAACATAAGAGCCCAACCAAACTATTAAAGATCGACATACCTTTACAAAAAATATTTAACTTGGTGGGCCGCTTCATTTGATGTCAAAAATCGAAGGGGTATGCCCACATTTCTACAAAAAGAAGTGAAATCCCACCAAAAACATTCTGTAAAAAACTAGCCAAGTCTCGATGGAGCTGCTTGTTTATCTCTAAAAAGTAATGAAATCTAGACAAAGTCGTGCCAAGTCTAAGGTTCTTTACTGCGATTTTTTTATTATTGCACCAATCGTTGACGGTCGGACGTCGGACGGTGTCATGGAGCACCTGGTTTTGTACCCTTGTGTGTACCGTTCAGCGGCCAAGTCACACAACATTAACTATAATAATAAAAAAATCGCAGTAAAGAACCTGAGACTTGGCACGACTTTGTCTAGATTTCATTACTTTTTAGAGATAAACAAGCAGCTCCATCGAGACTTGGCTACATTTTTACAGAATGTTTTTGGTGGGATTTGGTATACTTTTACAACTTTATATTAGTACTAGCTGTTGCCCATGACTTCGTCCGAGTAGAGATGCAATTTAGGTATAGTCTTTGTATTATTCTGATATCTAAACCACATTACTGAAAAGTTTCGTTGACATGCGTTCAGTAGTTTTTAAAATTAAGAGGAACGTACGTACATCGGCACAAACTTTCATGATATTATTAGGATCGTTGGTATAGATGAAAGGCATCTTTGCGCGGTTGTTATGAAATGTAAGCCTTGTGCGGTTGCTATGGAGAGTGATAAAGCGCTACTATGGAAATTGATTGCTCGTCGGCAACGGCCGAGCCGTTGCAAACATTAATGATTTGTCATTTACCGAAGAACACTGATTAATCATATTGCGTAAATATCCGGGGGTTTCATGTACTCAAATTAAATTGGATTAATATACTTATTTTTAATGTAGATTCTTCCCAATAATGAAAATAATACTGGAGTAAATATAATATAATCTATATTTGATAGTATATTAAAATTATCAGGCCAGGTGCAAAAGTAAATACTAGCACTTACTAAATTTACTAATAAATGAATATAATGCCACTACAATTTAATCGTAGTTTCGCCGATTCGATATATGGTGTCCCTCATTTTATCACACTATTATTATAGTAACAATCGTCCAAATATCTTCAAATATTAAACGTTCACGATTGTAACTCACGGTACGAATAAAATAAGGTTTTTCTTAGAACTCAACACCAAATTTTACCTCGTTTTTTTTCAAATACGTGACGAAAAGCAAAGATTACGCCAAACCAGGAGATAATGCCTTCTTGCCCCTCGAACCGTTGCCAAGGGAAGTTCACTAAGGGTTATGCGTTCACGAAACGGCGCAAGACGTAACGACATCTAATTAATAACGTCTATCATATCGCTATTGCTATCCCGCTATTCCCGCTACATGGGGCGAGAGCTTAACGTAAGAGGATTGGTTATAGACGCTTGATTTGTTCAGGAGGTCGTTAGCAAGCGATTTTTTATGCTGTACCAGTGATTACTGATCGCCCGTTGGCTCCGAACGAAAGAGCGTTGAGGCTTTGCAATGTTAGTTTTGTTTTTAAATCTGCATAAACACGAAAGAGAACTGAAAACAAAAAAAACGTTGTATTTTCGAATTCAAATGTTCATGTTGAGATAAAATTCGGAATGCGTTTGATTTTTTGGGTCTTTCATCTAAACGTTTTGTAAACTACAATGTGACAAAAAACTGGTACGTTTACCAAAAGGGCCACGATTTGGTCTTACACTAAAGGATAGTTTTTTTACTATTACTGCAATTCACGGTTAATACAGGTTTTTTTTTTAAATAGTGTAGCTGTTAACGGAAGAAACATTTTGCTCTTGATAAGGTTAGGTGTGAAAAAAAAATTCAAACTTAGACAAATTTCACACAATATTACGACAAAACGAAAAACTGGCATGTTGTTACGTCCAAACGTTGTTATTATAAGGAGGTAATTCAATAAATCATTTTTAGATATACGAAATTGAGTCCCGTTTTGTTGTGATATTCTTGCTATCAAACAGCCATCAACTTCTAATTTCAACATTCAGTATACCTTATAATTAGCGATATGCTTGTATGCCATATGTAATCAATATGCTTCATGTGTTCCTTGTCGATTGTGGACAGGACAATAGAGGACGAGCGACGCAATCCGAGCATTCACTGCATACACTTCCAACCGCATATCTCTACATTAATTTATTGGAATATAAACTTTATCACACACAAATAAAGAATGATTTTTATGTACATATTGTTTAAGATACGAGTTTTAGGGGGAAAATGAGAGAATATGCAGCCGCCATAACTATCTACGCTCGGCTGGGCGCTATTATGAACTATTGTTCTCCTGAATATGTCGAAAAATACGCGTCGATTTCATTAAGGCACCTGCACGCATTCGCGTTAATAACGTTTGTGCCGAATACGTGGGCATGTACTCGCCTGTATCTAGTCTTGTATATGTTCCAGTTAGGATTACCTACCCTCGCTTTATATAAAAAAAATCATTTCACTAAAAGTATTGTCTCGTAAATCTTTAACTTTATGGAATTGGTATAAAGTAAACGTAGGTCAAATTAATTAATGGCTTGTATGTGACCGTTTAAAAAATCGGGAATGATTTGTAACAGAAAACAAATTCTATAAATTAAAAATAAAAATAAAAATACATGCTACTAGTATATAATTAAACTAAACTACCTATGTTATGAAAGAATTCCAATTAGAGTGACTACAATAGGATGTTTGGAAAATGTACTTCGTATGTGTGTGGTTAGATCTTTATACTTTCGTTAAAGGCCAATAAGCAGGTTAAATATTATCACCGACCCGACATTCCAACAATTCATTTGAGGCCGTACCTTTATTACGAACTGTTCATGCAAATGGTTCCAACCTGTCAGCCACTGCAAAATAGTATATTCAAATTTGTTGGGATAACTAAAATCAGAACCCAAACTTAATCATAATAAGGCCCCAGGTGGCGTCACTACAAATTCTGATTCAGTCACGTGAAATTTAATGTAGCCTCGCCTAAATATATCGAAACTTTAAAGTGGTAGAAAAATGTTATCGCAAAATTATTACCCATTAAAAGATACAATTTAATAATCTCCCCACCCGCACTTTCTGGTCCTAAAAGCAACGGCCCGTGATAAAAGCAATTAAAACTTTAACTATGCGAACTCGGGTGTACTGAATTAGAGACCTTTTAATAACTTCATGATCATGAACACGTTATTTTTCTATTTCAGTTAGTACGTTATATCTTTCTGAAGTATCATTAATGTGAATATTCGTTTACGACTTGGTTTTATGTTTTTAAAGCGGATGTTACAAGCAATTTTTTATAAATCGTTTGTGAAAAATGATTTTTGGTTTGATCCAGAAGTATATTACAAGTTTATAATGTACTGCTAAATTTTATCACAAATCCTACGTCTAATGACGCTAAAACTCTTTCTAGATCTTGATTCCATCTTCAATCTCCCTCCAGCTGATATTGGGCAACATTCTGCGAGATCACAAAATAGGAAAAATATAGAAGTCATGGTTTTGGTCTAGACTAAAAGGAGTGACTATAAAATAATGTATCATTCATATTTTCTTCTAGTGATATACATTAACGAACAATTGACAATGGACTTAATGCCTTAAGTAATTATTTACCAGTCATCCGTCTTATTACCTATTTACTGTGGTCTTTTTGCTTGAAAGCAATTGATTTTTAATCATTCTAATTTAAATAATTGACTAGTGTAAAAATTTAATGTCTGTACATTGAATATATTTTCAACAAATGATTGTTACGGACGATTTTTTCGAGGTTACTAAATATTAGTATTTCTCGTTGTGACACCAAATTCGTCATCACACCAAATCGGCTAAACAGATTTCAACTATTTTGGGTAGGTATACGGGTAGCTGGGTATCCACAGATGGTTATAGGATACTTTTTACCCGACAACGCTGTCGAAAGGGTTATGACTTTTTCTCCTCCGCGAATGAAGTTGCGGACGCCTTCTAGTGTGTTATAAAAACAGTGGCAAGAATGCAGGAAAAAAATCTTATATTAAACTTATCAGCCTACATAAACCAGTTGGCGTTATTGGTATTTACAAAGTTTTCCGTTTCGAAGCAAATTTGTTTTTAGCTTTTATGACAGATAATTTGTCAAGGGTAGCTGCGCAAGTCAAAGATAATTTATCTGTCTCAAGCGCTTTATTTATTGCGTCGCGTTCGCATCTTTGTTGAGCCCCTTAAAGTTAGTGGTTAATGGAGCTTCTTTGAGGCAGAGATGTCACTCACTTTTGGCGGATCCCGCGAGTGTGGTCAGCCCGATCCCGTAGAAACTCCGAGTTTTTGCCCGTTTCGAGTGAGGTTGATGGGCAACGAATGAACAAGATTTCTGTCTCGTAGAGGAACTTGTGAAAGGATAAACGTTGGTAATAACAGCGATGTATTCGATTAGAAATACAGGAAGGGTTCAATGAAAAATGAAGAAAAAGTTCATAGAAATTACTATTGTATACTAAAAAAACAAGTATTCTAATGAATCCCTTTGAGTCACAGGTTCGTACATCTCTTATTTTTAGAAAGCTCGCGTGAGGATGTGATTCCAATACGTACGGACCCTTTCGAGAAGTTTGCTGCAGCTGTACCTCTACTGCGACCCGTTTCTGAGCATATCAATGCAAGAATACGTCCATGACCAACTCCCAGAAAATGTTGGAACTATTGCAGTTTAAGGAAAGAGCATGGGTCCATGAAACTGTAATCTGAGCGGATTTTTTTTTGGCTACTGCAATATGAATACAGGACACCCACCATAACAACCAAATCGCTTGTTATCTGTGGCGGGTGGTGACTCACCACTCACTTGATGGGCCCCTAACTTAATTATTACCATGTATTGCGTCGCGTCAGCATCTTTGTTGAGCCCCTTAAAGTTAGTGTTTAATGGAGCTGCTTTGAGGCTGAGATGTCACTCACATTTGTTGGCGTGTCGTGCAAGTGTGGGCCGTAGGAATTCCGCGTTTTTGTCCCATTCTAGTGAGGTTGATAGGCGACGAATGAACAAGGTTTCTGTCTCACAAGTGGAGTTGTGAAAGGGTAGTCGTTGATCATAGCGGTGGTGTATAAGATTTTGAATTACGAGTAGGGTCCAATGAGAAATTTAAATTTACTACTAGACTAGACTTATACATATTCAATTAAACTATTCTAATGTATTATTATTATTATTTTATTGCCTCGCGTTGGCATCTTTGTTGAGCCCCTTAAAGTAAGTGGTTAAAGTAGCTCCTTTCACTTCATTTATTTGACGGATCCCGCGAGGGTAGTCAGCGCGTAAGGTACTCCGCGTTTTTGTCCCTTTCTAGTGAGGTTGATGGGCGACGAATGAACACGGTATATGAATCACAAAGGAACCTTGGCAGGGGTGGTCATTGATAACTTCAGCGATGCATAATTATTTGCTATATTTACACGGCGGATTAAATGATAAAAGAACAAAAAGTAAATTTAAATTGAAAATAATAAATACACAAATAAACTAAAATACCTATATGTTTATTGTGTTTAGGTGTCGCACCTTTGATAAGTCCCTTAAAGTTCGTGGGTAATGGAGCTTCTTTCAGGCTGAGACATCACTCACTTTTGTTGCCGGATGTGGTCAGCCAGCTAAAACTCCGCCTATTTGCTCCTTTCAAGTGAGGCTGATGGAAGACTCTGTCTCGTAATATTATTCAAATTCAAATTCAAATTATTTATTTCGAATTATTGCAATCCATATAGTGGTTAGTAAAACACAAACTTATAAATCTATGTTAACGACAATAACAACAATAACTTAGACATACTAAAGGCGTCGTGGTGCGGCGACCGGCGGCGCGTGCAGCCGCACCCAGCGCGCGAGCAGCCGCGAGTCCCATCGCTGCGCCAACACGTTCACAATGCTGTTCGAGCTGCTGCGAGTACGATTTAGTAACGACGCACACCGCTTTCTAATGATGGCATCGAAACCATCGGTGTGCGCCTCGGCAAACATAGCTGACGCACTACAGTAACGTGGCAGACCAAACAGCACCCTAAACGCGTTATTATATTGCACGCGCAATGCGTTGTATGCCCTCTGCGTAAAACTGACCCACAGACTGCACGTGTAGAATGATTGGCAGTATGCTTTGAAAAGCGTAAGCTTTACTTCATTACTACAACGGGCAAAAAAATTATAATAACTCTATTTATGTATGACTTTGAGTCATAGGATTATTTACTTAATTTTCGATTTTGAGACGCTTTCATAAGAAGTCATAAATTATTGTCACAGTTACATTTAAAGTATTAATATTGACTAAGGTGGAGTCCAGAATGAAGCAAACTGTATTGAAACCTGAAAATGTAACCAACCAGAGGAAATAAACAATATTCACAGGTCTATGTCGTATCAAATATGTCGATATAACCTTGTACCCACTGCCAATCTGACTTAATCAATGTTGTATTCCATCAGGTGTTCGTAGTCATACCTCTTGCACTCACATACTAACCAAATAGGGATAAACGCTTCTTATGGAATATACACATTTTCTACTCGGTCGTTGTTTACGCATTTATACACGGGGTTATGTCATTTCAATGGTGGAGGATATTAAGTTTTCCGTCAACACACCAGACAATCAGATATATATGTGTAAAATGAATGTTTTTTCTAGAAATAAATAAATAAAAGATTTTTTTTATACCGTGAATTTTTATTATTCTGTTATATTAATAAAATTATTAGATTGATTTCAAACTCAATTATGCTGCTTAAGTACTAGGATGAAACCTTCGTGTTTTTTTTTATTTCGATATTAAATAAGAGCACTAGTGAAACTGTGGTAACAGTCGCGTGTAATGATAATAAATCGTCAATCTAGTTCGCCTAATTCTGAATTATACCTTAAATATTTATGTATTTCTCTAACCTATCCGACCAGAAAGATCAATGATAAGCTTTACGTCTATGAAGTAAACAAGGGCCCAATACATACATTTTATCTAAGGGTCCAGCTACACGCTCAATCATACTTGCACAAATTCCAATTTGCACAAGCAAGCATGTGTGTTAAGACGGCAAAACGGTATACCGCACAAATGGCTTGCACTAAACGCTAATTGGCACAAACTAAATTTGCAAAAATAAGCATGTGCGTTAAGACAGCCAAACGGTATACCGCACAAATGGTTTGCACAAAACGCTCATTGGCACAAACGTTTGTACCAACCAGTTTGTACACATTTTGTAGGCGGGTAGGCACAAGCTTGTTTTCGTAAACAACCGATTACCGATGCGTCTTCGACATGGCGGAGGTTCGATTCTACTCTCGACAGTTTCTGACGGAATTTATCGAATTATATAAATCTTTGAAATAAAACAATTTAACGGATTATATCGCGTATATTATCTCATTTTAGTTCCCGACTGTATATAGGAAACCTACGCATACAGATAGGTATTTGAATGGCAAATCTCACCACCATCCCTGTCAACTTGCTACAGTGGGTAAATCTTTGTTTCAGAGAGCCAGGGGTAAAACGTGCGCTTCGAGCCAACGAGCTCCAGATACCACGTTCCAAGCAGAATCCCAGTATGAAGAAACCAACAGTCGAGCGTAAACCTGCCGTATTACCATATGTGAAAGGGGTCACAGACAAGATCGGAAACATCTTGAAGCGTGCTTCTATAAAAACATATTTCAAGCCGTTGAAGAAGGTGTCTCAATACCTTAGACCCGTGAAGAGTAGCACCCCTTTGCAGAGTGCAGGCATTTATAAGCTGGACTGCGAGTGTGGTCTTTCATACATTGGTCAAACGAAACGCAGTGTATCAACCCGGGTGAAGGAGCACATAGCAGATGTCAAGCACCGTCGTTGTAATAGGTCTGCAGTCTGTGAACATGTCATTGACAAACCAAACCACTCAATTAAGTTTGATAAACCTTCTATCCTTGCCAAAGAAAAAAGATATTTTGCAAGGATGCTACGCGAGGCTATTGAGATTAAAAAGCATCCTAATTTCAATAGAGAAGATGGATTGTCACTACCACCAGCTTGGGATCCTGTAATACATCTCATCAAGGAACAAGCGAGACACAGGACTGCAAAACCTTAATTTTCGAACGGTGTAAAATATCTTATCTGTTTAAAAGTAGTTTAATAGTCTCTGTTTTTTTAAATATTATAATTAGTAATGAGGTAGCCTGGGAGTTTTTCTTTGCAGCGTTTCTTTTCTCCTCAGTACGCCTCATTTGCGAAATGCTGCTTGGTAAATTATTAGAATAAAATAATTAAGCCCTTCTGGCACATGTGTAACTGTCTTTACAGCTTAGGCCCATCTGGCATGTATGTACACCTTTATTTGTGTTTTTTCAAAAAATGGGTAGTTTGCACAAATTGTAACTTTGACAGAGGAAAATACATCTTTTCTCAGTCCTCCCGTGACCATGGAAAGCTGGAAAGCTTCCGAAACGTCGGGAACTAAAATGAGATAATATACGCGATATAATCCGTTAAATTGTTTTATTTCAATGAGTAATAATCGCGGAAACAGAAGAAAATATTATATATAAATCTTATTCATGCTAGTGGAATATCAAATCAAAAGAATATTGTAATAGAAATTTTAAAAATATTGCTTATGGGAAACTGGTCGAGAAACTTATTGGAATGGTGTGTGGACGCCAGTTTTTGCGGCAATTTTTGCACAAACCGTGTGCGCATGCAAGTCGCTATTGTGTTGATGCCATACAGTTTTTGCGCCATTTTTTTATAAACTGATTGCGCATGCCAGTCGCTATCTTGTGGACGCCATACAGTTTTAGTTTAGCGCCAATTTTTGCACTAACCGTTTAGGCATTCAAGTCGCTATCGTGTGGACGCCTTACAGTTTTTGCGCCAATTTTTGCACTAACCGTTTGCGCATGTCGCAGTCACTGCGAATAGCCGGGCCTTAAAAAAGCTTTGAGCGCAGTTGATTGTCTTTTTTATGTTATAATAAGTGGACTATTCAAAAGACCTATGATTTAATTTTTTATGCAAGCTTTATGTTGATTAATTGATAAATTCATCAAAACTATAAAACATGTTTTTGTATCGCTGCTAGAAGACATATAAGCGATTTCAAAGAAATAAATATAGACAATGGAAGACAATATTTTAAACATGATCATTTCATTCAAATCGTTGTTCGAATGCTAAACCGCAAGTCATTTTTAAAACAATACTTCCAATTAAAGGAATCAAATTTATCCTGCACACGTGTATAATAAAGTTAAAATAAATACATTTATTCAATTTGTAAAAAACACCATTGTTTGCTTATCTATGGGCTTCCATTACCTTACAAAAAGGGGGTAATTATGATTGATGATAGAATATGATTCGTATCCACTTAACACATCGTAAAAGGGGTTATTTTATTGCGTCCTGCGCCTCTGAGGTCAATGACTAATGAACATAGTGACTCGACTGTTTTAAAGCACCTATGTAGTTGTTTTATAATGAACGAGGGAGCTCAAAACACTCGAAACGATAAGCCACTTGAAAAACATCTGCTTTTCATTCATTCGATTATTATAATGGTATAACAAACTGTAATTAAGGAAAAACTCTAAAAGCGCTGATATAATATTGTATCTTTTGAATATCTTGATAACTTTTAACAAGACAGATATTATTATATTGTTTTAATAATTAGTTCTGAGAATAGCAGTAAGAAAATATCGTAAGAGGGTTATGATCCAAAAAATGGTGCTAGCCGCCCTAAGATTCAGGTATATTTTTTAAATCGTTAATTATTACGCCTGTCACATTCGAACATTTGACGGAAATAATCAGCCGTATTTCTATTACCTACAAAGTTTAGTGCAATCGCCTAATTATTATATTCTCAAATGTTTTAATCGCTTAATAACATTTATAAGGTAATTAGTTACTGACTTTTTGACTGAGATTATATATATATATTTTAAACTTATGAAATTGAGTATATTATGTGTATATGTGGTTAAAGTTATTTATAAAAGCAAACCCACACCATAACAAATTACAAATAAGTTACAGAAAACGAGAAATAAAAGGCCAAGAAGCTTTTAGTTTCTAATATAATATTGGAAAACGGAACCTCAAGGGACCTACGTTCTAAAAATAAGCGTTATCCCGAAATAAACAATCCCGGAACCGCAACAAAAAATGTGAAGACAGTAAATCATTATTTGCTTGGGTGTGCTTAGGGTTATCTGTGAGCCTGATATATTATTTAGGTTCATTTTGAAAGCTAACTCGTTTTGAAATGACGGTCTTGTGCCGTGAATAAGCAACGCGTGGGCCGGTATAGTCGGTCCCTTATAATATTAATGACCACGCTGTTGCATCTCGTAGGCTGCTCTCCTGTTTTAGGTGCGAATAGCTTATCAGGCCGCCGCTATAATGTGGCCGATAGACTAGACGTTTCTATGAAATATTGTAGGTTTAGATATGGCGTGAATGAGTTTAGGGTACAATATAATGGTACTATATAGAATATACCCGAAAATTTTGCTTGAGGAAGGTTTATGTGAACGTCACCTATTTTTTATAACGCGAACATGTAATTTTGTAAAACTTGCTGCTCGCTCAATGCCCATTCAAGGCTGGCTTGTTGTGTATTTCTTTAATTGATAGATTCAGGCATTACTTTGCAGAATTCCATATTCCGAGATGTGACTTCTTGGGTGAACGCTGGACCGTCAACATCTTCTGCATCTCCTGATGATGCCTCGTAGAGAGGCGAAACTCGTGTCGAGGATGATACTGTCTGGTGGTGGTTTGTTGTATTTGCATGCGTATTTTTTTGTGGAAACAGCATTAAAATATGCGCGTGCATATGCACAATTTATTGTTACATCTAACCAAAGACACTATTTCGCGAAAAACCATAAAAAAGAAAGAAAGAAAGAATAAGCCATAAAACTTTTTTTTTCTCTTAATATTCATATTCTATACACACGCTATACACGAGAAGTAAAATACAACTTTGGGTGTAACACGAAACTTTTCACTCTAGGGACTCACCTTAGTGAGGAAAGTGCAACATGCAGAAAAACAGCTCATAAAAAAAATATATTTATTTGTACACATTATAATCATCATCAATAGAAAAGTTTTGAAATAAAATTTTGTTGACAATGTTGACATTTCTGCCGATGCGTTTTGAAATTGTATCGACTCAAAATATGCGTTCAGAATGATTTTAAACATCATTACAAAAAAAAAACAAATGTTCCTGTGGAATTTTAAGATTTATGACTTAAAATCATTAAATGAAGCTAAATACCGATTTTTATTAAATAAATAAACATTTATGCAATCTCAAAATTTACAGTGTTATGATTATATTAAATTAATTTATTATTAAATTCTTAAAGAATTTATTTAATGATAATTAATATCGAACGAACCAGTATTGAGAGCATTTTACGTTTCGTTATCTGTCAAAACTACTTAACCACACTCCAAGGTGAAATTACTTTCCCCACTAGTGGATAAAATGCGTTTTTAAGGATATTTTGCCTTAGAGGATAAAAGACGGCTTTCCGAACTAGTTCATAAATCAATTTTGTCGAATAAAGAAGATTCTTAAAACACATTTTATGTTTAATTCAGCTGGCAAAATTGGCTTGTTCAAAACATCGCACAGTCAATTTACGTAGAGGACGACGCGAGGTGGCAGTGTCGCTTTGTGTTACCATCGCAATGGCATTACGGCTACTCGATTTACTTTTTCCGTTGCATTTTTATGGAGTCGCATTTGGATTGTCGCAGGACTTCTGTATTGATATACTGCTAAATAGCCATATAAAGCTTTGACGCTTTCATTAGGCTACTCATTCCCTTACTGCGCTTTTGTAGGTCGGAAAAGTAAGTGCTCGGAACTGCCTGCAAGTTATCTCGTATATAGTCTCGTATATCTCGTATCCAACGTCAATTTGTTCAGTATGATCCCTTGAACACAAATATATATATGACACTAGAAGGTGCCAGCAACTTCGGTCGCGGAGGAGAAAAAGTCATAACTGTTTGGGTTCATTTTATGTTATTTTAGTTACGCAATTAGGCGCTAGATGACACTTTTTAAGCCAGCTCATTTCTAGAACGCGGTTTCGAAGTGTAGACGTAAAAACTATAAGATGTTAGGATTTTTATGACATTACAACTTGTAGCAACCAAACAGTGTTTTATTTCACTGGGGATAGAGGGCGTGAGGCGTTCTGTTCGAGGCGCAAACATTAGTCCTTCGAACCAGATGGACTAGTATTTTTCAGTGACTACTACATGCGCCAAGTGTGAGTCGGTTGTGACGTCACGAAGCGGGAAACGGAAAGACGTCATCGACATACTAAGGCCAGACATGTGCAGTGTGTAATAGTGGTTTATAGAAGAACAAACTGTGAGTGCTTTCCTTGGCTTAACTATCGGTGTAAAGTATCAAAATTGAAACTATCATTTGGACTTAGCAAATTTCATAGCAAAAACGTAGAAAAAATACAAGTGTTTAGGACTTCGAATAATTTAAGAAAAAGAGTTCAGACGAGGAATCTATGTCCGACTGTCAAGCGAATATCAAACACTTGCAATATTTCTGTAAATTGAATTGAGACTTAGAACATTTCACAATTGTTAAAATATCTTGATTGATTTGGAAAACAGATAAAATAGATGTGAAAATAAATCAACTTTTGGATTGCAAATCTCGTATGTCACAAGCTTTTAGCAATTATACAAAGAGTCCTAAACATCGGATTACGATCTCGTACATTGAAACACGACTCGAATCGTTGGAACAGCTTTGGAATGAGTATTATTCGGGCCACCAAGACTTGCTTAAGTCGTTCAATTCGGCTAATTTAAAAACTACCGATTATTTTCAAAATAATGTTTACGAAGACGTCTATGAAGCGTACATCGAATACAAATGCGAGCTTAAAGATGTATTGAGTGGATTACAAACGTCGGTTACTCCATAGCAGTCGGATTCATCCAATCCCAAGATGTCAAATACAAAATCTAACCATATACCAAAGATAACTATACCGAGTTTTTCTGGATCTTATACGGAGTGGATTTGTTTCCGAGATCTTTTTGTATCGCTCATCCATACAAACAAAGAGGTACACGATGTGCAGAAGCAATACAATACAATACAATACAACAATTCTTTATTGCACACCAACAACAGAAACAGTACAATAGAGCCTTAACATAAAATACGGTAGACAATAGGCGGTCTTATCGCTAAAGAGCGATCTCTTCCAGACAACCTTTAGGTAGCGGAAATGAGACGAAGTAGCTAAGAATGAGTAGGTTGTGAGATAAGATTACAAATAATACAAAAATAAATAAAAAACAAGCATACATATTATACATATATACTAAACATACATACAATATATATATACAAAACGAGAAAGAAAACTATGATACAGTTGACATCAAAGTGATTAGAAAACCAGTAGCAGAATTAAAAATAGAAATTATGGGAGTGATAAATAATGATCCTTTAACTTAGTTTCAAAAATAGGCAGTGACTTCGCTTGCCTTAAATCGAGCGGAAGAGAGTTCCACAACACAATAGCCCGGAATGTAAAAGAATTTGTATAAAACTTTGACTTTGATGATGGAACAGCTAGAAGAAAGTTTTGTGCAGACCTAGCTGATAGAAGATAACTAAAACGTTCTTTGAGATAGCGGGAAGTCGCAGGATGAAAGAGTGTATTATAGAGAAGAGAAAGAATGTGAATGTTACGACGAAGACGGATAGGGAGCCACTTGAGTTGTGAACGGAAACTAGACACATGATCATACTTGCGTAACCCAAATATAAACCTAATACAGATGTTTTGAATTCGCTCAAGTTTGTTAAGTTACTCCTCAGAAAGATCCAGATAGACAGCATCGGCGTACTCAAAAATGGGAAGGAGTAGTGTTTGAGCAAGCGCAATTTTAGTGGCGATAGGAAGAAAATTACGAAGTCTTCTCAGTGAACCAAATGCGGCGAACACCCTCCTGCTAACCTCATTCAGCTGCGGCACCCAGGAAAGAGTGCGATCCAAGATTATACCTAAATTCTTCATCGTGTGAGAAAAAGGAATTTGAACCCCATTAAATACAATTCTTGGAAGGCCAGCAAAGTCAACTTTAGAAATCATCTTTGAGCTGCCAATGATGATAACTTGCGTCTTCGTAGGATAAACTTTCAGGCCATAGCTATTAGTCCACTCCGAAATTAGCTCCAAGTCACAATTTGCCATGATTATGACCGACGGGAGATCGCTGAGTACACCCTGGGAATATATTGCGAGATCGTCGGCATAAAGGTGATAAAAAGAAAATACATTATGAGTAATGGAATTAATAAAAAATGAAAATAGCAGCGGAGACAGCACACCGCCTTGCGGAACGCCAGAAAGTATGCTGCACCAAGGGGAGCGGGAAGTATTCACCTTTATACGCTGCCGACGATTAGTTAGGTAACTATGAAACCATTCAATAACCACAAGAGATATGTTAATAGAACGTAATATAGCCAACAAAATTTCAAAATCCACAGTGTTGAACGCGTCGCTAAAATCCAGAAGCGTTAGCACCGTCAATTTCTGGTCATTCATACCTGACCGAATATCATCCGTAATTTTTACGAGAGCAGTAGTCGTACTATGACCGGATCGGAAACCGGACTGATATGGATTTAGAAGATCATTCCGATTAAGAAAAGAAGTAAGTTGCTGGAATACTAAACGTTCAAGGACTTTGGATAAGAAAGGAAGAATGAAAATAGGTCGGTAATCTGAGAAGGTGGCAGGATTGGACTTTTTAGGTAAGGGAATTATATCAGCATCGTTCCAGATAGAAGGAAAGACACTACATGAAACAGAAGCATTCAGGATACTGGCAATTATAGGAACAAGAAGGTCAAGGAGAGGAAGGATCATACTACGGCTCACATAATCAACACCAACGGCGTTGGAAGTAATGGCTAGTACGTTTTTTTTAACATCACCGTCGGAAAATTGAGTTAGAGAAAAAGGATTAAAAACTGGAGTTGGGAGAGATGAAAGATAATCAAGGGTCCTGGTCTTAACAGGACCGCTAAAAACGGTAGAAGAGGAGAAATGCTGATTCAGCTGATCAATATTGAGGTCTTTAGAACAGGAGTCCTGCTGAGACTTCCCAACTCCTAGCGACTTAAGAAATTTCCACACTTTAGAAGGATTACCATTTTCAACAGACTGGTGAATATGGCGCCTTTCAGCATCTCGGCACACAGTACTACAACGGTTGCGCAAAGTGTGGTAACGTGTTTTGTTCTTATCTGAAGGGTCATGTTTATACCTAGACTTGGCCAAATTTTTCTTCTCAATAAGAGTTCTGATCTCATTAGTGAGCCAGGGAGCAGGAAGATGTTTTACCCTGATATGCCGAACTGGAGCGTGCACGTCATAGAGCTGAGTAAGAAGAGAGTTAAATAAAGAAATCTTTTCATCAATCGTGTCAGCCCCAGAGATGACACTCCAGTCCACCTTCATCGCATCATTACGAAGCTTATACACATCAATCCGACTAAAATTGCGCTGAAATGAGGTTTTAGGTTTGAGTTTAGGAGGTCGAATTTTATATGATAAAAAAAGTAAATCGTGATATGAAAACGCATCCGCAGAGTACAGTCCAAATTTGGCAACATGGGCTTTAGATCATGTCAGGATGAAATCCAAAAGTGAAGGAGAGCAATTCGGAAAGTGATGCGTAGCACGAGAAGGAAGAATGATCATATTACAGGCGGATACTATAGATTTCAATGATCTAGACCGATGATCTTCTTTGAGGAGGCATGTATTGAAATCACCCATTATGACATGATGATTATAGGATGGCATAATGTCTTCAAGGAGTTTTTCTAAACAAGCGAAGTAATCAACGTTAAGAGACGGTGAGTAAAATACACCAAGGAGAAAATTGGAATGTGAAACAGTTATGTCAAGAAATAAGTACTCTGCGGCATCCGAAGAAGGAGATTCCACTGACATGCAGGCGATAGAATAAGGGATATGTGACCGAAGGTAAATTGCAACTCCACCGCCACCCCTCAAAGAGCGGTCATTCCTAATCAAAGTGAAACCAGGCAGAGAGTAAGAAGAAGAAGAATGACATGGCTTAAGCCAGGATTCTGAGACAAGAACCGCATGAACATCTTGAACATCAAATGTTAAGGTCAGATCAAGAAAGTGAGCAGGAATACTTTGAGCATTAATATGAATTACGCTAAATTTTTTTGGAACGTCGCTAAGTTGTGCTGTTAGAAAATCATGGGGGGAAAGAGGCAAACTATGAAAACTGTCATCATCACTGGTATCGTTAGAAGAACAGAACATAAAATGATCATTAAGAACATTATTAGTACTACTATCAAACTGTGTCATAATTGCAAATAATAATTATTATAAAATATACAGATAATATAATAAATACTATCTATAAAGAAAGGTAACAAAAACAAAAATAATACGGTCATTCACTACTCACCAGCGGCCAAGGATTTTACAGAATAAATTAACTACATAGAACAATAATGTAAACAAGCATAGACATTTCATAGATTGCATTGTATTAAATGGCAGTACTACTAACTAATTATCTGTTGCTCCTCAAAAACTTCAAATTGACAATGACAGATGTCTGACAATCTATTTTATGTTTGTCATTGAACAACGTTAAAATAACTGAAAGATTAGAAAAGTTAATTATAAAATTAAAAATTTATTATTAGAAGCTTAATTATCTGAAAGCGCATTTGACAGGAGAAGCGGAACAACTGTTGCGTCATATTCCAATCACCAACGATACCTATGCTCAGTGTTGGAAACTGTTAGAAGGTCGATACAATAATAAACAGTATTTCGGCAATTGCATATTAAAACGATTCTTTGCGCAAAAGACATTTCTAAATAAGTCTGCCACTGACATTAAAATCCTGTTAGATACGACTACCGTAACTTTAAATGCTCTGTCAAACCTGGGAATAAATACTGGTTCGTGGGATATAATAGTAATTTATATTGTAAGCCAAAAATTAGATCCCGAAAGCCGTAAACTGTGGGAATGTAAGGTCAGCGAAAATACGTCTCTTTCGGCAAACTTACCAACGATTAGCCAGTTTAAAGATTTCTTACAAACCAGGTATCATTCTTTGGAGTTTCTAGATTCAAAACCAAGCTGTTATAATAAATCGAAGTACAACCTTTCGAGTAATAATTATAAGTCAAATGTTAATGCCAAAAGTACCACTGTTCCAATGTTCAACAGTCTTCATACCGCTAATGTGTTTTGCAGTTTTTGTAAGGGGGAACATAGAATCATGAATTGTAAGGATTTCATCGGGCTGAATGTCAACGCGAAGCGTGACTTTATTCAAAACAACGGGCTGTGTTTCAACTGTCTCGGGAATAGCCACACTGTCAGGTACTGTAAGAATTCTAGTTCTTGTAATATCTGTCATAGAAGACATCATACATTGATACATGAACAGGACGAATTAAAATCATCAGTCAGTCACGGGTCGGCGGATAATCATGTTGCACAAGTTCACACACTTCAAGTTAAGGAAAAATCCGTGTCAAGTACCAGTATTGCAAATCATTTCGTGAACGAGCGCGATCAACAGGTGCTACTGGCTACAGAGGTCGTTGAGGCAAATTCATGCGATAAGGAAGAGCGCCACTTGCTCAGGGCCTTAATAGACCAGGGATCACAGGCTTCCTTCATCACTTCAGCTGCTGTTCAATTGCTCGGGTTGAAGAAAACATCGGTCAAGGGTCTGATATCTGGGTTAGGGGGCAAGCCAACTGTCATAGCTAAGTCAACAGTCGAAGTGACTGTTACATCACGGGTCAATTCTGGTTGTGTATTGAAGGTCAAGGCGTATGTGCTGGATAAGTTAAAGTCACAACTGCCATCTGCGCGGGTCTCACTAGCTGCATGGCCAGAGTTGAAAACCATAAACCTCGCAGACCCTGAATACTACGTTCCGAATAAAATTGACATGTTGTTGGGAGCAGCGGTTTATGCACAAATTATAGGCAAGGGTATTATGAAGTGTCCACCTAGAGAGTTGCGCAAAATACGTCACTAGGCTGGATACTAAGTGGGCAAGTAGGTTCAAGTACCAACATTTCTTGCAATATCATCACCACGCATGCTCAGGTGGAAGAGTTGCTGCGGTCTTTTTGGGAAATGGAGTCGGAGCCGAGTAACAAGGCAAGGATACTAACACCTGATGAGAAAAAAATGTGAAGATATTTATCAGGCCACCACTACACGGGATAAAAACGGTCGGTATGTGGTAAGACTTCCATTTAGGGATGAAGAGCCAGCCTGTGTAAAAGGTGATTCTAGAGAAATAGCGCTGAAGAGATTGAAATATTTGGAGCGCAAACTTCACAAGGATCTACATCTAAATCATTCTATGAGAAGGTATTTCACGAATACTTTGATTTAAAACATATGGTACCTCTCTCAACGGACGAAACCAAAACAAAAGGGCTATATTTACCGTATCATGCTGTGGTACGTGAGGATCGGGAAACCACGAAGGTACAAATTGTTTTTGACACTTCCTGCAAGGGAACCAATGGCGTGTCGTTGAATGATGATCTTCTCGTGGGCCCTAGACTTCAACCTGACTTGCGACATATAACAATGCGTTGGAGAAGGCACCCTGTATGTTTCATGCACGCAGAAATTGTAAAAAGGTACCGTCAGTTAATTATTGATGAGCGGGACATCAAATATCAACGCATTATGTGGCGAGAAAATGTGAACGATGATGTCAAGGAGTACAAAATGTTAAGGGTTACTTTTGGTTTATCATCGGCACCACACCTAGCTGAAAAGAGCTTGTGCCAACTAGCTGTTGATGAAGGGGAACGTTTTCCATTGACAGCTCCTCGTGTACTACACGATTTTTACATGGACGATCTGATGTCGGGGTGTTAGAAAGGTGAAGAAGCAAGAGAAGTTTACAAACGAATGACGGAATTCTTAAACAACGGGGGCTTTATACTTCAAAAATGGTCCAGTAATAGTGAGTTCATGTCGGCAGGAATCAAACAGAAGATTGCGGGCAAAGAGGATGAAAAGAAGTTCTTGATGAAAGCAGATGAGGTGAACAAGATTTTAGGGTTGACATGGAACAGAAATCTCGACGAATTTGCCTATGCTGTTCAATTAACACCGGCAACTACACCAGTGGCCAAAAGCACTGTGATAGCAGATATATCGAAACTCTACAATCCTTTGGGATGGTTGGAGCCAAGCTCGATTAAAGAAAAGATTTTTATTCAAAAACTTTGGTTGGCAGGTTTCGATCAAGAGTTAGGGCCTCAACGACTCGAAGAATGGTTGAGTTACAGGGAAAGCTTGTCGGAACTTACCAAATTTCGTCCGAAGTTACTTAGGCGTCCCAGTAGATGAAAAACGTTCATTTGTAATAGAATCTCGGAGATGCTGACAGTAACGGATCGCAACCAGTGGACACACGTTCTTTCAGAGCATAATCCTGCAGAGTTTGCATCGAGGGGTATATCAACAGCTGAGTTAATTGGGCACAGTTTATGGAAAAACAGACCTGCATGGTTAAGAGATAAGACAATCAAATATAAAAATCTAATTTATTTAGATACTACACTCCAAAGGCGGTTAATCAAAACTCCTTTCGCGACTTCAGATAGTTACAAGGATTCAATGTGGTCAAAGTTTTCATCAATCACGAAACTTTTAAGAGTAGTTTCTTACTGTTGTCGAATTTGAAACTGAAAGAAGCAAGACCGACGTATCTTCGGACATAAGAACTAGATGAAGCATTGGATATAATAGAAAATAAGTGTCAAGCACAAACTGGAGGAAGATGTAAAAAATCTCAAGCAAAATAAATTAAAGAAGAAGATTAAACTCTTTCATTTTTTCCATAGATTGATGATCGAGGCATACTCCGCGTTGGCGGGTGGCTACAGAGAGCTAAGATAAACTATAACCAGGTATCTTTGTTGTCTGAACTAATTATACGGGACGGTCAGAGACATTTTTAGCAGGGGAGCCGCTTATTGTAACTTCTGATCGTCACTATGAGGAAGCAACAATATTGTCATTACGAATGTGGCAACTGTGTCAACGTATGTTGCAGGATTTTTGGAAACGGTGGTCCCAAGAATATTTAACCCAATTCTTGCAAAGGCATAAATGGACTCAAGTGACACCTGAACCTAAGATAGGTGATATAGTTTTAGTAAAAGAGCCTGATTTACCTCCTGCTAGGTGGCTTATCGGCCAGATAGTTGAAACACACCCAGGTTTAGACAATTTGACGCGAGTGGTAACATTGAGGTGCAAAAATTGTATGATTAAAAGACCTGTTTCTTGAATTTGTGTTCTACCAATAGCGGAATAGGTTCTACGCCTTGTCTGTTCTGTTTGTGTTAATATGTAGTTAGTTGTGAACAGACCATGTTTTATATTATTGTGTAGGATATTCCTATGTTGTTTTTCTTACTTTATTTAAGAACAATGTTCTTGGCGGGCGGCATGTTTGGGATAATTTTATGTTATTTTAGTTACGCAATTAGGCGCTAGATGACACTTTTTATACCAGCTCATTTCTAGAACGCGGTATCGAAGTGTCGACGTAAAAACTATAAGATGTTAGGAATTTTATGACATTACAACTTGTAGCAACTAAACAGTGTTTTATTTCACTGGGGATAGAGGACGTGAGGCGCAAACAATAACCCCTATCTTTTTTTCTACTTGTAATCCGTTTAGACGTTTTTGCGTGATGAGGCTACAACGACACATACAAAAAATATCTTCGATTTAGTGACCTTGAAATAGTCAGTAGTACTTACTTATATATTTTATTGAAAATATCGTCAATGTTAAATTTTTACAACTATAACATTTAGTATACATGAAAAGAGCGGAAACTGTGACGTTATAAAGATGGCCGTACAAAGGGTTTTTATTTTATTTGATAAATATCATGTAGGATATTAAATTATAGGGCTTTGTGAATAGATTAGATTACAAATATATAAAATATTATACCATTTTCTATAAAACATTTATGAAAACGATCAGAATTTTTAATATTTAGTCTTGACTTGGAACTGCCCTAGATTAAAAAACGACCATATAGATTTTTTGTAAAATATACACGATGATTCTTAATCGGTGATCGGGAATAGGAAAATCTTAATATCTAGCTAAAATGAAACTTTATAGACGAGGTCTCACGCAATTACCTCACTGTTTAATTAAACATAATTAAAACTAAGAACCGCTGGATACGTCAAATGCCAGCGCTTTGGCGGAAAATTTTATATATCTCAAGTCAGTAAACTTTATGCATATGACAACGACAAAGACAAAAAAGGCTATGTTTTTTTCCCCGCTGGCGAAGTTACGGGCATCTTCTAGTCCCAAATATCTGTGTTCAGTACATCATCCTGAACGCATTGATACCATATATCCGAGATGACTTGTGTCAGAATCGTATTCACGCATCTTTTGATCATTTTGCCGACCTACTTACTACTTTACAGGCATATTGGGTGCCTTTTGTGCAAAACATTAGTTTCATTACAAGAAAGAGAACAGCGATGAACCGCAAACCTTCGGAAGTCAGAATAGACGTTTTAATATCGATGGTAAAAGCGCTGTTAAGCGCATTAAGTAAGTTTGCATTAATAGTAATATTTTTTGAGTAGACTTTCTAGATTGCGATTGTAATCAGATGAAGATTATAACGGACTCCAGCTTTCAATTTTCAATGAAGATATGGATTATCGCAGTAACTGATGTGCAAATTGCGGAAACTTTCCAAAATGCTGAAAAAAGGTCTTGAGTCTCGTGTTAATTTACATGTTTATGAGACCTTTTTTAAGCATTTTTTAGTATATAAAAGGTCTTAAGTCTACTGTTAACTTACCTGTTTAAAAGACCTTTTTAAAGCATTTTGGAAAGTTTCCGCAATTTGCACATCAGTAATCGCAGTTACAATTGACTAGGTACCAAAGCGTTCTCACGTCACGTGGTCCTGTCACATTGTCCGTCACCTACAAGCCTACACGTATCCGTGCGCCGCAGATACCTAGATTACGAGTAATTAGGTCACAGTACAATGCTGCACACATATGTAGCTACATAATATCCAAGTGTACAATTGTACTTGAACATGATTTCATGCGTAATATTGAAAATAATGCTAATCAAATATGGTGATGTTTTATGGTGCTCAAATTTATTTTATTGAGTGTTGGAATTTCTGTGGTCGGAATTTTTAAGTAGCCTGCTTTAATAATAATAATAAAAAATAAATAATAAATAAATATCAGGGACAATCTTACACAAATCGACCTAGTCCCAAACTAAGCAAAGCTTGTACTATGGGTACTAGGCGACGATATACATAATATATAGATAAATTATAATAATTTAATACATAGAAAACATCCAAGACCCAGAACAAACATTCGTGCTCATCACACAAACACCCGGGACCGCCAGCTTCGTAGGCCGTTGTACAACCCACTGAGCCAAACGTGTCGTCTAATATAGGCTATTAGTCTTTAATGCTTAAGGGATTTTATTGCCGTTCATTTTAAAACCGTTAGTTCTGCTAAAGTGTATACAGCGGCAGTTAAAAAAGTTGAATAGAAAGCCCCTGCCAAAAAGTTGTATTTATTTTTTATTTTAGTTTCCCTATTAGACATGGCACGGGACGTCGTGCTTTGGACGTTACGGCCGCGAGCAGCGCTCCTCGCTAGGTTAATTATATGAAATTATGACGTCACTGGGGATGTTAGCTGCCGGCCCAGGTGAAGTTGAAACGTATGCAGTTTCTGAACTTTCCGGTAATTTAATCCTGTTTTACTTGCGGAGACAACGTGCAATTTTTGGACGAGTTTAACGAAATGCTTATCTTTACTAATATAAAGTTGTTGAAATTGAATATAGAAACAGGCTATTTGAACGTCGATGAATTGTTTTTATGTATATATGAATGAATGTTTGTGCCAACATAACACCTATACGACAGGACAACACATGATTACAACTATTTTTGATTCACGAGTAGCTGGGCATCCACAGATGATTATAGGTACTTTTTACCCGACTTTGCTGAAGCAAAACAAAGGTTTATGATTTTTCCCTCTGCAAACGAAGTTAAATTAAACGAACAAACGAAGAAACATTAAAGTTAAATATTTGTTAAGTATTCGTGACTTGTGTCTGTCTACCTCGTTTTGTTTAGATTTTGTAATGTTGCATCACTATAATTATGTTTCTGTAGTCCACCCACCATTTTTGTTTCTTGTATAGTGCAGTACATATTCAATAAATAAGTGAGGCCTAAATATTGTATTTTAGTCCGAAGAATAAGTAAGTACGTAAGTGCTGTCATGTATGCGCGCTAAATAACGCCTGAATTAGGGCGACACATAAGTATCTCTAAAAACTGAAACGATTTTTGTGCTCATTTTCTAAAGAGCAAACATCGTAGCTTTCAAACATTTTTTATCTCACTGAAACCCGAATACCCTGAAAACCAACAAAACTTCCGTCCTTGAAGGAATCGCAGAAATTAAATTTTATTGCAGCGAGAAGAGAAAATAAAATTGCTTTTACATTTTAGTTCGGGTGGAAAGGGAAGGCAAATTTGTTGGCTGTATGTACGTAGTCGTATGTAGGTGAAACAGCGGGCAAAGTGCAGGTAAAAATAGGTGAAAAAAGTAGAAAAAAAGTATGCGCGGGGGCTCGTCGAGAGAGAAACACGTTCGCTGAGGAGTAATGCATTTTGCGACGTTTGCCAGCGCTTGCTGATGACATTTGTTAATTGCGCTTCTTAAATTATACTAACTGAAACTGCAAGTTCTAAACTTGACTCGCGGGAACGCTTCCGACATTGCAGCGGCCACTGAATAATGCTTTGAATTTATTTAAATTTATCTCTTGTACTAGTTGTTTGATATATAAAATGTGTTTTATGTCGCAGCGAAATCCCTTAAGGTGCGTCCACATTTGTATCATTTGCCCGTATCAGATCATCGTCGCGTGGCATGATCGCGTGTCACGATCACGCGTTTGGACGTTGCGCCGATCGGATCGCTCGAAATCCATTTTGCTACGCGTATCACACAGTTATATCGGACGAGTACGGCATGATCGTCGCGCCGACAGTAAGCGTCCAAGCAGTGCGATACGCAGTCATGCCACGGCACGGTGATCGAGTACGAGCAAATGATACAAGTGTGGACGCACCTTTATTGCTCGTATGTTGGTGTTATTGAATGAGTCTTGAAAAAGCATGACAATAATATTATCAACTACGAGTTAGTATCTAAGAAGTAGAATTCTATTAAATACTTAGGGTCAATTTCCCCGGCGTAGTATAAGCCTTATTCCAATAATAAATCATTAATTACACGTGGGTAAACTCATTTTACGTTTCACCAATAACTAACCTAAAGATAAAATGTCTAAACTAGAGAATAATTTTACACCGCCAATCGGCTGAGTAAACTGTTAAATGTAGATTAGTATTGTCATTGTCATTGTCAAGTGAATTAAATACTTACTTCACAGTTGATGTATTACTCGAATAAATAAATAAAATACGCTGCACCATTGCTCAAGCATGGGACAAATTGTCTATCTTACTTGGGTGCATTACGATTTCATTCAATTCATTCGTTCAACGTTACTTAGTAACTATGCGAGACATTGTTATCCGTAGACTAGCGTGGTGAAATGGAAATGAAGTTAACCATTGAGTAAATCGTTAGATTTTGTTTATACTGGGTTAGCGACTCTCGTGTAAATTGATTGTTGGTGAAATCGGCCCTTAGTTGTTTACAAAAACCGGTGATTGTTTAATAATATAACACAAGTACCAATTTACATGCGAATAATCTGCCTCTAAAAATGTAAATCTTCTTCATTTAAAACTTTAAACGATTTTCTCACGGTTAAGTTTAAAATTAATGCAATCAGTTTTCTACGAGAGAGGCGGCGCGCGGCGTTGTATCAATTTTTTATTAGAGCCGGGATTCATCGTTATAAGTGGCTATACATTTGTACGAGTAAAATGTAGGGGGTCGCTATTGTATTTAATTACAGACCACACAGCTGATTTCGTTTACTTTGACACGTGGAAATTTGTCTCGTAGTCAACGCTTGCCTCTCGGCTATTGAATGCTCGGTTGGAATGCAGAGCATTCTCGATCCTTTTGATGAGAGCTAAGATTAATTTCGGAGGGTTTGAAGAGCTCAAAGCTCAAAGGAAATTTTAGAATATAAGTGCATTAATAAAGATTTTTTCAGCCTCTCGATAGGCACTCTGTCATCGCAAAAAATGTCTTTATTAAATTTATTATGGGCTTTTATCAGCCAAGTTTCACGGTGGACTTAATTTCAAAGTTAGTTAAAATTTGGCCAGGATTACAAAAAAAAACCATGGTGGCTTAAAAATGAGCTACTGAATTGTAGTTTTGCGTAAGGTCTCATTTAAATACCAGGTACGTGTTCACTTATCTATATTATTATAAAGTTGTAAAAAAAGAAATGTCTGAACATTAAAGATATTTAAAAAAAACGGACTATTTGGAGATCACTAAATCGTTTTTTTTTTGTATCTATGTGTCGTTGTGGTTTCATCACGCCAAAACGGCTAAACGGATTTCAACTGTTTTTGTTACACGGGTCATCGCCAGATGGTTATAGGATAAAAGAGGGGTAGAGGGGATATTTTATAATTACCTACATAGATACCTTATTGCTTAAAACTAAAGGATTTTCACTCATTATCATAACAAAACTGATCTTCGCATTCAAATATGAGTTTGATTTGTTTATTTACTTGCACGTTTGGAATTTTGATGCGCCAATATTCTCGAAGGATCTGAAGAGATGATTGTCAGCATTATTTAGCCACTTGAATTTTTCGAACTACCTGCACTTGATACATCTTGAGGACGCTCTACCAGCATTTCAACCACTATCAGTTTCCTGTTGTATATTCTGAAAATATATGATCTTAAAACGATTAATAAAACGAATTATACTTGCGATACAATTCTGATTTATTACAATGTTATGATGATTTTGGCTCACATATTATGTAGAAGTCTTCTATATTATATATATCACAAGAAACTGAAAGCGTTTGAAATGCCTGTTCGGACTACCTCTGAGTAGCGGGAGACGTTAGAGTTGTTTTATTATACTAACCTATGTCTTGCGGCATCTTTATTTATAGGTACAGGTTATTGATTTTGGTTTACGTTCACTGGAATATTTTTCAGGCCAAATAAAGTTCTCAACACAGACTAGTATAGTAAGTAACTCGTACTAAATATTCCACTGCCAATTAGGAACCTAAAACATTTCACAACTTTTAAAATTAAACTAAAGAAATTTATGTTAGATCATCAACAAAAACAGGAAACTTTGAGGCTAGACACGAGCTGTTTTTAATGTATTTTTTATCTTTTATCTTTTGTTTTTACAATTTAAATTTTATTGTCACCAGTGTTTTATGCCCCACTTGTGTTTGGTTGTCTTGTTTTATTGCTAATATTTATTCATATTTATGTTCGGTTCGCTCACTATCCGAACAATTTCCACTTTGTGCTGTTCAAAATTTTTGCTTTGTTCCACTGGGTTTTTATTCTATTTAATCGTTTTTCTTATTTGTACTTGTTTTTCTTGTTTATAATTATTAATCTGAGCTGTACGTACGATGCATTCTGTTATCTATTTTGATTTTGCCATTCCAATTCCACTTGACAGTAAATGACAAAAATGTTTTCGTGCGTACAGTTCTCCGTGGCGCTACCTACCTATGGTCTCACCGGAAGATCAGCGCTGGCTTTAGAGCCAGCATTATGCTGAGGTGGGACCATTTCGGGGCATACTTAGTTTAGTAATTTATTTTTTTGTATTGCTGTATAAATATGCCCTCGAATAAATGTATTTTCTTTCTTTCTTTCTTTGTTTCTTACTGTTTTGAAATATTTCCTTTAAATGTTTTCCATAAAAACAAGTCCTTAATAAATAAAAAATAATTTGAAGGCTCTAAAATTATTATTAGTTTGCAATAGCCTTCACTTTAGATCAACACATGCTGAAGTCCCGTTTTGTTGTGAAATATTCAAGTAATCTGTAATGATTATACAAACCTGTGATGGCTGGAGCTCGAGTGACCGGTCGTGGAGCTTGACATTGGCGAGCGTGCGGGGAACGCGCTCGCGGCGTGCCCGCCCTCCGACATGACGAACTCTGCAACAAAGGTACAATATACTTAATACGTCCCACGAATACTCGATTCAAGTCGTATCGCCAAATAGGGGAACTCGGTATACGCGGAGTAACAAATTTTAGGGATGCTGCTAAGAACACTGGACCGTTTACGGCATTTATAATCTTTGCATCTTTAATTACCAGTCTCAGGGTCATTCCTTCAACACAACCTACATTAGTTCTTAGTTTAAAACTTTTAGTACAGTCAGCTTCAAATAGTCTGTAGCATCCAAAGCGCCAAATATATCGTCACACAACTTTATACCCATAGTAATAAACATGTGTTCCCATATATTTCGTGCTTTGGATGCTACTAACTATTTGACGCTGACTGTACCTAAGCATTCACCTTCCACATTTAAGTGGAAAACGGACATGTAAAACTAAGTATGTTTTCGAAACCTGTATATAATATTTAATATTACAGGAATGTAGGACATAACATCATATATGTTACAGGAATGTGAGGATTAACTTATAAAAAGAATAACTATGTAGATTTTTTACTATAACTACTACTAGTATAATTGAATTCATCTAAAAAACATAAATGGGTAGTTCTACAGGCGTTTCAACCGCTCTCAGTTTCCTGTTGCAAAATTTGAAGCAATGAGAGACAGTGAGCGTAAAGATCTGATATAACGATATATTGTACTTGCAATATTTTTTTTATTAATTAAAATGATATGATTATTGTGGCTCGCATTTTAAAATATATACCACAGGAAACTGAGAGTGGTTGAAACGCCTGTAAAATTACCCAAATAAATCACTCATCTATTCAGAGAGAGTAAAGGAAATTGTTCAAGATTGGAACCCCGCTTAATTATTGACAAGATCCCAACCCGAATGTATTTATTGATACTAATACACAAAAAATGAGCCCTGCTCTGTGTGTAGTCCAGACATTTGTTCCGAAGATCGTTAAAGTAGATCATTTAAAATAACAAGCTGTGGACACAGCCCTGTTAAAGGTTCAGTCCGTACAAATTGACCGCAAATAGAGTAAAGCCTCATTTTATTTCTTCGCGGGGACAGGGGGCGCCGGCGCTAACTATCAATCCTTCTGTCACGCTATCGACAGCGCATTTGTTTGTTCTCACCATTTTTGTCTCGGTGCTTCTCGTGCTATATTTGTCGGTATGGCGTGCGGACGGCGCCTCCGATCAATCTGCCGCGAACAGCCACTGAGCATGATGGATGTCGGATCGAAGACTTCGGTTCGCCTCCTCTCACCGCTTTTACGCCTTGACAACAAGCTACCATACATTTTATTGACGACCATTTTTTACGCGGACCAACGGCAGTTCTGTTTGCTTTCGATGTCCTCGCGATCTAATGAATTATTTAACATTGTTATCTTAGACTCGGCCGTTGTTTATGTGAGTAGCCTTTGTAACGTATAATAAGGGACGGCGTAAAACTAAACTTCACTTTAAATCTTTGCTCAAAAGGAGTGTTTTTGTGACAATCCCGTGACAAATGGCCTAGTCCAGTTAATCTTTTGGATCTTATTTCAAAGGCTTACTCTGAATGTGCTAGACTACTAAAGCTTGTCCCAGATTTTTTTTGAAAAAAACCTTATTTACTTTTAAAATGCAACAAATTTACCAAAACAGTTTTTTTATATTCCTTCAAATATACATAATTTTAAATATAAATAATGATCAGTTCTTTGTTCATCCAGAAACATCTTAAATTTCCCTTGACTCCTGCCATTAAGGTTTGATCATCGACATCGGTGATTAGCTTGGAAGCTTTATTCCACTTCGGCTTGAAGTCTTCAACTGAAGTGGAATTAAATACTTTTATGTTCTAAAAACTTAAGTTTCACACAAGCCGAATATTTTTCAATGGGTCGTACGTAACTCAGGGCTGTCGGAAGGAAGGTGTTTTTCAACAAAATCGAAATTAATCGCTTTGCACGACTTTACTGCTTTCTTCGTGTAGTGACACGTGGCCAAATCAGGCCAGTACAGGACAGCAAAGTATGCCTCTTAATGTATAGCAACAATCGGTTTTTAAGGCACTCATTCAGGTATATATCAACCTTTATGGTTCCTTTAGCAAAATATGGTGCACTACGTTTGCCACAGAAACAGATTCCCTGCCACACGAGAACTGTCTTTGCAATTTTGATGACCTAATTAATATTCTTCACTTACAGTTACAGTCGGTCCCAGAATGATAGTGGTGTCCTGGAAGTGATTTGAATGCAACTTTGCAGTAAGTTGCGTTATTTTTAATAAAATCTTCTAAATCAGGTTTAATAAGACTCCTTTGACTGTTTTGCGTTTCTGTCAGGAACTTTAGTTTGTTTAAACGTTTTTATAGATTTATTTATTTTCACTCGTTTCGACGTTTTAACCTTTTTGGCCAAGTCTCGTATAGAAAGGGTAAGTATTTTTGTAAAGCTGCTATAATATTCTTCTCAGTATTCTTTTTCAAAAACCCTGGGTTACGTCCACTTCCAGGCTGTCGGTGTATACCACCAGTTTCGCTGAACCGTTTTAAAACTACTCTTTTAGAAATGCCTCCGTACATACTTTTACAACATTTTTTCGTGTAACTTTTCTTGTAACAACATCTTTGAACATCTAGTAATGACAGCGTTTAAAATAGACAGCACATCCTAACCATGAACACATTTTTTAAACCTTTTTAGGTTTCATTCTGATATACAACTCCATCTACATGGGACAAGCTTATTTAAACCACTTTTTGCCTTACAATTGTAGTAGCTAAAGGATAGAAATATTGTAAACATTTTGATATGGAACGGATGTTCATTTAATATATCGCTGAAAAATCAATGGAAACCGGCGTCTCTAATGATTTCTAAACAACTCATTCGATGTTATTCCTGGCATGAGTGAGTCACGAATATGATTAATACGCCCACGTGTTCTTTGTTTAGGCAGTTAAGTGTGCGATGAGCGAGGTGTTGCGTATAATTTTTGACTACTGACTTAGCTAATGATAGAAAAAGTTTCTCTGAACAAATGCCCAGGAAAAAGTTAATAATGTAAAAAATTTTTACAGACAGCCGTTTTTCTACTACAATATATCTCGGAATAATTACGTAGTTCTACGTTTTATTGAGAAAAGTTTCATTTAATTCAATTCAATTCAAACTATTTATTTGAGACAGTGTCCATAGAGTCACAAAGGTCTTATAAACTATGTTAGAATGAAAATAAATATCAGCACAAAAGAAAATAAAATAATAAATTAATCAAAAAATGACATAAACGATGCCTCAAGAGCCCGTGTGTAAGAAGTTCCAGTGCCTCCACAGTGAGCAAGCAGGATTCTCCCAAACTAGCCGCAGGAAGGTGTTTGAACTATCACGCACGCGACGCATGAGGGACGGTTTTTACGATTGCGAATTATTGCCGCGAAACCGTCGCCGCTTGCCTCCGCGAACATCCCGGAAGCGCTGCAGAAGCGTGACAGTCCCAACAACGCCCTGAAACCATTATTGTATTGGACGCCCAGAGCATTGAGCGTCTTTTTAGTGTAGTTTGTCCACAGATTGCACGCGCAAAAGGATTGGCAAAAAGCTTTGAAAAGAGTCTTCTTGACATCCCCATTACAGCGTGCTAATCTACGTGTCAACATGTTACATCTTACGGCCAATGCTCTGCGCTCCCTCTCCATATCCATATCGTCTTGAAGATTATCGGTGACTCAATGCCCGAGATACTTAAAACGCGACACTCTGTTAAGAGGAACTCCACATATATTAACTGCAGGAATTGATGTTAAGGCTTTATTGTTTCCTGTTTTAAAAACTAATAGTTCACTCTTTTTCGCATTGTATCTCAGGCCATGAGTCACCCCATACTCCTCACAGACCTTAAGCAACTTAACAAGAGCGCTGATCGCCGGGCACAGCAGCACCATATCGTCCGCATAACTGATATTACTAACTGTTGTACCACCGATCGAACAACCAATACCTGAACTGCTGAGCCTAGTGATCAACTCATCCATGTACAGGTTAAACAACCTAGGTGAACTTAACCCACCTTGCCTCACACTGCACGTCAACCTGTACACGTCTGAGTAAGCTCCTGCCCATCTAACCTGGTTGGTTTGGTTACAATACCAGTATTGAAAAAGGTTAATCACCTCCCTCGGGGTACTCGTGTGATTCCGCAATTTACCCCACAGGATGTCGTACGAGACCAGATCGAAAGCCTTGGACAGGTCCAAAAAACAGGCAATAACCGGTGTGTTACTGGAAATATAGTACTGGACGGTATGTTTAAAGCAGAGAATAACTATGTAACCTTATTTATAAAGCGGGTATGTGTGCGGCTCATATTTTTTTGACAATGTTAAAAACGTCGATTCTGGCACTCGCCAGGACACGCTCGCTTCGCTCGCTCGGCTGCATGCGCTGTTTGGTCACGGTTCACCGAATACGCTGCTCCTCGCCTTTGTGACATATGAGATTTCAGTTACTACACCATTGTTATGCTTTCTTGTTCTTTGAAGTAAGATGTTACCCAATGTAAGAAAAGGGAACTGATGGACTGACGAAACGTGATTTGTCAAATGATAGATATCTCAAAAGTTTTAAGTCATTATAATAATCTACCTTAAAATAATTCTACCAAATGAAACGTTTCAATACAAAAAATTGCAACAGTTAGTTGTCAAAGTAAATCATCGGTTAAAAGTTGTTTCGTAAGTAAGATTTGAACAAAAAAGGCAGAAGAGCCGGAAGACCCCATAAAGTTGACGTAATGTGACCCGCGGGGTTATTGCCTAACGACATTTTGACACTTGGTATCGGAATCAATTGTCATAGCCCATACAAAATCATGACAGTTGATTCTGATTGCGAGCGTCAAACGCGTTACGAAATACGGGGGCTATTCTAGCATCAACTCATGCTTAAACAACTAATTACATAGTCTTATAAATACTAAAAAATTCAATACTCCGGCCGGATTAGAACTACCAGAGCGTGCGCCCGCCAAAGCAAAAGGCACTGCACTGGTTCAAATCCAGTCGCAGTTGCAGTCTTGAATTTTTTCATTCTTTAGTTATTTGTATTTTTTAAATTTAGTTTCTTAGGGAAGTAATTCACTTTAAAAACCACGACGATTGTGTTGGTAAGACATCAAGATTTCCGTAAAAAATCTGTAACTACATATTGTAGGAAACAAACACATTTTCGACTCAACATTACCATGATCTCTTAGTTTTAACAGCTAATTACGCGTAATAAGTTTGACTGAATTCAATACGTACATTGATGGGGAGTATGAGTACCTGAAGACCTAAAAAGGATTGTTTTTTATTTTTAATTAAATAATTTGTAATTTATTGAAAAAAAAAACATACATAGTCTTAACTTCATTAAGGTATACGTTAAATTGCTATATTTTTGATATTTAATTAATAAATATGTTTTCAAAACGTATGTCTAATACCTATTATGTAAGTGGTAGAAATCGGAAGACCCTATAAAGTTGACATAATATCACCCGTCGAAATCCAGCGAAATATAACTTGTATCCTGCGTGCTTGTAATCTTGCAAATGTACGCCTTCTGTTCATATAATATGCAAATACGGCGACGCGGAAGAAATGGAAACAAACTGGTATCCTCGCGATTCATTACATACGAGTTGATGTTTGTTTACTTACTCGTGCCGAGAGGACGGAACTTCTGGCGTCGAGTCATGGTTAAACAACTATTGTTAAAAGGATACAAAAACATTTTTAACAAACTCTAAAAAAAGGAGGAGGGAACGCAAGTCCTCGTAGTGTTTGTTGCTTTATTTTATATAAGTGTGTTCCCTGCCTGCTCGAAATTGGCTAGATTTTATTACATAAGGCAAAATTTTGGGTCTATAATAAGTCGCATAAAATAAATTGTCCTATTTTAATATCGCATAGCGATTTTACGCATAAATGTAAATCCGCATAATAAGAATACGCATAATTTTAATGCGCATAATAGACATGCTCATAACGATTACCAGTCATCTTTTAATTAGTCTAACGTATAAATATTGAAATAGCATACCTCAGTATGCTATGTCAATATTTATTAACGTTTGACTAATTAAAATTACGACGGGTTATCGTTATGAGCATGTGTATTATGCGCATTAAAATTATGACTACCTATTCTGTTATATGTATTCTTATTATACGGATTTACTATTTGGCGTAAAATCGTTATGCGATATTGAAAGAGGACAACTTATTTTTGCGTCTATTAAGACCCCTTTTTTACATTACACGCACAATAGAAAATATTCCCTGAAAACGATTTCTTAACAAATACTCTATTGCTATAACAATTGTCCGATCTTTGTACAATGTAAGTCTGGTATTTTTATTGCATTAGTTTCGACTCATTCATTAAGTTAATGACGAAAATGCCTTATTTATCAGGAAAGTGCCGCTACTTGGCAATCACACAGACAATCGAAATTGGATTGAAATTGACTTACATGTGTTTTTGAAGAAATAAAGACACGTATGTTTAAAAAATATTTGCAAAACAGAATAAAAATAAGTTTCTGTCAAAATTTACATACTTGTGACAAGCTGTTACTGCCGACTGTGCTTTTCTTTGAACACCGGTCAAGTACTCATTGATCATTGAGACGTTTTAACGAGTCAAATTCAGTAGGATTGCGTAGTTGGCACAGAGTTTCTGTGACCACCTTCCTGCTCCATCATAAAATCAGCTTGATGGTATCATACTATTTCATTGTCACCGATATTACATAGGTAAGCATAATTTTAGCTCAATTGGAAACCGGTAAGTGGATTAAATGTAACTTGCAAATTTTGACCCGTAAAAACATACATACATACATTGCGAATTAAATAAAAGCTTATAAAAATTAATCGGTTTATGAAATTGCTCCAATGATCAAATGCTTTAAATATTTAATCTTGCTTTAAATACGAGAATTCAAATTAAAATCGACAATATAACCTAAGTGCGCATTGCCCTAGTTCAGAACTGGCGGATTTTGCCCCTTAATATACATCATCTGTAATAACGAAGTAAAAGGCAGTGCCATTAGCAGTATTAAAATAGTATTGTCGTAGTTTCGTAATCGACGTAAAATGAAAATTGATTGTCCCTAACTAAGATAAGTTTAGAAAGTTATAACGCAGTGGAAGTGGTCCGCTCCGCTCAGTTTGGTGAGCTGGGGTACAAAATAATAAAGCTAGTGAGAGCCTAAACTTGATATTACTTTGTAAATAACTTGACGCACGTGAACATACGAGTTAAAATAAATGTGTCCTTTAGGCTGAATTAAAATCATTATTATTTTCAATATCATTTTACTAAACAGCATACATTCGCAACTACCCAGAGTTTAGGGTTGATATATGCATAATTTTACACTTACAGGTTCCCATCCTCATCGTCCATCTATCTCTATCTCATTCAGCCAAGAGTTAGTGGGTTTTTCGTGAATCACCGAAATAAATGTTTGTCTCTGTAATTACTGGCCAACACTGATCAATGGCAATGAAAAATAAAACCTTATTACAGTCAAACAGCTTGAGATTGCGCTGTTGATTTTAAAAGTTGTATTGAGTCGAGCTACTGAATGTTATTCTCCCACTGTGATCGTGCTGAACAAAAATGTTCGTTTCAGGTTAGTTCTAACTAATTATTGTTCAAACAAGAAACTTAACGAGTGTGGCCATTAATCACGAGGTTCGTTATTCTTTCCAACCGCGCCCTGTCGTGGCTGGCAAATGGACACACTCGGTTAGCTCGTACCAACACATTTCAAGGGTTACTAGTGGCGCGTTTTTCAGTACCTATGTTTAACATATCCTTCTTGTTTAGGGACCCAAATAGTCGCTAGATGGCGCTGAACCAATCGCCGAATCGCGCTAACGTGGTGTGTCCGTAGGAGATATAAGAGGCTTGTCAATTTCGTTAATAAATTTGTCATAAGCTTAGTCTGATGACTAACAAGCGTCACTTCAGTCATCACTTAGAATTAAGTTGACACTTTACAAAACTTGTATCCGTCCTGTTATGACTTATGCAAGTGTAGCCTTTGCTCACGTGCCTAAGTCCAGGCTAAAGCCTCTTCAGGACATACAGAGTAGGTTCTTGCGTATTATGACAGATACCCCATGATATGTGTCCAACCTAAGTCTCCACCAAGACATGGAAATTCCAACCATGTTTGGTTTTCTCAAACAAGCGTCTAGACGCTTCATCGACAATGCTCCCCACCATAGGAACCCCCTAACTAGGAAGGCAGCCGACTACCTTCCGACCATTCCCGATCTACCAACGGCGAAGTTGAGTCTGTTTAAAAGAAACTCCTACTATATGTTTTTTTTTGACCGCAATCTCTCCTGTTGTTAAGTGACGATGCGGTCAAGGATGTATCATGCCCATGTAGAAACAGCCTATTCACTCTTGTCTTGAACACGCCCAAATTATAATGGTAGGGGAAAACACTCGCAGGCAACGAGTTCCACTCCTTTGCGGTACGGATGATAAAAGTTGCACCGAAGCGCTTCGTGCGGATTCGCGGAATATTGACCACGTGCGGATGGAACGAACGCACGCGTCGTGTGTCCCGATGATGGAAAGGGGCTGGTGGAATTAAATCATGTAATTCCCCCGCACACTCACCGAAATGTAACCTGTAAAAGACCGACAGACGAGCGACCCTACGTCGATGCTCAAGGCTCTGCAGCTTAGTGTCAGTTAGAGTAGGGTCGCCAATAAGCCGCCTAGCTCGTTTGTCAATCGAGTCCAAAGTGGCCAGTTGGTATGTAGCTGATCCGTTCCAAAGGTGACAGCAGTACTGTAGTAGCATACATGACCGGACTTGTGTTTGGTAAAGCATTAAAAGCTGTCCTGGAGTGAAATACCGCCTAACCTTGGAGAGGATTCCGAGTTTTTTGGCTGCAGTCTTTGCTTTGGACTCGATATATTGATCGAAGTTGAGATTGGCAGTCAACTGAACACCAAGAAGCTCAAGGCTGCCAGTCAATTTTACAGGCACATTCCGGAAAGTCGGAGCCAGCTCGAATGGGCTCCGTTTGGTGGAAAACAGACACGCCTGCGTCTTGGTAGCGTTGAACGTCACCAGATTAGCATCGCCCCAAGTGAAGACTGCATGAAGGGACGCGTCCACACGGTCTACCATAGCCTCTCGACAAGACTGGATTGTATCCCTGCTGGCCATTGCATCCGGTAGATATCTGTCCGCAACTGTGCTGTCATCTGCGTACCCAATGATACCGGGCATAAGCAGATCGTTTATGTTCAGCAAGAATAGAGTTGCAGAAAGGACCGACCCCTGTGGAACTCCGGCATCGATGGCTTGGTGGTCAGATGAGTAGCCATCGATGACTACTCGTATCGACCGGTTACACCAGAAGTCAGATATCCAAGTACAAAGACCATCAGGAACACCGTATGCAGGAAGCTTTGATATAAGGCCAGCATGCCAGACCCTGTCAAAGGCCTTAGAGATATCCAGAGACACGGCAAGAGCTTCGCCGTGTTTCTCAATGGCCTCACTCCATAAGTGGGTGACATACACTAGAAGGTCCCCAGTTGACCGGCCTCGGCGAAATCCATACTGACGGTCGCCGAGAAGACCGTTACCTTCTAGGTAAGCTAGGAGTTTGTTGTTCAGTGCACGTTCCATAGTCTTGCAGAGTATGGAGGTGACAGAGATGGGTCGGTAATTGACAGGGTCAGCGCGGCTGCCTTTTTCGGCCACAGGTTGCACGTTTGCAAGCTTCCACGATTTAGGTACTACCCCAGTCTCTAGTGAGAGGCGATACAGGCGTGTCAGTGGTAGAGACAACTCGGGTGCACAGGTACGCAGGACTATCGCTGGTATACCATCAGGTCCAATGGCTATATTCACGTCCAGAGACTGCAGGATTTTTAAATTCTCTTTTTGATGTATACGTACTTCAGCCATGGAGCAGTCAGCACGTAGTAAGATGGGTGGAGTTTTACCCGCAGTATCCAGACGCGAATTTTAGGCAAAAAGAGTCGCAAATAAATTTGCTTTCTCTTCCGCAGCATGTGCCAGAGTACCGTCTGGTTTCAGGAATGGCGGGAGCGATGGCCGTGTAAAATTGGATTCAACCGCTTTCGCCAAGGACCAAAACGCCTTACTCCCAGCAGGGTAAGAGGCTAGTTTGGCACCTATCCGGCTTATGTGGTTGAATCGAGCCCTGCGTAACGTCTTTTTGCATGCTTTGGCGGCTTGGTTAAAGGTTTTCTTCAGTTTCGGTGTATCCGGAGACTTACGTGCTCGAGTTTCAGCCCATGCGGAATAAGCCGACTGTTTGTGTGCCTCGGCACGACTGCAATCAGCTCCGAACCAAGGACGAGCTTGGACATTCGACGCTACATCAGAGTATGGTATATAATATTCCATTCCCTGAAGTATAACCGCGGTTATTGCTTCGGCACAGCTCGACAGGTCACCTGAAGAAAAGCAGACCTCACGCCAAGGGTAAGATGCAAAAAAGTGACGCATCTCGTCCCAATCTGCTGACTTGTATCGCCACAGCTTTCGAGGACCACTTGGGTTGCTCTCAGGTGGGGAATAGACGGATACAGATTTCACCAGACAGTGATCGGAGGTACCTAGCGGTGCAGAGACCGATACCGAGTATCTGTCTGGTTCAGTAGTCAGCAGAAGGTCAAGGCAATTGGCAGTGTGGGAGTCAACGTCGGGCACCCTCGTGGCACAGCTTAACAGCTGGGTGAGATCTAGCGATAGTGCAAGGTTGTGCACCTCTCTCCCAGCGTGGTCGGTCTCCTGGTATGGGTACAACCACTCCTGATGGTGTGCGTTAAAGTCCCCCAAGATGACTAGCTGAGCTGAAGGGTACCTTTCCCTAGCCTCATCCGCCGTCTGACAGAGATGTTCACATAAGCGAGATGTCTCCTCGTCTCCACTGTGCGAGCGGTAAACACAGGCGTACAAAATTGGTTCATATCCTGCGTCCACCATGAGCCACAAGAGGGAGAAACTGGGGTCCTCAAGGTTTTTGAAACGCCTGATGCAGATGTCATCACGGGATGACGGTATGTTAAGCAAAATTTATAATACTGTACCTAAATCTATAACAAACTTGAATGGAAATGTATTTTGTACCAAACTTAAATTGTGGCTGCTCAGCGAATGTTACTACTCGTTAAACGATTGTTTTGAAAGCAACACACGCAGTTAGTACTTACATCAATCTATCAATTGATATTTTTTGTGTAACTTGAAATTTATTTATTATAAAATGGCTACATTATTGAAACATAATTGTACGAGTGAAAATTTTATACGGATTAATATTTGTACGCCAGAAATGGCTGAATGGCGATTAAATCAAATATGTATAAGATTTCCATGTAACCCGTTCAACGCAAATAAATGACTTTGACTTTGATCTTTCAGAGGATCCAGTCCCCAGAAGCCGTCTCGAAAGCGGCTGGTATACCCGGTGTCCTAGACAGGTGCTCTCTGATCCGGACGACGAGATCACAGCAGCCATCGAGAGGACGGCAGGTGCGAACTCTTCGGACGATGAAGTCTAAGAGTCAACCCCGCCGGCGGGGTCCCTCAGCCGGTAGTCTCGCAATCTTCCCTACGCCCACTTTCTCTTGTCTCTCTCTACCCCGCCCCAACTGGGGTTGAACGATTCCGGTTCAACCTACCTCCGCAGATCCTGTGCCTTGCGCACTGCGTCCCCCCTCCCAACTCTAAGTAGCGGCGCATGGCATTCCCATTTGTGAGTTTGCGCTCCCACCACTCAATCCGATTACTGGTCAAGAGGTCTAACCACACTTATCCAGTTCATAGTCAGGTTCTAAAAAAAATTAAACAATAAATTCGTTAATAAATGAGTATAAGTTGTAGTAACAGTGCAGTGTTTAATTGTAGATACTACTATCTACAATTAAACACTGCAGTGACATGTGTAGTGAGTAAATAATCTACATACATGAAAAAATCGGTTCCGTACAAACTTTTACTTACCCTAACATTATTACCCGGTTCCAGTTGAGTTAAGTTTGCACCTGATATCTATAGCATTGCATACAAATATTCAATAGGTTTTTTGAAAATTAAAAAAAAACGTATTCATGGCTATAATTTTCTTGTAATATTTATGTTTATTTATACAAACTGTATAAATTTCAAAACTTTGTTTTAATTTTTAAAAATATGTAATAAATCTATAGCATAGCTTAGGTTACCCCAAAATTATGCACACCGTTATTTTACTGAATTGACTGCATGTTAATATAACCAATGGACATTCTTATGATAAGAATACATCAGGCGTCTTATGAATTACGTATGACAATGCCGAAAATTCCCTACAGTTGAAATATCGATATAAAACGCAAATATTATAATCCTGAAAACTCAAAATCTCAAAAGTTTGCCAATGTCATTAAAATGCAAGTAAATTGCAAATGAAAAAATATATTTGTACATGATGTCACGAAACTAAACTAATTATTAGAGCTTTTATAACACTCCTAGGAGTATGGCCGGCAAAATCACGTGAAATCGGGGCTGAGAGCTTCGACGAACAGCCTCAGCTGCTGCAGCACACTTGGTGCCCCGCACGTTCTTACGCCAGAGCGGAGGGAGCAGCACATCTCGCAGCGCCACAGCCGATCTGTTCCACGGAAGAATTTGCTAATAGTGTAGTAAGTAGGCCACGTAAACAAATAAGAACAGTAAATAATATCAAAACATAATTATATATTGGTTAGCGCATTTTTAACCGACTTCAAAAAAAGGAGGAGGTTCTCTATTCGATTGTATGTTTTGTTCAAGCTATTTAGTGCTAAGCAATAATAAACAATACAATATTTGTATAATATAAAGACTACAGAAATATAATTCTCGAAAATATAGTATTCTGGATCTTCGTGATTAAAAAGTCTTCGGGATTATAGTCTTTGGGATTTCAATATTAGAGATTATAGTCTTTGGGATTACAATCTTCGTGATTATAGTCTTTGGGATTACAATCTTTGTGATTATAGTCTTTGGGATTACAATCTTCAAGATTATAGCCTTTGGGATTACAATCTTTGAGATTACAGTCTTTGGGATTACAATCTTTGAGATTATAGTCTTTGGGATTACAATCTTCGAGATTATAGTCTTTGGGATTACAATCTTTGTGATTATAGTCTTTGGCATTACAATCTTTGAGATTATAGTCTTTGGGATAACAATCCTTGAGATTTATAGTCTTCGGGATTACAATTCTCGAGATTTTTTTTTGGAATTTGTAAATTTCGGCCAAATAAACATTCGACATTTTAATTGACGTCGTCAGTACATAGGCCTTATGAAATTCGATATTTTGAAATTCGAAACTGTAATACGTACCCCTTATAAATATACTGACGTATTAAAAATTTGGTATATTATTACTTTCATACGTCTGTAAGGCCGGACAGCTTATTTATAAAGTGGTAAAACGCCATATGAGTGTTATATCTTTACTTATCTACCAGAGATCCACATGACAAGAAAATATTAAATCTAAGATTGTAATATGATTTGTGCGTTCGTTTCACATTTGCCATTAATATCTACAAACGGGAGAAAGGCTCGCAGCAAGCGACGCGCGGCTGACAGCTCCCACAAAACGCTTCTGGAAACTGTGTCGTGCGCGACTTTATGAATACCATATGAGGGAACCGCTATTTTTACATAAAAAATCGGTATGGAATCAAAGTTCACATGTCCGTGGCGGCCACCTTAATTTTCCTTCCCGACCCGCGCTCTGAATACGAAAAGAAAGGGCGGACTTCTCGGATCACTACGAGATTCTGAAAATAATATGTTTCTTTGCATCGTGTCTGTTACAAAAAAGTTGTGTTTGAGCCTATTTTTAATTGCATGAGTCAAATTTATTTAAATGATTACGTTGTAGGACTGTTGAAATTTCCGTGACGTCCTGAAGGCAGCCGACAATGCCGAGTAATTTTGCTTATTTCGGTTTAAATTACTTGATCTCGTTTACGGGCCTTTGAATGTTGTACAAAGTTATCACAAAGTTTGCCCCTAATTTATTGTTCGCCATCACTTTCTTTTGTTTATTTAATGCAAGTTAACTACGTATAATATTTCCAAATTAGGTTACAAAACACAATTTGGAAATCAAAGGATTGTTCTATACAGTTGAGTTTGAATATTTTCGTTGGAATAAAACAGATATGAGTAAAATATTAGAATAAATATTGCTAAATTGAAGTAATATATTCAAAATTACCATAAAAATATATGTCTTATGTATCAAGTTTAATAAATGAAGAATATATCTGAAAAGTATAGTTAATATTAAGCAAAAGCGTTTAGCATAAGTTTTATTTTATTTGTACAGGTGGAATGTCTAAAATCAACTTAGTTTAAGAAATGAATCCTCTTGCGAAAATAGTTTCTCTGCTACAATATACAGTGTAGATAACAAATTACAGCCAATTCCACATATATCACTAGACACTCAACGCGAACAAAACTCAGACATTCCATCAGACTAAGAATTTAATCTCAATTTAAATGAAGGTAATTCCCTTAGTAACTTTGCAACACAGTTGCTAATAACGAAACTTGCGGTTAATAGCGGCGCCGCGAGCGAGGGAGGGGCTTGCTCAAATTCGAGACAATTCAATAGCAAAATCTGCTTTTGTGGAAATTAAACTTATATGATGTTTATTTTCTGACGAGAGCGAAGATTTAAATTAAAGATGTACCTATATTTATTAACATTATCACACTTAGAAGCGTAGATGCTTTATATCGCCGATTGGAAGATAAACATTCGACAAGATAAAATAGTAATCGTAGTTGAAATTAATAATAATATTTGGTAATATTATTTACCGTGGCATTAAAATGGCAGTAACGATGCAGTCCGGGATTTATTGTAGATAACTTTACGTAGGTATTATACTTTATACTTCCAGTAAGAGTAGGCTTTCAGCGCACCCCGGCGCGAACATATCGAATCTTTATGGTGACATTAAACATATTTTTACGAGGATACTGTGGTCTGTGGTATATTATTACTCAGAGGAAAAGCAAGCGCCACAGTTACATTTCATTGGCCAGTAATTCCCGATAGTGAACCTTCATCGAAATTGACAACGTTTGTGTAATAAAGCTTTGGTGGTGAATTGTTGCAACGCGGCCACCACAGCGCGAACGAAGCATTACAGACATATTATGCGATTTTTAGGTTCATTGCGTAACATTTCCGTATCGGTGATTTATTTTCATCATAAAATACAAGTGTAACTTAGCCGTCATTTATATACTTATTCGAACCATACTTTTAGACTTTCATTTTCACTGCCATTAAGGGTAGTGTTTGTTGGAAATAAATAACAAGTCTGTTCGTCTCGGGAGCTCGCTGGTGTCCGCAGAAACAAGCCTAATTGAGTTAGTTCACTTCACTTATTGGAAAGTTCCCGACGAGCTTGAAAAATTACTAATTTACATAGCCGTGTTCCAACTTGTTTTCTATGAACTATCTAATTTAGTTCGTTTACGTCCTTTGGTTAGTTTCGAAGTTTACTTAATTATAAACTTTATATACGAAGCGAGTTTCTCGTTTATTTGTGTTGACTTACAAAAAATGCACAAAATGTCAAAGCCGAATATATTTTACTTATTGCCGACGAACCATAAACAAAACATGCGAAGAAGCTGACAAAATGCCACGTCAATTCACCAAATTACGGAGTAATTGAACCGAATTCCACAGTGAAGCTCATGTAATGAAAGCAGATAATGGGAAGCGAAGAGAAAGCAGGGGGCTTATTCAATTCGTTCGCGAGCTCACCCTGACACTGACTTAAGTAGATAGTTAAGATTTAGCCCGGAAAGCGCCAAGTAGCGCTCACTAATGTGTACGTACTCCGAAAGTAGTCTTCTCAAGAATTGGCGCTTAAGTACCACCCGCGGAAACTTGCTAGCCATTAGTTACTTGTGCGAACACATTATAGTTTAACTTTTGTTTCTCTTAGTTACGAGAAGCTAATAACGATATAGCGGCTTCTTCTGAAGACTATTCAGACCAAACTGGGCATGCTGATAGAATATTAAAATGCTCTCAAGTAACAGGAGTTCATCGATGTGGGACGGAATCGGGACATACTCGGGTGTGCTCATATCACGAAGTTGCTCCGGTCTAGTCAACAACCGGAGCGTTTCAGCTAAATAACACCACCAATACGCTCAAACAACCATGCACTTTACTCGATTGGTTCTGAGGTGGACCCTCCTTGGGACATTACTTGGATTTACACTACTCTATGGTTAATAACTTGATAAAAGTGTTTTACTAAAACCTAAACGAGTGATATTTAGAACGAATATTTCAACTTCTAGTAGAATAAGTAGTTAACATGACTACCGTGATTATTAAGTATTAAGTAATGTAATATTGTAAGGGGTGATATTTGTGGATATATATGTAAATGGAATTTAGAGTTTTGTCAGTCCTCGATCCAGTGAAATAAAAATACGTAGGAACAATTACTACTTAAAACTCGAAAAAAAAAACTTTCACTTGATACCGTGAAGGGAAGACGTGAGTTTATTTTTATTTTTCTAAGGTATCTCTTGTAAATAATTGAGAGAATGTGTGACAAAAGTTATTTCAAAATGAGGATTTTTTTTGTATTTCATTTAATAACCAAAGTTGAGAAAACGCAATTCTACATATAATAAGAGAGCTCACAGAACGTTTCATAAGTAGCACGTAAGAAAAATCAGCATATACAATAAATAAGATCCCTTTAACTCTATTTACAAAAAAATCGTTTTCCATATTTTCCTAAGGATAAAATACTGATCCCATGCATATCTGATTCGATCTTCATTCGTATGTTTGCGTAAAATGTCCTCTGTAAAGGAATCTACATAATCAGAGTCAGCGAGACGCCGTCGAAATACGAAACCGGCTGTTGTGTAGGCACTGACATGTTCTTATCACGTGACTTAAAGGACGTCTCAGGCAGCCAAAAAGATTCTAGAATCACAACACATACTAAATGTGATTTGACATTCAAGAAAAATGTTCAGCGTCTCACTTGGTATCCGATTAGAGTCGCTAGAACGAAACGCGAGAATCGAGACGAAAATTTGCGCCGCTGACGTCTAAAGATATTAATTCTGTATGGTTCGAACAGTATCGCGGAAGACCAATACCCTAACGCAATAAAACGTATGAAGCGAGTATTATTCGCATGATCACATTTCCTAATAAGTTCGATCCCACAACGTGTTCAATGTGCCGTGAAGTAATACGTGTGCGGCCAGCGCCTGCCCTTCACTCGATGTCCGCTTGCCCAAACATCCAGTCTTTTTTCTACTCGAAATAATATAGTATATTTTTAAGTGAAATTATTTCTCTCTAATTTGTTTTGATTTCGTTTAATTCTAGATATTCAGTTCTAATTTAAAACTAGGTCACTAAGGTATTATAATAGTATTTTTCAGGAGCCGCTTTCGTATAATATAATTAAAGTAAAATTCACTTTATGTTTACTTTTGTTTCGCAACTAGAAACCTCAAATATACTGCTACGTTATTAATAAAATTCGAAGCTTCAGGGTATACCTATAAATTAAAAACAACAGTGTAAAAAGCCCGATTAAAATGTGAGTGAAATCCTTGGAAACATTATTTTCAAATCATGCACGCTGAGTAATGCATGTATAATTTTACATAGTATAATATAAAACCATTGTGATTAAGCAAAACCTACTAAAAATAAGGGGGCATAGGCGCGTGTCTGCGACGCGCGTCATCCGTCACGGGTTTGGGCGTGAAATAACGCGTCAACCAGTGGCTTGCGGTCGCGCCTGCCGGCGACGGGCGCGGTCACTTCGAATTACCGACGTAATTAGAAATTCGATAATCGGATTAGTTAAATTCTGATTTATATATTTAGGTACATATGTATTACGACCAATGGACTCAATTGCAAACAGTCTTGTTTATGGTCATAATAATTTACTCCATTACTTGGTACAACCTCAGTTATCACCAATTTTAGTTATACTCCAAAAAGTACTGTTGGGCGTTAACGGGTAACTATAGGAAGTAATTATTGATAAAATATGCTTATTTTATGCGTTTTCTGATCAAGATAAAACAGCAGGCATGTGTGACATTAGATTGATTTACTGTAGACAATGAATGGATTTTTATCATCTCGTAAGTACATCTTGGCTTTGGCAGTTTTTGTTCTCATAAGAGATTGCTTGTCGGTGTTATTAGTGATAAAAAACTACACGAAAAATTAAAAATTGACTTTTTGTGTACATATTTTTCATATATCAACAATATAATACCTACATTCCGACAAGCAATCTCTTATGAGAGCAAAAACTGCCAACGCCAAGATGTACGCTTCAATAACAGAGACGAAGTTGAAATATTTTTTATACAGTAATAAATATCTTCCACTATTTTGAATACAATCATTGCACTGATACACATTAGTAGCATATTTAATGTTGCTGAGCAAATTGATATGATACTAAAAGCTATAAAACGTCATTTTACTGGCCCGATGAGTTATTATTTATTAATAGCAAGGGTTCGTCGGAAATCTGAATAATTCACCTGTTATTTATTAATGACAGGCAGGATAGGCACTTAGAATGTCTTGTGTTTCCCCGATGTGAATACAAATGTCCATTTCCGTCCACGCGAACATCGCATTAAGGGAGAATGTCAAGTATCACTGCGGTGCACTTATTGGCTGGGCGTCGCTTTGCCGGTCATAAAAGTTCATAAGATCCGGGACCCAAACATTTAGTATGTATTTTATTATTAGATTAGGAAAAAGCCATAGTTATCATTTTTGCTTCAGTTATCGTAGCCGGGTAAAAAGTATCATATGACCTTTACATGTGTGGATGATTAGCTTCCGGACTACCAAAAATATTTAGTTCAAATTCGATCAGCTATTTTGGCGTAACGGAGCCGCAAAGATATACTATACAACGTACAAAAAATCCAAAACATTTTTTTTTTCTGGTAATTCCAAAGGGTACACTACATAAACACGAAAAATTTAATTCCGCTATTCAGAATCACGAATTTTACAATACCGATTTTTATAATTCCGAATGGATCAACATTCCGAATATGACAATTCCGATATGTCATAAATCCGATTTTTAGAAGTCCGAAATATAAAAATGTCTAACGTTTACATTTCCGATTTTCAAAATTACGAATTTCAATACACCGAACAATAAGAAGTCCGACTACATCAAAATCCGAAATATCAAAAGTACAAATTCCGAATACTAAAATGCCGAATTTCAAAATTCCGAATATCATTACACCGATGAATAATAAATCCGACTAAACAAAAGTCCGAAACATCAGAGTAACTTAATCTACAGTTTTCGGTTTTTGGCCCATGTTGCAATTTTGTCAATTGTGTACATGCAAGCAACCATTTTGACACTCCGCTATACATGGTCACAATACAAACCTAACCTAACCTACAGATTTCGGTTTTTATTAAGATTGATATAAATCACGAACTTTATATTACCGACTGTCAAAATTCCGATTATTGAAAATCATGAACTTTATAGTTCCGAATGTCAAAATTCCGAATTAGCAATGTTATTTCGGATAATTGAAATTCGGGTTATTGTTTTTCGGGTTATAAAAACATCGGGCTTTTGATTCTTCGGTGTTACAAACATCAAAATTTTAAAAATTCGGATTTTTGATATTCGTTAAACTAAATTTCGTGCTTTTCAATAATCAATATTTTAATACAACGGAAATATAAAAATCGGAATTTTGACAATCGGAAAAAGGAAATTCGGAATAAAATATTTCGGATTATTTGGGTGTTCCCAATTCCAAATAGCCTTACAACCTTCCAATTATTTTTAATAAAATATCGTCAATGTTCGGACACACTATTGCAACTGTATAATAGTATTAGAATAAACAATAGGTTTGTTACTAATTGAAAATGAAATCTTAAACATATGCAGGAATATTGTGATAGTCATAATGCTTGTTAGATCATAAGACTCAATCTTTTATGAAAGATTTGTAACATTGATTCTAAACTAATGGATTGTTGTGGCATGCTTGTAAATCACCGGAAAGACTCGTTTTGTTTTTTTTAATATCGAAAATATTTATTAATAGAAACATTTTAAATTGGCTTGTGATTGTCCCATGCTGTTGAAAACCGTAGCTGTACACTACATTCGCTAGCGGCAATTTAACTCGAAATACTCTGTTTAATAACTTTGATATCCTTCCCCCGCTTCGACGTATGATACTTTTTCAATAAATTGCCCGATATCAACACCAACATCAAAGCTCTGTGATCGCTTGGAACATTCATAACAAGCATGTAAGCAAGAGTTATTGGTTGCATAATTATAAATGTTGTAGCCGGAAAAACTCTATGTAAAATCTACGTTTAATCGGCTTACAAACAGGTTTTATATTGGAAACGTTTTTGTTAGGTAACTCAACCTTATGTAGGTACTAATTCACTCACGTCTATCTATTTATCTATCAGCCACGGATGTTCACTGCTGAATATAGGCCTCCCCAATAGTTTGCCACACTGCGCTTTTCTGTACGTGGTCGCCACTCCAAGACTTTACTCCCCCAACGGCCATCCTTTCTCCGGGTTACATGGCCGGCTCAATGCCACTTGAACGTTGCATCCTATGAGCATCGTTTACTTTGGTTCTTCTGCGGATATCCTCATGTCTGATTTTATCGCGTAGAGAAACCCCGATCATAACCCTTTTCATTGCACGTTGCGTGACTCTAAACCGCCTTATGAGACCCATTGTGAACTACCATGTCTCGGTCTCAGTTCCGTAGGTCATCACTGGTAAAACGCACTGTTGCCAGTACACGACATTCACTTGCGTAATCGATTTTTGTATTTGCCTAAATAGTGATCAGTAATTTAGCTGTAGCACGTTGTTGAAATATAGATCCGTCCAGGTGATCTCACTGTCTCCTCAGCCGACCAAGCCACCATTGAGACATAATTATCTCAATAATATCTATATATCATCCCTATTTCGGCATTTCCTTCTCTATTATAAGTGAATTTTGCCGTAGCAGTTGCCACCACAATTCAGGCTAATAACAGTTTTTGTGACACTAAACACGAAAAAAGCTTTCCCCATTTAACGGTGCGTAAATGTGTACTCCATGTTGCCGCCCGCCCTTAAGCAGACATTATTAGGGGGGTGTCGCACGGCGGACGTAAAATTTTGTAGCGATTTTTTCCCTAATACCTTTAAGCTACACAGTAGGTCACGTCGGGGACATAACTTGTACAGAGCTGTATTTGCAATACTGATCGAAATAACAATGATATTGAGCTTTTAGAAACGGCATTCGGTAGATGTGTAGCTAAGTGGCAGTATGAATTGGGCCATTATACCTACATACATATATTTTAGTGTTTTACGAATTTAAACACGTTACGCAACTCTGTAAAATTTACTATTGAGATTATCGGTATTTGGGCTTTTATTTAGATAGGAATGCTGAAATGATGAAAATAAATGATAAAAGTTTCATTATATCTAAGCTCTATACGTATAAAATTTTATAATTATGAAAACAAAACGTGCTTAAGTAATTAAAAAAATCCAATGAATCCATAACAAAGTCAACATTTGTGTCATTAATTTCTAACAGATTATAGAGTGACTACAACAATACGCCGGGCACAATTACTTCGGACAATTCATAAAAAAGCAGATTCAATTAGAATAATGTGAAACATAATAGCGGGGGCACGGTGCGGAGGTGCCGAGTTGGAGGTTCTTTTTAATCGTAATTAGCAATATTTGTAAGCGGCACAAAGAGAGTCGCCGCGGGTCGAGCGAGGACAAAGCCCGGCACACTACAAAGGGCTTAAGGTTTAGATGATGCCGCCCTGCAAATTTGTTTCATTAAGCAGACCAGCCTAAAATTTTCTTTTCCACACCGTGCCGGAATTCCGGTAACTGAATTTAATGTCAAATATTTCCTTGGCTATCCGTTTACCAAAGCGTTTTTTAGGAAGTTCTAAAGGGTAAAATTATGGAAGGCTATCGAATGACCAAAGTGTTTTTTTGGGTACAAAACCAGTCACAGCGGTTTATACTGTCCTCGTCTGCGCGCCAATTAAAATGTTTCTAAAATTTTACCAGTTCGCTGTCAGATTGTTCCTTACTCAAAAGGTAATTACGAAACATGTGATGATATTTGTTCTTCTAAAATATTAATTGCTAGTTAACTTTTATGTTAGAAACTTATTTTGATGTATTTTTTCCCAAAGAGCATATAAAGGTGTCGGACAGACCTTCGGTGCGAACAAAATCACGGGCTAGTTAAGTTTGAATAGGACAGCAATTAAACCTTCGTGTAAACAAATGTTTGTATGTACTCTTGAAACCGAAATGATAATTAGGTACGCGTACGTGTCCGAAACGTCTGCTTATTTACACCTTAATTAACCAAACCACGTTGCTCCAGCTCCGTTCGTAATAAATTATAACAACGAAAAGATAGTAGGAAGTATTCGGTATGAAAATTATTGCAGGCAACAATACCCACCTGACGTATCCAGGGATAAAAGGATGGCGGATTACCGTCATCAAAAGCACACCAAGTGTTGTTCTTGATATAACAGCGTTAAATAAAAAGCTGTTCTGCGCGAACAAAGCGGTACGTGAGGCAAATTATTTATGTATTGCCGCGGTCGGTCTAATTACGTGAGGCTTTTGTTCTGCAGCCCTCTCAGCGACCCGCCCGCCAGCCACCAGCTACTCGCTACCTACCTTATATGCTGAGGTGGCTGCGCCAAGTGGCAAGCAGTAGCGGTTTCTTATGAATAACAAGAAATTGCGAAAATCGTACGACCAACATCATGTGTAACAATAAGTTTAAAAAACCAAGACCCTACTACTAATTGCCTTTTCAACAAAAAAATATATAAATCGGTTAACATCGGGATTATATTGGTAAATAATTATCGCTATATAGTCCTCTAGTTTTATGAAGTCTGCGTATGTAACTCGGACCGTAATAACAAATCCATTGACACCTAATTTATCAAAATTGGTTGAGTAGTGAAAGTGCGATCACGAAACATACTTAAATACAAACATACGTACATATATTGCTAAAATCTTAACCCGTACCTGGCTTTGCCGTAGTTGGGTAAAAAGAAAACAGAGCATAGAGTGTTGCTGATTTCATGCTTCCCCTCCTGCCTAAGGAGCAGCAACACTAAGTTACCCTACTGCAAGAGCCATACAGTAACGCGACGCGCGACGTTTCAGGCCGATGCTAAATGTAACAAATCAATGCGTGATTTTACCTGGACTAATTTATTGAAATAAAACTAAAGTTCTCTATAATAAGTATCAGTAATATAATCTTGCGTGACGTCTTATTTGTGACATTTTAAATCATGTATTGGATTTTTTTTTGATTAATTGAATTCGTGTATTTTTAATTTAACATCATTTAAATAATCCGATCGCTGTAGCTTATTACTTAGTACTTTTAAGTACCAACGTAACAGTAGTGTACGAGTAACCGTTAGATAACAATAACGACTCCCGAGGTCTCGTAAGAATCTCACTTCATTACTTCCATTTTAAACCGCAGTAATTAATGCTAGGAGGTCAGAAATATCCTGCAACTTTGTCATGAAGTTCTTGTCGAACAAGTGACAATTTCTAGAATTTCGCAGATGAAGGGGTAACGGGACGAGGGGGATATATTAACGTTTATTGCTTTGCTTGTATACCAAACTAAGTTTTCATCTATATTGTCTCTATGGAATTCGAAGCGTTAACCCATTACAGAACGTCATGTTCTTATTTGTTTAATTTAATCTTATTAAATACAAATTTAAATTAATTTAGCACTAGTCTGTTAATTTCAGGATTAATTTTAGGTACCTAATTTACAAGATATGAAACAAGTATATCATATCATCCGATATCTGAAGAAAACCCCTATATTATACCCTGCCACTTCCACAGCCAAGACGAATCCAACTACACCACATACGTTGAAATCAATCAAGCCGTTTAGGCAGAGCGTGCGAAATAAATATAGGTATATCTCGAAAAGATAACAGTAATTCTGACATATAGATAACTATTGAACCTTGGAATAATGTAATAATGATCGTTATTTTGCATGTAGGCCGCAAGGGCGCAAGTCAGCAGATTACAAGTCTGGCTGTACGGCATTTCCCAATTGGAGACCACTGTTGAGAAAATAGCTGATACAAACTCAACAGAATTTTTTTCGAGATAAACTCTTTTCTTAGTCTATCGTAAATATATGTTTTTAGTATACACTCAATGTGTAGTTCTCCAAAAAAGAAAAGTAAGTAAAGAAGAAAAAAAGCAAAATGTGATATTTGAAAACAACTTACGTATGTTTCATTGTTTGATGTATCGTCTTATAAGAACCGTGTCCCGTTTAAAGTATTTTTTTTGTTTTGTGTTTTAGGCCATAATTTGTCTATTAAATAGTACCTTGTAATATTCCTTTGCCATTACACATTTTTAAGGGTTTTTGAGAGCTGGAAAAAATAATTTTAAAGCATCATCTGGTAAATTATTATAAAAATTTATACATTGGCCTACGAATGATTTGGCTACTTTACGATCGCGTAACTTTCTATTAGCAATTTTGTTCTGATTTCTAGTATTAAAATTGTGGATATCTGAATTCAAAGTAAAAGACTCTACGTTATTAATAACTAAAAAATATTTTTCTCATATTTATTTATCGTATGGCTTAAGTTCTCTACTTAGATTATTAAAATGTTAGATTTAAGGTATGCAACTGCATCCGTCGAAAGAGTCTTGAGATCCACCATTTTCCCGCTAAATTTGGTGATGGGGCACTCGAAGACCATCATATATATATTGGGACGCTACGGTTAATATGTTGATGTCTTTATAAAGTTCTCTTAAAGAGACACGGGAATTCGGGTTATAGGTATATAGAACGAATCGCTCTTTTTTGTAGCATAAATATAGTCTGTGTGTCAGCTGCTTTGCCCCAAACCAGAATACGACTACGAGTTGGACTTGTTTTGACCATGGTGGCCTTTTACCGGCATGAATAATTAATAGTTATAATTCGCTAATCACTCCATTAGCATGAACAAATAAAGTCGATTCAGAATTTACAGAAGATTATGAAAAAGGACACCTGATATTGAAACATTTACATAGGGGGTTAACCGGTAACTGCAAGCTCATTGCGCGTATTCCCATGAATTTTAAAATGGGAATTGTTTCAAAGCGAATGGAACAATCGGGTTCATTTAGCGTGTCATCTCTTTTCGAGGGCATCCACTGCTTCTATTGAATTTTCACGAGTATTTTGATTGGAAACAAGCGCTGAAACAACCGATAAGTTGCGCATAAACTACAAATAAAGCCTGAATTTTAATATACTCGCCGTCAAAAGGTAAGAGGACAAATGTGATAGTTTGGTGAATACGTAAAATATTTAATCAGTATTGAGAGATATACTGTTATTGAATAAGCAATTTAGTGAACTAAGTGTAAAATAACTTTATAATATTTTCATTGTGATTGTAAGGGTATAAACAAAACAATCTCATTAGAAAAAGGTTACTGTGTTGTGATTAATAAAGGTTTTTGGAGATAATTTTTGCTCTTTCTGGTGCGACTATGATCATAATTATATTTTATTTCATCATCATCATCATATTAGCCCTAGGACGTCCACTGCAAAGCCTCTCCTAAGGATATGCATAACGACCGGTCGTGCACTGCTCTTATACAACCGTTTCCCGTGATCTTCACCAGATCATGCCCATCTTGTTGGGATCATTTCTGATTCAACCAAGTAAAGACACTCCGAGCATAGCCCGATCTATTGACCTTTGAGTGACTTTGAGCCTTCTTATAAGGCCTATTTTGAGTGACCATGTCTCAGTGCCGTATGTCGTCACTGGCAACAAAAACTAATTAAAAACCTTCGTCTTAAGACACTGCGGTATATGAGACCAGAAGATATTACGAGGCTTCCCGAAGGCTGCCCATCAGAAATGGATTCGTGGTGTGGCCTTTTTTTCGAAGTTGGATCTACCGAACTCGACTGTTTGTCTCTGGTATATATAGTAATCTACAATTTCATGTGTAGAGTCTTCAATTTTTAGAGGACACTACATGAGAGTTTAACATAATTTTCGTTTTCTGCATGTTCATCTTAAGGCCCACTTGTTGAAAGACTCTGAGCGAGGTCGTTGAGCATTTTGCAGTGATCTTTCAGAGTCTCAGCTATGACTATGATACTATAAGCGAAGCAGAGGTTGGAAATGTATTCCCCATTGATGTTGATGCCGAGTCTGTCTTAATCCAGGAGCTTAAAAACAGCTTCCAAAGCAGGGATGAATTTGGGATGATATGATATCTCTTTGCCTCACACCACGCTGCAATCGGATAGGTCTTGAGTTCTTGTCTTTGAGGCAAACTAACATCGTGGCGTTATCATACAAAGACCGCAATACTTGGTATAGACTGTAGCACCAAAGCGTCCAAGTCTCTATCGAATTGAAAGCATTCTCATAGTCCACAAAAGATAAGCATAGTGGCTAGTTATATAGTCGTCAAGCCTGCGTGCGAGACGGTTCGTGATGACTCTCCGGAACAACTTATAGACATGGCTCAGAAGTGAGATAGGTCCATAATTTTTTAAAAGAGTCTTCTCACCCTTTTTAAAGAAGATTTTATATTTTATTAACAACCATGGGACCGTTTCATAGACATGAAATCTTTGTTCAACATCCACTTGTATCAGTTGTGGTATCAAAACGTCCAAATTACAACACAAGATTTTAACATTGCCGCACAAACACATTAAACATATTTTATTGCATATTTTGTAGTATATTTTTGTATTATATGTATATCATAGTACATAAAGAAATATTGATACAGAAAATACGCTTTCCATTTTTTCACCTGCATTATTAAATTATTATTAAGCAGCTAACAGATACGGTAAGTTTATCACCTCGCCGAGCGAATTATTATTTTACGAAGGAATACCATTCCCTTTTACGATGAGAGGCGGAGGGGAGCAATAAGAAACGAGAAAAGAAGTGGCATATGATATTCACACGTAATAAATATTAGAAGAGGTGCAGTGATTGCGGACTCAGGTGTCGGGCGACGATCCTGGCTCAAAATGAAAGCCTGAACCTTACTTTAACGGTCACCCTACAATTTGAGCCAATATTTTTTCATTGGAATTTAAGTTATCGTTTTATTTGATAGACTAAAGTCTTTTCAAATTATTTGTGTCTGGACGATACCTAATCTGAACTGTCATGAATTTGTTATAAGGATCTCATGTGAGACTAACCTTAGTACTAAATATTAATGGTGACTTAAAATCCTGTTAACGTCTAAGTATATTCTATTAAGAAATTGTATAAATGAAATAACTGTACCTTAAAGGTTTTTTAAATATATTTTAAACGTGCTTAACTGGCAACGTTGCATATATTTTTTATATTTTTTTATACTGAGAAATTGAATACATGTTCAAGTTGCATTCATATTTCTCAAAATGTTTTCCATACAGTCATTAGTTACGTTTTCGGTAGTTAAGCAGACAAAATGCAAAATTTCATGATATTTGCCACAACCAAAGCTCTAATTATGAATTCATAAGAATTGTTGTTTTGAAAGAGAATAAAGGTAAATCCAATTAAAAATAAACGCAATATAAAGACTATAAATGTAGGGTATGTATTCAACATACCTTTAAGATTTCATTCAAATACCACAAAATAAGAAAGACAAACTAAAAAATATGCAGCTTTGCCACTAAAGCAGGTATAACAGTTCTTAACATAAGTGAAGGTTATTTGGAAGTTACTGTTTTAGTTTATGATACGGGATAATATATACCCTCATTTGATATTGAATGATGACAAAGATTATACATATTATATGTTTCGGTTTTTTAATCACCTTCTTATAGAAATGAAAGATATTTATAATTCTTTAGGTAGTTCCTCTGAAAGCCGATTTTTTAGATTGTATAAGCAGGCTCTACTGATCAAATAATAGATTTTAATAAGAGAAGATATTAATAATGATTACCTTCTACTGTAAAATCTATAGGTATTAATAAGAAGTAAAAATAGAATGTAAGATAAGATAACATTGAAAATATAAAAAAAAGTAATATGGACTAATGGAAGGGCTTGAATCGGTTTTTTTAAATGTTGTTTTGTATGTTTGTATGTGTTGTTTATAAGATACTTTTTACGCCACTATGCTGCAGAAAAAAGAGGGTTATGATTTTTTTCTCCTCCACTGACGAAATTGCGGGCACTTTCTAGTTATTTCATAAAAAAAATTATCAACTGATGGTAACTTCACAGTTGTGCTGCGGGGAAAGTAGGCAACCTCTATTTTTCAAAGTATATGGGATAGATATGCAGTTGTAGGACACTGTCTCCCCGACTACGGTAAAAAAAAGAGTGAGCTATTTTTTTCTTCTTCCGTGGACCAAGTGGTTTACTAATGTTTCGACGAAAATTATTTAGCAAATTCTTAACACCCTAAACTACGTATCCTATATTTTTATTTGGGCAATTTTTTATTTACCAACTCAACGTTTCGCACTGATTTCATCTCCCAACGAATGATTTGATAAATTTATTGCTAGGCAAATTATTACCTGGGATTTTTTAAGATGTCAATTATGTTTTTATCATATAGTGATACATTATTCAGCTAAATTAAGAGGGTACTTTTGTTTACATACTTTTTGGCACTTGAGTTATCGTTGATATATAATGAATACTTGATTTCCGAAATATTTCATGGTTATAATATTATGTTGCATAATGATACAAGGATAAATAGTATTAAGTCGGACCTGTCTTAAAGTGAAATAAGTAATGTTCTTTCGACCACTCGATATGGACCTTCGCGGCTCGCTCGCTTTGGTCGCTCGTTAGGGTTGCAATACAAACTCCTCCTCGCTTCGCTCGTTGTCGTACATAACCTAAGCCAAGTCGGAGCTGCCTTAGTTAGGATTTTTCGACCACTCGATGTCGAAATTGTAACCATAAACCTATGTAGGTTCTCTAAAGTTCCATACACGTACAGTTTAACAGAATTTTCCACATAAAATTTGACAATATATTATTTGCCTTAGCAAATCTTTTGCTACACAATTATTTACCACATACAATTTAGCGTAATAAAATTGTGTAATATAAATGTTGCGAAATAAAAAAAAATGCAGTAAAATTATGCCAAGGATTGGTATGCCATACAAAACTTCGTCGAAAGGTTGGTCGTTGGCAGTACACAGGACCAAGTTACAGGTACCTTCTAGAAAGTTCTTTAGCAGTTATAACCCCTAACACTTTCGCGACCTCGAATCCGCTAGGTGGGTCTGCACGTAGTAAGTTTTCGTTTGCAATTTTCCATGCTAGGTTGTAGCACTACAAAATTCGTATTCGCGAAAGTATTAATATATATAACGAAGGCAGTTTCACTGTTTTTCGAATCCCTTCTGTAGTAAAAATCTCTTCTTCAAGGCTTATCTCTTTACCGAAAATGCTAAAATGGGTACCTTATGTTTTTATTTCCACCCTCTTACATTTTATTAATAAACGGTGTTTTCGTATAGTAAACAAAATAGCTCCTTCAAGGAATATTTAAGTACAAACAAGGTGAAAATTATATTTACTCGTTTCATAAAAAGTATAAATGAATACACGTGTAACCAGTGATATATTCATGAACAAGGTTTTATGATGCCTACACGGTTCGTTTTGGAATTGATATGGACCAAATGTCGTAATTTATTTTTATACACAAACTAAAATCAGTAAGCTGAAAAAGTGTTGAAATTTATTAATAGTCTTGTAGTATCTACTGACGACCGGCTTAGCTCAGCGGGAGTGACGCTTCCCGCGAAACTGACGGTCCTCTGTTCAAATTCCGGTAAGGGGAGTATTTGTGGCATGTACATAAATATTTGTTTCTTACTCTTGGATATTTTCTATGGACTAGTTCACTTTGTGTATTAATAGCCAACTTAAGGTCCAATGCATTTTTTCTCTTCAATCCCTCAAGACTGAGAGCTCTGGTCATCAACAGGGGTTCTATACTTAAAGTGGATATTTTACTTCTATCGAGTTCAGTCTATTACATCCCTTACGTCTGAGTAAAACTGACAGTACATCTGTTTGGAGACATGTATAGTCGAACAAAAAAATGTTTAAACACTAAAGCGGGTGCTGTGGGATTTTTTAGGTTATATTTATACACATAAAGCGTAAACGCTATCTAACTGTGCCTGTAACTGTCAAATTGATACAGATAATTAATTATTCGGCTATAGTTTCAAAGAAAAGTGCAGACTGATACTAGGTTACAATTTAAAATGACAATACATTGATAAAGATAAAGAACTAGTATAACGTTTGTACTCCGAAAAAAAAAATCTTTGTCACGGCCACGAGCAACATGAATCTAATGATATGCCATTTGTTCAAATCAATCAAAGTTAAAGGAATAGACAATCATATTACATATCTACAATATACAACAATCACGTGTACATACTCGTTCACTCGACAAACATGACTCCTCTTTTGACACGGGTAAATATAAAAGTTGTTTCAAAACATTGAAGTCAGAGAAGCAAAGCGTTCGTGATCATTACTAAATAATACCATAGAAAATTTTACCTTTGATGAACTCAAATAAATAAAAGTATTCATATACAGACGGCTCTTTGTTCTGATCTTTGTTACTGCGTGTGAGTGAGCTGCGCGTGAGCGAGAGACCTAGCAATTTTGCAACCACTGCGGCGATCAAGGAGAGAACGTTCGATTCTTACGAACGTTGTACGTCAATTTATACCTAGCAGCATCCTCAGGACTGAGGCCGGTACGTAGTTTTTATTACGTGGCGTAAGCGTGGAGTGAGCAGGACCTGCCTAAAAAGGTTTTTTTAAAACAAAAATAATAATAATAAATATTAGGGTCAATCTTGCACAAATCGACCCAGTCCTAAACTAAGCAAAGCTTGTACTATGAGCACTAGGCGACGATATACATAATATATAGATAAATGTATAATACTTAAATATGTACAAAGAAAATATCCAAGAACCAGCAACAAACATTCGTGCTCATCACACAAACACTTGCCCTGGCCGGGATTCGATCCCGGGACCGCTAGCTTCGTAGACCGTTGTGCAACCCACTGAGCCAAACGTGTCGCTAATAAATATTAGATTTATGGTTTTTTGAAATTCCACTGACACTTTGGAACTTTAGAAGCCTCCACCACAAACACCTTGAAACATTATAAACCTTCGATTTTTTTGACAATTTTGATTACGACGCATTTTCAAAAACTTACGGATGCAGTTTATTTATAATAAGTAGAAGGTTGCCCCCGCAACTTCGTTCGCGAAAGAAAAATAACTAAAAATTTAACCAACTCCAAAAAAATGGAGTTAAAAAGTAAAAAATAACTGCATAATTCAGTTTCTTAAATTTACTTACAAGTAATCATTTGTCTACTCAATCTTTACAGTACGTAATTGTATTTTGGCGTCGGTGCCATAAAAATAATGTGTAAAATATTGAATATTGTCGATCTTAGTAAGTTGTGACACGATGGATATTTATTTACTTTTTAGTTTTATTTTTTCGTATAACTAAATTTATTTTACAGTTTTTCATTAATCGTTACTTAAAAGTGTATCTCATGACGATTCGAACAAGCCCAAACAGGGCTAGAATACATTATTTTATTACAGAGATCCGAGGCCCACCTTCCGGCTCCATCACCAATACAATTCGATGGTACCATTCTCATCAGGACTATTTCAATTTGCGACTATGAAGAAGCTTATTTTCATCGAGATGTAATCTCATCACCACCCCTAAATCACTTATCATTGAGGAGTTCCAGTGACCTTCTGTGGTCTTCTTCATCAGGGCCACTTCACCAATTTACACTTTCTGAATGCAAATGCCTACTATGTTTCTTATAATACTAAAATCGCCATATGTGTGCCTACTATATTTAAAGAGTTCCTTCAATTCGTTATGGATCCCATCATCAGATCTTCACCCAAATTATATGGGACTAACTTAGAGATACCTCTTACCAAATAACTTCAAAAAAAGATTCCGATTTAGATGGTTAATGAAATAATGATCTTTATTCTGTAATAAATAAGGCCGCAAGGGCATACAAGTCAGACACTACGGCGTATCGCAAGAGTAGACCTCTGTTGAAAAGAAAGCCGAAACAAACTCAACAGTCAGTAATTTTTTCATAATAACTCTTTATGTATTAAAACATTTGTACTTAGCCTATCCTAAAAATTCCTAAATATGTATAAATATTATGTATATATATATATATATATATATATATATTATATTATAAATTATTATTATTATCCATACTAATATTATAAATGCGAAAGTGTGTCTGTCTGTCTGTCTGTCTGTTACCGCTTCACGCTTAAACCACTGAACCAATTTGCATGAAATTTGGTATGGAGATAGTTTGAGTCCCGGGGAGCATAGGCTACTTTTTATACCGAAAAAATACCCTTATCCGCGATAAACGAATTTAAGGCGGACGAAATCGCGGGCAGAAGCTAGTCCTAAATATAAGAAAATATAATAAAGTCCCAAGCCTCTTTTTTACTTCAGCATAGTCAAGTAAAAAAGAAAGTTTCCTAGAACCATCTGTAGATGCCCAGCTACCCGTGTACCAAACATTTCATTTTTACAACTTAATTTACAATATATTACGAAAATTTAACGTATAATTGACAAGTTCGCCTTCGTCGTGGCTTTCGATTTTTCCACTCTGTGTATACCCACGCCTTTTAAGTGTAACTATACACGCACTCAGAAAAGTTTCGAACTTTCCTAACTACTCGGATATTTCATTACCGGCCATGGGTATATTGCCGGTATCGGTACTTTATTTTCCTGCTTACACAAAAAGGGCGTAGTATAGTGGGAAAATCATGTCGGTTAGGCCTTTATGTACCGAAAAGATAGTATAAACAATCGGAATAAGCCAATAGTTTGTAAATATTTCGATGAAGATTAATTTTCGTTTTCGGGCGGTGATTATAAATAGACCCTCAGTTTAATTAATTCGGGTTTGCGCCGGGTTTTGAAGTGGTCTCACTAGTTTAGTAACGATTTTTTGTCATGTACACTGTTATAAAAATGTTATCCCTATTTTCTGTGCCAAGGTAGTAAAATAAAATAAGTGACTTAGGATGTTTCAATAAGTGAAAAAAAAATACCAAAGGAATAAATTACAAAAATAAAGCGCAATAAATTCTTTCAACGAAAATTTTTTTTTAACATGATTGGATATACCGTTTTTGAGTTATTGCCGAAAAACATTCATATGGTATTTTTTCACCTGTAGTGCCTTTTTATTTTGTATAAACATGGTCCGACATGCTCCTGGCCGGTCTTTTTACCCGACTGCGCGACGCAAAGGAGTGGTAATGTGTTTATCAGTCTATGTATGTATGTATGTATGTATGTTTGTTCCTATCTGGCACTCTAGAGACCAAACGCGTAGACCGATTTTGATGATTTTTACGTCAATCGATTTGTCTTAACTGTCCAAATGTCACTGAAGACACGAAAATGATGAAAACTCAAAATGGCGATAATGAGACGCCATATTGTGAAAAATAAAAAATGAAAATTTACATACTATATCGAGTGGAGTATCAATGAATAGGGATTTAAAAATCATTATTAGGTTTTCTTTATCATTTTTAATTTGGACTTATCAGTTAGGAACTATAACCATTTAAAGCTGGCTAAGAAGCAGTTCTCACTAAATTTTCATTTCATTGTATTGTAATAAATCTGTGTAAGCTTCTCAATAACCCCCACGACAAAGATTGCGAAATTGACTGACTTTTATAATTTTAACTAAAAAGTATAAAATAAAAAAAAGTAATTAAAAAAACAAAAATCCCGACTGCGTAAAAAACTATCTATCCATATTAGAATTTATTATTTGTTATATTGTGAGTATCGATCATGTATAACTTAACAAATTTCTGGGGTACTGGACTTGATTTTTCTTTTTAGTTTTTTACGCAGTCGGGTTTTTTGTTTTTTTAATTACTTTTTTTATATTAGTTGTTAAACAAACACTTACCTATTATTTCCGCGTCAGCTTTTGCGGTATGACATTCAAAAGCAAGCAAGACTCGTTAAATGTTACACAATATTTGTCTATGTTTTACTGTCGCATATTTCGGCGACATGATATCTGTATTTCATTCATGTCAGTGTAGGTATCTGTATCATGCGTGCTCAACAGTTGTCCGCCGGCTGGCGCGTCGCAATACGTTTCGACGCGGTGGCTACGGCCTACAAAACGAGAAGAAAAACTAAGTGCCTCATGTAACTACCGATACTACGTAAAACTCCACACCAATATGTATTTCGAGTCTTTTTTGATACTTTCTTCATACGTGACTTTAAATTTTAAATTTACATTCTTATCAAAATATATGGTGCTATAAAAATAGGGGTTTCATAGCAGGCTAATTAAAAATTATGTCAGCGCTAGTACGAGTTTCATTTGCATAATTAATCTAATCCATAATTTTATACTTGGTACCTGTATCATTATAAATATTTCAAGTAATTGCAATACGAAAGGTTGAAAATCATCACTTGCTTATCAAACACATTCACATACATTGTTAACAATTACAAGGAGACAGAGACTAAAAGCGAAAATTGTGTCACAAATAAATAAATTGAAATGAATGTTCAGATTAAAAAATTGAATCGAATATTGGGAATCATACAAACAGTTATTTCAATAATAAAAAGAAACAAATCAAAACAACAAACTAGGCATTGAAATGAAAAACAAACAAGTGAGAGTAAACAAGTTGCGCGCGCGTGCCGCATCCGAAGATGACCGGAGAGCGGAGCGTAGGCGAAGCGAAGAGTCGGTGGAGTTCGAGCATAGAGGGCGGGCGGCGCGGGCGGCGCGGCGGCGCGCCCGCTGGCGCTGTCACAGGACCCCTCGCCCGCCGCTATCGATTGCCCCAGTTGAGAGCGGAGCGGAAGTAATGATAGAGCGGGATGCAACCACTGCCCGATCGGGACCTCGATTCACTGCCACACGAGAACAACCGAATCGCAAGAACCGCATCTCCCATCCTTTACAACGAAACAACCCGTGCAAACCAGATAGCCCTATCTAATCGAACCAACACGCCGCATCCGCGCGATACCTAATACCCCGGCCGATGCCCAACTCTACCTAGTAACAGTAGTGCACTACAATACACAAACAGTGTTCAAGATAATATTTAATCTTCCATTTCTTTCATCTAATGTAATCCCGGGCACTGTGGGGGCATTAAGAATAATCCCCGTTGTACAGATTATTTCTCCTTTCGGTTAAAAGTCCAACAAATTGTTTTGAAGTTTAATTTGTCTGCTAAACATTTCTAAGTTGTGTTTAAAGTTCATTGCGTCGGCTAATAGACTCTTCAGATAAATTAGGCAAAAGTTTGAATCATCAAAGTAAACAAGTTCACAAAGTCGAGCGTGGAAGTGACATCCTGCTTATATCTATTGGAACGGATCCCGTAATAGCTTCCTCAATCTCAGCGTCAAAGTTCTCATAAGGCGCTTCTTAACTAAGGCGTTAAGGAAGATAGTTAGTAAGAGGCCTTGGGCAGGGTCTTAAAACTTGGCTGAAGCTTCGTAACTCGATCTCCGCGATGGATCGGGCGTCTAAGATGATAGGTAACTCACAATACGTTATTACGATCTAAATATAATAGCTGTCAACTCAAAGCGGGTTTCAGTTTTGTCAAAGGATGAATGCAGCTTCGTCACTAATGAGTACTTATCGTAACTATGGCATGAGGCATAAGTTGCGCTGAAACTTCTGTAACTATTGGTAGCACAACGTATTGTAATATAATATATGACATTTATTCAGAAAAGTCATCGATCTTTTCCACTCTGAAGTGCGGCTCTAAACTGTGGACTTTATGACACCACATCTCGTGAGTTAACAAAGTCAATATATTGTTAGTAGCCCTCGAGAGTAATGAGTCGTTGTATCGCGTGTGTCGGAGATATGGCGCTCCGATGTCCATCGTAAACCGGAGTTCATAAGCCATGAGGTTTCGGACTCGAAGCCCATCATCAGTTATATCGATTTTGCGATAAAACCGCCGGACAAGCGGGCATCTTCGCCGCGGCGCCGGTGAATTGCTATAGAATCTGAGTCGACGTTCACATCCAATGATAATAAAGTGTAAAAAGAGTCATCGTTTTAACGTCCGCTTTATGGGCACTTCCGGGGGGGTCGTAAGGTTCAGGATGCGCCCAGATATATAGCGGCTGTTAAAACTCCTCAGCCAATCGCCGTGCTTTGTTGACAACCGACCGCCCGGCTGGTGCGAAAACGATTTATAAAATTGGTTTATACCGAGTCTATCATTACTGCCCGTAGAAATGACGCTTGCACATCGAACCATACATTATCTTTACGCTGTGCCGGTTGCTTGTCACAATAAATAATAGCAACGGCATTCTCGTGTTTCATTTTTAACTGACCAAAAAAAGCATACGGATTTTTGGCAAACAAACCGTAAACCAAACCTAGTTTTATATAGTTATTCTTTATTGCTAATAAAGAATTAGATTAAGTTGGTTTCAAATAGTGTATTAACTTAAAATAATTTCATTTAAGTGCTCTCCTTTGCATAACAAAACGAAAGCCACATCCAGTGTCATTAAACAAACGTTAGTGTTAGGGATCAGTCAATAATAAACTTAAGAATCCAATTAAGAAATGACTGAGGCTAGGATTTATTTAAGTCGCGCTTTATAAACGGTACTTTATGACTTTATAGCGGCATTTATTGTTGCTAAAGCAAGCATTTGCGTTGTTTTCTGACTAAGTGAAACTTAGTTTTCAGGCTATGAAAATTATAAATTAAATCCACTAAAGTGTGACAAAGTCAAGAAAAGTTTTAAGAGAGCCTTATGCATTTTATATTAACAAATAAAATTTGAGTCTAGCCCGGAGTTGCAAAATAGAAAATGAAAATAAGACGAAATTGACTCGTACCATTACCAAAAGTTACCTACGGCTGTTCAAGGTGACCGCGACGGAACCCTTCGTTATCCCACTTTTAAGGCCGACGTTTTCTGATGCCATTAAAATTTTACGATCGAGCTGGCGAAATGAATGCCAGAATTAGGTTAAGGAGTAGCATGGGCTTGGTTCGCGTGACGACCGCCCCATTAATTGCTAATTTAATACTGAAAAAACAACAAAACAATCAATTTTTCTTTCAACATTGAATAAAGGTAAAGAAGACCTAGCTTCACGTTTTACTACTCGGCACGGTGGAAACCACCGGCGTCCATTTTAACCCATTAGCATTTTAGCTGCGGTATTGTATTAAAAGGAAGAACGTAGTTATTGAAAGCTGTTAATTCGTTGCTTTTGGGTTTTGTTATGTATGATGCAACTCCATATTAATATTCTATACTGGGTGATTTTGGGGTCATGAGCGGGAGTGCAGGGATGATGGGGAGAGTCACACTGAATAACTTTTAGTATGAGGCCAACCACAACATCGTGGTTGGCCTCATAGTAAAAGTTGACCAAGTATTGTTGCTTTAATTACTTTTTTGTATTCGTTATGTGTTCGTGCCATCACTGATATTATGAGTTTTAGTTAAGAGTCACTTTTTATTGACATTTTTTTAAACTCATTGTAACACATGCAATTTTGCTAAAAGAAAGATTTTTTTTTCTTTCTTTAAAAAAAATACAGCTAATTAAGAGTATAATAAGAGATATATTTAATATTTAACAATCCAGTTGCACAAATATTCAATCAATTTAATGCTATAAGAGTATATCCGTATGTCAGTTGAAGTGTGGAAGGGCGGCACCATCGTCAAAGCCAAACAACTTTGCTGCTGGCTTCCATTTGTAGCGGGTGCCTCGAATGCACATGCTGGTCGACTTAAGAGTTAATTAAGAGTTAATTAAAAGTTAATTATATATTTATTTATTTAATATTTATTGCACAAAAGAGAAACTTATAGCATAAAGGGCGGACTTAATGCCATGGGGCATTCTCTACCTGTCAACCTTGAGTCTAATCAGATAAATTGTGGGCGGTGCAACTAATTTACAAACAACAATTATTGGAAATGTATGGAACAGCTGACCTAGGTACTTATTTTGATTTTTTTCTAGGTAATTATTTGGTTGGCCCTATAGTAAAAGTTGCTCAGTGTGGCCCTACCAATCACCCCAGTCACTTCTTCTCATGATCCCAGTATTTTTAGTATTCTACTAATAATATATAAGAAAAATAGCAATTACTTGCGGCTTCCCTCGCGTAACTAATGGTAACCGGTATAAGTATCCCTTATTCTAATCCATGAGTTCATCCAATTCCATTAGATGGTTTGCGTGTTATTAAGTACCGAACATCCAAAGTTCTTCACAAACTTTTGCATATATTTAGAACATTAAACCCTAATCCGATACTCTGATCAATGTTAAGTATGATACGATTGATACGTCACTTCTATTTATTCAATTTGGCAGCATACACTATGTAACTGAAAACAGTAATGTACTGAGGTTAAATCTATTATACATACAAAGTTACTTTACGCGCGCAATGCAGATAAAAGGACAAATCTCGGAGATAAAAAATAGTGTCTACTTAGGAGACCCTAAGTAGGCATTTCACTTTTTATTTCGATCCCTCGTATGCTTTTATCCCCAGGCTTTTAACTAAAAGAACAAGGACAGGTGAAGACTTTTCACGAAAATAAGACTTGCCTGAAATGACGCTGCTAAAATGGAAAACTAAATGGGTCGTCTACTTAAACTCATTTTTGCAGAAATAAACGTAATAATGCTATTTTTATTTTAATGCAACCCGGTGAATGACCCGCTTGTTATTTAACTTTCAGGTTCAGGTTCGATTTTCTGAGTTGGCATATATTGTACACGTGAGGATGAAGGTAAAACAAATTCAGAATGAACATTCCTTATTACTAGGAAAGGATTTTTGAAAATTTGTATAGTTCTAATTGGGTTTAAGATGACGATTGTTTGTATAACAATTAAGATAGCCAATGAGAGATCCCATCAATGCCTGTAATGTACAATATAATTTTTTTTTTAGTGTGTTCACGTAAATTGCCAAGGGAATCAAACAATTTATTTTCAATTCAATACCGTGATAGCCAAAAATGGGCATTATTTATTTTTCACTTCTCCTGCTCAAAAAGTACGTCTTATTAGCTTCGCCAAGCGAGACTAAAATAGTACATTTAGCCCCCAGGGTTTAAAAGAGAGCCATATAATCCAATACAAATTTCTATGACACTGAAAAAAAAACTGGCGGCCAGCTATATACTCCTTACGAATAATTAAAAACAAACAAACCAACCTGATCAGATTGACTAAACTTTGTGATATAATTGCTCAAAGTGTACTTTTAGTTTTTCATGAAATATACAATTTTAATGTTAAGTCTTTTTTATTTTCTCGAAGTCGAAGTGAAAAGCAGAGTGTTTAACACGTGGCTAAAAACCATTACGACACTAAGACATATTTGTCCTCGCTCACTTCGTGAGCTCGTCCAAATAATCACTTCGTGTCATAATGGCTTATTTTAGCCCCTTGTCAAACAATCTACTATTTAATAAGAAAAAAGTAAAAAGAATGGCTTATAAGATGTGTTTAGAAGTTAAATAAACATTATCAGGATAACGCGTCAGAGCGGTAAACGCTGAAAGATGCTACCCCGATAGATTTTCAGCTGTTTCAGTTGCCGCCTCAGCATTCTAAGCACGCGCCTTTCTTTTGTTTCACTCCGTTATAACGAGATATTGTGATTCCAGACCATTACAACACCGCATACACGGAGATGCGAATATCAAACACCGTATTAGATACACGTTTTCTTATTAAGACGCTGTACTCTGTGAATAATAATGCCGCTATTGGCTTCTCTCAGACTCTCCGCTCGCGCCATAAATAATACAAAGGAGAGTCATAAATATTTATAAACAGCGTTTATGAATACTTCATTATGATTTTTACTATACTATCCTTAAACAGATGTCCTATCACTATTAAATTTCACAAATAAATAACAAGACAAAAATAGCCTTAACTTTTGTTTTAAGCCTTTGTACAAGCTTAAATAAGCTTTTGACGTAATTTCGTTCTGGTGTTTTTCGCAAATGAAATGGAATATCGGTATTTATTGGAACATCGTGTAAATAAATACCCAATTTCATGCTAAATTACGCTTATATCTTTAACAAGAGCAAAATCAAATTTTCTTAGAAATATACCGCAAAGTATTTAAATGGCTTTGATACCCTTTCATATAAGACTGTTGTAATGTAAATAGTACTCACAGGTGCCTATTGCTTATGCGAAACGCTTTACATGATAATACCAATCGTGTTTATAAAATATACTCGCGACACGTTCGTATTTTTTGCTTTAACCATACTACGAGTACACTCGAGAGTAAAAATTTCGGCTCGATGAAATACCGTCTTCTATACTATTATACAGTAGTAAAAATGAAATGTCTGTACATTGAAGATATTTTCAAAAATTATATTGTTATGGACTAGTTGGAGGTTACTAAAACGAAAAATATATTTTTTGGATATTTTGTATGTTTGTATGTGGCGTTTTGGCTTCACGCAAAATCGGCTAAACGGATTTCAACTATTTTTGGTACACGGATAGCTGGGTATCTCCATATAGATACTTTTTACCCGACTACGCTGTAGAATAAAGAGGGGTTATGGCTTTTTCTCCTCCGCGAACGAAGTTGCGGGCACCTTATAGGATTACACAAAATGGTATAGGGTTGTGCAGTTTTCCTTTATTAATTTTACATGTAAACTGCAATAGAGCCAGATTAAAACATGACGTTTACAGGTTTAAATCGGACTTGTAAAACCATATAAGACGTTTACGGAGCTGGATATCAGCCAAATAAAATTTTGGATATTGATATTTTTATGATTGGATCGTGGAAATGATACTATGTACAGTTAGGTATTGTAAAGAATAGTTTATATTCTGTAAATTATACTTGTTATCATAACACACCAAACGAGGCTTAATCGCGTATAAATATGTTTGTATTTAATTACCTTTCGTTTGTAATTTTTCGACGTTTTGGGCGTTCGCTTTACGTCCATGGTCTCAAAGGAGCTCAATATTTATTATACGCGATTAAGCCCCGTTCGTTGTATTGTGATAATGAGTGAAAATCGTGTTCGTTTAAATCAAAATAATACTAGTGTCAAATTATTAATAATTGTCATGATTTTTTGCTAATGAGTGTATTATTATATCGTTCTTTCGTCCTGTCGTTTTTAAAGAAAAAAATGAAGTAAACATCGAAAATGATCTAAACAGTCACAGAGCTTATTTTTACCCTCAACAATGCCACACTAAACCAAATATAGTCCATTACGAGTACCTCGCTGATGAAACTGTGACAAAAACACAGTTTCGTTTGAACACGTTTCTTTTGACAAACTCAGATAGAAGGGCATAGACAAAACATAAAACGTAATTGATGTTATACAAGCAAGAATGATAATCCAGGAAAAACATTTCGCGTTCACAAACCCCGTTCGGCATCCGGCAACGCAACGTAAACGTAACGCAACACGTTACGCAAGTTACGTAACCCGGATAAGCAAGGGTGAAATCCTATCTTATTTGCGCCCCAGGATTAAAATTAAATTTTATAATGCCTCAGCAAATCGGGCCGCTACGCCGCAGAGTATTCCCGCTTATTGTCTAAAACCTTAATTTAATTTCATGTGACTTTGTAAATATTAACTTCGTTTAAATTTTGTATATTAATAAACGAGGAGTCAGAAGTCGGGAGCAGATATCGAGTCTTCCGTGTTACGTGTGTTTTCGTGGAATTTTACCATTTATTACTTTTGCTATTAACAAATTTAATACCTGTCGTCTTATGATCTCAAATCCGCCGATTTTATATCTTGTCTGCTTTTCGAAATGTTGTATACAAATTTATTTGTTTGATAATTATTAATGCCAACTCTTTTGTTAAAAATATATTTTTAGTCTTTGTTGATAGCTAGAATTAGTTATTGTGTTATATAAGTACACAAAATTGAAAAATTTAATCATTAAAACTGGATGAAATATCATATTTGACCTAAAAACGAATGAACATATAATACAAGTCACGTAAAACTAAAATTCGCAAAATAATGGTGTAATTAATTAATTTATTTGTTATTTTTATGTGTTATTGTTGTCGTTGCATTTAAGCGCAAAAAAAGCAAGAATGTATACTGTACAAACCAAGAAATGCGCAGTGGTCCAGCTCTTGTAGGGATGTAGGGATTTCACGCAGTTAACTGTTATTGACATTCATGTTGTTAAGTGTATATACTACTTACTAATAATACTACCAAAAAATAGGTTACGTTATGGTAAACATGGTTTATTGAATGAATATACGTATAATCCTTTAATAAGTAAGTATTTTTAAATAAATGTAAATTCCGACAACACATTAAATTAGACAACTACATTATAATAATATCTATTAACTATTTTCCTATAATGAGCTATTCACAGACACAATAATAAAGTTATTACATGTATATCTACACATTTACAAATTTCATTCTCGTTATGCTACTTACATCGTGCCATTCACAAAATATCTTATTTTAAGTAGAAAACAAATTCAATGCCTCTATTGTTAGAACATACTTCTTTTCACGTGGTAATTTTCTTAAACTAGAAATATATGGATTAGGAAGAAAGTAGAAATCTGTGTATAAGATCGGTGTTCGTGACAGTTCGAGACATTTTTCTGGTCTTGTCACGTCTAAACTTCTTAATTAACTTATTATAAGATTCAGCGGCCTCTTCCGAGAGCTCACCGATAAAAAATACAGGATTATCAATTACTTCCGACCTATTAATTATATTTTATGAACAGAAGAAAGTATATATAATAGTACCAGGAATAAATTGCAACAAGCATCCGCGCGGTTTCTGAGGCATAATCTTTAAACGCGATGTTATCAATATTGTTACCCGATGAAAGGATGGCAACCAGTAATGACATCTATCAATAAGCTTTTTATTTAAGCCTGTTATTTGTGTTGAAATATCTGAATTAGATAAAAAAGTTCTGGCAATGTTTCCGTCGTTGGAAGTGCCACTTCTACAACTTCGAGGTTTAATAACAATCAGAGCTAAACTTTTTTTATACAAATTCGTAAAATAAAAAAAAATCAGTCTCGTTCAACGAGTTGCTGTATTTACCAACCAAACGAGAATGTGATCGCTGGTTTTTCTTCCAATATTCTTGTTACAAGTTAATTTTTTTACAAGTATAGTAAATCCTGTTCTGCAAGCCATCAATAATTCATCCTATTTTAGACAACTGAGGATAACTGCGACAGTATTTGAAAAACTCGACAACGTCTGTCAGTTACAGATTTATGGTCCATAATAGATATCCAAGTTTCAAATACAAGCATTCTTGTAAAAGAACACTTTAAATTTGTACCTGAAACAAAACATACCTAGTCAATTTATTGTAAAATGATTAACAGTCGATTTCTCGTAGCATGTGCTACGCTATTACACCTAAGGCGTAGACCTCCAATATCACTTGGGGGCAAGTTGTGGCAATGAATTTTGATTATAATTAAATATTCAAATGTTAATTAATATTTTTCTATGAAAATTAAGCTAGAAAACGTAAGGAAAATTAGTTGAAACTTTAAATAAAGATAAATAAGAACATAAATAAAAAATAAAATGGCAATATTTTAAAATTATCCTTAATTCGAAAAGTAAAAACTACTTGTTACCACAAGACAACAAAACGGAGCTTAATCGCGTATAAATATGATTTATTTAATTACCTTTCGTTGTTAATTCTTCGACGTTTCGGACGTCGCGTCGCGTTACGTCTATAGTCTCGAAGGAACTGGTAATTAAATAAATCATATTCATACAAGATTAAGCCCCGTTTTGTTGTGTTGTTAATCAATCAATCAATTTTTTATTTTCAATAGAACATAGTCAAATGCATGCAAATACAATTTTAGTGTAAACACAACACAACATTAATGAAAAATTAATAAAAAAATAATAATAAGGAGCCATAATAATTAAAAATAATGTCAAAGGGAAATAATAATAATATGTAGCACAAGAGAAATTGGTCAATAAATAATTTATAAATTATGCACAGATTCTATTTTATTGAGAAGTCAATAATCGATATCGTACCTATAATGTCAAGTTTAGTTCAATTTAGTCTAGCGCGTTTGCGAAAAATTCTTTAATTAAGTAGGTAATAGGGTCTGTTTATAAAATAATCATTTAATTTTCTTTCAAATAGTCCGTAATTATTACAATCCCTAATGGCTCTGTCCAATTTGTTATAGACTCTTATTGCAGTATTATTCAGACTTTTATCAAACTATTTAAAATTACATTTAGTCACTAAAAATTCGTTCTTAGTTCTAAAATGTTTGTATGTGTTTTGTCTGGTGGGCTTATGTTGGTCTTTGTTTTTTAAAATAAATAGGCAGATATGATAAAGATATAAAGAAACATGAGTCATAATTTCGTATTCTGTAAACAAAGATCTATGTGTGGCAGATACACGTGAACATCCTGTTAGAAATCGTAAGGCCTTTTTTCGTTTTAAAAGCACCGCCGTTATATCTGTGCTATTACCCCAGACTTCTATACAATATCTCATCAAGCTTTCGAAATTTGCAAAACAGACAGTTCTTTGCGTAGCCTTGTCTGCTGTGCTGGCTAGGCATTTCAAAGCATAACATGCCCTAGCCAGCCTATCCGTTAATTTATCAATATGCTTGTGCCATCTTAAGAAGTGGTCTAATTTGACGCCCAGGAATGTTATACAGTCAGACTTAGTGATAGGAATATTATAAATAGGATCGGGACTATTAAAGTCACGTCGGAAAATCATATAATAAGTTTTGCTACAGTTAATTTTTAGACCATTCGCTGCAAACCATTTAGACAGTTTTAACCAACATTCTTGCATTTTAGTGTCTAATTCAGCTTCAGTTTGAGCCCTAAGTATGATGCTGGTATCATCGGCATAAAGATACGGGGTCTCGCAGGTCAGGGATTGTGGTAAATCATTGATAAATATGATATAAAGAAGAGGATTAAGCACTGATCCCTGCGGGACACCACATCTTACGGATTCCTCTCTTGATCTAACTGTACACTCTCCAGGCGGCTCCTTAATCTCAACATATTGAGAGCGCATACTAAGGTATGATTTCAGGAGGTTCCCATGGAGTATCCTATGATCAACACAGTCAAATGCCTTAGTAAGATCACAGAACACTCCACCACAGTAGTGACCATTGTTAAGCGTTAGCATAACCCCTGTGACTAGGTCAATTACAGCGGTAGAGGTATTCCTAGCACTCCTGAAACCATGCTGATGTTGTGAAAAAAGACCGCACTTTTCAAAAGTTTTGGATATAACCGAAAGTATTGATATTGGTCGGTAATTATTTACATCTGACTTTAATCCTTTCTTATACACAGGAATGACTTTTGCTTGCTTAAGTGCAGTTGGAAAGGTACCTTCAAGTAAACAGTTGTTAAAGATAATACATAGAGGAACGCAAAGTAGATTGAAATTATTTTTAATAATTGAGTTGTGAAAATGAGTAAAGGAAGATCGTGTAAGTTTAAATCAATGTTAAAACTACTTGCATATCCATTGCAAAACAAAAAGCCCTTAACAATATTTTTCCACAAACACGCGTCACGTATTAGGCTTTTTTAGCTTGCTAACAACGCTGATAAATAGTGCGGACTGCTTCGATGCGGTCACTTCCGACGCACAAAAATGATTGTTGTTAATAACTTATTGTAATTTATTTATACATCCAAGTAGTGTAACTAATAGCTAGTAATTAAGAAAAATATCATGGTTTAATTAAATTTAATAACTTATTTTAATCGTTAATAACTTATTTTAATTTCTATTATACATCCAAGTAGTATGGACTCATAGTAATTAGGACACATATCATGGTTTCATTCAAATATTGTGATTGGGGTCCTATGACTGAGTACAGGACCAGTGTGCAATGAGGCATTTGTTTGACAAAGAAATACTTCATTGTTATTTATCTTATAATCATGACCCCGGCACAGAATGTCAAATTTACACTTGAATGCATATTCTGTACCTAGTATATTAAGTACCTAGACTCCACGAAAATTCAATGTTACATTGCGGCCTTGTTCTCCGTACACAATTCACATACTCAAAGGATTAATTTATTATAGTGGTACGTACGGATGCGCGATAGCGCAAAAGGAAACCTCCATTGCAAGTCGGATGTCGATACACGGAATAACATGTAAAGATCGCGGGACGAGGATAAGGCAATCACATTGTATCACATCCGGGATACGACGGATAATTTTCTTTAGCAGATATTTCATAAATCATATATCAATACGGGGAATATGATATTGGAGCCTGTGGTGAGACTCGTGTCTCTTTGACATTTGAGGTTCCCTTGTATCGGAATATGATCGGCTGTAATTTCGACCATAGACGGAGCATATTCATGCGATCATTCTTTGTCACAAATTTCTGATAAACAAAATTGCAAGCCATTGATACTGGTTATCGTATATCTGAAGATGAGTCTATGTCGAATATTGAATGAATCGAAATACTCTAGAATCTGGTCTCATATTTGAGTTATTCCGTTTCATTCATAGAGTCGTAGTAATTCTAGCTACTGACACACACAAAGTCAAATTAGCTTGTTATAATACCTTGTCTCTCTATCTATACTTATAAAGCTGTAACGTGACTTTACTATTAATAGACAACGGTCAGCCGTAATATTTGAAACACATATTATATAAAGACATAATGTTGCACTAAGGAACGGTTATAGAAATTCTAATGGTGCGCAGCCAAAGTCGCGAGCAAAAGCTAGTATAAAATATAATTATATTCATTGACAAAAATAAAGGTACTTCCGATAACGCCGTCATTCTTAGAGGAGACCTTAAAAGACCCCACAAGTGTCCATTAGTGATTCGAGCCTGATGTCTTGTAACCCTATATGTTTGACATTCGGTGAAGTTTCTAAGAAAATGGGCCTAATAACGGCGCCCCTTTCAGCCTTACGTGTATGTCACGCAACGTGTTTACTCACTTATGCTTACCATCGAAGCATTATCAAAGGTATAGCTATGGATAGAATCGATTAAAGAATATCCTGTAATTTACCAACCACGTTAGTTGAGATTGAAGAGGGAGGTCGAAAGAGAGAGAGAGAGATTGAGAAAGCGACAGAGAAGAAAATTATAAGATGAGATTACAAAAATATGCAGCATAACTTTTTATACTCTTGCCTATACTAAACACGTAATTAAATTGAAATATCACGATACTAACCACGATAATATTTAATTTAGCTATACTTTTCAACCTTTCGTAACGTTTGCATGTTGCATGGTCGATTTAGAGCATTCAACTACTGGATATGACAAGGCATGTCATTCCCGAACAATTTTTTCATGAATTTTAGCTGGATGCGAGGTAAACAGCATACTACTGAAATATTTCTATTTCTACAAACGCACACCGTAAAAGAAGATCACCCAAAAACCAAAAAAACACCCACACACTGACAATTGATTGTACTTATACATCGACCCGCGATTACTTTGGTAGAGGGGAATATGTCCGTATGGCATTTCCAGTGGTTAAATGCTCTAAGATAGCCACGAATCAGCGATGAATTACTAATATCTTACTGGAGATATCCGGAAAATGTTTAATTATATATAATAAGTTTAATACAATACAATACAATAACTCTTTATTGCACACCACACAAAATGAGTTCAGAAAACAATACATTCAAGGAGAGGTAAATAACAGGCGGTTCTATCGGTAAGCAGCCATTTCTTTCAGACAATCTTTGGGTAGTGGGAGACGTTTAGAAAATCTTAAATAATAACCTGGATTCTATAATTATACCGAGATTGTGGCTCCACTAACTGTATATCTATGGACATCAGCTTTATATTTTAATTCGAAGCTCTATTATTAACGTTTCGTAATTCTGTTCATGTTTCAAAATAAAATGAAATAAAATACTCGATCCAAAAAATAACGGGCAAATGTACGGTTTTTTTATACAAACTGTATCAACCCGTGTATATTTGTATGACCAATGCGTTATTAAAATGCCCAGAAATATAAATGTCACCAACCAGTTTACCTACTCTATATTTGGTGACTGTAAATGTGTTATTAACATGCCCAGAAACATAAAATGTTAAATTTAATTTTACATATAGAAAGTTTTAAAAATCGCAAGCGTTTTCAAACTTTTCAGCATTCGAGCGCTAAACGCGAGAATGCTCGTATCACCAGATAACCACATCCATTGAGAAAAGCTTCTCTTCGATCGTTTGAACAAAGCTTTAAACTCAACAGAGCGCATTTACATATTCCAAACGTAGAAACTACTCTGTTTTGATCTCGATTTTCATGACAGTGCATGAAATATAATGTTACGAGAATGTCCAGTTATTTGTTGTTGCTGTTTTGTTCACTAGTTCAAGGTTTAAATTTTATTACTTTACGCACCTAGTACGGTAAAACGTAATATAAATAACGTTTCAGCAGGTATTTGCCACACGAGGTGGAGGTAAGGGCAATAAACCAGCGATCAGCATTTTTCATCACCGTGATGTGAACACAATTTTAATTACTACACAATTCTTCCTTTGGCCAGGAAATATCCGCGTAGTAGTAATCGTCATTAGTATTAAAGTCTTTTTGTATTTACCTTTACGTAGACTTTTGATCATGTACCCAGATTTAGCAGGTCAATTCCACGACTGCCAAATAGACCTTCGTATCAGGAAACTGGAGCAATGGAATGATTCTCGTACATGTTGTCAAAAGTATCGTTGGTCACAGTAGAAATTTGTATGTTCTTCAGCTTCTCCGATAGTGCTACAACCCCTTGTGGGTCTTGGCCTCCTCCAATATCTTTTTCCAAATGTCACGATGTCTGGCGATCTTCTTCCAGCTGGTAAAATTCCCTGCCTTCTTGAGATTTTCTTCCACGCAGTCATTCCAACGTTTTTTAGTCCTGCCTTTCGGCCTTTTCTGTTGCGGCGTCCATCTTGTCAATATTTTTGCGGCTCTCGTGTCCGGCATTCTTTCAAGGTGACCCGCCAATCTCAGTGGCTGTGCCTTACAGAACAGCAATTTGTATGTACAGTTAAAAATATATATATATATATATATATATACTCCGTGGAGACACATGTCTGGGCAGACGTCAGAAAATCAGACAGAAACCCTCACTAATGTAATAAATTGTCATCTCAAATTTACCCCCTAGCCCTAGCTACTAAGCTACTATTGCTCTAAAGTACACAATTAAGCGCTGAAACGTCGATCAACTCCAATATAAGACACTTATGTATACAAGCAAACATATAGTACATATTTTTTTACGCTGATGGCACTTCCACTCCTGAAGTTTTACCATCCCCATAGCAAACTTATCGAACCTACTGCCATGTAGTTACCGGGCCTGAGAGGCAACCTTGCAGCCAATCAGGTAACACTACAACAGTTCCCAAGTTGAGCTTCCGTTCCAGTAATTGCTTCGTTCGATATTATGCATACGTTTACCTTCTTATACAATACGTGGCTTGAATGGATTTTAATATTAGTAGTTAGTGAAGTTATTTTAGTTTTATGCCAACTCAAAACGGAAGTAATTTTTTTACGCTTTCCTTCTTTAAATATATTTAATACTTTCATGGAACACCTGAATTTACATAACATAACATAGTATATTGTTGATAAACTCCTTGTTTACCTAATATGAAAGTTAAATGTAATATACAGTAAATTAGTATATCCCAATTATAGTCTCACATGTATAACACGACGATAATATTTGTGACTTATAACCGTTTGTTATTAATAAATAATTTCAGTTCATTTCATTTCATTTCTTGAGCGGTGAACAGTCGTCAAGAATAAAAGTAGGTACTTTTTGTACGGAATTTCAATACTATGCTCTTTTCCATTGTAAATGCTCATATAATACGAACATTTGTACATAGGCTTATAAACCGTAGGGCATGTTTGCTCTTATTCATACATACGCACATTCGGCACAATTCTGTCCTTATTTACCAAAATAGTTAGAATTAGGTGTGCTCGCAAAGGGATCACACTAGAACATAATGATAATCGAATGTGACGTGAATTGATCCTCACGCCAAAAAAAGCTTGTTATCTACTTGGCGGCCTCTGAGACCTGAATGAAAAGATCATTAATAGACTCATCTATATACATGGCCGGATAATAACCAATAATTACACAGTTCAATAATAATTCATGTATAATGCATCGCCGGCCAGCCAGTGGGCCGTGAAAGTCGTCACGGAACGGGAAATGTGCCAATTATCCGCCGACGTCAATGCTGTCCGTCGGGACGCTGTGGGAAGTTTTTCTAGAGGCCTTCAGCGGAATAACAATTTAGTTTTATCATGCCAGTAATTGAATATCGGATAAGTAAACAAAGGCTCAACTGTATATCGCGTAAATTGAAATACCCAATTCATATTATTTGTGACGTATCAAATAAATATTCACGATTTTTTATAATAATACTGTTTTAAGAAGAAAACTCTCTCATACTTAGCTTACATTAACGGTTACGTCGTAAAATTCTAATAATGCTCATCATATTAATAATAGAATAACGGATTAGTAAACAAAGACTTAACTATATATATCGCGTAAATTGAAGTACTCAATACTATGAGGATACATGGTATTGAGTACTTCATGGTATTAGTGAGGAATAAAACGAACTTGCTTAAGGACGGTGAGCGTTAATGCGGTGTTACACATGATGGAAGTAAGAGTAATTTATCGGAATTATCTCAAATTCCAAATTACCTCAATGCACCTTATAAATGTAGATGGGTAAAAATAGACCGAAGTATACAGCAATATTTGCATTTCTAGTGAGATAAAAGTCAAATAAAATGTGTGCATTTAGGAGATACCACGCCCTTTCTCGGAATGTCGGGTGCAAAATGAAAAATAAAAACAGTGAAACTATAATGGCGGCGGATCGGTCGTGTCGCGTCCCCATACACCGACACTCGCCATTAGTTTACATACAAATGGGTGTCGTTTTACATAATCCATCGCATACGATGGCGGTAATTTGTTGCAAACCGTCTGGATAAGCAAATTGATAGCACCCTGTATAATACAGATCCGATAGCTTTCCGGATAATAGAAATAAACTTTCACGCGCCTGTTTATTGGCTAATTTGTATCACGCTTTAATTAATGGGTTGTAAACTAATTTTAATTAAATATTGATTCAAATTTATCTACGCGATTTTAACACATTATTACGACCAAACAACCACCTACTTCAGAATCTCTAAAAATCATAAAAAAATGACCAAACAGTAATGGTTTGTTTCGTTACCCTTCATTACTTTGTCCCCTTGAGACTATGGACTTAACGACACGTCCGAAAGGTTTAGGTAATTTAATATATATACAATCAAATTTTACGCGATTACGTCTCGTTTTGTTGTGTTCATTTTGAATAATCACATTAACTGCTGGTTGCGTTGCTGCTGGTGTTCTAATCAGTTTGATGTCAACTGTATCATGTTTTCTTTCTTCTTTTATATAAATGTATATGTATGCATATTATATATCTACACACATAAACATATATATATACACACACACACACACACACATATATATATAGTATCGGTAGGTCTTGTATATGTATGTTTATATTTTAATTTATTTTGTATTATTTATAATATTATCTCACCACCTAATCATTCCTAGTTATTCTGTGTCATTTCCGCTACCCAAAGGTTGTCTGGAAGAGATCGCTCTTTAGCGGCAAGATGTTATGCTTATCATGAGACCATGCATGTTTGCGGGATAAAAAGAGGCCTAGGCCAATCATTGGTTAATCTATACTATTAAAAAGTTGTAAAAATGAATTATCTGTACATAGTGTAGATTGAACATATTTTCAAAAAAATATTTTTCGATCTATTTGGACGTCACTGAATTGAAAAGCATTTTTTTGTTTTTTTTTTGTATGTGTCGTTGTGGCTTCATCACTCCAAATCGGCTAAACAGATTTCAACTATTTTTGGTACACAGGTAGCTAGGTATTCACAAATGGTTATAGGATACTTTTTACTCGACTGCGCTGAAGAACAAAAGAGGGGTTATGAGTTTTTCTCCTCCGTGAACGAAGTTGCGGGCACCTTCTAGTATTTTATATTTATCGCAAAATATCACGCTGATCGTTGCGTAAAAGTAGGGCAAACCAATAAATACTTTCGCATATATAAATGGTTAAGAATGTAGTTGAATGCGAACTATTTAAGCTGCAGTTTATATAACGACTGGGCGTGGGATGACTCCAAAAAATGAGGACCGACGATCTGGTCAAGAGCGCAGGAAATCGTTAGGTAGCATGAGTGGTCGTTGTGGAGGTCCTTGCCACCCTCCCGGTCTTTGTCCAGTAGTGATCGTCTTTTGTCTGATAGAAGATATAAAACTCCAATCTTACTGCTAAATGAAAAAACGCTCTCCACATATTAAACCGGATTTTAATTATAGTCATATTAAATTCGGTTAATTTGTATGAAACCAAATCATAACCGTATTACACGTATCAACGTGTCGTATGCAATGATTTAAATTTAATTAAATCCATACTAAATATTATAAATGCGAAAGTGTGTCTGTCTGTCGGTCTGTTACCTATTCACGCTTAAACCGCTGAACCGATTTGGATGAAATTTGGTATGCAGATAGTTTGAGTCTCGGGGAAGGACATAGGCTACTTTTTATCCCAGAAAAATAACCTTATCCGCGATAAACGAATTTAAGGTAGACGAAGTCGCGGGCAGAAGCTAGTGGTTATATATTTCACCTTCAACTCTCTCAGTCGCAAACAGGTGAAGCTAGGGTCAAACGTTAATAATGAGCATTTTGTCGATCAGCTCTGATAAATTCTTGTAATAAAATTTAATAGCTGATTAAAATCTTAATATTCTTCGATGAGTTTTATCGCACTTATTGATAGAATTGTGAATTTCGTTTTCTTGATAGTAATCTGAATATTTCAAAAGGTAGTATAATTATTTTCTTCAGAATCCAGTTTAAAGAAGAGTATTCATTAAGTAGTGCAGATTTATGTCTAGAAATATTTTTGAATGCTTCGAAATTATTTTTTGTAGATGTTGCAGAATCAGGATCGCAAAACCAATTTAAACTAATTTATAATCTATAAAGTAACTATAGGCGATGTTTTAAACAACTTTAGAAAGTACAAACGAATAAAGCCTCTAAAAGTTTCAGTAATGAACTGCTTGGAATAATTTCGCAACTTAAATCGAAACATAATATACATAAGGGTTTCCTTCGGAATCCCTAATGTCCTTTGTCCTAATGTATCGTTTGTCCTAATGTATTGCTTGCTATAACGCATTTTTTTTTGAAACCGGAAAATTTTCAGGATTTTTCAAAATATCATATTCGTAAAAAATGCGTTATGACAAACGATACATTAGGACATACATACATTACGTCCGATAGCTAGTATTCTCAAAGAAGTTTGCTTAGTTTAGAGAACTAGTGATGAATATAACGTTTTTTAAATGATGAAATGAGGATATTAAGTATTTACCATCGGGAAGTATATCCCCAATCAGCAATATTTACTTGTTCATTTATTTTAACTTTATTGCACAAAACAAAAGTAAATACAAATGGCGGACTTAATGCCAAATGGCTATATTTAAATATTTTCATTAATTTAATAATCAATCATAGTGACTCCAATATTAAAGTCGATTTTAGATCTAAATCAAAACTGCCCTAAAAAGGTATAAGTAAATCTCATACTAACAACTGTATATGAAATATTTTTCTCGTCGATATTTCTCGTATTTTTCTTCCAGGGTTGCCGTCGATGCGTCGTCGAAATGCAAATATGTATGGAAGGTGGACGGCTAACGAACGCGAGGCGGCAGCGCGATTTGTCTCTACACCGCGTCGCGCCACCCCGGCCTAACAATGATAGATTGTGACTTACTCGAACAACGATTTTTAATATAATGTCGTATTATGGGTCTTATTCCAGGGCGTAATAGTGTTATCATACTCCAAAATAGGTACCTTTCAGGACTATTAGTTTAAAAGCTTGTAAATCTTGTACGTCTGTTATAAGTCCTAGGTATCCGTGTATAAACTCAAATGCGTGTTTTGTTCTTGTTTCTTGAGAAATGTAAAATATACTTATCACAGGGCAGGGAAGCCAGACATCTTGTACATTATATATGTTAAACGCAATTTATTGACTAGTTCTACACTCCGCAAAGAAAATGATAAGTCTGGAGCCATATTTTTTATTTACAGTTCGGGGCCAACGCTTGCATGAACAGACAAACTCATAAGCATTTCTAGTATCAGTTTGCTTTTAAAGCAAAAAGCGACTTCAACGTGATCGTGTTATTTTTTTAATATAGGAAACGTAAACGCTATCTAGACGTTTTCGTTAATTGTATCGGCAACTTACACTCAAAACTCTGAATGCCAGCAAAGCATTTTCATTTTCCTCCGGGGTAAGGAACCCAAAAACCATACGTGCCATCTAAACCGCTGCTCTGAAGTGAGAGTTACAATTGACCGAGCACCGTAAATACCGAATGCATTCGCAGCTCCGCACGGGTGTAGAGTCGGCGCTCGCGACGCCTGCAAGTGGCGATATTTCAGCGCGAGCCTGTTTGTGAAAACTTTATTCACGTCAACAACACCCTGTCTGTCAACTCAGACCGAATTTGCGCCGTTCGAATTGCACCCACAAAACTCACCTAGCAATCAGCACCAACACAAACATCTGACGCCAGCCGACTTGTCGCAACGCAATCGCGAATAAATTTTGTTCTTTACCTAGAAGGGAATGTATAACTTGTCTACGAGTTGGGGCAAACTTCCACATGGAGCTATGTTATAATACGTTATAATAATATCATGGGCTCCCAAATCAACAAATATATTGTGTAGTAAAGTTGTTTTCAGGGATCATCGGAACCGGTATTTTTTAAATCTCCTGAAAATACACGCCATTTCTGGAATGTTTTTTAAGCTGTATTTGGGAGAAGAGAAATTAATCACAAAACACCTGATTCGGTTATTTCGGAAATATTGTATGAAAAAAATACCGGTTCCGATCCCTGTTTTGACCCTTTTGACCAGCAAACCCTATGAACGCGAAAGTTACGTTACTTTTCTATTTTACTTGTAAATATTGAAGCAGGAAATATTTCGTGCTTCAATATTTACAATATACACGAGGTTGAATTTCTTTTTACACTTATCACTGAATCAAATTTCCGTATCTTGGAAAAACTGCAACAGTACAGAGGTTGTGCTTGAAATCTAATGATACTATTTGGAAGTATCGTCTATATTTTTTTATGATGTCAATGGATTTAGTGTCTCATCAGAAGATAAAGTATATCAAGGATCAACAGGGATCGATCATAAGGAACGTCAGAAATGACAGTGAAAGTCAGGCAATATTTGCCAAGCGTCAGAACACCCCTACAAAATATTTACCACCGGGAAGTTTTTCATTTAAATGAGCATAAGCTATGGCGTCATTCGTTATTGGCGGAAAGTAAAGCTGTACTGTAAAAAAAAGTCTGTCATTTTTGACGTGAAAAACTACGTTGAAGTATGGTTGTTGTACTGTTTTAGGGTTCCATAGCGAAAATGACAAAAACGGAACCCTTATAGTTTCGTCATGCCCGTCCGTCCGTCCGTCCGTCCGTATGTCACAGACGTTTTATTCAAAAACTATACGATGAATATTGAAGGTTAATAAATACTTTCAAAGAAAATTAATTTCAATATGGTCGGACGTACCGTTTTTAAGTTATTGCCAAAAAAGGACGTAAGTGCCGGGGAGATACTATCTTTTGTTAGTGTTTTTTTTTTGATATCGTATTTTTTCATCTGTAGTGCATTTTTTTGTATAAACGGCTGCGGAACCCTACACGGAGCATGGTCCGATTTACTCTTGGCCGGTTTTTCTTCATTCAAGTGAAACCAAATTTCATTTAATTAACTATTGGATGATTGCAATATCTTTTTGTAAAATTTTCGTTTATTGTGGATTTAATGTGGTGTTTTCGAATCTGTGTACATACAATAATTACTATATTTTCCTTATGTAAATTCCTTATTATACTGTACTTTTAATAGTTTTTTTATTATTTATTCATTTTATACCACAACCAATTATCCAACAGTTACTTTCTTATAACTAATTACCAACAAAGATTTCCTCGATACTGTAAACGTCAACGTCAATGCGACGTCACTATTGTAGTACCTCTTAGATAACTCCATGCTTAGCTAACCATTTTGACATTTCATAAAAAAATAATATTAGGTCTGCGAGAGAGAAAATACCTTATTGTACTCGTACACACCTAACGCGTTTAAAAATAAGTCATAAGTATCATAACTGTATTAGAAATATGGAAGCAGATATCGGATTTCCCGTTTCATTCCAATTCGATTATCTGAAACCCGTGAGTTATGATCGGCGTTGGTACGCCATAATCAATTTATGTACATTACGATACACAACGTTACTTATGCCTAGATAATAGTTCAACAATGACATTCTGGGACGTCCAACTATCTCCCCCCTTCAGTTAGTACCTTAATAACTAGCCACAACATTCCCCCCTAGACGCTTGTGGGCTGTAATTAGCCCTTACAATGTAGGTAGTATTTTGTGGCCTGTATTCAAATCACGGTTTGCAACTGCAAATTATCAATTAGTTTTCAGTTGTTTATTTGTGAGACATCATATAAACAACAGTTAATGTAACCGTGATAAAAAGATGAAGAATAATTGCCAAACCGAATATCATCAGCGGCTTGTGTTTATTGTGTTATAAATGTATGATAAGGCTTCCGTTACTCTTGTACTCACATACTAGTCAAAAATGGTTTCTTTCCGTGACGTCTAATTTCGTAAGTAGGTAGTAAGTAAGTGGGTATAATAATTTGTTGGTGTACTGGCTCATGTGGTTTTGTGTAAGTATTTCAAGATTATATAAATACGTAATGAAATGGCTATAGTAACATCTAACATTACGCAACACCTAACGTTCAAAATAACTATAAATTTTATCCGACAATTTTTTACAGCCCTGCACGCCCTTGACTGTGGGTATCAAGTATCAACCGCATCTACTAGATTTACTACTGTACAGTCTTTATACTGTGGCAGCAGTGTGGTCGATATGTTTACAGTCATTTTCTATACTTTGAACTTTCCAAAAACTAATAAAATGAAGCAATTTCAAAGCATAATACAGGAACGTCACAGTTTGTATTATTCTTTTAAGTTTCACATTGTTCCAACATTTTGACGCTTTATAAAAGAAAGTTGATTTGATCTGTCAGGAAACTAGCACTGTTGTGAGCGGCGAGGGACCACGGCGGCGCTGGAGCGCCGTGCGCGTGAACGACTCGGTGGCTCGATCGTGCGCGTCACTATTTACATATAAATGGACGTCGCTCCGTAATCCGTCTAACACAATGCCATTAATTCGCGCTGTGAGTGTGTGCGTACGCAAATGAAACCTGAAATCGTTGTACAGCCGGTAACGACAACGAACCATTGTTGGAAAATATGCTTTTATTCAGAACCCCACCATAATCTAGCATTGTTTTCATTCCATCCTGTTTCGCCTTAATAAGATATTCCCCGAGTAATAGAGTTAATTGTACTGTAATTTAATCTAACATCCAGCTCATGTTATTTCATTATGTTTATAATTATAATAACATAAATACAAGTTGTCTTCGTTGTGCATGACGCGAAGGTCGGCAGCGGTGTTAGTTTTACTCGCATGAGCCAGAAACGACGCGGTTGTTTAGTTGACTTAGGGCTGCGGTGTAAGTTACAAGCAGTTAGAGCTTATTCTCAAAATATCATATTTTATGAAATAACATATCCCAAATATACTACTTATAGACTAGTGTTTTTTTGCACTTACACAAGTAGCTTTTTGTGGCATATCCTCCGAGAAGGAATAAATGAAACACTGTTTTTTTATATAAAACAGAATGACATGTAGTCATACATTATAATTTCAACCCACTGATGTCCACTGCTGAATTTAGGTCACCACAAATTTTAAGCGTTTTTCCTGAATTACAAATCGGTCCAGTTGGCGGATACTACGTTTCCACTTTTTGCCGTCGATATATTAATTGGTAAATGGGCAGATGAACACAAAGCATTTAAAAAACCCCTTTGTTAGGTAGCGAGACGCACGCAACAATCTAGTCAAAAAAGCTTAACAGACACACATTCTAAACCATCAGTCTAGAAGCATTTTAATGTTTCTCCTTTATCGGAGTAGTTTCTAACACTGTAGAGTGGTGAGTAATAATAAAAAATAATTTTACTCACTTCTCTAAGATATAAATATTCTGTGGTTGGAGCCCACGACCAATCCATTTCCAAGAAAAATCTTAACAGCGCGATTAAAACAACAAGTACTTGCATCAAAACCCCTTACGAATTTTATTTCAGTACATTTTAAACATCAATTTAATAGTTAACTAGTGATAGGTTAGAAGGACTATTTCTTGTTCATAATTTGCGGCCTAAATTGTGTGGCGATTCAAGGTTTGTATCAAGTTTACTAATTCAATAAATATGTCCTACTAAATAAACCTATATTTTTAAAATGGCAATATTTTATATTTGGTTAATTGATGAATGCAATATTTCCGGAGGCACATCGCTATTTGACCAAAATCAAGTATTTTGGAGTAGATACCTAACCAGCCTTCTTTATCATTGAATCCTCCGCTCGTCTCTTGTGTTCAACCCCGGCCCCAGCAGAGAAGTTAAATTAGTATTTCCAAATGCAAATCCTGTGCAGAGCGCAGTAGGCGGTGCACCTGCGCTGACAGTTTGCGTAATAGCTTGGAACCGCCGAATCTATTTACAGAAGTCTGACCCTGCGACAACACTGTTTTTGATCCCAGTATTAATTCCCATGGACCATGATTTTTTAGCAGCGAGTCCCCGCAACCAGTTTGTCCGACCACCTTGCGGGTGACCTTCCCACGCTGCGTTTGCCGGTATGCGGCCGCCACTCGAGAACCTTTTTGCCCCAACGGCCATCGGGTCTTAGCATTATGTGCCATATACATAGAATTTAATAAAACTGAAGACTGTGATTTCTTAGCGATTTCTATGTGTATTGGTTTCGAAGATAAGTATTTGCTGTTATGTAAAGGCTGTTTGTTGTCAACAGTGTAAATAAACATTAACAAAACTTGAACATAGTCTCAAGTGCTAATTATACGATGACAGCTAAACAAACAGATACTGAAATAGTAGTACATATGTTTTTTATCAAACGAAGTTTTTTGGAAATCTACCCGTAAAATACTGACAGCAAATATCCAAGTCCAAAAACTGGTGTGGGCTCGGCAACGACCAGCAAAATAAAAATCTGATTCATGTTAGTTTCACCGGAATAACTCTTTGAGCGTGAATATTTTTGATGGTCGCTTTTTGTGACACGTGGTCTAGTCGTCAGGAATCCGGTATCTATGTGGAACTAAAAAGTAACAGGATTTGAATATTTCTGGTTGCACAAAATAGAGGATATTAGATGCCTTGTTGTGACCGAATAGACTATTATTTATTACGAGTATTGTTATTATTGTTGGTAGCTCTGTGTTTTCGGAAAATTGAATTTAGTTATTGCATGTTTTAGCTTGTAATAATGTTAACAGACATTTAAGATCAGAGAGCATAGGCACTTTCTTAATGCTCTCGCTCCATCGTAGGCACCTTCCACGTCATAAATAATGATATTTATCAGTTGAAAAATACACAAGTTATCCCATTATTTAGGGTTCCGTAGCCAAAATGACAAAAACGGTCTTGTATGAGCCGCTACTTAGTTTACAAAACCAAATATTTTTAGAGGGTGCACTCCATACATGTAACCGAAGCTGAAAAATGCTTTTTCAGTAAAGATCAACGTGTGGCATACTCGTACATTTCAACAGGTGTCCTAAAAAAACACTTTTAGGTTTGTAAATAAATAACGAAGATGAAACTTAAATACATTCAACGAAAATTAGTTTCAACATGGTTGGATCACTCAAAAACGGTATCGTTTTTGAGTTATAGGCGAAAAACTGCGCTTCTCAGCAAAACGACTTAAGTGCGGCGACACACACAGTCGTTTTTTCATCTGCAGTATTTTTTTTTCTATTAACGGCTGCGGAATCCTATACTGAGCATGGTACGACATGCTCTCGGTTAGTTTAAAAAAAAGGATGATTGGCTCGTTCAAATAGTTCGACCTTACGTTTGGAATTGCTCAATCAACGGTCCTCATCGTATAACATCGTAAACGGATTTTATATAATCTGTATGGCGTAAACTTTGCACAGCTTGCCCACATGCCCGAAAAGGTCTATTTGCATTCGAAAATTTCATTGTGGAACTGACTAAAATAGTTTACCCACCTGTCAAACAAACCCGACATTATAAACATGCGCCCGCATTATTTAAAGTTTATCGCATAAAAGCCCGACTCATACTCAAATCCCAGCTGACAAGCTCAGAGAGAGGCAGTCCGAACCGAGGGATGTTTGTATCTATCCAATTAAAAGTCATATTTCTCTTTCCATTATTCTGCGGCAGGTGAATCGGGATAAACATCAGATGTTTAATAAGAGCGATCTGCGCGCGAGGCACCGCAAACAACTTTGAAAGTGGCCCGGCCCAACCGCGTAGATGGGGATGACATCTCTTTGAAGATAAAGACGCGAGATAATTTTGCAATTTTCGTGGTGAGAGGTTAGCAATAGGTATGTACCTGCCTGTCATGTTGCTCAAATTAACTTTTGATGAAACCAACAACCTTTACGTTTGTGGTGACGAAGATTCGCCCTAACTTTATTGACGGAGGATACAGCTAATTTCCAATTTGTTTGAACATTTACAACTAAAATATTTTGCGGGTCCTTTAGAAGCTTAACCTTGATATAATTATGAGGAGAAAATTAATGATAAACGGGGACAGTGAGGGTAAAAATAGCATTAATTTAACAAGTCATAGTAATTACATAATATCTATACATTTTCTTAATTTATCTCGCTTTACGAAATGCAAGTAGATGTGACAGGAATGCGGTACGGTATTTGACTAGGCATACCTTTACCGTATAAAATATTGTGAACTTATTCTACGCTGTAAAAACAGTCAAGTTAATAGCAAATTTTGCGCTTATTACCTACAATTTTCAAGCGAACTGAAAGTGTGAATAGTATGATTGGTGCATTAAATGATGTCTAAAGATCAGTATTTTTATAAAACACCCGTATTTCTATAAGGGTACTTATCGTTCAGATACTTGATAAAAAATATTGAGCAGTAAGTAAACCAAACTTTTAGGATTATAAATAGTTTATTACTCTTTTATTGGAAAAATAAATAAGATATCCGTTAAGCTACGTTATAATTGAAAAATAAAAAAATGCAAAATGATTAGGTCGGTAAGGTACCTACTAAAAAATAATTTCCAAATGTGACACGCTACAAAGAATTTATCAAAATAACAACAAAGTTATTTGAGTAGCGGCAATAATTTAATCCGACAACAGGCACAATTCCGCATGACCTTTCTTTCAGAGACCTTAAAAATCAAACAACGAGCGATGAATGGCTGGTTTTGAGCTGTAATCTCACTCGACCCCTCGGCTGATTGGAGTAGTCACGCGCACGATGCTCCTTCCAACGATTTAAGCTCTACGAGGCCCATCCTCACTCCTCGCATTATTTTTCACCAAATACACAATAGGAACATGAAACATCTGTTCACTTAGTGAGTTTTTTTTAGGAACCCTTATAGTTTCGTCATGTCCGTCCGTTTGTCACAGGCATTTTACTCAAAAACTACAAGATATATTTTTATGAAATTTGGAGTAGAGTTGTTTTGTATACCGCTACTTAGTTTGATACCGAAATAACAAAAAAAAAATAGGGTTACTCCATACGTGTAACCGAGAGAGTTTGGCATATTTAAACATTTAAACATCCCCTAAACACGCAATAGGTGCGAAGTATAAACATTGTGTGCAAGGTATAATATATGTCTGTTTGTAAGATTGTTTGCGATCGTACTGTTTTTAAAAGCAAGAAAGATTTGAACCTAGTTTTAATTTTATAAGACTGCTCTTGACTTGTTTTTGCAGTGATGCCAAGATATGATGAGAATTTGTATGCAATTTGAAAATGTTATTTTTTATTTGTAACATAGCTTGTCTTAAAAAATCTAAAATAATATAATCTTGAGTGGCGTTTATGATTTAGGGGATAAAATTCTGTCATTTTTCAATTTGCGCATCATATAATCTATGAAAGCGATCTATGGGTAGCTGGATTTAAAAATACCCCACATCTCCACAAACTTAGTGACTTTTTATAATTTTAATAACTTAAACCTCTAAATAATTGGGAATACCTTATTTTGAATAAGTTGCTAAAATCTGTGAACGAAGAGTACATTATGGTTGGTACGCACAATGTCATGGAGCGAAGAACTTAGTTGAAAAAATTTGCAAGCCATTGATGTTTCCATTTCCTCAAAGAGGATGAACACATCATATGTGACAACCCTAAAAATAAATTTGTCACTATGATTATGTCAAACACAAAAATAATCCCGTCTCATCTATTTGACATGCCGCACCCCTGCAGCCGCGCTTGCAAATGTGGGGAGTTTTGTACGGCGATGGTTGGAAGTAGGCAACTAAAAATGGCAGGAACAGAAGATTATAGACTGTATAGGTGATCAGACGTCGTCAACAGGGTGATATTTTGAAAAAGTTTGCGAGGGCGAGGGTTCGGTTGCCATGGTTAATAATACTCGCACCGACGGTATAATACCCCCGCAAACATGTTGGCAATTTTCCTGAAGTCGTCATCGGTCGCTCAGGCAACAGGTACTTCTTTATGTCAAAGCTTTTTATGCGATATGATTTTTTATGTTTATAACGACTTCGCACGGCAAAGTCAAACGCGTCACTAAGCCTCAAAGAAAGAAATCGCTTTCAGGAGGATTCTTAGACTATTTCCAGTTATTATTGCTGACGAAAAAATACATCAATGTCTGATTTTTTTGTGATCGCATTTTACAAAACTCACTAACTTGATTCATAAATAACCTGCATAGTCTATAAATTCTTATTTAAGTAATAAGTTCATTTGCTTCAAATAGCTATTAACTCAAACGTTTCAATGAATAATACTAAAACTAAAAAAAGAGACGTTCACTATTTTTCACGTTTTTTATTACTCCTCTTTATGATTGGTTAATCATAAAAAGCAAAAATCTTATTTTAATGACATGTCGTGGATAAAAGACACGATGAGATAAATCTTTAATAGAAGTTCGCGTCGCAACACAATCCCTTATGAGCCGACTGCGGCGTTATTTAATAAACTCACACGTGCATGACCGAGCAAAAGTAATTAAAACCGCGTCAGCGTCACTGGGAACAAACAGTATAAAGCCTTCTTTGTGAAAGAGGGTGCTGGGTGCGATTCAAAGTTACATTTTTAATCAAACGTTGACCACGCCCGAGTGTCATGTGCCTATTCACGAGTTGTAAAGGCCCTTCCGACTTTCGCTTTGCGCGTCGTATGGTAATGGCGCGGACGCGGTAGGTAGCGCTGTGCCTTGACATGTGTCGGCCCCGAAAATTAACTCCGGACACTGTTTGCGTGTGAACTCCAATAACGCCCTCTGGTGTCAATCTACTAAGCTTAAGTTTATTCCTAAAGCACGTACCGAAAACATCTTTCTCGTAACGTTTTTACGCATTTAGCAGCTTAATAAAAAATCGAGCATTAAATTTATTTATTGATTAGAAGTCCTGAGTCTTAATTACTATGCTTTACTGGAGAACTAATTACTATAAGTATCAACAAGCTACCGAAGTACGTCACAAGTGGCGAATCATAAGTTAGTTGAGTTAAAAAACCTGGAAAGGGCTCGACGTCAGACGCACGTGCAAATAAAGAACTAGCGTTCTATCAAAGCTGAGTAGCTGTTCCGCCGAGTGAATACAACGTTTTATCAGCCTCAAATATGTAAATTCCCTCTCGAATATTATGAATATATATATAATAGCCAGCGCATACCTATGTGAGCACATTCAACCCCTACAACATTATACTCCTATGAGCCATTTCATTTCGGATAGAGGCAATTTTCTGATGGTAGCACATCATTATTGTCCGAATATGACATAATAGAGCGTTGTTACGTGTCAGAGGGGATGAAATTAAGCCTGCAAACAGGGAAAACGGCATGTTTGTTGGTAAATAAAGAACTGCTTAACCATATTACGCAATATATTAAACCTTCAGTGTGCCGTCTCTAGTTTTTTATATTCGCCTTCGCCCAAAAAGATGTTTCCGAATTTATGCGTAGAGAAGTTAGTAGGGCGGCTCATTGCTTTTTCACTTGGTTACACAAATGTAGACGAATGAGGTCGTTCGCGGCTCCGCCGTAGACAATCGTCACCGATCGCTCAGTGTCCTCACTAATTGAAAATTCTCGTCAGCTTCATTTAAATCTCGATTGACAATAGAAGGGGCACTGTCACTCAAAATTAAACCCGACTACAATTTAATTGTCTTTCACCTTCGTCACAAATCGGGACGCAAACAGAAGACCGAGCAACTGGCTGCTAACTTAAGTATGTTGCAACTATGGCAAATACCTCGTCTATAGAGCTTTAGTCTAGTGTTTACGTACTTATGTCATTAGTACATTTACGTCCAGTATTACCGGCACTTAAGGTACCCGTTCACAGCGAACAAGACACAGATTGTGGTAAATGTTTGTAATTAGCACTGACATTACTTAAAATGTTTTATATTATCTTACAAGACAATAGCTAAACTAATCAATGGAAAAAAATTGAACTTTCTATTAAAATACAAATGGCGTAGTAAATTCATAGTCAAATAAATTCTTACTACCTACCAATTAAGGATCCTTTATACCTAAATACGTACCCCTTAAAGTAAAGTTGAGGAAGGAAGAGGGTGCGAGCGGAAGAAATCCTCGATAACAGGGAGTAAAGAGTGGAAAATTATAAAACGCTAAAGCTCGAACATCGTCTTAAGTGGATACATTTATAATCGTTCAATTCTTAAACAGTAACAATCAACTAATACTTAAGCCATTTTTAAAGAAATTAAACTTGCACTTGTTACCAAATTAAATGTTTTTTCTTGCATAGTTATTATTAAAACAAAAACAAGTAATAAGGTTTATTGTACCCAGTTATTACTTAAGTACAGCTGTTATTAAAAACTATATATGACTGCTTTGTATGACTTTCACCGTCATTTTTTATTCATTACCAAACGAACTGAACATTAGTAGAAAACAGTGAATGTGGGTGTAAGGACGATCCGTATTAAAATATTTTAAGCAGGCTATGAATATGCAAAGACACGCCGCTCGGCGGCGGCAGTTAACGATTTGCACGTTTTTGGACCACTCGCTAATTGCAAATGTGAACGAACACTTATGGCAAATGTAATTGCTTTTACTGATACGAGACACGCTGTTTGCCGTTTGATTTTGCACACGGGAGGTAATGAAATGATACCGCCGTTTCTGATGATACAGGTGAAATAACAAAAGTATTGCCACGTGTACTGTATATATCGGTTTTATGGTCGGTTTGCGTTATTAGAGGCGGTTGCGGGCGCAGAGTTTCCTTATAAAGACTGGCATCTTTAGTTGCAGATTTGATCAAACTCAAAGTGCGATACGATGTAGTTATTAAGCTCGCTTGTTGAGGAACGGGCGCCTTGATTCCGTGAGACCTTTACAAGTGTGATTAAGGTAGGATTGAAGCGGGCAGCGAACGTATCTATTCAATTAATGCTCAAGTCTGGAGTTAGTGCCTCTATTTATATTGAACTCTGTAAATTGCCCGCATTTGTACAGCCTCCGCCAACCGTGAACGTTCGTGACTTGATTGCAACAAATTGAAGTATGGCCTCTTCAAATGTACAATTGTAACATTAATTTAGATACTTTTTAACTTAACTATTGCTTTCATCCGAGTTGAAATTGTTAGTTTACACTTATTTACGGATATAATAACTCGAGATATAAGTTATTGATTTAGTACCGCTAGGTAAAAAAACAATGTTTGTATTATGATTTCTGCACGAAGTGAAATCCGATTTTTCCTTAAGTTGCTTTATCTAAATATTGGCATGGATTCCGGTCGCGAGCAATTTCACCAAATAGGCACCGCTTAGCGGCCCATTTTGCGATTTCGATGCATTTCCGGGTGGAAATTACTATAATTTTGTGGAAAAGGAACGAGCGCAGTGAATTGAGATGTTTTTTAGACCTACAGATATTGTTTTATTTCGTGCATTTACTGAACACAAAGTTCATATTCCAACCTCACAAAGCCATGCATCAAGGACATTGTAATTTTTAAACCAAGGTTTAAAATCCGGCAGTAACCAGTAAATAAACAATACCCAAATTATAAATACAAAGGCGTATTTTTCGCTATCCATGTAACAAAGTATCCCAAAAAATACATGGATCCCAAACAACGATAAAAATATTATTACCACACTGGCGAAATCGAAAGAAAAACATTACTCAAACTGGTAAAAGGGTGTTAATATGTTTGAAAAGTGCTAGGTATAATATTCTTCCAAGCTAACTTAAAGAAAAACGATTATGTTAAACCACACGTAGTCGTAGAACCGATACTAGTACTTTTTTACGATTATTGAGCGTTAGCTACAAGCTCTAATTACCTTTCTTTGTGTAAAAAATTATGCAAGACGAGGACATGAAAAGCCGGGCAGTAATTTAAGTTGTTACGAAGACATTAAATAACTAGCAGCAAAAACGCGAAACAAACTTTAAAGCAAATTGAGTGAAACTATGTTCTTTAAATTTTAAATTATATATCCAATATAACATGCTCGTATATATCATATGACTAACTTACATTTACGCGCAGCTCTGGCCGTGTTATTACATATATTATATTAAGTATCCTTTGTTTTAATGCGTAACCTTATCTGTGTGTCGAGTTTCATTTAAACCCGTTGCATGGCTTTTACACTATTGAATCACAAAAGTCTTTCCAACGCATTAATAATATTAGTGAGACTGGTATATAAATTATATATTTAAATTTAATGATTAAAACCAATAAAACAGTATACCAGCGAAGACTAAAGTTTCGACAGAAGAATGAATTTCTAAGGAGTATTTTTGATTCTAATTTTCTTACTGTGTGCTAATACCAATTCTTTTTAAATATGGAAGCCAAAGCGGTTCATAAAAATTATAATTTCAATTATATCCACTACGATTTAAGCGAGACTCGAACCTAGGTAAGCATTTTAAATTAAAGATGCAGAAAGCGCTACACTTCCATGTTTAATTCTATGTAACTGACGTAGCGATTCAATACGGCTTAGCTACAAGGAAAGATACCCAACTGCCCGGCACCGATTTGATTTATTTTGATTTATGTTATAGAAAAGAGTTCTAGAATAACCGACACGTATTTTTTTTAGCTTCCCAATCTCAACCTATGGGTGGAATTTGTCCTCCAAAGTACTGAAAAGCTACTAAGTAAAAAAATAACATACACGTGTTTTGTTATATCGCCTCAAACTCATCTTTTCCTAAAAAACACTCTTTAAAGTTTTATATTTCTCACCGTTTAGGATACACTTACAAAAATACAAAGTTTCCATAATAAAAAACTATTACAATAACCAAAGTGTATCTTCAATGGTAAGAAATAAAAAACTTAGAAGGGTGTTTTTTTTTAGGAAAACATGAGTTTGAGCCGATTAAATAAAATACGTGCTCATTCTTGTTTCATGTTCTCAAGCATAATAATCAAACCAGTAATTAGCTAGCAATTTGCTTGAACAAAACTCTCTACAGAAGTTACAGGGTTTAGCAGTGGCGTGGCGTCAAACATTGTCCATAGAAAATCCGGAGCAATTTGGCTCGTTTTTTCTTCAAATACTGTTGTCAGCTGACTGAAAATGGGTAACTCGGTGGGAATCGAGTTCTATGGACGCCACACCACCGGGGTTTAGTCACTTATCAGTATTTTGGGGGACAATTTCTCCCAATAGGTTGAGGTTGGGCAGCTATATAGATACGTGTCTGTTATTTATACTATTCTGTAACATATATCAAAATAAATCAAAACAGAGCTGGACAGTTGAGTATCTTTGGTTGTTAGTTGGCAGAGCACTGCTCCGGAAAAGCAACAACTTGGGTTCGAGTCCAAATAAATTGCAGTAAGTCGCATTGAATTTTTCCTTTGTAATTGACCCCCGTATGAATACTTTTCTTAACGGATTATGCAGCTACGATTGTAAACCTAAAAAAAAACAATAAGTTTACTTAATCGTATTTGTATCGTACGAAACTGAGAGTAACACTAGTTTAAACAGATGCAAGTAATTTTTTCAATTCACGAACTCCCTATTTATTATATCATTTAATTACGTAATATACGTGAAAATATAAACATATTTGATATTATATGAGTTTATTGATATATTACAAAAACAAGTAGGGGAGACCGGGTAAGGTTGCCTCACGGGTTTGTTGTCACACAACGGCCATGACAGAACACTGTACGAACGAATAAGATAATTGACAGGTGTCGACAGATTGCGAGAACTTTATATACTAGGGAGATATAGCTTCAGCAATCTTTTGACCCCGGTCGATGAACTTATTCGTTCGTTCAGTTTTCTGTTATTGCCGCTGCGACAACAGACCCGTGACACAACCTTACCCGGGCTCCTCTCAGTGTTAGATGCGATAGACACGCTTGCATACACCTTTCATTTAATGAATATGATAAATATTATGAACTAGAAGGCGCCCGCAATTTTGTTTGCGGAAGAGCAAAAGTCATAATCCCTCTTTTTTCTCTAAAGTATCTTATAACCATCTGGAGACCCAGCTACCCGTGTACCAAAAATAGTTGAAATCCGTTTAGCCGATTTAGCGTGATGAGGCCACAATGACACATACAAACATTTCATTTTGACAACTTTATAATAGTATAGATAATAAATATATAATCTGCTAAAAAAGTGTAAAGATTTTGAATTAATTACTTGTATCTTAATAATCACTTATGATACTAAACGTAACAAAAATGCAAACAAAACTAATCATTATTTAAAGAAATATTTTCATAACGCGTAGTTATGAAAATATTTAAAAAAAAGACGTTTAGTAACGAGCGAAAGAAATGAATGAGTAAAATTCGCGATCTAACTATCGCTCGCGAAATAACTATGATGTTAAAAGAATGACCAAGGGAGACTTACGAGGCTAGTTTCATGGACTCGCTGTTTTAAGAGCTTTTCTGGAGCAACTAGGTGTATATTATAATTAATATTTACTTATAATCAAGGACCATTAAAATAGGAGGACTGACCATCTCCATACAAAAAGTCGTTCCTTGATATGTATGTCGCAGAGAAATAGCCAAAACAGAGATTTGATCAAATCTCTAAGGGATATGACCAATTCACGCAGGATGTTAAAATGGCGAATCACGACGAAATCAGCCAAAAAAGGCAACTCGTTTTGTCATTTCACCAGACTTTGCAAGTTCGTTTCGTCAACTCACTAACGTGTTTCAGGGATTTATCAAATCACTAAACAAATCTGGTGAAATGACAAAACGAGTGACCTTTTTTGGCTGATTTCGTCATTTCCCTAAACTGATTCAGGGATTTAATCAAATAACTGACTTTTTCTAGACAAATAATAAAATTGATTCGCCATTTTAGCATCCTGCGTGGTTTGGTCATATCCCTTAGAAATTTGATCAAATCTCTGTTTTGGCTATTTCCCTGCGACATGTACAACGCCATCTGTGGTATAAGAATATTTTTAACAATTATTCAACTTTGTAACGGAGACACAGAATTTAAATGTTGCGATGTATTTATTATTAGCTATTTGCAAACTAATTGTTACTATACTATATTTCTTTACTCAATTATAACATCAGTTTTTAAGCGCCATCTAGTTTATACCAGAATATCTCCTTGCGATCGGGGAATCATCCAAAGTACGAGCAGGCAAATGTCAGTCCTCGTGTTTTAATGCACCTTGATCATAATGTTATAAATGCCATTTGTTGGTTGGTTCGTTTTTATCATGCAACACCGGTCTCTTTTACATATTTTTCATAAGTCTTGCTTGGGCAAAAGAGAAGGATCATTTTTGAAATCATGTACTTATGTGAATTATCTTCAAGTCAAAAGAAAAAAATCTACACTGGATTTGGTTACTTACCAATTAGTCGTAACGGTGTAAAAACGGAAATCAAAATATGATATAACTTTTAAATAAAACAATTTTAACGGATTATATCGCGTCTAATATCTCATTTGAGTTCCCCACGTTTCGGAAACTTTTCAGCTTTCCATATCCACGGGTTCACTGATATTGGTTGGTATTTTTCTCCGTCAAAGCTACAATATGTGCAAAACTACCCACTTTGAGAAACAAATAAAGGTGTACATACATGCCAGATGAGTTTAATCTGTAAAGACAGTTACACGTGTGCGCGAAGGGCTTAATTATTTTATTTATTTACCAAGCAGCATTTCATAAAATGAGGCGTACTGCGGAGAAAAGAAACGCTGCAAAGAAAAACTCCCAGACATTACTAAATTATATTATTTTAAAAACAAATACTACTAAACTACTTTTTAGCAGATAAGATATTTTTATACCGTTCGGAAATTAAATTTTTACAGTCCTGTGTCGTGTTCCTTGATGAGATGTATTACAGGAGCCAAAGCTGGTGGTAGCGACAAACCGTCTTCTCTTTTGAAATTAGGATGCTTTTTAATGTCTCAGTCAACCCGTGAACATGGAAAGCTTCCGAAACGTCGGGAACTCAAATGAGATAATATACGCGATATGATCCGTTAAAATTGTTTTATTGAAATCCATACTTCCATACTATTATAATACATATAATATAATACATAATACATCAATACATAATACATATAGTACATCCATATCCATACTATACTGATATTATAAATGCGAAAGTGTGTCTGTGTCTGTCTGTCTGTCTGTCTGTCTGTCTGTCTGTCTGTCTGTCTGTCTGTCTGTCTGAACCGATTCAGATGAAATTTTGTATGGAGATAGTTTGAGTCCCGGGGAAGGACACAGGCTACTTTTTATCCCGGAAAAACACCCTTATCCGCGATAAACGAATTTAAGGCGGACGAAGTCGCGGGCAGAAGCTAGTAATATTATAAATGCGAAAGTGTGTCTGTCTGTCTGTCTATCTGTTACCTCTTCGCGCTTAAACCGCTGAACCAATTGGGATGAAATTTGGTTTGGCGATAGTTTGAGTCCCGGGGAAGGACATGGGCTACTTTTTATCGCGGAAAAATACCCTTATCTGCGATAAACGAATTTAAGGCGGACGAAGTCGCGGGCAGAAGCTCGTGAGTAATAATCGCGGAAACAGAAGAAAATATTATGATATATCTTGCCGACAATTATTCAGAGCTTCCTTTAATTACTCATACAATTACTACTCGTAATTCACTTAGCAATTTGGTAAAGAGACTCAACTGATAGGTATGTATGTATGAAAACACTTTACTGCACATAATCAATTTAGCAAATCGAAAACAAGACAATGTATATACAAGGGATATATGTTCCAAATTTTAAACATATTATACCGCTACAACATACCGCTTATCGAATCCCGCAATTTATATTTTCGGTCAAATCCAATCTCCTTTAAACTAAAGGTCACAAACAACACAATTTGCATGGAGGACCACAACTAAAAAACATGTACAATGGAAACATATAAAATTGAAGCGAGGAACATAATCTCACTGAAACTGTCTATAAATGTGAAACAGTGACCGTAAAAGTAAATCCCGGCAATCAAATCGGGAACGGCGCAAAAAGTAAGGTTGTTTGTTGCTATTCCATGGAACATACACGAGAATAGAACTGCAAAACCTTACAATTTGTGGTACATCTGCCCGGTTTATACTGTACACATTAATTTTGGGGACGCGCTCGATTTTTCTGTGCTTTCTGGCCGGTGTTAAAATTAGTATTGATCTTTTAAAAGTTTTATTTTTAGCTTTTTAATTTCGGCTGCCCAGTTATAAAATGACATTTATTTGTATGTTAGTATTTTCTGCATAACTATTTCGCAGCGGGGTAAAAAGGTTCTCAAACCATGAATATAAATATAATGTAGGTATGGGTATTGGTACAACCCTATGTCGCATAACCATTATCGTAGGGTTGCAACTTCTTAGTAAATAGCTAAGAAATCCAAAGTTATTTAAATTACAGCAATGGTTCATGAATAAAGTATCAATAATTAATTCACGTAGAGTGCTACGCCGCGCCGTAGACGTCGTAGCATTATAACAACAGCTACGAGCTTGTAGCTTTTCCATCCATGATGGAGATCAATTTTGAATAAGTTTATATAAATAGAAGTACTTGTCGTGGCATTATTTATTACGTCAATAAATAAAATAAACTTGACTCTTTGAACGGCGAGCGGCAACCCTATGCAAGGGGCAACAGTAACAGTTGAAAGGTTATAAAAATGCAAGAAGCCGGAAATGAATATGCTCGGTACAATATAAGCCTGTATAGCGACACGATTTGTAGTACGTACCTAGTACTATTAAGCTCTATTCAGTTTTCTTTTTTATTGTGAGTAATATTATAAATTTTTACAAATAAGTATTTGTTGCTACTTTTAAAATTTATCGAATCTAAAATTACTTAAGTATTTTCTTGGTCTAATTATGTACAATATTTTTGCCCCCATTAATTAAAGATTTTAAATTATCTTATTTAAATTATCTTTTTTCGATCCTAAACTGCTGTTGAATGTAACTAATGTTTCACAATATTCTGTCTAATAAAGATAAACACAAATCCGTTTATTTATATTGTTTAAATTGTATACTATTTTTTTTACTATACAAAATGCAAACTTTATTACATAAAGCTTTGGGTCATATTAAGGCAAACAGGTTATACATTTTCATGAACTACAATCACTTACACGATGCCATCGAATAAAATTGATACTTAAAGCAGTACCCAAATCCTAGAAGGAGTTAACCTGAGCCCAACAAAATGGCGTCACATTTTATTGTTTCACGTTATTCTTCACGCAACAGATTCAACGCAGTGACGCTTAAAAAGGTGTTTGCTAGATTTATTACCTTCCATTTCGATTTGTTTACTCAGTTGTTCAGATCCAATTACTTGGCACTGTTTCTGTACTTAATTAAAGGGACGCTTGATTACTCGCCCGCTGGGGGCTTTGTATAATTGCTATTGTTTAGCAAATGAAGACAAATGAAACTTTAATTTAATGACACTGTCTCATTCAGACGTAAAGGAGAAGAAATCCTGTCTGCTGTCGCCACGTAACCACTATATTTTAGCCGTAAATAGCGAGACGTATCAGCGCGTACCGCTTACGGTCGACTGGCGGCGAATTAATTCTACAAATTCTGCAAGAGCCCTCGTGAACCGTCAGACACGTTATCTGTATTTAATACAGCGGTTTAGTAAAGCGTAGTATAAATTGACAAAGGTTTCTAAAGCTCTTTCTAACAAAAGAAATTTAATCTTTTTCATTGTCAAAAGAAAAGTGTTAGTTAAACGTCCCATTGTTTGACTTCTTAGTAAAATCAAATGAATAAGGTTGAAGACGCCAACTATTGGAACATTTTGGGCACTGGGACATTTACCTTACGTAATTCTATCTGTAAATACAAATATACTGCTGCATCATGCGTTATAAAATTTTACGTACATTCTAAAGGTCAGGTGTGGGTGGGCCAATGCTCCTTGCAATACGGTAAAAATATCAAACGACGAATACTAAGATGCTCACGCGAGCGCGCTTAAAATAGCTTACAGTTGAAACCTATAGTAAAAAGTGACGAATATCTTTAAATGTTCAATTTTTATGTTCGAAAAATATCTCTTTAGGGTTTTACGGCACGGGACTGCTAAAGTATTTTAACCCTTGGGTAGCAATGCTAAATTTCTATAGGGAGTGATACAGACGCGTGGCGGGGCGGGCGAGTATACAATTACCTCGTGCTACGATATTTGGCAGATAATATTTTTTTCTGACTATCGGAATAAAAAGTACCTAGTAATGCGAAGCTAAATGTTTTTACAAACATAATTATTTAATGATATAAAAAATTATTACATATATTATGTTCCAACAATTTACAGGCATATCTACATAATACAATCAATGTATCGCAGTACTTCATAAATTTCGCTTCTCTATAAACCTCGTTTGAACTAGTCCTTTCCGTCGTCTACTTTAGTAATGAAAATAGTTAGTGAAAGCACTTTAATTATGCTACATTCTTTGTTATTTGGGGCTTGTCTCAAGACCCGCGCGGCGCGTAACTCAATTTTATCCCGGTGAGAGTGGCATACTTTTAATTGGCCGTAACTGCGTTTGGCTGCAAGCATTATTCAATTTCAGTAGACCTGCCCGTTTTGCCTTCGAGGTACAAAAGTACGCGTTTCCATGGCAGCAGTGTTGCTATATGTGGGCTAGATTAATAAGTACGCAAGAATGAAATAAACTTAATTGGTGAATCTGTTTGGTTGATTTGAAATTTGATCTGGTTGGTTGATTAGTACTAACAAAACCTCTTCCATTCCACCTCTTCCTCTTCCATCAAATTTGTAAATTAATTATTATTGTAAAACATTTTAACCCTTAGACTTAATTAAGTATCAGTAACGATACTGAAAGAAATCAAGTGTCAATTAAATTTACTTTAAAATAAAATTGTATTAACATTAGAGTAAAGTAATTATTTGATGTGAATTTAATTGGCACTTGTTTCGTTTAAGTAATGTTATTGATATTTCATGCATCTAAGAGTTAAAAATGGCAAGTTTTTGGCTAATTGGACCTTGCCCGGTGCTAATACAAATAAGCCTAAATACAAAGAATAAATAGGCTTCATATTTAAAAAACTGCACAAATATCGCAGAAATCTATTACATAAGCAGAAATATCGCAGAAGTTGATTATATAAGCAGCTAACTTCCCCAAACATTCATCTAATTTTTGCTTTGTCAAACTCGGCGGCGCGGCGAATATTCCGACTTCGCCGTAATTAAATATTTTAATGACTATGGGATAAACTGTCGGGTTTAACACGGTACTGACGGGTTTGCTTTATAGCTGCTGAGTTAACAAGCACGTTATAAACAGCTGAAACGCGCAGTTGCGATCGAACGGCCGATGTATTAGGTCCGGCCGAGTCCGGGGTAATTACATCAGGGAATACGGTACGAGGTGCGCTGTTTTTGCCTCGACCTTACCGGCTCCAAACATGCTCCACGAGATTAGGTTAACCTGCTCTATTGCTCGACGGCGATCGATCTTTATGATGCAGTTTGGCGCAAATAGATTAATCGAGTTTTTTAAGCTCATATTAATCTCCGTCCGTTTCCAAACGATTCCGGTTCGTACCTTACAAATACTTTTTCTTTAGCCATCGGATTGACTTAGAATTTGGCAAAGCTATGTAGATTCGATGCCAATAGAATCTTGAAGTTTAGTCTACAAAAACAAAGTCTTTAAATGCAAAGCTTAATGCAATTATGACGTTTTAGTGAATAAGTTGTGCCAGTAAATAACTTTCGCGATTATGGAAATTATTTTATTATATCATATAAAACAGATTATTCTGGTATGTTACTGTCGTAAAGATAAAATTTATCTCTCCCAATCGTTGCTGTCCGAATTATTTCCAAGTAATAAAGTAAGACCTTGAATAAGTTATTATTTGCGAGGGAAGGCGGTACAAACAGAAACTAGCTGAAAGTGTATAATAAAAAGTGAAATTAGTGGGGCGCGGACAGGGCGCGTTTTCCGGGTCCTGGCACCAGCACATAATTCAGGCAGGATTAAATGCCCGTTGGCTGCCGGCCGGATGCCCCGGGTCCATTAGACAAGCCCTGTAACTCCCACTACTCTTTTATAAACAAAACTGTCGAATGATTTTACTATAAATACCGGGATGAAAAATAAGAATGTTAGGTTTAAGCGACTCCCAGAAAAGAGGAAGTTATCAATTCGGTTGTATTGTAATGATTTGTTTATGTTTGACTTTAGTGATATTTATTAAATTGTATTTTATGGGTATTTCATTATTGTAATTTGTAGTTTTATTTCATTAGTAGAAGGTGCCCGCAACTTCATTTATAGAGGAGAAAAAGTCATTACCCCAGTCGAGTAAAAAGTATCGTATGACCATCTGTGAACACCAAGAACCACCCGTTTACCAAAAATAGTTGAAATCCGTTTGGCGCGATAAAGCCATAACGGCACATACAAACATACAAATAAACCTAAAAAAAAGTTTCGATTCATTCACCCCCAATAGTCCGTTACAATATATTTTTTTAAATATCTTCAATGTACTTTACACTTTCCCTCAGGTGAATTGTTAATTTTTTTTAAGGTTTACCACTTATTATATAAAAAAAGAAAATAAAAAGGCAGACAACAATGGTAAACCTTCTGAATACTTCATGAGATCTATATCAGTAAAGAGATATTTTTCGAGTAAGAAGCAATACAATACAAAATACTATGAAGGTACCTAGTGTACATATAAGGAGAAAATTGCACAGAATAAATATAATATTTTTTTTTTAGTATACCTATAAATATTGAGATGCAGCACCTTATCGTTTGCGTAAATGTATCTGTATTCACATGTAAGTCAAAATAAATTTATTAATTATTATCGATTTCTTTACAAAATTTATGTAGACATTGTAGGCCTTAACCTACCGTTAGGACTTACGAGCAATTTATATCTTAGCTTTGATTAATATATTACGACAGGCATTCAATATAGATCAGAGATACATCAACATTCAGACTAGTTAATTGTGGAAGCACGCAGCGAGGTGGCATTTGGGTTGATAGGGTCGCCATCTCGAGCTCAGCGCACATACATAATCAATGACGAGGATTTGCTACAGCGGACCAAACTATGCACTCACACTCCCGCCTCCCATGTACCCGTGTACCGGGGTACCCGTGTACTGTACACGTGTACCTAATTATAAGGCAACACAAAACCGTACGCTGCAAATGTCCGCTTTAATTAAGCCTCGTGACACTCCCGGATGATACTGATCGGGCAATATTCCGATGCATAGTGATTTGGATGCGCGGACAACAGGAATTTATAATTAAATGATTAATTACGGCACGAGTTTCATGTTAAATAGATCGAGTGACAGTGCGCGCAATCATTTAATTTATGAATGCCTGGGGGCGGCAAACACCTTATGATAAGAAAGTATATATATACTCGTCTTATTTTCTGTTACTAACTAAATTTATTTTCTGTTATTATTGTTGTGGATGAATAAAGTATTTATCTATCTATCTATTAAAACTTCGTTCGCCGAGGAGTTAAAATCATAACCCTCTTTTCTGTTCCAGCTTAGTCCTGTAAACAGTATTCTATAACTATGCCCGATGTTCACGTATCCTTGTTCAAAAAATAGTTGAAATTAGTGCAGCCGTCTTAACATGTTGAGGGCGCACAGCCATACATACTAACATGCAGGATATCCAAAAAACTACAACGACCTTCCAATACAACGTTTCACTTATTTAAAAAAATATATTTACATTATATAAACAGATAGATTGATCTGTGTTTAGATTAATGCTATACACAAACAAGGTGAAAACTATTAAGTTGGATGAGGGCAGCGCATGATCGGTAATTTTAAAGATTTCTAAAGAAGGCCTTTGTGCTACAGTGTACTTACCACACAGCGTGATGCCACAGCAACACTTGAGACTCCTCTGGTGTAGCAGGTGTCTATGGGCGACGGTGATCGCTTACCATCAGGCGACCCGTCTGCTCGTTTGCCCCGTATAACATACAATATATATATCAATCATATCACAAAACTGATCGATGATATTTTTTTATATCCATACTCAATTTTGGGAAATTCTTTTATTCGTGAAGTCGATGGTGCTCTTGATTCTGAAACGAGCCCAAAAAATCCATAATCTAAGACAAGTGGAGCTATACGTTTATTTAATTCGTCCGTAAACGCTGAAATTTACCCACAGACTCAGATAACAAACCAGTCATAAAAAAACGTAGCTTTAGAGAATACCTATGTATGGAAAAGCGATATGCTTAACAAAATATTAGCTTCGTAGTATGATCCTCTTTAGCATCCCTTTCCTAACCCTCTCTCGTAATACTATTACTCCATAGATGTTTCTAACGTTATTATTTTTAATAGACAGGCATAATATTATTATGGCGAACACTACGGCACAAGGGCTAGATATCCTGTGTACGGTCGCAACGTAATGGACTGTAAAGTTTCCTCATCGAACTTTACACGACCGGCAGCTAATACTCAACTTGAAAGTGATTCTGACATTATACGTCCTAGGCTAGGCTTCTACAGAATCATTTGGTAACTTACCTAGCTTGTTCGGAAACTTTCATGCGGGAAGAAAAATCGCATAGAAATGTTGTAAAGTAACGAAATGTGTATTTTATTACATCGTTGTCTATGTATGCCGCTTCAGCCAATCTACTTATATGATCAGATAGAGAGGTAATAATGCCGTTTCTCAACTTTGTTTAAATTTAACGTCTCAAAAGAATATAACGTAAAATGCAAATCTTGACGCAAGACTTAGTAATTCAAGACACAATTCAAATTATGGGGTTAGCATAGCAAAGCTTGCATTTAATAAAAGAATTCCTTTGTCGACTATTGATTTATTTAGTTAATTTGTATGCCGGTCATGTCGTTATATTTTAGGGTTGAGATGTAATTGGACGCACCGAAGCTGCATCTGGATGCAGCCCACCGCTGGCACCACGCCATCGCTTTGCATAATTTCGTGTTCAACTTAAGATAGTTATAAATCTCTTTTTGTAATATTACGTACTTACAACGTCTCTCTACTCGGGCATGTACTGCACATACCTGAAACAATGAATATAATAGGAATACATTAATTAATGACACATGACATGATTGTCTGGAAATCCAATTCAATAACAATAATGGAGGTATTTATTATTTATAGTCACGCGCGGAGCAAAACACATTTTCCACGTCTGTTACTGGATAAGGGCTTACCTACAGAGTAATTGATATTTTAATTGATTATGCAAATGATGTTACTTCGCGGTTATTTAGAACTCGTATCTAAATGGTAATGGTAATTTACTTTATGCCAGTTAACTGCTCTAATTCGAGGTGAACTATTAAATTTGACGCCCTGTGATTGAGTAGTTTCGCAAGCCATGCAAATACTCCCTCGTTCCGCTTCCGACCTTTGCGCTTAGTGATAGCTATATTCCATCTTAATTTGGTATTTGCTTGGATAGAGATTTATTTTATTATCTTTGGTTTATGCGGTAACTAAATACCTATTAAAAAAAAGATATAATAGAAAGCACGGATACTTTCTATACGGCCAGGGTTATTGTTTATTTCAGAAAGAAATCCCTATCTGTAATTGTATTTCTTGCAGATGATTTCTTATAACGTAAAAGTAACAGGCAAATCGAATTGATTCCAATATCCCCTCTACATTTTTCCTTGGATATTTTCGTACCTGTTCTACATTTTACATAAACTAATTTCCTTGGCAATATTGGTCTCGCGACAGTTCTGTAGGCACGGCCGCCTCCCTCGAAAAGAAACTCCTCGACTCGGGCCTTCGACGACCAAATCAAATCACTCGACCTTATCGATCTCTGAAGAAAACTTGCTAGTAAATTTGTTTGCGTACCGTCCTACTGGTGTGTAGTTTGCTATATTCCCTTCAGCTAGTTCAATAAAACCCTCCGCGTAATCACAAAATATAGATTGAAAATGTACGTATGGATATGATACACTTTTAATCCAATAGAGCTGCTGATTTAACGCAATTGCTGAGGTTGCATCCCCTTTGTGGGCCGTAGGGCCGGTCACCCTCAACTGAAGGGGAAACGCTAATATGAGGATATGAGAATTTACTGTATAATCCAGCTGCAGGCCAATTTGTTAATATTTTCATTCAATCCACTCAAATAGTGGGAACGTATGGAAATTGATGCAAGATTTACGGGTTGTTAGGTAATTGTTATGTTAATAGGTAAACGAAATCGATTTTACTTTCTACTTATTTGCCAACCTAGTTGTTTTAATGTTAATATTTATTTAATTTCATATATAGGTTTCATAGATTCAGTTCTTTGAAAAATAGATTAACGATATGGTTTTTTTAACGCAACATGGAAAGTTAAAGTAAAATAAAATGATAAAACATACACTTTTTTACATATTACATTGTCATACATAGTTAGTACCTACCTTTCCAGACAGCATAAAATAAACTTTTTAACAAAAAAGTAAAACCGACTCCAAAAAAACTAATAAGTAAAAAAATAACGCCATAATTCAGTTTCTTCAAATTACTTACAAGTAACCGTTTGAATACTCAATCTATACAGTATATACAATTAATCTTATTTTGGCGTCGGTGCCATATAAAGAATGTGTAAAATATTGAAAATTGACGGTTTTAGTAAGTTGTGACACGATGGCACCGACTCTATATATACTGTGTAGATTGAGTATTCAAACGGTTACTTGTAAGTAATTTGAAGAAACTGAATTATGGCGTTATTTTTTTTTTTTAGTTTTTTTGGAGTCGGTTTTACTTTTTTGTTAAAAAGTTCATTTATTTTACACTTTTTAGTTAATCGTTACTTAAAAGTGTATCTCGTGACGATTCGAACAAGCCCAAACACGGCTAGGATACATTATTTTATTACATAGATCTGGTGCCTACCTTCCGGCTCCATCATCAAATCAATTGGATGGTACCATTCTCATCAGGGACATTTAAATTTGTGACTATAAAGTTGCTTAGCTAAATTAATCAAGATATTTTGTAGCCACCCGTAAATCATTTATCATTGAGGAGTTCCGATGGCATTCTGTGGTCTTCTGCATCAGTTCCACTTCACCAATTTACACTTTTTGAATGCAAATGCTTATTATGTTTCTTATAATACCAAAATCGCTATATGTATGCCTACAATATTTCAGGAGTTCCTTCAATTCCTCATGGATTTCATCATCAGATCTTTACCAAAATTAAATGGGACCAACTAGAAAGTACCTTCTATGAGTAATCGGTGAACATCCATTTCGTCGAATTGAGAACCTCCTCCTTTTTTTGGAAATCGGTTAAAAATAAATATATTTCCGGGCGATAAAGTGCGAAACGTATTCTGAACTACCATGATCTAACACCCAACGCTAGTATAAACCGTCTGATAACCGCGCTAGCAATAACTTAACAATTCCCAAACTGTTGTGACAAACAAATTCAACAACGGGAAATATGTGGCAATCATTTCCGTCTGACAAATTTGTCTGCGCGGGCCGGGCGGGTAAACAAGAGAATGTTGGGTGCAGCGTTTGATGTGGTCCGCCCGGGTTGGCGGTCGCCCTTTATCAATTACGGCTAAACAAGAAAAATGACCGCCCGTAAGCCTACACAAGGCTAATTAAAGCAAGTAGGTAAATTCCGGCAAGCAGCGTCCGCGCACCTGTCCGCTCATCCCCCCGAAGAACAGGTGATTAAACTTTTAGCTAATTTCATTAAGAGAGGCGTATATTTTGATCAACACCCAGGAATTCCCTTTTTTATGCGCCAGACCGTCTTTCTCTGTGATTAATTTTACGATTCATTTCAATTTTGCTAATTTGATTTAGTGAAGTGCTATGGTAGCTTGGCTTAGTCATCATGCTCTCCTATGCAGTGAGTAAAATACTAGATGGTTCTAAGCTTAGAAGTAGGTAACTAATATATTTGCGAAGTAGGTATGTTAAGATTTGATTATAAACTACTTAGATTTAATTTATAACAAACAATAAATTAAAAATATTAAAATTCTAAATAAATTGATAGAAAATGACTAGCATTCGAAATCGACTATCGTTTTCAGCCAATTCTTAACAACTATAGTAACGATCTTACTTCCTCGAATCTCCTTTTTATTTTGCATTATACCAGTATAAATTCAGCGCACTTTCTCAATATTTAATATCACAATTTTTTTCATCCCGAAGTAATTCAGAAATTACGGATTTTTGCAGTATCATGAAGTGAGCAAGATTATGTCTCGATATTGGTAAGCTAACTGGGTTTCATAGTGCCGTGCCTATAGTCGCTTGGCTCTTGATAAAGCTCGATCCGGCCGCTCAAAATCCTTTGTGAGCTTCGTATGCTGCAGGTAATTCAACAAGCGGGGCATTTTAGCTCCGAAATCGTCCGTTCGCGATTCGATGGAACGAAAACGTGTTACTAGGCTTCATAGCAGCCAGTGTCTGACGGAACTAATATACAGCTTTCGCAGAATAATTTCAGCCACAGAACAGACTGTTATTCATAGAGAAATATTTGTTTGAAATTGGCTCTCTTATAAAGATTTATACCTATAAAGGTTCGCTCAAACAAATGCTTAAAATACGCTGATGGTGCAATATCGCTTTGACGTGACTTACGCGTCACTTTTTTACTGCATGCCGTCCACACCGCTACCCAAAAAACGCTGACGATGCATTTACGCGGCTGAATGTATAGTAAATCTTGACACATAAGACACGTCACCGCGTATTCGCAGCGTTTGGATTCAGTGTGGGAGGCATGCGTAAAAAATGGAACGCATAAATCACCTCTACTGTAATAGCGCACCGTTAGCTTATTTTAAGCATTGCTTCGGCGAACCTTAAACAATAACATGACTTAACTATTGACACAAAACACGTGACACAAAAGGTAGGTAGGAACGTTATGACAAAATTCCTATTGTATTATATGTTCAATGTCTAATGTGGACGAAGTCACGGACATAACTAGCGTGGAATAAAGGAAGGCAAAAAATTACCTATCTTTTTGTGTGTAAATACTTTTAAGCGTTTGAACTTGCGCTATTCAAACTATCAGGCACGTTTTTTTTTTATGACATAGGAGTATAGGAGGCAAGCGAGCAGACGGGTGGCCTTATGGTAAGCAATCACCGTCGCCCACGACACTTGCATCACCAGAGGAGTCACAAGCACGTTGCCGGCCATTCAGGTGGGAATACGCTCTTTTCTTGAAGGCTTGAAGGTCGCATCGGTCCGGAAATACTGTAGGCGGCAAATTCCACAGTTTATTCCTTATAATTGGCTATGTTCTAAGGTTCTTCACTCAACAGTCTAAATAACGCTACACCTACCTCCTGCATTTTTAAACAAAAGAAAAACTGTGAAACTATTGACAGCCCTTTCCGTGAGCAGCCCACCGTAAAGTTATTATTATTGTATAGTGCAAGAAAGACTCAAAAATTAATAAATGTACTGCTACTGTCCAATTAAATTCCCACCGGCAACAGCTCACTCTTATTTGGCGATAGTGGCACAAATTCGTTTAGCATTTAAATCATATTCCGAAAACCGATTCAAACAACTGTGTCCTGAATTAATAATGTCGAAAATGTTTAGTGGCACACAATTTTGCTAGATTTTCAGATTGCAATTTGCATGTTAAACGTCAATGTGACGGCGATGCGTTGAGCCCTATCACTGAATATTAATGCGATGTAGAGATTTTGTTTTACTTTGTGGGAACTCGATTATAATGCAAAGTAGCTGATGGTGCTATGGCGGCTGTGCATGCAAGCGGGCGAGTTCCTACCCCTATAATTGAGTAGGTAGGTACATATCATATGTTATACCGTATGCTTGTTGTATCGCAAATTGTAATGTCTTTACTCAAAAGTGAACTGCTCAACCAACAAGCTTCGTTGGCAGAAGCATTGCGATTGGCGCTGTCGTGAGTAAATAGCAAAGCATAAACAGATCTAAAATGCTTGACAGCATAAACGTCAGAGAGTTACAATGTGGTAGTCAAATATACAACAGTTATTCTTTTTAAACGTTCCTACCGTAACTATATGAAACATTATAAACAGATCATAAGGGGTGCGTAACGGTCGCTATAACAACTTTTGGTATATTACTCGTATTGGTCAATATAACGATCACGGGATATAATGCACTTTTGGTATAACAATATTTGATATATTCTGATATGATCTAACAATCATCAGGTATAATGAACTAGTAATATAACAACTATTAATATAACAGTTACATGGTATAATGTATATGTGATATAAATGTGTTCGATATAACGCTCAGTGGGTATAATGTAGTACTGGTATAAAGTGGAAATAATTAATCGATATTGTTTACTATTGCAGGAATACAATAGTACGTACACAATACAGGAATTTTAGCTTATCTATTTCACCTTAAGGTAGGTCCAACTTGGGTTAGGTTAGGTACGACGACGAGCGAAGCGAGGAGGAGTGTTAGGTTGAACTGCGACCCTAACGAGCGAGCGAGCCGCGCATGTCTAGTATCAAGTGAAAAATAAACCAACCATTGCCAATTTCACCTTAAGGCAGGTCCGACTTGGGTTAGGTTAGGTACGACGACTAGCGAAGCGAGGAGGAGTGTTAGGTTGAACTGCGACCCTAACGAGCGAGCGAAGCGAGCGAGCCGCGCAGGTCTATATCAAGTGAAAAATTAACCAACCATTGCCAATTTCACCTTAAGGCAGGTCCGACTTGAGTTAGGTAAGGTACGACGACGAGCGAAACGAGGAGGAGTGTTAGGTTGAACTGTGAACCTAACAAGCGTCGAAGCGAGCGAGCCGCGGAGGTCTATATTGAGTCTTGCCTTTTGCATATACATTATTTTTATATCTTTTAATACATTATACCACTGATGCTTATAGCATATATTCATTATACTTGGTAAGCGTTATAACAAAAATCTTTATACCCATTGAACATTATACACCATGAAATTATCAATTTAGTTGTTAATTCAAAAGTTTATTTTGCCCCTTAAGTGATAATACGAGTATTCTATGAAATTATATCAAATGTTGATATATCCAGTGAAAATATATGAATAGTTGTTATACCGATCATTACATCATTACAATGAACTATAGAGACTCGCTTAGAGATAAGTTTAAGGACATTAATATAATGACAGTGCATTGTCAATACATTTATGAGAATATTATGTATGTACATAAACATATTACCGACTTTAAGAAGAACTGTGATATACATAATATTAATACTAGAAATAAGCATAAGCTCGCAGTGCCTGCTACTAGGCTCCATAAAATAAGGAGATCATTCATGGGTAACTGTGTGAGATTTTATAATAAACTTCCTAGCAGCATAACTGAGTTGTCTATTGGTAAATTCAAAAATATTGTGAAACGATAATTATTTTCTAAAGCTTATTATAGCACACAAGACTATATGAATGATGAAGCCGCGTGGGATTAATGTAAATTATAGCGTCATGTAGGTATATGAATAATTATTTTAACGAATACCTAAGGTATTATTATTATTTTAATCTTAATTGTTTTATATACTCTGACATTCAGAATTTTATTCTAGACACATTCTAGATTATTTATTTTTTATTGACAATACTTTTGGGATTTATCTTATTGATTATTTTAATTTTAAAAATGATGATTTGATCAATAATATTACACTGAAGTTAAATGATCTGATTAGGTTTTTCTGGGTTTCCCTAATCCTTGCAGCAAATGTTGGATCATATTGTATTTCTCCCAGCAAACATTCACTCTCATGTAACTGACATTTCGAAAGTGCTTGTAACTAGGCCTACTTGAATAAAGAATATTTTGATTGATTGATTTATTGATTACACACCCATTTTTTTGTATTATTAATAAACACATTTTAAATACTGCCCAAAATAAAACAATTTTAATTTGAACTGTTGTTTTTGGTTTATTAAAAACAGTTTAAATTTCAATATTCATTATTTTAATGAATACCTACATAATTTATTTTATTTGTATACCCTGTTGTTAATTTGTATATCTTATTATCGGGTGTCAAATCGGGGGGGCAAATATTTATATCTAAGGTTAGATATAATGGTCTGAACCTGGATATAATGGTCTAAAAGGAGGGATTTTCTCTGTGATGTCAAAAAACACTACAGATTACAGGAACGATTTGATATAAATAAAAAAAAATAGATTTGACGTCATTAAATACCGTGTTAAGTCGCCAAAGTCATTTTATATAATACTAGCTTCTGCCCGCGACTTCGTCCGCCTTAAATTCGTTTATCGCGGATAGGGCTATTTATCCGGGATAAAAAGTAGCCTATGTCCTTCCCCGGGACTCAAACTATCTACATACCAAATTTCCTCCAAATCAGTTCAGCGGTTTAAGCGTGAAGAGGTAACAGACAGACAGACAGACAGACGGACACACTTTCGCATTTATAATATTAGTATGGATAGAAATATTTTTTAATATAAATAATTGCCCAATTTGAGTCACTAATGATTGTACAAACCACCAAACTTATAAAAAAACCAATGCAGATGTAGGGGCCACAACTGCAATGTATCGAACTATCCAAAAAATGCCATTACATTGCAATTCAGGGTTGGTAGCGATTCATCAATAAAAATTATCAGTGATGGCAAGTGTGAAATTTTTTCTCGTGAACACCCCTTAGACCACTAGTGCCCTAATGGTGTTTACCCCGCGAAGGGAGAGGTCAACTACTATTTAATCTAGCGTGAATGATTCATTGATGTTTTGAAATACAGTGGGTACATTCTTAGGCAGTTCGTAAGTGCAGTCATGCAAGGTGTTTTTGGCACCCCTTGCGTTCTTTTAAAGGTTTAATTCATTGAACCAGTCAAATAAACGTTTTTAAATATTAAAGTTGTGGTATTTAGAGGGCATACATTCAATTCATCTTGTTAAATCTCTGTTAGTAGACCTAAATTGCCTGTAAATTCTCCTTTGGACAAAAGAGATAAAGCAAACTTCACAAAATTCGATTAAGAATGTAACTAAATTCGGGATCGATAATATCTTTTTCATTTTCTGTCTATGCACCGAACGTACTTTCAAAGTGCAGAACTGCAAATCACTCGAAAATCGTGCGCAAGAAAAATTAAAAGACCTTTACATTTTGTTGTAATACGGCTCATTGAAGCATTTCCTTTTAACGCCTCATAGATTCGATCCATCAAAAAATTAATTGAGATCACACGATGTTTCGTGCGTAGACTACGTCTTTCGCTCGTTTTCGGTCATTTAAAAACAGCCCGGCATCCGCACGAACACTTAATTGCAAATCTGCGAGTGCAGAATGATTAGAAAAAGAGGGTAGACAAGACGTCTCAGCTGAGCGTGGACGCGTGATGGATACAGGAGATAAATCAGCGCGCGGCACTCGACCAGGCTGACCAGATGCGCCCCTTGTAATGTATAGATGGGGTCATTTGGTTCTTTCAACTTATTGCTTCACGAAACAGATAGCTGATTGCAACCGAATTTGTGAAGCTGTTTTGGGGGTAAGCCGAAAACTTGCGTTAAGATTGCCAGAATCCGGATGGAAAAATTGACATGGCAGTTCAAACAGCACTCGAGAAATAGGATTCTGGCACACAAACATTATCATCCTCAAAAATATTTAACACGCTCTCATGTCACTAAGACTAGACATAGTTTATCAAGTGTACGACGTGTTAGATATAGATAATTCCTCATTAAAATAAAAAGTTTATGAAACCAAAAAAAGGTGCCAGCCCTAATAACGTGTCACGTCAATGAAAGTGAATTTACATAGATTATTTTAAAAGAAAATAATAATGATTTATTGCCTAGTTTAATAGTATTTAAAAAGGTTTGTCATCTCATTAGAAGGAAATCAATAATAACAATAACACCAATGATAGTTCGAAATGCAACATAGGCCGTATTCAGTAAGTATCCAGCAAGACGGAGCACACTTAGAGCAGCTCCTCTGTATTAGTTGAGTAGACTCGAAAACTAGTACTTAATTCAGTATTTCTAAAATTACATACAATAAACAGTAAATCAAGTAGTTTTTTATGGTTGTTGTCATATACCTCTAAGAAGAAATTAGGTAAGAATGTAAATAACTTTCTGGGTAGTCCGCTCTGTAGTTTTATGTTTTCAGGGTTGCGGTTCAATGATGATTTTTATCCAAATTATTTTGAATTTATTTTTTTGGTCGTACTATGGTTTCTATATATTGCCAATTGTTTTTTTACAAGGAACATTTTAACCCCCTTTTGGCTATAGGGGTATTTTGTAACAACCTATATAGGTTTTCAGAATATAATTAATGACCTATGTCAAATATGGGAGAAGGTATAATTATAATAATATTTGGGAGTATTACCCATCATCTGTAGGTACATGTGATCTACATCAGATGACTGTACTAATCAGTACTGCAACTCTAAATTTGATCATAGAAAAACCCAAAGTTATAATTGAATCCTCTTGTCATTCAGCGTTAAACTGAAATTCAATAACGAACTTTAATTCCTAAGTGCAATTAGTGGATGTGTTTTATTAATGCCATTAATCTGCGTGTCACCCAGGCGCTGTTGCGGAGCAAGGAAATACCCCTTTAGGGTGTACCCTAAAGTTAATTTAGTAAACGAAAACAGAGATGTTCTCACTCGGTGAATAATAAGACATCTCCCTAGTGACGAAATCACGTGCCCCTGAACAACGCCCCACTGGATTTCCTAAAACAATGTTACATTAATATGACAGATATTACTGTAAATTCGCGACGTCTGTTCTGAAAGATCTTGATAGTTCAAACAATGCTGCATTGTGTTGTATCAAAATGGGATTTAGTTTATCTCTATTAAATTGTTTATTAAACAGCCAATCTAATTACTGATACTATAGGCTCGTTGATAACTATTATTAATCTTATTGTGCGTCGATATCACCTTTACGCTTATTCACCTTTATTATTTGTAAGACATATTATAGTTAGTTCAACGTGTACAAATTAAGTTAGTTTATTTATATGATAGTATAGCCTTAACAAGCAATCTTTAAAACGATTAAAAAATAACATCCACGCGACGCTAGCATAAAATGGTTAACAGTTTCATAAAAAAAGTATAACAACGACTTTTGATAATAAAGCTTAGTTAAATTTTAAAGTTTGCTTGAGCACGAATGCAGTGCAAAATTCTAGGTATGTACTTGACACGTACTTCAAAAAAATGTTAGTGATTTGAATAATAGTTGTTATGTTACAGTTACATTGCGTGCCAAATTAATTTATAAGTAACAATAACCCTTAACAAAAATATTAAATTGTGTTTATTAGCACCTATAATTTCTTTTCTTGAAATATAATATATGTTCGTATGAAATACACGCTGTATATAAATTCAGTTTGTAATACAGCGACATAGTATATAATGAATTGCATGCTAACAATGTCATGTCGCGGTAATAAACGACATGCCTAACCCTTTAGTCCAGTATATTTTTTAAATCCCACCAAAAACATTCTGTAAAAAACTAGCCAAGTCTCGATGGAGCTGCTTCTTTATCTCTAAAAAGTAATGAAATCTAGACAAAGTCGTGCCAAGTCTAAGGTTCTTTACTGCGATTTTTTTATTATCATAGTTAATGTTGTGTGACTTGGCCGTTGAAGGGTTCACAAGGGTACAAAACCAGGTGCTCCATGACACCATTGCACCAATCGTTGACGGTCGGACGTCGGACGGTGCGAAGTCGAAGGTGTTTTGGTGGGATTTTACTTCATTTTGTAGAAACGTGGGCATAGACCTTCGATTTTTGTCATCAAATGAGGCGGCCCACCAAGTTGAATATTTTTTGTAGAGGCGGTATGTTGATCTCTAATAGTTTGGTTGGGCTCTTGTGTTTTCTAATCAGGGTCACCAGGTACTCCAGATCTTCGATTATCCTAGTTTTATAGTTTTCCCTTTATGTGGTCATGAAACCCTAACTCTGTACCAATTTTCAGCTCTGAGTTTATGGGAAGTACTAGTTCTATTCTGATGGTCATGAGTGAGTGAGTGAGTGTCATAAATGCGAAACTTTGCTTTTACTTAACTTCGGAACTAAATGACCTACAGACTTGAAATTTTGGATTTTAAGTATGTGATTATAGCTTACTGGATGACGAAAATTTCTGCGTTCTGGTCTTATCCAGAGGTTCTCAAATAGGGGCCTGAAAATGCGGCGAAATGGTTCCAGCAAAGGATGGTACGGCAGTGTTTGCTTCGCGCTTGACTTGGCGGGGGCGCTACCGTGCCCCCTGATCATAGTTATGTCGCCTACCTGAACAATGATCCTAAGTGATAACAAAACATTCAGTATTCATTACATTTTCATATTTCCGACTCAAAGTATCATCACTGTAATCACGGTTTTGTTCTGTCAAATAATACCTCTCACCTTAAATGAGATATTTTGAAACAATAAGTGAGGTGCCAATGTTTTAATATTAAATCTACAAAATAATGGAATCCCAGAACAAACGAACCCGCATAGACGCCGACGTATTTACAAATATAAACGGGAAATGATTCATTCTGAATTTCGACATATGGTCATGGTCGAATTGAAAGGTCGGCTGCTCGTGACGTATTTTTAATTACCTTCGACCGCGTCGTCGGCTAGACTCCATATTGAATTTCTATAGTGGACAATAAATAAATTGAGAGGTTTAACTATCCGGCTCATACGGGATCACTTCCACCGTAATTAAACTCTAGTCCGAGCTACTACCACTTTATTATAGGATCGTTATTAAAAAAGTTTCTTCAATTACGTGTACGAGTGTGTCAATAATTGGAAACAAGCTAGTACGTGCAAATTGCATCGACTCTTATTACCAATGTTGATGTCGATGTAGGTATGTAAAGGTAAAAATTTAGGTATTTTAATTACCCCAATCTTGATCGAATCTCCGTGCGAGCTTGATTGAATTTCCGGGCGAGGCTATCTCTCGTATTTGCGGAACGGTGCCTGCCGCCTCGCCGCCTGCGAGCCGGCTCACTGGGCTGTGACGTCACACCGTCGATAACTTTTTTTTATCTTCTATCGTAAACAGCCAGTAATAAAGTCTTCTTATTATTTTTTTATTAGCGCTCGTGGTAAGCCCATCGCGGGAAGTCTTTGAACGTGTCTACGTCGGTTAAAAGATGGCATGGTTTTATATAAAGTCTCTGCAAGGGACACTTTTAAAAAGGAACAAGACATTTTGCACGACAAAAGTATAATGAACTAGTTTACAAGGAACGAGAAACAACAAAGTAGCAAAACTTTAAAGTGACTACGAAATTGTTATCAAGACTGAAGTTAATACCTCTATGATAATGTTTATTTCCTTTAAAATGGCAAAAAAACTATAAGTTTACAGTCAGCCTTGAACTGATTTAAAAAAAAAAACCTCCGTAGGTAATCGGTATATCAAAAAATCTGAGAATGAATCATGTCGTCATAACGCAATAGGTCAGTACGCGATTGAGAGGCCTGGAGGGTACCGTACGGCGTACGCTTTAGGGGTACCATGATTGATGCGACGGGTAATAAGGCTCCAAGTATTGCAATTTGTTTACCCTTATCGCCGTTATTCACCTAGTTGCAATACAGAGACAGCCCGTATCGTATTTTATACCGATCAACAATGCCTTCCCCAGCGCTCGCCGATAATTGGAGAAAAAGTCCCCAAGGAACCAATTTTGCTGATGTCGCCTCTAAAGTGGGTGCGGGCGAGTAGGTGGTATAGGTAAATAAATTATAAACGATCCATCACTACCCGTCTGACAAAATGTATGGCACTTCCGTTCAATATCGTTACCGAATATGATTTCTCTGTTTGTTTTTTTTCCATACAAGGACACGTAAATTGTTACGCAATTCCCAACGGTACTTTCTTAAAGTCATAATCATTATTCTTTTTGTATATCGTTATTGTCATCGGACAGTTTATATCTATTTACGAGCGCACAAATTGCCCGCTTATGAATAGAAATAAAACAAGTTAAATAAGTAATCTATCATTCGATCGACCTTTTTAAAGTAATCGCTTGCAAATAATACTTGTTGGGGATAATCGGAACAATTAAATCGGTGTATATTGTGACGGCTCTTAAAAATTATAGATGTTTAAAATGGCATTTATACGAAAGCCAGGCTACAGTATAAACAAAATATAGCAGCCCCCTACAGTCACAGGCGGAGATGCATTTAATGAAGTGTGCAGAAGTGTCAATTAGTTACTTGTTTGCTATAAAAATAGCCATACTATTCCCCTGGGTACGGACAGGAAAGGCCGTTAGGATCGCCGCCACATAAACCGTCAGATAGCTGGAAAAAATGGCTAACACTATTTTTACACCTGTGCACTGGGCATTTTTATTTTCGCGTCGCAACAGAATGCCTCAGATGCAAATTGATTTTTGGAGCACTTCAAAATGTTTCGATTTTTATAATCATAGTTAGGCATTTAACAAGAATATTGAGAGAATGAAAGATGTAAGATTTAATAAATATATTGCACTCAGTTGTACTATACTTCAATAACGCGAACGAAGTTAGGGCCTGCTTAATTTTGAGTGAGTGAATCCATATAATTGAAAAAGGCTAACTCTTCCTTACTATTATTTATAATTTAGTTTAAGTTTATATTTTTATTGTTACTTGTTGTTTATCTATACTACTACGTTGTAAAAATGAAATGTCTGTATATTGAACTCTTAAAAAAAAGGTGATAAACTATATGAAGGTGCACTGAATTAGTAAATATTCTGTCTATTTTTTTGTACGTTGGTATATTTATACGTCTTTATGGCGTTATCACATCAAAACGGCTAAATGGCTTTCAACAATTTTTGGTACACGGCGGGTACACGGGTAGCTGGCTTATCCACAAATGGTTATAGGGGACGTTTTACCTGACTTCGCTGAAGAAAAAACTAAGGTTATGATTTTAATCTCCTCCGTGGGTGAAGTTGCGGGAACCTTCTAATTAAAAATGTTATGGTTGTTGAGTAAACCAAAGCAACCACTTTTTAGAATTAGATCGCTAACTTAAATGTTTACTTTTCAAAGGTAAATACAATAGACGCGTAATTGTTTGAATATAAAACAATAAATCCTTTGAGCTGCGAAAAGTAATTTGGCATCGCTCTCCGGAAATGCAATGAAAGTCATTTACATACGTTAGCGAGGTAATTTACAGCATTCACAAGTCATGCAACTGAAATTCTACAAGTTGCCGCAAATAATCGCAAGGGCGCAGGCATTTTATTAATTTTGTACTTGGCATTCAATTCCATTCGAATAGATATATGGTTATTTACATAAGTATCAAAAAGGTCTATATTACATTACTACACAGCTTTCGTGTTGTTTTTACTCATTCGCTGCGTTGAATTAAGTTTTATATATTAGTAAATATTATGACACTGTCGCAATAAAGAACGTATGTTGTTAAACGTATAAACTTAATGACTTAAACAGTTTAAAATAAGAAGTGCTTCAAGCCTTCCTTAAAAGTATACAAATGTTTGTTAATTAAAAAATAACACTACAATATTTAGCATTTCTCTTTCCATTGAAACCACCCAACTTTCATAACAGTCCACGTCTCTTGTTTTTCTTTGAATTTATGGACTCATTACAGCGACTGGATGCCCAGCGTTTATTTGAACAAGCTCAATAAAGAATGCTGCTTGTGTGAACTTTATTGAAGTACATTGCCCTTTCGTTAGGTCTGTAGTATATTCGATATTCTGTCTTCTGGGGTCGACACGTGTCCGTCATAAACCTGCTTTTACAAGGACACCAACCCTGCTCTGCCCGACGAGGGGAAGTAGCCTATATCGCAATAAAAAAAGTTATGTGTTACGGTTAATTTTGAAAACGTCGAGATTTGCCAGTTAACCACGTTTTGAGTAAGCTTTTATTGTCAGGAAAAGCAGTTAATTTTCACCTGATGTATCTATTGTAATGTTATAAATATAGTAATCGGTAGGTGTTGTAGATAAACAATTTTCGATGTTTCACCATATTTTTTTCCTTCAAAAACATGCGGATGAATATTGCATGAGTGTGGGTAGTTAACTTCCTCTTTTTTATACTACGGAAGGACCTGATGCCGTTATCTACTTGTTGTCATTTATTTATTTTCGATAGCATATTAAATATCCACCATATGCCTCATAAAATAACATTGGTGTATACCAAGAATTTTCATCGTCGACGTCGTCTTGCAGGCCGTCTTTGCAATATAAGCGTGACATTCACCAGAGAGAGACGGCACTACCTTACTTTTACTGCGTATGACCTTAGTTGAAACGAAACGGCTAAGACTTTGACAGTGCGTCTTGAATTTCAAAAGGTTTTATTGCATTCCCCGCAAGCTCAGACACTTAAACTTTATTGCTCTAGGATTAAAGTAATATTTGCAGCGACTAAATGATGTCGAGGCAATTTCGTGATATTAAAAGTTGTCTGTGTGGAGGCTCGGGTCAATAGTTTGGTGTTCCGAGGATGTTTGCCGGTATAATGGAGGAGGAACTTTCTACCGTTCACATTCTTGGGCAACGACGTGCGATAGCAGTACGTTCCTTTTCAACTATTTGCCGTAACTGCATAGTTTGGCGCTTCGAACACCATCAAAAACATTAACAATGAAATACAACTTTACCAATTGGATAGGTGCGTAGCGCGTGTTGTCAAGCCGGATATTAAAGCGGTGCATCCTTTCGTTCACTGAAACGGATTTAACGACGTATTTCCTATATACATACAAAATTAGTTTTATGCAGGGACTGTAGGGAAGTACCAGTACGGGAGACAAGTTCACAGTCGAATGACTTGGCAAAATTTCTCAGTGAGGCAACGACAGATATACGCGAGACGCCCTGCAAGCGAGACGGGGTATAAAAGGGATCGGAAAAGTGCACGCCTGCGGAAGTGCTTTTGCTATTGGTGTCGTTTCCGAATGCAGCGAATCTTTGTTGCACTCGCGGGAAACCGACACGTTCGTTTTATTCGATAAATACTACCTACTACCGATACATTTGCGGAAGAGTTATTTTTGTAGAGACTGAGTAAAATAAAACTTCACTAATCGAAAAAAAAGCTTCACCGCTAAAACAGTCTCGCGAAGTTTATCTCCGCAATAACAGACTTCTATTAAACATACTATTATTAAACACAGAATAAAGATCTCAATGAAATTGTACGTATGCTCAAAATAGGTATAGAATTTCAGAAGTTGAATTTATAAATGGATATCGATATAGTGAATAGATAACAATTTACACACACAATTTGCAGAAGTCCCTTTATGATAGAGGATACATTACACGGTTGAACGTCGGACCCGAGACGGGTGAGCAAGCAAGTGCTAACAGACTTAACCAACTTCGTTAAAGCGTGCTTCGCAGTCATCGAGTCCTATTTTGATTTGTAGCATCAGTTAAGATGCACGAAGGGGTAGCGCGATCGATCCGCACACCCTCCAGATATGATTAGCACCTAATTGAATCCCGGGGTGAGATCCGCACAGTTTAGTTTTCCAATTTACGGGACTTTCCTTTGCTCGAGAGAGTAGAAGGGTTGAATTTAATTATCTTCACGTAGACGACCCTCAACTAAAACTCACAAAAAATGGATTAAATTGCATCTCAATTCTAAAAAAAGTTTCGTTATACTTCAGGATATCATTATTCAGAATTTATAAAACTGGTGCAGACAGTCAGTGCTCTTAGCTCTGCCTCAGCCATGAAGCACGCAGACCATTCGAATCGTTACCGCTAAGTGCTATTTGATATCTCAAAAGTGTGAGCAATTCTTCTCTGATAAAATTCTTACCCTTAAAGTAAACATTTCTTTAGGTTACTGAAAGTTTCGCTTGGATTCCTCGCTTGATTAAAATTCCGTTAAGTTATAGGAAAAGTATTCTCTTTCTTGCCTAAATAAACGTCTTTCAAATTGTTGCGGTCATTTTGATACAACATGCTTGGCGGCACCGCGAAGCTTGAAGTGTCCGGAACTCGGATTCAAATTTGAATTATGAATATAAAGATGGCTGTTTCAACTTAGTCTGGATTATGATTATAATGGAACAGTTCATAATTATTAATCTGTTGTAAAATAGTCACATAATATACCAAGCAGAAAAAAAAATTGTGCTTATACATTTTAATCTTTAATTACATTACATATGCGTATAATTTAAACAATATCTAATTAACTAATATTTAAGAAGTGTTGTCTATAAAAACTGTGACTAAACCGTTTTGTAAACATATTTTAATCTACAGAAAAATAATATTTGTTAGAATAAATATCAGAACTACTCCTCAGATTTCCTTAGGCAAGCCACCCGTAGTTTTATCGCTTTGTTAATCGGGTACTATTTTTTGCATGGAATTTGCTGATAATCACTTTCAACTGGGAGTTTGTATTCTGTCTGCGCCCTCCTCCCCTGTATTGCGAATTTGATAATGAAAGGGCCCCACTTGTGTGCTGCAGAGATAATGTAAATAAGTATGCAAATTCAACACCGAGTTCCATTCAAATGAACCTTTGCGGCTCTTTAAAGTTTGGCTTAAAGCTAATCTAGCTGTGTGATACTCGCGTGCTAAGATTTCCAACCCCTACGTGTTTGCGACACAAGTGAATGTACCTAACATAAGACGTTATATTTAGTAAACACAACCGCAGAGGTTCATGTAGGACTTCTTTCTTAAACCTTATTTATGACTTCGCAATACACGGCCGGGTACGGTGTGGGGTGGAAAATGTGACCTAAGTGGAAATGAAAATTAAGACAGAGTATTAGTGTTGTTTGTGTTTCTGTATATAAGTTGCAATACAAAATCATGACAAGATTGGCGTTCAGTATTCTTACTGAAACAACAACATTATGTTTCGATATGGCTTAATAAATAAAATCTTTATTCTAGGTTTTTGTTCGAATATTCACCGATTTTAACTAGAAAACTACCATGAGGCTTCGACATATTTAGATTTTATTAGCCGTTATTGAAATCTAAAAAGCCCGGTACATGTCATGTCGAACTCTACTAGGTTTTTGTGACGTTAATAACCTCTTATGTACCTAATCTAAATATGCACCGATTTATGTGTTTTAATTTGTTGCTCAATTGAAAATCGATTGTTAAAATAAAAATGGAATAAACTCGTCTTCCCAGACGTATAACGAAAAAGGTTTTTCAGAATGGAAAATTAAAAACACGTCAGTGCCAATGATGGAACGTGAAATCGTTGTTCGTTATAGTGCAGGCATTTGAGTAGCGACGCGCGTAAAATGTTTGGCCGTAAGTGAAAGTCGCGCGTGATAGCGGAGGCCCATCAATCATTTATCCGAGACTCGCTTCCGCCGATATCGAGAAAAGCTCTAAAGCAACGGCACACCGATAATGTATTACTTACGTTTAAAACCGACTTTTAAAAAATCTCCCCTCCTCCGCTATTATTGTTACGGAGCGTGCAAACAAAATAGATTGATACCGGATCTCGATAAGCGCAAATTGAGTTTCTTTTTCACAAATTTTATCTGTATCAAAATAAGGTACGGGGTGTTTTCTTTTTAGCAAAGTCTGTTGTTGTTATTAAAAAAGTTTCCGGCAGCTCTTGGCAGTTTTCATTATGATGGTAACATGAAATTGTAATAGCTACCTACAGCGGAATAAGTAAATCGAAGTGCGACTTTAAATAATCACTATTCTCGCATCTCAAATTTTGATATTCTGATTTTGTTTGCGGCTTGATATAAGCAGTGACGTCCTGCTAGTCTCGTTCCAAAATTTAAATAAATATGAAAAGAGCAGCGAAGACGAGTAGTTGGCGTGAGTGCTAGACAGTTTGTTAGGTCGAGAGCCGCGACACGACCCCTGCACTCTGTCGCGTATTGCTTCTCCGGTAAGTGCGATCCAATTTGAGCAAGTTCCACGTAACGATACCCGGAAGAACATAGTACGATAAACCTTCTACGCTGAATCCTTCCAGTTTGCTACCAACAAAAATTGGGGTATCAATCAATATTACTTCCCTTTGAATTTACGTGGATCTTATCTTTCGGAAACAAAATGTCGAAATGTACTCTTTTATTGCCTCTGGAACATTTCTTTTCATGTCTACTTTTAGCTTGTCGTTATACTTAGTTGAGCGAGACATAAGTAAGAGTTAAAGAAAGGTGTATTGCCCTTGTTACTTGTACTTTTGTACAATCTCGGAGAAGCGAGGGACAACGCTCGTAATGGACCAATATATCAAATAGGATTAACTATAAATGAGAGAAGCGCAACCGCCCGATACTTTGTTGTGCGACATGACTCGAATAGATAGCATGGAATTGATTTTCAAGGACCAATGAATCGAACAATGATATAATATTTACGTTTGTGATTTTGTCATAGTCCGAACGAACAATCAGTACAAATATTCGCAAATTATATTAATATATATATAAATACATTGAGTTTATGACATAGCGTAATTTCAATTGGAAACAAAGTGTAAATAAATATAATTATTTCTAAATGTGACGTAATTTAATTAATCATGAATGAAAAATATGGATTACTCCCTACAAAAAAGATGTAATGTTATTAAAGTAATAAAAATAAACGTCATATGGCCACATATATTTCTTTATCACTTAATAAACTCATTTAGGAAATAGCTTCTTACGGGGTATTTCGTACGCAATTAATGTGCAGAGAGGGCAGTAACGACACGCAGACTTCTCCCAGACGACGTCCCTCCAACATGAGCTTCCTTGATTAAAACTCGACATAATAAACGGCGCAACAGTTCTATTTCTCAGAACCGAACAGTCGCAAGTCATATTTAAACGTGTAATATCGTGACCAATCCGTTCTGGGTGTCTGAATTTTCTTCGCTGCGCCGGTCTCTGGAGCAATCCCACGTTAAAGAGATGAAACCGCGATCTGCTTTTAAGCTGGCGGTTGCCAATATTACGTCATGTCTGGTTTACGCATAGATGTAAAAATTTCTGCTAGTTTAAACAAAACGCAAAATAACTGACAAATCATATAAAATATCGTTAAAGGTATAGTATTAAAAACAAAATTTTAACTTTGTGGTCTATATAGTTAGGTATGCAAAATCATACAAATTATGTGGAGTTAAATAAGTTTGCGTGTTCGAATAATATTAAAAAATATCAATGATAGTCGCCATGTGCTAAAACACACATGAAAAACAAGATTAAAAATTAACGTTCGGGTCACTTCGTCCACATTCCCATTTCGTTCACATTCTCATTTAGACCACATTCCTAACTCGTCCACATACCAATCCCAAATTGTCCACTTCCTATCTCGTCCTCATTCCCACCTTGTCCACATTTCCACCTCGATGGCGACCAAATCCCAATAAAGTGAAGAAGATGGGAATGTGAACGAGATGGGATTGTGGACTAGTTGGGAATGTGGAAAAGATAGAAATAAGAACGATATAAAAAATTGTGGACGAGTTAGGAATATAAACGAAATAGGAATGTGGACGAGATGGGAATGTGAACGAAATTAAAATGTAGATGAAATGGAAATATGGACGAAGTGAACCTAAACGAAAATTAATAAATAGTCATAGTATTCAGAAAAAAATAAAAGCAAGTTACATTACACTTCCATTTCTTGAATTTTATATAAGCTACTAGTACGCTCAAAAGTCCATATTTAAAAATTTAACATTACCTGACAATCAGAATTTTGTAATTCCAATTTAATGATTCTGAATCTCAAATGCACAACATTGCCTCTTACGAGTATACGCAGCATCTTCGGTAAATTAATTTTAATAATTTAATACGGAAGCGAACGGGGAGAAATGAGTATTTTCCTTATCGTCCCGGCACGTCATTAGGTAGTATTCTGTTTGTAACCTGTACACAAAATCATATCCCATTTAAATTCTACAGACATCCCTAATAGCCTAACCCTTGCACAGCTGCGAGAGGGTTGGACTTTCAAAATTTTAAATTAGTACGTACGTAGGCAACTCCAGCTGATTACGTCAGGGTGCCACTTTATTATATTGAATTTAAAATAAATTGAAGTAATAAACATGAAGTTACCATATAGAAAATAACATTAGACAGACTTACAAACGATATTACCTATATTGATAAAAACCATAACAGAGATTGACAGGTAGTACTCGTACACAGCCAGCTTCTATAAGTAGAAGCATGAATTTTTGCTCAGAAGTTTCTTATACGACAAAGGATAGGTCAGTCAACAGATTTTTTGATATTTTATCTCTTATTGTATAAGACTACATGATTATACTTTTATTATTTTCAGTGACTGACATTTTCTAAGTAGGTACAGATAATAATACGGCGACTTACTTCGTGAAAAACTCCTCTGTCATTGATATTCAACTCAAACATGATTGTCATGAGTCGATTTTTTCCCAAGAAAAGTTTCAAATAATCCTGATCCATCGTTACATAAAACTTGTAAGTTGTTCGCGTCTCGTCGGATAATCGAGTTTATACTTCAGGGGCTGCCATCAATCATTTATTCCTCGGCCGCGGATCCGTCCTGCTCTACGCGGAAAAACTTTAAAGTGCTCGCGTAACTGTGACGTATCGTACTTGCTCATTTGCTTGACCTACTTGCGCGATTATACTTGCGTAGTAAGCATCTTACGTACCTTAGATGTGATTATATGTACGGCTGAGACGGATAAATTAATCAGTCATAAATCAACTCCGTTATCATAACTACGCTGTACATTTAACAAAACGATTATGTTTTTACAAAGTGTGTATTAGTATAGGGGAAGTAACCATACAAGCAACGTGTTGTTCTCGTGTTTTTTTTTTCTACGGAGGTCAGAAGTCTTCGAGCACGAGTCCGACACGCACTTGATACAGGCTTAGCGAACATCCACAGATGCACATCGTCAGTATTGTGGAGTTCCGAAATCACATTGATTTTATTACAACCTCCACGGTAACTAGTATGCGAGACAGACAGGCAGGTATTTTAAAAGTAGTGATGTATTTGAATTAAAAATAACGACTGTCACGAACGTTCTAATTTTGTGAATAGAAATTAGTCTTTAGTCAGCCTGCGAATGGAAAACATATCCAATACTTCGATATTTTGTCGTGAGGCCCTCAGTATCTCATTTTAATTAAACGAAAAAAGTAGTTACTCTACACGACGGTATAATGCGCTTACAGCCTTTTTCCCAAGCTGGTTTTAGAGACAAGCAATTTCATAGTGACACGTAGTAGGTAGAGACTACTGCAAAGCAAAAAAATTAAGTACAGCTACATATTTTTCTTCTCCGTTCGATAATATACAAACGTAGTAACTCTATACAACGCTAAAATGCGCTTACTGCCTTATTTCCCAAGCTGGTTTTAGAAAGTTGTAAAAATGAAATGTCTATACATTGATTATAAATCAAAAAATTAAGTGGATAGAACTATTTGCAGGTTACATATATCTTTTGTATGTTTGTATGTGTCATTGCGGCTAAATCACGTCGAAACGGCTAAACGGCTTTCATAAATTTTTTTGGTACACGGGAAGCTTGGCATCCACAGATGGTTATAGGTTAGAGCATTATGACTTTATTTCTTCCGCGAACGAAGTTACGGGGACCATCTAGTTTATAATATTTTTAAGCACAGTATTCAAAGAGAAATCGAATCGAGACGTCAAAAAACCTAATCTTAAAAAATACGATTGAGCAGAAAAATATTATATTTGGCAAGAAATTATTCAATCAAAAACCTTTTTTCAACTCAGTCTATACAACAATTGTTATTCTGGAGTCGATGTCATCCGTGTAACAATTAACTTACTAAAATCGTCAACAAATATATAAATAAATATTACGGGACAATTTTACACAAATCGAACTAGTCCCATGGTAAAGCTCAATAAGGCTTGTGTTATGGGTACTAGACGACGATATATTTAATAGATATATTTAACGATATATTTATCATCACACAAATATTTACCCTTACCGGGATTTGAACCCAGGACCTCAGCTTCGCAGGCAACGTTACTCCCACTGAGCCAAACCGGTCCTCAAAAGACAATGAAATAGAAGGCAATTTTTTTAGGTGTACAAACAGCAACACACTTTAAGTGACCATCTGTAGGTCTTATGTCGATGTCAATAAGGTTTACCAATGGTCACTTAAATGTGTGGCTGATGGTACCGACTACAAGATAACATTATTTTTATATATTTTTTAAATTAAGTTGAAAATAGGTTAATTAAAACTAAATTGAAAGAAATTAAGTACTTTACTTTTTTACTTTTTAATTATTTTTTTGTAGTCAGTTTTTTGTTTAATTAAAAAAATATTCTTCTCACTTTTTAGTGAATCGTTCCGTAAAACTTCATCTCGGGACGATTCCGAGAAGCCCAAACACGTCCAAAATACATTGTTTTATTACGGAGATCCGGTGCCTACCTTCCGGCCCCATCATCACAGTTCCATGTTACCATTCTCATCAGGAGCATTTAAAATCGTGACTATAAATCGCTTAGCTAACTAAATTGATCTATCTTATCGCCACCCGTAAATCGTATCCATGAGGAGTTCCGGTGGCCTTCTGTGGTCTTCTTCATTAGTTCCACTTCATCAATTTATATTTTTTGAATGCAAATGCTTTATTTGTTTCTTAAAATACAGGAATCGCTATACTACTGCCTATAAAATTTGCGGGATCCATTAGATCCTAATTTGGTGACAATGAGACCACCTCAGGAGTATACTCTTTCGAAGAAAAAATGAATTTTGAAAATTGGTTGAAAATTGCCAGAAAAATCGGTGAACATGTATAAAAAAAATTAGAAGGCACCTTCGTTCGCGGAGGAGAAAAAGTCATAACCCCTCTTTCTTTCTACAGCGTAGTCGGGTTAAAAATATCCTATAACCAACTTTAGATACCCAGCTACCCGTATACCAAAAATAATTGAAATCTGTTAAGTGATTTGGCGTGATGAGTAATGGGCGCACAGTGGATGCAATATGGTGACGAAAGCATAAGATGGAGAAGACTTTTATTGCATTTCGAGTAACATTTAAGTATGCAGGGTTTGTATATATTGCATCCACTGCCCGCCCTTTAGTGATGGGGCTACAATGACACATACAAACATACAAAAAATAAAAAAATAATATTTTTCGATTTAGTTAGGTAACCTCCGAATAATCGCTAACAATACTTTTTTCGAAAATATCTTCAATTTACAGACATTAAATTTTTTACAACATTATAATAATATAGATATACAGTGGAGCATAAAATTTCCTCCTTTTTAACCGACTTCAAAAATGGAGGAGGTTCTCAATTCGTAGGAGTCTTTTTTTTTCTCTTATGCCACCGAAGTTGCGCGCACCTTCTGTTTTGTACGATATAATAGTAAGGATGATATACTCTTGACGATATCTGCACTTTTGCTTTGAAGACGAAATGGAGGTTGCGTTCATGAAAGAAAGGAAAAATCTAATTTAACATTATGTACGCTTCGTCATTTACAACCACTGCTGAACATAGTTCTCCTCGGAAGACTTCTGAAACTAACGATCGCACACCTAAAAACCCTGCACGCAAAGAGGTGTGGGAAGTTGCAAAAAGTTTAGACGTAAAAAATAGTGCTAAAAGAGTTACTCGTTTTTATAAGGTTATAAATACAAAACGCATCGCCAAAAAAGTTTCCATACGAAGTTGCGTTAACATTTTTAAAAGGATACGGCTCAAACACAAATTTGAATTATCTCTAACCTGCTTATGGACGTAGTCTGATACCAATCCATTTGGACTCTGTACACTTACCGACATTTCGAAAAAAAAAAAACACACCAAACATCCGAAGGCGGCTCGCGGCACGCACGGGTTATTGAAGTACTCCTCTGATGAGTTAGCTAATTAAATTTCCTCTATAGATATACATCGCTTAAATAGACGTAGGCCGCACTCTTAGGTACTTCGGCAGAAGTTTAATCGAATCGCAGCGTCCGCAGTCCACGGTACCAAGTTTGCTCTCGCTGACAAATTAGCCACTTAATCTTGCAATGCCCGAGGCGCGTATACGTAAAGAACTCAGACTTTAATTCCTTTTGCGTCTCGTTTTGACGTTTTCTTTCTTGTTTACACTTTGCTGTGATTTTTTTGCACCACTGTCCCTAACTAGCGGCCGGCAACGAGTTAGCTTTATGTTTAACATCCTTTGAGTTGAGTTTAATATAAAATAATTGAGTAAGGTTTTGTAGGAGAATGTTTACAACATTGAACTAAGAAAATTAAAAAGAAGCGTTTGGGTTTGTGGTTATAATCGTGTTTATATTATTAGTATTAGATATTAGTAACTGCAGTAAATAATGTTTTTTTCATTACACTTGTTCGTAAACGGTGTCATTACACGCAAGCAAAACGAGCGACAAGGTCTTAATTAAAACCGTGGGCTTTTTATTTATCCATGAACGCCAAATTTTTTGACTGCATTCACTACTCTAATATGTCAGGTTTAGAACGGAACCGAACGGAATTAGTCAAAATCAGCAAATTTGAATTATACATAATGTAATATCAATAAATGCACGCCGACACTATAGTTAAATACGTTAAAATAGCTTGTCTATACTATTTTACAATTATTAATTTACGTAAAAGATTATATACAACAAAATTTAAAAATGGTTTCGGAACGAAACCTTTGTTGGACGAATGAAAAAAAAAACTGTGTTTATGTTATCTATGGAATGAGATTCTGCCAATCACGAAATGACACTTTATGACACAATGTTGCGCCTTGTGACACTTGAAAGTAACAATATTTTTCGGACTTAATGATTTATTAGTTTCCTTACAAGTGTGGTGAAAAACATTGTGTGTTACTCGGGCGGTACCGGAATTACAAACTCGTAATAAATGTAATTCCTTCTCTACCGCCCACGGTGCACAATGTACTATTTTTTTCCTCTTACGAACTTCCTTATGTTTGTGAGAACGTAAATATATATACGTAAATATCTTTCAGCTAGCTGTAATATATTACATTAAACTTAAAAGATTTGTACTTGAGCAGTTGCTTCGAACCAGTTATTTCTTAGACTTTGGCACTCTGATACAACCTCATACTTTCTACCCCGGTGTTCGAAATTTGTTTTACAGGTCTGTAATACTATCAGTAAATAAAACAGTACATCAAACGTATATAGCCTTATTAACCACATTAAAATACACGATATTATTTTGAAGCAAGGACTACTAAAAAAAAAGTTGACGGTGTCTCCACATCAATCTTGTTATTACGTAGGAATTTAGTTTTACCCAGTCGAAGGTTATGATTGTTTTTAAGCTGCTACCTACATAAAGATTACATTTACAGAGTAAACAAGACAAGGCCACAACACACATTAAACATCAGTACTTCAACAGGTTATAATGTGTTGATTCTACTACAAGAAATGACCTAAAGAAAATATTTGCTCATAGGCACACTAGAAAGTGCCCGCTTACTTAGTGCCGCGCAAAGGAAAACGTCGGGTTTTTATATATATTAAGATTGACATCCTTATCCTTACTATATTATAAACGTGAAAGTATGTATGTACGTTCCACTTAATCTCAAAAATTACTGGACGATTTTTTATGAAACTTTCCAGTTATGTACCTACCTAATATATCAAAATAGGACACTGGCTATAGAGTATGTCAATTTTCATCCCTTTTAGGGACGAAAAAGGGGATGAAAATTTTTATGAACAGTAAATATTATTTTACGCTAGGAAGTTGAAATCAACATAATATGTTATAATAAATATTACTATTATTAATAATATACTAATATTATACATGCGAAAGTGTGTCTGTCTGTCTATCTGTCTGTTACCTCTTCACGCTTAAACTGCAAAACTGATTTGGATGAAACTTGGTATGGAGATATTTTGAGTCCCGGGAGGGATAGGCTACTTTTTATTCCAGAAAAATACCCTTATCCGCGATAAACGAATTTATGGCGGACAAAGTCGCGGGCAGAAGCTAGTATAATATAATTATCATTTTATGTAATGATTATTTAATTGAATAAAATTTAGTATAACATACATTAAGTATAATTCATATTTCTAATAATGAACATATGATATAACATACTTTTTACATATTAATATGTAATATAACTATAATTTTATATGATGATCATTTCATTAAATAATATTTAGTAGTAACATACTTTAAGTAAAATGCATATTTTCTAATATTAACATATATGAAAATGTTCATCCGACCTAATGTACATTTCTTATAACCACTTTTGAAATAATGCATTCTACTGGCTCACATTTCTCAGTATCAAAAGAATACCTTTAAGCCATTTCGACTATATCCTGCTTGAGTTCGTTAGTTACCTTGCGTCTCTCAAAGCGGAAATAGAAGCTTAGGTTTGTATTGTAACCATGAATAAAGGAGCGAGCTAAGCGTCAAAATTGGTCAAAAACCGAAAAATGTAGGTTAGGTTAGGTTTGTATTGTGAATATATATAATGCTTGCATGCTTTGACGTGTAATCAGAAACAAGTTTACATTAAAGTAATGTTTATGTCAAATTAAGTTGACTAGTCACTTTATTATATCACATGATCGTTATAATAAACGAGCGCTATACCATATGATCGTTATAATAAATAATCGTTATACCATATGATCGTTATAATGAACAAGCGTTATACCTTATACCATTTGATGGGTATAATAAAAAAGCGATTTACCATGTGATGGTTATAATAAATAAGCGTTACATCAAACGATAAATATAAGAAATAACAAGTAATATTTTTTTTAATTATACCAAATGTTTATTATATGCAATGAGTTATTTATTATTATTATTAAATATGAGTGATCATATCCTTTGAAGTTATATCAAATGTTGTTATACTGAATGGAAATATATTTGATATTTTGATACCGATCATTACACACCCGATGATGATGTATGGTTTTGAATATGCCTTTTTAGCCCTATCACGAAACACGCTGTCGCTGTACTGAGGGCCGTTCAACAAACTAGCGCGGCAAAATGATGACGGCACTCGTCTTCTTCATCCCCTTCAAAACCATAGATCATCATCATCATCATCATCATCATCATCATCATCATCATCATCATCATTATCATCATCATCATCATCATCATCATTTCAGCCATAGAATGTCTTTGTACACAAGCCTCCTCAATAGACAACCACATGGGCCGGATAGAGGCGAACCGCATCCGGCGAGTCCCCGCAACCATAGGTCATCAGATCACCATAGATTTGCATATTGAATACGCCAAGGTTAATATATCATGTTTATTCGTATTATGCTGTTATGTTTTACTGATGATTTTACCTATATGCCGAACTGTTGACCACAGCTGAGGACTGTGTCATCGGAGGGTTGACAAGGACAGTACAGCAGACATGTTTATTTATAGCAAATAACCTAGTTCACAACAAGGCCCCTTTAAGGGCAAAGTCTGGAGATCGAACTAATTTACCCGTCTGTGATCGACTATGGCCTCATAAAATTATTTTCTAAGTTGTTAATTGAAAGTTAGCTTTCGAAGTAGCTTTTAAGTAAGTGTTTTTTTTGAGGTTATACGGTAAAAGTTGTAAATTAGTACACTGTTTCATATCCATGTCAGAGGGACGCAGCGAACCGATGGTTTATATACTCAGTGGCGTTTCAGGACCATGACGAGAAAAGAAAGCTGCTAAATTTGATTTGGAGTCCGCCCGACGCAGGATGAGGCGCTTTGATGTGGCGTGCGCGCCGCCGCGCCCCCGCCGCCCTTTTAGTAATGGCGCGCACTTACACAGAAACTCTACCGTAATTTAATTTTTATGATAGCGCATTGTAAGTGTCCCGGAGAGAGTTTTATTTTGATTTGTCCTTTCACTTAGGAGAGGCACTTCACCGAACGAATAGGTACCGATAAAATACCTAGTCATTTCTACGGAGTTGGAAAGCAGTAAAAATAAAATTGACATTTATATTAAAGAGAGATTAATCTCGCGTCCTGGCGATAAACTTTATTTGGAGAGCGTTTGATTCGATCAAGACGTCAAGCAACGCTCTGGAGTATGGAAATGAACTAGGCAAATCTTGATTCAAACAAGAAAATAGCTTCAAAAGGTCTTGAAAGTTTAATGGAATCGAACAAGGCCGGAGCGAAGTCGTCGGAAGTTTGCGCGGGTGACAAATTGGGCACTTGACCCGCGCGAGCCTCCGAGTGCTTGTTTCTGGAGGACCGTAATAAGTTTAACTTAAAGTAAACTATGTTCCATTCCCTCTAATTTGCCCTCCTGTCCTGGGCCGCTGTTGGGAAACTCTTTGCAGTTTCTAATTAACATTTCCGATTTTCTCCTGAAATTCGATATGACAATGAAATCACCGAGCGCTTTTGTAAGGAAGTTTGCAACTTTGGTCCACGAATTGTATACATTTTGCAGTAAAGTAATTTGGAACTACTGCTAATGCATTTTCAATTTTGCATCAAATGTTGGACTTACGTAACGTCACTAGTGCTTATAATACATGTTTCCTTAGCTCCGTTACACAGAGAATATAGGCGGACCATCTTCTTGCATTTTCTAGATTAAATAGTTGACTGATATTGAACGTTGCCAACAATTTTTTTCGGTAATATTTAATAAACATTATAGCAGAATATCGTCATTAAGTGAATAATATCGTTTCGAACAAGCAATTACGCCGTTAGCCGACACAACGGAGCCTGTTTCTGTTTACCGCACTTGCGGATGCAATATTATTTTGCAAGACTCGGCGCCCGACTACCTCTCCTTGCTTGAAAATTGAAACCTCCCCGGAGATCCGCCGTAATTTAATTTTTATGATGCCGTATTGTTAGAGCTTCCGGAAGCGTTGTTTGCAATTAAAACTCAAACGGCATCATCTCTCCGTATTATTAGAATGTTCTTGTTTACCGTAAACACAGGTAAACCTGTGTCGGTGTTTGTGAATGCAATTTTGGAGATATTTCATAAAATATGGTATCTGGGCGGCGTATATTATACCAAGTATTGGGAATTAGTACATATTTATTTAAACTTGATTGCACAGTGCAAAATGGTCCTAATGGCGATCTTAATGCCTTAAGACATTCTCTACTAGTCAACCATAGGGCCAAACAGAAACTAGCAGTTGATACAGGATCATTAAAGTTGAAAAGGAAAAAAAACAAAGAATATAAACACAAATCCATGAATTGCATATAATATACTTATTATGTACATACATATTATACTACAATACACCTACATAAATACAATACAATTACAAAGTATATGTACATACCCTAACAATTGGAACCTCAAGGAGTACATTGTCAGTGTTTATTTTTCATAGTAAATGTGCGTCTTTATGTTTGTATGGCTTCATTCTAATGTCTCATATCGTTTCTACTTTTGTTGTCACCTATTAATAGGGTACATGCATGAATTTTCTTTATCACTTTTCTTAACTAAATATCAAAATACCGTATAAATGATTTCAAAATCTGAAATTAAAATTTAAATCGGCCAAGAAACACGCAAGATATAGGCATTTTAAACTGCTAATTAGACGGCGATTTGACAGAGAGGTCCGACATGGACTGTTACGTCATAGTCTACGCCGGCCATATAAACTCCATATTAAATTCCGTTTTGCTAGAAAAAGATAGAATGAAATGTTTGATGGCTTATATCTTGGTTATTTTTATAGTTATTCGAAAAATTATTTTTGTCATTTTTCTTAAACGGAATGTACGAAATTAAGAGATTATGCATAGGCATAAATGCATACCTATGCATAATCTCTTTCCATGATACCACAACTAATTCATACTAATGATATTATAAATGCGAAAGTACCTCTGTAGTTACCTCCTCACGCACGGTTTAACCGCTGAACCAAGTTAGATGAAATTTGGTATGGAAGTTGTTTGAGATTCTAGAAAGGGAATCATCATCTTCATTATTATTTCAGCCATAGGACATCCACTGCTGGACACAGGCCTCCTCAATAGATTTCCACATGGGCTGGATAGAGGCGACCCGCGTCCAGCGAGTCCCCGCAATCCTAACCTGGTCGTCCGTCCACCTTGCAGATGGCCTTCCCACGCTGCGCTTGCCGGTACGCGGTTTCCACTCGAAAACTTTCTGCCCCCAACGGCCATCTGTTCTTCAAACTATGTGCCCTGCCCACGGCCACTACAGTTTGTTTACCCTGTTTGCTATGTCGGTGACCTTAGTTCGTCTACGAATCACCATTATCTGATTCGATCTCGTAGAGAGATCCCGAGCATAGCCCATTCCATAGCTCGCTGAGTGACTGTGAGAGGCCCATAATTAGAGACCACGTTTCAGCTCCATAGGTCATCACCGGTAATACGCACCAGTTGAAGACTTTCGTCTTCAAGCGCTGAGGTATCCTGGGCCCATCCGATTGGATTGGATACGTCGATTGATCTCTTTCTCGAAGTTGGACCTGCCTCACTGGATTGTTTGCAAAAAGGCTTAGGATAGTTTTTATCCCGGAAAAACCACGGTTCCCAAGGGATAAATAAAATAGTAGGCCATGCGGGCAAAGCAGTGCGATAATCCTATTGTACATATAAAAAGAGATGCAAAGTTTTGCCAGCATATAAACTCGCGATCTGTATAATTTGAAGTGAGTATGTACACAGCGCGCACTAGGTATTTATTTTTATAATTACCTGCATCAGATGAGGGTTATTCTGTAATGTAATTGAATTAAATAACACTATAATATAATGACAGCTTTATTAGACTATCGTAGGAAATATACGTATGCATTCGTTCACTCCAGGCGGACTCTTAGCTCAGTCTCCGATTGTATCGTAGTTTCTATTAGCACGCGCACCGCATGTTTGGTAACAAGCCACTAACTACATATTAATACGTAAACTTTTAACCGCCACTCAAAGTTTGCTCGGTCGCGATCAAATCCGACATTGTCGTGCGTGGAGTGGCGGAGCTACTCGATTCCACGATACTCGTCCCGTGCGGAAACCCCTCAAGTGCTCATAAAACACTCATGCGAGTTAGTTGACTATTCAAGATCTGTCTTACTTCTTTATGTTATATGCATTTTGCGGATACTTTCATCATACGCTTGTTGAGGAAGTTTATTGGGCTTTTTATTATGGACGTTTATAGCTTGACAGTAAAAGGGGTTTTTATGGGTCAAAGTTGTATATTGTACAATTGTCATCCGATTAGATAAAATGTCGCTTGCTGAATGTATTAAGGCGTCATAATATGTTCTGGATCGTTTTTGCGTTAATCAAGCGTGTAAATGGATAAATTTAAACCAATTAAAAATTAATTATTTTAGAATTTAAAATTTGGTATATCGTTCAAGATGGACGATGGACAAGTTTTGGCTACGTTTTAAAAATATATTGTAAGGTTTTTATATATTCTGGATATATCTGTGACATATTTCAGTATATATTTGCATGCGGAAAGAAATCGTCTAGATTAAAAAGAAAAAATGGAAAAAAATTGAGTTGCAGACATATTACCTACACCGTATTTACACAACAAGAATAAGATGCAATTTCACAAACTACTAGTCCGAAATATACACTACATTGATTTATAATTAACTACAACCACTGTTTTGAAGTACCCTTATCTTCAAAGTTAGATTAAAGGAAAGTTCGCCAGTCAACTTAGTTGAGTAACCAACAACTACAGCTAAAAAATCCAGCAGTATAAATTTAAATAAAGTTTTGTGTAAATTGACTGTTTTATATTCCCGCTGTTTTAAGCCGTTCAATATATTAATACAATTATTGTTGAGTAGGAATGATATGTGCCGTGCCATACAGCCATGATATTGATAACTATTTAGTAAATTTGGTGCAAATTAACGATGTACCTAATGATATCGAGAGCGATGACATTTATTTATTTATTTATTTAAAAAGTCAGCCACATTGTATATATTATAACATTTACATTAATTGTATTATTTGCGCGTCAAGCATACTTCAATATATATGGATCATATCTAGTGATGTGCCGATGAAGAGAATATTCTCTAATTGTACAAGGAAAACAAACTAATGCCACACACATTTTTCACTTTTATGGGACTTTAAAGTAAAAAAAACAGACTATTGCATTTTTAAATCTCGTTCAAATAGGGAGATATCTCTAAAAAATAACTGCTCATCATCACATGAGGAGGCTTTGGTAATAAAGTGTACCTAATTTTAACTGTCATTCGCGGACCTTGAGAATCGGGAGTAATAAAATGATTTTGATTGATGACTGATGTCTATGATTATCTTATTCATAGACTCGTCCTCTTGGTGTCTCACTTTATAATTTGTTTAGAACAAGACATTAGCACCATGACCGTTGAATGAGTGCAGGACCGGTCGTTGTTGAGATCCTTGCGTGACCAATGTCCTAACAACTAACTTTGCTTTTGGAACTATAGTTACCTGTCATTAATCATTATCCATATTGAAATATAAATCCAAAATTTCAACCGAGTGAGTGAATGGCTCAGAAGCCTACCAATATGAACGTGTTTTAGGAAACGAAGATGATAATGGAAAAAGGGAAACCACTCATCTTTAGATCAATACAGTCGGTTTGACTTGACGGGCTAGTCTCAGGGTGCGGACCAGTGTCTCAGAGAAACGAGTGTAAGACCGGTGAGGAGGCATCTCAAGCGGTGCTGGCTCAAGGGGGAAGAGAGGGAGTCACACTCACGCTCACTTGTCGGTCCACTAAGGTTGGTAGAACCTGATTAATATAAGAATAAAACCACTGACCTTCGGATAGATATAGTCGGTCTGGCTCGACTGGCTGGTCACAGGGTGCGGGCCGGTGCCTCAGGGTGACGTGTAGCGAAGGCCCGCGTGGAGGCACCTCGGGCGGCGCTGGCTCAGGAGGGGAGTCGCACTCGCGTTCACTTGTTTGCCCACTGGGGTTGGTAGGACCTGGAACATGGAACGGGAAATTTACTGTCAAAAACATACACAAAGACAAGTGCTGGCTAACTGAATAATATCCATCACAAACTCATGGACAGAAAAAGAGCTGTTGTGATACTCATTACGATATGGTCCAAAAGTAGCAGCGAACAGGACAAATGTTAAGAAATAAGCATTTATAAATTCCTATAGCCAGTTTTGAATCATCATTATAAATGCAATTAACAAAAAAATAAAACCGACTCCAAAAAAAATCTAAAAAGTTAAAAAATAACGCCATAATTCATTTTCTTCAATTTACTTATAAGTAACCGTTTGTATACTTAATCTATACAGTATATATAATTAATGTTATTTTGGCGTCAGTACCATATAAAGAATGTGTAAAATATTGAAAATTGACGATTCTAGTAAGTTGTGACAGGATGGCGCCGACTCCAAAATAACATTAATTGTATATACTGTGTAGATTGAGTATACAAACGGTTACTTGTAAGTAAATTGAAGAAACTGAATTATGGCGTTATTTTTTTACTTTTTAGTCTTTTTTTGGAGTCGGTTTTATTTTTTTGTTAAAAAGTTTGTTTATTTTACACTTTTTAGTTACTTGCTACTTAAAAGTGTATCTTGTGACGATTCGAACAAGCCCAAACACGGCTAGGATACATTATTTTATTACATGGATCTGGTGCCCACCTTCCGGCTCCATCATCAAATCAATTCGATGGACCATTCTCATCAGGAACATTTAAGTTTGTGACTATTAACGTGCTTTTAGCTAAATTAATCAAGATATCTTATCGCCACCCGTAAATCATTTATCATTGACGAGTTCCTATGGCATTCTGTGGTCTTCTTCATCAGTTCCACTTCGTCAATTTACACTTTCTGAATGAAAATGCTTATTATGTTTCTTATAATACCAAAATCGCCATATGTATACCTACAATATTTGAGGAGTTCCTTCAATTCCTCGTGGATTGCATCATCAAATCTTCACCAAAATTATATGGGACCAACTTGGAAGTAACTCCTATAAAACAAAAAAAAAATTGAAATCGGTCAAATAGTCTTCGAGTAATCGGTGAACATCCATAAAAAATAATAATAAAAAATAAAACATTCCGTCGAATTGAGAACCTCCTCCTTTTTTTGGAAGTCGGTTAAAAATTGCGCATCCATGTTGTTTTTGAAGCAAACTATAAACAAACCCAGAACAGATATAGTCCCCTCGATACGATCAGCGTAATGACAAGAACAAGATGTGAAAATCATACAAATTTGTACCTTTTTATTTACACGTAGCAACCGATCAAAGTAGTTTTTTTACAGAAATTCAATATACTTACGTCTGAAAGTGATATTTATAAAGCGGGTGATCCCTTTATCATCATTCTAAGTTAACAGCACAGCATATACAAAAATATGAATGAACAGATACTCGTCGATGTCTGCATGCCTAAGCCACGTGCGTCAGAGCAACTATGCCAGGCATCCTTATCAAAGGCGTGCACCACCTTCGGTATCGCGCCTGTAACAGCACCGACAGAATGCCTAACTGGAATAACTGAAACGGAATCTGAAACAGCCGAATATTGCCGTGCGCAGTTTGTATGTCAAATGGCTTTTCTTATCTTGTTATATTTTTACCTACTTACGGAAATAAACCCTAAAACCCTCAATAAAGAGGAGAGTATAATATTAGGGTTCTATGTTTTTTATAAAAGGTCTTTAGATTAGAATAAAGACCACAAAAAATATAAACTTTAATATTTTCCTAGCCTGTATTAATCTCCATCTTTTCCAAAGTAATGTGTCGCTTCCAAGTTTATATTTGTCAAATGTCTTGTAATGCATATGCTTATTATATTGCAATTAAAAATGCATTTTTACAAAAAATTTTGGTTTTATGCGTCAAGATCACGCGGTGGTTATGGTTGCCGTTTAGTTTAAGTGCGTTTTATAACAGTATCCAAAATTGTTAACACATTCAGGAAATCACCTTAACTTTAAATGTGAATTTAAACTCACGGGAAATTTGGAGCACGCACCGCTTTCTCCTGCACTCACTCAGTTCCAAGGTCGGCTTGGTCTGCAATCTACTTCGTATGTATAGCTCTAATTAAAAACAAAAAAAATATTTATTTCTCACGAAATTACCATTTTCATGACGGTGCCGAGCGTTGTTTTCGTGCGCAAAGTCATCGGGCCGGCGCGTGCGCCGCGAAAGCGTCCAACCAGCCTCCGGGGCAAACATCTCCTCACCTATATTGACATTATTATTAATGTAACATACAACATAGATATATTAAGCAAACTTGCAAGTAAGTACTGTACGTATCTGATAAAGAATGTATGTCATTTTTCTAAAATAAAACGTCATATTGTCTAAATTGATATGTTACTACTAAATACAAGAATTATTCTTGAGTTTTTTACCTACCACCTAATACAGATATATAGTGGTGCGCGAGCTCTGGTGATTCGATGATCAATTTTACTATAACCTACTTCAGACAAGCCCATTATTTTCGGTAAAAAATTAGATATACATATGGTTGGATCAACTTTTTCTTGTTGTTATTCTGTCCAGTAACTCAGGAGACAAAAATGTTAATAACCTAACCTATTAACAGACTGACGAGATAGGCCCTTGAAAATGAACCCATATCATATCGTGTAGAAAAACCGGCCAAGATCATGTTGGACCATGCTCAGTGTAGGGTTGCGCTGCCTTTCATACAAAAAATGCACTACAGATGATAAAAATACGATATGGAAAAATGCACTAGCAAAAAGCGATTCCCCACGGCACTTACGTCTTTTCGCTGAGAAATGCAGTTTTTTGGCAATAACTCAAAAACAGTATATCGGATCATATTTGAAACAATTTTCGTTGAAAGTATTTATTAAGTTAAATCTTTGTAATTTTTTGGACATATCGTTTAGTAAATAGAGGGAGGACACAATTTATGCCTCTTTTGGAGCGATTATTTCCAAAAGTAGTCACTTAATCAATTATTTTTAGAAACTTCAAGTTATGTTTAAAAGAACTGTCGAAATATGTGCCACACATTGATATTTGCTGATTTTTTTTGCAGTTTTTGCTATATGTATGGCGTGTCCCTTCTAGAAATATTTTTTTTTTGTTATTTAACTATCAAATTAAGTAGCGGCTTATACAAGGCACCTAAACTCCAAATTTCATCAATATACATGTAGTAGTTTTCGAGTAAAATGCCTGTGACATACGGACAGACGGACGGACGGACGAACGGACGGACATGACGAAACTATAAGGGTTCCGTTTTTGCCATTTTGGCTAAGGAACCCTAAAAAGGTACTTCTGCTTGTAATACAAGTTACAAGGCTACGAATTTGTTTTCGTAGTTATTAAGAGTGTCTCAGGAGACGTAATCATGGCTTCGAGGTACAGAAAAAAAGTTAAGTCAAAATTTTCATCTGCTATTTTCTCACCCTTCGATCGGTAGGGGTGTTACCCATTTCGCTACATGCCTGCTACAGACTACATAGCACACGTAGCGTTGATGGGCGTTAAAAGGGTTAAAACGGATATTTTCTTCAAATTGAAATGAGACCATCATAAATATTAATAGTGGTTGGCCTGCGAACTATAAAAAAACGCTAATTACGAGTAATATATACAGGATATCCATTTGGCACAAAGGAACGTTAGTTTAAAACGCTAGTAGTACCTACTTAGTTTAAAGCGGCAGTTCTTAAAAATATTTCCAGGGTGAGGCAGTACTGACAACATATTTTTTTGTAGGGAATGAGGTTTTTTTTTCGGAAATGTATTGTGTGTAGTATCAATCAAATGAAAGGGTTTCATGAACTGGTTCCTTTCATTTGATACCACACAAAATAGGTGTCCGAAAAACATCAAATCCCTTACAAAAAATTGATAATAACTGCCTCCCACCCCGTGAATATTTTTAAGAATTGCCGCCTAAAATGATCGATGAACCTAAAGTACCTGTGTAAACCAAACGGCTATACTGTACATCGATTTGCGGTTTTCTATAAATAATTCCTTTTTACACCGTCTCCTTGCCGCACTGTGACCCGTATCATTTGACGTATTTACATATCTACCCTTAGAGTTCCTGTTCCTCCGGAGATACCTCCGGCTTGTGGACTCGCGGGGGAACGGCGAGGCCTGTCGCTGCGGGCTGCTGACGTAGTGCGGTGGCTCCTCGCCATTATCTAACCCGTAAATATGCTTTTCATCTGTTTCACGATGTATTAACATACCTTTAGAGTTCCTGTTCCTTCGGAAATACCTCCGGCTGGTGGACTCGTGGGGGAACGGCGAGGCCTGTCGCTGCGGGCTGCTAACGTAGCGCGGCTGCTCTTCGCCGCACTCCGACCCGTAAATGCGCCGTTGCTCATCTGTTAAACAAAAGCGTATTTGAATATCTTTGAACAACTTATAATTTAGCATATTCAGATGTATTCTGTAGCAAAATATGTCTACCTACACACGCAAGCTAGCTACTCAGTTCATTACCAAAATATTTCTGAAAAATCAAGATATCATCTTGGCTTCTATGTTTGGTATTTTCGTTACTGCGTTCATCATTTCGTTACATTCGTTGATCGTCACTGTATACATTATGTAGGTATCATTCGATATATTTTCTCTAACTGCAGGTTTATGCTTAGTCTAATTCCCTATTCGCTTTCATTTTTAACAATCTCATTGCTCGACTGTGCATTGCCTTAAGGCAGGAACATTAATATAGCTTATGAACTTATGATTTATACACATTCCTCGTAATGTTAACTCTTTGATACTGTATGATTTGGTTCCTGTTGTTGGCATCGCATACTCATTCGCGGGGTCTCAAAACAAAGCGAAACAATGTTATTTATTAGAGCCACATGTCTGTTGTTGGAAAATTTTCATCATTCCGCACAAGTAGGCCAGTATTAGGTAGGTGCAAAAGTTTCGAGTGAAAGTTAGGAATATATGAGGCGGTTTGTTTGGGGTAATTGTAAACAATAACAAACGAATGTAGACGGGAAGAGTTGAGCGGCGAAGCGAGTTGCTCGCCGCGGGCGCCGCCGCCGCGGCTGCCCCACTACTTCCACAAACAAACTGAACAAGCGAAAGCGATTCACACAGAACCCGAGTTTACTTCAGCAAATATTTTTCTAGGAAAATTTTGAGGCAACTATTATATTTAGGGGACATTGTTCGTCTATTTATACAGTCTTTAGGAGTATATCTTTGTGTAGTAGCAAAGAGCTGCCTCGGGCTGAACATTGTATCCATTCACGTTATATCCCATTTTCCTAAATAATCCTTTATAAAAAATAACAAATGATAAAAAAAGGTATTTACAGTGTTATTTCGCTTTCATACGTACTAGATAACGTAGAAGATTCTAATAACTCATCGAATATTCAATGCTATTTTTAACAGGTTTGCCTGCGTGGCGGTACGACTACGCATGACTAACGATGCGACCAGCGAATTCTCTCTTTATTGCGCGGTCGAGATACTCACCGCACAGCAGTTAGTTGGTATAACACGCAATGTATTAGGAATTCGCTTGCCGCGCCGCTGGTCACACATTGTCGAGGCCGGGCCCTTACGAGGATATTTTATCTATACTTGTACTTCGGAAGCCCATGTTTTGGCAGTAGGCCGGATTTCTATGTATGGAGATAAAGTTAAATATTTCATTAATGCGTTGCTCTATTGTCACGTGAAGGAAATACTAACAAACAGAGAAATCAACGACAAACACATGAAGTAAGAAAAATGGAGGATCTGCAAGTAGACCTTTCACTTTGCTATTTTTCCCTGAAATATAATAATAAAGAGGCACCCGACTAACAGAAACAACACGTCTCGGGGGTAACGGGGTATGCATAAAACTGTTAAAAGTTCCCGAGTAACGACCGAGTGGAATATGAATTTAGAAAAACCTCGACCAGATTGGGAAGTTTCGCGATACTTTACAAATTGTTCGCAATGTTATTATGGTTTCAGAGAAACATGAATAAATTCAAAATGGAGGGCGAACCGAGAAGCCACGGCGCGCATGGTTTATTGTATCCGTGTTTAAAAAGGAAAGTTTACAATGAAACGTCACAGAATATTTATGGAGGAGTTAAAATTTAAAATGGCGTAGGTTCTTTGTAAGTTAGGGGAAATGCAGTTAAAAGTGAAACTTTTCAGATACATTTTTGCAATTTTGTTTTATTATCAGTTTCACCTTTATAGTGCATTCCTTATTGGGTAGTTCTTTGATTACAAAAATACACATTCTTACAAAGTTTTAAGTTTTATGTTTTGCGCTACCTAATCGTTGTAAGCTCTTTCCTGACTACAGAGCTCATGTTACATCATAACAAATTGCTTTTACAAATTCACAAAGCTAAATTAGTGGGTGGAAATTATTGTAACACCGCATTTGAAATAATATTTTAGGGTTGAAAGGTAACATTATAAAAGTTAAGTTACTCCGCTTTAGCCTGAGGCTGGTGTATGAGCTAACCGTTTTAGTTGACTCAACGATTCTGCAAACTCAATTAACATTAGGCAGGTAGTTTCCCCGAAAGGTGCTTTATGTGGAATAGCATGAGTTGTGTTCTCATGATAGCGTCATCTAATAAAAAAGTAGGTTAGAATCGTCATCCAAATTTTGTTTCAATAGTTATTTAGTTACAGGTGGACCTAATAAACGCGTGTTAAAAAGAACAGACACGCATGCATTTAGTAGCTTACTGCTATCTATTTAGGTCATTATTACGAGCAGATCAACCGCCGTCATTTACATTCTCGTAATTTTGTTGATTGTTTTCGTATTTCATCATTCGCTTGTCCTTATCCCATTTACTTGGGGTCGGCGCAGCATGTTTTTTACTTCCATACCTCTCTATCACTTGTCATCTCGTCACTTACATTGATTGTTTTAATATGTAGGATTTTAATTAACTGGTGTAAACTGACAGGTGTCAACGTGAATATTTCGTTGTTTAGAAAGAATTTTACAAAAGTATACATTAAAATACGTGTAACCGGTGATATTATGGTAAGTTTTATTCATAACAAATACTGTACTTCTGCCATAATGAAGTAATCACGGTTGACGTGTGTCTGTAAACGTCAGTTTGCTCCAGCTAATAAAAAATCCTAATATCCGATTATGTTTATAATATCTTTAAATATTATTTACTTATTTTGTGTATTATTTTTCTTCCACAGGATTTAAAACTAAATTATATGTCACTCGTTAGCCGTCGTAATTTTATGGTAAACAAGGATTTGTGATAGCATTATGCTGGTGGAACAGCTAACATCGCTTGACAGAATTGCCAGATTTTACGGTACTGCTGTGGAACTTAGATGTCACAGATTAACTCTTCAAAACGGCGATTGGTTCCCTCATCACTGAGGCTCGTGGTCATATCCCCGGAAAAGTTTTTCTCTGATGATGCGTCGCCATCTTATTCTATCTGTTTTCAAGTGTAGAGCATCGTAGGTCCTCGCAAGTCTGGTATGTCCAACGTGCCGGGCTCCTGTTTCTTCGTCTCTTCTCTCCAATTTTCCCAGTGACCATCAACTTTTCTAGGTTGTTGTCTTCCCTGGCGATGAGGCCAAAGTATTCCAGTACTCGTACTCTACGTAAACAGACAGTGGACATTCAAGTTCGGATCTTTAGCTCGGATAGAATCGACATGTTAGTTTGGTGGGCATTCCACGGTATAAGTACCCAGCATTTTCCTCCAGACCCACATTTCAAAAGCATATCAATTCAGTTGCGGTCAGCCTTCTTTAGGGTGGATGTTTTAGCACCGCAGGTATATAGATATGAATAAAACGGGTGTATAAACTAAGTTTCTTTTGGTGCTCGTAGAAATATTTCTGTCCTTCCATATATTGTTCAGCTGCGACATGACATGACATCAATTGAGTTCTAAAAATATATACCAAATATTAATTAATCTGAATAAATACTTTGCACTGTACTTATTTTGTTTACACAAGATGTTCACTAATAACAAGAGTCCAATTAGAAATCAATTCAAGACTAAATGCCTTATTCTACAAAAACCTCTCAATTTGCTCGCAACTGATATTTCACTAAAGATTGTCAGACTGAAAAGAAACGAGTTTTTGCATAATACAATACCAATTCAATCCGAAAACAATAGAAGCTATTAATAGAATAAATCCACTCTGTGTGTATCTATTGCGGGCAAGAAAACCATTCACAACTACTGTATTTCTGAACCTCATGTTTTAAATTTGCATTTCTGTAGTGTAAACTTTATTCAATATTCATTATGGTTGCTTTTAGAATCGCATTTTTAGTGAAATACGAGGTACTAGAAATAAACGGCCGACTTACAGCCGGCATTTACAGGTAGACAATAAATACGAGTGGATGAAACAGTTGTGTTTCGTTAGATATGCCCCTTGTTTATTGGGGCGGCCCACCCGCTTCCTGCCACTTAAATATGAGAAATGATACGGGGAATAGAATTGTACACCAAATTAATGTTCTACAATCGAATTTACAATGGAAATACAAATTAATAATCAATGTTTATTCCCATGTCGTAAATATAAACGTTTCTATCCTTAAAGAAGAGTTGATTTATTTTGTATCCATACAAAAATTTGTACATAGTCAGCAGCTAATGACAAGTAGGTATAGTATTGACATATCTATTATAAGGGACTCATATTTTTTAAATTGATATTTTGTTTTTGGTTTAAAATGCAACAAAAGCGCATGTTTTAATTATCAAATTCAACTCAATTAGTTAAAAGCTGTGAAAAAAAATCACGATTTATGTGGAAACAGTTCTTTAGAAAACCTTGGTTAAACTTTGTGTTTGATTAACCAGTGCATGAAATGAAGATGAATTACCAAAAAGATAAAATTCAGTATAGTGCCAGTGAAGTCAAAACCTAAAATTATCTCAAATCATTACTAATTGAATGTTATATAAAATATCTTGTCATAAACTTCTCTTTTTATCGACCGCAGCCGTTTGTCTAAACAGCTAATTTTCTAAATTCTACATAGTGTTCTTATTATATTCCCTTGTTGTAATTCATGTGAATCTTTCATGAAATGAACTAGAAAGATTCACCCATGCTATACCTTATTGGTGCAGATATAAAATAACAATTTTCATGGCAAGAGATTCAATCCAGCGAGGGCTAGCTTCCCTTTCCCGTCTTAGCCACTGAAGATTAAATATGAAAATGTAATCGGCAAATTTAATTGAAGAAAGATATCATGTTTTGCTTGAAGGAAAAATAGGTTTCTTTATTAAAGTTCTTTAGAATCGTTTCCAGAATTTTGTAAGTTAAGCAACCCAATCTTCGAGAGTAAATTTACCCGCCCTGAAATAAGTTGCCGTAGGCTCCTGGTGACTACGTCCCAGCTAACCGGGTGACTGTAGGTGCTAGTTCGCATAATAACTTAAGTTCTAAGAAAAATCGAGCATTATACGAGTAGTGAATGAATCAAGCTGAGACCCAGCATTCATTTGCAAAGCGCCAAACTTTGACAAGTTAGGATGCATTTAAATGCCGAGCGAAGTCGCGGCGGCCGCCCTCGGAGAAATTTGCATTTTTCAGCCTTTTGTGTCTCAAAGTTGAACCCCGCAGTACTTTCAGCGCACCCTTACGTAAATGTACCTATTCTCTCTACCTTTACACCGATGATATTCCAAATTGTAAGATGCTTGCAGGGAAGTACACTTTTTAACTTTCAGCTGACATTTGTAGAAATGTAGGAAATCTATCTAACAATCATTAATATAATCCATGAACTTGTTAAAAATGTGACAGAAACATTTAAACAGTTACTTCAAAAAATCATATTTTAAGAATACTATGGCGCTTTCCATATTTATTTGATTCATGTTATCAGATTTGAATACAGTCTGGAGGTAAAAACATCATCATGAAAAAATCGTAATGCCTTCATAAAATATATTGAAAAGGTAATCGCTTCCTTTGGGGAGAATAACAGATTCTTTGCTCGGGCGATGAAAATGACCTGAATTAAGTTTTAACATTCAATCGCCGGGTGTTTACCCTCGAGAGCGATCGCTATCCGCCGCCGCGACCCAAATCCTGTTTCTGTTTTTATCAGCGAAATTACAATAATACATTTAACACCTACAAAAATAAAACATAAGGCAGCATTTAAGAGCTAGGCTATTTGTAAATACGTCCTACATTAGCCCCTTCATAAAAAATACTTATACTGTACTCGCTGGTATGGGATGATTCAAACTGTGTTTTGTCCATAATGACTGATTACTTAGATAATACAAATTCAGTTCATAAAAGTACGATTCAATTACTCTTAAATATCTCTTAAAAATTAAATTTGGTTCTAAAACTTCAATTTATCTTAATCCTTTAAAAGGCTTATTCACTCATTGTCTCGCCTTACTAGTTATTTCATGCAATTAAATGTGAAAACTTTGAATCTACTTAATATTATAATTATTAAGTTAGTAGTATATTTAAATCAGTTGAGGTAGAAATTGTTTTGATAAAATCATTTTGATGAAGACTTTGTTTCTCATAAATTCTAGACCAGTATTAGGTAGTACAAAGTCAAGTTTTTTCTTCTCACGAAAAATCCTCCAAAAGTTGTAAACATTGTTACTTGTAAGTAATAACAAGCAGAAAACATGTATGTTTGTGTTTAAGTGCATAATAATTTCGGTATTAATTAATTGCTGGGTAGGTTGCATATTGTGTTGAATTTTTCTTCATACGTAAGTAAGTATAAAATGTCTTCTTTCATTCAACTCAAAGTCAATATAAGTAAAAAAAGTACTGGAAATAGGTTACAACCTTTTATTAACGTTGTAAAAAACCAAATCCGCGGAAATGTAAAATTGTTTTCTAAAACGTTGTCATTAAGTCAGCCCGGATAAAATAGTAGATCGCACACCGAACCACTTAGAGCTATTTCCCGAGCATTGCGTGATAGCAACACTTATTTTACAAGCTCCGTTTAATTTGAACTATTTTGAGGCTCAGCCTGGAATTTAAATATCTGCAGATAAGAAGCTCACGCGAAAGTACGCCGCCGCAACAACGGCCGGCTAAATTACGCTCTTAGCAAATAAATGCGCTTCAAATATTCCCACTGCAATTCTTTTCCTCGGGCACATTAAAGGTTTTACTGCCATTGATGGTGAAATCCTTACGCTTTTAGGTCAGAGTTATATTATCCCCGTTTTATGCTTATAGGCATTTATTTTTTATTCACAGAGCGAGAACTACATAAACATATGTAAGTCAAACTCTCTTAAAAAAAATATTTTTAGATTTAGCATTGTTTCGATTCTTATTATTTTATTAGAGTGTTCATAGCGAGTTCATCCTCTATTTGACCTTCTGTGCAAAGTACATGCTTCAGTTTTGGACCAAAGAATTAAGATTACTTATCTTTCATTTTCTGTAAATGGTTTTCTTAGGATTAAAATTAAACCCAACATATTAAAATTGCAAACTACTGAAAATACCGCTTTGCATTAACAAAACTTCGGTTCCATTATTAATGTCACACATCCAAAACTGGATCATATCGTTCCCTAGCTAAATCACAATTTTGCATATGCCCGAACGCGACAATGTTCATATAAAAGTAGAATGTTGATTTAGCTATTCAAATTTCGGTCTCCAATAAAAGCTCGCACGCGCCGAGTTACAATCGATTCAGGGCCTTTTACTTCAATGTTCCTTGTCCAATGTCCGAGTCGTACTGGCCCTCTCACTCCAATATACTATAACAGGGCAGTGACTGTGACGGCACGATTCGAACTTCGAATTTTGAACTTGAATAGACGCCCAGAGCAGAGCGCAGAGATTAGACACAGAGGCCCATCAATTACGAGTAATCCGCGACACGTGCGTGCCGTACTTCGCTAACCTATTGGGATAATTGAAGTTTTCTCCTAACGCACACATGCGCACATGCCTATGTTAATGTTTTAGTGATAATGAAGTCCAGATTACTTCCATAAATTAGATCCACCCTTCGTCTCACGCTAATCTCAAAAAGTAAGTACTTAAGACATTTTGTAACATTGACACCTTTGTACAGCAAGAGGAGGAACAATTTCTTACAACATAAATGCTACTCGTAGCTTATAGAGTCTGTGCGGAAAGAGAAGAGTCATAGGATTTGAGGGCGTGCCAGTGCTATTTTATGCTTGTCGTTATGCTGACAACAGTGTGACGTAATTATATTTTGACTGTTATTTTAAGATCATAAATGACCTATGAAAATAAATATATTTTTAGTGAATATATTTACTGATTTTGCGTCGAAGAATAATTACTTAGGGGTACTCTTATATAAATAATAATTTAATATTAAAGACAATCCATCAGAGCGAACACAAGTTCTGGGACTTTTTGTAAGTCGATAGTGGGGATTTAAGCCGCTTTATCCCGCTGACAAAAACGAATAATAATTAAATATAATTTTCCTTCTACTATGCACGATTTTGCCACGTTTTGACATTTTTTTATACATAAACCTTGTAAATATATAATGACATATAAACGAAGATTTTTTTTTTAAGATAGGTGTCTATATCATGGGATAACGCTCGATAGAAAACTATACTTTTTATGCGGCCAGATCCAGAAATGAGAGTTACAACTTTTACCCCTAACAGCAAAGCAGGGGCTAAGTACCAACATCTGAATTTTAATATATAGTTGTATAATACCAGCAACCGACGAACGTGTATGAGGAGATGCTTGGATGAAAATGAAGTGGAAAGAGAAGTGTGTAAGGACCGTAGAGTCTGACAGTCTGTAGTCTCTGCCTTCCCCAGTGGGCCACAGGCATGAGTATGCATGTATGTATGTAGTAATCAGGGTTTGTAAAATGCGAGCAAAATTCATTAAAGTGTTAGGGTCGTCACTGGTTGACATACGACACATACGTCATTTCAATCGATTTTGCTCGCATTTTACGATCCCTGGTAGAGTTACAATAAAGGTCAGTTTTTTCACGAGTTCAGACGAGAACTCATAAATTATTTTCTACACAATACAAGGGTCGAAGTTGATGCCACGTGCTCTCAAAAAGCATAATTCTCATACCTTAATCCATGATGCTCAGTTTAAGGATTAGTTTCAGCGACATATTTATCATAATCTTGAATAAGATATTCTTTTTGAAGTTAAAAAGACTGAGTAAGATTGATTGATCCGTTACTTTGAGTAATAAAAGATTGTAACGTCTGTTAAAGTTTGTACAGTGAATCTATGTTTAAAAAAAGAACCAGGTTTATTATGCTTTGAAAAATAAATCGTAATGACGAAGGCATTCAATACTTATTTTACTAAGAATAGGGTATACTGTAGATTTTAGAGTAATAATCGCTCTTTTACGTAGTATCTTTATAATTTTCAAGAAATGGCTAATGGTAGTTTTATATTTATACGTTTTCAGCAAAGCTATATATAATACAATAAGCAAAAAGGGCTGTCAAAATTCTCAAAAAATGGGGGGGGGGGTTAGTTTTTCTATACTCTCAGCTTCCAACCAATCTCTTACTTGTAGATAATTTTTGTACTTATTGCTCGCATTACAGATATTCAAATTGGGGGATGGTCACTTTTAATGGCAGCAGAATCTCAATAATGCGAGCGATAATTAAATATGTACCTGGTGGAATCCCCAGCGCCCGTCCGGTTGGCAATCTTGTGAAATATTCAATCACCCTTGTTTGGCAACTAAACAGAATAGCCAATTACCTACTCTGCGCATAATACTCATTTAGGCGGCCATTATGAAGGCTTCTATATTATATGTACATGTCTTTTAAAAACGATAATTTCAATATCGTATATTTATGTATACATAATAATATATGTTATTGTCGGTTTATTCTTGGTTCATGTAGTAACCATGTGGTAGGTGGAACTGGCAATATTTTCCTCGAATAAATGCACGGATTCCATGAGCTAATTAAAATTCACAACTATGAAGCCACGGACAAAATCTACCTGGGAGTACACCTATAAATATTAAATTTATCAACAGTTAGAACTGTTGCTTAATGTTTTGTGAAAACATCAAGCTTTTTTCATATACTATTCGTACATATACATTCATTTTTTAAATAAAAGTAGGTACGAAGCTTATTTATAAAACATTTCCCAGAATTACATAGGACATGAACAGTATAAAATAAAAAAATCTAACCGGCGTTGAGTAGTGATTTACATGTGTAAATAAATTCAACAAATGAATCCCAGGCCAGCACGGGATAGATAGCGGTAGGGTAGGTACGTAAACTTTCTACTTCATTAATAATGTGATTACGCCCTCGAAGTTCTGTACCTAACGACTTATACACCTACGTAAAACATAAAACGTATTAATTACAATAAGTACTGGGGTTTGGGAACAAAACACAGTGAAATGTTAATGGGCCGAAGTTACCGCCACACCTGCGGTTTCACGGAGTCAACTGCTAGCGTTTCTGCTAAAGAGGGTAAATGAGGTTGTCTATGGCGCCCTCTCGCGACCCGCCGCACAAAACGACAAAGAGAGGCACGGCAACATTTACAGAGAAAATGCCCTCAGGGCAGCAAGTAGTCCGGCCCTCCACCCTTTGTTTTCTTACCCGGCCCTCCGTGCCGCGGCCCGCCTCGCAGACTTACTAAACCTTCATAAATTCATAATTCTAGTTATATAAAAGAAAAGGTTCTATGTTTGCTTGGCTTTTCTAGTTAAATTGCAAAATCTAGTAGTTTAATTTTATGAGCAGACCGCAATTCTGTAAACGTTTTTATGAATGCCATGACGTAGGTAAGCTAAAAAGATTGAAAATAAACAACTTCGACAAAGAGCAGGATGCTGAAGAGTAACCATATGCGCAGTAAACTTAGTTACAGCCTTAAATGGATTTGTAGATCACTGCGTTTCGGCATGTGTACCTAAAAGCGCTCCGTGCGTGTACTCACTTAAGTGTACAATTTAATACGCAAGGTTAAAAGGTTTCCCGGCAATGAGCCGCCCTCCAGACGGCAGCACGTATATCTCCCGCACCGCAGGAATTTCTAAATCTTCATAAGATAATGGATCGCTCCAAAAGAAAAGGACCTCTCTGGCTGGGAACTTTGTTGAATTCCTGACTCGTAATTAATAAAATTACTTTTTGGGAGCTTTCTTCGACTTCAAAGAATTTTAGCATAAAAGAAAAAAGTTAAGTAGATGAATTATTTTTGAATTATAAAGGGAATAATTTCAGATGTTTATATACTTAAGAGTTGTTCCAAAGAAATTTTCTTTGTCTCTTACGGGTTCGTAACTCATGCTGTTGTTAAAATTCCGTGTCTTTGTAACTTAGGTAGGTACATTATCATAATATTGGACGAAAAATTTCACTCATGGAAATTTCAATATCTTTTACTGAAAAAATATGCGCTTAAGAGAAAAGTAGTGGAACGAAGCCCTATCGACCGCAAATGCAATGGAATCGTATTTAACTTGGGCTACCAAGAAAGTATGTATTTACTTTCCAATTGATTCAACAAGACTTATCGAATTTTTAAATCAGATTTTCTTTTACTTGGAGTTTTTTAAGAGAACAGGGGTTTCAAATGTCCACGACCTACGCGTAATTGAATTCCTTCATCAATTGAACTTACAAATTACCTATTTTTGATTTAATCTATATGTCAAAGAATGCATGTTCGATACAGATAACAGTTGTCACATCAACTACAAGATGCCTGCTATCACACAATACTAAACATATGCAGGCTGCAGGTATTGTTTACACCAGGCAGCTGTATGAGCAAAGCCATTGGTGGGGAGAGAGACCACCTTTAAATATTTGAGTTCTGATGTCGAATTGAGCTGATCTCCTCCATTACTAGTGGACTTGCTGTCTATTTGTAAGTACCTATAAAGTGTGATACGCAATTTTATTATTTATTTATTATTCGAAAAGTTGCAACATTTCATTAAAAATAAAAACCAAGGCACTGTGATCTACAAAAAACAAAGACATATAGAAAAACTTAAAACTAATTCGATTCAGGCGACGTAACTCCTTGGCTCCGTTGCGTCGCCATCGGCAGATTGCTCCGGAACAGCCTAAACACTAAACGAATGCAATATAGTGTGGTAACAGTATACTCTACATCGTCTTACTCGAGCACATCTCATCATGCCTAATGAGGGAAATTACGATGAGGCGCCTAGGTCACCAGTCCTTAACTCAGTTGCTACCAATATAATATTGTATAATAACGCTATTTTATCGTCGGTGCCATCTATAATTGCAAAATATTCAAAATTGACGAACTTGTCACTGGTTGGCACCGACTCCAAAATAACATTAATTGTAAATAAGGTTCTAACAAATTAGGTACACTTAAACTATAAATACTTTAAATTTCTATGAACCATTTAACAGTTTACGTTAGTTTTCGAAGACACTTAGGAAATAGACATTGCTTCATAACAACACCCTATTAAAGAAATAATCAATAGTCAGTGATTAAGACCTCTTTGATCTTTTGACTGTCACTTAAATAACTGGCCACTTCATTTATATAATAAATGTCCATACATGCTAAAAATCTTGTCCGTTAAATGCACAGGTGGTTGGTTATGTTAGGGCAAAAAAAATATTTATTTTTGCCTTGTGGATCTTTGCGCAGCAAGAGGAACACCTGCTACAAATAAAATCTACCGCAAAATTCTGGGACCCACTCGTAGACAGAACGGCAGTTGGAGAGTAAAAACCTGAAAATCGAAGATCTGGTGTCCAAACCTAACATCTTAGGTGAAACTAAATCCGCAAGACTACGATGGTTCAGGCACGAGCTCCGAATGGGGGACGATAGTAGAGTCTGGAGAGCGTACTCGCGTCGTCCATTTGGTCGATGACCTGTTTTGTTGGGTACCTGTTAGGTACCAATAGGGCGGCGAAGTCCAGTGGGACATAACTAGGGACTACTAATAGCTAGGGACAGAAAACCCTGGCGGTCTTTGGTGACGGAGTCCAAGATTTACCTCGAGTCGTTGCGCCATAGCAGTCAGTATTTATTTTGTACAGGACACCTAAAATATCATGTGAAAAGTTTTTTTAATTTTTATATAAAAGTTAATTGTTTCGATGTATAGTAACATCAACTAAAGTATTGGTATATTCGTAACTTTCTAGCACCTTAGATATTGTATAGATTGAGTTGCAAAAAGGTTACTTGTAAGACAATTTAAGAAATTTTTACTTCATATATTTTTGTAGTCTCTTTTTTTGTCAAAAAAATGATTTATTTCACCCTTTTAATTAACCATTACGTAAACATATATCATGTGGAGATTTTTATAAGCCCAAAGATGGCTAGGATACATTATTTGAGTATGAAGATCCGGCTACCTTCCAGCACTATCACCAAAATTAGTTCCATGGTACGATTCTCAACGGAACAAAGAAGTTTATGTCGTTGATATCGCTTAGCTAACTTATTCGAGATATCTTATCACCAACCCTAAATCACTTATTATTGAGGAGTTTTGGCGGCCTTCTGTCATCTTCTTCATAAGATTCACTTCACCGATTTATATTTTCCAAAGAAACTTAGAAAGCAATATTGAGAACCGTCCTCCGTTTTTGGAGTCACTTAAAAGCAACCTTATAGGTACACGGACAAACCAGCCTACCAGCTGATGTTTCAGATTTTATGTAGCAACTAGTCTAAAAAAGTTATAAACCTCTTCTTTTTATTCGGTATAGCCTATATAAAAAGTATCCAATAACTATTCTCAGATGTCGAACTATTCTTAAAAAATTCATATCCGTCCTGCCGTTTTAACGTGCTGAGGTCACAAATACACATACAATACTACATAGAAATACACAAAAAATAAAAATAAATGTTTTGGTTCAGTGTCCTTTAAAAAGCCTTTTTCATTTATATTAATACACATAGAGAGAGACTGCAGGATTTTTAACTGGAACAGTGCGGAGAAACTCTGCTTTTAGTTCATGAAAGCAATTTTCGTCTAAATATATTTTGGTCTGGCGTGAGCTGGCAATGAATTTTACAATAATCGTTTATTTATTGTAATTCATATTTTACTTCAATCTTTTTTATCTTGAACGTAATCGTAAAAGTCCATACTTCCCAATATCTAAGGATGTGTATCTGGTTAGTCTAACGTGAAATCATAAAAATCGAAGAATCGATCGAAATTAACAACGTTGATTGAAAGTTGAAGTGTCGTGCAAAGTCTAAATTAAAATAACTACATATATGCAATAGAGATCAGGATTAGACATAATCGGGTTTTTCTTAAGTATTGCATGGTATTTATTATTTTTAAATCGATATACGATTCATTACAGAGAATCTCAGACACGTTATTAAGAGAGATAGAATTTCAAGAACGATATACTTATCTACATTATTATATAGTTATAAAAATTAAAAGTCTGTACATTGAAGATATTAAAACAAAAATTGTAACGGACTAATTCTAGGTCACTGAAGTTTTTGTATGTTTGTATGCGTCGTTGTGGCTACATTACGCCAAGTCGGCTAAACAGATTTCACTTATTTTTGGTACATGAGTAGTTGGGTATCCCCAGACGGTTATAGGATACTTTTTACCGACTATGCTAAAGAAAAAACGAGGGGTTATGATTTTTTCTCCTCCGCGAACGAAGTTGCGGGCATTTTTTAGTACGTAATAAAAATTAGACTCGCACATAACCAGCTGCCTCTTAAGTATTGCATGGTATTAATTATTTTTAATGTGATATACGATTTATTACAGATAATATCAGACACGTAATTTAGACAGATTTCATTTTAAGAATGATATACGTAGGCCCACTTGCACCACGCTGGGTTATCATCATTAACTCAGAGTGAGATTTTAACTCGCTGTCAGATTCATACCAGAGCTGTCAGATTAACTCTAGGTTAAGTCTTCAGTGCAGGTTAAAATGGTGGTTGCAAGCCTGTCTAGTTTCTAAAATTAATTAAATAATATTTCAGTTCTAATATTATTTATTATATTTTGGTGATTAATATTTGTGAAAGGTAAGCCTGCTGTGTTGACAGATAAGTAGGCTTAAGTGCTTTTAAAATGTAACGGCGACCCAACTCATCTGTCTCCGAATTTTATTTTGCAGCCCTTTAACGAATGACCTTCAACTCTTACCTCAAAGTACGCCTAAATCGTTATTTAACACTAACGGTTACATTAGACAATAAAATAATTAAAAACAGTATATTTATGCACAGACATATATCATATACCTACACATCGAAGTAGAAAAAAATAATTGCCTAATAAACGGCAAAATTGATCATATAATTACAAGGGAAGCCGAAGCTTATTATTGTACTCATATGTACAGAAAAAAGGTTATAAGCCTTTCCTTGGGCAACCCGGTGGAAATCGGCTTATATGGACGCCACTCCACTGTTACGTGACCAAATGGCCTTCTTAAAGGCGATAGTGAATGCAGTAGGGATAAGAAACACGTAAGTATTATGTAAAGTTTAGTTTATTAGTCTTCATACAACAGGCAAATCACGCCCATCTCAATGTCAAAAAACGATTCACAGTGCTTGTACTGCGGTTGGAGGCTTATCTACGGTAGTGGAATCGCGATGGCCGCCCGCATGTCGCGTCGGGCACACGCGGGTGCAATCCGAAACACAGTGGGTACACGCTTACGGCGCGACCAAGGCGTATAATATTAACAACACGAGGCCGAAATTAGGTGTCCAAAGTTTGGCGAATAGCAAGCTAGCCAAGTAGGTACTTACCTGGCATTACCATGTATATTCTCTTTTCTCTTTGCCCTGGCGTCGTTAAGCACGGCCAGTACGCGCTCTAGTATTTCCCATATTTCGCTATGGCTTGGAAACATGGACGATACGAGCCCGAGAAAGGCACAGGATCGATACAGTCGACATCATGATCAGGCTCAATACAGGGACATGAAAGCCCTGATCATTGAAAAGCTCATCATTGTTGGCAACACGAAGGCCAACGAGCCCGAGAACGGTCCCCAACCAGATGGGAGCGATCCAGTGAAAGGTGCCGCATCCTCAAACAAGTTTTGCTCGGTCGTGACGCGATGAACAGACACCGGCGGAGGCAGATCATAAAAATTAGGAGTAGAGCACATCCACCGATGACCACGTTCCTCAGTCATGAGGGAACGACCACAGAGAGAGAGAGGGTGCAGTATAATCGCGATGGCCGCTAGCATGTGTCGTCGGGCGCACGCGTGTGCAATTCGAAGTACAGTGAGTACGACTATGGCTTAAGGCGAAGGGGTGGGCAAATCACTGACATCGAGGTGTTTTTGTGCAATTTTTTTGATATTACAAGTAGCATGTAGAGATCTGGAAATTAACTATTCCGGGCACAAATATACTTAATTATGGGTTGATAGAGTAAGAGCGTTCCTATCTGATGTAACTAGCCCTAGAAACTATATTTAAGAAGCAGGTTTTTAAAAATCTTCTACATCTTTTTTTTCGCCTGTGAGCAATTCTACATTACCAAATTTTGCACATGTACTTTAAAAGCCTTGGTTTACTAACTGATAGAAAAAAACTTAGTCTAATTTGTGTAATACGGAATTTAGACCCAAAATCAACTTTCACCTACGACATTTCTACGTAGTCAACGTACTAACTATTTGGTAAGTGTAAATGCAATGCCTAAAATTTACTGAAGTTTGACGTAAGGCAGACAAACTAACAGAAATGAAGGAAACTTATGAATTTAATACAACTTTCGATCATAATGGAAAAAATCTATGTGATCCACCATACATCGAACACAAACCGGTAACCGTCCGTCTACGCAGAAGTGCTCTTCCAACTGAGTATATCGCAATGTTATGTAGCTTGAATTAAATTTTTAAAAAAATCACGATTTAGCACTAACAGCGTCTTCGGTAACTTTTCTGTTTAACTGCCTAGCGCATAAGTCGTTCCACGACATGCATTCACGCTTCCCCCAGAAGACAAACGAGTAACGATTGAAGCGCCGTCCCCGGAAATAATGCCGAATATTCTCCACACAGGGAATACGGCCGACTTTTAAAGCATTGATACAGTGATAGTGATCATGTGAAGAAGGCAGAAGAATCACCACACGTAAAAAATGTTTTTTTTTTTCAGCTTTTGTATTATCCCACATTCCCAAACGTTCAGAAAAACTTTAGAAACGGGAATTAATGACGAGGATGGTTTGTCTTTAAGCTGACCTGCTGTCATTCTATCAACAACGGCACTGACTACCTACAGTACGCAGTAGTTTACTTCGCGGATCGCCACGCAAAGCTTCGTTTGATGAGGGTAGACGTGCTTTCATATTAGCTAGTTACTCTAATGTCAGCTCAGAGCATGCAGTACTTCATGAATTTTATCGGTACATCTGACTAAAAAGAGATCTGACCAATTACTATCCGGACATTTTCAAGATTCCTTGGGTTATGATCGCTCCGTCGTAGTCTTGATAATGATACCTTCTACGTATACTGGTGCAACAACAAATCAACATTTCACAGGAGAGCTGATTAAAGATTTTTTTGTTTTAAATTTAGCTTAACTTTTTTGTCAAGGCAATTTCATAAAATTTTGGGTTCGATAAACGGAAACAACTTTCTTTCAAGCTACATACTTGGACTTTTAAATTACTTGGTAATTTTTTTAGAAAGCTGTAGATGCACTTGTTTACGTGGCATTTTTTAATCTTGTAGTTTTTGGTAAACCGAGCCAACTAATTTTAATTACACATATTACGACGATCAAATCTTACTTTAAAAAAAAACAAAAAAAAACTTATAACAAAGTTATTTTGTTTATAGTAGGTTTCAAGGTATTCCCGGGGGGTTACAATATGTGGTTCTTCAAAAAGGGAGTGAATAGGTTTTTAAAGGGTCGGCAACACGCACGTAATGCCCCTGGCGTTTCAAGCCCTCATAGGAGGTGATGACTGCTTAACATCAGGCAGACCGAACGCTTGTTTGCCACCTTAGTAGTATAATAAAACAGGGTATATTATTATAGCATATTGAACGTATCGATGTTTTGTGAGCATAGCTACTGAGCCAACTCCAAGTTGCACGATACTTAACTCCGGCCCGTGTAAAATCGTACTGCGTACTCTAGTGCAAAGTGACTAACTCAGTATTACAGCGCCCGAATTTGAAAACTGGCGTTGCTTGCTTGATAATAACGGGCATATTGGTACAAAATTTTTATGTCATGTTAAAATTAATCATAAATATGTAGTATCGTAAAATTGACACTTTACTCACTGTACGTAGGAGATATCAATAAACCCTTACCTTCTGGCAGGATTGTAATTAAGAGCAATTTCCATTTCGTTAAGAAAATACCGAGATCGGATTGTCCTTCCTTAATTTCATTTTGCCAAAACCATCACTTCTATCAACAATCGACGTACATAAGAATAATTAAAATAATTTCTGGACAACCGTCAAATAGTCAATTTTTACGGTACATAAAGTATAATAAAACAAAAAAATGGAAATAAAAGAGTCGAGGCAAGAGGGGGGTTATTGCCTAACGAAATGTTGACACTTGGTATCCGAATCAACTGTCATAGCGCATACAAAATCATGACACTTGATTCTGATTGCGAGCGTCAAACGCGTTAGGCAATCGGGGGGGGGGGGGGGGGGGGGATGAATAATGAACCAAGTTAAAGAAAAAAACTATTTTATTGTACCGTGAGTGTTTTTTTTTAAGATGTGTAGGTACATCTCTTTTTATTCTTCTCTTCAAGACGTAATGGAGCAGGAGTAACGAATGGGGTTATACAGATACAAGAATAGTACTGTGTTTATTTAATAATGCAACATTGAATGCACCGCTCAAACGAAGCTTAGTACTGGCGAAAGCTTTCAGCTAAACAAATGGATCCATTTGCCGCGCCATTCAGCAGGAATGTTCGAACTGACACCCACGACCGCAATAACGACATTGTATAAACAATGTAATCAGTAGCGCAATTTTATAAAAACGCTCAATACAGTGAAAGTAAAAAAATCTCTTATGCCAATTTAAATCGAACACATGATATAAATTATTTTCTCTCAGTTCGCTCACAATTCACAATGGTTACCAACATACAAACCGTTAAAGAAAATTTTAACCTCCCATATTAAAGCCATCAAGTGCTAGCTTCTGGTTTTTATATAAAGAAGTTCACATATATTATTTTTCACTTACTCCCAAAAAAGGAGGAGGTACTAAATTTTTTTTTAGGTATATTCACCGATTACTCGAAGAGTATTTGAACGATTTTTTTTGCTTGAGAGGAGGTATCTCCAAATTGGTTCCAATTAATTTTGGTGAAGATCTGATTATCTTTGGTAATGTATGAGGAATTGAAGAAACTCCTCAAATATTATAGGCATACAAATGGCGATTTTGGTATTTTAAGAAACGTAATAAGCATTTGCATTTGCAAAGTGTAACTGATTGGTGAAGCGGAACTGATGAAGAAGACCACAGAAGGTCACTGAAATTCCTCAACGACTGGTGATTTACGGGTAGCGACGAGATACATCTCGATTAAAATAGCTAGCTAGCTTCTTCATAGTCGCAATTTGAAATGGTCCTGATTAGAATAGTACCCTCGAATTGATTTGATGATGGAGAGAGATGAAGAAACTGAATTATGTTATTATTTTTTTACTTTTTAGTTTTTTTTGGAATCGGTTTTATGGCTATGTAAAACGCAATACTTCCAGTTATTCTGTTTATAATTCACCTACAATTATAGGTATCGGCATCGGAGTTGAAGTATATGATTACACAAACAGTTGCATAGAATATGAACGGGAAAAAAAGTTACGAGTGAATGGGATATAATATACATAAGACTTATTGCAAATATTTTTTTGGAAAGTGGGCAGCCTTCAGAAAAGACTTTTTTTAATGAAATGATGGGGGTGTTCTTTTTATGATTTACATGTTTTTATTTTCTACCTTTAATTTTATATTGTAAGTTTATTTTCATTTTATCTCCTTTTGTTTACATGTATTTTATTGTAAATAAGTAAATAAATAAATATTAGGGACAATCTTACACAAATCGACCTAGTCTCAAACTATAATAATTATAATAATATTAAATCTGAAAATATAAAAAAAAATGAAATGATTAAACCGATTTATATAACGCACCGATATGTAAAATTATGTAATATGGTAAGATGGTAACAGTTTAACAAGATTTAATGAAATCCGACTTTTTGATTAAGTAAATTCTATGAAAATATATTATTGGCGCAGTTTTCTGTTGAAATTGCTATCGGTGCGAAAAAATAACACTTATTTCAAAACTCGGGTGTAAAGCTTTTTAAAGTGTTAACTCTAACTTAAAAGGAAGAAAATAAGGTCTTAGTAGCGGAAAGGAAAATCTGGTGAAAGATTCTGGGACCAATAAGAGATGAGTACGGCAGCTGGAGAAGGAGGAAAAACAGGAAGTTAGAAAACTTGGTGGCTATACCTAAAATTATTTGCGAGATAAAAGCTACATGACTCCGCTGACTGGGTCACCCGGAGAGGATGGGAGACGATTGGGCCGTAAAGAGAGCGTATCAGGGGTGACCGAATGGAAGACGTCCGGTCGACCGGCCCTTAGTCAGTAATTCCAAAACTCCGCTGTCAATACATAACATGAAGTTGTATGCGTGCCCTTAACTCTGGTGCCTAGATATATCTATACTTTGCGGTAAGTTGCGAGTAATAAACACGTTCGCAACGCTTTAATGAAGTGGAAAGTGGGATTTTTAAGGTAGTTCGTTTATGGTGGACTATTACATATATTATTTAACTCGATGTTATTATGAAAATGGTATTCAATTCCATCGAGTTTTCCTGACTCCGTTTAGGGAGCGAAGTTAATATACTGCTAACGATACATTTACTGTGAAAACAATTTTACTAAATAATCAATCAATCAATAGCATTCCGCCCTAACTCGTATTTATGATTAACTTCCGAAACGCGGTGACTCAATACTGACAATTATGTCACTACTTCAGAAGAAAAAGGGACCATATCTGTATGATATTCGTAGTCTTTAGTATGTTGTAGCGGCAAATCGACCATGACACAAAAAATACCTGTCACGTACATGAATCTTATTTATCTTTAGAGATTTGACTAAGCGAATACTAAGTAACTGGGCGAAAAAATATTTTTTATTTAGATCGAGAGTGAAAGCGTGTTTAATAAAAGCAATTTTCATAAATTACATAACAGAGATCATCGTACAAAGTAATTACACGAATCTAAACTTCTTTATATATATTTTATAAGAATTTGCTTCGAATTTCCGAATACGAGTACAAAGTTTTCATGAACACAAATTATAATACAAGTATAGGTGCGTAATAAAACAAGATTAATCTGACTGTGAGTCTTGTAGAAATAAGGGTGTTCTGCACTATTATAAAGTGGAAAGACTGAAATGTCGGTACGTTAAAAATAGTAAAATTGGAAGGTCATTGATTTTTTTTTTCTGTATGACTTGGAGTTCGCAAGACTGATAGGATTAAAAACGCTCTAAACAGTTATTGTAATAAGTGTTTATTCACACCACAAATAGTACAGTAAAATAGTTCAAACATTTGTCTATCTGGGTACATAAACTTGCGTGATGGAGACTGGTGCCTGAACTAGGGGAAACCTGTATGTCAGGTCACCAGGTCTCCGACCCTCGGATGTCTATAACGATAGAAAGGTTATTATCTAAACTATTACAAAATTTTAATCTGCTTTTTCTTACTGTAAGTAAGACAAAAAGCAAATGTCATATAACAAATGCACTAAGACTACCAAGTTAAAACTTAATATATATTTCTACCAAAGACAGTAAGAGCCAAGTGTATGTGCCTGCATGTTATTTTTGTATAATAATAATGCGATGTTAGTGAACATTTAAAAAGACTATGATAACTATTATATTAGAGTCATTATCCTTTCTGTATAATATAGGGCCAATTTCGCATTTAATCCGTTGTAAATAAGCGGTTGTTATTGATATTTAAATCCCGCCTGACGTCTCGATGCACATACATGGTTTTGAAGGATCTATATCGAAATCCCTAACGGCATTTGTCGTAATGTATCGTATGTCCTAACGCATTTTTTTAATGAAACTGTAAACTTTTCAGGATTGCTATAAAACAAACCTAACCAAACCTAAAGTATACGACGACCTTTTAAAACGTTTTCTGAAAAAAATGCGTTAGGACAAACGATACATTTGGACAAAATACAATAGGAATTCCGAAGGAGACCCGGTTTTGAAAAGGCTGAAGAAGAGGACGAGATATGTGCTGTGGTTTTTATCGTTACTAGAATTGTCCCTAGCAGAGGTATGCGGTCCATATAGGTATAAAGGCCGTGCCTTCTCTGAACGATCATATCTGGGTCCATATAGGCATGGAAAAACTGCCTGTGTGATCAAAATATTTTAACTGCCTACCTTGACCAAAAATCCTGTGCATGCTGCTGGTACCAACAAACAATGCTTACAATATTGAGCGATTTATCGAAAAATGATAAGGTACTTTTGATGACACGTACGGAAAAAATGGATATCATATCCCATTCGCATACTGGAACAGTCCTTCTACTTGTTGTTGCGGATTTACATGAACAAATCTGCTACAAGCTTAATTGAATAAAACTAACTGCTTGCGATTCAGAAAAGGTAATATCAGTTCCCCCGTTTTTGAAAAACAATAACCTCGGAACATTGCGGGGAAACCTTTATACGAAAGAGTCTCAATGAAGTTGCACGCAGAAGAATTTCCATGCAATAACGTTTACGTCCGACGGAACAACGCAGTAACTAAGTATGAAGATTATAGACGCTTACAACCTTTTTCTGTGAAAGAGAGAGCATCGCCTCGCCTCGCCGAGGATTCTTGCCGAGCGAACGAAGATATTGCGTACTTACCTGCCTTGCCTCTAATAACACCACCGATATCGTTTGTGTAAGGAAAAATACGAAATGAAATGGAAACTAGCCACCGCCTTATGGTTTCCAATCTCGGTTTACAATTTGCCTGCGGCGTATTGCTTCTTTAATTTTGATCTGTGACGCAAACTTGTATTTAAGACGAGTGCTTGCCTGGTTTTTTCTCACGGCTTCGCCATGATCGATTGGCTTAGAAGAAAAAGTGAGTATTTTATCATCTTGCACGAATAATAATAATAATAAACTGGTATATCTAATAGGGTGTTGTGTTTATGTAAACTATCTTACAATTTTACAAAACCAAAAAGCAGCAGTCACACGGTAATATTTTCCTACTAATCGGTAATAAACTGAATTGAGCTGTCATCAAATATCGGATTAGGAAACGGTTCACATGCGCAAGCTCTAATAGTTTAATAATAAAGCATAAGTTGTGCCTAAGTATGAAATCATACATGACTTCCAAAAGTTTGGTGGAAGTGAACTGCGGCAACTTGGTCGTATGCACGCTCCAACTTTCTCCAAGAACCAGGCCTTTGTTCTTAATCTAGCAACTAATTTAATTAATACTAGGTGGCTTATTTTCCATCGGTTATAATTTTATTGCATGACTTTGACTGAGGAGGAAGTTGAGCATTTGGATGATGACGGTTCTTTTTTTAAGATGACAATCATTTCTGCTTTTCGTAAGGATCAAATGTCTCTATATACAAATAGATTACTCGCTCGGCGAGGATTCTGTGCTCTATGCTGTGTACAATTGCTACTCAAGTATAACGTCATTCTTGAGTTGGCTTATCAAATTTACATGGAAAAACGTATTTTGCCATTTTGGTCCAGAAAACTGCGGTACACGGATAATGAGGCGTCTACAGATGGTTATAGGACACTTTTTACCCGACCAAAAGAGGGTAATGGTTTTTTTTTTCCTCTGCAAATGAAGTTACGGGCGGGTTATTCACAGCACTTTTTTTTTAATATTTATTAAATTGTATGTCTCCCAGCAAACACTTCTCTCTATGTAACTGACATTTCGAAAGTGCTTGTTAGGCCTACTTGAATAAAGAATATTTTGAATCATTGATTGATTGATTAATGATTGATCAGCAAGTCCGCGGGCAGTTCGCTGACCAACCATTAAATTTACTGAACTATAATTTAAATACAATCCACTATTTTTTCATAAGGAAAATAACGATAGCGGAATAGTTAATTTAATGTACCAGGGCAACGCACGATATGAAGCGATCATTTAAAAAATATAGAAGAAAACAAAGAAACCATGGGTTCTGTGTATTGAGGTACTTGCATCATTAGTTAGGTACGCACCGTAATGACATGCGACTTTTGCTTTTTGTATATTTATTAAGAGAATACAAGTTGAGATAGAAGAAAGCTTAGTTCAAAAGTAGTAGTTTACAGTATAATCATAATACTAGACGGTACCCGCAACTTCGTTCGCGAAGGAGAAAAAGTCATAACCCTGATCCCCTCTTTTTTTCCTCAGCGTAGTCGGATAAGAAATGTACTATAACTATCTGGAGATACCCAGCTACCCGTGTACCAAAAATAGTTGAATACCGTTAAGCAGATTTGGCGTGATGAAGCCACAACGGCACATACAAACATACAAAAAGTCCGTTACAATCATTTCTTTTTAAATATCTTCAATGTACAGATATTTCATTTTACAACTTTATAAAAGTATAAGCTGGACTGCGAGTGTGGTCTTTCATACATTGGTCAAACGAAACGCAGTGTATCAACCCGGGTAAAGGAGCACATAGCAGATGTCAAGCACCGTCGGTGTAATAGGTCTGCAGTCTGTGAACATGTCATTGACAAACCAAACCTCTCAATTAAGTTTGATAAACCTTCTATCCTTGCCAAAGAAAACAGATATTTTCCCAGGATGCAACGCGAGGCTATTGAGATTAAAAAGCATCCTAATTTCAATAGAGAAGATGGATTGTCACTACCACCAGCTTGGGATCCTGTAATACATCTCATCAAGGAACAAGCGAGACACAGGACTGCAAAACCTTAATTTCCGAACGGTGTAAAATATCTTATCTGTTTAAAAGTAGTTTAATAGTCTCTGTTTTTTAAATATTATAATTAGTAATGAGGTAGCCTGGGAGTTTTTCTTTGCAGCGTTTCTTTTCTCCTCAGTACGCCTCATTTGTGAAATGCTGCTTGGTAAATTATTAGAATAAAATAATTAAGCCCTTCTGGCACATGTGTAACTGTCTTTACAGCTTAGGCCCATCTGGCATGTATGTACACCTTTATTTGTTGTTTTTTCAAAAAATGGGTAGTTTGCACAAATTGTAACTTTGACAGAGGAAAATACATCTTTTCTCAGTCCTCCCGTGAACATGGAAAGCTGGAAAGCTTCCGAAACATCGGGAACTAAAATGAGATAATATACGCGATATAATCCGTTAAATTGTTTTATTTCATTTTATAAAAGTACCTATAGATGTTTAATATATGAAAACGGGAGTGGAAAAATAGTAAATGAAATAATTAATGAAACGTGCGGATAGAGGTTTAATTACAGATGCAAATTAACAAAATGTTAGTAATTAATATTCATGTAGCGGTGTTAACATAAACGAAAATAAGTAAGCGTAAAACATTGTAATATTTATATCATTAAAATAAGGTATACCCGGTTAAAACCGGACAATTCTTCGGCGAGTTGGAAAAACGTTACAAAAAAAAATATTACTCAATTCTCACTAACTTTTACCTCCAAATGTTGAATGCGAAGGATAAAAAGGAAAACAAGGTTCATTATTAGCTGTAATCTACGCTCAAAGTTGAATTAATATTTTTTTCAAGACACCAAATCGGAAAACCTTCTTGGTCTAAGATCGGACTAATAGCTAGTTCTAACTGGAAAGCTAGGAGAAGAAGGTGCATATTATGTTGAAAACGTCCGGGCTCTTATAATAAAAAAATATTATAGAAATAAGTTTATTTTCCTAAAATTATGGCGGGAACTAACTCTTAATTTTTTCTTGTCGTTTATTAATCCGATCTTACCCTTGACAACCAATTGCGGAGATTTTGTGGTTCTCAAAGTTTTCTTGGTAAAAGATGTTAAGACGGATCCAAAAGTGCTGCCTATTTTTGTCTTAGAACTATTTGAGTACATGGGAATGACAATGCAGGAATATGTCGTAGTACACTACGACATATTCCTGCATTCGACAAATTCAGTAATACATCACTGAATTTGTTTTTACGTAATCAACTTTCATTATATTACTTTACGCATACATTTTTATGCATAAAATTCATAAGCATAAACATAGAAAGCCTAAACATTATTAAGACTAACATCAAACAGCATAATTACAAAAAGTCATTTTCTCCCTACTATATTTAATTAAAAAAGGAACAGTTCTACCCATTCCTCCTTTTTAAATAATTTCTGATACGTGTGCAAAAGTAAAAATAAACATTAATTAAGTACCGATAAATTTTAACTATACTGTTATTTCATTTATTTATTAGTTTTTTCTCAAAATAAACGAGATTGCTATTTTGAGAAATACTCTATTAAGGTTGTAGGTAACACTTTAATAATGTCAAGTTCTTTTTTATTCCTTCTTAAGCAATCGCTTATGAATATTAATGCGTAGGACAGAAAACATTGCTTAACTTAATTAGGTTTATACTTCATTAGAGCAAACTTCCTTCCATTCCTAATTTTCAAGAATTCGGTTACACAAATAAATAATAAAGCAAAAAACGAAAATTACTGTCACCGTTCATTAGGGTTATCGATAACGGTCTAATTAACGGATGCGTATTACAGGACGCACACTAATCAAGCGGACAGGTATCTGCAGCAACATTAATAAATTTTACCATATATATATATTTATATACCATTATATTATATTTGATTTGTATTGTACTTTAACTGGTTGTAATTACGTTGTTTCATAGACTACAGTTTGTTAATATTTCATTTTATTTAAAATAATTCTCATATTATCATTTCATAGAATAATTAACTCTCAGAGTACTTACTTTGTAGTTTTTTTTATCGTAGATCTTTTTTTCAAAGAAAATTTCATATTTTTATGTTCGTATAATATACTTCCAATTAATATATTCTTTATCGTCATATTATTTGTTTTATACAAAACTTATTGCTTCGACAATAGTTCAATAGATTTTGATTTCCATTAAAAAAACCCATATTATCATTTCATAGAATAATCAATTCGCAGAGCACTTACTTTGTAGACTTTTGTTGCAATGTAAAATTTAATATTTATATCATAGACTTTCAATTTGTATATTCTTTATCTGTACATAATTTGGTTAATAACTAACAAGAAAAATATTCTATCGAGTGGCTTTTCTGGAAGCCATTCGTTTTGTAGGACGTCGCTGTTCTAATCTAACCTGTTTGGAATGTTTTTTTTTATGCTGGGCGATGTGAGCGTGTCGATGAAGCCCCACGAACGCGGGGCTTCTATTTCTGCTCTGAGGGACGCAAGGTACATAACTAACCTAACCAGGCCAAATATAGTCAGTATGATTTGGGGGGGGGCTCCCCGTCCCCCTTTTGTCTTTCAGCCGACGTCAGTTTTGTGTCATCGTATCAGATGTTCGTTTCTGTACATGGTCGCAGTTCTAACCTAACCTAACGTACTTTCCTGGCAGCCGTTCACTTAATTTTGTTACAATTCCAAACTAACCTAAACTGACAGCCGTTCGTTTTTGTAGGGAGTCGCAGTTCTGACCTTCTTTTTTGAATGTCGTTCATTTTTGTAGGTTCATTTAAACCCAATTCTAATATCTGATAATGTTATAAAATAAAACAAATAGATTTTAATATTAATTAGTTAAATTGCGTTTCTATGATTTTTTTTTTCATTAATGTCAATAGAAAGAAAGAAATAAGAATACAAGGACCAAATATTACATGAAACATTATCTGAAAATTTGTATTTGCGAAACAAAGATACACCAAATATAATTCTACTGTTTAATAAGTATGTTAATTAAAGAAATTTGACTATAAAATTAATTGAATTGTGATTCTGTAAAATATGTTGTATTCTAGTAAAGCAATAGGCATTGAAACAATGATATAAAAAAAACTGGCCAAGAGCATGTTGGACCATGCTCAGTGTAGGGTTCCGCGGCCATTCATACAAAATAATACACTACAGATGAAAAAAACGATATGAAAAAGAGCATTAGCAGAAGAGCGTATCTCCGCAGCGCTTACATTATTTAGCTGAGAAGCGCAGTTTTTCGGCAATAACTCAAAAACGGTAGTTCCGACCCAGTTAAAATGGCGTTGAAAGTATTTAGTAATTTTCTTCTGTTTCCGCGATTATTACTCATTGAAATAAAACAATTTAACGGCTTTCCATGGTCCTCCCGTGACCATGGAAAGCTGGAAAGCTTCCGAAACGTCGGGAACTAAAATGAGATAATATACGCGATATAATCCGTTAAATTGTTTTATTTCAATGAGTATTTAGTAAGTTTTATATTTTAGTTTTGAGAGCCTAATGTTTTAGTAGTTACAAAATCATTAGGCTCTCAAAATAATGAGCTTACTATTTAAAAATATACTAAATTAGAATTGTGGATAATGGTCTAATTAACGGATGCGTATTACCGGACGCGCGCTAGTCACGCGGACAGGTATCCGCAGTTACATCGATCTGCTGTCGCCAGCCATGCATTAAAGCAGCGCAAATATCATCGCTCGGCTACATTAATCACTTTAGTATGGGTAATCAGAGGATGAGCTCCAAAGCCGACATTGCAAGCCAAAATATTTATTTATTAGCATCCGCTTTCAGCATTAGCTCATTGTGTGTTTATTTTAGACCGACGTAATTCGAATTTTAAGTTTAATGAGAAAGTTAAACAGCCTTAAATGTTTTACAATGATAACCGACTGACACGCCACTTTATTAACCCACGATGAAAATGGAGGTGTTGCAAGTTTAACGTGTGTAGGTATCTAAGCATTTATGTGCCTGTCTTGAGCATCCTAGCTCCTGATGAAATAATTTTCATTAAGTTTTATATGTTCCAAAGGAAACTTGATTGAAAAGGAATTGAACTATGATTAAATATTTGGTTTGAAGTACATCAGCTTTTTTCGTGGTGTGTAAGAAGTTTTTTAAGGACGACGAATACTCGTTTACATCAACGATAATAACCTGCATGCGACCTAACATTTGTATCGAACAAACCACCCATATAGCGTTGTTTGTCCAACTTCAAACACAGTATAATTGCAGCACTTTATGGTTTCATTCAATTAGTCGCATATTTACACTCGATGTACCAAACGCGCACGCCAAACATGATGACAAGTGCAATGTACATTTGTATGTGGCCATGCGGAAGTTGGTCGCAATATTGCTGTGCTCAGTCCCCTGGAAGAGTATAATAGCCTGATTAATTCGTGCTGGAAAAACAACTGTCACGATGAAATAGACTTTGACCAGTTGGGAAATGAGCATTCTACAGTGATATAGACTGGATAAGTTATGGAAATATTGTTTTCTACATAAGGTAAATCGTTATAAATAGGGTATTCAGCCCCAACATTTTTGCTTCCAGGAACGCTCGGTGGATAATGTGGCCGTAGCAATGTTTTCGCTTTATACTCATTTTCCTACGTTATCGGATACGCGCGTAGCGGTACTAATATCATGATATTGAACGTGTTTAGAAAATAACATTCAGCTATCGACCATAATTTTTTTTTTACCCAAGTTAACCCCAGATTTGAAATTTAATATTTACGAAGAGTTTGGTCTGTTTTCAGAAATATCATCATATTATTCTTCTCACGAATGTCTGTAACTAGTAAGGGGGGGGAACTACTTATACTTATTTACTTATAGCCTAGCTCACCGATATTGAGATTTTCACAGCGCACACGCATCTAACCTATGTTTTCCTCTTCCTATTATTCCCTTTCGTAGAAAAACATACTACAGAATGTTTGACGTCACAATATTCATTTCGTACACAGATTCTTACACATTTTTTGTTTTTTATGGCATACATGATCATGAGTTCATTGGCATATATTTTCCATCTGATCTTAAAATACATGAAAATAACAGGAATCCTTACATTAGGTTGACATTTTATATTGTCAAGTTATTGGAATCGTGATCCCATGTTACTTATATTTAGTCAGTATTAATGCTCTATTTCCAATAAAACCCAGTATTTATTTAATTCTCGTGATCAGATTATTCAATAATGCATTATTGCAATGTACTATGCCGCACATAATACATGACTAAATGGAATAATCTGATCACCAAAATTATAATCAAATTTTGAATGCTGATTTCAAAGAAACGAAGTTTAAAGCTATTATTTTTTTTTATGATATATGCTTATCTAAGTACCTATGAAGTGCTCAAGACGGGAGTTAACATTCCCCGCCGGTGGGATTTCATACTCTCCCTTATGTTCAATTATTTTGCTCCCTCTCCTAGTTGAACCGGTTCAACCTACCTCAGCAGTCCTTGAGCCTTCCTAACCACGTCCTCACCCATCTTCAAGTGGCCGCGGTGGTATTCCAGTTTGTGGATTTGGGCTACCCCATTGAATCCGATTACTGGTGAAGTACCTACCCAGCTCAAAGTTAGGTTCTAAAAAAAGGAGTAAACGTGATTAACGCTTCGGGCGTTGCATATGTCTGTAGGCTGCGGTAACCGCTTACCATCAGGCACGCCGTATGCTTTTTGTCACCGTTATCGTATGAGAAAATTTTAATTGAAAGTCTACCTTTGTCATAATTATGCTGTAACAGTGTGACTAGTATTTAGTACTTTTGTTAATTTATGTAGCATAGGCGTTTAAACAAACTAACAAAAAGGTATGGACAATATCTTCCTACACATATTTTTGATACCTTTTACTGTTGCATTGTCATCCGATGTAAGCTTACATATAAATTTCATATATTTAAACACTGAATTAATAATAATATAAGTTAATCTTTGCAAGTTCCTTTTTACTCGCGACGTATGAAGTATACACGTCGCGACAGTTGAATCAAAATTAAAGGTTTTATAAAAACGCAAGATATTATTTTAAGAAAATACATTGAAGACAAAATGCAAGCTGAATATATCTCAAACGCAGCAAAGATAGTCCAAGTTCCTTGTAATTAAAGCGCAAGGGAAGCCTGGATACCGCGTATTTTGTGAAAGGCACGCTTGCAATATCTGAGCCGCAATAACACGAACCTTTATGATAATGTTACCTCCTCGTTACATGGTAAATACTCCTCTCGTGCCAGGAAATATGAAACCCGGACCAAGTTTAAGCCATCTAACGATATTTGAAATAACGCGCTAAGCAGATATTAGACGCCCTAGAATTATAATCGTGCAAAATACGAAACTCACTCGAAATTTTGTATAAGTAGTGAGTGCTGGGATGGCTAAAAGAAATTTTGGACATTTCCATGGAAGCAAATAAAGTGAATTGGGATATACCGATTACTTACAAAGTATATACATACAAAAAAACATTTCGAGGAATAAGTTTACCAAAGCCCTTGTAGATATCATTAAAAAACATATTTCTGGGAGAAGTTATTCGTATTTTTTTTAATTTTGTCATATGTTTCTCTCTGCCAAACCTTAGTACAGACGTCACTTAGTAGTGACCATACTCAAAATATCTCCGACAGTAAAAAAATTAAATGTAAAAGCACATGAAATTTGTACCTTAAAATTGCCTATTTTAACTGATAAAAACTGGTAATTTTTATGGGACATTCCAATTTTATTACAATTATTTAGACAGCAAATTTAATGATTGTTCAGCAAGCTGCACGTGGATTGACTGACCAATTATATATTATCGCACTTTTATAGGTTTAAGTTTTCTTTTGTTGTCAACACTAGTCCTTTCATTTTATTTATATAGTGTCGAAAAGACATAAAATATAATATCCGATTGTTAAAGGTGAAACATTTTGTTAAAACACTAAGTGACACAATCTTCTATAACTTTGTATATGCAAGTGATGATTATTCAAAAAAATATCATTAATGGCATAAAATTGGGGGTAAAAGTTTGTATGAAAAAGTTGAAAATAAAGTTAGATATATTGTAGCAACTAAGGCCCAAAAAGGAAAGGGCTAAGATTCCAAATCCTTATTTATTTTTCTATTTTAAGAACCTAACTATAAGGAAACACTCACTTTTTCAATTGAACGAATTTCGGCCCCACATCCGCAAGGAAGCAAACTTTCACGTCCGCATCTGCTTCCGCTAAAGTCATTTCCGTTACAACCAACCCTGACGCATTCTTTCATTCACACGGGAACATGGGGCAAAGGTGAGAGGGTGAGCGTAAGGAAAACGGATCTACATATAAAAGGATCACGTTTCAATTCAACTCAAATTAATATTGGTTTAAGATATTTTCTTGTACAACTTTGGTTTTTTGCATAGCTGTAAGGTAGCGGTAATTTTCACTACTGCTCGACATGTTTCAGTCCACTCCTAGGACTTTAGCCATGAAATACGAGCGCGTCCGGTCGCTACCCTTCTCGCACAATTCTTACTAATATGTCTGAGTCTGACATTAGTTTTCTTATTTTTAAAATAAAATAATTAAGCCCTTCTGGCACATATCATGCCTTTACACATTAGGCCCATCTGGCATGTATGTACATCTTTATTTGCTTTCTCAAAGTGGGTAATTTGTACAAATTGTAACTTTGACACAGGAAAATATATATTTTCTCAGTCGACCCCATGAACACGAAAGCTTAAAAGCTTCCCAAACGTTGGGAATTCATAATTATAAGTTACACATGCAATGTATTCAAATACGTGAAAAAATACATAAAGTGTAAATGCCATTCCTTTCTCAGTAGAAACTTCAGTGTTGAAATGTATTGTTCCTAATAAAAGTAGCAAATCAGTTAACTATATATGTATTATAGTCGCCCTATACGATGAAAACAAATTACGAGTAATATTAATATTGAATAACGAGTTAGTTTTTACTCACATACCTAAATTTGCAAACATTCAAAACTTGATTACCTACTACAGAAATAAAATACGGTTTCAAATCGTCAAATCCCTTTTCAAGCTTTCATTCTCTCCAGCGCAGGTACTCAGCGTTTGTCCTCATCGCTACGAATACCTTTCGACAGACGACTTTCCGTCATAATCCCAACTAAACCTTTACCGATACCTTATCGACAACTTCCACCATTCCAATGTCGACCTCGGGTACCTAACATAAGACTCGCATTGCTACGTATCCCTCTCCCAATTTCAGAAAGGATGTTATCACAGAATCACATGAAGCATTGTTAAGGCTCCCTGTTTTAGTGTTATCGATATATGAATGCGCATCTTATTTGCGTATCGCGCGCACATAAAGCTAAATAGTGTAATTATGGAGCCAGATATTGTTACTTTGTCCCAATGAGATTCAAAGCAATACAAGCCCTAAAGAACAATTTTCAGTGATTATTTATTACTAAAAGTGAATATAACGTACAGCAAATCAAGATTAAAAATGTAGTACAATTCACGAACTAAAATTGTATGCTCGCTACAATAAGGGACGTTAACAAAACCATTTGCATTGTACAGCGTAGAAACAGGCGTTTTATTTTAGCGCCGGCTTGTTGACGTTTAATATACGTAAAGCTTACGGCCTCGAGTGGAACAAATTGAACGGGGCCGTGCGATATTACCGATCTGGTATTTACTCCATTTACTTTTCAAATACGACTTATCATATATCAGACATTGCTATTTGATTCCGACCTATCAACTTGAGTGAAATCCGTAGCGTACATATTGCATTATTTCGTGTCAATAAAAATGGCGAGATCTGCTATAACATTATGCAGTGTCCTGTATGAGTTCATCAAGCCGTAGTTGGCATGGCAGAAGGACGGCGAGCGAAGGTTGCGTTGGGTTTACGTGTAAAGTTTTCCTCATAAGCTCACCGCAGGGCGCTCCCCTATCAATTGCCTTCCCCTCGCCCCGCCACCGCCCCGCCCCGCAGGCTCCACTAATGATCCCACTTGTTGGGGGCTCAGCGCGGACCTTCGACCGTGTCACTCGGTGAATAACAAATTCTAAGCTGATCCTAGCCCGTAGCCGCTGGACAAATATTAAAGGCCATAAGATTGTCATGCAACTCGCGACGGGCAGACCGCTGGCCTTTTTCTATTCTTTTTCTTATACGGCTAGTGGTAGGTATATTTTATGGACAAAGTATGACATAGGTATGATATTATACGCCTTGTCACACAGAACATCAAAATTTATTCAAAATAATCACAATCGTATGAAGTACTTTTTGTAAAATTGTAGATACTAACAGTTCGATTTTAATGATTATTCAGATGTTTGTATTATATCTAATTTGATTAATTATTAAGTATAGGACAGTAATTACATCTAAATGGGGCTTTAAGCGTCCGCTTTTCTACACCTAATTGAAAATTTCATGAGAAGTTGGATGTCTCTTATTAGTAACTTTTAGTAGTAGAGACTTAGTGTCGAACTGCTGCGTGGCCTCAGTGCGAAACGCCATACTACTACTATTAGAAAAGTCTTTTACGACTCGACTGATGTTCGTGCCCACTTAATTGTGTAGCGGTCATCGTGTACTGGAAGTAGAAATTATTATACTTTAGACACTTATTTATATCACAGTTTACTGCCTGAGCGAGATGCGATGCACACACCCTGTCAGCGAGCGGCGGTGGTTGCGGCGGGTGGTCATCCTCGCCACTGCTGTAGAGATCGCCGCCCACTCGAGGAACAACTGACAGTAGATGTTAAGTAAAACTAGCTACTAGAAATATATGATTGATGAACTGCTGCATGGCCTGAGCGAGAAACGACGTGAATACCTTATCAGCGAGCGACGCGGTTGCGGCGGTCGTTATCGCCAGTGGTATAGTCATGGTCACCCATTTCAAACTAGTATAGTTCAGGAAATATAAATTGGTCATTTCTTATCTACTTTGCAATCTTTTCATCGGCGTAAACACTTACCGGTCAATGAGAAGTCAAGCACCCATATCTATTGTCCATAACACCACTAATCCTTACTTGTGAGCCGTTAGTAGTAGAGTGACTAAAGTAAATTTTTTGATACGCGATTATAGTGCTGTAGGTGATTGACGTCCGAATCACATAGAAACAGACTGTAGCGTGATTGACGTCTGAAGTCTGTTTCTATGTGATTCGGACGTCAATCACCTACATGGTTGTGTTTTGGACTAAGCTTCATGGATGTTATTCTTGTTATTCCGGGGAAATCGGCGAGTATATTGTGGTATGCTTGCTGCACGTCTATGCTACGAACGGTAGGTATGCAGCAGAACAGATTTGTGCATTTGTTGTGAGTAGCGTCTTGCCGTCGATGAGTCTTCGATTTTTGATGTCCACGATGAGATTGTGGTGCTTCAGAAAATCGGCTCCCAGGATAGGTTTCGATACGGCTGCGATGATGAATTTCCATTTGAATGAACGTCGGAGGTTGAGATCGAGATCGAGTGTTTTCTCGCCGTATGTAGGTATGGCGGTGTTGTTTGCCGCGTACAGTTGAAACGGTAGTGGTTGCTCTTGCGTGCCTTTCGTTCTCGGTAGTACGGAAATATTTGCACCCGTGTCTACCAAGAACGTGAGCTTCGTTTGCTTGTCTGTCACGAAGAGGCGGTGAGAGGTTTCGTAAACGCCAGCGTCCGCCACAGCTAACGTTAATTAGTTTTCCGGCTGCGGCGCGGTGATGGGCTTGAAGCTGCACGGTGGCGTACATTTCTTGGCGTCCATGCCATAACGGTGGTGGTAATAACAGTACGGCATGGGCGTACAGTTGCGGCTGCGGCTGTGCGACGCGTTTCTTGATCGTGATTGGAAACGGCGCCGTGGTCGGCTGTCTCGCTGGTTTTCGTACGGACGTGGATTTTCGTACGGTCGCGATCGGAGTTCGGCGATTTCCAGGGACAGTCTTCTGATTTCGGTGATTAAGAATTGCTGGTCGAACGGTGGATGCGGTTGGTAAGTTGGTTGTTGTGGCAGTGGCGGCGGTTGTAGATGTGCGGGCACGGCGGGCGCGGTCGTAGGCGCGGACATCGCTATTGCGGCGATGTGCTCTGACGACGTGATGACCCTAACCATGTAGGTGATTGACGTCCGAATCACATAGAAACAGACTGTAGCGTGATTGACGTCTGAATAAAGTAGAAACAGACAGGATTGACGTTGTGTTCTGCCTCGGTGAGGAGTCAGCGTTGCAGGTGCGAAGTATGTGGCACGAAGCACGGAGCACGAGGCGATGTTCACTCGACGGCGGCCGGCAGCAGAAAGAACGAGCGCGGACTGCAGCACGCCTTATATGCACGCGCGCCGCGGGACGCGTAGCGTACTGAGGTAGTTGAGAAACTCGGCGTTCCCAACTACCTACATGTAGGTTTCCCTTATTGTAATTAAATCTAATTTTATCTATTTCTAATTTTATGTGTTTAGTATCGCGGTAGTTGAGAACACTAGGTTCACAACTACCAACTCAAATTATAAAAATGTTAACCTAGTTTTACTATATAAGAAGCAGATATTTAAATAAAAATTATTACCATTACCGTCCCCAAGGTCTTCAAATGGTCACGTGTACTAAAGTGCTTACTTTCAACAACGTATACTCGTGCCTTGAATAGAGCAAAAAAATGCTTGTTTATGAGTCACTTTGATACTCGGGTGCAGAAATGACTACTACTCATGGATTGAAAAACTTTGATTATAATAGAAGTGGATGTCACGTTACTCCAGGCAATTATAAACCCAAATTAAAATTGGTGACTTACTGTCGAATTGTTGCGTGGCCTGAGCGAGAAGCGACGCGAACACCCTATCAGCGAGCGGCGGCGGTTGCGGTGGGCGGTCGTCATCGCTACTGCTGTAGCGATCGCCGCCCCACTCGAGCGAGCGCTGGCGGCGAACGCTGGCCGCGCTCGGCGCGCTCGCTAGACCGCCGGACAGCCCGCTGAGCGAGCCGGCCTTGCTCCGCCGGCCCGCCCGCTCCATCCTGGTCGTGCTCATGGCATTTTGTCAGAGCATCTGTGGACAAAAACAAAAATGCATTAAAAATAAAATAAATAAATAACCCCTGTGTTATTTATTTATTATAAGCTTACACCAATCGACCTAGTCCCAAACTAAGCAAAGCTTGTACTATGGGTACTAGGTGACGATATACATAATATATAGATAAATAATAATACTTAAATACATAGAAAACATCCAAGACCCGGGAAAAAACATTCGTGTTCATCACACAAACACTTGCCCTGGCCGGGATTCGAGCCCGGGACCGCCAGCTTCGTAGGCCGTTGTGCAACTCACTGAGCCAAACGTGTCGTCATTATAGGTAAGTAGAGCAAAGTTAGGTGGTATAGGGGTTTTCGGAACCATTTTGTTAGCGATAATTGCAAATAAATAAAGTCCACCACAGTATCTGCGCATTTTAATAATTTCCGTAGTAACCTTTAGTAAAAAGCTTGAAGTTGACCGTACATTATAATGCAATAATAATACTAAAATTATACTTAAAACAAAACAAATGGCTTTGAAACCACAATTCTATCTGAAAGAATACACAAAGCGTATTGTTTGCAAACGGAAACGTTCGTTTAAATACCTTATCAACCCCGAACGGCGGGTAAGCCCTTGCTCAAAACAAAGAATCTACACGATATTTTATCGAAGCGGTAACGACGTCGTGAACGGAAAAGAACAACTGTAATAAAGAGCCTACAAGTTGTTTGGTTAGCGACCCAACATAAATAGCAAGTTGGCGAGCGTGCGTGGGACCTAATCCAGTGGATCGCGCCAGGGCGCCGCCCGCGGCCTACGAGACCAAACGGCATTAATTCTCGTATTGACTCAGTAAGTTTCATTGCAAACTTCTCTTTGCTTTCTCGTCACTTTGTATACGGTATTTCCGTGGTGGCCGGTCGTGCTTTAATTGAAAGGCTCCATTTGCACTCGGAGGTTTGTTTACGTTGTTGTTCTCTTGGGGAAAATAACACGGTATGTGGTTAGACACTTCAATCGCTTGTCTATCAAATAAATATCGCTTTAGAGGGACTAAAGTGCAGAAAGAGAAATTGAAAAAGTTACCATTTCCACTCTTGTCACAATGACAATAAGGACTAAAAAGTTACGTGCTTCCGTTTCTCTTACTGTACGTCTACATAATACACATCTAATCAGTGGACTGATAAAACACCCCGTGATGTTTAGAAAAATGGTAGGTAAATATTTTCCAACGGCTGAATCAATATTCTCGAACCTAAGAACACTCTCAATGACTAAATCAAGTGCGGTATATCCTTTGTTGATTTACCAATATCGGTAAATCAACAAAAACATAATTTTAAATAGGTAAATCTAGTTAAATCAAAACATCATGCTTATGTTTAATTTACCTATTAAAAAGTTGAAAAAATGAGATGTCTGTACATTGAAGATATTAAAAAAGAATTGTAACTAACTATTTGGAGGTCTTTAAATCAAAAAAATATTTGTCTTTTTTTGTATGTTTATGTATCTCATACGTAAACATACAAAAAAATACAAATATTTTACAAATGCAAATACATATAGATGTATCGCTGTGACTTCATCACGCCTAATCGGCTAAACGGACTTCTACTATTTGGGGTATCCACATATGGTTATAGAATATTATTTACCCGACTACGCAGAAGAAAAAAGGAGGGGTTATGACTTTTTCTCCTCCGCGAAGTTGCAGGCGGGCACCTTCTAGTACCTAATCAAAACAGCCCGATTAAAGTACCCAAATATACATGTACCTACATACATACAAATTCAATCAGTAGTTTGTTTTGTGGAATCACCCTGCCCCTAAATACCTAAAATACCAAATGAGCGAAAGCGCGAATAAAAGCTTTTATAACGGAGGCAACCCTAGCGCACATTCCAATGACGTTGAAATAATGAAATAATGAAATAATGAAATAATGATCTTTATTCTGTAAGTAGGCCACAAGGGCACTTTTACAAGTCTGACTCTACGGCGTTTCCCAAGAGGAGACCACTGAAGAGAAGAAAGCCGAAACAAACTCAACAGTCAGTCATTTTTTCGAAATAACTCTTATATCTATTACAATATTCGTGCTTAGCCTAACCTAAATATATGTTTTGAGTATAAACTCAATGCGTAGTTCTTCAAGGAAACATATCAAAACTTATATAAGTAAAAAAAAAAATGTAGAATATAAAAAAGCAAAATAGTGATTTTTATTTAAAACAACTTACATACGTTTGATATGCCACCTTATAAGAACCGTGTCCCGGTAGAAAGTAAATTATTTTGTTTCTGTTTTGGGCCATGCATTTTTGTCTGTTAAATAGTCCTCTACCCTATAATAAGCCTTTGCCATTAGAGACTCTTTTAAGTACTTTTTGAGAGCTGGAAACGATAATTTCAAAGCATCATCTGGTAGCTTATTATAAAAATGTATACATTGGCCTACGAATGATTTGGCTACTTTACGAACGCGGAACTTTCTAATAGCGATTTTGTTTTTATTTCTAGTATTAAAATTGTGGATATCTGAATTCCTAGTAAAAGACTCTAGGTTCTTAATAACATAAATAATATTCTCATAAATATATTGAGACGCTACGGTTAATATGTTGATGTCTTTAAAAAGTTCTCTTAAGGAGTCACGGGAGTTCAAGTTATATATAGAACGAATCGCTCTTTTTTGTAACACAAATATAGTCTGTATGTCAGCTGCTTTGCCCCAAACCAGAATACCGTATGACATGATACTATGTGTTGCGTCACCCGCGTCTAATAGGATAGGTTAGTAGGCATCGATAGCGGAGAGAAGGCTCTCCGTCTATGCAACTGGTGTATCTGTTACGTAGTAACTTATATATAATCTGTGGCGTAATTAAGTTGTACTTGAGTACACTATCAGTACACACGCAAGCGCATATCGCCGGCTAAAATCGAAAACCTCGTAACTCCATTTTTTTTTTAACTTATATTTTGGCACTTTTATGTAGTTAAACTCTGAACCTATAAATTGACAAAACTCTTAAATGCTAGGAATAAACCGTTTAAGTTTAAAAATCGAAATAGAAAACCTCGCAATACCCGACCGCCATACAGTTAAAGTTAAGTTTTTGTGCCTCCTTTAAAATTTGATCCGTTGGAGTTACGAGGTTTGCGACTTCACCCGACGATATAAAATGTTTTTTCGAATTTGGGAACAAGCGATGATGATAAGACACGATGAAGTATTACGAGTAATGTACAATTTTGTTTTAACCTCGTAATTTATTTAATAGAATTAGAAGTGTTTTTTAACTCAAATACTTCGTTTTTAAGTAAAGTATTGTTCTTGTTTGTCCGTAATAAGAATTTTGCCTAGCTTATCAATAGTTGGATAAATGTATAAATAAATATTGGGGGAAAAATACACAAATGTAACTAGTGCCATGAAGGCTTGCATTATGAAGATATAGACGACGCTATATTTAATAGTTACGTATAGACACAGGAGAGTTCCAAAACTCGGGAACAAATATATGTACCTATATTTATCACATGCCCTTACCGAAATTTGAACCTAGGACCGCCAGCTTAGTGGGTAGCGTTACTGCCGCTGAGCTAAACCGGTTTACATACACACGTATATATAATTATATAAGTAGTACTCGTAGATAGATATACAAGTGTTGCACATTTGATAATCATTGTTAAAATATTTTTTCGAATGGCTCTAAAAGTTAGACCGAACGCTTTGATATATGCACGATACCATGAAATGTCTTTAGCTTTCGTCAGTCCCTAGTATAATATATGTTGAATTTATTAGAAATGTAGCAGCATGAACGGTCTTAAGGTACTATACATTTTTTTTTGTCTATTTCTACGTAAATGGTACTTTAACGTTATTCAATATTTTAATGAATCACAAGAGAGTGACGAGTAAAAGTAAAGACAATTATTAACTTTGAAATTTATAACAATATTTGTATCAATTATTTTATGTAATTATTTATTATATTTATTTCGTAACATGTTTAAATTAAGAGTTGAAGTACTAATTTCAAGATTTGAAAATCGACTAGGGACCGACAATTACCTTAATTAAGAACAATATTTATATAATTTCAATATTAATTTAATTTAATATTACTTTTGATATTTGTCTTTATGACAGCGTAGTATTTACAAGTACGGAATAAGGTTCAGAATTACTGAATGGGGAATGGATGAAGTTATTCAAAAATCTCAAAACTTTGTTTATAGGTAGGAATAAGCCTCCTTATCGTCAGAAAAAAATTACAAATTTTTCTGTAGCTTAGAAAAAGATGAAAAGGTGTTGGTGGGCCTATATGACAGCTTATACGGTACAGCAAGAATAACAGTACATTTACAGCCATTTTAATCGAAAACATCAATGGTGCATTTGCCGTACCGTATAAGCTGTCATATAGGCCCACCAACACCTTTTCATCATTTATTTTTTTCTAAAATACAGAAAAATCTGTATTTTTTTTCTGACGATAAGTAGGCTTATTCCTACCTATAAACAAAATTTGAAGATTTTTGAAAATTTTCATCCATTCCCCATTGGTATACTCGATAGTTAACTAAATTAAATATGATGGCATAGAGCTACCCGATTTTCATGGACCCATATTTATTTTAATAGGCTTTGAAATGTTAATTTCGGCCCTTATATTAATGTTACAATAAAACGTTAAACACCAGTATGGGCCCTGGGGCCGACGCAACAATTGTTAAGGTTTGCTGCACTCATTTCTCATTTCTATCGACAGAATAAACAGAAGCGGTTTCATTAGAGATTCCCCGGCATGTCACAGAGCTAAGAATATAAAATATTAGTAATTTTAATTAAATATATTACCTGTATAACTTTTGTCCATATCTATTCTAGTATTTCGTAACTTGGAATAGGTATCATCGATAGGTATCGTGATCGCTATTAATGCTTGAGTGCTTAATTCTTCTGTTAATTGAAGCGCAACAAATATTCTATGCAATAAATATGTAAGTGGCTGATTTTGCATTCAGATGCGTACTGTAAAGGTAGCTCGTGTATCCTCCTCGTCTGTCCTTTTTCAGAGACTGGCCGTTATTTAAATAATAGATAGTCCGTATTTCAATGACCGATTCGAATAAGGAATATCTTCTGTCTCTGTTTGATAATGTCGTGATGTATAAGAATTGAATACTTATTTTGATCTGAACGAATAAACACGTATTTAAGTCTTTACCGTTTTTTTATTCTCGACATCTGAGCTCATCGTCCCCCAAGTTGGTGGAGGTGCGGGGTAGTCCCACAGTCCCTACAATTAACATTGAAAACCTGATACATTCATTAGTGGAATGAGAATAACTTAGTTATTTCTTTCTTTAATATCTTGTTGGTTGCGCCAGCGTTTCAGCCGGACTTTTCAGTCATACATTACATCAGCTGAAAAACGTCCACTTCTGGACAAAGACCTCTACCAAGGATCTCCACAACGACCGGTCTTACACACAAGGCAGTCTTCCTACGCTGCGTCTACGTGCATTCAAGAATCATTCTGCCCCAGTCATCTGTTTCACGAGCAAACATTTGTTCAAAACAGTTTAGTCTTACACTAGAAATCAATCAGAACGTATGTTAGATTAAGAGATCCCTGTAAGCTCGGCCGAATTTCACCTTCTCATACAAAACGGAGTTTCGTTCTTATTTTAAAACTGCTTGTTGGATTGTAACGAAACTTTGCATACATAATAACATGAGCTATGTCTAGGCCTAGTTTACTTACTTACTAACTAGTTTATATGCCTGCAGTTTATAAAACAAACGAAATACAGCAAAAACAAGTTTTGTATGAAAAACTTAAATTCGCTGTATTTTTTTACTATGGTATCTGAAGCTACATAAACTAATTACAGGCTTGCATATACCTAAACTTATTCGAAGTACAATGTTTCAGAACAAATTAGCTACCTGTTTTAAAATGAGAGCGTAACTACGTTTGTATGGAGAACCGAGCTTACTGGGGACTCTTAAATAAAAATACGAATTTAAGCCTCTATGCGCCGCGCAAATAAACATCTGTAAAAAAGGTGGTCTAAAAATGTGTTAAGGATCCTTAGCAGGCACAGACTAAAGGTTAAAATATTGCCGTATCTGCCGCTTCTTCAGTCGGTGGTCGCGGGCTAATAGCGCGTCTGATAGACCGCTCGGTTTAATATAAAGTAGATTCCCTGTTTACCCGCCCGCGTCGCGTCGTTCATAAACGCGCCTTCAACACAGACGGCGCTATAACCATTTTTAGGATTCGGCAAGTAAACTATGGAAACGGAAGTCTTATATTGTACTAAATCGCGCGCCCGGGACTTCGTTTGTGAATAGAAAAAAATGAAATGTAATAACCCAGAAATTCATACAACATACAAAAAAAATGGATTGAGGTACCTTCAAATAGTCCGTTTCACTTATTTTTTATGACAACATCTTCACCACCTTCTTGTTACTTTAAAAGAAAAATTAAATACACAAAACTCTGGTCATATAATAAAATGTACGTATGAGGTCCTTTACCAAGCAGCATTTTTGAATAAGTGAGTTTGTTCATAAACGTCCAAAAATATGCATACGTATAGTAAATCTTTAGTTGACTTGACAAATTATAAAGTCGTTAAACCTAGGGCCAAAAAAGGTCACTTTAACCCACTATGCGAAGCTAAAATGAGGCATCTCATTTTTGAGCATGTAAAGTGAAAAAAAATATTTGGGAATGGTTGGCACGTATTAATTACTCCAAAAAATGCATTGTAGCTGTCATTAATATCGTATACAAATTGATTACGTACGTAAGTTTACAGAACAGGGATGTAACCTCGATAAAACAAAAGTGAAGTTGGTAACCCTTCATTAACTTAAATAGGATATTATTCGGAAACAGTCAAATCTAATTAAAATGGTAATCTCAGCGATAATGTCGGTTTACAACAGGGCGTTAACTCTTCTGATTAAATAAATAAATAACAGGTACTTGTTTCACATTAAATATTAATTTATTCATTAAATAATTTGGAACACAAACCACTGAATTCATTGCGCTTAATGGATACAATTACCTTCATCGGCTCATTCACAAGTGCAGAAAACAATGGATTTGTGCGCCGTTATTGTATTGATGGATGCAACTCCTGATTGAAAGCCAGGTCATCGAACTCGGGGTGAATGGACGATTCTTAGTGAAAAATAATACATGATTATAGTCGTTATTTTGCATTGTATAGTTTATGATTCAATACAATTTTATTATTTACTTGACATAGGCACTTTAAAATCTAATATCTTGAAGAAAATAAATTTTCTTCTTTTCATGAAAACGAAGTAATAACAGCCTCTTATAGAAATGTCTACGCGTTTACATGCTAAACTTATCAAAGTTAACAATCATGTTGAGTAATCTAAATAGGTTATAATTAAAATAATGTATTCATCAGATATTTAAAAAAAAATGGTGATTAATTTACTTAAAAGGCATCAACCCAATATACTGCTACATTACTGAAATATATCGTAATAAGATATGTCATTTAAGAGCACAAGATCCCATTATATCTCCCCAGACAGAAACTAATAAAGCGTCGCGAAGGAGTCCGCGTAACCCCAACACTCCCTCAACCTCGTCAACAAATCCCGAAACAAAACACATTATAAAGATATCCGTAACAAGTATTCTTTCACGTCACGTATAAAATAAGCGTCAGCCAATGGGGAGCAAGACAAGCATATGAAATATGACCCGCACGCCGGCGGGCCGTATTAAAACTGCATCTTACGCTGACCTTCTTCAGACATCTAGTTTACATACTCAAAATGAATGTTCAGAGCATGCAGGCTCGGTTCCTACACAAACTCCGATGCCCGTTTATATTAAACGCCGGCTTATTGAGCTGGTGCTCGTGAACTGATGCATTTTTACATGGTTGATATTATATGTAAATTTGACTTTATCTTGATAAGTTTTTGTCCCAGTTCACTTGCGAGCCTATGGATAAATTATAAAGCATTCGACACATTCTGGTATGTAAATATATAAGTGATGGACGTTATACTTTCTATCTGCGCCATAAACGCGACTATCATACAACCGCGGCTAGTTAGCATGCCACATTGGTTCAAATCTCATGTTCATCCTCCCTCAAGATCCTCCCCGTTTATACACTTTAATAAGTGATTAGTGCACATTCATATATTTACTACTAAAATCAATTACGAAATGTATGAATTCGCAGTAATCACTTGTCAAATAGAAAGTAGGTGTTTCACTTTACTTTCAGTAGTCGAGTTAGAACAATTTTTTTTTATTAATTACCTTATTAAGAAACACAACCGGCACGTAACTATATTACCAAAAAAAACAAGTTAGTTTGTTGACTGTACTAAAGTATTGAACTGTCGTAGGAATAGCTCTTGAATGCCAAGTTCCAAATCTCACGATAGTGTGCCAAAAGGGACTTACCTTGCAAGATTTCATAATGCTAAGTTATTGTTGGGATACCTGAACTTATGCATAAATATAGATCAGATATAACGTACGAGTGATGTGATTTGGTGGATAAAATAACACTGTTCAAGAGACTATGCAATTTCATCGCAGTGCATTTAAAAGTAAAAATAACCAGGCTTTGATATCTATCCTTGTATAAATTGGTTTAACTCCGTGTTTAGTGCGGACATAAATATACCTCGATATACTTTAACCCGGAGATGGCGTTGTTGGCAACAACCCGCTTGCTTTTTGACACATGCGTTCTGTGAATATGCAGTTACGTCTTTTCTGCACTGTTAAGTTTTTCTTGGAATCACGAGCACATCACGGAAAGTTCTATTCACAATTTAATAACAGTATAAAAGTTATATATACCAGAAGCCTTCGCAATCGTATTAGATATGAAATAGTCGTGTCCACGCTGCTAAGTTGCGTTGGGTCGGATTAGAATTTTAATCACGTAAGGATGAGGTCAGCGCGTCACGTGTGCAGAATTTGGTGCAATCGCGTTGCACTGACTGCGCTGAGTATTACACTAACCAATCACGGAATTTACTATATTTTGTAGACTTATATTACATTTTCACGATTTATACACATAATAAAACTTAAATATAACGGTTTCCACACATTTTTCATTTCAATTACTTCTACTTCGTGATAATGTGTTAAATATAACTGCTTCAATGAGTCCAGGATCATCATCATCATCAAAAGATGTCTTCTGTTAGACATAGGTCTCTACATTGCAGTCCCGTCCGGTCCTGCTCGCGTCCAGCGGATTCCAGGTCAGCATAATACAATACCGGACCTTGTAAAGGTTTATTTTATGAGAGTTTCACCAGATTGGTCTTGCCATTGCCAGTAACGTATTATAATCGAACACTAATTTTATCATATCTTATCTCCCCCTTGCGTGTTTTTTAAATGTGATCTTTATTTCTTAATCATCATGGTTCTATTTTCTGATGGGACTTCTCGTAATACGACTTTTAAAAAGTAATCAGTAGCTGCTGCCACTAATGCAACGTCATCCCTTGGGACTCTAGGAATACTCATTGGAACAATTGGAGGAGCAATCCCAGTGCACAAGCGAATTGATGTACATTAATTATACAATTAACCTATGTACTCGTCCCAAGTTTCAAAGGAGTCAAGGCGCAATTTTGTTAATAATGTGTGCTCTGAAGGATAGTACTATTGTAGCCCATTCGTATTTTTGGTAAAAAAAAGGCAGAAACGGATGTTAAAGTTGTATTTGTAAGAAAAAGATAAGATATTTTAAATTCTGATTAGTGACTTGCATAAGTTTGTTCCTCATTTTCTATATAGCGACCTAAAATTTGAGTAGCACTGAACATACTAAATGTACCCGATTACCGTCACCGAGTTTTTTAAAGAGCGCGCGAAGTCATAAGTTTGAGCCCTTGAAACGTTATGATTTCATATGAAAACCTAGTTTTAAAAAGATTTTTCACTAGCGGAATATACTTTTTTTTACATTGCGGTGTAAAATTTTCGTTATATTGTACATATAGATATAAATCGTCCTTATTTATACCATATTTTTCAACGAAATCTGAGAGAGAATACAAGGCTTATCTCACTATTTTTGAATTATGAATATTATGCATTGTACATATAATTAATATTTGTAGCAACACAGTTCAGTAAATAAATAAAAACTTATTCAACAACACATTCTCTTTTTTCAATTATTCAAAAGTTGTATAAATATTCGGCTTCACGCACAATAAAAGCCCTCAGTACCGTGCGAGTGTGTTTCGTGATAGGTATCTTAAGGCTGTTGCACGTTTCTTCACAATTAGGTTTATTTTATTAAGTGAAAATATTGTTTACTTCAAAAATTATGTTATACGGAAACATGTTTCTTAATTCCGGATTAGAAACGGTAAGTAAACACCTTTTCGTAGCGTTACCCACTTTTCTCTACATACGGGGAAACGCATGGTATCGGCTACGCGTCGACAAGGAGAGCGCCCGCTAGGCGGGTTTCTGACAGTGAATGTGTTAAACAACCTAGTATTCATTAACACATTCGTGACCGCAAGCCCGCTCAACGGGCGCTCTGCTCGTAAAAAGTTTTCGCTACATACGATTTTTCCCATGTTATTGGCTACAAGCGTAGTCACGCTACGAAAATGTCGGTTGCGAAAGTGCTAAAGCAAAAAATGTGTTACAAAATCACGCGACATGGCACTAACATCTGCTACGGTTCTCGTAGAAATTCATTCTGATAAGAGTTTTATACATTAGTACATTAGATGCGTTGGCTTTGAATATTAGTGAATATTATTACTAAGGCGGATCTAGTGAAGATGTTGTATTTCTGTTCTTCTTGTGCGCTATTACTGCGTCGTAAATAATCGTATGCTACCTTCACATATTCTGGAATATCTTCAAAACAAAATCTTGAGTTCCTTAACAATGAATTGACAAAGTCGGTGTCGATTTAATATTACTTGGAAAATTTAAATGTTGTCAATTCTCCTTCGAGAAGGTTTAAATTGTAGCCTGTGTCATTCTTCGTCCCATGAACAAATCAATATAAAAGTTACGTCAATCCATAACTCCATTTGTTACCTGAGAGATTGATAAAGCAACTATCACACGACATATAAAAAGGGTAAAGCTTACTGCACAAGTATAAATATTCTGAATAAAAAAACTACAAAATATTATAGCCACAACAAAGACAAATGTAACGATGCGTCATATCGCGATCTTCACCAACTTTTTTCAAAGTATCTCATTTTAATTAAACGAAAAACTTACTAAATAGTTTATTTATTTATTTATTCGTATGGCTTATATATACAAAGTCGTTCATATATATTTATAAATTAATATTAAGTGTATTAATCCAATGGATTGCGTCATTTTCCAGGGTAAATAAGCCGGCAGGCTTCCCGTTGTATTTGAAGAGTGGGCAGTTGCACTTGATATGCTTGACATCTTGTACCGCAGCTCCACAGTCACAGGCCGGCGAAGTTTTCCAGGCACATTTGTGTAGGAAATCTTTGGATCTTCCGCTGCCAGTTCTGAGCCTGTTTAACTGGCACCATTGTCTTCGAGGTAGAGAGAAGCCAGGTGGTTTTTTCGTCGGGTCGATATTTGCTCCCAAGCAATCTGGTGGTTTGGATTGCCAAACTAGTTAATACCAAGGACTATTAAAACAAGAATATTGCCAATCGCCATATTTTCATCGTGCTCCGCCCGCAAGGAGATATTCAAGCAAAAATTTGAAGGCACTTTACATCTAAACATTTAACGATATTATAATTGAGTTCTTAAACAGCTAATAATAAGTGCATCGTAATATTATTTCAATACTGTTGCGTACTTATTATATACGTTAGCTTATAATTGTAAATAATAATTCTTACACATAGATGGCGTTGTACGAGTACATATCAGGTAACAGCTTTGTGTGTGAATATAGTTTTTGCTAAACTAACTAGTAGTAAATCTCTATACAACGCTAGAATGCAATTACTGTTCTTTTTCCTGGTTGTCTCAGATACAATGTTTATCCTATAGTTGAGATAATATGTTAAAATCCATCATACCATGCTGCAAAGCATTCATAAAAAATATATTTATAACTATATACCTACATACATTAAAGATAAAAATATTTACATGATACTGAAACTATGTTTATTTTACTGTAGACTAGCTCCAGTAGTCTTTATCAAATTATTTGGCAACCTGCAGCCAATGTACCAGCCAGATATACCAACAGACATAGCTTATGTACAAATCTCTCTATTGGCCCGACTCAGCCCCGCCGTGCTAAGCCGGTTATGTAAATTGGCTGGTATCTATTTACAGTCACGTCGTAAACTAATTAACTCCTAATTCTGTATCAGCGTCCATCTGTCAACTTAATATAGCTTTAGATATGTGTCATATGTATGCAACTATGCAAGTTAGACCAGTCAAAGCAGGAACCTCACAATAGTTTGTCCATCCATGATATGAGGCGGATAATATAAGACACTGGAAATTTCTCGAATTTGAACCAGATTTATTGAAATAAAACAATTTAACGGATTATATCGCGTATATTATCTCATTTTAGTTCCCGACGTTTCGGAAGATTTCCAGCTTTCCATGGTCACTGGAGGACTGAGAAAAGATGTATTTTCCTCTGTCAAAGTTACAATTTGTGCAAACTACCCATTTTTCGAAAAAACACAAATAAAAATGAGATAATATACGCGATATAATCCGTTAAATTGGTTTATTTCAATGAGTAATAATCGCGGAAACAGAAGAAAATATTTTGAACCAGATTTGTTTTTTCATGTGATCGCTCTACTACATATATACTGCAGAATATAATGAATAGTATAATTACTGTTAATAATCTTCTCGGGTAGTTTTAGTAAATAGCATGTTATTTATGGTATGGTAAAAAATCGATGAATTTAGTGATATATATTATGCATAAAAATGTTGACAATAACGTTATGCTTAAAATACTAAATATTAAAAATGTTTTTAGTTAAGGGGCTACTTCGTCATTCGTAAATCACGCCCCAAACGCGGAGCCAGCCAATAAGCGTGATTAGTAATAAGGGACGCATTTATTGCCCGCGCGCATCAAGGAAAGAGAAAGCTAATACACTACATGCTTGGGGCTTTTTGGCGTAAGCGCCCGATGTAAAAGTACCATGAAATCGAAGATATTATTGTGTTTTGTTAACATTTAAGTTAATCACTTAAAAGATAAAGGGAAGAATGACATTTTGACATAATTAAGCCGTTTATTAATCTGTCGTTTGTACAAACTAGACAAAAACGGAAAATCAAGACGCGTTTTCGGATAACTTTTCTATCGAGGAAATTTTCATTAAACATGTTTCCGCGTTAATCACTGAATAGGTTATATAGTCAAGAAACACATATCTGAAAACCAGCCAAAAAATGTGCTACAAAATAGCTACAATTTTCGATGCATCCCCTTAATTTATATAAAATTACCTCCTGCTATTAATTTTTAATATCCAGTAATAATAAATAAAAAAGGAAAATAATAAACTGTGGCTCGCACCGCACACGAACGGTTCTGTACCATTTGTTGCTATGGCGACCACAGTAATACACATTCTGTGTAAATCTCAAGACTCCTACTACGGTTCGAGACTTAGAGCCCTGTGACAGTAAGACAGACTGACAAACAGCCAAACGGTTTAATAATAGGGTACCCATTGTGTACAGAATCCTAGAAATTTGTAAATTCTTAATTCTTTTGTGTTTGTTCATACTTTGTAATATTAAAGTATCACATAATATTGGCAGTCTTCGGCTATCAACATTTCTAAATGCCAATTTCATATCTGAAACTCTTAACATCTGATGAGCGTCCTTAATTCAAGTTAACGGACTCTTCTCTCTAGAATCGACGTGTCGAGATTACGACGTAACCGATCTATTCGAGCCAGTCGTGTTCTAATCTCAGATAGCGTAGGCATTTGCTCAAGCGTTTCTATTCAAGTGGATTGTACCTTTGACTGTTTGCCATTTGTCAATTTAGTTTGCCGCAAAATACGAGTAGGCAATGAAGATAATCCTCGTATCTCTAATTATCTTGGTAAACTTCTAATCAATCCATACTAATATTATAAATGTGAAAGTGTGTCTGTGTGTCTGTCTGTCTGTCTGTCTGTCTGTCTGTCTGTCTGTCTGTCTGTCTGTCTGTCTGTCTGTCTGTCTGTTACCTCTTCACGCTTAAACCACTGAACCGATTTAGATGAAATTTGGTATGGAGATAGTTTGAGTCCCGGGGAAGGACATAGGCTACTTTTTATCCCGGAAAAATACCCTTATCCGCGATAAACGAATTTAAGGCGGACGAAGTCGCGGGCAGAAGCTGGTTTATTTATAAGAAAACCTTCTGTACAACACTACTGAGTGACTAGAATAATTAGAGTAGGGAAGTAACTAATTTTAATTATTATTATTTATTATTCGAAAAAGTTACACAGCATTACAGTATGAATTATTAGTTTAAAAAACACTATAAAAACACGCATTACAAGACTTTTCTAACAAATGCAAACACAGGTATGATACGATGTTCCATCATGAAGTTCCAGTTCATATGTTCCGGCTCCATCATCAAAAAAGTTCGACAGTACCATATTATTGTATTGTCATCGGAACTTGGTTAAATTTGTTACCTTAGATTCCATTACATACTTAGTTTTATACAGGTAGACCTAATAAAAGCATGTTAAACAAAAACAATTAGAAAAACTTGAAACTAGTTTGATTCAGGCGACGTAACTCCGTGTTCTGTTGCGTCGTCTGATCTGGTGTAGGATTCGGCAGGTTGCCCCTGAACTGCCTAAATACTACCCTTCGGCGAGAAGTCTGCACTTGCGATGGTGTCCTGCAGCGGCCGCGGCACGCGCACCACAAACGACCAGATATGATATATTAATATATTTAAGATCATATACTGTAGTTGACTGGGTATTTCTTGTAGAACCAAATGGCCGCTAAGGCAGAAAGGTTCTCCTGTCGCAGCTCGGTAAAAATTGATTTTACCCTTTTAGATTAAATTACATACGCGTGATCAGTGTTCATTTGATATTCATCATCCGACTTTATTGAAATGGACGTGTCAGTCTAATCAAATAGCAAACACTATTACAGAGTGTTACCAACTATTACGGGCAGAGACGAGTACGATCTAATCTGCATGACTATTGAATGCGCCTATTCATGTTAATATACTAGCGGCGCGTCTCGGCTTTGCATGTCTACAAACGTATGTACAGGAGAATTCACATGTATCTTCCAATTGTTATCTTGACATATGCCATTTGAATTGGACTAGGTGTGATTGTGATGTGAGGTTATTTTATTTTTGAGCACTTTCAGTGCATAGATTGCAATTTCGTATTAATTAAATAACGGGTATGGCGGCTCATCATTGGACCCTTCCAAATTAAAGGATTTGAGAAACCATATTGCTGAGAAAGATCGACAATGAACACCTATGTTTATCTACAATACAATAATTTAAAGCAAAAGGCATATTTCGATTGACAATCTGTGATTTGCTTATAGTTTTACCTATAATAAACTTTATAGATTGTACGAGTCTGTATTTTTTGTGCATTTTCTAACATTTTTCTTTCGTGTACCACGTGTGTGTATTTTCGTATTATTTTAAAGCATTTTTTTTTCAGTGGTATCTTGATTATCCTGCAAGGTATCTGCAAGGTATCTTGATTATCCTTCGAGAACTATGCATTTCCTGGATTAAAAATCAAACAATATTCTGTTTGTTGACTTGGCGTACTATTATGTAGTACCAAAGTAACGGGCAGACGTGAGTGGCATTCAAATCGTAAATACCCTTGCTATGCGAGCGGAACTGCGGGAAAAACTAGTAAAATGTTATATATGTATCAAACAATGCACCATAATGACCGCCACTAATGCATTCCCGCGAAGTAATTCGATATCGAGCCGGGCTATGCACGGACTGCGCGCATGTTCATATAGTTGGGTTGAATAGTCTTCGGAATTCAGAACTTTAGTCGAAATTAAAAAAAACAAAACATGTTAAATTTGACCCACTTCCTGGTTTAAGTATGAGCTTGTGACGTGTAAGTTTGGTGACAATGCAATATTATACCATCGAGGTGATCTGATCATGGAGCCGGAAGGTGGGCATAGGATCTCTGTAATAGAATAATGCAATCCTACCGAGTTTGAGCTCTTTTGAATCATCTTGGTAAGTAGCTGAGTACTTGATGGATAATCCAAAAAAAGTACAGTCGGTACTAAAATTATGCCAAAAAAAATATTTTTTGACAGAAACTTATATTCATTGAAACAAAACAATTTAACGGATTATAGCGCGTATATTATCTCATTTTAGTTCCCGACGTTTCGGAAGCTTTCCAGCTTTCCATGGTCACGGGTGGACGTCGGGAACTAAAATGAGATAATATGCGCGATAGAATCCGTTAAATTGTTTTATTTCAATGAGTAATAATCGCGGAAACAGAAGAAAATATTAAGAAACTTATATTACTTAATTTCAATCTGACGTTTTGGTTATATTTTTACTACTTGCAGATTAGACTAAAAGTGTCTGGAATTGTCGCGACAAATTTCCTATTAATATCACCCGTCGGTCCGTATCGGCCGATTTTCGGTCATCAATTTTATATATAAATTAACAAGTTTGCGAATTCTACGAGTATGCAATCAGTCAGTGACGACATTGGATAGAAAAAATATTTAAAAAAAACTTAAAAAGAAGAACGCCAAAGTTGGATGGGAACTTTTTTGATGACCATTATTAGCCCAAATATTTTGTGTCCATGACCATGACAAGGTCAAGGATATGGTCGCTGTGCATAGATTACATTATAACAGACATTGCACTGTGACGCCGCTAATGTAATCCCGCGAGGTAATCCAATATCCAGCCGAGTCAGGCACGGACTCCTCGTTAATTTGGTTGCGTTCAAAATCTTCGTAATTTATAACTATTTGTCAAAATGATAACTTGAAATCATAAATCCATTTTGAGCCAGTTTGAAAAACTTAAATTTAGATATGTAAACAAAGATTTGATAACAACGATTCACAAGAAAATGTGTCTATAATAAATATTTATATACTTAGATGGAGACTGCTAGAGCGTTCACCAACATTGGCATGTTGGTGAACGCTTGATCGACAGTTGTAGGGAATATTTCCAATGACAATATCTATTGGTGATGGTCGCTGTACATAGATTACATTATAACAGACAGTGCACCGTTACGCCGCTAATGTAATCCCGTGAGGTAATCTGATATCGAGCCGAGGCAGGCACGGACTCCTCGTTAATTGGGTTGCGTTTAATCCCCACGTTGCAACTTTAGACTCATTTTCGCTGTCCAATAAAGCTCCTCGCGCTTTATATCGTCTGAGCTTAGTCCGGCCATTTCTAATTATACGCCAAACTAAACGACTGCAGAGGAATATAATAGCTTCTTATCTGCACTAATAAACGCAAAGTAGTCTCTGTGTTTGTATAATTTGTTAATCCTTTTCAAGCTGATGATAATTATTTTTGTATACATTTTAGTTTAAAGCGGTTTGGTATTTTATGTATTAAATTCACATCCCAGTATAATATTAAACTGGTTAAAAACGTTTAAAAAAACTTGCTATTTCCTGAATTATTCCTAATCATGTACTTTCTTACTGAGATTATCTCTTCCTATTAGTTAAATAAAAAAAATTCTGATTTTTTTTACTCGCTGCTTTTTTCATTAAATCAAAATTACAAACAAGATATAGATATTATGTACTAGGTGATCGCAACTTCGTCACCGGAGGTAAAACAAATCATAACTCATTGAAATAAAACAATTTAACGGATTATATCGCGTATATTATCTCATTTTAGTTCCCGACGTTTCGGAAGCTTTCCAGCTTTCCATGGTCACGGGAGGACTAAAATGAGATAATATACGCGATATAATCCGTTAAATTGTTTTATTTCAATGAGTAATAATCGCGGAAACAGAAGAAAATATTAAATCATAACTCTCTTTTTTTCAGCGTAATCGGGTAAAAAGTATGTTATAATACTCTGTGGATGCCCAGCTACCCGTGTGCCAAAAATGGTTGAAACACGTTCAGCCATTTTGCCGTGATGAAGCCACAACGATACATACAAACATACAAAAAAGCCAAAAAACATTTTTCGATTCAGTTGCCTTAATAATCTGTATCACTTCTTTTTTGAAAATATCTTCAATATCTTCAGATATTTAATTTTTACACCTTTATAATACTTTTTGTGTTTTTAATGTGGGAAAATTAACACCACATTATTATCTATTGTGATAATAAGGTTATCTAATATCTTTCAAAATGGAAGTACAGGGGTCAAAGTGGATGGATAAATTTGAGGCGGATAGCACAGTGCTCGCTAGTGAAAAGGTTAACGCACTCGACGCGTAATCGAGAGCTACCAGGTTCAATTCCAGGTGTGACCACGTGCGAGAACAATCGTATTTTTCTTTACAGTTTAACTTGTATCCAAATCACAACTTTATAATAGTATAGATAGATTAACATTATAGTATTTTACGTCACACCTGGCCATAATGTGAGTTTTACTGCACGCTACGTGTACGGTAAAACTCGCATTATGGCCAGATATAGACGTAAAATTGTGTACTCAACACGGGCACTTAAAAAGAAAGCCCTCTATCGCATATTTACAACCCTCGCCTGTGACCCGAGGTCACAAATACCTGCGATTTCGGACTTTCTTTCTTTTACAGCCCTTGTAAAGTAATTTATTATTATGTAATCGTTATATAATGTATGCTTTTTAAGTCGAGTATCGCGTTTAATTAAGGTGCGAGACTTAAAAATTTAATTATATAACTATTGCATACAAAATACTTTTTCTACGAGTAACCCATAAAGTACAGTAAATTAAACATAGCACAAAAATAACGCAGTGTATTTGCAAAAATATTGCAAATACACTGCGTTATTTTTTTTAACCTCATTATAGTTCTGTTTGCCAAGTTTTATAATATATGTATTATAGTTCAGTGATGTATCACCATAGAGTCCATTCTAAAAAGTATGCCTTTTTAGTATGATTTGCGGACTTCTTATTCACAGATTATAGTTCACGAATAGAAGAACTCTTTAGAATCCCTGCAACGCTACGGGTGCTACGTCGTAGCGGTGTTTTCCCGCTATGTAGCGAAAACTTCGCGAAGACCCAAGACCTATTCGTATCGTTAGACATGTATACACTTGAGAGCAAAAATTTCGGGTCGGTAAAATACCGTCATATTTCCTAAAACAGTGCAGGGTTGCATAGTTATTGAATTATGTCATAATTTTAATTAAATCTTAACTTTAAACTGCAAAAATTATACTTAAAAAAATATATTAATTAGGTATTATAGCGACTCGTAAAAACCCATGAAAAAAAGTCGTTAATGGAACGAGACATTGTAAAAATCTTCATTTTTGCTTATTGTTATTTGTGTGATGAGATCGCGGAAATTGATAATACAGTTAGGTATTGTAAAGAATAGTATATTATGTAAATAAAACTAGTGTTTAAAAATAATAAAAATCTATTGCTGCTTTTTTAAATTAGGGTGATGCGCAACTTTTGCTCTCTAGTGTATTATAAAGTTGTGAAAACGAAATGTCGCGTCCACATGTGTGTATATGAGTTTTATTTTGCTTCATAGCTGTTTTTCGCCACCTACTCAACTAAAACTGTTGTCTTTTAAACACTCGGCTACACAAAGGTGGTCTGGAAGATATCGCTATAAGACCGCCTGTTGTTTACCTCTGCTTATTGCCTATGTGTATCTGAGGCGTGCAATAAAGAGTATTTGTATTGTATTGAATTGTCTGTAAATAGATATTTTCACAAAAATGATGGTAACGCACTATTTGTAGGTCACTAAAACTAAATTTAGTTTTTTGGATTTTTTTGTAATTATGTATGTTTGTCGTTGCGGCTTCATCCCGCTAAATCGGTTAAACATATTTAAACTATTTTTGCCACACAAGTACACAGATGGTTATAGAACACTTTTTATCAAACTATTACGCTGACGAAAAAGTCCAGTAACATTTTGATCTCGCACGCCATTCTAACTTAAGGGCTTCTTCGCTTTGGGTCGAGTTACTGCAAATTAACTCGTAACTTTTAAGTTAGGCTCCGGGATGCACATGCTCGTAACTTCGATATCCAATATTATATACTTAGAAACAAACGTTCAATGTACTTATGTGAATGTCGAAATCAACTATGACTTCGTCCTTAAAATATGGTCCTCGTAATCAATTTTAAGTATATTTGTTGTTGAAAAAAGAAACAAATTCCATAACTAATTTACGTGGCTTAGGTGACTGTGATATGCATCGATACATGTATTGAGGCTGGAAACAGTGCTCGACCGATGGTACGCGCGTACGGTCGGTCGGCCGTGTTTTGTATGGCCGCATACGCGCTGTCAGTCAGCATCAGTCTAAACGCGCCTATACTTTCTACAGCGATAGCTGCGCCCAACTGACCGCACGCGCGTACAAACGGTCGAGCACTGTTTCCAGCTTGACAGATAAACAGGGTGTCTCTAAAACTAACGCCAAAATGAAGAGGAGTGATAGAACAGCTCATAAGCTACCATATTAAGTAAATTTGACCTTTATAAATAGTTCATGGTTTTCGAGACATTACAAATTCGTTTCATAGTAGCTTATGAGCTGTCCTATCATCTATGTTCATTTTGGTGTTGGTTTTAGACATCCTGTATATCTACAATAGATTTATGTTTTCGTTAAACTGTCTCATGGGAGACAAAGCTCCACGGGGTAAATGGTAAAGTTTCGAAATACAAACACTTATAAAAAAGCTGAAATGCAATAGACAATAGAATGCATCTCAACGTGCTCTCGCATATCGCTAGCTATACAGTCTTTATGTCCCGTAAAAACCAAGATAGAACCGCAAAAAAGTACCAAAGTTCATATAAACAGGTTCTCCTATTATTCTTATTTAATACCTTCATTAGAAATCAGCTGAAAGTGAAATCTCAAACATGTTACATCGGCTCGCGGGTACGAGCGGTTGAGTCAACAATGGTACTCAGTTAATTTAATTCCGCTCTGTTCCAAGGACTTTCGGTCAAACATTTCCCAGGAACTGACTGGAGTTAGTTTATGACGCGAGCACACTTATTAGATTATTACATTAGTACCACTTTGTAACAAACTGAATTTAGAGATACGTAACAAAACGAATGCAAAATCCAAAGTAAGGGATTAACCACGTTTACCTGGGAGAGCACAAAATAAAAATGTAATATTCAGAAATTGAATGTTTCCCGATTTCAGTATTTAGCAATTTCACGCTTTGCAAATGTAATAATCTACGCCACAGTGGATAATTCAATTCCCGTAAATACATGGGCCGTTACCGAATTTCCTTTGAGAGATGGAGCGTGCCTCGCTGCGAGCCGGCACGTCTCTCTGAACTTCGGAATTCCAATTTTGAAAAGTTTCCCAACAAGGGCCGCTATTGACAGCCAGTGTCAGAGACCCACTTGGAGACAAAAACACAAAATCATCTAAGCTTCCTAGTTCTGAGCCCTTGCACGAGCGGTTCAATACCTCCGAATTCAACTGTTTTCCAATATTAAGGGTTGAATATCCTTTCCAGTTGGTCACTTGCATCTGTAGAACTGTCAATATTTTCAGTTGTGTTAAATCTAGTCTCTGAGAAAACAATAAAATACTGAGGCTTTTTAACATTACAATTAAAAAAAACCCACCTTTCTGTAAGTAAAACGGAGAACAAAATCGTTAAATGCCTGGTAATGGCAACCCTTACAATTTTCAAGCCACTTAACATTATAAGACCCCTTTTTTCCTATCAGTGCAGCGATACGAGTAGCAGGTAGTAGGGCGACGGAGACTTGATTAAAACTGATCAAACATTAAACTTAGAGAGTATTCATACCTATAGTTACCAAATATTACAGTTTTTATACACTAACAATTCTATCATAGTTATATTTTGTTCAATCGTTTTCATTAAAACAATAAATCGACTTAGATAGCGTCTAATCAAACACAAAAAATGCTCAAATAGACATCCCATTAATTAGCGTTCTAAATACCGGACAAATGTAACTAAAGTGAAAAAAGCCCACCAACTACGCCAAAGAAAATCTTAACAATAGCTAACACACATTTCCTCTTACCACGCTCTTACTCTTAAAGTGGATAAACGGCTTTCGGCGCTAAAATAAAAGAGAGAGCCGGACAAAAAAGTGTCTTGTAATGAAGAAAGAGGCCCCGTGATTGTGTGCCAAGTGCGGGGTAACTTTGCCCATGATTCATTGTACCGCGGAGGCGAAGGGGAAACCGATTTTGGATAAGCTTTTTACGGGCCATCCCTTGAGTTCACCTGCCCAATTAAAAACGTTACTTACTTGCTTTCTATCACATATTCGAGTGCTAGATATGGCGCATTGAATCGGAATAAGTATGACAACTTTCTTAAGACGTACTTATGGGTTCTGATATTCAACCCCACAGTGTAACTTTTTCCTTTAGTTTTAAATTTTTAGCTCAAACCAAGTCATGCTTGAATGATTTTTAGATTTTTATTAATTTAATATTTATCACAACAGAGAGTACAGTTTATAATGGATACATCAGTAGCATTATATTGAGAACCCGGAGAATGTATACCTGTCTGTACCGTAGCAGTGGCGTGATCGCGCGTTTCCGTCCTCATGTATTTATAATAAACAACAATTTATCTCGTTACAATGAAATCAATTACATTTATGTATTTATATATCTTAGTTTTTACCAAGATCACTTTAAATTTGACGTTTGTACTTAAATTATAGTTAGTTTATACAACGAATTTTCAAATGGATGGAAAACGAGAGTAATATTCATGCAATTCCGTTATCCCGAAACGGGAATTTTACATAGTAACATTAATACCTCAAGGTATCTGCTCTGACAGTGAAAAGCTAATTGAATTTCCAGTCATATATTTGAAAGCGAAAGATCTAAATATTAGAACTTAAATTATAGGTGCCTACTTATAACTTTTTAAGCCGACTATTGGCGATCCTTTTATTAATTTTTTCTACTCCTGTACTTCTTTCTGTCATTTAAATGGTTACCAACTCTAATATAAACACATACTCTACTTAAGACTTGCAAAACTCCATAGTCTATTTCCCTAAAAAGCATTGCTAAGCGTGTCACAATATCGCTATTATCGTATTCCTTGGTGCCACAGAGTACAAAATTTCAATCTTATAATTTATATTCAGTGAGTCTAAAATCTCTCTCTAAAATCTCGCCAAGGCTCGCATCGCAACCCACGCCAATCGTCTTTTTTGACCCCTATTATTTAAGCCAAAATAAAACCCCTATTACTTAGCCTCACGCTAAAAATAACAAACTTCAACAATAAACTAAAGTTGCTTACAGCGCCATCTCTCAACAATATCCTGAACCGACTCATGTACGGAGAATGAAACACGACGCTTCGGGGCGCCATCTAACAACGTTACTATGAACTACGACGCCCTCTAGGTGGCGCATCTTTGCCAACCATTTAACGTAATGTCTGGATAAGGGTTATAAGGATAAGTCTCTACATAAAATACTTACTAGTACAGGTTGGAATCGCAACTCGTAGTTTTTTTAATATATACACAATATAATTACACGATGTTTAATCCCCGACGAAAAAATATCAGTGTTATAATTTTAATGCATAAGGAAATATATGAGGAAAAATACATGAGGAAAACTCGGAAATTCGGTAAGTCCCGAATTATCAATTGTATTAAATGACCGAGGTGTTTAATATGCATTGTTTATGTTTATTTATTAATAAGAAACTTTATTAGTCAAATGTCGATTTTTACTATAACATTTGACATAGAGAAATCTTAGTCCTCCGGGCATAAGATGAGGAAGGATAAAGGTCATGTGACGAGAAAGTTCAAGCATGAATGTAAAAGGAAGAAGAGGGAGACTGATAAAAAAAAATGTGTGAAAGATAATATGGACAATAATAATCTACACAACGAGATGACGAGTGATAGATAGGGATAGAATAAAAAAAACATGCTGCGCCGACTTCAAATAACAAGAATAAGGCAAGAGAATGATGCCATGGAGAAACCTTACTAAATGTAAGCACTAACTTTATTGACATAGCTTAGAGATATGCCACCTAAAACCGAAAATAACCTTTTTGGAACTGAGTTAAATATGGAGTCATTCGACACGGATTTGTAGCTCGTAACTCACCCTCTAAATGTTTTTTTGCATCTTGACTGTATTGGTATCGTATCACGGCTGTATCCATCGAAGTTAGTGTAAGTTTGATTGATTTGAACGTAAATCAAACTTATTAATGATTTACGTTAATAAAAATATTTTGTAACATAAAAACATGAATAAAACCTAGACAGGCACTTACACTTCATTTATATCCATGCATTTCTTCATACAAAATCATGACACTTGATTCTGATTCCGAGCTTCAAACGCGTTAGGCAATAGGGGGGCGGATCTTAAAAGTCTTAAGAGAGAAGAAGTATCATAGGAATTAATCAACTTCAATCGATACAGCCGTGATACGATACACATGTATTGCACAGGAAATATTTAAAAATATATTTTAATTTTCTAAAAAACGACGAATATGAGGGGGGTAAAAATTAAAAGTCTTGCTACTGAGTCCAGTAGGGTATCATATAAAAGGGCTTGACCTGCACATTATTGAACAATTTTTTAATTTTTTTATTGTGATTAGGTTTTGTTATATATATAAAAAATCGGCCAAGTGCGAGTTCGACTCACGCACTGAGGGTTCCCAAAATTTTCACTTACCCTAACTTTATTACCCGGTGCCAGTTGAATTAAGTTTGCCCCTGATATCTATACATTGCATACAAATGAGGTGCAAACTTAACGCAACCGGGTTGTTCAAATAGGTTTTTAGCAAATAAAAATTATTTGCTAGTTAGAGACATCGCTATAATTTTCGTGTAATATTTGTTTTTGTTGTTGTTTATTTATACGTTCCTTCGTTCGTAACTTAAGAGCTACGCTCTTGTCGGTGGAGTAATCGCATTCTTCCTTATCCTCTGTTAGCCTTTTGGTCTCCTGATACGACACAGTGCCCACTTTTTCTTTTATTTGACTAAAACAGGTTAATCTTGGTCTGCCTCTGCCCGTTCTTCCGTTAACTTTACCTTCCAGAATGTTCAAAAAGAAAGTGTCACGTCGCATCAGGTGGCCCACCATCTTTCCTCTACTATTTATACAAATTGTGAAAATTTAATTTTCGTTTGGTAAACTTCGGAGATAAAGGGGGGTGGGGGGAATGGTGTTTTTTCACATTTTCCTTAATAATTGTTCAATAATGTGCAGGTCAAGCCCTTTTATATGATACCCTACTGGACTCAGTAGCAAGACTTTTAATTTTTACCCCCCTCATATTCGTCGTTTTTTTAGAAAATTTAAATATATTTTTAAATATTTCCTGTGCAATACATGTGGGCCGCACATGTTTATATAGGAGGTATCGTATCACGGCTGTATCGATTGAAGTTGATTAATTCCTATGATACTTATTCTATAAAAAAAAGATCCCGACGAATTGAGAACCTTCTCCTTTTTTTGGAAGTCGGTTAAAAATGACAAATATAGGTTTCTTATCGAGAGTTGTCTTTCTTTTTTGGATGTTTGTATATAGTTTTATGTATGTATTTGTGGTGAAGTCACGTCAAACGGCTAAATCAATTTCTTACTACTAAATTACAGAACAGCCGTAGCTAGACAAGCAAGGACCCGATTACGGTAAAGAAAAAAAGGAGGGTCATGACGTTGCGAGCTCCTTCTAGAATGATATATTAATAGATTGTGACTGAACCGAAAATGGTACGAGTATAGCATCAAGTAGCATCAAAATGGGTATATACACCACCGCCCATGATATCGCCTTCATACGAGTATGTATTTGAATCTTGGATATTTATAATTGTAAAGCATTCGACGTAATATAGGTCACGAATGAAATATTTAGATCCGACGAATATTGTACTGCCGTTTTCGTGCGAAGAGGGTAAAAGCGGCTGTTATAAACTTTAATGAACTGGAAAAAAGAAATTTCATTTCACGTCGCACCAGGCGTACTCGTATTACTGTAGCTGGGTTGTATAAAAAGGTAGTAACGAGTTAAATTCTCGTTAATAATTCGGTAGCAGTTGTTAAATGATATTCCCGGAATTGGAAACAATATTGGGTAGTGGAGTGAGGGAGATGTTTCAAATTGATTGGTAAAAGCTGGTAAATCAGGCGCGAAGGGCGTAATAAAGACCGCGGTGGAGGCTCCGATTAATTAAGATAGGCTCGAGCCTTCTGCTTTCCTTAAGAAGTTTCTGTGGCCACGCCTTATGCCTCGCAACATGATATATCGCCCGCGTTACTTTGTGGGAGGTTAGTTATTGTCTTGCAGCGTTTTGTTACTAAGTGCTCCATTATTTATAAAAGCAGTTTCTGAAGTGGTACTACTAAAGTAAAAAAAAAAAAAATTGTTTTTAATCCCCGACGAAAAAGAGGTGTGTTATAAGTTTGATGTGTGTGTTTGTGCGACTATGTGTCTTTATATATGTGCACCTGTCTCCGGTATCGTAGAAGTTTCTTTTGTTCGAAGGGTGACTCAATCCAGAATGTTCTTAGCTATGGTTGAAGAAAATGGGTTCAGCTGATTAAAAATTACCGGAATGTTTTTAGATGGATCGGGGTAGATTTTTATCGATTTAACGGTTTCTTCTTGTAACAAAATATTGAAAATGTAAACTTAATCTTGAATCTTCGTCGCAAAATGCTGTTGTAAAAGTTGATTGCGAGGCGAGCAGTGTCGGAGTCGACTCGTTTCTCATGATAAAGGTCCTTGGAATATACCGAAACATATCGATCAGACGACGTGAGTAGCCGCTAATTGCTGCTGCTTCGCCATCACGCATCTGTCTCTTCACCATCGATTTTTTATCGAGTTATCATTCGGGTGAATCAATTGCATTGCTACCATGATGCACTCTGGTTCTAAAATGTCCAGGGTGGAATGAAATCAGACAACATTTTAATAGAGAAGCCAATTTGTATCACTACCCGTAATTTTTTTTAAGGAAAAGGATCAAATCATAAGTAAAATGCAAAAATAATACCAAAAATAAATAAAGGTATTGTATGTGGGTAGATGCTATACCTACAATATAAGCTCATTCCAAAACCCACACAATACCTACTTATCGTTGTGTAGTATTATTTTCAGGTGAATAATCAGACTAACTCAATATGAATTTCATGAAATAATTGTTCTAATTGAACATTTATTACTCGGCTAAAATGACAACACATAATTAATTTATTAGTAGCTGCTTTCATTTATTCGGTTCAGGCCTGAAATGTCCATTTTCCTAAAATATTATAATCCCAAACTGTCGGCATTACCACAATGTCAAGAAATTATACCACAGACGAGCTGACGTTATGGAAAGCAGACATTTTGGGACTAGAGCTTTTTAGGAAAAAGGTTTTAGGCCTGGCCCATTTATTGCACAAAAGTTTTCTGTTAAAAGTCATACGAAAACACTTTGGGCTAAGCTAAAGCGGAGACCTTTGCTAACGCTCTGTCAATTAGGCCAATTATAGGTAATTCCAAACGTAACAAATATGGTCTCCCTGCATAGGCTGGAGTGAGGTTAATTCAAAAACAGGTTCTAAAGGTTTGGTTGGTAGGCAACATGCGCGTGTTATTTTTAGCGTTGCAAACGTCCTTAGGCTGCGGTAGCGGCCGCACGCCGTACGCTTGTTTGTCACTATCATAGTGTAAAATAGACTCTACCCCCAGGTTATGTGCAAAATATCTCCCTTTAGCGATAAACCTGTCTGTAGTCAAACACAGTTTTGCGTGAGCAAAATTGCAAATTACTTGATTTTTTGTATAAGTGCGTAGACCACAGATCAGATATGCGTTTATAGCAATTACTATGGAGCAAATTCAGCCCTCAGTATGAATAGCAAACTTGGAATTTCATGATAATGAAGGATACTGCAATTTTCTCTACCTGATATAAATATTTCATTTGATTACGGAGTAATACCGGATTATATCAAAATTCAACTAAGTCATGAAAACGAACATACCCGCATAAGTTAAAATGTTCCACGCTCAAAAGTAAAATATATAAAGCAAAGTAACTTTCTTAGAATTGAATAATTGCTTTCTTGAAGTATAATAACCTGAAAGCATATTTTATGGAGTGGGTAGGTAAGAGTTTTGAGTTTGTTTTCATTCAAGTTAAACGGAGATACCCTTGGCGAGCATTACGGTATGTTTCTAGGGAATACGTTGCAGTATTGTAGTGTATTGTATCTGTTCAGGTATTCGGATTGCTATTACTATAGTGGTATTCAGCTTTTGAATTTTGATTCAATGCTCAAAACGAAATACTTAAGCAAAATACGCAGTTATCAGAAATGAATTCTGAATTTTTTATGTTACTCTTTGGAGTTTAAAGGTCAATCTAGTGTAAATATTTAAAATAAATACAAACGGAAACAACTCATAAAACTCATATTAAATCGTGCGTTATAGTTTCATGGTAAGGCCGCCACGATTGTAAAATAGTATAACAACATGCAGTATTGTCTAATCTGAAGATTAATTACTTATGCCTTATTATGCGCAATTTTTTCAAAAACTCGTCGGATGTGTAAGGAGAACATACAATAATAAACGGCGTAATTTTTCCCATCCTCGGCGCCAGTTATGTATTGAAAGACAAGCGGCGGATTATATGACTGTTTATTCGGCGGTAGATCTAAACCTTACAAGAATGTGAATATTTATTCAACTACCCAACAGTCTGAAAATCTATTGACTTAAATGTGAAACCGTCTAACTTAAGTTTTTCTGATGATTAAATAGAACTTATAAATTAAGTACCTGTGTATTAACCCTGAAGGGTTATTGACTTCAGAGAAGGAACAAATTCATGCATGCGAAAGTGCCAAACACTATGTAACTATTTGACTTTCCATTGTATGGAATTCAATAAAGACCCAAGTTTTGTAGTACCTACATTGCAACATGTATAGTATTGTAACGTGTAATGTGTAAATATGTAACGTGTAATGTATAAAAATAAATCATAGCACGAGGTAACGCTGTGTTACTACTGGATTATCCTGAGTTGCTCCTGTCGCCCTCGCGTGTGCTTCGTTTAGGGATTTTCTTATTGCTCTAAGGATTATACCTACACATTATAGCACTACTCTAAACAAATGCCCTCTGAGCCAATTTCAAACATGAGAAGTGAAAAGTTATTATCCATACACGAGTTAGCTGCCAAACAAATCCTAATCTAGTAAGGTAAACCAACCATTAAATGCATGACATACTAAAGAGGATCATCTTTGCCGGCATCGGGCAAAAAGATTTAGGTGAAAGAAGCTTATTTTTGGGAGGGCTGACAGCGCGATAGTGTGTGGCCCATTACAGGCAAATTATGGCGGCCATTATTGTCCGCGTGTCCCGCGCCTCGGCCGTGAGTTACGCCCGGCCCGGGTCAATGGGTTTTAAGAAATCCTTACCAACGTCCGACTCATGTAAATCGCTGTTTATATCGGGAATACTTTTCAACAATGAGAAATCGCTTGCAGTATTCTTTCGGGCTTCAGTATTGTTTTGTTTCGTTACACGTCTCGCGGGCGTGTTTATCGCGCGATAGATACCTAACGAAATTGTCACTCAGATACTAAATACGTCGTATAATGCGAAGGATTTATTACAAGCTTTTATTTAACTTGCCATGTTAGTACATAGTTATATATGTATTTTTTGTAGGTCAAATCTTGCTACTTCAATTTAACACATTATTAAACATAAATATGTCGGGCACCTGTCATAACGTCGTGTACAAACTGTGCGAGTATAAAGCGTTAGTTTGACCCATTTTCCGGTTTCTAAAGGTATAATTTGGCATACTTGTGTAAGTTCGGTGACAATGCAATATTATATACCAACGCGCTGATCTGTTGATGGAGCCGAAAGGAGGTAAGAAGAAAGAAGAAACTCTGAGATGAAACAAAGCAATCTTACAGAATTTGGGCTATTCAGAATCATGTCAATGACTAGTTGACGGATGAAAGAACAAATATAGTCGGCCATAAAAGATTGTCATGTTTGACAGAAACTTATCATATATGCATATATCACATGATATACATGACCATCACCGGTCCGTTTACATGATGATGGCAAAGAAGCGTACATAGTGCTTGATGGCAAGCTGTCACCGTAGTTAAGTAAACGGTAGATTTCATGTTATGTTACACGCAAAAAGGGTTACTGTAGAAGGTACAGGAGTTAGTTTATCCCTTCGTCTGCTTATCTTTGTGGTTGGTAAATGTATGGCTTGTAATTTTTTTCACGTACGCAGTTAAAAATATACAGTAGTTTAATAAGCAAATAGTAGCCTCTGTAATAGTATATTTGCCATTTAGTTCGCGAAAGACAATTTCTTATGCATATATATAACTGTTTCTTAAAGCGACCTAAACGCGTTCCGCAACAACTGGCCAGGAGAAGTATCAAATCCAGAGCCGTGGAAGTCAGGGGAGACGCATTACTCAGTAAATGTGAGCAATGGAATATAAAGGCTGATAAGAGTTGTTTTTGATTTACTTTCCAGGATCAAAAGTTATACTTGAAATGTATGCCATATAAATATAATGGGTAAACAAGCAGTTTAGTGTGAACCTGCATACATTCTAAGTAGGTACATACCAACTAACAAAAACACAAGATTATTTGCCGAAATTTTTATTTAACGTCTTCACTTCACTATGTTATAACAATTCCCAGAGATAGCAGCATTTCTAAGTTTGTTAGAGGTCATTAAATCATTCGCGTCACTATTAAGTTCGCTTCCTTGTCCCGGAAAATTGTTTTAATTACCGTTCAACCAAGTTTATCTCGCAGCAAAGCATGAACTAGGGCTGCGCTATAACGTTACATGAGTGGTGAAATATGAAGACAGATTATGTAACTTTTGACCTAGCTAAATGGCTGGCTAAAGCTTGAACTTAGTTTACGGGTGGCTCTTTATATAAGGCTAACTGCACAGCAATTATCCAGGTTGATTTAGCTAGTTGTCCAGTGATGCGCAACATACAGTGAGCTTAAAATCGGACTCGTATCCCAAGGCGGCTACAAAGCGGGCGGGGAGCGATTAGGGTCAAATTATTGCTATCATTACCTACAGTTCTGCTCGCCCGACTCGGGGGTAATCGCGCTACGTTGTCGCAATGTGAAACAAGCTTATGCATTTGCACGGGAATTCTTTTGTTCTGTAGACAATTTACAAGTTATTAATAATGTAATATGTGGAATTCTATTGTGCAGTAAGTAATTACACGCAGTTTGTCCGCGTATGTACCTACATACTCATCACCTAAAACCCTGACATTCGTGTACCAGTGCGTTTCTACACACGCTCTTCTGACATCCACATATATGCTAATGTATATCGTTGATGGAAGGAGAAATGGGATAAGCAACATTTTCGAGACATTATACACCTTGAAATAAAACAATTTAACGGATTATATCGCGTATATTATCTCATTTTAGTTCCCGACGTTTCGGAATATATACGCGATATAATCCGTTAAATTGTTTTATTTCAATGAGTAATAATCGCGGAAACAGAAGAAAATATTATTATACACCTTATAAAACGAACTAATTGCCGCCAAGTTTTTGCTTAAGTATCCCACTTATCCATTACACCTCCTATATTCAGAACACTTATTCAGGGCCAATCAGTACTCTAATTCGTGTACTACATTTTCCAAATCTCATGAAAATTAAACGTTACCTATTAGATTTTAACAATCATTAGACACACGCACATTAATGGTGTCTACTTGTATTAAACGCTACTGCGTTTAACCAAAAGTGATTTGATAAACTGATATGTTTTACAATTGTTTACATTTTCCCTGAAAGCACAAACTTTTCACATCCACTCGTATACTATTATAAAGTTGTAAAAATGAAATATTTGTACATCGAAGATATTTAAAAAAAAATTGTGATACGGACTATTTGGAGGTCACTGAATCGAAAAATATCTATTATGTGTCGTTATGGCTTCATCACGCCAAAATGGCTAAACGGATTTCCAAGGTTATATACAGTTAGCTGGGCATTCAAAGATAGTTATAGGATTTTTTTTACCCGACTACACTGAAGTAAAATAGAGGGATACGACTTTGTCATAAAACAAATCTACTAGCTATAGTATAAATACGATGAGCTTTATAGTAGGGGAGCGTGGGGTAATCAGAGCCCGCGGATAAAAGGAAGCGGTGTAAAATTAAACCTTTTTAGTACTGGTAGTACTGCAAACGACGCTTTCACGTGTTCGAGAAGGCTCCATGAAATTCACCTCCAACAGACACCTCCGAAGTTTCCTGCGTTTATAGTTGTGAGAAGCGGTTTGGTGTTTGTCGCAAAGCGCTTATAAAAAATACAAAATTACTCTCTTATAGACGTTAAAATGCAAAGACAGTATTGTATTTATAACTAGTATTCTTAAATTGTAATCTCAAATACATATTTTTGACGTGATAACATCTTATAAATCGATGAACGGAACGCCGGCTGCACGCACGAAAAAGTGTCACGAGTCGAGCGTTTTGCCACGAGCCGAGCGTTCGGCTTGTGATGCATTTCTCTCTTCCACGTTATTACGTAAAATCATCGTCCGTAAACGTACTTTACAGACAACCAATTTTATTTAAATGTTTTTTTTTTTTATTCGGGTGATCTGCATCAGTGAGATGTATTACTAAAGATTTAATTTGTTTCATACGTAACGTAAAAGCACCTAAAATATAGTAGATTGTTTGACAAGGGGCTAAAATAAGCCATTATGAGACGAAGTGATTATTTGGACGAGCTCACGAAGTGAGCGAGGACAAATATGTCTAAGTGTCATAATGGCTTTTAGCCACGTATTAAACACTCTGCTTTTCACTTCGACTGCGAGAAAATAAAAAAGACTTAACATTAAAATTGTATATTTCATGAAAAATTAAGTACAGTTTGAGCAATTCGATCAGAAATTTTGGCCAATCTGATCAGGTTGGTTTGTTTGTTTTTATTTATTTCTAAGGAGTATGTAGCTGACTGCAAGTTTTTGTTTCAGTGTCATTAAAATTTGTATGGGATTATATGGCTTTTTTTAAACCCTAGGGGCTAAATGTACTATTTTAGTCTCGCTTCGCGAAGCTAATATGACGTACTTTTTGAGCAAGAGAAAAGAAAAATACGAAATATGAATAGTAAGGTTGGGTAACCATCGATAATGGACTTTTTTATCGATGATTCCGCTAAATAAAAAACAGTATTATTTAAAAAAAAATATTAACCGATGGATATAAAATAACATTTATATAAATACTAACTCGAAAAACATTACACCTATGTTTTAAAAGCTGATTTTATACTTGTAGTAATATTTTAGCGTATGGTCCATACGAGCGAAACCAAACCGTCAAAGTGGGACACTAAACTTGAGTCGGAAATAAATTCCGTTCAAATTCCGTAAAAAAAGATCAAACAAACGACATTAGTATCAATGACTATTAGATTAACAATAACAAACCTTTATCTCATACATAAATGGGATAAATATACCAAACACATACTTTCCACTGAACAAGCACTAAAGTTTAGTAAATCGACAAAGTGGGACGCTACCTATAGAAAATTACTAAATTTTATAATGCATAAAAAAGTAGTTAGAATTTGATATTAATACTCTTTATGCTATTGATAAGTGTATTTTTTAAGTAATCTTATATTATATATTAAAATACACTTGTCATTTGTATTTTTTTATGCTGTACTTATCAATTCAGTTTTAATTAACTTTTTGAAATATTAGCTAACTAAAGGGATCCATAGAATTATTTTTGCATTTTTTAGCATGAGAATACATTTATAAATACAACTTTAATGATAAATCTGCGTTCCATGTTATAAATATAGAAAATAAACCCATATTCAGGATTGACATATTTTCGTTCTCTTTTTATGTTCAAGCCTGCGTAACATAGAAACTAATATGGTTACATACATGATTTTGACTAATTTGAAATCCTTAAAGTATGCCAATTCATTTGTTAGTAACCACTCCATAACTTCAAAGTACAAGTGTGTTTTTTGCCGTCCCAAACTTTAACCAACGTTTTCTCAATTGCTGCTTTTTCACTTTTGCAAATATGAAGAATTAAAAAAAATAACTATAGCACCTAGAGACATATATCTTACACCAAAAGATAACGTATGATCTGTAGTATTAGGAGCTTTTCGTAATTCCATATCGACAAAGTGGGACCTTTTCCCAAAAACAGTCACATATATTCGGTATAGGGTATGTTATTATTTAAAAAAATCTGTGGTTATATATATACTAAAGGAGCCATTCATAATTGATACAATTTTTATTAAAAAAAAATAAGAATTTTATTGTTATGTTTCCTTAGTAGGCTCTAATAGCCCACGTTACCCTATCCCTGGTAAGTCTACAGTTTCAGGACAAAATAGAGTAACTGCTACTTTTGGTTAGCTAAGATGTTTATTGTTTGATTTTACTGCTACCTAAAGGTTGTTAGGAAATGATCGTAGTGTAAAGACGTGATGGCAGTGTGTTTCTTTCATCTTCTTCCCGTGGTGGTGCATTAGTAATATGTACAATGAGCAGACCCCCAGTTTAAAGGGTCCTTTGTCCATTGTAGTGTGGCTCCGGGAAGCATCGGTGATAACAATGCTTACTGGCATCTGTTTTCCAATTAGGTGGAAGCGGTAGAAAAAATAGTTTAGAATCCAGCGAGTACTGCTCCAGGCCCACGACTTTTTACTGACCCAATAAAGCCATACGATAAATAAATAAATTAGTAATATGGACTACACTTCTAGCCACCCTTATATGGGAACTAAAACTATAAACTTTTCTTTTTTTATGCTAAAGAGACTGCACGACCTCGATGTCACCTCACCTACCGTTAAGTGGCTACTCGTAGTTGCTTGACTAGATAACGCATATTCAGTGACTATTTAACCATAGAACGTTTTAATCAATCAAAAATAGAGCCTAATCTAATCAATGATTCTTTATTTAACAACGTAGATAACGTTTTCTGACAACTACATTAGGTGATAGAATAAATAAAAGGCTCGTTGCTTGCCTAGGCAACACCTATTCACTGATTCGTTATTAACACGAAACGTTTTTTAAAGTTCTTTTAAACCGCGGTTAGTTGATAGAATTAATAAAAAACTCATTGCTTTACATCTATTCGCCGATTCGTTATTAATTGCATAACGTTTCTTACTTATGAAACTCGGTTAAGAGATAAACTCATTAAAAGACTAGTTGCTTCCCTAGATATCGCCTCTTCGCTGATTATTTAACTACGGAACGTTTTTATGAAACTCTGTTAGGTGATAGAATGAATAAAAGGCTAGTTAATGTTCGGGGCCGAGGCGTTTGAAATCGCGTTCGGTCAGCGAAAGAAAATTACGGGTCGTTCGGGTAACGAGGTCCCTGATTGACGCGCGCCTCTTGATTAAACTGATCAGTTTTTGCCTCTTATGAAAAGAACTCTATCAACGTAACTGGTTGTCGATCTCGACTTGATACTTAGCTGTAGATGAAAAGCATGGAGAAATGTGATGTTGGCATAGGAATTTCAATTCAATAGATGCATGTGGTGTGGACATAGTTTTTGATATTACAAGTCTATAATAAAATTTTGTAAGTCAAATTTGACACACTTTCCGGTTTTCGATAGAGCTGAATTTGGCTTACTTATATAACTTCGCTGGCCATGCAATATTATGATACCATCGAGCTGATCAGATGATGGAGCCGGATGGTGATCAAAGTAACTCTGTAAACAAATTGGCCTCTTTAGAATTTACTCAGTCTAACTGAAGAGTTTAGTGTAACCATGAAATTGTCCAGGACCAACAATGCCTTCGATACTGTGACTTAAATAAACACATCATTTACTGCATTTTGTGTGGCCGCCAATACCCGCCAAACTTTAGTTTTTCATAAGGAAACTATGTATATCAAGGAAATGACAGTCAAAGCCAGGCAATATCTGCCGAGCGTCAAAACACCCCATACAAAATGGGCATAACCTGCGACATCATTATATTTGACATAATAGTAAAGTATATATCAAGCATTGGTTAACCCTAGCCTGTAAGTGATATGTACCTACATTTAATGATAATAAATAAATAATAGGGAATATGCATGAATTTTAATTTTTGCTTTATTAAAAGCTCATTAATGTAACAAACAGTAAACAAAAATAATTTTTCGAGTAACTATAAAAATAACCAAGATATAAGCCATCAAACATTTCATTCTATCTCTTTCTAGAAAAACAGAATTTAATATGGAGTTTATATGGCCGGCGTAGACTATGACGTAACAGTACATGTCGGACCTCTCTGTCAAATCGCCGTCTAATTAGCAGTTTAAAATGCCTATATCTTGCGTGTTTCTTGGCCGATTTAAATTTTAATTTCAGATTTTAAAATCGTCTATACGGTATTTTGATATTTAGATAAGAAAAGCGATAAAGAAAATTCATGCATGTTCCCTATTTAAGAAATTATTCGTTAATACCGGGCAGTAAAGCTGTACTGTAAAATAAATTCTTGAATTTTTTGACTGTAAAACTAAGTTTAAATACATAGTCAATCGACGAGTCTCCTTCGGAATCCCTAATGTCGTTTGTCGTAATGTATCATTTGTCCTAATATAGCGTTAGGTTTGTATTATAATAATCTTGAAAAGTTTACATTTTCATTCAAAAATGCGCTAGGGCAAACGATACATTATGACAAACGATGTTAGGGATTCCGGTATAGATCTATATACATTATTTTCTTCATCAATGTAAATAAAAATTGATGGTAGTATTTCATTTACTATTGGATGATTTAAAAAAAAGATGTAATGAGAATGCAATATTTTTATAAAATATTACATTAAGTAGATCTAAATTTTATTGGGATAATGTGATGTTTTCGAACCTGTATAGATACAGTAATTACTAATTTTTATACAAGTTCCCCAGGGTAGACAATACCAAACAATGAACTAAAGTTATTTGCAAATCACTTTTTTTTGCAGATAACTGAACTTGAAATAACTTTTCAAGGCATGAAAAGTTTAAATTTCCCACTAGGTTACCTAATTTTAATAAAACTAAAAGTTACAATAAAAAATTGCAATTTACGTAATCTCATACACCTCTCATGATAATAATGTTATTTAAAAACAAAAAACAAGTATAGTTAGCGAGAACAGTGTCTAATGGAATAGGTTTCGATCCCTTTAATGTAATTGGATCTGTCAGCAGCAACAGGCAAGCAGGTAATTACTAGCTACTAACCAAAATAACAGACTGTGCTCTATAAGAAATACGAGATTTCGCCTCACCTACTCCGCGTAATGTACGATAAATCTCTGCTTAACTTTGAATTAAATACACAGTGATTAAGAGTATTCTGTTTATACTTTATTAAGTAAAACGTTTGTATAAGTTAGAGTATCTGGCTATTTTTGTGTCGATCTGTTGAATCGTAGCTCCTAAGAAACCGATTAATATTTCGTTTTTGTTTGAATGTTCACTTCATCGAGTTTTTTCAGAATATCTGTTTATCAGCTCACCAGCCGATTTCTAGGTGTCGGTGTTTTTTATCATATCTACAAATACTTCTTTATATACTATACCATTATATCATTATAAAATTGTATGTAAACACTTTATTGTATATAGTAACCAGTTTACAAGTGCAATCAAATAAATAAATACATGTATATCCACATAATAATTAATAAATATAAATCGTATTCAACCATTTTACATATCATTGGAAAGCCACAACTTATTTAATTTACTCTTGAAAATGGCCACGATGAAATTGGTCAACATTTCAAGAAAAAAAATTAACAGCTCGATCCACAAACGTCGCACAAAGTATGAACATTGATGACAGCGCCATCTCTCAGTCGGTAAATGTTTGCGGCTTCATCACGTCAAGGGCAAAGATAAGTAACCTCCACAAATCTCATAAATATATATCCAAAACTTATTTATTACAATACAGTTGGTGTGTACATATTTTTAAAATTTTTGGTGGTATTTATCTTTCACCTTAACTGTACAAAGATAGCCGTATATTTTTTCCCCACTGCGGAGAGGCAAAAAAGTTATGACTTTCTTCTTCTGCGCGAATGAAGGAAGAAGAAAAAATTGTGAAGCACACCTTTAAAGAGATCCTGAGCACTGGAAACCTCATTTATATTTTTTCGGAGGTAGGCGTTTGTGGAGAAGGAACTAACCTGATTATTACCTGAAATAGAATACTATATTTGATAAGTCATGAAAACTTTTTCAAACTATATTTTCGCAACATACCTACATGATTGCAAGCTCTGAGAAGCTAAGGAAATAATAAAATATCTACGAGCACCTTCTAATCTCTGAATAATCAAGTTCTTTTGATAGTTATATCAGTCAAGGGTACTTGACTGATATAACATCTATCATCTAATATAGTGAAATGTTTATTTTTCATTTTACTTAGTAAAGAAAACTGTCAGTATACGTGGTTAAAAATGAGTATTTTTCAGAATTACACAATTTTACTGCGGGAAGGTTGAATGAAGATACGCTATTTCAACAATACGAGTAGTCTTAACAAAGAAACTCCAACTTCGTATGAGAGAAGCGCGTTGCGTAAGCAGCTTTTCTATGCATTGAAAGAAATGTATTTAAAGTTTTATCTTATTCGTGACTAAGTTACAAATATAATAGAAACGCGACACGATCAAAAAACATGTGATCGCAGAAAGTTGCGCTGAAAGTAATCGTTTTGTTCGTTGCGACGGATTACGGGGCGTTCGCGGGGCTAATACCTGCTTTATCGTGTAATACGCGTATCGTTCAACTTTAACAATTTCATTTGCTCGTAAGCCGTAATTCTTTTGAATAGATTACAAAGTCAGCGAAGGAAAAAATACCATCCAAGCAAGGCCATAATTAAACATTTATTAAAATGTTTAATATCAAAATAAAGACACTAGGTATGTGTAAGGACATATAAGAGCACAAGAGTATTAAACCTTTAGAGTTTTGTTAGATTTTAAATATTGTTCAAAGAATTGCCTACAGTCAATGGTCTCAACTCAACTTTGAATGCTCAAGTGACACAGGATGGTCTTAAAAATATCATTTAAAAAATATTTTGTTATATGGACCTATAGTCTCATATTTCTTACTGATAATTATAGAATATTATATTTAAGGAGCTAGCCGTATTGATTGCATGAAACTATACAATATTGATTTCCATCTTATTCCCACCAATCATGACTAACCCCCGCTGAACACCTACAAATCTCGTATTAGAAGCATCCCCAGAAATGAGCTGAATCCGACAGGATGATCTCGGGAATAATATGACTATGGTATTTGCCAACATAACCGAAATATTGCTACCCAAATATTCAGCCTCTCCTTTATCGCGTTGTGCCTACAAGATCCTAAACGTGCACCTAATTAGGTACAACAGTAACACTGATTTATTTTCTTCACATAAAGAAGGTTAGTGTAGTAATAGCCTCACTAAGTGTTCTCATCATTCTTCTCAGGAGTATACAGAGTGCTTTGATTGAAGATGAAAGATTGTGCGTTGCTATCTACGCGTCACATCGGATATGAATTGCTTAAATTAACACTGTCATGCATAATTTAGATACATAGAAATTTGAACTACTCGTTTGTACACATTACAAAAACTTATCAAACTAGACCGCGATGCGATTTAAATTCGTACCAATAAATAAAATAAGTTCATTCTAAAAGTAGAATTCCATAATTTAATTATGTTTTTGTAATGCGTTACGCTAAATTTCTAACAAATATTTTTATATCCACAATATCCATTTCGTAAACGAATTTAGCCCTTCTAACGAACAATTGTTTTCGCATACAAATCAACGGATATTGACGCCTTCGCATCGGCCGTCATGCGGCGATATAAATCCCGTACAAACACAAAGAGCAGTGTTTACCATAAAATCGCATACGCCCCTAAATCATAACACAATAAAATTTATAGCTAGCGGAAGGTCCGGCCTCAAGTGCTGATAAATCAAATACATTTTCTTCGTGTGACCAGGACGGAAAATCTTTCCGGCAAATATACCGGCCGCTTTGTTGGGTCCGTCGTTAACTTTACACCTACTACATGTGCTGACCACACAATTTATTATTACTATAAATATTATCGTTGTTTGTCTATCGACATCTTATGTTGTTGCATGAATATTTGAATGTCATTATTCGCAGAATAAATTTCATTTGTAGAAGTGAATGATAAAATACATAAATGTTTAAATTGGATGGATAATGTGATTATATTCTTAAAAAACCGTATCTAAAACAAACATTTATATGTATTTAATGCTACTTTTAAAGTAAATCGATAAATAGGAGAGGCAGTTTATCCCTTAATCAATCTCTCAGCACTCTTCATACCTGTTAAAATTGTATTCTAGTGGCACAGCGAACGTAAAATAGAGCAAAATACATAATTTATTAAGGACAAGTTAACAAGGGTCTCATAAAGAAGGCAAAAGGTCGGCTATTTGTTTTCAGCGAGATAGCTCACCCCACTTTGTTATTTAGTGTTTGGTGGAATGGCGAAAGCAGCGCCGCACCGCGATGCGGACAAGACGCTGTCCACAGGCTATCTCGAAAACGAATGTTGTACATCTAGTACCGATTTCTGCTTCGACTCTCAAATGGGTTCTCCAATTCGTTCCATCCACTGTTTTTTGCGTTTGATGCTGCACTGTGAACGGACCATTGTATTTTTGATGGGCTTAAATAACTGCTCGAAATTGGAGGTCAAAGTGATGGTTACACTCGTGCGGTTGACAACCTTGACTAATAATCTTCGCTTCCAATTACTACGTTGTTGCGAATCTAAGGGTCAAAATATAACAGGAACGACTTATGAAATTCCACGCAGAAGACAACTATATCTCTGAAAAGATATGATATGGTACTTATTTTCTATTCGGTGTAGATTCTGTCTCATAGACTCAAATCGACTATCTGATAAAATTGTTTAATTTTCAACAAAGTGAAAACCGTATTTGGTTGGAATAAGTATATTATACGATGTATAAAAGGAAATACGTGCAACTCGACATATTTTGTTGCTTTTACATGGGTGCATAGACATTTTAGTAATTCCTTAAGCCCAAACGCATGCCTGACTTGGTACGTACTCAATTAACACTCTCGAATGTTGATTGATTCAAGAAAATCAGTTCTGCCATTTGAAAACTATCGGTTTTCTTGGTATCCCCTTCTTTTATGGAAAAACTTTTCATCGTTTTACATTTCATCGAAAAACATTAATAGAATATTCAGTCCTCATTTTTCCTTTTCAAGTAATAGTATGGTTTCATCGACTATTCATTACCAATTTTTTATAATCATTAGAACAACTTACCAAGGATTATTATCTGCTCGAAAATATATTTCATTGAATATTCGAGTATGAGAATAAAATAATAGCGATTTTTTTCTTTCGGTGTATTGTTATAAAACCTAAATGCAAGCATATTCGTCCACCACAGCGTATTGCCTTTAGTTCACTGCATGATTTATTATAATGGAAATTTGAAATGAATGAAAATACATTTTAAAATTATTTTCTAACACTTGAAATGAAGTTTTGTAAAATAAACCAAGTACTTAATAATATTTTCAATAATTACAAATAGGTGACTTAAAAATACCCCATTTAATCATTCGATGTAATGAATGTCGATGAAATGAAATTACATGAAACGTTGACTTTCGTTCGTTGAATTCAAATTCGATAAAAAGTTTGTCGGCAATTCAAAGGTAAACCGTTTTTTTTTAAATGTGTCGAGGATTTTATTGATCAACGTATTTTCAACGATTTCTTTTAAAGTTAAATAATTTACATAAATTAAAATTACATGCCTAAGTTTTTAATAATTTTGTCACGCAAAAAATAAGAGTCATTATTTTCGAATTTAAGATTAAAGAAAAAAAAAGAAACGAAACCTAAACGTCGGACGAAATAGTGCGAATATCTGCCTAGCTTCAACCGCGAAAGTAATTGAAAAATATACGTAAAGTCCCCGTTCGGCACAGGGCCCGCAATGGGACCACGGCCAGATTCTCATCTCGGGTTCTATTGGGAGTAGAATTTAGTATTGGGGCGCTTAGGGCTTCCAATAAAAGTGTGGGAAAATATGGAACGTCATATGTGCACTAGTGTTACGCATATCAACAGCAAACTGTTAGTTTGTTGGAAATCTGGACGAAATATGAAGTGGACCATTTGAGAATGTTGACAAGATAGGAAGTGGACGATTTAGAAATTCAATCTGGACGAAATGGGATTAATATTCTGTTCTGTTTCCGCGATCATCACTCATTTAAAAAAACAATTTGTATGTACATATTATAATTCGTATATTACTCATTCAAGTTAATCTCGACTTTCAGAAGTTTTACAGGTTTCGTTTTCACGGGGTGGACTGAGGAAAAATATATTTTTTACAAAGTAACATAATATATGTTTTCGATAAAGTCACATTTCAAATGCGAAATAAGGACCGTATCGGAAAGAAAGTAGACAACTTCAAAATTATATAATTTTTATTCTATGTAAAAACTGAAAATAAAACAAAAACAAATTGAAACTAGAGGTCCTTTCAAATAATTATTTTTTCATTAATACGTCGTACTACATCCTGTTTTTCTTACAATGTAACTTTCTTTTTAAAGCTTCTGATTTAGTTTTGGACGACACATTTTTAGATGCCCTTTTCCTCTTTTTTATTAAGTCATCGACTTAGATGGCAGGTTAGACATTTTTTTACACCCACACACAGGTACCGTTTCATAATAGCCCACTATCGTTCAATTGAATTAATTTCTGGAGAATTGGAGGATTCACTTCCTTGTCTACTACATCTACCTTATTGTCTTTATACCACTTTTTCGTTGCTTTCGAGTAAGGGACAAGAAGCCAAGACTGGCCAAATTAAAGTACTTATCCTGTGCTTCTTCATGAGCGTTAGTAACCTTTTCTGTAAGCACTCGTCGCGGTATACTGTAGCGTTCAAATTTCTTTGAGTGAAATCGGACTGCAATCGCATACCGCATTGACAAATCGCTTAACAAACTAATACTTTTTTGCCAAATTTCTCGATGTTGTTGCCCCCATCTTTTCGAATAAGTTTTTATTAGCCAGTACTATAAAAAAATTAGGTCCAGGTAAGGCTTTAAAGTCTAGTTTGCAAACGTCTCTTCGTCGATAATAATTCACTGGTTTTTCTTGGTCAGATTATGGTCGTATAACTTCCTTGTCCATTTTCTAACAGCTATTGTTTACTTTTAGTCTATTTTAGGTTATTTCCGTTTTTATAGGTCTTTAGGACTCTCTAGGGTCTTCTTAGTTTGATATTTCGTATGATAGCTGAAGAAGTTTTCGCTTTTCTGGCAGCATCTCGTATGGAAAGCGACGGATTTTATCTAAACATTCCTAGGACTTTCCTTTGTGATGCTAAGTCAGTTGTCCCAGGTTTTGCTTCCAGAATTAGGCCGATTTTTACGAGTACTGAAGCTACTAAATTTCTTTAATAGCTTGTGCACGTCCGCAGTGCTCATCTCGTACTTTTTTCCCAGTGTTCTTATCGTCATACTGTTTATTTTGCAGATTTCGTCCAAAATATTTTTCGAACGTGTTAGTTAATTTCGTCACATATTGACGTTTTGACTAGAAATCAACTGCTTTTTTATCTGAACTTATAGTCAAGAATATAGTCCGGTATTTTAAAAAATATGACTATATCATGTACTTGTCAGTTTTTAAAGATGCCTAAAGTTGTCTACTTTCTTTCCGATACGGTCCTTAAGTAAATCAAAATCGGTTAATCTGTTTAAGAGCTCCAATGCCACAGACAAACACACAGATACACATGTGAAAGTCAAATTAGTAAAAAGAAAGCTAAGAAAGCAGTCGCAATGGCAAAGGCCAAGGTGCAAGATAAGTTGTACGATTTCCTGGAGAGCCCACAAGGCCAAAAAGATCTTTTTAGAATATCAAGAGAGATAGAGATGAATGCGAAAGATGTGAATCATATGAAATGTATAAAAGATGAAGCGGGAAATGTTTTGACGGATGATGAGGAAATAAAAGGACGCTGGAAGTTACTTTAATAAATTAATGAACGAAGAGAATAAATGGAGCGGAGAGTTAGACAATGTGCAAAGTAATAAAGGTGTGGTGAAAGAGGTAAGTATAGAGGAAGTGAAGATGGCAGTGCAGAGTATGAAGAATGGAAAAGCAGTTGGGCTAGATGGTATACCTGCGGAAGTATGGAAGTTTTCGAAAGCAGATGGATGGAAGTGGCTGACTCTATTCTTCAATAAGTTGTTGCAAGAAGAGGTAATCCCTGGCGAATGGTGCAACAGTTCACATGGTGCCCATCTTCAAGAATAAAGGTGACATACAGGATTGCAACAACTATCGTGGAATAAGGCTCATGTCACATAGTATGAAGATATGGAAGAAAGTGATAGCGAAACGAATGAGAGAAGAAAGTGAGGTAACACAGAACCAATTTGGGTTTATGCCAGGCCGGGGAACTATGGACGATATATTTGCACTCCGCCAACTTTGCGAAAAATACCGACTTGCACAAAAGGACTCGCATATGGTGTTCATAGATCTAGAAAAAGCATACGATAGGGTCCCCTGTAAGGTTCTGTGGTGGGCTATGAAAGGGAAAGGTGTGCCAGAGAAGTATGTACGACTTGTTCAGGCGATGTATGATAAAGCTAGTACTCACGTCCGGTCCGAAGCTGGAGTAACTGGCAATTTCAACGTGGCTGTAGGTCTGTACCAGGGGTCGGCTTTAAGCCCTTATTTGTTCCTCCTAATTATGAATGCTCTAACATCAGACATACAGGAGGAAGCACCCTGGTGTATGCTGTTTGCCGACGACGTTGTTCTTGTCGGAGATAATGCTCTTGAGGTCCAGAACAGACTGGGAAAATGGCAGGAAATACTGGAGAACGTGGGCCTAAAAATAAGTAGAACCAAAATCGAGCACTTGTTCTACGATTTCAGCGGCTTATCCAGTTTTTCCCATATTTCCTTGGATGGTGTATCCCTACCAGTTTGCTCCGACTTCCGGTATCTCGGGTCATTAATCCAAAATGACGGCCATATAGACCGTGACGTGAAAAATAGAATAAATGCGGGATAGACGAAATGGCGACAGGTCTCTGGAACAGCTTGTGATCCAAGAATGCCCCTTAAACTTGAGGAAAATCTATAAAGTGATCATAAGACCTGTCGTAATGTATTGATCAGAATATTGGGCAACGAAAGTAACGGACGAAAGAAGAGTGCACGCAGCCGAGATGAGAATGTTGAGATGGATGTGTGGAGTGACGAGAAAAGATCGGATTAGGAATGAGTATATAAGGGGAAGTTTGAAAGTAGCACCCATGACGGACAAAATGAGGAGCAGTAGGTTAGCGTGGTATGGGCATGTAATGAGGAGGGATGAGGGTCATATTGGTAGAAGAATGTTAGAGATGAGTGTCCAAGGACGAAGAGCGATCGGTAGGCCAAAAAAACGATGGATGGAGTGTGTGAGAGAGGACATGAGAAAGAAAGGAGTAAGCGCTGAAATGACGAATAACAGAGATGAATGGAAGAAGAAAACATGTTGTGACGACCCTACGTAAGTGGGATAAGGGCAGGGAGATGATGACACATGTGAATCATATCATAACACTCACCTTTTTGTCGAGGGTCAAACATATAAACGGACCATGCTATACCTTCGCTGTAGCAAAGCGTCAAATTCAAAACCAATAGGGTTGAGCCAAAAAAAATGCCCTTGTTTTTATTTAATTATATTTATTGTTAAAATAGACTATTCTTAGACACTAATGTCATGCGTTTTATATTTATATGCGTTTAATTGTTCTATTGCTTAGGAGATCGAGTGACGGCACTACTGACAGACGTCTGTACTAGGGTTTGGCAAGGACAAAATATAAAAATCAAAATTAAAAACACGAATAACTTATCCCAGGAATCATATTTTTGAAATCTGATCATTGCATTTATTAAACCTATTCCCCGAAATGTATTTTGAATGACCATACCTTGTAAAAGATTGGTTTAACCCAATTCCATAGTTTGTGTATACCTATCGAAACGATTTTGAGAGAAGGGGTCCTATTTCATTATAGGTAACAAACGCACTATCACGATTACATATGGCTTAATTTTGTGTGTTTTTTGTAATGTAAAATGTTACTAAGATTCAAGTAAATTTATAAATAGTAAGCTTCATTGATTAGTTATTTCACAAATAGATGAATAATCTTTTCTTGATTGTATACGTTCGAAGAATCTAAGAGGCTAAGTTGGGGGCTGAAAACACGGTAAAACTATGTAGTTCGTAAAATTACACAATAATTTCGACATGAGGTCGGCTACCCCAGGGATCGCACATAAACAAAGAAAAGAAAAAAATAAGTAAATCCAATTTACATGATATCTATATCCTTATCATCATCATATAATAATCATACCATTATTATGTATGCACTATTTTTACAAAAATATTTATTTTTGCAGTTAAAATATTTGCAAGGAATAGGGATAAAAGAAATCAAGGATAGTGGCGTAAGTTAAAACCAGGAAGGAAGGAAGACATTGTGATAAAAAAAAGGTGGGAAAAACGGGCGGGATTTGGAGGAAAAATCGCACTAAACATTCAGATTAACAATATATTTGTACAGAAAGCTTTCCTTTGCTTTAACAATAAGTAGGGGAGATTGGGTATGGTTGTCTCATGGGTTGGTTGTTACAAGGCCATAAGATAAATCTGAACGAACGAATAAAAAGATCGCTAAGGCTATATGTAGGAGGCAGATAAAGCTCTCACGATTTTTCGACCCCGGTTCATTATGGCCGCTGCAACAACCAACCCATGAGACAAACTTACCCGGCTTCCTCTATTCGTAAGCAAATTCACAGATTTAAAAAAAAAATGTTTTCCAATCGAATGAAGTGAAATATCAAAAATAGACATTAGTTGTTTTATGTTCAAAAAATTTATCATCTCAGCGAAATACCAAGGTTTTTGGCGCTCCATCTTCCAGTTCGTGGTCGCGAATCGAGAACCCTTCTGCCTCAGCTGCCATCGGTCGGGTGAATAGTAATTGAGAAGATTAAATTTCTCCAGTGAAAGAAGAATAAGTTTCTGTCAAAAATAGCATTTTTGTTACAAGCTTTTATTGCCAACTGTACTTTTCTTTAAACATTCATCAACTACTCACCGAGACGATTCTAAGGAGCCCAAACTCGGTAAGATTGCGTGATTTTATGACAGAGTTCCTATGACCATCTTCCGGCTCCATCATCATATTAGCTCCATGTCATAATAATATTTTATTGTCATTCAATTTACATATGTACGCAAATTTTCAGTATCATAGAAAACCGGGAAGTGGGTCAAATTTAAGTTACAAGATTCCACCCCAACTAACATAGTACATCAGTCATCATCTGTATGCAAAATAATAGCAGTATGTATGTACCATGGTAAGTAGTTTCTTAAGCAAGGCAGACGCCAAAAACTGCCCTTAAAAAGAATATATGTACCTAAGGACTGCTTGTACTGGCCACAGAATCAATTCATATTTCTAAATTAGTATAAAAAATCACAAATTTCGAAAAGTACCTTCCATGTAAACAACAGTGTCTTATTGTTTTTTCTAGCCGCCCACCACTTAAAGAAATTTGCCAGTGGAATTTGAATCAAAAGTATGCAAATGCAACTCTATTCTGATAGAAAATGACTCCAAGTTAATTGAATAGGAAAAGGCGTTTTAACAAGCCTTTGGGCGGATAAAGGCTATTACATCGCTGTCTTCGAACCTGAATTCACTTAATTGTTTACTTATAGCACGATTATAACTGCAATCTTAACTCACATTTACATCATGATTCTGCAAATTCGGCTTCACTGCTATTATCTTGCACACAACTGTACATACCTTGCAAGTTAAATAAAACCTTGTAAATACTACATACGATTTACTTTGAGTTTGTCACTCGCCATTCCTCTACTTTTATCGAAACAACTTGGAAGTTCAAATTACACAAAATACCTATATATATAGATAGCTGCATATTGACAGTAATAGTATACACCTTACAATCTGAAATAGTAATATACATCATCTTCATCTGCCACTATGACATTTTGTACAATTTAACTATGAAAATGAAAATCTCAGATGTGACTTTGTCTAATAAATAAATCGCATGATTAAAATAATGAAAAACATAATATTCTTTAACAGTTCATTATCAGTACCGTGGAATGGGGTTTACTTTAATTCCTGGGTTTACATTGATAAAAACTTCTCTTCATATTTAAACTCTAATTATACGCTTTCTGAACGCATCCATTTGCTTTTTTTTTACGATTGGCAGCATGGAACGTCACTGTCAGTGTGTTTTTGAGCGTCTTGGGATCTTGCCTTTCTCACGCCGGACCATGGAAAAAAAATTAAATACGTGACTACTGATTTTATGGACTTTTAATAGCCTGTATAACTTCTAAGATACAACCTTCAGTATGGTAAATACATTAATTTTATGTAATTCACTGTATCAGGCATGTATCTGACTATATTATCAAATACTGTTGCAAATCAAAGCCTTGGCGGCCATTTGCTGTTTTCGTTATTTGTAGCATTGATCACTTGTAAGGGTTTACTTTGATCGATGATCGATGACACTCCGTGAAATAACCTCTTTCAGGTTATTTAGATAATTTGAAGTTTTCTATTCCGTATTTGACTGCTTTTTTTAGGGAGATGTCCAGAATATATAAAAAAAAACGTCTTGGTTCCCGAGAATATCGAAATTACACCGAAAGAGTACTGAATCGGGCACAAGCGGTCTTATAGATACTCTGCTTTGGACAGTAATGTTCATATTTCGTTTGTCAGCTTAATAAAGTTTATTATTTCCTAAAATACCCTTAGTTTCTTTGTCAAAGTAACCCCAAAGGCACATAAAGCTTTATAAATCCTAAGCCTGCGAATGGATTTTTTTTTTATGTTCTAGAGCTTTTATCCATATCGGGGTTTCTATCGAAATCCGTTAAAAAGGGGAGTTTTAAAGTAACCCCGATATCAGTACTGTGTTTGTTTCTTAATTTTTAATTTAATTTAATTAAAAGTTCATGTTTTTTTTCTTAAGAGATATATTAGTAACATTTTTTTTGTTGGTGCAATCGATAGACGACCAAATACTAATATTGGCATTTTTTTCCTTATTTTTTTGGAAAAAAGTTCAGGGTGACACAGACCTTTTAATGGTGAAATTGACCAAAGTAACCCCAATCCACGGTAGTAAGTTTAACAGTTAATAAATTTTAAACTACCAATAGGGTATTTCCAGTAGTCCTAAAAACATACAATTTGGTATGAAGGTAGCTCTAACAGCACAAGAACAACCCACGAAATAAACTGAAAATATTTTTTTTTATGCCTGTCTGTCTATGCCAGGAACCATTAGAAAATGACCCCACACCGCGTACATTTTGCTTAGGAGTAGGGCTGTGCTAACACTGGGTTTTTATAGATACAGCTGTTTTTGGCGTATATTTTGTACGGAAACCGCGGTGCGCGACACCGACTCGCACTTGACCGATTTTTTATATTTTAGATCTGAATATTAAATGTTTGTTATAGTTCGTATTACATAATGAGTAATGACTATGTACCCTATGTAAAAATATTAACTTTGCCGATTATAACCGGAAAGTAGCAATCTCTAAGAAATCGTACTAAACATAACTAATATCTAATGTAGAAAGTTTAAAACCCTGTTTGGGTTTTAATAAATATTTAAAAGAGACTTACACTTGTAATACAAAATGACTAGCGAAAAAACATAATTTTAAGGATTTTTATTTTCTATAAAAAACGACCGACATGAGGGGGGCCAAAAATACAAATTCTAGCTAAGGTCAAGTGGAGTATTTTAAGACAGAACTTGAAACTTTGTAAATTCTTAAACATTTTTTTTTTACAATGTATTTATTTTGATTTTCAAAGGAAAATGTGAAAAAACAACCAAACATTTTGAAATTTTCTCAATTTGTATAAAGAAAATATTACACCCAAACTATACCTATGTCCCTAACTGTATTTTAATTTAATTTCCAAAACCACCTTTTTGTAAGAACCCGGTTGCCGTTAAGTTTGCATCATCGATTGCAAACTTAACTTAACCGGAACCGGGTAATAATGTTAGAGTAAGTGAAAGTTTGTACGGAACTCTCGGTGCGCGAGTCAGTCAGTTTGCGGCGCAGATAGAACTGTTTTCGCGGCGTAGAGTTATGGCGGGACACGACCACTTACTTCCGCTGATCGTTCGGTACACTCTGCCTTCCTTTTTCAAAATACAATGCTAATATTTTGAAATCCAAAGAATGTTTTACACCAACGACATTAATTATGTATGGTTATGTTTAGGTACTTTTACTTTAAGCAGTTATTTAATCAATAAATAGTTCTAGTATAAAGGCCCAATTTTACCATTAAGTTATTAACTGCTGATTAGCCGTTAAGTAGATGTTATTGTAAAGTTACAAAGTACGATGTAATTGAGCATAAATCAAGCATCGAGTTTTTCTTTAGTCCTACACACGTCATAATAGGCGTGACACTAGTCTGCGGCTCGAATAGACCCGTTATCGTGGTACAGAGTTATGGCGGGACACGCCAACTTCCACTGATGCTCCGGTACAGTCTGCCTTCCTTTCCAAAATACAATGCCAATATTTTTAAATCCAAAAATGTATTAGAAAGCAAGAAGAAAGAAAGAAAATATATTTATTCGGTAGCATAGCATATGCAAGACAAAAAAAATACACAAAATACATACAAAAAAACTAAAACTATGCCCCAAAATGGTCCCACCTCAGCATAATGCTGGCTCGGGAGCCCGCGCTGATCTTCCGGTGAGACCATACACCGGCGACATTTAGCACGGTAATGTACTTTTACTTTAGCACACTTATATGTAATCGAGAGTCGAAATTTAGGGACCTATTTAATTATTCAATGGTAAGATCAATATTACCACGCGCGGTTAGTTATTAACTACAGATTACAACCGCCAATGTCAACCAGTTGACATGCTTTACATACTTGTTAACGTTAAAGTTACAGTTACGCAGATAGACCCGTTGTCGTAGCTTAAAGTTATGGCGGCACACGACCAATTCCGCTGAAGCTCCGATACACCCTGCCTTCTTTTTCAAAATAGGTAAAATGCAAATATTTTGAAATCAAAAGAATGCTTTACACCAACGAAGTTTATTATTGTTATGTGTACTTTTACTTTAAGCACTTATTTAATCAATAAATATTTCTTGTATCAAGGCCCAGTTTTACCATTAAGTTATTAACTGCTGATGAGCTGTTATTGTAAAGTTACAAACTACGATGTAATTGAGCATAAATCAAGCATCGAGTTTTTCTTTTGTTCTACACACGCCATAATAGGTGCGACACTAGTTTGCGGCGCGGATAGACCCGCTTTCGTGGTGCATAGTTATGGCGGCACACGACCACTTCCGTTGAAGCTCCGGTACACTCTACCTTCCTTTCAAAAATACAATGCTAATATTGTTTAATTAAAAAAATGCATTACACCGGTGACGTTTAGCACGGTTATATGTACTTAAAGTATAAGTATACTTTAATTTATTTATATATTAATATTTATTTATTTGCACCTTACCAGCTTACACTTGTGTTATAATTAACATTAACAGTCAAACACTAAGCATCGTGTTACTTACTTACAGAAGGACTGCGGTCATGCACGAATCAATAATAAAATCATTTATAAAGCACTTTTATGTAATTGGGAGTTAAAATTTAGTGACCTATTTAATTAATCAATGGTAGGCTCAATTTTAACATGCGCGGTTAGCTATTAACTGCAAATTACAACAACCAATTACAACTGCCAATGTGAACCAGTTGACAAGCATTAAATACCTGTTAACGTTAAAGTTACAGAGTACTTTAGAATTGGGCATAAATCTGGCATCAAGTTTTTCCTTTGTTCTGCACACGTTATATAGACGCGACACTAGTTTGCGGCGCAGATAGGCCCGTTGTCGCGGCGCAGAGTTATGGCGGCACACGACCACTTCCGCTGTAGCTCCAGTACACCCGACCTTCCTTTCCAAAATACAATGCTAATATTTTGAAACGAAAATAATGCTTTACAACGGCGACGTTTACTATGGATATTTTTTTCTTCTTTACCTTAACTTTACGTGTTGTGTTTCGATTTGGAAGTTCACTATGTGACATTTAAGAATAACATGTAAAAATACATTTTCAATTTGAAAATATGTAATAAATAAGTACCTCAACGAAAGTATGTAGCTTAAGAAAATAAAACTCGGGTATCATAAAGCAACTAAATTCTGCCCGCAAGTTCGTCCATAAGTCGTCTTATAGATGGTTAACTTGATAACTTCAATATAATATTTTTAAATACTTGTGGTTGGGCAGGAATAATTGATCAGAAGTGTGTAAATTCAGAAACGCTATTCAGCAAGTTAATCCGTCTAAGTGTCATTTTACGCAAAAACAGTAGGTATAGAAGCTCTTCTTATCACAGAAAGATAAAGTACATGATATAGTCACTGCTTTGAAAAAGCTTGTATCTTAAACCAACCTCGGGGAGAAAGGAATTAAGTGTAGTCTTTTGGAATTAGTACGTTTTAGGTTGGAGCGAAATCATAACGCTACTAGTTTTTTTTTTTTTTCAAAATAGGATTTACGGCGACTTAAAAATACACACACCAATAATACTTTAGTCAGTTTCCGTTTTGACGGTTTAAGATCACAAACAAATATGCACTAAACACGTAGGTGCTAAATACAAGCTGTTGCCAGCAATTCCGACATATTAATTATCATTTCAGCTCGTAACAGGGATGAGCGTGGAATATGCAAGAATAATATTGTTAATTGAATCTGACATACGCGCAGCTGCATCGTCGTAATGCACGACTTTGAATCAAGAAATAAACACGAAACGCTCGCATGGAAATCTAAAATCAACAAACAAGCAAAAACATAAATGGAGTGGATACAGGGTTAACACAGGCATGTTTTGGTCGCTGCGTGGTGAACTGAATCAGTAATCCGTCCTTTGAATTTGGTTGTACCGGGGAACAAAAGGCAGCGATCCGGATCGGTGGTGACCCTACACCTACGGTACAGTACGGGATAATCGCAGTGCTCCATCTTGTTACCCTTTGAGCCTTTGTGCACTAGCTCTCATTGTGTACAAAAGAAAAGTGTGAACCATAAAATGTTTAGCATATGCTTGAAAAGAACAAGAAAGTGTCGAAGTGTACAAACGATTTCCTTTATATTACATAGTAAGTAAAAGTACTTTATGATTTATGTTGTCAAATAAGAGAACTCTCAATCAAAAATTCCGCTAATAATTGCTATAGTTACCCAATACATGCTAGATACCTACCTATATTACCTATTGGTGCGTAACTGGAATGTAGGGCAAAGTTTGACATATGCTTCTGTTCACTTTGTAAGTTTATAGTTTAGATTCGTTTTTTTTTACACTAATATTCAGATCATTTCTTCAATATATATTAGCATTTATTTTGTTGGATGAAACTCATTAGTAGGTTCTTTAATATACAACAAAACAAAATGGGACTTAATCGTGTATATATACACGAGTTATTTCACTACCCGGCGTTGATAATTACGTCCATAGTCCCAGTGGAACGGTTTTGTTTTATTGTAATAATGTGTGAAAATCGTTTAAGTTAAACTTCAAATCAATACATAAACATTGCTCTACGTAGTAGTTATAGCTATACATAAATAATAATGTTTATCACTTGCGCGTAAATGGCAAGTGATAAACATTAACTTTACTCTGACCTCTACTAACGTGGTGGTCATTTATTGCCTTTTACGATGTGCGGCAAACTTCCATTATTGACAGACACGGCACCATAAATTGCTCATCATAATTACGCGCTAGGTAAATTACCAAGTACTATGTTTTCGATTAATTGGGCCGCCTGTCAAATGCTACAGCGTTCGATGCAAAACCAGGTGAACTCCGTCGTATATCTCGAAACCCTGCAGTATGCAACCCAACCCTATAGCAGGCGACTAGAGTTGAATCTTGGTACGCCGGACCTTAACACGCGGCCGCGAAAGTTGACCCTCATAAAATGGCCAAATTGTAATTAGCGGAACTGATGTACTCCTCTGAATAACCGCAATTAGTGCCCGCAAAATTGAAATGATGCAAACCAATAATAGATTATATCTACTTACGCTAAACCATAATGGGGTCATTATGGTTTAGCGTAATTAAAGTATTCGTATTCAGGTAAGCACAATTAAAGTATCGAACAAGTACTTATTATTTCAGGCATTTATACGTGCATACCTACCTATTTTATTTAAGCAGTTTTAAGGCATTTTCACTCACTTTTTGGGGTACAGTTTTTTTCTGGATTTCAGCGATTTATATCCGATCTCTATACAAATCACATTATTCCTTTGCTCTATGGTAACTAAGGTTAATCTTGCAAAAAACAAGTATTGTCAACGCCGCATTCCTTACGTCAAAATTAATTTCACTGCGACAAGTTTCTACGTATTTAGGCCTGGTTGCATGGCTGCTTCAAATTGGTTTACTGCACCTACTAAACATGAATGAAATTTTACGAGCCCAACGTTTCAAATAAAGCGATTGAATTGAATTGATCCCAATCATAAAGTATTTATCCCAGCGATACCTTGATTTTTTATTCCAATAATCCTGTAAGGACAAGTGCCTACCTTTCCAGTAACGTAACATGTCCCATATCAATTGTCAGACCATAAGCTATTTTAAATTCAAAGAAAGGTATGTGTACCAATACGTGTGAATGACGATAGAGGAATTATTTATTGATCTAAGTATTTAAATGTGAAACTGCGAAGGTATGATCACGAGATGAGGAGACCAACTGGACTACGCACCGAATTTGGTACTAAAACTTTTGTAATCGAAGATCCAGAAGGGAGGGAGGGAGTGGATGTGAAAGGTCGAAAGATAGTGATCAAAACTATGATAATACTAGGTGTTGCCCATGACTTCGTCCGTATTAAAATGCAATTTATAGCCTATGTGTTATTCTGATGTGTAAATAACATTACTGCACAGTTTCATTGAGATACTGTCAGTAGATTTTTTAAAATTAAGAGTAACATAGAAACATACATCGGCATAAACTTTCTCGTTTATAATTTTACTAGCGGCCGCCCGCGACTTCGACCACCTTAGATTAGTTTATTGCGGATAAACTGTATTTTTATTTGGATAAAAAGTAGCTTATGTCTTTCCCCAAAACTCGAATATCTCTACCAAATTTCATCTATATCAGTGAAGCAGTTTAAGCGTGAAGAGGTAAAAGACAGACGGACACACTTTCACATTGATAATATTTTACTAATTTAAATGTGAAGCATATTACATAGATTTCAAGTTCCTAGCGTAAAAAAATATTTACTGTCCATACAAGTTTTCATCCCCTTATATCTCTAAATAAGATGAAATTTGACTACATTATAGCCTATGTCCTATTCTGATATATAAGGTACATAACTGGAAAGTTTGATAAGAATTCGTCCAGTACTTTTTGAGATTAAGTGGAACGTACATACATACTTTCACGTTAATAATATAGTAAGTAAGTAAGTATATAAGTAAGGAGTAAGGAAGTAAGGATTATAAAGGTATTTGCAGAGAGAGTGAACGATACAGAAAGAAGTTTGTAAAACAGTACGGATAGATTATACTACTTACTTACATATATAGCGAGAATGAAAATTCCCTTAATTCCAAATACCGCAGCTATTTTCCAAGCCAAGCTAAAGACCTCTGGTAAGTCACAATGTGTCAACAATAAGACTAACAAATTTCAGCGGTACAGTGTTTTCAAGTCTCATTATAATATTCTCCGGAGCGGGCAGCCGTAATTCTTGAGCTCTCGTTTGCGTTATACAGCTATTGTGGAGGTACAGCACACCTGAGGCTAGTGAAACGAGGGGACATGTTTTAAACGGTATTAGAAAGTTGTCTAACCTTTAACAGGTTAGGCAGAAGTAAAAATAGAAGCATTATTGAAAATCAATACAACTGAAAAAACGAATCAGCGTTGCGGCTCGCTGAAACAATATGCTGAGTGCCTTTAAGCTCTTAAGTTAAAATTTGTAAGTCCTGTTTATTTTTAAGTCACTATTATTACGAACCAACAAAATTTTCAAGAAGTTTTTTAACTAATATTGGATTTAATGATGCGATGTAAAAGTTCTGTGATGTAATAAAAAACAACTTTCGTAAATATTAAAGCGCTAATGTAAATTAGGTCTTTTGCTATCATTCTAGGTAAAAGATAAATAAAGGCAGCACATAACCACAGGTGGTACAAATTATTAGATTTCATGCATATTTATGCAAGACTCGGATATGTGCTTAAAACTAATTAATGCAACCAAGCATTCATTAACTTAAACCACATAATATATATCCCTTAATTAATTTTGATATAAAAAAACCGCAACAGATTGCATTAACGAGTTTGATATGCATCGACTTTTGTATACAAAAGCCCAGCCGTAACGCACTTTGGCATGCGCTCGATTGCATCCATCGTTATTTCAAAACGAAGTTTTGTGCCAAAAATAAAAAATATTTAGTTTCAGCAGAATATACAGTAAACAATAATCTCTCTGACTTAAATGATATAATATGGCAAAGAGCTTACTCTCTTTGGCTGACTATAGAATTATTAAAACAATTTCAAACATTTCAATATCAACTAAAAGAACATTCGCTCGTCGTTTTTTTTTCTAATTAAGGTGTACAAGTTTGTTAACTGAGGCGAAATATCCATTGGCCACTTCTCTCGGCCCAGTTACCCCAAACAGTGGCAATGTAAATATAACCTCAACTGTCCTACAACTACTCATAAAAGTATACAATTTCTCGCTCGACTGACAAGAACCCAATTTCTTTGTATGTTAATAAGATTTGCCTGAAATTATACTTTATGTGCTTATGAAAATATGGCCCGTCTGGGGGATACAGTAGCAACATGATCTTATGTTAATGTCTTATATAACCCCAAATTACTAACGACGCTCGTAGCCGCTAACAATAGCCATAATGACATCATAATTTTCAAGGCTCTAAATCTTATGCCAAAGCGTATTTTTAGCTAAGTTAATAACACGTAATGTTTTGCGTTTCTAATAGAAATTCGAGGAACTTCCAAGACAGGTAGGTGTATCGGTAAACCCTAAAACGGTCCCTGTTCCCGAACACAAACTTAAGCCATTTGTTTAACAGGAGCAAACATCCCTAATTAGTTTGTTCGGATGTCAAAGACGTGAGAAGCGATTGGTTCAGGTACGTGCAGGAATATTAACAGGGACATCGTTTTGGGAAACTTGTCTAGTCGAAGTTCCCGATGAATGCATTCGGGATCCTCATTAAAACAAGTACTATTAGCATCAAATAGTCTGTAGCATCTAAAGCGCCAAATATATCGCAACACATCTTTATTTTATTACTATAGGCACAAAGATGTGTCACTGCATATTTAGCGCTAGATGCTACAGACGCTGACTGTACCTGCCTATGTTCGGTCGAAGAATTATTATGTGCCGACCCGTAGTACAAGCTTTGCTTAGTTTGGGCATGGATTGATTTGTGCAAGCTTGTCCCTGTGTTATTTATTTATTTACCATGGATTCAAAGTGAATGGGACGACTATCTGCCGGTCAAGAATAACTGGCCGCGGCTACACGCGGGACAAAGAGTCATTTTTTATTTAGAACCTGATTTTGAACTGGAAATTTCTGGCTACGCCTTCTTATTAGTAATGGGATTCAGTGGCGGGGAGCGCAAACCCTCGAATTTGTTGTGATAGAACACAGTGCGCAAAGCACGGTAAGCGCGGAGGTGGGGCGTGAGAGAGAGCGAGAAAAAAATTGGATATTTGGACATACCATCATCCGTCTCACTGGCTCTGCAATGGATTGAAATATGTGTGGCACGACAAATATTTGCGTAGCGCAGTTGTTGCAGATCTTCTGTACATCTATACTACTATGAAATTATAAAAATGAAATGTCTGTACCTACATTGAAGATATTTTCATAAAAGTAAATAATACGGACTTTTTGGTGGACACTCAATCGTTTTTTTCTTTGTATGTCGATGTGATTTCATCACGCCTAAACTGCTCAACGGATTTTAACTATGTTTAGTACACTGGTAGCTGGTCATCCACAGATGGTTATAGAATATTTTTTCATCCAACTACGGTTAAGAAAAATAGAGAGTTACATTTTTTTCTACCCCGCTAACGAAATTGCGGGCACCTTCTAGTAATTCATAATATCGACATCAATTTGCGTCTAGTTATTCCCTGATAAGTATGTGAAAGAGTGAGAACACCCGGAAGAATGGCACGTGTTGTGAGGGAAGAGGTCGACAATATATGTATATTTGTGAAGTACATTGTCAAAGTTAACTTAGGAAACGAACTTAAGAGCGAAATCTATGATTACGATTAGTTGATATGAGTCAAAGGGTCAGATTGTAGCGGTGATACAGAGTGCTGATGTCATATTCGGCAAGTTTTGTGAATATGGTGGAGACAAGTGTAGGAATCGTCAATTACACATATGCAGGGCTCGAACATTTAGTGCGGATGACGTAAAAATGACGTAATTTTGCACACCATTTTGATGTGGTGAATAAAATAAGTTTTACGAAAGTTGGATTGTATTTTGGGTAATCTATCACTTTACAGAAAATCGATTCATCGAATATCTGTTCCCAGAACACTATTCGCAGAATGTCGTTATGACTTAGGAATCATTTATCGAACTTTAGTTGATCGCTGTTACATTTCTTCGAATTACCTGTTACACCGGAATCGAATCATCGAATTTTACTTCACTATTTTATTTGTTTATCACAATAGTTGTTCATCGAATCACGTTTGCTAAAATTTTGATTTAACGTAAGTTTGAGTTCCCAAATTTCTTATTACACAGAAAATCATATCATCAGTGTTACTATACATTGTAATCTCAACGCGCTCACGTAGTCCGAGGTAGGTTAGGGTTATTTTTTTTATGTCCTGGAAGCCCGACACGCTCACGGAGTCCGAGGTAGGTTAGGGTTATTTTTTTTTTATGACCTGGAAGCCCGACACGCTCACGGAGTCCGAGGTAGGTTAGGGTTATTTGTTTTTATGACCTGGAAGCCCGACACGCTCACGGAGTCCGAGGTAGGTTAGGGTTATTTTTTTTATGACCTGGAAGCCCGACACGCTCACGGAGTCCGAGGTAGGTTAGGGTTATTTTTTTTTTATGACCTGGAAGCCCGACACGCTCACGGAGTCCGAGGTAGGTTAGGATTATTTTTTTTTATGTCTTGGAAGCCCAACACGCTCACGGAGTCCGAGGTAGGTTAGGGTTATTTTTTTTTATGACCTGGAAGCCCGACACGGTCACGGAGTCCGAGGTAGGTTAGGGTTATCTTTTTTTTATGACCTGGAAGCCCGACACGCTCACGGAGTCCGAGGTAGGTTAGGGTTATTTTTTTTTATGACCTGGAAGCCCGACACGGTCACGGAGTCCGAGGTAGGTTAGGGTTATCTTTTTTTTATGACCTGGAAGCCCGACACGCTCACGGAGTCCGAGGTAGGTTAGGTAGGTTAGGGAAGTAAGTAAGATTTCCCATAAACGCTTGAATAAAAAATAAATATAAGAAATAACAGTATATTTTTTTATTAAAGTACATTGTACACAGTACAGTTACAGTTATACATTTTTGGCGATTTCAATAAGAAATTGTTTTTTTGTCATAGTTTCTTTTTTTTTTACAATATTTTCAATTCGCCTGTCTTTCATTACGTACTTCTTCGCTTTTTTTGCTGGCGGCTCGCCACGTAATATTTTATCTATTTCTGTATCATTAACAGTACATTCTTTCATCAGTTCACATATTAGATGATAAAAACCAGGCGCTTTCTTATCAATTATTTGATTGATGTGGTGATGCCAGGATTCTGCTGAATTTTGAGTTCTTGGTATATTTTTTGTGTTCACAACATAACAACTCCAGAATTCTGGGCTATATTTGGGTTGAGTGGACCATGTACCACTGACGTAATTTTCTTCAAACCAATGAGCTATCAGCATACTATCTTCGTCTTGTAAATTTATGAGAAATTCATTAAAATATATAGGAATCTCCTCAGGACTCAAATAACTTAATGCCAAAAGGCATTTCATTTCAATGTTAAATTCTTGATGTTTTACATATTTCTTAGCTAAACCAGTGTTTTGGATTTTTCTGTAAATAATTTGCCCAAGATGAAAATGGCAACCATGTAAAAAAACATGTTCAAAATTTGCTCGCAAACTTAATATTGCAGCCTTTTCAAAATCTAATATGCATATTTTTGGAGTCATATTAATATTATTTTCGCCGGTATACTCTAGAATCAATTCGAACATGATATCATATGACCTCTTGTCTTTATTGGTGCAATGACAAAATAATAAGGGGAATGTTTTTTTATTTTCTTCATTTATATTCCCATGGATAGTGTACAGCTGACTGAATATTGAGGGGACAATTTTAAATGTCCCATCCATGATCCAATAGGTGGCCGAGCTTAATAAACCCATCATTTTTGGAGATGACATCAATATTATTCTTTTAGTTGTATCATAAATATAATCTTTAATAATAAAATTTTCATTAAACAGTTTTGTGTAGTTTTCATCAATCTCAAAATGTATATCTGTTGGCTCCGATGGGCGGTCGACTTTTTTCTTAGACCGATAAATCATTTGTTTCAGACACGCCTGTGTGGGCAAGTACTCACGGACATTAGATGAGGTACTACCTAAATTATTTTGTACTATCTGACAGGCCTTTTTACCCGAAGAAGCCTCCTGTTGAGTGTATTACAAAAATCGGCAATTTCTTTACGCAATGGCACTGGTTCATGGTTATGAGGACGAGGTGGTTTACTTACAACATGATCTTGTGTATTATTTGCGTCCGTTGTGGTTATAACAGACGAATTGCATTTATAAACACTGTCATAACGTGACTCACAAATCCAGTAGAAGCGGCTGTCTTTCACTCTGTTTTTGTCATACGTATATCCTTCTATGTGTAACTTCAAGGCACCTCTTTTCGACTTAAAAAACTGACAACATAATGTTTGTTGAGCCATTATTTACTACACAATATTATAGACGTAAACAACAAGCAGAAATCAGCAACTCAATGACAGCGATGTACAGGAAAATATATTCGAGGTAGTTGTGTTTTATTTACGACTGCCCGCAACATTTTTCTAAACGCGTTGCAATAATAACAAATGCATCGTTCGATGAAACGTTACTACGATGAAATGTTGTTCGAGGTAATTATAAAATATGAATGGTACCATTATTGAATCATGTTTCGATAAAAGGTAAATTCGATGAATCGTTACTGCGATGATTTGAGACATATTCGAAACAATTTATGATGAAAAGTTGTTCGACTATTTGAAAATCGATGAATTTAAAATTATGTGTATAGAAAATAAAACGTAATTACATTCGTGGAATAGTTTTCGTCGACATGAAAATCGATGTATTCAATTTCGATAAAGTGATAGACACCCTGTATTTTGTCTCCGAAACTATAAAACTTGTATAGCGAGTACATTATGACATCATGAGGAAAGCACTGGAGGACGGAGAGTTTGGCATCACAATAGGCGGCCGTAAGATCACCAACCTGAGATATGCAGATGACACCACTATTGCAGCATCTAACGAGGAAGACATGGCTTTTCCGCTGAAGCAAGTTGAAGGATAAAGCATCAAACTTGGATTGAAAATCAACCACAGTAAAACCAAGATCATGGTTGTGGACAGAGCGCAAATCCTTCCGCAATCCAATGCTTTAGATGGGTATGTAAAAGTGGACCAGTTTGTATATCTAGGGTCCTTAATAACAAATGGTGGTGGCTGCACACAAGAAATTCGCCGACGTGCTGGAATGGCTAAAAGTGCTATGACTAACCTACAAAAGTTGTGGAAGAATCGTGGTATAGGCCTTGGTACCAGGGTACGACTAGTACGGGCACTGGTATTCTCCATCTTCATGTACGGTGCAGAAACCTGGGCATCAAAAGATTGGATAAGAACAAAATCGATGCTTTCGAGATGTGGTGTTGGAGAAAGATGTTAAGAATCCCATGGATCGCAATGAGAACAAATGAGTCCATTCTGTGAGAACTAAAAATCACCAAACGACTCTCAACAATCTGCCAGGAGAGAGCTCTCAGATTCTTTGGACACATAATGCGATCGCCACACCACAGCCTCGAACGTGACATCATACTTGGTCAAGCTGAAGGCAAGCGCGCTAGAGGAAGAGCCCCTGCAAGATGGTCGGATTCCATTAAACAAGCATGTGGTTCCATGCAGAGGGCAGCTCACATAGCCCTTGATCGCGTTAAGTGGAGGGACATAGTTTTTGGTCACGATCCTCAGGCATGAGAGAGCGACGAAGAAGAAGAAGAAGAAATAAAATAAGTTTTACGAAAGTTGTCTCGTCCACTCTCATTCACAATGTATTCCTTATAGAAGTGAACGCATTTTTGAACATTTTGGGTAAATTGCGTAATCTTAAGTTTTCTTCCGTTTGTTACCTAAACTCATTGTTTTTTGCATGTTCACCATCTATATATTTTTTAATTAAATTGCGGAAATTTTATTTTCTAGTTCCACCCAAGGTATGTTTGCCGCTGTCATATAATTAGTGAGGTCCATATTAAAATCACTTTGCGTTTTTTTATTCTTCCTTTTAGACATGTTTGGTTGTGTCCGAATTTCTTTTAATATCGCTTATATACGGTGTTATATTTTGATCACAGACATTTTATAGCGACTTCTTATACATAAGCAGAAATAAATCCTACACATATTAGTAAAAATACAACAAGTAAACAATCACAACATTAATTTATTTATTGTTAATATCTGAATGACAATCAGTCGAATACGTTATGTACTGCTTATATCAAGTGGCAATATCGTTTAATTAAAGAGGTTGATAAGTGGTTATTGTTTACGAAAAGACTATTTGAAATCATTCTATGTGTGATTTGACGTCATCCGCACGAAATGTTTGAGCCCTGCACATAAGTATATTAACGGTCAAATAATGGACAAAAATAATGCGATAGCAACGGTCAGTAAAATACTAGAAGTTCAGTATTTGTGCGATGATGGCTCAGTATTTACGACAATTTGATAGAATTTTTTTTAGACTTCGAAATCCTCCCTTCGGAAGCCAAAACACATACTGACGTGCCAAGTTTAAACTTACCTTAATTAAACGTTGCCAAACTGATATACGACTAACATTCACGGGAACGTTAGACAAGGGTTCCGATCTTATAACGTCAAGCCACTTGTGAGAACTTCCCCAGTTCCACTCATAGTTTTGATTTGTAGTTCTGACATTGACTTTAACTGAATGGCGAGCTATACAAGCGGCGATATACGGTTCAGTCACCGTTTTCAAACTCAGCTAAACCACAGAATAAGTAATAGAACAAATACAGAAAACACTTTCATTTGAATTTAGCGTCGAGCATAACTCTGTGCAAACGAGAGAGCATGCAATTTTGGCAACCACTTCGGCGCTCAGTAAGTGAAAATTCGTTCATTACGCACAATGCTTATCAATGTTATACCTCAGAACTGAGAATTCTAGTTGGTACTTTATATTGCGTGGTTTAATCTGAAGTAATAAACGAAGGCATCCAATTTATACAGAATTTTCAAGTAACTCTCACCTGCAACTTGTATGAATGAAACTTCAGAAAGTTGACAATATAACGAAGATAACAAATCTCATACATACGTCACTGCTGGCGAGGCGTTTAATAATTCAGCAGCGCTGACAAGCGCCTACACCTCGGAAAAGGTTAGGAGGGCAGGCTTTCATTAACAATATAGGAAAACAATAAAAGCTGTCGCCCTATTTTTGGAAGGAAAGTTTTGAAACATATCTCGTAAAGGTTACTTTAAACCACCAGCTGTTTACCTTCTAACAACTGATTGTTTCAATTAAATAGGAATTTGTTAGTGTTTATTTGTAAAAATATTTCGACGTGTAATAAGCATATTTTTATTTTATAAGAACAGTGTAATTAGCGTAAGTACATAATGAATGATATACAAATTAAACGACTCGTACCATATTACAAGTCATATTATCTTTGATGACCGGTATTATTGTATAAGTAGTCTGCTTGAAGATTCCTTTGGGTGCATTCACACACACCATCACATTTTAGAATAGAACACGTCATGACGTGGCCGACCATTTTATGAAATTGTATTGTATTTCAAGATAAGTACGTTAGGATTAGGAGCCTACAGCCAGCTGAAAAGTCAACGCGGGGCTCCTATTTCCGCGGGACGCTCCTATTTTCCGACGGACATGAGGTCGACGGAGCGGAGACGGAGACATGGATATGTCCTGGCCACATCATAAAGTGATCAAATTCTAATAGCAAGCAACGACAAATATACAATTTCTAGATTTTATTATAATTAAAGAAGGAAAGTGAATGCGCTTGAAATTTATAAACTCTTTATTTCTTTGAGATAATCCGACAATCTTACACAAAAATATCAAATAATTTATTCCATGACTTCTTTTAACCCGAGAATCATTATAACTAAGCATCTTTGACGACACGTTTGGCTCAGTGGGTTGCACAACGGCCTACGAAGCAGATGGTCCCGGGTTCGAATCGCGGCCAGGGCAAGTGTTTGTGTAATGAGCACGAATGTTTGTTCCTGGGTCTTGGATGTTTTCTATTTATTTAAGTATTATAATTTATTTAAGTATTATAATTTATCTATATATTATCCTCGCGTAGTACCCATAGTACAAGTTTTGCTTAGTTTGGGACTAGGTCAATTTGTGTACGATATGTCCACAGGGTATTTAATATCTCTCGTTAAAAGCCACCATACTGATATAAGTCAAAAATATGGGATGAAAATTGTGGAAACTTACACAAAAGTTGTTAATTACAAGTTTAATTCTAGGAAACTCCCTACGTATAGGACATTTTGAGAACTTACCGAAGTTTTTCATGTGGAAAGTTTAGCAATTTTGTACTAGATTTCTGTCGGCACATCAGTAATCCATCATAGAGATAGTACTATTAGCGCTTAAGTACTGCTTAGGCGCGCTCCTAAAAGGGTACACTAGCTCACATATAAGTAACTAATGACGTATTTATTGCTTGCGCAACCCACGGCCGAGTCACAATATTCTCAAAGGTGGCCTTAATTCACTTACAATTAAATTAGCGTCACCCGATCCTCTTGACGCTAAATAAATTAGAACGGAGCCATTAAGCCGCGGGGAATTTATTTCCTAATCTATTAGCTCAGTACCTTTCACGGGGGGTGTGCACGCACGTCGAGCTTGGATCAGCTAAACCGGCTAAACCACAATGGAAACGTCACGATCACGACGCTTGCCGGCCCACCAATCACTTAGCCGCTACGCAGCCATTAAAACACAAATACCATAAAAGATCGATTATTAACTGACCTCAATTAGCTATGAACTTTATTTACGTCCGAATTCTAGACGAAGAGCTTATCATTTATGCAACGATGAAGCGTCGTTCATATTTCAGATCATTTATTTAATGGGGCAGAAAAAGTTAAGTGCAAATATTAATCAATACCTTACTAAAATTTGAATAAGTCGATGATAGTCAAATTTACATTTAAATGCTGAATGCACAATATTACTCCACAAATGCCGCTCCGAAACTGCCTAACACAATATTAATTACTTGGCGTATTTAGTTTTTAATACTTTCATTACGAGAACTGTAAAATTTCACGACATTTATTTTTTCAAAACAAACAACTTTCTCTAAGGCGTCCTTGATTAAGTATCCCATTATTAACTATAAGCAATGGAATTGCTTATGAGCATGGAGCTCTTAAAATGGGTGTGCAATTATTTAAATCAGATACATTTTTGAAGTTAGTTATTGGCGATGTGTTGTGTGTTGCAAAACTGAATCAAGGCAAATAGTTAGTCGTACAAATTGATTGATAGTTCATTTTGCGCCGGACTAAGTCTGTACCTAATTACGAGTACTAGAAAACTACGTTATTGTTTTAAGCGATTGATACCTCAGTTTAAAGATGATATAATGTACTATTTTAGATATTTTCTTTGCAGTTGGTTTTGCCTAACCAAAAAATAAAGATCCGGCTAAAGCAAAAAGAGGAAGTTTTACAATTTTGCATTCAAAATAGTAGTGAGTGCAGGTGCAGTTAATAAATTTAGATTATACAATGCAACCAATGAATTAAAATGCACAAATGGCTACACAACAGGTATCAAGACAAGCAAAGATCAGCCAATAGTTTGTATTCTGTTATAAATTGTACTAATCTTCGCTGATTCAACGCAACGCTAAAATATTATCTTATGGATAAAATGCATCATTTTAATCTGAAATTTCGTAATAGGAAAATGGGAAGCAAGGATAATAATGTATGTTAGCAAGAAATATTTTTAAAAAAAGATTAGCATTTTACCATTTCTGAAATAATTAAAGTAGCATGTCAGAGTGGTCCACTTTGGTTCAGTTATGCAACTAACTGTATGTCGAGCAGTACTCAGATTTTTTTACATGAGTAACCGATAATATAATCTAAATATGGTGCAGATATAGCTGTTTTTTTTTGTATAAATATAACAAATAAATAAATATCAGGGACAATCTTACACAAAACGACCCAGTCCCAAACTAAACAAAGCTTGTAGCTAGGCGACGATATACATAATAAATAGATAAATTATAATACTCAAATACATAGAAAACATCCAAGACCAAGGAATAAACAATCGTGCTCACCACACATTTATAAATAAAATACAATTTTTATTTATATTTAGGATACACCGAAGCACAGTTTTATCCCTTTTTAGGGTTCCGTAGCCAAAATGGCAAAAACGGAACACTTATAGTTTTGTCATGTCCGTCCGTCCGTCCGTATGTCACAAGCATTTTACTCAAAAACTATATACGATGTATATTGATGAATTTGGAATATAGGTGTCGATCTTGTGTAAGCCGCTACTTAGTTTGATAGTTAAATAAAAAATATATATATTTATAGGGAGGGCATCCATACATGTAAAAGTAAAAATAAAAAAAAAATTAGCAAATAGCAATGTGTGGCACATCATTCGACAAGTTCTACTTCTCCCTCTACTCTCTTTTTTGATGTAGTGAATATTTTTGGAAATATTCGCTCCGAAAGTAGCAAATATTGTGCCCCCCCGCCCTTCTATTTTCTAAACAGTAAGTTAAAAAAATATGAAAAAATTTACAAATACATAGCTTAATATATACTTTCAACGAAAATTGTTTTCAATATGATCGGACATACTGTTTTTAAGTTATTGCCAAAAAACTGCGCTTCTCAGCAAAAGGACGAGAGATACGTTTTTTTGTTAGTGTTTTTTTTCTCGTACCGTATTTTTTTATCGGTGGTGCATTTTTTTGTATAAACGGCTGCGAAACCCTACATTGAGCATGGTCCGACATGCTCTTGGCCGGTTTTTATACCCTTGCCTCGCGGGCAGGCAGTAAGTATATAAAGAGAGAAAGGAATAGAGGCTAAGGTGTATTTATTGAAAGTGCAAGCAAGTGCATGAAGCAATACCCTATTGCCTGGCTCGTGGCATGGCTTCTTCAACCTTGCGCAAAGCTTATTGCAACTAGGACAGACACGCACTTCTTTTCTAAATGTAAAATAATAGCACAATACGACACAAGTAAGTACATACAATTATATTCCGTTTTCTTGTAGTTTACCTATGAGACTCTCCAGCTCATACATTTTTATATATTGTTGTTGTAGACTTATATTCCATCAACACGCTTTTGCATTTATACCCATTTAAATAAGAAAGCGACGATACAGAAAACAGAATTATATAAAGTTTGTCTTTAAAACTGTAAAAAACCGTAACTCCTCGACGAGTTCTTCAGGATATTATGATAATGGTGATGAAGTAAAAAGCGGAATGTAAATTTGGTAGCTGGTAATAATTATTTGGAAAGCAATTCCGTTACAGTGGTTGTAAATATAAAAGGTAAGATAACAACCGCCAAAAAAAAACAAATTTTAACATTGCAGTTGCCATACATTAAGTGAACACATGAATAATGAAAAATTGTTTCTTAATTTTTACTGAATAATTTAATTAAAAATATGCAATATTATTAAGTATAATTGGAAATGATTACATAATAAATTGAAATAATAATAGTTCGTTGCTTCGAAATAGGATTAAAAAGAAACAGTTTTTAAGCGTTTCGTAACAAAACTAATGAATGATCTGCTCCAATCAACGTTATTATTTATAACCCAATAGAAAACATTTTGATATCAAAACTTTTCACAAGGTTCCTTCCCAAAGCCATTTAATATTTTGATATTGAGACCTCTACATATTATTATAAAATGGGAGTTAAATTATTTTGGGGCATAATTCTAGCAACAAGTGTAACTCTTAATTACCCTAAATTCGCGACTGTCAATACGAATCCCGATAATCGCAAAATGGGATCTCATCTCATTCGTTGACGAGCCATGGCGGCGCTTAGCCGTAACAACCTGCAAGTTCTTTACTGCTAATCCGAGTTTGATTAGTCCCTGCCTTTACGACTAATAACGACGGATGACAGGATCCTCCTAAAATACACACATATGTATGTACATTGGACACTCATACGTACTTGTAAAGGGTTACTAATGTGTTGCACAAAATTTATTGGCATATTTTCGTTTCGCATAGCAACCATTGGCACAATCATCATTTCGCACAATTGCTTTTTGCCTAAATTTCTTGGCATACTATTACTTCGCACATGTTTCTTTCGCAGAATAGTACATTGGCATAATGTCGATTAGAACAATACTCCTATGGTCGAATAATTGCGTCACCGAAATTTATATGGCATAATATTCCGTTTGCATTTATGAGTGTAATTATGTTATAGTAATGATGTAGAAAGCATTAATTGCTCATATATTGTTAGTAGGAGCTCATGCTTAGTTGTGGGTGTGGGTACCACAATAATTATAACCTAACCTAACCTAACCTAACCTAGTTTTCTGGCAGCGATTCGTTTCTGTGAGGCACGCAGTCAAGTTCGTAAGCCAAGTCGGACCTGCGCGGCTCGCTCGCTTCGCTCGCTCGTTAGGGTCGCAGTTCAACCTAACACTCCTCCTCGCTTCGCTCGTTGTCGTACCTAACCTAAACCAAGTCGGACCTGCCTTACTTACCTGCCTTACCTTCGTTTCTGTGAGGGACGCAGTTTCAACCTAACCTAACCTAATTTTCTGGCAGTGATTCGGTTCTGTGGGTATGCTATGGTACAATTATGCCGAAATAAATTCGGCGGAACTTATATTGTGCTACATACAATTCTGTGAAATAAAAGTTGGCGATATTAGTATTCTGCTATTTAAAATTGTGCCAAATGAATACTATGCGACATAACAATTGTGGTAAGTATGTAATTATGCGATAGTATCATTCGGCTAAAAAATATTGTGCGAAAACGGTTATGCGAAATGTATTTTGGACAATAGAGATTGTGCAAAATAAGGGGTACCCACTTGTAAAGTCAGTGTGTGTCTATGTGTGATATATTTATGAACTCGGACATTAATAAATACATTACAGTATTCTTTATTGCACGCCTCATTTAGAAAAAAATACAAATCAGACAGGTTATATTACTAGTACAAGTCCTTTCAAAACCGACTTTAATATCGTATAGTAAAATTACTGAATGCAATCACTAAATAGATCCTGAGAGTTTTTGCTTTTTTGCAAAGTTCCATTCAACCGTTTTGGCTTGATGAGGAGATAAACATATTTCGACATACATTGTCCTAGAGATGACTTTTCTTGAACCCGGTTAGTAGAAATACTGGTTTTTGCAATTTGCTGATGGAACAATCTCGAATGTACAACTACAACAGCATAATATTTAATATTTATGCCATGCCTTCAGCAGTGTAATCATCACATTATTTACCCAAGATAAATATCTATTTTGAGCTTAGTTCACATGACTGGACTTTTAAAGATAATTTTTAACTGTCATTGTTAAGTAGCCCATTATTATAATATAATAAAACAAAACTACCCAAAATTAACAATAAACGAGATTTAATACGCAGGGCAGTCGGGTCGCGGGGATAGACACATAAATCACAGCCCCAAACAAGTATGAAATTAGGTAAATTAAAAAGGTACCCCTGAGAATACCGCACCGGCGGAGAACAGACACTGGCCGTATTATTCGGGTTTAATCGTACACTGGAGTTTGCTTATTATATAGAATAATATTTTTTTGTGTTTTATACAAATTATAGGCAGGCATTTTATACAAACAAAAATAGATAACTACCACAAGCAAGACCACTAGGTTTTCACTATTGCTTTGCTCACAAACTTGCAACACGAAGTAAACAAATGAAGATCAAATTGTTTGTTTACTTATAGAACCAGGTACCTATAAATATTCGTACTTAATTCAATAACCAGTTGCAAAATTTCTGTACTAGGTAACAAACGCGATGGCATCACGAAATATTGATTAGATTTTTGTTTTAATATAATCTAAATGGAAACAGGTGTTAGTAATTTGTGGTCGCCCATTTTGATGCTTTCAATCTACACTGAGTCGAGTGAATGATCGATTCCACCAATACCCAGGTAGAATTAAACTAATTCGCCATAGAGCCTGTAATAATAAAATAGCAACGGAATCTTAATACATTTCGGGTTGTATAACAGCGTAAGGGGAATTATGGAAGTTTCATTTATACAAGCTTTTGGAAGGCTTTGGGAATTTCGATAAACCCTACCTTAATTTTGGTCTACAGTAGTCCACATACTACACAGTTCTTACCTACAATACAAACATTCCGTTCACTTAGGTTGAACGGAGTAAGCTGGGTGGTGACGAGTGAGTCAGTCAGTTTAAACTTTTTTTTTTATGTGGCACCGTAGCTCCTAAATGGATGAACCAAATTTGATTAAGTATTTTCATACACGCATAGGAAGCGCAGCGTAGGAAGGCCCCCGACTAGGTGGACAGATGACCTCGTAAGGGTTGCGGGGAGTCGATGGATGCGCAACCCTGTGGCGAGCTATAGGGGAGGCCTATGTCCAGCAGTGGACGTCCGTAGCTGATAGATATAAGTGACTGGATCCAAGTATTCCTGGATATGATAAAAAAAGTTACCATTTATTTGAATATTATCCATATTTTCTAGACGTGTCAGAGGGTTTTTTATCGTTTCGTTACATTTTGTAATCGTATTTTGATATAAAAGATTATTTAGACTTTTTCTCTTTTGGCAGCGGCAGCGCTGCAAAAACCAAAGATCTTTGTAAAACCAAGTGCACCGTCTCGTCATAACGTCACAATCTTAATGTTTCGGTTGTATTCGAAGTAACGGAGGCAGTTGCATGGCTTAGTGGACAGTTTCGAGTAGCCACTAACGATTCGCGGCACGTAGTCCAAAACAGAATTACTCGCTGTGGGAGATCGGGAGTCGTGCCAACTCTCATCATATTAAGGCGAGATAATAATGAACGCGATGTTTCGTCCTGTCTTAATGGAAACTCTTTTCTCGGCAGTATAAATTGTATTTTACTGAGCTTGCACAATTGGAAGTTGTCACGGGTTGCATAACCCTTTCCGGTATGGTCTGACGACACAATGTGTCAAAGCGGTCGCATACAAAAATACGGCAGCTTTGCTTTTGAAAATGTCCAACTTAATTATATTTTAAAATCAGAACTGCCACATTCTGTTGTGGCTCCTTGGTGTAGAAAATAATACAACACTGACATGTGTTTTCTATTTAACACTGCAATATTGAGAAATATGGCACTCTTGCATACATACTTTTTAATAATTTGAGGAATATTTTCGTTTTATACCTCTTTTTCACCAAACTGACGTGCAGTTGGGCTGACAGATGGGTCGCAATTGACAAAATGGCGGTATTGCACTGCTGAAGTCAGTTGCCAAAGTGTGTTAGTGCAAAACAGGTACTTGCGCATTTTGATAATTTCGGACTATAAATCGACAGGTGTCTTTGTGCCACGCTATAAGATGTGTGACTATAATTTCATTTTTGCAATAAAACTGATTTTGTTTTTTCTGACTTGTGACGCTTTTGGGTTTATTCAACGACATATGCGTCAAGGGTCTACGTGGAACTGTTCGCTACATAGCGGGTAAAACCTGTCATGGGCTACGGCATAGCACACGTAGCGTTGCTTGGCTTTGAATTTTAAGGCGCTACAAACACTGCGTACAACTGTAAGGTATCATTCTAAAAATTGGCGTCAACCCCGCGTCTAGTTCGTCCATAATGTATTTATACACGTGGAGTAGTGATGCGTATTTGGGATCAGAAGTTAAAACCCACACTTCCATACTAATATCATAAATGCGAAGGTAACTCTGTCTGTTTCTTGCCTTTTCACGCTTATACCGCTGAACTTATTGATTTAGGTAAAATTTAGTATGGAGATATTTTGAGTCCCTAGAAAGGACATAATAAAGTTTTTATCCCGGAAATCAACCCATAAGGTGCTAGCTACTTAGTTCTCGGTAACGCGGGCGAAGACGCGTAAAGAAGCTATCCATACTCATATTATAAATGCGAAAGTGTGTCTGTCTGTTTGTCTGTATGTCTGTTACCTCTTCACGCTTAAAGCTCTGAACCGATTTGGATGAAATTTGGTATGGAGATAGTTTGAATCCTGAAGAAGGACATAGGCTACTATTTATCTCGGAAAAATACCCTTATTCGCGATAAACGAATTTAAGGCGAACGAAATCGCGGGTAGAAGCTTGTTTTATTATATACTACTACGTCATGCAGATTGCATAATAACTCAAGGGCGATTACGAGTAGTTTACAAAACTAAAAAAAATAAGAAAGGTCCTTCTTGCATGTAGTAGTAACGTGGCCGTACAGATAGTAGACATACCAAATTAGAAAAGTTACTTAGGTTACATATCAATTGTGTACACGACTACATGCATGCATTTGTGAAGTTTTTAGCTAAACAAGACTAGAGTTCAGATTTTAGCAGTGTCGAGCCAGGCAGCGCTGTGTAGTTTTGTGAATACAATATAGATGCGAGATACCTACCTCTTTTTTTATAACATTTTCAGCGGTATAGTCGAATGTTTGATTAACTGTACAAAGTCTGCGAAAAAAACCGGGCTTAAGACTACAGATTACAGCTGCCAACATAGATTAGCGGGCTCTCCGTAGAATTTATCTCGTTTATGCTCCCACACACGCGTTCATTCCAGCGGTAACTTCTGTCTACACCTGTCAACGTAACTCCCACGTCTAATTGCACTAACAAATTAGTTACATATTTGGTCGAGAATTGGGATAAGCGGAAAATATTGACATTTCGATTTGTCATAAATCCTTTTAGGCACAGCAAGGAAAAGTGAATTATAAATTAAAAAACGAATCGTAACTTTGTGAAACTTGTTGGTTATGTTTTAAGAATCGTACGCTCAAAATGGTTTATGAATCACCGTATAAAAAATACTCCTTCCTAATTGATTGATTATTTATTTAGAACTCATTAAGTATTATCGCATTATTTTGGCAACAACATCAAATATCATCAAAATAAAATCATTTACTTCCTTACTCATAATGTGCGTCATAAACTACATTTGAAAACAAACGAGGCAATGTCACCGGTAGTGAAATTGATGGAGGAGGAAATAGCTTCCATAGGTTCATAAAAGTGCCTAGGTTAATTGCCGCATATAGTTCTTTTGTAGAACACAATGTAGGTATTACTTTAACGACGGCAATGGCTGCCCGAGCCATTTGCGTGTAAGGCTTTGGCGCTTGGGTTTAGATAAGGCAATATTACTATGGGTTTTCATTGAAATTATAATGTTCTAACAAAGATTATGAACGATTCAGGGTCACAAAAAAACAGACGGTCATTAGTATCGGTAATGAGCTGACGAAAGAATAATAGTAAATTACTACAGAGGCCAGGGCCAAAGGGATTGCCGGCCGAAGACATATAGACGCCGAAGACGGATAGGTCTGAGGCGGGCAACCCCATATTCCCGCCGAGGTATGTATAGTGCTTTTTTCAAACATGCAATGAAATAAACAACAAAAAAATCAAAGTTTTACTTTTTAATACGCATAGTGGCAGAATGTCATGATGCCTGTGCCACAAATTTATGTGGAATGGCAATTAAAAAGCGGCCAAGTGCGAGTCGGACTCGCCCATGAAGGGCTCCGCAGCCGTTTATACAAAAAAAAACATTAAGATAAGATAAGATAAACGTTTATTGTCAAAACTGCATTGCAAACTGCAACATTACAGTACAGATGAAACACTCACTAAAAAACACTAACAAAAGAGCGTATCTCCCCGGCACTTACGTTATTTTTCTGAGAAGCGCAGTTTTTTGCGGTATGTCCGATCATGTTGAAAACAATTTTCGTTGAAATTATTTATTAAGCTATATATTTGTACATTTTTTCATATTTTTCTAACATACCGTTTAGAAAATGGAGGGGTGGGGGGGACACAATTTCTGCTACTTTCGGAAAATATTCACTGAACTAAACATTTTTTTAGAAACCTCAGTGTTTTTAGAAGTACTGTCGAAATATGTGCAACACATTGATATTTGCTGAAGTTTCGGTTACATGTATTGAGTGCCCCGCCCCCCCTAGAAATATATATATTTTTTATTTAACTATCAAACTAAGTAGCGGTTTACACACGACACCTATGCTTCAAATTGCATCAATGTACATCTTATAGTTTGTGAGTAAAATGCCTGTAACATACGGACGGACAGACAGACAGACAGACAGACAGACAGACAGACATGACGAATCTATAAGGCCTGCATGATTTGTATGAAATTCCATTAACGACCTCTTATCCTAGCCGCACCTGAAACGTCATACTTCGCAGCCTATTCTAAGGATCATAACATCAATATTTTATTGCATGTTTGAGAAAAAAAAAATATTTTTTTTTTTCATTCCTTTAAAAAGTTCCATTCACGCAAGCATAATATGGCTGTGGATACAAAGTTATAAGGACGTAGGAACAATTTAAAACTGCAGAAAAATCCCTTTCAAATACTAAATTTAGTATTTTTATCGATGCTCGCTCAAAGCCTTTTAATCATTTGAATACTGCACTAATTGCTTTAGAAGTCAACAAACTCCATTATTAAAAATGTTCTGAATCGAACAATTGTCACTCGTTTAAAAGTTAAATAAGTTCGGTCAGTCGTTTCCCGGCCAGCTGAATAAAACATAAGACTTTTTAGCTGTCCTAATGAGCTGGGGTCTTTGTTTTTCCCAGTGACTGCATAAGTTGTGAATGAAAGTGGGATCAGGGGAGCGCCGGACGACGTGAGACCGCGGGCGTCGGATCAAATCGCACTTCATTTGTTCCCGTCAGACGCCGCTAGTGATGGATGGTAGCGACGGCCGCGGCCGGTGCGCCGCCTGTTTTTAATTGATACCGTCATTTTTGTACCACCATCACTCCCGCCTACGGCCCTACGCGTCACAACTCGTTTCGGTTTCATTACATAATGGCACGAAATGCTTCCAAACATTTATCTTTCACTTTAGACAAATTTCCCTTCTTAAGTTACCGTTTTGGAACGTATAAACATGATCATTTTATGATGGGCTGCGACATTTAAAGCATTGACATGAATCATTAATGGGTAACATGGACAATGATACCTATTCGGCCTTATTAAGTTTTAACGAGCTATCAATAAATCGATATGAAAAACTTTACGTAACTCCATCATTAGGGTTCCATTTAACACATTTCAAATAAGCGTCTCCATGGAGCTACGTGTTTACGTAAAATTTACTATTTTTGTTGTGTATTATATGAAGGACATAGAATCATATTGCATTTTACAATAAACAAACTCTAATACTCAGAAGTTATTAAATTACAGACGAATTACATAGCATAAAGAAAAATATATAGCGTATATTTATTTCATTTGAGTTCTGAATATCACATTTCAGGGGAACTCAACACGCTTAAATCCGTTTAAATTGTTTTATTTGAAACTTCAAAAATACAACAAAATCGACCAGACTTGTATCATCGCAACTATAAATTAATTGAAGCTCAGTAGCAATATTTGACTCTCATTTCATTATAATTAATCCTATATATACAATAATATAAATTTTATCGACTCTAAAACATAATGTACTTATAAAAAATATTTATCGTTTGAAAATAGCCTAAGTATTTAAATTGTAATTTATGTGCCTGATTATTTTTTCGTAATTCATAACAAAGTATAAAAATGCTATACAAAATACGAATGATATAGGCATTTTAATCTAACAACTAATAACTAAACAGTGATTTGACAGAGCAATCTTACATGTACTTACGAGTACTAACTTTATATACTATGGCCATATGTACTCCATGTTAAATTTTGTTTTGCAATAATCGTATATTCTGGTTATTTTAATAGTTATTTGAAAAATATTTTTTGTTTAAATGAATATTACAATGTTACATGAATGAGTTTTTATGGAAGCAAGAATAAATAATCACGCATATTTCCTATTCCGTTTGCCGACATTCGTTGATTGTAGTGGGACTTATGTATAGTAAAGGTAGAGTAATAGTTATTAAGTTATGCAAGGCTGCAAAGTTGTTTTTTGGTGCGAGTGCTATAATTGAAAGCCTAGCAAGGAATCTATATAGATATAAATAGTTTTATTGCCATCACACATTTTCTCCGCTTCTGGAGGTGAAAAGTTGTGTATTTTTTTGAAAGCCTCACTACGCTCAGATATTTATATTTCAGCCACTCGCATCATTCGAGATTCAAAAATACAATCTTTTGCTTACTCGGGATTCAACAATCCAACTCTCGTTGCACAAATAACTGTTTGGTGCATCGTTAAGTATGGGGTCCTAGTTTTAAACCCAAATCCTAGGTTAGAGGTTTGCTGATGAGAGGCCCTAATCTAAATTATTATTTTATTAAATTGAAATGAATATACAACTCCTAGAGTGAGTTCCATCAAGTATATTATTATCGTATTAAAATCTTATATATATATGAATAAACCGCTCACGGCTGTCATCGCATAAAAACACACACACACAATGTTGTAATTTAACGTACGTCACATACGATTACCACGGATTGAAATAACCCACCCTCAGGCCGGCTGGATAAACCAAAATAGCAAAAAAGGGTTTTTCGAGGAATAAATGACAAAACACTGTTCCATATTGTTGTCATGCTAGAAATGAGAAATTCCAGAAATCATTTTATCACACTGCGAGAGGTATTTTCGATAAAACATAAGAAAATTCACCAATCACAAGCACAAGGTCTAATTATCATTTAAGAGCGCCATAGTATCTATTGGTGATATAATTATTACTACAAATACAGACTCTTATTATACGTATTTTAATTTGATTACATCCACATGATTATTCCCAGATTGATTACATACCAAAGAGAGTAACAATGTATAGCACGAAACATGCATTACAAAGCGTGGTTACGTAGCAAGAGTTACGGCGTAGCGTCGTAGCACGCGTAGCACGTAGTGTGAAACACAGTTACAGTTGGAGCTGTGACGAATGACGCTCGTGACATTTCATTGTAAGCCGCATGTCCTACATAGGGAACAATGTACCTATAGCGGGGATATGACGGTATCGACAATGCCAATGCAGGCTGAGTAAGGTACTAATAAGGGTGCTACTTATACTAAGTGCACACACCTGCTAAATAGAAACCATATTGACTAGGTAAGTAGGTAGTTAATAGGACCCGAGAAGACGTAGTGACTGAAGTCCTCGGAATAAACCGAAACATGTCACGTAGTACGCGGCTCCAAAACCCACAAAAAAATAGTTTTAATTAATAGCATCAAGATTTTTTTAATAACATTTCTTTTGCAATACCATGAACAACTTTATTATTATAAAGTCGTAAATGAAAGTGGAGGTCACTGAATGGAAATATATGTGTCGTTGCGGCTTCATCACGCCCAATCGGGTAAACAGATTTCAACTATTTTTGGTACACGGGTAGCTGGGTATCGCCAGATGGTTCTAGGATACTATTGAACCAACTACGCTGGAGAAAAAGAGATGGTTATGATTTTTTTCTCCTCCACGGACAAAGTTTGTGTAAAAACCTTTCAGTATTTAATATTACAAATCAACTGAACAGAATTACGCGACGTGTAGACATGGGTGAACATTTCATCCGTTACATATCCTTACTTAAAATGGATACAGCAACGCCGCGGAATTTATTTAATGCAATAAAATATAAAAAGTAATAATATTTTCTTCAGTTTCCGCGATTATTATTCATTTAAATAAAACAATTCAACGGATTATATCGCGTTTATTATCTCATTTGAGTTCCTGACGTTTCGGAAGCTTTTCAGGTTTCCATGGTCACGGGTTGCCTGAGAAAAGATATATTTTCCTCCGTCAAGTCACAATTTGTGCAAACTACCCACTTAGAGTAAACAAATACACTTTACATACATGCCATAAGGGCTTAATCTGTAAAGAAAGTTACATATGTGCCAGAAGGGTACCTTTATTTGTTTTCTCTAAGTGTAGTTTGCACAAATTGTGACTTTGACATAGGAAAATATATCTTTTCTCAGTTAACCCATGACCATGGAAAGCTGAAAAGCTTCCGAATCGTCGGGAACTCAAATGAGATGATATACGCGGTATATATAATCCGTTAAATTGTTTTATTTAAATGTATAAAAAGCAATGTTATACAAAGTTTAAGCATTCTTCACCTCCAAATACATTCGGCCGGGAGCGATTTCACACACGTCAAGAGCATTTAAAATTAAATAGCTCTTACTTACACATTCAGTTACGCGTAAGGATAAGCTAAAAACGCGTAAGTGACCTCAATATAAAATGGAATTACCCGTCCGTTAATAATAAATTATCCAATATAATAAATAATTCAATGGCTCTGGCATAACTTAAATAACTTTGTTGGGTGAGACGTGGGTTTACATTAAGCTCGAGGCATATATTTATGGTATTTGATGAATTAACAATGATTTGTACTGGCACGTTGACCTCAATATATTGCTATTTACACTTTCACGACCAAGATTTTCGTTGCGCTACGTGCGTAGCCGATATCATGGGGAAAAGCGTTAGTAAAAACTTGCTACGAGCAGAGTGGATTCATAAAAATGTAAGTCATATATTTAGAGCGCAAACCAAGTCTTAGTCATATTCATCATCTCGTATAATGTCGAATGTCATAAATCTTTACGCATAATTACTTTAGTCATAGCGTCTGAAAGCATAAAAATCAAGGGCCATAACCTTTTTGCGCATATAATTTATATTATATGTTACTTATATATTTTTAATACGGCTAATTTCATCGTACGGTGAAAAAAGTGTGCACCAAAACGCAGCTAAGTCGTCTGTGGCACTGTTCTGCTCCGGCGCTGCCCCCTTCGCCCTAGCGTAAGAAAACGCAGGCACCAAGTGAGCCTAAGCGGCTGAGGCTGGTCGCCGAAGGCCTGCCTAAAGGCTGCTTTCCCTCTGCGTACTAGTAGTTAGGGTAGTCAAGACCGCGTGGAGGCGGGGTTGAGAGATTCCATTATGTGTCAAGTTTTAACTTTAGAACAACAAATAATTGTTACTTTAATTAGAACTTTTATGACATGTCATTATTATGGCAAAAGTAATTATATTAGCTTCAAAAATATGACCATAGTTTTTATGACTATTAAAGTTGTGCTTAAAGAATTTAGGACAAATATTATACGTACAGATATTTATGACAAACGACACTACTCGCTAAAGCTTTATGCCAAATATATTTAGATAATCGAAAATATGACTATAGTTTGTATGCTTAAAGCGGAGCACTGACGACCTAGCGGGTTTTTGGTCGGGAAATAGTTGTGAAAGTGTTAATAGTAGTTCTCTGCGTCCCACTGCTGAGCAAGCCCTGTCCTTTTCCAGTCCTCCCTAGGCAGTGCAGGGTGTCGACAAATGTATTCAGATCATCTCGCCCTCTCTTTTCAGCACTTCTAGCACAGCTGTGATACGCGTCTCTTTGTCGCACGACAAAGATTGTCCGTGTTTTTTCTTTCAATACAATTCGAAAAAAACAGGTGATAGTATGTCGCGCGACAAACGTAGTCACGGAGAGTTGTACTAAACCGGCTGGGCCCTATATAAATAACAACTAAGGTATAAAAGTAATTCACATTTAATCGGTAATCATCGATCCATCTCATCGTTATCTCCGTCGGTAGTTAGCGCACTGATGAAGATTTAGCCGTCCGCGAGTGTCGCCTCCCATTTGTCGGGATCATGACCCTATCTCGAACCAGCCGTGAATTCTCGAGCTCTCATTTGCGTAATGTGATTACAAAAGCACATCTTTCGAGATAAAAGCCTGGGCTTTCTACGTAAGTAATGAATTTCCCAGTCTCATCCGTGGAAGCTGAAACCCTCATAATTGTAAGTTGAAACCACTGATGTCGCAGTAGTAGAGCGACACTAAAATCACCGTTCAAATTCAATTGTCCGTATTAAACAACAACGTTCCCATTGAAACAGAACAAAGATTTTGCTGCTGAAGTCGTTTTCATTCGAGAAAAGTAACAGAAAGCAACTTGACTGCAAAAAAACCGAGGTTAGTTGTTCTACAAATTTATTCACACTCCATTAATAAATGTCGAGAGTTGGAGATACCGGCGAGCGTTTAGAAAACGTTAACAATTTCGTGTCGAATTTTGCATTAAAGAGGTAACTCCTTACAAAAGGGCTCGAAGATCTCGGAAGTTCTATCTTGTAACAAAGACATTTAACGAGCATCAAGCAGTGCTCCAAGGCGAGTGTGCTTCGCCAGTCGGCCAACACGCGTATGTGGGTCTAGTGGCGGCTTCCGTGGAACGTAAAGTATGTGTCGGTGATTTTTTTATTATGCATTGTTTGGTTGCATCAGAACAAGAGCAAATAGTAATATAGGTACCAGCTAGGGCGAACTCATCTTTACGTAAAATATTTTAAGGAGTTATTATTACTACGCGCGCGCAGTTGTCGGGCAGCAGTCGGGCCTTATCAAAATTTACCTGTTACCATAAATTGTCCCATACAAAATATATACATGGTGATCAACACAAATGGGTCAGTATGGAGAAGTCAGAAACTATGAGAGATAGCGAAATCTGTTCTTTAGAACCATAGCGTTGATTTTAGATTTAATAATAATGGCATTTTTTTTTTTTTGTTAAGTCATACATAACCGGGATTCGAACCTGTTCAAAATCTCTGTAAACAATGTTATAAATTCTGCAAGTGTTTTCATTATGATTAATGATAGTGCGAATCATAAGTAACAAGGGCGACATTTTAATAGAATCTTATTTAAACAATTAAAAAAAAAACTCAAAAATTAAATAATTATAAGTAAATGTTCAAAACAAAATGTAGCCTTTTCCTGGATGAAAAAATAATTCTCTCTAGAGATAAAAAATAAATAAATACCATTGTTATTAAATTTATAATCGACGCCACGGTTCCTAAGAACATATTTAGCCGTCTCTCATCGTTTCTGAGTTCTGCCTAGTGACCCGTTTGGATTGATCATCCTGTATATTAGGTATATTGTATTTTTTTTCATTAGTCTATAGAGTCTTACTACTGAGCAAAGACCTCTCCTCTGGATTTCCACAAGGGTCTATTAGTCGCAGACTCGGACCAGTCTGTGTAGAACGTGTCTAGATCATCCCGCCATCACCGCCTAGGAGTGCCTTGATGTCGCCATGAATCTTGCGGCTGCCACTTCATCACTACATGAGCCCATCTGTCCGTTGCGGCTTGCCTGGCCGGTCCGTTCCCACTTCAGCCTCACAGTTTTTACTCCAACATCTGCTGTGAGTGCTTGGAGCGCAGCGTGGATTTCCCGACACAATCCGTCCAATTAACACCAAGAATGCTACCCTCCATTGCATGCTGGCAAACCCTCAAGTTCAACTTTTGACCCAACATGGGTTCATGCTTGAGCACCATAGGTTAATGTGAGCAGAATTCACATGTATGTAGGCGAGCTTTCGCTTCAGTGTCAATGGAAGGTTACCCTTAATGAGCGTTTTCAATGACCAGTACTCTTCCAGGCATTTGCAAACTTCTTACGACTTCATTATTTTGGCTGTCGATGAAACAGACTATCTGGCCCAAGTAAATATACTCGTCAACTCGTCACCGTGCTTTACCCCCTGTTGTATTTTGAAAAACTAACCGGAGGACTGTAATTTTGTTAAATTAAATCAGATTGATCTTGGTTTCATTTTATAGATTCAGAAACTTACATAAAATTTAATATTTTTTTCGAAATACTTTTATCAGCGAGGCATTTTTTCTGCCACAAATATTAGTTATAGCTAGCTACCCACTATTCTAAACTATTTGAATTCTTGCTTTTAATATTACGCAACAATAAATCAGACATTGGCGCGCAATCTATATTTTGGGCCATAGTTTCGGCCGATTATACTGTCATGTTCCATGATGTTTTTTTCTAGAAATTTGTAGGTTCAACACAGTTTAGCATAGTTATTTATTACGTTTGACTCAGTAATATTGAAGACATTTAATTCTCGGCCGTTAAACACGCCGTTAACGTGGAGCATAAACCAAGAACATTATAACCGAAGCAAGTAAAAGCCGTTTAATTAAAACTTTGTCTGTTATAATTATGACGCGGTCTCCTAAAAGTCACGGAGCGCTGCAGCCGTCGACGCCGATACACATACTTTATTATGGTAATAAAGTTTAATTTTTTTACAACAACCATTACGCAGCTGCGGCATAAAAAATTAAACGACAAATTCCGATTTACTCTGATGCAGCACATTTTACAACATATCGTACATGCTAATTACGTCAAATTACCTAAGAGCGTAAACTTTGTGAAGTACAAAATTCTCGCGACTAATTATCGCGGTAATTTCCTTTCCTTATAAAAGATTAAGGGTTTTGTTATATATAAGATTAACAAAAAGTCGTGCTTGGTCTTATGAAGCCACTCACTCGTAATAAGAAGACTTATTGGCGCATAAGTTATTTACGAACCCAAAAAATAACAATTTCGGACGTGAAACTTATGTGATGGGTCTAACGGGAGATTATTTATTTTCCTATGTTGGTCGATGACTAATCAATCAGTGAGACACCACGAGATGTCGGGAAAATAACTAATAACTACTCTACGAAATGTAAATTAAAATGTAAGAGTAAATATAAAAGTTTAACATACCATCCGTGTGTGCACTAATTGTTATCACGTCAGATCCATCGCACCATACAAGCTTAAAAACCGCGAGGGTATAATTTTCTCTTCTCCATACACACGCCCAGTGTAAAATTTTATCACAAAGGGCAATTATCATGTAACATTAAGTAACTTCGGCAATACAAACATTTCCGCCTATTGTGCATTATCCAGAACATGCGCAGAGCACTATAAAGGTTCCGGCTTAAAGTTGAATAAATGAAAGCGGTTATCACAAATTATTTAACTGCAACATTCGGCACGCAGCCAGCGGCTGTGCTCAACTATTCAGGTCGAGAAAACCGCAGTCGCTCAGTTGTTCATCACAGCTGTAACTTAAAACTTCATTCAAAAGAGTTCAGTCTGCTCAACTCATTAGCCCTACTTTATATGCGCCCGCTATAATTTAAACAAAAACTTTACTCGCAGCATTCTATTCGCCCTGAATCGTAATTCACGTGTTTATTGAACTTTTCCGCACAACATTTACCACATGAAGCGTAATCGCCATGAAATAATAAAGTTGGAGAATCGGTTCGTTTGTTTCGAATTTACGTTAAGTTTAACATGATACAACACGTCAGCGTCAATTTGCACAAATTCCTTTTATATCATGTGTGTGATATGTGTACGATTAATGAATATGTCAGCGAAATAAGACCGCCGTCTGATCATATCTGCTGATTACGAAGCCACAGGTCGCGTAGTCTGCACACTCATAATGCGCCTTCTCCCTCACTCCTCGCGGCCCTATACGGTAGGTACATAATTCATTTTTAATCTCATTGCTCACGTTTCAGCTCACGTAAGGCTGCGGACATAAAAGTTCATCGCGTCCAAATTGGAAACTTTTCTTGTCGCTTCACTAGGAAAATAACTCGCGTAATGTGTAGCAGAAACACAAAACACAATTTTACCCTGGAAAAAGCTTGCTTTAGGCTTATTTGGAGTTTCATTTGCAATTGAATTTCGGTTTACATACAAAACTTTTACGACTTTCACCACTTTAAAGCGGCGTGTAAGCTCATGTATTATGAAAGTAGATTTAATGTCCTCAAAAGACGAGTACAAGGAAATAATTCCGACTGAAACCTTATAACAGTTATAACTGTTTACCTTCTGTATGTTGCCCATGACCTTGCTGACGTCACAAACGCATTTAAATAAAACAATTTAAACGGATTATATCGCGTATATCGTCTCATTTCAGTTCCCAGCGTTTCGGCGGACGAAACCGTTCTACCCCTGTAAACGGGAACAGTAAAGCTTCCGAAAAGTCGGGAACTCAAATGACAGAATATACCTACAGACTGTATAGCTTAATTACCTAATTTTTTTTTCCCATTATTTTATGTACCAGTTGAGTTTTTCCCCATTTGGTTTATTCCCTGTAATGTGTATGTGTTACCAGTCGCATAATTAACCGATGACTTAAATTTCTGGTTGGTATTTTCACTGAAAGACATTTTACCCGTACGTTCGTTCCCCCATCACTATAATTTCCATATACATATTTTACTAAATAAATATTTAAGCCTTTTGAAAATACACTCGTCTCATATACCCGATAATGTGAAGTAATAAATAAAAAAAATCAAGTAATTTAGTTCCTCTAATTTATTTTCAATTAACATTTTTTAAACTCAATCAATACACAATATATACAAATAATACAATGAATGTTATCTTGGAGTCGGTGCTACCCAAAGATTACCCAAAATGGGTAATTAAGCTTTACAGTCGCGGTGTAAACCGTTTAAATTATTTTATATAAATTAGTGATAAGCGCGGAAACTAAAGAGAACAATTATTATTTAACAAACGCGTTTAAAATTAAAATAAAAGCCTGGCTCCGTTATTGAATGAAAATAATATAAGCCAATATATCAACAAAGTAGCTGCTGTGCCCACGGCTTCGCCCGAGTCGAATTCGGTCTGTGTCAATAAGTGGCAAATTCATCCTTCCCCTTGAAGTAAAGTCCAGATAAAATA